>CM077516.1:65019655-67838800 GCA_039654895.1 Mongoloraphidia duomilia
AAAAATTTCTTTCAGATCATATTTACGTTAATACGCGTCGATTGGCACCCTAACGTAGTCGATATCATTTTTCATTCTCGAGATTTCGTCTTAGAAAGAAATGGACACATACATACGTACGTACGTACGTACGTACACACACACACACACACACACACAGACATCTTTCTAAAAGTAGTGTAAAAATAGTGTAGTGACCTTGAAACATAAAAATTTTTTTTCCTTTGTGATTTCGATTTTCGGACCCATTACAATAACTTCCAATGGGAAGTTAATAATAATTGTTGAATTAATTAATAATTACAATATCAAATATTTCCATATTTTCTCTATATATTGTATTTTAAAGACCACCAACAGCTAAGGTTATTTGGGCCTAGCACCAATTCATATTTTCAATTCATTATTTTTTTTTTTTTTTTTAATAATAAATTGAAAATCCAATTGACACTTTTACCAGCTCTCGGCCATATTTTCTCAAATATTCTAAAAAATACTTTTTAAATATGGCAGAATAGCACCATAAAACTAAACTCACGCAAAATTATACTACTAGCTTGGTTCGCGTTATCGGTGCAGTGTAGTTCAGTGTAAGAATCGAACAAAAAACTGGCATCTCAATGAAATCATTGCAATCACAATACCAAGTTTTATTTCTGCACTGCACAGTGCACTACAGTACCTATAGAAAGATATTTTATCTGTAATAAAAAACTTTTTAACAAAAAAAAACCTTCAAAAAAGCCACTAAAAAGAAGAAAATAATAAAATGTTGAGGTCGGCGTCAATTTAATTACTTTATTATCTACGTTTATTTTATTAGATTGGCGCTGACCTCAAAATTTTATTATTTTCCTCTTTTTAGAGATTTTTTGAAGGTTTTTTTTTGTTAAAAAGATTTTTATTTTTTACTTTTTAGTAGCTTTACAATACGTAGTTTGCACGTTATTAGACTTCTGTCTTGATATTTGATTACTAAACTAAAAAAAGAAAACCACTGAACAGATTTTACTAAAACTGTGGAACCACCCTGAAGATACTTATGCCCTTTTAAATAAAACAAGAATCATCAAAATCGGTTCACAAATGCAGGAGATATGAGGTGACATTACATAAAAACAAAAATCAGTCGAACTACTGAACCGATTTAACTAAAATTGATATTGGACCACCCCGAAGGTATACCCTAATAAAACAATAATCATCAAAATCGGTTCACAAATTCAGGAGAAATCGGTGAACATAAAAAAAACATACGCGCCGAATATTGAACCTCCTACTTTTTTTGAAGTCGGTTAAAAAATTATTGAAATACGGAAATGTTTGTTTGATAAACCACTGTTTTTAATCAATAAAAATGTTATAAGGATTGCATAATATTAATTACAAAACATACGTAACTATTACGCAAGGTTAAACTTGTAAAAACGAAAATATTTCATTTGTACCACAAAAAATGTGCAAATGTTAAAAAAATGCATTAAGTTTTATGAGAATATATTAGTGATGTGAATAATTTCAACAGAAAAATGAGCAAACCTTAAAGAGTACTAAAATAAATTGCCTGGCCATTTAGCGTCGTAACGGGCAAAATGCTATTAAAATAAATGTTTGCTGTGGTTCATGGCATAAAAATTATCTTACTATTAAAGTTGATATAAAACACGAACAAACACACGACAAAAAATAATAAAATAAAATATCACTCACCACTAATGACCATAATTACGAAAATCACTGGCCACAGAGCGAAGCACATTTTGTTTAAAATATTAAATATTTTCAATCGTTTAATTAATTTGTATTTATTGTAATCACATTCTGAAAACACTGAATTTAAATCACTGATAGCACTTTATTTGATATTAAAAAAATAAATCACCTTGTCAATAAATCATTCTTAAAATAAATCACGTGGTTTAAGACACCACACAATTGCACGTTTTATTTCGAACATCATTTCGCGACGGTTTGCAATAAACTGAAATCATTTTCCGGTATATTCTCACGTGCAGGCCATGCCGAAGCGCCAAATAGCAGGATAAATTCTCGCGCATGAGCTTAGAAGCTAAACGGACTGCTGTTTTAGCTCTGCGCGAAGTTTCAGTTGATGATTTTCGTAAAATATAATATAGGTATTCTATACCTAGTCTAAAGTAGATAAACGAAATTTTTATTTTAATTTTAACCAGTGGATGTGTATGAACTAGACTGGAATTAGGAATTTACTTATTTTATTTTTTTGAAAACTTTTAAATTATTCGCTCTTTGCACATGAAGGTAATTTTAGTCAATAAGTATAATTAAAATATTTAAACAAAAAAATACCTTTTCAATAATAAATATATAACTTAAAATATGTAGGTAGGTAATTCTCATATAATCTTTTAGAATCAATTTTAAATACATTTCCAAAATACATATTTGTAATTGTCATGTTTGCTTGCAACAATTAAAATCCAATAGAGTGGGTTGTAATTTTTAAACAGAAAAGGTGCATTTTCATGTGACGTTTGACGCTTTGTATTCACTAATAAATAATAGGTAATATTAATTAATTTAATTTATTATTACATGCGTACGATCCTTTGATTCATTTGTCCCTTCGTGTAGGTACTACCCATAACGTCCAGAAAAAGGTTGGCACTTGGCAATACTTCCGTAACCGTAGTCCATATACTGACTGTTAAATCTTGATGACTGATGTAGATAAAATGTAAGTAATATTATTATTCATTAATAAAAAATTAGTAATAAAATGAGCGAAACATCGGTAAATGGTGCAATGTGTCAATTGTGCGTATCAAAAGGTATTACGCTATTAGACATCTTTTATTTTTCGGCCAAAATGAGGGACCATCTATCTAATATTGTTATGGGGTGTGCTCCCGTTCAGGTAAGTTTGCTTCTTTTCATGAATATTATTACTAATGTGATAAAATTTGCATTGTAAAGAGCAATAAACGTGCTAGTGTAACATTTGGATGGTTGAACGCTATGGGAAAGGAGAGGAGGCTTATCCCACCAATCGCCTCTTTTCCGTCGCTGATGTGACATAAATAATACATAACAATACATAAATAATACAGAATTTGTATTTTATTATTTTGCCAAGATTTCTAAAATCCAGAAATAATGAGCCATTTTCCTGAGGGTAGTTCCTTCAATTATCCACGAGAAGCAGCACTTGTGGTAGGGACACATTAGTGTCGTGTCATTTTAGTGGTATAACTTAATTATTAAATTATTATTATTATTTATATAATTAAGTTGTACCACTAAAATGACACGACATTAATGGGGAATAATTAATAATGTTTGTACCTACCGCGAGTGCTGCCTCTCGTGAATAATTGAAGGAACTACTCTCAGGAAAATGGCTCATTGAACAATAATATTATTAGTTATTATCATCTAGCAGCACGAAACCTTTTTATTTATTTGAAAATATAAAATCTCTCGAAACTCGATTTTCAGGTAAGAAGACATGATGACATTCTCAATTTCATCTGCCGCTCATGTTACACTCAACTCGAGAAATTTCACAAGTTTCAGATGCAAATAATACAGTCAGATAAAACACTGCGATGCTATCTACGCTTGCTTCCATTCACAAGTCTTCAGAGGAACATTTAACCCATAAAACTAATCACTGTGATATCACTGCGAAATATGAATCTATATTATTAGTGTATTTGCCATATGGCACATACACTATTGGCGTCGGTCGGATGGCGGGACCTAGGGGTCGGACCAAAATTTCTCGACGTTTCATAGCCTCCTGAACACTTTGGCACCATTTTTGGAAATGTCTATTTATATATGTATATATTTATATATTTATATATTTATATATATATATATATATGTACGGGCTATAACTTTCGAAAGAGTTAATTGATTTTGACGAAATTTGGTAGGCACGTTGGAATCCATCACCGCACGAAGCCTATTTAAAATGGGCCCAATCGGACCATAATAAGGGTGGTTTTTAGGGGTTGAAAAATGTTTTTGGGCCCAAAAATGCCGAAAAAATTCTCAGAATCGTTTCAAAATTGAAATTTAACCCTTTAGTAACGATTGAAATGTGCTGCTAAAATTTTAATAAAATCGGCCCGACAGGACCGGACTTACAAATTTTATGAAAACACTAGTTTGCGGAAAGTGCTTTACTTACTGAAGGAAGTATTTAATTTGGTACCGAGGTTGCATTGATAAAAATATTGAAATTAAGAAAAAAAATATTATTTTAAGGGATGTATTAAGGGGTTAAATTTTTTATTTTGTCCAAAAACAAACTTAAGTTCACATAATAAAGCCACAATTATTAGCAAATACACTATATTGTCGGCAGGGTTTTGGCACTGCGACCCGAGTTTTTTTCGATAATGATATATTTGACACGAACCTCAATATAGGAAAGAAATGGCGCCTATAAATTATAATTCAGCAGACAAAATTAACGAAGTAATGCCTTTAAAATTAGAAATTAAAGACGAACACGCCGATGGTAATTCTTTAACATAAACTTTATCCAAGGGCGACGATAGTGAAATAGTCTGCGAAAACTCAAAGATCGATGGTGACCAAATATCGGGGAACGATGTAGCAGAATGCCTGGATAAAAATGAAGAGAGGAAGAAAAGTAATGCGATAAATTACGAGAAACATGAAAAAGCAACTGAAAAAAAATATCACAGTGACATTTGTAATAAAACTTTTACCCAATCTGTAATTTAAAAATTCACATTCGTACGCATCCTGGTGAAAAACCATATCGGTGTGACGTTTGTAATAAGTGTTTCAGTCAATAAACAGTTTAAATACTCACAAACGCACACATACAAGTGAGAAACAATATGTATCAGTGTGACATTTGTAATAAGTGTTTAAGCCATGCGAACAGTTTAAATTATTATAAACGCACGCATACTGGTGGGAAACTATATCAGTGTGACTTTTGTGATAAGTTTTTCAACGGGTCAAGTAATTTAATTACTCACAAACGCACAAATATTGACGAGAAACCATATCAGTGTGACCTTTGTAATAGGTGTTTCAGTCATTCAAGCAGTTTCGATAAGCACAAGCGCACACATACCTACTGGTGAGAAACCATATCAATGACTTTTGTAATAAGTGTTTCAGTTAATTAATTAGTTTAAATACTCTCTAACGTACACATACTAGTGAGAAACCATATCAATGTGACTTTTGTAATAAATATTTCAACAATATTCAAGTAATTTAATTTCTTACAAACGCACACATGCTGGTGAGAAACCATATTGGTGTGACCTTTGCAATAAATTTATACAGTAGTTAATCAGTCAATAAAAATAAATAAAATCGTTTGTGTCTAATTTGTATAGTTCATAGAACACCTAGACCGAGTTTTATTGCTATTTTCTTCATTTTTTTTGTCAGTTTGTTTTAACTTTTAGGTTAACCCTTTGTGTGCCAGTGGTTCCGACTTGGAACCACATATAAAATATTTTTTTCCGATCGAACTTGTGTGTTTCTGCTGGAACCACAATTTGATCACGCTAGGATAATATGATTTGAGTGCACCTAAGGGATGTCGGCACTTGTGTTTCACAAAGTACGTGTGTTGTGGCAATAAATAAGCGAGTTGGTGCCAGTGTATAGTGTTTGTTGCGTAAATCTTTTGTAATTTGATTTTTGACTAAATGGCAGGTATGTAATACTTAATTATGTTGTTATTATCATTCAATTGAATAGTATCTGTATGCGTTTTAGCGAAATAATAAAATTTAGTAATGTTTTTTCAATGTTTTCATTGTGATCCCGTTTGGAGCCACAAGTACTATACTTATTTTTTTTATATTAGGCAAATCGAACAAATCTGTTTGGAAGTTGTCTGATTTATCAAATCTACCATCAAGTGAGTTCGCTGTCCTCATAGACGAAATTCCGACAGATAATGAATCCGTCATTTCCGACGAAGATAGCGAGGATGAAGAAATTATTGAGAATATGGAGATTGAAACCATAACGGAAATGGAGAATGAGAAAAATATGGTGATTGATAATAATTCAGATTGGGATTCCGAAGATGACTTGCATTTGGCAGAGTTTTTGTCGCCATCAGTTCCAACAGTACAAAATATTCGATGGACAAAATCGATAAATAATGCTGTTGTGCAAACGCCCTTTGCAGAATCTTCCGGTCCCAATATACCTGACAACATTGAAAGCCCTTTGGATCTTTTCATTACTTTATTTTCTGAAGAACTTTTAGAAAAAATTGTATTTGAAACAAACCTGTATTGTACCCAAGAAAACGCAAGAAATCCTCAACCATCTACAACACTTGAAGAAATTAAATGTTTTATCGGACTCAACATACTTATGGGAGTCAAAAAGATGCCTAGCTATAAAGACTATTGGTCGGCCCGTACTGACCTTCGAGACAATTTTATTGCAAATTGCATGTCACGAAATCGCTTCAGCTGGCTTCTTGGACACATTCACGTGAATGACAACTCATTACAACCTAAAAAAGGTCAAATTGGATATAACAAATTATATAAGCTGCAACCAATGTTAGATAAATTGTCTGAAAATTTTGCAAAATTCTACAAGCCTTCAAAGTGCCAGTCAATAGACGAATCTATGATTCGATTCAAAGGCCGAATTTCGTTCCGACAATATATGCCGCTCAAACCCATCAAAAGGGGTTATAAAATGTGGGTTCGAGCGAACGAATCTGGGTTTGTTTCCCAATTTCAAATATATACTGGGAAAGCTACTGATGGCAGTACTGAACAAAACTTGGGACACCGAGTCGTTACGGATCTAACCAGGGAATTGGTTGGAAAAAATTACGAATTATACGTTGACAGTTTCTTCAATTCTGTGGAGTTACAATTATCAATGCAAAACGATGGGATATATATCTGTGGAACTGCAAGGAAAATTAGGAAAGGCTTTCCAAAAGAGTTACTAGGGGACAAACAAATGAACAGAGGTGATAGTGACTGGCGAATAAGTGATACCGGAATTGTTGCCCTAAAATGGAAAGACAATAAAGCTGTTCATTTTCTAAGCAATTTTCATAATCCAGAAGAAAACGAGATAATTTCGAGAAAGCAGAAAGATGGTACTCGCCAAAATTTCAATTGTATAAAATTAGTCAAAGACTATAACGCGCATATGGGTTATGTAGACAAAAACGACATGTATAAATCATGCTATGAGATCGACCGCAAGTCTAAGAAATGGTGGCACCGGATCTTCTGGCATTTTGTAGACCTAACTGTTGTAAATGCCTTTCTTATTTTCAAAGAAAGAGCGGCAACGTCTGGCAAAACCTTGTCACTGAAAGAGTTTAGACTCGCAGTTGCAAATGGTCTCATAGGTGCAGATCCCGAAGTGCCTCAGAGAGGGAGAAGAGGCAGTACCGAAAAGATAAATAAATTCAAGGTACAAGTTCCGTTAGAAGTACGCACAGATAAAGCTGCACATATGCCAACTCATGGAGGTAAAGTGAGATGCGCCAAATGCAGTACAAGAAAGGAACCACATCGAACTAGATGGCACTGTTCTACATGTAACGTAGGTCTTTGTCTCCAAGAGAAAAAAAATTGTTTCGCTGAATTTCATAAAAAATAATAATTATTGATTTCACTTATTCTTTTCAATTTTATTTATCATTATGTATAACAGTATGTTGTTTTGTTATTTTTTCTAAATAAAAAAAGAAAAATATCGAAGTACCTCTTTTTTCCCAGTGGCGCCACAGTGGAACCTCTTGTTTTTTCAAAAATTATATAAAAAAAAAAAATTTGGGGCACGAATTTGTATTGTATAGCACATACTTATTGTAATTCATTATAATAAAACTTTAGTTTTAGCAAAAAAATAATTTGGGCCACAAAGGGTTAACTCATTAATTATACTATCTGCAATTTTAGAATTTTCACAAAATTTCTTTGCGAAAGTCTTTATAATTGGTGTCATGTAGAAATAACGCATTTTCGAAAAAAATTGTCTGTGTGTATGTTTGCTGATAACTCGGGAACTACTGCATCAATTTCGAAAAAGTTATATTATTAATCGTTAGTTGAAAGTCTAACTTAAAATTTAGGTATAAATCATTGTTAGGTCATCAGGAAGCAGCATAATCCCGTTATGTACGAATATTGAATAGTTATACCTAAGTATAAAGTAATATTATATAAGTGACGAATAAACTACTTAGACAGCAAGCGAATATAAATGTCAACGATTCAACGTACTGAATTTTAACATTACAATGGCGAATTCACAAAGTCCTAATTTCAGTAAAGTAAAATGCTTAGAAGAACAGTTGGCGGTCGCCCGAAAAGAAATTTCAAATTTAAGGTAAGGTTATTTATTCTATTTTACTGTGATAATTGTGTGCGCTTTTGTTTTATACATTTTATTAATTATAACCTAAAAAATACAGACAGCAAATCAAAAACTTGGGACACATACACAACAAGGAATGCGAATCTTTGCGTCAAATATTAAACGATTGGAAATGCAATAATTGTCAAGTCGGTCAGAATCAAGCGGCTGCTGTAGAGAATGCTGCAGAAGCGTATGCTGATGGTTTATTTCTGCGACCTATCGGTGTGATATCCACGAATTTTCCAGAAAGAAGAGGTACACCGCGTCAGTCCACTATTTGTTCAGAAACAGTCGCTAAATTAACATTGACTAATGAGGTGTTCACAAATCCGGATCATGCACTCGAAGGACTCGGTGATTTTTCGCATATTTGGTAAGAGCTGTTCGATAAACTATTGTTTTGTTAATTTTCGTTTAGTTTCTGTATTCTTGTCCTTACGAAAGAAACCATTATTTTACACATACTATATAACGAGACTGAAACGGAACAGTGCAAAGGAATGTTGATCGAAAAGAGGTCTATGACAAAAATTATCATTCGCTCTCAGTTGTGATGCTAACCACTAGTAGATTAAATTCTCAATATTTGCACCTCTACCCATCAGTAGAGGCGCAAACGTGGAGAATAAATTACTGTGTGATTACAGCCATCGTAGCCTATGGATAAAATCTTAATTATAGAAAATGTACCAATATTTAAACGTGTTTCTTATAAACGAGACAAAGTTGGTATTTTTAAATTTTATGAAAACGATATCCTCTCTTTGAGAATGGGACCTAATATAGTCAACCTGCATATAACTTGCCTTCGGACCTATCCAGTAAACTGATTATATTAACTGCCTGGCTAAAATTTTATTTTTCAGTCAAAAAATAAAAAATTAGCCGATATTAATTTTTTTACCAATTAAAACAGAAACATTTTCAGGTTGAAATAGATATTACATCAAATATTATGATAGTGAATAAAACAGCGCAACTACAAACTCCCCCAGGGGGAACATTGGAATGTAGTTGTTCTCGCAATTGCATTCCAATGTTCTTTGGGAATTGGCGTGCCCAGGAGCCCGAGCTCGTACCAGTCGGTTTGTGTATGCCAGCTGGCAGATTCTAATACACAAATGGGTTATTAATTTTTGTATTGAAGACGCTAATGACCTGAGTTGTCGACGCGTCTATAATCTACAATAATAATAATAAAGCAACTACAAACCATGCATTCACTTTAATGTAATCTTACAATGTGCAAACTCACAGCAGTGTGCATAATTTAATATTTGATTGTGTTGTTTTTAGGATTTTATATCATTTTCACAAAAATGATTCCACTCACGTTCGAGCTAAAGTGGCTCCGCCTCGTTTGAACGGAATACGCACGGGGGTATTTGCAACACGTTCTCCGCATAGGCCATCGCCTATCGGTTTGTCTCTCGTGAAAATCGAATATATTGAAGGCAACTGCATTTACTTTTCCGGCGTCGATATGATAGACGAAACTCCCGTATTAGATATCAAACCATACATACCGCAGTATGACTGTCCGAATGTTAGCAACACTAGTAGCATTGATTTGCATAGTCCGGAACCCTCTACCAGTAGAAGACTTGATGGAAGAGAAACACAAACAGAGAGATTGACACAACACGATGGCGATGGATCAGTATCTTTAGTTGATCTCGCCGTAAGGTGCGTGATTTAACAACCCGTTGCTGAAGGTCTGTACCTTTTGCGATTTTAGTACATGTATTTTTTACACCAATAGTGTGGATGGAGATAGGAATTTGACACGAAATTTTAAAAATCGTAGTTCAGTTTTGTTTCCAAAAATAGTGTAACTACAATGTCTTGAGAACTAGAGTAATGGTGCATGTACTATCTACACTACACTCGCAAAAAGAACAGTCAATTCTTTTAGTCTGACGCCATATCTGCTAAAAAGAACGTGTTTTCTGGTGTACTTTACACATATGCTCGATTTCTGATTGACTTTCAGCTGTAAATCTAAATTTAAGAATGTCATTTGTTTTCAGGTAAATTGAGATCTCTATTTAGTTGAAAACAAATGACATTCTTAAGTCTAAATTTAAAGCTGAAAGTCGTATATAATGCAGGAACTGTCAATGTTTTTATTCGAAACCTAAAAAATTTTAAATTACTTTTTATAAAACCACAACATTCTTAAATCTAAAAATTAATATAAATGCGGATAAATATGTATAATTTATATAAATTGCTTTAGATTCGATTCGTTGCGGCCAGATAGTCGAATTGGAGAAAGAGAAGCTCCGGATGGTGAAGAAGGTGAAATCAGTCCAAGTCAACATCCTATCGCATCTTCTGCAGCAGCCAATAATGATGTACGAGTCCCACCGTGGATTTCAGAACCACCAGTCGTTCAGTTATCGGTACAGTTTAATGAAAGAGCATTAGCGCAGTTGCAAGCCATTAGAGAAGACAATGTAAGTTGAGTTTTTCAAAAACATTGTTGATAAAGCAATCGGAGGAAACTATTTCTAATCAAAACAGTAATTTATTGAAGTTCTTTATTGTTTCTTTCGTTCATTTCTGACAAATGTCAAGTAGTTTTTATAATTCCAAAGCGTGTCAGTGGATATATTTTGTTTTAGTGGGAACAAACAAGGACAGCAATAACAAATGTTTTACGAGAAGATCCTCGTTCGGTGTATCTTAGAAACAGATGGGGAAGCCAGTTTTATACTTTCCGTATAGCAGATGTAAATGTGTCTTGTAAATTCGATGACAGTTCACATGTAGTTAGTGTTTTTCAAATAAGACGGGTCGAATCGCTAGAAAACAACTGAGTAAGTCAAATGAAGAAAAACAAATCACAACTGCAGTATAAATCAACTAAATGTTCCTATTTGTATAAAATTACATCAACAAATATAAGTCTACTTTAAATCTGTAATCCACAAAGTACTTAGATGAATATTAAAGAAATAAGGGATATAAGAAATGTTGAAAATATTTGTAGTCATAAAATGCTTTGCTTTCAGTACTGAAATCTTGGTGGAAGACAAAAAAAACGCCAATATTGTGTTTTAATATTTGATTTACTGGCTCTTGTTTCTCTAATAATTTTGAAATCTATTATTTTTATTATTATATTTGTATTGTTAATCTAAAAAACCACTGGTCATGATAAAATATAAACGTTATAAAATTTAAAGTATTATTCATTTGAAAAATATTCAGTTAACAAAACATGCATTAATATTAATATAGCAAACCCTAAAGAAAATTCTGGAGAATTCATCATAATTATAAAAATTTTGGAGCATACAAGTAATTCAAGAATTACAAGGCGCGATACTCATGTAGGTATTGTGTGTAAACGGTTTTACCAAACATAGGGACAATAACACTAAGAAGATCAATTTTGTAGTAGGCTATGGCCATAAGACCTAATGTAAATATGTATTGGATTACATAGAAAAAATAGTGCAGTGAATTTTTGAAACAATTTTCCATAGCAACGGTTGACTATTAAGCGAAACTCGGAACCTGCTAAATAAAAAAAGTCATGAGGTGTCGTAAGATACCCGACAGAAGCTATGTTTCTTACGCATTGTATATAAAACCGAATTTATCAAAGATACAAACAATACAATTTAAAAGTTATTATTTGACTGCCATTTTGAAATCTGACGCCATTTTATTTTTTTGTGTCTTATTAAACTCTCAAATATCAATTTTCAAAAGGATCGGATAATTTTTACAAAGAAGTATATACCTATGGCCGCCATTTTAAAATATGACGTCATTTTATTTTTTTGCGTTCTATAAAACTCGTCAATATCTATTTTCAAAAAGATCGGATAATTTTTACACAAAAAGTACATACTGCCGCCATTTTGAAATCTGACGTCATTTTATTTTTTTGTGTCCTATGAAACTCTCAAATACCGATTTTCAAAAGAATCGGATAATTTTTACAAAAAAGTACATACGGCCGCCATTTTTAAATCTGATGTCATTTTATTTTTTTGTGTCCTATGAAACTCTCAAATACCGATTTTCAAAAGAATCGGATAATTTTTACAAAAAAGTACATTTGGCCGCCATTTTTAAATCTGACGTCATTTCATTTTTTTGTATTCTATGAAACCCTCAAATATTAATTTTCAAAAGGATCGGATAATTTTTACAAAAATGTACATACGGCCGCCATTTTGAAATCTGACGTCATTTTATTTTTTTGTGTCTTATGAAACTCTCAAATATCAATTTTCAAAAGGATCGTATAATTTTTAGAAAGGAGTACTACATATTTCCGCCATTTTGAAATCTGACGTTATTTTATTTTTTTGTGTCCTATAAAACTCGCAAATATCAATTTTCAAAAGAATCGGATAATTTTTACAAAAAAGTATATATAATGGCCGCCATTTTGAAATCTGACGTCATTTTATTTTTTTGTGTCATATGAAACTCTCAAATATCAATTTTCAAAAGGATCTGATAATTCTTACAAAAAAGTACATATGGCCACCATTTTGAAATCTGGCACCATTTAATTTTTCTGTGTCCTATGAAACTCTCAAATATCAATTTTCAAAAGGATCGGATAATTTTTACAAAAAAGTACATATGGCCGCCATTTTGAAAAATCTGACATCATTTTATTTTTTTGTGTCCTATGAAACTCTCAAATATCAATTTTCTAAAGGATCGGATGATTTTTACAACAGAGTACATGTGGCCGCCATTTTGAAAAATCTGACGTCATTTTATTTTTTGGTGTCCTATGAAACTCTCAAATATCAATTTTCAAAAGGATCGGATAATTTTTACAAAAGTGACGTTACACTACTTCGTGACGTGACGTTTCACTTTTTATTATTTAGGTCCCCATCTGAAACGTGTGTTAAGAAGCATAGCTTCAAATAAAAATAGGTAAAAAAACTTTTAAGTTAAACGGTTTTATAAATGTTTTAAAAGAAAAAAATAATATTTAATTTAGGTTCATAAGTATAAAAGCGTGGGTCGTAAACTCTATGATAATTTATTACAGTCACGACCCACGCTTTTATACTTATGAACCTAAATTAAATTTTATTTTTTTCTTTTTAGTACATTTATAAAACCGTTTAACTTAAAAGTTTTTTATCTATTTTTATTTTTAATTTTTTAGTGTGCTTTATTTCCTTAGTCTGATTTTATAACATTTATCCGATCCACTGAAACGTTACCGGAGAAAGACCTTTTGCCTGTGAAAATTCAAAAGTACGATTTGCACCCGGACGAAAGCCGGGCCGGTCAGCTAGTTATCATAATATTGTATTGTCACCGGAGCTACACCTGTGTGCAAAATTTCAACTCAATCGGATCACGGGAAGTGGGTGAAAATTCAAAAGTACGATTTACACCCGGACGAAAGCCGGGCCGGTCAGCTAGTTACCATAATATTGTATTGTCACCGGAGCTACACATGTGTGCAAAATTTCAACTCAATCGGATCATAGGAAGTGGGTGAAAAATCAAAAGTACGATTTACGCCCGGACGAACCGGGCCGGTCAGTTAGTTACCATAATATTGTTTTGTCACCGGAGCTACACATGTGTGCAAAATTTCAACTCAGTCGGTCGCAAGATTTGTAACAAATATACGGGATCAAGCTAAATAAAACCACCGTTTAAAAAACAAAGCATCTACTACCTACTTACTTTTGCGTGATGCCAGAATATTTTAAAACTTATAATGTTATAAGCGTACAAAGGGACATACAGACAGAGAAAGTCAAATTGTTCGGGAAGGTATGAACGTCGAGAAATTTTGGTCCGATCCCTAGGTCTCGCCATCCGATCGACGTCAATAATTAGTTACACGTCATTTTAACTCAGTAGGCCAGGGTTTTTAAACTTAAATTCAAACATCAGCAGTCAAAAAATTGAATAACTATATTAAAATAATGCAATATAAGACAGGGCATACGCTATCTTCCAATATCCATATCACACTGTGCAACAGACAAGGACAACCGAAACAAGTTCGCGATTTATTAGATAAAGTCGCATTTATTTCGTTTAATAATCATATAAATCTGTATAAAAAAACTGTTTTGACACAATATTATACATGAAATCTATCTAAAATTTTCTGCTCTTTCGTTTAAGACAGGTTTCGAATCGATCTGACTTAAATTGAGCAAACTATAAGCAAAAAACACCGTTTTTTCTAATTTGCTCCCCTCTGGGGCCAAAATTCAAAAATCGGGCGACGTTAGGATCAAATAGACCCCGAGAGGAATCGAACAAAAAAAAGTTTTTGAAAATTGGTTCATCCGTTTGGGCTGTACGCGTGATACAAAAAATCCGTTACAGATTCACAGATTCACAGACAAAGCGAGTGTATATAGGCGCTTCTAGCTTCGCTAAGATCGCGCCTAAAAACACAGGTAGTGAGTTTATTTTACATGGTAAATACAGAGTAGGCAGGAACTCCTGTATTGTGCAATTTATATTTCAAAAGAAATGAGAACTCTTCGCGACAGAGCTCTTCTCCGGCTCAGTAATCAACCTCTGTTGTTGATCCTGAAATGTAAAAATTTACCATCTAAAACGTTTTCAGTGACATTTCACATACACAGCATGTATGAGTGTAAAAAGTATTCACACCTATTTACACTGAATTTAGTTATTAACGCAACCCCCGAGCAGATCTTTGCGTCGCAGATTTGGCACTAATAGTATAAAAAATGAAAGTGATGAAAACTAACTCGTTATAAACAGACTGCTGATAGGGTTATATAAAAATCAATAACTTTACGATTATTATAATAGAATGATTCTTAATTTCCAAGTATTTCTATTATTACTATTCTGTTAAGTTACACTCCGACTTCAAATTCCTATTCTTACTGCTCAATATTAAGTTATACTGCCCTGTAATGCAAATAGACGGACGGAACGGCATATGCTCAATGAGTCACTGACTGTGTCGTGTTATCGAACGGTTTATTGTGTATTGATTCTAGAATATTAAATCAAATGAATGTTCAAAACATACAAATATTCTAAAAACCACCATTCTGATTATTGAAAACATCAGATTATGTCCCATCATTAAAACAAATGTTGACTCATTGTGATATTTTATTAAAAATATGATTACAAAATTTGAGATGATGTACTTTTACATTAAAACAAAATAAACACTTAAATAATAATAAAATCATGCATATACAATTTTAAACATTGGTTTAATACAAAGACGTAATGGTTTAATACGTCGTTTATAAAACAAAATACCATTATTTGTAAAATCATCACTGAAATAATGATTTGTAATACATTTGCGGTAATTACTTTTTTTAAAGGAATGTTTAAAAATATTAACTGTACTTAATTACTTTTTTAATGGAATGTTTAAAAAAATAATTTAAAAATTAAGTAAATATAAAATGGACGGAATTAATAATTAAAGAACCTCCTATTTTTTCATGTGACATTAAAAATAAGGCACGTTTTTCTGGAATCGTTTCTCAACTATAATATCGACTCATTGTTTTAGATCTCTTAATAAATAAAAATAAAATAGAAATTTTAATTTCTCACGATGATATTATACTGACTTTTTAAATAAAAGTCTGAATGCAATCATCTAAGAAGCAATACTTAAATTTTACACCATTTCATGCAAATATGCTATACAAAATGATGGTGTCAA
This sequence comes from Mongoloraphidia duomilia, assembly GCA_039654895.1. Taxonomy (NCBI): domain Eukaryota; kingdom Metazoa; phylum Arthropoda; class Insecta; order Raphidioptera; family Raphidiidae; genus Mongoloraphidia; species Mongoloraphidia duomilia. Next base: position 65,035,743 of record CM077516.1, read on the forward strand.
TGAAACATTTTGACAACTCTCAACCTGCATACACTACGTTAATCTTTGTAATAAAAACAAAACAATTGCACTCATTAACAAAAACACTGAAGACAAACTTTTATCGGCAGAATTGCATCGATGATCGAGGAAACAGAAACACCATGTTGTTGAATCGTAAAAATCCCTCCTGATATCCAATTCTCTTATGCTGTTGTTCACGTAGTGAGCTAGGCGAACATCTGTAGCTGCAGGCCTACAACCTTCATAATGATCTGCTGGAATGTCAGTACGGAAGCCCGTAACATGGCTCAAACATTCTCGCGTTATAATCTCTGTCGCTGCAAAAGGCAAACAATTATCAAGCCTTACATGTCAATCTATTCTATAAACTTCGACCTTTTAAAAGTAAATGTTTTTTTTTGTTTCGGCTTTAGTTGTAGTACAGAATCCCGTAGTATGGCATTATACTTAACTTGTATGTATGACTAATTGATAAGTCATAATTAGTAAAAAAAACTGCGCAACCGGTCACTTACCGCCTTTCCTCTCTATAATTTTAACGCATATATCGTCATCTTCTGGACATGATTCACCCCAAAATCTCCACTGCCAATTAAAGGGGGTCGCACAACCTGGCTGAGTACTTGTGCACCGATAACAATACAATGCCGAACCTACGAATAAGAGTAGATATTATGAGTTAGAACATAAGTTTGGATAATTCAAAAATTAAAATATTATCTTGAATACAATTTAAAAACATGCCATAACCACGCCCATAAAAATTGTAATAATTACCTGACGCAATGTATGAACTTAAAAGTACAAAAAATAAGATCTTATCCATTTTATTATTATATTATAATAAGTTGATTGGTTAAAAATAACACAGTTTTCAATAATTTACTCTAAAACATAATTTTTGACATTTTTATTTACGAAGGCACTCTTGACATATATACAACCATGGAGGTTTAATTGTTTACTGAACAGTGAGGAGTGAACCATAGAGAAGAGAGTAGAGACTAATTACCACTGATCTCTAAATTCAATGGATAAACGCAAATGCATAATAAATGCACGAAATCAGAAATGTAGTAAAAAAACGTCAACAATGTATTGGTATTGACTGTGACTTTAAATTTCGTTTTAGATCAACATTTACGCGTATCACGTAAACATTCTATTAATTACTTTCTCTTTTCTAGGGCTTGAGAATAGCCGAGAGTGTAGCGTCGCTGTTGTTTACATGGCGTTGCTATGGTTCCTCTATTACAAGTCCCCAGTTCTCGGGTTCTAGCCCGAGAGCTGGTAAAAGTGTCAATTGGATTGAATTCCAAATTTGGAAGTTTTACAGTTTGCGTTTTGAATTAAGGGAAGACGAAGGCAAATTCTTAAATTATTTAAGAACTAGCGATCAAGTCCAGCTTCGCCTGGGTACTAAAAATTTATGATTTATTTATTAATACATTACCACTCGCTTCGCTCTTTCACTCCCGGGTGCTATACATTTATGATTTATTAATAAATTACCCGCTCGTTCGCTCCTGGCTGCTATATTACTCACTTGCTTTGCTCGCTCGCTCGTTATAAAAAAAAAATTGTGTTTTAAAGACCACCAACAGCTAAGGTTATTTGGGCCTAGCACCAATTCATATTTTCAATTCATTATTTTTTTTTTAATAATAAATTGAAAATCCAATTGACACTTTTACCAGCTCTTGGGCTAGAACCCGGGAACTTGTAATAGAGGAACCATAGCAACGCCATGTAAACAACAGCATTGCTACATTCTCGGCTATTCTCAAGCCTGCTCCAGTTATAGCCTATGTCCTAAAGCAAAGTAGGTAGTATCATTTATCGAATAGTGGAAAAAAAATTGAAATCAGTTTAGCAATTTTTGAGATTACTCCCGATTTTCACCCGGGCGAAGCCGGGTCGGCCAGTTTCAATTATACATCCTAACCTTTCTCATGAATCAATCTATCTAATCATGAAAAACTAGAACAAAATCCATTCAGTAATTACGGAGAAATCGATCTTCTGAGATTACCCTCGGTTTGCACCCGGGCGAATCTAGGTCGGCCAATTTCAATTATACATCTAAACCTTCCTCGTGAATCAATCTATCTAATCGTGAAAATCGGGCACAGACAGACAGACGCGGCGGGGGACTTTGTTTTATACCTATTGATAATGTCAATCAGGCTTCCTTTGATGAATTGCTGAATACTATTAATTCGTGGATATTTACAACTATAAGTTACTCGAATTTCCCGCTTTTTTGGAACGTTGGGTTATATTGCTACTATGGGAAAAGGAGGTGTGTCTAGCTGTCCATTGAACAAAACAGAACATCAAACAGCTGTCTCTGCCTTTCAGCTTACAAAGAAATGTAACGAAAAGTCCACTCTTTGCGTAAAAACAGCTGTAGCACATTGATAGAACGTCACTCAGTCGACTTCAAAGCGGTGTGTCGACACAGACCGCAGTGTGTCTTCGCAGTACTAAAAGCCGACTTGGCTGCTGTCTCGGTGAAAACCGCTGTCATCAGTCTAAGAGGTTTCAGACGTTGCCCACTATCCACAATCCATATAATTAGAGATCAGTTATTCAAATGGATTCATATATTATCGTTTTTTTTTTTTTTTGCAAGACAAAATTTCCTCGATACTCTCGTAATGATAAAGATAAAAAGGATAAATGCGACATCATACGCAATTCTTATATGAAAACAAATTTATTGTAATTTTAAATAAAAATAAACGTTATAAAATAAATTTTTATGTTTCTTTACTATAAAATACTGTAAACAGTTACCTTTGTCAAAAGTGAATTGCACAATGACGTGTTGTTAAGATGACAACACATTTGACGATATCGCTAACTCTGACAAAGCTATCTGCAACAATTTTCTTTAAGTTAACATTGTCGTTAAGTACACTAACGACACTGGCAAATAAAATCTGATAAAGCATCATAACAATGTGATCTGCAATGAAAATCGCTTTGATGACTGTTTAACAAGGTTGTCAAGTATTTTAACACCCCTGTTAAATATTTCACAACGCGTTGTGTTTTGATTAGGATTTGAAATTATCAATTGTTTTAAATTAGCTGTCGCGGAAAAAGGCGATGTATTGCCAATGCTTGACTTATTTTTTACTAATTATAAATGCTGTAAAATAGGTAGAAATTAATAAATAATGTTAATAAATAAATACATAATAGTCACTTAATACAGTGTACCATCTACCTTAACACATTGTACAATGTCATTTTATAAAAAAATAAAATTTTATAAAAAAACAGCTACGTTGACTAAAGCCAACTCAATTGAAACATTTTACAAACGAATAATCATATAGTGCACAATAATGACTTTTTATTGTTGTTCTTGAAACTCGTTAATCTACACTTTCATTATTTGATCATAACCTCACAACTTAACTTTTTTTATTAGGTTAATGTTGTCGGGATATACCCATGATTAAATGTAAAAAAATACACCCTGATCAAATAGACTATCTGCATTCTGCAGTACTCATGTTCAATATTGCGGTAATTTCCTTTGACCGGCCATTTAAATTTCTTAACTATAAGAAGAGTATAGCCTCAATATCAGCATGCCCTATTTGTTGATAATAAAGTTTTTGACAACAATTTAATTATTTAAATGACAAATGTTGTATCTATTACATAACAATATTTGCAATGGATATATTATCCGATAATAACTTATGATACCCAAGATGTGTACCTACTCTAGATTTAGTTAACGGCTGACTTGTTCGATTCGAAAGCCAATACAGTTGAATTCCTTAATTAAATTATTCAATTGAATTTACTTTTTGTCACAGCAGCTTATAAACTAAAACACTTTTGAGACCAGCTATAATACTCAATATTTAAGCATTTAAAAAATCTACAGAATCTATTTAAATATTCTAACTACAATATTTGAAAGTCAATTTTATATTTTACTAATTCAATTAAAACTAATCTGAAACTAAATTTCAACTGAAACCCAACTTTCCTTCCTTATGTAAATTTGAATTTACCAATAATAGAATATATTTTATAAAAACAAAAATAATAAGTATAATGTCAAAACAGAACTGCTGATATTTTAAATTATGTATCTTACACACATAAATGTCAAAAGTATATTTGAAACATTTTTTTATTTTTGTGAAAAATATTATATTTTTATGTTAATGTAAACTGAATACATACAGCACGTAAGTCGGGTTGAAATTATATAACTGGCATCACGCATGTCCGTATCATAGCAGTTGAATTAGAATTTACTCACAAGATGGCATTCTTGTTCTGTTTGCTCAACTGAAATAATTTATATTTAGGGTAAGTTCGGCTTTGCACTCAATTGATCGAGCCGAGCGAGCAGTTTTTTGGTCACGTGACAAGCGAGCAGTTCGAGCCATCTAAACAATTCCGAACGTAATCTAGCAGATTTTTCCAAACGTCAATATAAAATGGCGCCAGTAAATTAAATTTGTATTACTAAAGCCGATATATATTCTTTATTGCTCCTTATTTTTGATTTAATTCAACATTGTTATAATAAAAAGCCATAATTTATAATTTTTTTTGTTTTATTCATTTATTTCAGAATTAATAGTACTACCGACTGTTGATTTTTTTCGATCCATAGATATAATAAATATTTTATTTAATCATTCTGTGCAATATAAACTTATTGGTTATTACTATTCTTTGAATAAATATTATATGTATATTTTTACTTATTGAAAAATTGCCTCATACAAATAAACTTCGAAATTTATCCATTATTACAAACACGTGTTTCCGCTCATTTTTAAAATAAATGCTCTGAAGATGGTTAAATCTGCTTGCTCGCTTGCTTTACTCGGAGCTCATAGAGCGTGCTCGATCTTCTCCAGATGTTAAATCTGAACGCAGGATAGAGATCTTTCAGATCACATAAATGTTAAATTCGAACGCATTAAAGCACTCATATCGATCTGAGCGCAAAACCGAACTTACCCTTAATTGATGCTTAATTGTTTGAGCGTGTTTCCAACTTTTTATTTTTGTTATAAAAATGAAATTTAGCTCCAAAATAGTTTCAAAATCAAATTAGCTATATCTTAAAAATTACTATTGTCACGTGATTGAGATAAAAGTTACTTTTATAAAGAGTAATAAAATAATAACAGTACTTAAGTATCGTTTTTCAATACTGATGGAGATAAATGCACATTTTAGATTTGAAATGTTTAAGATACTAAGACGTTATCAACAATAAATATTTATCTTCACATTTTGATTTTAAAAATATGGAACACAGACATAATTTTATACAAAATGAATAAACAGACAGTATAATATCGCTGAAATAACAATAAAACTGCTCGTATATTTTATAAATTCTTAATAAAACATCAATAAAATTGCATAAAATATTAATTAAAAATTCAAATAAATAAATAAAGCACTAATAAATAATATCTGTACAGTTAATAAAAATAATTCGATGGATAAGTTTTTCACGACGTAATTAATAAAACATTTTTTTACCAATCAACTTGGTATTTGACTTCTAAAATTTTATATATATTTCAGCAATATTATACTATTATAATGTGTTATTTTATTTATCAATGACCTGAAATTAGACACAAATATATTGCTAAGAAATATTATTTGTATGTAGTAAAAATGTGCTGTGCCACAAAAATAACAGAGTATATAATTATGGCACAATTGGCACTAAGATTTGTTTTATACAGCACGTCTAATCGATACCTCTTTTCACGTTTGCTAAGCTTTTCGAGAAAAGAAACAAGTTTTTTTTTCAACAGCACTAAGTAAAAAAACTTTCGTGAACATGTCCAAGTTTTGTCATTTCATAGTTTTAAGTTTTAAGTTTTTTAATAAAAATCTATAAATTTTTTATACATTTCTGATCAAAACTCCAAATTTCGCTAAAAATGTATCAATACAAAATGAAAAAAGGAAACAAAAAAACACTTCAATAATACTATCCCTAATGGACCTATCTCTCGTAATAAGAGCAAGAGATCGTTATTGCTTGTTCTGCAAGAAAAAGAGAGAAAAAATATGGTTGCGCACGCATACCGTGTTCTATCACCTAGCCAGCAACACTCGGTAACAAACAATATAACACGACTATTGCCTAGTTACCGGATCATCTGTGAACACGGTATGCGCGCGCATCCAGGCAAAAAAGATACGTGGATTCGCATATTATGTGAAAAGCTGTATCATTTAAATGCACCTTTAGATCAACAAGATTGCTACGAAACATCCCTAGGTAATACATAATTAGTTAACAATAAATTGCATAACGATATTCAATAATTACTTTAATCAGTCCAAAAATTTGAAAGTATTTAATTTACTTAAAATAACAATTTATGTAAGAAAGTCAAGCTACATTCATTTATCAATTACTCATTAAAAAGAAGGTATTCAAAATTTGTTAAAAAGTATTCCATATTATATTATTATATCAATCAAACTATAAAAACATACGTTAAACAAACAACAACATTCAATTATTATTACAATAGTTGTCATTTATCTGAACGGTTATCTAAATTGTAGTTGACATAAAATAGAAAAGTAAATTATTAATAGAGGTAATAAATTACTAAGAAGTTTCAACCGTCGTCTAGAAGACTAGATGATATTAAAACAGACTGACGCATTATCTAACTGATCCAAGTTTAATTGTTGTATTATAACAGATGCATACTTGTTCCAACAAAAAACGATAAAAGTGCAAAATCGTACATACACAATAAACGTAAACGTACGCTCTATAGGAGAAAAACGGAAGGTAAAAAATCAATTTTGATTTTTCTTTTTTACATAAACTAAATACAGAAGTCAAACCGCAGATTGAATAGTTACTCTCACCGGAAAACCTCACAAATAACTTATTTGAAATTTACTTCCAAATGTGGTCACTGTGATTTTACTAGTTATCTTAGTGATGACGTGTCAATTATTCACAGAAAGGAAACATTGACTTTTTCTTGCCCCATAACCAAATAAAACAAAATTGAGTAAGTTAAAAGTCTAGTTTACCGACTTTAATGAACAGAGACAAAGTCTAGTTTACCGACTTTAATGAACAGAGACATCTAATGATACTATATATTTAACTTGTACCAGTAATGGCTGAATATTCATCAGCCTATGTGTATTATCAACAAGTCTTAACCTTGAAAGTACAGCTACTGTTATCGTTATGTCTTGTCCGGCAGAAAAATATTTCTCATATGAATGTTAGTCATTTCTGTAGCAGCTATAATGTTAAACGCAGTGTAATTATATCTACATTACAATCGAAAGTTAAATTGTATCTAACAGGCATGCTAAACTTTAGTGTGTATTAGCGAATAAAAGAAGTTTTTTGTTTTTCCCGACAAACGTCAGAAGAATATTACTTCTTCTTCAGGTGGTTGAGTTTGCGCGGTACTGGTCGCCGGCGGGGATTTCGGTTGTTCGGGACTACGAACACGAAACCGTTCTGGTATCTTAGGGTAAGTATGTGTACGTGTTGTTTTCGCCATGGAATGCGGCAGAGTTGAATACTGCTGTGTAGAAATGTCCGGAATCATGGCCGGACTTGAATCAGTTCTCGAATGACTCGGTACCATTGGCATCTAAATTCGAATTGAATACAAAAGAAATATTAATCACAAAGTTATTTTTCAATGATCGTAAACTAATTTATTTTTTACAAATGAAAAAATGCACGGCTGCCTATTCCAAAATAGCGATTTTTACATTCGAAATGGCCGTAAAAATACTGCAACTTTATTTAAACTTCTCTTTATCTCAAAAAAAAAAAGTAATTAAGTAGGTACTCACGTCTCCGGGAGGACTAAAACTTCCGGAACTTAATCTCTGATAGCCAGCCGACGATCTTCGAGTGGTTTTTTCGTCTTGGCTTAATTTCATCGGAAGCATTTGTTGTGGTCCGCTCATTAACGCTTGTTGACACGTAGCTTGAGGTGAAGATGTTACTTGTGTATTTGCTGGAGACGAACTCAACCGAGAAGCTAATTTTAACGGCAATTGTTGCTTGATTGGTAAACTTTGAGTCACTTTCTGTTGGTTTGCTGCGCTTATCAAATTTAACGGAAGTGGTATTGATTTATTTGTTGGCGCAGCTAAAAAAAATTAAAACACTAGCTTCAATAAATTGCTGGCAAAACAAATGATTTTTATTTAATACGCCGTTCTGTTTGTACCATGCTTTGAACAGTAAAATTTTGATTACTCAGACATCCAGTTATCTGGGCATTCTTTTCGAATTTTTATTTCTATTATTAGCTAAAATTCGACTAAAGATATACCATCTTTCAAGAAATATATAAAAACTTATAAGAGAATAATTACATAAACCTAAATGAGCATTCTCACCGCTAAAGGAATATAATTATTGAAATAAAATAATAGTATCGATCACTAACGTCAAAAATTTGAAAGTGGGATAACAGTCGAATTTCATGCCTTTGGTAGAAAGAATACTCACTAAGCGCTAAGTTTAAGGGTGAATTGTCAAACTGCAATTTTCGATTCGCCTAATTCAAACCACAGAAGGATATATTCCACTTTCTAGAGTCTGATCTATTGAAGCGTAAAGGTCATACAAAGGTCAGACCCCATTACTATTAAAAAAGTGTGTTTATAAACGTGACGTACTCTACGAAGTACACTTTCCAAAGATACACGCATGTATTGTACTTGTATTCAGTGTTTACTTCTGAATATGCATCGATCATATTATAACAAGCATCCAGGACACTTTCCAACTACTTATTACATTTATGTTCGATTTCTGATACGATTTTCAGCTTTAGATGTAGATTTAAGAATGTCATTTATTTTCAACTAAATGGAGATCTCCAGTGGCGGCGCGTGAACATTTTAAATGGGTGTTCTGCAGAGTCAAACTGGAGATTGGAGTAGCTTCCCCCCCCTAATGAGGGAACCACGAAAAAAAAATTCAAAAATGCATTTGATGCAATTTTTAAGTGTATTTTTTGATCTGAATAATTTGTCTATACATTATACAATGATTTCGCTAGCGCTAAAATCGTAAATAAAGTGATTTTTATAGCAATATTTATTATTGTATTAAAAAAAAAGAGTGTGTGTGTGTCTATGTACGCACGTCAGAAGCTATACTTCTTTTACGTAACAAAACAAAAATAACTCCAAAAATTTTATCCCGCGTGCTAGTACTAAACGTTTGTAAAAGACGATAAAATAATAAAATAAAGATATTAAATAAATTAATTTAATTTAATAAATTATTAATTTATTAAATATATTTATTTATGATATTTATATCTAATTATTTAATAAAAATAAAATGTACGTTTGTCTTGAGATTTGAACCCGAGACCTATTGGTTGGAAAGCCACTACGCTATCTTTTAGACTACGGATACATCTAATCCCACTGCTATATAATACGGTTATCGTGTGTGCGTATGCCAACAGATTAACTGTACGTTCTGCGAACCTAAATTGCGTACAGATCTGTCTCATTTTTTATTCTCTTCACTCTCTTTAACACATTGATTTTGGTGCAAAATATAATGCAGAACGTGTCACGTGCATAGTGAATTAGTACGGCTGCGGACGATTTATAGAATATAGGCCCCGTGGCATGCCATCATTTATAATAATGCTATGTGATGGCTTCATAATTACGAAATTAAAACATATTATGCAGATTTATAATACAATTTTTTTTTAATTGTGCGTTATTTTCTGGCAGTGCGGCAGCTCTCATAGAGGAGCCGCCACTGGAGATCTCCATTTAGTTGAAAACAAATAACATTCTTAAATCTAGATTTAAATCTTTAGATATAATTTATCAATACAGAACAAATTTTAGACGTAATGACTGATGACATTCTAATTAGGTACCTACACAGAAAAGCTCACGTTTTTTTTGAGCTATGTGACAAAAGACAATCTAAAAGACGAAGACAGGACAATGAAAGCGTAAAATGTATTTAGCAATTGCTACATATATGAAAAATACATAACTGTTCGTTTTTATATAGATGTTGTTGTAAAGAGATTTTTTCCATCTCGGATTATTATTTTTGTGAGCCCCGAGAAGTTTTATAGTTTCAATTGCTGTAAAATAAAAATTAAAGAACGTAAAACTAACAAAAGAGTTCACGCGGTGGAGGTTAGACGGTTCAGTTTTAAATTTCATACGGTATTGGAAACTATCACCTGAGAACATTAGAGTTATATAACTCAATGCCTGATATTACCCACAATCAAAAAAAAACTAATAGTTTCAGTTATTCTCATTGATTACGAAAAAACATTGTGCAAAACGGAAGAATTCAACTTAACATAGCGTGAAATAGCAACTTTTAAAATTAGATCAAATTTCTGATAGGCATGTCAAACTTAATTATTAACATGTTTTGTGTTTGGTACATGGGGGTTTCCCCTGAAACAATATGGTGATTGAGGAAAAAAAATTATTAACATACTTAAAAATACATTATAATTTATAATAAGTAAACGGTCTTCAAATTTACGAATAAGTTTGTTATTATTATACATTAACTTATTATAACTCTTTTGGGTAGGCTGACCATACGTCCTTTTTTCAATAGGACTGTACTATTTTTTACCGGCTCGGCCGTCCTGTGGTTTTAGTTCAAAATATATCATTTTACAAACAAACCTTAAAATGTGCTTAAATATCGGTAGGTACAACATAACCTATAATCGTGATTGTATCATAGGCCATAATAATTAGGCAACAGACTGATATAGGCTCATTCAATATTTTTATCAAATAAAACGTTTTGTTGCATTTCCTAATCTTTCCAAATAACTTTCCTTCTTTCCCATCCCATTTTGACCACAAGGAATATTTTCAGTCTACCTAAGTCATTTTTACCGCGAATACCTTACAAAAAAATGGACCGTGTATTTACACTACACAGTACAGAAGTGAAACTTACCTACGCAAAAACTACATACATAATATGAAAAAATATTTTACACAACTCTGCTATTGAAAATTCGGTTTTCGGTACCTGGATGAAAACTTTCAGTTGCAAAGAGGGAGATAGAGCGATTGAGTCGCGCCAACTTCAATTCGCATATAATATTGGAAAACGTCAAAATGACAGACATAGCCCCACATAAATTTCACATGGATCTGACAGATCTAATATTTTTGCGGCTTTTTTTCGCGCCCAAATTGCAGGTTCCTCAAATCGAATTGTCAATAGAGTTGTTGTGAAAAATAATATGCAATTACTCGGAACGAAACATAGCGTTCGCAAAGCATGTGATTGCTGCCCTCGTACCTTGGGTAGCAAACTACACATTGGTTGTAAACGTTATGTTTCGAACCTTGTAATGCAATACACTAATAAATTGACATTTACAGAATAAGTATTTATAATATATACAGGTTGTCCGAAATCAAACCTGAACATACCAAATTAATGAGTGCAAGAAGGAAGATAAAAACAAACTGAGTAGCGCGACAAAGATAGAATGCAATCATGGCTAGGTAAATTTAAGTAAACATTAAACTATCCATGGAAATAACTAAAGCATAAAGTGAATTTAAATAATATAACCTCTTTGTTGCACTCATTAAATATCTATATCTCTTTGTAGCACTCATTAAATATCTATACCTCTTTGTTGCACTCATTATTTTGCTATGTTCAGATTTGATTTCAGACAACCTGTATATGAGATTTGTTTTTCGTTGCCATGGAATACACCATTGCAGTTTTTCGTCACACGAAACCAATTCTCTCTACCGTGCGTAAAGAAGTTTCACTTCAATAAACAAAACAAAAAAATACAACTTACATTTACTCCATTTATTACTATCGTGTCTACGATGTTTAATTTCAGGTTGCATCGTACCAGTATCGCTATTATTATTAGTCGTAATCTGTGTACCCTGTAATGTATCGTCATGTCCGGTATTATCATCATGGGCCGGCGTAATCGCAACTGGCAAAGCCACGCTTGGAGATATCAGCAGACCCTGACTCGACAGCACCTCCATTTTACGGTACAACTGTTCCCGTTGCTGCGTAATATCGCTCTGTTCGGCGCGTATCTGTTCTTGAAGTTTCACCAATTCAGCTTTCTGTTCATCCAACTCCTTCTGTTCCTGATCACGTTTCTGTTGCCATGCCGCCTTTTCTCCACTAAACTTATCCTGTAAATTACGCAGCTCCTCGAGCTGTTGGTTGTGCCGGTAAGTCGGCCGCAAACCGGTTGCGATACCGCCACTTAAACTAACACTGTCGGGTGAACCACCAACCGCGCCTACCGATCTACATGCCGACAGCTGCGCATGTAAGCTGAACACATACAAAGAAAAATCAAAACTAGAATCAAATTAACGCAAATATTTCATTTTTATTTTAACAAACCCGATAAACCTACTATGAAAACTAGCCAAATGTTGAATGCTGGAAGCGTATGGAAAAAATTAAGTTTTTTAGACTTAGAAATAGACTTTCATTTAGCTAGCTTTCGTTGAATTGAATTGTGTTTTAAAGACCATCAACAGCTAAGGTTATTTGGGCCTAACACCAATTCATATTTTCAATTCATTATTATTTTTTTTTTTAATATTGAAAATCCAATTGACACTCTTACCAGCTCTCGAGCTAGAACCCGGGAACTGGGGACTTGTAATAGAGGAACCATAGCAACGCCATGTAAACAACAGCATCGCTACACGCTCGGCTATTCTCAAGCCCGCTAGCTTTCGTAAAATCCCCATTTTTGCATTTAATATAATAACATTAGAAGTTGATTTTTATGTTTCTGAGTGATCAATATTACGTCTAAAAACTCATCAAAACACAAACAATGATGCGGAATTACTAGTTTGTGTGCGTTGGCCGTGGCCCTAAATGAGAAAAAAAAAAGCTAACCTGTCGATGCTGGTCATCTGTTGCGAAATTATACACATCAAAGTATAGACATAGTGTGTAAGTTGAACTGCCGCTTCTTGTTGCTCTTTGCCAAGAGTCAACAGTGTTGGAAGATCCGGCGGGCCAGGAGCATTACCTCCTCCGGTCTGTCCACTCTGCTGTTGATTATTAGCTGCTAACACGCCTGGAGGCACTGTATTGAGCATAGCGTTTCGCCACGGTAACTTCTCCTACAAAAAGTCTTCTGTTATTACCAATATTTAATATTTTTATGTATTTATTGTAGCTAAAACATTTTTAAATACATAGATGTAGAGGGTAGTATAGCCTAGTGGATAGTGTACTTGGTACCAGCCTCTAGACTAGACTGTCGTGGGTTTGAATCCCACCTGCGCTCATGGATGTTTTGTGATGTTATTTAGTTTTAAGTTAGTTGTTATTTAATGTAATTTAAGACGCTAATGATCTAAGTTGTCGACGCGTCTATAATCTACAATAAATAAAAATAAAATAAATACATAGATGTAACTACGTAATTACTAAGTACTTAGTCATATGCTGTAATACATAGCAATTAGTCAAATTGGCTTCATTCTCCCAACTAGGTGTGAACTAATGCCACAGAGTAACAGAAGGATGCGACGAAGTCTTGTTGCATTAAATTGTTAATTAAAAACAAAATGAGAAAAAAAACTTTATCATACCGACTGTACAGACTTATCATTGTCTATAGCGCCAGCTGACATGGATGTTGGTTTAATATTTTTCACTTTCACAGACCCGCCTGGCGCCGCATTATCAAATCCGCCAAATGTTTCGGCTCGCTTTGGAAGTGTCGGCGATACGTATGCTTCACTTTGATGTTCACCAACAGAACTAACGCTACGCGACAAATTCGTTCCCGATGCGTACAATGAGCTTGCCAACTGGCTGACTTCCTGTTGAATTGTATCAATATTAATATGTGTCATAATTTTTTTTATGTATACTAGTCTAGACGCTAGAGCAGGCGTCAGCAGCCTATGACCCGCGGGTCACCAAGTGACCAATCTGATAATTTCAAGTGATCCACTTGCATTTATTTTAAGTAAGAACAGGAGCAGATTAACTATCGAAAATTCAGACGCTTGAATTCGTCTTATAATGAACCAGACTCGACTAAATTGACATCACAAATTCAGCATCTGGGGAGCCATTGATAACGAAGAGAACGCTTATAAATAATGTTCATAAATTATTAATGAACTAACACTTGACAATTATATTTGTTTTTATAATAATCAGAATTATAATCTTGTTTTTTTTATGATTTGAGTTTAAAAAAGCATATTTTAATAGTTTTATCAAAAAAATGTATCTTATTATTCACTAACGGACTGTTTTAAAATGAAAATACCCATTGACCCGAACCATCTTCTTAATAGTCACATTTTAGTTGATTTTGATCCGCAGGAAAAAAAGGTTGCCAACGTCTGTTCCAGAGTCTAGAGAACAGGTTCTAAAAACTGTGGATCGCGAAAAATATTCTGAGGGTGACAAATAGCTTGGTGGTTCTCGTCGCTTCTTAGTATATTTGAATAGGGGTTTACAAAAGATCAAAAGTTGAGAACCGTTGGTTTAGGTTTTTAGCCTTTGAAGGCTAATAAAAATTTAAAAAAATAAATAAATACAAACTAAGTAATGAAAAACCAAAACACTGTAAGAGTAACAAAAAACAAAATAAACGAAAAATGTATCATCAGGTTATGTTCGTGTTGTGTACTTGTAAGGCCATCTTCACACTGTCTCGGTAACTAAGTTTAGTGACTTTGTGCCACAAATATGAAAAATAATCATACACTTATAATTCACGTTGACGCTTATGACCTCAGCTGTCGCGCGTCTATAATATACAATTTAAAATATACGTTCATCCCGAATCAACAGCTCGAGGTTCTCTGATTTTAGAAAATAATTGAAGAAAAGCTTACGTGTACTGCTGAAAGAACTTCTTTCCACATTACTCCAGTGTCCGTGTTTTCACTAACCAGGTGCCTGTAGGAGGGCGGCGGCGACGGTGGACCAAGACCCGCTGTCTCCAATAACCTCAATTGCAAGCTCATTTTTTCTTCTAGTAACAACGCTTGCTCCACGTCTTTTTGTCTCAACAAACCTGTAACAGCCAATATGTCATACAGATTAAAACAAAACAAAATGCAGTAGATCGATGAAAACCGAACTCACTAAAAATCATATTGTCGCAAATATTTGATTTACGTAGTCATTACAAAGAGTAAGTTCAACGACAAAATAGCGCTAAAAAAAAGAGTGTGCCTCACCCACATAAGCGTATGGTGGAAGTTATACTTCATGCATTGACATTTTTGCTTTTATCGCATTTTTAAAAATAATAAATAATTATTATCGATACAATCCATGGATATCATAACATCTATACATAAATATCCAAAGCCTGTTTATATTAGGTGCGTTTGGTATCAAGGTGTAGTGTAGTGTAGGTACTGTGTAGTGTAGATAATTTTTCACTGAAAAGTGTACAAAGTTCACCAAAAGTTTACAACTAAATGTACACTTGTAACAAACGGGCTAGTGTACATTCTGAGTAGATTGTACATGCGCATTACAAAATAAATTAATGACAGATTGGCTGAGTTCATTATTTCTAGTTTTTACAGTTTTTTTTGTCGTAAAAATGTTAAACTCACTGCCATATTTATCTTGTATCATTACATTTTGAAGCTCATTCATTTTTAAGAGACAAAAAATGTAAAAAATTGAGTACGAAAAAAGTATCAAATCTGTCAAAGCGATTGTCAATTCAGACATATATCACGTGACCTACACTACACTACGTGCACCTGCTCAAAAGTCAGGACTAATAGTTGTTACACTTTTAGTCCCACACTGAAATAACAAACAGATCAGTTATTTTACACTTTTGTATAACAAACGTAATAGTGTCAAAAGTGCTTACACTTTTTACACTACACCTTGATACCAAACGCACCTATTATTACACTATGTATTTTGAAACGTCAAAAAAATGATTTTTAAAATTATAAAATCTATAACAAAAGGAATTTTTCCTGGCATGAGACCTAGCTAGATCGATTTTTTGTCTCCAAAACTCTTTTTCAGTAAATTGCGTTACATTTACAGCGCGTCATTAATTTCTGAGTCGGTAATTTTTTTATCGAGATCACTCCAATTCACTACCTTCGCTAAAGAAGTATAACTTCAAAATATAGCACTAGATCGTTTTCCTGAACAGATAAAACCTGATAGCCTGGTAGCTGGATACATATCAGTCACATTTGCTCTGACTAATGGAATTGTGGATAGACGGTTAATCCCTAATCCCTATACAAGGCCTGAAGAATCTTAGAAGCGGAAGGACGTAAACAAGACGAAGAAGACTACAGACCATGAGAATAAACTCAAGTGGAGGGGGTGGGAAGTAATACGTAGCACACAGGTCTACGGTCACACATCATAGCGTCCCTCGATAACATGCATTATGCGACACTGCGCATGAATTTGTTGTCTAGTTTTCTCTGTCTCTGATATAGAAAATAAAACCTAATAGATTCCGGTGTTTATCTTCACTTCAGTTTTTACGAAATATGGCGAAAACACCCGACGCTATATCATTGACAGATGACAATGCCGCCTGGCGTGCAACGTATAGCGGACCACCACGTTACATAGCTCGGAATAGCAAGTTTCCTCTCCCGGTCTCAAGTCTTCTTGGGCTAGACGTATTGTGAGAGAGTAATGATCTAAGACAATTTTAGCAAGAAAGAATTACTATCGGTACAGTTAACGCACGTTAAGTTACAGTTAACAAGCTGAGAATATGGGAAATATTTTTCCTAGATTTCTATGTGGATTTGTAACTACGAAATCCAGACTATAATTCTTTTTTGAACAACCCGCTAAAAAAATCACCCACTAATAAAAATATGGACGGAGCATAAGCATAGTTCGTGGACGAGGGGAGTGAAGCCTAACGCGAGGGGAGGAACTTGATGCCTAGATTTTATTGGTTGAGTTGTGCGCATGCTCAGTGCCACTAACTGAAAAGTATTGCAATAAGACTGGCCAGGGCCGTAGCTAGAACTGAATTCAAGATAGGGCACTGAAATTGTAGTCTTTTGCTTCAGCCCTACTTAGGGCTGAAGCAAAAGACTACAATTTTTTAATTGGATTGCCCACCTCATCTGGTGATATCAAATTACAAAAGCAAAAAAACGGTGAATGACAATTTAATCAAAAAAAAAAAAAAATACAGAACTTGCCATGTTATCAAATTTCCGAAGAACTTCATTTAGATCCAACGAATTTAATCTTGTTTTTCCAAATGCCAGATAGATCAAGTCTGTCATTCTGTCGTGACAGTCTTTGTGGCTTGTTTATAATTCCTTAAAGTAGGGCACTGGATGTTTTAAGGTAGGGCATTGCCCCTTAATGCCCCCCCCCCCTAGCTACGGCCCTGAGACTGGCACTTCACAACTACAATCGCATGGCGTTTCACAACACAGCGCATGCGTCAAACAGTAACCAATCAAAAGTAGGCATCAATACCTTTCTTGTCCGTTTCACACAATGGTCACTATTTACAATCCATAGATCAATGTGCAGGTGTCAAATTAATTTGAGGTAATATAATTTCTAGCACCAAACATGAATCTCCTAGCTAACCACTACAAAATGCTCGAGCGGTTATGACGCCATTTACGTTTAGCGCACCGTTCAGTGCTATGTAGCGTTATGCAGCGGTTAAGCCGTTGAACCCACTCACAGTAAAGTTACTTTTCAGTTAATCATGGTCATGCTGAAAAAATTCATAAGTTTCTTTAATCGATGACTTAAGTAGGTATCTGAAAATCGCATGCCACGAAAAAAAATGTAACAGTACCTACTATGAAGAATGTCTCAATTATCAACACGCTCTAGCAAAATTTATCGATAAAATAGGGTGTTTGATCCTATATTAATTATTCAAATGCCAATTAATATTGTGTTTATTATCGAATAATATATCCTGAAAAAATATCAAATCGCCTGAGTTTTTAGTACTTAAACGACTTAATTTTTTCCTACCGTAAATAATCAAAGGGTATCCACAACTCATCTCGAAATCGCGGTAAGTACAGCAAAGTCCAAATTATCCGGTTCTCCGATATTCTATATTCTCGTTTGTGATATATCACGAAACTCATCAAGTCTCTAAATACAGACTAACTAGAAAAACTACAGAGAAATGAATTTTTCTTTAAATCACAGTTATTGGAAATTATTAATAAACAAGATTTCAAATTTATATTGGACTTTGTAGTTGGTTGATCCAGCATTTTATCCATCATTTTAATATTAGTCGACATTTTCGTTTACATTTATGTCTGATAATCAGGACACAACTATAATTACTTCCCGCAAATCTTACTCCCATTTATTTTTATTAATTTTTCAATCGATTTTGAACAATACCTACTCATGAATAATACTTAGCAGTTAGGATTTAGCAAAAAAAATAAAGTGGATATTTATTATTTTATTAGTAGCTATTGAATTCTAATTTAAAGATCAATCGATAATAAACCCAATACTTTACAGTGAAATTAATGCAGCATTGAATGCTTTATTATTTTCAGAATTACAACATACACGTTCCTAGAGTAGTCAGCGCCCGTGTGCAAGATTAATTGCCCCAGCCCAGACAATTTCTATTTTGCAGTAAATTAAGTTAAAAAAAATTCTATATACAGTTGAACTTCGATAACTCAAACCATGACTTGCCACAAAAAAATTGAGTTATCAAAACTTTGAGTTATCAAATAATATTAATTTTCACTCTTGACGCTACTGCCAACCAATTTTGTTCGAGTTATCCAGAATTCGAATTATCGCAGTTCGAGTTATCGAAGTTAGACTCTATGTGTGATAATATAAAACTCTGCCATCATTTCGTAATACTACCTAACTTAGCCTAACTAACAATCAGAATTTTTTAATTATCTATATAAGAATATATTATTTTCATTTATTACTTTTGATGAGCTGGTTTCTCCCACATAATACATATTATAAAAATTAAGTTTATGAAATTTAAAATTATCTTTCACATTAATTTTTTATTATATTTGTTATTTTTTCTCCGCCCTTTGCTGTTGGCGCCCCCCTTGCACACCCGGCACGACAACATAACTAGGTAATTGAGACAATAAACTATTCCTACATTACAAAAGATCTATCTCTTGAAGTTAATCTAAAATTAAGAAAAAAGTCAGTATTTTAAAGTTATTTTAAAAAATAGAAAAGGATGTCTAAAGCCGCATATACATCTAACGAACGAACAAACATACAAATGTGAGCACAAATGAACATAAACGCGCACAAACGTTTGTGAACAAACAGCGACTTTTTCTTTGAAGTACTGAGAAGTGATGGATCGCATTTGCTGGTGTTCTATGTTATTTGTTTGTGTGCATCTCAGATCTGTGATTTTTGTCGCGTTCACAGTCACTCGTTAGCTTAAGTATGTTTGTGCTCGTTCAAGTTCGTTCATTAAATGTATCCACGGCTTAAGAAAAAATTTTTTTTCGGAGAGGCAACATGCCCAAAATAAAATAAAAAACATGCAACACAATAAAAATACTAGAACTGGCACGTACGTCTCTTGGAGCTGCGTATATAGATTTTACACTCCAGTATGTAGAACTGTCAATTGATGCATTAAATGACATCGTTTCATTTTTCCCCCGAAACTACAGTACGAACTCAATGATTCAATGTTACGCCGTTAACAAGTCTCCAAGCACTTCTCTATAATCCGCTCTTTAGTTTGACACTATTTTTGCGCAGAAAACATACATCCTAGCTGTGAGTTATTCCGCGTCATTGTTGTCTGTATTTCG
This sequence comes from Mongoloraphidia duomilia, assembly GCA_039654895.1. Classification (NCBI taxonomy): domain Eukaryota; kingdom Metazoa; phylum Arthropoda; class Insecta; order Raphidioptera; family Raphidiidae; genus Mongoloraphidia; species Mongoloraphidia duomilia. The sequence goes on from CM077516.1 coordinate 65,055,624, forward strand.
ATAAATTTTGGGTCGACATATCAACCGAACAGAAATGTTAAACATGAGACAATTAACGTTTAATTTATTTTTTGACGTGAATAACGTTTGATGTCTCATACTTGGCATTTGAGAAATATTAGATATTATGGAAATAGAAAGAAGTAGTTGTCACGTAAAACAAAACACAATATGTATACCTATGTTGAGGTCTATGTTGACATAAGCCATGTGGTTGTGTGGTAAAGTACTAGTCTACCGACAGGTACAAACACCAAGCCCAGATTCGAATCCCGAAGGTTTTTAATACTTTTTTTTTTAATAATGAAAATATATTATAGGTATTGGATAGCAATTTAAAAATAAAAGTGATGTATTAATACAATTATTTGTGTTTAACGGTATTCACGTCATCTGTCTGTACCCGCAATACAGACATACTTATTTTTTCCAAGTACTAATCCGACACTAGGCTGTTTTTCATCACGGTGTAGATTTATTGAGCTTGTACTATTTCAAATCACAAATTGACGCGTGAATGGTAAATGAGATATCTTAATCAAATTTCGATGACATTATTAGGTTTAAAATTATTAAAAACCTGGCTTTTTTCTGACATAAGTAGTAGTTTGTCATGAATGTAACAAAACTTTGGTTCTTTATTATTACAAATATTAAATACGATGAAACGATCTCATTTCAATATGAATTACGTAAATTCACATAACAAAAAATATTCATAAAAATCATTTATCGATATTTAATCCGAATGTGTCATATTTTTTATGAATAATGATCGTTTTTGCAATACGTGCGTTGAAAGTGCAACATTCAATACTTGTTTTAGGGGACGAAAGATGGCTTTTGTATGCCAGTGACGAAAAATAAAAGTCAAATATGCGCAGATCGACAGTCAAATGTTTTCATCCCTTGGGAAAAAATTTTCGAGTCGAAAGTAAGCGAAAGTGGCGCCATTCTTCGCGATGATTGTTAACTATATATGACAGTTCGCCTAACCTTAAACCTTAAATTCATTTACGGTGTTTTATTTGTTATTAATGTTGTTCTTTCAATGCACTTATTATAAAAACTACTGTGTGTAACTCGGGCGGAATTGGCGATTGCGACTCGTGCGATTGCCGTCCTTGCTGCGCTCTAGCGAGCAAACGTCAAACTCGTTCGCAATCCGCCCCAGTTGCACTATTGTTATATGATTTACATATTATGCATGCAAATAGATTCTACATAGAAGCATAACCAGTTTAACTGTAATCAAACACGGAACGGCGTTTACCTTCCAATCCCGTACTTCCAGTGTCTGACAGAGAATGTAAAACAAAGAGAGGAATGCATTCATCAAGTCGCATTAACCGGTAGGGTAATTATTTATTGTATGCATGAGACATGTTCAAGGTTGGGGCATGTTGGGTATTCAGTTTATTTATTCATCGTTTAAATAACAACAGAGTGGCCACAAATGTTAGAAAGAAAAAAAAAGAAAAATATCTCTGTTTTTGTGATGTCTGTCTTTTTTAGTGTATTTGCCATATGGCACATACACTATTGGCGTCGGTCGGATGGCGGAACCTAGGGGTCGGACCAAAATTTCTCGACGTTTCATACCCTCCTGAACACTTTGGCACCATTTTTGAAAATGTTTATATATATATGTATGTATATATTTATATGTGTGTGTGTGCGGGCAATAACTTTCGAAAGAGTTAATTGATTTTAACGAAATTTGGTAGGCACGTTGGAATCCATCACCGCACGAAGCCTATTTAAAATGGGCCCGATTGGACCATTTTAAGGGTTGTATTTAGGGGTTCCAAAAATACCGAAAAAATTGTCAGAATTATTTCAAAATTGAAATTTAACTCTTTAGTAGAGATTAAAATGTGCTGCTAAAATTTTAATAAAATCAGCCCTACAGGACCGGACTTTCAAATTTTATGAAAACACTAGTTTATTGATACGGATTTACTTATGGAAGGGTGTATTTAATTTGGTGCAGATGTTGTACTGATAAAATCCATGTCTAATATTGAAATTTAGAAAAATTTAATTATTTTAAGGGATGTATTAAGGGGTTAAATTTTTTATTTTGTCAAAAAACAAACTTATGTTCACATAATAATGCCACAATGCCTGTATTAGCAAATACACTATATTGTCGGCAGGGTTTGGCACTGCAACCCGAGTTTTTTTTATTATTATCCATGGAAGCATGTGGTATGTGATGAGTCTTGGTCACACGATAACTCAAGTAATTGTCATTTCTTTTTTCTTTTTTAATCGTATAATAAATCACAATGTCAATCAACGCGAAAATAAATCTCACATGTACATTAAGTGAGGCTGCCGCATAGTACGGCCCCGAATCACCAGAGTTCGACACGCGATTAACTTGCTGCGTAAGTTTGCATCAGAAAAATTAATATCTTCATATTGTTCCCTAATTCTGAATTGTCCACGATTTCCCTGACTTAATAAAAATTCCATAACTTTCCCAGGTCTGTAGCCACCCTGTACAAGCATTTATCGCATTATCAATGTAATTTAGTGTAGAAATGGATTGATAGCGCGGCATTATCGAATTGAAGTCATCAAGACGACAGTTCATTAGTCCAAACTCCAATTCTACACTAAGCTACACTACTATAATGGGAACACAAAAGTTATAATCCTTGATATAAAATCTAGTGAATATTCTCACCACCATTCTAAGTTACCATTTTCACTTCAATGCAAGTGAAATAGGTAAAATGAATTATACTCCTCTGGTGGTAAGAATACAAACCAAATATTTGTCAAAGATAGAACTATTATTATTCTATGACATAAATATAACATACGGGTAAAACCATGTATTATTATCTAAGTTCCTACATGGCTCATTTCCATTTGACACAAATGCACTGAATCTGTAAGCAACAATTTGATTATGTTCTATTTCTCAGGACAAATGCATACGTACTGCGGTATTATTATTAGCGCACGCGCACTATGCATTTGTTTGCAGACAGAAATTGATTATAGTTTTCAACATATGGAACTTGTGGTTTTTTATCACATTGTGTTGGAAACATTTTCGAAACAGAATGCACCATATAGAACTTTATAGATATAATGTGTAAAACAAACTAATTGAGGTTAAGTGTTTAAATTGTAAAATAAATGACTGTGCAAAATTGGTTTTAAGTTAGGGAATAGGCGGCGAACAAAAGATAATGCGTCTTTTGTTTTGTTCACGATAAAAATACTCCATTGTTACACAATATTAAAACAAAATGGTGACGATTTGTTATATTACCTTGGAATACCCAAAATACATGCAATTTCATAATTTAAGTGGTTGTCACTCACCAACTATATCTCTTATTTGAGCTTGTTTTGCATTCAATAGTTTTAATTTTTCTTCTTCCTCATCCTCAGGACAATTCTGCACTGCAGATCTATAAAATCCAACAAACAAAATAAGTAAACCGATAATATGAACGTTTGTTTAAAAACATAATAATTCGGGCAATCAATTACCGAATCGCCTGAATCCAAACTTGTTTATCTTTTGGTTTGTGGACTTTCAATTCGAACATTTCTGGATCCGCCGGATTTGACGAAATCAAATAAATGCCCCGAGAATCTTGCCCGGCCTTTTCTCTCACTAGTAACTTCTGTAACGATACTACACCGGCCTAAAAAGTAAAAAAAAAATATCAAAATTAAACTTACATTCAACAATACATTTTTCTATATTTTAAAAATTCAGTGGATAATTTTCTGTTAACTACTTTTTTTAATTACCTTACCTTATTGTCAGGTGTGAAAAATGAATATTTCTGTGAGTTTTCTTGTAAAAAGAACAAAACATCCGAGAGTACAATAACGATGACAGGTTGCATTTTACCTCGGCCTTGCATAAGCATTGCAACACCTTCAAATTTAAGATTACGACTGCCTTGTAAAATGTCTGACTTTTTAAATTTATGTTTACGATACATCGTATAGCTTTTCGCATCTATACGGTTATATATTTCTAATTTTCTATCCTCTTTTTCTTTCTCAGCTACTTGAGCATCGACTTCGACGAGTATTTCCTTTGAAAAGAAATTCAAATAATTAAACATATCACTATTTTTTATGCTGGCGTATTTAGTAAACAATATTGTGTAACTGGCAACCTGGCTATACACATGTCGCGACGATAAAAGATCAAAGATGTAAACAAAATCACGCACACATAAACGTACAATTTGTAAGGGAAAGTTGGAGAATTGAAGTTAACACATTGTATGAAAACTGATTCTAAGAAACAGGAATGAAAATCACTGTCTTTTTTTTGACGAATCTCTGACGAATCTCTAACTAATAACAGTTAAAATAGATGCAGCAAACAAGTGTGTCATTGTAACAGGAGAGAACATTTGATTTGATTGCTTAGCCTTGCCGCTGCACAGACTAAATACAGTACAAAATAGCTATAATTATCCAGCAATAAAACTTTTTAATAAGCTTCCTAATTAAATGCAAAGCTTGCCTATGGAAAAATTAAAAAAAAAACTGAAAATGTTTTTAACCTGTATATAATTTTTTTTATGACACAGGAATTTTTTAAATTTGTTTTTTAAATCTATTTAATAAAGTTTTTAGTCATAACTTGTACAGTAATTTTGTATGACGTCACTTTTCAAAATTGTTTTGTATAGTGCAAAATAAATCTTAAATTTTCTCGATAGTTACCTTAACTAACGCAAGCGCTCTTTGAAGTTTCTCCTGTTCGAGTTTATTTTCTTTTGAAGTTTTGATAAGCGGTTCAATTAGCAACGGGTACTTAGTTAAGCGCTGCGTTACAAATAATATACATTCTGGTATTCCTTTCTTCTTCAACAGAGGGTTGCCCTGACAATGTCGCACGAATTGTGCGAACCTAGCATCGCTTTGCATGTAATATTTGTACATGTCAACGGCGTCTCTGTGTCTACTGCAAAATTCACCTAGAAACAAAATAAAAATTCTTCAAATTATAACGGAGTCATTAGATTGTTTTATAGAGATGCACAGACTACCGACTAAGTCGGCTAAACTGAATATTCGGCCTATTTTTCACTATTCAGTAATCGGCTAATCTGACCGAACAATCAGCGATAAAAGTAAAAAGATATCTAAAAAAAACTTCAAAAAACCACTAAAAAGAGGAAAATAATAAAACTTTCGAGGTCTGCGCCAATTTAATAAAATATAAAGTCGGTTAAAATAAGATATTAATTAAATTGGCACTTTTTAACCCACTTCATATTTTATATTTTCCTCTTTTTAGTGGCTTTTTGAAGGAGTTTTTTTTTGTTAAAAACTTTTTAGTGGCTTTACAATACGTAGTTTGGTCGCTTGCCAATAGATTCACTTCTACAAACTTTTTAACCGACTTCTTAAGCTGTGTGATGTGTCAAAAAGTGACATTTACCTTAAAGGAATCACACGCCGTTACTCATCTTTATTAAAATCAGCCTAACTACTGAACCGATTTAAGTAAAATTTATATGGGACCAACTTCGAGGTTTACCCTGGCCTATCCAATAAAACAAGAATCATCTAAATCAGACTACTCTGTAAAAAGTTATGCGTGGTCATACGTATATAAAAAGGGAAAAAAAATATATACGCGTCGACTTGAGAACCTTCCTCCTTTTTTTGAAGTCGGTTAAAAACGCCAAACGGTAAGCAGATCAATATGATACCTATCACTAAATAAAGACTTAGACTTGGACGAAAAGGGTTTGTATTTTACAAAATTTGAGTTACGAAACGACAGGCAGCAAAACAAACATATAAGCAGCGACACGTCATTTCTGTGTGATGTCCATAGAGCCAATAATATTTACAATTATATCAATAACATAACCCTTTTAAGTGCCCCATTATTATTTTAATAATAGAATAATTTATACAGTTTAAGAAAATAATTTCCTATTACTAATAGGTATTGATAATTACCATATGCTGACTTAAGTCTAGCAGCATGAGAAGATGAAAATTGTTCTAAAAGTATATCGGCAATAGTCAGTACGACAGGACTTTCTCTCTGCCTCTGTCGTAACCTTGCCAAAAGTCCCAAGTGCATTTCGGTAAGATCGGCGAGACGTGGAAACATTCGTTCCAAACTTGGACCCAAATGAAAATATTTCTGAAATCCTTCTACAAACACCTATAATAAAAAACAAAATCGTATTTGAAACACAATGCAAAGAGAACCTTGAAACACTCAACTCGAATGAATAATACCTTTTGCATTACGAGTAAAGTCATGCAATGTGTTTTTTCTGTCATAATAAATTCGTAAATGTGTTCTTGTCGTTTGACTTCTTTTTCTTTCAGTCTGCGTGCCAATTCTTTACCAACAGCAGGCGTCCATGAATCCGGCTCGTTATCTTGCAAGCCAAGAATCGGATCCGTTCCTAAATCTGCTGCTGTCAATGGAGTATCCGATAGGAACTCTAACGGTAAAATCGGAATATCATCCGGAAAGCTATTTAAAAAGACAGAACGATCAATGTTCCACTTCAATTTGTTTTTATTTCAAAGTAAAAAACCATCAGTGCTAATAAACAACTCATGTTTTGAGTTAATTATAATCATTCCAAAGGTAATTTTTTACGCAAAAATGTAAAAAAAATTTTTTTCGCAAAACAGACAAAAACGGGGACGGAAAAAAAGAAAAAAATATCAGCTAAAAACGCGGAATCTTGTTTTGCAACAGAGAAACAGTGGAACTGTACTGAACGCCTATCTGCAATACCGCGTAACTGTTGGAAATAAAATTTCTGAGTGCGCTCCATGCGTGGTATTGTATCGTACTATTTTAAAACTCCTCTGATTGGTAATTCAAACGATTACATATTCTTTATGCGCCAATGAGGTCGCGCATGTATGAAATTTTAACTTTGTTACTTCAAACAGTTACGTGGTATTGCAGAGTGACGTTGCGCGGAATTGTGGAGTGACGTTTAGCGGCACACCACTTTTGCAGCTGTAAAATTACTTAAAAAGAACTGATTTGGACTTACTTTGTCGTATCATGGTGCGCCAGATGTGAGTGGTTGACTTCTTTTTCTTCATTAATAATTTGACTGTAAAATAATTGAAAATAAACACCTGTCTAAGAAAAAATTCGCTGGAAAAAATATAAAAACAAACAAATGAAAATAGATGTGAGTTCATAAAATTTTTGAGGGAGAAAAACCAAGCATGAAGACTTGTTAATTTTATAAAGAATGGATTTTAAAAGTTTACATTGCAATTTTATATTAGTGGTCACAAGGCAAGAGATGGCTTATGTTGAATGTTTGTTAATTTTTATTTTGTACCTTCGAACTGAATTTACGTAGCATAATTTCGTGCGATGCAGTGAAAAAACGTTTTAGCACAAACACTAGTCGAAGACTAATCACTGCAATGAAAGGAGACAGTATATGCTTTAAGCTGCCTTCCTCTGAACTTAAATCAAAAAATTGGTTCGTCCCTCTCGAACGACCGCACTATTTCGAGTTTATTCAAAATTAAAATGTACGTAGACAAATTAATCTATTTTTACTTGTAGAAAGATGGATCACATTGAAATGGCAGATGTGTTCATTCTGAACTTCTAAAGCGCTTGTCGGTAATACAGAACTCTTCAGACACAACTGCGTGTTTGTCAAATTTTCGAGCTCTTCGGACTGTTTGAACTTGATTCTAGCAATACTAGGCTTCTAGTAGTTCTAGGAGCCTAGGAACTACTAAAATGAAGTTCATACAGTCTCAAGAGTCCGAGAATTTGACCAACAAACACGTAGTTGTGTCTGAAGTGTTCTGTATTGCCGACAAGCGCTTTATCAGTTCAAAACATGTCAACAAACACCTATTAATACCTATCTTCTGAAAGGACAAGTACGTAACTTCATGAGTCAGGACGGTACCAATCGTAAAACTTATAGTAAAAGCACAGGTATCGTCGCGCAGTTATATATGCAGGGTCGGATTAACATGTCAGGGCCCCTAGGCAATGCAATTCTCGGGGTCTCTTTTCAGCCTTTTGAAGATAAGCAGCTCTTTTCAAGTTGATGAAGGTAGCGTATTGTATGATTCATACAATACGCTACGTTACGCATCCATATTATTAGTTCTACTACTCGATACTAGATGGTTCTGTTCTGTAAGTATGAAGTATTTCATCAACTGACAGCATGCGCGTCGAAATAAAGCAATACTACCTATTGTCATTGAGGATATAAATTTTTCAATTTCTTTTGTGCGCCCGCAGGGCCCCTAGCCGATGCGAGGCCCCTAGGCAGTTGCTTACTCTGCCTAATGGTTAATCCGGCCCTGTATATATGTGACATGTCCTTTCAATAGACAGACTATTTTTCAAAATCAGTTAGCCAATTCAAATAACTGGTTTTTATTCAGAACCGATCAAATAAGCACCTAATAATAATATATCCGATAGGTAATCCAAAATTACTCTATACTCAATACCTCCCTGATATACGGCTTCATATCAAAAAAGGAAGGTTTGTGTGAATGTTTTTTTTTTTTTAATTACAACGTAAAATATTAAATTAAGAACAAATGACTCTTACATTAAATCATTATAATTATATGAAACTAAATGAATTAGGTACTTTAAAAACCACTGTGCCTTGTGACGACAGACATTATAATGAAACAAAAGCTATCGTTTAATTGTTAATGAATACTGAATTTGAGCGGCACATGCAATAACAAAGCCAGGCCGCATTAGCAGAATTATGTGGAAACGGATTCATGTTGCATGTAAGAGAAGAAAAATGGGTCTGTTTGTTTTGTCAGTGCGGTGTAGTTCGGCGTAGAATTTGATCGAATTGGCATCGTCTATGCAATCAAATTATAATATTTATATTATGTTCAAATACTGTTTCTGGGATGATTTGCATCCAATATGGTGCGGTATATAGGTCACTGATCTCTAACTTGGACTGACGACTCTGTGAGACGCCATTGTGCTGAAATGAAAGCTCATCCAGCGCCTCTAAATAGTGTAGAAGGTACTAAATACGATGTTAATTAATTTGTGTTGCCATAGTAACCTTCACTCACTGCTCATCAGTATGGCAGCGCAAGCGCATTAACGTCGTATTTAGTACCTTTCACACTGTTTAGAGGCGCTGGATGAGTGTTCAATGGACCTATCTTTCGTAATAAGAGCGAGAGTTCGTTATTGCTTGTTCTGCAAAAGAGAAAAAATATGGTTGCGCACGCATACCGTGTTCTGTCACCTAGCCAGCAGCAGTCAATAACAAACGATATAGACAGGAGTATTGCCTAGTTACCGGATCATCTGTGAACACGGCATGCGCCCGCATCGAAGTAAAAAAGATACGTGCCGTGTTTAGTCCATAAAGACTGTTAATCCAGTTCAGTTAGACATCGGCAAACAGTACCTATACTGTATGCCGCTGTCTTATTTACATCCAGAACACACTAGAAATGAGGGGTTAATGGACCACATTACCTGGACTCTAGTAATTAAGATGCCAATCCATTGGTTCATTCCTACACTAAGCTACACTTCACTGACAACAATAAACAGACATACTGTTGGAGTTCAGCAGAGCTCATTACAACTGAAAACAAAATGGCGGAACCGAACACGTTGAGTATCTCAAGTAACAGCAGGTCTGGTAAAAATTATACCTCATTGGTACTTATTCAGCGTCCATGCGATTTTAAATATCGAAAAAGATTAATTTCTTATTTTAAGGTCACCAACCGATAAAGTTACCCGAGCTTAGTTACTAGTATCAATTCATATTTTTAATTTATTATTATTTTTAATAAATAAATTGAAAATCCAATTGATACTTTCACCAGTTCTCAGATTATTCTCGGTTATTCTCAAGCCAAATTGATAATTTACCCAAATGAAGAATTTTATTATCGACCTCTTTTATCACATCACAATTTACGGTGAGCGCGTGATTTATTTCCAATGAAATTTAAGATTAGAGCTTAATTCCATCATTAAAAAATAACTATTAAGATCGAAGTAATCGCTGCTTAAAAATTGAAACCAACTATCGGATACATCGTTCAATTTAGATCAACCAGCAAACATTGCACTTAGTAAGTTGAGCTCCGCTAAACCCTTTACAATAAAAAAAAAAAAAACTGCGCAATCGAATTCACATGAGTTGACATCCTGTTTGTTAAATCAATTAATATTACCGATAATTAATACGCATAAAATCAGAATAATATATAGATTTATTTTAATGAATTTTATGTAAAACCGTTTACTTATTCTTGTGAAGAACGCTCAGTACCAGTAACAATATTTGGAAAGAAAATACTTCGCTGTTACATGTTAAAAAACAAATTGACATTCTAACTTCCGATACTAAAAATTTAATTCGACCATTATTAAAATCATAAAACGTCTCTAAAAAAAGGTTAAGATATTTTCTTAAATCAAACTTCACGATTTGTAATGAAAGACTTCAAATACATAAAAAAATCAATACGATAACAATACAATTCACCAAACAGAAAATGAACTCATATTTATCTGCTCTAAAAGCTTTGAATATGGAGTATGGTGATAGACAGTATAGGGATTTGACATTTGACGCTATGACATCTGGTGACAGAAAATGAAAGTATAGAAAAAGGTGGTTTCGCGATTAAGTCACGCCTTCATGTCAAATCCATTATCTTTTCAAGCCATCGAATAGATGTCTTTATTACCGCACGTTCATTTACTTACAAAAAAACAAACTTTCTTATGTGTAGTTTGCCGTATCATGCGCTTATAGCTCAAGCGCTACATACAATTATTTGCGCTGCGTGTACTGAACCAAGTATTATAATATTCAAATAAAAAATGATACTGTGGACGCTTTTCCATTTTTTATGTCTGAATAGTCATTTAAATATGACAATCGCAGAATAAGCACATGTCTATAATAGGCTAACTTTGACACCATAAAAACACATTCCAGCACTGCAGTATTGATAAATAGCTGTGATTAAGCTCTGAGCATTAATAACGATGGATGTTTTATTAATCAATACAAAGAACGATTAAGCATATTTTCGTTGCCACAATAATACTTCCCATGTGCTCGTTCATAACTAATAGAAATTTTTTCTTTTTTTTCTAACAGGCAGGATTATTCGGGCCTAGTACCAATTCATATTTTCAATTTATTATTTTTTAATATTAAATTGAAAACCCAATTAATATTTTTACCAGTTCTCGGAACTGGAGGCTTGTAATAGAGGAGCGATGGAAAAAGTTATTTAAACAACGGCATCGCTACACGCTCGGCTATTCTCAAGTTCTTTGAGAATGGGGGCTACCATATTTTTACTCGTCAGATAGCGCTAGTGGTAAGTAAGGTAAACGTCAAACGCTTACATTTTTTATTCGTCAGACGGCGGTAGTGGAAAGTAAAGTATGTCAAACGTTTAAAGATTAACTGTTTGTGTTTAGTGATTCTTTATTTATCCATTATTGACGAATAAATAATTAAATAAATACAACACTGCGATTTAGGCGTTAAAATTGAATGCAGATACTTCACTTGCTAGTGGTGCTATCAGTCGGTGGAAAATATAAACAGTACTGACATTTGAAAGACATCAGTGACGTATTCCTCACTTGCCAGTGGCGCTACCAGGTGGTAGAAAAAAAGCCTGGTAGTCCTCACTAAGGGAAAATACTTTTCAAGTTATAGAGTAAACAAAATCATGCAAATACCTTGTTATTTTAATTGAAATCTATATCAACTGCAACATTAAACAATTTTTTTATAAAATTGTTCCAAAGCAAAACTATCGATCAACAGAGGGACCAGCGCATAGAAGGTGTTATCGTGTAACAACCTTATAAGGGTTATAATAAAATTAAGAAAAATCGCAGGATAGTGGACAAAATATTTGATTTATTAAATTAAATGTACGACGTTTCGTCTATAGATTTGGACTTTTTCAAGTACCTACACACATAAAAATAACAATATTTATGAAAATTAATATTAATTACTAACCATATAAATATTGTTATTTTTATGTATGTACTTGAAAAAGTCTAAATCTATAGACGAAACGTCGTACATTTAATTTAATAAATCAAATATTTTGTCCACTATCCTGCGATTTTTCTTAATTTTATTATAATCACGATGGACACGATTTCTAATATAAACTTATAAGGGCTTCTAATTATTAGCAGCTCTTATAAGGTCGTGACTTTCAATTTTTTCTTATTAGGACCTAATATGAAAAAATTGAAAGTCACCGCAGGGACCTAAACTCGACATTTCCAAAATCGCGCTGGACAGTGCCGACGAATATGACTGATATTATTTATTAAACGACTTGAATATTTTTTATTTCTCCAAACCCAAAGCTTTATAGTTCAACTGTTTGCGGCTTACAGGTACCGTGCACGTAGTAGAAAAAAGCTCAACCAAACTAAAAATAATGAAACTGTTGTATAAGTTTTATAACGATTCATATTTTGTAAAAAGGTACCTATGATTAAAAATTTTGTGCACAACACCTTTAAAATGATTGAACAATTATTATACACTTACAGATAACAAATATTGCATAATTTTTTTTTTGTTTATTTCTTTTTTATGTACTTTTTTGGCTAAATGTCTTATCCTAGGGTTTTTTACGTATAGGTACTAACAGTAGCGAACTTTCCATAAGGCCTACTAGGCCCAGGCATAGGGCGGCCAATCTACGCCTGCTATCTAGCTGAAGCACGTGCGGGACGCAGCGAGCGCGGCGCGGCGGCGTGCATTGAAAAAACTCTATATGGTCTTATAACTATCAGAGACAGAAATAACTCAGAAATAAAATATCTCTAGCGGATTGACCCGAACGCAATGCTGCTTTTCGTACCAGTCGCCCCTTTCTGTGAAATGTGAAGTTGAACGAATAACTTCACTTTTCGCAGAAAGGGGTGGCTGGTACTGACCAGTCTAAACTGCTAGTTCACCTTTGGGTACTAATGGTCAAATAATTTTACATTGGCAGCCTTACAACAGATTTGTATAGGAATACGTCACAACGTTTTAATAAAAAGAAATAAACATAAAAAAATATGCAATATTTTTGTCTGTGAGTGTATTATTATGTACAACTTACTTTATTTCAATCAATACTATAACAATTGTTTTGAAAATTAGCAGTCAAAAATATTGTTTATTATTTTTTAATTCTAATGAAAATAAATGTATTTTTTGTAAATTACGAAATTTAAATTTAAAACCATATGTATCCAATTAAAAACTTTGAACAAATTAAGTATTATTTTTTTGCTATTTAAAATAAAAATCGAGTTTAACTTAAAAAAATTTCAACAGACATTTCAGAAAATGTTAAGGCCAATTGAATCGAAAAAATAAAGTAAGGACCCGTTTAAACAATATTTCAATATTTGATTCCTGCAAATATTTTGATACAATTTGAACAAAAACTTTCATATAAACTATCTTTATTATTTATATAGATATAAACTAGCGGACCAACATCAATAGTTACATTTTTTCCAAGGATAAACGGGGTCGCAGAAGAAAATTATTAATTTTCTAACACACTGTAGACGGGCTATTATAGACAAATCACGTTTATTAAAGTAATGATGAACTACTACATTAACGTAACGACGATCCCCTTAAATTAGCGTAGAGTTCCATAAACAAAACGCAGTCGATGGGTCGTGTTAATTTACGTCATTTTTCTATGAAAACTCATTATGTAGCCCTCGAATTGGTAAGTAGAATGTTTGCATATTTCTATAAACTATGTTCTGAGTACCGAATGTAAATAATACTGTAACGCGATCTCCGGAATCCCTTCTCCTGTGTATCAAATAGCGAGCCGACAAGGATAGCTGTTAAAAAAATTATCCTCTCTTCTACACATTGTGCATTCCATATGTGATATAGTGTCATCAAAAAATTGTTCCTTTTTTATTTTAATGACAAAGATAGATGAGATCTACCAATAGCAGTTATCTCTGTCGGCTCGCCTTATGACTAGAATCTGATCGATTAATCTTTCTTTTTGTGTTTTAAAGGCCACCAACAGCTAAAGTTATTTGGGTCAAGCACCAATTCATATTTCCAATTTTTTTTTTTTTTTGAAGCGATGGTGGCCAAATAATACCTTTTCAATTACTTATATTTTTTATATGTAGTTTTGATAAATTCGATTTTATATACAACGCGTAAGAAGCCTTTGCTTCTGCCGGGTGTCCCACGTCATTTCATGTCTTTTTTTTAATAATTAATTGAAAATCCAATTGACACTTTTATCAGCTCTCGGGTTACAACCCGGGAGCTGGGGACTTGTAATAGAGGAACTGACCGAATAATCGACTGGTAAAAAACAAATCAAAATTTTCGCCGAAGTCTACTACCTATGCACGGCTGACATTAGACATATCACTGTGTTTTCTTTTACTTTACTTTAGTATTATTTTGAAGTAGTTAGCTCATAAAAAATATCTTTATATAGTTCTGTGATTTTAACACATCAGTCAACCTGTTAAGTTTAACTATGGGACGAGTGACGACGTATTTTAGTTTCCAAACCAGTTTTGGTTTCCTTGATTTTTACTATCCAAAATACTGAAAAACCGGGTCCTGTCTAAATAAAATGAATGAAAAAGCAGTAACAAAAATATTGTTAAAGAAAAATGAACACAGAGACAAGAAAAAGACAGAAAAATAAAGTGAGAGAGATTAATTAGTACAGCGGGTGTAGTGGCTCGTGATGGTTGTGCGGATTGTGAGAGACAAGTGGTGTGTTTTTTTTTTTACGTTGGCGGTGGTCGGGACTTACTTCACTCCCAACTTGGTAGCGACGCGACGCCACGGCGAATAACACAGTTGACTCCTCCTATAGGTTGGTTGGTAGTTGGTGGTTGATGTGCGCGGGGGGGCAGGCATGACCAAGCAACAGATTAGCCAAACAGAACCAACCCAGAGACACACCTATTAGCCTAACGGTATCGTTATATCTCATGTTCAATACGATTCGCAACTAGCTTCACATTCATAGTCAACTTCACGTTAATATTCCTATATATTATACTACAATTTTATCAGTTTTACCAACTGAAAACCTAAAAATGCGATATTCATAAATAGCAAAGTATCAATAATTCGAATCCTCAGTAATTTGGATTGTTCGGTGATACAGACTGAATTTTTTTCACATTGTGAATGTAGTAATTTGGATATTTCGAATCACTAATGTAATTCGAATTCGGATTTTCAATAACACAGATTATAGTGATTCATTGCATATTCTTTTGTTTAGTTAGAAATACATAAGAATGATTTTTGTTATTTCAGTGTTTTAAGATACGTCTCTTATATTAAATAAACATAATTTTTATTTTAATAATCCGGATTTTTTTTTCATTCGGATTGCCTTTGTTTTCATTAGTTCGGATTAACAAGACCTTAAAAAAAGAAATATTTATATCGTAACAGTAACTGGCAATTGTATGTAAATTATTTGATATGGTGTACTGTTGTTCCTGCAGAACTGTTGTTGTGAAAAATGAATAAAGTTCTAGGATCAGTATACCTACCAAGCTAAGTCTTGATAATCTCATTTTCAGGTGTACAGTTGATAAAGAATTCAAAATATGTCTTTGTTTTTTTTCTGCCGAATTTTAAATATTTTAATATTCAGATCGTCTAATTTTATCTAACCTCGTTACCTCACACGGATTACTTTTATTTATTAAATATTTTGTAGCATTTACCTAGAATATGACAAGCTGCCGATGCTGTAAATAGCCATTAATATCTTTGTAACTTTTAATAACAATTTCTCTACACGTATCAGGAAAATTCTTCAATTTTTATTTCTATAACAATCTTAGTTTTATTTCTTTTATAGAACCGATTAAAAAAAAACATGCAATTTCATGCCACTGTGCTTTGGACTTCAGTGGCATGGTAAATAAAAGTCGAAGAGTTCTCTTTTGTTTATTATTCTCATTTCATAGCCACAAATAAAAATCGTGAACATGAGATATTTATCTATAATCTAGAATAGCAAATATTAGTGCAGTGACAAAAAAGCTGCAGAGTGTTTTGTTATATTATATATGTAAAGCTAACAAAAAAACGCTACAAAGCAAGCAACCAAAGTTAAAACCAAAAGCAATATTTTGATTACATACCTAGATACCGAATCATAAAAATTAATAACGTATGTATATTAAAAGATTTGATAAGATTTCTTAAATAAAGTCACTTTACATTTTCTTAAAACACAAATATTTAATAACAAAAACTTAGGAAATATTTATCTCAATTATGGGTTATTTCAAATGGGCTCATTTTAAAAAATTAGTTTTTTTAATACTGAACTATAAAACAGGAATAAAAATGAACATTCAAAAAAAAAGAAAAAAAGATCATTTATGCAAATTTCAAGTACCTTAAAACTATATTCATATTTTTTCCTAGTTAAATTATTTTGAAATGATATGCAAGTTTTGTAGCGCGTCACTTCGCAATATTGTGTGGCACTTATTCTTAGAGCCAAACAAGTTTTGTTTGAATTTTGCATAGATAAAAAGTTGTTACAATATTTGCTAACATAAAATAATAATCTTATTATTAAAAAAAATGTTAATACTACAACGGAAAACTTGCAGAATTTTCTTTATTACTTCAATTTTTTATATTCTAATTAAATGAGTATTTAAATTTATTTAATAAAGGCCATCAACTGGAGAACTAGAGTTATCTGGGTATAGTATCAATTTATGGTTTATTATTGTTTTTAATAATAAATCAAAAATCTAACTGACACTTTTACCAGTTTTCAGAGCTTGGGAACTGCGTGTTTGTAAAAAAATATGTTAATTTGTATTAATAACAAGAGATTTATCATTATTTATTGAATTACATTACGGTAGTTATATTACTGTTTGCCTCTAAAATTCACGTTCATGTTCTATGACGTCACAATACACTCACACATTCACTCAAACATTAAATATTAATATTGACAAGTTTTTTGGGCTATTAGGCCGTCGTTTGTTCAAGGTTTTGGTTTGTGACGTTTCGCCAACACGCGTGGTAGGCATTTTCAAAAGAGACTCAGATAGAAACCAGTTGTAATTGTACATCGGAAAGGAGAACATCTTTTGAAAATGCCAACCACGCGTGTTGGCGAAACGTCAAGAACCAAAACCTTGAACAAACGACGGCCTAATAGCCCAAAAAACTCGTCAATATTAAACGACGGCCGCGAAAGCCTTACACAGTTTATTAAATATTAACGTTTGCATAAATGATCAATTAAAAAGGGAATACAAAATACACCAAACAATTGCACGTCTATCCGAAAAAACATTGAACTATATTCCTAATACAAGATGCAAAGAAAATACAAGAAAACATTTAGAGAAACTCTTGTTAAATCCTATAAACTATCACGTTTGGAAGTTTGGCAAACATTTTAAAAGTTTAATTTTACAGGAAATGTTTTAAACGAAAATCATTCAGAATCAGAAATAAAAAAAAGTAAATAAATAATAAAAAAGAGAATGCGATTTACTTATAGATCTATTAGTAATATTTATTTACAATCTAGCAATGCATAAATAATATAAGATTCTTTTTAGAAACTTAAAGAGAGTAAGTCAATGCAATTAAAATAATCAGATAGGTACTATTCGACTGCATAATACGCCATGTGGAAATTTTTAAGTTGAACATAGCCGATTCCATTCGTGGGACAATGAATGAAAAATTTATATTTTTATATTAGCTAAAGCGCGATAAATGCACTTTTCAAAAAGTAAACAGACAATCTCCCATTGAATTACATCCCCAGAGAACTATTTTTCAGTACAACGAAAAAAACATTACTACTAAATGTCTGTATTTATTTATTGTAGATTATAGACGCGTCGACAACTTAGGTCATTATCGTCGCAAATGTCTGTAGTAACTTTATTGAAAAGATACCTTAAAGTATGTAGCGGTAGCTCAAAGGGCTGCCTCATTTCTTTGCAATGAAAAACAGACTACTCGGTGATTTAAGCGTCAACTGAAAGTTTACGAAGAGTTTCTTCTATAAGTCGCGACTTGAAAAATGTGACTTTTTGAAATGATTCAAACAGCAGGCAAGCACCTATCGTGCGGCTTGTGTTTTAGGTTCCATAGATAGTTTTCATAATTTTGATTACATAGCGTCATTTTATAGAATAAATAAAAAAGAGCATTTAAATCGTATTCAATATGGCATCTTCACCAATAACGGACTATCTTTTTTTTGTTAACAGAATAACACTACACAAGAAGCAACGTTCAAAAAAAATATTTTTTTATTTTTCAAAATAGTTGTAACAGGAACTGTACCTAGCAGTTCTTGTTAAAAAATTAGAAAATAACATAGTCATGATACTGTCATCTATACAGAGTGTTAACGGCTTTGGGGTAGAAAATTAAATTTGTAATAAAAAGGTTAAAAGTTAACTCTCATACAGTAAAAATTAGCGAGTTATTCGACTTCAAAATTTTAGAAAAAACCGCTATCATACAATAAAAAGCCCACCCATTTATTAAGATCGAAGCAAAGACGCTTATGGCCTCGGTTGTCGAGAGGCTATAATTTACAATATCTATCTAAAATCGAAACGCTCCTTTTCTTTCAACGCATCTAGCTATGCCAATGAAACAAAAAAAAACTTCTCGGTACAAGGATTTGATATTGTCAAACAATATTGTTCCCAGACAAAAGGTTTAAATGTATGACGTTCTTTACGATGTCAAAAATATTATCCCCCTATATTATTAAACGAGTAAATCTTGTATATATATATGTTTCTATGTATCTATATAAATATTTTCTCGAAAACGGCTCTAACGATTTTGATCAAATTTACCGAAAAGGGGTTTCGGGGGGCAAAAAATCGATTTAGCTAGGTCTCATCCCTGGAAAAATTCGTTTTCCTATCGATTTTATCATTTTTAAAAACGGTTTTTTGACCTGTCAAAACATTATAATATCGTGAGTAGGCTTTGGAGAAAACAAACTACTTTCATTATTTATATGTCAAAATACTCTGACAGAATTTTTAACTTATTTTAAAATAATCCGTGAACTATTTGTATAGTAAAGAATAACAGAAATAAAAACTAAACGTAATTATGTAAGTAGTTTTAACTAATATTTAAATAAATAGATACCTAAGTATGTTATTTTTATATTACCTATATAAAATATGTATATTATGTACGTTAAATATAGTATGACGTATAATCTTACCTAGACTTTTTTTTCTCAAAAAAGAATAACGATTTTGATGAAATTTACAGAATGGGGATTTTTCGGGGCGAGAAATCGATCTAGGTAGGAATCTTGGTCCCAGGAGGAGCAATTAAAAAAAAGAGTTTTTTTATTTATAACTCGGTCAATTGTCAGATCGATTCGAAGCCTATTTCTACATAGATTTTGTATAATATATCACAAGGGTTAAAACTGTAAATGAACACTAATATAAGAAGTGTCTTGCACAATATGTAAATAATGACAAATAGGCGGCCCGAAGGGCCGCACTTCTGGCACCGCGAGTCTGTGTAAAAACACATCGATTTTTGAAAACTATTGTTAAGATACATACAAAAAAGTTTTGTTTAAAAATTTGCACGGCGGCCCGAAGGGCCGCACTTCTAGCGACGCAGGCATGCAGTATATCAAAACACATCGATTTTTAAAAACTATGGTGAAGATGCATGCAAAAAAGTTTTGCGCTGCAGGTTTATAGTCTGACGTTTGTTATTAAAAGATATAATATGAATTCTATTTCTTCGAAAATCGATTTTTGTGAGTTTTTCAGTAGGTACCTTCTATGCAAAAAAAATATTTGAAATTTACTGAAAGTTGCTAAGATGACATCACAGAGAAAAAGTACTTCGATAAAGTTGATATTTGGTATCAATGTTTAAAAATGGATTATTGAAACGGCAACGGGCAAGCAGAATTTCATCTGATTCGAACATTTTTACAAGATATTCAATCTATGAAAATCGGTTTTTGCGAGCTCTTCAGTCAACAAAACAATAACGGCGGTAGATTTGAAAATGGCGACCTAAGTAATATTTACAGGAAAAAATGCTTGATTCAAGTTGATACTTAGTTTTTACGCTTAAAAATACACATAGGTATTTAAAATATTTAACAGAAACAATTATTTAAATTATGTTTCAGAAATAAATTCGTTTCGGAATAATATTCTGAGAAAATAATATCTCACAGCATACAAGTACTATTTTTTTGAACTCATCCGAGCAAAGCTCGGCACCCAGATATTTTATATAATAGCACATCGGCTGTTTACTATCATGTATAAAACGTGACAGCATCCCATTAAATTTTCTACCCCAAGACCGTGAACACCTATGTACCTAATAACTCAGTACCTATAGATAAAATACATTTTAATAAATTTTATTCTTTGTCACATTCTAATGAAACCGGCGCCCATGTTCACCTTAAAAACCCCTAAACTCAGTATAAAATAAACCAAAACGTAAAATCAAATGAAATAAATAAACATGTCCGCTATGCACAGCCAAAAAAAAAAAGTAAAAACTTTTCAAAAATCAAATTACATCAATCAGCATTATTAAAATATATGACAAAGCTCAATAGGGCTGAACGTCATAACACAAACATAATGTCAACTTACTTGTTATATCCAGCTTCTTTTCCAGGATGCGAGCCCGAGTTCCGCTTGTTTGATGAACTCTTCGAACTTGTTAATGATCCTGAGAAAGCTGATTTGTGTATAATAATATTCTGGAAGCAAACAGCATAGCTTTAACATATTACGCCGTGCTTGTCAACAGTGCGTTTTGATTCCACTTTTATGTCCTTACTGAGACAAACATTTCAAAAATCATTTAAGTCAGTGCATTTTTGTAGAAGTTGCGAACGAAAAAAAACCCTCAGGCGCACGCGCACGTATACACAACTGCCATGCGGGAAATTATATTTCTTCAAGTTTGAAGGATAGTTCAATCAGAATCTGACCCTATCTCGAATACGATTTTTCGATCTTATCACCACATTTCCACTTCTTTAGGTTGATTTTTCAGTCACGATGACCGTCAGCGCTGATTAGCGAATGTGTATTATCACAATGTAGCGTTTCCTGTAACACTGATTGCTCAGTGCTGAGAAACGTCAGCGCTGAGCCATACGCGACCGTCAGCGCCGCGTGACCGTGTGGCGCTGACGTCTTCTACGCCAGTTGAGTGTTGCAATACCACGCCGAGCAATCGTTCCGATGGGTAGAGTCGGTGATATTGGCAATCAGTATGAGACTAAAACGAAACTGGGCTGACAGGTACGCATTGACAGCTACGCGCCGACGGTTAGCGTGACTGGAAAATCAGCCTAAGGAATATGGACGTAATCAAAGATAAGCCATAAATGTGATCATTTCGAATTAAGCAAATAGAATCTTTTAAAATTACGTTTGTCTTTCTTAGAAGAGCTCTCCAAAATATTATTTATAGTAGAGCGTCGATTATCCGAATCATAAAATGACCTACGATTGTTCAATTCGAGTTTTTACTTATCTGAACAGAGTCTGGTTCTAATTAGTTCGGATAATGGATACTCACTATATGTTTTAAAAAATGCTTAGCAAGTCAAACAAACCTTCAAATTTTTTGGTTTATTGCAATCGACTATTTGATCCATACAAGTATTCTGATGAACAGTCGCTGTACAGTCTGAAAACACAGTTGTTTATTTTATTACCGTAAATAAATAAATTCAGACATACGAAAAGAAACTTACTTTCGCAGTAAAGCGAAGGTTTCGGCTTTGAACACCAATCACAGATATTTGAACTAGAATAACTAGCGGATACCCACTGGTGTGTTACTTTTTTAATTTTATCCTGAAAAAATAAATGAATAAGCATCAAACGATTCTGATCATTGTTAAAATAAGAAACTCGATGTTACCTTTTTTTTACGAAAGAAAAGACTTCCCCGTTTCCTTCTTTTTTCATGTTGAACGGCACTAACAAAAAAAAAAGAGATATTAAAAACTTCAACAAAATTAAAACAAAATTATATTTAAAAAATATAGGTAGAGAAGAAAATCGAGATCTAAACATATTTTAACCAAAAAATAGTATGAAAAAGTTTTGAATAGAAGTTATAAGAACTTTTTAAATAGATTACCATTTCGCCATAATGGCTAACAGTTTTCTAAATATTTCAGTAACTACTTTATATATAGTGAGTTTGATTTCAACCAACAAATATTATTGACTTTACATGTTTTTCCCCATTTGATTTACCTTGAATGATGCTGTAAAAAATAAAAAAATAATTAATATATGCCTGTTTCCTATTACAAATCATTGTCAGAAACACAATAGCGTTTATTTCATTTCAATACGTTAAATATTTACGGATTTACAAATTTTTAAACATTAATAGCTGCTTACATCACAACACCCGTGAGGAGGGTTTTATAATTATTACAACCAGGCCGCCCAAGACCAACTGCAGCGTTGGTATCAATCAAAGACGTTTATATTTTTTTCCTATACCCACTACAATATAGCTACTTTCAATGTATGTATAGCGGCCATTAAATGACCCATTTAACAGACAGGTGTGCGGAAAATGGTTTACTTTCTGCACTAGCGCAGAAAATAACGGTTGCCATGGCAACTTTTGTTAATTCGGTCTATATGCCTGCGTACGCTTGCGTGCGTCTGTCATTACTTACTTGCACGAACTTCGCGGCACACTAGAAGAAAAGATGACGACGCAAATGAACTGTCAGAATTTTTTGAAAATGACGTAAAAAGTAGGTATTTTGTAGTGGGTATGGCAAAAAATACCATATATGTCTCGTACGTAATGGTATTACGGCTCGTGTGACTGTAAAAACTCGCTATCGCTCGTTTTTACATACTGTCATCACTCGCCGTAATATGCCCCATTACGTATCTAGACATACAATCTACTATTACGTCTTTGGTATTAATCAACTATCAAAATGGGACAGTCGCTCGAAAGGATAAATAAAAGTGTGGTCTATTTAACCAACTTCAAAAACGTGTTGTGAAGCCGTTTTAAGTCCCGGACAAAAAAATCCACCGGTATTATTTAAGTTAGACGAGGTTCTTTCTAATGCCACGGTTTTTATGGACTGAAAAGTCAATAATATGTTAATTGAAATCAAACGCACTATACAAAAAAATTATTATGAATCACAAATAAAACATGCAGAAATATTACAAAAATTTAAACGCCTTGTTTTAAAAATACTGTTAAAAATGTTTTTTGCCTCGAATTTAATATAAAATTTTACAGAATTTAATTAAAATGTAACAAACTTAATTTTTATATACATTTTTTTAAAGAAAAGTGTACTGAAAACATAAAATCAAGTGAATATGCTAATGATAATTTCAAAGGGAAATTAACACAATAGTAGATATGGGATCGTTCAAGTATTACGTAACGCAGTTTTTGAAGATTTTTGATCCCCCCTCCTTCCTGTAACGCGCCGTAACGTTTCGCTTTACCTCCCCCCAAACGTTACGTAACACCCAAAATGTCAATTATGTCGCGCAAAATACCGGAAAATCACTAAAATACTGTTACGTAACGCGCTTCTTGATCCTCCCTTCCCCATTGTAATTTGTAACGCACCGTAACGTTTCACAAGACCCCCCTTCCCCCCAAACTGCGTTACGTAATACTTGAACGGTCCCTAAGTGCATGTTTCAACATTTTTACAGAAACAATACTTGCGAAGAACACTGATAGCGTTTTATTCTTACTGCATTTTTTACATTAAATATATCTCTATCCTTTGTTATCTTCACCTGATAGCAACTGATGGAAATACATTCAGTGCATAAAAGTGCAATGAGTATTGAGTGGTAAAGGCTACAAAAATAATTCGTAGAAAAAATCCTGCGTTACTTGCAGTTGTTTTCAGGCGCATGACATCTGCTCATCACGCGCATTTCAAAATGTCTACAATGCGCACACTTAGATCATAAACAACAGAATGTCACTTATGAATTTTTACAAACTAATTCTAACTCCAGTTTTTTAGATACATTAAGCAAGCAAATATACTCAAGCATTAAGTTATTAAAAACACCAACAATATAATATCGAAACAAAAAACATGTAACACAGGTAATTTGCGTAGAGATGTTGCGATACCACTAAAGTAATGATATCGTAAGAAGTATCGAAAGAAAAATATTAATACCAATATCAGTATTGGCAGAGCTGGGCAGTGCTGAGAACTTAGTGTTTGCAATAATGCTTAAAGCACTTTGTAAAACAGATGCTTGATGCTTTGAGGACTTGCATAAAGACTTGCTATTTATTAAGCACGTAAGCATTATAAATTGCTTATTAAGCATTCAACAAACTCATTAAGCATTAGCAATGCTTAAAGAGCGTTTTAAATGCTTAATAAGAATTTTTATTGCTTAATAAGCATTTTTAATAAAACATATTATTTCGTTTATCTTTATTTTTTTTTGGTAAACAAAATGTATGTTTTGAACTTTAAACTTTTGTACTGTAATGTTGAAAGTTAAGAAGTTACTTTAAAATACTTAATGCTTGATGCTTAATTTTTTCAAGCACTTTAGTGACTGCTCGATGTTTTTAAGCACTTTTGAATACGAAAGTGCTTGTCGCTTGAATAAATTGAGCATTTATGAAAGTGCTTGATGCTCGGTGCTTCAAGCACTTAGGTTTGGTGCTTTGCTCAGCTCTGAGTGTTATAATGAAAGTATCGATACCAGACTAGTATCGGTTCCAGGACCTTTTGTTATGCAGTGGTAGAATAAAATATTAATGACCTTTGTACTATCAGTACAATATCACAACAAAAATATCGATATCAACATCCCTAAATTCGTGGTCTATCTGGGTTTTGTTTGCAGGTAATATAATACAAAAATACTCACTGCTGTAACAAATGAACAGGCACTTTAGTACAAATGAGCGGAGCAGCATCGCCCTGCCACCGATGTCCCACGAGAACTTCGTCTTCTGTTTCACTCTCCTCTGTGCCACTCGGCCTGCATCTGTTATACATACGCACACATACATGCAAACACAAACGCGCCGAATTCAACAACGGGAAAGAACAAACAGAACAACTGCATTTCGCTACTTCGAATTATTTGGCAACTGACATAAAAAAAATTACATCCGGATGAGTTTTTTACTTTATATGCTCAGTATCTCATATGACTGTCAGCTTTAAATCTAGATTTAGGAAAATGGCCTTTGTTTTCAACTATACGAATTTAGTTAAAAGCAAATGACATTCTTAAATCTAGGTACATTTAAAGCTGAAAATCGTATTGGAAACCTGGCATAAATAATTTAAAGTCTGCAGTTCACTACGAGCAAAGTTATGCTATGCCGCTACTACCAAATTATGGCAAACCAGGGACCACAATCGGAACCGAAACCGTAACATCATCGTTTTTTTTTTTCTAGGAGCGGAACTGGATCTGATATACTGTGAAATTCAGGAAGCAAATTCAGAACTGTACTGTTAAAATTTTTCTGTTATGAATATTTTTCGATTTTGAAATAATATAGGTTATTTAAAGATACACTGAATTTAAAGGATAATAATTCATTAATTTTATTTTAAAGATATTTATGATTCCCCGAAAATAATCAGAACCAAGATCGTTTTTTTAATTTTTATGGAACTGAAATCGGAACCGTTTTGTAAATTTTTCACATGACCAACCTAATTTTAAATTAGCGTCATAAAATAAATGTCAAAGCAGAGAATTATTGTTCTGTTTGTTGTAAAGCATGCACGTTACACATTAACATTTTTAATTATGAAATTGCTCATCAAACGGGAATTTGTTTACTAAAATATAACTTTAAAAGACTCATCTAGTAATCAAGTAAATAAACACGCTTACTGTTTTTTTGTATTTCAAAAAACAAAAAGTTATTTAAAAACTTCAAAACCGGACAGAAGAGTTGACACTAATTATGAAAGATGTTTACACCAGAGAACCGTATCTAGGAGTTGGCGGGGATGACTTTCGCCAGGGGCGCCCAAAGCAAAGGAGCGTCGGATGATACAGTAAAATCAATATTACTGCAAATTTCAAACAGCACTTAAGCACGTTAAAGTCGTTTGTAAAAATTACTCTGTTTTATCTTTTATTAAATAGTTTTAGTTATGCCTGAATTTTATAACATGAGAGGGCGCCAAATCTTTCTTTCATCAGGGGCGCCAGGTTTTTCCTTCGGCAGGGGCGCCAGCATTCTTAGATACGGCACTGGTTTGCACATCAAAAAGATCAAATAGATGAGCCTCCCAACTAGTATTTTTAAACGATAAATAATTTCCTGTGTTAAAAAAGTTCAATATTTTTTGCTGCGATCAAAAATACTAACTACGAACATTGAAACACAAAGGTGTGGCAAATTGTGTGCAAAACAGAAAGAAAACAGTGTGCAAAGGCGAGAAATCAAACCGTCAACTTACACAGGTAGTGTTGGTTTCGCTCCAGCTAATATAGGTTCTGGCGTCAGTTCACCAACAATAGATGGCGTCGATATTGATTTCTGTAACGGTAGTCTTGCAGGTAATAACCGAAGAGATTCTGATTCCCGCTTCGCTTTCAGTTTGTTGAAGTCGTTCTGCAAATCGGCTTCGTTTAAGGAATGTGTTGAAGCGCCACCTCCAGTTGAATTTCGTGCATTTCTGTTTCTTGTCTGAGCCATCAACAGACGTGCCGCGCCGTCAACGGCATCCATTATCGACGACTCGTCTGCCTCAGACTCCATACTGCTCAAACTTATACTGTAAAAATTCATTTTGTATTTTAGTATAGGCCCGCAAACCAAATCTGTTGTAAAATCGGCAGTGTCCGACCAAAACAAGGTTTTACAGCCGAAACCAAATTTCGGCTTCTGTCGTAGTATCAGCGGAGATCGAAACTTTCGTATCAGTTTTCAAGATCTTTTCTTTTTGTAAATTTAAATAATGTAAACACCTTAATTTATTGAAAACTATATTTTTATTTATTTGTTGATTATGAATAAATCACAGAATTTTAACAAACTAGTAACTACTACACAGCTGCTATTGTGCCAAACACCATCGAAGGCTAGGCAAAACATTACGAGCTTAGGTTCCGGTTACCGAAACTTCTGCCAAAACTCGTATTTGAAGCCGAAACCGAAACGTAACGAAACCTTCGGCCGGACACTAAAAATCTGCGTATACGAAATGTCTCTTCTGGAATATTTTCTAAGATGGTATCAAGTATTCCTAGCTTGGTCACATGATTTGGATCTTGTCAGTTGCTTTTTTCAAAATCACTGCCAACATTTACTTCATTCAATGCTCCTAATTTTCTTAAAAACGGTTGACTTTACGACAAAAATTATACTCACAAAAAATGTTTAAAACAACCTTTTGGCTA
Source organism: Mongoloraphidia duomilia (assembly GCA_039654895.1). Classification (NCBI taxonomy): domain Eukaryota; kingdom Metazoa; phylum Arthropoda; class Insecta; order Raphidioptera; family Raphidiidae; genus Mongoloraphidia; species Mongoloraphidia duomilia. Next base: position 65,083,150 of record CM077516.1, read on the forward strand.
GTTAAACCCTTTCTTTACTGCTTTCAGGTTTAAATAATAACATAAAGCACTCTTCAATTTTACTGAAGTTACTGAAGAAAAAAAACCTTATGAATGAGAAATTTTATTTTTCCGAAAATGCCTATATACCTTCTTTGTCGTTCATGTTTATGTTTTTCTTTAACACACGTCAGATCTTCAAGCGCGGTCCACGAACGTCTCCGTGCGGCTTCGCCTTCCCCGCCGAGACCATGACAGAGCATCCACTCGGCACTGCCTTTCCGTGATGATACGGTATTGTGAGACGGTGATGAACCCAAGCTGCCAATCTGCGGTTCGGCATCTATACCAGCCTCGTTCAATGATGGACATGATGCGCTTAGACGAGAACTTTGCGACAATCTAAAATATAAATTGTATAATAGAAATTTTATAATCCAATCAGTATATTCTGTTTACAAATTGTATAATAAGTTACCAGAAAATATTAAAAATATAAAAAGCGCCAATGCCTTTAAAAAAGTCGGCAAAAAAATGTTACTAGGAAAATGCTACCTACTATGATTGCTAGGAATTTCTTGAGGACAATAATCCAGTCATTATATAATTACCGTAACTTATGATAAATTGTACTACTTTGTATATTTTATGTTTTTATGACGACTCCACATGCAGAAGCATCAATGGAATGAAATAAATTTGAATTTGAATCTGAAGTAGATTATGATTGTAAGTCATTAATACATCATATTTACAGACTGTTTCTAGAATATAGTTCCCCTCAGTAACTATCGAATAGGCGAGCCGCCCAGCTAACTTAACTGACCATCCAGTTAAAATTTAAGCGAATACTTTTGGGAACTAGATGGCGAAATTTATACAACTTACGAAGAAATAATTTAGAAGTTCACTATTTAATATACTTACTAATTGTTGGCGTTGAGCAAACAAATAAATATTGTTTTCATTTGATAATACCAAAATAATAAATTTCATAAGAAAAGAATCTGACAAGTCATAATCTAACAGTGCGTCTGCACTCTTCATCTCAAATCCTTTGTCCTCGCCTAAAAACGATTACAGCTCTCCCGACGCCATTTTTAGAACTAAAGGGTTCGGGTGAACGCCAAATGAAAGACTAAGAATTACACAACAGATCCTACAGGCGAATTTTTTGAAAAAAGTTTTGGCTTTGGCAGGAAAATGTTTTTCAATTTTTCGCCTGAAGGATCAGTAGTGCGATTCTTGGTCCTACATTTGCCGTTTACCCGAACCTTTCAGCATTAAAAATAGCACCGGGAGAGCTGTAACCGTTTTTAGGCGAGGGGAAAAGAAGAGGGAAATAAGGAAAAGGGCGTCTGTTAAGTTAGCGTTTTCTTCCCCAGCATTCCCGTAGGCGCTGACTTCAGGAAGTCTACTGTATAATTATCATTTATAACAGAATAGCAGTCTGTTCTTATAAATCTTCCGAAGCGCAAAAGCGACTAACCTGAAAGCATCGGGGTTGAGCGTCTGAATCACGGTGACTTCACGCATCTGTTGAATCGTGTCGTGCAAGTCATGAAGCTGCCTAAGACTGTCTTCTAGAACGGGGTAATGATGTTTGGCGGCCGGCGAATGGGGCGTCACGCTGATTGTCGGCACGAGCGGGCTACCACCGGCGCTGCCCCGGTGTCCACCGCCAACGTGTGCCATGATGTACGGCGTGCTGCGCGACCTCGCTCCTCCGTCGCGACCGCCCGCTGCAGAGGGCCCGCCCCCCGTGCCTCCTCCGCCTCCACCGGCAGCGCCCAGATAGTCAGTGATAACGTCCTCGTCACTGTCTGTGCCGCTCTGTCCGCCGCACTCATCTGAAATCAAACAGATAACGACGTTATCGACTCATTCAAATGTGTAACGGAAAACAACAATGAACTTACTTTTTTGCATACATAAATAATATACAGTGAATTTCATTTATAAAGCGCAGCATATTGTGCGAGTTTTGTTTGCCTGGTCATGGAAAACATTAATGCATTACTTTTGGAATCTGTCAAATGGGAGGGGCTTTACAAACATGGCGAACTTAAAGGAAACATTTCAATAGTTGCTATGATTTTATAGTGTATAAAAATATAAATACACAATAAAATAATTTGCTGTAAAATAAGTTTTACAGGGCAATAACTGAAAGTGTTTAATGCCATGATATTAGAAACGTCGCGGATTAATTTTTTTGTTTATTTTACTTGTTTTCTTTTTGTAATAAACAATTTCACGATAAATTTACACTATAAGCATGTAAATTTTTCCCTTATTCGAGTAAAATTTTCTACCACGAGATGTCATATGCCCATTTGACAGATCCCAAATGTTTTCCATGATTACCGGGTGAACAAAACTCGCATATGTTAATGAAATTCACTGTATAAGAACTTTTAGCTTCCCGCTAAGAAAATTGAAAATTTTCAAAAATAGGGAAGTTATTGATTTCACCCCGATTTTCGAAAATCGAGTTTTCATCAAATCTCGACGTTTTGTGATCCTAGGAAGCTATTCTGACTATTTTTACGATGATGTCATTATGTCTGTCTGTATGTATGTGTGTGTGTGTGTATGTAAACCTCTCATAACTTTTGAACGACTTGACCGATCGAATCGCGATTTGCGGCATTCGAAAGGGTTCCACTGAACTTTTCCTGAAAATTTAAACCGATTCGGCCCAATAGATTTTGAGACATTCCAAAAAAAACCGGGAAAAAAAAGTTGTTAAAACAATGTTTTTTCAAAATAACTTCTAGCATATTGAACCGATTGATTTCATAATCTAATCAGCTCTTCTCCTCAGAAAACTGCATCGAATGCCGCTACGCGGATCAAAATCGGTTAATCCGTTCGAGAGATTACCTAGTCAACAGATTTCGAAAAAAGTGTTTTTTTCAAAATAACTTCGAGATTTCTCAACCAATCGATTTTGTACCTCTTATACAATATTTTTAGAGCTTAAAAAACTGCGTCGAATGCCGTTTTAAAGATCAAAATCGAACAATGCGTTCAAAAGTTATAGCTTTTCAAAAATTAAAATAGTGTTGTTATCAGCAATTTTCACATTTTTGAGCTCGAAGAGCTCAAAGCCTCAAAAATCTACTTTTGGGTATATTATCAAGTGCTTCGAACTCAAAGCGGGAAGTTCCAGGGATGGCCTGCAGGGTCAACCGATTTTTTTTACCGATTCTTCCTCTAGACCTGTTTCTTAATCAATTATTTGTTAAACTGTTAGTATTTCATGAAGAAACCTTCATAACTATATTACTGCCGAATAAACGTTTTCAATTCGTTTACAAAGTGCACTGGATAGGTATAATATCTTTTTCTTTTACTAGCTGTTATCCATTCACGTTAATGTCTGTTTTGACAGGGAGTTTGTCTTAACCCGAACATAGCTAAGTAGCGTATACATTAAGTTTCTTTAAAATCTGTTCAGCCGTTCTCGTGTGATGCTAATGCAAACCGACAGGCAAAAATTCTGAAAACACGTCTAGAATCTAGATGTCATACAAAATACAAAAAAAAAACTAAAATCCCACAAGAAAACAAAATTACAGACAGACCCCGTTACTATTTTTTATATATTTCAATGACAGGTTAATGTTATACGAAGTCAATACCTACATATTATAAAACAAAGTCCCCGCCGCGTCTGTCTGTCCCCGATTTTCTCTGTAACTACTGAACGGATTTTGTTCCGATTTTAACTAGTAGATAGATTGATTCATAAGGAAGGTTTAGATGCATAATTGAAACTGGCCGGTCCGGTTCGTCCGGGTGAAAATCTGGGATAATCTCAGAAATTACTGGTTCGATATCAAATTATTTTCACTGTTCGATAGGTGATACTTTGCTTTACGACATAGGCCGGCCTGGCTTCGTCCGAGTGAAAATCGAGGGTAATCTCAGAAATTACTGAATCCATTTCAAATTTTTTTCACTGTTCGATAGCTGATACTTTGCTTTAGGATATAGGCTATAACTGGCCGGTCCGGCTTCGTACGGGTGAAAATCTGAGGTAATCTCAGAAATTACTGAACCGATTTCAATTTTTTTCCACTGTTCAATAGGTGATACTTTGCTTTAGAGTTTAGGACATAGGCTATTATTAACTGGAACGAGCGAGCGAGCGAAGCAAACGAGTAATGTATTAATAAAGAAATTCATAGCACCCGGGCGAATCCGGACCAGACCGCTAGTTATAAATAAAAACATTCCGTCCTATATCTATTTTTGAGGATGAACGTTAGCTAAAAGCCTTAAATAAAATTTATTGTGGTGAACTGTTGTTCTGTCTACACCAAAAGAAAGTGGAGCGTACATAATATACACATTATTACGGTTATTATCAGATCTCGCATATTATCAGAGACAGCAGCCGGAAATTAAAGCTTTAAAAGCCTCGGAGCAAGCGAGCTGAAATTCTATATGATGATGACGCATCTTACAGTGTTCAAAAATCTGTGAAGTCACAGTCTAACACAATTCGGTGTGTTTATTGGCAAGTTCTAGAACGGTTCTAGAACTCCGCGGACTATTTGGACGGGGCTGTCAGAACCAAATCAGAACTCATTCAGAACTGGTTGTGTAAAAATATATGAGCACTGTGGTTGGAATAAAAACAAAAATAAAGATAGTTACTTCTTACCACAACAGTTTTATTGATGGATGTCATTTCGAAAGCTATGCTTTTATCTTCAGCAAACACTATACATCTTGTGTTTGCTGAAGATGAAAGCATAGCTTTCGAAATGTACATCCATCAATAAAACTGTTGTGGTAAGAAGTAACTATCTTTATTTTTGTTTCTGTTAGTTGTAGTTACAATTAATCTGGTTGTCAACAAACTGATGCACTGAAATAAGTCCCGAGTGTGCTCGGTGTGCACTGTGCTGTTGTAAACCAATTAAAGATTGACTAATTCGTAATTTAAAGCGACTGTAGGTGTCAGCACTTCGGACGTCTATATGGGGTTTACTCGGTCGTATCACAAAGCGAATGTAGAGCACTTCAGACGAAATGACGGTTTGAATGGTTTTGTAACTTGTAAGTAAAGTAAATTTTTAAGTTGATGACGTTAGATTTTTATGCCAAACATTTTACAAAATATTTACTCTTTCGAATTTTGATTGTTATTGTTTTGACAATCATTAGAGGTTACATCAGCAGGGAACGACATAATATACAATGATTAATGACATTACGGGAGCTTCCATTTTTTTCTCGTAGATCCCACATACGACGACTTCGGATTCGAAGATCAGACGTCAGCCACTTTGCTTTTAATTGCTAATCAGAAAAAGTTTGATTTTTGGAATTTTTTCCTTAATAGAAAAATAAGTAATTATTAAATAGACAGTAGCCATTCCACAAACAAATACTTTTCTTAACGTAATCAGTCGGCGAACATGCCATCGTGATGTTAAACGTCAAACAATTAAGATATACAAGGAAAAAATCAAAGACCACTGTCAGGACTTGAACCCGAAATTCCCAGTTTCCGGCTGGTTGAGTTACCTCTTACTCACACAGTGCCCCGAGAGTGGGATCTGTTCTTTTCCTATATATATATATATACCTATTTCAACACTAAATCACACTTCATGCGAGAGCGGATTTAAAATAAGTATTTCAACCCCCAAAAAAAAGAGTTCTAAAATATAGTTTTCTTCATAATGTCACAAACAATCTTTAAGCGCAAAAAAATTTTAAATATAAATTTTATTCAATCATGTTCTAGATACCAAGTGCCTAGCGATAATTCTATTGAAATCATATGAAAATAAAGTGATTGGATGCTATCACAAGGGAAAAACTTTATTTCTCGCGTGTTTTTCTATTAAAACCAATGATAACTTAGGTGGCTATATACCTGCTGCCATCTATATTACGTTTCTCATGTGCCCATCTCCATTGCCAACAAACACAAGATAAATTCAGAATTAGTTTGGAACCAGTTCAGAACTTACCTATTATATCAACAGAACAAATTATAACAACTAGATCATATCAAAAGGTAATATTATGCTTTCAACTTCGGGTCAGTGTTGCTATTACCTAGTTTGTAACTATTTTTGGCCACTTTGAGTGTAATTTAATAATTGTTTCGGCTATTATCTATACTATGAGCACGGTAGGGAAATGGAGAAGGGGTCGACGACTGTAATATTGTTCATAATTGCAGTAGCGTAGCTACAAATTTCGAATCTCAGGCACATTTTTGAGAAGGGTCTACTAAAACATGTTTACTAAGTTGAATTTATCGTTTTAAAACTTTTTAACAAAAAAAAACCTCCTTTAAAAAGGCACTAAAAAGAGGAAAATAATGAAATTTTGAGGTCTGTGCCAATTAAAATATGAAATTGGTTAAAAAGAAGATATTAATCACTATATACTATACTTTTTAACCGACTTCATATTTTAATTGGCACAGACCTCAAAATTTCATTATTTTCCTCTTTTTAGTGCCTTTTTGAAGGAGGTTTTTTTTTTGTTAAAAAGTTTTTTATTTTTTACTTTTTAGTATCAAAAAGTAACATTTACCTTAAAGAATCACACGCCGTTACTTACTTTTTTATTAAAATCAGCCGAACTACTGAACCGATTTTGATGAAATTTCTATAGGACCAATCTGAAAGTATATCCTTTCAAATAAAAAAAAAATTTCAAAATCGGTTCATAAACGACGAAGTTATCCGCGAACATACATAGCCACATAAAAAATATATACGGTCGAATTGACAAACCTCCTTTTTTTGAAGTCAGTTAAAAAGTGGTGACAGGGACACGCCAAGCGAGTGTTCAGGCACCAAACACGGGCGGCTACATAAAGGGGGCGGCCTCGCAGCTAGAACCTTTAGAAATTCACCTTTAGCCGTCTTAAGCTTCAGAATCTAAATTAGGCCCACAGTTTTGCAATTTATATTTCAATGTCTGTTACTGTCTACTTTTCCAAACATTTCAATAGAATTTTGATGACACTAACCGTTGGAATATTTGTATATCTAAAGATTTGCCTAATTTTGTCTGAAAAAATTTTTTCGGTCTTAGCTTTCATTCTTAGTTAGATCTGAGTTTAAATTATTATAGTTATAAACTAAATATAAGCCACTACAGAAATCACGTAAATTTCCTATTTAATAAATTCGCAACTTCAATGAGGGTTCGTATATATTATTTCCCTTTTTGTCCATCCTATTAAAGAAAAACCTCTCCGTTCATTGTAACTCATTAATAGGATTACGTAATTAGATAAATTACAGTTGGCTAGGTAAACACGATATTGATTTTAGTACATCGATGCCATCAACCTACTTAGGAACGGGAAAAAAGGTATAAATACTATACGAATTTTAAAACGATGTCAACTAATTTAACTTCCTTGGAACATTTTTTTTTTTCAAAAAATTAAAAAAAAAAATAAAAATACGACATCAAAAACTAAAAAGTATGAAACGAGTTCATTTAAAATAGAGGCCACCCTAGACCTTCCGACAAACAATACTTTATAGTTTATGGCATTTTACTATCAGACAATTCAGTAACAATATGGCCAATAAGGGCTACCAGACTTTTTTCCACTAACATCTGACGAATAAAAAATAGTAGTTCTTATTACAAAGTGATATGAAATATCTATAGATAGGTATATATGATTATATGATCATTCAGTCAAAACCAAAGCACTGAATCAGTATATACGCTCGACAGACGACAACTGAGATCATTAGCAACAGAAAGTCATATTCCGAAAACGCGTTATAATTTTGTGCGAAATTCAAGTCATAACGATATTCTGAAAAGTATTTAAATCAAAAAGTATTTAAATCAATCATCAATTAGAATTGCCTTTAAAAAATTGGAAATTAGTGTAGTACCTAATCCAACCGATAGATGGCACTGCATGTAAAATTTAATACAACAACTGGTGAGACATTTTTACTCGTATGTCAATACCTACTAATAAATAAATTTCTAACGGAGCCTCTTCTAGCTGTAATAATTTGTTTTCTTGCGTTTTTTCTGGTATTATGTACGTTGTCTGGTATGAAGAAATCATTTCCAAAATGTATGTTTCTCTCTTTATATTGGTATCACTCGAATTCAGCTAGCCCGATTTTTGTACACAATCAATTCGCGTCTGACATTAAGGTCGAAGCCCTCTATTGGGCTTAGTCGCGAACTACCCGAGGAGGTCGTAGCAACAGAACAAAGCGTTGAGTGAAGGTAAAAGTGCACAAAATATATGTTTTTCACGAATGACAGTATACAAATGTAAGCATATTACAAAAAGATACTGTTCAGTGTTCACTTGAAGTTTTGTAATAAATAATTCTGTCGTAATACGACTTTTGAATGAATTGTGAATTATAGACGCTCGACAACAGAGGTCATTAGCGTCTGGCTGAAAATATCGAATTAAATTTCACTAAAAATGTTTTGTCTTGTCAGCACAAATGTTGCAATAGGAACTTACGACTCGGAAAAAAATCATTGCCGTTAAAATGATCACTGCATGAATGAATGAATTGTAAATTATAGTCAGACGCTAATGACCTCTGTTGTCGAGCGTCTACAATCCACAATCCATCCATCCTGTAAATTATAGACGATCGACAACAGAGGTCATTAGCATCTGAATGATCACTGTACAAAAGAGTGCTTTCTGTTATAAGTCTTATTCCAGTTAAACCCATCTATAGCTTCCTCAATTCACTATTTTCAGGAAATTTGTGATAGGAAAATGCTGTCGAAGTATTTCGGCAACAAGGATTTGAACACATGTAAGGCATTTCTGAAACTATTTAATACAAATCACATGTAAGCTAATGTAAACAAACAACGGTTAAAAGTCGTATTGCGACAGAATTATTTATTACAAAACTTGAAGTGAAAACTGAACAATATCTTTTAGCATTATGCTTACCTCTGTAAACTGTCATTCGTGAAAAACATATATTTTGTGCACTTTTACCTTCATTCAACGCTTTGTTCCGTTGCTACGACCTCCTCGGGTAGTTCGCGACTAAGCCCAATAGAGGGCTTCGACCTTAATGTCAGACGCGAATAATTATTATCGGTACCTAACCAAGTATAGACTATAGAATATTATAGCAGGGTGGCCGCTTTTTCTCCAGAACAAACTTCCCTGATTTCTCCCGATTTTCCAGGCGATTTTTTAGTTTTTTTCCTGACTTTACGTTCGTAATTACCAACAACAAATACAGAAATAAACAATTTATGTTTACGTTTCAGAGAAATTTCCGACAATTTGTTCAATGTTGGTACGAAACCCTCGGTGCGCAACTCCGGCTCGCACTTGACCGGGGTTTTTTCACAAAAATCTATGACTTTCACCAGAACTCCCTGACATTTCCATGACCAGTAAAATACCCTGTCTTTTCCAGGTTTTCAAGAAAGTGGTCTCCCAAAGAATAATCCATTTTATGATTATGTAACTAACAGTTCGAGTCAGAATCGAATCTGTGGGCAAAATCAACATTTACGCGAGGGAAACTGCGGATAAAAACCAATATTATGAAAATACTATAATCAAATTATTCAACGACATAACGTTGGCAATTTATTACGCAAATTAATTAAATGGAAGCACACGCGCAAAAAATGAAATTTCATTGTGACATAATATAATTTCGCCGAAAACATAAAAATCAGCCAATAATTGTACTTATTTATATTTTAATATAACCTATATTGGGAAATGGGAACAATAAAAGATCAACATCAGAAGTACTTATACATTTAATCTATACAGAAAACAGTTTAATTAGATCTCCAAAAAGGCCAGAGGCGGTCCCAGCAAAAAGTTTTGAGGGGGGTCAAAAATGAAAAATAAAAAAAACTTTCGAAGAGTGGGGGGATTTTTTTGCAAGCGACCCCTTAAATTAAGGGTAATTGTCTAGGGTCTAGGCTATTTGCTGGTTAGTACTACAATCATGTTCTAAAATAGTAATGAATTATTATATTCTTGATTAGAATGTACTTTACTTACAAAATAAATAACATGTCAAAATCTATTATGTAGCACAAAAACCAAAGGTAATAAAACTGAAAAAAAACTTTTTAACAAAAAAAACCTCCTTCAAAAAGGCACTAAAAAGAGGAAAATAATGAAATTTTGAGGTCTGTGCCAATTAAAATATGAAGTTGGTTAAAAAGAAGATATTAATCACTATACTATACTTTTTAACCGACTTCATATTTTAATTGGCATAGACCTCAAAATTTCATTATTTTCCTCTTTTTAGTGCCTTTTTGAAGGAGGTTTTTTTTTGTTAAAGTTTTTTATTTTTTACTTTTTAGTGTCAAAAAGTAACATTTACCTTTAAGAATCACACGCCGTTACTTACTTTTATTAAAATCAGCCGAACTACTGAACCGATTTTGATGAAATTTCTATGGGACCAATCTGAAAGTATATCCTTTCAAATAAAAAATTTTCAAAATCGGTTCATAAACGACGAAGTTATCCGCGAACACACATAAAAAATATATACGGTCGAATTGAGAAACCTCTTTTTTTTGAAGTCGGTTAAAAAATAGAAATTAAACTTTTTCTGTGGTGGTTGGGGGTTGGGTGTCATGACTTCTGTGACCCCCTCCCATGGGAACGCCCCTGAAAAAGGCCAGTCCGATGTAAAATCGACACACAAAAAACTAATAGTTCGTTACACAATTTGCTGTCAGTTTTTTTCGTGCGAACTACAAACCAGAGACGTGTACCTACGTTTTGTTTTTAAAATTGACAGTCATCTGATTTTGGTCCGTCTCCATCTCGACGTAGTACATTTATATAATACATTCTTCAAACACAATAGAAAACATGTTCAACAACGTAAAGAGAATGTTCATCAAATGGATAACTGACTGAAAGCATAAAAGACAAGGGTAGGTGCTATGTCGCTTTTGTTGTTAAAAAATAATATGGTATACACGTATTTCCGACACATGTCAGTTTAGTTTGCATACAAACAAACAAAGCGTTCCCGTTATCTCTTCCAGCGCATTCACTTGTCTCCCTCTGTTTGTATATCGCATAAACTCACTTGTTTCACAATGTTCATTTGTTTTAATATTATGTGTTTGTTACAAAAAAATACTGGCGCTCGCGATTTCACATCGCTCTTTACGAGAACCGATATGCGAGTCTATCTAAACAAAAAAAAATAGAAATAAAACAAAATAAACAGTTTTATTACGGAAAGACACGAATTAATCTATCAGAATTAGTTTATTAGTTCTCCACGAAAAAAGAACGAGACTTTTTTTTCTGTCCATCACATCATCACAGAATTGCGCTGGCTTTTTATTAAACGGTTTTTATAAGGCATAGACAATTATTTCTACATTTATCAAACGAATTTTAAATCTTTTTCTTTGTTTTTAAAAATAGTTCGGAGCTAAACAAAATTTAAAACCCCCCAGGGGGGACATTGGGATGTAGTTGTTATCACAATTTCATTCCAATGTTCTTTGGGAATTAGCGCTCCCAGGGACCCGAGCTCGTTCCTGTCGGTTTGTGTATGCCGGCTGGAGGATTTTAATACACAAATGTGTTATTTGTTGTGTTGAAGACGTTAATGACCTGAGTTGTCGACGCGTCTATAATCTACAATAAATAAATAAATAAACAAAATTTAAAAAATCGAACACCGGAAAAATAAATTATTCAAATACAGATTCCTTTCAGTCAAATATACCTTATTTTAATACAATCGATTTTCACTAAAGTGACCGTCTCTGGTAACTGTACAGCGTTCTCCTACCAAAAGTAAAATTGATAAAGACTTTTTCTATGCGATTACAGCCAAAAACAAGTCAAACTTGTTCAGAAAACTCGCACGCTGGAGATTCTTGCAGAAGTGGGATTTTAAAATTCTTGGAAATCCGTTCCTCCGCACTTCGATGGCTGAGACTTTAAAAAAAACGCAGCTGACAAATATTTATAGACTAGAGCTGAAGCCTTTGAAAATGGTAAAAATTGAAAAAAAATTATAGTAGGATGAAACCCATTGGAAAAGGAAGAGAATAGAATAAAAATGAAAGGAAAAATAATTTACGGGCGATCTGAGGCCGGGAAGTGGTAGGGGGTGGGTTTTTAAGGGTAAAAAACGGTTTATCTCGATTTCCGGCAAAACTACAAGTCCTATGGAAAAAAGTTTAATCGCAAAGTTGTAGGTAATAAAAAGATCTACAACTTTTGTACCACACTTTTTTCACATAACCTCAAAATTTATGTAAAAAATTTAAATAACCAAGTTTTTGGTTTTTTATTTTTATCTTTTACAAAAAACATTTTTTTTTCACGAAATTTGGTGAAAACTTACCTTTTTATGTCTTAAACACACTGTAATTTTTTTGATTTAAAATATTTATTTTTTCACCTTATTTTGACTTAATATCGAAAAAGCACCCTAATTTTCGCTCGAAAATTCTCACGTCAAAATATCTGCTTTTTTAAAAAAGTCGGTAGGCTTTTTGTTCGTTGAAATATCTACTTTATGATGGTGTAAAAAAAATATACATTACTACGGTAAATGTTCTCAGAAAATGCAAAGAAACGAGAAAAAAACTCGTATCCGAAATTTTTTTTTTAATCATTATGTACAATTTTGAGGTATTTATTAAAATTTACACTTTAATTACTCGTTTATTTGCATTTTCTGAGAACATTTACCGTAGTAATGTATATTTTTTTTACACCATCATAAAGTAGATATTTCAACGAACAAAAAGCTCACCGACTTTTTTAAAAAAGCAGATATTTTGACGTGAGAATTTTCGATTGAAAATTAGGGTGCTTTTTCGATATTAAGTCAAAATAAGGTGAAAAAATAAATATTTTAAATCAAAAAAATTACAGTGTGTTTAAGACATAAAAAGGTAAGTTTTCACCAAATTTCGTGAAAAAAAAATGTTTTTTGTAAAAGATAAAAATAAAAAACCAAAAACTTGGTTATTTGAATTTTTACATAAATTTTGAGGTTATAAGAAAAAAGTGTGATACAAAAGTTGTAGATCTTTTTATTACCTACAACTTTGCGATTAAACTTTTTTCCATAGGAGTTGTAGTTTTGCCGGAAATCGAGATAAACCGTTTTTTACCCTTAAAAACCCACCCCCTACCACTTCCCGGCCTCAGATCGCCCGTAAATTATTTTTCCTTTCATTTTTGTTCTATTCTCTTCCTTTTCCAATGGGTTTCATCCTACTATAATTTTTTTTGGTTTCAAAAATTATCGACCCTGGTCTATTAAGATAGAGAAAATATATGCCATATTATATAGGGTGGCCACAAAAATCTAGGGAAAAAACTTGTTCAGATTTTCTACTAGGTAGGTACCTAAAACACAATTTTCCCTGATCTATATTATACTCGATAAAAAGCACTCAGTTTTATTTTTATTTTTAATTTTAAAATTTTAATGTTATGTATTTACAATGTCAGTGTCTGAATGATTTCATGCGTCCGCTAAGTGGGAACTACCGCCCGTTGCCACATAATACGGCATTCAACCGATAAAGCTGCACGGTTAGCAAGTTATAGTTGCATATACATCAGAAAAAAATAATATTTTCATGTTTTCCGTTCGAATATATTTCCTAACTTTTTCATGACTTAGTAAAAAATTCATTAATCCAATTTTTTCCAGGCCTGTAACCACCTTGCATATCTCCGTATAATTTCAACCTCAGTGGATAATAGAAATATACACGCAACCTAGTATTATTGTGCTATATAAACAATGTTTGTGCAACTATGTAGAACAAGATTAAAAGATTATTGCACTTATAGGTGTATGGTGCAAACACAGCAGCATTATAATAATATTAAAATATAGGTGAAACACGTCTTCGGAATTGAAATACTCCAAGGTATTGAGCGCAACTTTTATTCTAACAAAAAGAAAAGACAATATGCGGACGTGTATATTATTTCATTGCTTTTCTGCTCTGTTATAATACAGTCAAATAAGTTTTCTACTTCTAAACCCACCATAGCAGCTCCGATTTTGATGAATTTTTTTTTTGTAGAGAAAACTTCCTTAGGCGCACTTTGCCTGAGTAGTGAACGAAAGTGAACCGTCACACTTCGGGTTTTCTCGGCTCAAACACGAAAAGGTATATTATGTAGTATGCTGGTAATAAACTTTTTGTAGTTCATAAGTGCGCTAATAGATGACACTAAAACTTAATTAAAAGGTTTTTGTAGTGTGTTGGTAATAAGTTATTTGTAGTTCATAGGTGCGCTAATAGATGACTCTAAAACTTAATTGAAAAGGTATTTGTGGTATGTTGCTAATAAGTTATTTGTAGTTCACAAGTGCGGTAATAGGTCACACTAAAACATATATACATATATTTTTTTAAATCAGAAAATCAGAAGTTTTCACTTCTGTCGTGTGTTCATAAGCACACACCCACTTTTTTAATGTTTGTTCATGACATTATTTGAAATCAGAAACATTCCAGCCCGCGGACTCAAAATTTTATTTTTACAATTACAAATTTTCCTCCGAATTTTCTTATACGCCACTGTCGTATATATTTGCCGTTTTACAAATAATCATTCAATCTCGACTAATTTTTGTATGCTTTTTTAAGACGTATTGACCTAACGATTATGAAATTTTTAACTTTCCAAGTTCAATATTTTTAATTCTAGAGCAGTTTTCCTCCGGATTTTCCTATAGGTTCGCGTCGCGTATAAGATAATAAACGTTTGCCGTTTTACAAATAATTATTCAATCCTGACTAAATTTTGTGTGCTTATTTGAAACCTAACGATTCTGAAAGTTTCAGCCCTTTAAGTTCATTATTTCCATTTCTAGAACAGTTTTTTCCTAGTCCAGTCAAAGAAGCGGAAAAATCATTAAAACTTCTAAACCCATCAAAACAGATCCGATTTTAACTTATTTATTTTTATTTTTGACATAATATCATGGTAATTTATCAAATTTTATGGAAACGTAAGTATCCAAAGCCTGCTTACAATATTTTGAAACGTCAAAAAATTGATTTTTAAAATTATAAAATCTATAAGAAAACGAATTATGAGACCTAGTTAGATCGATTTGCCTCCCCCCCCCCACCACCAAATTCGTCAGCGTTTCATTAATTTTAGAGTCGGTAGTTTTTATGTCGGTATTTTTTGACTTGAGGTTATTCGAATTCACTACCCTCGCTAAAGAAGTATAACTTCACTAAAAAATCCGTCAAAGCATAAATAATATACATTTCTGAATTGAACTGAAATACGTCATAACGGTTAACTAGTGAAAAGCGTCAGCACAAACACGTTATAAACAGGGACCAAGACAGAATTAGAGGGAATCAATATCGCGTCGGTGAGTTTTGCAAACGATTAGCGACCGAAGCAGGCGGCGTCGCAAGGGCTCGTTTCGGACGCGCCGTGACGCCATGCGACGGCCGCAGCGATTATGCCACACTCTGCGACGGAAACTGTTTCCACTATCAGTAAAAAAGGATCATTTTATCTATACGTGTTTATTAAACACACTTTTTAAAAAAGATTTGTTGATCACAATATTTACACGCGAACATTGCGAAAGAAATGCCTATTCGATACAAATAAATATTTGGCCATAATTGTAGCAAAATTAAAGAAAAAATGATGACAATACCCGAGATCGTAGGGCGAAGCCGTTGTTTTCATGGCTCGTCTATTACTATTGCTCCCCGTTACCAAATTCTAATCTGAGAACTGTAAAGTGCCAATTGAAATTTCGATTTATTATTTAAAAAAATGAATTAAAAAAGTTAATATAGTTGACTGAAATAATAGATATTTATTTGATATTTGAGTTTTATTTACTCAAACTTAATTTTGGTTTATCAAGCAGAGAGTTATTATAAAATAGTTTAAAAATCAAATCAAAATTGATCTATAAAGATAAACTGTACAAAGGTTACAAGCTATTGTAAAAGCATGCTGTGTTTGTCCAACGTTAAAAAAAAGTACTTTCTGTTTAACCTGTTGCAAATAACTCGACAAGTGAAGAAGAGTCAATCCAACAAAAAGAGGAGGTGACGAACGAGACATACATAATGATACTCATAAACAAAAGTGAAGTTATGCCGAGATTAAAACGTGTGCAAAGAAGCTTCAAGAAGCTCTCTGCATCTCATTCAGTGCTACAGACGATTATGAACTCCGCGTTTTGAAAGCTAAATATTCGGAGGCAGTAAGCGTTCCTCAACCGCAAATACAGTTGTCTCTGTCAGACTGCACCGGAAGTGTAATCCCGATGCGCACCGTTTCCCGCCACGATTCAACGATGCAGTACGATTTTGTTGAATGCGATTTCAGTACAATTTTGTTGGAAATCGGATGAGATCACACACGTAACGACCTTGAAGTACGAGTTTTGCTTTCGAACGGTAAACATGTCGGACGAAAATATACTTTTAGCCACTCTTGCGCTTTGTAACAATTAATTTAGGTTGCTTTTTTGGATTTGTAGTACCAATACCACACGATCGAATAGAAAGTCACAATACACGATCAAATAAACGATACAACCAACAGTATTGTACTGCTGCAGACTGACATGTTTGTCTGCGGTCAGTTGGGCGGCAGCCCGCTAGCGACCAAAATCGTGGCCAAACTTGCGACCACTGGTCGCGCGACTATCAAGTTTCATTGCGATAAATAACAATCAGCGCACTAAGCGACCACGACCAGGCGGTCGCTGCGACCAACGGGAACTGCCACGATGCACAGGCGGCCAAAATGTCGCGCGACCAGTCAGTTTTTTTAGCATTACGTTTTTTACTGATCGCACTCCGGTCACGCGACTCACGCGACCAAGATCACCATTCCAAAAATGCCGCGATTTTGGTCGCTAGTGGGTTGACA
Organism: Mongoloraphidia duomilia; assembly: GCA_039654895.1. Taxonomy (NCBI): domain Eukaryota; kingdom Metazoa; phylum Arthropoda; class Insecta; order Raphidioptera; family Raphidiidae; genus Mongoloraphidia; species Mongoloraphidia duomilia. Next base: position 65,100,056 of record CM077516.1, read on the forward strand.
CTTGGTCGAACGGCGAACATACACGACCAAATTGCTATCGATTTTGTCGCGTGCAACGAAATCGTACTGCGGCATTAGATCGGGAGTGGCGGGCTCGTCCCCTCCACAATGTTTAATGTCTGTTTGAAAAATATTTTCAAGATTCGATTTTTGCAATTTAAAAAAAATCGAGCGAAGAAAAACCTTTTTTAACTCGACCGTTTGGCATTTCAATCGTTTGTCCATTTATTCATTCCGCGATTACGTCTAAATGCGTGAACTGATTTTAACGAAATTCGGCACGGGCATTGTTTGGAACCTAGGCTGAATGATGCGACATATTACATAAATAGTTTTCCATCAAAACAGTCCTCGTAGGATGGGGATTGGGGACGATTCCAAGGTTGTTTCTTAAACGCAGAAAACGTAATAAAAAGTAAATGCAAAGATGAGCAAATAACTTTTAATGATATGTTGTTTTAATCTGACGCTATTATGTTCTTTGGAATTTTTAAATAAAGAATTATTATTATTATTTCAATTTTGGGTTAACAATTTAGAATAGGTTAAGATTCCCATACGCACAAGATACAAGTAGGTACACTTCTGTATCTCTTTTAGTTTAATAATTATGGTCGTTTAAATTAAAAGAAATTAAAAAAAGTTTTTTTTAAACATTCACGGTTTCTAAGCTGTAAGCGACATAATTGTAACGTTAAACGATTTATAAACAAACGAACAATATGTTTTTGTTCAACAATGTGGCACATGAGATAAATGAATAAAATTTTAGGGTTAATTTTCATATACGTATGGGGAAAAAACTCATCACTGAAACACATTATGCTAAAGTACCGCCCCACTGCTGTGTTTGAAGGGCACTCCCTACCCAGTCGATAACAGAGATGCATCCAACAGGTAGTGCTCGACCGTGACCTGATAAAATGAATGTTGTCGCGGTGCCGGTGCGCCCCCTGGATTATCTAGGCCAGACTTACCGCTGATGCTGGCACAACCAAGAAAAGAGATACTTTCGTTCTTTACCCTCTCAAAGGTTCAATGTCATTGTTATGTTATCAAAGTATTTATTCAAACTATATTATATAATGTGTAATATATCCAAACTAATATTATAAATATGAACGGACACAGGCTACTTTTTATCCCGGAAAATTGTTTCCGATGAGAGCTATAGCCTCAAAATTTGCGGGCTCTGTGCAAAATCCATATGTGAATCCCTTGTCAACATATTATTACCAAGCAAAAAACCTCGAATAGTCATATACTTTTTCACAATGCCTCTATAGAAAATTCGATTTTCGGTACCTCTTTAGCGGGTTGAAACTTTTTAGTTGTCGGTTTTCTCTGTTTTCAACGAATTGTTAAGAGAGAGACAGAGCGATTGAGTGGCGCGACTCAATCGCTCTGTCTCTCTCTTAACAACTTCAATTCGCATACATACTAGAAAACGTCAAAATGACAGACATAACCTCACATAAATTTCACATGGATATGAGAGATCTAATATTTTTGCGACTTTTTTGCGCTCCCAAATTGCAGATACCTCAAATCGAATTGTCAATAGAGCTGTTGTGAAAAATAATATCCATTACTCGGAACGAAAAAGCGAATGCAAAGCGAGGAACGAGGGCAGCAAACTTATCACTAGTTGCAGACACTGTGTTTCGTCCCTTGTAATGCAATATTATAAGTACTAGTTTGATACAAAAAAAAAATATTTTTATTTTATTTTAGGAGATATTTTAATCCCGTAAGATGTGTTTTAATAGTCCTATGCGATAGAATCGCTCGTATAATATGCTTGCGGCCTGCCAGCTACTAGTAACTAGCTGCCCTGCAGGTCGTCTTCGCCCGGTCGCTATAGTTTTTGTTATTGCATAATATGTCAAGAAGTAGGCTTTTCAATAGCAGTGAAAAAATTTTCAAGTCGGTTCAGTGTCCAAGTTTTGAGGTAACGTAGATACAAAAGTGTTTCATAATCCCGCGATAATGACTCGATTTTCAATAATTACTAATTACCAGATACCAGAAAATTATCCTTTAATCCAGGGATTCTTAATGTTTTCACTCTCACACTAAGCACACATATGTATAACCCTGGTAGTTGGTAGCCTTAAAAAAAATTTAAAAAAATAAAACTTTATTTCTAAAGTGGATGGTGGAAGTAACGGGTTTAAAAATTATTCAGATTTCACTGTTTATGGCTTTGTTTATTTATATTTTTAATTACTTTATATTTTTAGAATTGTTTGTATTTGAGTTTTGAAAAATGCTATTGCAACATTTTATTTTTTTGTAAATGCTTAAAGTTTTTCTTTCTTCATAGAGTTTTCGGAGGAGCGTGAATATCATAAGAAACTCTGGGCAGGGGGATATCGAGAAAGTCCGCGCACCACTGACGTAAAGAATCACCAGAAAAACATGAGTTTTACAGATATTTTGACCAGACTCGGCTTCTGATGCGATTTTTAGCTTAAAATCTAATTTTAAGATTGTCATTTGTTTTCAACTAAGCGGAGACCTCCGTTTAGTTGAAAGCAAATTTTCTATGTTCAGAATTGCTTTCGGACAATTTGTATATACAGGATGTTTGGTAAACATAGGGCAAAAATTCAAGGGGTTATTCTCTAGGTCATTATTTAAGAATATTTTGTCCTTTGGTGATTTTCGGAAAACCGCTTTTTTTGGAACATGAAGAAGATTTGAGAAATCGGATAGTTGATGGATGTAATGCAACAAGAAACAAGTAATAACCCTTGTGTTTTTGAAAGAGTTCGACAGTCAATGAGGAGAAGATTGGATTCATGTATCCCAGCTGGTGGTATACCATCATCTAGGATGCAGAAATCCAATACAGGGCAATAAAACTGCTGAAAATGACTTCTCGTTATCTAGCACAAAACACTCGTACACACAAAACCATCGACTCCGTCTGCTTATTCTAAAAATCTGTCGCACACCTGGGACCTGCAGATCTTGACAGCGTGTGAAAATGTTCCAGTCAATTTCCCGTGCTGAAACTCCTAGCGGAGATGTAACATAATATATCACCTCCGAATACAAAACGACCTCGAATAACATGAATGTGATCAGTTTAATTTTTCATCAAGGATTTCACGAAAAACGTGAAACACTATTATCTATTGAACATGAATATAAAAAACCAAACATTTACATTGATAAGAAAACTGAACAATTATCCTATTTATTCAAAATGGATTGAATGTTTACTGTTTGATGGCGTATCTGAATTTCCATTTGATTTTTTGGCTCCCACGAAATGTTGTCCTCAGTCACGTCAAAATTATTGGAAATTCAACGTTTCTTTGAAACCATTCACGGTCAATTCGGGTTAAAATATCTGTCAGTCTGTCACAATTATTATCCAAGAGTTTGCTGCCGTAATGTAATGTATCTTTTTATAAGTCCTCGAATTATAACAAAACGAACTGATCGAAAAATATTTAGGCTATAATACCGAATTGTGTTTTAGTACCCCATATAGCATACTTATTAAAAATGTTTACTTCGGGTTTTACAGAAAAAACCTATCATTATTGTAGAAATTAGAAGAGAAAAAACTCAGTGGCAAAAGGATCAAATAAAATTTGCAATACTGATGATTAAATTTGCATTTATAAGCTTACGTTTCGGTGCTCATTGCTTATAAATGCAAATTTAATCATCAGTATTGCAAATTTTATTTGATCCTTTTGCCACTGAGTTTTTTCTCTCCTAATTTCTACATCATCTACGGATCACCATTTCTCTATATCATAGAGTTCTGCAACATCCTATCATTATTGTTGGCCACCTTCGGTTCCAAAAAAGTAGCTTAGTTAAACAGGTGTTCAACTTCCACAGGCGACGTCGTGTAAAAGTTCTACGTTGTGTCATGTGTGTAAGTCTTGCTATGGTTTCCACGTTAAGATAAGAAAATGAAAATTTCTGGTCGAAACATTTATGCCGAGTTGCCCAATGCATTGTCTTATTAATTATTATTAATGAATTAATGAGTATAGGTAAATAGATAGGAATTTAAAATGTAACAGGATATACCTAGTATATATTTGTTAAATATGCTACCAATAACTGGTGATGTAAATGGCAATCAGATATAAGGCACATTCTTCTCAGAACAATATGCCTAACAAAATATTACATATTATCCATGCTGTAATGAAATACTTTTCATAATAATATTATAACTATTTGTTGGTTAAATTTCATTGAATTGTGCATCAATTTTTTTTACAAAAATTTTTATTTTTCACTTTTTAGTGATTTTTTTTGAAGGCGGTTAAATTTTTACTTCTTTCATTTTTGTTGATTATACAGTGTGAAACAGTAGTACGGAACATAGGGAAAATACAATGAGATTTTTTAATGGATCAATGATATCTTTAAACATTACAACATATTATTAGTGGCGGTTTTTTATAGTACCGCATTCAGATCCTTATTTGCATATTTTATTAACAGTCATTGTGACTTACCTAATTAAAAATAGTGCATACTAATAAAAACGTATCTTTGATATAATCGAAAATAAATAATTAAAAAAATACAAACTACAATCAATAATACAAAAATACACATTAAGTTAAATGCTCAAACTGTTATCCGTTGGCAGTTAAACAGTAAACCAGCCTGTTACAAAATTCCGTGCGTACCTACATTTGTAATGATTGTAGATGTAAAATTGAAGCACGCTCCCACACTGTCCTCAAAGACTTTAAATTTGGATGGGGCTTTAATTTATCTAACTGTCGAAAATTGTGTTTTTAAAGACCACCAACAGCTAAGGTTATTTGGGCCTAGCACCAATTCAAATTTTCAATTCATTATTTTTTTTTTAATAATAAACTGAAAATCCAATTGACACTTTTACCAGCTCTCGGGCTAGAGCCCGGGAACTGGGGACTTGTAATAGAGGAACCATAGCAACGCCATGTAAACAACAGCATTGCTACACTCCCGGCTATTTTCAAGCCCTTATCTAACTGTCAAATTAATTAAAGAACAGGGAAAATCTTAGCATTTTCTGCCTCACAGGTATCATTGATCCATTAAAAAATATCCCATTGTATTTATTTATTGTAAATTATAGACGCGTCGACAACTTAGGTCATTAGCGTCTTGATTATATTAAATAACAACACACTTAAAACTAAATGACATCACAAAACATGCTTGAGCGGAGGCGGGATTCGAACCCACGACAGTCTGATCCAGAGGCCGTGACGCTAACCACTGGACCACACTGTCCTCAGATATCCCATTGTATTTTTCCTATGTTCCTATGTATTACCGTTTACACACCGTATCTGTATCTATTTTTGCAATACGTACGTATAGTTTGACCGCACGTTATTAGCCGTCTTGTTTCTTGATACTTGATTACTAAACTAGAAAAAAAACTACTGAACCGATTTAAGTGAGAATTATATGAGACCATCTTCCTGAACACAACGAAATCATTCAAATCGGCTAGCCACTCAAGAAGTTGTTGAAAAAACATTAAAAATAGTATATTGTGTGACTAGTGGGAGAAAGAGGAGATTCCTCGAGTGTGGATTTTGCCGCACGAGCGTAGCGAGTGCGGTAAAACACACGAGTGGAATCTCCTCTTTCGACCAATAGTCGCACACAATATTTTGTTCAACTACCGCAAGAAATATGTCATTTCGTGGCTCTGCTGAGCGTGGGCAAAATAATGGGTGATCTAATTGATTGCGTAAACGTTCCCCGTATAATGAGCGTGGGCGAAATGCTATTTTGCCCACTAGTGGGCTAAATGGGATTTCGCCCACTCTGCCCTGATTGATTACGTAAACGTTCCCCGTAATGAGGGTGGGCGAAATGGAATTTCGCCCACTCTGCACGTCAACAATCAGGGAACTCATTATTTCGCCCACGCTCAGCAGGGCCACGAAATGATTTATTTCTTGCGGGTGTTGAACAAAAATTATAAATACACATACGCGTCCAATTGATTAAACTCCTTTTTTAAACTGGTTAAAAACTAAAAAAACGAACATGTTTTGCCAACTTTGCCCGTAACACGAGAGGGTAGCCTCTCTGGGAATTGAATAATTGAACCCATATTATGCAATATTTATAGTTCAATTATACACAGACATTATTGTATAAGTAGGTACGTTGAATTTCAAGCTCTCTCTGGGGGGAGTTTGAGATTGGAAAACAGCGACCTATAACTCTATAGCAAAGGATGAGAGGAGGAGCGGCAGCAAACCGCACTAATTGTGTCTTGTTCCATTTCTGGCGGAGAGCTGTGTCAAGGGTACACTCAAACATAATATAATATGTACTTAGCCCAACTGTTTAGTAAACGTTATACCGCCCGGTTATACTTCCTTTGCATACTAATCTTGTTTATACAAAGAACATAGAGCTATCCGTGCTGATATACATAAAATAGTTGTTTGTTATTGCTATATTATGAAGATAAATAGAGAGAATATACTAACAATTCTGTACAGTAGACTTCGCAACTTCGTGTTTTTCAGGGCTTGAGAATGGCCGAGCGTGTAGCAATACTATGTTGTTTATATGGCGTTGCTATGGTTCTTCTATTACAAGTCCCCAGTTCCCGGGTTCTATCCCGAGAGCTGGTAAAAGTGTCAATTGGATTTTCAATTTATTATAAAAAAAAATAATGAATAGAAAATATGAATTGGCGCTAGGTCCAAATAACCTTAGCTGTTGGTGGCCTTTAAAACACAATTTACAATTTCGTGTTTTTCACCATAAAGGCCACCAACAACTAAGGTTATTTGGACCTAGCACCAATTCATATTTTCAATTTTATTATTTTTTAATAATAAATTGAAAATCCAATTGATTGCACTTTTATCAGCTCTCGGATTATATTCCGTTTTGGTCACATACTTGATAGTGATATTAAGTACTTGATATAGTAAGTATAGGGGGAGGTTCTGGATAGTTTTAGCATCTCCGTGAGCTCTAGACGCAGCATCAAAGACAGTCGTAGATTTAATGGAAAAAAGTGAACAGTTGCGGCCTGGGCCCCTGTCCAAAAGGCCATCATCATCTAAGGCGCTCATCAAACAAAATTATATTTTTATTTAAACGTTCTAGTAATGTGTAACTCATAATTTGTAGTATATACTCGCACATATCCTTCACTGAGCACTCCCAGTCTGGGTCCTGGGTGCATATAAAAACGTAGCAAATGATAAAAATAATAAAAATGTAGAAATGTCGGAAAGCAATAAACAATGAACTTGATTATTATGCATTTAATATTATTGACCAAAGAAGTAAGAAGTTTTGTAGGAAATAATATGACATAAGTAGTGATGTAAAAAAACCGTTTTTTTTTCAGATCTGAAAAAAAACAGAAAAAAAAGTGAAAAAAAACGGTTTTTTACATAACTAGGCATAAGTACTTATACTTCGAATCAAAGAATATTATGTATTTGTTTTCTTGTCCTATTGTTACATAGTTTATAAAAAATGTTTTCGTCGCTCGACTTAGGTTCAAATAATTTTCCTTGCCCGTAAACATTGCAGAATAAAAAAAAATGGGCAGACGAACAGAACCAAATGCCAAGTGAGAGAGTTAAAACAGAACGAAATGCCAAATGATAGTGTTGAAATGAAACCTCACTAATTAGGAATGAATGAATGAATTGTGGATTATAGACGCTCGACAACTGAGGTCATAAGCGTCACACTAATTAGGAGAAGGTCGTTCCTCGCAAGCGTTTTTTGAGGGAAAACAGACAGTATTTTTATTTTTATAAAATGCGATATGCATATAAACGAAAAAGTCAGCTCAAACTGAAAAAAGTCTAAGTGTGGACAACCCTTATTAATCGTTGGGGAAGCCAAAAGTGCACACTCCGCTAAGATTGCCACTGAATGATAAAAATAACTTTTTTACAGCAAAGTTTTGTTCAGAAAAATTAAATTATTAAACTGCTGAACGCGTTTCAATGACTTTCTATGGGGTTCTTATTTAGTATTCTGATAGTAAATAAAGCGAATAAAAAATAAATAAAGCCGATACGTAGAGATCGGATGAAACATACGTACAGACTACACTACTACAGATTAACCGACAACTGCTGTTGGCGATTTTTAATTACAATTTCAGGACTTATTATATGAACTCAAATCAATCTAAAAATGCAGGTTCCATTTTAATGAACAGCATCTCTCCTTTTCAAAAAGTTACAATTTGAATGAATTTCTTGCGAAATTGGCCTAGAATAATTACTTGTATGAGCGAAACTCAGCTCTGACGTGCAAAGCGATAATAGAGCACACACCCGCTGGCGGTGTGTGCAATACTAAGTTATCTATTATTTATAAACAGCATTAATTAGTATTGTGTCTATCTATAGTTAATAAGAGATTTTATTGGCATTATTAAAGCCTCCGAAGACGCACGCAGAAATAAATGAACACGTAAATGTATACACTGTTGTTTATGTTTATTAAATTAAGTGGTATTAATTGTGGAAATTACGAATACCAATCAAGGATGGGCAAATAGCAACCGCCTATGATAATTACAAACCGGATAACAGTGTATTTAACTTTATTATTTAAGCCTTGGCCACACTAGGTGCTTTCTATTTACCCAACTATCAGCGACTCTTAGAGTCGACTCAGGTTCATGTCGATGCCAAATGGAATGACGCGACGCGATAAATTGCCAATAAATTTTTGCATCGGATAATTAGGAAGATTCCCTTTTTCATTTTTTTAGTCTAATTCATAGTTCTAAAAATTACAAAATTAATGGCGAAAGAATTTTTGAAATATATCTTTAAAAAAACAAAGTTATGCTACTTCAAATTTTGAATTTGACAATTCTCCAAGATATTAAGTTTTCAGTCCGGGTGACGTCACGCGGCACGATATTTTTAAAAGTAATTTGCAGTTTGTATGTGTGGTAATTTAACATGGTAACTTCCGATAAATCTCTTTCTTTAAACTCGTAAATTGTTATATGGAAACACTAAAAAACAAACCAGTTGATGACGGAAAATATTGACATATCTAAATTTTTCAAAGCTAAAAAACAGCAAACTTGTACCGCGTAACGTCATATTCATAAATCAGTTTTGTTTGTGACCCCACGTACAAGAAATTGAATATCTCCGTTGAAATTAAAGATATCAAAATAATTCTTTCAGAATTTTTAAAGTTATCTTCATTACAAATTACAATGATGTGGCAGTATCATAACTAGTATTTTCGTCCAATGGAAACTTCCTAATTAGATAACTTACCTACATGTTTGGGTCGAAACTTCGAATTATCGCAATTCGCAACTACCCGCGTATTTTGCCCTCACTTTTTACGCTCAACCCTTCTCCTCAATTACGTTTTCGTCAGTCGACTTGTGTTGCTAAGAGTCAGCGACACCACACAGTCTCACAGATCATATTGTTACGAATCACCCTGTATATAAACGGCAGGCAAGAGTTCTGAGAAACGGGGTCTGCGTACTGTAACAACTAGTACCTGCGCGAAAGTTCTAGAGAAAGCGAGAACGCACTAGACTTAGGGCACGCAGCATATATATTATATAAACAGCCAGTGCGAGTGAGTGAATAAATCAGTCAACGGTGAGTCACGCATTCAAGTCTACGGTGGATCAGTAATATAAATAGTGCCGTGATATAAATAAATAAACTGATAAAATAAATACTAGAGTAGTGGTAATAATTACGAGTTATTGTATATAGTTGTTTTGTTTTGCTTTGGAATTATAGTTATTGTTCACTTGATTGTTAGAACTGACTTTTCGTTGTTGCATTCATTATTATTGTGTTTTTAATTATTGTAAATAAATATTTATTCCGCCAACTCAGAAAACAGTTTTGTAACAATATTATTATGGATGTGAAGAACTGTTTAATTAAAAACAGAAAAGTGGTGATCCTGATGATAATGAAAGAAGACAGCTTTGAAATGGCTTAAGGATCCAAAAATAATAAGCAAATACTGTTAATATTGCATTTATTAAGCTGACGTTTCGAGAATTATATTCTCATCCTCAGAGCTCAAATGCCGTCAAACATGACAGTAAAATTGTCCAAAAAACTTTTTAAAAAAACATACTAACATTTTATTTGGTTTTTATTGAAGTGTAAAAAAATTTGTTTTATTGATTTGATTTTGTACACAGAAATACTCAAAACTTTATGTTTTATAGAATTTGATTTTATTTTTTATTGTAGAAAATTTTTAATTTTTTTTTTTATTTGCCAGATTAACTGTTTTATATTTACGTGCTATAAGCTAGAAACTAAGTGTACTTAGTTTCTAGCTTATAGCACGTAAATATAAAACAGTTAATCTGGCAAATAAAAAAAAAAATTAAAAATTTTCTACAATAAAAAATAAAATCAAATTCTATAAAACATAAAGTTTTGAGTATTTCTGTGTACAAAATCAAATCAATAAAACAAATTTTTTTACACTTCAATAAAAACCAAATAAAATGTTAGTATGTTTTTTTAAAAAGTTTTTTGGACAATTTTACTGTCATGTTTGACGGCATTTGAGCTCTGAGGATGAGAATATAATTCTCGAAACGTCAGCTTAATAAATGCAATATTAACAGTATTTGCTTATTATTTTTGGATCCTTAAGCCATTTCAAAGCTGTCTTCTTTCAATATTATTATGGAACTGCACTTTTGGCGACACACGTCGACTCGTGTCACTTAATGGAAAGCATCCATTATGTGCTAAATGCCTTCCAACGTTGGACGAATGGCGGTTTGACACACAGCATGGCCGTGAAACGGATGTCGTACGTCTAACGTTGACGCTGGAAAGCATTCAAGCTATTCTTCGTTTTTACTTCCCACCTCTACTATGGTAGGGAAGTAATGGATTTAGTCCGAAAAAAATATTTCGAGATTTTAGCAGATCTTCACGTTTTGAGACCCTAGCAATCGTTTAAGATCATTTTCTGACTGATGTACGTATGTGTGTGTGTGTGTGTGTATGTGGTCAATTTTTCACCTTCGATATCGTAAAAACGGAACAACATACGGCCATGCCGATTGTTCTATTGTGTTTATCAGCCTTTAACTTAGATCTGATTAGATTTTGAGTCAAATCGGTTCAGTGGATCCTGAGATATTTAAAAAAACGTTCTCAATGTCACGTGTTAACGTAGGTAAAAAAAAATGAATTCTAGATGTTATAATATGAAAAAATATTTTACTAAAAAAAATAAAAATTGTACGTAAATCAAGGTAACCATGATTTTTGCTATACTTAAGATTACTAGCCATCAGTAGATCACCAAACAAAAAAGAGAGCCATGCTTTTTTTCAAAGAATAAAAAAAGAGTGTTTATTTTTTGCAAATATTTACTAGGTGGGAAGTATAGGACTGGTCATCAGTCGAATTTTTTTGTGTCGCATTAAAGGGACCATCCGATTTCGAAGCAGGACGTTTTGGTACGGCCGTTTTGGTCCCGCCGTCGTTTTGGTACCGGACGTTTTGGTCCCGGCCGTTTTGGTCCCAGTTATTAGATTATGACAAATATCAATAACTTAATGATCATTAATAAATAAAATTATTAGCGACCAATTTTTCAGACAATATATTGACAGAAATTAAATAATATAATTTAAACAATTAACGTTTCGATTCGGATTTGGATCTTCTTCAGAATTGAGCTAACGCATATTTCATATTGAAAAAATACACAGCATACATTTATTATTGTATAAACTAATTACTAATTTATTTTTTATACTTTTATTTTTTGCTCAATTCCGAAGAAATTCCAAATCCGGATCGAAACGTTAATTGTTTGAAATATATTATTTAATTTTTGTCAATATATTGTCTGAAAAATTGGTAATTTTATTTGTCATAATCTAATAACTGGGACCAAAACGGTTGGGACCAAAACGACCGGGACCAAAACGTCCGGTACCAAAACGGCGGGACCAAAACGGCGGGACCAAAACGGCCGTACCAAAACGTCATGTACCGATCCGATTTACCTTGGAATCTGTTTTAATAACTATTTTTGACACTGGAACGAATGTTGGACACACAGTCCGACCGAGAATCAATTGCAATATACAACTGACCAATGTGAGAGTCAAAGAGACCAACATTGCAATTGGATTAAAAGTACTAAAGCGGCGTATACAAATGCTTTTGGAACGAGCTTTTATCGTAATCACAATCTGGAGGAATGGTAATAACCTTGCCCTCACAAATATTTCTTCAAAATTTTGTACCAGTATTTTTAAACCGACTTCAAAAAAAGAGCAGGTTCTATATTCGGCACTTATGTTTTTTTTATGTATGAATGTATGTTCACCGATTTCTCTTGTATTTGTGAACAGATTTTAATGATTATTGTTTTATTTAATAGGGAATACACCTTTGCAGTGGTCCCATATAAATTTTACTTAAATCGGTTCAATAGTTCGACTGATTTTAATAGAAAATGAGCAACGGAGTGTAATTCCGTTAAGGTAAATGTCAGTTTTATAGTTATTTAGTAATCAAATATCAAGACTTAAGTCGGTTAATAACGAGCAAACTACGTATTATATAAAGTCACTAAAAAGTAAAAAATAAAAAAGACTTTTTAACAAAAAAAAACTTCAAAAAAGCCACTAAAAAGAGGAAAATAATAAAATTTTGCAGAGGTCGGTGTCAATTTAATAAAATAAAAGTAGATAATAAAGTAGATTTCTAAACTGGCGCCGCCCTCAAAATTTTATTATTTTCCTCTTTTTAGTGGCTTTTTTGAAGGTTTTTTTTAAAGTTTTTTACTATTTATTACACGTCTTATTGCAGGGAACTCAATAAATGAAAATATAACGTGGATCAAAAAAATATATATATACGACAATATGAATTTTCATATAGGTATTGTACATTATAAGTGTTCCATTTTCTGACTTTGAATTGAGCAGTATGTTTGTTTCCAGTTAACTCAAAAACTATTGAACCGATTTTAGTTGAACTTTCATTACCTATAATGTTTGTTGTATTATATTAGGTAATACTAGAAGCGACTGAGCATAATAACCAAAAAAATCGACATTAAGGTGAGTGAAGGCGCGGGTAAAAAAAATTCCTCAACCTTATATCAACACCCGAAAAATTAAAATAAGATTTCTGTTTATTTAGATTATGTCTGACGTTTTTTTTTTCTTTGTTTTATTTTTAAACTTAAATGAACTTATTCAACACACTAAATAAATAAACTTCGCAATAAATTTGATTATATAAAGGAGTATATTTCTGAAATAAATATCTATATCAATAGGTTTATATTTAAACATAATAATATACAAAATTAACAAATAGCCAGGAATAGAAATTAACGTGAATACAGACAGTTTTCACTCTACGACTTCTATTTTTCTACGTACCAACAATAGTGCCTATATTGCAATACAAGGGTCGAAACATAGCGTTTGCAACCAGTGTGGCGTTTGCTGCCCTCGTACCTCGGGAAGCACTCACACACGTTGCATAAGCTATGTTTCGTTCCGAGTAATTGCATATTATTTTTCACAACAACTCTATTGGCAATTCGATTTGAGGTAACTGCAATTTGGGCGTTCTCAAATACTATATGCGAATTGAAGTTGGCGCGACTCAATCGCTCTTCTCCCTCTTAACGTTAAAAAACAGAGAAAACCGACAACTGAAAATTTTCATCCCTAGGGTTGAAACTCTCAGTTTCAATCCGCTCAACAGGTACTGAAAATCGAATTTTCAAAAGCGGCATCTATTTTTCACAATGGCGCTACTGAAAATTCGATATTCATTATTATTAACACATATTTAATCGAGAAAATTGCAATATTCGATTTTCGTTTATCAATAAACTACAGATATGGCCTTATTTAGGGGTTAATGAAGGGAATAAAAAAAACCTTACTTACTAAAAACCTTACATTTAAAATTTAAATTCGATTCATCCAGGCCTCTGCGCATACGGACGGAGTACAGACGGACATAAAAAAAATCGCTTTTGTCCAAGATAAGCATGAAATGCATGGAGATTTCTTAAACGGTAAGAGATAGAGGTTTGGTTATAAATGAGAGAAAATGTGCAGAATCTCCAGTACAACTACCCTGCGCAGTCAAACTTTCAATACTTTGCTTGGCTTGCGACAGACAGTTGAAAAACGAAATTTTCTCATTTTCGTTATTTATTTGTAACTCGCTTATTAAGTAAGTTAGAAAAAATATTTTCATTTCATTAAGGCACTTTTTTATGACGATTCCAAATATTTTCATTTAATATTCATATTTTATTTAATCTCTATCTCTTACCGTTCAAGAAATCCCCATGCATTTTACGCTTATCTTGGACACCCAGTATAGAAACCATTAAACGTTTAAATTCGTCTAAATATCAAATTCGATTTTTTTGCGTCATGATAAAAGACTTTCTTCACTCGTATAGTCGTTCAAAAATAAAATTTACCAAAAATTCTACATAAGCGATTTTGTCTCGCAGACACAGAAATATGTTCAACCGGTGCTTTTCCGTGTACTAGGTCTATATATTGTTTATAATTTCGATCGCGTTGTAAACCCGATATTTTTAAAATAAACCGACACTATTTTCAATTCTGGACAGCATCTCGTTATAAAGTGACGTAAAAGAATGAATCACGAGTAATTCAAATAATTATTTATCACTGAACACAATAATATACATCGATCGGTTTACTCATGTCGCGGTCTGTTCGACTTTAAAAATACATCCGGGGCTACCAAAATATAACAGGGAAAAGTTGCCAGAAAATCTGCAGGCATTGGCATTGAATCTAGGGATTGGGGCACCAGGTTATGTGCGTTCTCAAAAACGGAAATAGTTAATAGAAACAACAAATAACAATATTAATTAATGACTTTTTGTTATCACATTTTCGAGGTTCTGGTAGTCCCATCAAACGTTAAAATAGCAAGTCTAGAACTATATTGTATATCTAGAAATTTTTTGTGTTAGATTAAGTTCTACATCTATGTATATTCTATATACCCCATATAGGGTCCCCAGTCGTTACAAAACAACCAAGAACCAACACTTGGCGGTTGCCAATAATCGACCAACGATTGTTGAATTGTTACCCAGGCTGGGCTATCTTTGGCATATTACGGGAAGATCTCTATTTTTTCTTTATTACATTATACTATTATTCCATCCTATTGCCAGTACTGGCAAGGAGAAAATTTGTTAAATTGGGACATTATTGTTGACAAGCATCAGCAATCACTGACTAGCCAACATTATATTACCGTAACTGCAGGGCAAATATCTTTTGTCATCGATAGTCCATTATTAATAAATTATCATCCGGCTTTTTACCATTATCTTGCCATTCTTGCAAGTCTGGCACCCAGTCATAGCCCGATTCTGGGCCGATTGTTAAACCCTATAGGCCATAAGGGACTCTATACTTATATAGTAACAAAGAGAATTTATTCTCTAAAACCGATCAACCTCTGCTCGATTGACGTTGTTAGTCTATACAGGGTGTTCTTGGTCTACTTAATATACAGTGTGTCCACAGACTCATCCTCAACATGGGGATCTCCGTTGTTATGGGAGATAGAGATTTGGTTAAATGAGACAAAATGTGCAGAATCTCCAGTACTACTACCCTGCGTAGTCAAACTTTCCATATTTTGCATGGTTCGCGACCGACAGTTGAAAAACGAGATTTACCCATTTTCGTTTTTTGTTTATAACTCGCTTATTAAGTAAGTTAGAAAAAAAATATTTTCACTTTATTAAGGCCCTTTTTTATGAAGATTTCAAATCTCTTTTCATATTTTTATTTACTTTTATAGTTTTAGAGATACTTGTATTAACTTTGTTTTTTTAAATACACGTCAAAGATGGCCATGACACCATTCGAAAGAGATTTTTTTTCTCTTTAATTTGATATCAGGGTTGATGGATTTATTTTCAAAAAATAACAGAGTTATACGTAAAACACTGATTTTTTATAGTAGGCTATGCTAAATTAATTGATAAAACAACAGAAGGCTTAGCAAACAGTTGAAATTCGCGTTGGCTTAGTAAACGGCTGTTTTGTTTTAGCTGTCAAAGTGTAGTGGAACCATTTTGTAACAATGAAAAATTTGATATGCTATCTTGTTACACTCTATGTCACAAAAATTCGACCAGAGCTGCAGAAATGTACTTCGATCAGTATCCAGAACGAAGACAACCTCATTCGTCTATTTACAGAAACTTACGAGTAAATTTTATAAACTATGGATCATTTAAAAAGCCGTTTACTAAGTCAACGCGAATAAGTGAAGAAGATAAAACTACTGTTTTACGATCAATTGTTGAAAATCGCTTATTTTTCATTGTTACAAAATGGTTCCATGATAACAAAAGTAAATTTAATAAATCACTTAGTAAACTGACAAATTAACAACAAACTACATTTTGACAGCTAAAACAAAACAGCCGTTTACTAAGCCAACGCGAATTTCAACTGTTTGCTAAGCCTTCTGTTGTTTTATCAATTAATTTAGCATAGCCTACTATTAAAAATCAGTGTTTTACGTATAACTCTGTTATTTTTGAAAATAAATCCATCAACCCTCATATCAAATTAAAGAGAAAAAAAATCTCTTTCGAATGGTGTCATGGCCATCTTTGACGTGTATTTAAAAAAACAAAGTTAATACAAGTATCTCTAAAACTATAAATGTAAATAAAAATAGGAAAAGAGATTTGAAATCTTCATAAAAAACTGCCTTAAGAAAGTAAAAATATTTTTTTTCTAACTTACTTAATAAGCGAGTTATAAACAAAAAACGAAAATGGGTAAATCTCGTTTTTCAACTGTCGGTCGCGAACCAAGCAAAATATGGAAAGTTTGACTACGCAGGGTAGTAGTACTGGAGATTCTGCACATTTTGTCTCATTTAACCAAATCTCTATCTCCCATAACAACGGAGATCCCCATGTTGAGGATGAGTCTGTGGACACACTGTATTTTTAATGGGTCATAGTATACAGGTCAAAAGAAGACGAATAATAGTAAACGTTACAACACCTTAATAAAAGTTGGTAAGAGAAAAATGATTATCTAAATTCATATTTTAATAACTAATTAGTTGACATGAGTCTTATTTATGGGGAAGTGCATCAAAATTATCATGATTTACCACTAATAGTCTTCTTTTGACCTGTACTACTATCACCCATTAAAAATAAAATAAGTAGGCCGAGAACACCCTGTATAACGTGACTGTAGTCAACTCTGCGGGCGCAAATCACAGCCGCTTATGCCAGATTTTTGGTAACATAAGACCATAATAATGATAATTTCAGCGTGCATGGTTTAATTTAACATTTATTAATAGGTGGGTACATTCATGGGCGTAATTAGAGCATTTTGATTGGGAACCCGGCAAGGATTACCGGGGGGTCTGGGGTTTAAAAAATTATAATTAAAATTGTAGATTTTAAAGCCTTTTGAGAACAATTCGCGAACACAAACTTATAGCTAATCTTCTCTATTTTCCATTTAATAGGTAAAAAATTGAACCATTTCTATCAACATTATAATTTATAATATACAGAGTGTTTCTTAAGTATATGGTTTAAAAATCCAGGGGCATATTTTATGGCCAATAATAAGGTTTTTTTGTTATATAAACCTAGGGTCTTAGGGTAGCCGTTGTCGAGCTACAGGGTGTCAAAAATGTAAAAAAAAACAAACTTTAATTTCTAATTTCTAAAACGCTTGAGGAAATTTATTCAAATTCAGTGTACATTATTACTATGGTTTATTATAATAATTGTTGGAAATAGCCACCTACAACCAAAATACATGCTTCAGATCTTCTTAAAATTGAATTCCGAGCACGTGCAAAAATTCCAGGAGTAGCTCTTATCGTACCACAACCAGCTATAATTCGTTGACGTAAGCTGCGCTCCTCAGATTCAATGGGAACCTTGTAAAGAGATAAAAAATGAAGATAATACAATAGCGCATATGATCACTTATTTCATTTGTAATATTATACAGGGTGATATATATGTTTTATAAATAGGTAATGAGTGTTGATACCTATACCTCCGCCACTGGTAAGTTTGCAAAGCTGGTAATTTTTTGTTTTATACCTACTGACATACTAAATAGTATGTATACACTGAATTTGATTAAATTACCTCAAGCGTTTTAGAAATTGGAAATTAAAAAAGTTTTTTTTTACATTTTTGACACCCTGTAGCTCGATAACGATAACATAAAAACCTTATTTTTGGCCATAAAATATGCCCCTGAATTTTCGGACCATACTTAAGAAACATCCTGTATACAATTTTGCAACGTCATTTTGTTTCAATGCTAATGTAAACTTTGTATTTCTAAGAAAACAAAATGAATGTTAATTTTGCCCGCAAATTCGCTAGCATAAATGTCGGTTTTGACGGGATGAACAGATAAATTATTATTTTACAATATTTCACGGATTAGGTCAAAGTGTGTAGACGCTGATGACCTCAGATATCGAACGTCTACATAATCTACAATTATTCTCAAAGTGTGTATAAAGTTCTCCCCTTTGGGTACAGAAGTCCCATAATATGTGTACCGAATTTTACTGCAAATCAGTTCAGCCGTTTGTTAATTTTGTATGAGAAATTTATTTGTATGCGAGCCCTACCTTAACGCGAGCGAAGCCGGATATAAAGCAGACTATCCTTTGAATTCAAGAGTCCTAAACATGTACACCAAATTTCATTGAAATCGGATAAGGGGTTTAAGAGTTATGGCGGAACAGACAGACATACAACATCCCTTCACAATTGTATTATTAGTAAGTATATAAATATATTTTATAAGTGGGAAGCGTTATTTTATGTTTGTAGGTAAAATAATAACTGCCTCCCACATGTTGCGTTCAGACCCACTCGAGATTTAAGGCCTGAGCACATTAGCGCGGTGGCGGTGGCGTTTGAACGCAACACTAATAAATGAACGCAACACTAATAAACAAATTGACACGCGCATATATGTCGCTGCTTGTCAGCGTTAAAGCGTTCTGGTGCAGCGTTCTATGGCGCGGTGGCGGTCAGACACAACTTGTTGAGTTTAACCGCTGAATTGTCAAGCGTCTATAATCTACAATTCAATTCAATTAACCGCTGACCGCGTGTACCGACGTATAGTAAACGTTATTCTATTGTTGAGATGGCGAATGACGAAGACAATTTTACCGAAAAACTAATTGAAAGTCACCGCAAACACCACCGCAACAGTGTGGCCTATTCAAAAAACGCCACCGCCGCCGCGCCTAATGTGTTCAGGCCTTTATGCATCCGGTGGCGACTATGTGTAATGTCACAGCTTCGACTGTACTATATTCCACATCTTATCTGCAATATTTGTAGGCACTAGGCCCCTTATCAACAGGTACCTAATGCGGCACATTCCGCGTCAACACAAAATAAACAGATTTACCTCAGGCGCAAAGACAACAAACAATCAGCAGCGAAACAATTGCAAGGCAACATGACAATATTTCTGCAAAACACACCAACCAATCAACAACAACAGGTATACGTCACACTGCAAACACAAGACTATCGCGTTACCGGCGTTTGTTTATCAATAGTACACAATTTACACACTGCACTTGCGGGATAACTATACTACAAGAGAGCTCTGATACGATTTGTAAGACTCGTCGCTTTGGACTGCTATATCAGCAGCATGTATACCGGTATAGCTCTGTGCGCTTTGAAACAGGCACGCGACGCCTGGACGACGTCGACGCTGCAGCGGCGCGTCGATCCCTTTTCCCGGACTGGGCGACGCGCATCGATCTCTCTTCTCTTTCCCGACGCATGCACCTATATACACACACAAGCGCCTGGAAGATATCCTACACCATAGTCTGGATATAATATAGGTGCGTAGATCCTGGACCGCTTCATTTATTAAGTTATCGCCCGTATTATCATTCTCATTTCTCAATCGGTAATTTTTATCGACATACTAGCTTTCCGGTCCGACTTCACCCGGGTAGATTTTAGTTTGGCAGTGAAATAATCAAGAGCAACAAATGTCTCATATTAGGGTTACAGTTCACTAGCTGTTCAATATGCCCCTTTATTCACCCGCGCAGTTCTATCTTACGAGCATATGAAATATACAAAATGCTCAAAACAGATTCGGAAATCTCTCATTTCTGTGAAAAACCTTATTTAATCTGTGATGGCAATGATTTCAAAATGAGCCAGATTTTTATATATTATTTGATCTAAATAAATGCTTTAAAATCAGGTAAAAATGGCAAAAATAGCATAAATTTAACACAAAATGTGCAGAAAAAAAAAATTTTTTAAAAATTGTTAAACAAGCTCAATTTTTCAGTATTTTTTACATATTACATTTGTAAAAAAAAACTTAAAAATGTCAACCTGGATTCCCGTAATTCGTAATCGCATGTCGTGCTGTAAAGAAATATATTGATAAATATCACGTTTTTTGAACCCTACAATTTTTAGGACAAAAATATTTTTTTTGTTTTTAATTTTTAAGCAACAAGCGACATTTTGTGAAGTTTAATGCTTATAACTGTAGCTAATAAAAACAGTAGTAAAATGCCCTGTACGACCACAGTTCGAAATTTGCCGAGAGCAGTTTTTACAATCTGACTGAACAGTCATCTTAAATATCACTTTGTACCGTACAGTGTATTCGTATCTCTTTTAGATCAACGTCTGGGTTTTTTTCAACAAATTTTCCTAGGAAATCAACCAAATTCGAAAAAAAGGAATTCAAGGACTCTGAGTACAAAATACATAGGTATTAAACCAATGTATAGTCAAGTTCCAATATTTAAGATGGTGAGTCATGCACTTATATTTCACTATGTATACAGGGTGTTAAAAAAAGAGTGTAACATATTTAAAGAGGCAATAGTATGGACCAAAATAAACAAAAAAGTCTTAGTAAACATGGATCCGCAAAGTAACGGTTTCGGAGATATGGAAGGGGGCGGACCTGTATTATGGCCTGCAAGATCGCCTGATTTAAATCCTCTAGATTTCTTTTTTTGGGGATATTTGAAAACATTAGCCTATGGCAGAGGTCGGCAACCTGCGGCTCTTATGATGTCAAGATGCGGCTCTCCATTTCCATGCGCAAATATTAATAATTATATATTATTTTATTTTCTAAACTCATAAAAAATATTATACTGCAAAAAAAACTTTAAACAGGATAAAAACACTCAACAGAGAACAGTGAGAATAAGTGGAGTAGAGAGTATACGGACAGCTGACATTTTTTAAATGTGGCAACACTGTTCTATTTGTTCTGTTTTTAAATCAAAAATCAAATTTATATACCTAATCCTAATCAAATACTTACCATAATATTGAGATAAAGTTAGTGGCTCTTTAAAAACTGCGAAATTTTGTAAATTGTAACTTTTGGCTCTTCCGTCTCAAAAGGTTGCCGACCCCTGGCCTATGGTACTCCTGTAAATAGCCTCGAGGAGCTGCAGCTACGAATTAATCAAAAATGCCAACAAATCCGAACCAATGAGGGGGTTTTAGAAAGAGTTCTAATATTTTTCAGACAAAGATGTCGTGCCTGCTTGGAAATGCGAAGGAGAGCACTTTGAACATCTTATGAAACTTTATTTTTGGTTTTGCTAGAAGCTTCTTTTGTTTGTTTGTACATAATAAATAAGTAATAAATAATTGCAAATAAATAATTCAAAAAAGAATAACCTACCATATCTCCGAAACCGTTACTTTGCGGGCCCATGTTTACTAAGACTTTTTTGTTTATTTTGGTATATACTATTACCTCTTAAAATATGTTAAACTCTTTTTTTAACACCCTGTATAAGCAGATAAATATTATAAATGTCAGTAATGTTATTTCTGTAATACTTAATTTACTATTTCATTTCACTTTTCTAACTTGTAAAATGAAGAAAATAAATAACGAATCTAAGAAAATTCATGCATTTGCAGACTATAAAATAATATTATACTTATATTTCACTTATTTTAACGTCAATTTGGCCCCCGGATTTATTTTTCACTTTTAAGCAATTTGCAATTGAACACAATTGAAAAAAATTCGACTGATGACCAGTCCTATACTTCCCACCTAGTAAATGATTTGCAAAAAATAAACACTCTTTTTTTTTATTCTTTGACTAGGCCCAAATAACCTTAGCTGTTGGTGGTCTTTAAAACACAATTTAATCTTTATTCTTTGACAAAAGCATGGCCCTCTTTTTTGTTTGGTGATCTACTGATGGCTAGCTTAACTATAGCAAAAATCATGGTTACCTTGATTTACGTACAATTTTTATTTTTTTTAGTAAAATATTGTTTTTCTCGAAAACTATACATTTTAGAGAAAAAAAAATTTACAGTTTTTTCATATTACTAACATCTAGAATTCATTTATATTTTTTTACCTATGTTAATACGTGCAGTTTCGATAATACAATTTATTGGAAAATTGTTTAAACTGCAAATAACTAATTATGACGCGTATAAACAATACAAAGTGCTTAGAGAAAAAATCCGAAATCTGCCACGCTGGCGCCTATTGTCATTGTGCCCGTAGTCTATATATAGACACCTCATTTTCCAAAATCCGTCAAGCCGTTTAGGCTACAGAAGGCGCCGACGAAAATGCAAAGATACATACATACACCCGAAAAACAATATCCTCCTTCGGCAGTCGGGTAAAAAATATTTCTAATCGGTTCAATTAAGGTGACCAGACGTCCTCCTTTGAGGAGGACAGTCCTCCTTTGATGAGATTTGTCCTCCTCAGTGATAGTGTTCTCCTATGTTCCTCTTTTCGAATGATAACGATCCCATTTGTCCTACTTTTTAACGATTTCAACTAATGTTTTGTGGTTCTGTATACTATGGGTAGACAATCTCACAACCGGTAGAGTAGCTCAGTAGTCACAACATTCTTTAATGATTATATTATTATACAACAAATACGAATACGGCTATGGACTGTTAGATGGCGCCACTCCTGTGTGTTTCACTCTTAGATTATAAATAGACTGCAAAAGTGTTTTTTTTTTTTGGTGTCCAGGTGGTGTCCTCCTGAGCAATTTTTAAATTCTGGTCACCTTAGTTCAATAGTTGCTGAGATTATCCGCCACAAACAAACATGCAAACTTTACCTCTTAATATGTAGGTATATTAGTATTGATCTATGCTGAGTTGGACAACAAATTGTCGGAAAATCTGAATTGATAATAACCTTAGATTGTGACCATAAAATTCGTCACGTCATAATAGTTAAAGATGGTCATTTTGAAAATGAACAGTGATTTTTACTATTTCAGACAAATAGATTTAGTAAATTATAGATTTTAATAAATTATTGCGCTTCAACGAATCATTCAATGTTTATCAGATATTAAAGTTTTAACGTATAAAATTTGTATTCTGAATTATACTAGCGAGCGACGTTAAAAATTTCATGCAAGCACCCTATTAGTTACTGCCAAATCTTTCAGCAGAAAATTGTCAGTTTTGTTTTTTCTAAAAAAGAAAGTATAAAGTAAAACGTTACAATTTTCTGCTATTTTCAACAAAAAGAAAAGTTCGAAATAGCTCGAAGACATAAATTAATTAATATGTTCTACATTTTATGCACAAACAGTAAAACAATAGAAAATATTTTATGCATTTAAAACACATTATGCGGTCAAATAAAGTAACAAGAAAAATGTCAGAAAACAATATGCGGAAACGCAAGCAAGCAGAGCATAGGAAAACTGTACATACTATTCAAAACAGTACACAATGCACAGTACTGGCTCAATTATATCATCGCACTAATATATAAAAATATAGTAACGGTATACCTTGTCTAACAGCCATGTTTGAATTGGTTAAGCCCTTATAACGGGACGAACGAGGTGACATTTGACAGGGTCCAAGTACAGAATATAAGGTCTCAGAATTGCGCAAAGTGGATTTTAAGGGTTATGTTAAAAATCGATTTTCGAAAAATCAATTTTTAGCGTTACAAAACAAATTATATATATTATAAGCATGCTTTGGAAAAACAATTTGCAGTATGTCAAGTGACAGTTAAATACTTTAGAGTTTAGATTATCAAAATAAACAGTAAATAATTTGAATTCACAAAGGAAAAAGGAACAAAATATTTATTTCAGTGAGTAGTTTTAAATAACATTTACTCAGGTAGTGCGTTTAAAAAAAAAGTTGATTAATTACATTTGTTGGTACCCTACTATAATATACAGTGTATAAACGGTAGACCCGAACATAGGGAAAATAACATTGAGAACATTTACAATTTTGTAGTAGGCTATGGGTCATAAGGTCTAATATAAATAGTATGTATATAGTGGATTAATAATAATAAATATCATGTAGAATTTAGAAGAAAAAAACGCCAAAAATCCTACGCTGCCATCAGGTCTCGAACCCAGGTTCCTATGCATAGAACGCAAAGACGTAACCAACTGCGCTATGAATGGAAGTGTCTAGACAGCCGTTTTTATTATATAAGTATGTTGCGAATTCTTAAGGTCAGGTTGCGAACGGTCAGGTTGCGAATTCTTATTTTTTGCGAACGCTTCACGTTATTTCAGTACCCAGGCAAAAAGTGCCTAACGCGCCTGAGGAAGTTTTCACTTCAAAAAAGCATGTCAATCGGACCTATAGTTCGGAAAATATTTACAAATGAATTTTTGGTAAATTTTAGATGGATCGAAATTTTGTGCCTCTGAGTGTATTATGTCCAATACTGTACATGAAGAGCATTCTCACGCTAATTAACGTTTGTTACATCTCAGACTTAATACATATTATTATATCAAGAAAGTAAAGCCCCACATACAGTTAACTGTAGTACCGTTCACGTTGATGTTAGTGACGTCACTCAATATAGTAACTGAATGACAAAAACTGCAGATATATTGTATTCGACACTTATATAATAATTGTAGCTGTATTTTGTAAAGCATGGCGTTACCACATGCATTTTTTTTAAATGCATATAGCCTAAAAACTCCCAGGTTAATAATCAATATAAATGTTAAAATCAAATTGAAATCGAGCGTGTAGCAATGTTGTTGTTTATAATTATTAGGGTTGCCAGATCTAATATTCTATATTATAGTAGTCTACTATATTAAACCTTCATCTACTATCTGCTATTGAAAAGTGTAGGTATATAGTCGCAAAATCTACTATATTCTCATATCTTTGTGTTTTTGTGTATTTTTGGTGATTGTATCAACTAGCAACATTCTTACTATACACCTTGGCAGTTAGCACTGGTGTGGTTCGAGCAGTAAAAAATATGATTAAGGGAGCTTTGTTTTCGGTTTTCTTTAGATTTTCATAATTTGTTTAATTACCATTTGTTTATACAATTTCAGTTTTATTTGGTGTTATTGTCTGTAACATGTTAAATAGGTAATTTAATTTTAAACATTAATATATTTCTAAAAATATGTGTATATCATTATTAAAAATTAAGGGCATTATTATTGTTTCTACAAAACTACTATATTTTTTTCAAATCTACTATTTTTTTACCATTTATCTACTATTTTGGATTTTATAAATCTGACAACCCGAAACAAACAGACTTTTCCGTCCACAAATGCAATCGGCAATATCTTTATTTGGAATTTGTGGACCAAGATTCCCGAAACGGTCCAGGTCCCAGTCTGCGACGTCCGCGCGTAACTATAACGATTCCTGGGGCCCCTGCGCCCACATCGTTTCCCTTATCCGGGTCGCGGCATCGATTCGGAACATTGGAATTTGGCCAGCTCTCCGACAAGTCCAGCCCAGTCGGGCGAACGTTTCGGCCCTGGCACCAGGGGGCCCTCGGCTATCTGACAGGAATGAGCCACGCATGCGGTATAACAAAATCCAAATTCAATATTTCGAACAAAAAAATGCTGTGTTATATTATATTTTTCGACAGTTTTTGTTCGAGTTAAGGATAATTAAATGTTAAGAGGGCTCTCTCACTGACGACCAAATTAGTGATGTACCTACCGGATCAAATAAGTTAGTTCTGCGGATACGAATTATTTGCACTCAGAACCGCGAACGCGGATACAGATCTCGCATTTTCAGTACAAGGCGTCGCTTTGCGCTTTTTGCGCGTGACCTTGAAGCGATTTTTAGTAGCTACATTATTATTCATTAATTATCAATAAATAAAAACAAATAGGTATTCAAAATATTTGTTTCTTATTATGTCAACTGATAAAAAATACCATCAGGAGCGTGTAATAGGTGGGAGCGAATGGCGATGGGGCTCTTAAATAAAAATTTGATCCACTTCGCCGATACTAAAATGCAAAAAATAATTGCGTAACGTCTAATTACTTGCAGTCATAAAAATCGTACCTATGACATCACACACGAAATTAACAAAAACGTTGGTTTATTGCGTGCAACTGGCCTAAATTTGGCTATATTTGGCTGATATCATTTATCTCTGAATTGAAATTTGCAGCTTTTTAATTATTAAAACTACCTACTTAATTAAAAAAAATAAACTGAACTTCGCATACCGGATGATACAGGAACTAACAGTTCTTCCAACTTCTTCTCCATTATAAATAGTTCTATCGTAGTCCTCCATTAACACCATTACCCTAAAAACAAAACAAAAAATAGTTCAAGAAATTGCATGAATAGCCAATAGGTATTTACTACTAATTTTCAATTTGTGTCATCAGCAATTAAAAGTATGGAAACTAAAATTGTCAAAGAAATCATTTTCTGTATGGTTGATTAAAAAGGTCAATCATAATTCTGTAGGTAACAATTGAAATTATTTTTACTGCAAAGTCAACATTAACAAGAAAATAATTCATGAAAATCCAAAAAGAAAGTTACCCAGTACTCACCCACGTCATTGTATTGTTGTGAATTAAAAATAGCAAACAAAACAAAAGACGAAACCTTTGGATTGAACAACATATTCTATGAACATATTGTAAACTAGTACCTATTTAAAAATTTCGCAAATTACATAATAAATAAATATAAAAGCATTGTAATTTTATAACAATTATTGTTAATAGTGAAAAATCCTCGAAATTCGAAATATTTAAGTGTGCTTTAGATAAAGTTAAAAGCAAAATAAGCACATTAATTTGTTTTAATTAAAGTTTTCAGTCTAATTACACAACCTAATATGAATTACTTTCAAAAGATCGGCCACCTACACCTTCAACTCTACTTCAGACAATACCTGTGGCACTTCAATGGACCAGTAAATATTTGGTCATTATCACCGTCTTAATTAATTCACACGCTTACACTGACTGACTATAAAACCACCTGCCCAAGACAGAAAAGGTAAAAAATAAATAAAATGACACTAAAATAAGGTTGTACTTACCACAATTAAAAATAAACTTCCACAATCGATAACTTATTGCACAATCACAACACGAAATAAATTATTTTAACTATAAAATTGTTATAATAATGTAAACAACACGGCATATTTTGACACTTGTTTCATTGGTGCTGCCATTTTCAATAGGAGGTGACGTCACGAGAGTTCAGTTTAGAAACCATTATTAAAAGCGGATCATTTATTTTACCGTTGTATACCTATGAAAAGTTACGTTCGGTAAACACATATCTCTTTAATTTTTCAACTCGTTTCATTACAGGCTACAGCGTAAACTATTAAGCCCTGGTTTTTCACTTTTTAGTTAATTATTATCAAAAAATGCATAGTCTAATGCCGATTGGCGAGTTGAGACTTGAGATAAAAATTTTACACTGGAAACAGCTGGGAAACGTTCAAGCGCGACACAACCCGTTTTATTCCAGGCTTTGAGATCTATAATCAGAGAGTCTATAATCACTACACATGGAAACGGGCAAAGTAATAGGGAACATAACACGCTATTTAACCCAAATGTTACATTAATGGGCCCAGTAATATCTTTTATACTATGCTTTTATAGTAATACCAAACGTAAAAAATATAAGATGTATAAGCTAAAATGAAAAAGTATCTTGCAAAAGATAATAATATTCTGTCGAATACTATTACCACTATTACAACAGATTGGTTGAACCTGAACGTAACTTAATTTTGACACTTGCAAAATAGCATAACCTAAATAATAAATATGGTAATCCAATACAGCTAATAAATGTACGCATCGGAATTTCTATTATAATTACTGCAAAGTTTGTAATGATCAGTAGGTCTCAGAATTATTATCGGAAAAGTATTTTGTTAAAAAATTTTGCTTCAAAAACAAATGACTCAAAGCCTACAGCATCCAATGTGTTAACGTGCTATTTGAAACAGTGTCAAGAACCTCCGTGGACGTCATATTTTGTAAAAGTAAGAAGTTATTTTCTTTAATCTTTAAATTACGGATTAGTATAATATATTCTAAATAATTTTATTATTTTATGCCATACTCCAATATTGAATCTCACGTTCTCACCGGTAGTCTTCTGTATACAAAATATACATTTTCATTAGTTGTTTTTTAAACACTCTAGCTAGAAATTACATTCTCGATTCTGTCCTTAGTTGTGCCGAATGTGTGGATAATTCATAAGATCATTAAAGTCAAAAGTGACGAGTTCTGTAAAACAATTACTCGCTAGTGTTTAGCCTCAGAGACAATTACCCATACAATACTATCATCCATCGATAATGTGGATTGTATATTATCATATTGATACGTTTTCGGTTTGGTTCAATAGTAGGGCGCTCTACTAAACTCTTATAACAAAGTGTCAAAAAGCCAAAACAATGTTGATAAACTACATTTACAAAGTGTTTTTTGGTAATATTCTACAAAATGCTCACACGATTTTTGGTGAATTTTTAGACGACTGACGAACCCTCGCGGGCGGTAGTGTTTCTCGCGGAAGGAAAAGGGTGTGGTGCCAGGTTCATTAAAAATCGTACGTGATCAATCTGTAGAATATAGTACGTGAGCTTTCTGTTACTTCTATGGAATGTTTTTTTTTTTTAGTACAGTAGCATTAAAGACGATCAGTGGGGACTTTCACATTTTAACTGGAATGTTGGCAGCTCGAATTATCATATTTTAAGAACTGGATGCTATCCTTATATAAAATATCATTGCACCAAACGACCTGTCCAGGATTTAACTGTAGAAAATAATTTTTTTCGTTTTATTAAAGTCATAAATTTAGGTAAAATATTCGATTTTTTTTAAATATTATGTATATTTTTTTATCAACTTAATGAGGAATTTTTACTGTGATCTTTTGACTGTTAATTATACTGAACTACGGATGAGACTTCATTAATCGTTAATGATGAACTTTATACGGCATGCATTAAAAAAAATGCTCCCCATCTTTCAAGTTTCAGTTCAGACACATCTCGAACCAATCCAAGATAATTTTAACATCCAAACTTCTGTAATGTTTTTCTTATGGGGACAATCATTAATAATGAAAATATACTAATTTTATGCACAGCGATCTGATACAAACCAGTCTTAGTGAAAATTATACCTATTTCTATTTTATATTTCAGGAATACCGTGTCTTGCCTATGGGCTCGCAGCTACTCAGTTAATTAGACATGAAGAAATTGTAAACACCGAAAAAGGGTCCGTGATGATATTTTTTTTATATCCGGAAGACAAAGGCTCGATGTACTAAATAAAATATTTACAAAATAACTATAAAATTATAAGATTATGGTGGTAACTACTGTTATTAAACTGTCAGCAGAGAAAACACCTATCCAACTATATAAATATTTACTACGTCAGTGTGAAAAACTACCTAAGGATGCGCAAAATTTTTATAAGCATTCAATAAGACAAAGCTATAAACAATTTTCGGAAGAAAGCGATCAGGAAAGAATTAAAGAAATAATATCAAAATCAATAACAGATGCTGACTGGATCCTTAAAAAATACACACAAAAGCCCAGTACATAGCCAAATCATGGATGAAAATGAAATAATAACATTGAAACAGATATCTGTACCAGTTAATTCTTTTTGGAGCGCTATTCATCTGTGGCAGCAACGTCCACATATAATTAATCGACGGCTATGTAGTTCTACCAACATTATAACATTAAAAATCACTGTATCTGAAATAAAGTTAGAAGAACTGATTGGAGATATATATAATATGAATGAAAAAGTAATAAAAACTGACAATGAATCGGTATTTAAGTTGATAAAACAAATGCCATATGTTAAGAGCGTTGAATCCATAGATCTAGAAAATATGCAAACATATTCAGAAGGAATATTTTTATGCTTTAATTTACTACTTCCAAAGTCAAGTTTAGCCAAACAATGTATTGAAGTTAATTTCCTTAATAAACTCACAGGGGATGCCGTTTGGATACCTTTGAAAAGCGATCATAATGAAATACAAAATATCAGTATAACATTTCCATATGGCTTCAAATATAATGCAGCTGAAATTAAAATGTGGGTTCAAAATTCTAAAAATGCTGTGCTTAAAAGCGTTCAGTGGCTTGAAGAGAAACTATTTCCTAAAATTATTAAATGGGCTGAAGAATGCGAAGTTTATGATTATCATTCAATTCAGTCATTATCGTTAATTTCAGTAGAAAATTATTTTTGCCTATATCATGAGCTTAAAAAAAAGTATGCCAATGATATAATTAAAATATGGCCAGAAAATACTGATCCTTTAAAATTTGTTCATGAAGATGTAGCAATAGCTAGTTATTTAATAACATTATGGAGAAAAGAATTTAAAGATAAAGGATTAATTCAAAATCAACGATTTGTAGATTTGGGTTGTGGAAATGGATTACTCGTTTATATATTAACTCAAGAAGGCTATTTCGGTTATGGGATAGATGTAAGAAAAAGAAAAATTTGGGATATGTTTCCAAAGAATACAAAATTGGAAATTTCTTCAATCGTGCCATCCAATCAAACTATTTACCCTGATGTTGACTGGCTAATCGGGAACCATTCTGATGAACTAACTCCGTGGATCCCCGTCATAGCGGCTCGCAGTTCCGTCAGTTGTAGATATTTTGTTTTACCATGTTGCGCGTATGAATTCAACGGCAAAAAGTATCAAAGAGCTGATTCATCGCAAAGTATTTATTCTGATTATATCAAGTACGTACAAAAAATTTCTGAAGTTTGTGGATTTGAGACTTTTGTAGATAAGCTCCGTATACCGTCTACAAAAAGGACATGTATTATCGGAATGAATCGTATTTCAAATGCCGATGATATTCAAGAATTTATTAACATACGCTGTCAAGACAAATTTGAGTCGAATGAAGACAAGTGGTCAAAAGATTTTCAGGCACGACCAAATATTGAAAGTGTCCGAAATTGTACGCAAATCGACAGAGAAGTTACCCAAAATATTGTTAAGAAAGTAGTGAAGGTTATATTAGAAAGAAAAAATAATATTACAAATATGTATTCACATTGGAATATCGGAGGAACAGTAGAAATAAAAGAACTCGCAAAAATGATTCCAGACATTCAGCTGAGAGTACTGAAAAAAGAATGCGGTGGCTTACAGACGCTTTTGAAAAATCATCATTATATTTTTAAAGTGTCAAATGGTACTGTGCAACTACGAGTGCCGGCAAGTGTAAATGATAAACCAAAATATCTGAAAAAGAAACAATGTTGGTTTCAACTTAACCATCCAAATGGCTGCCCTCATAGTGATGATAATTGTAGTTATATACATTCTTAGAAAAATTGTAAATAGTAAATATAGAAATTATATTTAAAAGTTTAAAAGTAAATAAATTGAAAACACAATTCATAGTTTACTTTTTTATATTTAAGGACACCAAGTCCAACTGCCAGAATTAAGTGAGCCAAATTAATAAATTGGAAATCCTATTATTGGTACTTCCACCAGTTTTCAGTTTTGGACGTGTCATGGAAGTGCTATATGAACAATGACATCCCTAAATTATCCTGAATGAATAGAAAGCCACTAAAATGGAGAAAAATAATTTATCACTTAAAAATTAAAAATCATGAAGTATTCGGTAACATATTATTTATTTCTTAAAAAAAGAGTAAACAACAAAATTACATGCATTTTTAAACAATAAAAAAACATAATAAGAAAGGAAAATGGGTCATCCTAATTATTTGTCAAACGTTGACTTTATTAATTCAATTGGTTAGATAAATGTTTTCAGGAGGAGGTATTATTTTAACTGTTGCAATTAGATATAATTTCAATTAAATATTGCTTAGTTCCTAATTCCTATAATCTAGGTGTATGCAATTGTTAAAGCGTTTATAAATTATACTCATAAGTATATGCAAAAATAATGTAGGTAAATTCAAATAAACATTTAAAACACTCAAATGTCAATAACCGGCAGTTGGGGATTATGCCAGGGTGCGCCATGGCCCACCTTCTGGCGCCGCCACTGCTCGCAAATGCTCTGAGCGGCGTTCTGTGACGTCACATTCATTCAAAAAATTGTTTTCACATACTAAAACTCAATAATGTAATTTTTCCAGTCTCATAATTATATCTAAAGTTATCCCATATGTATTAAAATATCAAAATTGAAATCTGCAGGATGACCTCATTTTCTATTTCAATAAATTCAGTATACTCATCATACGTTATTAATTTTAATTTCGGAACCTACCAATATACAAATGTTTGAATCGAATGTTTTTTTACAAGTAAGTTTATATATCCCCTTCTTGCGTCTTTTAAAGTGATTTTTTTATCAATTCCAAACCTAAAACAGTATCAATTAAATTATTTATTTAATCAATTAAAACAAATTTCGCCAACGACAATCTACAAATAACTTATTTATTTACCCGTTATATAAAACAACAGTAGTTCCGTCATCAGGCCTCAAAAACGCCACACTTTGTATTTTTCTATTTATATGTGTTGTTTCTATTTTTACAGATTCAGGAGGAATAAACTTTGAAAAATGTCCAAGAGCATAAAACATAGGCTGTTTATAAAATTCATTAGCTGTTGCATTCACTAATATTGGTGAGTCGACAAAATTGTTCACCCAATTTGGACCTCCTTTGGTGTCAAGCGCGATATTCCAATCTATCCATCCTGTGACCCAATTATGTAAGATCTATAAAAAAATTAAAAATATAAGTTTTATTCGCGTTACCTGTGTAGTTTAATTCAGTGTGCTAATCAATCATCTATCAGATAATAAACCTATTAGATTCGTATCTCAATGTCATGGAGGTAGTTACGTGTAGGTCATAGCCCATGCGATAATCCAACGAGCCAAGATGTAAGTTTGTGAAGCAATTTATTATTGAATAAACAGAAGGCATCGGCTTAAAATTTAGTAGCTTCCTGAACTGTGTTGTTCTAGCGTGCTTGTGTTATTATAAATTTGCATTTTTTAATTGCCCGCCATACATGACCCTCTCCCCCGATGCAGACAATTGGTTATTGGGATTAAATTCCTGTGGTTTTACACTATCATTTTTACAGTACTCAAGGCCTCTTAGGCTATATGGGGTTGAAGATCTATATCATTGTGGCACAGCCCTGGCCATGCAAAAAAAAATGCTGGCTACGTCCCTGCTTAGTGCTATCAAAAGTAATTTCAAATTTCTTGTGAGTGATTAACGCGTAAAAAACGTTTACGTATTGTTATGCGCGTGGTTTTTTTTTGTTCCGATCTTTTCTTGCCGTAAAAGTATTACAGTATGAAAATATTATACCTCAATTATATCTTCAATATACCATTCTCCTCTTTCCCATGAACCTATTGACACATTTTCTTGCCAAGGTCTGTCACCTAAAGCAAGCAAAATCAAATTACTATTGCGCATTTGCTACCTGATAAATAAATTTATCAGATTACAAAACAGAAATCTCGTAAATAAGAATATACAGGGTGTATCATAAACAATGTGCCAAACTTATAAAGGTTGTAGAAGGCATCAAAATAAGCAATTTTGGACAATAAATCCTTGTCCGGAAATGTGCCGTCTTGGCGATAGGTACTATTATTTTTTTAATACAGCAGATGAAAATTGGTCTATTTCGATAGTAACTTGTTAACTCACTACTTAATTGTTAATTTTAAATACTTAATTGTTGCGCTGATAAATTATTCCCGTCATTGTTTGAAAGTGCTCGATTGAAATACGCTACATAACGAGATACATCTGTTGATATGTAAAATAAACAAAAAATCTTTGATTTCTTTTAGAGCCAAAACGGCACATTTCTGGACAGGGATTTATTGACTAAAATTGGTGATTTTGACGCCTTCTACAGCCTCTATAAGTTTGGCACAATGTTTATGAAACACCCTGTATAGTTAACTCTCTTTAGAATAAATTTGAACCAAGACCACTCTTTCTTAGTAAGTAAGCGTTCTCGTAAAGAGATCCTTGTTTAAAAATTAGGTAAAGCCTGTATTCAGTAGATATTGGGACTCGGACGCTAATGACCTCAGTTGTCGGGCGTCTATAATTTACAATTCATTTATTGGGACTCGGAAAATACAAACAGTAATTGTAGCAGAAGTTGCAATAATTTCCCTACTTGTAGTCTGCAAAAAAAATGGAGAGGCACGTCGTTCTTAGGAAGGGTTGATTGTAGAACTGGTCGGACTGGTAAAAATAAAACATCACAATATTATGATATAAAACCAACTGTTTTTACCTACGCATGCTTCTGTGTACAGTAAAAATTTATCCGGAAAGTTATTGTGAGTCCAGTCTAGCAAACTTGTTGGAGTAATACTGTCATAATACCAATGAATTCCAATTCCGTCAATGTATTGGCGTGTGTTTTCATCTTTTAACAGCTAAAATAGCAAAATTTTATTAAAAAAAAATTAGGTGTTATACAAAATACCAAAAAAAGTTCGCAAGAAAACTAAATTAAACAGGATCTCGTATTTTAGTACTGACTGATAATATGTTTAATATCTAATGAGGCTGAAAATATGAAAAGTTTTAGTGAGGGCAGCAGTGGGATATTACACCTAGTCCGTAGTCGAAGATAATTTTTATTAGAGCACCAAATTATTTGAGTAAAATCTTTTAAACAACATTAAAGAAAGTACAAAAACATCTGTTATGCTATAAAAATGTCAAGTCTGTATACACTGAAAGTATTTATCGTACTAGCGCCTCTAGTGTACAAAATTTAAAAAATGTATATGATTTGAGGCGTGGCCTATTCACGAAATCACATTTCGCTATACTTTCATTTTCTGCCACCATATGTCATAGCGCCAAATGTCAAATACCTATGTGTCAGGTATTACTTACAAAATTTGTGAGGAAAAGATAATTAAATTCTATTAATTATTAATATGACATACCCAATTAATCCACCATGGTAGAAAAAATCTTTGATCGTCAAGCGCTATAAGCTTTATATCCGGATATAAAGATTTTATAGTAGGACCAAAATTCTCTCTTATCCATGTACTCTACAAAAAAACGTATCATTTTGTTAATAAAATAACATTTTGAAACAAGTAAAATGAAGATTATGT
Organism: Mongoloraphidia duomilia; assembly: GCA_039654895.1. NCBI lineage: Eukaryota > Metazoa > Arthropoda > Insecta > Raphidioptera > Raphidiidae > Mongoloraphidia > Mongoloraphidia duomilia. The sequence continues at coordinate 65,135,628 of CM077516.1, forward strand.
TTCCATTAAAAATTACTAATTTCTAACCAAATATGAAATTAATTAACAAGCTGATTACGAAACAATAAAAACATTGCCCGCAGTATTACGTATTATGGTTATTTGGAACAAAATTCATCGAAATTCAGTTTTTTTACAAACTATTAACGTGAATTTGTGTATTCTACCTGTGAAGACGGAGTCCAGCCGACCGTATTAATCGAAGGAACGGGTAAAAGACCATTAACCGGTTCATTTCCAGTCGTCAGCGCCCAAATATCGATACCTTCTTTATCATATGACTGCAGAAATTTTAAGTGATAATCTGCCCATGCTTGATACATTTCAGTTTTAACAAATCCAAAGCCAGTATAATCATCATTGGTTTTCATCCATTTTGGAGGTGACCATGCTGATGCTACAAATTTGATTTTGCCTTTTTGTAATTCAATTGCCTTTTTTACTAATGGTATCTAAAAATGCAAATTTTTTAATTTTCTATTTTTTAATCATTTTGCAATGAACAACTGTTCAATCAGATTAAATATTGATAATAAACATAAAATTAAAGCGTTCTGATTTGATCCCATTGTGACGTCATTAAGATAATGAATAAATTATTATTTTCAAGCCGTAAAGTTTTAACCCTTCTGTTTTTGTTAAATCCAGTGTAGAAAAATAAATCGGTAATAATTTTCTTTCAACCGTTTCAACCAGTTTCATAAAACAAAAGATTTAAATATCGAGTCGGTTACTCATATGTGGTACTAGTCAAGTAACTTTACTTAGTATATTATAAAAGTACAAGTACACTGTATATACCTACTAGGCGTCCACCCGTTCAAAGTCAATCTGTTATGGGAAGTGCAAGTCTCGCGTTCCAAGGTTGTTTGATTAGATTAGATTTAAATTATAGACGCTCGACAACGGATGTCATTAGGGTCTAAAGATTGTTTAACCCATTGTATAGTCATAGAGGCGGAAGTGTTTGTTGTTGCGATTACTTTTTAAGTAGTGTAGCGCGGCGATATAAACACTCAACGTCCACTACTTGTCGCAACAACTGCTGACGGCATGTAGAAGTAGCATGCTGAGTTTTACGCACATGTGTGAACACATTAATCGGTAGGCATTTGCCAAGTACCGCGTAATAAATAACTGGCTTCATATTAAACATTAAATAAAAATACCTTGTACTCAAAATCTTCCTGTGTTAGATTAAACTTTGAAAGTTCTTCATCATTATCAAAATCATCATATGTGTAACCGCGCGTAGAAAAGTCTGTACCGGCAATTGGAATTCTACATAAAGTATATTCAATTCCATTTTTACCGAAATAAGATCTATCGATTAACAAAAAAAAATTGAAATTATCAAACTGAATGCCCATTTTTTTTGTTTTTATTTTGTAACCTGAGAACTACGGGTTTATAATAGATGAGATATGGAAACGCCATATAAATAATAGCACCCCTACGAAATGCACTGAATGGTCAATTTACCGGATAGATTTTGCTAGGTATATATCAGACCAAATGTCCAGCAGCCGGATATGAATAATACAAATTACGTGGGAAAATTGTCAAAATATTGTAATATATTATAATATACAAATGTTTATTAAAATTTTGAAAATTATGTTGTCAGATATCTGGTGCACCCCAATATTTTAATATATATTCAATGTTCAACCTACTTAAGTAGTTTTTCTTTTACATCTTCACTAAGCAAATTTATATTGACACCACTGGAATCCGTAAAGGCACCTCCCCAACCTAATATTTTTTGATAAATTTTGTCAGGATTTATTTCAATAACAATATCTGTAAACAATAATAAAATCAAGTATAATTTGAACTATTAAAAACGCTCACGAAAGAAGACGTAGAGACTAGTGATGGGAATATCTCGAAATAAAATACAGAATCATTCAATTATTAAAATATCTCGAGAGGTTATTCAAAATCACTCGAATGATTTTTATAGTCATACGTATTGCGAAGCGGGACTCGGGAGCCGAGAAATGACAATTGACAATGTGTGCCAGACGAATGCAAACTTCATTCAGAATGTGTTTATACTGCGAATGGATTTTGTGTGTTTATAAGATAACGTTATAATTCAATCGAAGTAATATTTTAGGTCGAATGAAGTTTCATTTTGTATTCACTGCTCACGGCTAGCTTGTAGTAACATCGTTCAAGTACCTAAACCGCTCGAAACATACCTTTCGAGATATTATACAATGAGTGAATTTTGTCCGCGAGAGAATTTTGTCCAATCTCTCAATTGGTTTTATTGCAGTGTTGAGCGTATTGCGTTTATGAGAAATACGTGTACACACTACACAGGTCACAGTACACACTACACTTTATAGTTTATTTACACTTACAGCCTTGTAGTATAGATTGTCAGCATAACTTCATGTAGTGTAGTGATACGTCATCATTAAAAGGAATCATTTCAAATGAATCACTCAGCTATCAAAATCGTTCGAATAGCAACCTTTCAATTTATATTTACTCAATTTTGGTAATTGTGTTTTAAAGACCACCAACAGCTAAGGTTATTTGGGCCTAGCACCAATTCATATTTTCAATTCATTATTTTTTTTTTTTTTTTTTTTTTAATATTAAATTGAAAATCCAATTGACACTTTTACCAGCTCTCGGGCTAGAACCCGAGAACTGGGGACTTGTAATAGAGGAACCATAGCAACGCCATGTAAACAACAGCGCCGCTACACTCTCGGCTATTCTCAAGCCCTATATTTACTCAATAGCCAATATAATAAAACATTTCGAATGAATCATTCGATTGTCAAAATCATTCGAGTAGCAACCTTTCGATTGCTAAAATCATTCGATTATTCCCATCACTAGTAGAGACTCATTTTAATTGTAACAGGAAATTCTGCAGCTCAACTTACATTTTCAAGATAAAATCACGTTACGTTAATAATAAAATATTTTAACAGTAATGCATATACTGTGGTAGTAAGGACGTTTATGAAACTCTTGCACATAATCATGCACATAATAGTCAATTTAGTGTCTAATGCACATATTTAGCGGTATGCGCATACCACAGCATAGTGCATTTAAATAGTTCTCTCTTCGCATGTTCAAAGTGCTGGATGAGCCCTCTATTAAGAACACTTTCATCACAATAAATCCGTAAGAATCGGCATTTTCACATTTATGTGGATAAATATGTGCGCAAACTAACATTAGGAATATATAGTTAAACCGCAGTTTTGTCCATGTAATAAAATAAACACCCTGTATATGAAAATAACATTGATCATACCGTGAAGTTTTTCTTGACTAAATGAACTTACAACCTTGTGAAACCTTAATCCACCTTGACTAGATGTGTATTGTACATATTGCTCAGCTGGTAAAATGGTAACCGGTTCTATACTGTCACAGTGATCCGAATTACAAACGCATACCGTACCACCATTACCATAATCTCGTGCTATGCAGTCTTCACTGGACGTTACTGAAAAGTTTTTTAATTGTCAATAATAGTATATTATGCGACTAGTGGGAGAAAGAGGAGATTCCTCGAGGGTGGATTTTGCCGCACGAGCGTAGCGAGTGCGGTAAAATACACGAATGGAATCTCCTCTTTCAACCAATAGTCGCACACAATATTTTGTTCAACTACCGCAAGAAATATGTCATTTCGTGGCTCTGCTGAGCGTGGGCGAAATAATAGGTGACCTGGTTTATTGACGAAACTATCAACACTTGCGTAAACGTTCCCCGTAATGAGCGTGGGCGAAATGGCATTTCGCCCACTCTCTACGTCTACAGTCAGAGAAATTCATTATTTCGCCCGCTCTCAGTAGAGCCACGAAATTACATATTTCTTGCGGGTGTTGAACAAACATAATTTAATTTTTAAGAAACGTTAAAAATCAACAAGACTGTCTTCACGTCATGTCTATGAAATTGACTTTTATTGCAACAGTTACGTTCTGCATTCAAATTTAATTGGGTTACTGAAAAAAACCGAAAAAGTTTAAAATTAAAGTTATTGGACGTACCTACCTATTTCTATGTAATTGTATTTTAAAGACCACCAACAGCTAAGGTTATTTGGGCCTATTTCTATGCATGGAACCGTGAAACACTTTCAGTTTTACATTGTGATAACGGATAAGGCAAGCCCATGTGCAACCCTAGTTATATATGAGACAAATTATTGTATCTCTGCAGTGTTAATACAGATATATAAAAATTTTGACATCACCTAGGACTTAAATCTCTTCTGACTAAATTTTTAAAGCGTTAAAATAAAAAAAAACTCATATACTAAAAGTTGCCTATGATTTGTCGATTTTTATTTAATAAAAAAATAGTTTTAAAAATAATTTTAATCCCTGTAAATCAGACAATCATAGTTACACATTTTACCATTAGACACAAAACACTATTAGCATTGCTATTAATCTATTTTAATATAATTTTTAATAAAACGAATATTCCCAATACGATTGCAATAAAAGTCATAAATATTAAATAATTTTAACATTAGTTCTTACATATAAGATGTATTAGAATTATAAAAGAATACATCAATATTCAATACACGTACCTTTTTGTGACGTTGTTAATAAAATTAATTTAAATATGCAAATTAATTTTAAATACATTATTTATTGCTATATAATACTTATTTACTTGGTTTCGTATAGTACCCCTGTAGTACCCTATACTTTAACAATTTTATAATATCATTGTTGACATTAACCTAAATTTTCAAAGAAAATGCTCACGTTACAAATACCTAGACTTTAATAGGTACATTACATTAGTGAAAGTTTAATTAATTAAATATATTTTTGATTTTCACTTCATCGAAATTATTTGTACATAAGCGATTTCTAGATAATTTGTTATCTTTTAATTATTTTTTATCAATACAAAACATACAGGCATGCACCTAACAGATTGACTGTTCATGGTAAAACATCAGAATGTCAATATAAAACAAACAAAACAACATCATTCCCCTTGCGTATTTTTGACAACAATCTCAATCCATAGAAATATATATTTTGTATAAAAAAATTAAAAATGACAATACATAACAATGATATCTGGTACAAAATAAATATTATCTGTACTGATTATTTCGAGGTCATGTATAAATTTAATTGAAAAATTGATGTGTTTGTAATTGGTTCAACGATATTGTACATAAATATCAGCAGTAAATCGTTATTTTTTTATTATAGGTAGTAGTCTTTATATAATTATTATAAGCCTAAACGACATTCATTCTTTATTTTTGTGATTTTAGTATTAATAATCTATCAATACTCAGAGGCAATATAAAATGTGACAATGTCAATACCTACTGCTAAGCTTTCTTTTCAAATATTTACTCAAAAATCAAAATAGACATATGAATACTGTATCCAGTAATACATATCCATGCAATTTGAATTGCCAAAATCTATCCGATTGCGATGTCAATATTCGGTATATACTTACCAGTTACCTAAATAGATTGGAAGTCTATAACCTCAGTTGTTGAGCGTCTATAATTTTGCAAGCTATCTATAATTATAAAGAATATGTCAATTTACATAAATTTTCTTTATTAAAAAAAATTATTTTTAGTAGGTAGGTACACAATATATGAAAATAAAATTAAGTAGGTATTAAAAAATAATCAGTAAGTTAGAAGAGGAATCTCTAATCTCTATGGCGTAGGATCAATGATTGCAATACTGATTAAGTTAATTGCAATTAGGAAGTTTCCATTGGACGAAAATACTAATTATGATACTGTCACATCATTATAATAAAGATAACTTTAAAAATTCTGAAAGAATTATTTTGATATCTTTAATTTCAACGGAGATATTCAATTTCTTGTACGTGGGGTCGCAAACGAAACTGATTTTTGAATATGACGTCACGCGGTACAAGGGCTTGAGAATAGCCGAGAGTGTAGCGGCGCTGTTGTTTACATGGCGTTGCTATGGTTCCTCTATTACAAGTCCCCAGTTCTCGGGTTCTAGCCCGAGAGCTGGTAAAAGTGTCAATTGGATTTTCAATTTATTATTAAAAAAAAAAAAAAAACAATAATAATGAATTGAAAATATGAATTGGTGCTAGGCCCAAATAACCTTAGCTGTTGGTGGTCTTTAAAATACAATTTGCAATTTTGCGGTACAAGTTTGCTGTTTTTTAGCTTTGTGAGTAATTAGAACCTAAGTTACTTAGTAACTATTTTGTTGTAATATAGACTTTTCTATTTATATTAAATTAAAATTAACTGTCAAAAATTTAAATATGTCAATATTTTCCGTCATCAACTGGTTTGTTTTTAGTGTTTCCATAACAATTTACGAGTTTATAGAAAGAGATTTATCGGAAGTTACCATGTTAAATTACCACACATACAAACTGAAAATAACTTTTAAAAATATCGTGCCGCGTGACGTCACCCGGACTGAAAACGGAATTTCTTGGAGAATTGTCAATTCAAACTTTGAAGTAGCATAACTTTGTTATTTTTAAAGATATTTCAAAAATTCTTCCGCCATTAATTTTATAATTTTTAGAACTATGATTTAGACCAAAAAAATAAAAAAGGGAAACTTCCTAATTAACTTAATGAGTATTGCAATCGTTAATCCTACGCCATAGAGATAACTTTTCCAGCTTACTGAATATATTCTAAGGATCACTATCTCTCTATAGTGTTACAGTTATTTAACTATTAAAAAATAATAATATACATAATTACACAGATTTATGGAACTGATTTAAAAAATTATTTTAACTTATATGGGCTTATTTCACGCAATTTTTTTTTAAATGAAGTGTTTGCATCGAATTCTCAAAACAAAATGCAAAATTCATTCATCGTTCCCCATAATTATCTACCAGGAACCAAAATTTTCTTTTTTTAAATATGTATAAAGAAAGACTATAGATCTAAGACTTTCAAGCAGATTTAAATTCAAGTATGGAATAAATATATTGCATACCATTCGTCAGTATCACAATAATTACAAAAAAAATAAAGATATTAAAAAAATGTTAAACGATTTTTTATAAACTATGCATACGTGCTGACAACAAAAAATAATTTGAATTAATTAAGGCATTTCAATACTATTACTTAATAATAATTTTATAACAATAATAGTAGGTAGTATCTATAATCCTTTTTATAAGTAATTATACTTTTATGTCAGTTAATTTTAAATGTGTTTGAGTAGTGAATTTTACTTTTCAAGTCTCATATTTTTCAGTACCTATCTAAACTTTTTCTCCCTGCATTACTCAACTCGACTCAGAAAGTTATCAAAAAATGACCCGCAACTTGAAAAGAAGAATCCATAACTTAGAACGCCAACACAGTGAAAAGCGCTTAAACCGTTTTTAGAATGTTAAATTTTTTCTTGGGATATTTGATTCGATTCTGAACAAGTTTTAGTTATTTCGTCTCATTTACAGACCTTATTCTTGCAAATCGAGCAGCTAACGAAAATGTTTCTTTTTTTTATTACTTGAAACAAAATTTTTTCTACTCGACGCGACAATTGTAGTAGGTACTTAATTCGGCCAATATTTCATTTTTCCAGTACTCGCATAAGTACCTCTAACTACTTTTGTCAGTAAAAGGAACAAAAAATGTAGTGAGGTAAGCTGAGTTTAAGTAGCTCTCACTGTCTGTTATATGAGCAGTCAGCTCGGTCCAATTTGTAAAAAATAGCTATATTATTTTAGAATACATCATCATTTTTACTGAAGTTATAATAGTGAACAATAAATAATTTTTCAATTTCTTCCTGTGATAAGTCTTTTCGGCTTTTCACATAATTATTAATATATGAAGAAAACATCGGTCCCATATTTACAGTGGCAATTGGGCAATATTTATAAACAGGATTAGTATTGGAAACATCGATATTATCAAGAATATGAAATCCGGAATTATTTTTAATAAAATTGTTAAATTTTGCACAGATATAATTGCCCAAATTGTTTAATGAGCTCACACTATCAAGTTTAGTTTTCACTTGTTTAATAATACTAACAGCTTCATTTAAAGTTAAATTAGTTGCTTCAAACCTTTTCAATGCTTTGGATAAAATAGAAAAATTATCTTTGATAAATTTTAAATCTGTCGTGATATTTCTATCACTTGCTGACTTCTGTGCATTGCCGATAGATATTTCATCGACTTCATCATCAAAAGTAAAAACTATACTTTTAATGTTATCTAAATATTTTTCGTAAAACAGTGCTGCGTTCAACCATGCCCCCGATTCAATAAAATTTGCATCCGGAGGAAGAGGAGCGTCCGGTAATAAGTTTTTATATTTTTCGACACGATGCGGCGCCTTAGTAAAAACTATTTTTATATTCATAATTAAATTGTCGACAGCAGGGAAACTGGAACTAATATCTTCTTCAATCCTGTTCAAAGCAAGCGCTACACAGGTGATATGTTTTATATTTGGAAAAAATCCTAATAACTCATTTCCTGCAGCAATCATGTTGGGTGTATCATTAGTTAAAAAGCAAGCAATTTTCTTTTTGTTTTTATCCATTTCACTAAATGATCCATATAAATGTATAAGACAATCTAAAGCGAATCTGTATATAGTAGTATGTTCGGTGTCCAAATATTTGGTGCATAAAAGTTTAGGTTTAGTAGGTTCACCATTAAGTTTTCCTACTACGAAGTGGCAAACATAACTACCATCATCATCTGTTGTTTCAACAACACTGATCCATATTTTATTGTTACCGGACATAATTTCAGTGCGTACGCCTTCTATGATTGAATTGTAAACCTTTTCGGTATAATGTTTTCTCAGCGTAGGCTCATCGGGCAATTGTTGATTTGTATATTTCTTAAAAAGATTGGTAAATTCAGGATGATATATTTTAGTCCATGAAATATTACATTGTATAAGCATTTCAGTCAAGTCTGTTGTGAAATCGGTTTTGCTTTCACTGCCCTCAGACTCAGTGCCTTTAAGCAGAAGATGACTTTTGGACATGGCATGTTTTTTCACATCTGACTTGTTTTTGCAGTCGATGGTTTCCTGGCATAGATTACAAAATATTTCATCGTTTACGAGTTTAAAATTACTGTCACCACATATCCAAGCCTTCGTTGGTAAACCTTTGGTGAGTTTAGCAGTCCTCTTGGAAAGTTTATCTCTTTTTTCTTTCGGCATTTTATATTTACCAATTTATAATTTGACAAATTACTGTTTTACTCTATAAATAATATAAACTCAATCTGTAGATACGTCCTATTACCTATTACAGTCTTATATACAATGTACAATGGTCCCTGACACTTGACAGAAATAAAATAGGTTATGTTTATCAATTTAATCTTGGTTTAGACAAGGACAAAAATAGTTTCGCTGATTTTAAATAAAAAACCTCGGGTCGCAGTGCCAAACCCTGCCGACAATATAGTGTATGTGTTAATACAGGCATTGTAGCTTTATTATTTAAACTTAAGTTTGTTTTTGTACAAAATAAAAACTTTAACACCTTGATACATCCCTTAAAATAACAATTTTTTTCTTAATTAATATTATTATTAATCCAACATCTGCACCAAACTAAATACACCCTTCATTATAAGTAAATCCGTATCTGCAAACTAGTGTTTTCACTTTTCATAAAATTTGTAAGTCCGGTCATGTCGGATTGATATTATTTAAATTTTAGCAGCACATTTTAATCTGTACTAAAGGGTTAAATTTCGATTTTAAAACGATTCTGAAAATTTTTTCGGTGTTTTTGGGCTCAAAAACTTTTTTCAACCCCTAAAAACCACCCTTAGAATGGTCCAATTGGGCCCATTTAAAATAGGTTCCGTTCGGTGATGGATTCCAACTTGTGTACCAAATTTCGTTAAAATAGATTGAGTCTTTCGAGAGTCATACTGCTAACACATATACAGGTGAGTCAGACCACCCGTATCAGTCGTTTTTTTCGTAAACGGTTAGTCATGGAGAATTGTGTTAAAAATTTGTATTATAAAAGCCCTAATAAAGAATCAAATGGTGATAATTTTTTTTCCGGGAAGGTCGACTTCCCTATAAGTTTGCTCCAGAATGTCCAGAACTCCGGAATTATAAATGTAACGATAGGTCGAAAGTGGTATTGTTGAAAAGATCTTTAAAAAATAAGCAAGTTTTGTAAATTTCTAATATAATAATTTATATTTATACTTATAGAAATTTACAGGGGCGGCAGTAATAAAAAAAAATTTCCTACAAAACTTGCTTATTTTTTAAAGATCTTTTCAACAATACCATTTTCGACCTATCATGCTGTTTATAATTTGGAGTTCTGGACATTCTGGAGCAAACTAATAAGGAAGCCGATCTTCCCGGAAAAAAATTATCACCATTCGATTCTTTATTAGGGCTTTTATAATACAATTTTTTGACACAACTCTCTACGACTAACCGTTTCAAAAATTATTGTAAAATCTTGTTTTTAAATTGACCTGATGATGAGAGCTTAAGCTCTCGAAACATGTCGTCCATCTCTTTTTATTAAATAAAGAGTTTTATATCTTGTTCTGGAAGCAAATTTAGTGTTGTACTATTTTCATTCTACTACTTGTGTTAAATTGTTCAGGAGGCTATGAAACGTCGAGAAATTTTGGTCTGACCCCTAGATCCCGCCATCCGACCGACGCCAATAGTGTATGTAGGTACTATATGGCAAATACACTTATAAATTAAATGTGACAGTGTTATATAGTTTTGACCGAAAAATACACATTTTTGTCACCAGCTGGCGTCATAATCGACCATAGTCTACGCGCACGATACCTTGTTAATTTACATCTGTAACCATAGTATTTATGCACTATTTGTGATAAAAAAACATAGAACTGCTCTATTCTCCATCTCTATCTTTTGCACTGACACTTTTTTGGGTGGCTTCCCTATTCTATCTATGATATTTCTGTGATAGGTCCATTCTGCCCAAAGTCGGTAAAGTAGTCTGCATTCTATCTATCACAGAATAATCTTTTTGTTTATAAATGCAAGTTCTGCTACAAAATTCTTTTGATTTTTAGCTAATACAAGAGAACAAATTTATTATTAAATTTATACCTCTCTAATCAGAAAAAATAATACTAAAATCTCAAGAAAATTGCCATTTAAAATTTTATTAGGTATCTAATTTAACAAAAATAATATTAAATTATGAAATAACATCATCATTTTTATTGAAATGATAGTAATGTACAATAAATAATTTTTCTATGTTTTCTTGTGTCAAATCTTTTTTACTTTTCGTATAATTATTGATATAAGTTGAAAATGTTTGTCTGATATTGACCATTGCGATCGGGCAATACTTGTAAATTGGATTAGTATTTGTAACGTCAATGTTATCAAGAATATGAAATCCAAAGTTATTTGCAATAAAGTTATTAAATCTCACACTAAGAAGATTGTTTGATGTATAAATAGCATCAAGTTTAGTTTTCACTTGTTTAATAATTCCAATAGCTTCATTTAAAGTTAAATTACTAGTTTCAAATTTCTTCATAGCTTTAGAAATAATAGAAAAATTGTCTTTTATGAATTTCAGATCTATTAGAGTATTATTATCGCCAAACGATTTTTGAGCTTCATAAATACACACTTCGTCTTCTTCATCGTTATCAAAAGAATTAACAATACTTTTAATACTATCAAAATACTGTTCGTAAAACAGCGCTGCATTCAACCATGATCCAGATTCAATCAAATTAGGTTCAGGAGGAAGTGGAGCTTCAGGTAACACACTCTTGTATTTTTCTACTCGATGTGGTGCCTTAGTAAAAACGATTTTTACATTAGTGATTAAATCATCGACTGCTGAAAAACTGGCGCTAATATCTTCTTCTAATCTTTCCAAAGCGAGGGCGACACAAGTAACATGTTTAATATTAGGAAAAAATTCTAACAATTTCTTCCCTGCCGCGACCATGTACGGCGTTGCATCCGTAATCAAGCACAATATTTTCTTTTTGTTTTTATCTAATTCGACAAATGAACCATATAAGAATAACAGAGCGTCAAACGTAAATCTGTGTATTGTTTTGTAATCAGTGTCTTCGAGATATTTTGTACATAATAATTTAAATTTAGTTGGTTCAGCATTCAATTTTCCTACCGCAAAATGGCACACGTAACGTCCTTCAGAATCGGTCGTTTCGATTATACTAATCCATATATTGTTATCCGACACATCAGTTCGTACGCCTTCTATAATTGAACTGTATACTTTTTCTGTATAATGTTTTCGAAACGTCAGTTCATCAGGAAGTTTCTGATCAGTACAATATTTTTCAAAGAAGCTTACAAACGCAGGGTGATGTATTTTAGTACGTGATATGTTACAGTGCATTAACGTATCGGCCAAATCTGTTTTAAAATCAGCATGAGTACCTTTAAAAAGCAGATGACTTGCTGTCATTGCATGTTTTTTGATATCTGATTTTTTTGTACATTCAATATTTTTTTTACACAAATCGCAGAACACGTCGTCATCTATTATCTTGAAATGTCTATCACCGGATAACCAAGCTTCTGTCGGAACCCCTTTTGTAGGTTTGGGAACTCTTTTTGAAGGTTTTTCTTTTTTTACTTTTGGCATTTTATTCAAAGGCTCTGCTTATATCACGCAGATATACTAACCTCTGAAGACATTTATCAGTAATTATAACAAGGACAAATAATATTTAATGTTTATACATCATTTCAAAATTTGTTTTGATAAATAATACGAACTGACGCTTACAATTGTTGACAGTTCGTTGACAGATGGAACAATAAAATATGCAGGGATACCAATGAAAAGAAAAAACTAACCAAGGCATAAATGAAAAAGGAACCATTTTGACATTGACACTTTTTTGAATTTTAACAATAGTTTCCCATTCCTCGTTCGGGCGTACCCTTACTAAATTCTTAGCGCTAAATGCATGGGCCATACTATTATTTTAAACGGACAGTTCTTATTTTTGTTAATAAACTATGTTTACATTTTTTAAATTAATATCATTGTTAATAATTAAGACATTATGTTAATTTTTTTGACAAATAAAATTTAAGAAATAATATTAGAACAGTTCATTTTAAATTTTATAAAAAATAACAACGCTTTTTAGTTTATTATAACTTGCAAGAGTTTATAAAGAAAATCTTGACAAAGAAATTTAAACTGACAATTTACACGCCCAGAATTATTAAAATATTTATAGAAATATTTTTGACAGTTCATAATTTTGCTTTTAGTAGGTACCTTACCTAATCTACAGATTGCTCAAAAAAATTTATGTGTATTACAGAGTGTATTTTTCGTTTATTTTGGGTACTAGGAAAGTTACCAGAATTTCAGATAGATTTATATTTTATACCTATTTAATTTATTTTGTTATATTATAACAAGTAAAATAAAATTTAAGGTCAAAAAAGTGAATTTTCTATCATTTTATCAATTTCATATTGTTTAAGTCGATACAGATTATAATTAACTAAAAATTATGTACACGGCACTTGCTTATTTATTTCTAACATTTATTTATCTCAGACAATCTTTTAGTGCATTACTTCAGTACTATTTATTTATATCTAGGTATCTCCACTATTTATATCACAGTATCTGACTGTCTTGTATATTTATTTATATCACTGTATTTATATTTGCAGTAGTCAGTAATGTCCAACCGACTCGCCCTATTCGCTGTTCGACAGTGCCTCAGTATTCGCCACGGACTGATTCGGTATCCGACTGTATCAGGCCACTAGTCGCTCCGTACCGCACCACGCAGTACTCGACATTACACCGACTATTCGCCACGGACTGACTCCGTATCCGTCTGTACCAGGTTACCAGTCGCTCCATACCGCACCACTCAGTACTTGACACTACCTTCACTGACTCTACTCTGAGTTCGCCCTGACTCTGTGTTCAACTATTCAACGCTGAGTCTACATTGAGTGCCTACTAACTCTACACTCACTCCAGGGCTTGAGAATAGCCGAGAGTGTAGCGGCGCTGTTGTTTACATGGCGTTGCTATGGTTCCTCTATTACAAGTCCCCAGTTCCCGAGTTCTAGCCCGAGAGCTGGTAAAAGTGTCAATTGGATTTTCAATTTATTATTAAAAAAAAGAAAATAATGAATTGAAAATATGAATTGGTGCTAGGCCCAAATAACCTTAGCTGTTGGTGGTCTTTAAAATACAATTCAATACACTCACTCCACACCGACTCCGTGATGTACTGACTCAGCACTTGACCCCACACTGAGTGAGTGAACTGTCCGTTCATCCTGTATTTATATCACCGTGAGTATTGTTCTGGAATCACTGGAACATTCAAGAATAGTAGAACTTTCTCGAACAGTCATATACAGGGTGGATCATTACACTTTGTCATATATACAGAGTGGATCATTACACTAATCATCTATTTTTTACAAAAATTCTTTTTAATAACATTAAGTAGACATATGATTATAAAAATTAAATATTCAGTTATTTTAGATAATTGGTAAGTAATATATCATAGTTATATCATTATTTCAGGACAGAGTTAGGTTGCAAGATACAACTATATTCGAAGATTATTTTAGTACCCAATTTTTTATTTGAAAGTTGCTAATACCTATCATTTACAATATAGGAACAAGGCAAAAGATTATATTTACGACTATAAATAAATATCAATTTAACTTGAACTTTATACGATCTAAAAATGTATCAATTTAAATAAGTATTCAAAAGTTTCTCAATCCCACTCTGATTATATCAGCAGATAAAGTGTGTACCTAGATAATTAAAGATCAAGGTCAAAAAAATTTGTAAAAATAAAAGTAATACCTATATTTTGCAATTCAATTTGGTGTTACATACATTAATAATGATCATTAATACATAATTAGTTGATAAATATTATTAAAGGTATTAAAAATATTATTTTTTTAAGTAAACTTCTTTAAAAAAAATAGTGAAATTTACATTCTATTTATAACTCTGTCAGTTGGTGAACTTTATTTAATAAAAAAAAAGAATTTCAAATCTTTTTTATGGGAAAATTTTAGTATAAAAATCAATATTTTAAGTTTTATTGTTTTAACTAACAAAAAATCTTCATATTACAGAATGACGCAATCTACCTCGGAAAACATAAAATTGAAATTTAAAATCATCAATTTTCTAGAGCGTCATCGGGGACTCGTAGTATTATTTTTCTGCCTACCGGCTAGTTTTATTTTCGATGTTATATTAAACTTGAGAAAAAAGCTTTACGCTAAATTATTTAACAATCCATCATACCATCACAGTAAAGTGAGCAGAATACAGAGTCAAATTCAAAAATGGAACAATTCAAATTCAGTCAACAGAAAATTACTCTGTACCTCACGACCTAATTGGATGAGTCTATCAGTTACGTTTTACAGGAAAGATTTATGTCACCGTATTCCAGTAAACTTATACGATATCCTCCAATTGGATACGGAGAAACTTACTGTTAGAGTCGAACCAATGGTATCGGTTGGAGATATAACCGAATACTTGATTCCAAGAGGATATACTTTAGGTATCAAATTTTTTTTTATGAACACGTGTTATACGGTTGAGAAAATATCAAAGTAAAAATAAAATCACACGTATAATAATATAGAAACGATTTAAATATACCGTTTTTAATAATAATTCCTAATTGCCTCCACTCAGTGTACCTACTCGTGCCTTTATTTATATGATAGTAACATAGAGACATATTCAGTGTACATTAAAAACGCCATTATGTCTGTTCACTTGTTTTAATTTAAAGAGTGATTAACGTGTATTACATAGGTACTTCATTGTTGTAACTTGTAAATTGTGGTCTCTAAATATTTGAAACTCCATGAGTTTATTATGTTAAGTAGAGGTGTGCGAGTGCTCAATAAATCGAGTGCCGGTCGAGTAATAAAAGTAGGTACTCGTATTAGAAAAAATACGAAAAATTCCGTAAGAAGACCAGTAGATGTGCTTCAATAACTGGAACTATTTAAAATCAAGTCGAGTAGTGTAGACAGAAAACTTTACTTTCTGAAAAAGATTTCAGCGCTACTCTCTTGATTAACTTTCTGAGTTATGAATTTTTTTCCAGTATTTAATAAATATTTGGTTGCTCTTTTCAAGCTGAATCAAGTAAGGGGCACGGAAAAAAGTTTAGACAGGTACTGAAAAATGTTAAAAATCTTTTCCAGTATGTAACATCTTCTCCCCATACTACTCGACTCAAAAATCAAATATTCAATAATTAATACTCGCCTCAACTTGAAAAATAAAATCCACTTACTCGCACACTCCTATAATAATAAGTGAACGTATTATATAGGTAGATGACAAAAGTATTTTTTTTTTAATTTCATTGTCATTAAAGCTGTAACATTGGAAATAGCCGATGCCACGCTTGGAGGTCTTGCAATGGGAACAGGGATGACAACTTATTCGCACAAAGTCGGTTTGTATCACGAAACCATCGTTAGCTATGAAGTCGTTCTATCCGATGGAAGTTTGGTCATGGCAACAAATGATAATCAACATTCAGATTTGTACAAAGCATTAGCATGGTCCCATGGCAGTTTAGGATTTCTAGTTGCTCTGACCTTAAAGATAATTCCCATAAAACCTTACGTTAAATTGAAATATACTCCCGTCAAAGGGCAGAAAAATTATTGCGACTATATTAGGAAAGTATCAGGGGATGAAAATAAAAATGATCCGATCCCCGATTATGTTGAAGCTACCATTTTTAACAAAAACGATGCAGTCGTCATGACAGGACATTTATCAGATTACGATCCGAATGTCCCAGTAAACAATATTACAAAATGGTACAAACCTTGGTTTTATAAATATGCCGAATCGTTTTTAAATAAAGGTGAATATGTTGAATTAATACCGTTAAGAGAATACTTATTACGTCATAATCGTGCCATTTTTTGGGTCGTCGAATCTATGCTACCATTTGGAAATAATCCGTTATTTCGATTATTGTTCGGATGGTTATTACCTCCAAAACCAGCCTTTCTTAAATTCACAACGACTCCCGGAATAAGAGCGTTCACTTTCACAAAGCAGGTTTTCCAAGATATCGTGTTACCAATACGTGAGTTGGAGAAACAAATCGATACATCTGAACTGTTGTTCGATGCGTATCCGTTGTTGGTATATCCATGTCGGATTTATGATCACGGACCTCTTTCGGGACAATTGAAACGACCCGATCGAAAATATATAATTAAAAATACCAATTATGCTATGTATAATGATTTGGGAATTTATGGAGTTCCGGGACCGGTTAAACGGAGAGAAAAATATAATCCCGTAACAGCTATGAGAAAAATGGAAAAGTTCACAAGAGATGTCGGTGGTTTTTCATTTTTATATGCTGATATATTTATGACCCGAGAAGAATTCGAACAAATGTTCGACTTGAAATTATATGAAATTGTAAGAAAAAGGTATGGAGCCGAAGGTGCATTTCCCCATTTGTATGACAAAGTTAAACCTGAAATAGATATCTTTGAAATTGGACGTCAATGTGCTGTTGAAAGCCATTAAATTATTTTTACCCTTTTGTAAAGTATAATATGACATACCTATGAATAAAAAAATTGTTATGGTAGTACAATTTAAGTTTTTTTTTATTATTTTATTAATAAATTTTTAAATAAAGTGTTCATTATTTTATTTATTATTATAGAAAAAGTACATATAAGTTTATTCCTTTGATTTATATTCCTATTCCTTATATGATAATAAATAAACATACATAACAATGTAGAATTTAAAGCAGGGGTTGAGAACAGGAGGAACTGTAATTTACATTACAAATCCCAATTTTTTTACTTCCCACCTCTACTTGGTAGGGAAGTAATGGATTCAGTCCGAAAACAATATTTCGAGATTTTAACAGATTTTCACGTTTTGAGACCCTAGCAATCGTTTAAGATCATTTTCTGACTGATGTCTGTATGTGTGTGTGTATGTGTGTATGTGTGTGTGTGTGTATGTGGTCAATTTTTCGCCTTCGATATCTTAAGAACGGAACAACATACGGGCATGCCGATTGTTCTATTGTGTTTATCAGCCTTTAACTTAGATCTGATTAGATTTTGAGTCAAATCGGTTCAGTGGATCCTGAGATATTCAACAAAAACGTCCTCAATGTCACGTATTAACATAGGTAAAAAAAAATATAAATGAATTCTAGATGTTATAATATGAAAAAAATGTAAATATTTTTTTTCTCTAAAATGTATAGTTTTCGAGAAAAAAAATATTTTACTAAAAAAAATAAAAATTGTACGTAAATCAAGGTAACCATGATTTTTGCTATATTAAGCTAGCCATCAATAGATCACCAAACAAAAAAGAGGGCCATGCTTTTTTCAAAGAATAAAAATTAAATTGTGTTTTAAAGACCACCAACAGCTAAGGTTATTTGGGCCTAGTCAAAGAATAAAAAAAAGAGTGTTTATTTTTTGCAAATATTTACTAGGTGGGAAGTATAGGACTGGTCATCAGTCGAATTTTTTTTGAATGGACAATGTTCATATATTTAGATTATTTTTTATAGACCTGAGCTGTCGAACATCTATAATTACCACTATAATATTTACAGTATGCACCTATATCTACAATTTCTTCTTTTAATAACAAAAAAACTTTCAGATTAGAAAAAGAGTTTTATAGAATCTGTCTTAAAATTTCTTATTCTAAAGACTAAAAAATCAAAATGAAATTTCTTTAATAAATATCCCTCAACTATTAGGATTCGTCAAATAGGTGGAGCTTAAAAAACGTGGCGGATATCGGGGAAAATTTCATATACCACGTGGTATATTTTGCGTGTAATTTTGTGGTTTTCAAAGTGATAAGAAATGGTAAATATAAGTGCAATTTGTGATTGGTTTTGGCATTTTTAATTTTTCTTTATATAATGAAGAAGTTATGCAAAGAGTAAATTAATTTTCTTCGTCGTATAAATCTGTATATGCGTAAAAATGGTGGACACTTTGACCACTTTTTGACATATTTATTTATTTCTATTCATGTTTTAGTAACTTTACTTCATTTTGTAAAAATTACTGCAAATTATTAAAATACAAATTTCTCAAAAACCATGAGAGTAATCGAGTCTTATTAAGAGTAGCTTTTTTGTAGCAAATAAGTTACTGAATCTAAATTTTATACTTAAACCCCTTTTCTTCCATTGGCGTAGAAATTTGAAACGTTCAAATATTAAAAAACCCGAGTTCTACGCCTATGGATTAATATTAATCATAATTTTGATATGGGTTTTTTTGTTCCATAAAACTATGTCAACGTGCCAAATTTTAGCAAAATCGCACAAGCCGTTGTAAATTTATAACAAAAAAACGATTTCAAAATTGTAACTTCAGGGCCGTATAGCGCCCAAACTAAGAAATTTTGTAAGAAGGTAAGTTTGCTTAAATCGGCTTATTTTGGTCTCAGGAACATGTGGTAGGCGTGTGTTAAGTGTCTTTGAGGACACCCTGTATATATAAACATTTCCAAAAATGGTACCAAATTGTTCAGGAGGCTATGAAACGTCGAGAAATTTTGGTCCGACCCCTAGGTCCCGCCATCCGACCGACGCAAATAGTGTATGTGCCATATGGCAAAATACACTAATAAAAGAAAACAAAATATTAGATACCTAGTTACCTAATTATTAATCAAAGGATTTTAAGCTCCTGTGGAGTAATTGGTATTGGTAACTCATCCAGCCGGAAACTGGGAATTTTGGGTTCAAGTTACGGCAGTGACAGTTGATTTTTTCTTAGATATAGCCTAACAATCATGGCAGCTTAGCAGTCTGACAAATATGTTATTCACTAATTGTTAGGTGAATAAACACCTTACATTTTGTGTGGTAATTAGTAGGTATAAACAGTAAAAGCATAGGTTCAGACAATTTTGATGATGTATTTACAATTTATTATAGAAATCTGCATGTATATTAAAATTATGTTTTTTTTAAACATATCAAGCAATAAAATTAAGCAAAATCGCAGGATAGTGGACAATATAATTTGATTTATTATATTAAATGTACGACGTTTCGTCTATAGATTTAGACTTTTTCAAGTACATACATAAAAATATTTTTATGTATGTACTTGAAAAAGTCTAAATCTATAGACGAAACGTCGTACATTTAATATAATAAATCAAATTATATTGTCCACTATCCTGCGATTTTGCTTAATTTTATTATAATCACGATGGACACGATTTCTAATATAAAAAATATCAAGCAATGATAAAATGTGCAGAGTCGTGATAGTGATTATTTTATACTTTACAAAAATCGATCTACCGTTTTTAAACTTAGATGCTCCTTGAATCCTTACAGTACTTTGTAGGCCGCTGTTTGTAATAGAAGAACTTGTTTACTGTTTAGCGACTAGCGCAATTAAAGGCCCCGTATTGCATGCAGGAATGGAATAGGCTGAAGTCTGAGTCTTTTATGCTTCTTATTGCATAATATGTATAATATTAGACAGTTTACCATGGTAGTCAATATGTCATTTAACAGCTGGGTAAACTATTATAATACCGAGAAATAGACGCCAATGACCTCAGTTGTCGAGCGTCTATAATCTACACCAGGTATGGGCAACCTTTGGAAAGTTGCGGGCTAAACTTTGGGATATTAATGAAGTCGCGGGCCGTATATAATAGGTAGTTGTGAAAAAATAATAATGATACGGTTTATTTTTTTTTCTTCGGCAAGGTATTTTCTGTGGAGCACTTAGCTCCACGTCTTCAAATTTTTACTTCAAATGTGTGTCTTTCTGAAGCTCGATCAACTCCATTAATTGCAGGTGTGTCTAGTCTCTACGTCACTTTTCATAGGAGTAGCAAAAAGGCTAAAGGAGTTATCCATTACCTGTGTTTTCGAAGTCGAAAAATCTATTAAAAAATTGCTTCGACAGTGATTTTAGTTCTTCAGCATATTGAGTGTAATCAATATTATCGTGACTTGATAGTGTTGAAAAATGATAACAGCTTCCAGATCGCATTAATTGTGTTTCCCAAAAGCGAATTTTGTTCTGGAACGCTTTCAGATGACTACAATTCGTTTACCAGGTGACCTTGTTTTTGAAGCTTCAAATTCACCTCGTTTAAGAGACCCGTGAATCGTGATGTCAACTAGAAATGCTAAATCACATAACCATTTTTGATCACTGACTTCAGGCAATGGTTTTTCTTTGATTTCCATAAAATCGGCTATTTCCTGTCTAAGATCGTAAAATCGTTTTAGCATTTTGCCTTTTCTTAACCATCTTACTTTGCAATATGTCACCATGTTCTGAAGAGAGCTCATCCAAAAATGCTTTGAACTTTTTCGAGCGCGATTTTAAAATGTTCCGCGGGCCGGATCAAAAGCCGGGGAGGGCTACATCCAGCCCGCGGGCCGGGCGTTACCCATATATGATCTACACTTATCTATCTAGCTGTCTAATACCAAGAAATTTTACATTGTCTTCGCTACAGACCTGACGAGAGGGGAGTCGGGGGAAGGTGATTTCCTCAAAAATTAAATTCGACTCAATTGAAAAAATTTCTCTCTGCAGTCTCTGCGGCCCTGCTTGGCAATTGGAGTTTGCTGTTTGTAATTTTAATTTTTTGGTTTTATTTAAATTCAGTGTCAATTTATTAGCTGTGAACCATCTAGAAACTCAGTCATCATTCCTATATAAAATATTTATTAGATATGAAACCGGAACAGTTAAATAAGTGCACCGTTTTTTTTTCTGAAAACAGAAACTCGGTCACGACCCACGATAGAACTTAAAAAAATGAGACGTATGGATATTGGATAAGAACGTACACTAAATATAAATATTTGTCCCTTAAAAATAGCTGAGTACGCTGCTGAGTGCTGATAACAACACAGCTTTCGTGACTGTAAAATCTACCTGAATACAAATCCTATTTTGTGGAGCACTGTACTTGCAGTATATACTATATACTTATATTATATAAATAGCCAAATGGTCGAATTTTTCAAAAACATAAAGACAGAAATAGCAAAATAGCTCCATCACGCACAATCTGCAGGGTGGTCAATTTTGCATGAACACTCCTCCACGTTGTGGGCACATGGCCGTTAGGGATGTGTAATTATTTGTTGCAAAATGCAAATGCAATGGATCATAAGCGTTCCGGTTTTTTTTAAATTTGATATTATCACCATTTACCAATAAATTGAGCGGAATACACAAGAACATTAATAAACCACGCCTACTCCCCCACTTATTTGTGATAATTAATTAATGTCTCATAAACGGTACATTTCGTAAAACATGTCTAAGGACTTTTCTCTATTAATTCACTGTACTGTCCGTGGACAGTCAATCTTAGACACCCTATATACAGATTACAGAGTGAGTTACTAAGAATGTCTCGAGCGATATCTCATTTATTACAAGCATTAGAAAAAAAAGTTTAGAAGTGAAATGTTGGATTGGAATAAGAGCACTATGCTATAAAATTATTTTTAGCTATACAGGGTGTACGATGTAGTCATGGTACAACTGACTTGAATTTTTATAAATAGAACGCCCTGTATATTTTCAGGCCATCTCATTGTCCATTCGGAAGCCTACATAAAATTGTGCCATTTTCGGAATTCGGTTGCGACGTTGCCAAAATATTTAACTTTTTCTGCAAAATTCTACATTTTGGTTATCAACTACTTACTAAAATACACACCAACCACATTTTTCAAGTTGAGTCAATTTTTGCGTGTCAATAGCATGTGCTACCCTCCAGACACTTCAGGGTTAAATTTAATTACACAGGGTGTTAGTTACAATAGTTGGAAAATGCATAACTTTAACTTACCTTAAGTCAATTTTTTTAAGTAGCACACCCTGTATATCTTTAGGTATGTAAATAGAGCTCGCTTTCCTCTACACATTTTATACCTAAAATATACAGGGTGTGCTACTTAAAAAATGTTTAAGTGGCACACCCTGTATATGTTTAGGCATAAAGTGCGTAGATCCTGTATAGCTAAAAATAATTTCAAAGCATAGTGCTCTTATTCCAACCCAACTTTCATTTTAAACTTTTTTTTCTAATGCTCATAATAAATGATTTATCGCCCGAGACATTCTTAGTAGCTCACCCTGTATAGAAGAGAATAGAATTTTATTTCAGAAAAGCTCCACTGAGCATGAAACAAAGTAAAAAAAATATAAAAATTAGCTATTTTAAAATTCAACTTAGAAATTATAAAAACATTTATCAATAAGATAAATCTTCAAAGACTTTTCAAAAGTCTTTAAAAGATACACTATTTTTTATGAAGCATGATATTCTGTTATAAATTTTAATAGCTATACAGATAGGGCCACGCTGATAAGACACCGATGATGCTTTCGGCAATGTTAAATTTTTTTTATTGCGCGTTAAGTAACCATGCTCAGCAGAAAAATACCTACATAATATTATATAGTAGCATGGGTATATCGTAGAAAAATGTTTTTTGATCATGATTTTTATAGGTTATTTTATAAAAATGTACCAAAAAAAGTATAATTAACTTTTAGCATTTCACATTGAATGTACGACCCTATGACTTGAAAACGGCTAAACCTATTTTAAATAAACTGACAATTAGTACCCAAAGTACTTTTCACTCGACTACGCTCGAGTTAGGATATGTTCCTTTCAACAACGACACGTGTGCGATTTGCGAATTTACAGAAATAAAACCGTCGCAGCGCGAGTCAGACTCGCGAATCGAGGGTTCCGTACTGCAAAAAAAGTTTTTTTTACCTATATTTTATTTTGTTTTTCTAAGTGTTTCAAAAATTTTCCGTATTAAATTTAATTACATTAATTTTTAAACTAAAAAATTCCATAGTGTTTACATTAAAAAAAACAAAAACAATCACGTATCGTCAGTTGGATTTGAACCCGGGTCTTCGTAGTGACATGCGAGCGCGCTAACCATTACGTTGCGAAGTGCTTGTTCCACGGCGTCAGATACAATGGCATACCTGTATAATGTGTATACTGTCTATACTAAGTCTACAGTCTATTAATACTTAACAGTATAATTATACGATAGAGCAAAAAAAAAACAAAAAACGTTAAAAAAACAAGTTTTTGGTTAGCTTTATTAGTTGCTGTTTTAGTTTAGAGTTCGCACTATAATCACACCAAGTTTAATGCTTGTATGTGTTACCGTTTTTACGATAAAGCAAAAATAAAAGAACAAGTTTTTTTGTATGGGAAACGTCCTTAATTTTTATTTTTTGAATTTTTTATTATTTGTTAGGATATCTGCTATAATAACACATATTTTGTAAAAAATCTAACCGGCTAACTATTACGGTTCAAAAGATAGCCTTTTAAAGGTAGGACAGATGGACAGACAGACGGCGTAGGCTTAGTAATAGGGTTCCAGTACGGAACCCTAAAAAGTAACTTTTGCGTTGGCAATATCACGAACAAAAGCTAGTGATATACAGAATGATTTATTAGCTCATCAAACGTCGACAAACTTTGACAGATGAAAGCTATCTAATTTTATAAGAAGAAAATTCTATATTATGTACATAATATTTATGTACCATTAATCTTATTTAAGAAATCAAACATATAAACATTCGTCGTTTTAATTTTTTAATAATAAAACAATCGTTGTTTATTATTAACTAAGCTTTCATCTGTCAAAGTTTGTCGGTGAGCTAATAAATCATTCTGTATATTATTTGAAAAAAGCTCGTAAAAGAGACACGTTATCCCACCACCAACACCGGGACTTCCACCACATGTTAATTTTTTAATTTTTTTAAGCATATTATTATTATACAGGTGATTTATTAGCTCACCGACGAACTTTGATAAATTAAAGCGTATCTAATAAAAAATAAATAAATAAAATAAAAAAACTAAAAAAAATACAACGATCGCTTATATGTTTAATTCCTTAAACAAGTGAAATGGGATAATACTCGAATTATGTTCATATAAAATTTTTTTCTTAAAATTGGATGAGCTGTGGCCTGTGTCAAAGTGTTGAGTGAAAACACTTTTCACTTAACGGTTAAAGTTTGTTGATGAGCTAATAAATCACCTGTATCAGTTCCGTTACTCATTGACCGACTGACTGACAGACATCGCCCAAGTCAAACCGCTGAAGATATAAACTTGAAATTTGGACACTAGCTTCCTTTCGTGACGTAAGCACCCACTAAGAAAGGATTTTCGAAAATTCATCACCTAAGGGAGTTAAATAGGGGATAAAAGTTTGTCATTTTTGAAGTAAGACGCATAAAATTTTGCATAGGAGTTCCTTATACAGTGCGTTTGATTTCAACCAACATATTGACTTTACATGTTAAATTTCTTCATTTGAATTACATTAACTTCAAGTTAAGTAAATTAGTAAGCTCTGGACATAAAAACCGTGACAACGGTCTTATATAAACACAATTATTTTTAATGATACGTTTCTGCTTGGCCAATGTTCGAATTTACAGCACTGTAAAATTTCTGTCTCACTTTACTTTATGCAATGTCAAATTTGTTAGAAAGTGACAAAAATTTAATAACACTATAATTTCTAACATTTACTCTATACAGAATAGCGCCATAAGTGTCATAATAGCAATTAAAACAATAATATTGAAATACTTTCAACGAAAAACACTAAATTATTTATTTAAAATTACAAATAAGTTCTTATGATAAATTTTCAAAATTTTAGCTAGAAACTGCTGTACAATAAGTTAACCTATCAAAAAAATGTCTTCTGCTATTACTAAAATAAAGAGGTGGGATATTAAAACACATTCTTCGAAATACAGTCCCCGCGTAATTCCTGATGATGAGAATATTTATACGATTTGAATTTATTTTATAAGCATGATAAGTGTTAATTCCGGCGTCATATTTTGCCAATTGCCTAACACTTATGGTGGTAACTACTAATTACCATCTCCAGAGCTGCGATCCGCTAATGTGTCCTTGTGGAACTAAATCCCCGCCACTTTCACTATTTTTAATACAATAAAATTTTATATTTTTAGTTTTTATTATTTTCATACTTCTACTTTTTCTGTACTCAGTACTACGGTACTCCCCCCAAATCTTAGCCCAGAATCGCCCATGGGTGCAGTCTTTTTATAATAACGTTCGAAGATTTGTTCCAGCCCTAGGATTTAGAAAAGCATTCGGGGTGATTCGTTATACGCATGATCGTGACATGTACGCTCTACCCTGTTTATCTCATTTACAGCTCAACATAAAATCAGTAGACCCTTGTACGTTATACTAAGTATCCGTCAAGGGTCTGTATTTTAACGAGAGTTTAAGACTGATATTATTACTGACAAAAACACCAAGTGTTTTATTTTATTCTTCACCTGTTTTAAGTTAAAACTGAAAAAAAACAAACTCTAATCAAGGTAAGAAATTAAAAAATATAAATATTTTAGTATTATTTGTTTATCATTTTTAAAAAAACCCACTACAGTTGATATATATTAAAAATTTAGAATACTGACACTTATTTCTTTTTTTTTAAATTCTGCGTATAGAATTAATTCGATTTATTTTTGAATAACTGTGAAAACAATTGAATCTGATGCATTTGCATTTCAATTGTTTACTTGTTTCAATTTGTACAACGGAAACGAATGTTGACAAATTTGTCGTTTAAATATCTTTTTGTTGTTAATTTAATGATAATATTCAGTATTACTGATAAGTGACCTTGAATTTTTGTGAATTGATTATTTTTGAAATGGATGACGTCTTAAAACATGCGCATATATACTGCATTTAACGCACCAGAAGACAGGAGTGTATTTGTTTTGTTTTATTTTGTGTCATGATTATCTTATTTCTGCCTAAAATTTTTTTACGTATGCATGCCGCAGATTTTATAATTTATAATAAATGATCATTGATCTTTTAAGCAATTTGATTGTTA
Source organism: Mongoloraphidia duomilia (assembly GCA_039654895.1). Lineage (NCBI taxonomy): Eukaryota > Metazoa > Arthropoda > Insecta > Raphidioptera > Raphidiidae > Mongoloraphidia > Mongoloraphidia duomilia. Next base: position 65,162,671 of record CM077516.1, read on the forward strand.
TTTTAATATTAACGAAAAATAATTATTTACCTTAAAGATTGGAGTGGGGTAGCAGCCCCCAAACAATAAAGTCATAAGCTTATTTTTGCGATGCGTTATTATTTGATTGAGTAGTATACATTTAAATATGATTTTTTTTGTTAGTAAAAAATTAAAAAAAGGTTTTTGTTAAATTGTTAGGGCACATACTCGTATTAAATACGTAAGAATATTGACATCGCAGAGAAGATTGGAACCTGAGACATTCAGCTTATTAAACACCAGAATTTGAAGAAATATTTGCTAATTTCAGCGAAAATGGTAATTATGATATGATTAATTGAATTTTTAAGTAAACAATGAAGAATATTAATCTTCTCGCAATTTTTTGTAATAATGTATACTGTATAAGTATGTTTAAAATTTCAACAATACAATACAAATGTTCAGAAACTTTAAACTTTATTTGCTAACGCAAGATGCCAAATGGCGAAACATGTATTGTTAACTATTACATTAACAGTGTTTGTTGCGTTTGATGATGCTAACATATTAAATTTTAATGTGTCTGTGTGTTTAACGCCAGCAAGCTCATCAAACAGTGAACAAAATAATTGTATAATTTTTGTGAAAAACTATGCTTTTATTTATTTACTGTAACATTTTTTATACATTTAAATACCTGCATACTACAATTATTAACTAGTGAAAATGTTAATTAATTTTTATTGAAATATTAATATTCTATTATTATTTTATATAGGATTCAGATTCATCGCGCATTGAATTCTACAGAAATCTTTCCGCAGCAATGGAATGTATTAGGAGAGGTAAGCAAGATTGACTTTTTTATTACATTACTTTTTTTACTCCAGACTGCGCGAAACCAAAATACGGTTATGTTTTTATAAATAGAGAAAATACTTTCGGAGAAAATTTTATTTTTTACTCCTAAATAAAAGTTAGCATTACCTATACATTTTTTAATTCTATATTAGTGTATTAGTGTATTAAAGACAACCAACTACAACGCTCCTCTTGACATAGTACCAATTATTATTATTTTGATGAAACTTCATAGGTATATTGCCAATTGATATCCAAAGTACTTTTTAGTTTTCACTTTTCACCCGGATACGCTCGGGGTAAGGTAGGGTTCCCGTGTTTATTATTATCAATAGTATAAAATTGTAACGGAACGTCCGTCTGGAATTTTGTTTGCTTTTTTTTGTATTTTGTATGAAATCTAGACAGTATTTTTGTTTGTGTTGTAAACAGTTGGAGCGATTTTGAAATAGGTATCATAGTATAATATATCATCAAATGGTATACTTATACGATTGGGATAAGAAAGGATTTCCATAAAAACCGATCGAAGAGACCCATATATACAACATCTGTTACTATGCGTTATATTTTTTTTTGTTAAATGCGAAAAGCAATAGTGCTGAGCGGCTTTTTCTATCAAGTACAACCCTGAACTGCCGAAAATGCATCCCCATAACGGGAGTGAGTAGCGCTGTATATTATATACCTACAAAACAACACAGCATCGAGCGTGGGTCGATACGATACCTGACCTACCCCAACTATATACAAGTTGAGCACGATACACTGCTCATGCGCGTGCGTTTGTTATGTAAACAGGATACAATCAAACCCGTATTCTTCTGCCCTCCCTTCTGTGAAATTCTTTCTTTTATAATAATTAATGTAATTGTTTATTGTATTCGAACATTTTTATTTCATACAGTAGCGTCGACTATATGAGGGCATTCTCTTGAAATATAGTAGCACTTTATAATGCTGGTAATATCTGTGGTGTCAAGGAAAAAGGGGATGAGTCAGTAAAAATGGAAAAAATGAGTTCTTTGCATATATTGAAAATATTCAACTTTTTCTGCAAAATTCTACATTTTCGTTATCTACTACTAAAATACCGTAGTACATGTATATATGTACATGTATTTAACATAGTTTTTTGTACAATTTCCATTTCTCTGATAAGCGCGGTTCTACTGTATAGTCTCATATTATTATACCTAATATTTTCTAGAATATTTTAAGAATATTCCTTTTAGAAATTTGCTACGCAGTACGCACTTTGGTTTTTATGACTATTTATGACCATTAGTAAAATTCTTGTTAGTCCAATATTCAAGTAAAAATGGGGTACTAGGTATGCCTATACACCCATATCTGACATCTCTATCCATTAAAGTAAATTATTTGTTTTAATTTAAATTCCAAAAAATTTGCGTCGTTTAATTATTTATAAAAAGCGGATTAACATTCTTAGTCTGAGGCTACACTAGATCCGTGTCAGACCATATCCGATCAGATCAGACCAGACCAGACCAGACCAAATCAGACACTTCAGACGAAGTGGCTACATAGGGAGTGGATAATATCCGACGGACAACTGTTTTTCTTTGTTGAACAATAATAATTTTTGATGTGCAAATTTTGAATATTTGGATATTTAAATATTTGTCATAGACTGTAGTTAGCTTCTTTCCGGATTCAAATGAAAATCAAAATGCACTGTTTTTATTATTTTTTATCGTTGTTCAACAATAACATTTATTATACATTTATACAACTGTTCTTTGTTTTTGGCGTCCCTGAGTCCTGACCCCTGTCATGAGTATCGGCTGTCGCCAATTATTACTCATTGCTGTGTTTACGTTTTGATTTCAATATGCGATTTATGATTTAGATTAGCGATAGAGATAACATTTTTTTCAGAAATATAATGTAATTTTTTTAATCATTTAACAGTTATCTTAGCTATTTTGAAATTGTTGTTGTTTTTTTCAATAATTTAAGACAAAAAGCATGATTATGATTTTAATTTTTAGCAGTCATGCTAGGTACTTATGTATGTATGTTAGCTTATTACCTCGTAGGGTCAAATCTATAGGCTGTGCCGATTTTCATAATCAAAGTATGCGTAATTCGATTTATCTGAATCACGCGAGTCAGTGAATTTTATGGTGACTGTGTAAGGTGGAAAAAATCTTGATCTAAAAAAGTTTTTCCGGTCAAATCGATCTAGTAGACTGTAGAGTGTCAAATGAAAGAAAATGTTGTAGCGATTCCAAAAATATACACTTTTTGATTTTTATGGTTTATAATAAATGACGTTATTTAAAAAAAAAAACTAAAAAAGACTGAAAGAAAATTAAAAATAAAAAATAAAACCCGACTACGTAAAAGAAGAAAAAAGCTAACCAACACATGATATAAGGGTATTTTTTTGTTATCAGTAGTCGGGGACCTATTCGGGAACTGAAAAAAAAATCTGTAAATCGGTTGACCCTGCAGGCCATTCCTGGAACTTCCCACTATTTTCAAGCACTTTGAGTTCAAAGCACTTAATAATATACACAAAAGTGTCTTCGAGCTCAAAAATCTGAAAATTGCTGATTACAACACTATTTTAATTTTTGAAAAGCTATAACTTTTGAACGCGTTGTTCGATTTTGATCTTTAAAACGGCATTCGACGCAATTTTTTAAGCTCTAAAAATATTGTAAGAGGTACAAAATCGATTGGTTGAGAAATCTCGAAGTTATTTTGAAAAAACACTTTTTTTCGAAATCTGTTGACTACGATATCTCTCGGACGGATTAACCGATTTTGATCCGCTTAGCGGCATTCGACGCATTTTTCTGAGGAGAAGAGCTGATTACTTAGATTATGAAATCTTATTTTTTATTTATTGTAAATTATAGACGCGTCGACAACTTAGGTCATTAGCGTCTTGTTCACATCAAATAACAACTCACTTAAAACTAAATAACATCACAAAACATCCATGAGCGGAGGCGGGATTCGAACCCACGACAGTGTGATCCAAAGGCCGCTACGCTAACCGTTACACCACTCTGTCCTCGATTATGAAATCAATCGGTACAATATTCTATAGAAGTTATTTTGAAAAAACATCGTTTTAACAACTTTTTTTTCGTTTTTTTTGGAATTTCTCGACATCTATTGGGTCGAATCGGTTCAAATTTTCAGGAAATCTAAGTTCAGTGGAACCCTTTCGAATGCCGCAAATAGCGATTCGATCGGTCAAGCCGTTCAAAAGTTATGAGAGGTTTACATACACACACACATACATACAGACATACTGACATAATCGTAAAAATAGTCAGAATAGCTTCCTAGGATCACAAAACGTCGAGATCTGATGAAAACTCGATTTTCGAAAATCGGGGAGAAATCAATAACTTCCTTATTTTTGAAAATTTTCAATTTTCTTAGCGGGAAGTTAAAAATTCGCTATTCGGTTCCCCGACTACTGATATGAAAAAATACTATCTCTTGTTTTGATTTGGTTGTTTTCTTCTTTTACCTAGTCAGGGCACAGCCCCGGAACTTTTATAAGAAATGACATTGTCCATTATACATTGTCAAAAAATAAGTATTTAAGTTGCACCATTTTCTCAAAGAATTTTGTAATACACCTGGATGTAAAAATCGTATCAAATTCAGTCCACCCATTGAAGAGTTATGATGATGCCACAAACAAACAGACATACAAATGCGATCCAAACACAACACCCCTCTTTTTGGGTCGGAACTCGTGGCCCGTGGAGTTAGATATGCCCGATTGATGTCGCTCTCTGTTGCAGCGATGGCAATCTTAATAGAAATTTTAATGCTAATAAAATATGTTTTGCTTGCGTCTTGGTACTATTTTTGTAAATTGGTATATGATAAAATCAATCGATTTAAAACCCCTTATATCCACACCATATTATTCACATAACAATTAGAGGTGAAAATAATAAATATCTCAGACAGCTAGGCTGCCATGATTTTTGAGCTATATCTAAGAAAAAATCAAATGACCACTGTCGTTTTTGTAGATTAACATTCCTGATAAAACTCGCTTAGGGGATCTTTTATGACCTACTTATGCTTAGAATGTAGATATTCCATTTATCCTGCATTATTGCCTTATTGTGTTTAAAATGCAGTGCTTTGTGATATTTCTGTTTTCTAGTACCTATTTTCTTTATCGACTATCATACGGGTTATTCAATGTTTTTTTTTTTCAATTGTCCACTCTTTTGATGAACGTCAGAAATCTCGCTAATTTTTCAATAATCGAGTGAGAAATAATGAGAAAATATGAATTCGAATTAGGGATGAGCATCGATAGTTCATCGATGTTAATCGACGGTACAACTTCATCGATGTGACAATAATATCGACCTGAAAACATCGATGTATTTTGACGGAATACATCGATGTATATTAAAAAAAGTCATGGTTTCAGAAAATTAGGCAAAATTCATAAATAAACTGAAATATTTCCATGAAAACTATCGACTCACGGGCTGACTCTGCAACTGCTGCAATCCACAAATTATCGATGTTTTGTTGAAAGAAATATTCTGTCAATACGTTCGCAATGTCCGACTCACTAATCAGTATGTCAATTCATCATTAATTTATCAAAATTAATGCAAAAAAAATTCTGTACATATTTAAAAACATCGATGTCGGGGAGAAACATCGATGTAGCAAAAACATCGGCTGTTTTCCATCGATGTAGAAAACATCGGCATGAAAACATCGATGTTTTGAAAACATCGGCCATCGATGCTCAACCCTAATTCGAATTCTCATTCAACTATGGACGCACTAAATGCTGCGTATATTTAATTTTTCTTAAATTCCTTTTGATGTTTTTTTAACTTCCCATTGGAAGTTATTGTTATACGTCCGAAAATCGAAATCAAAATGTATAACAAATTTTTATGTTTCAAGGTCACTACACTATTTTTAGAAAGATGTCTGTGTGTGTGTGCGTACGTACGTACGTATGTGTCCATTTCTTTCTAAGACGAAATCTCGAGAATGAAAAATGATATCGACTACGTTAGGGTGCCAATCGACGCGTATTAACGTAAATATGATCTGAAAGAAATTTTTTCAAAATCGGTTCAGCCGTTCTTTTTTCTTAACCAAATAGACTCCAAAAAAGTAGATTTTACACAATATCTCGCGAATAACAAATTATATCGACTTCGTAAGGGTGTCAATCGAGGCGTGTTAACGTCATTTTGATCCGACATAAATTTTATAAAAATCGGTTCTGCCTTTTTTTTTTAATTATTGTTAAAAATAAATAATAATTATGTTTTAATGATTAAAATGATTACTTTTCTGTGTAATATCTAATTTAATTATTATTATTAAATATTTATCAAACTGGGAAGTTCGTCGTGTGGACCTCAAGGGTCGCACAGCGCACTTTAGTCCTGATAAACGACCCACCTCACGGCTTGTTTTTTTTTTATTTTGATAAAGTTCAGTCGAGGTTTTTCAAATTAACACATAACGATAAGATATATATATTTTATGAGTAAAAGTTTAAATACTATTAATATTGTAAATATATAGCTCTGCTATCCATGGGTAAATAATTTTTTGGTTTTTATGGTAGATCAATATACTGCAATATACCCATACAAAAAAAAAATAAGTAGATAGGTAAAGATTTTGTATGCTTTAAACTGGGATGTTTATGGTCGCAAAATTTCAAAGAATTTGTTAAACAAGTACATACAATATGCATTTTAGACTGTAAGTACAGTTGTACATAAAATAACAGGGTTGTATTCGCTTTTTTACGATAAAAATTTCAAATGAAAAACCAACTTTTTATATATAATTTTGATAGCTTCTAGAATTTTTTTCTGACGGGGATTGAACTAAAAGTATGATTTATTTTATCAAAATAAAACATAGAAAATTGCATTTAAATCCATCAAAATATACTGCATATAAATAGTTATTTTTTAAAATCCGGTTTCATTTTGCAGTTATTTGATTTTTGTTTTACTAATAACAAAAATATTGGCCAAACCCCCTCTGTTGAAAGAAAGTTACCACTGCAAATACCTGCTTCGAACAATCCACCGCCTTTTATTTTCGTCATGTTACAAAAGATTACAGGTTCCGAGTATTTCAATACAGTTTATACTTTGTAAGTAAACTAACATAATGACATAAGTAGATAACAAAAGCTATGAAGGATACCTAGTATATTATGTTAAAAATTCTCTTACGCCGGTTTTGTCTTTTTTAAAATTGGAAATGCATGTTTGAAAATGGGCAATAAACCATTTTTAGGAAAAAGTACACAGATGTTAAAAAGTTTTTTATAAATTACAACAATGGCGACATTCAGAAATATGTTAATTCTAACTATTTTGGACGATTTATTTTCTACTTTCTAGCTGTCTAGAAAAAAGATAGACTAGGAAAGTTATGCATATTTTTATGGCTTGTAAGTTGTAACAAAATAATCAGTTTAAAATTTGAATTTTCACAGTAAATTATACTTACTTACTTTGTCTAAAAATAAGTGGCACATTTAAATGACAAAGTTGTAAAGAACTCATTTCCCAACAGTTTTCGTACAAACAAGCTTTTCGTACGACGTGTAGATCACGGCCGGCAATGCGCTCAACACACCGATTTGGGGGGGAAAAAAACATGAAAATGTCGTGGGATACCCGACAAAAGCGAAGCTTCTTACGCATTTGACGTTTTGATGTTTCAAATAACCATAGCTACGTCAAAATAAATTGATTGTATCATTGCATAACTATATTGTGTCCAGCAGCGCAAGATCCCCCAAATCGTTGTGTTGAGCGCGTTCCCGACCGTGATCCACACGTCGTACGAAAAATTTGTTCGCCACGAAAGCTGTTGGAAAATGAGTCCTCTACAACTTTGTCATTAAAATGTGTCACTTATTTTCAATAAAAATGGTCCAAAAGCTGAAAAAACTGCGCAGCTCTCCTAATTTTTCACACTATTTGCTTATTATTAGCAATAAATAATTTTTTTTAAAAATATTGAGTATATGAGGATTGTAGAGAATTAAATTGTCTACAAATTTGTTACTTGCCTTTTTTATCGAGAAATGCAAAATACGCGTGCAAATCGACAAAAACACAAAATCCAAGATGGCGGACAGTTCCCATAATTAATTAATTAATGAGCCAAAATATGATTTCTTCATCTACTTTGCGGGGGACACCTAACTGCGTCTTAAAATGATTGGGCTATACTAACTGGATTGATGATTATGTTAAGGGCTGAATACGGGGGAAAGTTTATGAATTAAAGGGTCATTATTTCCTACACCACTTGATGCGCAGGATGAGCTTTCAAATCGCCAATGTCGTCTCACGTTCTCAATCCATAGTATCATCTGTGGTAGTATAGAGATCAGTGAAATATAGATTTTAAAAAAAGAATAAATTTTTTTTTAAGTAACATTACTGAAACGTGTTGTCAGGGATATTATTTTTGTTACATAAATATATCAAAATTTATGACATTTCTGGCATTGAAAATTAAAAAAAAAAAGTATTTTTTCACAGGATATGTACGAAAAAAATGTTTGCGGTATTGTTTTCGTGAAATTATAAATATTGCTTTAACTACCGTTTTAATAACTCGGTAAGCAACATATCTGATTTTTTCTAGAATTTAATGAATAATGTTTTATCCATTATCCTATGTTTTACTAATATGTGTGCAGTCAGCGCATACAGTCTGCGTATTTCATTCTTATTTCTTATAGATATTTAAAAAGAAAAAAGAAATTATTTTGATTTTCTCTCGTATTACCACTTACAGCGAGTACTGAGTAGTTTTCAATAAACTACTCGTAGATGAAGAGCTAGCGACGGAATTTCTCAAGCGTCTGCGTAAGGCAAAATAACATTAAACATACCTGTATATTGTATAAGTGTTCCCCCTTTAAGAATCTGTAAGTCTGGCAGCCTTTCTCCCTTGCGTTTTCGGTGACAGGTAGAAGTTAGACAGGTAAAAGTATACATTTTTCAAGTAATTAGGTATGGCTTTTTTTAATTCTTTCTTAAAGAGTGATGATTCAGATTCAGAATACATAAAATCACATTGTCAATATTGAAAGAAAAAAATTATATTTTTCTTCTTTCAACAGAACAACAAAAAATATTCTATTTTCTATAAGGCATATCTTTTTAATTATTCAATTTACGACAAAAAGTATCTCTAGTAAAGTTGAGAATTCGATTCTAAACAAAAAACCTCTCTACAAATTTTCTGTAGATGTACCGTTACGGAGATACAGTGCAAAAAAACCTGTTAGCACCCCTTTTTCAAAATGGCGACCAAATGGGGTTGCCGCCGTCCGCCGACCCCGAAAACTCAATTTTAAATTTACACCGCCCCTACCCACAAAAATGTTGTTTTAATGCAAAGTTAGCCTAGAAAAATGTAACATTTCATTGGACTAATTATTGAAATACTATTTTCAATTTTTTTTATGTTTGCAAGCACCTATTTGTGTGTCGCCCTTAATTATATAGCCTAACAAACATATCACTACCTAGTGATATAAAAATACGGTGTTAAACTTTTTTGTGTATTAAACCCATGGTATAATACCGTATTTTTTCAGTATAAAACGGCTTTTTACTTTTTTACACTACGGTTACGGTGTATTTTTTAGTATTGCCAACTGCATAATAGGAAAAGTTCCTGTTCTTATGTTGGTATTAAACCGTTTTAAACAGTATTAAACCGTTTTAAACGGTGTTAAACGTTTTATACGTGCTGTATAAAATAGTAAAATACGCAGTATTTATACCTAGTATAAAACTGGGGTATATTATTTTTTACATACCGTATAATACCGTTTTATACAAACGTTTTATACTAGAGCATTATACGCATTTACATCACTATCACTACCTAATACCTATGGGTTATGTGAATGTATTGTAGAAAGGGATCATTGATTGATTTAACATTTAAAAATAAAAATGCCAGACATTATGTAGACACTTGAAAATAAAAAAATTTTATACTTATAATTGTATCTGGCGGCATGTTACACGGAGCAATATGTCTGGCAATGTGATTTTATGTATTCTGAATCATTACTCTTTAAAAGATAGAATTTAAAAAAGCCTTACTTAATTACTTGAAAAATGTATACTTTTACCTGGCACCGAAAACGCAAGGGAGAAAGGCTGCCAGACGGCAGACTTACAGATTCTTGGAGGAGGAACACTTATATAGGTACATGTATTTTTAATGTTATTTTGCCTTACGTAGACGCTTGAGAAATTCCGTCGCTGCCTCTTAGACTATCGCTGAAAGTGGTAATACGAGAGAAAATATGGTTAGTAATTTCTATCTTTATCGATCATTTTATACACTTTTATCTTATTATTACTATTATTCCTATAGTATGAAATTGACGCCATTAAATACTAGATTTTAAATGCCGATTTTTAAAATTAAGTTCATTAAATTATGACATTTTAATTTTGTAATTTCAAACAAATATTACTTAACAGGGGTGGCAGTAAAAAAAAATGTTTTCTACAAAACTTGATTATTTTTTAAAGATCTTTTCGACAATACCACTTTCGATCTATCGTGCTATTTAAAATTCTGAAGTTCTGGACATTCTAGAGCGAACTAATAGGGAAGCCGACCTTCCTGGAAAAAAATCACCATTCGATTCTTTATTAGGGCATTTATAATACAAATTTTTGACACAACTCTCTACTACTAACCGTTTTCGAAAAAAACGACTGATATGGGTGGTCTGTATATTAATACGTGAACACCGAAACTTGTCCCTTTTTTTACTATATTTATTATGAAAGGATGGGAATGAAACTTACATCATTCGAAAGGTACTGTGCCATAGATGTGCGCAAAAAAAATCATGTGTGTATGATGCCGTTATAAGGCAGGTAAAATAAAGTGAACATGAGAATTTCGTTACAATACAGACACTTGGTGACCACAATTAAGATTATTGGTATACCTAATAAAACGAAAGTACAGGCAGATTCCGCTATAATTTTATAGAATACTAGCCGTTACTCCTGGCTTCCTGCTAAAGTAGTAAAGAACCAATAAAAATTTAATTGACTAATTACTAATTAACTCATAAATTTATTTAAAAAGTTGAATATAAAACATAGCCTATAGCACTTCTGAAATCATAAGGCACATTTAAAAAAAAGTTTCATCAAAATCCGTCGAATAGATTTTGAGTTAAATCATTTCAAACATAATACATACATACATACGAAGAATTTTATGCACTCCATATTTATAGCCTAAGAGCCAGTGGCCGGCAGACAGAAAGTATTTTACCAAAGATTAAATTTTTCTCAGTGACTCTCCTATACCTACTAAACATGAGGTGGGGAGTCACTAAGCCGAGCGAAGGTAGCGATGACGTCACTCAGGTAAGATAGGTATAAAAATCAGACCAACTTCAAAAGTATTTTACCAAAGCTGCCGCTTGGATATTTCAAAGAATACAACTATTGTTATTAAAAAATGCAATGGCAGACAATTTGGCCGGTTATAACCTCATGGCAGACGTCATTGAAAATTTGAAAAAAAAAAATAAAATTCAAAAGTATTTTACCAAATCTGATTTTTATATATGTTGTTTATAATAATATTAAAAGTTTAAATTTAAGACGGCAGACGTTTTCTCCGGTTGTAACTTCCCGGCAGACGGTAAAATCTTACCTATAGTGCGAGTATAAGTACCTACTGTAATCTCTCTTACTTCTATAATATCTGCATGCAAATGGATAATCAAGTAAAAATGAATAATAAACTATGAAAATTATAAAAAAATACTTACTATTTTAGAGTAATAAGTAGGGAAGATGGGTCGCTTATGAAATAACAATAATTATAACAATATAATGATAATAATGGAAATATGATCAAAGTTTTTAATGATACTATTTTAGCGATTTTATCCAGGATATATCCGGTAATTTTATTATAATAAAATCTATTTTAAATTTTCTTGATTCAATTTACAAATTTTAATTGCATTTTTACAGATAATGATCCAGTCGATGATGAGCAAAATGATGAGTCGTATCATGTTGAAAATGATTCCGAACATGAAGTTGACGAATTATAAACGAAAATGTAAACAAAAAAATAGTATCATTAAAAACTTTGATCATATTTCCATTATTGTCATTATATTGTTATAATTATTGTTATTTTAAAAGCGACCCATCTTTTCTACTTATTACTCTAAAATAGTAAGTATTTTTTTATAATTTTCATAGTTTATTATTCAATTTTACTTGATTATCCATTTGCATGCAGATATTATAGAAGTAAGAGAGATTACAGTAGGTACTTATACTCGCACTATAGGTAAGATTTTGCCGTCTGCCGGGAAGTTACAACCGGAGAAAACGTCTGCCGTCTTAAATTTAAACTTTTAATATTATTATAAACAACATATATAAAAATCAGATTTGGTAAAATACTTTTGAATTTTATTTTTTTTTTTCAAATTTTCAATGACGTCTGCCATGAGGTTATAACCGGCCAAATTGTCTGCCATTACATTTTTTAATAACAATAGTTGTATTCTTTGAAATATCCAAGCGGCAGCTTTGGTAAAATACTTTTGAAGTTGGTCTGATTTTTATACCTATCTTACCAGAGTGACGTCATCGCTACCTTCGCTCGGCTTAGTGACTCCCCATCTCATGTATAGTAGCTATAGGAGAGTCGCTGAGAAAAATTTAAACTTTGGTAAAATACTTTCTGTCTGCCGGCCACTGGCTCTTAAACTATTAATAGGGAAAATAACTTTGAGAACATTTACAATTTTGTAGTAAGCTATGGGCCATAAAACCTAGTGTAAAGTAGTAGATGCCTTAATTTTTTTTATTAAGAAGGTTCCGAGTTACTCTTAATAGTCAACCGTTACTATGGAAAATTGTTTAAAAAATTCACGTGGTACTATTTTTTCTACGTTATGCACTACATATTATTGACTTTTGATCTTATGGCCCATAACTTACTACAAAATTGTAAATGTTCTCAATGTTATTTTCCCTATTAGTCCGGGAGGCAGCGTTGCAAATGAAAAAGTCATAGTAAGCCGGCTAATTTTGATATCCATAGTTGATCTCGTACAACTAATCAGTGAACCGACCGTCAGCTGCTCAAGTAGCGGTGGGTTTGGGTGTGGAAGACTGCGTAAGTGGTAAAAAAAATTTTAAGTAATAGTACACCGGCTGAAACTTTTTTTATAAATAGTTGACATCATAATGAGATGAAAAAAAATTGTCAGCTGCATCGTGGAGGGGGGATTGTGCGTCAGCTGCTCGTATGAACTTGTAAAAAAACACGTAAAATATTGCGTATTTCACTTTTTTGCACTGACAGCAGCTGAAACAATTACGTTATCTAGGATTTCGATCATATCGCTATCATAATCCTAGGTAACGTAATTGTCTCAGCTGCTGTCAGTGCAAAAAAGTGAAATGCGCCATATTTTACGTGTTTTTTTACAAGTTCATGCGAGCAGTTGACGCACAATCCCCCCTCCACGATGCAGCTGACAATTTTTTTTCAACTCACTATAATGTCAACTATTTATAAAAAAAGTTTCAGCCGGCGTACTATTACTTGAAAAAAATTTTTTTTACTACTTTCGCAGCCTCTCACATCCATACCCACCGCGGGTGCGACAGCTGACGCTTGGTTTACTTATTAGTCATACCAGATTTATCGAAAAAGATAACAATCGATCGGCGTAAAAACACTACCTAAAGTGCAACGAGTGTAACAAACTTCGAGAGTTCTAGATAGAATACTTAAAAATAATGCGTAAAGCCCTAATCAACGCGTGTCCAAAAATGCCACCTAAGCGAGATACAAGGTGTTGAAATGTCTTTAAAAATATATGATTTTTTTAGTAAATATCTGGAAAACTACCTACCAGAACTATTTGGATTTTGGGAAATAATAATTTATTGAAGTTCTTGACTAATTTATAGATTTCGAGTTTTGAACTCTCGTCAGTGGCGTCACTACTAGGTGGGGAGACCACATTATAGCGTTACAGTTTTGGTAATACCTAAATATGGTCTCCCCACCTAGTAGTGACGCCACTGGCGAGAGTTGAAAACTCGAAATCTATAAATTAGTCAAGAACTTCAATAAATTATTATTTCCCAAAATCCAAATAGCTCTGGTAGGTAGTTTTCCAGATATTTACTAAAAAATCATAATTTTTTAAAGACATTTCAACACCTTGTATCTCGCTTAGCTGGTACTGTGACAGTACAAAACTCAAAATCTATAAATTAGTTAAGAACTTCAATAAATTATTATGCCCAAAAATCCAAATGAATAGCTCTGTTAGTTTTCCAGATAATAAAAAATAATAATTTTTTTTAAGACATTTCAACACTTTTGTATCTCGCTTAGCTGGCATTTTTGGACATACGTTGATCAGGGCTTTTCGCATTATTTTTAAGTATTCTACAATCTACTGTCGAAGTTTGTTACACTCGTTATAGATCATCCTGTTTCTATGTATATTGTTGTCAAGTGTCCTGTGTAATAGTAGAGGACTGACTATAGATAAACCACTGGCTTGTCTGAACTCTAAACTCTTATAAAGGCTTCATAATAATAATAATAACATTTATTTCTTTATAGACACCTCTACTAATTCAGTCGGAATGGCGTCATCCTGTGTCAATTCAACATTCAGTTCTCCCGATCCAACAATGAACCAAAGGTTCCCTGCCAATCCAACAATGAACCAAAGGTTGCCTACCTATCCAATAATTAACCAAATGTCCCCTGACAGTCCAACAACGATCCAAAGGTTCCCTCCCATTAACAGACCAATGAATTCGACATTCAATGCATCCGGCTCATATAATATGAATTCAGTGAATACGTCCCCCACAGCTTCGTATATGGCCTCAGCTCTCGAATCCGCATCGACTCGTCCGCTGTTTGTCGGACCTCTTCGTGCAACAAATTCAGTATTTAATACTGCAAATTCGTTATTTTCGACCGAATTGAACACTCGTCAAGAACCTATTGCAAGCACAAGTCAACCGAATATGAATATTACTGAGTATTATAGAAGTAATTCTATATCGCCAGCTGTTGAGGACGACAGATCGATCGTCTCAAGTAGCGGAGGATCAATGGAAATAGTAACTCCTCATTGCCATGATTGCAAAGAAATAGTAAGTTTTTTAAAAGTTTTAACGTGAAATCGAAACTTTCAAATTCACTGTATTATAACCAATATACCACTGGAACATATTACGCAAATTCTCACTAGAATGCGAGTATGCATAACACAAAATATGTTACATGTACATTGTACAATCATACAATGCCTACACTCGTGCGTAGCGCGTTCAAAGACCGTACTTCAGACATGACATTAAATAAAATTAAAATAAATTCATTATTATCATTCATTAGAATTAATAGTCGTTACAAGTGTCAAGTGAGACGAAGCGATAGAGATAGCTATACTACAAGTATCTTTATCTCTATTATGAAGTATGAACATAATGAAGGATAATTTTTTTGGTGAATACAGAGGGAAAGAGTGTTCCAGTGTTATAATAGTTCAGTGGCCAGATTATGGCTATACCGGGATTTTACACTGGAAAAACATCTAAGAATTAATCTCTTTGATCAGCAAAACTATTCACGTGAAATATTAATTTCTCAAATACTTTATCTCGCTTTATAAAATACACACATAGGATGTTTACAAAAAAACATTTTTTTTTGCAATAACTTCCACAAAAAAGCTTGAAATCAAATAAAATTTTGCATACATACCTTCCTCCCTAGGGACAATTTTATGAAGAGTTTCGATTTCATAAGGCTAACCAGTGGCGTGCAATAGGGTCACTTTGACACCCTGTATGAAAATCTGCCAATAAAGTTTGATCGATTAAAATCGAAAAAGTTGTGCGCATCTATATTAATTAATTGAAGGATTGCTTCTAAAGTTAAAATGTTCTTTTTATAGGTGAAAGTGTTTTGGGAATGCTACACATGTCACATGTCGTGTTGCGCACGATGCATTTCTGATCATGGCAAATTAAAGCATAACACTTCACTTTACAATAATAACTCATCGGTTCAAACAACTTTTGAAATGCCACCGAACAATTTTGTCACTCGAACATATTGTGCACAGCACTTGCAATTCATGAATTTTTTCTGTAACACGTGCAAAACAGAGATATGTAAAACTTGCATTTTTCGGGATCATAGAAATCATCATATTGCTTCAGAAGAAGAGTTTGCGAGATTTATTGAAGAAAAAAATAAAATCGCACTTTTACGTAAATATTATCAAGAATTTTCTGAAAGAGCAGTGCAAACGCAGAACGTCGTAACTGCTTGCGATTCAAACTTAATCAATGGTCGTCGTGAAATTGTGTTTTACACAGAAAAACTTAAAGAAATGATTGACCAATACGCGCAAGTATGTATAAGACAATTGGCTGATAATAACAGGCAGGAACTGATACTTCTTAATCAGAGAAGCTTATTCTATAGAACTTGGATACAAAAATATCAAAATGTAATTGCGAATTTCGAGGTGAATGAAAGACTTTCAAATACAGAATTATTCTGCTTGGAGAACTTGATTAAAGAAGGTGACAATTATAAAATTACACCTTATTCTGTGCATCGTTTTTTTGGGTTTTCAGAGGAACATATGAGAAGTGTATTACCGAGAATGTTTGGAGAAGTGAAATTGTTTGTTGTATATCCATTTAGACACTCCTATGAAAATTCAAAACCAAGGCCAATTTACAATATTGGAAAGCGTGTAGTCATCAAAAGGCCGACGACTAGTCCGGTTTTTTTCGGAAATGATGATAGACAACCAGGACATCTTACCCGAGCGTACGGTGTGTGTTGCGACCGGTACAATAATTACTATGTTACGGATAGAACCAACAATTGTGTTTACGTATATGATAGAGATTTAAAGTACAGATTTCATTTTGGATCGGGCGGTACGGATCTAGGGCAGTTCAACCATCCTTCGGGAATTTGCATCGATTCTCACGGAAGAATAATAATAGCTGACAAGGATAATCACAGAATACAAGTCTTTAATGAAAACTTCGAGTTCATACTTGCATTTGGTAAACAAGGTAGTGAAGTTGGAGAATTTAAATATCCGTGGGAAGTGGCGGTGAATCATAAACGCGAGATTCTTGTTTCTGATTCAAGAAATCATCGGCTACAGTTATTTAATTGTGAAGGCAGAATCATTAGGGTCATTGGACCGGAGTTGTCAATACGTGACCTTAAAATTGATCAACCGCGAGGCATATGCTTCACACCTTTGGGTCACATATTGATGACGGATTTCAACAATCATCGGTTGATTTTAATACATTATGAAACACTGCAAGCTCAGACATACGGCGGCTTAGGTAAGGGATTAGCTGAATTTTCCCGGCCACAAGGAGTTGCTTGTGACGACGAGGGCAATATTGTTGTCGCCGATTCACGCAATTGCTGCATTAAGGTTAGTAAATTAATTATTAATAAACTGTGCTTTTACATTAATTCAGTCACAAAAAACAAAGTATTAAAAATTCGACTGGGAAGCCAGTCTTATACATAGATACTTCACACTTAGTAAGCAATCGCTCGTAACTAAAAATTTTATAAAAAACATGATCATCTTATTTGTTTATTGATCTATTAAATTAATAGACATCTTGATTAGGCAGATAAGTAATGATTTCCGCGCTTTTTTTAGAAAACTTTTTTTTCTTTGGAAAAAAATTAAGATTTTGTTAATACCTATTTTAAAATATTATCTAGATTATTCATTTATATTTTTTCCCTATGCTAATAGATACGGGAATTTGAGAACATTAATTCATTTCTTTAAATATTAATATATTATGTACATACATAATATAATATCACACAAACACATAGTTAGAGAAGATTTCGCTTTTCGACTTAACGAGGCTAAAGCTATAAAGTTTCCACTGTATCAACAAAAATTGCCAACATTATAATACAATTCTACATTCTGCCAAAAACAGAGGCGCCTTTTAAAAAGTTACGTTGCTTCATAAGTCAACACGTCTTCAGGATAATCGGATATTCATTGCAAATAGTAATGAGAGTCTAACTTTTTTTTGTAGATGTACAGTAGCGATATGCGCCCTCTATGGAAGGAAGGTTACGGTCCAGGGCCCACTGTAGAAGCCCTAGATCGCCCAAGCGGTTTATGCTTGAATGGAGATGGTAACGTTGTATTAGTAGATTACACGAAAAATCGTGTTGCAATATTCATATAAAAGTCCTCATGGACTTGTAAATCTCAGGTTTTTTTTAATGGCATAATATGCTCGAAAAAATCACCAAATTTTCTATTAAAAAATGATAAATTATGTAGAATTAAAACAACATAATATTTTTACTGAAAAGAAAAAATATTGATTACTCAAATTTAAAAAATTTGGTGTTTTTACTTCTTTTTAACAGATTTTTTCTTCATTTTCAAATTTTATTATTTATTTTATAAACTTCCTTTTGCTCTTTTGAAAAATAAACAAATGAATGAAAACTACTGCTTATTATAAAAATTTCTCGGAAATAATAAAAATAAAAGAATAGTGTATATTGTGCCATATATGGCAAATACACTAAAAGTATGGTAGGTCATTTAATTTTATTGCAAAGTGTAATTTGTATAATATTGTATGGACTAGTCCATACGCGAATACATGTCTTGATTATCTACACACTCTAGTGAAATTTGTTGATATTAATAGGGTGCTTAATGTTGTATTAATTATTTAATATCTGGATGACCGAGCTTTGCTCGGATGAGTTCAAAAAAAAAATAGTACTTAAAGTTCCCATTTCATCAAAATCGTTAGTCGTTTTTAAGAAAAAAAAAATTACATACCTATAAGTAGATAATATTATTATACGTCAGTATCGTCATACTACATAACGTATGAAGGTACCTACATATTTTATATAGGTAATATAAAAGTAATATATCTATTTATTTAAATATTAGTTAAAAAAATAACAACAATAAAATCTAAACATAATTATGTAAGTATAATTATGTTTAGATTTTATTGTTGTTATTTTTTTACTTTTCAAATAATTACTGATTATTTTAATAAGTTAAAGATTGACTGTCGAGTAATTTGACATAAATAATGAAAATAGTTTGTTTTTTCCAAAACCTACTCACTATACGACACTGTTTTATAACGTTAAAAAAACTGTTTTTTAAAATGATAAAATCGATAAGAAAACGAATTTTTCCAGGGATGAGACCTAGCTAGATCGATTTTTTGCCCCCCGAAACCCCTTTTCGGTAAATTTGATCAAAATCGTTAGAGCCGTTTTCGAGAAAATATTTATATAGGTACATATATACAAGATTTGCTCGTTTAATAATATAGGGATTTAAATTTAGATATACTTTTAGATAATAATACGTTAATAACATTCATAAGTAATAAATAAACTTGTAATGAGACCTCTGTCTATAATTTCGTTTGATAGGTATTTAGTAGATATGATTTTGTCTGTCCGTCTATCAGCTGTCTGTTACCTACATCACTTGAATTGGAGGAAAAAAATCGACGTTCACGCAAGTGAAACCAGTGAAAAAATGAAGTAAATTTTCATTAAAATAACTAATTACGCGCTATTATTATTAATAAATCCGTCTACAATGTGTAAATAATTAAGACGTGCACTTTTACCAGGCTGCGTTAATTAATACAGTTAAATAATAAATTAATAATTATCTAAAGTGATTGTTTATAAGTTTTGGAAAAACGTGTTTTTTTAAGTTGTTATTTTTAAAAATTTGGTAGTTTTTATGATCGTGATATCTGTTGGCTGTTCACATCATTTGGCTCAGCATTGCTAGATTTAAATTTTGCAAATAATACCTAAGATGTTTTTGTTTTAACCTTTTTTGTCTGTAATAGGAATGGAATACCATAGTATTAAATTTATTTCGAAAACTTGAAGATTTCTAACTTATTCTAAGTTAGACTGTGCCCTGTGGTCTCCTATCTTGATGCTATACGCAGCGTCTGGCGTCTCCTGACGCAGTGTCTAGCGTCTGGACGTCGCACGCAACTTTACGCGGTTTCTCTTGTCAGCTGACGCTTTGCCGTGTGCACTGCGTATTATATATAATTCTGTAAATATAAAACTTGTCGAAGTTAACGCAACAGCATAAGCTAATAATTAATTATAAATATAATAGATCGTGGAACTGTACCTATTAAGTTTACAGAATAAGTCAAAGTTCCTCTATTATTACCTGACTATAATTCGTGGTACCAAATTTTAAACATATAATGCAACTAACAAACTTAAAGCCAGTTGAATATTTTTAAAGACCATCAGTCAATTTGCTATTGAGCACAAGAGTCTAGCCGTCGGACCATGAGGAGCAAGTGATCTATCTTGGAATAACTAACTGGATCTTCACCCCGCGAAAAACACCATAGAATAAAGACCGCCCCTATCTTTAAGTTTAAACTCCGCAAAAACGCCATCGCACCAACCCCCCCCCCCTCTCGCGAAAAACTCCCCCTGCAATCGTTGGCAAAGCCAAAAGATTGCAAACCCCGCTGTGATCGTATATGATAAGCTATTTAAGGTATGGAGGCTGTTTGATTTACAGCTGTTTTTATAGTATACCATAGTTTCAAATAGTATATTAACTTGTAAACTGTACTGTTATGCAAAAAGTACTTTGTGCATTTTACTCCTCATGGTCTGACGGCTAGACTCTTCTCTATAAATTGAGCATCATGGAGAACTGCTGAACAATGTCAGTGGCGTAGCTTTACTTCGCGGGGCCCAGGTGTAAAATTTTTTTGGGGCCCCCCTCCCTCCCCCCACTTTACCCAACTAAGAAAAATTTCCAATTATTCATGACATCATCATCCCATCAACATTTGATTGTATTCTCAAAATGTTCTACGTCATATATAAACGACTCTGTAATTAAAAGAATCGAGTGTAAGGATTAATCAATCAGTAGTTGACCCAAAAAAAGGTTAGGGGGCCCCGGTGATTGCCACCTGGAACACCTGTGGTAGATACGCCACTGAACAATGTGCCAGATTTACCAATAGGCCGAGTGGGCCATGGCCTAGGGCAGCAGATTTTAGAGAGCCGCAGATTTGGGGCACTACACCTCAATATAATGGAAGATTCTATTTTCATAAACTTACATACCTTCTTTTTTTTTTGTTGGCCCTGGCTTAGCCTTCAGCCAACTTACATACCTAAATAAATAATTGGAACAAAATAAATTAGCCTATTTATATGATAATTTTTCTGTTTCCGAAAATGTTGCTGTTTTGTTCACAATTACCTGTCTAATTAAGTTGATCCAGCAATTATGAGTCAAACAACGTGAAATTATAAAATATTAGCGTATTTATCGAAAAGAGCAAAAGGATTTTAGTAATTGCAGTAACTGCAAAGATTTTGTGATATAATGAATAATTTTTTACGCATTTTCTTAAAAAATGTTTAAATAAAATATCGAGATTGACAAAATACTGATTTTTGTCAGTTTGTATACGAATACAATAAAAGTTCATTTATATGTTGAGTTGATTTAAATTTATGTGATTATTTTATCATTTTTAATTTAGAGGCTTGCCAAGCTCAGATTAACAACTACGTATGCTTCTACTTAAACTAAATTTATCTAATAATACTTACCTAATAATTAATCTATATCTTATTATTGTCTTGATTCTTAAATAAGAACATTAAATCTAAATAGTACCTATAATTCGATTGTGATGAATGAATAATTAATTGATGTTTTCCGTATTTACTATACATTTTTTTAAATATTAAATTCAATACGTTTTTAGGGAAAATGGTGTTCTCGTAGTTTGATATAGGTCTTTTTTTAATTAATTTTCTTATTTTAAATTTATATTTTAAAACGGATTTAGCTTTGGAAATTGAAACTAAATCACGTGTATAGAAATTAAAAAACTGCAATTATTTTGGAAAAAACTGCAGCTATAGGTAAATAGGTATAACTGCAGGGTATAACTTCAAAGCTACCTAACAAAAAATTAAAAAGTAGGTCGCTCTTATCCTACCAGAAATTTATTTTTTAATTCAACCAGTGTTGATTTTTTTTAAAAAATCAGTCGTAATTTAGTGAGATGTTGGTTGCTACATACCTATATATTATTATGTCATCAATTTTATTTTAAAAATAATCATTAAAAAAATGAATAATTAGATATTATTAATAGTGATAGTTTTTCCAGTAGGTACAGTATAGTAAAAAACTTGTACACAACTAAAAACTTAAAAAAGGAAAAAAATAAAAAAAATGTTATTGGGATCTTAACATGCTTTTATATTATTGATGATCGTATTTCAGGTCCATGCTATCAATGATTTGAAATTTCAGGTGAAAAAAGATCGCAGTGCAGTGTCGTAATATTTATTTTCAATTACACAATTGAAAATAAATATTACGACACTACACTGCGGTCTTTTTTCACCTGAAATTTCAAATCTATTTTATTGATGTTTTCTAACGACGACGTAGTGTTTTGAAAGTCGCTAATCTTACTATGGTACTGGTTTAAGGGCGTACGCAGAATTTTGTTGGGGGGTGGGGGGCAAGAGCTATGATAGTGTACATGGTCATCCGGTTATAATGCAATTACATCAATTAAAGGTTCTATGTACAAATCGGGGAATTTTCAAGCGCCAAAGTTCAATAACGGAAAATAAAAGGGATTTGTATAAAGTAAGCTCCATGGATTTTCATACTTTTCCATTATTACAGATCCTGAGGGAGGGGGCTGCCCACCTTGCGTACGCCCATGTGCTGGTTAAAAAAATTTTCAACTAAATGATTAAAGATATAGGTGCTAATTTCCTAGAAAAATATCTACATTTAGTTGAAAAAATCTAACGTAAAATTTTGAGAATTGTAACGTGATGTGAGAAATAGTACCTATTGACGTGAGTCGTTAAACAGAAATAATCTAATAAGTTTTTTTTTAAATAAATATTTTATAGGTATAGAAACATAAAAGACTGATATGTAAGTCTGATTTTTTGACTAGAATAGTTTTTTTTTAATTTTATAAAGAAAATAATTTCATCTGAATGAGAAAATATTTATCATGGTTATACTTTTGATGTATTTGCACGTACCTAATGAATATAACGCTAGCAAGTGATCAAAAGACGAGATTTTTTATGATTTAATTTGTTTAATTATTACACATGACGCATACTGATTTTTTGATAACAGCTTCTGTTTTATTTTTATAATTTTATTTTTGCAGTAAAAGGGCAATATTTTTATGTTATTTTTTTCATAATACGTGATATTGATTATCAACACGGAACATTATGATTTAAAAAGTAAAAATTAAGAAAAAAGAAGTTTGATTCTGCCATTATTGCAATACTTATTAGTACTTGGCTGTGATTATAATCACGTTCGAAAAAATTTCGTGCCACATATTAAAAATAGTTGGCAAAACCAAAAGTGCACATCCCGCTAAGTATGATAAAAATATTAAAAAAAATATTTAATTTAAAAAAATTAAAATGTTTTTTTAAATATAAATAAATGAAAAAATAAATAAATATCAAGTGAAATAGTAATATGGAATGGGATGCAAAAATAAATTATGACGTCGGTCGGAATCGAACCGGCGTAGGTACTTGTACGCAAGAAGCAACAGCCTTATCCATTACTCCACGATTATCAGCTACTTTTGTCGTATAGTAGTGTAGTAGCACTTAGTTTTTCTACAATAATTTATACTGTACATTGTGCAATAAATATATTATTATTAGCTGTCAAAAATAATAAAAAATTGTTTATAAAAATTTAACTAGCGAACGCATTTCAGTAAATTTAAATTGGGTTGTAGTCTGATAGTAAACAAAGCGAATAAAATATAAACCAAAGCGATTCGTCAAAAATTCCGAGCTGTAGAGCTCGGACGTACGTACCTACAGACCAACCGATAACTGCTGTTCGCAATTTTCAGTTACAATTTTAGGAGTAATTATGAACTCGAATCAATCTAAAAATGGTTTCATTTTATAGAACAGAATCTCCCCTTTTCAAAAAGCTACAATTTGAATGGATATCGTGCGTACTTAGATATAACTTCTTGTATGAACGAAGCTCAGCTCTGACGCGCAAAGCGATGATAGAGCACATCCGCTAGTAGTCTAGCGGTATGTGCAATATGGCATAGAATCAAATTCTTTTCCTGTTTGTATGCCTTTTTATTACAACCACTGAATATTTTTATACACGCTGAAAATCTTAGATTACCAGCGTCTATTACAATTTAAGAATCGAAAACAGTATGAGTCTATGGGATTTTATTTTGATTATATGATTTTATGTTTAAAATGAATTTTTAATTCAACTTATAAAAATAATATTAGCATATTAGTAGATATTAATTTTTAGAATTTATATTTCTTCAAAAATACCTATTATTAACCAGAACTAAAAATAAAAATAGGCATTCGGGTAATGAATTTTTAAAAGTTTCAATACTCTGTTATTACGCCATGCGTTCTGGTTTATATTTTTTCTTGTTAAATGTTTAGAAATATATACTTGCTGATGAATTGACACATCAGACTTGATGCAAATATGTAGGTAATTATCATTACTCTTAGACCATAGTGGTCTAAGCTTAGACCGTATAGGTATGGTCTAATTACATAGATTAGTTTATAGTTTTATGATTTTTCTGATCCTTACCTTGTCCTAATATCCATCCCATACATTTCCGTTCCTTACTTTTCTCACCTCCTCTTTCAAAAGAATTGATGGATTTAGGGTAGGGGCACGCGGGCAGGTGCCTCATTTAGTTTGTTACTTTATTTGTTACTATAACTTCCTGACCATTGTAATCATGGAGGATAAAGAGAATCCTTCCTGATCTCCGCAGACCTCAATGCGTAGCGCGTGTCCCGAAAATTGATGACGTCGACGGTACGGGTTCGTAAAAGCTTTACGCGCGGTGCTGTAGCTAAAGCCCCGAGTCTCCTATGAACGAATACACGCAACGTTGTATTGCTTAGTGTCAGCTAACTTGTGTTAACGTGCACATTTGCAATGATTCTATTAGAAAATGGTGAAATCAAATAGTATTTAAGAACAATATTAATGGATTTGATAGATTATTTTATTCAATTTATTTCTATTTTGCAAAAAAGCGATATTCAAATCGTCCGGTTATCCACCGTACTTGGGGTTTTATAGCTTCAGCACCTCTACCGCCGGAATAGGAATCCTTATTTTTCTCACTTTTTTCTCTCTGTCCTCCATGATTGTGATTCTTCTAATCTGAAAAAATTGTGCATTGCACCGTGTACATACAAAACTAGACCAACCAAATTGTCGTAATAAATAGAACCTGTGCCCTTCCCCTAAAGAAAAAAATCTGGATTCGCAAATTCTCCTTTATATTAATTATTTTTACATGTATGACATTCATTGTTGAATGAATATTTTGATATTAAAAAAACTTTTTTGTATTTCAAATTTCCAAAATAAAAACTCAATTTAAAATTTAGCATAAAAATAAATATAGTTATAGTGTTTAAACTTAAGGCCCTTTGATAGGCAAATTAAAAAAAACAATAAAAAAGTTTATTAAAAAATGGCAGTTTGTTGTGACCAGGAGCGAATTTACCAATAGGCTAACTAGACTAGAGCTTAGGGTTAAAAGGTTCAGGGGGGCGCAAAATTTTAGATTAAAGCTAAAAAGAAAAAGGCGAAGATCTGTTATATAAAATCTCAGAACTATTGTTCATGGTTTTAGTTTTATTCAAAATTATAAAAATAGAGTCGGATAACTCAAGAAGGGTGGCACCCACATTAGGGCCTAGGGGAGCCAGACATTTAAATTCGCCTTTGGTTATGACGTACAACTAACTAAAAAAAATTGTTTGGAACGCAAACAAAAACATAGAATTAAGTGTATAACATGTTCCTACACCAGCAAATTATAAATTGCTGTTTAAACTCCAGAATTTGTATTCGTTATATATATTGTTAACTGTAAAAAGTGGACGTGCGTGCACTTATGTAAGCACGTTAGAAGTTATACTTCTTTGGCGTGATTAAAACTAATTTTTAATTTGCATGCAAATAATTTATTGAAATAAAATAAGACAATAATTGTTTATATGGTAACTATGGAAATCAATCCTGTTAATTTTGATGTCACAGTTTTTGAAAAATTCTCTCATAATTTTTTCATAACGCGCCTAAAGAAGTATAACTTCAAAAAGTATGTAAGTATACATTTATAAGTTTTCCGATAAAAATAAAAATATTTTTCCCCCCAAACATACAAATTCTAGAGTTGAAATTAGATTGTCGTAAAATAATGTAATATTTGGATTACATAAAAAAATATATAAAAAAAATAGTGATCATATTTTAGTAGGTACCTAAAACAATATCCTCAATCCAATCAGTCGAATCTTTCACATTGGCTGGACCCCCCCCCCCTTCACACCTTAGCTACGTCACTGCACTGCCAAATATGTTATTTCAGAGCATCATAATTTGCGCAATGAAGGTAGATACTAGATACTAAATGCTCTATATCGGGTAAAGGGTAAAAATTCACAAGGGATGCATGATATATAAATCGATATATTGAAACTATCGATATATCAAAAGTGCCTATTCGATATTAATATCGATATGTCGCCGTAAATCGATATGTAAACACCGATTATCGAAACCAATTAATATAAAATAAAAGATATTCAGGAACAGCTTTTAGTTTTTTTTCGTGTCTATATAAAGCGAATCTTAAAAGGCCATTTCTCGTATGATGACGTCATAATCCATTATTAAACACTTTTCGATGCTATGTCGAAAAACCTTTGAACAACCTGTTGCATAATGAATCATTAGGTGCGTTTGGTATCAAGGTGTAGTGTAGTGTAGTGTAGATAATTTTTCACTGAAAAGTGTAAAAAGTTCACCAAAAGTGTAAACTAAATGTACACTTGTAACAAACGGGCTAGTGTACATTCTGAGCAGATTGTACATGCGCATTAAAAAACAAATTAATGACAGATTGGCTGAGTTCATTATTTCTAGTTTTTACAGTTTTTTTTGGTCGTAAAAATGTTAAACTCACTGCCATATTTATCTTGTACCATTACATTTTGAAGCTCATTCATTTTTAAGAGACAAAAAATGTAAAAAATTGAGTACGAAAAAATTATCAAATCTGTCAAAGCGATTGTCAATTCAGACATATATCACGTGACCTACACTACACTACGTGCACCTGCTCAAAAGTCAGAACTAATAGTTGTTACACTTTTGGTCCCACACTGAAATAACAAACAGATCAGTTATTTTACACTTTTGTATAACAAACGTAATAGTGTCAAAAGTGCTTACACTTTTTACACTACACCTTGATACCAAACGCACCTATTATGTGTAACTCTTCGATGCTATAATGAAATATTATGGTTACTATGGTAATGAAGAAATAAATATTGTATCAAGGTCAATATGTTTTTAAAATGAGATATACAGGTACTGCTGTCAGTGAATCTATGGTGTTTGACATCAATTCAATAAGGCTCTAAAGCCATGAGTGTGTTGAATAAAGTATAGTGTGCAACGCTTGTATTAAATCTTTATGCGTCAGGCGTGATGTTTTCAGCACTCGTATGCGGCTGGCAGATGCGCACTCGCTAAGGCTTGTGATCGCTTGCCTACTATTCGTGCTGAAAATGCATCTGACGCATCAAAATGTATTTAGCACAATAGTTGCACAATATACTATTTTAATATAATTTCTAACGCTGTTAATTAAAATCGTAAATTTTATGCGATATTTCAATGTTTTCCGTGCGATATATCGAATGTATTGATATTCTTGTTTCGATATATCAAATACGGTGATATAGTATATTAAGTTAATATATATTGTATATATCGTGCATCCCTATACATAGGGTGGGGGCTGCCAAAGGTCCTAACCTGTGGACCCGTTACAGGACGTGGGGACCATGAATACCACCTTCCGTATGCATACTGGTATCGGAGTGATTACATACGGAAAATATTATTTTTAAGTGTTTTTATTTGTCTATTTTTTATTTATTTAGAAAAAGGTGAATTTTCTAATAAAACTTAGCTTCTAAAATAATTTAAAAAAAGAAAAATACAGATGTGTATGACGTATATATTACATTGATTATTGTTCGTTATAATTTTGAAATTTCACAATATTCACAGGGATCATGGAGGTAACAAAGCTTGCGAGTGCTGTGCGTGATTCTATGTCCATGGATCTAGCTCTTGTCACTTGTCAACTTGTGAATTTGTTTGTCAAAGTCAGTTTTCTTAACCTACAATATTTTAAAATGAAGTTCTGTTAATAGTAAATATTTAGATAAAACCTGCACTGATTGATTTATAATAATTATTATTTGATTGATTTATGTTACAAGATTAAATCGTTAAAAAAACTTGTTTTAAACAGCTTACTTCTTAAATATGTGATCTGTATTTTCCGGCAGAACAAAAATTTGTGAAGGTATATTTTTAGCAGTGATCGATAAGATTAAATTAAAATAGGATAAACTTTATTAAAGATTAAACAAAATGTCATCAAGAGACGTCAAAAATTTGTTAAAAGAAGCTAGAAACGCGATAAAAAATAAAGATTACAAATTATCATTGAGATTATGCAAGGTGAGTTTTAAGAGTGGTTTTAGAAATCATTATATTTTTTCTATTTTTAAATAATATAACCCAAACTCAGTATAAAGGAGCAGTCCTAAGTATTTACAAGAGTTCTGATACACAGTACACTCGTATGCAAAGCTGGTATTTCAGAATAAAAAACCTGTAACATACGTTAGAATAACATTTTGTTGATTACTTTTTTTAAATACTGATAAAATGTATTTATATTTAAAATAGTGTGTTTTAAAATACGAAGCAAAATATAATTCACGAATTTTGTAATTTCTTAAGAAATTATATTTTACTTTATCATTGTGTAGGTAATGATAATGTAATAAGAATATTATTAATCAGCTATATAAAAAAGCTTACAATGTGTACACAGCGTTTCGATGCTAATTAGACATCATTATCGAGAGTGTAATGGAGCGGATAACCAATGAAACAATGCAAAGCATACTCGTACCCGCATAAAACTGTGCCGCATATATTGCATTGTGAAATATAAGCTTATTAGTCACTGCCTATTATTTTCGAACTGAACTAATATAATAATATATATAGTCCCGCTAATGCGAACCCTGATTGTTCAGACATCCCGTAATCCGGACGGGATAAAAAAAAACTAATTAAAATTTATTTTCTAAATAAGAAATGTTTTTTAATTTACAATCTTACCAGAAATTTCAGCTTCATTAACAGACATTTCTTATTTAGAAATTAAATATTTATAATGAAATTAACAATCAATATGATTAGACATCCTTTCCCGTAAAAAAAATTCACTTTTATTAGTGAATTGACATAATAATATCAGACGACACTATCGCTATGATATTTTTATAGAAAGCTATAATATGAGAAAAAATGAATTGCATTGTAATAAAATCGTATTCTGGAATAAAAATGCACTGTTGCAATTAAAAAATCGATGTTGACCTTCTACTGACCGTCACAGCACCACCTATGTTAAATTTGATATCACAGTCTTCTGTCCCCCTTGACACTCTATAACTTTTGTATAAAACATTTTTTTATGGTTTGTACCGTTTACGAGATATTTCACTGCATTGTTTAAGATGTGCCACCCTGTATAGGAGAAATTATGAGTGCTTACTGTTGGCACTGTGGAGTAAATGGAAACTTGCCCGACGCGTAATCGGGAGTTTCGGGTTCAAGTCCCGACGGTGGCAATTCATTTTTTCTCATATTATAGCCTTCTATAAAAATATCATGGCGATAGTGTCGTCTGATATTATTATGTCAATTCACTAATAAAAGTGAATTTTATTTACGGGAAAGGATGTCTAATCATATTGATTTGTTAATTTCATTGTAATAAAACCGTAGGTGAATTTCTCATATGTGAATATATAAATATTTATAGTGAGAGGATATCTCTCAATAACATTGAAAAGAATATTGTTACATATTACATATTTAAAATTGATCATTTCTTTCGGTGATTCGGACGAGGTCCGGTCCCATCTAATTCGGATTATCGGGACTCGTAATATGTAGTAGATGAATGAAACTGCTGTCTGTACAGTAGCTATGTTTGTTGGCAAGTTCTGAACTGCTAAAGCGCTTGTCGGCAATACATAACTCTTCGAAAACAACTGCTTGTTTGCTGGTCGAATTCGCGAACTCATCGGATTGTTTGACCTTGGTTTTGGCAGTTCTGGACTCCTAGAACCAAGTTCAAACAGTCCGACAAGTATAAGAATTTGACCAACAAACACGCAGTTGTGTCCAAAGGGTTCTGTATTGTCAACATATGCTTTAGAAGTTCAGAACTTCATGTTGCTAATTACACAAATGACAAAAACGCATGCGCAGCTCACCAGTGCTGCCACCTGACGCGCATGAACTAAATTCTCGTTATTTTATTGCTAAACACTAATAAAAAAATAATTAAAAAATCAAAACATACCTTCTCTCTCATATGAAACAAATAAATATTGGCTAACGAGTAAATAATGGATATTGGAATCGGTAATCAATTTTAAAAATTAACGGATTTCATTATCTCTAAATAATGTAAAACTGCAATATTAAATAAGCTATAGTATAGTTAATTTTATTCATTAAAATATAATCAAATACTTAACCTAATATTATACTTAAAGTTAAATAGATACCTAAGTACAAAAAAATTTTATAAAAAAAAAATAGAACCTCCTTCAAAAAAAGCCACTAAAAAGAGGAAAATAATAAAATTTTGAGGTCGGCGCCAATTTAATTACACAATATCTACTTTTATTTTGTTAAATTGGTGCCGACCTCAAAATTTTATTATTTTTCTCTTTTTAGTGGCTTTGTTTTGAAGGATGTTCTATTTTTTTTATAATTTTTTTTTAATTTTTTGGTGACTGCAATTATGTAGTTTGCACGTTATTAACCGACTTTTTTTCTTGATATTTGATTACTAAACTAAAAAAAAAACTACTGAACCGATTTAAGTAAAATTGTTGTGAGACTACCCTGAAGGTATGCCCTATTGATTACAAAAAGAATCATCAAAGTCAGTTCACAAATGCATTTGATTACTAGAAAAAAAAAGAAACTACTGAACCGATTTAAATAAAAATTATATGGGACCGTTCCGTAAACTCAACGGCGTCGAAATTATTCAAATCAGTCAACTCCTGGAGAAGTTATGGCTGAACAAACATTAAAAATAATAATAAAAAAATATGCGGAAATTTTTTTTCCTTTATCTTAAAGATTTCTTGGAAAAATAATTTTAACCGGCTGTAATTTCTGAGCGATGTATTTGAGATAATTTTATATGAACTTTTTTTTTTATTGGCCAGTGAAATCAACTTCCGTAGGTATAATTTCCCAGCATCAGTCATAGAAAATGCAGCTATAAAAAATGAATTTGCGTTTACAATGTATAATTTTAATAACATTTTTGTCACCGTTGAAAATCAAATACGAACAATATTGGAAAAAAAACTTATATTGATATCCAGTATTCATTTACGCATCTCTATCGGTCAGCAGTGAGCATATTACAAAAATAAAAAAAAACAAAACTGAATTCCTATGTAACAATTTAATAGGTGTGCTTGTTGGTAAATTCTGAACCGGTTCTAAACCCCCAAAGCGTTTGTCGGCAATACAGAACTCTTCGGACACAACTGCGTGTTTAGTGGTCAAATTCTTGGATTCTTCAGACTATTGGAAATTGGTTTTAGCAGTTATAGGCTCCTAGAACTGCCAGAAGCCTAGAATTGCTAGAACCACGTTCGAGTTCAAAGAGCCTGATAATTTGACCAGCAAACACGCAGTTGTGTCCGAAGAGTTCTGTATTGCCGACATACACTTTAAGAGTTCAGAACTTACCAACAAAAAGGATTTTTCGTATATTGATGCTATAATTATTAATTTCATTTTATGAAATCGTAAAAATATCTATATATGATATTATGCTGATGCAATGATAATACTGATGATGGTTGATTCATTTAGTTTATTTAATGATCCAGTTCGCTTTTCGCTGCAGTGCAAAAAGAAAACTCTGCATCATGCATGATTTGAGGTACCTTCCTGCTTGAGTCGCAAACACTGCGTCGAACTAAGTTTTTTCAACAACATGCATTTTCAACCTAAACAAGCTCAAAGTGATGTAGTCCCTCGAGGGGCCTCACCATTTTTGCGAATTTATTGGTGAATGAATTTCATTCGACTCAGCATTCGTAACGCTCACATACCTTGATAGATTTTGGGTGATCTACACGACCACTGGAGGGCTAATAATTCGATTTGAAATAATTGATTTCAGAATAAATGTAGAGGTGAAATATTTTCACTCAATGTTAAACAAATTAGAGTGAAAAAAAAATGTATAAACCAGAAATTTAACGGAAGTGGTTTTACTTTTTGACAATGCCGCATTAAATAAATTTGTACAATTTTCTTAATGGCTATTATGATATTCATTCATTGCGTTCTTATAAGTTGCATAAAAATAGTACAACTTGTCCTTGTCGTGGACACATGTCGAACTGTTTCCGCTAACGCAGATTGGTTCTTTTCCGTCTCCGTTTAGTTTGTATTGTATTTTACGTTGATTGAGTAAATTTTTTAGCGAAAACAAACAAAAACATTGCCAAGGATTATATTGAATATTGATAGCTTGGAGATTACAAACCCAATCAAAGAAATTATCATATAGAAAAGTTAGCCGGTTACTGCTTATATCTATTGTTTCAATACTACATTTTGAACTTTGGAAAGTATTTTCATCCAAAAATGATATTTCGTTGCCTTGTAGAAAAATGTGTTTTAAACTTGACATTCCTAATGTAGATTGAAGTAGTGTTTTCAGTTTATTATATGATAAATCAATTGTTTCCAAATTGTTTAATTCTTGAAATGTTTGTACGCCTATATTATCAATTTTATTATGAGAAATATTCAGCAATTTCAATTCTGTAACAGAATCGAATAGACGTGTTTCCAAATTGGATATTCTATTTTGCGATAAATCTAAATCCTGTAGTTTTTTTAGAGAATCAAAAACACCGGGTATCAATGAATCGAGTTGATTTTGTGATATGGTCAGTACTGTTAAATTTTTTACTGCATCAAAGGTTCCTAACGGAATTCTTGTAAAACCATTTTTAGATATATTTATTATTTTGATGTTTGGTGATTGGTCAAATATACCCAATGGTATTTCATCGATCTTATTGTTTGCTAATTTTAACTCTTCCAAACCGTGCAACGGATCAAGAATGCCTAATTGTATGACCGTAAATTTATTGTTAGACAAATCTAAAATCTTAATTTTGTTCGGCTTGTCGAAAATACCTAATGGTATATTAGTAATCTTATTAGAGGATAAATTTAGCGTTGTCAAAACTGACAGTGGATCAAATATTCCCAAAGCTAGACTTGTCAAGGCATTGTTCGATAAATCTAAAATTGTTAAGTGTGTTTGCTGATCAAAACAGCCCAGTTCCAAATTCGAAATTAAATTGCCCGATAAGTTCAATGTAATTAATTTCTTTAGTTTATCAACTGCAACAACGTCTATGACAGTTAGCTCATTCATCGATAAATCTAACATTTGTAAATTTGGCAAATCGGCAAACAGTCCATTTGAGATCGATTTGATTTTGTTATGTCTTAAATTTAGTGTGGTTAATTTACTGATATCCGAAAAGCATTTCTGTTCAAATGCAAGTAGTTCATTGAAGCTCAGGTCAAGATCATTGAGGTTCGGAAGACCTTTAAAAGCTTGTGATTCAATTTTGAAAATCTTCGTGTATTGAATCTTCAGTTTCGATACCTCCGGATATTCAAAAGCGTTTGTGGTTATTATTTTTATATCAGAGTTACTTATTATAATCGCTTTATAAATATTCTGAAACAAAATTCTACATTAATTCCAGATTTTTATTTTCAATGAAAACAGTTGTAAAATTAATTTGATATAATTTTATTTTTTTAATATTGAATTACCTTATCGGATATCTTATTTATATCGTAGATTGCAATGTTCTGACAAAACACTGTTTGCATATATGTAGTACATGGATTTCTTGTCTGCGACATGACGATTGGTAATAATAGACACATCATTAACGGTAACGAAAACTGCCGAAACGCCATTTTAAATCTGTTAATGAAAAAAGATTGAGACAACTGATTTTATCCTTATTATTATTTTTTAATTTTTATTAAAAACAGAAATCGGAGTAAATTCAGAATTACTGTTTTAATCGACTGTTGTTTAATTGTTGCATATTTTATTTTCATAGCAGAAATATTAAAATTAAATAATATTAATTAGGACCTTGAATGTATACAAAATTATATAATAGCAGTGAACACCATCTGCAGGTAAATTTAAATCTCTGTAGAACAGTAGGAGTAGGTATAATTATTTTTTTAAGAAGTGATTTTAATTTATTTAAATTCGTCAAACAGTAAAAAGTTTACAATTGTTATACAAGATTCTAGACCTATTGGTCTATAACTCTTACACGCTATTACAGTAAGAATAATGAAATTAATATGTTATGATAAATAATAGTTTAATACGGCTGAAATGCAATTGAAAAAAAAATTTTTTTTCGTTTTAATATGTTATAATTTGTTATGAGGGGAAAATATACAAAAAAAAAAACCCTACACTTTTTGCACTAATGCAACTATTGGTATATTGGATGTATTTTATTATTTTATATTGTTATATGTTTTAATCTTTTATGTTTGTGTTTTACTTTTACGTCATATTATAATTATTTATCTATCTTTTGTTTAATGAAATTGTTTTCGTTTTCATTTTATCATATTTTATTCAAGTCGATGTGCAGAACCTCATGAAACAGTCCGTATATTTTTGTAATCAAATACTTGTACTCTTATTTTATTTTGTTTTTGATAGAATTTTATATAGTAAATACCTAATATAATGCATAAATTTTCTTACCTTTTTAACCTTAAACTTGTTGTCGGTGTAAAAAATGTAAATATTCTAATTTCTAACGCAACACTAAAAAGCCGTAGGCTGTAAATAAATAACTGGAAAATCCAGCGGCTATGAACAAGAGAGATTTAAACACTGACAAGGATGACCACAAACCGCACCTATTTTTACTTTTTTTGGCAGATAAATACCTACAAAGTGCTTCAAAAAGTAATGAATGAATTTTTCTTTTTAATTTTTATTTCAAACATCTTCATTAAGTTTACAGAATTCGACATATTTTATCTGTAAAAGAAGACAGTCTCTGTCAATAAATTCAATTGTTTTATATATTATATTAAAAAAACAAGTGAACAACAAAATAAACAGCGCTAGTTAATTTAAAACAAATGAACAATACAACTCACCTTTTAAAGTTATTTTTTTAAATTCTGATTTCTGAAACAAGTATAACAAACAGATTAACGCTGCAGGTTTCTGATACGACTTTCAGCTTTAATCAAGTTTTACGAATGTCTTGTTTTCAGCTAAATGGAGATCTCCATTAATTAGGTACTTCGGTGAAAACAAATAACATTCTTAAATCTAGATTTAAAGCTGAAAGCCATATCAGAAACCCAGCAATAATGTTGTTACATTTATGTTATTTAATTAAATGAATGCATAATGACTGCATTCATTTAATTATGTATTTGGTCACGACCTCCGTGTTAAAATTTGTATTTATTGTATATTTGGTTATAATCCACCTTAGATTATGCTTGTTCCAAATTAATTTACCTTGATATTTGATAGGAATTCTATCTTGTCTTGGTGTTTTTAAAAATGGATACTTCATCGTTGTTTTCACCTGTTGTGTTTACTTTACATGTTGAGTTGTCTGTAGTCTAGCAGTGGTGTTGGAATATTGACTCTCGCATGTAGTGGTTTTTCAGTGACAGAATGCTTTAAAGGGAGAAAGTCGATCGTTTGAAAATGTGTCACTGTGTGAGTAATGTCAACTCAATCCGCCGCGATAGTGGAAAGTTTAGGGTTAAAATCCCTACGGTGGCATAGGTTTGAATTAATTAATTTTTCCTGATTACAGCATTGTGTTACGTCATTGTTCTTTACAACAGGTGTTTTCATATACTGTTTGCAGTCATTATGCATTCATTTAATTATGTATTTGGTCACGACCTCCGTGTTAAAATTTGTATTTATTTCTGTTATTTTTTTAACTGCGATTACGAAATTTGTATTTCCGGGGGTGGCAATTGGTAAATATCAAGTTGCCAAACCTAAATCTACCTCTGCGCATTGGTTATTTTATATTTTACTACAGTTTTTCTATTTCATATTTCAGTTAATACTAAAAGAAGACAAGGAAAACTACATGGCCTTGGTTCTTTTTGGCGTTACACTTCAGGAAAACGGCCAAAGGGATGATGCGCTACACGCTTTTCATAAAGCAGTTAAAGTTGATCCGAAACAGATTCTTGCATGGCAAGGCTTAGCTAGTTATTATGAAAAAGAAGATTCACCCGAATCGCAAAAAGAACTCGCGACGATATATGAACAACTTCTGGAATTAGAAAGGTTACCATTTTTTCACACCGGAAGTTTTGCACGTAGTATAAGATTGAATAATAAATTTTCAGCTTAGATTTAAGGAAGTGGTCGGATATTCATAGATAACGGCTTGCACAAAAAGAGTCTCATAAATAATAATCAACTAATATTAAAATATAAATTGTCAGATAAAATCTTAAGTATATTTGAACATATTTTTTTCTATCAAAAGTCAAAACGCCTGTTTGAAAATGACAATTGTGTTGTGACGTCACACTGCAACGTTTCCAACTCTAGGGCCACTTATCCATGACAAGAATTTTCACCGGAACGGTAAAAGAGCAAAAATTCTTGTCATGGACAAGCGGCCTAACAATCCGGCCCATATATCATCAACTCTATTTAAAATAAATAATTGGGTTTTTAAACGAATTTTTTTTTTACTTAAATGGAAGGACCACATCAAGTTTTATAGCAAAACTGTTTTTATTTAATTTTTTTGCTTACTAATTAAAAAGTTATATTTAAATAAAAATTAATTTTTAAACTCAGTTCCGATAACGCGCCGAAAGAATCCGAACGCGTGTGACGTCATTATGTTATCTATGGTCTTTGTATCCATGGTTACCAAGTTAAAAATTTATTATTTTTGATAGTATGTGTAATACATATACACAAATACCAACAAATGCAGACACATTTTAACATAACGACGTCACAAACATTCCTGGCGCGTTTTGAAGTCACGTGATATTTTTAAAATTTTTATACATTTTAATTAATTTTTAGTAATTTATCTATAGCTTTAAAAAAAATTTTCTTTTCGATTTTCAATATTATTTATGTTAAATTATTAGAAAAAATTAAAAAATTAATAATTTTTTTTAAACTTAAATACCCAATTGTATTTAAGTTTAGTACGACTGTAAATTTACAATGATAGGATTATTGAAAAATCAGCCAATTACATAATATTCCATTGCAATCTAGAAAAATTCAATTTTATCAACCAATGTCACAGTTGGACTCAAACCCGAAACTGCAACTATCGCAGCGGATAAGTTATCAGTTACTCTACTATTAACTGTGGCATGATTAACTAATTAAATTATTTCTATATGAAGCAAATTGTCGCATGATGCGGTTTATACAGGGTGTCCCAAAATTGCTGGGACACAGAGCTACCACGTGTAGTAGAAGTCAAAATAAGTCGATTGGACCCAACTTATTTATATACCAAAATGTACCGTTTGCCCGTGAGAAGAGTTCAAAGTTTACATAAAAAAACACATTTTTGTACGCTGTTCAGAAATGAGTGAAACAGATTGAATGAAATTTGACAAAAGTGCATTTTAGAGGATTACTCTCCTTTCGGTAATCAAAGAAACCCAAAAGAAATTGTAGAAGGGTTAAAACCACCCTCACCCCCTGATATTTTTTTCAGAACTTTCATAGGGGCGGTAATACGGTTCTCAAATTTTTTTAGCGAGAAGACTGATTAATTATCTTTATTTTGTTACTCTTGTAAAAATTTCGTATTCCGCATAGTTCCGAATGAAAAAAATGTTTTCTTAAATAATGCTAACAGATATTCCTAGTACAAGTTTAATAAAATTGTAATACAAAATTTTATATACAAAATTTTATGTAAACTTTGAACTCTTCTCACGGGCAAACGGTACATTTTGGTATATAAATAAATTGGGTCCAATCGACTTATTTTGACCTCTACTACACGTGGTAGCTCTGTATCCCAGCAATTTTGGGACATCCTGTATGTGACAATTTACTTAATATATAAATAATTTAATTAGTTAATCGTGTCATAGTAGAGTAACTGATAACTCATCCGTCGCGATAGTAGAAGTTTCGGGTTTGAATCACGACTGATATTCGTTGATAAAAATGATTTTTTCTGTATTGCAATGTAATGTTATATACTTGGCTGATTTTCTAATAATCCTATATATTATATACAGTAGAATCCGGATAAAACGACTTTCAAGGGACCGGCGACATTATGTCGTATTAACCGGACGACGCACAAAGCGGACGCATAATATATATATGAAACCTAACTTGAGTTTGCATTTACGTCGCTAAAAACGGTTAGTTGTTATAAATGAAGTCGTAATAGACGGACTCTACTGTATCTAATAACAGCAAGTATAGTTCCTCTATTAGAAGTCCCCAGTTCCCGGGTTCTAGCCCGAGAGCTGGTAAAAGTGTCAATTGGATTTTCAATTTATTATTCAAAAAAATAATGATTTGAAAATATGAATTGGTGCTAGGCCCAAATAACCTTAGCTGTTGGTGGTCTTTAAAACACACACAACAGCAAGTATAGAAAATATTGAACTGGTAAATTGTTCCCCTTTAAGCAGTACATACTGTGGCATTTAAAAAATCCAAGAGGTAAGCTTCCCTAGAAACAGTATTTTTTGTGTTTATTTATCGTTTATTTTTTAGTGATCAGACAAAATATTCAGATTTATGTAATAAGTTATCAAATGTGGCTGCTCAGTTACAAGATCCTATTCACGTGTCCTCTATTTTGCATAAGTTGGCCACGTCTAATCAGAACTCGGAAGAAATGAAGCGCGTGGCTTGGCTGGCCCTAGGATCATTGTTAACGCAAATTAATAATTTACCTGACGATCTTTCACCTTTGGTAGGTATTGTTAGAAAAGTTAAATACAAATAGTACTCGACTTTACGAGTTAAACTTTGTTCCTAGGGTGCGTTCGTTAACTAGAATTTTAATATGTGAGTCAGTTAGACGCTCTCGTCTGCCCGAATAAACGCCTGTACAGTAGTATAACAGTTGAATTTCATATACTGAGATTACAAAATATGCATTCTTGAAAAAAAATTGTCAGGAAAAAAATGGGTTAGTTAATATTGAGAATAGAGGACATTGTTGTGAAATGGTCAGCGTGCTGCCTTTGGATCAGACTGTCGTGGGTTCGAATCCCACCTCTGCTCATGGATATTTTGTGATGTCGTTTTCGACCCAGCTTTGATATTTAATGATACTGGCCAGATACATTATTTGGTGAAGCCAACCCCCCCCAAGTGATATTTTCTTGTATATGCGCATATGCTCCATATATGTGGACATATACAACTGGACATACCTTTTTAAAATTTAATACAGGGAATTTGAACAAGTAACGTTTGTGTAACGAGTAGCTTAAATAAATTCGGGAACTCACATGAATTGCTTGTATCTGTAAACCTAGATTCTTTCACTTTTAAAAATCTGATATTTCTGTTGTTGTTTAATTAAATCTGTTACTTGGCTGTCCAAACATTGTTTAAAGAATGGTTCCAAATGAATTTTCTTACGACTGAAATATCCTACCTGATATAAAGTACACTACAAACTTAATAATCTAACGTTCGATAGTCTGTAAGTTATTTTTGAAATGTCGACCTGTCAGCAATACAAACAAGTTATTAACACTGAATATAAATCAGAAGATTTTGCGTAAAAAAAATGTGAGTGACGCGGTACTCACATGACTTGATGTCTAAACATGTGAGCTTGTATCAGTTCGGTTTCACAAACGTGCAAATGTCACCCGAAAACAACTGACGTCGCCGATACACACGTGCTGTGATTGTGTGCGCGAGCAGTGTGCGCAAGCAGTATGCGCGAGAACGCTCCCCACACACACACACTTACGCAGGCACATCAACTAGACTTACGGTCTGACGCTCGAGAGCTAAGATGTTTACATATCAATAGAAATAATTTCTTGATTATAAAACTGGAGGTAAAAATTAAAAAATGCATAATATTTTGTTTGCATGTATTTTAGTTCGAAACAACTCTAGTAAACATCTTAAAAGAACCATCGTCAGTGTCGACTGATTACTTTAAGAGATATTTGAAACTATTGTACAAACACAAAAAATTTTCCGTTTTAATAACAGAAGCGATTAGAATGTACGAAATGCGCAAAACTGACGTGTATCCGTTGGAATGGATATGCAAAGTTTTTAGCGAACAGGCGATACAAAATGATGGTTTTGATTGTTGCAACGAAGTCAACAAATACATAGATCGTCTTCTTGAACTCAACTCTGAATCAACAATGGCTCTCTTATCTAAAGCTGTAATATTATTTAAGGAAGCGAATCATATGGAAAGTAGAGAAATTGCAAATAAAGGTTGGTTAGTATCATATTATGAGATTTGATATTTGCTATGTGCGTAAGTGGGTACAAGAGGCGGCGTGTATCAGCAAAGTATTGCGTTTCTTGTAAGACATATTTCCAAAAATATTCTAGGGAAGCTCGACTAACAATTTATGAATCAAACTTAGCAGTGGGAGAGTTTCTCACTTGGCAAAACTCGAAATCTGAAAATCTTTCGACGTAAATGTATGGATTTTTTCTTCTGCTTTTCATGAAAATCATCAGGAAAGGTTTCCCCACAAAATAAACGATCCGTTTTATAATTGAATGTTTGTTCCTGTGATCAAAGACTTGGGCCAGTATATGATGATTTGAAGGCATCGAAGTTTTTCTCAGCATGCTTCTTATTGTTTGAGGCCTGGTGTACTCTTTCCTGCATTCCTTTTCCTTTTTTCAAGAGATTCGCTCTTCCCATCATTTCTTAGAATACTTGCTTTTATTAACCCTTGAATAATCCCTTTGTAATTGACTTGACAGGCATTATCATTATCCCCCACTTCACCATCACAAATCAAGCACTTTAACAAATTTTAAAAGTCGCGCGCTTTATGCGCAATCAATTTAAAAGAGCTGAACTCATTGAAACTTAATATCATTATCAAATAAACCACTCCGTGGCCCCCACAACAGAGTAATCTGCCAGGTTGTATCAGCGACACAGGCACAAGATTTTTTAAGAACTTGTTAGTTTCGACAAGCCAGTTTTCGTAATTATTCACAATCAATTATTTCAAGGCACGACAGCAAATCATTCGATTAGAGTGGAGAACTATCAGACAATTTCGAAATTACAAATAAATGGGGAAAATTTTAATTAAATCTTATGTAATAATGTGAAATTACTAGGGGTGCGTTCCACTTGGCGACCATTGCGCCCACTACGCGCGCGCCTTATGGCCGCGCTCATTACGTTTGATCGTTGTAGGCGTTGCAATCGCCATGTGGAACGCACCTTAGTAGTATCAATAATATTTTTATTGATTTTCTTCGCAATTATTGAATTTAATTTTTTTAGTGGTACATTTAAGACCTACTTTATTGTACCCTTGGATTTTGTTGAGCGAATGCAATTTGAAACTACATTGCTATTCGGAAGTAGAAAATTCCGCTTGTCAAGCATTGCGAATGTTGGATTCGCTGCCTCAGAAAGATGACAAGTTAAAACTTAAATTGAATCTTGTATTGTTGGATGCTTATTCTAGAGGTACAGAAATCGAAAAACTCAACCAAGCCATAAATATTTGTACTGAAGTAAGTGTGTTCTTTTTTTGTTATAAAACATCGATACAAATTATTACGTAATTATTTTTTTAAATGTTGTGTAGATTTACAAGTCGGAATCAGATAATGAAAAAGTTCTTTCGATTCTTGCGAGGTCCTATATTGCCTTAGGAAACAGTACGGAAGCTGAAAAGTATTTAGCAGAATTAGAAGCTAAAGATAATTCTTCATTTATAATTTTGAAAGTACTCGCATTAAAAAAGAATGGAGAAATCAGTGAAGCGATGAATTTATTGTTATCAGTTGCAGATACCAATTCAGCAGATATATTAATTGAAATTGGTAAATTCTATTGGGAAATGAAAAATTACCAGGAGAGTTTAACGGCATTTTTAAAGGTTTGTTGTCATCATAGATAAAGTGAGTAGTTGTCATTGTTTTTTTTTCTAGTGTAAACACAGACGATTTGATTTTGACACAAGAAAAGTCTTGCTTAACAACGTTGCTACCAACTTCTGTTTGCCTTGTCCATGATCTTAGAATTTGGTGAATACGTGGGAAATTGGACAAAGTTCAAATAAAACACTGTGTTATTTCTATTTCGTGATGTTTCGTCATATATTTATGATTTCTTCAGGCTCTAAAAACAATTAACGAACAAACCGTGAGGCGGGTCGTGTATTAGGAGTATTAGGACTCTACAAGTGCGACCTTGAGGTCCACACGACCAACTTTCCAGTATCTTTAAGATCATATTTCCGTTGATCTGCTTCGATATTAACCCTAACGAAGTCGATATCATTTTTCGTTCGCCAGATTTCATGTTAGAAAGAAATAACCAGGCCTCTCTTTTCCATTGGCCACTCTGGGCAAGTGCCCAGGGCCCCGCGATCGATGGGATCCCCTAGTTCCTGCCAGATCACCAACTGATAACCGATATTGCCGATAAATATATTTATTTTGCGAAAATCAAACGATTTATAACAGATAATTACTGACTGTGATTGCAAAGAAATAAAAATAACGCAGTTGAATAAATCTAGAATTTTGCTTATCTACTCCTTTGGCCTGTTTTAATAAAATAGTCCTCTGTCATAGGGGCCCTATTATCCCAAAGTGCCCAGGGTCTCCAATAGGTTAAAGATGGCCCTGGAAATAACTACGCACATACGTACGTACACCATACACACACACATACTTATTTTCAAAAATATTCTAAAAATACTGTATTGGCCTCGAAACATATAAATATGTTTTGATTTATATTTTCGAACCTATTACAATAACTTCCTATGGGAAGCTAATAAAAATTTACCATGTTATAACATGGTAAACTGTTAATTGCTTTGTTTGTTAATTGTTTTTGGAGCCTGAAGAAGTTATAAATATATGACGAAACATCGCGAATTGGAAATAGCACAGTGTTTTATTTGAACCGTGTCCAAATTCCCACGAATTCAACAAAGTTGCTACCAACTATAAAAAAATTAATATCTTGTTTGTTAAAAAATAATACAAATTGAAGAAATATTTTTAGGCAGTTCTAACATTCGATTTTTTTTTCCAATTTTATATCATTTTAATATAATTTTGAATTAAGGTCTGGT
Organism: Mongoloraphidia duomilia; assembly: GCA_039654895.1. Lineage (NCBI taxonomy): Eukaryota > Metazoa > Arthropoda > Insecta > Raphidioptera > Raphidiidae > Mongoloraphidia > Mongoloraphidia duomilia. The sequence goes on from CM077516.1 coordinate 65,206,352, forward strand.
TGATATAAAGTCGGTTTTCAAATTTTTTTCTTCCAACGTGAAATTTTTTTTAAGAATTAACATTCTGAAACATTATATAGATTTTATCTTTCAGGCAGCTAAATTAGATCCAAATTGCAACGAGAGTTTTGTGTACTTAGGTCATTATTATTCAGAAAATGGTGACATCGAAAAAGCCAGAAGATGTTATCAAAAAGCGTTTAAAATCAATCCAGATTGCACTGAAGCAGGAATTGGTCTAAGTAACATTTATCGAGAACAAAAAAATTGGGTAAATGAAATGAGACAGTCAGCTAAATTTCGAGAAGTTGTATATCAGTTTCTGTGTGGTAATATTTTCAGATTGCAAATCAACAATTACTAGAAAGTGTAACGACAAGAGCTGGTGTGGGAAACAGTCGTAAATGGGCGTGGCTACAAATGGGATTGCATCACTTAGATCAAGCAAATGCTTATGAAGCTATTAATTGTTTACAGTGGGTTATTCGGGCTGATCCTAACAACAGGTAATCAGATATCAATACAAGTAAATAATCTCGTAGCTTTGTCTATAATTAGGAGGTTTCATTTAGACGAAAATACTGATAATGATACTGTCACATCATTATAATAAAGATAACTTTAAGACTAAAAAATATAAAAATTAAAAGGGAAACTTCCTTATTTTTACTTAGATGTACAGTTTATAGGATACTTATACCGAATTAGTCATTTTCAGAAATTTTGTCGTATGTCTGTTCCGGGTCAACTCAAAAACTACTGAACCGATTTTGAATGGATTTTCATGATAGTGTTTGTTGTTATACATCAGGGAATAGGATAGACTGTATATAATCGCGATTCTCCTAAAAGGGGTTGAACATTAGTTAAAAAATAGATAGTAACGACAGTGAAGCCGCAGATAAAGGCTATAGAGACAGTATATTATGTTTATGATGATGAATGATAAATATAAGGTTCTGTACTTCAATGCCAGACGGCAATAAGAACTTAAAATTTTTTTTGCTATACCCACTATAAAATAACTACTTGACAATTGACATGCATATATACTGGCCTGTAATGGGTCACTTAACAGGCAGGTGTCTGGAAAGTGTTTTCAAATACACTGGTGTGGAAAGTAAAAGTAATTTAATGTTTTTCAATTTATTATTTTTAATAATAAATAAATAAAAAATCAAATATTTCATATTCTCCTAGCTATGTCTCGAATCTTTGTACCTTGTAGAGTTCATATAGCGCAACGCCTTTTGCCACACGCGGTTACTGACCGCCTTTTGATAGACAGCTTAGCAGTCATATACAGTATACATGACTTATGCATATACAATTACAAACTAGCGACAACTACATATACATGCCTGTAACGAGTGAACTTGTCTATTGTGTGATGTGATCATGAACTCAAACATTTTGAAAATGAAGTGAAAAGTAGCTATTTTATAGTGGGTATGGTAAAAAATACCATTTATATCTCGTGCGTAATGACTGATTCATGTGATTGTCACTAACTCGTCAGTAATATACCTCATTATGACACTAGATATACAGTCTACTAATGTACTACTTTGAAAATCGTTGACAATCGGTATCTGGTATAAAGGAAAAAATCTTGATCACTTTTCTATTACATTGAGAGCCCTTAAAGTTATGTAAAGTAATATACAGGGTGGTAAACGTAACTGCTACACATAGGGATTTAACCCGTAATATCAAACTTTCGCGATTTCCTGCTTCCCTAATTATTTTAGGAAAAATATCTTCAAGTAATAGTTTTAGAACATAAAATTCTGCATCTAAATCATTAAACAAAATTAATTTTGCATGCTTTGTAACGACAGAAATTTGATATGAAAATGTCAAAATTACCTCAAAAACAGATAGCAATAGCCATGGAACTTGAACAAAATGATTAGAAATTATTCTGACAGCTAAAACGTCATCATTTTGTTCAAGTTCCATGGCTATCGCCATCTGTTTTTGAGGTAATTTTGACATGTTCATATCAAATTTCTGCCGTTACAAAGCATGCAAAATTAATTTTGTTTAATGATTTAGATGCAGAATTTTATGTTCTAAAACTATGATTTGAAGATATTTTTCCTAAAATTAGGGAAGCAGGAAATCGCGAAAGTTTGATTTTACGAGTTAAATCCCTATGTGCAGCCGTTACGTTCACCACCCTGTAGATTATAAGCCAAGTGTAACAAGCAAATGTATTTGTTTGTTAAAGCCACTGTTGGGAGAGTTTAGCCGATGCTTACTTGATGCGAGGTGCTTATACGTCGGCATTAAAATCTTATCAAAGAGCGAAAGAGCTGTGTGCCGACGCCCTTTATCCTGCATTGCAGAGTGCGCACATCAAGAGCATTCTCAGAGTTTATACAGAAGCCAGAGATGAATACATACCAATACTTGTTAAAAATCCAACCTATGTTCCCGCCTTGAAAGGACTTGCTGAAACGCATCTTGCGATAGCAAAGCAGTATAAACAGCAACAGCTACTCGGGTGCTGTAGAGATAATGCTCAAGCTGCGGTCGATAATGCTACACTGTAAGTTTTATAGAACCTTTATTGTTAGCCAAGAGTTCTTACCGAATATTTATATGCAATAGTTCCTTGGTTCTCTGTAATAAAATCTATAAATTTGGATACTGTTTTCATAATTTTGATAATTGTGATCTGAAACTTCTTACAGACTATAAAGTTTATTATATTTTTACAGAGCTATAAAAGAGCGAAGCGATTTATCATGTTTATGGAAAATAGTAGCCGATACATTTTCTCTCGTTGCAAATCTTCCTATTAAACATTGTCATCTAACCATATTGTCAGCGTTGGCATCTTCTGAAACTGAAACAAAAGATGAAAAAACGACATTAGACAGAGAGCAATTGTTTATTCTATCAACTAGATGCTATTGTCGTGCGTTGAACTTATCAGACAATAGTGTATTTATTTGGCATGATTTAGCAGCAAATTATTTTTCGCATTCGAAACACTTTAGCGGAGACCAATCTTACCAACTTAAACAACGTTCGTTTGATATTGCAAAACATTGTGTTACTACTAGTCCACAACGTTGGCAACACTGGAATTTGTTAGGTGTTATTGCAATGGAATTAAACAAGTATTCGCTGTCACAACATGCGTTCATTAAAGCCACTAGCTTAGAGAAAAAGAATGCAGTATCGTGGACTAATTTAGGCGTTCTTTATTTAAAATTGGATAGTATGATATTAGCAAATCAAGCATTTACTGAAGCGCAACGAAGCGATCCAGAATACGTAAATAGCTGGGTTGGACAGGTAAGCTTCAATGGAACAAAACACAGTCGAAGCTGTCAGATTGCAAATAGTCGGAATCAGATGTATTTAGTATAATCACAAACCGTTTTGAAAGAAACATGTACGGCACAGAAGGGGATTTGCATGTTTTGTTTTTAAATGGTCGTATTTTTTTAGTTTAGTATTTTTAACAAAAGTAAAGTTCAAAATAAGGGGTTTGTGATGTCATGCATTGATCAAAATCCGTCAAGATAGCCTAGCTGTCAAACGTTGATTTTATTTGATTAAATTAGTATTTTTTGAAGTTTTAATTCTTGCATATGACTTGTTAAACATTGCTTCGTACCTGTACGCAAAAATATTGTAAATTCAATTTAACACTTACAATTCAAATGTCAAACAAGCATTGATAATTAAATGCGACTTGCGCATGCGCTGAGTAAGATCTTGTGACGTCACATGTTTTCTTCTGGAACACATATTTCAAACATTGTTTTAAAATACTAAAACTCGATAACGTAAATTTCGTTCAGCCTTTCGTCATAATATTCAAATTTAATCTCGCATATGTGAGAATATAAAAAATGCAATCTACAGCTTGATGAATGACCCACATTATAAACCTCATAAAATTATCCACTGAAAAGAATAATGCAAATGCACTACTATTATGCAAGCACTTTGTAGCACTTCTCAATAACAATTAATAAGAAAAAATATTATATATTATGGACGTAAAATGTATACCAAAAAAAGGTGTGAACTCAACTTAACTGTTGTACGTTTGATATTAGATAAGAATTTAGTTTATCTGTACGGCAGGCAATAATAGCAGAAACGCTGGGGCACCAGGATACAATGGATCTGTTCAGACACAGTACGCAGTTGGCCGTACATCCGCAAGGAGGTTTAGGCTATGCGCACTGGGTTTGCAATACACTTATTTCAATGGGCGAAAAGGCGAAAGAATTGTATGAAATACGAAACATGCATGCGGTTACTGTTGCGACTGACGCTCTCACTTGGTACAATGGTAAGCGTGTATTTATGATTATCTTTTTTTCGAGAGTTTTTATCAGTTCAGCACTTGTGCACTGTGCGTGCTTGTAAAAAATTAAAAGTTGAAAAAACTAAAACCCGACTACGAAAAAATAGAAAACAAGCTTTCGATTCGAGAAGTAGTTGAATAAAGAGAGGTTAGTTTTAGTTGCTACGTTTTATATTTGAAGCTTGTTTTTTACATTTTCGTAGGCTGCTTTTTGTTTTTTAAACGTTTTTTTTATTTAGAACTTTTTAGTTTTGGAATCCACTTGGCAATCCCTTGTATTTGATATCCTATAATCTATATGATATTCAGTTCTATTTATTTTTTTCCGTAGTCAGTAATTTGCGTTTATTATTCGCCATATTGAATCTGTGGTGATGTAATACCAAGACAAATCGATGGACACCTTTTTTGTCAAAATCGGTTCAGTAGTTTAGAAGCTACGGGGGAACACATAACATACGTACAAAGACTGTTAAACTCATAACCCTTCCTTTTTCGTAGTCGGGTAAAAAAATGACACTGGTGTAAAAAATATTTTCTAAGCTAGAAGAAGAACAATAGTTTGCTGTAAAAAAAGTCTTCAGTAGTGATTGTACTTATTTATCTTCTCGGAACTAGTTCGCTAATGACCTCTGTTGTCGAGCGTCTATAATCTACAATTCGAAACTAGTTTTTTATACCTTTTGAAATGACGTGTTTATAATATACTTTTACAGAAAACATACATAATGACGCATGCGCATTAAATATGCTTGGATTGTTATTGGAACGTCAAGGTTTAAACATAACAGCTGCTAAGATGTATAAGCAATCATTAGAATGTGTAAACGATGAACATAAGGACAAAGTGATTACGAACTTTGCTCGTATGTTAGTTAAGCTAGGAGAACAAGAAGAAGCCATTAATCTTTATAATCAGATCAAAGAAGCCAATTTCGTATCAGAATGTGGTTTAGCTTTGGCTAATTTTAAAGGTAAACATATAGATTTTGTTACAGATAGAATCTGTTACACTCATTGATTATCTATGTTCAGATAAGCTTTCGGGTAATCTGTATGTACTCGTTTCTATACTGATGTTCATCTTTTGTTTTCTATTTTGTAGCCAAACAATATGAAGAATCATACGGCACATACGAGAGAGCTTTAAATTGGTTAGCTCCTACCGATAATTCCAAATCTCATGTGCTGGTGGCTATGGCTGGAATGGTTTATAAATTCCAAAGTGTCGAAGATGCCAAAACTTTACTATTTCAGTGGTGTGTAGATTTTTTTTTGTTTTATTATACAACCATAATTAATTTTTTTAAAACAAATATATTTTTGATTTAACATTTTTTTTTAAATTTAGTATCCAATTGAAACCTCCATCAATCCATGGTTTATTTGCTGCGTGTGCAATGGGACTGATACATTCTGATCTTCAACTGTCTGAGTTTATATTAAAAGAATTACAAATATTTGAAGATAATGAACAATACATGAATCATATTGCTATACTCAAATCCAGCATGTATTGTATGAAGGTAAAGAGCTTGTTCTTTTAAATTGTACCATCAAAGCTATCAGATTGTTTCTAGCAAGAACCGGGTGCATTTCTGTGTCATACTATAGGCTACGAGCATAATGACAATAGGCGCCAGCGTAGCAGATTTCGGAATTTTTCAATGTGTTATATTGTTTTGAAAATTGTCAAATAAATGCCCCTTACACAGATGCCGTAATACATTTTTCTTTGCTTGTTTTAGGCCGATAGTGAGTTAGGCGTACGGACAATAAGCAAATTCATTTTTAGACACCCCGATCAAGCGTCATTATGGATGGCATTGGCAGAATTGTTGTTTAGATTGGAGAAAGCACCATCCGTTGCTGGAAAATGTGCGCTCGCCACTGTGAAGCAGGGACGATCAACAATGGATACTTCTAAGGTTAGAATTTTTCTAACTAAAAATTTATTAAAGAAGTTCATTGTTTTAATAATGCCAAATGTCCGGACATTCATTTTTTTAGAAAGTGTCTGTCAAATGACAGGACATTTATAAAATTAACTCCCCCAGGGGGAACATTGAAATGTAGTTGTGTACTTGAGATTCGTCAAATAATCTTCTAACAGTTCGCGAATGTTTTATGTCACCGCCTCTCCTACTAAAAAGTTATAGTGTCTCAAAAGTTTTTTTTTACAGAAATAGTAAACTGCTTGTTGTTTTGATTTTTTTCGCAATTTGTGTAACAGTAGGGTACATGCCAGTGGACAGTGATCAATATAAAACTTTGTTATAATGAAAGTTTATGCTCTAAAATATTTATTAGAATTTTTATTTTAATTAATTAAGTTTCGTAAACATATTAAAATCATGATTTTTAATCTATTTGTCACGTGACTAAAAACACCGCGTGACGTCAACTTTGAGTAAAAAATACATGTATCCATAGCAACGCAGCTTAGATTGTTTACATAGGTACAAAACGGTATTTTTCAACACTCTGTTTGTAGCGATAAACGAACTTTCATAAAATTATGACGTCATATTTGAGTAGAGCAAAAACGATTTTCAGCGGGCGGGGCTAGCATAAATATTTCAAAAATTATTTTTGAGCTTATTTGAAATCAGAATGAAGTGATTTAGGTGTCATTTTGTTCATAATTTACTGCTCTATTAATATAACACAAAAAAATTTTTAGTCATCTACCCTATTCTGCATTGTTACTTCCATTTCATAGGTTAAATAACTACATTTAGATACGAATTATTGACAGCTTTTGGGAAAATTGGACACTAAAAAAATTCTGGACATCAATATGTCATACTCATGTCCATGTCTAGACATTATTATGTCCGGCAACGCCAGTTTTATTTTTAATTAAAAAATCACATGTTGCCACTGTGAGATTATCATAAAGAAATTGTGAATAGGGGTATTTTTATGAAATAAGTAGGAGACCTAATAACAACTGAATATTTTAGGTCATGGCCCTTGTAAGTTTAGCAGAACTGATAGACGGAAATCTATATCGTGCGAAAAGAATTGCACAAAAGGCCATCTATAGCCATCCGAACATTGCTGATGGCTGGGCACTGCTAATTGCGTCTGTCATGGCAGAGTGTGAAGATCGGCGAGAGATTAAGACCATCGAATGGTTGCGATCTGTTGTTGGACATGTCAGAAGGAAAACAACAGTCGCTAGACCGATGGCACTTTGGCTCAGCAACTATGAAAGAAAAATTACAATTATGGCTGATCAGTACAAAATATAAATCAGTATAAAATTATGGGTAATGACGATAGCGGCTTGTGCTACAAACATAGTTTGCATATGCCGCTTAAAACATTTAAATCAACTGATTCTTTCGATTATTTATTTTTATTTGATTGTTTTTTAACTTGAATTTGCCTAAGTGCTGATATTTAGTTTGAATTAGCAAAAATCTTTCGGAAGTTTCAATAGTTTTATTTAATCAAACGATATATTATTAATTTTTAAAAATTGAGTCTTAGATTATTACATTGCATTAATATTTTTATAAGCGATTATTGTAATAGTTTGCAAATTTTATCTAATATTAATAAAAAATATATCTTTTACATTTGTAAAAATTGAAAAGAAATGATCGAGTGGATGTAATTTACAAAAAAATATTTATTGTCAACAGTATGTTTGAAATAAAAAAATGCCAGTTTCTTATTTATTTTTTTGATTTTATTCAATGTTCTGTTTACATTATGCAATTCTATTTTTACTATCATTCTATACGATTTGTTTATACTTTGGCATTAATCAAATTTACACCACATATTTAATTTGCAAACAAACATTACCTACTTTTTCTGAATCGCGCAAAACAGCAAATTTTTGCATATTTTTAGTAGGTATTAATAGTGTGAGAGCCCGCGACCGATTTTGGCGACCAAAACCGCCAAAGCTGATTTTTATTTATAAGGTTAATGTGATGTTATAATGAAGCCTTGTGACCTTCAGCTGCGGCACCAGCGGTGAGTTGGGCTACGGCAACCTCCCAAAGTAATTGATCTGTCAGAAAGAAATTAGCAATGCTTTTGTTAATTTTTACATGTGAATCCATATGTAACCATGGAAATGAAAGGCAAATATCATAAAATAAAATTAAGAAAAATCGCAGGATAGTGGACAAAATATTTGATTTATTTAATTAAATGTACGACGTTTCGTCTATATATTTAGACTTTTTCAAGTACATAAAAATTTTTATGTACTTGAAAAAGTCTAAATATATAGACGAAACGTCGTACATTTAATTAAATAAATCAAATATTTTGTCCACTGTCCTGCGATTTTTCTTAATTTTATTATAATCACGATGGACACGATTTCTAATATAAATCATAAAATAAATATTTATTACTAGCCGTTACCCGCGCCACTGCATGCGTTGCTTATTTCTTTGTAACAGATCAAATACTTTGGAAGCCTGCCATAAGACCAGGCCACCGCTGGTGCTGTACCTTCATTATTAATCATGTAAATACAAATCACCCTTGGCGAAATGTCTAACCAAAATAGGTCGCGGGCTCCCGGACTATAATATGCTTTATTTTTATAACGAAATACACTATAGCACTTTTCTTTTCCCATATTGTAACAAGTGCTGCGTTTTTTAGTGAATGAAATATGCAACATAATTACATAAGTGCCCTTAACATTTTACTTTTCATTAGTGAACAAATATAAAAATTAACAAGTTTTTTCAAAACGTATTTTCAGTAGGTATATGTTATACTTATAAAAAAACGCACCAGTACGTAAATTGATTTATTTAAAATTCTCTGTAAAATGTATTTCGTTGCAAAAATAATTATTTTTGTATTAATGTGGCTTAACTTTATCAACTGCCAAGATTGTGCTGTCAAAGGAGAACAGGTATTTCTTTTTCTTTGTTATAGTCAGAAATTAAAAATCTAAAAATATCCTATTTTGATATTTTTTATACCTATTTGAAAAAAATATGATTTTGGGGAAAATTTAAATTCGCACATTTTTTCAAATTATCCATAGAGAAAGACATGGTGGTTCTTATAAAGAAAACCGTAATTTGTACAAGATATAAAATTAAATGTGAAGTGGATGGTTGTATTAACTTTTTTGTAATATGTACAGTAGGCGACGTAGCCCCCTCATATCCACGAGGGTTTGGTTTTACCATCTCCTGCAGATCCACGCGCCTAGTACTTCGACAAGTTTTCACGCCTATAATGCAGGGCCGGATTAACCATGTCGGGGCCCCTAGGCAATGCAATACTCGGGGCCCCTTTTCGACGCATGCTGTCAGTTGATGAAATACTTCATACTTACAGAGCAGAACCATCTATTATCGAGTAGCAGAACTAATAATATGGATACGTTACGTAGCGTATTTGTATGATTCATACAATACGCTACATAACGCATCCATATTATTAGTTCTACTACTCGATACTAGATGGTTCTGTTCTGTAAGTATGAAGTATTTCATCAACTGACAGCATGCGTCGAAAAAAAGCAATAATACCTATTGTCATTGAGGATACAAATTTTCCAATTAAATTTTCACTCTATGAAACATTTTCAATTTCTTTTGTGCGCGCGCGGGGCCCCTAGGCAGTTGCCTACTCTGCCTAATGGTTAATCCGGCCCTGCTATAAGGTGTATGCATGTTTCAACCGGCGCTCGACCATTTCATGCGATTTTCCAAAACACGGATACATAGGAGGAGCCTACTGTATTTTAAAACGATTATGACCTCTGTTGTTGAGCGTCTATAATCTACAATATCTTATCCTACTGTATTTTGATTTTTCATTACAAACGATCAAACGTAACTAGTCTTCGGAAACATATTGATAATAAATAAATACGTAATATAATATTATGCTTAACTTTGTATATATTTTCGATGGATGAAAAATAAAAGGTATTTTTTTTAACAACAAAATAGGATGAATTAATATAAAACTGTATATTATTTAATTTAATTTTATATACATTTGCACAAACTAGAAAGCTAGTTTTTTCATTAGAAGATATAAATGCTGATCAACTTCAAATCCGTGTAAATTGTTAGCATCGCCTTGTAATCTCATCAAAAGGCCACCAAAAGACACATATGCTGCCAATCGACCTGCTTGTTCGACGTTAGCTTCGTCTCCCTCAATACGGTACACTTTGCCATACATGACATATTCGAACGAATCTGCCCGCGAACCTTCGTTTTCGAGACCAAGGGGGTTCCATTCACCGCCATCAGGGTAACCGTCTTCTCGTAAAGTTGTTGCCAATACCAACCGGAATTTGTCACCAAGATCCATGGGGTATAACCAAGAATTAATGTCCAAAATTAAGTCCATTTTAAATGATTCACTTTCACAGTGTAGTCTATTAACTCTGTCGAATTTTTTACCCTCGGGATCAATGTCTTTTACGTTAAAAATATCTTCAAATAACACTCCCGCCATTATTAAAGAAAACTGGTTAGTCAAATTTTAAAAATATTATACAGATTATTCCAGAAAATAACTTCAACTCTTTTTGACAAGATCTGTTTACTAATACATATTTTTGAGGTTAACTTCTGTAATGAACACAAGTCACAAATACAAATGTGAAATGACAAAATATGTGACATTCATCTCTCATCCTAGGAGGGGGTGCATTGAAGTTTTACCATAGATATAGATAACCTATGCGTTTGAACCATCGACATAATAAAACTAGACTGCCAGTCAGCTGCGCGACCGAGGCAAAAAGAGAGGGCAATAAAGTTGGGGCATATTCCGTCTTAACATGTGGATCTACTGATGGTAAAGAGCCAATAAAAAACTTCAGAAAGAAATATACATATCCCTCAACTTTATCGCCCTCTCTTGACTCTTTCATAGTTTGATGTACAGTGGTCAGTGGTGACGAGTAGTCCGGTTCTCTACGTTGATGGTTTAGAACAATTATTTTAATTTAATTTTTAATTATTTTCTGTATATTGGCAACATGACAAATATAAATTTTAAAATTTACTGGCCAAAGGCCAGCGGCAGGCAAACATCCATTTAAAAAATGCTTTTTTAAAACAAAACTTCAATTTTTAATACCGTTATATAAAATATAACGTCAGGCATTGCGGAAAAATCAATATGTTATATTCCACTGGAAATTACAAACTTTAAATTATTGTTGAGCATTTTTTTGTAGGCACTGAAACATGATAATATATTATTATGTTTTAAATAGTGAACTGCGCCCCTTAGCACTTTGCGTTAACTCCACCCTATATTCGCAAGAGGCCTAGCAAAGGCCAACAATGTAATTAATATTTAAATTTGACTGATGTGTTAAAATTCTGTGAAAATTTTAATCGGCTAGGTACCTGTTACGGTTGCAAAGATACAGACTTTAAAAGGTTTTTCCGTTTAATTTTCCCTTTAATTTTTACTTTTTGTGATTTTCGGATTTTTTCCTTTACTTGTGCTGCGAGACCTTGCTTTTTGCCAAATTTCATGATTCTGTGTCAACGGGAAGTACCCTATAGGTTTTACACGTCCAGACGGACAAACGAGTAATCCTAGAAGGGTTCCGTTTTTTTCTTATTGAGGTACGGATCCGTACAAACAAAAAAAAAAATATAAAAAAATAGAACCTCCAAAAAAAAAACCATTAAAAAGAGGAAAATAATAACATTTTAAAAGTAGATACCTATACCTACCTACTTATAAAAAGTTTTAGTAATTAAAATGGTGCTGACCACAAAATGTTATTATTTTCCTCTTTTTAGTGACTTTTTTGAAGGAGGTTCTACTTTTTTATAAGAATTTTTTCTGTATAAAATGTTTCGAGTAGGAATACTTTATTACCATAAATCACCCTTCTAGTATTTTGCATGCCCACTAAACAGGATAAAAAATTGATTGTATTTTTTTTTAGTGCGCCGATGACAAACAGTGTTGTGGTGGGTGTTGCCAAAATGGATTTTGCGTTGAAAGTAAGAAATCAGACTCTAAATAATCTGAAAACTGGTGAAAGTTTTAATTGAATTTTAAATTTATAATTAAAAACACTAGACCCGGTTAACCCTGACCGTTTGTCTTCTTAAATAAAATAAAAATGCATAAGTATATGTTATTTAGACTGGCCAATGAGCCTGAGAGTAGTTCCTTCAATTATCCACGAGAGGCAGCACTTACGGTAGCTACAAACATCATTTATTCCCCATTAGTATCATGTCATTTTAGTCGTATAACTTATTATTTAATTAATTTAAAAATAATAATACATATCCCTATATTATTAAACGAGTAAATCTTGTATATATGTTTCTATGTACCTATATAAATATTTTCTCGAAAACGGCTCTAACGATTTTGATCAAATTTACCGAAAAGGGGTTTCGGGGGGCAAAAAATCGATCTAGCTAGGTCTCATCCCTGGAAAAATTCGTTTTCTTATCGATTTTATCATTTTAAAAAACAGTTTTTTAACGTCATAAAACAGTGTCGTATTGTGAGTAGGCTTTGGAAAAAACAAACTATTTTCATTATTTATGTCAAAATTACTCTGACAGTCAATCTTTAACTTATTAAAATAATCAGTAATTATTTAAAAAGTAAAAAAATAAAAACAATAAAATCTAAACATAATTATGTAAGTAGTTTTAGCTAATATTTAAATAAATAGGTATGTTATTTTTATATTACTTATATAAAATATGTATAGGTAAGTAGGTACGTTAAATGTAGTATGACGTATAATCTTACCTAGACCTTTTTTTCTCCAAAACGACTAACGATCTAGGTAGGAATTTTGGTTCCAGAGGGGAGCAATTAAAAAAAGGTGTTTTTTATTTATTATAACTCGCTCAATTAAAGTCAGATTGATTCGAAGTTTATTTCTACATAGATTTTATATAATATATCACAAGTGTTAAAATTTTAAATGAACACTAATATAAGAAGTGTCTTGCACAATATGTAAATAATGACAAAACGGCGGCCCGAAGGGCCGCACTTCTAGCGCCGCAGGCATGTGTATTAAAACACATCGATTTTTAAAAACTATGGTGAAGATACATGCAAAAAAAGTTTTGCGCAGGTTAGTCTGACGTTTGTTATTAAAAGAATCGATTTTTGTGAGTTTTTCAGTAGGTACCTATGCAAAAAAAAGTATTTGAAATTTACTGGAAGTTGTTAAGATGACATCACAAAGAAAAAATACTTCGATAAAGTTGATATTTGGTATTAATGCTTAAAATTGGATTGTTAAAATGGTAACGGGCGAGCAAAATTTCATCTGATTCGAACATTTTTACAAGATATTCAATCTATGAAAATCGGTTTTTGCGAGTTCTTCAGTCAACAAAACCATAACGGCGGTAGATTTGAAAATGGCGACCTAAATAATGTTTACAGGAAAAAATGCTTGATTCAAGTTGATACTTAGTTTTTACGCTTAAAAATACACATAGGTAGTTAAAATATCAGAAACAATTATTTTAAATTATGTTACAGAAATAAATTCGTTTCGGAATAATATTCTGAGAAAATAATATCTCACAGCATATTAAGTACTGTTTTTATTGAACTCATCCGAGCAAAGCTCGGCCACCCAGATATTTTTAATTATAAAGTTATACCACTAAAATGACACGACACTAATGGCGAATAAATAATGTCTGTACCTACCACAAGTGCTGCCTCTCGTGGATAATTGAAAGAACTACACTCAGGAAAATGGTTCATTGTCACATGGGGACAGACGCGATTTGACAGTTTTATATATTCGATTTTTCCATATAGCGACTAGAACGATGCGACAGTACGCCGAATGGCATACAACGCTCTTCGGAGTTCCAACTTCCAAGCGTTGAATTTTGTCGCGTCGCGTCGTTTTTGTGAGAATTGTTGCATTTGAACACACGTACATTTTTGAAAGTAACATTTTGTCGCGTTGCGTCTTGTCGCCATGTGAGAATAGGCCTTAAAAAAGAATGCCTAGTGAGACACTTATTTACACTGTTCTTACATTTTTGTTTAAGCTGATCAACTTTGCATAGTGGAGTATGATCCTTGCATGACAAATTATTGTCCTCCTGGAATGGAGTGTTATCCATACAAAGCTTGTACGGGATGTGAACCACAACGTGTCTGCAGAAATTCTGAAGATAATTGAATGCCATGCAGTTGTTTCAAAATAATGCTGATAATTAGAAATTAAGATATTCTATATAATTACGTATTATTTTTTATTTGACTGCAACGGCGCGGCGGCTCAAGCAAGGCAGCATGTCGCCTATCCTGTAAATTAAATTATAGAACAGCAGTGAATAAAAATTGATTTCTTTAAAATTATGCCTTTTTATCCTTCTTTTTTTTACTTCCTACCTCTACTATGGTAGGGAACTATTGGATTCAGTTCGAATTTTTTTTGGGATATTATCTCTCTCTCGCTGTTGAATTTTTTTAAAGGTCAGCAACAGCTAAGGATTAGCGTGATGTTGGACACCAACGTTTGGAACTTCATGTTAATGATTTTTTTAACTGTTTAGACTTTAGAATTTAGATTATTCCCAATGGTTATATTTGTGTTGTGGACTTGCAAGTGGTTTTATTTTTCACTAAAGATTAAAGATACTAACGGAGAATTTTGGCATAATTCTTTAGTTTTTTTGTGCATCTTTACTGAAAAAATCGTTTTGTAAGCATAACGAACATAGCCATTGGACATAATATCTAAATTGTTTTTTTAAATAGCAGCTTTTTAGGATACATGCTGTATTGTGATATTTTAACGGTTGCCTTTCCGATAAGGGCCACCTTAAGGATAATATTATAAACTGTCCAGATAAATGTGATTCGGCTGTATATTTTAATTGTTCAAAATATTTTAGGGGAGTTCAGATTGGTCATGATATGAATTAAGTTTGTGTCAAGTGGTTTATTGAAACAGTAACGGTACCTTTACTAATGTGCATGTACTTACGTATAATAAAATGTATATACAGATTACAGACTACTGAGGGAGATGCTATACAGAGCTGTATTAAGATAAAATTAGTCAAATACTACATTGAAAGAAAAGAAAGCATTTGATGTTCAATAATTCAAATATTGCGGAATTCGTATCGACAAGAAAACCAATAAACGATCCGACAAAATTCGAACTAACTTGGAGTAGGCACGTCAACTCTCCGTTATTTTTCAACCGATCTGTATGAAATTTAAAACTTATATTTTTCAGTGGTACCTAAATTCATTTCTGTATTTACTTTTTTTAGTTTTAATATGCTATTGTATATAAAACTGTCTTTGATAAGTGTAAGTACAAATTTTCAGCTCTAACTGTCAACAGGGGCCTTCATGAGGACCAGGGCCGGCGTTGGAGGGGGGGGGGGTAAGCGGGGTAAAGTTACCCCGGGTCCGGGTCCCCAAAGGGGGCCCGCCGGCCCGGGGTTTAGCTATTATATGTGAGCATTAAAACATTTTTCCAAGAAAAAAGACGTTATTTGATTTTTTGCATTAAAATTTTCTGACTATTTCAAAAAAAAAAAACAAATTTTGGAGTAAAATTTTTTTGGAGGGGACAGGGGCCTGAGAACGTTTACCCGGGGCCTGAAAATCCTAGCGCCGGCCCTGATGAGGACGTGGAAAGACGGACATCCAAACACACAGAAAATGTATATATGCAGATATGAGATAGATTATATTTTTTACTCTTATCAATTTTTCGTATGTGAGAAAAGTAAAAATACAATCAATCCTTTAACGAGTGTTTGGGATAATTTTTTATTTTCCGCTATTTTACGAAGTGTAGGTAGACGCTGATGACCTTAGCTGTCGAGCGTCTATAATCCACAATCTGCCTGAAGTGTAGGTATATAAATTATGATTTAAAAAAATGTGCAATCGATAGGTCACCGATTGGCGATTGGTCATGATTGTTCAGACAGGTTCATCGTTTTGGTCACTAATCGTTTAAAAATTTATTATAATTTAAAAAAAATCATATGAGCACCTCTTTGAAAAAAATTCTACATATTGTTTTGTTTTTTCTTGTGTAAAATCATAGGTTACCCCAGATATTAACTCCTGTTCGAGGATTTTAAATTTTTGCCATACCGGCAGTCAGTTTAGTATGGCGACTGGCCGTGCTCGAAAAAAAATTGTGTTTTAAAGACCGCCAACAGCTAATTATTTGGGCCTAGCACCAATTCATATTTTCAATTCATTATTTATTTTTTTTATCATAAATTGAAAATCCAATTGACACTTTTACCAGCTCTCGGGCTAGAGCCCGGGAACTGGAGACTTGTAATAGAGGAACCATAGCAACGCCATGTAAACAACAGCATTGCTACACGTTCGGCCATTCTCAAATCCGCCCGTGCTCGATATATCCAAATCCCGCCACTGAAAATAATTCTAAATCAATCCGAACCTGGAGATTGATAATTTATTTCATTGATCCAACTCTGCAAAGTGTTTATAGATCATTGTAACCGCAGTAGACTATCTCAAGTCCACTGTCTTTCAACCTCTGACCTATGTACAGCATTTACATTAATAACAATACAAATCTTTATTTAATCAGAAGTGTAAAATGTTAATATATCTATATAATCAAATATAACAATTAATACGTTTCATATTAATTATTAAACATGTAATGTAATATTTAAAGAAAGAAATAACAGTGTAATCAAAATGTGGAAGATAATTATTGTTTCGTTTGCCTTAATTATTTATATGAGTGTATCTGGTGATGTAGAACCGAAACGGTATGATTTTTATTCCAAAAATTGATCGATCTGATTTAAGGCAGTTGAAATGAATCTTAGACGCAATGACTTTGCTTTTATAACATTTTAAATCAGAATATATTTTGGATTTTTTTTATTCCAAAATTGACACGCAAATCAATTAGGTATATCGTTATTATGATAGATAAATTCAATTCAATTCATACACATTAACGCCTAACGGTACTATAAATTACCTAGTTGAGATCGATATTATATCGAAAGGGTCACATTCTTAAATGTTAATTTAAAAGAAGTATATATACGGTAAAAAAACTCGCTTTACACATTGGCGATTGTATAAACTAGCCTGAAATCGAGGCTTCGCTCCCCTGAACGTCAATTTTCCCTGCAGGTTTGCTAACATATAAATGACGGAAAACCTGTCACGCTTGCTTCTTTAGATATCATTAAACAGTTAATAATTAGGTTACTTTTTATTAATTTTAGAAATCCACTGAAAATGTATAGGTATATGGATTAGATCATAATGTGTAAAAGTTCTATACCCTTTGATTATGGAATACGTGTACCAAATTTTACTGGAAATCAGTTCAGTCATTTGTTTATTTTGTATGAAAAATACTTTTATGTGGGAGCTCTACCTTAACACAAGTGATGCAGAATATAAAGTAGCCTACCTTTTAAGTTGAGAAGTCCTATATACGTGTATCAAATTTCATTGAAATCAGATAGGGGGTTAAAGAGTTATGGCAGAACAGACACACGGACACACAACTTCTCTTTACCTATAGTTTTGTAATAGGTGTGTATTGATCAGAAATCAAATTAAAAAACAGTGAAGTATGTTAATTATTATCTAAAGCAGACTTACGGGATACAAGGCTAATGTAAAACAAAATTTAATTGCTAAACATCTTTAATTGTCAACGTTTCTGAATCCAAATATTTTGCCTTCATTTGGATGCTGAAACGTTGACCATTACAGAAGTTTAACTATAAAATTTTGTTTTACATTGGTCTTGTATCCCGTAAGTCTGCTTTAGATAACTATACATAATACAATCAAGGTGTTATTTTACCAAAAAATATTAACTATTATTAAAATTCAAAACCGAGTAGCCGCATACCCGGTTTGTCATGTTACCCGATGATTACCTGACACCCGATAATTGTCCAAATTAATTAATATTAAAGCGGACCGCATGCGGCATGACTGTTTTAACATTTAATCTCGCATTTAACCAAAAGAGAACAAAATAATGAAAAAATGTGTAAATGATGATAAATTGAATAAAATCAAAGTCATGATAGATTTTACTATAAGAATGTAGGTACCTATCACTGTTTATTATGTTGATTAATATTATAGGGGGTTCATATTTACTGCTCCGAAACACTTGTTAGCCGACAGCGTTGAACGAGTATGTCTGTCGTTACATAATATAACGGCGCCGGCTCACGTTACCCTTGACTTATTACATAGCAATAATGACGAACGTATTGGCTCTACTCAACACAAAATAACGAAAGGCAAGTTATTATTTACGGTTATTATTATTTAATAAATTAAAGTTTGTCCTGAAAAAGAAAAAAAATTTTTAAAACGGCGACCGAAAAAAGATATAAGTCACGAATAAACATAACCGGAGATATCTTGTAATATTATTCGTTTAATTTACCAAACGTGAATTTATTACGGTAAAATTAAATTTATTAAAAAATACAAAATATTTGAAACATTTTGAAACTATATTATTTCAAATTCAAATAGGTGTTGTTGAGCGTCTATAATTTACAATAAATAAATCATATTCAAATGATTGTTATGCTTATAATTTGAAAACTTTCGCGCCAATTAAAAGTATCTTGATTTGTTGACTGACAGCTGTGCCGCTGAACATTGACCTTGAGGCGCAGTACTGGTTATGTGATGGTGATCATATCCTCATTATCTCTAAACACTATTGAATTAACACTGTATTATGTGACAGGTACTCTTCATGACTCCCCTTCGATAATAAAATTTCATTACTATTATTGTCGATTTGGGTACATGACTTGTTAGCATATGCATTGGTATTTGGTAGCCGAAATAATGAGGGTATTACCTAAATTTTTTTTATCATCAAATAAATCTACAGATCATAGGCATGTTTTATTATAAAAGCTTTTTTAAAGATAAAGAAGTTTTTTCAGAATAATTAAAAAATACTTAAATGGAGTCAGGGATATCGTCAATAATAATTTACCGTTATTTTGAAGACTGTAGAAAATTTCATCCCATTTACGGATAATTGATATAGGCTTTGATGGGGTTATCTTCAAAAATAATCGAGATACAGGCCTGAGGAGTCATATCTGGGACACCTGTATATATTATGTACACTCGCATTTTTTAAAGCGACATTAAAAAAATAATACAAAATAGAACGCTCTCATGCAAAATATGAGTTTCGAATTCCGGCGTCTGATAGAGTTCACAATGTTCGATATTATGGATGTCAACAGGAAAAATAACGGTCCAATATTTTTTTCACACCTCCGCACCTCACATTGAGAATGTTATTGTAGCAAAAATTATCCCATCAAAAACAATTCTTGTAAAAATAAGGCCAAGTCTCGCGATCGCGTAGCAGCACAAAGTTATGAGATCTAATAGAGCCAAGTTCAATTAAGTAATTGTAAGAGAAAAGTAGAGAAATTTAAAACTTGGCTAAGTTCAAAGTTCCACTGCAAGACCTAGCGCTTTAGTCATTCGTCTTTTACTTATTGTCTTATTAGCGAACTTTGAAGTTAACCAAGTTTTAAATTTCTCTACATTTCTCTTACATTTAATTGAAATTGGCTTTGTTAGATTTCATAACTTTTTGCTGCTACCCGATCGTGAGACTTGGCCTAATTTTTACAAGAATTGTTTTTGATAGGATCTCAATTCTTTTTGTAGGATGTTCCTTTTATATACTTACCTACCTATAGAAATCTGCAACACCCCCCTTTAGGCGCTGGAGGGGGAAAATCACAGTTTTTTAATTTTTCGCTACTTGGACGCGAAACCTAGCCTGCATACCAAATTTCAGCTTTCTCTAACTACGGACCTATAGAAATATGCACCACCCCCTTTTAGGGGTTGGAGGGGAAAAATCACTTGTACACGATACCCAATCTGCGTACCAAATTTCAGCATTCTAGGTCTACGGAAAGTACCCTAAAGATTTTTGACCTATAGAATGCACATCCCTACTTTGGGGGTTGGAAGGGGAAATTCATAGATGTTTGAATTTTCTCGTTACTTGTACGCGAAACCCTGCATACCAAACTTCAGCTTTCTAGGACTACGGGAAGTATCCTAGATTTTTCATGATCAGTGAGTGAGTGAGTGAGTGAATCAGTGAATGAGTGTGTGACGAAATAGCAAAAATTTGATGGCAGATATTTTCTGAATTATATTTATTAAAAACTAGTAATTTGGGGATTTAGTTAAGTACGTTAGGTACAATCTCTAACGTAATTTTCAGGCTTCTGCTTGCATTTCTAACAGAGATATGGAAAGTTTAAAAGTGCCTCGAGTTGCTTCGAGAAAAGGGTTCCCGGTGGCGGTCGTTTGCTCGACTTGACAGGGCCCGTGACCCCAGATAAAATCTTATAATCTTTGTTTTTAGCAACATGAAATTTGAAGAATATATTCTTTTTATAACGTAGACACCCATTACAAATGGGTTTTCCAAAATTCCACCCCCACAGGTGTGAAAAGTAGATATGATATAGAAGTATAATATATTTGATAGGTAAGGAGAAAATTACTGATATAAGAAATTGTATATTTAAAAAAAAATTGTTTTGAGTTTCATTTACACGGTACACCCTGTTTGCATCCAAAATACATCCAATTAAGCCAAGAGAGTTTGTTAACCCAGGGACAACTTGCTTAACGTATGAAGCTGACCTGTTAATAATCTTTATTTGTTGTACAGAGGTGATCGACCACAACTCACTGAGCTAAATTTGATTAAGAAAATTTATCACTTCCTGATTTTAAACATAAATCAAAATTAATTTTGATATTTGACAGCTTGAAATGAACGTGTTGCAACACCGATGCGAATTGTTGTGCATATACTTGTCCAGTACAACATAAGAGCATAGATTTTGTGGAAAAATCAATTATACAGAATTCTTTTGTCTGCTTTATCTAAATTTGATTTTTCCGTCAGCGCCTGCATGCCATTGATAATAAGTAAAAGTTCAAATCTATAAAACAAGAAAAGGTTTCAGAAATGCTGATTGGTGATATTACCCATCAATGGATGTTAAATACCTACATATACATAATATTATGTATTTGTAATTGTATCGTAATCCAGTATGAGAAATATAAACATTAATTTAGGAGGTTTGTTGGACAATTCAGGTTAACTTTTTTCATTATTATAGTCAACAATTCAAGCATAACATAAAATACAGTCTTTCATCTGGCACTGATTTAACTTTCGTTAGTTACTGAATGAATGAATTGTGGATTATAGACGCTCGACAACAAAGGTCATTAGCGTCTGTTCGTTAGTTACTAATAACAATAATTATTGAACAATGAAATATTATTATGTTAAAGTTTTCCTCTTTTATTTTCATTTTTGATAAATTTTCGTGGAATTGCACAGATAACGGCGGATGCTTCGAATTGTATGTACCAACCACCCAGCAGACTCGTGGTCGTTTGCAGTTACGTGTTCGATTCGAACGTCACCATGAATATTCGGTTAATGGACTACGGGAAGTGCACATTCAACATGAACCGTTTGTTACTTTTATCGAAACAGACAAAGCTATGTACAAACCGGGGCAGCTGATCCGTTTTCGAGTACTGACTCTAAAACACGATTTTACTGCTGTACAAGAACCTGTATGTACTTATAATAAAGTTTCTTTAAAAAATGTTAGATCCCATTAATAATTCAGTGTTAAAATACATTTACATTTAACAAACAATAAAGTTTTTCTAAAAACAGCTTGCATCTTGCAACTATATTAAATTATAATTGTTATTACTTATTATTCTTATAATAATGCAATTATGCAATATTATATTTCTTGCTTTTAAACCCCTGCGACGCTGCAACCTGCTCACAGTTCTGTGTTAAATAGCCTTACATAAATTTGTAGTCATGACGTAATTAAATTATCTTTAAAATTATTTATTTGCTTGTGCAAGGTCGATCTACGGCAGTCAGTCGCGTCCTTCCTCCTTCCACTTAAACCCATGGTGTGCTCCATGGTGTGCTCACTCTTATAGAAAAGCTCAAACCATGTTAGTTCTGACTGCAAAAACCGAAATTATTGGCGCTGCTAACTTTTGAATATTAATGATCACAATATCTTAGGTAACGTAGTATATTATTAAATGAATGCATAATGACTGGCATCATAACATAGCTGACTACAGTATTATGTTACGTCATTGTCAAAATGGGTGTTTCATTGTATACTGATGCAGTCATTATATTCGTGTTTTGTAAAAGTGAAAAAAATAGTTTTTAAGTGATGTGTTCCCAATTGCAATAATGCTAATAGTGGGAAGATTACATTTTATTCATTTCCTAAGGAAACTGAGGTAAGAATAATTTATTTATCTATGACTATGATATTATAAGTAAGATACTATAACTTAAAAATCATATAATCACATTTATTCAAGTTCCACGTCGTTATATTTTGTTTGAATGAAATAATAATATTTATAGATGTTTAAAATATTAAATATCTGGGATTGACAAGTGTTTAAAATACTTAAA
The DNA here is from genome assembly GCA_039654895.1 of Mongoloraphidia duomilia. Classification (NCBI taxonomy): domain Eukaryota; kingdom Metazoa; phylum Arthropoda; class Insecta; order Raphidioptera; family Raphidiidae; genus Mongoloraphidia; species Mongoloraphidia duomilia. The sequence continues at coordinate 65,229,235 of CM077516.1, forward strand.
ATTATGTTTTAATTACAGAGATTTCATCAGAGGATTTTTGCGATCAATCGTAGGGATTTCCTTGATAGTCCTAAAAATCGAGTCCGAAAAAATGTCCGAGTGTGTGAAGCTCATTTCTCTGAAGATTGCAAATATGAAGCCGTGAAAATCAATATTATTATTATGAAACAATTCTGAAAACTATATTATTAATATTTTATTGTATTATTTTATATTTACATGACTTGATAATATTATAATAATTTAGTTCAGTGACTTATTTCGGATTCATATGTTATTTTTTTAATATTAATATAGTTTGTTATTATGAAAAATTGTAATAAAACTGAAAAAAAAACATTTCTTTTATTTTTTAATTAACCTTTTCAATTTGTACGTCATTTCTAGGAAAATTAAATTTAAAGATACGAGTAAAATATTTGAAATTACCGCTTCTTTCATTGTGGCACACTAGCGCCATACTCCATAGTGGCAGTAATCAGTACTAAAAGGATAGAGTGGGATATCTATACTACTCTATCTATGGTTGCACACTAGCGCCATAAGTTTTTGCAGTCAGTACTAAAAGGGTCAGAGCATTCATGATAGAGTGGGCTATCTATATAACTCTCTTATCTATGGTGTGCTCACTCTTATAGAAAAGCTCAGACCATGTTAGTTCTGACTGCAAAAACCGAAGTTATTGGCGCTGCTAACTTTTGAATATTAATGATCACAATATCTTAGGTAACGCAGTATATTATTAAATTAATGCATAATGACTGCGGCATCATAACATAGCTGACTACAGCATTATGTTACGTCATTGTCAAAATGGGTGTTTCATTGTATACTGATGCAGTCATTATATTCGTGTTTTGTAAAAGTGAAAAAAATGGTTTTTAAGTGCTGTGTACCGAATTGCAATAATGCTAATAGTGGGAAGATTACATTTTATTCATTTCCTAAGGAAACTGAGGTAAGAATAATTTATTTATCTATGACTATGACATGAGTAAGATATTATAACTTAAAAATCATATAATCACGTTGTTATATTTTGTTTGAATTAAGTAATAATATTTACAGATGTTTAAAATATTAAAAATCTGGGATTGACAAGTGTTTAAAATACTTTAAATAATGTTTTAATTACAGAGATTTCATCAGTGAATTTTTGCGATCAATCGTAGGGATTTCCTTGATAGTCCTATGAATCGAGTCCGAAAAAATGGCCGAGTGTGTGAAGCTTATTTCTCTGAAGATTGCAAATATGAAGGCGTGAAAATCAATATTAATATTATGAAACAATTCTGAAAACTATATTATTAATATTTTATTGTATTATTTTATATTTACATGACTTGATAATATTATAATAATTTAGTTTAGTGACTTATTTTGTATTCAAATGTTATTTTTTTAATGTTAATATAGTTTGTTATTATGAAAAATTGTAATAAAACTGGAAAAAAAACATTTCTTTTATTTTTTAATTAACCTTTTCAATTTGTACGTCATTTCTAGGAAAATTAAATTTAAAGATACGAGTAAAATATTTGAAATTACCGCTTCTTTCATTGTTGCACACTAGCGCCATACTCCATAGTGGCAGTAATCAGTACTAAAAGGATAGAGTGGGATATCTATACTACTCTGGGTAAGTTCGGTTTTACGCTCAGATTGATCGGAGTGCTCTAATACGTTCGGATTTAACATTTATATGCTCTGAAAGATCTCTATCCTGCGTTCGGTTTTAAGATCTGGAGCAGATCGAGCGCGCTCGATTTGCTCCGAGAAAAGCGAGCGAGCAAGCAGATTCAACCATCTTCAGAGCATTCATTTTAAAAATGAGCGGAAACACTTGTTGTGAGAATGGATAAATTTCGAAGTTTATTTGTATGAGGTAATTTTTCAATAGGTAAAAACACACGAATAATATTTATTCAAAGAATAGTAATAATCAATAAGTCTATATCGCACAGAATGATTAAATAAAATATTTATTATATCTATGGGTCGAAAAAATCAACAACCAGTACTACTATTAATTTTAAAATAAAGGAATAAAACGAAAAAAATTGTGATTCATGATTTATTATTATAACAATGTTGAATTAAATCAAAATGAGGAGCAATAAAGAATATATTTCGGCTTTAGTAATATGAATTTAAATTATTGGCGCCATTTTATTCTGACGTTTGGAAAAATCTGCTAGATTACGTTCGGAATTGTTTAGATGGCTCGATTTGCTCGGTTGTCACGTGACCAAAAATCTGCTCGCTCGGCTCGATCAATCGAGCGTAAAACCGAACTTACCCTCTATCTATGGTTGCATACTAGCGCCATAAGTTTTTGCAGTCAGTACTAAAAGGGTCAGAGCATTCATCATGGAGTGGGCTATCTATATAACTCTCTTATCTATGCTTAAACCTGAAACAACTGGTTCCCTAAAATTATTAACAAGATATATTATCATTATTTCAAATTTAACTTATCATATCCAGAATCTTATTTAAGTATTTTATTTTGTATTTTGTATCTTTTTGTGTTGTTTAAAATATATACTTATAGCTCAGTCAATGAGTGATCTAAAGAGGAGTCTAGCCGGAAAGTCAATAAGCGCAAAAACCGACTTCGGGACTTTGTTTGATAATAAAAAAACATATTAAAAGTCCTTGACCCTCGCGTGGATGCAAGAGGGGGAGGAAATACTTCAAAGGTCTCTTTTTTTGGTTTTTCGCGTATATCTCGAAAACAGTTAGTCCTACGAAAAAATTCAATGCATAAAAATTGTAGCTGACAGAATTTCCTACATTTTATATATTTGAGGTTTTTTTATCTTCAACCTTTAACGAGTTATACGCTTCTGAAAACCGCTATTTTTCGAAAAAACATTTTTCGCACACATTTTTTGCCGAACTTTTCTCTTTAGCACCTCAGCCTTTCATTTTACAAAAAAAGTTGTAGAGAATTAAATTTCCTTCAAAATGGTATTTTAGTTTACCATTTTATCTTAACCTGACCACAAGTTTTCAAAAGCGTGTAACTCGTTAACGGTTGGAGATAGAAGAAAACCTCAAATATAGAAAATGTAGGAAAATTTGTTAGCTACAATTTTCATATATGGAATTTTTTTGTAGGACTAACTGTTTTCGAGATATATGCGAAAAACCAAAAACAGGGACCTTTGAAGTGCCCTCCTCCCTCTTGCACCCACTCGAGGGTCAAGGACTTTAAGTATGTTTTTTTATTAACCAGTCCAAACAAAGTCCCGAAGTTGGTTTTTGCGCTTGTTGACTTTCCGGCTAGGATCATTCGTTGACTAGACTATTACCCATTATGTTAAATTGTTAATTTTACCACTAATATTCAGGCTCATTTTATTATTAAGTAGGTAATTCAGTTTTTTTGAAACATTTTTTTTATTAGATTAGTAAAATTTGGATAGAAAATCCATCAGAAGTACGCGTGATACAATGGTTAAATGTTTCAACAGAGCTTGGACTAACTCAACTTGATTATCAGCTCTCTCATGAACCTGTACTAGTAAGTAGAAAATAACTAAATATGTCATTGATAAAAATTTTTTTTATTAATTTCTTTTGTTTATTTAGGGAACATGGAAAATAAAACTAGAAAAGAAATTTCCACATTCAATAATTGAAACGAAAACTTTTGAAGTTAAAAAATATGTTTTACCGAGATTTGAAATAAAAATTTCGTATCCTGATAATATTTTAGCTGACACCGAACGCGTTTCATGGAATATTTGTTCTAAGTACGTTTTCGAATATTTTTGTATTTGTAATAATTTGTTGTTTTGATATTTTTTCAATATTGTTTTGTTTTTAAACAGATACAGTTATGGACAACCAGTTAAAGGAATTCTTCATGTAAAAACCATATCACAAACACCAACATGGAGATCAAGAAAAACTAAACTGCCAGAAATTAATTTTGTTACTTTGGTTTGTATTTATTTAAGAGTTAAACTCTATTGCATGTTTGTACCGCCTTTACAAACCCCTAGTTTCCAAGCTCTAATCGAAGAACTGGTTAAAATTTCACTTAGATTTTCAGTTTATTATTAAAATTAATAATAAATTGAAAAAATGAATCGGTCCTAGACCTCGATAACCCTGCAGGTTGGAGACCTGGAATTAATAAATAAGACAGTTACATGAATTAGAGGTATCTAATTTTACTACACGACTGATAATACAGTTTGAATCAAAACGGGCAGCGATGACAGCGTGGTGCTGGCCTTTGGATCAGACTGTCGTGGGTTCGAATCCCACCTCTGCTCATGGATATTTTGTGATGTCGTTTTCGAGCCAGCTTAGAATTTTAATATTTAATTATACTGGCCAGTACCTTATTTGGTGAAGCCCCCCCATGTGATATTCTCTTGTATATGTGCATATGCTCTATAGTCTATAATAATACGTGGACATATACATTATTGGATATAGGTACCTTAAAAAAGAACTGGTAGCTGTACCTGCTAAGAACATGGCGATCACTTGCGCAGCATGTATTTTACACTTCGAGTGATTCAACGGATATATTTCATTAAGCTGTGGAACGCATATATCGCATCTACCCTTTCTATAGTTCATTTTTGCAATTTCTGGTATATTTCTACATCCTTATACAAAATGTTTATGATTATTATTATTATGAACAACAATTAAATATTTATCGTTATTTTTAAACTTATGTAACAATAGTATTAATAATTCTTATATGTATTTTGAACAGCTGGATTCAAAAAGCGGATGTTACGATTTTAATATTTCGGGTAGCGAATTAGGCTTGCCGGACTGGGAAGTGGCGCCAAGTCACATAATACTAAGTGTATCGATGCATGAACAAGGAACAGGACATATTGAAAACGCTACAGCACGTTCAACCGTCATACACCAGGCGCTCAAAATTGAATTTCTTCCACATTCAAGACAAAACTTTAAACCTGGTCTACCTTATTATGGAAAAGTATGTACACAATCAATTTTGGGTATTAAATCTGAACTAATATTATAAAGAGAAAAGATCTGATTTTTGTATGTTTGCTTGTTTGTTTGTAATGGATAAACTCAAAAACTACTAAACTGATTTAAAAAATTCTTTCAGCTATAGAAAGCTACATTATCAGCGAGTAACATGGGCTGTATTTTTTACAATAATGTAACCCAAGGGTACTCGCGGAGGGGAGGGGTAATAAATCATAAATTATTATCTCTGGAACTACTAAACCGATTCTAAAAATTCTTTCACTAATAGAAAGCTATGCAGAGGGGAGATTCTCGCGTAGTCGCGGGGGGGTAATAAAATCATAAATTCTTATCTCTGGAACTACTAAACCGATTCTAAAAATTCTTTCACTAATAGAAAGCTACACAGAGGGAAAGATTCTCGCGAGGGGGGGTAATAAACCATATTTTTTTATCTCTGGAACTACTAAACCGATTCTAAAAATTCTTTCATTAATAGAAAGCTACACAGGGGGGATAACAAATTAGGGGGGAGGAGATTCTCGCGGGGGGATAACAAATTAACAATATACTAAATATACGTGAGTGGAGCAATGGGTGACCTCTATTAAATCATAATTTCATACCACCCGGGTCCGCTATAAATCATAAATTCATAGCACCCGGGCGAAGCCGGATCGGGCCGCTAGTCTATTAATATAAAGTCCCCTTTTCTGCGATAAACTTGAAAATTGCTGGACCAATTTAAATTGTTGTATAGAACATTATCCTAGGAGTTCTTTAGATTAACAGGATGATTTATTGGCTCACAGTCACCGACAAACTTTAACATATAAAAACTCATCTAATTTTAAGAAAAAAATTATATATGAACTTATGCTCCATTTCAATTATCTATAAGGAAGTAAATATGGATAAACATATTTCGTTGTTTTTACTTGCTAATAACAAAACATTCGTTGTTTTTTATTATTATTATTTTTTAGTTAGATGAGCAAGATGAGTTTTCATCTGCCAAAATTTATCGATGAGCTAATAAAATATCATTCTGTATATTATTTGAAAAAAAGTTCGTAAAAATGACTGGAGACACGTCATCCCACCACCAATATCGGAACTTCCACCACATGTCAATTTTTCCATTTTTTGACCTTATTTTACAGGATGATTTATTAGCTCACCGACAAACTTTGACAGATGAAAGCGTTCGCAATTTTTTTCTTAAAATTAGATGAGCTTTCATCTGGCAAAAGCTGTTGGTGAGCTGATAAATTTTTGCCAGATGAAAGCTCATCTAATTTTAAGAAAAAAATTGCGTACGCTTTCATCTGTCAAAGTTTGTCTTACCTCAAAAATAGCAGGGTAAAAATGTGTCTATACTTTAAATTTGGATAACAAAAGATAGTGTACCAAGTTGCATCAAAATTAGCCCGCCCGTTCTCGAGTTCGCGACAGACAGACAAATATAGTGGAAGCACGTTTTCCCGTCTAGGTGTGATTCAAGATACTGAAAAAATCCGTAAACCTCAAAGAAAACAACATTACAGACAGATGTCTTGCTGCTATTTTTATATTATGGTACTGACATTAAAACTGTTTTTAGGTGAGAGTTTTGCACTCAACTGCGAAAGAAAAACCTGCCGCAAATGAAACGATACAGTTGTGTTTGAAAGTTCAAGGTCGCAACGAATGGAGTCGAACGATTGTTGAATGTAAAAACTTTACGTCTAATACGGATGGTTTTATCAACTTTATCGTGCCACCACAACATCGAAATATTGTACATTTATCGTTTGTGGTAAGAACAGCTATTAATTTTGACCCTTTTAGTTTTTTTTTAGTTTTGACGAGAACCAGGACCGACTCATCCATTAGACATAGTCCCTAGAGCCCATGAATAATATAACTTGTTTCGTATGACAATATGTAAAAGTGCCATTAGACACTTTCCCACAACATTGCAGTTTCCTTTCCCACAGTTCATATTGTTGATCATAGCATATTGTTACAGAACTGTTTTCTGAGTTGGCGGAATAAATATTTATTTACAATAATTAAAAACACAACAATAATAAATACAACAACCAAAAGTCAGTTCTAACAATCAACACAAGTAATTAACACTTAACTATATACAATTGACTACACTAATATTTATTTTATCAGTTGAATTTATATCACGGAACTATTTATATCATTGTATTTATATCAGATTTATTTCTAACGTTTATTTATGTCGGTCATTTACTCAGTTACTTCAATACTATTTATTTACATCCACTCCACTATTTATATCACTGTACTGACTGATTCTACCGTTGATTGACTAATATTTATATCACTGATCCGCTTGGTTGCACGACTCACCATTGACTGCTTGACTTACTCGCACTCGCTTGCTTATATAGGCCGCTTGGCTTAGGCACAGCGCGTTCTAGCGTTCTCTAGAATGTTCATGCAGTTACTCGTTGTTCAGCAAGCAGACACCGCTTCTCAGAATTCCTGCCTGACGTTTATATACAGGGTGATCCGTAACAATATCTTACAGGACAAAGTCTATTTGGGGAAAACTGTCGTTTTTACTTAGATTGAAAATAACCGGCAGATATCTCAACTTCAACAAGAACGGTTGTCGGACGAAGCCCTTAAATTCTGTGTGCAAAACAGAAGCAATCTTAAAAATAATTATTATTAATACTTATATAAATATTGTAAGAAACGCTATAATTTTAAATAAATAAAAAATAATTTTTTTTAAAGACAAAATAAAATTTGTCGTTTAATTAGTTGAGATATTATCTGCCGGTTATTTTCAATCTAGGTAAGTAAAAACGACAGTTGCCCAAATGGACTTTGTCCTGTATAAGATATGCTATGATCAACAATATGAAATGTGGGAAAGGAAACTGCAATGTTGTGGGAAAGTGTCTAATGGCACTTTTACATATTGTCGTATGAAACATGTCATATAATTTACGCGTTTATCGGAGCCTATATGAACATTCTATATTAAATCAATATTAATTATTACCGGGGTATTTTTATAGGCTACGGGAGTAGGATATCAAACAAAATATTATTCCCTTGATAAGCGATGGAGGATTTTCATGGAGCAACCTATAGCATCGTTCGATGTCAGATCCTGGTTTTCTCCAACCGACAGTTATGTGGAAGTGTCTCCTGAGATATATGGTCCAGTGGATTGTAACAAAGCCGCCAAATTTAATATTTATTATACTTTCAATCCAAATGACACAACTCATGATGAAGTCTTCCATTATTTAGTAAGTAAATGGAATTGTCAATAGAAATTATTTAAAATAAAACGAATGGTAACATTTTACCTTCAGGGTGGTCCCACACAAATTTTACTTAAATCGGTTCAGTAGTTTTTTTTAAGTTTAGTAATCAAATATCAAGAAAAAAGTCGGTTAATGACGTGAAAACTACGTATTGTAAGGCCACGTAAAAAAAACATCTTATAAAAAAACCTCCTTCAAAAATAGCCACTAAAAAGACGAAAATAATATAATTTTGAGGTCTGCGCCAATTTAATTATGTATATTGTAGTGGTATATGATAAAATCAATCGATTTAAAACCCCTTATATCCACACCATATTGTTCACATAATAATTAGAGGTGAAAATAATAAATATCTCAGACAGCTAGACTGCCATGATTTTTGAGCTATATCTAAGAAAAAATCAAATGACCACTGTCGGGACTTGAACCCGAAACTCCCAGTTTCCGGCTAGGCGAGTTACCGATATATTGTAGTATTTACCCACTTTCCTAAATTCGTATTACCATGCATCCTTATGATAAACAAGTACTAATTTTTATTTCACAAATTATTATTATAATAACTGTTAAATAGTGATTTTTTGTTTAATTTTTGATAAGTACTTGACAATAAAAAATAGGTTCCTACTTTTTATTCTTTAGATTTTTACCTTCTGCAGAAGTATAACAAAATACATGAATTTCCTAATATTTGCTTAGTAATTTCAGAGTTTTAAAAATTAAATAAAACGGGTTTTTAGGTGAAATCAAGAGGCGATATAATTGAACACAGAACAATAGAACGAACAAACAACCAATCGGAAAACATTAATCTCGACTATTTTGCAACATACGAAAATATTTTAGGAATTGTCGAAGAAACAGATGAAAATAAAACTAAAAATGAATCGAGAAGTTCGTTTAAAAAATTAACGCTTTCTATTGACGTGTTGCCAAAAATGTCTCCACTTGCCTATTTGATGGTTTATTATGCCACGGAAGATGGTGAAGTTATAGCTACAACAGCAACGATTGAAATAAAAGAATGTTTAGCTAACAAGGTTTGTAGGGATATTTTTTTATAAAACGTAATAATTGTTTTTGAATTAAGCATGTCCAGCACTCATGATGTCTCGAGAATACATAATATCTCATTCTGATATCTGAGGTGCTAAATTTTTTTTGCATCCTCACGATGCTCATACCCAACCTAGAATATTGTAAAATATCTATGGTCGCCGAAATTCTATTTTGTGATTAAACGTGTTAAATGTAAAATCGTCAGTAATAATAGCGTACTTAAAAGTAATGACGTAGTGATGACGTCGTAAATCGTAAAACCACCATTGGCTAGTTTGCTCGAATTCAAGTACTTGAGTAATTTAATTATTCAAATAATCTGGTTTACTTTAAAAATATATAAGTACCTAGTTTGATTTTTTAGATATGAAGTTTTGGTCTCAGTATTGATTGGTTGCATTTTACTTAATTAATTAACTTCATGAAAATTTTAGATAAAAATTAACTGGATTGAAAGTCAGCGGTTCCCCGGCGAACTGGCGACTTTGAACATTAAAACGGCGCCAAAGTCATTGTGCACCGTGAGTGCTGTTGACAAGAGCACTCATTTCCTGGCACCTAATCCCAGTATACTGAATCGAGCGCAAGTTTTTAGACATTTGACTCGATTCCAAACCGGTCCAAACAGTCTTCCAAGTCAGTCTGATACGTGGGAATACTGCAGTAAAAGTAAGTAGCACTTGAATTATTATACAGTTTGTTACAGAAATTTGGACGTCCGACTAAATTACTGTATAGCCATTGATTCGATAAATAATTGTGTCAAGTACTTAAAACGTATGTTGTTTTTTACGAGCTACATTTTGTCGTATTCAAAGTGTTCCTATAATTTCCTAGTGACAATATTTCTCTGAAAAACTGAAATTTTTCTTGCAAATGGAACTTTTTTTTCAGAGTTTTTCAGAGAAATCAGAGATTTTCTCTGATTTTTTATTAGTTTTTTCCTGATATTAATTTCAGAAAATTTTCAGAGAAAATCAGAGAAATTTCAGAAATATTCTCCAATTTTCTCTGAAAAATTGTGATAAAGGTATTCCAATCGCGAGAGAAACTTTTATGTTATATATTTACAAAATGAAAAACCCTATTTTTCATTACCAACATCGTAGATTAACAGTAGTTAGGTAATAATAAATGTTCTGGTTGCTGCAGAAATAAAATCAAACAGACGACAATCAGAAGCAGAAGAAGAGAGCTTCGATGAACCTATTGCCATACCGATTGTTGCTGAGCCTCCGCCTTTCTGGGATTTACGCAAGAAGAAAAAAAGAAGTTCTGTCGCTTTTGAACCATCGCCATCCCAATATGTTGACACCATACAAGCATTCGATGTACGTTTAAGTTCTTTTAGAACATAAATCTGTAGTATACAAGCTTGATAATCCGATTTTTGATAGTGCAAAACATCCAGTAAACCAATACTTGTACGCCTTCGACAGGCTTACAAACACTTCTCTATAATCCGACGTTTGTGGCATTATTACGCTCTTTGATTCGACAGTCTAGCGCAGGAATCATACATCGTTGATAGTTGATACGAGTTATTGCACACCGTTGTTTGTGTTTTGAATCCGATATGAGACTGGTTTCCGTGGTCTCATTATTAAAAGTATATGGTGGAGGTGCCGTTATTAATAACTTACCTCCCACCACATTTGTCTATATTGAACATCGGCAAACAGTTTATTATCTGACTCTGCACCCCGCGGAAAACGCCATCGCACGAACACCCCCCTGACCGTTTTTTGGGAAGTCCCCCCTGCACTTCGCCCCCTTTTTACTTCGCAAAAAACGGCATCTCAACAGCCCCCCGTAGGAAACTTTCCACCTGCAATCGTTGCAAAGCCAAAAGTACACAAACCCCTCTAAGTTTGATTAATAAATTGTTTGTCGATGTTCTCTAGCTGGTTTTTATTTTTAAGTCGTATGTAATTTTAATGGTCAAGTCTGTAAACGCTTTTAAAAATGATAGAATAATTTTTTCCTTCGTCTACAATCATAAACCACTATTCTATGCAGGCAAGAATGGTGATTGTAAAACGAAAGGAAAAATCATTTTATCCTTTTTAAACGCATTCTAATTCTTTGTTTAAAGTCGGGTTAATTTTTAAAAACTGTTTTAATTTAGTTAACAATTAGATTAACAATCAATATTGTTATTACTTCCTATACTGTACAAATTCACTATTTTAGTGAAATTAACATAAGGACATCAGACGATATAAATCGCCATAACATGCCCTTATTAATTATTGTAGAAAGGCTACATAAGAAAAATTTAAATGCACCGCCGGGAATCGAACCCGGAACACCCAATATCGCGTCGGGCAAGTTTTCCAGTTACTCCACGGTGCCCATGGCGTACACTTAATCTTTTCTTATATATATAGCACAAATACACCGCAAGTCCACAAACTGCGAGAGCTAATATTATTTTTATTTTTATAACAACACTACAATGAATGTTGCTTTTCTCAAAATAGGCCGGATATGCCTAGTAATAATTTCAATTATTTGCGAGAAAATTACTTACAGTATCTTATTTAGTTAACAATTAGATTAACAATCAATATTGTTATTACTTCCTATACTGTAAGTAATTTTCTCGCAAATAATTGAAATTATTACTAGGCATATCCGGCCTATTTTGAGAAAAGCAACATTCATTGTAGTGTTGTTATAAAAATAAAAATAATATTAGCTCTCGCAGTTTGTGGACTTGCGGTGTATTTGTGCTATATATATAAGAAAAGATTAAGTGTACGCCATGGGCACCGTGGAGTAACTGGAAAACTTGCCCGACGCGATATTGGGTGTTCCGGGTTCGATTCCCGGCGGTGCATTTAAATTTTTCTTATGTAGCCTTTCTACAATAATTAATAAGGGCATGTTATGGCGATTTATATCGTCTGATGTCCTTATGTTAATTTCACTAAAATAGTGAATTTGTACAGTATAGGAAGTAATAACAATATTGATTGTTAATCTAATTGTTAACTAAATAAGATACTGTAAGTAATTTTCTCGCAAATAATTGAAATTGTTTTAATTTAGTATAATTATTAATATGTTTTTTCAGGATTTTGGTGTTGTTGTCTTAAGTGATTTAACATTAGAAACGAGGCCATGTTATCATCTATTTGCTGGTACGATACAGTATTAATTACAAATCAAAATCAGATTATCAATTTTTAAATTTTAAATTTTTTTTCATAGGAATTTCATTGGCTCGATCAGCTCATAGTCGCGCTCTTGACGAATTAGGTACGTAGTTTTTTAAGTATATTAATTAGTTGTTTTTAGTTAAATCTGAGTAGGTACCAACGGCGGATACAGGATTTATTCGAGGGGAGGAGGCTCAGACCATCCGAACTCGCCTAACCTAAAAAAAGCAAGAGGTTTATACTTGACAGGCGACGCGCGTTAGCCGATATGCACCGCGGGGAGGTTGCGCGCTCAGATTTTGCGCATCATGGCCTTAAAAAGGGCTGATTTAAGAACTTAATGTGTGTATATTCTAGTTGACCGAGCCTCCCGCGTCCCCTACCTGGATCTGCTCTTGATGGGTACTCGCACTATATTTAGATATAAAATATATCTGTGACAAAGAGTTAAGACCGCTTCAGACAGATTATTTAGCGAAACATTGTGCAACAACACTTGATCTATATCTACATTTCGAACTTAAACTGCGTTTCAAAACAGTTCTTAACCTTACAGGAGGTGTGTGGGTCATTTTAAGGTGCCTTCCTATTACACGAGCGCCGAGAACACCGATTTGAATGAAATTAAGTCAGTAATATGCATTTATAGAATTTAAATGAATTTGCAAAAACGGTGAGGCACTCTCGGCAGGACGCACCGTTTCTTTATTTAGATTTAAAATCTAAGTTCGTAAATTAATTTCGTTCACGTTCGCAACGCTTGTGTAATAGGAAGGTACCTCGGGTAATTGATCAACCGTATTATATATTTTCATTTTAGTGAAAAATAAAGACTTCATTCATTCGATAAACTGATTAATTAAATCGTTTACCACAAATTCGTTAGAAGCGATTTTGCTTCATAATCACAAATATTAAATTAAATCTTTATTTTGGTAAAACAATATTGTTTTTTTTCTGAATTTGTTTAGATGTGCCACATGGTATTCTTCTGAGATCTAAAGCCGTAATATCACTACCTCAGGAGAGCTCTCCTCCCGCTTATTTGGAGCATGCTACCGATAGAGGAGTTTCTATTAGAACACATTTTCCGGAAACATGGCTTTGGGAACTTGTTCCAACCAAGTAATATTCTTTTTTTAAGTCATCAACTACCAGGGTTATCTGTGATAACACCAATTCATATTTGCAATTTATTATTATTTTTTTGTAAAAAGAAAATTAAAATCCAATTGATACTTTAACAAGTTCTTAGATTTGAACTTGGGAACGAAGGGTTTGTATTAGACGAGTCATGAAATTCTCAAAGTGCTATACTTTTTAATTTCCCGCTAAGAAAACTATAAATTTTCGATGACTAATCTTGTTTTAGTCACCAAGGGGAAGCTCAGATAAAACGTGAATTGCCCCACACAATAACGGATTGGATGACCTCGACAACATGCATTTCCCCACAGCTTGGACTTGGAGTTGCACATAAAACATACATTCGTACATTCCAGCCATTCTTCCTTGATTTTATTGCACCCTATTCAATAAAAAGAGGAGAAATATTGCATCTTAAAGTCGTCTTATTTAATTATTTGCAGCATAGTTTACCGGTAAGTACTGAGATGCAATTGTTTTATTTTAAGAAGTCGTTTCACATATGTTTTAGTTTTATCTATAATCAGTGGCTTAACTACAAATTGGCAGAACTGGCAAAAACAAAGACACGCCTGGCTCCAAGAGGGCCTGCGGCAGCTAACAATAAATGAATGTGCAATGCAGCACTTAAAAAAAGTATTTATTAATTTAAAATCCACCAAAACCAGTTTTCCAAGTCTTCATGGTTTCCGGGCTTGTAGGCCGTGGTCCGGTGGTATTTCTACCTGACGTTTCGTCTACAACTGTGGTAGACATTCTCAAAGGCGATGTGGCAGCCAAGGAGGACATCGCCACATCGCCTTTCAGAATGTCTACCGCAGTTGTAGACGAAACGTCAGGTAGAAATACCACCGGACCACGGCCTACAAGCCCGAAAACCATGCCGGCTGTGAAAACTTGGACACCTGGATAAAACCAGTTTTGTTTCTTTTTGTCGGCGAGCTCAAAATAATTTTCAATATGCTGGAGGGCCCACTGTCTGATATTGCATTTTTTTAAATGAAATCTGGCCGCGAAAGTCTAAAATGTTTGTATTTTTTTACTTTAATTTTTTACATAATTATTTTCGTAGGTTCGTCTGAGCTTAGGAGATTCTCCCGGAATCAAATTACATTCGGATTCACCTTCTGTAATTTCAGCTTGCGTCGAATCGCAATCCAATCTCGTTAATATTTATCAAATAACTGCTAGCGTTTTGGGTCGTATCAATTTAACAATTTTGGCAGAAGTTGACCCTAATTATCCGGAAGAATGTGGACCAGAATTTCTCATAAGCCACAGGTACGTTTAATAAACAGAGTTTAGATAATACGATGTACTGAAATCAAATACTTATCGAATAAAGGTTGTTGTTTTTATAATCAAAACACTTATCATAATTATTATAATATTATAAGCTCTGAAATTTATGGTGTGGGGGCACACCACCTAGAAAATGTTCTAGGGTTATCATTCATTATAATAGTATAGCGTGTACCAAGAAACATGAAAAAAATGTAACCTATACCTATAATTTATTTTTTACAGGGATGTTCTTGTCAAACCTATTTTGATACAACCAGAAGGCTTTCCAGTAGAAATCAGCAAATCATCATTTGTTTGTCCGAGAGGTAAAAAGTGTTTTCTGTTTTCACCGCTATTGAAAATTCGATTTTCGGTACCTATAGGAATCTATAGAGATGGAGTATAAAAGTACCACTTCAGAAGAGGGGAGAACCCATTCAGCGGAGGGTGCATGCCTGTCTTATGGATATGTCAATGCTAGGCATGTGCTCACGTTCTATTGGTCGCGTCTTTGCGCATGCTCAACAGCGTCAGATGCAGCCATCTTCATCGTAAAGCGCTTGCGCAACTAATAGAATGTGAGCACACTTTCTTCCTCACCGCCCTCCCCCCCTTAACAACAACCACTCCACTCGCTTGTACTATGTCCCTAGATTTCTATGTCTATGGTCTATATAAGTGCATAACTCACATCTTAAATTTTGTAATACAGTAAAATTGAGAACTGTATATACGCTAATAATCTCAATAATTGTGCAACGTTTATTATCTACAATGTATTCTGTATTCTGTATTTGAATTTTTTTTCTATTTTATAGATTATAGAAACTATACAGCGGTTCGAGTTCTTTGGGACTTGAAGCTCCCTAAAGATGTTGTTATGGATTCTGCCAGAGCTAAAGTATCAGCGGTAGGAGATTTAATGGGACCAGCATTGCAAGTGAGTTTTGTAGCATTGATAATTTCTAGCGCTTCTTAGCATATTTTTATTTTAAAATATGATTTTTTTTAGAATTTAGAGAAGTTAATTAATTTACCGATGGGATGCGGCGAGCAAAACATGATTCTGTTTGTTCCGAATTTATATGTCATTAATTATTTAAACGCAACTGGAAATTATAATCCTGGATTATACGCAGAAGCAATCAAAAATATGAAAAAAGGTATAAAATTATATCTTTTGATCTGGTACTTTCATGCTAGTGCTGGGTTACAGAATAATCTTAGATTGTAGACACACATATTTCTCTATAAAAAAAGCATTCTAGAATTTTAAATCGACAGATGCTCAATGTCGCAGATAGCTTAGTCGGTTAGCGCGTTGACCGACATCAGTTACCTTCACGCCAAGTCCAGGTTCGAATCCCGAGAGCTCATAATTAATTTTTTTTTTTTTAATAATGAAAATACATTGGAGAACAATTATTAATAATGCTTATTATTTACAAATAAAAGTATAGCGATTTTATTAATTATTTTCATTAAAACTAACACGTACAACCATCGTACAACTCTGTTTTAATGGAAATAATTAATAAAATCGCTATACTTTTATTTGTAAATAATAAGCATTATTAATTGTTCTCCAATGTATTTTCATTATTAAAAAAAAAAATTAATTATGAGCTCTCAGGATTCGAACCTGGACTTGGCGTGAAGGTAACTCATGTCGGTCAACGCGCTAACCGACTAAGCTATCTGCGACATTGAGCATCTGTCCATTAAACTGGTATACAAAGCAAAGATTGTGATTTATTTTTAAAAAATGTGATTTTGTTAATTTTTAAAGACATTTAAATAAAAATAAGTCTACAACATCATTACTGGGGACATTTAGAACCAGATCGTAAAATAAAAATAACAAAAACAGTTAACGGGGAGCAAATATTAACAAATTATCGTAACACCATGTTAAAATGCTATGTCTCAGTTACGGTGGGACGCACTGTATATACAATTGGATACACCTTTAAAAAAACAATGTGAACCGATTTTTCGCTCTTTTACTTAAGGTTTGTCCTAATATGGTGGAAATAAGCTTACATCTGATTTTGTGATTTTTAAGGTTATGATCGTGAATTAACTTATCGTCACAGCGATGGCTCTTATTCTGCATTCGGAGAGCGCGATCCGTCGGGTTCAATGTGGCTGACGTCATTTGTAGTACGTTCGTTCGCTGAAGCAAGGACGCATATTTATGTAGACGAAAGCGATTTACGCCATTCCATGCGATGGATTACCAAAAAACAACTGGAAAATGGATGCTTTCCAACTATCGGCCAAGTGTTTCACAGAGAAATGAAGGTAAATCATACATATTATACTAATGATATAGTATTATAGTACCTGAACTGCAATCAGCAACCGTGAATCAAAGTTGCAAATGAAATTTGCAACCGTATACCTACATAAATATTTTTAATCAATTATACTGGGCTGCAGAAAGCATTGTCAATTATTTGATTTGACAATGATTTGATTGTGATCATATAATTACAGTTTTTATACCTGCCGGAGCAGTCTAATATTGTTGTGAAACTCTCTGTCAGTAGGACATTGATTGTACCCACGCAAAAACAAATGATTGTTCTACATAGTAAAAGACAGCTTTTCAAGCTAAACTTGTATCAAAATCGTTTCAATTGATCAATTACTTTTTAGTAAGATCGTGAAATTCTATAATACTTTTCTAAGATCATTTTCAAATCAGATTTTTTGACAATGCTTTCTTTCTGCAAATTAATCTTACTTATCAATGATTTAATCACTACATAGTTTTCTAGAAATAAAATTTTATTTAGGGTGGATTAGCAAGTACAGAGTCCAATTCAGCGGCTCTAACTGCCTACGTCTTGATATCGCTGCTGGAAACAGGTCTAACGTTACCGCTTTCGGTGAGCAACAATGCCAAATACTGTTTAACAGGACACAAGGATAATGACGTGTACACCTTGTCTTTGGTGACATATGCCCTCACTTTACTCGATTTACAATCTGAAGCACAACAATCTTTCGCTAAATTATTGGCCAGTTCGAACTCGCAAGATGATTTGATTTGGTGGGAGAATAAAGGTAAGTTATTTTGATATATTATGTTTTCTCCATTTTTGTCAACTGACGTTCAATTTTTAAACACAGCCGGATTTTCAGTTTATTAATATAAGCAGGGCTTTATGGGAGAGGGGTGGCAACCCGGGCGGTCGCCTTGATCGGCGAATCAATCAGTTAAGAAAAGCAAAATGCTAGTTTATAATGAAAAATAAAGGACGCTGAAGAATATCTCGCCAGGGGCGCCTGGATGGCTAAGGCTGACGCTGGATACAGGGTCGAAAATTTTAAAAACGTATAGGTAAAAGTCTTGAAACTTTAAAAGGTTCGAGAAATCTTGGAAAAGTCAGCAAGTGTATGGAGAAGTGCTTTTCTTTTACTATTTCTCAACATTTTTATGATTGCGAATATTAAAGACATGTCTCACTATGAAATTTTATAAAAATCGGTTCTAAAGTTTTAGGGGCCATGGCCCATGGGGCTGTGACAGACGGACGAACATGGGCGAGATTATAAGGATTCTTAGTGGCTACGGAACCCTTAAAACAAATAGTTTATCATTTAATAATTATAGTATAGTGGAAAATATCAATGAAAACGGTAATGTATTCAAGGTGCTAAAAAAGCTAGGATTTTTACTTCCAGATATCTATAATAATATAAGTCCATCAGCTAGCAGTTGGCTAAGCAGTAGAAAAAGTGGA
Organism: Mongoloraphidia duomilia; assembly: GCA_039654895.1. Lineage (NCBI taxonomy): Eukaryota > Metazoa > Arthropoda > Insecta > Raphidioptera > Raphidiidae > Mongoloraphidia > Mongoloraphidia duomilia. Next base: position 65,247,922 of record CM077516.1, read on the forward strand.
ATAATGTTTTCTTTGAACCTCAGCTCTAAATATTATAATATTATGAAATATAGGTACTAGCTGTGTTTACCCGGCGTTACCCGGGAATAACAGCGCCCTGTTATAATAGTTCAATTAGATATACTTACCTAGCCTAAAACCTTCCCAAATATTTTCTCTACCTATTCGTGAAAAGCGCATCAAAATTAGTTGAATAGTTCAGTCTGACAAATAGCAAATAGGCGTTGCGTTTTATACTGTTTGACCAGCGAAAAAACGCCGGCCAAAAGAAAGTGCATACCAGCATAAGGGCTCTTATTTAAGGTAAACGGCACGAAAACAAACAAACGACTTGTAGCTAATTTTGACAATATGTGTTAAAGCGTTCGTGTCAGATTGTGAAAATCTTCTCCGCGTATATCCTTCTGCACCGACGTTCTTTCCTTGGTCGGGCAGTATCTATAATAGCTAAGCTAATCCGTGTTAATTAAAACCGGAATAACCAATGAACCGCTTGACTCATAGCTAATATTCAAACTGATGAAATCTCCTATCCTTTAATGCAGCGGTTACCAACCTTTTTAGTTGTGCGGACCATTAATTTTGTAAAAAAAATTTGAGGCCCACTAACTAAATATACAAGTAAAAACTATAAACACACAAGCACAAATAGACACTTATATACTCGATTGTTCCCATCTCGACCCCTGAAGCTCCGATAATATTTATCTTGACTTAGACTCTCAACCAGCGTCCACGGCCCAGTACCACGCTGCCCGCGACCCACATGTGGGCCGCGGCCCATGGTTTGGGAACCGCTGCTTTTATGATTTGGATTTCATCGGAATCGGTCCACCGCTTCTTGAGTTTAGACTTTAGAGTGTAAGTACATAGTCCATACCTACCTACATACATTACCAGTTACCACACATGTTACAATTTCATTAATAGTAGAGATTACCTACGTCCCTTAGTTCGACTATACAACTGTGCTAGTTTTATACTTCATAAAGTATACTCATGAGTCACGTAAAAGCAAAGGTCTTCTATTTTACCCTTCAAAGCGATAAATGTTTTCAATAACAGAATAAATACAATAAAAATTAAAAACTTGTAGCTGTTAAATGCAAATTATAATTCTGTTCATATACGTTTTTTCTATGAATTTGACAATTTGTAACAGTTATTGCTTTTTGTCAGTAACAAAGTACATTTTATTGTCTAATTTTTAAACTTGACAATAAGACGTAATTGTTATTAATTTTGAACGAAATAAGTATTATTTTAAAGTAGATGTTCCTTAAAGATTAGAACTAAGTGTTAAGAAATATTCAAAACAAACAATAACAAATGTCAAACCTTTAAAGGCGGCCATACACATTTCGACTTTTTTTAAATGGCAGCTGAAATCTACAAACTGGAACATAATAAGTGTTTTTGGGTAATATGGAAAATGTGATATAATATTCTTATCAATCTTATCATGAAAAAAACATTCATTCCTGCCAAACGTTTTAAAGTTCGTACACTATTTTAACAATGCAAGTGACGAAAATTATTTATTTTTACGTTTTTTTTCTGTAAAAAATTAAAAGACTACGTTTTAAGTCTTGAGGCCATTCATTTCGTTACATTTTCTATAATAATTACAGTCTTCCTAAGAAGTTATACGCTTGATGCTGAAATATCATAAGAAAAAATGTTGCAGGCTCTTATCTGTATAATAATATACAGGTCGGAAAACTAGTCTGATTTTTCGGTGGTGCTGTCCTGAGTTTTGAAGGAGTTATCTCCACTTACTATCAGACGCTAATGACCTCTGTTGTCGAGCGTCTATAATTTACAATTCTTCTTCCACTTACTAGGTTGTGGTTTACGTTTTTCGTGGAACCGAGACAAATGATAATACTATTGTCTCTTTTTATGTTGCAGTTATAAAAACTGAATAAAAATTCACAGATTCCGCAATCCTTGCAACCATCGAGTACATTGGAAATGATAACAGCATATATGAAACATAATTAACTGTTTATTATACACACAGTATTTATCAATGCACTGTTTAGTTTTGTCAGGAATAACCCTATTATTCTTCTGTTATATACGCGTTCACTTTTGCTTGATTACTTAACTTTTAAGTCCCATGAGCGTTTTATTATTTCTACCAAGTATTCGAATATATTCGAACATTGGCTCAAAAATAGCACCGCAGATTCGAATACCTGCAAACATCCGCTTAATTGCATGCCCTAGACATGTATAATAAAACACAGGTCGGAAAACTAGTCTGCATTTTTCGGTGGTGCTGTCCTGAGTTTTGCAGGAGTTAGCTCCACTCACTATCAGATCGCGACTGACCGTCTGTCTGTCGAGCGTCTATGAACGTACAATTCTTCGTAACTTCTGCCACTCACTAGGTTATGGTTTACGTTTTCGTGGAACCGAGACAAATGATAATACTATTGTCTCTTTTTATGTTGCAGTTAGAAAACTGAATAAAAAGGGACATCACATGGTATCATTCTCTGTTCTGTGGTATTCCGAGAGGTGTCTTGAAAACTTAGGACACCCTCACCATCATTGTTTCCCAACCTGTATATACGACCGTATCCGACCCCTAGGTCCTGCCATCTAAAGCCAATAGTAGACAGTATACACTAATAAATTTTTACTTCCATTACAGAATGCGGAAATAGTTAAAATAAAAGTACAATAATTTAATAGACTCGTTAATCTACATAATAATATGATCTAATAATAATTGTAATACATATTTTTATACAGGATGTTTCCTATAAAAACGCCTCAAGCCACAACTCCGTTATTTATTATCCAATTTCAATAAACAAAAAAATGAAAGAAATCATTCTAGAAATACTACAAAAAGGCGCTAATATGTTAATTTTTTTCAACATCAACTTTAATGTCAAACGATATTAAACCTTTTTCAAATGCCTGCATGGGTATACCTATAGATAATAGGTACCTATATATTTTTTTTAAATTTAGTCTGATAGAGAATTTTTTTCTAAAAACAACGATATCTAACAAAATAGTTAATAATAATAAAACGATTAAAAGCATGACTATTAACTACAATCCACAACGTATTCATTTATATTAGTGAATAACAGATTACAGAGTATCAGACAACGAAGTTGTCATGATTGTTACATATATTTAAGAAAAAATTCAATTGCCACTGCCGGGACTTGAATCCGAAACTCCAGGCTCTTTTAGCCCGGGAAACCATTTATAATCAAATACAGGATTTGAGTAGGTACTGTGGTAATAATTAAATTTAATAAGTAATTGAAGATGTCAACTTTAGGTAAATTGTCACGTGTATAACCGCCTTTAGGACACTAATCCCTAACCCTTAAATTCTGAACTTTTTTGACCTCAATAAATATTTTTAGATTTACGGCTTTTGACATAGACGTAGGTTTACTTTTTAAGGTGTTTAAAAAGGAGCTTATTTTACCGTCAGCACTCGTTTGAAATATACCCTGTAAGAAATAAGAAGGCCGATTAGATAGATTATCGATGGTCCATTTGTAGCCAGCGATTAATCTGGTAATAGGCACGCAAAGAGACAATGGCGTCGCAAGCCGGTATCGCCACATCGCGTAGATTCCATAAAAACACATTGCGCTTGCGTGGTTACTAATTTTACATTAATTTGTTTTGTATTCATCCATTTTATATATGTAACTATACATTTTATTTTGTAATTTTTACACACTTTATTGGAATATTACACAAATTATGTAATTTTAATTTACTTTATGTAAAAATCACAAATTTGTTTAACTTTACAGTAAAAGTCCAAGTTTTTATGGAGTTTTCTGTGTAAAAATAAATAATAATGTAAAATCACTTAGACAATCGAGCGAATTCTACCTTAACTTTCAAAGTATTTTTACATCCATTTTTTGCAGTGTATAATATTATTCAAGCGATACTTAATTTCCCGCTTGGTCAATTTTTGTATTGTGACGTAGAGCTCTGCAACGGATTTGTTTTTGAGTTAATGAGCCTATAAACAGGGCCGGCGTTGTGGGGGGGGGGGGTAATCGGGTCAAAGGTACCCCGGGTCCGGGACTTACCTATTATATGTGACTACCGTGTTTAAAGCTGCGAGCATTAAAACTTTTTTCCAACAAAAAGAACGTTATTTGATTTTTTGCATTAAAATTTTTTGACTATTTCAAAAAAAACAAATTTTGGAGTAAAATTGTTTTTAGAGGGGACAGGGGCCTGAGAACGCTTACGCGGGGCCCGAAAATCCTAGCGCCGACCCTGCCTATAAACGACTTTTTTTAATTAAATCGTTGGAATGAGCTCCGTCTAACTTAAATAATGCCCAAGTGTGCAAGCTTTCACGGCCGGCATTGTTCCAAATCTTCACGGTTTCTGGGCTTGTAGGCCGTGGTCCGGTGGTATTTCTACCTGACGTTTCGTCTACAACTGCGGTAGACATTCTCAAAGGCGATGTGGCAGCGGTCGAAGTGTCCTCCTTGGCGGCTCACAGATCAGTGAACACCAGTCACCGTCACCGACACACTGATCTGTGAGCCGCCAAGGAGGACATTTCGACCGCTGCCACATCGCCTTTGAGAATGTCTACCGCAGTTGTAGACGAAACGTCAGGTAGAAATACCACCGGACCACGGCCTACAAGCCCGGAAACCATGAAGATTTAAATAATACCGTTGGATATTTTTGTCTAGTACTTAAAACGGCTTTGAAGTTGATTAAAATAAACCACGCCTTTATTTTTCCTTTCGAGCGTCTATTGTCATTCATCACATACCCCGAATATCACGGCCTACTTCTACAGCCCATATATTTATTACATGTACCATGTTGATAATTGATTGATAGCAACGGTGCGATCAGTGTTAGGCGGTCTTATTATAAAGAGATATAAAACCAAAGCAACGGGGGTTGCGATGTAAGCAGGTATTAAAATTTAAAAAAATGTAAATCTCTGTAAATACGTAACGTATTAAAATGAAATAAACCCTATAGTGTTTATGCCAATGATTTCTATAATGAGAGCAGTCGTATATTTTTTTTAATTTTTTACACCCTCGTTGTTAATAATATAATATGTTACATTGGAAAATATCGTTTTCTATTTTCATATACCAAAACTTTCTTAATTTTAAGTGTTTTTAATTTTAAAAGATTATATTTTGTTCACGGCGGTTATTTAATTAATTTACAATAAATTAAATTTTTAATAGTTTATCGAGTAAACCAATATAATTAAATATTATGAACCTAAAGTGTAGGATATCTGATTGTTGTAAAATTTTGAACAAAACAAACTAACTGACGCCTATGACGAAAAGTTCAGAGTTCACGTGACTATAGTTTAAAAAGAAAATTATTAATCCTTTTCAGGTAAGTATACAATTTTCTTAAATATTTTGACTGCGTTTAGTTAAATTTTAGTTCTTGAACTGTTAACATCAGTCTAAAATTGTAGATTTGTTAATTTAAAAAATAAAAAAACAGGTACGTTTCTTGTTTTAAAATAATTGCATAAATTTGTATATTTATATTTCTCCTCGTATTTTTTTTTTGTTTTAAATTTATTTAAAATAGTAGATACTTACAGTGTTCTTTTCCTATTGGTGAACTTTCAACTTTCAAACAATTTTGCTAATTTAAAACCAATAAGCGAACATAACAATATTATGTATGTCCAGTTTTTGTTTCCTCTTATCAATGTATATCAAATGCTATTTGAACAAAAAAAATACATAGAACCAATATTTTGAAAATAAGTGAACTATTGTGAACATTATTGAATTCTATCTAATAAAAATATTTTCACAATTCAGACATTTATCCCAGAATTTGACATTAGCTTTGTTATCTTAAATATAACACAGTCAGTACCTATATTTTGTTATTTTTGGATTCTATACGTTGATTTTTTAAGTCAATATTTATTCAGACTCCCGTATCTCTGACCATTTTCGACTTATTAGGCTCAATCAAATATTTGTATCGTACCTACGATTTTTATGCTCCTCTGATTGGCTAATTCAAACGAGATTCATTATGCGGCATGCGCCAATGATGTCAATTCAATTTTGCTATTTCAAGCAGTTACGCGGTACTGCTTGTGTATTTTATGAAAAAATGTAAGAAAGCTAATGTTATGCATGAATAAGAATTAACGTAGAATTCAAAAATGGTAAAAAAACACGAGGTAACAAAGCTGATCTCAAATTCATCTAAGATCAAAACCTGAAAATATTTTCATTGGGCAGAATATAACTGTTAATAACCGTATTGTCAATTTTTGTTACATTGCTGACAATTTTTAGGGTGCTATTAATTTATGTAAATATTGGTTTTTACTTTCAGGAAACTTTTCACGATGGAAGTAAATGAATTTGACTATGATTTTTCGGGATGGTCCGACGAACAACTGCAAATAGTGATTGATAACGCAAAAGAAATATTAGTTGTCAATCGAGAATTGCAACGAAGAACTAACGAACAATGTCAAATGCTAGAAGAAAATGAGAAAGAAATTGCTTTTCTAAAACAGCGCTATCAGTCTCTCGTAGATTTCAAAAATCAACAAGATATGATGTATGAGCAATTGGAATTTGATATTAAACAGTTGGAAGAAGAAAAAATGAACGCCGAAAATGAATATTCAAAATTAAAGAATCACGTAAGTTATTTAACGGAAACAATACGTGACCTTCAAACAAATTTTCAGGAGAGCCAACGTGAATTAGAACGAACACACACAGAACTAGAATTGGCAAAAAAACGGTTTGAAAATATTGACTCGGAGTCAAGCAGCAGTGAAGATGAAGAAAGCAATGCGAAAGAAGTAGAAAAATTAAAAGAATTATTGATTAAATCGAAAGAACAGCTCAATAATCAATTGGAATTAGTGATGGAATTAGAGCAGCAATTAGAAGAACTTATCAAAGAAAATAGAAATTTAGAAGAACAATTAAGGCAAGATTTCAAATGCTTTTGTAGAGCACCTTCGAATGAAAATAACCTTGCTAGGGAAACAAATGAAGCATCAGCACTTTCTATTGAGTTTCAAGATTGTTATGAGTATTACAATGATAGTGATGACGGAAATAGTTCGGACAGTGCGGTCGGAAGTGGCGATTCTTCAGATACTGACGATGGTAAACGTAATCAATTTCACGAAAACAATATACAAGCAAACCAGAATTATTCACCCAAACAGATTATTCAAACTGACAATAACATTGTAATGGATGTTGTAACTGATAACAAAAATAAATCTAATCAGACAGAAATGGCCAAAAGTTTATTTGAAGAACTAAAAGCAATCGATAACAATGAGGTAAATCAAACTGTTGAAAAAGTATGTGAAACAACAAATATAGGCGATAACAAAACGACTCAGGTAGATGTAACTAAAAATATGCCAAATAATTCACCGAATTCCTCAACAAATGAGACTCAGACATCGTTGTTTCATTCATGTGCAGAAACAACTGCAAACTATAAATTCGATAATGGGACTTCGAGCGACCCAACTGAAAATAATGTATCAGTTAAAAATAGCGCATCTAATGAACATTTTAAAACTGATAAAAATAATAAAAGAACTTTGTTTTATTCATTTGAAAATACATCAGATGATCTACCAAAAAACGATGTTGTGGTAAATGCGCAAGGGTTAATTATAAAAAGAATATTCCCAGGCAGAAATGTAATTAAGGTCGATCAAAGTACACAAACAACTAGTAAACTAATATGTAGAATTTATAATGGATCAGACGTCTATGTATCAGTAATGGATGAAACTGAATCAGGAAGTCGTTTCGAAGGATGTTCAGTAAAAAAGGCTAGAAAAGAAATTTATGAAGTATTGAGAAACATTTTCAGAGCAAAATCTGATAAAGCAGTTGGCAATGAATTTTCATCAAATGAAAATCAAGAAAATATAGATCCAAAAATTTGCAGTAACGAATATGCTGACAAGAAAATTGCAAAACAACTAAAACTGAAAAGAGAAGTTAGTAATGTTGTAAAATCAAATGGGATAAAAATCAGTAATACAGATAAAAAGAAATCGAAATTATTTTCTAGAAAAAAATGTGAGAACAGCGCGGAAAAATTGGAAAATTGCACAAAGATTGCCATGAAAGAAAAGGAATTAATAAAAAATAACAGTAATTCAGAACCTTCAACATCAAAACTGGCCCAAACTGAGAATGTAGTACCGCCGGAAGATAATGTAATCGAAAAAGAAGAAAATGTACAAAACGATGGTAGTTGGTGTACGACAAATAAAAGGAAATCAAAATTATCACCACCTAAGCATGAAAATTTCACGACAAATTCGAAATCATCGACGTTTAATAAATTTACAAATAAAAACTCAGCCTTTGATAAAGATAGTTCGAAATCAAATGATAAGAAAACTCGGAGCGAAAAACATAATTGGTTCGATGTAAAATCCAGAGAAAAGAAATGTTCAAAGCCATTAATTAGTAGTGCTCCTAAACAACGTACGACAAAATCTAAGGAAAATCAAATTAAAACAACCCGTGAACCAGCTGAAAAAACCGTCAGAAAAAATTGTTCCAGCAAAAATGAAACTACGAATAATAGTGTAGGTTATGAACCAAGTGCAGCCTTGAAGACATTAAACCTGATTAGAAAAACGCCACGGTCATACGCAGATATGCTGAAATGAATGAAACAATAGAACTAGATTTATAAGTATAGTTGTTATATTATAGATTATTTGCCATATCCACTACAAAATAGCTACTTTCGATGTGTGTATAGCGGCCTTTAATGAGTCATTTAACAGGCAAGTGTGCGGAAAGTGTTTTACTTTCCGCACGCCATAGCAGCTTCTGTTTATTCGCTCTATACGCCTGCGTGCGCTTGTCAGTTGTCATTACTTACTTGCACGAATGTCACGGCATACTGTGTAAGGAAAGATGGCGACGCAAATGAACTGTCAGCATTTTTTGAAAATGAAGTGAAAATTAGGTATTTTGTAGTGGGTATGGCAAAAAATACCATGTATGTCTCGTACGTAATGGTATTATGGCTCGTTTTTACATACTATCATCACTCGTCCATTACGTATCTAAACATATACAATCTACTATTAATAGATTTTTGTATATTATTTTAATTTTATATTACCTATATTGTAATAAAAAATAGATTTTACAATTTTTTGAAACTTATAAATCTCATATTAATATTTTTAAGTCTTGTGCATTTATAAATCCGAAATTAGCAACTTATACGGAATCGTTATCTTCTTTATATACAGGGTGTCCTCAAAGACACTAAACACACGCCTACCACATGTTCCTGAGACCAAAATAAGCCGATTTAAGCAAACTTACCTTCTTACAAAATTTCTTAGTTTGGGCACTATACGGCCCTGAAGTTACAATTTTGAAATCGTTTTTTTGTTATAAATATAAAACGGCTTGTGCGATTTTGCTAAAATTTGGCACGTTGATATAGTTTTATGGAATAAAAAAACCCATATCAAAATTTTAATTATTATTAATCCATAGGCGTAGAACTCGGATTTATTAATATTTGAACGTTTCAAATTTCTACGCCAATGGAAGAAAAGGGGTTTAAGTATAAAATTTAGATTCAGTATCTTATTTGCTACAAAAAAGCTACTCTTAATAAGATTCGATTACTCTCATGGTTTTTGAGAAATTTGTATTTTAATAATTCGCAGTAATTTTTACAAAATGAAGTAAAGCTACTAAAACATGAATAGAAATAAATAAATATTAAATATGTCATAAAAATTGGTCAAAGTGTCCACCATTTTGACGCATACAAAGATTTATACGACGAAGAAAATTAAATTACTCTGTGCATAACTTCTTCATTATCTCCAGTTTTATTCTTAGAAAAAAGCATGGCCATCTTATTTGTTTATTGATCAACTTACTATTATCAACGTATTATTATTGATTACCTTATTATTAAAATACAAATTTCTCAAAAACCATGAGAGTAATCGAGTCTTATTAAGAGTAGCTTTTTTGTAGCAAATAAGTTACTGAATCTAAATTTTATACTTAAACCCCCTTTCTTCCATTGGCGTAGAAATTTGAAACGTTCAAATATTAAAAAACCCGAGTTCTACGCCTATGGATTAATATTAATCATAATTTTAATATGGGTTTTTTTGTTCCATAAAACTATGTCAACGTGCAAAATTTTAGCAAAATCGCACAAACCGTTTTAAATTTATAACAATAAAACCATTTCAAAATTGTAACTTCAGGGCCGTATAGCGCCCAAACTAAGAAATTTTGCAAGTAGGTAAGTTTGCTTAAATCGGCTTATTTTGGTCTCAGGAACATGTGGTAGGCGTGTGTTTAGTGTCTTTGAGGACACCCTGTATAAAAATGAATGTTTGTTTGTTTGTCCCATTCATCCGATTGCGATGAAACTTTGGTGAGTTGTTATGCGCACGCATGCGAAGGTTTCTGTAGGCTCATAAATCATCCGGGCGGGACCGCTAGTTAATAAATAATTTAAAAAACGGCCAAGCGCGTGTTGGGTACGGACATGATAGGGTTCCCTAGTGTTCGTGTAACTTATTTATAAATAAGAGCTATTTCACCTTGACGCAATATTTGCTTGCTTCCGAAAAAGAGTTATTTCTAAATTTTTCATAAACCATTTTTGCTATTGTCCGTTATAATTTTCACTGAAAGTACTAACTAAAGACTACATTCAGGAATTTTTTCAGATATTTTGCACCGATAGTTTAGAAATTAAACTAAAGTAGAGTTTAAAAATTTATTTTCATTTTTTAATCCATTTTAATTTATCACTTTTTTCATGCTAGTACAGTTAACATTTAAAATATTAAATTAAAAAAAATATTATATTCATCCATTGTTATAAGATCAGTGACACATAGTTGAGGACGTAGTACCACCACGGTTGAGGAGGCCCCTGGGCAGCCGTGTCAGTTGAGGTTCTTTAGAAATGTACAATATGAATGTGTTTGTTGGGGTCCCATGGGCAGTTACCCAGTCTTAAATCCGGGTGTGGTTAAAATTTCCATAATAACTTATACTTTTTTTTTGTAGACAACCCATCTCTAGCTTTAAGCGTAGAAACTACGGCGTACGCCATTTTATGTTTACTAAAACATAACACAAACGAAAATATGATGTTAGCTTTAAAAGCTGTACGTTGGATCTCAAAACATCGAAATGGACATGGGGGCTTTATATCCACTCAGGTAATTGTATAATAAAAACATTAAATTCCATGAATAAAAAATTTTTTTTCTTAAAAATCAAAATCGATCATCAAAATTGAGCTATCACGCGTATTTTTAAAGGCAGATTATGATATTTCATGAGAAAAATAGCTATATTTTTTATATTTTCACTTAAGAAAAAAATGTGAAATCTGTGAAATCAAAGTAAGTAGATACCTACCGTTCAAAACAAAGGTTCTTGTGACGTCACACTGTCCATATCGATGTCATTGTTTCTAATTATTGCCGACTGTTAGAATTATTAGATTAATTACTTCAAACAGTATAAATTATTGAGATAATTAATATTTTAGGATACAATCGTAGCTTTAGAAGCTTTATCAAAATACGCTGCGGCTTTACCGCAACAACATACAAATTTCCATTTAAAAATATCTGCCGCCACAATTCAGCAAAACTTTACTATTCGACAAATAGATCGATTCGTACAAAAGCAATTGTATTTACCTCATTTGCCATCCACCGTTGAACTAGTTGCCAAAGGAGATGGCTGCGCTCTGGTTCAGGTAAGCCAACTTACTATAGTATCTAAATTTAAAAATGTCATTTGTTTTCAACTAAATGAAGATCTCCATTTAGTTGATAACAAATGAAAATCTTTTCAGAAGCCGAACATTATTATTGTACTTTCAAAGTAAATTTAGCATTGACTTTGAACGCTAAATTTACTTTTAAAGTAGATTTAGCATAATATCAGAAACCGAGCATCAGTGTATTAATTTTACAGGCCGTTCTCAGATATAATGTTCATAAAGCCGCAAGCAGTAAATCGTTTGGTTTAGAAGCGAGAGCAGAACCGATTGCGTCATCGGTAAACTGCACATCACAAGAATTAACAGTCTGCGGATGGTATCGTATCGCAGATGAAACTTCAAATATGGCCGTCATTGAAATAACAATGGTAACAGGCTATGAAGTTGAAAGAGACAGTTTAACCAAATTACTAGATGAAAAAAATGCAAGTTAGTAACATCATATTAACTTGTTCAGAGTTTTTTTTCCCAGGATGGCTTCATCTGCAAGCAACAGATGGCGAAGCCGAAACATATTTAAAACCTTAAACCAAATGCTTAATGTGTTCGCTGGTGTTGAACATAATATACAGGATATCCCATTTGGATGTATACATATTATAATAATTTAATATTAATTATTACTTACTATAAATTGTCAAGGGCGCTTCGAACTAATTTAATGCCCGTGTGCAAACACTAAATTTGTGCAAGCGATATTTTTTTGCCGACCGAAATGATGTTCCCAGCATATTATGCCCATATGTGCGATGCACACATTGCACCCTGGGTAACTGAAGAGTGCGAGTGTCATGAATTTAAAATTAACTACAAATTCTTATTTTGTGAACAAACTTTCTTTTATGGAAAAACATGGGAAAAATAATATTAAACATTTACAAGTAAATCGTATGTATACATCCAAATGGGAGCATAGTATACACATTTTTTTTTGTTTGTACAATTTAAATTTTCAGATGTTAAGCGATTTGAAGAAGAAAAAAATAAAGTGAATTTATATTTTCCTGAAATGACGACAAAGACGACCTGTGTATCATTTATAATTAATGAAAGGAACAAAGTAGATGAAAGAGCGCCCGCTACAATTAAATTATATGATTATTATCATCCGGAACTTTCAGTTTCTACTGTAAGTGTAACAAGTTGTTTTATAACAGTCAAGAGCCAATGAACTTATTTCGAAAGAAATTTGATAAAAGTTACAAAAGTATTATAAAAGCTTATTAGAATGGTATTTCTATCTTCCCTGGAAGACCTTCCAGGCCGTCATAATTGGTTGCTTTCGCACCAAAAACTGTTTAAAGTTTTGAAAGCTGTCACGTCTTGACGGCTACAGATGACTTACCTTGTTTACGCGAAGGTTAACACTGATGTTAACAGTGGTTTGTTAAGAGTGTTTATGCGCATTGAGATTTTCTGAACAGGTTAACACTTTAAGTGTCAAAAGTGAAAACAATAGTTTGACGTTTGTTGAAAGTTTTGAAACAAATATCATAATATGGATAACAACTTTCGTTTACAAATATTAACTCTAATAAACCATCGCAAAGAAACTGTGCAGCGGTATGCGCGAAATGCAATAACGATGCGGCTTATAAGAAGACCCCGAATTAACATGGAAAGGATGTGAAGAGTCTCTCTTGATTCTTTTAGGGAAATGCTTCTAATTACAGCCGCCACGGTCGTAATGAATCATCAATTTCTTACCCTGTATCTTTCTTGATTTTTGAGATTATGCTCCGTAGCATCAGCGATAACCTGTGGTGACATTTGATTAAAACGTTTACGCACATTTCTTAACTCATGTTTGCTTACTAAATGCTATAAAAAATCACATTTATTAAGGCTTAACTGCAGTTACGGAACTTATGTTAAGGAACGTTTATGCGAAGTTAAGGATCTTAACGTCAGTTTTAAGCCTCGCGTAAACGCCGGTGTTTTGCGTTTGACGCGATGTTTTTCTGTGTATATGTTTGTGGCATCGTAGCTTATTGGGTGGTCCGATTTTGATACGACTAGTTTTCTTTGAAAGAGTATGATTTCGAGATGGTTCTTAAATATAGAGTTTATTTTAGATTAGAAAAAGTGCAAAATAAATAAAAAATTATTTAATTTGAAAAACTATTGACATGCAGGCGAACAATATGTACAGCAACGTCCTTTGGGTTGCCTGCCTCATAGTAAATTGAAAATTTAAAAAAACCCCGACCCAAAACTATTACCTAATGGGTTGTTTGAAAAGTGTAAAATAATTTAATATTATTTATTCCTCCTGAATGCGTTGGACATTTCATTGCATCATATTCACATTTTAAACTTTTTCTCTGTTTGTGATACTAATAGAGTTATCCTGCAATGCCATCAAAAATAAGATTATTAATTTATGGTAACATAATTTTTATGAAACAACGAAATCAAACAGCATAAAAACAGTCTTTGTTATTCTGCAGAGTTATAAAGTGGAATCAAAATGTCGCGATTCAACAATTCCTCATCAAGAACCAGTCAATATTCGAGATGTTGTGGATGAAGCAAATCCTCCAATGCTTCCAGAACCAATGCCTCTTGAAAATGCTACCGCTACTGCACCAGGTATTTTTCTTAGCCAGATTCGTCGATATCTATTTTAGTTTAATTAACAAGAATTCATATGATACATTTTTAGAGTGTTGGGTCTCCAAGTCACTATATGAATATTATGAAGTATTAGAAATACCTTGTATTATGTCCGTCTTGTGACTTCTTGTGATATATCACAAGAAGTCACAAGACGGACATAATACAAGGTATTTCTAATACTTCATAATAAGAATTCATAATATCTATTATCAGACAAAATTTAAATAAATGGTATTGAACTCATCGCAAGGCAATCCGCGCTATCTAGTAAGTTTTAAAAAAACGTTATATGATAATATGACAGTTAATCAGTGGCGTAACTGAGAAAATTGAGCCCATATGCAAAAATCGTTAGGAGGCCCTCACATCATTTATTTATATTAAAAAATTATAATTGTTAATTTGATTATAAAGGCAATTTAATTAATTCGCACATTTTTTAAATTTATTTATATTATAAAGAGCGGCAAATTTCAAGTTCCTTACGGCAATTATTACTGAACCTAAATCCTCCTTTATTTTTATTAACGTCAAAAACGTTAGACAATTTTATATACTCGATAATAGATTTGAGTAAATAGTCACACTGTATAAATTTTTACTTTAGATTTTGAAGATACGATACAAGCAGACGATCAAACTTACAGTACTAACGCTATGGATACTGTAACCGACGAGACAACATATCAAAGCGAAGATATTACAATTTTAACAGATTACAGCAGCAGTACAACTACAAATGCGGGGAGCCATCCATCAGTTATAACCGATAAAAGTAGAACGTTATCTACGAGATCGACAAGCAGTGATTATACAAGTACAGTTCAACAAAACATTAACACCTTTGATAAATCTACTACTTCTTTTAATAAAAATGAGAAGATTACGCACAGTAGGATATTGCCAACTAAACAAAACTTAAACGTAGAAACAATTCAAAACAAGTATCGCGATTCTTCCACTGATAACAAAAATATGCTTTATCGTGAGACGACTGATGTTAATAGTCATCGTACAGTGACAGATTCTCCTATTGTTGTCAACAGTCGTCGTACAGTGACGGATTCTTCTATTGTTGTCAACAGTCGTCGTACAATGACGGATTCTCCTATTGTAAATATTAATATTAGTAAAACTGTACCTACTAAATTGATGCATACAGATTACAAATATGGTAACACCGATTTACCAATTACAACTACTGATACTAGTAATTTAATAATACTGAACGGTGATACGAAAAAAATAACGAATTTGAAAATTCCGTTTGATCATACGGAGAGTACGGTTGGACTGAATCCTTCATTTATAGATACAGGATATGAACCAGAATTTCCGGATGGTAATATAATTTTTTGACAGTATTAGAAACTACCTAATTATAATACGAGAAAATGATTGACTAATTTGAAACTTATGCTCGGGCCTCTACTGTTATAGGGTGATGCTTTAACCAGTTAAATAGACGCTGATGACCTCAGCTGTTGAGCGTCTATAATTTAAAATCTTTTCCTTGGGAGATATCAAATTTCCTTAGTTAATTATTAATTTCTTTTCAGTTTTATGTAGAACAAGTTATTTTATAATTATGTTTATATCGTAAAAATTTTTTTGAAAATGGAAATAAATTCTTATTATTCTTATTCTTAACCAGTTAAACTAGTCGAGCATTAGTTTTAGGCAGATATTTAATGTTATACTTCTTTTTTAATAGTTTTTATGTATTGCAGTTTAAAAAACAAAATATGAACCGATCGTCTTTTATTTTTATAGGAATTGAAGGCCCTCAGCCTACTTATGTTAAACCTCCCAATACGTATACAGTACCTACAACAACGACAGAATTTGATGGTAATATTTTATTGATAGAAATAATTACACATATTGTGTAGCAAAATGAAGCGAGCTGCCATTTGCAGCTTCAGAAAAAAATTAGGTACACTCAAAAATATAGAAAAGGAATAAATTAATTATTTATTACTATAAATTGTTTACAAAACGAAAAGTATGTCATCTGTAAAACTTCAACTAAACTGCAGATGGCAACTCGCTTCACTTATTTAATGCAAGATAGCAATCTATAATAAAATTAGTTTATGAGAATTAACAAAACAATTTTTTAGACTGTCCTGTTTGCCACACAAAAGTACCTGTAGATTTTAGTGAAATGTACTGTAGAAAACTAGTAGCTTTCAAAATGGCAATACGCAAAGATAATTATGCAAGATTACTGTATGCTTTCTCACCATATCAGTCGAACAAAAAATTAAGAGCGATAGTAAAATTGAACACCAATGCTCAAAAACATTGCGTTTGCAATGTTCTTGTAAAAGGTAAGACTCATGGAAATTTTGAAAAAAAGATTAACTTTTTTAGATATGCATTGTTAATTATACTTAAATTTTTTTAATAGGAGCCGGACATATCATGGTTTTAGATACTCAGTTTTTGACCGAAAAAGGAAACATAAGTTTAGAATCTGCTGATAATAATACGAATTTAATTCTTGGTAGAAGTGCAGACATATTTCCCATTGAAGTAGTCCATGGTCCACCTTCAGTTGTTACGCAAGCCAGACAGACTTGTGATCCATAACATAATCGGAAATGAAACTGATAAAAAATTATGTATCACTCAACGGTATCACCTATTTTTTAGTAAATGTAAAAGAGTAGGTATAACAACGAGCGAAGCAATATAATTTAATAAAAGAAATTCCTACTTAAATTAATGGGAAAAGTTAAAAAAGACATTCGAAGTTTTGTAATTTTTCATTTTGAAAATAAAAACAAAGATGTTTTGGTTTACGATTTGTCTGTAAAATACCTACATAATATACATTTTTGTGTTTTAATTTATTTATTGATTAGGTAGGTATATGTAATATATTTTTATTATCAGGGTTTATTTAATGTATCTATTAAATTTTGCTATAATTATTACTTTATAGATATTTAATTATTATAATAATGTTTCTAATACTTCCTCAAAGATCTCCTCAGTAATGGTATAAAATATTCGATAAAAAATTTGAAGTGAAACTGAGGAAAAATGTAAATGATGTTTTGTACATTAGGTAAATACTTTAATGCAAGCTCGGATTTAAGTAAGGTCGAAAGTTCACAGGCCTTCATAAAATGCGTTAAAAAATAATAAAATTATCTAGGTACCTACGTAAGAAAATCACCAAATTGGAAATTCTAGTAAACACTTTATTTTCAGGAACTGTCCTTAGTAGATATTTTTTGATTACACAAATTGATTTCTCTAGGTCGCTATATACAAACCTAAATGACTAAATCCTTGCATGCCGAATTGTATTTGTATAATAAGATGTAAAATAAAATAAGTTTAAAATAAATCTGAGTTTTTTCTTGAATTAATTTTTAAATAACTTTTATTTTTAACCGACTTCAAAGAAAGGAGGAGATTCTCAGTTCGACTGTTTTTTTTTTTTGTATGTATGTTACGCGATTTCTCCTGCATTTTGTGAACCGATTTTGATGATTATTGTTTTATTTAATAGTGCATACCTCCGGGGTAGTCCCATTTAAATTTTACTTAAATCGGTTCAGTAGTTTGACTGATTTTAATAAAAAGTTAGTAACGGGATGTAACACCGTTAAGGTAAATGTCAAATATTAAGACATAAGTCGGTTAATAAGGTGCAAACTACGTATTTTAAAGCCACTTACAAGTAAAAAATAAAACACTTTAACAAAAAAAAAACCTTCAAAAAAGCCACTGAAAAGAGGAAAATAATAATATTTTGATGTCGGCGCCAATTTAATAAAATATGAAGTCGGTTAAAAAGTAGATATTATATTAAATTGGCACTTTTTAACCGACTTCATATTTTATTAAATTGGCTCCGACATCAAAATACTTATTATTTTCCTCTTTTTAGTGGCTTTTTTGAAGGAGGTTTTTTTGTTAAAAAGTTTTTTTTTCAGAATAAATTTGTATATTTCTGTGGTAATTCTAGGCATTATTTTTTCATTGTTGAACTTATTTGATTGTTAGTAATATATCAAAAACTATACAAAAAATATATTTTGAAAAAATACGGACATACGCCACTGGCTAGTAATTATTAATTCAACCTTATTACGTAAGATATCGCCTCGATCATTGATAGCGCTGATAGTAAAAATAGGGAGGTGTAACCTGTAAAAGTTTTATCTATACAAACTTGTTGTTTTTAGTGACATACGCTTACAAAAAGGAACAAATGTCCAGGTTAAAATGGAAAAACAGTGGTGTTACTTTATGTTCCTACTATGGCTGACGTATTTATTAGTGGCCGGTGTTTTAATGTTCACGCGTGGTTTTCTTTTGACCAGAGTCACACAGAAAGAATATTCGTCATGTGTCCCTCATCTAGATATTCCCTGTGCCCCGTACGGTGCGAGCTCTGTCAACATTACAAACGGGCACGCCTACCAATGTTCAGAACAAGACAAATTGCTATCGTTGTTACGTGATGTCAACAGTGCCTCAAAAGTTTGTTTGCCGCAGAGAGCAAACGTTATTCTGATTATAATAGATGCCTTAAAGTATGACTTCGCTGCATTTAACAACAGCGTCACAAATGCGAACGCATATCAGAATAAATTAACGATCATCGAAGAATTGCTTAAGGGATCACCCGAACGCTCTCGATTATATAAATTTATAGCCGACCCTCCGACGACTACGATGCAACGACTCAAAGGATTGACGACTGGTAGCTTACCTACTTTTATCGATGCTGGTTCGAATTTCGCAACGTATGAAATAAATGAGGATAATATCATTGATCAAATGATCAAAAATAATAAAACAGTTGTTTTCATGGGAGATGATACATGGAACGGTCTGTTTCCAAATAGATTTGCGAGATCATACCCGTATCCGTCGTTTAATGTGTGGGATTTGGATACAGTTGACAATGGAATCAGAAAACATCTGATTCCTGAAATATTGAAGCCCGATTGGGATTTGTTAATAGCTCATTTCTTAGGTGTTGACCATGCTGGACATCGATATGGACCTTTTCATCCAGAAATGTCCCGTAAATTACTTGAAATGAATGCAGTTATTGAGTAAGTTCCTGTAAATTGTAAATAACAAGTAATTTAACTGGATAGGTTTTATTTTTGTTATTTTTTAAAATGCGGCAATCGATTCAATAAAAGGAGCCCCTGTTTGGAATGACTTTCATTCCAGAAATTTTGTATATTTACAACGAGAAGTGTCATGATATTCCTAATAGCATTACTAACAAACAATGAACATTTTCTTTTTTCAGATCTATCGTGAAAATAATGGATGAAAACACAATACTTTTAGTAATTGGTGATCATGGAATGACTAATACAGGTATAGCTACTTTTTGTTTCATAAAATTATAATTACTGTTTTCGCTGTGTAGGTACAGTAAAGTTTAACAATTTTTTTATTTACACCCATAGAAAATGACACTATATAAAACATTTCTTTGATAGGTGATCATGGAGGAGATAGTCCAGCTGAAGTTACAGCGGCGATGTTTATTCATTCAGCCAAGCCTCTTATGGATTCTGATTTAACTGCAAACGGGTCAGTCGTGAAACAAGTTGACTTTGTACCGACATTATCAAGTCTTTTAGGAATACCCACTCCGTTTTCCAATCTCGGATCTATAATACTTGATTCATTACCTGTTTTAAATCAAAACACGGTACCTTTAAACGATTGGCAATTTTTATTGATCGCATTATGGATCAACATTCAACAAACAACCGATTACGTTAAACAATATTCACAGACGATCGGACAACTCAACGTAGATAAATTAGAGGCGGTCAATTCTAAGTATAAAATACTACGTACAAAAACACAGAATGTTAAGAACAGAGAAAGTTTTAAAAAGTTCGCTGTTGAAGCGAGAGAGTACATAGCATTTGTCAGGAAAATGTGCGAAGACGTTTGGGTCCAGTTCGACAGTTTCTCAATGTCACGTGGTTTATTGTTAATGTTTTTGACTATATTTTTCGCTTACATGATAATCGACGGTATTCCGAGTAACCGTTTACCAGAAATCTTCATGAGTTCGTTTTTAGTGTGTTCGTACGGCGTTATGTTAATCACTTTCATCGGAAGTGTGATTTGTTATTATCTGTCATTAGTTGAAAATTTAGAATTAACAATATTTTTTTCGACTGGCATGGCATCTGTTTTTATGCTCGCTATGCTCGTCATCCAAAACTGGGAAATAATAGCAATACATTGGTATGATTGTACAAAACGACGCGATTGGTTAGGAATCTCGTGTCGTATCGTTTTACTTCTAAGCGTATCGGGTTTGTTTTCGAACAGTTACATTCTAGAAGAAGGTCTAGTATTGTCTTTCCTGTTGTTAACTGTAATTTGGTTGTTAGTTTATAATGTTGGACACAAAGAAATTTTAAACAGTAAACACAAAGGTTATGAAAAACACGTGATCGGATGGTTCAAATCGCAGTGGACATCGGCGAAGATAAAACTTATTGTATTGGGCGTGATAGCTAGCATACTAGTTAGATCTTCACAGTACTATTGGCAGTGTCGCGAGGAGCAGAGTGAGTGGTGCGAAACGTCGGCACATAAAATGCAGTCACGCGTTAGCGCTAGATTCGATTGTATTCTGGCTCTTGTCAGTATGGCATTGTTTGCTACAATAACGCGAATTTGGTTACGTAGTTGCGGCAACCTTGTCGGATTCTCTCCGAGCGTCATGGTAGCGCGGTACATGCCGACTGTGATCGTTGTTTGCACCAGTGCATTTTGGGTACTTCATAGGTTACCGAAAGAAACAAAGAATAAAATAATCGCACCGTGGCAAGCAGACGTATTTTCGCTTGTAACATACGCCATTGTTATTTTAGCGTTAGTGTGCATTTTTATTCAACCGTTGTGTGTTTATATAATATCGCCGAAGAAGGAAACGGCATCGGTGTATGGCCAAGAAAACATTATACCGCAGTTATTTAATCAAGTAAAAGGCATGTTTGACAGTAACGGTAGTGCGGCCGGTCATAATAAAAATATGCCGGTAGTGTGCGGCTTGGGAACAGTATACAGTGCGATATTTGTGGTGTTAAGTGTATTTGTGCTGCTTTTGGTTGCCTTGTTGCTCGGAGATGTTCTAGCGCCATCTGCTGTTATCATGTACGCGACTGCTGCAGTCGTTCTGGCTATATTGTCTATAGCTCGATATGAAAAGGCTTCAGATATAGGTAATATTTCTTAGTATTAATACCATTACCAGTAGAGATATGCCAGCATTTTTTTTTTACATGGACCAGGGCTGGGCCACAGTGATGTAAATCAATAATAACCCAAGACGCTTTGAGATCCGTAAAAATGACAATGTAAAATCAGAAGCATTTATAATAACACAAGCGCGCTAGAACAACACAGTTCAGGAAGCTACTAAATTTTAAGCCGATGCTTTTTGTTTATTCAAAACCTAATTAAAATGCTTAGCAAGGTAAACAAAGAAATCTATATTATGTGGGGTTAAATTTTTGCAGTTTTATATTTTCATTTTTGTGGAACACAAGGCGTCTTGGGTTATCGCATGGACCTACCAAAACGTTTGTTGCATGAGGCATCTGTAGCTACGTCCATGATTACCAGTTACCACCTGTCTCAAATTTCTATCAAAAATGAGATAAATTACTATTGAAATTCTAGAGAATTTATCAAACATACTTGCAGCTTCTCTTATCTGCCGAAGAAAAGATTTTTAAATAGTTCACAGTGAAATGGTACACTATCTCTTACTAGAATACTTATATGACAACATAAAGTAATATCACTTATGCTGTGTTTCTGATATTCTCACCCATGCGCATAAACACCATTTCTTTCTCACTGGAGTGTTACTCTGTGTCATTGTACCAATTTTTAATACGCTTTTATTTTCATTAAGGGTAAGTTCGGTTTTGCACTCGATTGATCGAGCCGGGCGAGCAGATTTTCGGTCACGTGACAAGCGAGCAAATTGAGCCATCTAGACAATTCCGAACGTAATCTAGCAGATTTTTCCAAACGTCAGAATAAAATGGCGCCAGTAATTTAAATTCTTATTACTAAAGCCGAAATATATTCTTTATTGCTCTTCATTTTGATTTAATTCAACATTGTTATAATAATAAATCATGATTCACAATTTTTTTCGTTTTATTCCTTTATTTTAAAATTAATAGTATTACCGGTTGTTGATTTTTTAGACCCATAGATATAATAAATATTTTATTTAATCATTCTGTGCGATATAGACTTAATGGTTATTTCTTTGGAATAAAATAATATTATTCGTGTATTTTTACGTATTGAAAAATTACCTCATATAAATAAACTTCGAAATTTATCCATTCTTACAACAAGTGTTTCCGCTCATTTTTAAAATGAATGCTCTGAAGATGGTTAAATCTGCTTGCTCGCTCGCTTTCCTCGGAGCTCATAGAGCGTGCTCGATCTCCTCCAGATTTTAAATCCGAACGCAGGATAGAGATCTTTCAGAGCATAAAAATGTTAAATTCGAACGCATTAGATCACTCAGATCGATCTGAGCTCAAAATCAAACTTACCCTAAATAAAAAACGTCTGTCATTTGTATTGTGTACAAGACCTCAGGTTCGCGCCCAGCGTGGAGTAATATAAATATTGAAATTATTTTTCCAGCGGGAGGTAAAGTTACTTTACCGCCTGGTTCTCGTCACTGACCTGTAATGGGTCATTTTATGTTTGATAATAGGGGATAGCACAAAAAATATTTTTATTCCCTACCAAGGCTATCGAGTTATCTTAGGAATGTAAGAAGAAATTATTATTAAAAATAATAATAAATTGACAGTATGAATTGGTATCAGCCCTAAATAACCCTAGCACTTGGTGGCCTTATAAATTAAATAAAATGATCCCCTACATATTATTTACCATTGGACAATACCAATTTTTTCAGATAAAACTAATCCAAATAATTTTTTTTTTTTTTAAATAAACTCGAACTAAAACTTCATAAAAATTAATTAAAAACACATACATCATCGTTACACACAAATTCGACCTTGCAAAATGATTCACTTATTAAAACTAATCCAATTTTGTTTCTTGTTTTTAGTTCAACTGTTCGAAGTGTCTGGCACTGCCCTATTGTGTTGGGTACTGATGTCACAATATTTCTTCTATGGAACTGGTCACCAACCCGCATTCCCCAACATACATTGGAACGCAGCGTTCGTCGGTACAGGCGGAAACTTCGTGAACAACATAATACCGGCTATTCTCGTTGGCATCAATACATTTGGTTCGCACATACTGTTCTCGTTGACGCTTCCGCTATTGTTGATAGCTCCATTTACCCTATACGTTATGTTCCCGAACCTTGCCACGCTCAAAAGCGATCAAAGAAAGGAAATGAAGAGGGGTGAATTAATGCTTTATGAGAGAGACAGTTTACTGCTTAGTGAAATGTTCACAGTTAGCTGTAAATATATTCTCTTTCATGCTATTCGGGTAAGTGTTTACAGTGTTATTACTAGAGTATTCATTTTTGATTGATTAAATTTGACATACCGATAATCGACGTATCTTTTTTACCTAAATTGCTCGCACATACCGTGTTCACAGATGATCCGGCAACTAGGCAACAGTCTGACTATATTGTTTGTCACTAAATGCTGCTGGCTAGCTGGTAGGACATGGTTTGCGTACGCAAACATATTTTTTATCTCTTTTTCTTGCAGAACAAGCAATATCGATCTCTCGCTTTTTTTTTGAGAGATAGGTCCATTGCCTGTAACCTGATAATTGTCCATAATCCGATAACTAGGGGTCCTCCATAAGCCACGTAACGCTGGGGCGAACTTCCAAAGTCTACATGGCTTTACAAGGGGGGAGGGTGGGTTAAATAATATTATTACGTCACACTATTTCCTCTCTTTAGTTGATTTTTGTCACTTTTCTGTGACGCTAATTGAGATTTGAATACTGAGGATGTGACAAGTTACGTAAATTTTGGGAGGAGGGAGGGAGGAGTCGTGCTGAATGTCTACATGGGGTCACATGGAGGGGGGAGGGTAAAAAAAGCAAGAAAAAACGTTACGTACTTTATGGAGGATCCCTTATCAGATAGCAAAAATTAGCCTTTAATAGATAATGCCTCAATAAAAAATGGGAGAACAGTTTGGTGTAATGGTCAGTGTGTTGGCCTTTGGAGCAAGATGTCGTGGGTTCGAATCCCACCTCGCTCATGAATGTTTTGTAATGTCATTGTCTATAATCTGCAATAAATAAATAAAATAAAAAGTGGGTACTATATGTCTGGACATTTTCTGGGAAATGATCAGGCATTTATAAAATTGCCTAAAAATCGCATGTCTCAGATAACTTTATAACAGAAATTACAAGCTGCATGTTGTTTTTTTTTTTTGCTTATTAATTTCATATTATTTCCTGCATTTTGCATTGATCAATAAACATTTATAACTCTGTACATACTTACCTATTTTATTATATAATTACATCCCCACACACACGCATATAGCCATTGCAGCTGAGCGTGTTATTATATAAAAAAAAAAAAAAATAAACATTTATAGGTTGTGTGCACGAAGCCTACTAGTGCCGCTAGCGGGCAATAGTGCACGATTGAACTCATTTTTATTGTTGTCTATACCCGAAAATTTTTTAATAAACGAATACCATTTTATCTATCCGTGTGCAAATTGTATAAATAGCATAGCATTAGAGGTACGTGAAAATTATTTATTTTAAGTTTTTTCTTCTTCAATTTTGACGTATAATAAAAAATAACTGATTAATTTATATCAGACAGAGGTGTACCTACACATATGTCTGTGGTTTATATTGACAGGCGACTGTATAACCTCAAACCATGGCGCCGGTAATCTTGCGGACCGGGTTTAAAAGCGTCAAATTTATCAGATTTATATTAATAATTTCCAAATAAGTTAGAAGTAAAATCATCGTTTTACTTACTTGACTTTTTAAACAACAATGCTCTCTGACAATTACGGAAAATTAGAGTTCCGAGTTTACAATGGAACTCACAATGAGCGCTCCGGCTCCATTGATATTATTATAACTCCGCCCCCCTTGCACACAGCCTATAGGTTGTGTTATTAGTAATTGTTAAACGTCTGTGTATAAATATTTTTCAAAAAATTATAGGTTATGTTTAGGTACTGTTGAAAGTTTTTGGGAAAATTGTGCACTCTCAAGTATGTTCGGACATTTTCACTGTGTCATGTCCACAAATGTCCACGGCCGAATATTTTAGTGTCTCGACATTTAATTGTGCGCCAACATTAAAAAAAGTCATTTATTTATTGTATTGCAGATATTTGTGTGCATGCTGGCTGCAACAATCCATTGTCGACACCTAATGGTGTTCAATATTTTCGCTCCAAAACTAATTTTTGAAGGGCTAAGTTTGTTCATCACAATGCCGTGCGTACTCGTCGGATATCTACTTTTGGTGCGCACCAATTATCGGGTGGATAGACTTGTCGTCGGTCTAGAAAAGCAGTCTCGGTGATAATAGCGCTAAGCATCTAGAATTAATAAAAAGATAATCAACAGTCGGTGCTGTTAACTCTTAAATTAAATGTTGTCAAATGACTGTCGAGACGAAAGAATACTTCCAGAGCAGATTATCGAACAGTGGTAATAACCGGTATGTATTTGCTATTTGTATTATTTTGTTTATTGTATTAACACTCGTTTATTACGAAAAATAAAATCACAATTGACGTCCCGATTTGTAGCAGTCAGTATTTTTTATTCTAAGTGCACAAAAAAAATCAATAATACAGTTAATTCTCATTAAGTCATTTTCTGTCTCGAATTATTCAATTTAATGAAGTTCAAGTAAAAAAATTTCCCTTGACGTACTGACGACTGCCACTGTGCATAGCTGTAATTAGTGGCTCTAAGGTTCTAAGGGGCCATAATATATAAAACGGAGTATTGGGTCATAATAAATTTTTGAGCATGCCTCCCAACCTTCATTTTCAGAAGAAAATATTATTACCTACAAATTTAAAATGGAACGTCAGTGTCGGAGAGGGCACAGAGGTAAATGAAACTCTAAAGGGAGCCACGAGCATAAAAAAAGGGTTGAGAAATTCAACTGTGTCGCAGTGACATTATATAAATTAACAAGCCGTGAGGTGGGTCGTTTATTAGGACTAAAGTGCGACCCTTGAGGTCCACACGACGAACTTCCCAGTTTGATAAATATTTAATAATAATAATTAAATTAGATATTACACAGAAAAGTAATCATTTTAATCATTAAATCATAATTATTATTAGTGTATTTGCCATATGGCACATACACTATTGGCGTCGGTCGGATGGTGGGACCTAGGGGTCGGACCAAAATTTCTCGACGTTTCATAGCCTCCTGAACACTTTGGCACCATTTTTAAAAATGTTTATATATATATGTATGTATATATATATATATATTTATATATTTATATATATATGTGTGTACACGATAACTCTCGACAGACTTAATCGATTGAAACGAAATTTGGTACACACATTGGAACCCATCACCGCAAGAAGCCTATTTAAAATGGGCCCGATCGGACCATTTTCAGGGTTGTATTTAGGGGTTCCAAAAAGTTTTTGGGCCCAAAAATACCGAAAAATTTGTCAGAATCGTTTCAAAATTGAAATTTAACTCTTTAGTAAAGATTAAAATGTGCTGCTAAAATTTTAATAAAATCGGCCCGACAGGACCGGACTTTCAAATTTTATGAAAACACTAGTTTGTTGATACGGATTTACTTAGATATGGAAGGGTGTATTTAATTGGGTGTATTGATGAAATTCATGTCTAATATTGAAATTTAGAAAAATTTAATTATTTTAAGGGCTGTATTGAGGGGTTAAATTTTTTATTTTGTCAAAAAACAAACTTAAGTTTACATAATAATGCCACAATGCCTGTATTAGCAAATACACTATATTGTCGGCAGGGTTTTGGCACTGCGACCCGAGTTTTTTTATTTTTAACAATAATTAAAAAAAAAAAAACGGCTGAACCGATTTTTATAAAATTTATGTCGGATCAAAATGACGTTAACACGCCTCGATTGACACCCTTACGAAGTCGATATAATTTTTTATTCCCGAGATATTGTGTAAAATCTACTTTTTTGGAGTCTGTTTGGTTAAGAAAAAAAGAACGGCTGAACCGATTTTGAAAAAACTTCTTTCAGATCATATTTACGTTAATACGCTTCGATTGGCACCCTAACGTAGTCGATACCATTTTTCATTTTCGAGATTTCGTCTTAGAAAGAAATGGACACATACGTACACACACACACGCACATCTTTCTAAAAATGGTGTGGTGACCTTGAAACATACAAATTTTTTCTCCATTTTGATTTCGATTTTCGGACCCATTACAATAACTTCCAATGGGAAGTTAATAATAATAATAATAATAATGCGCTCAGTATAAAGTTGCAGAACCTTAGACTGTGATCATACAATTACATTTTTTATATATGCAGTAACTAATGTCAAACTTTTTATTATGTTGAACGACTGTATTCACAGAAAAACAAATGACTGATCTACATAGAAAAAGGTTGTATATGGAAATATTCGATTAATTCGAGTTAAAAAATGTGTCAACTTAAGGAGAGTTAGCTGTATGACATATTTTATTTAGATTGTACAGTTTTCAGCATGAGGATTTAGTAGAAAAACAAAAGAATGTTACGTTGTCATTCAAAAAGTCAAACAGATCGACATTTTTGAAAAATTGTTCTTTTTAATATGGCAGAATAATTGGCAGCCGGGTGACTTTATTTCAATTTGTTGCATTCTTTTGTTTGCATAGTAAATTTAAATACAATTTTAAACCTATTTCTGTTGAAAATTATACAATTATACAGATAATTTTATTATTTGTCGTATAAATACAAAGAAGAAAAAAATGTATTTGTTTTACTTATCGACATAATCTTTGCGTTGACATTTGAGTTTACAGCTGAAATGAAACAATCGAACATCTAAGGGTCGGCACATACAATCAAATTTTAATCGCACAACTGTTAAGTTGTTTGTAAAAAGGCTATGGGATCATAAGGGACTGCGCATACTATCGACACTATATTAGTTGTACAACAAAAAAATCATAAAACCGCATCGATCGTCTTTTGACTTTTCTGTTGAACAACTATCGTCAGCAGCTTATGTCCACAGTTGTGTATTGACGCTAGCACACGCTTGACTAAATAGTGGTTCGGCGACCCATTAGTTTAATAGTGAAATTATGGCACAACTGATTGATTGTATGCGCACCTCTAACAACTAAACAGTTCAGTCGAGTTGAAATCGCGACATGTACACAACTCGACTAAACTGTTTATAGTCCAAGCAACGAATGAAAAATAGCGGAAATAATTCATGTAGAAGCCAATTTTGGCACAGTTGTAGGTGAAGGTGTCCTTAACAACATACTAAAAGTCCCGGTGGGTGGGAGTGGAGCTAAGGTGAGGGGGGGTCCCCTTTATTACTTTTTTCGAAATATCTCAGAAACGGTCAACTTAAGCAATTCTTCCACTATGTAATGTTTTAAAAAGGATTACATTTCCTGCAATTTTCATCCCTACAACTTTTCTGTGATACTAATGGTAAGCGCGCTACAACTTCCTGAAAATCACGCGCTTTTTGTAACCTTGGTAACCAATGATTAAAATGTAATGTCCTTTTCAATAGCTTTATTTATTGTGTTTTTCATTGAACTTTAAATTGAAAATACACATGTTCATAAAGCAAGGAACGCCCTAAACCGTCCTTTTGGTCCCATGTCGATATCTTTTAAAATTGAGAAGTTAAAGGCAGTCAAAGTTGAAATCATCACAGAGTTTTACGTTTTTTAACACGCGTTTCGAGTACCTTCCATACCAAATAAAAAAAGATCCGTCTAGGAATCCATAGAAAATTTAATAAAATTTAATAAAAATATTGTTTCTTGTGTGTTTTTATACCGCAATGAAAAACATCAGTTCATCTGTAAACTTGGTTGTCAAATTTTACAATTCTTGGAGATTTTGTACATATAATATAAACTGACTTGTGTTTTCAATTTTTCTTAATACAGTCGAACTTCGATAACTCGAACCATGACTTGCCACAAAAAAAAATCTAGTTATTTTTACTCTTGACTCTACTGCCAACCAATTTTGTTCGAGTTGTCGCAGTTTGAGTTATCGAAGTTTGACTGTACCTTATAATGACTTTCACAACACTGTATTTAGTCATATATAAATTATTAAGAAGATAAATTATTATTGTTCATAAATTTAATTTGCAAAGTTACGGATAGTCTATACCGCATAAGTGTTATTTAAATTATATGAGTGGCGAAGCTGCCAGATTTGCAGCAATAAAACTAATTTAGCACCTAGATATGTATACTTTCCGCTTCAAAGATGTAGTTTATTGATGTGTACCAAAATTTATCATTTTGATAACTTTTCTACTCTCAAGAATTCTTTTTTTCTTGCTGCCAGATAATTAGGAAGTTTCCATTGGACGAAAATACTAATTATGATACTGTCACATCATTGTAATAAAGATAACTTTAAAAATTCTGAAAGAATTATTTTGATATCTTTAATTTCAACGGAGATATTCAATTTCTTGTACGTGGGGTCGCAAACGAAACTGATTTTTGAATATGACGTCACGCGGTACAAGTTTGCTGTTTTTTAGCTTTGTGAGTAATTAGATCCTAAGTTACTTAGTAACTATTTTGTTGTAATACAGACTTTTCTATTTATATTAAATTAAAATTAACTGTCAAAAATTTAAATATGTCAATATTTTCCGTCATCAACTGGTTTGTTTTTAGTGTTTCCATAACAATTTACGAGTTTATAGAAAGAGATTTATCGGAAGTTACCATGTTAAATTACCACACATACAAACTGAAAATAACTTTTAAAAATATCGTGCCGCATGACGTCACCCGGACTGAAAACGGAATTTCTTGGAGAATTGTCAATTCAAACTTTGAAGTAGCATAACTTTGTTGTTTTTAAAGATATTTCAAAAATTCTTCCGCCATTAATTTTATAATTTTTAGAACTATGATTTAGACCAAAAAAATAAAAAAGGGAAACTTCCTAATTGACCTAATTCTGCAAATTTTATTTTCTCACCGGTCGAACGTGAGGTTGAGGATCAATATAAAAGCTTTACCAAAGTTTTGCTTGTGGTCAACTTTTTGAAAAACATATTTTCACAACGCCTTTATTGAGACTTTGATTTTCGGTACCTTTTGATTTTCGGTAACTTTTTAGTTGTCGGTTTTCGCTGTTTTTTAACGGGTAAGTTCGGTTTTACGCTCGATTGATCGAGCCGAGCGAACAGATTTTTGGTCACGTGACAATCGAGCAAATCGAGCCATCTAAACGATTCCGAACGTAATCTAGCAGATTTTTCCAAACGTCAGAATAAAATGGCGCCAATAATTTAAATTCTTATTACTAAAGCCGAAATATATTCTTTATTGCTCCTCATTTTGATTTAATTCAACATTGTTATAATAATAAATCATGAATCACAATTTTTTTCGTTTTATTCCTTTATTTTAAAATTAATAGTAGTACTGGTTGTCGATTTTTTCGACCCATAGATATAATAGATATTTTATTTAATCATTCTGTGCGATATAGACTTATTGATTATTATTATTCTTTGAAGGTCCCGAAATATTATTCGTGTGTTTTTACCTATTGAAAAATCACCTCATATAAATAAACTTCGAAATTTATCCATTCTCACAACAAGTGTTTCCGCTCATTTTTAAAATGAATGCTCTGAAGATGGTTGAATCTGCTTGCTCGCTCGCTTTCCTCGGAGCAAATCGAGCGCGCTCGATCTGCTCCAGATCTTAAAACCGAACGCAGGATAGAGATCTTTCAGAGCATATAAATGTTGAATTCGAACGTATTAGAGCACTCCGATCAATCTGAGCGTAAAACCGAACTTACCCAACGTTGTTAAGAGAGAGATAGAGCGAATGAGTCGCGCCAACTTCAGTTCGCATATATACTCGAAAACGTCAAAATGACAGACATAACCTCACATAAATCTCACATGGATCAAACAGATCTAATTTTTTGCGCGCCCAAATTGCAGGTACCTCAAACGAATTGTCAATAGAGTTGTTGTGAAAAATAATATGCATTACTCGGAACGAAACACAGCAAACGCAACACATGTGATTTGCTGCCCTTGTTCCTCGGGCAGCAAACTTCACACTAGTTGCAAACGCTGTGTTTCGTCCCTTGTAATGCAATATACTATTTCATCGTCATGACTTGGATAATTCATCCGTGTGTCGGGTAGAAAAATTATTACTCACTAACACTTAAATGGCTTTAATTTAAACATTTTAATTAAAATTGAAAAAATTTAATTTGACTGACCCCTGATTTTGTACGATTATCTAGCTTCTTCTGACTCTACACTTCCCCAACGTTTTTTCCCCCGTAAAATTAAAATGTTTAAAGCAATTGTAGGTATATTGTCACGTTGAAGGACACAAAGCATCAGAGCGTCACGAGAAGTTTCAACACAACGCTTTATGGCGTCACCAGTTTTACTGATCAATTTGACTCCATGCAGGGATAAATCAGTATTGGGTGACACTACACTGTTTTTGTTTGTACGTTTTGTGACAGTAAGAATTTGTCTACTACTATTTCCGATAGAAAGCAAGACGCCGTCCTGCGTTCAGTCAAACTGATCGGTAAAAGTGGTAACGCCGCACGGCGTTGTGTCAAATTTTTTGTATTCTTACAAGACGCCATGCGGCATTAGTGTCCTTCAACGTGTTATAATTTATAATGATAAAAATAAATTGTATAGATAATGTAAGAACACATAAATATGAAGTAATTCGTAAGCGTGCAATCTGGATAATTCAACTCAAAAACGTTTTGTTTAAAAAATAATAAGAATAATAAAAAAAATATGTAGTGTAGAATATTTATTATGATAAACAAATTGCATGATTATAATGTAATAAGGACGATTATGTTTGTTTTTTTTGACGTTTTGTATTATCGAGATTGTTCTTTTAGTACAAAACAGTTGATGAAACCTGAATATTGCATTCGTTTGTTTCATTGTCTGTTTAGTTATATTTTTGTCCACTTGAGAGCAGCTAATATTATAATATAAACTGTTGTGCAAAGCGGTTGTTTTTTTTGTTGAAATAATTTGTTACAAATTTATAATTCACTAAGGGTCACTGCCAAAGTTAGTTAAAACATTGTTATTTTATATTGAGCGTACTATAATTTCTAGTCCTAAATAATATGTAATTTTATGTTTATTTGTGATTACAACAAAATATGTAAATATTTATACTGCAGTTAACAATCACTTGGCAAATAGTCGAAAATGTTTTATTTATTTTTTTGTTATAAGTTGTTTTTTTATACTACACATAGAGGAATTATTAACTGGAAAAATACATGGATTATTATTAAATAAGCCTAAAACATTAATAATAACATTTTTTAAATGAGCCTATAAAATAATTTTCCTTGGTTGTTTTATGTGTAAAATACCATTTCTATATATCGATTAAATTATTTTGAGGTTACTGCAGTTAATACGCCAGTTTAGTTAAACCTATGTCTTTTTGATTGTCAGAGCCAAACAGTGAATTAGCATAATAAATTGAATTTATTATAAAAAATGCATCCTAAAACCAGAACTGGCATTACAATTCTGTATGTATTTATAGTTGCGGTTATGTATCGCTGTTTTACATTTGGCACTGTAACCATTACTTTTTTGTTTTGAGACGTTACACTAAACTCGCGTATAAGAAAATTTTACCAGAATTGAAAATTCTCATTTTAAATTTTCTAATAGTTTGTTTATAAAATATATATTATTTATTATCTTTTTAGATAAGTAATGTTTTTACAATAATTAGTTAGGTACTGGATTATGTCGATCTTTGATTTAATCTTTTTGATTGATGTTTAGCGATTAAAATAGGAACTAATCAAAGCAGGTCAGATACCAAAGGACATTCAGGTTTGCTCCTTAGAGTTCAAAAAATTTGAGAAAAAATTCTGCCAGGTGAGTTTTGTTTATCTCTTGTTTTATTTACATTATCAGTTAATTTCCATTGACCATTTTTTTAAAACTTTGACGTAATTATTTTAATAGAATTTTAAAATTCGACAGCCACAACAAGTTTTTTTTGTGATCGTGCAACACTCATAAAAACAGATAAAATCATAGAAGATGCACAAATAAGTACCTAACTATTGTTTTCGATAACTATAAAATGCATAAATAGTTTTACTTCAATATTGTATAATTTTATATTTATTATATAAAAACTTTTTTTATGATACTATTTTGTAAATATCTGTAGTGAAACTGTTTAACCGTAGATGTATATTAGAGATTATCTCATAGTTTGACAGTTATCTGTTAAATACGGAGCTTGGTATCGAATCGAAACGAATAAAGAAAACAATTATTCAGCTGGTGAATAATTTTTTTCTGAATTTCACTTAAAATTTGTTGATTTGCAATTGAAGGGACCAAGTCAAGCGCGATTTAAACAGAATATGTATAAATATGAATGTTTTCAATTAATTTATATGAGCTTACCCAAAGAATCAAAGGTTAGGCGGGTATTTTAAGACCAAGAACATATTAAAAGTTAACGAAATTTTTTCCATTTTTTGGCACAGAAATATGCACATCGGAACAAAATATCTCAAACTGAATTTGAACTTTCGATTCATATTTGCAGTTTTTTTTTTCATTTGGAACTAAAAAAGTGAAAATATTTAGTAAATTATTGCTAATACAGCAATAACCAAAAATATTGTTAATAAATATTTACTGTTAAGTTTGAACTGTCACATTCATCAATGAGCCGTTTTCCTGAGAATAGTGCCTTCAGTTATCCACGAGAGGCAGCACTTGTGGTGGGTACAAACATTATTTATTCCCCATTAGTGTCGTGTAATTTTAGTGATATAACTTAATTGTTAAATTACTATTATTATTTATTATTAAATTAATTGAATAATTAAGTTATACCACTAAAATGACACGACTCTAAATGGGGGACAAAATAATGTTTGTACCTACCACAAGTGCTGCCTCTCGTGGATAATTGAATGAACTACTCTCAGGAAAACGGCTCATTGAATTAATTTGAAAAAGCAGTTCAAAATGGTAACTGACTGAAAACTGTATGGTTTTTTTCAATAGGAAATTTACGTGATTTTTGCAGTGGCTTAAATTAAGACAATTCTGTCATAATTCATGCGACTTAAAACTCCATTCCCGATGATAAGTAGAAGTGGGGAACTATCGATATCAAGTCATTAACCAAACTATCGATTATTAAAAAAAAAATTAATCAACTTTTGTAATTATAATACTAGAAATTTTTTTTTATTTAATTTAGAGCACATCTCTGAAATTATTCTGGTGGTACTGAAAACCCGATTCTATAGATGCCCCAGGAATAAAACAGTATTTTAACAAATAAAGTAACAAAATTGTTACTAGTCAATCTGTTTAATCTAATCAGACCTCAAGAAGGAAATTTATACTTTTTTTTTCATATTACCTAAATATTTTAAAATAAAAAAAACATCAAAAACTATCGATAGCGTTTGTTAGACATCAATAATTAGCGATAAGTAGCACTATCGATAGTTCTCTACCTCTATAGCCCGGGAGTTTGCGTTGCATTTTAGGTAGTGTTTTTACGCCGATCGATTGTTATCTTTTTCGATAAATCTGGTATGACTAATAAGTAAACGAAGCGACAGCTGGCGCACCCGCGGTGAGTGTGGGTGTGAGAGGCTGCGAAAGTGATAAAAAAAATTTTTTTAAGTAATAGTACGCCGGCTGAAACTTTTTTTATAAATAGTTGGCATCATAGTGAGTGGAAAAAAGTTGTCAGCTGCATAGTGGAGGGGGGATTGTGCGTCAGCTGCTCGCATTAACTTGTAAAAAAACACGTAAAGTATTGCGCATTTCACTTTTTTGCACTGAGAGCAGCTGAGACAATTACGTTACCTAGGATTATGATCATATCGCTATCATAATCCTAGGTAACGTAATTGTCTCAGCTGCTGTCAGTGTCAAAAAGTGAAATGCGCAATATTTTACGTGTTTTTTTACAAGTTCATGCGAGCAGCTGACGCACAATCCCCCCCCCCCCCACGATTGCACCTGACAATTTTTTTTCAACTCACTATGATGTCAACTATTTATAAAAAAAGTTTCAGCCGGCGTACTATTACATAAAAAATTTTTTTACCACTTTCGCAGCCTCCCACACCCAGACCCACCGCTACTTGAGCAGCTGACGGTCGGTTCACTGATTAGTTGTACGAGACCAACTATCGATATCAAAATCAGTCGGTTTACTATGACTTTTTCATTTGCAACGCTACCTCCCGGACTACCAGATTACAGCATATATTCTAACAGAATTTGTTTTTATCTAGATACCTACTTGAATTTTTAAAATTGAAGAAAATATTAGTACGTGATATATTTTAATGATAATATTATTGTCTATAGGAGAGCCAAAAAGAAATCATGTGAATTCCTTATTATATCTGAAATGGAAAAAAAACAGAATGATCAGTGAAAATGTTTAATAAGTATCTAAGTCCCTATTATTAAACCTATATTTATTTATTATTGTTTCACTGTACTTAAATAATGGGTATTAAATAAAAATTATAAACAAATTGAATGGACCTAATGCATAAATGAAAATATTGTTTACAGGAAAATACTAATGAAAATTAGAGTGAATTTATTATTAATATAATATACTTTATAGACCAGGGATGGCGAACCTATGGCACGCGTGCCATAGGTGGCACGCGGCGGGATATTGTCGGCACGCCATTGATTGAAGTACACAATCGAAATAATTAAAAATATGTTAGATGCAGTCAAAAAATTTGACTATCATTCAAATAACATATATTATGAGATCGACACAACAAGTCGACGAAAGTTTCATGGCACTCAATGTATTATCAAAATAATTCTTTTTATTTGACGTTTGAATAATTTTTTTGTCCGCTAAATTTCTTTAGGTGCTTGTTGGCACGTCATGGCCACATTAAACATTTTTTGAAAAAATTGGCACGTATATGTGAAAAGGTTCGCCATCCCTTTTATAGACTGTCAGGTCAGCTGTTCACCGTTTACCATTTCCTTGGTGAGTAAATATTGTGGACTTTTAAAGTCTTAATTATCTTAACTGTACTTATAAAAAAATAGTTCTGTCATAAGAAGTGAACTAGATTAAAATTTGATGATCATATTCAAATTGAAAACATAAAATCAAACAATTTTTAAAAATATTTTTAGGTTTTTTTTTGTTAGGTCCATTCAATGTCAAAATAAAAAGTGCAATGAAAGCTATAGATGGTCAGTATTTGTAGTCTGTAGAACATTTTGTCTATCATAGATTTATAAGATCATGACTCACTGGTCAAGTTCAGTTATGCCTCGCTTCTACTACCATGTAAAGTGTAAACAGTGATGCGCATGCGCTGTTACAATTGGTTTTATGTAATGTTGAAATACTTCTTTATTTACGCTAGGTCAGTTTCAGCTAGAGATGGGCATATCAGTGAATTTTCAGTAGCAGTGAAAACTGTGAATGCTACTTTTTATTCACTGCTACTTTTAGCAGTGAAAAATTTCACAGTTAAAATATCTCAGGTAAACTGTGGTAAAATCCTTTCAATGCGCAGTGTGGCATATGCATTGTGCACTGTGCAGCGAACTGGGTTAGTTGTTAGGATATAATATAGCAGCGGTGAAATGAATTATGAAAAAATGCGTTTCACAGTCACTATTATTACCTATTAGGCATAACAAAAGATTTGACCGGATGTAACGTAAAGCAGATTTGTATTTTGCATGAAGGTCACTGTGAAAAATGGGTACCTATATTTTTTTTGTCCATGTATTTTTTGATACGTTAATTAACATTATCTAAATTTGAATTAATAGAAAAAATTATTCGAAACACTTTTGGACAATCCGCGTCAAGAAACATTAACAAAGCAAATATATTTTTTTGCTTTTATTTCGCATTTACTTTTCTTATACTTCCTAATTTTTTACACTTAAATAACGTACACTGTACAAGTTATTAAAACAAATCAATATCTTGTGCCAATAGATAATGATATACGTAAATACGATAGGTACCTACCTACCTGATAAACCATATTTTAAATTTTTCACTGTTGGGTACAATAGGTAGGTAGCAGGTACACATCTGTGAACGTAATTGTAAACTGTGAAATGCTAGCGAACTGTGAACTATTCACATTTCACAGTATGCAGGTAGCAGTGTGCAGACCATACTAGTTGGATGTGTAAACGTTAAGAGTGAAATTGGTAGCAGCTACTTTTAAGTGATATCTTTTAAGGTCGCTGTGAAAAATTGATATCTGTGAAAAAGTAGCAGTGAAGTGAATACTTGCACATCACTAGTTTCAGCATCAGTAAGAAAAATCACAAACTGTACGATGCTCAAAATAACTTGCGTTGTACAAGTTGCACAAGTTTAGATGCTGGCACAACAAGTGTTATTATATTCTTACACGAGAAAATCAGTGTAGAACAGAATTTCTGGGAACAGTTTTCAATTGTAGAAATTTTCATTTAGAATTTAGATTCTGTGAACAATTTTTTTGTTGTTGTTTAAAAGGGCGGTTGTTCGGTGGCATATCTCACTTTTTCAATTTTTGTGAGATGAGGGACAATATTTCAGATGTTGTCAAAAAAATTTTACATTTATCATTCAAATAACAAATATGAGATAGACACTACAAGTAATTTTGATTTAGTTTTTTGTCTACTAAATTTCATTGGTTGCTTGTTGGCACGTCATGGCCACATTTGACATTTTCTGAAAAAAATTGGCACGTAAATGTGAAAAGGGGCGCCATCCCTGTCCTATGTAGTTCTGGACTGGTCAAAACTCAAAATGACTCATTTTTGTCTTCTTGAATCGTTCAAAACTAAAACTGTTCAGAATAGTTTTAAACTGGGCCTAAAAACAAACCTTATACCTTTTACAGTCGATTCTATCTAGAAAAAATCAGTACAGAATTCTGAGGGAAGAGGGTTTCACACCCAGGTTGCAATTATTCAATAACAGTTTTCCAAGAAAATGTTTTTAATACTCGCCTAGGTAGTATCTACCATAGATGTGTCTACTATATTTTTAAAGTTTAAAAACTGTGTTAGAGCCTGCATTTTCGAAGAGTGCGTGTCTCTTCAAACACGTTTCGGCTCCTGGCCGCACAAATCCATGCAAAAAATTGCAGAATGAGTTAGTGTATAATGTGCATACTCCAAAATTACATGTTCGGTGAAAAACGATAGGTCGACTGTACAAAGAATTATTAATTGGAGTTTACTCCTTAAGAATCGATTTTCATACAAGGCCCCCGGTATGGAAATTTTATGAGTAAAATTTATACAAGCGTTAACTAAAAAGCGTTACGTTTTTCTGCGCAACGTACCTTGCGCACCTTTCATTTGTATACAGCCGACGTGTACAGGGTATGCTGCGCGACAGCTGACACTTAAAGGTGTAAACTCCAATCGTGCGTTGGAGCTGACAAACACGCTTTTTTTATTTTTGTTTCGGTTAGTCAAAAACAAATTAAAGAAGAGCCAGAAATTATTTAAATGCAGTTTTTTTAAATTATACAATAAATATAAATAGACGCCTAACTATAACCATATTTAAAAATAATATAAATACAGACACCAAAAAGACACACTATATAAAGAAATTGTAGATATTAAACATTTTGTGATAATTCTTTTAAAGACGGTTTAAATATTTGTTGTTAGTTTTAAGGATTGACTTTTTCACTCTATGTCTATGTCTTTATAATAATTTTTAAATTGTTTCACAAATCACCGATTTCACCAACAACATAACCATGTTGATACATATTTTGCATGCAAATGCCATTCATTCATAGGCACAGACATAGAGGAGTGGACGGTGCGTTCCCTGTCCTACTATAGGCGCAAAAATGAGACAAAGAGATAGCTAAATAAAACAATAGTTTAGACACTTCTTACCACAATAATTTTATTCGTGAATGTACATTTCAAGAGCTAAGCTCTCATCTTCAGCACATACTAAACAGTTTAGTATGTGCTGAAGATGAGAGCTTAGCTCTTAAAATGTACCATTCACGAATAAAATTATTGTGGTAAGAAGTGTCTAAACTATTGTTTTATTTTGTTTAAAACCACAGTGCTCTTAATATTCCTATAAAGAGATAGCTATTGTAGACGACTATACAGTTTTGGATAGAAAGAGAGGTCGATAGTCGTCTACAATCTCCGCCTCTCTCCTCGCCTCTAACCACCGATCGGTCAGAGCCCACTGTCCAATCTTTTATGCCTATGTTTATAGGGAAGCTGCATGTAGAGCTGCACGCATACCGTGGCGCCACTATTGGCGAAATTGTAAGTTTTCAAAGGGCAAGTAGAAGTGTCAAAATATTTATTGTATGTTTCGTTGATCCTTTTGATTTGAATCTCTTGAATAGGAATGGAGCCTATGGTGTGAAGACACTGAATATTAAAAAAGTAATCACAAAGAACCAAAACACTAATATTTTTTCTCAACGTACGTTTCGCTAACCATGCTTAGCATCATTAGAAGATGATGAAATCAGGATCATGATTAATTTGTTCGTCGTTTTGATATCAAAATTCAGTTAAACAGTCAAAT
This sequence comes from Mongoloraphidia duomilia, assembly GCA_039654895.1. Taxonomy (NCBI): domain Eukaryota; kingdom Metazoa; phylum Arthropoda; class Insecta; order Raphidioptera; family Raphidiidae; genus Mongoloraphidia; species Mongoloraphidia duomilia. The sequence goes on from CM077516.1 coordinate 65,288,250, forward strand.
CATAAACTTGTGTGGTAGACTGTAAGGTATATACATTATAATAAAAATAACGATACAAATATGAGGTTACTAATGAAGACACCGAAAATCAATTCGGTGAATCTAAAGGTTCAATATCTTTCTTCAAACGTTTTGACATAGTTGATTTGCTCTTAACATGTTAATGTATGTAACTGCATGACGCAATATTTATTTTTTGAATAATAATATTATTTTCAAATAATAAAAAAAATATTATTATTCAATGAATAACTTTATGTAGTGTTGGTGAAACTGGCTATATTACATAAATCGTTTATAAAGCATATTGATTTTTGTAATACTGAATATAAATAAAATCGATGGGAAGTTTTTCTTTTTTTATAAATTACTGTTAGACTGCACCTTTTTTCTGATGGTTTCATAAAAATCTCCCCAGACATAAGTCAACTAAAGGCGGCTCCTTACAGGATTGTTTTTTAATTAAAAATGTTAACTGAATCGGGGTTAACAGCTCACGCTCACAATAAAGACCCGCCCGCATTATTTTTTTTAATATGCCTTTAGAGAGCAAATAATTTCAGAGCTATGAAAGAAAATGTTACAATTTTAAAAACTTCCATGTCCCTGTACGTTAAATATTTTTAAAAATGATCTAAATCGGATCCCGCTTTTACTAAGACCGACTGTTCGCTAAGGTAGGTCAAGTGAACGCTACATCGGCAGAAAAACAGTGAATAAAAGTCAATTTATTAATTGATAATTGCATTTTTTATTTCCGCCTACTCAAATAACCACAGGTCGCCAGTTGTTACGTTGATATTTAAGTTTTGAACTACGTTTAATTAAAATAATGTAAAATAAATTGTTGCTTCTACAGGATGTCTATTTAGTTACATAAGCTATTTAATAAGGTAGAAAAATTGTAATTATAATATACAAGTTAATTTCATGGGACCGCAAAAAATCATTTGTAAAAAACGTGAACATTTTAGTCAAGAAATGAAATATGTGCAATAAAGCGTTTAACCAAACAATTAGCTGAAAATAGTTTGTTTTAGCCACAGTTTAAAAAAATGTCAGCTGTATCAAAGTGTCAAACTCAATTCGCGCATTCGACCGCCATGTTATTAGCAAGCATTTAGCAAGCACATCTACTAGTTCTAACTCAAACTGCTGTCAGTTGTGTAGTAAAATTAGAGGCGAGATTTGCGCGCGCTTAACACAGCTATGCTCAAGTTCTTTAGAAACATCAAAGTTTCGACAGTCGGGTGAATCTGCTGATATTTCTATATGCTGTGGTTTTTAGCCATTCATTCACACGAATCGTGATCATTATAAACGATTTCACACTGTGCTTATGTATACCATATGATCGATTGAAACATGTCGAAGCTGTATGTTCGAATTTAAAAGTAGTTGATAACAATTGACTGCTTCAGTGATCTTTGCGACATATACGGTACAAGTGATTTTTTTTTTCTTTGATCATATGCTGTATTATCATGTGGCTTGTTTTCGATTACTGAAATGTAATAATAAATATTATTTATGAATGACAATATAGATAATATAAGTACTAAGTAGGTTTTTTTTATTTATGTAATTTTATTCTTCTAGCTTATGTAACATTTTTGGAAGGACACGTTGTATAAGTATGTCATTTGAAATAAGTCTGTCAATAAAATGTCTCATTGTAAATTGAAATAAATTTAGCTGTATTACTAAATGTCTTGATTTTATTGAAACCAAATGGAAGATCAACGCAATATGGAAGTTTGTAAGTGATTTTCTCTTGTTTTATTTTAATAAAATCTAGATTACAATTTACAGTGGTTTGAATTGCTGTGGAGGCGCTTTCATTTGTTTGGAACCACTTCTTGAAAATGTTTGAAAAATTACTGTAATAATATGAAACAGTAATTTTTTGGTAGACGTGGAGGAATAACGGTATTTAAAACCGTTAGCGAAATTATTAAGTGGTAGGTACTTCTATTGCAATCCATTTTAATTTACAATGTCAAACATACAAAATGTACTACCGTAATAATAATATAATAAAATAATTGCAACATTTTAGAAATGTATAACATAGCTAAGCTGAAAAGTGATAACCTCAAGAATATATATGTGCAATTCGTTTTCAATTTTTGAAAATGTTCACTGGCGCTGCCTCAAGATGTTATAATGGGAAACTTTACTTGTGAGTTGTGTGTGTTGGTATCTTCGGGTGAAACCAAGGATGAAGTTTTTAAATAGAAAACAATAACAAACTGGTTTTGCTTACGGGAATAATAAAAATTAAAATTTCATGCATGCGGTAGCAAAAAACATTGTATGAAAACGAATTGTGACAGAATATTTGCTATAGTAATAACAATGTTATAATTATTTAGTTGATATTTAATTATTAAATGTAATCATTAATTGTTGTGGTTTTAAAAATATAAACAGTTTATATACCTAATCTATTCCGCACGGAAAATGTTTAATTTTTTTCGTAAAAATCCTTTTTCAATGAATTCTAATATACAAAGTGTCTAGGTACCTAATTTTATTTTTAGAATGTTGAAAAATATAAATAAAATCTCATTTGGGAAACGTTATTTTATTGTCATAAAAATGTTGATTGTTGGATCATCGATTGTTGAAAGATCCTTTTGACCACAAATACGTCACAAAATCAGAGGCGAACAGATGATAAAAGTTGGAAAGTACTTTATTGATTAGAGGTCCTCATTGGTCCGGCGCTTACATGTCAACCAATAAAGAACGTTCTTGAGTATTGAATCAAGATGGCTGCTCTGCCGTCTCCGACACAGGTATAATCATTTTAAAGTAATAAATTATTTAATTTCAGTGAGAAAATACCGTTAAAAATGTTATTTTTTGTAACTGGTTTTGATGTTTGTTTAAAATATTTGTAATTCATCATCCCAATAATTAAAATGTGACTTGAGTGACGTTTTTGAAAGTGCCTATAATTTTTACTGACAGCCAAGTGGGCGGTGTTTGAAGTATTTTTACTGACAGTTAAAACATAATTGGTATTTGGGATAGTAATCAGATTAAAAGAATTTAAATTAAATGTGAAAGAAATACAGAATTCAATTATCGCCTGTGCAAGGCACAATTTTTGTGGAGGTTACAAAATTGTATCCGTGAGATCATGAACCTTTCGTTGTCTTTTACTATTCATAAAAGCAAAATACCGCTTTTTGATCATTTTGGTTATAAATTAGCGAAACTGCCCGATCTACGTTACATAATTCTTCATAATATTTTTTAATCAAAAATTTCGATTTACTTGAAATGTTCAGCACATATCAAAATGGTGACACGGTAGAAAGAATTTTGGTATAATAAAATGTCATTTTAGAAAAGATTTTTGACATGCATGCGTGCTGAATTTGAAGTTTTTACCTTTTTGTGCAATTCGTCGTTTCATAATGTGTGCAATTTAACAATAATAATTTTCACTCATAAGTATTTTGCTGTCAATTTTCGAATGCAAATAAAATTGTGAATGTTTTATTTTTTAATGCCTTAATTATTTAATAGCTGCGTTCCCAGCAGAAGTTAATAGAATAGGCCTTTTGAACTACTATGATAGTACCTACTAATGCTTCTTTCCAGTGGGTCAAAATAGCCTGTTAACTTTTTTCCCCTTCGCCCCCCTAGCACTTAAAAATTTTTCAATGATAATTCCATGATAGTAGTTGAGCTACATATTCCAGAGCTCCCAGACGGTCACTTTTTAAGGGCTTAGTCCTTTTTTTAAAGCTTCGTCCCTTTTATTTCCTTTTTTTGTAAAATGTCCCTTTTACTCCCTTTTTTCGTTGTTTACAATTTGATGTGCATTAAATATTGAATATTATAAATACACTACTCACTCGCTTCGCTCGTTCGCTTGAATATTATAATTACGAACAAATTTGATTATCATAAAAGTTATAGTGAGTCAACCTTAAAAGATAGACATATGCTGTCGCGGACTTTTTTTAGAACTTTTGAAGGGGAACAATTCCGTCATACATGATTTTTGCGTAGCTTTAACCGTTTACGCAGCGGAAGCTCTCAAAAGGAATAATTTTTCCCGTTTTTGTAACATTTTTTATTGATGCTCCGCTCCTATTGGTCGTAGCGTGATATTATATAGCCTATAGCCTTCCTCAATAAATGGTCTATCTAACAAAATTTTTTTTTTCAAATCGGACTAGTAGCTCCTGAGATTAGCGCATTCAACCAAACAAACAAACTTCAGCTTTTCGAGAGCAAATACTTTAGTTTAGTATTTGCTGAAGATGGGAGCATAGCTCTCGAAATCTACATACATAAATAAAATTATTGTGGTTAGACGTGACTAAACTCTTTGTTATTAAAAAAATTGGTTAATAAAAACATTATTTCAAACAATCTGCGACAATAAATAACATCAACAAAGCAAAAATATTTTTTTGCTTTTATTTTGAATTTCTTTTTCTTATACTTACTAATTTTTAAATTTTAACACTAAATAACATATGCGGCACACGTTCAATAAATAATAATATAAACTCTGTAGTCTATAAACAATATAAATATCTTTCATTGTTGGTATAATATTTAAAGTGATTTTTGTTGTTTTTTTTTCTGTCAAATTTACGTCCTAAACCAAATAATGCGTGTCAATGACTGTTTTTATAGTTAGTTTTGTTCCCTTTTTAGTCCCTTTTTTTTGGACTGACAAGTCCCTTTTTCCCTTTTTTTGAGGTAGTAAGTCGCTGGGAGCCCTGATATTCTCATTTATATATACCTACCTAGGTATATCACGTAAATATTTTGAAAGAAGTCATATCTCTACAAATCGCTGTTATCACTGAATTATATTTAACTGAATAATAATAATAATAATCTAAAGATCACTTTAACTCTATGAGAAAGCAGTTATTATTGTAATTTTATATCATTTTGTAATTTTTATATATTTTTTTTTTTACATTTATAGGTGGCGGGTAGCCACACTGCCCTCTACGAAGCTTATTGGAATCAGGTAATTTTTATGCCCTTTTTTTTGACTTGAAAACACCAAATTAAAGAAAAAATAAAGTTGACCACTTGTCTAACGTGGTCACATTATGGTGGAACCATTTGATGGTTAAGATACACAGGCTTGGTTGTATTTTAATTCGACCTAGTTGTCTTCTACCCGGCTTTGCCCGAGAATAATGTCCCTTGTTATGATAGCGTAATGAGATAGCTTCAGCTGAAAGGTTTATATCAAGAGTGAACAATATAGTAATTGATAAATAATGTAGTAAATTCGTATAGGTATGTGGGCAGTAAATAATAAAACAGACAGTTTTTTTAAAAGTACGACGTTTCGTTTATTGATTTTAACTTTTTCAAGTATTTTCTACTTATATGGACACGAAATCTACTAATATAATTGATAAAGTTCCGAACAATGTCGCTAGCCGCTTTTTTCGTCCAGTTGAAAAATTATGAAAAATAACTTGATAAAATTCTCTCTGATATTGCTAGTACTACTAAAGTCGTTATTTTTGCTCACTGCTATCGCCTTTTGTCATAGTGTAATAATATTATATAGCCTATGTCACTCGGGCAGAAATAAATAAGAAATGTATTTCTCATAAAAAAAATACAGATAGTTTTATACAAGGGATTTTCCTATCCAATTTGCTTTGAGAAAACATGAAAGCTATTCTGTATCTTCATCAGTTGATTTACGGGTCGTTTTCAGGTGGATCCAAATGGAACAGGTACAGTCGGTGCAATAGCAGCTGCTCGATTTCTTAAACGATCTGGTCTCAGCGATGTGGTGCTTAGTCGGGTCTGGGACTTGTCTGATCCGGCTGGAAGAGGATGTTTGGACAAGGCTGGTTTATTTGTAGCTCTTAAGTTGGTGGCTCTTGCACAAGCTGGACGGGATTTAAACATGGTCAATATTTCGCTTGAAATGTCACCGCCCAAAATGGTAAGAATGCAATTTAAAACGTCATTGTTAGAAAATCTAGGTGTGTTAGAAAATTTAGATTTTATTGATGTCCCGATCGTATTTTTGAAGCTAGGAGATTCGGGTAAACGCCCAAATGGAAGACAAAGATCCAGACTACAGATCTCTCAGGCAAATTTTTTGAAAAAAAAAGTTCGACCTACGTGTGAAAGATTACGTAATTTATTTATTTTTTTTACTTGTAAATTTTTCCAGGACAATGTTTTTCAATGAGATATCTGTAGTGTGATTTTTAGTCCTTATTTGGCGTTTACCCGAACCTTTTAGCTATAAAAATAGCGTCGGGAGAGCCAGAACCGTTTTTAGGTGAGGTGGAAAAATTTGTTGTGAGTGAAGGGAAATTTCCGGTATCGAATACTCTTAAAAAAATTTGTTTAAAAGCTAAGTAGTGGATTCTTTTGTAAAAAAAAGTAAAACAAATGAAACATTTAAATATTAAACAATTGAGTTCTTTGCATTATATTTAAGAGTGTTTTTTGTATAAAAATTACACCCACAGTTCTATTTTTGAGGATATAATGTTTAATTTTGCTGATAAGTAAAGCGTGGTTTTAAGGAAGGTCACTGATAACATTTATGTATTGTTTTTCATTATTTTAATAGTCTGTTTTTATATTTTTAACGACATTCAATTGAAGTTAAATATTTCAGCAAGTTTTTAACAGTTTTTATGCATTTTTTAAATCTGTTACAAAAAAATGACTATTTTTCCAAAACTTTTACGGTGACATGTAAATTTTCCTTTGAAAATAAAGCTAATGTGTTTACAAAATATAATATTTTGACACGTTTAGAACAATTTATTACTGCTATTATTTCCAGAAAAATGTATTGAACTGATAATTTTTTCGACATCTTGTATAAAAATAAACTCCCAATTTAATACTAATCAAATCATCGTCTAAAGTATTAAATTTCTTACATATTCTTAGAAAGTGTTTTTTTTTAATCAATATAGAGCCATAGAGGGTACTCATAGAGCGTCAAAAAAAAATCACACACTATAGCTCAGTAAATTCCATAAGTTTCCTTTTTCCCGATTGAGTACAGAACACTAAAAAGATGACATTTTGTTCATCAACTTTTATATTGATAGAAGCCGATGCGTATGGATAAGAAGATAATATAAATTTGATATTAACCTTCATTTTTAATTCTAAAACTGACTTTTTTCGAACTACTTCCAAATAACTGAATTATAGACGTTTTTCGTAACGCTCTGGGACCACAGGAGAGATCTAAGAGAGCCTCATATCTAGAAATAAGTACTACAGTAAGAACTATGTAACTCGAACTCCATTAAGTCGAAATCCTCTCTATCTCGAAGAAATTAGCCATTGCCTTCCACTGAAACCCAAAAGACTCTGTAACTCGAATCATTTAAATTCTATAACAGATAACTCGAACTAAATATGATTTTCCCACAAGGTACTGCGAATACATATTACACTCTGTAACTCGAATGCTAATGACCTCAGTTGTCGAGCGTCTATAATCTACAATATCTATAACTCAAAGTTCTAGTGTCACGAACTCTATATCTCAAAGTAAGCGACGTGTACACTGTACACTTTGCAGGGCTTGAGAATAGCCGAGAGTGTAGCGGCGCTGTTGTTTACATGGCGTTGCTATGGTTCCTCTATTACAAGTCCCCAGTTCTCGGGTTGTAGCCCGAGAGCTGGCAAAAGTGTCAATTGGATTTTCAATTTATTATTAAAAAAAAATAATGAATTGAAAATATGAATTGGTGCTAGGCCCAAATAACCTTAGCTGGTCTTTAAAATTCAATTAACTGTACACTTTGCAGCCTCTGTAAGTCAAAGTTCATTGTTTGTTAAACTCTCCAACTCCAAATAATAAAATCCTCGATAAGTCGAAACTCATTTTTAGTTTTTCTCTTCAAGTTCGAGTTACAGAGTTTGTACTGTATATGGTGTAATCTAAAAGTGTTAATAATTCATGCTTCTATCTGCCATACTAATGCTGAGTTGCAGAAAACATTGTCAAAAAATCTGATTTGACCATAACCTTAGATTTTTATACATGCAGGAGCAGTCTAATGTTGTGAAACTCTTTTGTCATGTAGAATATTAGATTGTACTCACACAAAAACAAATGACTGATCTACATAGAAAAGATCGCTTTTCAAACTAAATTTTGATCAAAATACTTAGAAAAATGTTGTTTCGAAGTGGAAATTGTATAAAAAGCTATGTTAAATAGATGTATACACAGTTTTAAAAAAAAAAAGAGTGTGGTCTCGGGACCTCCGACAGATGTGAAACATCAAAGAAAACGTTATTGAACTCGGGTGGTATTCTCTATGAATTGTAATTGTGTTTTAAAGACCACCAACAGCTAAGGTTATTTGGGCCTAGCACCAATTCATATTTTCAATTCATTATTTTTTTTTTTTTTAATATTAAATTGAAAATCCAATTGACACTTTTACCAGCTCTCGGGCTAGAACCCGAGAACTGGGGACTTATTCTCTATGAAGTAGTATATATTTTTTTTACCATAAAATTTTAATTTATTCATTATCATCGCATGCAACAATTGAAACTGTCGAATTTTCTGTTTCATTTTCTAACATAGTAACAATTGGCACCCACTGTAAGATTAAGACAGAGCCTCGCCTCGTGTCATATTTATACGCACTCTCAAAAGCAGCAACTAATTGTTATGCTGATGTAATCGTATATACTGCACTATAACACCGCGTGTGCTACAGTGCATGCCTGAGCCAGTGCCACAGTGGTGGGGAGAACAGTAGCGAAGGAGCAAACCAAACATTTTGTTGCATATTTCCCCTCACGCGGCTGTACACAGCCCGACATAAGATGTTTCACATCAAAAATATCGTTTCAATCGATCAATTATTTTTCGAGCAGGATCAATTTGAAATTTACAATGTTTTTCTTATGGAGAAATATGCATAGTCACAATCTAAGTTCATCATCAAATCAGATTTCCTGACAATGCTTTCTGCAGCCGAGCGTAAAATACTAATCTGAAAACTGGTAAAAGTATTATTTGGATTTTCACTTTAATATTAACGAATAATAATAAATTGAAAATGTGCATTTTTTGTCAAGATATTTTTTTTTTAATTTAGGGTGATCCGCCACCAAAACTGTTACCACCAACAAAACCCCCACCACCATTAGGAGCGCCAGGTGGACGAATGGGAGTTCCGCCCAACAATGCACCTCCGATAAGCGCGCCGTTAATTACGGCTCTCTCACCTAGTACAGGTGACTGGTCTATCAAACCTACCGAGAGAGCCAAGTATGACCAACTGTTCGACTCGTTACAACCACTCAACGGAGTCATTCCCGGCAATAAGGTAAATTATGATCAACTTGTATTCGCCAGAGATAATATGTTTAGGCTGAAAATAATTTCTTGAGGCCAAAACAGGACGAGAAAAGGAGTAGGTATTGTTCAGAAAGATTAGTAAAAAAATATCTGCCAATGATGGCAGCTCTCATAGCTTACAATACAGTCATTGGTTATGTTGTGTCAATATGAAGGCCTATTTTAAAGTTTTTTTGACAATGGAATAAAAATAATTTTTTTTTTAAATGACGGGATGAAAATTGGTTGAAAGGTTAGAATCCTGTCTGTCATAAATTGGTTATCGTAAAAAGTTTATCATCAAAAGTATACAAATATTTTTCTAGGGTGCTGTATCACTTCTTTAAATAATATTTCTTATTTAATTACCATTTACTTTTTCAAAATCAATCACCTGCCATCTGTCAAAATGACAAGTCTCTGAAAAACATGGCGAAATTGGGCACATGCGCAGAAAAAAATTGATAATGAAAAGGTCAATTGAAAATATCTAAAGATCATTTATAAATAAATTCCGCTAGGGTGTGTTGACGTTGACAGTCTCTGAATTTGCCTCTAATGAGGACGGGAACTGCCAAACTTGACCGCTAGGGGCGCCAGCTATATAACCACCTCGGTCTGTGGCCAGTTCATAATAGTGTGTACAGAATAAGTTTATTTAAAATAATAAATCGTTGACAATGCTGATGTGCTGTGTTTACCAATGTTCCAATCATAGTGGTTTTGTATTTCCAAAGGATCCGGAACTGAAATGAAGTAGTTGCAGGCTATCAGAAGGGAAAAACTTGATTTCTCGCGCGTTTTTCTTTAAAAACCAATGATAACTTAGGTGGCTATAAATCTGCTGCCATCTATATTACGTTTCTCATGTGCCCATCATTAACAAATTATATTTTGCATATTTAAAATTTAAAATCGAAATAAATTGACTGTTAAATTGGTTTATTTATTTGAAAAAATACTTTTTTTTAGGTCAAAGGTGTTCTCATGGACTCTAAATTGCCATTCGATACTCTTGGTAAAATATGGGACCTAGCAGATATGGATAAAGATGGTGCTTTAGATAGACATGAATTTGTAGTTGTAAGTATTCTGTTTCTTTTAACATTTAAATCCTTTTCTGCGTGAAGAATAATTAAAAACTATTGGGATCCGTCAGATTAAAAAACATTGCGCAGATGGGGGATAATTTCATTTACGGGGTATACTTTTGCGTGAAATTTTGTGATTTTCAAAGTGATAAGAAATGATAAATATAAATGCAATTTGTGATTGGGCCGGTACGAATCCTAAACAAAGGAATTTCGTTGAAGGAGAATGGATTCTCAAAGCCAGACATATTATCAAATGTCGGAAATATAACGAGAAAAATGCATGCAAAATGAACTGTCAAAAGTAGTAATCTGTACGACATATTGCTTAAAAACATCAAAATTAAAAGAAAATCTCCACGAAATTAATTATCCGGTCAATGCTCCTTTAAGGCTGGGTTAGGTGAATAATGTAAACACATAACTGCAACATAATAATATGTTATATTGTAATAAATAGGTAAGTTACTAACCTCAAAATACTTGTATACAAAGTTAGTCCTATAAATTTGTCAATCATCAGTGATTTAACTATTGTAGTACAGTATAAGTACATCTTATAATTAATATAAAATATTTTTTTAATTCATAAATACAGTTTTTCCACATTTCATTAGAAAATAATTCGCTGTAAAGTAAGTTTTACAAGGCAATAACTGACAGTGTTTAATGCCATGATATTTGAAAACGTCGCGAATTCCATTTTTGATAAACTTTTTGTTTATTTTACTTATTTTATTTTTGTAATAAACAATTTCACGATAAAATTGCACTGTTAGCATGTAAAATTTTCCCTCGTTTTAAGTACAATTTTCTGCCACAAGATGTCATATGCTCATTTGTCGGATCCCAATACCTTGACAGAATATTTTTATTTCCTATTGGCTTTTTCTCCCAGCTATGCTCACATGAATTTTAATTGCCCATTGATTCGCTCGTGTCAACGTAATTTTTGACAGGATATTTGAGTACCAATTGATAGTGTACCGAGTTCTATTAAATCGGTCCGGCCATTTTCGAATGCTACTGGTTTAAACAGACTGGCAAAAATCTGAAAACTCCTTCTTCCATCTTAGTATCATATAAAATATCTACCTTAAAAAGTCGTATTGGTTATAAATGGCAGTTGATAACTTTTCTTTGAACATCGAAAGAATTTTCATAATATTTTATTGTGTCAGTCGTAATCACATTTTTTTTTTTTTAGGCAATGCATTTAGTGTACAAAGCTCTCGAGAAATACACAATACCGGCTAGCTTACCGCCCGAACTAATGCCTCCGAGTAAGCGGCGTAGTTCGACGCCATTGGGTGCTCCGCTCAATGTAGCTCCTCCAATGAGCGCGGCCACTCCTTTAGTTGCGGCCGAAGCGCCGTCACAGCCTGCGCCTGCTGTGCCGTGGGTTGTCAGTTCGGAGGACAAGGTTAAATACGATACGATGTTTATCAAGGCGGACATTGACAGAGACGGATTTGTATCCGGTTTGGAGATTAAAGATGTGTTTTTACAGTCAGGTGTTCCGCAAGCTGTACTCGCACATATCTGGTTAGTATTTTTTTTACATAATAAATATTTCAAGTGCCTATTACTTTTTTGTTAAATCCAATTCACGATTAAATTCAAAGTGGCTGATCTCTAAAGTCGTTAACTGAAATTAATTCTAAAAGGATGAACTCGAGACAAATATAGTATATATAAATATATGGTGCTGAATGTCAGAGCATTAGACCATAGATATAGAAATGGAGAACTAGAATCAAGTACTCTAACATCTTTTTCAATACACCTCAAACGTTTTTTATGCATGTCACTTACTTAGTCCAATGTATTTCCATATATCGATATAATTTAATGCATATAATCTGTCAATAGCAATTTGTTTGTACGGCTGAATTTTTGAATTAAAGGTGTTATTTGGAATAGTAGCCAAATTTTTCTGATTGTCCAATCTTTAAAATTTTTTCTTTAAAAAGTATAAATTTCAAATAAAATTGGATATCGTCAATTTTTTATAAATAAATGACGATAAGTCAATTTTTTATAAATAAATGTCGATATCCAATTTTATTTAAAATTTATACTTTTTAAAGAAAAAATTTTAAAGATTGGACAATCAGAAAAATTTGGCTGCTATTCCAAATAACATCTTTATGTCATGTTTTGTTGATTCTGTCAAAACACGGATCCAGAGTGAAACTAGCGTTGCTAGTCCATAGTTGTATCATCAAAGATCAGAGCAGGTGGAGTAAAATTACAAGTTCATCCTGCTTAGAACATTGCCCATTCTCACACTTATAGTTCCATTTAATTGCCAATATTTGTTAATAGCGCAGTAAAATTTCAAATCTTTGATAAGAAAAGTAATTTTTTTTTTAATGGCATTTACGTAATTTCTTTTTTTCTACCAGGGCTTTATGTGATATTAAACAGACTGGTAAATTAAACGGAGAACAGTTTGCTCTAGCGATGTGGATGGTGAACCGTAAATTGCAAGGTGTCGATCCTCCTGGTTCTTTGGCTCCTGATATGGTACCTCCCAGTATGCGTCAGCAAACTGCCGATGGACACACGGTTAGTGTTTTTTGTTGTGCTATTTATATAAACGTTCAATAGATAAACTTAAATACTAATGTCTGTACAAAAAAACATATAAAGATATTTTTTTGGTACTTCAAAATAGCACTCGGTGACATGTCTGATGTCGACCGTGCATTGGCAATAGGCACTAATGACTAAATGAACCTTTGATTTAAGCGAAACCTTCAGTTTATTTTTTGTCGAAGTCAACGCAGGTTAGTCAGTCAGACTCCAGTAATATTTAAATCCTCATTTTGTTATATGTGCTAAATGTAATAGAAATAGCTGTATCAAAAACATTGTAAGAATGCGACCCATTCCATGCATACATACACGTATGTAAAGTAGCTATTTTATAGTGGGTATGGCAAAATATATATATTGTAAATTTTTTCGTTGGAAAGCAGCCAATTATAATATATGTAATTGATTCGAAACATTGGAAAAAATCATTTTACCAACCATAGTCACAGTCAGGACTCTAACTAACTAACTATGACTGGTTGGTAAAATGATTTTTTTCGATATGTTTCGAATCAATTATATAATTGGCTGCTTTCCAACGAAAAAATGTTCAATTGCAATTAAGCTGTATAAATCTATTAATTTATATACAGGGTGAATTCGACCACCCGTATCAGTCGTTTTTTTCGAAAACGGTTAGTCGTAGAGAGTTGTGTCAAAAATTTGTATTATAAAAGCCCTAATAAAGAATCGAATGGTGATAATTTTTTTTTCCCGGGAAGGTCGGCTTCCCTATTAGTTTGCTCCAGAATGTCCAGAACTCCGGTATTATAAATGTAATGATAGGTCGAAAGTGGTATTGTTGAAAAGATCTTTTAAAAATTAGCAAGTTTTGTACGGATTTTTTTTTATTACTGCCACCCTTGTTAAGTAATATTTGTTTGAAATTACTAAATTAAAATGTCATAATAACGAACTTTTTAAAAGTCCGCATTTAAAATCTAGTTACCTATCTATCGACCATTAAACACTGAAGAAGTACACTCACAGTATAACCAGAAGAGCTCAGTAGTATGTATTAAAGAGTAAATGGAAGACAGTTTGAACACTTGTGACAATGTCTAAGGTTGCTAGATTTTTAATGCCGACTTCGATCGTTATTATGAAATTTTGATTTAATAATTTCAAACGATTGTTACTTAACAGGGGTGGCAGTAATTAAATAATTTTTCCTACAAAACTTGGCTATTTTTTAAAGAGCTTTTCAACAGCACCACTTTCAACCTATCGTGCTTTCTAAAATTTCGGAGTTTTGAACATATAATAATTTATATTTATACTTATAGACATTTACAGGGGTGGCAGTAATAAAAAAAATTTTCCTACAAAACTTGCTTATTTTTTAAAGATCTTTTCAACAATACCACTTTCGACCTATCGTTACATTTATAATTCCGGAGTTTTGGACATTCTGGAGCAAACTAATAGAGAAGCCGACCTTCCCGGAAAAAAAAATTATCACCATTCGATTCTTTATTAGGGCTTTTATAATACAAATTTTTGACACAACTCTCTACGACTAACCGTTTTCGAAAAAAACGACTGATACGGGTGGTCGAACTCACCCTGTATATTGTGTTCTCAAATTGTTAAACACATCTAGCAAAACATCTATAATGTAGTATGCTTTGGCTGTATTGCTAATTCAAATTTCCCTCTAAAATTGTCACTCGAAGATCACTTCTCTCTCAGTATGTCTTGCCAATGTTCTGCCGCTTCTAAGCGATTTCAGGCGTTCTATAGGAACTATCCATTGATCTGTTATCCATTCATAAGAGATCAGTAATATTTAAAGGTAACAAAATTGCAGATAATTAAATGTTTATTTGATCTATTAACAACAAATCAGAATTTAGCGTATTTTCGTCTCAAGAATACTTTCAGAAAGACGTAAACAAACGTCGACATGATAATAATAAGTCCCAACAGCATGATGTGATGGTTGAAGTGTAGTTTGACATTTTTTTTTACGATCAGTCGTATTGTCCCTGCGAGTTCTCCACTTTGCCAACAGCTGTAAAACATTTATCAGATTAAAAAAAAAAACTGGTATGTCTATATCGCGGGTACAGACAGATTGCGTGAATACCGTTAAACATAAATTATTGTATTCGTTGTCATGAAAAGGAATACAATACAATACAATAATTTTATTAATGAATGTACATTTCAAGAGCTATGCTCCCATCTTCAGCAAATACTAAACTTTAGTATTTGCTGAAGATGGGAGCCATAGCTCTTGAAATGTACATTCTTTAATAAAATTATTGTGGTTAGACGTGACTAAACTCTTTATTATAAAATATTCAATGTTAAAACTGAATCACCTGTATATTTTCATTATTAAAAAATATATACAGAGGTGACCATGACTGCTGCACGTAGAGATTTAACCCGTAAAATCAAACGTTCGCGTTTTCCTGCTTCCCTAATTATTTTAGGAAAAATATCTTCAAATAATAGTTTTAGAACATAAAATTCTGCATCTAAATCATTAAACAAAATTAATTTTGCATGCTTTGTAACGGCAGAAATTTGATATGAAAATGTCAAAATTACCTCAAAAACAGATAGCGATAGCCATGGAACTTGAACAAAATGATGACGTTTTAGCTGTCAGAATAATTTCTAATCATTTTGTTCAAGTTACATGGCTATTCTGTTTTTGTGGTAATTTTGACATTTTCATATCAAATTTCTGCCGTTACAAAGCATGCAAAATTAATTTTGTTTAATGATTTAGATGCAGAATTTTATGTTCTAAAACTATTATTTGAAGATATTTTTCCGAACATAAGTAGGGAAACAGGAAATCGCGAAAGTTTGATTTTACGGGTTAAATCTCTACGTGCAGCAGTCACGGTCAGCACCCTGTATATTAAAAGCCTTCAGGTTCTGAACCTGGGCTTAGCATTTGTAGCTGTAGGTAGACTCGTACTTTTCCGCACGGCCACCTGGCTTACTGTCTCTCAGACCTTAACATAGGTATACATGCGGTTTTGTTACATCTAATATAAATATTTCTAAAATATATGCCCCGTGTGAGACATTACACGTTATTCACGTCAAAATGCCATTCTTAACCCTTTGACTGCTCCAGACATATATATACGATTACCTGGGTTACTGCTCCAGCCGTATATTTACGTTCGGACTGGAAAAAATACTTACAGCGATAAACTGCTACCGTCGTATATATACGAGCAACGCCTACCAGATCATACTAGCCAATCCGGAAGTTTTTTGCGATTAACCGCAGAATTTTTTTACAGCGATAAACTGCTACCGCCGTATATATACGTCCAACGCCTATTAGAACACCAATACTGAAATTTGTTGTGATTTTTTTCTTTTGAAGTCAATGCGTATGTACACGTGTTTTACACGTGTATACATGCACTGACTGTTCTCTTTTTGATAAAAATATATGTTTTAAACAAAAAATCCAAAAAAAACAATTTGGTATGATTTGAAGGGATTTAGCTTCATTATTTTACCCCACTGATAACAGTGGACTGCTCCAGACGTATCTATACGGAACAGCCAAAAAAATTGCGCACACAGCATGCACTCTCGTAAAATAAATGTGCAGTGAAAAGGTTAAATCGTTAGCTGTTAAATAAAGTGATTGTTGAGAAAATAGAAAAAATGCATAAAAACTAACCTATAAATTCTCGAATCGGAAACGTGGAGTCTTTTAATGGTAAGATGATCTTTCATGCTGATGAACATTCTACCGTGCGATACTTCTGTCAGATATTTGGGAATTATTTTTTTTGAACCAATTTGCCACTGAACGAGCTCATCGGAATTCAAATTTCTGAGGGAAAAAAACTATACATTTTTGTAATATTAACAGTTCATTTAAATTGTTATTGCTGTACAATTACATAATTACTATGTATCAACGGCTCTGAAACTGGTCCGCTGGCCCCCAGAGGTATGAGGCACTGGTCTCTCTGGCCCGCCGACCGCGACCGACGACGTGCAGTCACGTCACGACGTGT
The DNA here is from genome assembly GCA_039654895.1 of Mongoloraphidia duomilia. Classification (NCBI taxonomy): domain Eukaryota; kingdom Metazoa; phylum Arthropoda; class Insecta; order Raphidioptera; family Raphidiidae; genus Mongoloraphidia; species Mongoloraphidia duomilia. Next base: position 65,305,304 of record CM077516.1, read on the forward strand.
GAGTTACACGTCGTCGGTGGCGCGTGTATATTCTCTGAATTTGCAGTCTCGTCAGTCTGCCACGCGCGGTTCACTTATCAATAGGTTTCTACGCAGTCAAAATGAATAAAAAATATGAACTTTTTTACTTTTGAAGGAAGTGACGATTTTGACAAAAAAAAACATTGAAATGTTCAAAAAAGAGAAGAAGAAGGAACGTTCCATAATTATTATTTAATTTTATAATTAGTATGTGACGCATCATAAAAAACCAAATTGCTTTGGACTAGTTGGATCAGCATCTCGTCATTTTATTTAGTAAAAACCATTGTTTATACAACCACACGCCGTGCGTCTATACGTCACTATGCTCCGAAATGATAGCGACCAACGCGTGTAGCGACTGACTTTCGCCGGGCAAAATGAACGTCGCACGCGACCGGCCAAACAGATCAGCCCTGTGCATTTCCCATATACCATTCGTATGTCGCGTCATCGCGCACGACGTGTCCGCGTTGGTCGTCGGCGACCGGCAACGGTTGTTCAGAGAGACCAGCGAGAAATCAGTCAAGTAATTTACCATTTCTTTGATAAACAGGCCCTTGGAGTCTGCCTTTAATAAAGTTACAAGATGTAAAATAATAAAAGTCGGTTTTTCGCGTTCTTACCCAGGACATACAAGAACGATCTTTTCCCCCGTGTGCTCATAAATCACTATTCGCTCGACTTCGGGTTCAAGGTTTGGAAGGCCTTGCAACATTGAATAAATTCCAGCACTGTTGTTAGCAGTTTCTAGTATGTTGCCATTTTTGTCTGTAACTACAAATATTTTTGCTTCTGGACACTTCTCCTGTTTTGTGACAACCAAATGTAAATCAATACATATCATAAAACAAAGTCCCCCGCCGCATCTGTCTGTACCCGATTTTCTCCGTAACTACTGAATGGATTTTGTTCCGGTTTTCACGATTAGATAGATTGATTCACGAGAAAGGCTTAGATGTATAATTGAAACTGACCGGCCCGGGTGAAAATCGAGGGTAATTTCAAAAAAAAATTCACAGTTCGATAGGTGATACTTTGCTTTAGGACATAGGCTATAATAATTAGCCGGTCCGGCTTCGTCCGGGTGAAAATTGAGGGTAATCTCAAATTACTGAACCGATTTCAAATTTTTATTTTTCACTGTTCAAATGTATAAAAAAAATCATAAATTCATAGCACCTGTGCGAAGCCGGACCGGGTCGCTAGTAATATAATATACAACTTTAACAGACACCAGGCCTAGAGCTGACAGGTAATTTTTTAATGCGCAATTATTCGTTCGGTCGATCGATGATCAGCATACACAGACCCAACTAAACGATTCAGTTGAATTACTTTGTTTATTGTGTCCCCACAATCAAAATAAATATCTATCTATCTATATTCTGTGTGATGGCAGAGTTGGAGAAAATAAATTTTGAACTCGGGACCAAAATAATATTTTGGGTTCTTATAATGAACTTCATATTTAAATATTTAAATCGCTTGGTAGATCCACTTTCTTTTTTTACTGAATAACTTATCCAGTATTTTAAATATATAGTTATGAATTAGTTCTGTAATTTCGTTAACCTTACAAAATCCTGTCATCAATTCATTCCATCGTTTTTTAACTTCGGGAATGTTTGCTATAAATGTTGGCAAAATGTGCGATTTGCAAGGTATTCCAGTTCGGGAGGCTTTTAAAAATTTAAAAGATGCTTCTTCTTCTTTGTTTTGTGTTTGATAAGAATTTGTCGTCTGGAAATGTGGAATAAATCTATTATATCGTAAGCTAGAAACCAATGAAGTAAGAATATTGATAGATAGTAATCGCGAACTGTAGGACGCATGTGTATAAAATAATATAATGCGCATGCGCCGTAAAGTTAATGGTTAGTTTCTACTGCAATAGACCTACGTGCTGAGCCTTAAACTTTAAAGCATTGAACAGTATCATAATAGATGTGAAGAATCTGTTTTGATTAAAAACAGAAAAGTGGTGATCCTGATGATAATGGAAGAAGACGGCTTTAAAGTGGCTTAAGGATCAATGATGATGAAAATATAATTTTCGAAACGTTAGCTAATAAATGCAATAATAACAGTATTTGCTTCTTTTTTGGATCCTTAAGCCACTTTAAAGCCGTTTTCTTCCAGTATCATAATATTTTGTGATATTTTTTTCCCTTACATTTTTCGAATCTTCATCATAAACGACAGTACATATTCCGTATCGGGCATGTTTTCCGACTCGACCGCAAGGACTACAAGGCGACCATTTATCCCATCGTGTAGTGAGCAATAAATTATATTGTGGCAAGAGAAAATCTGGTTGAGCATGTGTAGCATTTAAAGCGGTATCTGGTTTAACCTTTCAGATAAAAAAATATTGATAATCCTGTGATTTCATTTGGCAACATTCTCTATTATCATCACGATATTTTGTCCTGGTTTCCAGCAGAACGAGATAAATAACGCTATTCTGTAGAGGCAATGTTAAAAATAAAAGTAGTAATTTTTGTCACTTTCTAAAATATTTGACTGGAACCCGGCTCCCCCAGTTTCAAATCGTAGTTACGCCAATAGAATCTAGTGATGGGCTATTACGAGATGTTTTTACAATCGAAACAATTGCAATCGTTCATAATAACAATCGAGTCCACAATCGACTCGGAGTTTGATTTTACAATCGAAATGTTCGATTGTTCAAGTCGATTATTTGCTACATAGGTTATAGCAATAGCAGCGAATGAGAATACATACAATCGCGATTCAAGGTTATATGCTAGTCGACTGACGTTCAACGCAACTCGTTGATTGTTCACTGTTCAGTCGGTACTCACTACTTTGTGATCTCTTCACTTTTGAATTCGTATTACGCGATTACTGCACAATCGACCATCGACTCGACCACGCAGCTGCTGAGTAATGAACGATTGTATATTATGTGGCTCTCGACAGTTTACGATTCAGTACTATGCGACTCGGTCTCGGTGAACTATGAAACAACAGCAATCGAGTCCAAATGACAACCATCGAGAGTCATCGAGATGTTTGAACAATCGACTAAAACATCTTGTAATCGCGCATCACTAATAGAAGCAGTGTTTTGGACTACCAAAAACGTCAGATTGTCAAGGTTGCACCGTACATATTAATCGAATTACCGATCAAATTGTAAATTGTATTTTAAAGACCACCAACAGCTAAGGTGATTTGGGCCTAGCACCAATTCATATTTTCAATTCATTATTATTTTTTTTTTTTTAATAATAAATTGAAAATCCAATTGACACTTTTACCAGCTCTCGGGCTAGAACTCGGGAACTGGGGACTTGTAATAGAGGAACCATAGCAACGCCATGTAAACAGCAGCGCCGCTACACTCTCGGCTATTCTCAAGCCCGAATTACCGATCAGACATCGCATATATGTGTATGTGAGTGTGTAAACTCACAGCTTTAACTAACATGAATCGGTCTGTTTTATTCGAACAACTTACATTTAATACAAGTTCATTAGAATCGCCTACAGTTAGGTAATATATAATAGGTGTCTGTGTTGTTCCTAGTTTACACATGTAGCTTCCAGTTTGTTCTTTTGTTAGACTGTACATAATTAAAGACTCGTTATACGGGTTCAATAAAGTGTGTTCGGTAAATTCGATCGGTTCGAAGATTGTATTCTGTGAGTCCTTCTTAAACAACCATTCGGCCTGTTGTAAATTAATTTTGTCCAGTGGAGACAGGCAAATTCTACATTCAAATCTGAAGGAATAAAATTAAATAACCAACTATTCTAAAGATAAGGAAACGAAATTGAATACCTTATTCGAATATGTGATTTTTACTTGTTTACTGATAATTGCCTCATGCCTGATGCCTGAAAAAGACATGTTGCACACACCGCTAGCAAGAGTGTGTTCTATTATCGCTTTTCGTGACAGAGCTTTTACTCATACAACCAGTTATATCTAGGTTAATTTCGCAAGAAATTCATTAAAATTGAAGCGTTTTGAAAAGGGAAGGTTCTGTTCTATAAAATAGAACCATTTGTACTTTGATTCGAGTTCATAATACTTCCTAAAATTCTAATTGTAAATCGCAGTTGTCGATTGAGTAACCCATTTCCAGAGCCTGATAATCATCAGCTACCTGTTAATAATTAGGTACCTGATGCATGATATCCAATAACTGATAATTTCCCATTACCAGATTATTACCCATTACGTAATAATTACCAGATATCTGCTAATTACCCCAGCCCTTAGCCGATAAATATCGAACGCCCGATGTTTACCTGTTACCTGACAATTACCATATATTATCTGATAATAATTCTCCAGTATCCAGTATAATTATTCCAAGAAGTGATTAATGAATAATTATCATAATAATAATAATGCTTAGTTATTCGTATTTGGTGAATAAAAAAATACACAAACGTTTGTCAACCCACAAACAGGGGTGTCTGAGTCATATGTTTGTATGTGTCTGTCTGTGCCATCATAGCTCTTCAATGGGTGGGTCGATTTTGATGCGGTTTTCTTTTAACATTTAAGTGACGTGGCAGAAAATAAGAAAATAATGCCTGATAAAATTGTTCTTGTTATCGATTTAAGAGTAATTTTCTGCTGTTTAGTAATTATCAGTGTACAGATCCTATGCTTTTTGAATCAACTACCCTGATACCTGATTGTATTCAAATACCCATCAACACAATGACATTACCTAGCTGAATTTCCTTCAAAGACCAAAATCGCTTCATATGCGGCCTCTACATTATGTCCAAGAGACTTTTCTTTTTCTAAACACAAATGATACTCATCCCAACTCGTATTGTTCTTGTCGATCATTTTTTCGAACTCATCCTGACTCACTTTGTTCTTGTCGATCATTTTTTCGGTAGTGCTTATGCTTGAATGAATATTTTTGGTATTATTTAATTTATCTGTGACATTGTTTATTTTATTTTTTATACCACCCTTGATTTTCTTGAAAAAGTCTCCAAATTTATTTCCAGACACTGCGTAATTTAAAGAGTTAATCGTCAGTAATATTATCGTAAACGTGTACAGTTTCATTTTGATTTGATATTTTATTTTGGATTCTGTCACTTTTTCATTCTTCTTTTTTGTTGCTTAGTGATATTTAAAAAAATAGGGCCAAATCTAATATACCTAGACTTTTTTTTTCCTCTTTAATTTGACGCTGTTATACATTTAAAGGGCCCCACAGACTGTGTTAAGCGTTTTTGTTCGACTGTTTTGTTCATAGATTACCTAGGTTTTGTTCGACGCGAGTTGCATAGATTTCAGTTTTGTTTAGTAATTTTTACGCAAAGACTACTAAACCGAGAGCTAGTGACAATTTTTTGGTGTTATTTATTCAAGGCCTAATTTTTGTGAAGATGTTGAGGAAGTACCCTGAGTAAGAGATTTTGCTAGATAACGGTATGGGAGGGAGGCAGACCGCCCTCAACATGTAAAAAAAATGTCCCAATTATTATTGCTTCAAGGCTGAAATTGTTTGTATAGCTTATCGGTGACCCAATAATGCCATTATAATATTTGCAGATCGATTGGTCAGTATTAAAGAGGTGGCAGATCACCCTAAACGTGTCATGTGCCCGACGAAATTTATATTATTAATTCAAGGTTCAAATTTTAATATTCTGTTACGGCGACTGTTTAAGCATACATTTCAATTTGCAGAACAAAAACCACAAAAAAAAAGTGAAAATTGATTGGTTAATTAATTAATTGATTGTGCTGTGAGTGGATGTCAAAAAAGTAAAGTTGGCCAATCAAAAAAGTGATTCCACACTCACAGCACAAGAAACCAATTAATTCTCACTTATTTTTTTTAGAAAACTCCCCATTCGGAGTGGTAAAAATATAAAGAAAAATAGTATATTTTCTTGTGTTGTATTTATTCAAATATGTAATTATTACACTATTAATTATTATTGTTATCATATTACATTGTTGTACTGAATATGGAATATGCAAGTCGCTGAGCTTCTTAAAATATTATCTGCCTACATTGATAGGTGAAGTCAAGCCAACATTTTAGTTCTTCACTATCGAAACCAGATAAATTTTCGTGGACCCCCCCGCTTACGAATTGTGAACCCCCATTTTTTTGTCACGCCAACGTAGACCCCCGTCGAGTCTCCCGTGGACCACTGGGGGTCCACCTGGACCACTTTGGGAATCAATGAGTTAAAGGTTGAATGAGAGATTATGTATGTACATGTATTATTTATTTATTTTTGCAGGAGCCTACGACAACTACGACCCCTTACTCAAATCCAGAACTAGACATGATTAGTAAAGATATAGAAGAATTAGCAAAAGAAAAACTTGCCTTAGAGACTGACATAGCACAGAAGGAAGCCGATATTAAGATTAAAGGAGGCGAAATCAAAAGTTTGCAAGTATGTAATGTTTCCTTTTCAGTAAAGTTTTCGGTTGTTTCTTATATTTATTTATAGTAAGCAGTGTTTGACACGAAAATGTGTGCAATCACCACTGAAATACAGTAACGCTGGAAAGCTTACTCCCTGTAAAGCGAGTATAGATAGACATAGTTAATAGGGCCACCTGTCCTTGTTCCACTACAGTCTTAATGGATTATACTACAAAGACAGGTGGCCCTATTAACTATTCTGTTTTTACTCGCTAGCAGCGCGTCAGTTTACGGTCCAGAATTTCTATATTTCGGTGGCAACCACTGAGTTGTTTTTTTTTTTTTTATTTATAGGCACAGTAGACCCCCCCCCCTTCGTATCCCTGGTTCGGAAAAGTGCGCGAAATGGTCGAACGCCTGTTGAAACATAGGCGTGAAAACTTGTCGAAACACGCCTATTTTACTATAGGCGCGTGGACTTGTACGTGTTTGTTTATTTATTTATTTTTACTCAATTATTGAACAAAGCAGTCTATTGTCTGTCATTACAATAAAAAATTGTGTTTAAAGTGGTTCGCTACTATCTGCGGAAGACAATGAAACCTAACCCTCTTGGATACGGAGGGTTTACTATACAGGGTGTTAAAAAAAGAGTGTAACATATTTAAAGAGGTAATAGTATGGGCCAAAATAGACAAAAAAGTCTTAGTAAACATGTAACGGTTTCGGAGATATGGAAGGGGGCGGACCTGTATTATGGCCTGCAAGATCGCCTGATTTAAACTCTCTAGATTTCTTTTTTTGGGGATATTTGAAAACATTAGTTTATGGTACTCCTGTAAATAGCCTCGAAGAGCTACATTTAATATTCAACAATCATTTAGCAATCAAAAGTTGTTTTAAAAATGGTGAAATATGTTTTCATTTTCAGAGTGAATTGGACACCCTGTCAGCTGCGTTAAAGCAACTAGAAAATCAGAAAGGAGAAGCACAGAAACGTTTAAATGACCTAAAATCTCAAGTGAGTATCACTTTTCTTGATTCACTTCATTTTTTTTTTTTTTTACTATCGGGTGAGTACGTGAATTTCAGAACCAGTAAGTTTCATCCGGTAGTGAGAAAAATTAGCATTACTAAACGCGCATGCTCATTATGGCTGCTTTGCTTACGCGGATCAATTAGTTAATGTTGGTGTTATTTTAATTTAATATTTTAACACTTATGGTTTTTTTGCATCGCTGACGTTTTTGCTTTTTCAATAAATTGTATATTTTTCATGAAATGTACGATCCGACACAACTCGAACTAACTTTTCCATATAGGAGCAGGCCTACACCGTACATACATCGTCACCACCACGGCCTCCCTCCCTGCATTTTCTAGGAGGAACTAAGTGGTCATACCATAATATTGTACTGGTACTAAGAGAGGATCCATCAATAAAAATCGTTAAAACCGTTTTTGAGAACAAAATTAGTTTCTAGTAGTTTAACCGATTTTACCTTGATGTGTGACCACCCTGAACACGCATGCAAAATTTGAGTAAAATCGACCCATTGCTTTGGGTTCCTGATGCAACCACAAACAGATAGACATTTTTTAACTAAATAGAGCAATTTGATCCTTGAAAACAGTTGTAGAAATTGTTGGAAGTGAGCACTTCCGTGGCACAGAGGATCAATAAAAAGCAATACTGATTATTTCAAATTAGCATTTAGTTGTATGCAAATTTGAAATAATCAGTATTGCTTTTTATTGATCCTCTGTGCCACGGAAGTGCTCACCGCCAACAATTTCTACAACATTTTTTAACGTTTTTTTGTTCTTTAAAAATTTATTAAATCTCAAAATCGAATTTTCGTACGATAGCGATTTCCCCTATTCAGATTGTCCGAAGTCACATCTGAACATAGCAAACTTATGAGTGCAACAAGGAAGGTATAAACAAAATGAGTAGCGCGACAAAGATAGAATGCAATCATGGCTAGGTAAATTTTTAAACCAAATTTAAGTTGACATCAAAGTATTTATGAAAATAATAGTATAAATACTTATTAAAATAATGTAAAATATGACCTCTTTGTTGCACCCATTAAACATTTATACCTCTTTGTTGCATTCATTTAGATTTGATTTCGAACACTCTGTATACTCCCTATATGGGAAAGGGAAAAAAACAGTAGCCAACATTTTAAAATGAATAGAGCTAGTTTATTTTCCTAGTTTGTGTATTTTATTTTGATTTAGTAGAAATATAAATAACTTTGTTTTGATTAGAATGCACTACGGCAGAATTATTTCCCACTTTTATTTGTGAATTTATTTATTTTATAAATGAGTGATTGTATTTTTATGCAAGTTTATTTTTTTTTTGCACGTTTGCATTTGGTTTTTTATTTGTTAGAGTACCGTCGTAGAGAACGAGCTAGCTGATCTTGACGAACAAATTGAAATCGCTCAGGATAAGGTAAGACGCTTTTTGAAAAAAGTACGCGGCTCGATTATCAACGTACTCTAGCTAAATCTGTTGATAATAAAATGGCGCCAGAAATATTTAATTAATGTGGTTGTGCTTACTATCGAAATATACAGGGAGTTCGACCACCTGTATCAGTCGTTTTTTTCGAAAACGGTTAGTCGTAGAGAGTTGTGTCAAAAATTTGTATTATAAAAGCCCTAATAAAGAATCGAATGGTGAAAATTTTTTTTCCGGGAAGGTCGGCTTCCCTATTAGTTTGCTCCAGAATGTCCAGAACTCCGGAATTATAAATGTAACGATAGGTCGAAAGTGGTATTGTTGAAAAGATCTTTAAAAAATTAGCAAGTTTTGTACGGATTTTTTTTTATTACTTGTTGATTTTGTTTAAAACTGGGAACATTCCCAAACATAAATTTCCAGTTTAAATTCTCGATTTTTGGAAAGCTAAAAGACACATAGAAAATTTCCGGGAATATCCCGGAAATATTTTAAACTTGGAACATTCTTAAACATGAATTGCCGGTTTAAATTCCCGATTTTTGGAAAGTTAAAAGACACATGGAAAATTTCCGGGAATATTCCCGTTTGGGAAACATTTCCCAAGTGGGAACTTTCCAGCGGCACATCACTAATAATATAGACCACACTTTTATTTTTCCTTTCGAGCGGCTAACATCTCACATGCCCCGAATATCACGGCTTATTCTACAGCACTTATTATTAAATATATGTCCCATTTTGATAGTCGATTGATAGCAATGGTGCAATCGGTCTTAGGCGGCCTGGTTGTAAAGATTATAAAGTCCACCTCGCGGGCGTTGTGACATAAGCAGCTATTAAAGTTTAAAAATTTGTATCTCCGTAAATATGTATTGAAATACGTGTGTTTCTGGCAATGATTTCTAATAGGAAACAGTCATATATTAATTTTTGATGTGAAACATCTTATGTCGGGCTGTGAACAGCCGCGTGAGGGGAAATATGCAACGAAATTTATGATCCGCTCCTTCGCTGCTGTTCTCCCCACCACTGCGGCACTCTCTCTCTCTCGGCTTCCGCGCGCTCGGGCAACCGCGTGTGTTACAGTGCAGTATATAGGATTACGTCAGCATAACAGTTAGTTGCTGCTTTTGAAAAAATATATACTACTACATAGAGAATACTACCGAGTTCAATAACGTTTTCTTTGATGTTTCACATCTGTCGGGGGTCCCGAGACCCACACCCTTTTTTTACAGCCTCATTATTTTATTTAGATGTAAATAAAATTAATTTAAATAAAATCAAACAATATTGACAATGAATATAATCAGTAAATGTCATTTGATAATAAGCGCAGCATTTGATATGTATAATAAGCGTAATGCACTGTTAAGCTCCAGAATGTTATTTTCAACAAATTCCGCTAGAGTGTGTTAAGAATCGAGTCGTGCACTTTTCCAGTTGTAGACCAGTTATATTTCCCATCTGTAGTTTTGTCCAGCGAACAACATATTTTGCCGTGTCCCATTTCTAGAGTTTTCAGTTGTTTACAGTAAATCTGTATTTCTTAGTTATTTTTATTTCAATAGTTCTTACTTTAATAGCATGTGTATTTTCAATTGTTTTACTAATTTTATATAATGACGTAAATTTCGAGTTTTCTGTCATTGTATGCTTTTGTTTTGACATAATTTTGTTCATTATTATTCATTTATGCTTTTCGTGGTTGTGGAATTCTATCGACATGGTGCAGGATTTAATATCATGAAATTAATTTCATATTTTATAAATAAATTTACAAAATAATTAACTCAAATTCAGAATACTCAGAGAAACATTGTTATAACCTTAAAAAAACCTGAGTTTTTAAGATAGCGTTTTTGACATATAGGTAGATAAATTACGAGTGCAAGCCGATGAACAAGAAGTCACGTTACGCAGTCAAGAAGGGGATGTGGCACGTCGCAGGGAGCAATTGGAAGGCCTACGGCAAGAACAGACCAGACTCGAAGCTCAAAGGGTCGAGCAGTCAAAAAAATTAGATTCATTAGCGAATACACTAGCTGCTTCGCAACTGCAAATTAGTCAGGTGGGTAATAAGTAATATTTACATCAACTTTTGTAGGTGGAATTAAATCACTTCAATTATTCAATTTTTCAATACGAATTACTTTCTTGAAGATTTTGAAACTGTAAGGCCCGTATTCACCAAACACTGTTAAAGATAGAAGTTACTAACCGTAGAATAAATTTATTCCTTGGAATAAAATAAACTTTCTATTCACCAAGCAATTTATTCGATAGAATAGTAACCTCAGGTAAAAATTTACTATATACCATACGCCTTGGAGATTTTGTCAAATATTTTGATTCTAAAGCACGTTTACCAAAGATCCGACCGATGGCGCATCGATCGAAAATGTAAAATGGTGAATATTGACATATTTTACTGACAAAAGCCTTTACCAGTAAATAATTGATAGATATTTTTTTTATTTACTAGGCAAAAGCGAAAATAACCCAGCTAGAAGAACAACAAAGACAGATGGTGGATGCGATTAGCGCTTGTGACAGTGCCATAGCGACTGGTGATCCAACTGTAGTTCCCGATACGTCGCTTAGAATTAGTCCGGAATTTAGAGATCCCGAATTTACAAGAATAGCACCTCTGTCAAATGGAACTGCAAATCAGGTTTGTGTATGTTTTTTATTTTCATTTTCAACTTGAATTAGTGCCAAATTGTCATCGAGTGGTTAAGATATACAGTAGAATTTCGATAACTCGACCCATGACTTGCCACAAAAAAAATCGAGTTATCCAAGACTTCGAGTTATCAAATAATATTAATTTTCACTCTTGATGCTACTGCCAACCAATTTGTTCGAGTTATCGCAGTTCAAGTTATCGAAATTCAACTGTATTTGAAGGATACAAATGATTACGAAGTTGGAAGTTCATTTTTTGTTAGAAAACGATATAAAAATACATATCTATTGTAATAATTATACAATTGTTTGTTTGTTTTGCTTTTATTTATAGAATACATCAAATACAAAAGATCCATTTAGCAATCAAAATGGACACAGAGGGAGCTCTGGTTTTGATGAAGATCCATTTAAATCAGGTAAAAGCTTAGTTTGTAAGTATTAATGTGAGTGTTCATCAAGCAGCGGCAGTTACAATAGAATGAAATAATGTATTGAGTTGCCATTTTGAATTCATCATCCATTTTTGTATTGTTAAACATGTATTTAGAGGTTATGTAGTAATAAGCGCAGTGTTTATATTTGAAATATTGCGTCCAGAATATTACATTAATATTCTTTTATTTTGTCAATATTGAAATAAAAATGATCTTTTTGATTTTCTACTAAATACTCGAACTCTTCAGTTTGAAAAACACATTCTCGCTAAATTTTCACAAACAAATGCAGATCAAAGTGGAAATTTCTATCATGTAGTTTAAAAAAATATATATAATTTAGTAAGCATTTTTTAATTTTTTTATTTACTTTGGATGTTTTTTTTTTCAGATCCTTTCAAAAGCACAAACGCAAACGATGCATTTAGCTCAAACGATCCATTTGCTGCAGCATTCCCCAACAAAGCAGCAGATGGCTTTGATTCAGATCCCTTCGGCTCATCGTTTGGAAATACTGCACCTGCAGCAAAAGCGGATCCTTTTGATCCCTTCGGTGATAAAATGAAAAACGCTTCAAAATCTCCAACGGAAGTGAGTATTTTATGCGCTACTCCCCACCTTCGCGTTAATCTAATTGAATCTGCAATTTCGTTTAAATGAGGGTTTTTTTTTAGTATTTTGCATTACAATATTAACAACATGTGCCTTGTGCACCTTTCTCTCTGTTGATTTTCAAGCAACTGACCAAATACCTGCATGCACTGATCAATCACTTTTATTGCTACATCTGTTCGCCGGATCAAATATAGACGAGAAAATGCGTTTCCAAAATTTTTATCTGCCAGTCTATTTGTACCAGCATCAGTCGTAACGACCTGAACTAATTTTGATAAAACTTGTTCATTTTAAATCAAAATTTGTAGGCTGACAAAGATCAATTTGGATGCGATCCATTTGCCATATTGCACGCGCCGACCCGAGACGGAGGCCCTCCAGGCCGACCTACTAGTCCTAGCCCCGCGCTACCGCCTAAAAAAGGAAAAACGCCTCCTCCCCGTCCAGCGCCGCCCCGACCGATGCAAGGTCCGACTGGGCGAACCCCCACACCACATTCTACATCAACCACACCGGATCCATTCTCGGCTGCACATAATACAGCCGATCCGTTCGGAGGTTCAACTGGAGGATTTGCTGATTTTGCAGATTTTGACGCTAAGGTAAAACAGTAGTTTCTTTTTTTTTTTTTATTCGTACACATTTGTTTTGAAAAAAAATATGCTGTTTTATATTTTGTACTTAGGGGTTGTCCATAAATTACATAAGACATTTTAAAGGAGCATTGAACGGATGATTAATTTCGTGGGGATTTTCTTTTAATTTTGATGTTTTTAAGCAATTTGCTGTAAAGATTACTACTTTTGACAGCTCATTTTTCATGCATTTTTCAAGTTATTTCCCATGTTTGATAATATGTCCGGCTTTGAGAATCGTTCTCCTTCAACGAAATTCCTTTGTTTAGGATTCGTACCGGCCCAATCACAAATCGCACTGATATTTATCATTTTGAAAATCACATAATTACACGCAAAAGTATACCCTGTATTTGAAATTTTCCCCGATCTCCGCCATGTTTTTTAAGCGCCACCCATCTGACTGATCATAATAACAATGCCAAAAACAAACATGAATAGTTAAGTATACTATTACGCTTATAATTATAAATATTGTTACAAAACTGTTTTCTGCGTTGGCGGAATAAATATTTATTTACAATAATTAAAAATACAATAACAATAAATGCAACAACGAAAAGTCAATTCTAACAATAAAAAAACTTAAACGGTAATTATTGAACTAAAAAACGAACCACTTAAATAACAAATAACTGTATATACAAGGATTATTTATTTGTAATTATTTATGTCACTGTATTTATATCAGATTTATTTCGCTGTTCAACACTGTCACAGTACAATCTACACTGACTGATTCCCGTTGACTGATCAATATTTATTTCACTGTACTGACTGATGGCATGACTCACCATTCACTGACTCGATTGCGTGACACCGTTGACTGACTACTTCACTCGTACCGGCTTGTTTATATACGCTACGCGGCCCAGCCTAATACGTTCTCGTATCTTCGATACCATTCCACGCTTTACTACTGTGACCTTTCTTTCTCGTGGTTTCTATTTGAGGCAGTGGCATAACATCTTGGGGTTTGCTACAATTTTATAATATGTTTGCAATTAAATATACATACTTTTTCTGTTGACGACAGGCTACCGCTATAAATGTGTGTGTGTGTGATGGTGCGTTTTTCACGCGCGAAGTTTTAAATCTTGCGTATTTCATTGACTCCCCAGTCATAATGGCCTCTTTTTAGTAAGAATAGGTTCATTGCTAACACCATGTCATATTTTATTATATTTTAATGCAGCTTTGCGTCGTATAATGTACTGCTACGAGCTCTGACGTCACAAAATGTTCTACTGTATATTTTGATCCTGTCTATGAACGTCTTACGTCATTTATGAACGATCCCTTATGGATATTAGTGAATCTGTTATATTTATGTTCTTATTAATTTTAGTGTTGTCATCGTACCTATTTACATGAAAACCACCATTTTGTCATGTTTGATTTATCCAATCCTGACGTCTCTTGTTTTGATCCTTTGAAATATCCTGTTCCATCCAAATATACTGTAGTAAGTATTTCTATTAGTTGTATTTTTTTTTTTTTTTTATGAAAACAGTCGAAGATTCAATTTTTCGTTTTTTTGAGACCACTGACTGTCAGGGTTATTTTGTCGTAGCACGCATTCATATTTGCAATTTATTATTATTTTCAATAATACATGAAATTCCTATAGTTCTCAGATTAGAGCCTGTGAACGAGGGTTTAGACGAGCCACGGAAAGGTTATTTTTTAAATTTAGACATGTTGTGATATTAGAATTGTAGAAAGTTGACGTTTTGGAACTCGGGTTCATCTTCAGTAACCAAATTATTAACAAATTCAGCTAGAGCGTGTTGTTGTCAAGACGTACGTTCTGGCTTATGTTCAAAATCATTTAAAAAATTCGTCATTGAAGTCAATGTAATGAATAATTACTAAAAAATTTATATTCAATGGATTTTCAAATCAAAGTACTTAGACTGTTTTCTTATGTTTTATTTATTATGTTTCGTATTTTATTTTAATTTTTAGGTTTCTCAATTGTTTTTGCACATTTGGAATGATTATTGGTTGTCACCCATAGAAGGTAGTTACGTAGAGCCAGCAACTCGTATGTTTTATTTTTGTTTTATTTCTTCTGTTTTTTTTAGCTTTTATCGCATACTAGACAAGGCCGTCGCCTGGGTTCCAGTTGTATAATATTTTTCTTGTTATTTCAATTATTTCAGTAATAATACAAACATAACCTCTACATCTCCCACTTCAGTTTTCCAAGCAGTCGACAACAGTGCCTAGTCAGTCATTGCAGCCTCCAACAATCTCTAGACCTGCACCCTCGATTAAAAGAATGGACTTCACGGACGATCCATTCAGAGATTATCGTTACGAAGATCCTTTCAACATCGCCGATCCTTTCGATGACGACGAAACGGACGCGACCGAGGACAAAAAACAGAGCGACAGCAAACTGGATGCGTTCGGATTTGATTCTTCAACGGTGTTTTCGGTCGATTTTGAAAAAGATATTAAAACGGCAGAGACTGTTGACGTGTTCAATAAAATCAATAATGGAGGAGGTCGTTTATCAGTCCCGCTACACAGTCAGGATCCGTTCTCTTCGTCAGCAAACGGTAGACTGTCAGCGCCACCTTCAGAAGGCCGAGCGTGGAAATTGCCGAGTGAAGATCAGCAGTTAGCATGGGCTGCAGCCGAAAGCGTACGACTCGAAGAAGAACGGAAACGCAAACAGCAACAAGAACAGGCTGATTTCGAATACGCCCTTGCGCTGAGCAAATCCGAAGGTAAATCGTAACACGGGACGTGCTGTTAAGTATTGGATGGGTTGTAAGTACTGAACTGAATTTCATATTGTGTTTTTAAGTTTTGAAGTGGGAAATATGTGTTCAACTTACATTGTTGAAATATTGAAAGATAATTTTTAATTACTCTTCTTAACATTCTTCTGTATATCGTTTGATAACTGAGCAATACTATATTTTATTTTTTTAATTTATTTACTGTCCCAAAGAAGTGTTTTTTTTTTAGATTAAAAGCTTATAGTAGTGTTTAAATTTTAAGTTTGTTGTCTGATTCACAAAACTAATTTTAATTATTGTTACACGGTGAAGATTTTATGAACAATTTGTCGACATGTTTTCTATGAACATTGTATTCAACTGTTTTTAAATAATTTTTTATGAAACAAGTGAACACTGAATTTTATTCCGTGTATTTTTTATTTTCTGTTTAACCGTGTTTTAATTAAAACTTTTCACTTCTTATTTTTACAATACAATATCAAAAGATCTTAGAAAAATGTGTAAGCGACAAAAAGATATAATTTTCTCTTTATATCTGTATATAAAGAAATTAAATATGGCTGATTTATTGTGAATGAGCGCATAATCATCAAAAACAATGCAATGGTACTTTGTGCATATCAGAAATGTTCATTTTTGTTTTTAACTTGTTTTCTAATCATTTGTTTTTGTTGAATAATATGTTGTACCTATAAAAATATGCAGATTAATTAGTTTTTTCCGAAAAATGTTTTTTCAAAACGATCTGTTATTGACAATAAATTACTTCATTGCTAAATTAAAACAAATAATTTTTTATTTTATTTTTTCTAGAATTAGAAGATTCTGGGAAATTATCTTTAAATATTTTTTTAAATAAATTTTCAAATATTCCATATGCTAGTAATAATGATAATTATCTACAAAAATAAACATATTCCGATCTAGAGATTGCCTTTCCAGTATTCAGATATTATTTAAATAATTTTGTGATTATTATTTCATATTGCAAAGTAGATAGAATTTTATGTAGGGACATTTTTTTACTTTTTATTTTGTTTTGAAATTTTCTGTCTTTGAGCTACAATCAATATTTTTTCTGTTGTTTTATACTTCATCGATGTTCTAAATGTTATTACTTACAATTTTTGTCAATTTGAATGTATAAAGGCGTGGTGGAACGATATTTCATAAATATTCGTGCTAAACCTAACCTTATTGTTTTTTTTGCAAATGTACTGAATTGCTCGATAGGTAGTATTATTTTAAGCGATTTGTCTTTAAAACTACGAACAGCATAATTATTTTTTATATGTTCTGTTAAAACTCGAAATTAGTAAAAACAAATTTTAATTAGTCAAAACTCGAAATTATCGAACGCGCTTCCAGAAAAACCCGAATAAGTTTTATTTACTACATTAAATTTTACTGAAAATATCATTCAAAACAAGTTTTATCAAATATCTAACTTGATTAAATTAGATTTTGTTCATTGTTCGTTTACACGACCCTAACTACCAGGTTTTTTTCTGACAAACAATACGGGTGAATATTTTATCGACTCGATTTTCATTTCATTCTTAAAAATAATTATAAATTGAAAATATGAATTGCCACTATGCCCAGATAACCTTGGCAGTTGATGACATTTTAAATTAATTTAAGTAGAAAAAAAAAGTGTGTGTGTCAGCTCCGACGCATGACTGGAGTTTACTCCTTAAGTACGATTGTCTTTGACTATGCAGTAGGCAAACATACATACTTACATGCGTCAACTGTCGCGCAGCATACCCTGTACACGTCGGCTGTATACAAGTATACACATACATTGAAAGGTGCGCAAGATACGTTGCGCAGAAAAACGTAACGCTTTTTAGTTAACGCTTGTATAAATTTTACTCCTCATAAAATTTCCATACCGGGGACCTTATATGAAAATTGATTCTTAAGGAGTAAACTCCAAAAATGCATCGGCTTTTTACACAAGCTATTAATAACGTCTGGTTTTGACTAGTTAAAGTGGTTTTTGTTGGTTTTGGGTTTTAAACGTTAACATAAACATATAAATTCAAGGCGAATGTTTACCATAATTCTCGGTTACTAATAAATAGGAAACATATTTCAATAACATGTAATACTCACTAATATTATTTCAAATTTATCCATCTAATTGGTAATTTTTTTAATGGCATAGGTACCTGTGTGGTATAACGGCAATATAGGTGTGCAGCAAAAAACATTTTTTTGACAGTCAATCAATCCTTTATTAGTACTTTGAGTTATACAAAATATAGAGGACGAGTCAGTCGAGTAAATAAAATACCAACAAAAGAGATATTTATACATTTTATAACATCAATTATTGGATAAATTCAAATTTAAAAATTGACTAATGCCATACCGACAAGTTTGAGATTACTGTCGACTTTAGACATGCGCTGTTAGCGAACATTTTTGTAAAAAAATTCATATTCTGCAAAATTGTTGTTATTTTGCCCTGTCTAGCATGGTTATCACACCATTTAGAGTGAAAGCTGAAAGCGTGCATTTTTTACTTTAAAGACTCCGTTTTGGTAAGTTTCGCCGTAATTATTTTGGTAACTTTGTTCCAGAGTATCTTTACGTGCTATACTTTCAATAATTTCGCGAAATAACGAGCTATATCAAACTTTCTGGTTTTGTCACCAGAAAAATGTTTTTTTAGTACAAGCCTATCGTGCATACAGAGTGGCCCAATGAAAACAGTCACCCCAAGTTTTGGCCACTTAACATCAGTTTTGCGAAAAAAGCTCGCACACGTCAATTTTAGAATCAAGGGGGACATCTAAATCAATTAGTATTATTTACGTAACTTCAACCCTGAGAGCAGGGTGAATTGTACCTCAAAAATTATAAATTTTTTTTTGTTTTTCAAATCCGATCATTAATTGCGGAGAAAATTACATTTTAAATTGTGTCAATAGTCTTAAACAATGGAACATAGCAAACAAAAGCACGTCATCTGTCAAGTAAAAATACAGACAAGAACTCAAGGATCATTTTATTAAGTGCTCAAAATGACCACCTCCACCATACAATAATCAAGATTATCCTCAAAGCGTCGTTGTACGTTCTCCAACATTTCTGAAGTAATCTGACTACGATACTAGATACAAATTAAAATGTCATTTTCTCCGCAATTAATGATCGGATTTGAAAAACAAAAAGACTGTTGTAAAAAGAATTGAGAGGCCTTTCGAATTGCGAATCGTTTGACACCCCTTTCCATTAAAAAGTTTTGGGGTGCAATTCACCCTGCTCTCAGGGTTGAAGTTACGTAAATAATGCTAATCGATTTAGATGCCCCCCTTGATTCAAAAATTGACGTGTGCGAGCTTTTTTCGCAAAACTGACGTTAAGTGGCCAAAACTTGGGGTGACTGTTTTTATTGGGCCACTCTATAAAGTGCCGCTATATTATGTGACACACACACCACACACACACTTACTTATGCTACCAGAAAATTACCCTTAAAATAGGATAAAAATAAATATATGTATTGTTAAAAGCATAGAATGTGTAATTTCATTTGTATATTTATCATATTGATTGTATATCAGCGATAGAAATTTTTATTAAATTTGAGACAAGCGTTGATAGTTAGTATCGAGTTGTAAATTATTCCAATCAGATCTCAAAACGGGTCAGTATTTGACCAACAGACATAATAATTTTACAATAGAATTTAAAGCAACGGGGTTGTTCTGCATAATCCATTTAATTAAATTTTAGAATTAACAAAAAGCATTAAAATGACTAATAAGAAGTATTAGAAATATCTTGTGTCCATCTTGTGACTTCATGTGTTGTTAACAGGACGCGTTTCAGCAACGAGTTGCCATCTTCAGGGGTGGTTAATTTTTTTATATTATAAAACACACATGTGCTTAGCATCATAATATTATAACGTGTTACGAATACTCAATGTGTGTTTTATAATATAAAAAATTAACCACACCTGAAGATGGCAACTCGTTGCTGAAACACGTCGTGTTAACAACACACAAAGTCACAAGACGGACACAAGGTATTTCTAATACTTCTTATTATTCATATAGTGACTTGGAGACCTAACACTCTAAAAATGTATCATTAAAATGACTCCTGTGTTTATAATTTAATATTAGGAAAATAGGTTCATTAAAATTTCATGTATCAAAATAAGTCATCAGGTGATACGCTAGTGCGCGTGTGCCGCGCTGCACACATTTACCCATGACCACATATGATACACATTGTTTTTACTAACCTCAAATTATTTGCATTTCTTAAATTCCGCATTTGCAAAGTCAATATTGGTTATGAAAAATTCATGAATCGTTGCATAAATTAATTTTGGCAAATTAGTGGCCGTTGCTTACTGGAAATTCATTTTCTTGAAACGTAAAGAGTAAGCGAAATATGTTTCGTGTTGACCTATGAATCACAGACATTTGGCATATAACAGCAGCGGCGAAACTGTCGCTAGCAGGCGCAGGCTAATTTTTCAGGACGTTAGCAAGCGAATGGTAAAACAAAATCCCCAGATGTCGCAAGGATTCACATTTTCTGGCATGTAAAATACATCATAATTTCTGACTTTCTTTTTCTAAATACAGAAAGTGAAACTTGGGGCATTTTAAAAAAAAAGAAGGTTCTCAGTTTGACCTGTATATGTATATATGTCGACGATTATATCGAGAACCGTTGATCATATATCGATGCGGTTTTCACTAATCGAATAAACTATTCCCAAAGAAGGTTCTTGTGTATAAAATATTACAATATTTAAATTGGTTCAGTAGTTTTTTTTTTAAGCTTAGTAATCAAATATCAAGTAAGAAGTCGGTTAATAACGTGCAAACTACTTATTGCAGCCACTAAAAAGTAAAAAAAATATTTTGTTTTAACTAAAACTAAAAAGAGGAAAAAAATAAAATTTTGTGGTTGGCGTTAATTTAATGAAATAAAAGTAGATATATAAAAAGTTTTTTTTGTAATTAAATTGACGCCGACCTCAAAATTTTATTATTTTCCTCTTTTTAGTTTTAGTGGCTTTTTCTGAAGGTTCTATTTTTAATTTTTTTATATATATAATTATTGGTAAGACAACAATTTGTACCAGATCCGTAAAATTTTCTTAAGCAAAACAACCCCATTGATTGTTTTTCTTTTAGAAAATAGGCCTGATTGTAATAACATTCCAATTTTTACTAAAACAATTGCTTGTAAAGATTAATGGTTAACTGCAAATAACGTGAACGTACGATACAGGAGTGGAACATTTATTGTGGGCAATAAGACTGCGCCCTATTTCTAAAATTGACAAAAGCAATGAAATACATAAAAGTGTTTATAGCATTATTATTAATGATGATACTTATTTTCTGTTAATAAAACAACAGTAACGAGACCTTACCCGATTTTAATATTCAATTATACTAGTAGAAATAAATTAATTGAAAACGTTTCGACAATGAAATTTTGTCATCTTCAGTTCATTGATAATTTTAAAACTCTAAAAATCTTTCAGAGTTTTAAAATTATCAATGAACTGAAGATGACAAAATTTTATTGTCGAAACGTTTTCAATTAATTTATTTCTACTAGTATAATTGAATATTAAAATCGGGTAAGGTCTCGTTACTGTTGTTTTATTAATTATCATCACCGATTTTTTGGATTTCTAAACTTATTTTCTGTATTTGTTTTTTAATTTTGGTTCATAGTCAGACGTGAAACCCTCATCACTATTTTTTTATAACGGACATGAAAAAAAAGAAGTATCTGAGCATTACCTGAAAATATTTGTGAACATATCTCAATTCCAAGTTATCGAAGACTTCGAAAGGAATTGATTAAAAAAAAAAAAAGAAACGTGTTATTCGTTTTGGCTGCACGCATTGTTAAAAATAAATTTAATATAATAAATAAAACACACAAAAACTGGCAATAGCTGTCCAACTTTATTTTTAAATACTACGTTTCGGTCTGTTATAAGAGACCCTTTTCAAACACTGATGATCTATACACTGTTCAATCAGACCGAAACGTAGTATTTAAAAATAAAGTTGGACAGCTATTGCCAGTTTTTGTGTGTTTTATTTGTTTGATTGAACAGTAGATCATTAGTGCTTGAAAAGGGCCTCTTATAACAGACTGAAACGTAGTATTTAAAAATAAAGTTGAACAGCTATTGCCAGTTTTTGTATGTTTTATTTATTAAAGTAATCTTTTTCGCTGTCGGTAGAAGCTAATAAGTGAATAAATTTAATATACTTTCACAACAAATTCGTTATCAAATTTGAACACTGAATGGTAACACAAGTTTTGATATGAAATCAGTTTTGTGATTGAGATTTTACATGGTTATAAAACTTTGATCACAAATTAGATGTCAGAATAGTTAAATATGTGGAGCAAAATGAATTCGGGAACAAATGAATTGTTAATAAGGATGACTGAACGAAGTGTTCCTGTAATTGTGTCGTCTCGTACGTTTCGTTCATTTCAATCACCATGTAATAATATACGAGTCATGTACATATAATATATTGTAGTGTATTTAGTTTTGGTCAAAACACAAAATATGTAATATGAAAATCATTAAGAATGGTTTATTTGTTTGACTTGAGTGTACTTGTATTGTTATTACTGAATATGCATAGTTATATAAATGTGAATGAAATTTTATGAATGTTTTTAGAGTACAATATAAGTGTTATCTAATTGAACTTGTTTTTGTTTTTTTAAACAACGTTTTTTCGGGTTAATATTTTTTTTTTTTTTTTTTTGCTGACCTCACGTTAAAGTGAAATTATTTCATCAATTTTATAACGCTAATGACATTGTCAGGTCATAAATTAAAATAATAAAATGATGTTACTAAATAACTAAAGTGAAGATAAGAAATTTCAGATTATTTGTTAGGTTAGAACTACAAAGAATTGTTTAAAACTCTCAAAACGCTTCAGCTAAATGCGTTTTTCGATAATACTTTGTGTTTTATACGTAGTTAATATTGGTGATGGAAATTAATGTTGATTGATGTCGTGATTAGCGTGATAATAGTGAAATAAACATTTTCACGTTAGCGTGAGGCTGGACATTTTTTTTTTGAAGCTATGCTTCTTAACGCACGTTTGGCATAGGGGACCTAAAATATAAATTAAAAAACGTCACGAACGCGTCCTCCAACGTGGCGATGAAACGTATCTCATTGGCTGGGCAGCACGTATTGTAGCTATGGTTTCTATAGCTTTTATAATATGTAAATAAATCCGATTTTATATTATATTCGCTATGAGCAGATGCATGGAGGGAATTTTAGAGTAGTTTCTCTAGTAAGAGTTAGACAAAGGGTGTCGATTTCTGATTGGTTCGTTCGATCAGCGATATTTTTCAGCCAATATTTAACTTTACATCAGCTTCCATGAATCGACACCCCTTTGTCTTAACTTTACTAGAGAAACTCTATTTCAGAGTGACTGTTAGCGCGCAACAACGAACGGATAAATAGAGAAACTTGCGGTGGGTACCTAACTCCCTTCTCTATGGTAACTGCTAAGCATAAATACGTCATAGTAAATAATAAAATATAAATGGGCCGTGAAAGTGACACTTATCAAAATAAAGTTTGAATTTTTATGCAGAAAAAAATTAATTTGCTTTTAAATTTATTATAATATAACTTATTAATATCTGGGTGCCGAGCTTTGCTCGGATGAGTTCAATAAAAATAGTACTTGTATGCTGTGAGATATTATTTTCTCAGAATATTATTCCGAAACGAATTTATTTCTGAAACATAATTTAAAATAATTGTTTCTGTTAAATATTTTAACTACCTATGTGTATTTTTAAGCGTAAAAACTAAGTATCAACTTGAATCTTTTTCCTGTAAATATTATTTAGGTCGCCATTTGCAAATCTACCGCCGTTATTGTTTTGATGACTGAAGAACTCGCAAAAACTGATTTTCATAGATTGAATATCTTGTAAAAATGTTCGAATCAGATGAAATTTTGCTCGCCCGTTGCCATTTTAACAATCCAATTTTAAGCATTGATACCAAATATCAACTTTATCGAAGTACTTTTTCTCTGTGATGTCATCTTAACAACTTCCAGTAAATTTCAAATATTTTTTTTGCATAGGTACCTACTAAAAAACTCACAAAAATCGATTCTTTTAATAACAAACGCCAGACTATAACCTGCGCAAAACTTTTTTTGCATGTATCTTCACCATAGTTTTTAAAAATCGATGTGTTTTTACACAGACCCGCGGCGCCAGAAGTGCGGCCCTTCGGGCCGCCGTTTTGTTATTATTTACATATTGTGCAAGACACTTCTTATATTAGTGTTCAATTACAATTTTAACACTTGTGATATATTATATAAAATCTATGTAAAAATGGACTTCGAATCAATCTGACTTTAATTGAGCGAGTTATAATAAATAAAAAACACCTTTTTTTTAATTGCTCCCCTCTGGAACCAAAATTCCTACCTAGATCGATTTCTCGCCCCGAAAAATCCCCATTCTGTAAATTTTATCAGTATCGTTAGTCGTTTTTGAGAAAAAAAGGTCTAGGTAAGATTATACGTCATACTACATTTAACGTACTTACCTATACATATTTTATATAGGTACCTAATATAAAAATAACATACCTATTTATTTAAATTTTATCTAAAACTACTTACATAATTATGTTTAGATTTTATTGTTGCTATTTTTTTACTTTTCAAATAATTACTGATTATTTTAATAAGTTAAAGATTGACTGTCAGATTTGACATAAATAATGAAAATAGTTTGTTTTTTCCAAAGCCTACTCACAATACGACACTGTTTTATGACGTTAAAAAAACTGTTTTTTAAAATGATAAAATCGATAAGAAAACGAATTTTTCCAGGGATGAGACCTAGCTAAATCGATTTTTTGCCCCCCGAAACCCCTTTTCGGTAAATTTGATCAAAATCGTTAGAGCCGTTTTCGAGAAAATATTTATATAGATACATAGAAACATATATACAAGATTTACTCGTTTAATAATATAGGGATTATATTTAGTAGATTTTGTGTCCATATTTATATAATTAATGTAGTAAATTCGCAGGTATGTGGACAGTAAAAAAACTATCTGTTTTATTATTTACTGTCCACGTGCCTGCGAATTTATTACATTAAAAACTTATAATTTTTTTAAATTATGTAATAAATATTAAATAATTTTTTGAAAGTAATTTAACTACATATTTGACATTAATGCTCTAATTTCGATTTTGCGCGTCGATTAGATAAAGACGTATCCTTAGCGAAATTGCTTTGTGAATCATGAAAAAGAAGGTTTATGATTGATATTATTCACAGAATTTCACAAAACACACTTTTCACGTTGCTGTTTTTGAATTCAACAGAATCATTAAATGATTAAATTGTAACTTTAGCACCGCCGATTAACGCTATCACTCACCAGACGGCAGGACCATGCATCTGCTCATAGCGAATACAATGCGTAAGAAGCATAACTTCTGTCGGGTGTCCGTGTCCCACGACACCTCATGACTTTTTTTCACAACTAAATGTAATAATTGTGCCGAGAAGTTCTTTGCAAGCGCAAATAAATTTATGTTCGCGTTCGATTATTTCTTTTGATTTTTCTTGTTTCGTTGGATAGTTTGTAAGGCCATGTTGTTACATATTTCAATGCAAAATAAATTGTCAATTGTATATAACGTACAATATATTGCAGTAAGTATTTATGCTTATGTTAAAAATACTATTTATCATTAAATTTAAAATTGAAAAAAGCATCGAGTTTGTGGTTTACTAGATTTATATGTCATAAATATCGAATTAATTCAAAAGGATTTATGAACCAATAGGATCTTCCCAAATTATCGAATTTGATGACATACGACTTTTTTACTTTTTACCGGATAGTTGACTGTTGTTAAAAAATTGAGGTAAGTCGCCATCTTGCTTTATAATATTATAGTAGAATAATTTTTTGTTTCAATTACTATGTATGTCCGATACCATAGGAACTTTGCTGTTAATTGTCCAGCATATAAAAATGTATGTTTAATAAGAACACTAGACGCTAATGACTTCAGTTGTCGAGCGTCTATAATTTACAATTCCAATAAGAACACTAGTTTGTTTTTGAATTGGTTTTAATTTGCATCTATTAAGTGTATATAGAAAATAAAATAAGTTCTAATCATTTTGTTTGGCTTGCACTGCTTCAATTTTTCATTGTAAAGTCATTACGGGGAAGATTCTATTTTAATGAATTTATAAATATGTAACTAAAATATTAAAAATAATGCTCTTCAACTTTGCTTCCACTATATGTATGTATACTTTCTTATCAATACTAAATTTTTAAAACAAAACAAGTAAATAATACGTATTCTGTCATTTGGGTATTTCGATTCTAAGTATTGTTTCAACGTTTTGTTTTTTGTAAATAAAAAACAAAATCAACTACATATTAGTGAACAGTTGAATGATTCTTTCTTTGCTTTGCTAATTTAACAAATAATTCTTGTTATTTTATTCAGAGGCACGCAATTCGCTGTATTCTTTCTAATGTTTCATTTTAAATTTATCGGGTACTCAAGGCAAGTACTGGGGACCCGGCCGAGTAATTGGATACTGCCTAATATTGCTATCAGTCTATAGATGGCAACACTTACTACACTTTTATAGTCCGAAATCCTATTGCCATTGCTTCGATGTTCTGTTTGTTGTGGGCTTTTAGCTTTTAAACTGTTTAAAAAAATGTCATAATTTCTGCAGCCCAAATCTGAATGTGTCATTAATTTTTCAAAATTAACATTTCTTTGAACTTTGAATTATGAAATGCTAATAGACAGTAAAATGGCCGAGTACCGGGTAATAACTGAGTCCTCAATGCACCCCTGATAATTATTTTTATTGTTTTAAATTAATTAGACTTAAAATCGAAAAATCCTTAAAAGTCATGTACATACTTGCATAATGTTTATAACTATTTTTAACAAAGAAATGTGAATTTATGAACTATAATAACCCATAAGTAGTATTTTTTGACAATATATACTGTCGTGTCACGAACAGCCTGGATTTGCACCAGCATCTAGCGAAATATCTTATGATTAAATAATATTGTCTATTCCTGTTTAAATAGTTCTGATATAAAATTAACAAGTGAATGTGGTACTTATTTCTTCAAAAAAACAGTAGTCATTTTAAAATTTAAAAAAAATGGGTGAAATGCACTCCAAATTAATCCATTCGCCTTGTTACTAAGAGTAAGTTTGGTTTTGCACTCGATTGATCGAGCCGAGCAAACAGATTTTTGGTCACGTGACAAGCGAGCAAATCGAGCCATCTAAACAATCCCGAACGTAATCTAGCAGATTTTTCCAAACGTCAGAATAAAATGGCGCCAGTAAGTAAATTCTTATTACCAAAGCTGAAATATATTCTTTATTGCTCCTCATTTTGATTTAATTTAAAATTGTAATAATAATAAACCATGATTCACAATTGTTTTCGTTTTAGGTATTCCTTTATTTTAAAATTAATAGTACTACCGGTTGTTGATTTTTTCGACCCATAGATATAATAAATATTTTATTTAATCATTCTGTGCGATATAGACTTATTGGTTATTACTATTCTTTGAATAAATATTATTCGTGTATTTTTACCTATTAAAAAATTACCTCATATAAATAAACTTCGAAATTTATCCATTCTCACAACAAGTATTTCCGCTCATTTTTAAAATGAATGCTCTGAAGATGGTTAAATCTGCTTGCTCGCTCGCTTTCCTCGGAGCTCATAGAGCGTGCTCGATCTCCTCCAGATTTTAAATCTGAACGCAGGATAGATATCTTTCAGAGCATATAAATGTTAAATTCGAACGCATTAGAGGACTCAGATCGATCTGAGCTCAAAACCGAACTACCCTGAATATAAACTCCATGCTTGTATTGATATACAGCGCCGCGTAGTGGTAATTACGAGAACAAATGGCTAACAATTGGTGTATTGCACTGTTTATCCTAAACACTACTGGATGCAATTTATTATGGGATCTAAATGTATTTTCATTCACATTTTCGTCAGTGTTGAAAATAACAACATTACTGTTATTTACTAATTCTTATTACAATTTTGCAAATATATTTCAGTCAGTTAGTTCATGTATTTATCACTTTAGGCGCTGGTGAACAATTTATCACAAATTTTAAATCTTTAACTATCGTTGATCTATGAACCATTGCCAGTGGGACAGATGAGTTATATAAATATTTTATTTATATTATTAATACATTAATCGTAATTGGACAAAAGCAGTTTCGTTAGAGTACGTTAGATGGCACTACTAGATCTGTTTAATCTACAAAACAATAAAATTTAGTTTTATTATTTCGTGGTTTAGTCAGTTGAATAATATGGAACCTTACATCTGATTCGTTCATTTAGATACCCTAACGTCCTCTACAAAACTAATTCTAACTACTGGTAATATTTTGCAGTAGCTACGAATAAATTTTAATAATGCTGACTTTGAAAACCAGTACTCATTGAAAATGAAACACGGTTA
The DNA here is from genome assembly GCA_039654895.1 of Mongoloraphidia duomilia. Classification (NCBI taxonomy): domain Eukaryota; kingdom Metazoa; phylum Arthropoda; class Insecta; order Raphidioptera; family Raphidiidae; genus Mongoloraphidia; species Mongoloraphidia duomilia. Next base: position 65,333,938 of record CM077516.1, read on the forward strand.
AAAACAGTTTTTGAATTGGTTTTGTTACAAACTAAGTGAACCATGCAAATGCCATATGTCGAGAAAGTATTTTGTCGGTTTACAGGTTTCATGTCTTTTAAAACAATATGGTAATCCTATTAAGTAAAAATTCTAAATTATAACTATAAGTTAAAATATTAGTTGGTAAAATTGGTATTGCTTCACCTCTGTATCAATCTTTTGATACATTGTGATTTGAGATTTACCATTACTGGTTATCGACGAGAATTGACTAATTCTAGAAAAAATTACTTTGTTGCAGCAATATTGTTACATTATGAGATTACAATTTGTTCGCTTTGAGTCAAATAGGAAAAATTGCTTTTGACTTGATTGCACAGGAATGTTACACAAATTTCAATAGCAATGTTTGAAAAAAAATGGTCAGAAACATTTGAATGTTAACTACTTGAATTTTGACGTTTCTAACAAGTAGGTATACCTGTTATCAACAATTGATATTTTTATGTTGTTTTTATGAGTAAGTGTACGAACATGCCAAAGATGCAGCGATGGCGCGGTTTATGTCGATGTTGCGGTTTCTACATTGATGTTACCTCTTTGTAAAACGAATATATATGTTCTTACGAGACCATACATAGCAAATATGTTTCACTGATTCACCCTCGCCGCTTACCTCGCTGTTATTTCATCGAGGTAGAACTAGGCATCGCGGTAATTGCAAGCTCATTGGTCAACATTAATCACGTGTTACCATTCAAGCCGAAGTGAATATTTTAATAAATAACGTGTTTCCTTTAAGAAACAGCAAAGAACACTGATATGAAGCATCTTCGGTATGTTCACCCTCTCATCTATGTAAACATTGAACTAAACCGCGCCATCAAGGCATTTTTGTATCCTTATTCTGCTTTTATTTTATTCGATTTTTTATTGGAAAATAAAACATAAAAATAGCGTCTGTAAAAATGGTAGGTGGTGTGCGTTAGCTGGTACTCAAGTGTAATTAGTATAACATAGAAAAATATGGTTACTAGTATTATAGCTTTCTATAACTAAAGTGCCGTAACCCAAAAAAAGTGTCGAATGCGTTTAGTGTGTACGAAAAGTAATTTCGTATTGATCATTCAATTTTTTTATAGGTACACTGTTTAATTGAGATTATGATAAGAGGCAAAACTTGCATATCAAATATGTAACAATTTGCTGCCCAAAATGATAATAAAAAATGTAATAATATATCAGTTGATGAATTCTTTGAATTTTGTTCGTACGTTATTTATTATAACCATAGGTTTAAAACCAAATGTCGGCATGTAGGTATTACTAGATGGATGTCAGATGAAAAATGGTGCCTGAATGAAAAAGAGAATTACTTGTACTACAATAGGACCAAAAATGTTAAGTAAATTTTTTAAATTAGTTTTCTTAATTTCATATATATATAATGACTGAAAATTATTTACACTTGCATTTTTTTGTTAGAATAAATTGTTCTAAATTTGTCATTTCGGGAATTTAAAAAAAGAATATTATGGTAATTGTACCATTCCTACAATAAAAAATTGCTTTCGAGTAATGTTTTCGGATTTGTAAATTTTACGTTTGAATGGCCAATTTCTGGTACAGGCGAGGTACCATCTAGCACTGCGTTATATTTGGAGTCTATTATATTTTAACGCAATGTTGCGATATATAACCGGCTACTGCCGACTCTGCCACCACAAAATATTTCAGAGAACCATTTTTTTAAATAATAGAGCAGACATCGTGACGAGCAAAGGTACCCTATACCTAGGCTACGAGAAAACGGCCATAAATATATTGCTATTACGTCTGTATTTTTTACAAGCTTTTATTAATCTTTTAGAATGCGCGTGATTTAATAATAATGACCCAATGGGGTTGTCCCAAATGTCAAAATTTGATAATTATGAACAGTGACGATATTCCTCATTTGCAAACAAATAATGTAATTAATTAATTAATTGTAGATTATAGACGCGTCGACAACTCAGGTCATTAGCGTCTTCATCACAACAAATAATCCATTCGTGTATTATAATCCGCCAGCCGGCATACACAAACCGACTGGTACGAGTTCGAGTCCCTGGAAACGCTAATTCCCAAAGAACATTGGAATGCAATTTGCGATAGCAACCACATTCCAGTGTCCCCCCTGGGGGAACAGATAATGTAAACTTACTTGTTCAATTGCATACATTTTAAACAGCTTTGCTTAACTCGCCTATGGTGACGCGGAGGATGGTCGTTCAGCGCTTGCGCAATATAACTACTGTCTTAACACTTCCGCGTCAAACCTAACCAAACACATGCATACAACAACAGTTGGTCTGTCGACTGCCAATCACCGGCATGCGTGCTCTAAACCGAAGGATCTGGGTATTCCGTATCAGTCATGCAAGAAGGCAAGATAACAAAATGGTCGTCATGAGATTACTTTCAATGTGATGAGGGCGTGATATAGTCAACTGTCATTAATTAACCATAGTTGGCGTCACTTTCGTAATGACATTCTCTATGTTTATTAAAAAATACACTTTTGGGAACTTCTTTATTGTAGAATAAGCTTTTGAAAAAATTTCTTAGATTTTTTTATAACATTTGTTCAAAAGAAAAAAATTGGGATGACCTCATTGTTCATTTTGACCTATCCGTTTACAGAAGGGTTAACGCATGTTTAATGTGAACAAGCACAGCCCCAATTATTCGGTAAATAAAAATAAAATAAAAACTATCGTTGACATTAATTATCTTACATTTAAATTACATTCATTTCATGTAACAGTTCCAGAATAATAAAAATTGAATTAAGTGTATGAAAAAAATGACTCGGACGGTTGCTTTATTATATTTAGCTCTTTTAGTGCCTGTTTTGTTTTCATTACAAAGCATATTAAGTTTAAAAAGATATTGGGCGTGTTTGGCCGAAGTAAGTACTTACTAAACTTAGTAAGCCAGTTAGCATAAAAAAAATAAAATCTTACAGGCTGACTATAGCGCTTTTCGGCCAGGACAGACTTACTGGCTTAATATACAATAACAATAAGTAAAATGGCGTCTTATATTGAGCCATGCTTACTGAGTTAGCACTTATTTTGTGTCCCAGCCGAAAATTTTGTAAGTATAGTAAGTGACTTACTAAATTTAGTAAGTACTTACTTCGGCCAATTGTTTACAAAATTATCGAATTCATACATTTAACGTTAATAATTTAAAAATACAAACTTTTTACGTCTGTATGTGATATAACCGTTATTTAAATAAACTACCTTGCAGCGATTGATCTAATATTTTTTATAATTTCGCTTCTTCTTAACTTAGTGAATATTTTTGCCAGCAGAGGCGTGGATTTCTACTTGCAAATGTAGTACTAGCACTGATCTCACTAACTGGATTAACGGTGCTTATGGGCTTGCGGTGAAAATATTAGTTGAAGGCTCATCCAGCGCCTCGAAACTTAGTTAAAGGTATTAAATATGATGTTAATGCGCTTGCGCTGCTATAATGGTGAGTAGGGTATTGAGGTTCTGCGCCAAAAAGTTGGCTTGCGCACTACATACAGATTATATCAAATTAAAGCTGTGCATAGGCCGTTCTGTGTGTAAGACAGAGATCGATATATAAAGTATTAAGTAAGAATGAGATAAATAATCACTAAAGGAAGTTACTGTGGTTACTGTAAATAAATAATATTTATACAACCTAATAACGTCATCTTTGTTTTTTCGCTCCTTCTATGCTGTAAAAATGTAAATCTTTTACCAGTTTACCAACTAAAGCAACTAATTAACCCCAATATTAATTCGTAATATTATTTATATCTGGTACAAAAGTTTTAACAATTATTTTATTAATTAATTTATTAAGTGTTCGAAAAGATCTCCACGTTCTGTCAAACAATATCCTAATCGATTACAAAAATTTCCCCTCACATTGGCTAACATTTGATGGTCAACGGACTGACATGCATTAGAAATTTTGAAAGGCAGCTACAAATAATTTTATTATGTCGGCGGTTGAATTACCACCATAAAATCATTTAATTATTTGGATTTTTTCCCAAACAGTTTAAATTGCCATTTTATCAATAATTTCAGTAGTGACTATTTTTACTGCAGGTGACGCTATCAGGTTGTTCGGTATTATTTATTTACAGTAACCACAGTAACTTCCTATTAGCGATCATTTATTTCATTCTTACTTATTGCTTTATGTATCAATCTCTTTCTTACACACAGAATACCCTATGCCCAGGTTTAATTTGATACAATCTGTACATATATGACAAAAATATGGGGTTAACAAACTGTGTGATTTTCCTTTAAACTGAGGCGTTTAATGAGCTTTCAGTTCACTGCAATGCCGTCTCACAGAATCGTCATTCCAGTTAGTAGTAATAAAGATCAGTGTGATAACAACGATTATCATTAATATAAATATAACTCGCCGGTCATTTGTTTACCTTGGGCCTACTTAAATACTAGCACTGAAGGAGTTAAAAAAAGAGTTTGTTTTAAAAATCAATGCCTTGCTTAGATTTATTATCTATACTATAAATCACGAATATCATAATGACTATAATTATTATATAATATATATTGTAAGCACAGGGATATATTGTATCGTAGAAATATGTATTGTAAAATAGATATCTACAGGTTGTGACCTTCTTTTGTTCCAACACGCATTCGTAAAATATTATTTAAAAAAAGTAGCAATATACCAGAATTTGCGGTTGATCTTCTGGCAACAACGCAGCCTGGGCCACAAAAATGTGAGAATAGATTAAACAACAGACCCAACTGTAACAGTCGGCGTTTTGTTATATTATGCAACTGTAAAACTTCTAAAACCAAAAGAAAATATGGTTAATAGGCAACGAGGTGAAAATACTCATTTTACATGAATTAATATATTTTGTTCAACACCCGTAAGAAATATGTAATTTCGTGGCTATACTGAGAGTGGGCGAAATAATGAATTCCCTGACTGTTGATCGTACAGAGTGGGCGAAATAGCCATTTCGCCCACTACGCTCATTACGGGGAACGTTTACGCAAGCGTTGATAGTATCGTGAATCAATCAGGTCACTCATTATTTCGCCCACGCTCAGCAGAGCCACGAAATGACATATTTCTTGCGGTAGTTGAACAAAATATTATGTGCGACTATTGGTCGAAAGAGGAGATTCCACTCGTGTGTTTTACTGCACTCAAGGAATCTCCTCTTTCTCCCACTAGTCGCACAATATACTATATTTTTCATAAAAATAGGGCACTAAATTTAAAAATCCCGAACCTGTATAACATTGTCAGAGTTGCTTGATATCGCAAACTATTGAAAGTTTTTGACCGATCTCAGTTTTATTTTATTTTGAAAGGTCCTTAAAATTAATTTTTCAAAATCACAAATTGGAAGTCACAGCATTTAGTAATCTGTTTTACTGTAGCGATTAAATATTTTGATGAACAAATATAATCAATAAGTAAAAACTAGAAACGAAATTGTTACGATGTAAAGATAATATAACAAATAGGTACAAGTAGGCAATAGGTGTGTATGTATTGTACAAGATAATATGAGAGTGAGATCGATTGTTGTAACAATGACAGATTTATCATCCGCTCGGCTATTTTGTCTTTGCCTTTTAGATGTTTCAAAATGTACTTTAATAATCATCGTGTAACCCTGTTTGAACTGGTTCACGTTTGATACATCTCAGCAGCTGGATTTTGAAAAGAGAACGCCAAAACGATTCTAGAATATGCATAATAATGTGGTCAGATAGTATAATTCACCATTGTCTATCCTTCTTGAGAGAAATTACAGAGGTACAATTTTATTTGTAGGCACGGATAATAATCCACACTATAATATTGCGACTATTTTATTTATTGTAGATTATAAACGCGTTGACAACTTAGGTCATTAGCGTCTTAATAAAACGTATTGAAATTGAAAAATAAATGACATCATAAAATATCCATGAGCGAGGTGGGATTCGAACCCACGACAACCTGCTCCAAAGGCCAGCACTTGACTATTACACCAAGCTGTCCTCTATTGCGACAATATCTGAACTAATCAATTCAGGACAGTGTTGTCAAAATGCATGACGCCTTTCATGCGGATTTGCTCCTTACATTTCAAAAGATTTAATTATATTTTTCCAGGTGAGTTTTATCTCTTATTTTTTCCGTTTTTCATATGTTTCTGTTGACAGGTTTTAATGAATTACATTATTATTTCATAAATCCGCAGTTTTTTTATTTGCTGAAAAAGAAAGCTATATCTCCCTTTATTTTACCAACAATAAAATTATGTTTGTTATTCATTCCAGACAACTAATATTAATGTAAAAACAAACTATTTTACCCTTGTCACTGCTTCAAAATGAAATAGAGAGAACGCACACAGCGGGATTTGTTGATATTAATAATAATTTGAATGTCGTGCTTATGTATTACAGTATTATCGAATGATGTATATAAATGTCATTCGAAGATAAACGCGTGTGATATAAATAAAAATAAATAATTAAAGCGCCAAGTACGCTATTATTATCACAAATAAATTCTTTGTAAAATCTCACCTATAGATTTTTACTGATTAATATTTATTTTATATGTATTTAAAAAAACGCATATCTAAAACATACATATCTTTATATTTTTATTATTTTTTTTGCAATTAAAATATGTAGTAAATCTTTCAACCACCACTACAATAAAAATATTTTCCTTTTTTAGATGACAAAATAACGGATTTTTTTTCTTCTCAAAAACAAAATTGAAATAATTTGATTTTTAATAAATTGTACCATAATTTCAAGATTTGGAAGCAAATATGAATTGCAATATTTTAAACATAGTTTAAGTAATTCAATTTTCATCAAAATAAATTACAATTTTCTCCGGAGTATGTATCGGTATGACGAATTGGTTTGTAATGTTTCGGTAAGACAACATAACTTCTTATGTGTTGAGGTGATACGGTAACAATTCAAATGTTACTGGGTACATACAGTTAAAGTGTTTTCTTTTTACAACCCAGTTGACTCGTAGTTACCTACACGATGTTACCAACTGAATGAATCAAACGTGTACCAACTCTTATAAACCTAGGCAATATAGTTCTCTTCCTATACTATGATGTACAGTGTTGTAATTTTAATTGTTATCATTTTAAATAATATAGCGAATCATTAGAGAACATTATAATTTACCTTGTAATGTAAGTCATGCATATAACATTATTATTACGTATGTAAGTGTGTAACTTCAAATTGCACTTGTAAATCAAAGCACATTGTTAAGTTATGGATGTCGTTATAAATTATAAGATGACGTATAATAAACAAATATGTAATAAAATTAAATATATATACAATCAGATCTCTCATCGCTTTTGTTTCTGATCTGTATAAATAATTATTTTTCCTCGAAAAACACGGAACAAGTATAAAAATTATTTCAATAAAATTGGACTGTATTTTGAAGCCGGTTTAATAAATTATCCAGTAGAGTGCCCGCGGTGAGAGATGAAGCCAGGCACGTCATCAATAATATGCTAGTGAATGCCTGCTTGCCCGCAGACAGTGCCGTGTACACAAAACTGTACATTGGGTTTTATAATTCCACCTCTAGAAAACACTCGACGCTCATGGATCTCCAAAACAGCCAATAGCAAGCTAGAAGGTGGGCGCAATGCATTCACGTTACTATGACGCGGTGGCTTCATCTTTCGCCGCGCGAGGTCTAGCAAATGCTTGTCACTCAAAAAATAATCCTTGGTTTGTAATAATAGACCAGTGATTGGGAGTTCGAATTCGGAATTAATTAGGGGAAAGCTGGAAATAGTTTTAATCCCTTCAGTTTAGGTCTGGAGTGAACATACTAAGTTTTCCCCCTCCTGCTAGTTGAGCTTTAACAGTTGTGTGCAGAAACACGTGTTTTAATTAGCATTGAAAATTAACATTATGCAATTAAAAAATATTTTAAACAAAAAATGTTTACCGTAAAATTGTCCACATTTTTTGATAAAACTTGTCGTTAAGTCAGAAATAAATTTTCTTATTGTTGAAAATATCCACTGTTGAAATTACGTACTTAACATTTTTGAAATGTTTGACATGAACGCGAAGTACCTACTTGTCTAGTAAGAAGAATGTTTAAGAAATAGGGTGGCCGCAACCAAATTTTTCGATGCAGTTCGATAGCCCATGAATAGATCTATACCTAGTATGGGAATGTACTATTTCTTAAACACTCTTTTTACTAGAGCACTTCACGTTCATATCGAACATTTCAAAAATGTTAGGTACGTAATTTTAACAGTGATAATAATAATAATGCGTTTAACGTCCGTTTCTCGACATTATGTCATAACAGACGCCATTTGCACCATTACTATTTTTCATTTTTACCACTTCCCGTTTTATACATTTCTATTATACTTCAACTTATTTAATAGCAATGTGCGAATAGAGGAATTATAGGACATTAGGATAAGGTAGACAACTTTGGGAGCATAGGAGTTTGACAGGTAATCGGCCATGGCCTTAAATAAGGAACCATCTCGATATTCATCTGGAATTATTGAGGGAAACCATGGAAAAACCTCAAACAAGATGGCCGGTACAGGAATTACCGTTTCTCGGCGTGAGGCAGTAGGAAAAAGTCCTAGCCACATCTGCCCCCGCCGGGATTCGAACCCAGTACCTCCCCAATGCGAGTCTAGTGCTGTACAACTAAGCTACATCGCTGGGTGGATATTTTCAACAATAAGAAATTTAATTTCTGACTTAACGACAAGTCTTATCAAAAAATGTTTGGGATAAAAAATGTGGACAATTTTACGGCAAACATTTTTTAATTGCATAATGTTCATTTTCGATTAATTCAAACACATGTTTCTGACTATAAATCTGCACGCAGCGGCTAAAGTTCAACTAGCAGGAGGGGGAAAACTTAGTATGTTCACTCCAGACCTAAACTGAAGTAATTAAAACCATTTCTAGCTTTCCCCTAATTCATTCCGAATTCGGAGTTTCTTAACTCTCCAACCGCTGGGCTAGATTAGAATATATTATGAAAACTTTACACAATCCCGTTATACTCGTACAATACATTTTGACACTTTAGAAGCAGTTTTTTAGTGTATTTGCCATATGGCACATACACTATTGGCGTCGGTCGGATGGCGGGACCTAGGGGTCGGACCAAAATTTCTCGACGTTTCATAGCCTCCTGAACAATTTGGCACCATTTTTGGAAATGTTTATGTATATATATGTGTGTGTGTGTGTTCGCGGCATAACTCTCAAAAGACTTAATTGATTTGAATGAAATTTGGTAGACACGTTGGAATCCATCACCGCACGGAACCTATTTAAAATGGGCCCAATCGGACCATTTGAAGGGTGGTTTTTAGGGGTTGAAAAAGGTTTTTGTACCCAAAAGTTCTCAGAATGGTTTCAAAATTGAAATTTAACCTTTTAGTAAAGATCAAAATGTGCTGCTAAAATTTTAATGAAATCGGCCTGACAGGACTGGACTTACAAATTTTATGAAGACACTAGTTTGCGGATAGTGCTTTATTTACTGATGGGTGTATTTAATTTGGTACAGAGGTTGCATTGATAATAATATTGAAATTAAGAAAAAAAAATTAATTTTAAGGGATGTATTAAGGGGTTAAATTTTTTATTTTGTCCAAAAACAAACCAAGTTTCACGTATTAAAGTCACAAGGCCTGTATTAGCAAATACACTATATTGTCGGCAGGGTTTGGCACTGCGACCCGAGTTTTTTCCTTATATTATCACTTAAATTAACACGTTGAAGGACACTAATGCCGCACGGCCGTTAGAATACAAAAAAAATGACACAACGCCGTGCGGTCTCTCCAGTTTTACTGATCAATTTGACAGAACGCAGAACGGCGTGTTATTTTCTATAGGAAATAGTAGTAGCCAAATTCTTCTGTCACAAAATGTACAAACTAAAGTATCGTAGTGTCACACAATACTGATTTATATCCCTGCATTCAGTCAAATTTATCAGTAAAACTGGTGACGACATACGGCGTTGTGTTGAATCTTCTTGTGACGCTCTGATGCTTTGTGTCCTTCAACTTTGCAACTGTATAAACACGAACATAATCAGTCTCTTAATTAAATATTACTAGGAATTATAATTACGTCATCGGAAATTTAAAAAAAAAAGGGCGTGGGTCTCGGGACCCCCGACAGATGTGAAACATCAAAGAAAACGTTATTGAACTCGGTGGTATTCTCTATGTAGTAGTATATATTTTTTCAAAAGCAGCAACTAACTGTTATGCTGACGTAATCCTATATACTGCACTGTAACACACGCGGTTGCGACGTTTGAGCACGCCTGAGCCAGAAATGCAACTAAATACACAGCGAAGTATCTATATTACATACCTAAACGTGTATACATATACTTTTGCTTTACAGTACGTTCGTATGTATACTCTCTCTCTCTTCCCGTGCTCGAGCGCGCGGAAGCCGAGAGAGAGTGCCGCAGTGGTGGGGAGAACAGCAACGAAGGAGCAGACCACAAATTTCGTTTCATATATCCCCTCACGCGTCTGTTCACAGCCCGACATAAGATGTTTCACATCAAAAATGTGTAAAATGAATAGAAACCTAAAATTCCAGTCTACTTAATTGCGAATTCCGTAATATATACAGATTGTATCAAATTAAAGCTGTGCATAGGGAGTTCTGTGTGTAAGACAGAGATCGATATATAAAGCAGTAAATAAGAACTAGATAAATGATCGCTAATAGGAAGTTTCTGTAGTTACTGTAAATAAAAAATACCCATACTAACCCATACAACCTGATAGCGTCATCTTTGTTTTGTGATTTTATCAATAATTTCTTATATCAGTAGTCGGTAACTACAGAAACTTCTTATTAGCGATCATTTATCTCGTTTCTACTTATCGCTTTATATCGATCTCTATCTTACACACAGAACGCCCTATGCACAGCTTTAATTTGATACAATCTGTATAATAAATTGTAGAGGTGTAATGGGCTGATAAAATGTGATATTCGGGCTGATACAGGTGAATAGTTCAATAGCTATCAATAGCATAATTAATATGCTTGGTAGCAAAATAGGCGTCGAACAAACAGCCTGTCTAATCAATAACAAATGTTTCCTTTTGAATTTTTTTTATTTAAATAATATATTTTTTAACATGTACACTTTTAAAATTTAAAATCAATATTATTACTAATTACTCTTAACAGTAGCTTTAAATATTAAAACCTCCTCACAAAATATCACATGCTTAAATCAATTTTAGTATTTCCGTAATTTTTTGTTTCATGTCCATTAGTATATTGTAAATGGTATTTCTATATCTATATAAAATTAAATACATTCCGAAAAAAAAAATAATACTCTGGAATAGCAAAGTTTCTAGCCCCCAATTTATGATGAGCAATCGATAAAGTACAATTTAATTTCAGTATGAGTTTACTGACAAATACTAGAAACGGGGGAGGGGGGGGGGGCTAGAAACTTGACTATCTAGAGTCGAATTAAGTAGTACAAAAAACATTTGGGATAGTCCGGGAGTTTGCGTTGCAAATGAAAAAGTCATAGTAAGCCGGCTGACTTTCGCAGCCTTTCACACCCATACCCACCGTGGGTACGCCAGCTGACGCTTGGTTTACTTATTAGTCATACCAGATTTATCGTAAAAAATGCAACGCAAACTCCCGGGCTAGGAGTAATTACGCTAGTGATATTTGCTGAGAAACCATGATCCTTCTCTTTACCTTATAAACAAAAAAGTTGCGTAACAAACAACTTACAAAATTTAAATAACGTGTATACCGTATGTAAAACAAAAAAATTGAAAAATTGCTCTTTTACCGTTTATCAAAAACTGCGTTATCTAGTTACTTAGCGAAATCTTTTATATAGAATAAAAGTTGTTTCATATTAAAATCTAAAGACTACGAGCAGAAAAATTTGACTGCCAACGATCGCAGTGGCAGATCAGTAACTAATTAATGTAAGTTGAGTCAACAATTTACGCTACGTTGCTATTGGATACATTTATTTTTTTCTTAAAATTGAAATTAAAATTGACACATCCTCATCTGTCAAAATATAACAACATAGTCATTTTGTCAAGAACTACGAATTTAACAATGAACGCGAAGAAAATTTGTACTTGTGGCTTAAGAAATTGTGAATACTCACGGACAATAGCAATTTCAATAATACAATTTATTGAAAAATTAAACTGGAAATAATTAATAAATGACACTTATAAACAATACAAAGTATCTATTTAAAAATTCCGAAATCTGCCATGTTGGCGCCTATTGTCATTCTGCTCGTAGTCTATACTCGATGCGTATTCTTACTACCGCAAGTTTTAATCCTCTAACCCCACCCCATTTGCAAATTATAGAAATAATATTCGTGTTAAAAATATTCACTTCATTTTTATCAAAAATGGTGGTATTATAATTTGCAATTGCCATTATTATTTAACCTCAAAAACATTTTCAAATGTTTTTTAATTTTTCATTCATGCATTGTGTATAAGCAATACTATAAATTTGCTACTTTTTAATATCAATATTTTTGTTTCTTGTTTTACGCATTTTAAGAACAACAATAATTACAATATTCAAGGTTACAATAACTAATGGATAATTAAACAATGTATAACCATGCAATGTGTCGCTTCCTTAACGATCTTGATTTTGTAAATTTGGTATTTCTATTTACCAATTGTTAAACAGTAATTTAAAATATTTCTTGCCCAAAACAAGAAAATAGTCAGGGAAAAAAGTCATGTTTCCATATGACTTAGAAACATGCAACCAATTACCTAAAATATAATTATATAAAATATCTCACTATCTTCTATATCTATTAGTTTTCTTTATTTGCGTTAACATTTTCTGCATTAAGGGGGCTTTCTTTGGCTTCAAGTTTGACGCTAAAAAAAATATAACGATTACAATTATCTATCAATGGAGAATCAATCAATTATGTATTTGTTTTTTAATGCCAACACATAAACTGCTATTTATAAAAATTTTATACTATCACAAATCAATGTTACTCAATTATTCTGGTTTTATATAAAAAATGTTAAAAATAATTTACTTACTTGAAGGTGCAGCTGCTCGGCCGGGATTAGGAACAGCAACCGTAGCGCCCGCAGTGCTCAAGGCCGCTGCCCTCGCAGCCGGACTTATAAGAGGCTTTGCATTGCAAGCACTGCCAGTACCCATTTTGGCCTATAATAAACATATACTGTATTATTATACTAGCTTTTGCTTGCGGCTTCGCTTGTGTTGAACGTCAATTTTGCCTGCAGATTCACTCGCGTTAATGTCAGTTCTGACGAAAACCCTACCATAATCCAATCTTAGTCGGGTGAAAAAAGTATCTTTAAGTGTGAGTAGCCACTGACAGTGTACCGAGTTTCATCAAAATCAGTCTAAACGTTTTTGAATGATACAAACAAACAAACAAAACCTGTAAGACAATGAAATTACAAACAAAGATCCCCTTACAATTTTTTTCATATGTACTAGATTTAATATTTCATATTCTCGTAAACTGTTAACTTTAAAACAAATAAAATAATTTATCCCTATCTACATTTAATTAAAAGCTAGCGCAATTATTTCTCTATTATATAACTTGATGAAATATAACTCCATAATACGAAATGTAAGTCTGTTAACAGAAGATAAATAAATAAGAGTCACTTACCTGTTTGCGTGCAATACTGCGCGGAGGCTTAACAACACTATCGACGTATGCCAATTTAGTTTGCCGGACCGGAGCTAACTTTTCAACTTGATTTTGTTTAATGTTAGCAGTGAGAGCTCGCAATTTAGCCTCGCGTTCAGTTATAAAACGTGAATATGCTTCACGCCAAGATTCTAATTCTTCACGCTTACGATTTCTAAACTCACGAATGCAATGCTGCTGCCATAGTTCATCAGTGTCCTCTAACAGGTATGCATTGTGGTGCTCAAGCTGGAACAATTGTTCTGGAGTGGCACGTTCCAAGATCGGTAAGAGAATACAATACGGTACACCTCCCGTGTATTCCAGTGCTATAAAATAAATGAATTCCGTTATTTTTAAATCACACAGCCGAGATTATTAAACGCATTGATCGCTACATCAAGCAAAAGTGCGATAGTTTTCAATGCTGTTGCTGAACGAGAAATTTCGAGTAGCTGAGTAATCGTCAAATTGCAATGCAAATGCTAATTCGCGCGTTTTCGATACAAAAAGTAGCATGTATGCGTTGGCCCTAAGTTAAATTATTCAAATGACTGTAGCAACATTTTAATTCACTCTGTAAGTTGAGTTTGTCAAACACACTTTCAACAGAAACCAGTTAGTTGTCTTTTTCTAAGTGCTATTCATACTCATAGATGGCATTAAAGATGCAAGCTTTTGTAATGTACTGGAAATAAAAATCTACAGTCTTTTATTCAAACTTTCTGAAGTCGAACTATTTGACATTAAAGATGACAATTCGAGATAGAAATAGTTGCCTGTATTTAATTTTATAATACTTTACCATCAATATTTTCTTGAAGTACACGGATGCAGCTATCGTACAGTGAAGAAACAACTCCAGCGCTACATTTATTTCCAGAGAAGACTTTAGTTCGTTGATTTTTAGAACTCATAACGATCTCTAGAGCCTCTTCTTGTGAAATACCAAGAGGTCGATGAGATGGTTTTCTTTCAAATTCATGTGGCAATGGTTTGTAATTTGTCGATATGGTTGGCAAAGTAATATCCAAATCCAGATTTGGTAATTTTATACCAGGGGCCAAAAGATCAGGTTTTGGAATTGCCTGAAATCAAACGTAAATTATTATAGCAAACATCAAAATATGAATGCCAACAAAATATGTTGGAAGTTTATAATAAAATTTTAACACATAGTTGAACGTTTTGTTAACCGTTAAAATATATCTTATTTCAATTTGAATATACTTTTGTAGTTTTAATGTTCATTATACCTAAACTGTAATATTTTTATCTGCTAATTATTACAGTTTTTGTATAATAATTGTATCCACATGTTAAGGCGGTTTTCCACCAAACGGACAAAACAAAAACTGGTGTCGAAAAAAACAAAACTGCAACTTTGCACACACTTTTTGAAGACTCGAGGTTTTTGCGACTGTTGCTGTTTTGTTTTTCGAGTCCCGTTCGGAAGCGGTAAGATCAAAGTTTTGACGTGTTTACAAACTGGAGTCTGTCTAGAGGAAACAGCAAGTTGCGTTTTTAATGCGCACCTAGTTTCTTTTCAGCTCTCTTTGTGTATAGTGTGGAATATTACATTTATAAAAATAAGCAATAGGTAAGTTAATACGAGACGGTTATCAATTACAATTACGGTATAAATATAGGTATACTACCGTGTTAATTCGAAAGGAATCTGCCAAAATATATAAACGAAGAAAGTTAAGTTTTTCTGTTTTTAGTAGTGCATATATTAAATCAATAATGATACTAATTACTGTGTGCAGTTGAATTCTGTTAATTGCGTGCAAATATGACTCGATATAGATATTTATCGATTGAAAGCAACGCACTAGTTCGTTTGGTGGAAAAGAACTGAAAACTAAAACGAAACTCCGACGATACTTTGTCTGCTTGGTAGAAACAGAGTTTCAAATTTGTCCGAGTTTTGTTTTTTGTTTTCTGTGTTTCAAAAAACAGGAACAAAACAGATACTCGACTAGTCCGTTTGGTGGAAAACCGCCTTTATGTTCTATAATCTAGATAGAGGGCATTAGTGTATGTTACGCCCTAAAATCATCCAGTCCAGACTACATAAAATAATAACTTCAGCTGTATTAATAATATTATAAATGTTCTAGTGACTAGAGTCTAGAGGCTCGAAATCAATTAAGATTGTTCGAATGCCGCTCTTTAACTTACTGTGCTAGTTGATGCTTTGGAAGACTGGTTAGAATTATTACTGCTTGCCACTGAGCTTGGAGCAGATTTTTTCTTCGGAGTACTGTAACTAACTGACTCATCCATCATACCGAGTGCTTCTGCAAAACTAGCACCGGAGTATGAATTAATACCTTCAATTTCGCTATCCTTTATCTTTAATTTCTTGCTTTGTTTTTCTAAGTTTTTGTCGTTCCTAATTCGCTTGCTTGATTTATGGTCTTTTGAGCTATGGTGCTTGCTTTTGTCACTATGATGATTTGAAGACGATACACTTGGGACTTGAATCTTACTTGTCTCCTTAACATTTTCTTCTGATGATTCTTCTTCGTACCGACTACTCGTTTCTCTGTGTTTACTTTTATTATTATGTTTATCGCTCTTTGTATTATTTTGTTTCGAACTATGACTAGCATCATCATTGTGTTTATCTTTTTTACTACTCGATGAGCTGCTACTACTATGTTTATGTCGATCACTTTTTGAATGTTTATCTTTATTATGATCTCTACGTTTGTCTTTTGTTTTTGATCTACGCTCATCATTTGTTTCCTTAGTATCAAATTGACTATCATCTGTTTCGTCTTGTCTTTCTTGATTATTTTTTCTTTTCAGTCCTTTCTCTCTGTGTTTATGTTCCTTATGATGTCTGTCTTTTGATTTCGACTTATGCTCACTTCTTTCTCTGCTACTTGTTCGACTAGTATCTGTCGTATCACTTTTTTCATGCTCATTTTTGTTGTATTTTTCATTTGAACTATTATCGTCTTCACTATAATATTTTCTATGTTTGCTTTCAGTTTCGACATCTTCTTGATTCGACTCTCTCTTATATTTTCTATATTCCTTTTCTTGGTGGCGTTCTTCTTCTTCTTGTGGTTGTTCTTCTTCATCGTCTTCATCATTGTCATCATCCTGTTCTCCGTCATGGTGTTGAACAGCGTCATTATCCTCTTCTTCAGTTTCCCTATAATCGTCTTCATTACCACTATCAGCTACGTTTTCTTCTTCTTCTTCTTCAACATCGTCATCCTCGGCTTCAACCATATCTCTCCATTTGCCTATTAAAGCACGAGCAACTTCCCCTGCTTCTCCATCCCATTTACGTAAAGCATTGACCGTTTTCCCTATCCCTGTTTTCTTCAAATCATCAACAGTTATGGGCATTGAATATAATTTACCCAAACAGTACACAATCTACAAAAAAAATTTATACAAATTATAAAAATTAGCCTGCAAAAATTGATATGATACTAAATTAATCGTAAATTAACGACCAAATTATGATAATATATATTATATTATTATTATTTAAGAAATCGATTATATAATCAAATCCGTTGCGTAAGTCGCCAATGACGTTTCTTTTAAATTTACAGAAAATTATGTTACTGTACAAAAACGGTCAGTTGTTTATCTTGAAAAACAAAACTCTTGTTATTTACCATATGCTCAAACTTTTTGAGTCAGTGGAACAAATTTGTAAGTTTTCAATATAATAATTAACAGATGAAATTAGGGCAGAAAAGATTTCTAATAAGTAATAGTAAATTGGAAAACAACTGGTTATGCTGGATACACATATGGATTTACTAGATCAATTTCTACTAACATATGGAATTAGGGCAAAAAATTATTCTAGAAAAACACTACATAGACAAATATTTAGCAAATCCAATATGCCATTTTGAGGTTTTTTATTGTATATTAAAAAAGTTACCCTGTCTCTATCATGTTCAGATCTGTCGATACTTCTTTGATAATGTTTTATATGTTCTATTAGACTCATTTTAGTACTTTTTTATCATACTATTTTATATTAAAAATAAAACTAAAAACGTTCCACAAGTTAAAAATTAAAATTATCATAAAAGATAGGTTAACGTAGTAACGTCACAAACCAGAATCACAGTCCTAAACCAGAGATAATAAAGAATGAGATAGGCCACTCCTGTAGAAAGAGATGAAACACTATTCCAGCGACTCACAGCGGTTGTGGAAAAGAACTAACGGGGAATAAAGTTTTGACCATAATATAGAAACTTGCATTTGGAATAAAATTTTGTGAGCAGACCCCATGGAGGTTAAGTAACATAAATCAAAAACTTAAAATACAAAAAAAAGGTTTTATTTAATATATAAAATTTGAATACAATTCCGATATAACAATAACTTACAACAATAATTTAACAATAATATTAATTTCAAGTTTTTAAAAAACCAAATCTAATTAAAATAACCAGGTCTGGTTACTTTGATTACTGTTTTGCTGTAATTGTTACAACAAAACAGTTAACAAAGTAATCAGATATGGTGATTTCAAATACATTTGGTTTTTAGTATAATAATTAATTCTGTTGCTATAATAGTGTTTTCTACCATTTTAATTTTTGTTTCATTTCTTTTCATTTAATTATTAAAATTATCCGATCATCATTAACAAAAATTAAAATGTTAGAAAACACTATTATAGTAACATAATTAAAGAGAAAATATACAATAATACTTAATATTAAGGATGTCTAGAGTGGACATTATATATTATTATTTCATTATTACAAAAAATAATTAAATTAATAAATGTTTTAATTTGTTAATCACACACATTATTGTTTTCATGGCTAAACATTGGTCGAATTGTGTTCGTGTCGCGATTTCAACTCCACTAAACTGTTTAGTCGTTACAGGTGCCGTCATTACACTTGTTCCATATATAAATATCAAACGACAAAATATTTAATGCAAAATATCTAGCGACAAAATATCAAATGTCTAAATACCTAACGATATAATATCAAGTGACAAAATACCTAACGATAAAATATCTAATGATATAATACCTAACTACATAATATCAAATATGATACATAATGATAAAATAGTAAAATTATCATTAGAGCTATGACACACACAGCGGTTTTTGTCAACTCGGCAGCCAGGCCAGTACTTCGCTTGTTAATTTTTCTATATCGAGATTAGCTTCTACGAACTGCAATGTTTCTTTCGAAGTCATTTTGAACACTGAAAACCTATAGTTGCGTAGTTGTGTTTGCGAAACAACGCGAGAAAAACCGATGTGTGTGACAGCGCGCATAGAAAACAAAATAAACAATTTTATCGTTAGATATTTTTTATTACATATTTAGACGCGATACCACATCGCTAAACTAAACGATCGTCAAACAATTAATTAACGAGCATATGTTACCGTGAAAACAGAGCTGTGAACACTATCTGCCGATTGATTATAGTTGTTCAATAGTTTTGCCAAAAGACGATCGATACGGTTTATTTTTGTTCTTTTTGTCGTACAACTGCTGTGTCAATAGTATGCGCAATCCCTTCTGATCTCATAGTCTCTTGAGAGACAATTTAACAGTTGAGTGATTAAAAATTAACTGTATGCGCTAGTCCTATTATTTTCGTAATACATTTGATATAAGTTTCTAATGAAGACTAATTGACTCAAAATAAGTAGCTTTTAACGTTCATTTATACTGTTTTAATTGACCCGGGCAAAATTGCTGCCCGTTGAAATTAATGAATCGTTGTCAATTTTATCAGTTGTGTTTAATAGTTAATTTAGATGTAAGATCAAAGTAGCAAAAAGATTTTTTAAATAAAACTGAATTTGAATGAAATATGTATATGTACTTGTTTGAAAATTTTCTCAAAACTTTTGTTACATACGTTATCATAAAGAAACAATAATCCGAATGCTCCGTTTCTACATGCTTGGTAACTTTCGCCGGGCGGTTAAATGAAATCTGATTATACATGTATTATAAAATTAAAATAAGAACTATTTAAATACATTACTATCTTTTCAATCGTCGTACTACTCTACTTATGTCGTGACCGTATACGAACATTGCCTTTTTTATTCTTAAAGTAATTAGCAGCTTCAATTTTAATAGGATCGTTTGAAAATAACTTCTGACCATTCAAAATTTTGTTTACAGATTTAACCCATGCATGGATATAAAACGTACTAACAGACTTTAAGAACACATTTTTTAAATTATGTTGTGGACATGACAACTGATCTAAATTTAAACTAATACAATTTTCCGCAGCATCTATGATATGTTTTGAAACATTTTCTTTTTCACATACTGTATTTAGCACTTTACCCATCACTTTTGTAGTGTCAGTAAACAATTTTCTGAAATTACTCGATGGGTATGTCATAATACAGTTTTTGTATGATCTTGCTTCAATTATATCATGTTCAGAAGAAACACTAGAAGCTAACAATATTTCCTTACAATAGGCACATGACTTTGTTTGAGGGAGTAATTTTCTCAAAATGTATCCACTTATATACGAATGAGTTTTTATCTGTAATTCATCCGGTTCTTCTTGTGAAAAATGCAAATCACGAGTTGATGGTTCAAATGGCGCTTCAACATCTATAGGTACTTCATCAAAAATAAAGTTTTTCAATGTATCTAGAGCGCCACCAGATTCATCATCCTCACAATTTGCATTTACAGAATGAGGTGCCATGAAATTATTTATTAACAAAGATTTAAACGAATTTATAAAATTGGCACATGTAGGATTTATGTTACGTACACCATGACTTCGAATGCAGCAAAAGAAATTTTCAACCGGATCTTGATTAAAATTTCTTGGACACATAAAATTAAACCCTATTTCTAATAATTGTCTTTTTATATATTTTAGCCCTTTTAAGGTAGTAATCCAATTTTTGACTGATGGAACTGTTACTGCTGTATTACTATTTGGAGTGAAAAATTTGGTTGACTCCAAAACTCCGATTGAATAGTTCCAAAGTTCTTCGTGTGGAGAATCTGCAGTAACTGCACAACGATATTGTTTCCCTGGCTGAGGATTCAAAGACCGGCCATTGACACTATCGAACAAATTGTCGAAAAATAATAAAAATTCCGCAGTATCAACAGCAGCTGGATCTAACTGATTCTCTTTGGATGCAGCACCTAAAACAAAGATATATTTTTTGCAATTAGTCTATATAACTAATTAAATATGAGTTCCTATGTAAATATCAGGGAGGTTACGGAGCTCCAATTTCAAAACTACAGATTAGCTGATACTTTTTCACATTCGATCCCATATCTGTATCTTAAATAATTATAAGAGATGTCAAAACGGATATTAAACGTCGATGCTGTCGATCGTTGCTTGCGATTACACTATTACATTTCTGATAAATATACAATAATGAGATCAAACTTCGCTATGCTAAATTGAAATTTCAATTAAACATTTAAAAGGCGGTTTTTTCAGTATAATCAAAAAATACTTAATAATAAATAAATACATACTTGACCATGAAGCTAGCCTTTTCAATACCGATGACACTCTTTGGCTAAAAACCTGGGCAGCGAAACTGACTTTCATTTTTTTTAATTTGCCTTTCACTACATGCTGGTCCGTCAACCTAGGACATACTTTAAACTGATCTTCTGAACTGTCCAGTGTATAAAGCTGTTCTATGTGTTCCCATTTAGCGATCTTTTTAACACCGTTCACAGTGAATTCAACATTCTTCTCCAGCAAGTTATTTCTTATCCCTTTTAATAAATGCGGAGGATCGAAAAGAGGAACAACTTCTACATCATCCACCAGAAATCCAAAAACTCTATTTTCACTTCCCCGTAGTGATACTTGAGTTTTATTTTTTAAATAATTAATTGCGGCGACATTTGTACTGGCTTGGTCGCATACAGTCGCTACTACTTCCAAGCCTGTCGAACGGACCGCTCTTATAATTTCTGTAATTGCTACAGCCAGACTGTGCGTCTTCATGCCTGTTTCGCATAACATGTACGCGACAGGCTGTTTAAATCTCTTTCTGATACCTCGGACCATAAATACCACAGCATGATCTGCGAAAACTGATTTTCGACATCCACTTCCTAAGTCTTGAAAACCAATAATTATGTCTTTAGATTGTTCATATTGAAGACCAGGAGACAGAGAAATTTCGTCAAACATCACTGTACAGTATCGGTCGAGAGGTTGTAATTTAGTGACAGATTTCTTTAAATTATCAAAGATCCTTTTACTGATTCCACAATGAAAAGGAATTCGTTGTAAGAGTTTTCGCAGGGTTTTTCTTGACGGTAAAGCAAAAATTTTTGATAACAAATTGTATCCTCTTCCACTTTGTTTGTACAGCGAAAGAGCGAAAATTTTGTCATTTATACTGAACCGTCGACCCCTTGACTTTTTCTGCTGTCCTCTGACTTGGCACATAACAAAATCTTTTGTTATTTGGTTGACATTTTCCAACAATCGGCTGAACCCTCTTGTTTCAGAAAACTTTTCGGCAGCAACCAATCTTTGTTTAAAAGACACTGCCTTTTTTTGAAGCCGATCTGATTTTCTTCGTAGTTTTACTGCTTCACTGTAAAAACGTTTAGCCTTTGGTGTTAACTGCACCGTGCGAGTCACACTTGCTTCTTTTAATAAACTTCTGCGACGTTTATCTAAAAATAAATCAAACACTCATGTTAATAATAAAATTAAGAAAAATCGCAGGATAGTGGACAAAGTATTTTATTTATTAAATTAAATGTACTTTTAATTTAATAAATAAAATACTTTGTCCACTATCCTGCGATTTTTCTTAATTTTATTATAATCACGATGGACACGATTTCTAATATAAACTCATGTTAATTTTACAAATCATACAAATTATATCTCATTTTGAAGTATACATACGATTTTATATAGATTGTGAACATTTTAATTTGTGTGTAACAAGAGCGCCTTGGATTTAAAATTAATCACAGAAATGTATTTTTATAGTTTAGACAAATCAGAATTTATAGAAGAATAATAATGTTGTGCACTGTAGATTTTTTTTTATAATAAACCTATATTGTGCATGGAAACACCCACATATATCTTCAAAGAAATATAATACGACAAAAATTGTAGAGCAGAATTATTTCTACACAGGACGTCTGCCACAATTATTTTTTAATGAGACGTTATAGGCTTAAAGTTGAAATCATCATAGTTTTTCTATGTGTTCTATGTTCTTTTAACACGCGTTTTGAGTATGTAGGTAAACATAGTAATTTCAGCCTACGGAAGTGATATTCTTATTTGTCAAAGCCTACTTCTGACCAATTTTCAGGTCTGTTTACATAATATTAAAATTACTTAAGCTAAAATATTTACCTGTACCTGCGGCTGCGAACACAACAGATTCCACACTTTTAGATGTACTCTGAAGTCCAGATGTCCCCGGTAAATTTTCCTCTTCTGTTGACTCCAACTGAAAATCTGAAGAAAAGAAAAAAAACAAAACTATTAGAAGGATATTTACTAAAATTTTCGAAGCAAGTAAAATTAAGTTTAAGAAAATATCAAGCTATACAAATTGGTGTATACAAAATGTTTAGGTCTGTTTAGTGTTTTTTATCTACATAATAATAAAATTAACTTAAACTAAATTTACCTGTACCTGCGGAGTAAACAGATTCCCTACTTTTGGATGTACTCTGGATTCCAGATGTGCCCGGTAAATTTTCCTCTTCTACGGTTTCATCCCCAGTGAGGGGAGCTATATTTTGCTCGATTTCTACATCCCTAGCTGGTAAAAGAGGTATATTCTGCTCCTCTGGATACAAAAAAGAATTTTCTTCTGTTGCCTCCAACTGGAAATCTGAGGAAAAGAAAAACAAAACAGTTAGAAGGGTATTTATACTTACTAAAATTTTTTAAGCAAGTAAAATTAAATTATTACATATTTATTAATAACTGAAAAAATGTATAAAAATTGGAAAAACACCATTGAAGACTTTATAAAATTAAATCATAATGATTTTTCTCACTTATGTCCACAGCATATTCACAACAATCAAGTACCTAGTGAATCTTGTGTTTAACGTCTTTGTTCTACAATAATACACTACTGTGTTTAGAAATAGCTGATGAAAAATTTTTCCTTAAAAATTAAAATTTGCTTTTTTATTGTTTTAATTTCTTACCTGGCAAATTTAGCGTTGGAAGGCTATACGGTTTCAGCCTTTTTTGCCCCGGACTTCTACAACACTGAAGGAAATGGTTCTCGCACACAACATAATTTTTATAAACTTGTTCGTGCTCTAATGCACTTAATTTAGGATGGCAAATTCGTTTAATCCATTCTTTAAAAACTGCTCTTTCATTTCGCCGTGGAAACCGATGAACTGTTACACCAGCACTTTCACAACCCGGAACACAGCACTTACCCATGTTTTCTTGTATTTAGTTGATAAAAAAAACACAGAAACACCCGGTACACAAAAATCGCAGTCAAATAACTCAAACACAGAGTAGAATCTGAATGTGATTACTGAAATGAGTTTCCAGGTATTTACTACCTACCCTTTTAAATACCATAGACACACAACGTATATTTTCAAATTTTGATGACAGCTAGAGAAGGTCGGTAAAGAAAATTTCAACTTTGACAGCTAGGTTCATTTTTTATAGACTTCTGTGATTGGTTGAAATAATACAAGCATTTAATTGGTTATTTTCAGCGATACTAGCGATTTTAGGGCATGCGGAAGAAACTAAAACAATGTTCCACCTCCTCAATCTGAGTGCCCACCCCAGTCCTAAACCAGAGATCCTAAAGCCTAATTTAAAAAGTAATTTACGGCATAAGAACTATTATCATGGACAACTATTCTCCAGATGACTCTAAACCATTGAGCTATAAATATATGGAGTGCTAGTCTACTACTGCGTATTTATGCGCACTATGAAAATTTCCCCCGCCTTTGCCATGTTTTTTAAGCTCCTCCCATCTGACGGATCCCAATACTTAAGAATAATTCAAATCAGGTCGATTCTTAATGATCGAGGTCCAGAATTATTAAAATATTTATAGAAATATTTCTGACAGTTAATAATTTTGCTTTTAGTAATCTACAAATTGCTCAAAAAATTTTTATGTGAGTGTATTTTCGTTACTAGGAAAGTTACCAAAATTTCACATAGATTAGGTTTTTAGTATACGTGCGCTGCAGGCCGCAGATTGTAAATGTTACAAAGCTGATATGAGTGCAGAGCATTCCCAAGAATCCCAAGCATTCCATTTATTAGGTGGAGTTCAGTGGTACGCACCTTAATGAATTAATGTCAATATTGTCAAACGATTCCACGTGTAAACGCAAACTGCTATTTTTATTTTTTGTGTTATCCTCTTCTACAGTGTAAGAAAAGTCCAAATATGAAAGTTATCTCATTTATTTTTGAAATTGACAAAATACACATTTCTTTTTTTATATTTCTGCGATAAAACAGAACACAAAAAAAAACAAATATAAGCGTGCGTTCTAGATTATGTGGAATGAAATAGATATTGAACATAATTTTATTAATATTTACATAAACCTAAACTTGCAACTGTTGTCATATTTGATTAAAAATTTGTATGAACTCGTTATTACTCTCATTGCCTCAAGGCCAACATGTTTTTCTCGTGTCAAGTACAATTTTTTATATAGGTAGATAGGTACTATTTAGTATATTTTACTATTTAGTTCCAATTTTAAATTAAAATGTTTGAAGATTTATCGTAGTTTTATAATCTATAAATAATTATTAAATATTTAATGAATTATTATTTATTATTCATTTTTGTAGTTATTTTTAAAAATTAAAATAAAAATGTTTAAAGTAAAAGTTGTGCGTCAAATTAATATTCACAATTATTTATGGAATCGATTTTTTTGCTCATCGACGTCCGTTAAAGTAAGTTAAAATAAGATACATAATAAATAGGGTTCACATGCGTAATCATTTTTTTATAAACTGGTTTTATTTTAACACCTTGGTTAAGTGGGTCGTCTAGAATAATTATTCTCGATAGTACCTATACAGCTTAAAGTATAAACCTTATTATGCTAAAATAAAATAAAAATAAGCCTAGGTAGGTACGTACTTGAAAGTAAGGCGGAAAAATAAAAATCGTAGGTAGGTAATAAGAAGAAAACGGTTTTGGTAATAAGTACAAAAAATAGGGGGAAAAAAATATTGGTCGCAATCGTTGCAATGCAATATTCTGCTATGCCCGACTTTTTTCTCAAGATCTACCTGTTGCACTGGAACGGCAAAATCTATTAGAAATTTTTATACTTAATTCAAACTTATTACAATTCGGTAGGTACCTACTTACATGACCAGTTCTAAAATAACATTACTTTTGAAATTCTGCTCAACTATGTGATATGTCCACGCATTCACAACTACATATTATTAACTTTAAATTTATGAAAAAAACTACATACTACTTGATTTCTTAATTTGGCAACTTCATTTTAAATTAAAATGTAAAATTAGCGGCTTTTTAGCGGAAAAAATATTGCAGTTGATATTTTTTATTCCTGTGTGTATAGCAAAAATGCTATACACACAGGAATAAAAAATGACTGCAAAATGTTTCAGCTGCTATATTACTGTAGAAAGAGTCAAGGGGATAATTTCCCGAAAAAAAGTGTACTTACACAAGAATTTCGACTTGAATTTCAAAAAATTACCGAGACTTCCGAAGAATTCCTGTTACAATAATATAAGTAGAGAAAATGGAATTTGTTTAGAAAAAAAAACTACATTTTTAGGCAAAAACAGTCGAAGAAAATGTACACATAATTCTCGGGAAATTACCATATTATGTAATTAACCGTACTGTATTATAATATTTGATTAGATGAACTCTGTTTTTTTTTTTAGGCCAAACTAAATACGCAACAAGATCCTCCTCTAACTGATACTTTTGGAAGACACCACTCTTATTTGAGGATATCTTTAACAGAACGCTGCAATTTAAGATGTACGTATTTCATTTAAATGAACTAAAGGCGCCGGCGCCACTGTTGTTAAGAAACTATAACATAGTTGGGTCAGCTCTTTTATAAAATCATGTGAATAAGTATTATTATTAAAAAATGTCAATGAAAAATACAAACGAGTAATGAAAATAAGATGAGATTAACAAAACTCACCTGGCAGAATGTAATATTTTGAAAAAAAGTGTGTGTGTCAGCTCGGACGCACGACTGGAGTTTACTCGTTAAGTACATATGGCCGCCATTTTGAAATCTGACGCCATTTTATTTTTTTTGTGTCCTATAAAGGTGCATTTTCATGTGACGCTAGACGCTGGCGTCTAGCGTCAAATGTGGTCACGTGACATAAACGCCATCTTGAAAAACTGTAGCGTCAAGTTCCAGCGTCAACAGACAGCAAGGTTTTGACAGTTTTAAACTTGTAAAGAGAGCGTCAAATAAAGACATCCATAAATCAAAACCCTGGTGAATTTGTTATAATAATTAATAAATAAGCTCTTTGTAAATTTATTAACAGAAAAGACAATGTCTGAATACGATTATCAAAAATGAAATTCCCATATTTTTGACTTAAATAACCGGCGAAAGTACACGAATTATAAGGAATAAAAATTAAAAATATAACTATGCTTACTTTTTTATAGGTAATTATATGCACTACCAGAATATGAGAAAAAAATAAATTGTATCTTGAGAAATTTTAATGTTTTTAGTATTCAATAAAAAAAAATTGTTTTGTTCTAAGTGAGACGGGAATTTTAATTAACCATCGAAAAACCATCAGGTGATAGTATTTTCCTTAATAAATAGGTACTTTCGAAGTAATAAAATCAATGGGTTAAATTCGTAGAATCAACCCCCTAGTAGCAACATAAAGCAATTCTTTAGCAAGCCTGTGTGTTGATACTTGATGCACAACTCAGTACCTAGCTGTAGAAAACTCGTATCATTAATGACCAGAGACAACTAATGACGCCAGCGTAAAAGCTAAACAATGTTTAGCTTTGACGCTACATTTTTTTCAATATGGCGTTTATGTCACGTGACCACATTTGACGCTAGAAGCCAGCGTCGAGCGTCACATGAAAATGCACCTTTTTAAGGTGCATTTTCATGTGACGCTCGACGCTGGCTTCTAGCGTCAAATGTGGTCACGTGACATAAACGCCATATTGAAAAAAATGTAGCGTCAAAGCTAAACATTGTTTAGCTTTTACGCTGGCGTCATTAGTTGTCTCTGGTCATTAATGATACGAGTTTTCTACAGCTAGGTACTGAGTTGTGCATCAAGTATCAACACACAGGCTTGCTAAAGAATTGCTTTATGTTGCTACTAGGGGGTTGATTCTACGAATTTAACCCATTGATTTTATTACTTCGAAAGTACCTATTTATTAAGGAAAATACTATCACCTGATGGTTTTTCGATGGTTAATTAAAATTCCCGTCTCACTTAGAACAAAACAATTTTTTTTTATTGAATACTAAAAACATTAAAATTTCTCAAGATACAATTTATTTTTTTCTCATATTCTGGTAGTGCATATAATTACCTATAAAAAAGTAAGCATAGTTATATTTTTAATTTTTATTCCTTATAATTCGTGTACTTTCGCCGGTTATTTAAGTCAAAAATATGGGAATTTCATTTTTGATAATCGTATTCAGACATTGTCTTTTCTGTTAATAAATTTACAAAGAGCTTATTTATTAATTATTATAACAAATTCACCAGGGTTTTGATTTATGGATGTCTTTATTTGACGCTCTCTTTACAAGTTTAAAACTGTCAAAACCTTGCTGTCTGTTGACGCTGGAACTTGACGCTACAGTTTTTCAAGATGGCGTTTATGTCACGTGACCACATTTGACGCTAGACGCCAGCGTCTAGCGTCACATGAAAATGCACCTTTAAAGCTCTTAAATATCAATTTTCAAAAATATCGGATAATTTTTACAAAAGTACATATGGCCGCCATTTTAAAATCTGACACCATTTAATTTTTTTGTGTCCTATAATAGTATATTGTGTGACTAGTGTGCTAAATACATCTTTATGCGTCAGGCGCGATGTTTTCAGCACGAGTAGTAGGAGAGCGCTCACGAGCCTTGGCGAGTGAGCATCGCGAACCGAATACGAGTGCTGAAAACATCGCGCCTGACGCATAAATTTTAGCACACGTGTTGCACACTATACTTTATATAACACATGCATGGTTTTAGACTTTAATTGAATAATTTTATGTCACTGACAGAAGTACATCTCATAATAAAAACATTGGGCTCGATACAATATTTAATCACTTCGTTACCATAGTAACCATATTTCATTTATAACACCGAAAAGAGGTACATAATGTTCATTAGATACGGGTTTTTCAAATGTTTTTCCATTATTCATCGAAAAGCGTTTCATAATGGATCATGACGTCACTTGTCAATAAACGGCCATTTAAAGTCCGCAAAACTGATACGAAAAAACACTAAAAGCGTGCATGTGTTATATAAAACTCTTAAATATCAATTTTCAAAAAGATAATCGTCTAACGCGTCTATAGAAGCATAGCTTCAAAAATTCACATAAATCGGATCAGTAGTTCTCGAGTTATAAGCGTACAAAGGGACATATAGACCGAGAAAGCCAAATTGTTCAGTGAAACGTCGAGAAATTTTGACCGATGTCAATAATTACTTACAAGTCATTTTAACTCAGTAGGCCATGGTTTTTAAACATAAAATTCAAACATCAGCAGCCAAAAAATTGAATGACTATATTAGAATAATATTTGAATTTTCATCTAAATGTGTATAAAAAAATTGTTTTGACACAATATTATACATAAAGTCTATCTAGAATTTTCTCCTCTTTCGATTAAGACAGGTTTCGAATCGATCTGACTTGAATTGAGCGAATTATAAGTAAACGTTACGGTTTTTAGTTCCCGCTTGTGTAAATTTTACTCCTCATAAAATTTCTTTACCGGGCGCCTTATATGAAAATCGATTCTTAAGGAGTAGTAAACTCCAAAAAGCAGACCTACATGAAACGTATGATAATCTTGTAACAGTTGACCCAATTTGATTAGTTCCGATTTTTGTCATAGATAGCACAGCTGCAAACGATACTTAGCATTTAATGATTCAAAATAAGTATAAATTTAAACCATATTTCTTCACGATTGTAAGCAATTCATTAGCGTAAAATATATTAAGCATATAATATTAAAAAGCAGACGTCAGACGTGTAATTTCATTTTTCTTTTAGGTACTTATTGCATGCCGGCAGATGGTGTGAATTTAAGTAAGCAGTCTCAGTTGCTAACAACGGATGAACTAATTCACTTGGCTAAACTATTTGTAAAACAAGGTGTAACAAAAATACGATTAACAGGAGGCGAACCTACTGTTAGAAAAGATCTAGTTGATATTATAGGTATTTTGTGCGTTGTAGTATAAGATAAGGTCAAAAAATTGTATCCGCGATAAGGTCAGATTCTGATTGTACCAGCCTCTAGTAAAGAACTGGTTTTCCGCATGGCGACTACGCCTGTGGAATTTTGTTCACAATGACTTCTGAAAAAGGCACTGATTTGAAGAATTAAAAAAAAAATGTTTGTCTTAGAGTAAGGACTCCGGGCCAATAATTGTGTGTTTTAAAGACCACCAACAGCTAAGGTTATTTGGGCCTAGCACCAATTCATATTTTCAATTCATTATTTTTTTTTAATAATAAATTGAAAATCCAATTGACACTTTTACCAGCTCTCGGGCTAAAACCCGGGAACTGGGGACTTGTAATAGAGGAACCATAGCAACGCCATGTACAACACCGCTACACGCTCGGCTATTTTCAAGCCTCCGGGCCAATAGATTTTGGTTCCGATCGGATATGTGATCTTGGAAATACACACAATTTCGTGCATTTTCTGTACCTATAAATATATCGCCTAGTATCGTATAAGGGCTTTCTGATAAATTTCAGTGAAATATTCCATAATATTAAAATTATTTTGAAACACCGAAGTCTACAATTCTCCATACCGACATTTATTTCGAAACAAGAAATACAAATTGATAACCATGTCATAACTACTATTAATCATGCTTGTTGGCAAGTTCAGAACTGTTAAAACGTGTGTTGGAAATACAGAAATCTTCAGACACAACTGCGTGTTTGTTTGTCAAATTCTTTGGACTATTAGAATTTGAATGTCTAGGCCAGTCGCTCTTAGAATTGCTAGAGACAGGTTCTAACAGTCCGAGACAAACACGCAGTTGTGTTTAAATTAGAGTTCTATATTGCCGACAGAGTATAGATGCTTCTGTAGAACAATCACTAGGTAAAAGATATAGAGGAATTATAAGCATTTAAAAGTGAAGCCAGTCGCCATTGTAACTCAGCCCTCATTTTATATGTGAGAACAAGAAGAGAATATTATTCCCAATCCATCCCGTGTTTTGCCGCCATGTTTACTCGGCCCTGTAACGTGAAACCTGGCTTCAGTTTTGTATAAGCCGTTGTATATGGTATGTCTCTGCTGTATCTTTTACCTCAGTGAGAATAGCCATCCCCATATGAAAAGCAAATTATTTTGAAAAAATCACTTCACATTTTACAGGCATAAATTACTTCAATAACTCTGTCAGTATATTTATCATAAACGATAATATTTTGATATTTTCCAGGAATGTTAAAACAAATTCAAGGTCTTGAAACAGTGGCTATAACAACGAACGGATTAGTTTTAACGCGCCAATTGGTACAGTTACAGAGAGCTGGTTTAGATGTTATTAACGTAAGCTTAGACACATTGAAGCCAACACGCTTTGAAATGATAACACGGAGAAAAGGATGGGAAAGAGTGATAGCTGGAATAGATTTGGGTTTGCAGTTGGGCTATGATCCAGTTAAATTAAATTGTGTTGTTACGAGAGACTTTAATTATGATGAAGTTTGTGATTTTGTCGCATTAACTGAAAATAAAAGAGTGGATGTCAGATTTATCGAATATATGCCATTTGCAGGAAATAAATGGAATGATAAAAATTTAGTACCATTTAAAGAAATGCTAAACATCATTAAAAGGAGATGGCCTGACTTTCATGCTTTGGAAAATGAACCAAATAACACTTCAAAGGTAAAAGTAACAAACAAAATACTTCCATTTTTTTTATAAAAATAACAAAATATAAATACCAAACTAATTGCCCGGTCCGACTTCACCTAGATGCAAATTTAGGGTAAGTTCGGTTTTGAGCTCAGATCGATCTGAGTGCTCCCAATGCGTTCGAATTTAACATTTATATGCTCTGAAAGATCTCTATCCTGCGTTCGGATTTAAAATCTGGAGGAGATCGAGCACACTCTATGAGCTACGAGGAAAGCGAGCGAGCAAGCAGATTTATGGGATCTATGGGTCGAAAAAATTAACAACCGGTAGTAGTATTAATTTTAAAATAAAGGAATAAAACGAAAAAAATTATGAATCATGATTTATTATTATAACAATGTTGAATTAAATCAAAATGAGGAGCAATAAAGAATATATTTTGGCTTTAGTAATAAGAATTTAACTTGTTGGAGCCATTTTATTCTGACGTTTGGAAAAATCTGCTAGATTACGTTCGGAATTGTTTAGATGGCTCGATTTGTTCGCTTGTCACGTGACCAAAAATCTGTTCGCTTGGCTCGATCAATCGAGTGCAAAACCGAACTTACCCTTAATATAAATATAGGTACAGTAATGTTTGAATAATCCGAACACCTCAATAGTGTCAAGTGCTGTGTTCTGTAATCCGAACTACTACTATTTATCTTTGCATATGTGTGCGCATCTAACGAGAGTATGCCAAACGTCTTCAGTAAGTCTGCAAGTCTCAACACTTGCGTGTACGCGTCAACAAAGTCGTGTCATATTTCAAGAGATGGCTTGCAAACGAAAGCATGTTACATTAACACTCCAACAAAAGGTTGAAATTTTGTGTGAAAATGCGCTATGTATTCTATAATCCAAGCCACATCTGCCCCCGCCGGTCTTATCACCCCGTGTAAATCTAATCTAATCTAATTCTATAATCCAAAAGTTTTAGTAATACGAACGGGTTCTGGAATCTTTCTGTTCGGATTATCCAAACATTACTGTATATAACTTTTGCCCGCGACTTATTATTATTAAGAATACGTGGGTCGCAGTGACCCTCCTTGCGTGTATGCTCGCACGACCGGCAGCACTAAAGTCGAAGCCTATTATCCCCACCACTGAGTAGGGATTGTAGACTTAACCCGAGTAATATCGAAGTGAATCGAGCGGCATTGTGCGGCGGTTGTACATATAGAAATGAATACAACTCGATACATTGACAATTTTGTTTAATACTCCCCGTCCCCAGACTAATAATATGACACTCGGGCGATCATAAGCAAGACGACATCTGTGAAAACGTCTTCAAAATCGGTCCAGTAGTTTTTACGTTTATCGGCCGCAAACATTTTCAATACTTATGACGATACTTTTTAATTCGTTATGTAAATAATTCCTAGTTTTAGTGTCAGATATTTTGACTAATAATTATTATTCAGGCATACAAAGTGCCCGGATACGCTGGCCAAGTTGGTTTCATCACTTCAATGAGTGAGCATTTTTGTGGATCTTGTAACCGATTACGACTCACAGCTGATGGAAATCTGAAAGTATGTTTATTTGGCAATACGGAAATTTCTTTGCGGGATGCTTTAAGAGCTGGATGCAAAGAAGATGATTTAGTTTCACTTATAGGGGCAGCTGTGAGAAGAAAAAAGAAACAGCACGCTGGTAATTTTTTGTTACATAAAAATATTTTTTTATTTTACTTCGTCACTGTCGTATTTGTCAGTGCCTACTGTGGAGTTTCGCATAATTGTGTATTAAAAAAACAGTAAAATTTTAGATTTCATTAGTATCTACAGCCCTTAAGGACTTTATAAATTATTTAGCGGTTTAGGCATAGATAAAGAATTGCCACAAATAATATGAAATACCTACTATATTTTTAACTTCCGACCTACAAAAAAGGGGTGTTATGTGTTTGGGTGGTATGTTTGTATCAATATGTACTCGTGTTGTAATTAATGACAATTATATCAACTTGTATCACGTTGATGTGCATGTTTGCTCTATTTAACTAACAGTATTCTTCTTGGTGCAGTCAGTTCAATGTTAAATAAGCTCAGAGGCGAATCTACAAAAATAGCTCCTATGCGGCAAGCACCAACACCACCTAGGTGGTGTTGCAAACACTGAAGCACTAGCTTTGTTCCAACCACTCTGAAAACCGTATTATTACCTATACATTGTTTTAACACGCGTTAAAGACATATCGCGGACTATAGTAATATTTAATATACAGAATTTTTATAATGCTTATGTGTGCATTAGTATATGAGCGTGACGGTAATACCAAAAAATAGAACTCGTCCAACCGAACTTGTGATCGTTTGTAAACGATTCTTAAAACGTTCCAACCGAATTTGTGATCGTTTGTGAACGGTTTCCGAACGATTATTTTGGTACATGGTCTAGACATGAAACCAAAATGAAACTGTGAACTGACATGCGCATTAAGCACTTTGTTATGTTTGGCTATGTTCAATACCAACTTAAGACAGTTCTTTATTCATATTTTGTGATTTGTTTTATTTTTGTTTTGTCTCGTCTTTGTTCAAATACCTCTTTATTCTTCATTTATATTTTGATTATTTGATGCATGGAGGCCATGATTTGATGCACAAAACGGTCACAAAAGCGTTCCAACTAATTGTATACGTTTGTATCGTCACAGAACTGTGCTAAATCGACGCAAACAGTTTCGTTACCGTTTCAGAACGATCCATTTATAGCAGGTTGGACCAAAGCTACTGATGTTCGGCTAATTTCGCAGCCTACATTCG
Organism: Mongoloraphidia duomilia; assembly: GCA_039654895.1. Lineage (NCBI taxonomy): Eukaryota > Metazoa > Arthropoda > Insecta > Raphidioptera > Raphidiidae > Mongoloraphidia > Mongoloraphidia duomilia. The sequence continues at coordinate 65,368,729 of CM077516.1, forward strand.
TGAATAAAAATTCTCGATATAACTTATATTTTTGGTCGTTCCTGTACTTGTTTTTTAACTGGGGTTGTAATTAATGTACTTATAACAAATGTGAATGCGAAAGAAAAAAAGGTCGTATTGCGAAAGCGAATGCAAATAATGACTCTTAAATTATTTTTGCGAATGCGGATATTCGTTATGACCCTGGTTTAATAGAAACTGCCCCCCTTCAAGTGGCGCCCAGGGCACGTGCCACGCTTGCCATACCTTAGATACGCCTCTACATAAGCTATCATTTTCTGCCAGTGTTTTAATTGCATTTGTTACAGGCATGCTGAATCTGTCAAAAATGGAAAATCGTCCTATGATATTAATAGGGGGCTAAAGTAATTATTTTCTACGTATGTATTTTTGTTATGTAATCAATCATACAGTGTAATTTATATCGCTATTTCGAAAACACAACAATCAATTTTTAAAAAATTTCACAATCATAATCAGCGTAAAAAACTCAAAACTGAAATTGTAGCGTCAATAATTAAAAATTTCATAATAGTTAACATTGAAATAGTTGCCATTCTGTTTTTTAACCAGTTTAAAAATAGGACTGATCACACAAACTAATTACTAATTCCAAATGTTCATAAACATTTTAGCGTCTGCTTTCAAATTACAATAATTTAAAATAACAATACATAGTAGAACCTCGATTATCCATGCTGGGCGGGACTTAGCAAAACAAGGGTAGTAAGTGTTTGTTGGCAAGCTCTGCACTGATAAAGGTCGATTTATATTATCCGGTCAGATACGGAGCGGGAACGTAGCGTTAACGTTCCAGCAAGTACAGTAGGTATTTATATTATCAAACACCAGACGAATCTAATTGTGATAAAGGTGCGAGTTATTTTAAAATTTTCTTACATTTATCATTAGAAGATTTATGTATAATTGCCCTATTGTTAGATGAAGATCAAAAGCAAAAAAATTGTCATCATTGTCATTTTGGTGTTCATTGTCGCTGTACATTTTATCTTCTTGATTATATAAAAATTATATGTTTTTAATACTTCCGATAAGTTTTTCGTGATCCATTCCGAGAGAATTTAACGCGATCACTCTAAACTTATTACTTTACTGTCTGAGCAGACGTATTCAGACATGCTCAGACAAAACATTCTCGCTGACAATGTTTGACGGTACGTGAATGATACTTAACGTGTCTGAACGGACCGGATACGCTAAGTATAATAATTCGTATTTGAAATGCATGTAACAATGTTTGTCTTGTCGGAAACGCTACGTTCCCGCCCCGTGTCTGACAGAATAATATAAATCGACCTTAAAGCGTGTGTTGACAATACAGAGCTCTTCGGACACAACTGCATAGTTGTTGGTGAAATTCTCGAATTCTTCAGACTGTTTGAACTTGGTTTTAGCAGTTCTAGGCTAATAGAACTGCTAGAATCAAGTTCAAACACTCAGAAGAGTCCCAGAATGTTACCAACAAACACGCAGTTGTGTCCGAAAAGTTCTGTATTGCTAACACGTGCTTTAGCAGTTCAGAACCTCTCAAGAAACACGCCTAATGAAAATTATCTTGAAACCCTGAAAATACAGCTTTTAAATACAAATATAGTTACAAAATGTGTAGTTTGTATGCAAATATTAAGTATACGTATTAACATACTGTTACGTTGCCTCGTTTGCGCTGAGTGTGCGCGCGCACTTCATAGACATTAGGCAAGGAACTAGAGGTGCAAGCGTGAGTAGTATTTTGTTCACGATCACTCACGCTCACGAAAATCATTTTCAACTCACGCCCATTCACGCACTATTACATTTTTTTAATCACACTCACGCACGTTCACACTCGATAATAATTATATTTTGAAACTCACGCCCACTCACGCACGTTCAATCGAACTCACGCAATTTTACAGTAACTTTAAAATTTATATTATAACATCGCGTCATCAAAGTTCATATTCAATTCAAAGTTAGTTACACTCTCCGCATTTCGCCTGCAAATACGTGATTAACTTTTCACTCACGCTCTCGAAAATTCTTCCACTCACGCACGTTCACGTATGAGTATTTTTTTTCAGTCACACTCACGCACACTCACTCACGATTTTCTCGGTACTTACACGCTCACGGCGTGTCACGCCGTGACACGCAGTGTCACGGAAAATTTCACGCACGATTTGCACCTCTACAAGGAACTACACTTAATGATGCACTATCCGAGTTTTGGCAAGGATAAGTACTTAATTTATGAACATGCACGGATAATCAGCCGATCAGTAAAGCCGCGCATGGATATCCGAGGTTCTACTATACATATATTGAATATTTACAATATTTACTTAGTAAAGCATTCAGTCAACTCACTTCAGTGAAATAATGTCTCTGATATATCACAAATTTTTGATTATTTTAAGTTAATTTGACATTTAATTTGAGAATTTAAAATACTAAAATTGTGCAGATAACTTCCAAATTTTCATTTTTATTTGTTTACTTTTTTATATATTTTGTATTTAATAGATTTTTTTAATTTCAGATAAACTGTCGAACAGTGTAAAAGCATTGACGAATGCTTTATGTCATTCAACAGTAAAAGACATTTTTTATAACCGTCAACTTTCAAACATTCCGTATTTTTTTGGCCACACTAAACTGCACAATAAGACGTTTGTACGAAATTTTGCTACATATAAAAATGAATTGACACATACTGATGCGAGTGGTAAAGCAAAAATGGTGAACGTTGGTTTAAAAAATATAACAAGGCGAACAGCAACTGCAGAAGCTGTTATTATTTTAAATTCGGATATAACAAAAAAAATCAAAGAAAACACAATGAAAAAAGGCGATGTGTTAACTGTGGCACAATTGTCTGGTATAATAGGAGCAAAAAAAACTTCAGAATTAATTCCGTTATGCCATAACATTTCATTATCGAATATCGAAGTATCTACAGAATTAGATGAAGAACAGAACCGAGTGATTTTGAATGCATCGGTGGAATGTGAGGGCAATACAGGTGTTGAAATGGAAGCATTAATGGCTGTTACACTCGCAGCATTAACCGTGTATGATATGTGCAAAGCTATGAGTAAAGAAATTGTTATAGGCAGTATAAGACTTCTTGAAAAAACTGGCGGGAAAAGTGGTAACTACAGAGCAGAAGAAATAGCACTTAATTTTAATAAAGAACCAATTTCAGGGGAAGAAATATTTGCTCCTAAATATGTTTAGCATTCGAACTGACATTGTTGAGCTATACCCCGTGTCCGGTTTCAAAGGTGAACATAGGGATTTAACATGGTATTGCTCATTTTTGCTGATTCGTGTTCGCCAATTCAACGTACAAGAAAGGTAATGGTACCTATCGAAAGATAAAATTATTGCGCATCAAATGATTCTAAAAGTAAGACCAAAAATGAAATTTTTACTTTAAAATACCAATTTATTTGAAATTTACCGATTTTACAGTAATGATTTCAAATTAAGTAGGCGAAAAACAAAACGTTAGAAACTCTTTTTATAACAGACTGGGATATTGTTTACTTGAAAATGGAGGGTTATTTGAATATTTATTATAATTTTATTTTCTTTATTAAGTATTACTTTTTGTTGTTTAATAATAAAAACCAATTAAATTCTTCATTACTTAGATAGGTACCTGTTTGTTTTCTTATTATAGTCTGTACGAGTAGAAGTAAAAGCCAAAATATTAAAAATGGCACACAACGTTAATTCCCTATGTTCGACTTTGAGACCGGACACTCGGTATAGGGAAGGCTGTCCCCCACCCATTTAATTAGCCTCCCACTGAGTTTGTCAAAATGTGATCATTTTTAACTGCACATTATTCCTCATTTGTAAACAAATAATATAAATCAACTTTTTCATTCCTATAGAATTCTTTTAATTGCAAACAAGAATAAAAAAATGTGTATATTTTAAATAGCTTCGCTTAACCAGTTTATGATGTGCAGAATGAACGTCCGCGCTTGCGCATTACAACTAGTTTCCGCGTCAAACCTAATCAAACACATGCATGCAACAGCTGTATCAATTATCATTACTGACATGCTGCCATGTATATATTATAATACTTAACGAACATGCATGCTACGCTCTAAACTGAAGCCGTTGAGCATTTCGTATCAGCCATGCAAAAGAGGGAGATAGCAAAACGGTCATCATGAGATTGCTTTCAAAGTGATGAGAGGGTGGGATAGACCATAGTTCGCGTCACTTCCGTAGCGACATTATATCTGTTTAAAATTACACTGAAAAAAAAAAAAACACTAGGGAATTTTCATTACTGCAGAACAAGCTTCTGAAAAATTCTCAAAAATTTGTTTTATAGCCTATTTGCAATGTACAAAAAATGTGGTAAAGTGGGTGTACCGGTTGGTAAACTGGTGCGCTACTATAGTTTATGAACTAATAGGCCAGCTGTCATAATTGTGTGCTTCAAGATTACTAAGTACTGTCAATATAAATATAAACTAACAGAGTAATGCTGGGTTGCAGAAAGTATTGTCAAAAAATCTGATTTGACAATGACCGTAGATAGTGATAATTTAATTACAGTTTTTATAATGCAGGAACAGTCTAATGTCGTGAAACTTTCTGTCATGTAAAACATTATATTGTACTCGCACAAAACAAATGCTTGATATACATAAAATATTGCTTTTATTTTTTGAGCAGGGATTGATTTAAAATTCTCCATTGCTTTTCTTATGGAGAAATATGTGTGGTCACAAACTAAGGTCATTGTTAAATGATTTTCTGACAATGCTTGCAGCAACCAGGCATTAATAAGACAAAATATAAACAAAATTCACCTGGTTGAACATATAATAAGATCTTTAAATGTAAGTAGCAGATCTACATGAAAGATGTAATGTCTTTTGATAGCTGGCCTGATTTGATTAGTTCCGAAATAAGGTTGCTGTAAACACTATTCGCGTAACATTAAAAAAAACGATAAATGTTTTTAAAAATCGTTAACTTATTTTTCTTTATGTAGCGTTTCAAAATTTCACTTTATATTTTATCTGGATAAAAATGGCGTAAATATAAATAAAATATATTTTATAGTAAATGTTATTTAATAAATAGTAATAAAAAAAAAGAAAGAAAAAATATTAATATATAAAATATGTATATATAGATTTTTCCTATATTTTTATATGTTCTATTATATGATTATATCGTCTATTCAAATAAATGTTGTACTATTTTATAAATAAAATCTTTACTTGGAATGAATTGTAAATTATAGACGCCCGACACTCTCTTCTTTACTTGGACATTTCTTTGATATAATATTATTATGTTTCATTCACTGAACAAAAACATGCATCACTATATTTCAATAAAAAAAGAATAACATCAAATTTTTTAAATTAAAATATTGCTAGTGAATAGTGACGTATGTTTCTGTTCAGTGGATGTTGCATTTTAAGTGAAACGGTTTTCTCTAATGCATTGATGTTTTCCATAACTGCCAGGTTAGTCACAGAGACAGAAATGCTGATGCACGAAGCCTAGTAGCGCCGCTAGCGGGCAATAGTGCACGATTGAACTCATTTTTATTGTTGTTTTAGACCGCGAAATTTTTTTAATAAACGAATACCATTTAATTTCGCTGCGTGCATATAGTATAAATGGTATAGCATATACATGAAAATTATTTATTTTAAGTTTTTTTGTTCTTCAATTTTGACGTATAATAAAAAGTAACTGATTAATTTATATCAGACATGGAGGTGTACCTACATCTATGTCTATGGTTTATATTAACAGGCGACAGCATAACCTAAAACCATGGCGCCTGTAATCTTGCGGACCGAGTTTAAAAGTATCAGATTTATAGTAATAATTTCCAAATAAGTTAGAAGTAAAATCATGGTTTTACTTACTTGACTTTTTAAACAACAATGCTCATTGATAATTGCGGAAAATCAGAGTTCCGAGTTTACAATGGGTCTCACAACGAGCGCTCGCGTCGATATTATTATAACTCCGCCCTCCATAGGTATATTCAAAGAGGCATACACAGTTTGTATATTCAAATTTCAATGAAATACATTGAGCCGTTGAAGCAATAAGCGAGAAAGAAAGACAAACGGACACTGTTGTGTTAGTATTAGCATTTAGCAGTGTTATAATAATATGTACCTAACCCATCTAATACGAAAAATATTATATTAATTTTGTTCAAGGAATTATATTGCTATACTTACTTCGTTGAGCCATTTTCCTGAGAGTAGTTTTTTCGATTATCCACGAGGTGGTCGGCTTTAATTTCAATTTTAAGTAAAAAATAAATGTATCCATAGCAACATAGCCTAGATTAGTGACTGATTTGCGCATTAATTAGTTACTGTTTTGCCACTGTGATCGCTGGCAGTTCAATTCTAGTAAGGTCCGCCTTTCTGCTCGTAGTCTATTTGAATGAGCCATTTTCCTGAGAGTAGTTCCTTCAGTTATCCACGAGAGGCAGCACTTGTGGTGGGTACAAACATTATTTATTATGTTTTCAAGGATCAAATTGCTCTATTTAAATATAGCAACTTCGAATTCATTATTTATTCCCCAATGTGTCGTGTCATTTTAGTGGTATAACTTAAATATTAAATTATTATATCATTAAATTAATTAAATATTTAAGTTATACCACTAAAATGACACAACACTAATGTGGAATAAATAATGTTTGTACCTACCACAAGTGCTGCCTCCCGTCGATAATTGAAGGAACTACTCTCAGGAAAATGGCTCATTCATATAGCTCTATTTGTAACATTTTACTCAAATTGGTTGTCCCCTTTAGGCGTGATGAAGTAACAAACAGAAAATAAAGTTTTGTCTTATCCCTCTGGAACTACTGAACAGATTGGAGGGACAAAGTAGTAGTGTGTTAATCCGGGTCATAAATTACTTGTATGAAAAATGTTAAAGCTACTATACAAGTATAGCATCAGTAGAAAATGCCATTCGGATCCGTTGAATGAATGAATGAATTGTAAATTATAGACGCTGGATCGGATCTGTTGAGTTGTGATTGAGTAACACATACATACAAACAGATTTTCACATTTAAATATTAAAAATGTGTTTATTATTTTTGTACAAGCAAATTCCGAATTTAACATTTATCTCCTAGCAGAACTAGGGCCTGAGGTCGATATCGGTACAGGTTGAACCTGAGCAGCTGGCGCCGATTGAGGAGTAGTGGCCTGCGTCGTAGGCTGTTGTGAAGTTGATTGGGTTGACTGCTTACTACCGGGCTCTTCATAAACTTTGACAGGAAATGTTGTGCGTGGTGGAGCTTTCCACATGTAACCATTTCCGTCCACTAAACATGCCTCAACACTCAGTGCATACTGTCCACCTTGGGCAAATACCAGTAAGAACTGAGCTGTGAAAAAGTCACGATGTGGAGTGACTGTTTGAGTTAATAAAAGATTGTTGTCAGGAGAAAGCTGAAAAAAGATTAGAAATAAACAAGATTTAAATTAGAAATTTGGCGCTTGATATGGGTAGACAAACAATACTATAAAAATGACACCGAGACGTCATCACTCGACAACAGCTATTGTTCCGGTCTCCACCCATGGGTGGAGACCGGAACAATAGCTGTTGTCGAGTGATGACGTCTCGGTGTCATTTTTATAGTATTGTGTGTCTACCCATATCAAGCGCCAAATTTCTAATTGGGTGGAGACTGGAACACGATCTATGGTAAAAACCATTAGAGAGCAGCAGAGAGGGTAGAGACACAATACTATAAGAATGACACCGAGACGTCCTCACTCGACAACAGCTATTGTTCCGGTCTCCACCCATGGGTGGAGACCGGAACACGGTCTACGGTAAAAACCATTAGAGAGCAGCAGAGAGGGTAGAGACACAATACTATAAGAATGACACCGAGACGTCATCACTCGACAACAACTATTGTTCCGGTCTCTGCCAGCTTAAACTCATACACACCGTCTATGGTAAAAACCATTAGAGAGCAGCAGAGAGGGCAGCGGTTGTCAAGCAGACAGTCCGTTGCTAGTGAGGGCGGTGCTTTGCCGCCAATATTTTATAACATACCTGTACATCGTGATTTGTTCTCGGCTGTAACTGTGACGTAACAGTAACTATAACTTCGCTGACAGATCTGAACAAACCGGGTTTACCGCTGTGTTGTATAACGCCTTCCACTTTAACGGCTAGTTGCGATCCATGCGGTACACTGACAGCCTCTCCTATTACTCGCGGCTGAGGTGTTATTGAGAGTTTGACCGTTGTGCATTGAAGTACTTGATAGAAATAACGTGGTACACATAGGGATACATTGGACAGTATCGATATTTGGGTAATAAGACTCTCGATGTGCTAAAACAAAATACAGTGTCATTACAGTCGTTTCTTTCAAACTGCACCAGAGTGTAATTTTAGAGCACATACATCAAGCACGGATCCACCGTTGTGGGCACGATGGGCATGCCCACAACCCTAATTGTGGTCGATAGGCTGATGTTATATCCAATGCCTTAATAAAATTAAAAAAAGAAACGTAAGCTTGAATTTGTTATTTAAGTAAGCGCCTAAATAAAATTATTCAGTGTAAAATGTATACTTTTAATTAAATCTAAAATCTGATATGCTTTCAAGCTGTAAAAGTTTCATCAAAATCGATTCAATAGTCTAGATGTGATATTGTGATGTCCAAACAAAGTACAAACACATATTTACTTTTGTAATTTTCGTGAGCAAACAGACTAACATTTTACAGGTTTATTAATTTACTAGTGTTCGCCCCGCGGCTTTTCCCGCTTGGACCTATACATACTGTACAACGTCTTGGCCGGGGCGTCATACATTAACGTCTCCTTTGTAGGAATGCAATGTATAGATCGTGAGCGAGTCAGTAGTCTGACTCGCTGCACTTAGCCGATTTTCGGAAAGTCGTGACCACAACCTTTTTTGAGGGCTAGATCCGCGCCTGACATACATACACGTGATTCCCTCCTCCCATTTTGGCGTGAATAACGTTTAACGCCTCATACTGGGGTGGCATTTTAGAAATATTAGATGTAACGGAAAATAGTCGGAAGTGGTTGACATGTGAAACAAAACACAGCATGTATATCTGTGTTAAGGCCTCAAACATAGTAAGCCAAGTGGTCGTGTGGAAAAGTACGAGTCTGCTGACAGATACAAACGCCATGCCCAGGTTCGAATTCCAAAGGCTTTTAATATATTTTTTTTAATAATGAAAATAATGATAACAATTTAAAATATTAAGAAATAAAATTACAATTATTTTATTTATTATATTTTACGAACATTTGTTTTATAAGATCATTAATAAAAGTGGATGTATTTGTTTCCATGAGAACGAATGCAATTATTTGTGTTTAATGGTATTTACATCAGCTGCCTATACGCACGATGTAGATATATCCATTTTTTTGTACGTTTTGTGAGACAATATATTATAATTGAAGTTAAACTTCCTTAGCTGCGTGTTGCACTTTTACGGTAGAATAAGTCAAACCATTATGCGTCACGGGTCATATGTAACAGTTATATTTTTTGAAGTGAAACTTTTTTAGCCGTGTTTTGCACTTTCACGGTAGAGTAACTCAGATCATTAAGGGTTACATGCTACATATAGCTGAGTAGTGTGCTACGAAAATAGGCGCGTGGCGGAAGCACGGTACAGAAAGTCAGGCGGTTACGAGTCACAACTCACAAGCTATATAAATTTCGCTTCAACCGCCCGTAAAGGTAACACGTGCCTATTTTTTTAGTATATTTGTCAGTATAAATGGTGGCGCCAATGTTTTTGTTCTTAACAAGTATATTATGTTGGGTAATTTTAAGGTTTATTTGATTTTAGTCTATTTTTTTTAGGTCACAAACAGCTAGGGTTATTTGAACCTAGCACGAATTCATATTTTTAAGTTATTATTTTTAATAATAAATTGAAAATCCAATTGACACTTTTACCAGCTTTCGGGTTAGAACCTGGGAACCGGAGGCTTGTAATAGATGAGCCATGGCAACGCCATATAAACAAAAGCACTGCTACACATATGGCTATTCGCCATGGGGAAGTGCTCTGGTGGCAAAAAATAAAAGCAGTATACAGGGTGTCCAAGACTTGCGTTGTCCGCCGATATATTGATTTTGGGTGAAGATAGAAAAAAAGTTTAAATACAAAAGTTGTATAAATTTTAATGGTGTATAACCTAAAAATATTTTCAATTATACAGCCTGTTCCATTTAAGCGTGGCAGATCAAAGTTATGTTTTTTTAACCTAGCACCCTATTTTTAATTGTTTTTTCAATTCTGCATCTAAATGTGAATAGAAATTGTAAGGGAAGACATGCTCGAAAATTCAGTAATTTTTGAGTTATTCAAGTTTTTTAGAAATTTTTGACACATGCAGACCTTTACCTAAAATTTGACATAGCCAAAACAGAAACCTTTATCAAACTGAAATTTTGAGGATCACTAGATAATGGACGGACAAATCAAAGTCTGTCCTAAAAAAATGAATTTATTATACAGGGTGTTCAAAATAATGTACTTCTTTTACCTAACTTTAATCACGTGTAACTTTTGATTGTTAAATACAACGATGTTATTTTTTTGCTGGAATTGTATTCTTTAGGATATTTACTAACACTTTTATTAAGGGTTGTCCAAACCTAAACCTATTATTTTAATACGAAAATATTAGGTTTAGGTTTGGACAACCCTTAATAAAAGTGTTAGTTAATATCCTAAAGAATACAATTCCAACAAAAAAATAACCTCGTTGTATTTAACAATCAAAAGTTACACGTGATTGAAATTCGCTAAAAGAAGTACATTATTTTGAACACCCTGTATAATAAATTCATTTTTTTAGGACAGACTTTGATTTGTCCGTCCATTATCTAGTGATCCTCAAAATTTCAGTTTGATAAAGGTTTCTGTTTTGGCTATGTCAAATTTTAGGTAAAGGTCTGCATATGTCAAAAATTTTTAAAAAACTTGAATAACTCAAAAATTACTGACTTTTTGAGCATGGCTTCCCTTACAATTTCTATTCACATTTAGACGCAGAATTGAAAAAACTAATAAAAACAGGGAGCTAGGTTAAAAAAAACATAGCTTTGATCTGCCACGCTTAAATGGGACAGGCTGTATAATTGAAAATATTTTTACGTTATACACCATTAAAATTTATACAACTTTTGTATTTAAACTTTTTTTCTATCTTCACCTAAAATCAATATATCGGCCGACAACGCAAGTCTTGGACACCCTGTATATCGAACCTTGACATGAACAGAAATAAAAGTACAAACGTGTCAAAATTTATCTATAATGAATAATAAACAATATTAATAATAATAATACAAATATCTTCTCAAGTACAAGTGTATCAAATTGAAATGAAGTTAGAACTTATCAATGAGACAAAATGCAAAATGCACTTGATAATATCATTAATATTTATTTCAAATTGTTTATTATTAATTATAGATACATTTTGACACGTTTGTACTTTTATTTATGTCAAGGTCAGGTCATATACTGCTTTTATTTTCTGCCACCAGAGAGCACTGAAATCACTTCCCATGGCGAAGCCCGATTTTAGTCTAAAATAATATTTAATTGAAAACGTCATTTATGTGAATACCTTGTGTGTAATAGGTTTCAGAATCTTGTCTTCGGTTAACTGTTTAGCTACGTTATTAGCTCGTTCACACGCCTTGCTTAGAATAACACTTTCTAAACTTCCGGAATTAACTGTAGGGATTTCCCATACAGACACTGCATCATCTCCCAATACTGATGAGCTGTTTAATATACATATGCGTTCTACACTCTGTGCCATAAGTGTGCAGATTTGCTGTAATCTAAAAATTAAAATAAATACATTTAATAAAAAATCGGTCAAGTATGAGTTGGACTCGCGCATCGAGGGTTCCGTACAATAATAAAAATAAGGAGTTTAGGTAGGAGTAATGTTTGAGATAAACTTGGGATAACATTTAGTGTTTGTTTCATTTAAATCGGTTGACAAATAAAAAAAATATGTCAATTTTAAAATGCGAGTGTTTCTGTATGTGTCACCCTTAATGTAAATGTCAAAACTGTTAAATATAATAAACTGTCTAGTCCGACTCACACTTCGTCGCCTGTTTCAGTGAGTTTTCACTATAATCACACTAGGTTCGACAATTGTATGTATTACCGTTTTTACGATAGAGCAAAAATAAAAGAACGTTGAAAAAAGGAATTTTCTGTATGGGAATCCCCCTTAATTGGTTGACAGTAGCGTCAAGAGTGAAAATTAATATTATTTGATAACTCGAAATTTTGATAACTCGTTTTTTTTTGTGGCAAGTCATGGTTCGAGTTATCGAAGTTTGACTGTAATTTCACTATCTGCAAATGTCGAGAAATTTTGGTCCGACTTCTAAGATCACGCCATCCGTTAAAATTGTTAAATTGTGTTTTAAAGACCACCAACAGCTAAGGTTATTTGGGCCTAGCACCAATTCATATTTTCAATTCATTATTTTTTGTTTAATAATAAATTGAAAATTCAATTGACACTTTTACCAGCTCTTGGGCTAGAACCCGGGAACTGGGGACTTGTAATAGAGGAACCATAGCAACGCCATGTAAACAACAGCATTGCTACACGCTCGGCTATTCTCAAGCCCATCACGCCATCCGACCGACGCCAATAGTGTATATGCCATAATATGGCAAATACACTAATACTAATAATATATCGAAGATACTTGTGCGTCTGTGGCGGTCTTTAATACATGTCCTACATTAACAGTAACGGCTGTTTTGTCGCGAAAAAATATTTCTCTCTTGACCTTGAAGCAAATCGACTTCTATCTCATTCTGGCCGTGCGCGATCAACATACAGAGAAGATAGACGGCCTGCTTATATAGGAGTATAATATATTTGGTTTTATCTCAGTCAACAAAATACTCACATTTGAATATTTTCCAAAGTTTTAGGATCCGCATCAAAAGCAGTTTGATACAATTTTCCATAACTATCGGCGCACAAACGAAACTCTTTGGCCGATGCTCTGAGTTGTTGCGTCACGTGACCAAACCGTTGCAATTCGTCTCGGGAAGTCGACGCTATAGACGCTGCAATTGCAGGTGGAGGAGCAGTACACAAACTAATACATGCTTGTAACAACTGAAGCAAACAGTCCAATAATTCAGTTCGAAGTTTTATATATTCATATTGAAACTGTAAAGTCTGGTGAGGTGTACTTGCTGCCTACAATAAATACATATTTTAACTCTGTTACTTCAAAGATTCAAATTCAATAATGTGGGATTTGACATTTGACGCTACGACATCTGGTGGCAAAACATGAAAGTATAGCAAAATGTGATTGGACGATTACGACGCCGCCACGTCAAATCCTTTATAGGGATTTGACATTTGATGCTATGACATCTGGTGACAGAGGGAAAACCAACCAAGTTCAACTATATTAAACATAGTATATTATACGTTAATTGTGGACAACAATATAATAATTAAATCAACAGAGAAATTCAGTCCACAAGCGTTCACATACCAATAGGTAGTGAAAAATTTCTTAACAATGCAATTGGCAGATTACGGCATCATGAGGTTAAACGTCAAACGATTGTGATAGGATATACAAGGAAAAAATCAGAAGCCACTGTCAGGACTTGAACCCGAAATTCCCAGTCTCCGGCTGGTTGAGTTACCATTTACTCGCACAGTGCCCGAGAGTGGAATCTGTTCCTTCCCTATATTATATAACAACACAAATCACACTACATGCGAGAGCGGATTTTAATTTTTTAAGTTATAATCATAACTTAAATAGTAATACTCAAATAGCTCGAACAAGCTATTAATATTAAACAGTGTATACGTTAATTGTGGACAACAATATAATAATTAAATCAACAGAGAAATTCAGTCCACAAGCGTTCACGTACCAATAGGTAGTGAAAAATTTCTTAACAATGCAATCGGCAAATTACGCCATCATGATGTTAAACGCCAAACGATTGTTTACTTTATAGAGAGATTTGACTGTATATCAAAATGCAGTCATAAAAACTTGAAAAAAGTCTCTCAATTTTTTTATTTTAAAATTTTATTGCAATTCACAAGTGAACGTGCTTATGTAGTTGATAAGTGGAACTATTTATACAGCTTGCTGCCACATAGTACAACTTTTAATCGCTAGAGCTCAGCACGCAGTTAGTTTATTGTACGAGCTTGTATCAGAAAAATCAATAGTTTCAAGTTTTTTCATAATCACAATTAATATTTCCTGACTTTCCCATAATTTCCCTAACTGAAAATTCCATGACACGATCTGTGAACTGTGGCTACTATGTATTTATAAATCTACCTACTTTCAGTGCTGTGCTGGCTTTGCAATAATGATTTATTGCTTCACTCAATCGATTTGCCAATGCTGTCTTACTTGTCTCTCCATTTAATTTTATAAGATGTGTTTCGCCTTTGCTCATTTCTTTCAAACTCATAAGCCAGAAGTACAAATGTTCAGACGATACCTATATAAATAACATATATACCAGAATGTAACAAAAATAAGTTAACAAGCTTTGGGGGAAAACTCCCCACATCGAAACATGAATAAAGTTCATATAAACATATATTCGCAAACCACAGTTCCCAAAATACAGGATGTTGAAATTCCAAAATTTTTATTCATTATCTCGCAGTATGAATTAAGTTTCTTTGGAATTTTTAGGGTTTCGTACCTCAGAATGAAAAAAACAGAACCCTTATAGAATCACTTTGTTGTCCGTCTGCTCGTCAAGAGCTTTTTTTCTCAGGAACGGCTAGAGGTATCAAGTTGAAATTAATATCAAATACTAAGGTCTACAGTCGCATAGTTCTGTAAAAAATTCAAGCTTCTAATTCCATGCAAAACAAGCCGTGAGGTGGGTCGTTTATTAGGACTAAAGTGCGACCCTTGAGGTCCACACGACGAACTTCCCAGTTTGATAAATATTTAATAATAATAATTAAATTAGATATTACACAGAAAAGTAATCATTTTAATCATTAAAACATAATTATTATTTTTTAACGATTAAAAAAAAAAAAAAAAATTTATGTCGGATCAAAATGACGTTAACATGCCTAGATTGACACCCTTACGAAGTCGATATAATTTTTTATTCGCGAGATATTGTGTAAAATCTACTTTTTTAGAGTCTATTTGGTTAAGAAAAAAGAACGGCTGAAAAAATTTCTTTCGGATCATATTTACGTTAATACGGGTCGATTGGCACCCTAACATAGTCGATATCATTTTTCATTCTCGAGATTTCGTCTTAGAAAGAAATGGACACATCCGTACGTACACACACACACACACACACACACACACAGACATCTTTCTAAAAATAGTGTAGTGACCTTGAAACTTAAAAATTTGTTATACATTTTGATTTTCTGACCCATTACAATAACTTCCAATGGTAAGTTAAAAAGACACGGTCTTTCAAAAATCACGAATTTTGATACTGATTCACTTATTACCAATTACTACTGTCGTCGAGCGTCTATAATTTACAATATCTATCTATCGATTCACTCAACAAAAAATTTATAGGGTACTTCCCGTTGACCTAGAATCTTGAAATAAGGCACAAAATAAGGTCTCATAGCAGTACAAGTAAAGGAAAAAATCCGAAAATCATTAATTTTTAATTCTATGTGGAATTACTACGTGATAAATTTAACTTTTATTAAATTGTTATAATGGTCCGGAACCCTCAGGGCGCGAGTTCTACTCGCACTTGTCGGTCTTTTTTTATTCAGTTACGGAGCTACAAGAGTATAAACTTTCATTGATGTTACACCAATAAAATTTGGAACTCTCATAGTTCCGTAGCTAAATAAAGTAGGAACTATGTTCATATGAGACTTTCTAAACGACGAGACCAGTCCTACTCCCCCGAAAATTTGCAACACCGACTTGAAGCATGGCCCTCGGGGACTACTGTGGCTGCGCAAATCAGGACCTGAACATACAAATTTGGAATTCTCGAACACCTGTCAATGAAAACAAATATGTCTCACACAGTGCTAACAGTGGCCGCGATGTGTCACTACGGACATAGACCGTATATACAGCTCTGTCCCGAACGAGCTCAATCTGAACATACAGAGTTGGCTGATCACAATTACAAGCTGCTGGCAGTAGGGTGTTCTGTGCTGTAAGATACGAGAGTCGATATAAAGCCACATACAGTACAGACACGAGATAAATGATCGCTAATAGGAAGTTTCTGTGGTCTCACTGACTACTGAAATAAGAAATTATTCGGACTAAAATCACAAAACAAAGGTGACGCTAGTCGAGGTTGTGTGTGTTAGTATGAGTATTATTTATTTACAGTAACTACAGAAACTTCCTATTAGCGATCATTTATCTCGTTCTTATTTACTGCTTTATATATCGATCTCTGTCTTACACACAGAACGCCCTATGCACAGCTTTAATTTGATACAATCTGTACATAGATAATTAATGAGTGCAACAAAGACTTTATTTACTAGTATTGTTATTTCCATGGATACTTTGGATGTTTACTTAAAAGTTTGAAAATTTACCTAGCCATGATTGCATTCTATTTTTGTTGCGCTAGTCATTTTGTTTATATCTTCCTTGTCGCACTCATTAATTTGCTATGTTCAGAATTGATTTTGGACAATCTGTAACCGTAGACATTAAATATCTCGTTACCTGTAGAGTCAATTCCTCAAATACAGGTTCGGCTATATTGTGGTGTCCGTAACGTGTCGCTGATCTAGCAATTTTATAATTTGTCCAATAATCACTATTACGGATTACATTTTCAATAACACCGGAAATTTGTTCACTCCATTCTATATCCGACATTATTTGAAATATTAAAGTACAAAGCATAACTTTAGCATACACTTGATTAGAATCGGCATTCAATGATAATTTACACAGTTCATTAAGTTTCGAGCAAATGTCTGGCAACAGTGGAACAAGTGTACTTGGCTGAAGACAACCGATCGCTCCAAGTGCTTCACAAAATATCCCACTCCATATACCTGTAAAGATAAATATTTACTGTACTGGACTTATTTTATTTTTTATTTTAAAGCTACTAACAGCCAGGGTCATGTGGGTCTAGTACCAATTCATATTTTCAATTTAATAATATTTTCAAACTGAATGTGTTGCTAAGCGGCCAGTTATTATAGCCTATGTTCTAAAGCAAAGTATCGAACAGTGAAAACTTTTTTGAAATAGGTCTTCTGAAATCACTCCCGATTTTCATCCGGGTGAAGCCGGGCCGGCCAGTTTCAATTATCCATCTAAACCTTCTCGTGCTCGTGAATCAATCCATCTAATCGTGAAAACTGGAACCAAATCCGTTAAGTAGTTACGGAGAAATCGGTCTTCTGAGATTACCCCCGATTTTCACTGGGCGAAGGCGGGTCTGCTAGTTATTATAGCCTATGTTCATCGTCATTGTGGAAGTTACCCGTGTGCAAAATTTCACAGAGATTGGTTGAGTAGTTGAGGCGTGAAAGCGGAACAAACAAACAAACAAACTCACTTTCGGATTTATAATATTAGGTAGGATAACTTTCTTATTTACTGATATTTTTAAAAACGAAAAAAAAATTCGCCATTAATCTATTTCAATAATCAGTGGAAAATTGTAGAATTCCGAATTGACTGAAGAAATATTGCATCTATCAAATTCATTTGAAGTTATAAAAATCACCAAAATGTCCGAATGGCTATGACATCATATCCGTTTTGCACACATTCTGTACATGTCGCGAGCTCTACACTCTAGAGTTATTGAACCTACTCGATAATAAAACAATAATAGTAATCCAAACCTCCAATTGACATCAAATTTGCGCCAATAAGATCCGTAAAACCAGCACAATTACTCGGTTCTGCTTTGCATAGGGACACTGCGCAATGTAACGCTGTGTGCATTTGAGGTAAGTACCTCTGATTGTTACTGTCCTCACATAGAATCATTGAAATTAAAGTTTCTATATGATTAACCAACTCTCCGACGCAATAAACTGGTAGATTTTCCTTGTAGCTAAAACAAACAAAAAACATGAGTTTTCCCACCTCTTTTTTGATCTCGGCTTTAGCCTTCAGCCAGTATTCGAATTTATGACGTTGGACACAAATATTTGAATCGGACATTTATTATAAATAGAGCTGGCAATGAGGGCCACCGTATTTTTTTTCATCAGATAGCGCTAGTGAGAAGTGAGGTATGCGTCAAATGCTTACATTTTTTATTCATTAGATGGTGCTAGTAGCAAGCAAGGTATGCCTAAGGTTTCGAGATTAACGGTTTGTGTTTAGTCATTCTTCATTTGTTCATTATTCAGGAATGAATAATAAAAAAAATACAAAATTGCGATTTAGCCGCTAAATGATTGAATGACTAATAATTTACTTGTTTGTGGCGCCATCAGGTAGTGGATAATATAAACAGTACTGACATTTAAATGACTAAGCGACATAAATCTTACTTAAGTTACTAAATCTAGTAACTTTATACCTCACTAGCCAGTGGTGCTATCAGGTGATAGAAAAAAGCCTGGCATTATGATCTAATTAAATAAAAAAAATATATACAATCACACGCACAGCTATGTTACATTAACTGTATTTCTTTATGTATTAAAATGTTTAATAATGTGGTAGCATTTTTATTGGACTTGTTATTGTTTTGTTTTATTTGTACTTTGTAGTGTTCTGCTCTTAACCCTATTTTTCCCATAAGTCCTGTTATTTTTTATATGCTATAATGCTGTTGTGATTTTTTGCGACAACATTAAATTTAGATGGTTGATTTGACACTAAAGGTGTTTAGAGTAGAAAGTGATCCTTATAATTGATATGAAAATTGAAGGAAAACCTCCGGTGGTTCAGGATCAATAATAGCAGTACTGATGTTTAAATTATTTGTATGTATTTACTAACGTTTCGGCAACTCTGCGTGCCATCTTCAATAAAGATGACACGAAGAGTTGCCGGAAACGTTAGTAAATACATGCAAATAATTTAAACATCGGTATTGCTATTATTAATCCTGGGCCACAGAGATTTTCCTTAAATTTTCATATTAAATCTAGATTTAAGAATGTAATTTGTTTTCAACTAAATGGAGATCTCTATTTAATGATCCATTTTCCTGAGAGTAGTTCCTTCAATTATCCACTTAACTTAACTTAATTATTATTACTATTAAATTAATTAAATAATTAAGTTATAACACTAAAATGACACGACACTAATGGGGAATAAATAATGTTTGTACCTACCACAAGTGCTGCCACTCATGGATAATTGAAGGAACTACTCTCAGAAAAATGGCTCATTAAAAACATATTACATTATTAAAAATAGATTTAAAGCTGAAAGTAGTATCAGAAACCCAGCATAAAACTGTTTCTGTATTGTCGACACAGCATTATTTTGTTTTGGATTTCTATGAGCCACTATGAACTATGCTCAAAAGAAATAACAAGTTTAATTAAAATTCAAATCTCGTTAAGACGCATCTAGACCTTGTCTTGATAAAAAAAATTTTATATAAAGATTTAGATACGTGGTAATTTATTATCAGCAAATTATTCTTCATAACGCGATGATTTTTTAGGAATACAAAAAAAAGACGGACAAGTGTTGGACTCGCGTCATGAGGGTTCCGCACCGTTATAACAATTTGACAATTACTTTGTTGAACGATTCTCGATATAATCGTGGACATAGTTACATACATACAGATCAAACTGAGAACATCCTTTTTTTCTGAAGTCTGCAGACAGACAGATGAACGGCAAAGTGATTCTATAAGGGTTCCATTTTTTTTCATTCTGAGATATGGAAACCTAAAAACACTGTCTTATAAGAGAAATTATTGTATACTATTGAAAATCCTTGATGGGGCGCGGTGATCTATCTTGGAACTATATTTGTATGTACTAGTGTAGCTATTTATTACTTACCAATAAAATGTTATTTTCGTCAATATTTCTATAGCTTGCGCTGCTATAGTTGGGCTCAGGGTATAACAACACTTATCACACAGGGCTCTTACGGATGAATCGGGATTCATGTGTTTATGACACGTGACTGAAGAATTAACTAGCACTTGGATGACACCGAGAGACAGACTCTTAACAGCTTCTCCTTCCGTATTTAACGCGACATCAACAATTCCTAAAACAAAGACAATATATCCAGGTGTGCAAGCTTTCACGGCCGGCATTATTCCAAGTCTTCATGGTTACCGGGCTTGTAGGCCGTGGTCCGGTGGTATTTCTACCTGACGTTTCGTCTACAACTGCGGTAGACGTTCTCAAAGGCGATGTGGCAGCGGTCGAAGTGAGCCGCCAAGGAGGACACTTCGACCGCTGCCACATTGCCTTTGAGAATGTCTATCGCAGTTGTAGACGAAACGTCAGGTAGAAATACCACCGGACCACGGCCTACAAGCCCGGAAACCATGACGACTTGGAAAGACAATATAATAGTAGATTGTGTATCTAGGTCGCAATGACATATATTTTCGACAAGGTGTGACATTATGTTAAACGAGCGTCAAAATAACATTGCGCCCTAGATAGACACTGTATTTTTTGCCCTACACCCTATAAAATTAGGCTTTTGTCTTCGTTTCCAGAATTTTCAGCATTTTTGACATTTCACTTGAGTAGCAAACTTAACTTCAATAATGAAATAGACGGTACTGTACACATTATGTAAGTAGCCTCTCTAAGCCTCACAAGCATACAGCGTTCATGGCCATGTGGGTAGCGGTGTCTGTCATCTGTGTTGTGTACTGTTCGCAAAATCGCAGGTTCGCCTCCAGCTGGAGTAATATGCAATATTAAAATTATATAAGTTTACTTTTATTTATTATAAGAAATAATAAATTGAAAAAAAAAATTACTTTAGCGGTCACTATAATCGGGCGGTAAAGTTACTTTACCGCCCGGCTCGTCACCATGCTTGAAACGCAGTTATTTTATAGGGAGTCGGACAAAAATAATTTTGACTACAATGTGCTAAATCTGACAGGTATGTCTTGATTCACGAATTAGACACCACTGCTCTAACTTTGTTACCTTCTATTGCTCCTGACGGCCAAAGATGAGCACCTTCTCTAGCAAGTTGCCGTAAATTTTTTAAGGCATGAGCTTTCACTGCCCATCTAGGATCAGTACGAAGATAATGTAACAATAACGTTACTTGTTCTGGTATATCTACTAAAGTAGCTGAAGATAATTGAGTTAAAGCATTTAAGGTTACAATAACAAAATCTTTAGCAGGATATTTCGGAAGTAATTCTGTGCATAGCTGGCGGATCATTATAGCCGTACTAGTGTCGTGATGCATGTGTTGCAGAATCGGTATCAAATCCAACTTCATGTAAACCGGTGTTACTTGTCCTTGAATCATGTCCGAAATTTTGTTGCACATACTCACTGCAAACGTCCTAAAAATAATACATTTTTATTAAATAATCGTGTAGGGAGTGTCACGAGAGTCATAAAAAAGTTTTCGATATTTTTTCAACAGTCTTGAGATTATAAATAATATACAAAAAAATATGTGCCTCTATATAAATGGTACTACATTACGTAACATTAGGCAGGGGGGGTCAAAGTCAATTGTCTACCTGGAGTTATGTGAGGGAAGATGGCCCAAAAATTGTAATGTTACGTTGTTTAGGGATGTTCCTTACAACAAAAATTTGTTTATTTAAGTCTCCTTACTTTGATTTGGCCGCAAACTGCTCAGCAGCTCTGATGGCAGCTTGAACTTCAACAGTGTCATGTGCATCTAAGCTACGATGTATGGCATGATGAACTTGTTGTCGTTCTGGAATTATACCGGCACATGCTGCCAACGCCCGAAGAGTCAAAGCACGAGCTACGGGATCATTTGAATGCATTACACTAAATACGCGTCGAACAAATTCATCTACATTGAGAATTTTATCTAAATGTTTTTCGCTTTGCTCCAAAACTCTTAATATCCATATTCGTAAAAAGTTTGTTCTGTAATAATAAACCATAAATAATAAAAATATTTTTTTGCGTATGGAATTATCAAAGATATTCTTATAGACGCCAATGTTTTGAGTTGTCGGACGTCTGTAATCTCTACAAAATAATACAATAAATATTCTTATAATTTTTCTAAGAGAGCAGAGCTCTGATTAATAATAGCGGTGCACCGAGGACTTCTTTTTCAAAAAACTAGGTGCACGGTACTGTCAAATTTAAATTTAAGCCGAGTAGCGGGTAACCAGCCGAATAATTTAATACTGTGTAGTATTGCTACCAGTCTTACAGGACTCTTGTCGGAGAAGCTCAGAAGAGTACCTCACATATAATTTTGTTCATTTTTATTGCTTCATACTCCATAGTCCGAAACCTTATTGATATTAAATCAAAATACAGAATATCTGTACGTTTTTTACGGTATTATAATTAATCAAGAAATTATTAGTCCTATCCGTAAATAAATTCACATAAGTATTAGTGAATAACACAATATATCAGACGACATATTATCGCCATGATATTTAATAGAAGGCTATAATATAAAAAAAATGTAAATGCCACTGTCGGGACTTGAACCCGAAACTCCCGATTACGCGTGAGGCAAGTTTCGGGTTCAAGTCCCGACAGTGGCATTATCAATATCAATAAGCCAGAAATTATTAGTCCTATCCGTAAATAAATACACATATTAGTGAATAACACAATATATCAGACGACATATTTTTAAGTTTCGGGTTCAAGTCCCGACAGTGGCATTAACAATATCAATAAGCCAGAAATTATTAGTCCTATCCGTAAATAAATACACATATTAGTGAATAACACAATATATCAGACGGCATATTTTTAAGTTTCGGGTTCAAGTCCCGACAGTGGCATTAACAATATCAATAAGCCAGAAATTATTAGTTCTATCCGTAAATAAATACACATATTAGTGAATAACACAATATATCAGACGACATATTATCGCCATGATATTTAATAGAAGGCTATAATATAAGAAAAATGTAAATGCCACTGTCGGTACTTGAACCCGAAACTCCCGATTACGCGTCAGGCAAGTTTCGGGTTCAAGTCCCGACAGTGGCATTTACATTTTTCTTATATTATAGCCTTCTATTAAATATCATGGCGATAATATGTCCTCTGATATATTGTGTTATTCACTAATATGTGTATTTATTTACGGATAGAACTAATAATAAGTGTGGATAACGGGAAGACAGCCAGAAGTAAATACAAATTAGTTATTCATATTTTAATAAATCGACGTTTCGTGAAAATTTTTCACATCTTCAGGATCTACAAAAATGTATACAATAATGTGAGTACTTTACAATAGAATTATACTAAGTTAAGATACAGTAGAATATTCTTTGAAACTTACCATTAAGTAGAATAACACGTAAAGGTAGTTAAAATTACATTAAAAAAGGTAATGTTAGTAACATATAGAAATATTGACCTAATAAACATACAGAAAAACGTAAGATGAAACTTAATCAAAAACAATGGAAAAATAGAGTAGTATCTTCCAATACCAGAAACAGACAGAATAAAAAATCCACAAGAATTTTATCAGAAGTGAAAAAAAAAGGAAATTATATAATAGAGAAAGGTCATATGTAGTAGAAAAAAAAAACGAAGTGAGACAGTCAAGCATCAATAAGGGAGAAATATATCTGGGAAAGGTTAGATATGTCAGTTCTGAAATTAATGGAATTATTGTTATTTTTTATATAGCACATTTCTAAAAATAAACGTTTGCTTAAAATGTTTTCCGTATGTAGAATGATAGTGTTATCAAAATCAAAAGTGTGATTATTATTCAAGCTATGTTGTATGAATAACTAATTTGTATTTACTTCTGGCTGTCTTCCCGTTATCCATACTTATTATATCAAGATATAGCCGTTATTTCTTTTAATAAGAACTAATAATTTCTGGCTTATTGATATTGTTTTGATGCCCACCTACTTGTATGTCATGGACTTCTAATTCCTATGCTGTTTAAAAAATGCCATACAAGTAAGACACGGCAGGCTCAAAAGTCGAATGCTAATTACTCGAGCAAACTGAGTACTCGGATAATAACAGAATCCTCATTGCTAATAATACGTTATAAATTAACTTACCCTGTTCGAAACACATCTGCTAATTTTAAAAAGGATGAGTTTATAAGTATTGGAAACGGATATTTTTCGAAGAGTCTTGGAAAACGAACAATAGCCTCTGACTGTTCACCAATTTTCCCTGACCGTAAACCTACAATAATTATAAATAAATGATCAAATATGAAATTCAGTTGGCCAATACCTATAAACTTACAAATTTCTTTAATTTACTATTTTTTATTTTTAAATATAATAATTTTCTAGTAGCAAAATCGCCAACTGGGCATTTTACTCCATTTTACTAGTTACATAAAGTATTACGGCTAGCTATACACGGGCACTAGTGGAATCAAGGAGTCGGGATTTTGGTTCAAAATCCGAACATTTTGTTAGAGTGACAAGAGCACCTATCCCACCGTTTTCGAGGGTGCTGAACACGGTAAAAATAGTGAAAATTTTTTTTAGCCATTCGCTACCCCTAAAACGGCCAAAAACTACCCCTTTTTGCAGTATTTCTGCACAGACGTCTGGGTTTACGCCAAAATTCTATTACATTTCATCAGTTTGAGGTGAGTAGTGAAGGTTGGCGCCTGGTAGGCCACCGTGATCACCCTCGAGAGTTGATCTACCCTCCCAGGGGGTTGAAATTTCAACTTTCCCCTCTCGTGCTAAAAGTTAAGCAGTCCCCCGTTTTAGAGGGTGCTGATCACCAAAAAAATACTTTAAGCCGAGTTCTACCCTTCCTACCCGCTCAAACGGTCAAAAACACCCCGATTTACAGTGGGAAGGGTTGAACCCGGCTAAAAGTATTTTTTTCGTGATCAGCATCCTAGAAAACTGGGAAGTGTATTACTTTTAGCTCGAGAGAGGAAAATTGAAATTTTAACTCCCTGGGAGGGTAGAATCAACCCCTGAGGATGATCACGGTGTCCTACCCGGTGCCAACCTTCCCCACTCACCTCAAACTGATGAAAAGTAGAAGAATTTTGGCGTCAACCCAGGAGTCTGTGCAGAAATAAAGCAAAAAGGGGTGGGTTTTGGCCGTTTTAGGGGTAGCGAATGGCTAAAAACTTTTTTTACTATTTTTATCGTGTTCAGCACCCTCAAAAATGGTGGGGGTAGGTGCTCTTGTAACTCTAGCAAAATGTTCGGTGTCCGTCCGACTTCTTGATTCCACTACACTGTATTGTGTGGAAATTAAAAATTCGATGGGGCTTGAGAATAGCCGAGCGTGTAGCAATGCTGTTGTTTACATGACGTTGCTATGGTTCCTCTATTACAAGTCCCTAGTTTCCGGGTTCTAGCGTCAATTGGATTTTCAATTCAATTTATTAATAAGAAAAAAATAATGAATTGAAAATATGAATTGGTGATAGGCCCAAATAACCTTAGCTGTTGGTGGTCACACACAATTTCAAAAATCCGATGGTAACTGCTTTGTTTTGTCAGTATATTTTAATTTTTAATCTAAATCAAGTCAAGTTGACACAAAAATACTATTGCAAGCAGCATAATTAAAACTACTTTCGGCATAGGTAACCTTACTTTTATCCAATTCTGTTAAAGCGGAATTTGCATCCTGATCTGGTTCTCCCAAACCAGATTCAAAAGTGTTCATTCGAACTGCGATCATGTTAGACATTTCTGTATCATTCAATCATACATTTTTCATAAACTTGTACACAATTGACAATATTACACATACTTGTTTATTCTGACACTTGCTATTTGACAGATAACGCATGTCGCACGCTAGCGCCTAGCCATGTTTTGAAAATTGCTGGGTTACGTACGTGGAAAAACCTCCATGGTAACAAAAATTCTGTGTGTTATTTCCAGAGATATCGGCTTTGCGCACTGTATCTGTTCTCTGTTAGCACAACTGTGATAGTGTTACATTGGAAAAGAGATAGATAACGAAGCAGTTCTCTTTTCCTTGTCTTCTGACGGATTTGTGAATTTAAAAATTTATAGTAGGTATTGTTATAGTAGGTATGCGGCTCGCGATGTATACTCGCCAAGGTTCGTGTGCGCTCGTCTTCTACTGAAAACATCGCGCCTGACGTATAAAGATGTATTTAGCACACTAGTTACATAATATATTATTTTATTTAAAAACATAAAAATGATAGTGACATCGATATCCATAGTCGGATAAGGAGTTGTAATTTTAAAAAGTTAAAAACTATATAAAAAAACGGATGCGTTAGAAGTTATACTTCTTTGACGTGATTAAGAACTAATTTTTAATTTGCATGCAAATAATTTTTTGAAATATAAAATAATGAAAAGGACTGGAGTGAATTTATTTATATTTGTTTATATGGTAACTATGGAAATCATTAATGCTACAACTTCATCCTGTTAAATTTTCGTGACGCGATGCGCGCGCATTGTAAAAATTCACTCTCATTTCTTCATAACGCGCCAAAAGAAGTATAACTTCAAAAATAAAAACGTTGATTGATATATTAATAACTATTTTGTCAATCAATGATAAAATTTTTCCGTTTACTGTTGTCAATTTTGTTGGATACTTGGTTCTGTTATAAGAGCCCATCTGAGAGAAACAAAAAAAAAACTCGGGTCGCAGTGCCAAACCCTGCCGACAATATAGTGTATTTGCTATTACAGGCCTTGTGGCTTTAATACGTGAACTTAAGTTTGTTTTTGGACAAAATAAAAAATTCAACCCCTTAATACATCCCTTAAAATAATATTTTTTTCTTAATTTCAATATTATTATCATTGCAACCTCTGTACCAAATTAAATACACCCTTCAGTAAGTAAATCACTATCCGCAAAACTAGTGTTTTCATAAAATTTGTAAGTCCGGTCCTATCGGGCCGATTTTATTAAAATTTTAGCAGCACATTTTGATATTTACTAAAAGGTTAAATTTCAATTTTGAAACAATTCTGAAATTTTTTTCGGTATTTTCGGGCGCAAAAACTTTTTTCAACCCCTAAAAACTACCCTTAAAATACTCCGATTGGGCCCATTTTAAATAGGTTCCGTGCGGTGATGGATTCCAACGTGTGTACCAAATTTCGTTCAAATCAATTAAGTCTTTCGAGAGTTATGCCGCGAACACATATATATATATATAAATAAATAAATATATAAATATATATATATATATATACATATATATATAAACATTTCCAAAAATGATGCCAAAGTGTTCAGGAGGCTATGAAACGTCGAGAAATTTTGGTCCGACCCCTAGGTCCCGCCATCCGACCGACGCCAATAGTGTATGTGCCATATGGCAAATACACTAATTAGTTCGAACTTCAAAATCAGTCTTGAACAACAACTACTAACGAGAAATCCAGCTTTGAAGGGCGTTTTTAAATATGAATACGGCATGAATATGCTGGAGGAAACGTTTGGTTTATTTTAAAACCACCAACTGGGGGCATTATCTCTGGTTAAAATTAACCTTGAACTCTGAAGTGTTCAATTAAAGCATTTTGACTTGATAATAAAACTCAATTAATTTTCAAAAAAATATTTTTATTGTGATTAGCAACATACAATATGTTTTATGCTCCTTGATGTTAATTAATAGCTCTGTGTACACATACAATACCTACAAATTTAACGACAAAATAAATAAAAAATTCAAACTAAAGCACAGAAGCTATTATAATAATATGTATATAATATACATTTTATATCAAACCATAACTGCTAACTGGGTGTGAAGTTTTTAGATAAATCGCACGGCTAGTTTTATAAATTGATCCAATGATAGATCATGGTTCAAATATACGAGCTGAACCATAATTTTACGAAAAACACTTTTTTAAGCCCTATATACCACAAAAAAAACTTATTTTCTTTTTTGAAAAATAATGCGATTTATTAGCAATACATTTTATTTCGATTGTGGTTTTTGTGATTTTTTCGAACGGTGTTTATAGATTTGTAAGTTGAACAAAATATAATTCTGCTTATGAAAATTACTGAATACTAAGTTTTAATGAGCACAGCTGTAGTCACTACAGCTTTATCATACAACATTTTTTCCGTCCAGAAGTTTCCTGTTAAATTTTCTTACCAGGTTTGCGAAATTCGCAAAATTTAAATATACTAGATCAATATAAATCTGAAATATTGCTTTACTTAGCGTTTACACAAACAATAAAAATCAAATCAAAATTAGTTAAGAATCAAATTAACGTGTTTGCGATGAGATTTTCGCGACAATAAGCATACAATCATACATTTAAAAAGTAATTATTGTATACATCATGTTATAGTATCAACAAAAAGCATATAAGGCTAGATTTGGTTAGTGTTTATACCATACTAAATTGAATTTACATATTTTTTTACAATCTAATAACTTAATGTACATGTAAACGGCAAATTACATAATATTTCTGTGGGACAATAAACCTCACATTTGAGTAATTTGAGCATTTAAAAAAACATTAGAAGAGCCAAAAGCTGAGATTTGAGAATTTACAAAAATTAGTCTGAAAACGTCACACAAGCTTACAGATAAGTATTTAGAATTGATCAGTGAATTTCTAATGCATTTAAGAGTCTGCAGTTATTCAATAAAAAAAGAATAGTACTGAGACGAGTGATTTTATTTTATTCTGTGAACACTCCATTACAGGTGTATAATGAACGTCTACAGTAATCTAATGTAAACGCACCAATTGAAAAAAAGAAGTGAGATCAATTCAATACTTACATTGTTGTTTGAAACACTTAAATTTTAGTTATTCAGCTTCTGGATTGAAAAATTTGTAATATTTAAATTAATATTATTTATATATTCATTTACTGTTAATAAGTATATCAATATGTATTAATATTGTATAGTTTTGTTAAAAAATGTGATTTTTGTTATAATAATATATAACGAAAAAGAAAATTCAATAAAAACCAGTCAATTTCTTCATAATATGCACACAGCACTTAGGTATATTAATATAAAATTAAAACAAAACATTGGATTTCAGTTAAGGGTTTACAACAAGCACATTTCCACGAGATGCTGAAGCTTTATCATCTGTTTCAGTTTCTTTAATATCATCCTGACCACGTATTTTTATGTTATGCTTTTCCTTATATTCATTAATTTCATAACCTTTTTTTGTAAGCTGTTCTTTTATAGCTTCTATCACTTTTGTTAATTGTTCTTTGTTTGTTAATAATATTGGCATTATATCTTTTACAGTCCTTTCACAAAGGACTCCTCCGATCATGCGGAAACATTTGCGATCTTCGTTGACAAGTTTTAAGGTTTCGATGACGATTCTGTAAGCAATAAAATAATAACATGTTTTATAAAATACAAACGAGGCAATTTCCCAGGAATTCTGTCTAAATTTTTGTTGGGAATTCTTCGACCGTGTTTACCTAAATATGTACCGTTTTTGAAGCATAACTTTTTATGCGAGTTCGGGCTACTTAACGTTTACTATGTAGGGAGCTCTCAAGTTGATTACCTACTACTATGTCTATACTTAACTTATTTCATTTAGAATTAATTCAACAGCCAAAACGTTTTAAGAAAATTTTTTTATTTCATTTGACCTGTTTGCAACCATTTGTACATAAATTTTAAATAGTACACTTACATTTTGTATTGATCAATCAAATATTCAGATTGTAGGCCCAAGTTTTAATAATAAAGTTCTTACGTCTCCAATTTTGAATATGTTATGATGGTCAATACAAAATTTGGATAAAATTTGAACGAGCAATTAAAACAAATTTTAATGCAATCCTTGTGTAGCAAATAGGAAAACTAATTTACTCTAGAATATTTCTATAGATAAAAACGTGAATCTATAGCGTAGATGAGCTGCATATAACGTCTGGAAATCACTTTGTCAGTGATGTTTTTTTACGTACTCCTAAGTCCCACAGGATTTGTCCTTATTGCAAAAGCTAGGTTAGAGTTTGCAGTCACTTAAAGTTCCTGATAAAAAAGTACAGGACTTCCGAAATAACTTTCTATTACAAAGAATTATACAGATAAAAGTTAGCATTACTTTCCGTGTCAATTATATAAATATTTACGATATTATAAATCCACATGTGTACCTACTTGTGTTCATTTAAATCAAATTCTAATTCTGACAGTTTGTTGGCAAGACCCCTTTGCTCATTCCTAAGAGACTGAAATCCTGCATAGATTTCTTCTTTGGACTGCGGTTTTGTATTTTTCTTATCTCGCTTTTTACTTTCACTTGCCATTTTTGGAACTCAAAATTTTTTTCACTAGACAAAAATGTTATGAACACAGAACAATGAACGATCACGATTGAATCACGATCACCAAAAAAGGAGTACACTGGTTACGTTCAACTATTTACCGATACGTTCAATGAAAGGTAGTCTGCCGGTTGATTAAATTTTAGAGAATCAGAAAATTTAAATATTTTAATAAATTTTGATAAAAACACTACAGTTTCTATTGTCCAATTTACTTTAATATTATTTCTTTGAACACAGTTTTTTAATTTTTATATCACATTAATTTATTGATTAACTGAATACTCCCAGTAGCCATTTTGAAACGTAAACAAGCATGTCGGATAAGGTCATTTTTGACATATAAATTTAAAAAACATCACTTGATCAATAATTATTTTAAACAATATTTTACATCAATAATATAATAAGATGCAATTTTAATACTTTCGTAAATATATAAGTATTTAAAATAAGTTTTTTTAAGTAATGACTACTACGTGTGATGTTTTTCAATAATATATAATTGACAATAACCAATAATTTAAAAAATGCGGTTTGTGTAATGACAAATTAAATCAATAAAAAATAAAGTTTCTAAGATTCGTTTCAAGATTTAAATGTGAATTAATGAAATATGAGTATACATTTATTTACCTAAAATACAATATATATAAAAAAAAAATACTGGAAAAGTCATTGAACTCTGTACGTGTGTGAAATAATTTTCAACTTAATTAACACTACTACCTAAATATTTAAAAATTGACAGATGATATCCTTGTGTGATTTATCTTTAAAGTATTACATATTTAAATTTGTATGGGTAGCGAGGCTGCACAAGACATGGAGACCGAATCTGTGAAGTCTGAACAGAGTTCCAGATCTCGACGTTCCAGAGGTCATCGTGATCGTAGCAATCATCGACAGCATTCTCATCGAAGCACCAGGTACCTAATTGCTAAGGATACACAAATTTGAAATATCATCGACACCACCCAATAAGATCTGTAAAAGTGCTTCTTTGCGAAATATGTAATTTAAGAAAATATATTTGTTTACAAGAGATTTAAAAATGGAATGATTCCATCTGTAGTTTATCTGTTCATACAGTAAAAATGAAAAAAAAACAGGCCATAATGTTGTTTTAATTACTTAACTGTAATAATACTGAAACATATTTTATTATTCGCATTGAATGCCAGCTAGTCTAATTTAAGTCCCGATAGTAAGTTTAAATTTTTTTTAATTAGGAACCCGTGTAAGATTGCGTTTTTTGTATTTTTTAACAAAAGTGAGTTCACAAACCGATAAATGTTAAAACGATTACTATTTTTTTTAATAGGAGTAATAAATCTCAACGAAAACCTGAAGATATGGCGCCATTTCAAACAGCAGTTACTATGTCACCTGACAATCGTGACGGTCAAGAAATCATAGAAGTTCAGATTTTACCTCAAGACGATAATTGGGGCGAAAACACAACTGCCGTAACTGGTAATACATCGGAACAATCTCAGTCGATGGAAGACGTCAGTAATTGGCCTGGTGAACCAGATACAGGTCTAAGTTTTGTATGTCAAAGGTATATAGGTAGTGTTCTCACTATAGTGTTATCGATAGCAGCGTTTTTAAGTCCATTGGCAATGGTCGTGTTGCCGAAACTAGGATTTTTTCCTGCATTATCGTCGTCTACATTAGGATTACAACAACGCACAAAACTGCTCGCTTGCGGAGCAGAATGTAAAGGACAGCTTGTATCGTTAGCATTTAAATTAGTTATTTTAGCTGCGGGCGCATGGGCTATATTTCTACGAAGACCAGGCGCAACTCTACCTCGCATTTTCTTGTTTAGAGCCGCAGTACTCGTTTTAGTCTTTATTTGTACATTTTCATATTGGTTATTTTATATCGTACAAGTAACTGAAGCCGCTAGAGCAGCTATTACTCCCGAAGATTCAGTTGATTATAAAGCTTTAGTTGCATATGCGTCTAGTTTAACCGACACTTTGTTATTTATACATTATTTGGCAGTTATATTAATTGAAATAAGACATGTACAACCTACGTATTATATTAAAATTGTTCGTAGCCCTGATGGCGAAAGTAAAGCATACGCAATTGGCCAATTAAGTATTCAAAGGGCAGCTGTATGGGTTTTAGAGAAATATTATACAGAATTTCCAATTTATAATCCATACCTTGAACGAATACCAGTATCAAAATCGCGCAAGCAGTCGACGAGTTTTAAATTTTATGAAGTAGATGGAGTAAACAATTCAACAATACAGCAGAGTCAGTCACGAGCCATGCTGGCAGCTCATGCTAGACGTAGAGATTCTAGCCACAATGAAAGATTTTATGAAGAGCATGATTATGAACGCAGAGTTAAAAAGCGTCGTGCAAGACTCATCACAGCTGCTGAAGAATCTTTCACTCACATTAAAAGACTGCACAATGACCAAGTGTCTTCAATACCAATGGATCCACAAGAAGCGGCGCAAGCAATATTTCCCTCTATGGCTCGTGCATTACAAAAATATCTTAGAGTGACGAGACAACAGCCCAGGCACTCGGTTGAATCTATATTAACTCATTTAGCAAATTGTTTAAGTAATGATTTGACACCTAGAGCATTTCTTGAACCGTTTTTAATTCAAGAACCAGTTTTACAAAATGAAAAAGAACAAAAATCTATTCAGACATGGGCATTAATTTGTGAAGAATTACTTTCTAGACCAATTACGCATGGAATTACATTTCAGTTGAGACAAAATGATGTCTCTTTGTTATGTCAGATTAAGAAATTGCCTCATTTTAATGTCACAGAAGAAGTTGTTGACCCAAAAAGTAATAAATTTGTGTTAAGACTGAATTCAGAGACTTCGGTGTGACCAAAAAATCACCGATTAGTTTGATAAAATTTGATATTTTCAACTATTCTGTTTTATAAAACAACAGAAAAATTAAGGTGGCCATAGATCTAGAAAGCCTGGAAAAATCGTGGAATTTTTATAAATCATTTAAAAATCAGGCGGAAAAACACATAAATTTTCTTATACAACGAACTAACCATGCACTGATCTCTAGGAGTCGCGCGCTGTACTACGTACTACAACAAGCGGTATTCTTACTTAGCACATGATATTCGTTTGCATGTTTTGCAAGAAAAAGAGACCGCTTACCACTTAACGAGTATGCAGAAAAATGCCTGGGAAAACTATTTTAGGGACTGGAAAACCTGAGAAAAACCAGGATTTTTTTTCAAATCTTTGTGGTCACCCTGGAAATATTGTTTGTTTAGTTTCATCCTGCAACAGTTATTGGCTGGACCATTTTTTTTTTCATAATTATCTGTTGCTTTGTTTTTAAATAAAATGGAAAAAAGTATATTCCTTTAGAATTAAATCGATTTAATGTTGTGGTGCAATGTGAACTGTTTATATGATTTATTTATTATATTATAACCGTACTCAATATTGCATTTGCTCATACCATTTGATCTGCTCACTTCAACAGATACATTATTGATTGATTAATGATTATTGAACTACATTGATTTGTGACATTATCGTAAATACAGGGCGGGAAACTAGTTGGGTTTTTCGGTGGTGGGGGCGTCCTCAGTTTTGGAGACGCCGTTCGGAGTACACTTTACCTCCGCTGATCATGATACGCATTTTCCGTGGAACCTAGACAGATGACTACCACAGTAGAAGGCCCCTATGGGGAACCAGTAGAGTCAGAGACTGCTGTCACATTTGATGTTCTTGTTCGCAAGTTTTGTTTTTGTCAGTTGAATGCGCATGTAACCTGGGACAGAGTTGCGCGTTATAGAGTTCGCTAAGCCAATGATATACAAGTGCTCTGCCGCTGAATATCTAAAGAACGGCACTTTTCGAAGGAATGCACAATATGTATTTTTTTTTATAAATTATTGTTCCATTATATTTATTATACCCCGTGTCCGGTCTCAAAGGTGAACATAGGGATTTAACATGGTATTGTTCGTTTTTGCTGATTTGTGTTCGCCAATTCAACGTACAAGAAAGGTAATGGTACCTATCGAAAGATAAAATTATTGCCCATCAAATGATTCTATTTCATATTAAGTAGGCGAAAAACAAAACGCTAGAAACTCTTTTTATAACAGATTGAGATATTGTTTAGTTGAAAATGGGGGGGTTATTTGAATATTTATTATAATTTTATTTTCTTTATTAAGTATTACTTTTCTTTGTTTAATAATAAAAAACCAATTAAATTCTTCATTACTTAGATAGGTACCTGTTTGTTTTCTTATTATAGTCTATACGAGTGGAAGTAAAAGCCAAAATACTTAAAAATGGCACACAACGTTAATTCCCTATGTTCGACTTTGAGACCGGACACCCGGTATTTAAATATAAAATTAATATAGGTAGAATCAGATATAAAATTAATATTATTTTTTTTGGCTTTGGTTATTTGTTCAGTGCATAGGCATAATATAATATGTCGGTCCTGGATTCCAGGCTACTGGGCATTTCAACAAGGAGGTAACGTGCGCATTACATTTAAGTCAAAAATATTGTTGAGTGCAAAAACTGTTCCCTCTTTTTATGTTTACAGCGCATGTGCCATCAGGAAATTAAAAATTATTCAGCTTGCGCGAGTTACTATGTAGTATGCATACTCTGAAACAATTCACCAGTGTACATTCGAGTTTATCTAGATTCTAGATCTATAGATAGTGTCAGTCAATGTTATCAAAAAATGTATGGTCGGTTGTGTGTCTGTTCGATAAATACATTGATACCTGAATACTAACTGGATAGCTGATTCTTGTTCATTCCATTCCAGTGAGTGGAGTATTCCCAGTGCCACTTGTAGGGGGCTATGTACTAAATATGTGTGCATGTGTCGAGATCTCTTGATAAATCTAGCAAACACGTTGAAACAACTCAGTATCGCCACATGGGAGGTTATGTACTAATTATTAAAATGCGTTTTCACGACGAATGTACAAAGCTTTGTGCTTTTCATGGCTATTAAAATGGTGTGAAATTCCCTAGCCGATGACTATTATCGAATTGGTCCAACCCGTATCGGTGACCGACAAATCGAATTTAAAAATTGTCAGGTTTCTGTTCCGTATCTGTGATGGTGATGAATAAATGTATTTTCTTAAAAATTGACTTACTTTGTTTTTATGAATGGTCATAACCGGAGTCGAAATGTGCGCATGCTTTGAGACGTTCGTAAATAACAAATTTTTAGTATGT
Source organism: Mongoloraphidia duomilia (assembly GCA_039654895.1). Taxonomy (NCBI): domain Eukaryota; kingdom Metazoa; phylum Arthropoda; class Insecta; order Raphidioptera; family Raphidiidae; genus Mongoloraphidia; species Mongoloraphidia duomilia. The sequence continues at coordinate 65,404,499 of CM077516.1, forward strand.
GATCTCTCTGTGAGAGGTGCTAGTGTATCATCATTTCAGCCCATGAATAAGCTATCTAGTTAATATAATAGCCATCAGTGGGTAAATATAATAAACTAAAAATTACTTTGATCAAATATTTTGTAAGATATCCACACGGTATGGTAAAACATACGCACATGAATAGGAAAATATCTCTGATATAGCATTTAATGTTAATCAGCAGCCAGTCAAAGTACGTAAATTATTTGAAAATAAATAGAGAAATGTTTTTATCATGAACGATAGCTTAAAAGATTTGTATCGTGTAAATTTGACTTTACATATTAGTTTTTTAAGTTACGTTTAAAAAGGATAAGTTGTACTTAGTAATATTAGAATAGGGGTATATATCGTATATTTGGATTCTGTGAATCTGCTTGTATATAATTTCTATATAATTTTTCGACACAAACTACTTAAATTTTTTATTACTATAATATATTTTAGTTAATTAAATTTGTATACCTAGTAATACAATATAAGGCTAAATGTTCATATACTAGTATATCATAATCCATTATTTAAATTTGACACAATATGTGTTAAAAATCAGAATTCATGGTACACAAATCTTGAAAGTAATAAAACAAAAAATATTCAACATCGGTTCAGCTGGTTTTGTTGTATATTTAATACATACAGATAATTTTTAAGTTGAGGCTTCCTTTTACCAGGACATAAAGCTATAAAAATAAGCATTTTTTCATTTACCACTTTTCCGAAATATCAAAACTAACGGAGGTACAGTGTGTTAAAGTTTCAATTTAATAAATTATAATTTAAAAAAACTAAAAAACACGCTTTAATGAACTAAAAAGTAAAAAATAATTAATTTTAAAAAAGCGTGGGGTAGTATGAAAATATGATACAAAGCACCCCACGCTTTTTTAAAATTAATTATTTTTTACTTTTTAGTTCATTAAAGCGTGTTTTTTAGTTTTTTTAAATTATAATTTATTTTTGCTTTTTAGTCCTGGAGATCCTGGTCAGGATAATGGGACAAACTTATGGAATTATTGTATTGTCGTCGGTCCTTGATAAGTGTGCAAAGTTTAAACTAAATCTGACCGTTCAAAGTTGGTCAAAATCAAGTTCAAAGAAGTCGGTTACAAACTGACACACAAGCCCGCAAGCAAGCTCACAAACATACAGATGAAGCTAATATAAGCGTGTTAAAAAATAAAATTAGTTTACAAAAGTTAACCTAACCTTCGAACTAAACTTATGTCCGGTTTATCGTACATTTTAATCACGATGTTTTTTAATCACACTGTTAAATGGCGGGCTGCTATGGTAACGAAACGCAGCAACGAATTAACACGTTGCTGTCAAAATTTAACAGTGATTAAAAAAACATCGTGATTGAAATGTACGATAAACCGGCCATTAATCTAACTTAAATGATAATTTTGTTGAAAATTATCACAATCCACGCTGTGTATCGTTCAGCGCGACGTTACCATTGTTCGGTTATCACGCGAAGTAGCGAAATTGGTTTGCCTCTAATCGTTGTTGCAGCCTCCCATATGCGCGCAATCAATTCCTCCCTTGTTTATACCGGAGTTTTAAAAACTAAAGATTTCATGTAACCCTACAGAAAGAAATCATCACAAGGAGTGAGGTCTGGTGACCTCGGAGGGTCCACGCTACTGGACCATTTCGGGCCTGGTACCTCAAACTGTAACACCCTGTACCTCCGTTAGTTTTGATATTTCGGAAAAGTGGTAAATGGAAAAAATGCTTATTTTTTAGCTTTATTTCCTGGTAAAAGGAAAGTCTCAACTTAAAAATCATTCTGTATATGAATATGGTGCAAAATGGCATATGGCACGCACACGGCAGACGTATTTTTTTTATAAATCGATATAGGTAGTCTGCCAGGAAATAATTTTTATATAGAAAATTTTCCGAAAATACTCAATGTAATTTAAACCTTTCCAAAGCAATAGCTTTTCTTTAGAAAATTTTATTAAGTTTATATTGAATTAGTAAATAATAATTATTTATTTAATTGAAATGAGTGTTGAGTAGACTGAAATAGTCCATTTTTTTCGAATAATACGATGTTTGACTGGGCAAACGCACATATTGTCAATCGAATCTTTAGACAAAATAAGAATAAATTATTACTTTTAAGTAAACATTAATTGTTGTGGAATTCGGGAATATATCGTCTATTTACAAGCAAAATACATTAAGTTGAAAATCTTGATTTAAAGAAAATCAAATTTTAAAAGTTCATGATGTCATAAGAAACAAGGAATTATTTCAGACTAGCTGCCCAGTCTTGTTGTGCCTGGGTGCAAATCGCTGTTTTCGCTCACTACTCATCCCCGTTTTGTGATAGTGCAATATATTATTATATAGCCTATGTTACTTCATATTCGTCAATAAATAGGCCTTGAAACAATGAAAAAAAATTCAGATCAATCTAAATTCTCGAGTTAGGTAACATAGATACAAATTTCTTTTATATATTTGTATATAGATAATTTTGGAATTTTTACTGTCAGAATTATTCATAAAAATCACACTGAAGTGAGTTATTGTATTTTTCCTGACAAAAATATGTAATTACTAATTTGAGATTTAGCGAAAAACGGAAAAGATGGATTTTAACATAAGATGAACACGTGCGATTTAATGGATGTCACTAATCGATAGAATGGAGAAAACCTGAAGAAGTGTAGATAAGTAAAGAATAAATTAATAATGGCTTAATGTATTTTGCTTGCAAACTGACGATATGAGATTTTGTCTCATATTTAACCCATTAATTAATATGAGATAGATAGGAGACGTCGGCCAAATGTATGATATTATATTGTAAATTGTATGAGATCACTTGTAATTTAATACTTATTTTATGCATTTTAATTTGTACTTTTTAACTGCATTTTTTGCGTTGTAATATCTGTAAAACTATTTATTGTTTACTAATGTACTATACAACTCAGTATTCTAAACTAGATGTAGCTTTTTATATGCCATGTGTTTTTTCAAAAATGTATAGAGAATGATAAAATATAAAAAATTTACTAGATGTGTGGTTTTTAAAACTTTTTTTTTATACATAATGGACGATGGCCCGACTCTTGTCTTTGGTCAGTTGCCGATTTTTTTAAACTTAAAATTCGATTTTTTTATTTCAGTGAAAATAAAATATTTGAGCCAGGTACGTTTTTAAAATTTGTTTTTGGTTGAGTCTCCAATAGAAACAGCGTGGGGTTTAGACAGGGGCATCGGTTTATGTATGCCGGCTGGCGGATTCTAATACACAAATGGATTATTTGTTGTGTTGAAGACGCTAATGACCTGAGTTGTCGACGCGTCTATAATCTACAATTAATTAATTAGACAGGGGCAAGATGGACCACTGCTCTGGGCAGCAAGTTTTGATAATAGTGTATTGCCTATATTTATATTTCAATTGGGTTTTTAAATGAATTTTTTTTTTTTACTTAAATGGAAGGACCACATACAAGTTTTATAGCAAAACTGTTTTTATTTAATTTTTTTGCTTACTAATTAAAAAGTTATATTTAAATAAAAATTAATTTTTAAACTCAGTTCCGATAACGCGCCGAAAGAATCCGAACGCGTGTGACGTCATTATGTTATCTATGGTCTTTGTATCCATGGTTACCAAGTTAAAAATTTATTATTTTTGATAGTATGTGTAATACATATACACAAATACCAACAAATGCAGACACATTTTAACATAACGACGTCACAAACATTCCTGGCGCGTTTTGAAGTCACGTGATATTTTTTAAATTTTTATACATTTTAATTAATTTTTAGTAATTTATCTATAGCTTTAAAAAAATTTTTCTTTTCGATTTTCAATATTATTTATGTTAAATTATTAGAAAAAATTAAAAAATTAATAATTTTTTTTAAACTTAAATACCTAATTAGCGTTTTTTTAAATAAATGGAAAATTTTACAAATTTTTAGCGATCATTTAAATTATTTCTATTGAAATGTACTCATAATTTACAACAGTCGCTGATTTCTCTTAATTGATTTGAACAAAATTATTTTGCCCGTGGGCGAGAGGGAGCAATATTAGATTGGTGGCCCAAGGGCGGCACCTTGTGTAAATCCGGCCTGGAATAGAACTCTGTTTATATTGGGCGCTTTCCGGGTAGCGACACAAGCCGGTTCAGGGACATTCTGCTGGGGAGAATATTGAATAGTTGAGTCGAAGTCTTCTTAATAAAATGGATTACATTGTATTTAGAACCTTGCGACAGATTACAAAGTAGGTAAGTAATCTAAAAATTATAGTACTTAAACGTAAAAATTAAAATTATCGTATCTTATAGATAAAGACACTTTCATTATTAGATATTGCATGTTTGTTTATGAATGACTAAGGAGTGAATTTATATTTAAATGCTTGCTAGTATTTTATATGCAGGTACTTAATTAAAAATCTGTTTTGTTAATATCGAAAAAAGAAACAAAAGTTACGAAATGTTTAGAACGGCTTCGTGTGGTATTTTAATATTTTTTAATTTAATGTTAATAGTATTTTCTAAGACACTGTGTGAAAATTCAAAGTGCTCATGTGTGCAAGAAACTGATAAAACTGGAATAATTGTAAAATATATCGACTGTTCGTTGCAAAACTTTAATGATATACCCAATAATGAAACGTTACCATATTTATCTGTGTCACTGGACTTCTCTCGCAATAAGATTCGAGTGTTAAATAATAGTAATTATTCACTTTATAGTGAAAGTGTAAAAAAGATGGACCTTTCAAAAAATAAACTTGAAACTATTAGCAACGATTTTCTAAAATTAATTCCAAATTTAATAGAACTTGATTTGAGTTACAACGAGTTACGTGTTATTTCAAATGATTTGTTTATAAAAGTTAATAAAATACAAAGTTTGAATTTTAATTTCAATAAAATTAAAGTTTTACCCAACAAAATATTTAATCCACTTCCCGAATTGAATATTTTACTGTTAAGGAACAATTCTGTTGGAGAATGTTTAACAAGTGGTATAAGTGTTTTTGGAACTGAAGGATTAAGCTTGACCCCAAAAATAAAAATTTTAAATCTACAAAATACAAATATTACAACTCTACCATATCAAGTATTGGAAGATGCTACTCAACTAAGAGAAATATATCTTTCAGATAATCCGCTTAATGAATTTCCAGATATCCCACCAAAGGTCGAAATTCTGGATATTTCTGGCACAAATATAAATACCCTGTCTCCAAGAAAATTACGGTCTCGTTTAATAAAAACTTTAGTGATGAAAAGGATGCATAATCTGACAGAAATTGAAGATTATGCATTTATGAATTTAGCTTCAATACAGAGCATTTCTTTGGATGATACTTATTCCTTACAAAATTTCAATCCGTTATCATTTGGAGCAAATAATCTTCTGAACGATTCTCGCATTCATCCTTTAAAAAGTCTATCTTTGGCTCGATGTGGTTTAAAGGAGCTTAGTGAGTCACTTGCTAATTTCTTCAAGAAAATTGACTACATCAATTTAGATGGAAATTTTTGGCACTGTGACTGTCATCTTGCTTGGATAAAAGATTTGAAAATATTTAGGGATAACAATTCTGAGTATTTAAGGTATGTATATTATATTTTATTTTATCATTATGCCCTTTCCCACCAATAGATATAATCATATAAGTAATTGCTATATTCTTGGACAAGAATAGAGGGTCAATTTATACGTATCATTGATACGTAAATAGATCCTTTATACTTGTCCAAGAGGCAAGAATATAGCGATTACTATATCTGTTGGTGGGAAAGAATGTAGTCTTTACTCCCAGCTTCGCTCGCGTTTATGTTGGTTTTGACAGGAATCTTATCTTAACCAGAATGTATCCGGTTTCGCTGTCTGGTGTCTAGGTTCATTTCGACAATCGACGCACACCCTGTATCTTGACGTGTAGCTATATATTTTAAGCTTGGGTTTGAGCGTGTGCCAACTGGCAAGTTTCCTCAAAATAGGTCCAGCCATACAATCATACAGACAAAAATTCTCGAAACCTGTTTTTCCGTCTGGATATTACGTTGACCGTGTTAGCAATAAATTGTTAATTTGGGGTCACTTTCAGAAGCCGGATTAAGGGTTTAAGAGGCCCGGGGCTAATGGAAAACTGAGCCCCCCTCAAATTTTTTTAATCCAAATATTGAAGCTATTCATCTTCGTGCAACCCAATAATTGTACATGCTGGCTTGTTTTCAATTTATTTAAAAATAAAATTATGCGTTTTCAAAAATATCACCGTCAATTGCTACGCACTGCGAACTTTGAACAAGCAAATATCTTCGTAATGGCTTATTTTATGACACATGTTGTATATCTAACTTTTTTGTTTATTTTGACTTGCTGAATACATGCTCCAAACCCTGTATATTGAAATACGAAATAAACGTATTATTTGAATTTGTTTTTTTCTTACTTTATTGAAGTAAGGAGTTCACTCAGGTCGCCTTAGAGGCCCGGGGTTAGAGCCCCCTTAGTCCCCTCTTTAATCCACGTCTCGTCACTTCGTATCACTTGTATTAGATAATTATTGTAAGAACGGTGCATTTAGCGTACTGCAACGCGTACGACGTACGCTGAATCATCAAACAACAAGGCAAGCAACGTGCGTGATGTCGACATTAAAATAAACGATTAACAAATCTACGAGTAAAATCGTCATCCACGCGAGCGAAGCCAATTATTCAATAATACTAATATAATCTTATTACATGTTGTACATATAGGTGCAATTCTCCATTACGCTACAAGAACACCCCACTGGTACGATTACGGAAGACTCCACTCGTCTGTGAGTCAAAATATGCCAACGTTGACTTGATCTACGAAGTGTTGGTGGTTATTCTAGTGGCACTGATCATTACACTTATTGCCCTGACAATATATCTCGTTATGCTGGGATCTTATTCAAAGAATAAATCGCAGTACGAAGGTCAAGTGGGTCCTTCGTCTCCATACAGAAGGATTACTATTTCACCAAATGATGCCGAAATTGTGTATTTTTCTAAATAGTGTTGATCCCATACACATCCAGGGGCGCCGCTAGAAAATTTTACAGGGGATACGTATACAGGGTGTTGAATCGTTTTGCGGGTAATAGGGATTTAACCCGTAAAATCAAACTTTTGCGATTTCCTGCTCCCCTAATTATTTTAGGAAAAATATCTTCGACTAAAAGTTTTAGAATATAACATTTTGCATCTAAATCATTAAACAAAATTAATTTTGCATGCTTTGTAACGGCAGAAATTTGAACTTCAACAAAATGATGACGTTTTAGCTGTCAGAATAATTTCTAATCATTTTGTTCAATTTCCATGGCTGTCGCTATCTGTTTTTGAGGTAATTTATACATTTTCAAATCAAATTTCTGCTGTTACAAAGCATGCAAAATAAATTTTGTTTAGATTTAGATGCAAAATTTTATGTTCTAAAACTTTTATTCGAAGATATTTTTCCTAAAATAATTAGGGGAGTAGGAAATCGCAAAAGTTTGATTTTACAGGTTAAATCCCTATTACCCGCAAAACGATTCAGCACCCTGTATATACAGAAGCTGTATTAAAACAGTTTATTTAGGTACAGTAGGGATGCACAAAACTGTTAAAACATCGATGTTCACACCGAACGCTACATCGAATTAATAAAATCGATGTTATAAAAATGTAGAATATATTTGTTTTAGTACCTATACTAAATAGTATTTATTAATTTCATTTCAAGTACCGAATTGAGATTTTTTTTACAAAATAGTTAATAATAAATTATTAAAAAAAAATAATATACAAACTTTCCACTTTTTTAAACTGAAATTGTTACTGAAAAAATAGAAAATATCGAATAAACATCGCAAAAAACCATTGATGTTGACCGATGTATCGAAAAAATAATATCGATGTAAACATCGAAACTCGAAGACAGAAAATCGATGTTTTTGAAACATCGATGCAGCATACCTACGCATTTCTAAGGCACAGACACAGTCATCTGTCATTCTAGGATTTCGAAAAATGAACGAAAGTGTAAAAAATTGCCTAAAATATGCGAAAACTGCGAAAAGACCTAACTTTATAAGCATAAAAAATATCTTGAAAAATATTCCTAAATCTCGTTCTAAAAAAGAAAAAATATATTGACTGTATATCAATAGGTCATAGACTAAAAAGGCCCTTATCAACCCTTATCCTTTATTTTTTTGAATAGGTACTCGTACTTGGAATATTAATTATTTTTTTTTTTTTAATATATGATTTGTTGGCCTTTGTTACGTAGAACAGTTAGCCACGTCCAAATTAATTAATTGAATACCTAGCTAATAAGTAATAATATTATGTAATAGTACCTAACTCATAATACATTGATAATTTTATTTTACGTATAACTAAACCAGTGGCGTAACTACAGGGTAGCAGGATGAGGACCGGCAAAAGTCCAGATGCCCCCGGCTTCAGGGGGCCCCCCGGCAGCTAACAAAAAGTGGATTTGCAGCGTACTAGATTTCGTTCCTTCCATTATCCATATTATTATACTTCCTGCTCTTATGCTTATCTTGAGCGTCTATAATCTACAATTCATTCATTCTTATGCTTATCAGGGAATTTTTCTCTCTATTAATCATGAAGATAGGAGGTGGAGGGGATAATGAGCAACGTTGATTTTTGTCTGCAAGTTCAAATTAATGTTCGATATGCCAGAGGGCTCACCATAAAATGTGCCAGGGGTCCCAATTCATAGTTACACCACTGAATTAAACTTTAGGATATATTATTATTCTTGTGTTAACAGTTAAAATAAATATATGTACGAAATTACCTAAATGGTCTTTTTTTAATTTTTAATTTTATTATGGCCCGTTAAAAAATAATCCGACTTGCACCAGTGGGTTTGTATGTCGGAAATTTTTTTAAATTTTGTTTTTCCAAAATTTTCAATCCTAGTTTTGGCGGTCCTAGGTGGAAGTTAGTGGTCTTTTATAGAGCCCATCGAAAAAAAATCTGTGTATGTAATGGCAATATTCAGAGACGGCTGCGCTGGTCACCCCTGAATGTTAAAAAGTAGGTAATGAATAGATCAGAATGAAAACAAAGTCGTGAAAAAAAGAGACAGTACAACTTTTAGTAGCACTGTACCCACTGGCTGTGATATAACATTTCGGCGGTGTAAATTCCAATTTCAAACATTCCAAAGCCTGCTTAAATTAAGTGTTAGTCAAAGCTATCATACAAAATTTAAACTAAAATTGATCTAACTGCGACCTTTAATTTGTAACAAGTTGCATTTCAATATCAAAGCAATGATGGCCTGTAATCGGCTACCATTATTAGTGCCAGCTCGTTAACGTCAACCCTCTATGTGCTTTAACCGTGTCTATCTATTGTTGCCCCGCGACTGTTTGAAGTGAGCTCTACCTATATCTGATACCTTAATCGAGGTTGATACTAATGTCAGTCGATACTCGAATTCGATACCGTTACAGTGTTCAGTGGCGTAGCTACCGGAGGGCTAGACGGTGCCGTGCACCGGGGTCCCCAAGCTCAGGGGGCTCCTTGGACATTGACCATCAAACCTCATATTGAACTAGCAAAAAATTCTCCCATTTTCAGAATGTAAAAAAAAATAGGTAGCAACACGACTTTAATCATGACAACTCATTTGAAAAAATACAGGGAAATTCTCAACAAGTTCCGACTTCTGTTCGAAACTTGTGGGGAATTTCCCTGTATTCTTTCTGTTGTTTGTGCAGGGTTGCCAACTTGAAAGATTCACCGTCACATTTAGCGGACTGGCAATAAGGAAACGGTCTATAAAAATAATCCGTTAAATAAATTAAAACTTTATTGCAACAAAAACCTTTTATAGAAAACTTTATATTATTTTATACATATTTATATTTTGACTTGATAAAACCTAAACAGTTTAGTTAGGGCCCCAGTTTTTTTTGCACCAGGGCCTTTGGTTACCTAGCTACGCTTCTGACAGTGTTGTCAAATAAATACCAATAATGAAACTGTAAAGGGGTGATTTTCCAGTAAGATACCTTTTTTAAAGAAATTTAATCAGTCTCTTTAGGCATATTTCTGCGATCTAGTTCCACTCAAAATCTTCATAAAAGAAACGTTCCATGTTAATTCCATCCTTAGAACTATTTTGGGCAAACTTAGTTTAGTAAATGAAATATCTTGTGTATATCGCTGGACAGACTGTATAATAAATGTAAATATTTGGTAGTTACTGCTGGTTGGGTAGACGAAGGTCAAATTACATTATTCATGCGTGATGCGATGCTCTTTTGTTGCCAAATTATCTTTGTACGCAGCATTACGCGCGTAACTTGATCTTCTTGCATCAATGTATAAATAAAGTGAAGCGTGTATATTATCATCATCGGGGCATGAGATTTTAAACAAAAGCAAATGTTTTATGCTGAATTTGTTAAAACCATATTTGCAACAGAACATCATATCGGAACACTATTGCGGGTATCAGGTCACGTTTGGGGTCATATGATAGGTACCTACGTCATAATGTTACAATGAATAATGAAAGCTTTTATGGCTATTTTTGGTTTCTTGGTAGTGGTATGTGGTACCAACACGCAGTTACATTTGGCATCCCATTATATTTTTGATATAGACAGCTATATATTGTGGATTATAGACGCTCGACAATTGAGATCATAGCTATTATATGTTGCGTTATGTGCAGGCTCTATACCGATTATTTCAGAGAATAATTTTATGTGAAATTTTTTAACCTCGTTTTTTCCGTTTGGTTACGCATGTCGATTGTCGAGGTCGCGTCATGTCCATTTGAAGCGATCGAACAGACCAGTACTCATCGAAAAGCAGCGACGTTTATGTTCATAACTATATTGTACGTTTATATAACTAATATTGTACGAATATTCAGTCGAGCAGCACATCAAATTCCCATTGACCACCAATGATAGAATCGGGATTCTTACGTTCAATCATGGTTCGAATTACATTTACCAAAACCTTGTAAACAAAATTATATACTTTCGACGATTTTTATTACTCATTTATTAAATAAATAAAGTTTCATTTGTACTGTGGTTTCATAAAATCGCAACTAGTTTTTTAACTTCCCATTGGAAGTTATTGTAATATGGGCCCGAAAATCGAAATCAAAATGTATAACAAATTTTATGTTTCAAGGTCACTACACTATTTTTAGAAAGATGCCTGTGTGTGTGTACGTATATATGTGTCCATTTCTTTCTAAGACGAAATCTCGAGAATGAAAAATGAATCGACTACATTAGGGTGCCAATCGACGCTCATTAACGTAAATATGATCTGAAAGAAATTTTTTCAAAATCGGTTCAGCCGTTCTTTTTGTGTGTGATGTGGCGTTTTTTGCGAAGTAAAGGGGGTGCAGGGGGCAGTTCCCCAAAAAACGTACGCGAGAGGGGTGTTAGTGCAATGGTGTTTTTCGCGGGATGAAGTTTTCCACAGATCTCAAATTTGCAACACTTACCTACGCTATTGCGCATGTCATAAGCCAGGATCGTTAGTTATGTACCGAGGGCTAGATGCTTGTCAAATATACCTTTATGTCAACAAAAAATTCAGCATAAACAGTTTTGCCTTGTGGTCACAGATGTATTTATGTATATGTAGAGTTTGAAATAATAACGAAACTTTGAACAAAAGTGGTACAAAAGGCTTTATCTTCGGGCCTTAAATAGTGTTTGATTGAATGCTGGATAAGAACGGATTTCTCGTTTAGATTATAATATTATAGTTTAACAGTGGTGTTCAGTTTCACACCTCTATGTTGCACCTTATCGGGCGCATCTCTTAACTTGTCACTTATCATCACACCACAGATCACTACAGCATCGTTACAAAATCGTGAAAGTAAAAATATGTGTATCCTACTGTCATTTAGTTTTGTCATTGTTCTGCTTATAACAGGCATGAACAACCTTTTCGGCTCATGACCCATTATTCATCAATCAATACCTACATATATATTATTACTAGCGGTACCCATCCCATCCGGCTTCGCCCGGGTGCAATACACTACTCACTCGCTTCGCTCGTTCGCTTGAATATTATAAATACACTACTCACTCGTTTCGCTCGTTCGCTTGAATATTATAATTACGAACAAATTTGATTACCATAAAAAAAGTTATAGTGAGTCAATCTTAAAAGATAGACATATGCTGTCGCGGACTTTTTTTAGAACTTTTAAAGGGGAACAATGCAAAAAAATGCAGAGCTATATGTTTTATTACTATCCCACAGGAACTAAAGTATACCTAATCAAATTTCATGAAAATCCATTCAGCCGTTACGGAGCTAAGTGGTAACAAACACACACACACACTCATCACACACAAATTTTCGTATTTATAATATTATATATCGGCCCGGTTAGGCTTCGCCCTGGTAGTTTTCGTTCGCTCAAATTATTATTATAGCCTAATTTATTATATAATTATTATGTCCTAAAGCAACGTACCACCCAAGGGCGTCGCCAAGGGGGGGAAGGGGGGCAGTTGCCCCCCCCCCCCCTAGAGATCAAATGTAGCTAGCCGCAAAGCGACCAAAGTGCGAGCAATTGACTTCCTTACCTATTAATAAATTCCGCATCGCATGAGAAAACGTAAATAAATTCACAAGGTTCAATGTATATTGTATAAGAAAGTATTGAAATATTCAGAATAACATTAAGATTTTGACATCCGTTTTAAAAATCGCCGCCATTTATTGTGCTGTCGAGGGCTTGTGAAGTTTTATACATTGATATTAGAACCGTTCTTATTACAATCGTCATCGAGGCAAAGACTTCCAAAGTGTAACGCTTCATGCTCTCGGCGTTCATATTTTTTATCCTCCATAATATTGCCCCATTGCCCCCCCCCCCCCCTTAGTCATAAGCTAGCGCCGCCCTTGGTACCACCTATCGCACAATGTAAAAAATTTGAAATCGGTTCAGTAGCTTCTGAGATAACCTTCCACAAACAAACTCACAAACTTTTCCTCTTTATAATTAGTATAGATAGAGCATATTATGCACATATTATATAGATACAAGAGTATATCACTAGGGGGGCGGTTTCACCATATAAGGTATTTGGCCAGTATCATTAAATATCAAAACTGGGTCAAAACGACATTACAAATTATCCATGAGCAGAGGTAGGATTCGAACCAACGACAGTCTGATTCAAAGGCCAGCACGTTGACCAGGCTGTCCTCAACAAAACAAGTTGAATGATTTTCAGTTGTTTTTTTTCCTTAAAGTTTCTGAAGTACCTAATATCATTTTGTTTGCATGACACGGTCATTAAGAAACAGGGGTTGTGGAAAGCAGACGTCGAATACTTACCCGGCACCCGACACCCGGTGGTTGAAGAGACAGCTCACAATGCTGTGACATCTGATGACAAGAAAAACACTCGAAAGACATTAGCGCCACTTAGAATGGTGTAGAATAAACAAAACACTGCACACATACCTACCACTTAAAAGAAACTACATAATAGGTAGTACCTATGTAGTAGTATATTTATAACATCTTGTACTAAACATTCTTAAAACAATAACATTTTTCTTTCCAGCTATCTTAGTTGTCATTGATACAAGCGACTAGACCCTGCAGTCAGGGTCCATTCTGATTGGTCGAATACCCCATTTTGATGTCTTTTGACACACGCACACAGGCCTAAACGAACGTAACAACTAACTAGTGAACTCTATATACTAATATGGATAGATGATAGCGAATAAAAAATGGGTTTTGTATGTGGAGAATGTTCAAACACATATTTTCAAGACAGGCATTAATGTTCACAAAATTAGAATGAAAACTTCTGATAAGGCTTTTAATCTAATTCTTTCTATAAAAGTCGATCAATTTTCTGACATTTCAAAATAAAACTTAATTAAAATTTATTTTTCCATTCCAAATTTTCAAGAACACTGTTAATTTTGGACACCTATAATATCTCAAATAATAATATTAAATTCGATTTTATTTTGAATGGCAAAAAATTTATCGACTTTTATAGAAAGAATTAGAATACAAGCCTTACCTGAAGTTTTCATTCTAATTTTGTGAACATTAATCCCTGTCTTGAAGAATATGTATTTGAACATTCTCCACATACAAAACCCATTTTTTAATCGCTATCAAATATCCATATTAGTATACAGACTTCACTAGTTACAATTGTTACGTTCGTTTAGGTGTGTGTGTGCTAGTCAAACGACATCAAGATGGGGTATTCGACCAATCAGAATGGACCCTGACTGCAGGGCCTAGTCGCTTGTGTCGTTGATAGTTCACCCATTTACTGTGTACTACAGCTGAAACTGTTTTACAATGAAATAAATTATGTAAGTAATAAAAAAGATTGTAGAAAAAAATGAATTTTTGTGTTATAGGTAAATATTAAAATTTTATATTACGTAAGTCCACTATTGACATTATTGTATAGCTGATGCAACAGTGACGTCAGTGACGTAGCCATGAATTTTTTTCATGCGGGCTCATATCTAAAATTATGCTCAGCGGCAGGGGACTAAAAAGTGGGACACGAAATATAATGAATGACGACAGACAGTGTTCACTTGTAGATTTTGGGGGGACTTCCACCCAACGAGTCTCCTCTCTGACTACGCCACTGATCGACATCGCTGTAGGTATAAAATAAAAAAAACTTTTGTTAAACCTCCTTCAAAAAGGCACTAAAAAGAGGAAAATAATGAAATTTTGAGATCTGTGCCAATTAAAATATATGAAGTTGGTTAAAAATTAAAAAGAAGATATTAATTATTATATTATACTTTTTAACCGACTTCATATTTTAATTGGCACAGACCTCAAAATTTCACTATTTTCCTCTTTTTAGTAGCTTTTTGAAGGAGGTTTTTTTTTTGTTAAAAAGTTTTTTATTTTTTACTTTTTAGTGTCAAAAAGTAACATTTACCTTAAAAAATCACACGCCGTTACTTACTTTAAAATATATACGGTCGAATTGAGAAATCTCTTTTTTTTGATGTCGGTAAAAAATATTTTAACGCACTAGCTGTATCCGCGGTTTGGTCACCCTCGATTCGTGCATAACGAGATTTCTACTGCTTCCTGATGACCTATCGTATAATGAAGTGTACCTTTTTTTAAATTAACCATCACCAATGGCCTCAGAAGCATAGCCTCGCATGTGCCAGCACTGATTCCAAAATAACAATGCTATTGTAAGCTTATCATATGATTACACAGAAATACTATTAACGGCACAGAATTTATTTAGAAGATCATAAATTTCGAAGCTGCCAGATTCCAGAACATAACAAAATATGTTAACTGGAGACACCAAACCTTTTTCGAGTGGGAGCTGATGTAGGTACCTTTAATTTCGACTTTAGCTATAAGGATAAAAAATGATTTTATCGAAATTGAATCAGTAATTATCGGTTATAAGCAAACAAACATACAGACGGACATTTTTTTTGGAAAAACAATATTTCTACTTGACATCAATAATATAAAATATATAGACTATCAGTAAAGGAATTTTGGGAAAATTCTAAAATTGCATATAAATTTTCCTTTACAATTTTATTATACAGTGCATTTGATTCTGATCGGCATATTGACATTTTCGTTTGATTAAAAATAGTAGGGTCAGTATTTAGCCCACTATTTGCCTAGAACTTGAATCCAATGTTAATCAAATGGAGATATTTTACATGTAAAATCAATATGTCGGTCAGAATCAAATACCTTGTAGCTGTAGGTCTAGGTACTAATCTGTAATCTGTATGTATAATAAATCTTAATTTTATTTGTTAATAAAAATATATGTACGTTTTTGCGTTCTGACACTATATTTACATCAGAGCCGTAGCCAGAAGAAGGCAAATCAGGGCACCGCCCTGACAGGCGAAAATTTTGCCCTGACAGTAGAGAGTTTCTAAAACATTATGGCGGCGAAATTTAAAATTTTGCCACTTTTTAAATTTAATAAAAAATCTATTGTCACTATAGCGACATTAAAGATAGAATAAAAAAATTCTTTAGTGTTATATAAAAACATATTTTGGCATCGTCACAATATGTGTAATGAAAATGAAGGCAAACCGGCAACGGTTTTTTGAATAAATAGTTTTTGTAAATATCATGACGTGTTTTCTTACTTGCATTTTAAAAATGTACTTTGCGTTAGTGTAATATATTTATGTATGTGTGTATTCATTCTCTTCAGTCTTAAGATGCCCTCTGACTATAAAGTGCTAGGCCCTGACAACAGACACACTCTAACTACGGCCCTGATTTACATCCCTATTAGCGAGGTCATGGTATTATAAAATAATTTAAAATTTATATTATACATCAGCTATTTTACAGTTCTGTTTCAGTCGCTATAGGTTCATACAATAGGTTATGGGTAGCGTAGTACAGGACTTTAGGTAGTAGGTAGTGAAGGTACATAGGTGAGGGAGTATAGTCGAGTAAAGCACAATAGCAATTCGGGGTGAGCCAATGTAATAATCTAGTTCAATATAATGTAACGATAACGAAGTCTGAATATGGAGTTTGATGTTCAGTGACCGTAATATGCACATCTCAGTCAGTCCTCATAGTGGGTATATATATATACACGCATACAAATCCTTACTTGCAGTATCCTGATCTGCAGACGGCGACACTATCTGTCTCACTCGCAACGCCATATCTATTCCACACGATAGACAAAGACATCGCTGTCATCATCGTCGTCATCATCATCATGTCATGACAGAACAACGACGGAAGGGTACACACAATCTCTTCCTGCGTCTCTGAGGGTCAAGCCGAGCGGAACAATCTCGTTGAAAAGAAATTTCCTTTTTCAATTTTCATTTCTGTTTTGTGTCAATTTCTTACACTTATTTTCCTCCGTTGTAGTCTATATGAGGGATGTATCGCAGGGTAGGTACAATATAACAGAAGTTACATATACACAATATAAAGGTGCCGGACATAGTTCTCGTTACCTATAACCAGGTGAACAGTGTTTCTCAACATGGAAGTTGTGTTGCTTCTTGTTTTTTACTTTTGTCGCATAATACTATTTATATAGTGATTATGGGTTTTGCTTTATAAAAAGACTATCAAAAATGCTCGTTCTTGTTCTTTTATTCCCTATACTTCAGAAGTTCAGACTTTTCGGATAAAGAATTTCTGTAATTAGACTTGGGCACTATCTACAGCGTGTCCACGAAAGTTCTTTACAAATGGATTTTTTTTTTATTAATTATTGGAGCAAAAATTTTTTCTGTGGAAAAGTTCTGCTTCGTCCAAAACCTCTAAAACACCAAAGAAATTTTTTTGGAAGAACTGTTCTTTGTATGGAGAGAGATGGAGGACGTATTGAATTCTGATTTATAATTCTGAATAAATAATTACTTAGAAGTTAGTTATGTTATAATTTTGAATTAAATTTGATTATGTAACTAATTTTGCGAAAATCTTGAATATCACAGATAATTTTAATTTTTAGTAAAATAAAACTTTTTGATTTCCCTCGTATAACTTTAAGCCGAAAAAAATTTTCTTTGGTGTTTTAGAGGTTTTGGACGAAGCAGAACTTTTCCACAGAAAAAAATTTTTGCTCCAATAATTAATAAAAAAAAATTCCATTTGTAAAGAACTTTCGTGGACACGCTGTATAAGAGCAATTATAGCTATATATATATAGGGTGTTTCCAGATATTTATTTTATTTTAATGGGTGATAGTATACATAGATCAAAAGAAGACTATTAGTGTTTAAAAGTTGTATGATAAGAGAGGAAAATGATTACCTAAATTCATATTCTTATGACATGATGCTAATTTATGGGGAAGTGCATCAAAATTGTATGATATAAAAAACGTAATTTTATTTTATTAATTTTTTGTATAAACTCGACACTTTTATTTTTGTCTGTGGTTATGTCCAAATTTTGAATGCGAAACCTATAAAATGAAACGTTTTGAGAAAAACTCGAAAATTCGTAACATTAAAATTAGATGTGAAGAATGAAGATAGGTATCTATTATTGTTGATAAGGATCTGTTTTTTTAAAAACAGAAGCTGTAGTGATCCTGATGATATTTAAATAATTTCCTAGAGACAAACGCTTCATGTGGCTTAACTCTTAAAGATCCAATAATTGAAATGCAATTAAGTACTGTTTTAATGCATTTATTAGCTAACGTTTCGTAATATATCTGAAGATGTAATTATATATTACGAAACGTTATAGCTAATAAATGCATTAAAAACAGTAATTGCATTTCAATTGGATCCTTGAGCCACATGAGTCGTTTGTCTCTACGAAATTATTAAAATATCTATATAGTAAAGTCTATTTCATTTCATTCTAGTGAACGTGTGGAGGGATGAGGATTAGGGTTATTTGAAGCGATGTGTCTACAAAAAAGTGTTTTTTCGCAAAGGTAATTAAAGATAAATCTTCTTTTGAATTGTGCTACAATATAAATTTTATAGAATCATCTCCGGTATACCCTAAAAAAATGCTCAGCCAAACACGATCAAAACGTCGAAAGAAAAATTTCATGTTACTGAAAAATTTATTGACTTGCGAGACAAGGAAGAAAACTCAATGTAAAGGAAAAACAATTTCAATATAGGTACTAAGTACCTATATAAGAAAATTTCCGAGTCGAAGAAAGCACTCCAATTTAGCTGATTTAGACCTTCAAGTCCTCCATGATAAATAAAAAAATCTTATATTTTTTCAAATTTTAACATCCTGTATCTGGAAAACAGAGCCGTTGCGGACCCATATGAAGGTTTTGTCTTAAAATGAATAATAGATTAATTCCTTAAAGTTTGTGCGCATATACTTAATTAACAACCTGTAGGTATTGTATAATTCATAAATATTGTGAACCGCTGTCTCCGCTGTATTTTATTTCTCGCTACAATGCTTACAGAACTAAGAAAAAGAGCGAGATTTGATTTCATTTGTTTTGCCGAGATTCTTTTGTTTCAGCGATGCGACCCTATGGAGGTACACGGCTGTATGGGCATTAGCTATACACAAATGAAACAGAGAAAGACAAGCGTGCAGGTTCTATGTTTTGTACTGCTCGTACAAAGTGGATGCTGTATAATAAATGTAGAATTTTATAGCTTACGTTATTCTGAATGGTCTAATTCTTTTATTTGTTCAGTGAATGTATATTACCTACGCTATGAAAATGTAAGAAACTACAGTAGATTATTATCGATTTATCTACTGCAGATTTTCATTAATAATGCTGTTCCACTGAAACTATGTTTTATGTTTTAAAAAGCTGCATTTTTATTTATATTGAAAAATGTTTTAGCTGGGTTATCTATATATTTTGATAAAAAACTTTTTGTAGAATATCATTATAAATTAAGAAAAAAAATACGGATAGATTATTATTGTAACTCTAGGTAATATCCCTCTCCCCTTATTGCAGTGTAATGTGTACCGTGTGTACGTATTTTATGGACGGGCCCCAATAGTTATTCCTTGATTTGACAATATACCAATATCCCTATTCCTTATAGAAGGCTCTGACAGACGGCCACAGATATGTACGGAACCCTAAAAATGAAATTATGTTTTCGTTTGTCAGTCATTCATTCTAGATCTACTGAACCGATCAAAAATTGTTTTACACTGCTTAAAAAGCCTATACTTCTTCCCGAGTGACATTGGCTGTATACCTACTATTATAAAAAGGAGGACGAGCATTAAGCGGAAATGTAAAGTAATTCAGGAATCTCGTATGCGTTTTCCATTTTAATTCAACTGAACACACAAAGCGAATATCCCGCTTTATAACCATCCCGTATTAACTCGATTGAATGAGGCAGGGACAGTAATTCCCGGGCAACGCCGGGTAAATATGACTAGTTGGCAATAAACATTGATCGTCTGAGGCCGAGGGTCCCTTAAGTCAGTCGGACTCGGATCCCTATGTTGTAGCAAAATTTACACATATTATGATATTAATATAATAGAAAATATAATTATGAAAGTTTTACTAAACTAGAAAAAAATTTAGACTATTTTTACTTCCCACCTCTACTATGGTAGGGAAGTAATGGATTTAGTCCGAAAAAAAATATTTCGAGATTTTAACAGATCTTCACGTTTTGACTTTTGAGACCCTAGCTAATCGTTTAAGATCATTTTCTTGACTGTTTGTATGTGTGTGTGTATGTGGTCAATTTTTCGCCTTCGATATCGTAAAAACGGAACAACATACGGCCATGCTGATTAGGGTGGGTCAAAAAAATCAATTATTTTTTTTACAAGTGACACGGAAAAAAAAACTCGGGTCGCAGTGCCAAAACCCTGCCGACAATATAGTGTATTTGCTAATACAGGCCTTGTGGCTTTAATACGTGAACTTAAGTTTGTTTTTGGACAAAATAAAAAATTCAACCCCTTAATACATCCCTTAAAATGATATTTTTTTCTTAATTTCAATATTATTATCATTGCAACCTCTGTACCAAATTAAATACACCCTTCAGTAAGTAAATCAATATCCGCAAAACTAGTTTTCATAAAATTTGTAAGTCCGGTCCTATCGGGCCGATTTTATTAAAATTTTAGCAGCACATTTTGATCTTTACTAAAAGATTAAATTTCAATTTTGAAACAATTCTGAAATTTTTTTCGGTATTTTCGGGCCCAAAAACTTTTTTCAACCCCTAAAAACTACCCTTAAAATAGTCCGATTGGGCTCATTTTAAATAGATTCCGTGCGGTGATGGATTCCAACGGGTGTACCAAATTTCGTTCAAATCAATTAAGTCTTTCGAGAGTTATGCCGCGACCACATATATATATAAATATATATATAAATATATATATAAATATATATATAAATATATATATAAATATATATATACATATATATATAAACATTTCCAAAAATGGTGCCAAAGTGTTCAGGAGGCTATGAAACGTCGAGAAATTTTGGTCCGACCCCTAGGTCCCGCCATCCGACCGACGCCAATAGTGTATGTGTCATATTATGGCAAATACACTAATAAGTTGCTAGACACCTTAAAAAAATTCTCACCAAATATGAGCTCTTAATTTTAATAGGAAGATCCTCCGCATCACAGTTTTTTATTTTTTTCTCAGTCCAATAGAAAAAAATTCATACCTCATCATTAATTGATTGTACAGAAAAATGTTTTAAGAGAATTTTGTAGGAAATTGAATGCTCTACAAAAAAGGTATCTTATATTTTTCCGTAAACCTCACCATTTAAAAGATATTGAAGATTTAAGTTTGATTATTTTAAGACAAATTTCATTTTTGTTTATGAATTTTATAACTCGACAATAAATCCCCCTATATTATTAAACGAGTAAATCTTGTATATATATACTAGCCGTTACCCGTGGCTTCGCCCACGTATATTTCGATTTATGATTTATTATCCCCCCCGCGAGAAATTCTCCTCCTGCGAAGCGAAGCCGGGCTGGTGGTGTTTATTCGCTCGAATTTTATAATACATAACTCACTCGCTTCGCTCGTTCGCTCGGATTTTATTAATACATTACTCACTCGCTTCGCTCGTTCGCTCGAATATTAATTAAACATAACTCACTCGCTTCGCTCGGTCGATTTTTGTTAATACTGTAACAAAACTCGTTGGTAACTTTGGTAAATATTTTATTTATCTATTCTTTCACAACAGTGACAACCGTTTACATGCTTTGGACAATTATTGTTCCTCACTTTATTCACTGTTCGCTTTTTGTCTATTTTTTCCGTTGGTCAGTTTTGCTTGACCGTTGGTCAATTTTTGTTGACCAACACTTCGTTACTACTTGACCACTGCTTGACCACTATGTGTCCACCATATGTCTGTGGCACGTATATTGTTCACTGGGTCCACTATATGTCTGTGGTGGTAGTATTTATTTGCCACCTGCAGATATCTTCCACACTGTCTGTCACTTTGCACCAGAAGATTATCTGCACTTAATCACTCGAAGATCTCGTCTGTCACTCTCAAATATCTTCCACACTGTTTGTCACTTGGTACTGGAAGATTATTTGCACTAGGTCACTCGAAGAACTTTTAACTCGCTGGTGGTCTATTTATTTCTTGTCGCACTTTTCACGTCTGCTCTCGTTGAGAATGTATACGTGACTCTCCTGTTTCATACTTGCTCTTGCCTATATGAACTTTCCTGGTCATTTTATATCCATGGTGGCGGGTTTTCTTATTGTTGTCAACCAGAATATTTCTTCGCGCTCAAGGCTGCGTGATCCATGTTAAGCCAACGAATCAAGGCTGCAACCAGCCTGCTTAGATTCGTTACATTGCCTCCCTCTTAGACCTGTCCTGTCCCAGGACAGATTACAAGCACGAAAGAAGGGGTCATGTCGATAGTGGCATCTCTCGCCTCGGCTGCATGTTCCTCTTGGGTAGAAATAGCAGTCTACACTCTTCTGTTGGCTCATGTGCGTTTTCAGCCCGAAACTGCATACCAGGATGTTCACTTCAGTATCTTCAAAGATTACTTCCAGCATGTTTCGTACGACTCTCCAATCCAACTGATCGAGCCCACAGCCCAGCTTAGGGACCGCTAATTTCTTGACACCGTCATGAAGTAGGTTGGCCTTTAACTCCATTAGGGTGTTCCACAGATCCACGTATGTAGGTTTCTGGTAGACCAATCGTTTCGTCACCAAATAGTAGATAGGACGGCACTGTTCTAGCAGCCGTAGTACCCTACCGACCGCAGGGACTTGTCTCCATAGTTCCTCTTGGCAACCCAATCGTCGTCGGAACTCACCCGCAATCCCTCTGGACATGCGCAGGTCCGCAGAGACACAGTGAGCGAGTGAGTAGCTGTCGGGGACACCAAAAAGGTCCTGTCGTTCTTCCTTGGTTACACCAAAACGGGCCTTTCTGGTCCCAGAGAAGTCGGCCATGAAATTTTCAAACTTCTGTCGGTCGTCCTTGATCGTTGTTTGCCCGACGATTCTTCTGGCCTGGTGGTCTTGTTCAGTCGTCCTGGCATAGTCTCCTTCGTAAGGCGCCAGTCGATTGGAATGCACTACTCTTGGTTTCCCTTGTGGCAACTTCCGCACACGATAGACGACATCGTTTATTCGCTTCATTACTAGATATGGGCCTTTCCAATCTTGTTGCAGCTTTGGCGACAGGCCACGTCGTCTCCGTGGATCATACAACCAAACCAAATCTTCTGATTGAAATCCACCATCTTGCGCTCGCACGTCGTACCGACTCTTCATTCGATCACTGGCCAGTTGGCTGTTCTTGCGGACTCGTTGATGTATATCGTCCAGCTTCTGTTTCAGTTTTGCGGCGTAGCTGTCTCCTACGACTTCTTCTTCCACAGGTGGTCGTCCAAACTCTAAGTCGCAAGGCAGTCGCAGTTCACGTCCAAGCATCACGCTGGCCGGTGTTTGATCGGTAGTCTCGTGAACTGACGCGCGATAAGCCATCAGAAACAGATGCAAGTACCGGTCCCAGTCTCGTTGGTGATCGGAAACAACTTTAGCTAGGTACTTTCCCATCGTCCTATTCATGCGTTCCACCATTCCATCAGACTGTGGGTGCAGCGGCGTAGTTCGTGTTTTGCGAATTCCAAGCAACCGGCACACGTCACCAAAGAGGGCGGATTCAAAGTTTCGGCCCTGATCTGAATGCAGTTCCATTGGCACTCCAAACCGACTGAAGAATTCTTTGACAAGCACCTCTGCCACAGTCGTCGCTTCTTGGTTCGGGAGCGCATATGCTTCCACCCATTTAGTGAAGTAGTCCATCGCCACCAGGATGTATTTATTTCCATCGTCGCTCTCGGGGAATGGTCCGGCTACGTCTATTGCCACTCTCTCCATTGGACTCCCCACGTTGTATTGCCTCATGGGTGCCCTCCTCTTTCCCAAGGGTCCATTTCCGGCGGCACACAATCGACATTTGCGGCACCATTCTTTGACGTCCTCTTTGCAGTTGACCCAATAGAACCTCTCTCGGACTTTTTCCAGGGTCTTCTTCACGCCGAAATGGCCTCCCGAAGCCCCATCGTGAAGTTGTCGCAGCACATCCGGCACTCGGCTTCTCGGTATCACCAATTGAGACCTTACGCTCGTGCCGTCTTCATTTTCCAGTCTTCTCTTCAAGAGACCGTCCTCCACCTCCAGCGAGTTCAATTGGGCCCAATATGCCTTCAGCACTCTACTGGACGAACTGACGGCCTCCCAGGCTGGTCTTCTCACGTTCCGTTTCCACTCTAGCACTATCTTCAGTTCCGGATCCGCTTCTTGTTCCCGCCTAACTTCATTGGGCAACCACTCGTCGTTTACCAGGGTGGTTCTTGAAATGCAGCAAGTCTTCACTTCTTGGCGAGAACAATGTTGACAATTTTCTGGACACGGTCTTCTTGAGAGGGCATCGGCATTCCGGTGGATGGTGCCCGCTCGATGTTCGGTGTCGAAGTCGTATCCCTGCAACCGCTCGATCCATCTGGCAACCTGTCCCTCGGGGTTTTTAAATTGCAGGAGCCACTTCAACGCAGCATGATCTGTTCTCAACAAGAATCTTCGGCCATATAAATACTTGTGGAAGTGTTCTACTGACTTGACTACTGCCAGCAACTCTTTCCTAGTTACGCAATAATTTCTTTCAGCCTTTGACAGGACTTTGCTGAAATAGCCAATGACTTTCTCGTGCCCGTCTTGAATCTGGGACAGCACACTACCAATAGCCAGATTACTTGCGTCGGTATCCAGTATGAACTTCTCTTCTGTGCGTGGATAGCTCAGTATCGGTGCCGTTACCAGAGCGCGTTGCAGGTGTCGGAAAGCTTCTTCGCACTCGTTGTTCCAGACGTATTCCCGTCCATCTTCAGTCAATCTTGTCAAGGGCTTTGCAATGTTCGCAAAGCCAGGGACGAAACGTCGGTAGTACGTGCATAGTCCAAGAAAGCTCCGAACTTGGTGCTTGTCTTTCGGTGTTGGCCACTCTTGCACGGCTTTAATCTTCTCAGGGTCGGCTTCCACTCCTTCTCGAGACACAACATGTCCAAGATATTTCACTTTCGTCCGGAATATGTGGCACTTCTTCGGACTCAACTTCAGGTTGGCTCCACGTAGTCTTCGGAACACCTCTTCCAAGTTCTTTAGGTGTTCTCCGAACGTGCGACCAACCACAATCACATCGTCGAGGTATACCAAACAGGTCTTCCATGACAGACCCCTCAAAATGGTCTCCATCAGGCGCTCAAAGGTAGCCGGTGCGTTACACAACCCGAAGGGCATGACCGTGAATTGCCATAACCCTGTGCCGATTGTGAACGCTGTCTTCTCGCGGTCTTGAGGGTCCATTTCGACCTGCCAGTAGCCGCTCTTCAGATCTAAGGTCGAGAACCACTGAGATCCTGACAACGTATCTAGTGTGTCATCGATACGGGGAAGTGGGTAGCTGTCTTTCTTGGTCACGTCGTTAAGGCGCCGATAGTCCACACAAAATCGGGTTGAGCCGTCCTTCTTGCCGACCAGAACCACCGGTGATGCCCATGGGCTGCTTGATGGCTCTATGACTCCCTGCTTCTCCATGTCCGTGACGATCGTCTCAGCTTCATCTCGTCTCGTCAATGGAAGACGTCTCGGTCGTTGTCGTATCGGCCTGGCATCTCCCGTGTCAATTTTATGACGTACCACATCGGTTCGCCCTTGTTGCTCATCGTCGAGTGCGAAAACGTCCGAATAGCTGTGGATTAATCTTCGCACTTCTCTTGACTGTGCAATGTCAAGGTTCTCACACGAGCCGATAATCATGGTCGCCAATTTTTCAATGTTTCTTGCGACGGTTGGCCGTGGTACGTCCTCTACACATCTGGAAATTCGGGAGGCTTGCACACACTGTCCCAGCAGGGTGTTCTTCTTCAGGGTCACCGGTGTCGAGTTAACGTTCATAATTCTCACCGGTACCGTCTCTCCAACCCTGACTAGTGTTTTTCCCACTAGCACGCCGTTACGAACCGACTTGTCGTAGACAGGTTCAACTACTCGCACACTTCCTGCCCGAAGATCTCCATCCAGACCTGCTAGTATCATCATATCGCTTCGTTCTGGCAGTGTGACGTCTTCCTGGAGCCAGACTCTGGCCACCGAGTCCTCCCCGGGATGTAGGGGAAGTTCCTCGTCACCAACTCTCAGGACACCTTCTTTCAGGTCTAGTGCAAAACCAAATTTCCGCAGGAGATCCATACCTAGGATGAAATCGTCGGAGATGTCAGCCACCAGTACTTCATGGTCGAGCTTCTGGTTTCCAATGCCGATAGTCATCGTCGTCGATCCATGCGTCGAGATCCTGTCACCGGTCGCTGTCTTGAGCATAACTGTCGCTGGCAATAGCCTCGTGGCTTTGTGTACAACACCAGGACGTATAATTGATTTCATCGCACCTGTGTCCACCAGTAACTGGATGGTCTGGCCAGCGACGTTCCCATCGACGAATATGCTGGCCGCGCGGTCTTGAGGTGACACGGCATGGATAGTAATCTCCGGAGCATACTTTCTCCAGGTCGACGTTCGCTCCTTCTCGTCAACCTTCTTTAGTTTTCCGGCTTCTGTTTTTCACTGGTTTTCGGGCAGTTGCGCCGTATGTGGCCTCGTTCACCGCAGTTCCAACAACGGGGTCGCCACGGTTCTTGGGGATTCTTTTGGCGGCCGGTCTCCCGGAGAATTCTTCGCACCAACTCTGTCATGCGATCTTCGGAGCTCTCGGTTTCTTCCGCCACAGTCCGGACACGTTCGTGACCTCGTGATGCTTGCTTGGCGGCTTCAAATTCCATGGCATGGGCAAGCGCGTCATCTATGGTCTTCGATCGCGCCAGCCTCAAGCCCTGCTGAGTTTCGCCGTCTCGTAAACCATCAATGAACGTTTGTACCGCCAATTGCTCTAGGAACGACTCAGGTGCTGTCGGATACGCCAATCGTATTAAGCGCGCAACATCGGCTTGGAACTGTTGAAGCGTTTCTCCGTTCTTCTGGTTACGGTTCCTCAGCTGTGCGTGGTATACTTGCTGGAGGTGAGCATCACCGTACCGTAACTCCAATCGGGAGACCAACAGGTGGTAGTCGTTTTGTTGACTTGCTGGGATTGCCTGCAGAATGTTTAAGGCATCCCCGCGCAAGGCTACCACCAGAGAGATTACTTTGTCACCCTCCGACCATCCGTTGGCTCTTGCAGCCGCCTCAAATTGTTTGTGGTAGGTCGACCAGGCCACGTTTCCGTCAAACTTCGGAGGTTTGACTCTTATGCTGGAGGTGGTTGTCTCTCTCTCTATCTCGGTTGCGCTTCTGACTTCAACAACCGGAACAGAACGTCTTCCTTCTAGCATTTCCATTCGTTCTTCCATCCTTCTGGCGTTTTCTTCTAGGGTGTCGAGTCGTCCATCGAGCACCCCCATCTTTTCTTCTATTATACTAGAAGTTCCGCATAGTATCGTCTCTTCCATCTTTCTGGTATTTTCTTCTTGCTTTTCTTCCATCCTTCTGGTATTTTCTTCTTGCTTTTTGGCGTTTTCTTCTTGCTTTTTGGCGTTTTCTTCTTGCTTTTCTTCCATCCTCTGCATCATTGTCATCATCAGCGAGAGTGCATTATCATCGACTCCGCTGTCCGACACAGCGAACGGAAAGCTTTCTGGGTCTTCGTCCTCCGCCACTAGCGCCTCTCTGAGCCGCTTTCGCAATACATCGTTCGTTCCTGATGTTTCCATGCTTCTTTTCTCCAGCTCGCGTTTGAGGTCCGCCTTTACCAAATCCTTCAACAGTTTTGTCGTCATCGTTACATCCCACTTCTGACACCAGTGTAACAAAACTCGTTGGTAACTTTGGTAAATATTTTATTTATCTATTCTTTCACAACAGTGACAACCGTTTACATGCTTTGGACAATTATTGTTCCTCACTTTATTCACTGTTCGCTTTTTGTCTATTTTTTCCGTTGGTCAGTTTTGCTTGACCGTTGGTCAATTTTTGTTGACCAACACTTCGTTACTACTTGACCACTGCTTGACCACTATGTGTCCACCATATGTCTGTGGCACGTATATTGTTCACTGGGTCCACTATATGTCTGTGGTGGTAGTATTTATTTGCCACCTGCAGATATCTTCCACACTGTCTGTCACTTTGCACCAGAAGATTATCTGCACTTAATCACTCGAAGATCTCGTCTGTCACTCTCAAATATCTTCCACACTGTTTGTCACTTGGTACTGGAAGATTATTTGCACTAGGTCACTCGAAGAACTTTTAACTCGCTGGTGGTCTATTTATTTCTTGTCGCACTTTTCACGTCTGCTCTCGTTGAGAATGTATACGTGACTCTCCTGTTTCATACTTGCTCTTGCCTATATGAACTTTCCTGGTCATTTTATATCCATGGTGGCGGGTTTTCTTATTGTTGTCAACCAGAATATTTCTTCGCGCTCAAGGCTGCGTGATCCATGTTAAGCCAACGAATCAAGGCTGCAACCAGCCTGCTTAGATTCGTTACATTACATTATTGTTCACCTACGTTATATAAGGAACTCCTGTGCAAAATTTCATGCTTCTAACTTCAAAAATGATGAACTTCCATACAAACTTTCATCCCCTATTTAAGCCCGTTAAGGGATGAATTTTCAAAAATCCTTTCTTATTACTCATCTACGTTATATAAGGAACTCCTGTGCAAAATTTCATGCTCCTAACTTAAAAAATTACGAACTTCCATACAAACTTTCATCCCCTATTTAACCCCCTTAGGGGATGAATTTTTAAAAATCCTTTCTTATTGCTCACCTATGTAATATAAGGAGCTCCTGTGCAAAATGTCATGCTTCTAACTTTAAAAATGACGAACTTCCATACAAACTTTCATCTCCTTTTTAGCCCCCTTAGGGGATGCATTTTCAAAAAAAAATTTCTTAGTGCTCACCTACGTTATATAAGAAACTTCTGTGCAAAATTTCATGCTTCTAACTTCAAAAATGACGAATTTCCATACAAACTTTCATCCCTTATTTAACTCCCTTAGGGGTTGAATTTCAAAAAATCCTTTCTTAGTGGGTGCCTACGTCACAAAAGGAACCTACTGTCCAAATTTCAAGTTTATATCTTCAGCGGTTTGACCTGGGCGTTGTCTGTCAGTCAGTCAGTCAGTCAGTAACGGAACTGTTTTATATATATAGATGTTTCTATGTATCTATATAAATATTTTCTCGAAAACGGCTCTAACGATTTTGATCAAATTTACCGAAAAGGGGTTTCGGGGGGCAAAAAATCGATTTAGCTAGGTCTCATCCCTGGAAAAATTCGTTTTCCTATCGATTTTATCATTTTTAAAAACGGTTTTTTGACCTGTCAAAACATTGTAATATCGTGAGTAGGCTTTGGAGAAAACAAACTACTTTCATTATTTATATGTCAAAATACTCTGACAGAATTTTTAACTTATTTTAAAATAATCCGTGAACTATTTGTATAGTAAAGAATAACAGAAATAAAAACTAAACGTAATTATGTAAGTAGTTTTAACTAATATTTAAATAAATAGATACCTAAGTATGTTATTTAATATTACCTATATAAAATATGTATATTATGTACGTTAAATATAGTATGACGTATAATCTTACCTAGACTTTTTTTCTCAAAAAAGAATAACGATTTTGATGAAATTTACAGAATGGGGATTTTTCGGGGCGAGAAATCGATCTAGGTAGGAATCTTAGTCCCAGGGGGAGCAATTAAAAAAAAGAGTTTTTTTATTTATAACTCGGTCAATTGTCAGATCGATTCGAAGCCTATTTCTACATAGATTTTGTATAATATATCTCAAGGGTTAAAACTGTAAATGAACACTAATATAAGAAGTGTCTTGCACAATATGTAAATAATGACAAATAGGCGGCCCGAAGGGCCGCACTTCTGGCACCGCGAGTCTGTGTAAAAACACATCGATTTTTGAAAACTATTGTTAAGATACATACAAAAAAGTTTTGTTTAAAAATTTGCACGGCGGCCCGAAGGGCCGCACTTCTAGCGACGCAGGCATGCAGTATATCAAAACACATCGATTTTTAAAAACTATGGTGAAGATGCACGAAAAAAAGTTTTGCGCTGCAGGTTTATAGTCTGACGTTTGTTATTAAAAGATATAATATGAATTCTATTTCTTCGAAAATCGATTTTTGTGAGTTTTTCAGTAGGTACCTTCTATGCAAAAAAAATATTTGAAATTTACTGAAAGTTGCTAAGATGACTACACAGAGAAAAAGTACTTCGATAAAGTTGATATTTGGTATCAATGTTTAAAAATGGATTATTGAAACGGCAACGGGCAAGCAGAATTTCATCTGATTCGAACATTTTTACAAGATATTCAATCTATGAAAATCGGTTTTTGCGAGCTCTTCAGTCAACAAAACAATAACGGCGGTAGATTTGAAAATGGCGACCTAAGTAATATTTACAGGAAAAAATGCTTGATTCAAGTTGATACTTAGTTTTTACGCTTAAAAATACACATAGGTATTTAAAATATTTAACAGAAACAATTATTTAAATTATGTTTCAGAAATAAATTCATTTCGGAATAATATTTTGAGAAAATAATATCTCACAGCATACAAGTACTATTTTTTTGAACTCATCCGAGCAAAGCTCGGCACCCAGATATTGACTATTATAAAATGCGCAATACAAATTTTAGTAGGAAATTAACTGCTTTATAAAAATGGTCTCTTATGTTTTGGCGATTAAATTAAGCGTTCAAACTTTCATGTGTACTGATTAATATCTTTTGAACGCTTAATTTAATCGCCAAAACATAAGAGACCATTTTTATAGAGCAGTTAATTTCCTACAAAAATTTGTATTGCGCATTTTATAATAGTCATTTATTGTCGAGTTATAAAATTCATAAACAAAAATGAAATTTGTCTTAAAATAATCAAACTTAAATCTTCAATATCTTTCAAATGGTGAGGTTTACGGAAAAAATATAAGATACCTTTTTTGTAGAGCATTAAATTTCCTACAAAATTCTCTTAAAACATTTTTCTGTACAATCAATTAATGATGAGGTATGAATTTTTTTCTATTGGACTGAGAAAAAAATAAAAAACTGTGATGCGGAGGATCTTCCTATTAAAATTAAGAGCTCATATTTGGTGAGAATTTTTTTAAGGTGTCTAGCAACCTATTTTTCCGTGTCACTTGTAAAAAAAAATAATTGATTTTTTTGACCCACCCTAATGCTGATTGTTCTATTGTGTTTATCAGCCTTTAACTTAGATCTGATTAGATTTTGAGTCAAATCGGTTTAGTGGATCCTGAGTTATTAAAAAAAACGTTCTCAATGTCACGTATTAACATAGGTAAAAAAAAATATTTACATTTTTTTCATATTATAACATCTATAATTCATAGATGTTATAATATGAAAAAAATGTAAATATTTTTTTTCTCTAAAATGTATAGTTTTCGAGAAAAAAAATATTTTACTAAAAAAAAAAAATAAAAATTATACGTAAATCAAGGTAACCATGATTTTTGCTATATTAAGCTAGCCATCAGTAGATCACCAAACAAAAAAGAGGGCCATGCTTTTTTTCAAAGAATAAAAAAAGAGTGTTTATTTTTTTTTTGCAAATATTTACTAGGTGGGAAGTATAGGACTGGTCATCAGTCGAATTTTTTATTATAGTTTTATTCTGTCGTCGTTTTAAAATCTCAACGCTCTGAAGGAACGTTTGTTTTTTCAGTCTTTGAAAAATGGTTATTTATGCTCCGCTCTGTATGCATTATGTTAGATATTTATTTGTAAATAAGCAATATGTCAATCATATTTCTGCAAATCGGCTTTGCAGATCATCGTGCGGCCACCAGTGGGATTAGAATACACTCATGTTGTTTGTTGCTCATCGCAATATGAAATGTGGGTTTCTATTTATATACAGACTGTTTTTTAATATGTGAGAAGCAGCATTTAATTGAAAATATTTAGGTAAGAATACTTATACTATACTTAGGAATCTAGATTTGACACTCTGAATGAAAATAGCAGATTTCTAGGATTGTCACTAGATGGAAATCTAAACTGGCATATGATCACATTAACGCCATGTAAGAGACTCTGCAGTCTGCAGCTCTTATTATGTTATCAGGAATTTGAAGTCTATTTTAAATATTAACCAACTTTTAAATGTATAGGTATTATGCCTTAGTTTATTCATATCTCAGCTTTCATATTGTGTTGTGGGGTCAATCAACTGAAATAGATAGAGTATTTGTACTCCAGAAAAGAATCATTAGGTTGTTATTTGGGTACATGATTAAATAGAGAAAAAGTGCCTTACTCCCGCGTCCTCGAATATGACAAAAGCTATCTAAAATCTATTGAGGTAACTTTATTCTGCTCGTGAAATAGAATAACAAATTTTTAAAATAATTTTCTTTAGCTCTTCAAATAAAGGATTTACGAAATATACCAAAAATATTGAATGTATACCTATCGTTTTTTCCATTAAACTTTTTACTGACATCTGGTATATTAATTATCTTTTCACAACAGAATTTGAAATAGAAAACTGCACTACTTTGTCCATTGAACCTATTTTCTATTATCACAAAAACAAACAACAAAATTACCCGTATAATGGTCAGAAAATTGAATGCTCTGTCGAGTTTCGAGCTTTTATATGAACATTTTTCATTTTTTCAAACACTGGCAAATAGTGGATATTTGGGTTCTCTGCTAATATTTTTCTTCCAATTCCATTGATGGATAATATATATATTTTTATAACACTTTCGATTAAAAAAATCCGAAGATTTCCTTAAATTTGTGTTTTTCTTCTTCTTAAAGTTCGGAAACTGAAGTTGGATCACCTTATATTATTGACTATGTCATGTCATCTGTGCTATGTCACTATGTAATATTATTTCCCCTTTAAAAGACTTGCAATTTATCTCGTATACAGCGGCGTTATTCTGGTTGCATAACTTCAAATGTTTTGTCTGTATAGTCTATATCGTCTATACTTCTATAATATTATACTCTATGATAATACAACTAGAAACTCCGTCCGGTTTCGGTCGGGGTCGGGTGTATTAGATTTGCTCAAATTTACAATTAATTTATACGTTTCTCAACCTAAATTATTAAAAAATATTTTTTCCTTTTTGGTGCATTTAAATAAAAGCTTGTCTCTAAAAAGTTTTTTTTATTAATATTTATTTATTTCCAATAGCGACTTGATATTGCATCGTTTATAGATAGATAGATAGATAGATATATTTGTCAATAAGAAAAAAACATTTCATGACATGTCAAATACAAATAAAAGTACAAATTGAGTATAAAATATAAAATTAAAATTTAAAATCAATTACTGAATATAAACAAAGAGAAGTCAAACGTTTCTTTAATAAAGATTTAAATTTAAAATAAGGCAGTATAGTTACCTGTGCTGGTAATGTATTGTAAAGTCGCAGTGCTGAAAATTCCGGGCTATTATAAAATAAGGACAGATTACATTTAGGTAGAATAATTTTATTGTTGTGACGAGTTTGATAATGATGTTGAGAATCAAGGAGAGAATATCTATGTTTATGTTTATGTATATAACATAAGGAGAAGTAAATGTACATTGATGGAATAGTTAAGATATTGTGTTTAGGAAAGTACTCTTTACAGCTGTCACGAAAACCAAGATTAAATATTATTCTAATAGCTTTTTTTTGAAGCAGAAAGATTCTATGGAGTCCAGCAGTACTACAACCCCAAAACATAATACCATATTTGGCGTGCTGAAAGAAATAAGCATAGTAAACAGTCAAGTCTAAATTAATATCATTGCAGCTTTGATGTATTTTCCGAAGTGCAAATAAAGAATGAGCTAGCTTAGTGCTCAAATTAGAAACATGCTGCGTCCAGTTTAGAGTGTCGGAAATAATAATACCTAAAAAGTTAGAGGAATGAGTAATTTCTAACTGACTATTGTTAGACATTAAAATGAGATTGGTATCATTATGGTTCCCTTGAGATGTATGAAAAACCATGTACTGAGTCTTATTAGCATTTAAGCATAAGGAGTTATCATGACACCAAGATGAAAATTCATCAATAGATGATTGCACTTTATTTTGAAGTTCAAATGGGCTATTAGCAGCAGATATAAAACAAGTATCATCGGCATACATCACTACACGATCACAGGTCACAGAAGAGGGCAGATCATTGACATATAAAATAAATAGTAATGGGCCTAAAACCGACCCTTGAGGAACACCAATTTTTATACATTCGGACTTAGATTTAGAACTAGCAACGCAGACAAGTTGCTCACGATCACTGAGATAGGATGAGATCCAATTTAAAGCATTACCACGTATTCCAAGATGTTGAATTTTAGTTAATAACCGGTTATGGTCAACTGTGTCAAACGCCTTGCTTAGATCAAAAAAAACGGCTGACACATATTTTTTATTGTTTAAGCTTTCCGATATAAATTGGATTAGCGCATGGATTCCATCCTCAGTACATTTGTTTTTACAAAAGCCATTTTGAGCAGAACAGATTAAATTGTTTTTTTGCAAAAACGAATTCATTCTCTTGCAGAAGGCAAATTCAAAAAGCTTAGAGAAAGTCGGTAGTACAGATATAGGACGAAAGTTAGCCATATCAGATTTTTCTCCTTTTTTAAAAACGGGGATGGTTTTCGCACCAGCTCCACATTTTTTCTCAAAACTTTTGTTACATATACCTACGTTAATATTGTTTATTGAGCATGTTGCTCGAGCGCCCTCAAGTATGTAACTCGTTGATTTTCAGAGCCGCCCCTGCATTTATATAGGTAGTATGTATTTAGATATACTGTACATAAATGGTTCCATTCCTGTGTCGTATTATTATAGAATGAGCAAGAGAAATATGAGTTTGAATACAATGATAAATCACATATGTGTGCAATGTAGGTACTATATAGGTATATTATGGATAAATCATTGACTTATAGCAGCCTCAATCAATTTGCCGTGTCGACAATAATCTGTCGCGTGCCACAGGTTCGCCATCCCTAGGCGGCTCATGCGGACTCATCTCTAGTGTAAGTGGGCGAGCAAAAAAATCGATTACAAAAGTACTATACATACGTCGCGGACGCACCCGGGTACCCACCATAAAAAATGTGAACCGTCGTGGGACGCCTGGCAGATGTGAAACAATTTCATAGCTTGAACCCCCCGTGAAAAATTTACCAAATTAAAATATAGCCTATATCACTCAGAGATAGTATATAATATATGTGTAACTTTCCATTAGTGAAAGAATTTTTAGAATCGGTTGAATAGTTCCAGAGATAAGAATTTTTGATTTATTACCCCCCCTCGCGAGAAATTCTCCCCTGCGAAGGTAATTAGTGAAAGAATTTTTAAAATCGGTTTAGTAGTTCCAGAGAAGAATTTATGATTTATTACTCCCCCCTCGCGAGAAATTCTCTCCCTGCGAAGGTAATTAGTGAAATAATTTTTAGAATCGGTTCAGTAATTCCAGAGATAAGAATTTATAATTTATTACCCCCCCCCCCTCGCGAGAAATTCTTTTCCTGCGAAGCTTGTTTAAATTCGTTCCAACACACAGATATTCATCACACACACGTAAAATAGCAAGTGTGTAGTGCAGTAGGTAGGAAGACGCGACGTGCCATCAAAACGTTTTCGCCGGTTTTCGCTCTCATCCAAGCGCGCCATTTAAGATGTTTCACATCAAAAATTAATTTTGTTTGCATTATGGTACCTATTAGTTTTTTATTAACTTATTTCATTCATATGTACGTAACATGTGCTGCGTAATAGTTAATAATGGCCCAATGGGTTAAGACTTATGGGTAAAGTTGGGTGTGCATACAATACAAGTGTTAATTCCGACCCAACCTCAAAAAATATTGACTGCTGACGGGAACTTTGCGTCACTTCCGCAACACATCACTTTCGTGGAATGGTCTAAATCATTCCAGCAGAAATTTTAGGAGGTGGGAGCCAGTAAAGATGTTTACACATCAATAACTTATCTTTGAATGGAAAAATGTTTAAATATGAATATATTCATGATTTATCTATACTTCAGTGGAAAAAAATCGTTCCACATTAAAATGCAACATCTATAATGCAACATCTATAACTACCGAATAAATAAAACTCGCAAATGTGACGTTTTAAGTGAAATTCATTGTATATTTTCTCCATACCTAAACCTAATATTTTAATACGAAAATATTAGGTTTAGATATGGAGAACCCTTAATAAAAGTGTTAGTAAATATCCTAAAGAATACAATTCCAGCAAAAAAATAACCTCGTTGTATTTAACAATCAAAAGCTACACGTGATTGAAGTTAGGTAAAAGAAGTACATTATTTTGAACACCCTGTATAATAAATTCATTTTTTAGGACAGACATTGATTTGTTCGTCCATTATCTAGTGATCCTCAAAATTTCAGTTTGATAAAGGTTTCTGTTTTGGCTATCTCGAATTTTAGGTAAAGGTCTGCACGTGTCAAAAATTTCTAAAAAATTTGAATAACTCAAAAATTATTGAGTTTTCGAGCATGGCTTCACTTACAATTTCTATTCACATTTTATAGATGCAGAATTGAAAAAAAAACAAATAAAAACAGGGTGCTAGATTAAAAAAATCTACGCCACGCTTAAATGGGATATAGGCTGTATAATTGAAAATATTTTTAGGTTATACACCATTAAAATTTATACAACTTTTGTATTTAAACTTCTTTTCTATCTTCACCCAAAATCAATATATCGGCCGACAACGCAAGTTTTGGACACCCTGTATACAGCCAACGCCGACTATCTCCTTTTTTTGTGCGGCACTTTTTCTGGACTGTTGTCTGTTGCACAGTGCGTTCTGTAAGTCAATGGTACAAATACAATGTACACAAACACAATAACAACATAGCTACAGAGTGTCAACTTTTCATTAACATATTATATATGCACCGTTATTACAGGATACATTCATTGTTATAGCTGGGATGACGAGCGATTATATTAGGATATAGGAACGTATCTGGAATTTGTATCTATAAAAAATTGCTAAAACAATACTTTTTAAAAACATACGAATTTTGTTTTTGAAAAGTATTTCAATTATATGACGACCCCATTGATAATATCATGATTATATCAATGGGATCGTCGTACAATGTATTCTTTTGGTGGTCAGATTAAAAAAAAAATTTTTTTTTTATTTTTGGGTAAAAACATATTTTTTTCTTCACCCGATCAAGTGGGGTATCGTATTGTATAACTGATCGAAGCGCGTCGGCTGAAATCTTAACAAACAAAGGATCCCGAAAAGATTTTCGCGCACTTTTGGATCAATGGAATATTCTGACGTTTCAATAATGAAGATCCTTGATGCGCGTTTAGAAGTCTATATATATATGGGTGATGCGATTATTGGAAGGAGTCTCTGGAACGTTGGCGAGAGTGGTTCAGCGAACATTGCATAAATAAATAACAGTAATAAATAACAGTGACAAATAAAAAACGCAGTGAGGAATAACACTGATAAATAATAGTGACAAATAACAGTGATAAATAACAGTGACGAATAACAGTGTTAAATAACAGTGATAAATAACAAAGTGAATATAAATAAATAGACAAACAAATAAACAGAGGCATTGTGATAAATAATACTTAATTGTTAAGTGTTGTGTTAGCTAGTGTAGGTACCGTTGTTCTGCATTTAAATAAAATAAAGATTTTTACCGAAATTACCATACAGTTTTGTTACAGTATGAAAGGGGCAAAGGGCACTTGTTACAGTCCATTGAATGTATTTTTTTAACTTTTTTTCCATTGCCACGAAAAATGGAAAATTGGATCATAAATGATTCAGTTCTCATTAATTTTGCACAGGAGTCCCTTATATAACGTAGGTGAGCAATAATGTATTAATAAAATTCGAGCGAACGAGCTAATAGCGAGTGAGTAATGTATTATTAATATTCGAGCGAAGTGAGTGAGTATTCTATTAATAAAATTCAAGCGAACGAGCGAAGCGAGTAAGTATTGTATAATTAATATTCAAACCAACGAGCGAAGCGAGTGCAGGGTAATGTTTTATTAATATTCAAACGAACGAGCGAAGCAAGTGTGTAATGTATTAATAAAATTCGAGCGAACGAGCGAAGCGAGTGAGTAATGTATTAATAATATTCAAGCGAACGAGTGAAGCGAGTGAGTAAGGTATTAATAATATTCAAGCGAACGATCGAAGCGATTAAGTAATGTATTAATAAAATTCGAGCGAATGAGCGAAGCGAGTGAGTAATATATTAATAATATTCGAGCGAACGAGCGAAGCAAGTGAGTATTGTATTATTAATATTCAAACGAACGAGCGAAGCGAGTGAGTTATGTAGATATTAATAAAATTTGAGCGAATAAACACCACTAGCCCGGCTTCGCTTCGCAGGAGGAGAATTTCTCGCGGGGTGATAATAGATCATAAATCGAAGTAAACGTGGGCGAAGCCACGGGTAGCGGCTAGTATATGATATAAGGGTTTTGTTTTTTGGTCAAACTTACATATATGTATATAAGTTATCTATCCTTATCCTAATCGTATATGAGGCTAATCCTAACTACTTAGTCCCAATAGTAGTTTATGCAACACGTGTCTAAAGTGACGAATTTTATGACAGTCGCGATACGAGCCTAAGTTCAGCTCGCCCGGTAAACTAACACTCGTTTTGGTATAAATGCAACATAACCTTAGGAGAGTATTATAAAATCGCAACTGTCAGATTCGTCACTTTAGCCACACGTTACATACAATATAAACGTAGTACAATATAAACGCGGCGTTAAAACTCAAACGAATCAACTAAGAAGAACCGAGTCCAGAGAAAATGCTTCTTGTTGCAGATCGACGCTATCATGCTACACACAAAGGATAGGAGAATAATATACAATGTATATTTCTTAACCCCTCAGGAAAGTCGGATAGACACACACGTATATATGCAACTGTACTTTTCATATGGAAAGGTGCCTTATAATATAATATTATACGAA
Source organism: Mongoloraphidia duomilia (assembly GCA_039654895.1). Classification (NCBI taxonomy): domain Eukaryota; kingdom Metazoa; phylum Arthropoda; class Insecta; order Raphidioptera; family Raphidiidae; genus Mongoloraphidia; species Mongoloraphidia duomilia. The sequence goes on from CM077516.1 coordinate 65,443,734, forward strand.
TGTGAGCCCCATCCTCATATTATATCAGATTCTGGCTTGCTGTTCATTGGTTGGTATCACGCCCCGTTACCGTGGCAACGTCAACTCGACCGGCCAATCGGATCGGCAGCGGATTGCAAACACCAGCCACCCCGATCACTGGCCTAGAGATAGACAGACAGTATTACAAAGATCGTCTCTTGTTCGGTAGTCATTTACTGGTCAAACTGGACTTAAAATGATACACCTATTTATTACATTATTATAATAGGTATCTGTGCGCTAATGTACACGTATGTGAGTGCAGTTGTGAACCTCCCGGACCTGAAATGACTTCAGAACAAAACAACGCAAACGTTATTGTTTTGTTTTGGATCTGTTCACCAACAATTTTTATTATTCACTACATTTGTGCGCGAACTTTAAAACTTACATAATTTAATCTGTGCAATTCTGTAAAAATTAACAAAATGGACTGTGATTTAATTAATGTGTGTGAAATATATTTTGTGTCATGAATTAGTATCTAATGAATTACTGAAAAGTAAATACAATTAAAATATCAAAAAAGTTATGGAATCATTCGATATATTTTAAAATAATTGCAATCATATTTTAGTCAGTTTATTTATTAGCAATAAATGTAGCGAAGTACAGAAATTAAGCGATGAGTGACAGATAATTTATATACCTACACAAATAAACTGTATTAAGTTAATTATAATATTCAGTTAAATATTAATTATTAACTCGACAGTAAGCTGAGTTATTAGTTCTAACCACGCTGGCAACTCATGCGATGGCACTCGGCCTAGGCTCCGGATTGTGCTCCGGTAGTTCTGGGCCGGGTTCCGGGGCACGTTCTGATGGTTCAAATTCCAGTGCCGGACACAGTCCGGGTGTCAGTGTGCCTCTGGCGATTCCGGCGCCGATAATGCCGAACCCGATGTTTGCACTGCCGACGCTAAATTTCACTGTTACGCAAGTGGCCGCCGTTTGCGAGACGCTCGAAGAAAGCGGCGACATCGAACGCCTGGCGAGGTTCCTTTGGTCGCTTCCAGTCGCTCATCCCAATATCGGTGAACTAAATAAAAGTGAAGCCGTGCTAAGAGCCAGAGCGATCGTCAGTTTTCATAGTGGCAATTTTCGTGAAATGTACTCTATATTAGAACACCATAAATTTACAAAAGACAGTCACGGTAAATTACAAGCGATGTGGTTAGAAGCGCACTATCAGGAAGCTGAAAAGTTGCGCGGTAGACCATTAGGACCGGTAGATAAATATCGGGTGAGAAAAAAGTTTCCGTTGCCGAGAACGATATGGGATGGAGAACAGAAAACACATTGCTTCAAGGAAAGGACGAGGAGCTTGTTGAGGGAATGGTATTTACAGGATCCGTATCCAAATCCGACTAAGAAACGCGAACTGGCACAGGCGACCGGCCTGACTCCGACACAGGTCGGCAACTGGTTTAAAAACCGACGGCAAAGAGATCGTGCAGCTGCTGCGAAAAACAGGTTAGTGGCTACCTCACACGTTCATATCATATCTATAAACTGTACAATTTATCTTATTTAAGAGCGCATTATTTTAGTTAAATAATATCTATTATACCTATTAACTTTTTTAATAATGCTATATGTGTATAAACAGGGCCGGATTTACCCTATGTACCGCCCTGGGGCACCGTGAAAAATGCCACTCTACATACTGAAGTTTTTTTCACAATTTTGTAAATAAAATTGCAGTGTAGATACATAATTTTATACACATTCTTAATAATGAGAAAAAGAATTTTATTCATTTTAATTTATTAATGTTTCGCGTTCCAATTATTTTGCCGCCCCTGAAAATATACCTAATATTAAATATTATACAATTAATGAATAATAGCAAATAAGAATATTGGTTGCCTTCGTTTTAATCACCTATACGTCTATATAGTTACTAGTATATTGAAAACGCAACGACGTGGCACTGTAGAAATTATCATCAAAGTTTTGCTATGTGACAAAAAAAAATTATAGCTATACCAGTAAATAATTTAATCCGGTAAAGATGCAATTAACTTTCATTCTTAATAATGAAACAATGTTTTAATAAAACGAAAAGTATGGTTTGAGTATCTATACAAAACATAATAATATGCTTTACTACTACTTAATTATCTCAATACTGCAGAAAACATTGAGAAAAACATTTCTATCGCAGATTGCTCTTAAATTCAATTACCTATTCGTTATACAAATTTATAAGGCATAAATTAGTAGAAGCTGTAAGCGTGATTTTTTAATACCTATACCCTGCTTGGAGATCTATTAAAAAAGTTATAAATGCAAGAAATAATTTGTTAAACATTGAAAAAACCGCTCGTAAACATTAGATAATTACCTTTCTCTATCAGTTGCCCTTAAACGCAGTAGAATATGCATTCGTTGGAGATAGATATTAGATAGATAGATGCTACATGAATAATATTGGTGTATAGTATTTATATATTATACCTACTAGTATTATATAGCTATTATAGCTACCAACTGGTGTTACAGATATACGCGGGGAGAAAGATTTATGGTTATTGTTTTATTATTATGTTGCGGTTAATATTTATGGGTAGCATCTTTCTTAATTATTGATTTATTGCTCGATAATATGGGCAAATTATTCGTTGATAGTTTTAATGGTTTGATCTATTATACGTGCTGCTATTATATAGATATTTATAATGCTATTGACGACCTACCGCTGTTCAACACATTTATTAAAAAACGGAAAATTAATTTTATGTGGTTATAAAAACCCGTTTTAAACTTATGGCGTCTATTTAATAATTTTTTAAGAATAAACTTTATTTTGCGTTTAGAATATTTTTGAAATTTAACTTCTTATATGCGAGCTATCGAGCCGTTTAACATCGTTTTCCTTAAATATTTAACGCTAACGGTGTAACCACATCAACGAAAAACATATATTGTATAGTATATATATAGGTACCTATTCTGTAAATGTCAATTTATAACATTTAGATGTAGATTTTACGTAAGCAAGTTTCACTTGTGTAGTGTGTAGTGTAATCAACACCTCATTGTTTGCCGGACGGCGTTTATACAGTTCGGCCGTCACCGGCCGAACTATCAGTTACTGCAAACTGGCGTTCTCTAGATCACTGTTATATAGGTATAGCCATAATATAGAATTACTGGACGTTTCTAGAATTCTGAGTAAGTTCCACCTCTCCAGTGTGTAGTGTAATCTACATACGCTATTATAAATAAACTATACCTTTGAGTATTGCATACACTTCTTTCGAGTGTTGCGATACAACATTTTTTTGTCTGCAATGACGATGGACTACATAATCTTAATTTCTTGCCCAAAAACAATATAAATACTTAGGTAAAAAAATCGTATGCATTCGTTCATAAAATGGCAGTTCGATCAAAATAATAAATGACATTTATTTATAAAAAATCAAAAACGATAAATTTGCTATAAACTTCTATTCCTTTACGAAAATATATTTGTCACTATAGGCATTTATACAATACTATGCAAGTGGTTTACACCTCTCCTAATATTTACTCATATTATAGTTCTATAGAGGTCGGTATATATTATAGGTATGAATAGGTACCTATAACGAAGGCCGTCGGCAGATTTTCATTTATAGAAACAATTAGAAGCATAATATTTATTTGAATATTTAATGTATTTTTATAATATTATTAATATTATCTTTAATAATTAGTTTACTATTTTTATTTCGATAAGTAGGTACCTATATATAGTTGAAGTAGGTTGAAGTATAGGAGACTTAGGCTGAGGAATACCTATAAGTACTTAGAACGCTGCTATTCTCGATTGGCGGAACTCGACTGATCCGCCGTTAAACCCCAAATTAACTAATAATAATAATAATTTATTATAAGAACGCCGATACGTGTGGTTTATCGAAGGGTCTGACGTTTGCCTTTCTGAGGTCAGCTATATGGACCTTCTGAAACTGAGGGATTTGTTTTGGCGTGTCAAGACGGCGTTATCAATTCACTCTTGTGTACCGCCGTATAGTTATGGATGCGGAAGTATAAACAAATACTTCTTGCAGAGCTTGTCGATCGCATCCAGAGACGCTCATGCATCTCTTATCGGCATGCAGTTATCATGCAAGTTGCGCCTACTGCATTCATCGCCACAATGCTGCTCTAGAGTATTATATTACCACCTAAAACATCATTTACGGTATTGATAAAACTCCCGTCCTGCCTTATGTTTCTGGCGATATTGAGTCCGTTGTCGATAATGAATCATGTAAGATTTTCTGGAACTATTCATTCAGTACTACCAGGCTTAACTTTCAGCTACAAAGCCTGATATAGTTCTTCTTGATAAAACCACGCGATTTATATGTATATGCCATCGAGTTTTCAGCTCCTGCTGAGAGACTGCAGAGAGGTGGATAAAATATCAAGACCTTCTTTTTGGGCTCAGGAAGCAGTATCCCTAGAGTATTCTGTTAAATTAATTGTTCTTATAATTGGTGTTCTTGAAGGAGCCAAACCGTCACTGTTGGCAAATATAAAAGCTATCCCGGCATGTCAGAGCAATGCTGAATCACTATAGTCTGCCGCATGTAAAACGCTGTGCTTATTGGGTCGCTCCGTGTACTTCGTGCGCACGACTCAAACTCACTGTAATCGCCCATTTCATGGTTTGAGACGCGGTTATAGTTTCACCTTGCTCCGCAAGTATAGGTATCTGTCTTGTGTGACGGTGACGAACCTGAAGTTTTGGGTGCACTTGTGCAGGATGCAAAATTGTTCAGGAATTCTTCCTTCAAAATAATAATAATAATAGCGTACCCGGTGATAACCACCAAAACCAGCTGAATTATTTTTTATTTGTTGTGAAAAGAAAAATATATAGCTTGACTATTTCGCCATATTCCAGAAAAAATTGGGAAAAAACTGTATCTTTTTAAATAATCTATAAAGTTTTCCATTTGCTGTTATAAAAATTAAAAACATAAATGAATATAACATGAATCATATTTTATTATTAAGCGATTTTGTCCACGGCTTGGATCATTGTGCATTTGCCAATCATCTATATATATAAACCTTCCGGGAACAATTCCGTCATACATAATTTTTGCGTAACTTTAACCGTTTACGCAGCGCACGCAACGGAAGCTCTCAAAAGGAATAATTTTTCCCGTTTTTGCAACATTTTTCATTGATGCTCCGCTCCTATTGGTCGTAGCGTGATATTATATAGCCTATAGCCTTCCTCGATAAATTGACTATCCAACACAAAAATAATTTTTCAATTCGAACCAGTAGTTCCTGAGATTAGCGCGTTCAACCAAACAAACAAACAAACTCAGCTTTATAATATTATGGTATAGATATAAACAGATTTAATAAAAAATTAATAAAAATAACTATACAACAAATTCATGTTATGTTTATCATGCAGTCCAACAAATGTTACTATCCCTATGCTTAAAAAAATATAAAATAAAATAATTTTGAATGAAATTGTTTGAAAAATATTGTACTGTGGTGTACCTAATTGATTTTACCTGTTTTTGAATTTTTGCACATTAAAGTGTTTCGTCATTTACCTACGGTAATTTCAATGCACGGTATATAGGCCTGAATATGTAAATTATCATATTTTGTTCATAATTATTATTGAATTGAATTGTAGATTATAGACGCTCGACAACAGAGGTCATTAGCGTCTAACCCATAATTATTATTATATACTTATAGTTTTGTTGTTTTGGAGTGTAATAGTTCTCAACATCAATATATTGTTACGCGTAAAGAACTTAAACTGATCTAGAGTGACTAGAATTTTAATTGAGGTATCAACATTTTGGTCCCGATATTTTCGAAGTTAAAGACGACCCGATCTCGGAATCGAGATTTTCTATGAAAGTAGTTTAAAATGGGAGGATAAAAGCTGTTAAAATACCTACTTAAAACTACGTTTCATTTGGAATTTTGGTAAAGTAATTAATTAAACCGTGTTAACTTTTTAAGCGGTAATAATTGTCAGTAAATTACTCCCCTAAAATGTACAGGGTATAATTAAACGCGTCTAAAAATTATCGCCTTTCATATTTTTGAAATACTTCTTTTGGCGCGTTATGAAAAAATGATGAGAGTGAATTTTTACGATGCGCGCGGATCGCGTCACGAAAATTTAACAGGATGAAGTTGCAGCATTAATGATTTCCAAAGTTACCATATAAACACATATAAATAAATTCACTCCAGTCCTTTTATTATTTTATATTTCAATAAATTATTTGCATGCAAATTAAAAATTAGTTCTTAATCACGCCAAAGCAGTATAACTTCTAACGCGCGTTCAAAGTACACGCATCCATTTTTTTAATAGTTTTTAAAGCAGGCAAATTAAATTGGATTTTCAAAAGTTATTCTCAATTTTTGTGTGCTTTACTACTATAAGAGATTGTGAACTGCGTACATTTTAGATATTAAATAAATCAGTTAAAATTTGGTGAGTTGAGATATTCAGCGATAGGTACTATATTATACTACATCTGTTGACTGTTCGGTAATATTTTTTCATTCTCACTTTGTCATAAAATTTGCAAGAGATTTTAAAATTTGACAGACGTTTAGTAGATATATAATATTTTGAACATACCTATAACAATAGTTTATACCTACATAATATATTATGTGCCAGTAAGCAGGATGTGTTGGTTATTTAATGCGGATTATGGTAAATAACAATGGCAGCTCAATACTAATTTGCTTTAAGATTTTCTGAGTAAAATTTGAATTAACTTTTGTGGGTATTTGGTTTTCCCAACTAAACACACATTAATGTGAAAGTCATGTCAAAATCTGGGTTTTTGTTTAATAATGTTTACATTTCTTATCTATCATTTCATTATACTGTTTATAAATAAAGATAACCTTCAAAGAAATTACTGTTAAGAAGTTAAATATTGTATTGTTTTTCGAACTATTCTTTTCTGTCGTTATAACCACAATATTATTAAATAGGTATACCTATGATTTATAGGTACATTTTAAATAAAATGCAACGTCTGTCTGTCGCGTAACATAAAAGTATATTATATACTTAGACTGTATTTTTGTCATTCGACTGGCATACGTGTACCACCTATAATCTTGAAAAGTAAAACTATCAATAATAATTATTAATAGAAATACTTGTTTCTCCATTAATAATTATCTATTAATATAGTTTACTACATAATATTACAATGAACTGTACACAGTGGCGTAACGCAAACTCGTAAGCCCCCCCCCCCGCAAAATTAAGTTTGGGTACCTTATCAGGATACATTTTGCAGTTTATAATTTATAGTACGTATATACTAACTCCGTTTGTAAAAGTAGTTAAGTATAGGTAATATATCGATTGGTTGGGCCCATATATGATGGCTGGGCCTTCCCACCACGCTGGGTCTGTGGGGGTGTTTTATCAGCTTTCGGATTGAAAATGACCTTTTTTGTCTTAAAACAAACTATTTTCGAGCTATTTGCAAACTGCTTTTTGAACTTTTCGTGAGCCCTTGGAGACTTATCCACCCCTATTCGAAAGTTTATATAAGGCCAACTGTTGTAAAAAAATGCAAACATTTTTTTCTAGCTATAGATGCTCTATTTTTTCTTTGATGACTGTGAGGATAGTGGTTATCGTCGCGTTCTTTGGATCAGACTGTTGTGGGTTCGAATCCCGCCTCCGCTCATGGGTGTTTTGTGATGTCTTTTAGTTTTAAGTTAATTCTTATTTAATGTAATCAAGACGCTAATGACATAAGTTGTCGACGCGTCTATAATTTACAATAAATAAATAAAAAAAACTCGGGTCGCAGTGCCAAAACCCTGCCGACAATATAGTGTATTTGCTAATACTGGCATTGTGGCTTTATTATGTGAACTTAAGTTTGTTTTTGAGCAAAATAAAAAATTTAACCCCTTAATACATCCCTTAAAATAATATTTTTTTTCTTAATTTCAATATTTTTATCAATGCAACCTCGGTACCAAATTAAATACACCCTTCAGTAAGTAAAGCACTATCCGCAAACTAGTGTTTTCATAAAATTTGTAAGTCCGGTCCTGTCGGGCCGATTTTAATAAAATTTTAGTAGTACATTTTAATCGTTACTAAAGGGTTAAATTTCAATTTCGAAACGATTCTGAGAATTTTTTCGGCATTTTTGGGCCCAAAAACATTTTTCAACCCCTAAAAACCACCCTTAAAATGGTCCGATTGCGCCCATTTTAAATAGGCTTCGTGCGGTGATGGATTTCAACGTGCCTACCAAATTTCGTCAAAATCAATTAACTCTTTCGAAAGTTATAGCCCGCACACACACACACACACACACACACACACACACACACACATACATATATATATATATCCAAATATATAAATATATATATATATACATATATAAACAGACATTTCCAAAAATGGTGCCGAAGTGTTCAGGAGCCTATGAAACGTCGAGAAATTTTGGTCTGACCCCTAGGTCCCGCCATCCGACCGACGCCAATAGTGTATGTGCCATATGGCAAATACACTAATAAATTTGATGGCTGGACTAAAGGTAATTTCAAAACAAATTAGTATAGCGATAGACAGTACTTAAATGTAATAATTTGTAATGAGAAGGATGAGCGTGGTGTCATTTCTCATTTCGCGCCCCTCAGTACCAACGCGTACCTTTGAGCTATAGAATATGAGAGCTGAGACCTATCTTACATCAATGACACTTTGTATATCCCAAGCTTTATAAAATTATAACCCTGTTGGTGGGTAATATAATAAGCGCGTAATCGCGCATTATTTGGTTCGTAAACGTATTTCAATGGGTTGTGCGCTCTATCTAATGCTTTGATATATTGATTTACAGTAGCGTGCGCATGGTACGCCGTACGCACCACTTTGATTAACTAATATTTATTGTAATCTAAATTTTAGAAAACATCATTTGAATGTTCAAAAAAAATTCGTGATTGCAAATCAGTTCTGCATTTCAAATTCAAAAATTTATTTATTTCTTGAAACTCAAATGGAGTATGAAATATGTCAATACACAGAAAATACAATATTAAAACAATGAACAAACAAAAAATTAAAGAGTTAAAATTTTAAAAGATTTTTAAAAGATGTCTCTAATACTGTTTCTTAAAATGAACAGACACTTAATTACAAAAAAAATCTTCAACTTTATAACAGCACTTGTTTATAAGAAAATTTTTGCACGCCGTCTTAAAACGTTTGGGGTTAGAAATGTTTTTTATGTTATCGTTTAGGTGATTGAACAATTTTTGACCCATATAATTTGGACCTCTTTTACTCAATTCCAATCTATATTTAGGCAACCTTATGTCATTACCACATCTTGTTGGATAATTGTGAACATTTTTATTACAACAGATATTTTTAAGATTTTTTTGGTAGCAATAAGACTTACAGTTATTTGCTTGTCTATACTATAGTCTTTCCCACCAACAAATATAGCTATGTGTTAATAGCGTATGCTCTGTTACGTGCAGCTGCTGTCTGGCTATAGGAATGTACAAAGTATCGGATTAGTTGTTTGAGAATCAATAATTTATAAGTGTGTTAGAAAAGTGTGTTACAATTATTTCAGTTTTAGTTATGTATATTGTTTTGACTTTGATTTCTTTTTGTATTGTACATATAATGATATAATATATACTTTATCCTTTTGTATTATATTTTGGGACATTTATTTTCTTTCTCAAACAAATGCACTCAAATTGAAAATGTTTTAGTACATCCCTATATACTACTGCCTTCTGCTGTGTTGAGTTTCAAGCGACAAATCAGATGCTGATCACGCATTTTTATTTCTATATCGAGTCATGGGATAGACTAAATCTATATATAGGTAAGTAGGTACTATATATGCAACGATATAACTGAACCTCTAAAATGTCTGTAATTTCATTTTTTTCGGGGTTTTTGTCTAAGAATTTTGAATGACATCTATTATATACTACAGGAATTATATAACTGAACAAAATTAATTATTATCCATTTGTTAACATAGTTATTTGAGAATTTACAATCTGTCTATTATTCACCAAATTATACTTAATATTTTTAAATGTTTTAATTTAATCGTCTATTGGCAGTCGTCCGTATCTTTAAAATAATTTAATTATTCCACTTAAAAATTTTCTTTGACCTTACTTGCTATCTTATATATAGGGTCTTTAAACATTTTAAATCAACAGAAAAACGCAATATTTTCGTGAAAAGGGGTGATATTTTTATTCTAATCCAAAGTACAAACTGAGATTAGTAATGGAACACAATATCTTCCAAATGTCCGCCTCGGCTCTTATTACAAATGGTTAAGTATTTGATGAAATTTTTTATCACGTTTTCGCATAATAGCGGCTGTATTTCGCCAATAGCAGCTGTATTGTCTTTGAGAGCTTGAATCGTTGCTGGAGCATTAACGTAGACTTTATTTTTAACACAGCCCCCAAGAAAAAAGTCTAATGGTGTTAAATCGCACAATCTCGGCGCCCATTTCGACAATTTCGAGAAATCACACGTCTAAGAAATTTTTCACGCAATAGAGTCATTGTTTCACGAGCTGTGTGGCAGGTGGCGCCGTCCTGCTGAAAATAAACGTTCAAAAATTTAGTGTCTTTCAAAAAGAGATGTCATTTTAAATTTCGTGCCATTTTTTTGGCCTGAAATTGAAGCTATGAATGTGGACGACGTTTATTTTCAGTAGGACGGCGCCTGCACCTGCCACACAGCTCGTGAAACAATGGCTCTATTGCGTGGAAAATACAGTCGCTATTGTGCGAAAACGTGATGAAAAAGAATAACCGTTTGTAAGAAGAGCCGAGGCGGACATTTTGGCAGATATTGTGTTCCACTACTTAACCTCAGAGTTTGTACTTTGGATTAAAATCAAAATATCAACACTTTTCACGATAATATATTGCGTTTTTCTGTTGATTTTAAATGGCACCTCTTGTTGTAATATTTTTGTAAATTAAATTAAGAGTATTTTTTGAACAACTGTTTTATAATCTAAATGATGTGGAACGACATTTTAGGTTCAGACCCCCTAGATTCGACCAACGCCAATATTGTATTTTCCCATATAGATACTTACTATGTGCAGACAAATAAATAGTCCACGTGTTATGAGAGAGAGAAAGATATGGGCAATGCACATAGCGCCATAGCGGTGTATTTACATAATATAATATTAATACATATGTCGATAACTTAGAACATTTAAAGATACGTCCATATTGAATATCGTATCAATTGTTTACCTATACTTAGTCATGTCAACATTAGTGATTCTTATTTCTTGCAGCCGGTATAGTCCTACACGTAGGAAGCTTGGGGCTAGTTGTAACAGGGGTAAGTAGTAACGAATTTTCCACAATTAATTTGAAACCTTTGACGCTATACATATAATTTTTGACTTAATTTGCTCTTTATAGTGAGTCGCATTAAGAACAATAAGTGTCCCGCTGGACTTTACACGGAGAAGTGGTGAGCATGTGCCCCTTTTTAGACTACATTTTGTTAAAAAAATATTTAAGTATGTAAACTTTGATTTTCGACATGTTATTTTGCTACTTTTGTTTGTACAGTAAGCGAAAGAAAACCTGAATTATCTTGCGAAATTTCATCATTGTTACAACTTTCCCCAAGCCTGTTACAATTTGCCGTAAACAACGGACTTTTTCTTAGAAAAATGATAGCTGATAAAAATTAGAAATATTTTCAAATACCTACTTTTCGATTAAACACGATACTAAACGGTCTATCAAAACTTTTTAACAAGAAAAAACCTCTTTCAAAAAAGCCTGCATAAAAAAGAGGAAAATATTAAAATTTTGAAGTCGGCGCCAATTAAAATATGAAGTCGGTTAAAAAGTAGATATTTATAATTTCTACTATACTTTTTAACTGACTTCATATTTTATTAAATTGGCGCCGACTTCAAAATTTTATTAATTTCCTCTTTTAAGTGGCTTTTTTGAAGGAGGTTTTTTCTTGTTAAAAAGTTTTTTATTTTTTACTTTTTAGTAGCTTTACAATACGTAGTTTGCACTTATTAACCGACTATAATCTCTTGATATTTGATTACTAAACTAAATAAAAAAGAAAACCACTGAACCAATTTTAGTAAAATTCATGTGGAAACACCCTGGTGGTACTATATCCTATTAGATTAAACAAGAATTAATCAAAATCGGATCACAAATGCAAGAAATATGAGGTGACATATTACATACATATCATACATAAAAAAATACATAATTAAAAAAAATCAGCCGAACTACTGAACCGATTTAACTAAAATTTATATGGGACCAATCCGAAGGTATATGCCCTATTAAATAAAACAATATAATGAAATCGGTTCACAAATGCTGGGCAGCAGGAGAAATCGCGTATCTAACAAAAAAAAATTCAGTCGAACAGAGAACCTCCTCCTTTTTTTGAAGTCGGTTTAAAATAGTCTTACGTTACATTGCTATATTTATGGTTAGTTTTTGCAATACAATCGTTTTACTAAAACATGTTACAACTAGCCCCCTCCTCCCCTACACCGATAATGCAGGACGTATCTATATTAATTATTGTGTGACACAAACAACATTTTTGTTGTATATACTTATACTAGCTTTTACTCGCGGCTTCGTTTGCCTTAATATCGATATTGAATGTAGACATGACTTGCGTAGATTTTGACGAGAATTTCAAACTGAATAAAAAAAGGTAAGAACATCCTTGAAAATGTTTAAAATTTTATTGCAAACCAGCTTTACTGTCAGTTTCGCCTGGGTAGATTATGATTTGGCAACACGATATATATTTTTATAATTCACTCCAGAGAGGGTATGTTGAAAACGGCTACGGCTAAACATTTCGCTAAATAAAGAATTTAAAAAAAAAGTAATAAAGAGCATTACAAATCTCTCATACATCACTTTAATTTATTATAGGTAGGTCCATGTTAATCTCAAAAATTACTGAAGCGATTAAAAAAAATCCAGCCAAATAAACTGACAAATTAACAATAATTGGAAATCATTATAGATGCTTTTTATTGAAATCGTATTTGTCCTTCTGTCATGATGTCCTTGTGTTCTTGTCCATTGAAATGTTACATTTTTTAGGCTAACCTTGTATTTTGGCCAGGACAAGTTTTTTTTTCGTTGCGTAGGAGGGGGGGGTCGGTGTAAGTTTAAAATTAAGTTTTCGGGGTCGTCGGCCACCTCATTTGGCCGCCATCTTGAAAAAGGGATGCTAACAGGTTTTGCACTGTATCTCCGTATAATGGTACATCTTACTGCAGAAAATTTGTAGAGAGATTTTTTTATTTAAAATCGAATTCCCTACAACTTTACTAGATATATACTATTTGTCGTAAATTAAATAATTAAAAAGATGTGCCTTATAGAAGATAGAATACTTAATTTTTGTTTTCTGTTAAAATTGAAAGGAAAAAAATTATACAGTGCAACTTCGATATTACAAAACTGAAGGGAATTAGAAAATATTCGATTATACCAAGTAATTTGTTACAATGAGGTTTGTTATATAGAGGTTAGGTTGGACTACGATTCGTTTTAACAAGGTTTCTCAGCCATTGCAACTTTAAAACTAACAACAGTGACAAACAGCAGTGTTTACATTACTTAGCATCAAACAACAATGATTGTCTTACGAAAAATTTAACGTGTCTGAACCTATCGAGACATGAATTATTGTGGAATTGAGTGTGAATAATTGATAGGATACGTTATGTAAAGGTTATAAGTTGACAAAATAGAGGTAAATAATACTTTCTATTTATATTTTGCAATGATTGAAAATTCGTTATAAAGAGGTTTTTGACAAATGTATTCGTAATGTAAAGGTATATTTTGCATTAGCTCTTACGGGCAGTTCTAGGGGATTTCGAAAAATTTGTTAAATCGAGGAAATCGTTATATTGAGGCTCGTTATATTAAGGTTACACTGCAATTTTCTCTCTCTCCCGACTAGATATTATACAAAATACTCAAAAAATTCGCAAGAACGAAACTACATAGGTCTTTACTATTTTTAGATACCTAATAAAATTGATCAGGCTCAGAAAAAAAGATTGCTGCAGTATTTCCCCTTGGTTCTGGCTCCCCCGTTGATATATGCAGTTACGACACTGTCGAATGTCGATGTATATGTTACATAGAAATAGTCTTTGATGTCTGAACTAAAAGAAACATTTACATGTCCACTGATATATGTATATATATATATATATATAATTCGAGTAAATACAATACTGTTCAAATTACTACCAGTGGTGTAGCCACGGATTATTTTGTAAAAATCGTGTTACTTTAAACAATACGGAGTACGGACTCGCTCGGTACTAAATTCGTTTGTATGCGCATGTGCACTGTAAAAAATGGATGTAAAAATACTTTGAAAGTTAAGGTAGAATTCGCTCGATTTTCTAAATGATTTTACATTATTATTTATTTTTACACAGAAAACTTCATATAAACTTGGACTTTTACTGTAAAGTTAAACAAATTTGTGATTTTTTCATAAAGTAAATTAAAATTACATAATTTGTGTAATATTCCAATAAAGTGTGTAAAAATTACAAAATAAAATGTTTAGTTACATATATAAAATGGATGAATACAAAACAAATTAATGTAAAATTAGTAACCACGCATGTGCAATGTGTTTTTATGGAATCTACGCGATGTGGCGATACCTGATTGCGACGCCAATGTCTCTTTGTGTGCCTATTACCAGATTAATCGCTGGCTACAAATGGACCATCGATAATCTATGTAATCGGCCTTCTCATTTCTTACAGTGTGCAGTGTCTTCTCTAAACAATAGGTATCTAATTCTCTACTATAATAGTATATGAATCAGTACAAATGTCCCGAAACGTAAGCAATAATTGAAAATTTAAAAACATCAGTATCACCGTGTTTCTTGATCCTTAAGCCAAGAAGATTTCCTTCAAAATTTCACATCTACTCTATTATTAATAATATATGCTTTACACCGCGGACGAAGCTTTGGGCATAATACATAGAAACGAACAAAAATTACACCAATTAATTTGTCTACGTCACTGACGCCTATGTATTACCTGCATGCACACAGTCATACGTACGAAAAGGTAATGGGCATAATAATATAATACTCGTAGTATATAGTCTATACTTACCACTTACATATAATTATGTATAATGTATTGAACATGGCCGCTGCTGATTGGTTACTTCTTTCTGTGTTTTGTTTGTTCATTGAAACAGTGTCCTTAAACAATTATTATATTTACGACTCCTGCAACAAAACAATACTCAAATTATTGCCGGTCTATTGGTATACAGTGTGTAAACGGTAGACCCAAACGTAGAGAAAATACCACTGAGAACATTTACACTTTTGTAGTAGGCTATTGGCAATAAGATCCAACCAATGTGGATTACATAGAAAAAATAGTATACAGTGAATTTTTTAAACAAATGTCCATAGCAACGGTTAACTACTCAGAGTAACTGGGAACCTGCTAAATAAAAAAATTCGACTGATGACCAGTCCTATACTTCCCACCTAATAAATATTTGTAAAAAATAAACTCTTTTTTTATTCTTTAAAAAAAAGCATGGCCCTCTTTTTTGTTTAGTGATGGCTAGCTTAATATAGCAAAAATCATGGTTAGGTACGTACAATTTTTATTTTTTTTAGTAAAATATTTTTTTTCTCGAAAACTACATTTTAAAGAAAAAAAACTTACATTTTTTCATATTATAACATCTAGAATTCATTTATATTTTTTTTTACCTATATGTTAATACGTGACATTGAGAACGTTTTTTTTTAATATCTCAGGATCCAAAGAACCGATTTGACTCAAAATCTAATCAGATCTAAGTTAAAGGCTGATAAACACAATAGAACAATCGGCATGGCCGTATGTTGTTCCGTTTTTACGATATCGATGGAAGCTTGGACTATAGAATTGTTTGGGCAAAACAGCGGAACTTGTAATAGTAAGCTGTATTGTTAATAAATATATCATATTGTGAATATAATATGATGTTTTATTATATAGTAAGTAGATGCTTATGTGCCTACCATTAAACAAATCGAAATCGATTCTGAGAAACGAACATACAACAATGTTATATTACAGGCAGCAGAGACAAGAAATTAGCTGCTGAACTTATCAATGATGAAGAGTGTAGACTTCTTCTTCATATTACTTCGTGTAATTATCACAGCGAGCGGTTATTTGGGGTTCATATTATGTTATATAACTCATTTACACAGCTTGTGTGTTTCAAATAGATTTGCTATGATTATGTCAAATCTGTGCTAGAAAGCCATCCTTCTCAAGTTTTTTGGAAGTGAAAACTTCCTTAGGCGCGCTTTGCCTGGGTAGTGAATGAAAGTGAACCGTTCGCATTCGCATCGTTGGCATTCGCAACCGACGGTGACGCTCGCTGAATCGGGGTTACTCGGCTCAAACACGAACACGTATTTGCAGTATGCCGGTAATACTAACGTCTGGGTACTGCAGACTGGTCACTCTCTTACAACTGTGCCCGGCTGACATACTTATATATCATAAAAACGGCACGCCATACAGTTGCATCGGTAGCGATGTAACAGCGTCTTTGCGTTGTCTGCATAGGAACCTCGGTTCGAAACCTGATAGTATCGTAGTTTTTATTATTGTAGATTTTATTGGCCTTTGTTCTGTGGAACAGTTACCCACGTCTCAAGTTATAAAAATACAATTTTCACATTTAGGTATCAAGAACTAGATAGTACACTATTCGGCTTCGGCCGAATGCACTCGCTTCACCCGTTCGCTCGAATTTACAATTACATAATTAATACGTTACCCACTCGCATCGCTCGTTCACTCGAATTTATAATTAATTAATACATTACTTACTCACTCACTTTGCTCATTCCTTCGAATTTAAAATTAATTAATGCGTTACTCTTACATGTATCAGTATATAACTGGTTGAAGATAGTAATGGTGCGAGTAGTGTCTATTATGATATACTTACAATGTCGAGAAACGGACGTTAATACATCACCATTATTATTATTAGACAGATTATTATTATCTATATATAAAACATTTACAGTGAGCTGTCACCTTATGCAAGAACACGTTCGCTAGTAATAGCAACGTTCCCTTCAAATCTCTTCCTGAAATTTTATTTTATTTATTGAAGATTATAGACGCGTCGACAACTTAGGTCATTAGCGTCTTCATCCTGAAATAGTGTAGAGTAATAAATCATTGTTTTAACAGATTCCAGTGATACCATGCAATAGAGAAGATACTTAAATGATTCTTCTTATATTAAAGGTGTATTTGTTGGTAAGTTCTGAACAGGTTTTGAACTCCTAAAACGTCTGTCGGCAATACAGAACTCTTCGGACACAACTGCGTGTTTGTTGGCCAAATTCTCGAACTCTTCAGACTGTTCGAATTTGCATTTAGCAGTTCCAGTTTCCTAGAACTGCTATATAGAAGCCTATAGAATTGCTAGAACCAGTTTCAAACAGTCCAAGAGTTTGACCAACAAACGCACTTGTATTAGAAGAGTTCTGTATTGCCGACATATGCTTTTGGAGTTTAGAACCAGTTCAGAACTTACCAGCAAAGTCTTTACCTGAATTTGGGAACCTACTTTATAGTGCCACTGGAATCTGTAAAAAAAGATTTATTATTATCTTATACTATTTCAGGATGGGCTGTAATCCGAGTAGAAGAAGTACGGTAACTCGACTATCTATACATAATATTTAATTCGGTATATCTAGGAGTTAAACTTTGTTAACTACGTGCGTATCTATGCTGAATAGCTGAACTCCCCCTAATTTGTAGATGGAGGATACTTCACACAAAAAGAGTGATTTTGCTCGGATACTGTCATTCTTAAGAGAAGTCAGTATATTAATTTTGAATTTATTATAGCTGATCAAATCAAACATTTTGTGATTATATGTGTGTAAAGTTTGGTCATGATTAGAGCATGCTTTCAAAAGTTATATAGCTCGGACGCAAAAGTGCCAAAAAGTCAAACAGCGAGACTCAGTGCTCGCTTCATTCGAATGTTCGTTAATTATGACTGCGCTGATTTAACCGACTTTGTATCAGTTAAAACAACAAAGCCACCTGTGTATACAGCGCCGTTAATTCAGGATTCCACTTCGTAATATTATATAAGTACTTGTATTTTTTTATCGTGGCCATTATTGGTTCATGTTATTGTTAAATAAAATACACATATTTTTCTATACAATTTTGCGTCCAATTTAGATGTTAATAGATTTTGTTATGAACATAACCCATTTAACATTTTTTATATGTTGGTTCTATTGTAAATACAATGCAGTGTATTGTTACGCCCCTGTGATATTTGCTGTCATTTGTCAGTTTTGACATTAATAATGATAGAATACAAGAACCAATAATTGATTTGTTTTGTCGGACGTGTACATAGTTTGTAATGTACGTGCTTTGTTCTACATTAAATATTAATAAATAATATTGTAGTTTATAATCATAATATACAGTATGATCAAAAAATATACAAGATGCGAATTAATATATACCTAGGTAGAGATAGTAGACTTTAGTATTTCTGTAAGACGCGACATTCGAACAAGGCAATTGCAATTTTCGACATGGCATGTCAATTAGAAATATAGAATTTTAAAAAATCTCTGGCGAAAAGTTCTTTAGAGACGAAAAAAGTCATGAGGAGTCGAGGGACACCCGACAGAGGCTATGCTTCTTACGCATTGTATAAGTATAAAATCGAATTATCTAAGCTATAAAAATATACCTACCTATAAGTAGGTATAATAAGTAATTGAAAAGTTATTATTTGGCCGCCATTTTGAAATCTGACGCCATTTTTTTTTGTGTCCTATTAAACTCTCAAATATCAATTTTCAAAAGGATCGGATAATTTTTACAAAAGTACGTATACAGTATGGCCGCCATTTTGAAATCTGACGCCATTTTATTTTTTTGTGTCCTATAAAACTCTCAAATATCAATTTTCAAAAGGATCGGATAATTTTTACAAAAAGTAGGTACCTACCTACATATGGCCCCCATTTTGAAATCTTATGTCATTTTATTTTTTTGTGTCCTATAAAACTCTCAATTATCAATTTTCAAAAGGATCGGATAATTTTTACAAAATTGCATATTATGGCCGCCATTTTGAAATCTGACGTCAGTTTATTTTTTTGTATCCTATAAAACTCTCAAATATCAATTTAAAAAAAACGGAATTCGATATAAGCGGTTTTGTATTTTGGCTGCAGATATGTAATAATGACTGGGGGGCATAACGGCTGTATTAAAGCTAAAATGAATTGGATCTTGCAAACCACATTTTTTGTCTATAATATAAACATCAGATAAGTATCTCTACCTTCTATATATCGGGGATCACCAACTGTTTTTGATGCGGAGGTCTGTTTTAAAAACTTGCCAGACTTCCGCGGTCCGGCAAACAGTGACTTAAGGTCCAGCCCTACACACGTATCTGCCTATTAACTACACTAATTAAAAAACGCGATTTTCTTTCCTTTTGTTATTTTACTACCAAAAAGCAAAGCAACATGTTCCTGATAATAAAACGCGAAATTACTAGAACAAACCTTTTTATTTTGCTTTGTTAGAAATAAAATTTCGTAACACTGTAAGTATAAAGGCCTGAGCACATTAGTGCGGTGGCGGTGGCGTTTGAACGCAACACTAATAAACAAATTGACACGCACATATTATATTATGTCGCTGCTTGTCAGCGTTAAAGCGTTCTGGTGCAGCGTTCTATGGCGCGGTGGCGGTCAGACACAACTTGTTGAGTTTAACCGCAGACCGCGTGTACCGACGTGTAGTAAACGTTATTGTATTGTTGAGATGGCGAATGACGAAGACAATTTTACTGAAAAACTAATTGAAAGTCACCGCAAACACCACCCCAACAGTACACTGTAAAAAATGGATGTAAAAATACTTTGAAAGTTAAGGTAGAATTCGCTCGATTTTCTAAGTGATTTTACATTATTATTTATTTTTACACAGAAAACTTCATAAAAACTTGGACTTTTACTGTAAAGTTAAACAAATTTGTGATTTTTACATAAAGTAAATTAAAATTACATAATTTGTGTAATATTCCAATAAAGTGTGTAAAAATTACAAAATAAAATGTATAGTTACATATATAAAATGGATGAATACAAAACAAATTAATGTAAAATTAGTAACCACGCATTCGCAATGTGTTTTTATGGAATCTACGTGATGTGTAGGCGATACCTGTTTGCGACGCCATTGTCTCTTTGTGTGCCTATTAGGGTAAATGCGGGAGAGATGCCGCGGTAGGAGAGACGCCGCATGGCTATTAACTTACCTATTTACCATTAATGGATGGTGCTACAAGTACGTATGTTCGTTCATCTTATCTTGTCAAGATAAGATGAACGAACATACGTACTTGTAGCACCATCCATTAATGGTAAATAGGTAAGTTAATAGCCATGCGGCGTCTCTCCTACCGCGGCATCTCTCCCGCATTTACCCTAACAGATTAATCGCTGCAGCTATACAAATGGACCATCGATAATCTATGTAAACGGCCTTCTCATTTCTTACAGTGTGTGGCCTATTCAAAAAACGCCACCGCCATCGCTATCGCCACCGCTACCGCGCTAATGTGCTCAGGCCTTTATTTTTTTCGTATAGTAGGTAATGATACGGAAACACATATGTACCTACATTACTAATCAACGCTGAGTAAAATTATATGAATGTTTTTATGTTTGTGTTCGATGTGAGAGTAATAGCATCATTTCTTCTATTTATCGTGGAGTTCTGTAAAAAATGTGGCTGCGGTTCGAATTCAGATAGCTGCCGCTAGTTGGTGACCTCTGTTCTATATAAATACCTACATGCTTGACAGAAAAAACTAATCACATTTCACATACCTACACACATATTGTTTTAAAAACTTTATTAGCGAAAACAAATAAGCAATTAATATGCCTGCATTATACCCATGTATGTGTGTAATAATTATTTAATAAAAAGCAATATTGGTAACGCTATCCTAGGTACCTCCATAAATGATGACGTTTTAATCTAATCACTAATTAATTCTAGTCGACCAAAAGAATCGTTGATACCATTAATTGTGCTTCTTCTAGCTTTAATAAAATGAAATTGACAAATAATATGTACGAGTAGGCCCTAATCCAGACACATTTTTTGTATTGGACTTAATTTTAATGATAGCCATAAATAAAAAAGTTGGATGGAGGATAGCTTATCAACATAATTTTGAGTTGACTACCGATAACTATATCGTTGTATTATTTTTTCTGACTTTTATAGGTTCATATTTTTTAGATTTGTTTTATAAGGTAAGGGAATTTATGGGACGGTGCCACACGCCACAGGATTTCCAAAATTATTGTTTGTCTGCTTGTTTGTTCGTACTAGCATCACTATAGCAGAACGGTTTGACCGATTTTGATGAAACTTGGTACACTATCAACTGGTACCCAAAAATGCGAGCGTAGTCACGGGCAAAGACGTTATATTATACTGGGAGCAAATTGAAAATTGCACTTAGAAAACATCATTGGAATCAGTTCCTGTTTACAATTTTGTGACAAGAACAGTAACTTCTAGTCGTTACGTCATAGTATTACGCCATTACGCACATTATAGGTATAATATACGATTAATATTTAAAACAAAAGGTTACTGAAAAACATTTATTACAAGCACAGAGTGTATTTTTATTATTTTATAACGTGGACAACAAGATTAATGATAGATCACTCTTTATGCACTGTCATATAAAATTAAAGAAATTAATTCCGGCCTATATCATTTATAATGGCTCTCGCTCTTTCTTTACCATTGAGATCACAGACTATACGTGAAATAATACAGAACTCTGACTGTAGGTATCTGTGTTTATTATTACTACCTAGGTATGGGTTTCGCACGAGATCCAAATGTTTTCGGTCTCATTTATGTCTTTTCCGACATCTAACTTTATTATTTTAAAATTTGAAAGTATATACTAGCCGTATTTACCAGCTACGCGACGTTGCTCGGGAATGAAAGCGCCCTGTTATGATAACGTAAAGAGATGTATTCTATAAAAGCCTTTAAATAAAACCCCCTATTGCAGGATCCCATTCTCGCTCCAGTTGGGACGTTTATGTCGCGAATAAACATAAATTGATAAAATTCCGTCTGAGGTCGCCATGGTCGTAGTTTGCACTCCAGTTGGATAGTTTGCGTCATGAAAAATCATAAATTGATAAAATTCCCTTACATGTCGCTAGTATTACTACAGTAGGTATTTTAACACACTGCTCATCCCTCTTTAGTCGTACCGTAATAATTATGCAGGGCCGGCGTTAGGGGGGGGGGGTAAGCGGGGCAAAAGTACCCCGGGCCCGGGCTCCTGAAGGGGCTCGTCGGCCCGGAACTTACCTATTGTATGTGACTACCGTGTTTAAAACTGCGAGCATTAAAACATTTTCCCAACAAAAAAGGCGTTATTTGATTTCTCTGCATTGAACATTTTCTGACTATTTCCAAAAAAAAAACAAATTTTGGAGAAACTTTTTTTTGAGGACACATGGGGCCTGAGAACGCTTACCCAGGGCCCGTAAAATCCTAGCGCCGGTCCTGTAATTATGTATATAGCCTATGCTACTCGGGAAGAAATAGGTTTATAAACAGTGAAAAACATTTTAAATCGGTTCAACTCCCAACATCTTATTTGTATAGTATAAGTATGGTATAGGTATTATAGGTAGCTATTACTTACTATTTTTTTTATTTTTTTATACGGCTGAAATGCAATTGAAAGATTTTTTCGTTGGAGAGCAGCCAATTATATAATTGTTTCGAAACATATAGGAAAAAATCATTTTACCAACCAGTGGTCACAATCAGGATTCTAACCTGAACCTTTCCACATTCGCGGCGGAATGAGCTTACAATACTCAATTGTGACAAGATTGCTAAACTAATATTCTCCATATATGCTTCAGAATCAATAGATTTTCACTACACGCTCGCATGTAGTGAAAATCTATTGATTCTGAAGCATATATGGAGAATATTAGTTTAGCAATCTTGTCACAATTGAGTATTGTAAGCTCATTCCGCCGCGAATGTGGAAAGGTTCAGGTTAGAATCCTGATTGTGACCACTGGTTGGTAAAATGATTTTTTCCTATATGTTTCGAAACAATTATATAATTGGCTGCTCTCCAACGAAAAAATCTTACTTACTATATTAGATTATTGCATTTCTAGATATCAGTGCCAATGTATATTAAATAGGTACCTACCTATTGAAAATATGTAAAATTTATCATTTTTGAGTTAATATTTTTTCTAAAAATTTCAGTTTTCGCCTTATGTTATAAATTGATATCTCACATAAATTTGAGGTGCGAAAATAAAATTTTGCGGTTTGACTTCTGTGTCGCCTCTAATTGTAATTATAGTGAATTATTTGCATACACTTCTGTATAATTTTGTATTCAATAGTTTTTAATATCTTTCTGTGCAGTTTTATCGCGCTTCTTTGTGGTAATATTCGGACAAGTACAAATTAAACTCATATTAAATTCTGCCTTGACTTAATTATAATATATGGATATGCCTTTAGTTTTAAATTATTAAAAACATCTTGAGATTTAAATTGCTTGCAATTATAATAACACTATGGCGATAATAATTTAATTTCTGTAAGCGGATTGAATTTTCTATTTGTAGGTATATTAATTTATTTATTTTTTATACACCTATATAGGTGTGTATTTGTATTTTAATTGCTAGTGTATTTGCCTTCACGTCGTTTTTCATACTTTGTTAAATCAGGACCGGATATATCATTTCGGGACACCATAAGCGCAGTATGTAGGATAAAGTTATTAAACAACAACAAAAATTATTGTATTAAAACAAAGCTCTATTTTTAATGTATTTTATTCAACACATGCACGCAATTAGGGTTTTTTCGTGTCTGTTTTGCGAACCTTAAATAGCCGTTTATTAACTATAGTGACCGTTATGTAACGCTTTTCAGTGCTATAATGATTCATTATGTAACTAGTTACATGATCCATTATGCAACCATTTTCAGTGCTATAATGAAAAACAGTTACATAATAGAACATTATGTAACTTCGGTCATAAATGGACTGTGTGCTTCCATCCACTTAAGCGCACGCTCGAAGTTATACTTCATACACTTTTCATTAGAACTCGTTCCGTTGAAGTTTTTGGCATTTTTAATTTTAGCTATTTACTTATTTTTATTTTTGACATTTTTCATTTTTTCCATTCATTATTTTTAATAATAAACAGCCATGGATAACATCTATACATTATAAGTATCCAAAATCTGCTTACAATATTACACTATTTTGAAACGTCAAAAATTAATTTTTAAAATTATAAAATCTATAAGAAAACGCATTTTTCCTGGGATGACTGATGAGACCTCGGTAAATCGATTTTTTGCCTCCCAAAACCCCTTTTCAGTAAATTTCATCCAAATCGGTAGAGCTGTTTTATTTGTCAGCGTTTCATTAATTTTTGAGTCGGTTTATGTTTTATTTTTCCGATTCATTCCCTCGCTAAAGAAGTATAACTTCAAAAAACTGAATAAACAAAAATTCGATTAGCACATAATTGCCAAAATTACATTCTACACTAAGCCACTGGCAAATAAATTCAAACAAAAAATCGGAGTGATCTGTGTAGGTGCTTACATGTGTATGATACTCTCTGTTGTTTATATCTCTTTTGTCTTACAGTTACACTGGCAAAGCCATCTTTAATCTTTATGATGGATATCATATCCGTGGGTGTCGCGAGCTATTGCTATGCTGTTATAATATCTTAATCAAATGTGCTCTCACGGATCTGACTTGAACTGACCATTATCAGAACACCTATAATATCATGTGTGTAAGAACGTATTATATAAATGCATGTTATACCTATTGTGGTGCGAATGAGTTTAATGACAATGATTGATTCATTAATCAAAGAATGTATCATGCGAGAACGCCGTAATACAATATATTATTTTGTACCTACATTGTAAAAGGTACATA
The DNA here is from genome assembly GCA_039654895.1 of Mongoloraphidia duomilia. Taxonomy (NCBI): domain Eukaryota; kingdom Metazoa; phylum Arthropoda; class Insecta; order Raphidioptera; family Raphidiidae; genus Mongoloraphidia; species Mongoloraphidia duomilia. The sequence continues at coordinate 65,468,985 of CM077516.1, forward strand.
GACATATTATGATTGTTGTTAGTCAGAACTCAGAACACCTGATTGTAATGATTAGTTTCGGTTTGATATCTACTACTACAACTTATAAACGGAGACTGAATTAGTTGAAGAGTCTCCGATTTCGACCATTTTTTGTTGGGTGAAACTAGATGAAGCTTATGAAATCGAATGGTGCAAAATGTATTTTTATTTTGGAGTCTAGTTTTACCCTAAAAATTAATCGAAATCGGGGATCCTTAAGCATTGTTTTCTTTTTGTCAGATGAAGTGATGCCAGGACCTCTCCGGGTGAAGAACGTATTTTTAACTGGTTAAAAAATAAATAAATCTTTTTTGCGAAATTATACTGAAAACTCTAAAAAACAAAATATACTGAAATCTTTTCAAATTTTACATAAATATAATGATGCACTGTAAATTGTTCTTTAATAGTGATTTTTTACTATAGTAGTTGTTCTGATAAGTCTACTTTATATGATTCTCTTTTTAACTCTCGACTCAAAAATATTGTCTGTCTGTGGCATCATCACCCTTTAATTGGTGGACCGATTTTGATGCGGTTTTCTTCATACGATAGATTTTTATTGTACTATTTGATTTTTATGTCGGATTTAAATTTTTTTTTAAATTTTATGTATTGTAAGCATAACATCTTTTAATCCAGTAACTGTGAACATATTACTATAATTATTCAAAAAGCAATTGATTTTAGAAGAGCATTGTCTGAATGTACTTGATAATCATGAAATGAGCTAATAATACTTTTTTGCATAACATTTGGATGTAAATGATCACCGGAAGGCGGTGTGCAATCATCATTAGTTATGTATGTAGTATTGTCTTTTTATGTTGGTATTATATGCATATGCAGTTTGCAAGGGCAGTCTGTATTGCATCAATTAATAATCATAAATCATCTGAGCTTAATATTAAAAAATAGTGTTGCAATCGTATCGATTATTTACGTGGGGGCCATTTAATGTAAATTATATTTTTTGTTGTGAATACATTTTTTTCAGTAGTTTTTTGACTTAAATTGTACATTATTTAGTTGTGTCAGAAACTATTTTTCACCTTTATGAGATACGAACGTTGAGAAACAAACTCTCCATTTCTAGTATTTATATAAGTTCTCATGAATTAGCAGCTTAAAAATATGGTTCCAATGTCGTTTAAAAACAACATGGGGGAAAAATCGTTAAAATTATGCTATAGTCTATGTTTTTAGTGAGTTCCCTAACCGAAAAAATAAACATCAAGTGGTAGGAATTGAAACTAAATTCGAGAATTCAGCGGTTTACAATTCAGCTGCGACATAATATCTATCAATCTATTTAGTATTATATTTTACTATTTTAGTATTTACTATTTTTTAACGCCTTGAATGCTACTACAATTTGTCCAGGTTGGACATAGAGTAATATGCGTGAGTGAATAAAGGATGACTTGGAAGGCAATGCATCCTGTGACACATCCTTAAAATCTATTAATATAATTTGTGAATTTTTATCTTACAATTGAATTATTAAAATGCATTAGGAATATTCTGTTTTTTAGCAATGTATTTTTGTCAGTGCCAAGTCATTATAAATACAGCTGTTTATTAATTATAAAAAATAATATTCACAATTTTAGTGACCATTCATTGGTTCATAGTCATAATATGATACCAGAAAGAAGCTTAATCTGTGCTTGCCTTTACAAAAATAGCCAAGACCACGTACGAACCAAATTATTATGGTATTAAACTCTTTAATAATATTGCCTAATGATATTAGAGAATTAGATAGTAAACACTTAAAAAAACTGTAAAAAAATGTTGATAGAAAAATATTTCTATAGTGTACAAGAATTTTTTGACTGTTACCATGTTATGATACCTACTTATACAAATGACAATAAACTTTATTATTATTTCCTATGGTCAACCAAACGGACTTGAAAACAATATACGTACATAACATTAGTGTGGCGTGGCGGAGTGCAAAGAGTGCATTTGCACCACTCCAAGAATGTGTCAGTAGCTCTATCTAATCTATTGTGCAAACGATTATGACTCAGTTGTCGAATGTCTGTACTCTGTAATTTACAATCAATTTATTCATTATCCATTTCAATATTAAGTATATTGTTTCATTGATGAAAAATTTAATCGGTAAATTACATCAAATTATTTAGGTTAAGGGAACGTTTACGAAACTACGCCACTACATGACACGTAATACATAATATATATTATTTGATACCATAATCTTTCCCATCAACAGATATGGTTAGAATGCACAAAGTATATGATTTGTTGTTCTGCTGTGTTGAGATTCAATCTTAAATATAGATTTAAAGCTGAAAGTCGTATCAGAAACTCTGCTTTAGAGTAATACCTATAATCTTTACCCCGTTTTTTTGGCTACTTAATTTTAGCCTCCTTTTGATAGAAGTGCGATATGATATTATTATATAGCCCATCCTATTCCTTGATGTACCTATAATCGACTCCAGTAGTTTTTGGGACTGACGTACAAAAATTATGCAAATGGATAATTCGATCTAGGTATCTTATAAATTGTAGATATATATTTAGGTCGAAACTCCGTTAAAAACTTCTTCTGTTTCCCACTAGCAGCGTTAGAGGGTCACCTCCGATCCTCTTTCTTTAAACTTGCCCCTGTTCGCGGCTAGATTGCAGCGGACATGGCTCAATGTTTTCATTAGGTATAAAGGAACTACAATAATTTACTACAATGTTGCGATTTTACTTATTTGTATTGATTGCATAATACAATTGAGTATACATAATACACTTTAATAGACCAGTAAAATAAAATCCAATGGGGACCGTTGGTGGAAATAAATGTTGGAAAGCGAGAGATTGTTTTGTTTCCTTCATTTGACGTCAAATAGAAGTATCCTAGGTTTGCACGGTCCCTCAGCGCGAGCTTACGCGAGGGTATCAAAAAAAACCACTAAATTTTACCACTTTTTTGCTTTTCTTGAAATATTTCAAAAACGGTTGACTTAAGCGATTCTTTCATTATGTAATGTTTTAAAGAGGATTAAATTTCCTACAATTTTCATTCCAACAACTTTTATGTCGTACTAATGGTAAGCGCGTTACAGCTTCTTGAAAATCAAGCGCTTTTTGTAACCTTGGTAAATATACTAATACGAATATAATATAAAACAAATTTTGGAGCATACAAGTAATTTTAAATTGAAAATACATATATCAATAAAGCAAGGAACACCCTAAATTGTGCTTTTTGTCCCATATCGAGATCTTTAAAAATTGAGAAGTTATAGACAGTCAAAGTTAAAATCATCACAGAGCTTTACGTGTTTTACGTACACAATTACAATAAGCGCGTAATTTTCAAGAAGCTGTAACGCGCTTACCATTAGGACCACAGAATAGTTGTGGAAATAAAAATTGTAGGAAATATAATCTTCTTTAAAACATTACATAGTGGAAGAATCGCTTAAGTCGACCGTTTGTGAGATATATCGAGAAAAGCAAAAAAAGTGTAAGTTCGCATCGAAGGACCGACGCAAGGATACTTCTATTTGATGTCAAATGAAGCGATTAAAACGATCTCCCGCTTTCCAACATATATTTCCACCAACTGACCTCTATTTTACTGGTCTATAATATAAAATAAATTTTATTAAAGAATAACGAAAAAATCCCATAAAGGATAATTACGCGTATAATATTAATTGGATGACGAGTTATGTTTCCGTTTTAATTTTAAACATAATAGAATCGAGGTAGAATGGAAAGCATATGTTGGGTAATTTAACTAATTGAGTTATTGAGATTATTTACATATCCCCATGAACCGGAATCATAACTTTCAATATACATAATATAATTTAAACGTATCAATGTTATTCTTTCCGTTAAAAAAATTGAAACTCATCCGTCAGCTTGATTTATAATAAAAAAGGATCTTCAAACATATTATGTTCATATACCTATTACGGTATTATGAGTATTATACGTACCTACATTAAGCATGGCGTTGCCCGTATATGTATTTTGTATTTGGCAGAGATTTTTTTGATCTATATAGGATAATATACTTTATACAACCGTGAAAACTAATTTGAAATCGGTCTAGTAGTTTTTAACTTTATTGCGAATATACAGACAGACATACAGACGCGAGAAGGGAACCTAGCGTTATTCCCATTTTAAAATGGCAAAGTGACAGCGGTTGAATGCTAAGCTAAGAACTTGTAATAAATTTCGCCGATGTCACTAATCTGTAGTTTCCCCCTGACTTGACATAATATAACTTAAAGCACCCCGGTCCCGGAGGCCCCCACTAATATGACCTCTCACAGCTCCTACTGTATCATGCGCCTGCCGCCGTCACCCGCTATCTCGCCTCGTCTTTTCGCAGGTAATTTTGACATTTTCATATCAAATTTCTGCCGTTACAAAGCATGCGAAATTAATTTTGTTTAATGATTTAGATGCAGAATTTTATGTTCTAAAACTCTTATTTGAAGATATTTTTCTTAAAATAATTAAGGAAGCAGGAAATCGCGAAAGTTTGATTTTATGGGTTAAATCCCTATGTGCAGCAGTCACGGTCACCACCCTGTATAAACAGAAGCGAAAAGGCGACTAATAGATTATAATACCATACGTATACTATGTGTAACTATTTTATGGACTGATCATTTTACCCTGTATCGACAAATAATACACAATAAAGGCATTTATTAATATTATTCACGACACTGTAGTTAGGTGCTTTAAGAGGTATGTGATTAGCAGTGCTGTCTCTTTTAATTGTAGCGAAAAATAAACTACTGCAGGTGACATTTCAATGATGACTTAAGTAAGTCTTTTTGAAATATGCTTTTTTTATGTACAGTTGAAACGTTTTTGCATTATTTTATACTCCAAATAGTGTAAAAATATATCTGAAGATTTTGAAAAAATACCAAACATTCGAAATATGTGGCTATAGAAATTATTATTCTAGTGTAATCTAGAAGAGGTAAAGTAAGGCTTACTTCTCATATAAAAATATACATAAGTTTACACTGTATAGGCAGCGTTGTATTTAAAACAGTGTGGGCCTCGCGGCAGTAAAAAATTCAAGCCCCTAAAGGGAATTTACTTCGTCAATAAATTATTTCTGACCTGTAAATTGCAAACATTCATAGATATGATGAATGAATATTGTAAATTATAGACGCTCGAATCCCCCTATATTATTAAACGAGTAAATCTTGTATATACCTACCTATCTATGTTTCTATGTATCTATATAAATATTTTCTCGAAAACGGCTCTAACGATTTTGATCAAATTTACCAAAAAGGGGTTTCGGGGGGCAAAAAATCGATTTAGCTAGGTCTCATCCCTGGAAAAATTCGTTTTCCTATCGATTTTATCATTTTTAAAAACGGTTTTTTGACCTGTCAAAACATTGTAATATCGTGAGTAGGCTTTGGAGAAAACAAACTACTTTCAATATTTATATGTCAAAATTATCTGACAGAATTTTTAACTTATTAAAATAATCCGTGAACTATTTGTATAGTAAAAAATATCCCCCTATATTATTAAACGAGTAAATCTTGTATATACCTACCTATCTATGTATCTATATAAATATTTTCTCCAAAACGGCTCTAACGATTTTGATCAAATTTACCAAAAAGGGGTTTCGGGGGGCAAAAAATCGATTTAGCTAGGTCTCATCCCTGGAAAAATTCGTTTTCCAATCGATTTTATCATTTTTAAAAACGGTTTTTTGACCTGTCAAAACATTGTAATATCGTGAGTAGGCTTTGGAGAAAACAAACTACTTTCAATATTTATGTGTCAAAATTATCTGACAGAATTTTTAACTTATTAAAATAATCCGTGAACTATTTGTATAGTAAAAAATAACAGAAATAAAAACTAAACATAATTATGTAAGTAGTTTTAACTAATATTTAAATAAATAGGTACCTAAGTATGTTATTTTTATATTACCTATATAAAATATGTATATTATGTACGTTAAATATAGTATGACGTATAATCTTACCTAGACTTTTTTTTCTCAAAAACGAATAACGATTTTGATGAAATTTACAGAATGGGGATTTTTCGGGGCGAGAAATCGATCTAGGTAGAAATCTTGGTCCCAGAGGGGAGCAATTAAAAAAAAGGGTTTTTTTTATTTATAACTCGGTCAATTGTCAGATCGATTCGAAGCCTATTTCTACATAGATTTTGTATAATATATCACAAGGGTTAAAACTGTAAATGAACACTAATATAAGAAGTGTCTTGCACAATATGTAAACAATGACAAACAGGCGGCCCGAAGGGCCGCACTTCTGGCACCGCGAGTCTGTGTAAAAACACATCGATTTTTGAAAACTATTGTTAAGATACATACAAAAAAGTTTTGCTTAAAATTTGCACGGCGGCCCGTAGGGCCGCACTTCTAGCAACGCAGGCATGCAGTATATCAAAACACATCAATTTTTAAAAACTATGGTGAAGATGCATGTAAAAATGTTTTGCGCTGCAGGTTTATAGTCTGACGTTTGTTATTAAAAGATATAATATGAATTCTATTTCTTCGAAAATCGATTTTTGTGAGTTTTTCAGTAGGTACCTTCTATGCAAAAAAAATATTTGAAATTTACTGGAAGTTGCTAAGATGATATCAGAGAGAAAAAGTACTTCGATAAAGTTGATATTCGGCATTAATGTTTAAAAACGGATTATTGAAACGGCAACGGGCAAGCAGAATTTCATCTGATTCGAACATTTTTACAAGATCTATGAAAATCGGTTTTTGCGAGTTCTTCAGTCAACAAAACAATAACGGCGGTAGATTTGAAAATGGCGACCTAAGTAATATTTACAGGAAAAAATGCTTAATTCAAGTTGATACTTAGTTTTTACGCTTAAAAATACACATAGGTATTTAAAATATTTAACAGAAACAATTATTTAAAATATGTTTCAGAAATAAATTCGTTTCGGAATAATATTCTGAGAAAATAATATCTCACAGCATACAAGTACTATTTTTTTGAACTCATCCGAGCAAAGCTCGGCACCCAGATATTAGATATAATATAATCACTTTGAAACAAAAAATTATAATAATATATGACACAAAGTGTTGAAAAAAAAGCAGCGCGTGATCGGTAGGTACTCTTACATGCTGTGTAAAAATTCAGATTAGAATACATATAATCTCTAAAACATTGAGAGCTGACCAAAGAGGGTAGAATGTAGCTGGCAGTGGAGCTTTGCGGCACTTCCGTAGCACACCACTTCCATGACATTTCACCGAGTCACTGTAGCATAAATTTGGGGGTGGCGTCAGCAAAGATGTTTATACACATTAAAAAAGGTTTTCGGGTTTGTAAAAACACCGGGGCTTTCATCGCCTTTCGTTCTCCCTTAAATCCAGTCCTGTATGTGTGTGTAGGTAACACCGTTCGAATGACATCGACATGGGGAGGAGGTTTTGTAGTGCGAACGGGCGAACTGGCAACCGGTCGCGATGTTATCACCGTTGAGTGTTTCCTGTAACGCAGAGCTCGACCGCTTTATCACCCTCAGTGATCACAGATCGCACAATCAACGTCGGTCACTGCGACTGCTCTAGCTCTGTTGAATACCCTGCCAAAACACTGCAACGGCACAATTCTCTTTACTTTATTCTAGTACATATTTTGCTAGAAATGGTTCGGGAAACAAATGTTTTTTATAGTTTAATCTATACAGGATGTTTAAAAATGATACCGATAAACTTCGTGAAGTGATTCCTTAGTTGATTTTATGAAAAAAAGTTACCTGTCCCTCTCGGCCGTCCGTGTTCTTGACCTCTTGTTAGTTTTGCCTGCCGAGTTGGGTCCGAGACACATCCGTTGTCCTGATCCTTATATCCTGATGGTCCATCCTTCTTGTGTCCTCGTTTTATCTGTGTACTTATGTAAAATTCGCTATCGTTAGAATTATATTATGGTTTTTAGATAGTGGCTAAATACACAAAAGTGTAAAGCCCAAAAAAATTATATAAAAAAAAAGAAAAAAAGTTCCTATGGACGAGGCTCCGAAAACGCTTTGTTATGGAGTTACAGCCGCATAGATTATGTTACAGCCCTTTGAAAATTTGGATTTTTCATGTCTGAAGTGTCACCCCTGCAATGCAAGAGATACCTAGGTAGCATAGAAATTTCTCTAAATTGACTTTGTTTTTATTTCTATAGGTAGCAATTTGATTACATTTTGCTTAAGAATTTTTCATAATTTTTAAGAGTACACACTTTACTATTAAATAAATTGCAACAATAATTTATTCGTGTGTCTTCTTGCGAAAGTTATAGAAAAAGTATCAAGCAAAATGTAATAAAATTGCCATATAAATAAAAACACAATGAGAGAAATTTCTACCACGTACTTCATTGCAGGGGTGACACATGAAAAATCCAAATGTTCAGAGAACTGTAACTCTGTAACAAAGCATTTTCGGACCTCTTCCATAGCAACTTTTTTTAAAAAATTAAATCGAAGTTTGTCAGTATTATTTTTAAACATTCTGTAATAGATTAAAATTAAACTAAATGTTTCTCTAGCCAAATACTACCTACTGTTAGATATTATTATACTTATAGAGTGCATAAAAACGAATAGTTTTGTAAAACAGTAGACCATACGGACTATGGTGTACTATTTAACAGATATTGATGATCAAATAATTAATTAGATTTTATAATCAAGAGAATCTATAACAAAGCATATCAAAATGTGTTTTAAATTACGCTTGTGAAACCCACAACAAAGCTCTTTTGAAATAACAAAATATATACTTAGATAATAAAACATATTGTATAGGGTTATGGGGTTACAACTAATGTGGCTCACTTCTCACTCGTCTTTAATCCAACACAAATACATCCACAATACAGATATATTAGATAATATTATCTTATATATCTATTATCTAGCCAGCTTATTGTTAATCACTTGAGCTAAAATCCAAAACAGATGTGGTAGGTAAATGTGTTCAGTTGTATTTCACAAAAGGCCTTCATTAGTATTTGCGGTTAGGTTTAAGTGACAAATGCCTTTGTATTCTTGATGGATGCCTAGGTACTAACTTACTATATTTACGTGGTTCGCATTCTTTTTGAGGTGTTCATTGCATTGTGTTCAATAAATTACTGTTTTAAACACCTCAAATTTACAGTCAATGTGTTCTTTTGTTCAGCTTTCTACTGAATAATTTTAAATTTAACCAGCCAGGACCATTGAACTCCACCCATAACTGGAATGCCATTCATTAAGATCAAATTGGTAACAATTACAGTCTGGGCACGGTGCTTGCGGACATGTGCCTTACAAAGTGAAAATGGCGCCAAATTCAAATTTTAAGAGTTTGACACTTTTAGGTTCTGGGTTTTATAGTGACGATCAATAAAACTACGAAATAAGCTTAGGTAGGTCGAGAAATCGCATGGAAAACACAAATCCAAACAGCCAAACACGCAACGAACACGAGGTTAGGTTAGGTTTCCTTTGTTGTTTCTACTTAAATTTTGACCGTTAACGTAACGGACACGAAAACTATCGATCCTAGCTGGCGATAACGAACGAAATATTTACATCGCAACAGCGCGCAGGTCCCACAGCCCCGAATCATGCGAATATCGACCGTGCGAGAAAATTTTTTCGCGCATATGTCAGCTTGTCTGACATTCCAGTTATGGGTGGAAATCAGTGGTCAGGACTATATTTCTTTTGTCCAAAACTAACAGCGCTGATGTTAAATTTTTGGTACTTTTACTTCCGTGTTCTGTAATGATGATATAGGGTTGAAAAATCGTGTCCGAGATAAGGTCAGATTCTGATTGTACTATCTTCGAAAATAACGCGTTTTCGTCCCTTGGACCAGCATTTCCCAAACTATGGGTCGCGACCCACTGGTGGATCGCGTCGCGAACGAATATTGGGTGGGCCCAGAATATAGGATGATACATCGACCGACCGACAAATACATCCTTCTCATTGAAATAGGACTCCTTGTATTTAATTAAGTATTAAAATTTTCGATTATACTTAACTGAATGTTTTTTTCTTATTTGAACAGTTCTTCATTCATATAGTTATGCCCCTTTTTTCTTCATGGCAGCCAAGAGGTGAGTCCCGAATTTGAAAGTTATTGTTAGGTGGGTCGCGGTCCAGTCAACTTTGGGAACCAGTGCCTTGGACAACGCTTTTCAATTCGAAAGAAAGCGAAAGTGACGCCATCCTATGCGATGATTGTAAACTATATATATATCTAACAGTTCCACCTAAGTTACAATATCTTCATTTACGGTGTTTTTATCGCTGATTGCCAAAATTATGTGTATAATAATATAATGCTGCACTTTCAGTGCATTTATTACGAAAAGTATCGTCTATGTAACTCGGATGAAAATGGCGAATGTGATTCGTGTGATCGCCAACCTCACTTCGCTTTGACGGCAAACTTCACACTGTTGTAATCGCCAACTTTCCGTCCTTGGAACATAATTTAGCACTTTGAAGGTGAAGTGACTTTTAAACGTAACCGCTTAAGAAGGACGAATCAAGCAAGAACTAAGTTGTTAAGGAACAAAATACGTGTAAGCTTTCGGGTGCAAAATTCTGTTTCATGGAACTAAGGAAAGTCCCACAATAAAACCTTTTTTTGGAACTCATAAAATAAAAAATTGTATTTTGCCAAGATAAGTATATTCATTAAACTGAAATACCTGAAATTAAATCTAATGAAAGATAAATAATACTTACAATTTAGTGGTTTTTTTAACCCAAAAAATTTGTTTACAGGACCCTTAAAATTTCTTTGTGGAACCCTTGGGTATCGCGAAGCACATGTTAAAGATTATTGATATACAACACGACTATACACACTATAGCAAACTCGTTTGTTATAATAACACGCGTTCTCGATATGAATTTGTCAAAATTATATTTTCTTAGTTACGCTAAAGAATTGAATTTTGTTTTGATAACAACAAAAAAGTTGATTTTGAATTAATCAATATTTTAATATTGAGAACACTTATTAACTTCCCATTGGAAGTTATTGTAATGAGTCCGAAAATCGAAATCAAAAAGGAAAAAAAATTTTTATGTTTCAAGGTCACTACACTATTTTTACACTACTTTTAGAAAGATGTCTGTGTGTGTGTGTGTGTACGTACGTACGTACGTATGTATGTGTCCATTTCTTTCTAAGACGAAATCTCGAGAACGAAAAATGATATCGACTACGTTGGGGTGCCAATCGACGCGTATTAACGTAAATATGATCTGAAAGGAATTTTTTTTAAATCGGTTCAGCCGTTCTTTTTTCTTAACCAAATAACCTCCAAAAAAGTAGATTTTACACAATATCTCGCGAATAAAAAATTATATCGACTTCGTAAGGGTGTCAATCGAGGCGTGTTAACGTCATTTTGATCCGACAGAAATTTTATAAAAATCGGTTCAGCCGTTTTTTTTTTTTTTTTTTTTTTTTTTTTTTTAATTATTGATGTTTTAATGATTAAAATGATTACTTTTCCGTGTAATATCTAATTTAATTATTATTATTAAATATTTATCAAACTGGGAAGTTCGTCGTGTGGACCTCAAGGGTCGCACTTTAATCCTAATAAACGACCCACCTCACGGCTTGTTTCATTGAGATTTTGTTCAACTGAATTTATTGTGTTTCATTTATTAAAGTAAGAACATAAATTTGCTCTTACAACACCATTAGATGAACCGTTTATGCAATATTTGCGAAAATCAATATCGGCTCACCTTTCGGTGTGAATTTTTTGAAAATAGAGGATAAAACGCTCTTATGGATTGGAAATCCTTTGATCTTCCCTCCAATTTTTTATAAAGAAGTAAATGTATCTACAAAAAATCAAAACTTTATTACTTCGATTAAATTTTAAATATGCAAAACATTTTATTGATTACAGAACATGTTTTGACATTTGTGGTCTTACACTGTAAAGGGATGTGTGAGTGTGTAAGTTGGAGTATAGCGGGATCGGACGAAGTGTCGTGCAGCGATCGAGGAGTTGTGTGTGAGTCGTCAGCCTAGGTGTCGCTGTTGGCACAACCCCATACTGTATTATAACACTTGATAAATTAAACATTAATTTTATTAAATAATATAATAGTATAAAGAATGTTACATACGATATTAAATACGAGGCCAGTTGTCATGCGATCAATATGAAACGTACAAACGCTCAACGCGTATACTGCAGTTTTGGATTTGCCTAGTTATAGACTAGACAGGTTTTTCTGTGAACTCGGTTTTAGATAGATACTCGTAGATATAAATATTATAATTATAATAATAATAATAAATTTATTGTTGTTCGTATTGCAAACAGCAGAAAATGTCATGTAAACATATAAACAATATTACTAGAATTTGACTCCAGCAAGAGAGGAGCAATTTTTAAAATCATATCAAAACCAAAAAGTATCAATTTATGTTAAAATTTCAGATTAAATTTTTGGATTTTAAATTCAAACGGCGGTAAACAAGAAAAATCGCATTGAACTTTTTGATAATTGCACACATCGATTGTTTTTTTTATCGAAACAGAAAGCAAAGTGGCTTAAAAGTCATTTCATGACAAAATTTCGGATTTAATTTTTGGTTTTTAAATCCAAATGGGAGTAAATAAAAAAAAAAAAACTTTAGCTGTGTATAAATGGGTTTAACTTAAGTAACTCTTTCTTATGTATTCCGATTAAAAAAATATATATTGAGATTTTCGTAACCGGAGATAGTAAATCTAAAAACAATTCTTCAACAAAATGTTTTGATATGTTATACTAACATAATAATTCCAGTCTTCGGCATATAGTAAAAATGCTAGGTCACGTTCTTGTCTCCAAGAGGACAGTATTAGACCCGCAAACACGGACTTGTTTTATTATAGAAAGTTGTAATTTGACTTAATGCAGTGATGCATTAAAATACAGTGTACATATACTTTAATGTTAAAGTCGAAATAATGCGTCGTAAAGCCAACCATTGGGTGATTATAATTATTACTGCGGTGTTTGATGGTAACGCACATTGGGCCAGATATTGTTGCATTTCTGATATATGCCCGATGATTTGATTTTTTTAAAATATCTACCCAGATGTGTCAACGTAATAGGGATTCACCTAGACAATTTCAGAATGTTGGTTACATTTTTTGATCTGTGACCCACTGTGTAATCTATACTAATATTATAAAGCTGAAGAGTTTGTTTGGTTGAATGCGCTAATCTCAGGAACTACCAGTCCAATTTGAAAAAACTTTTTTTTGTTAGATAGCCTATTTATTGAGGAAAACTATAGGCTATATAATATCACGCTACGACCAATAGGAGCGGAGTATCAATGAAAAATGTTTACAAAAACGGGAAAAATTATTCCTTTTGAGAGCTTCCGTTGCGTCCGCTGCGTAAACGGTTAAAGTTACGCAAAAATCATGTATGACGAGATTGTTCCCCTTTAAAAGTTCTTAAAAAAAGTCCGCGACAGCATATGTCTATCTTTTAAGGTTGACTCACTATAACTTTTTTTATGGTAATTAAATTTGTTCGTAACTATAATATTCAAGCGAACGAGCGAAGCGAGTGAGTAATGTAATTATAATATTCAAGCGAACGAGCGAAGCGAGTAAGTAGTGTATTTATAATATTCAAGCGAACGAGCGAAGCGACTGAGCAGTGTATTGCACCCGAGCTTTCTTAGCACCCGGGCGAAGCCGGACGGGTACCGCTAGTCAGCGGGTAAAGCGATTTTTCGATGCCACTACTACACCTGTGTATTGCAAGCTAGTGTATAACTCACATAAAAAATTTCAGAATTTTGATCATGTTTTTCAATTTGTGACCACTGTGCAGCACGTTAGATAACTTAAATTATACGTGTGTGCATTAACAGATAAGGTGATTTTTCGATGCACTGCTAATCTGTATGGTGTTAGTGAAGGTACAATTTACGTAGAAAATGTCAAAACGCTGTCCATGTTTTTCGACCTGTGGCCCACTGTGCAACGCGGTGCTTAGACAACATAAACTGTATATAATATTGTATATGTTGTGTGTACATTAGCAGATAAAGAGATTTTCCGATGCACTACTTAACCTGCGTAGTGTAAGTTAGTGTACAATATGTAGGTATATAAGTATTATATTATGTGGAGCCCGATATCTAAAGGTGCAGACACATAGTATGCAAACATGACACGCAGCACACACAAATACATTGCATACATGAAAAACAGAGATAGTGTGGACGACAGACGTATTTACAGACAGTACACACAGCGCACATATGCGTATTTCGTGATCGCGATAATAGCGGTACACCAAAGAGATTTATGACGACTATTGGACGGGGTTTTTCATGTTTTTATTGTTTGACCCGATGGAGATACTGGAAATAAAATTATTTCTTTAATCTATCTTTCAGTTTTCAGTTTGTCGTTGTATAGTGTACGTAGTGGTGTTGCTTTTTAAGTAAAATAATTATTTTCAAAATAGACTTCACAGACGATCAAATGCTTAAATTTTTAAAAATTTCGCCGTCCCAAAATCGGCGATTATATTTTAATTTTCGTTTTTTTAACTGAACTAATTCATAACAACAAACACGGCACAATCAATCATCATTTTATGGTCAGTATCGCTCATTTTGAAAAAAAAATACAACCACTTTGCACAAATACTGAAATTGAACTGTGAGCTCACACTACATACCTCCTTCATGGACAAAAATAAAATCACATATAATAAATGCAATGTGGTTGTATGTTCCATGTGTAATGTTTGAAAACATCACATGTTTGCATACTATGTGTCCGCACCTTAAGCAGTGTGCAGAACGAAGAGGTAGACGGCGCGTTTGCTACCGGTGAGCGATAGAGCGAGGCCAGAGGAGTAGATCGAAGGGAGAGCAGTCGTGTTTGTGTAGCGATCAAAGGAGATCTGGGAATTGAAATCTGCAGGGAATATATTATATAAGTAACATCTACAGCGCTGATGGCAACCGATTCACTGTAGGTAGGTGGCGTTGTAATACTAAGGGTGATTCGCCTCCTAGTACTTACCTCACGTGTCTACCGTTTTGGGGTTGGACAAACCGTCTATAAACAGTTATGTAAATCAAATTTACCGATATCAGTGTTCAAAAATTATCGCAAAAAATGACAGTTACATAACAGCTGACGTTATTTTTAGGATTTCGTAACCAAACGGTGGAAACCTATTGTGGTCACTAGTCTGTCTGTCTGTCACATCTAAGATTTCAATCCGGGTATAGATATTTTAGTCTCGATTTTTTTATTGGAAGTCTTCTAGCTCCTAATGAAATTGACAATATATAATGTAGTTACCCAGACAAATGATATTTTTTTATTTACGGATAAAAAAGACGTCGCGGCACACACGACCTTTAGCATTGTGACATAATTATCAGATTTACTTCTTTACAGTACTTGATAAAGTCGGGAAACATTTATTTATAGCGTTGCTATTGGTTACGCGCGTAATAACACTTCCGTTGCATTCCCATCATTTTATCCCTCTAATCGGCTCGCCGATTGAAGAAGTGACGAATTTTGTGCCCCCCCCCCACCTTATGAGAGTTCTCTGAACAGTGTAAAGTTAACCCATCCTTGATAATGCAGTGTAGCTTCTTTGTACAAAGTGTTGCGAGGTGTTATAAAGGAGTTTAGATACTTCACCTTTCATATAAGCAAAGTATAATAAGATATTGATTTATTTATTGATGCTAGGTAATTATTTTCTGACTTTAAAGTTTAAAGCTATGTATTTATAGCACGACTTCAGATACACTCATTCGTGAGTCATGTTCATGACAGACATTTTTTTTAAAGACAGGATCGAGTTGTAATTTTATTTTGAAAATAAAATTTCGTCAAAAATGTTTGTGAACTATAATAATTGTTACAAATCCGTTCACTTTTTTATCATAATTTTAACAACACTCGACTGATTTTTTACGCTTTTTATTAAAGTAGGCATAAATCAAAACAATGTTGTCGACAAGTCTAGATGATTTAGGAAATAGGAATAATAGAAGAAATATGTAACAAAGGAATTTTGCGGAAAGTTGTCGAAGGTGAATCCCTAACTAACATACTAAAAATTCCACCCTTCACTCTGCTAAATTTTTTAGAAGGGTAAAACTACCCCTAAAACTTTGTGTTATGGTCTTCAAGTAGCAAATATATAAAATAAAGTAATAATGGTTTGAACTAGCTTGTTTGCCTTCTTGCTACTTCAAGAAGGCAAAAAAAGGTAGTTCATACTGCATAATTTACTTTATTCTATTTAACCCCTAAAATGTGTTTTCAAAAATCTTGAGAACCATTAGAAATGCAAAAAAAAATTTAATTCCTTACAGTTATATTTTTTGATTTTGGTTTTTACACGTCATGATAAGGCCAGCAAAAGTCGCGCGCTTTCGTGGCCTTGGAAACTCAGCAAAAAGGTAACATATATTTTCATAAAGCAAAGAACTCTCTAAATTATGCTTTATATCGATATTCGATATCTTTAATTTAGAAGTTATTGGTAATTAAAGTTAAAATCGTCACAGAGTTTCACGATGTCATGGAAGGCACGGACAACGTCGGGCTTAACAGCTAACTGTATACACATAAAAGAAGACCGTATTTCTGTATGCAACCAGGGCCGTAGCCAGAAAATAGACGAAACATTTCACCGCCCTGACAGCAGAGAATTTCTAAAATCATTATATGGCGGCAAAATTTAAGTTTTGCCACTTTTTAAATTAAAAAAAATATCTATTGCCACTATCGCGACCTTAAAGATAGAATAATTCAAGTAATTCAAAAAATAAATAAAAAAATCTTAAATTTTTTCAAATTTTAACACCCAGTATCTGGAAAACAGAGCCGTTTTGAACCCATACTTATATAAAGGTTTTGTCTTAAAATCGAGCATAGATTAATTCCTTAAAGTTTGTCCACACACTTACTTAACAAACATCCAGTATAGTATCATTTTCTTCTTTTCTATTAATTTGTGTTTCGATTTTTTTAATCTTCTGAAATATCAATGTGATTGACAGCACTGAGTAAAACAGTGACATTTCTTATTTCTAATCCTCTTTCACGCACATATCTTATATCTTCTGTTATTTGTAACTATAGCGGCCCCGTCCGGCTTCGCCCGGGTGCTAAGAAAGCCCGGGTGCAATACACTACTCACTCGCTTCGCTCGTTCGCTTGAATATATGGAAAATAAATATTGAAAACAAGTCTTTTTAGCAATTTTTTACGATTTTTAGAAATTTTGCACTTTTTCGAAACTCTGGATCTCGGTACCTATGGGGTCAAAAAATACGTTTAACCAATGAAAATTGTAGGAAATTTAATCTTTTACAACTTACTAATTTGATGTTGTCCGCTAAAATCAATCGTTTTCGAAATATTTCGAAAAAATCTAAAAAAGTGCAAACATTTTGGGGTTTTTCGCCACAAGGTTTTTTTGTTGGATAAATTGTGTGTAGCCACCCACAAACAACATCCCGAAGTTTCATTAAGTTCGGAATTTTTCGAATGTAAAAGTCTATGGCGACTGGATTAAAAACTTAATCAAAACTTTAAGATGCCCGTTTTTTTTGCACCTGAGTGAAGATCAATTTCCTTATGGAACATGGAAGTAAAATTTATCTGAAGATATAGAAAAAAATTACAAAATGTTCGACATAAGTTGTCTTGTTTTTTGGCCACAGATAGCTGAAGATAAAAATCTGTTATTAGATGATTGTTGTAGGTGTGTTGATCGTTGATATATGAAATTTGATATCCACATGTCAAAACTGATCCCTTCGTCTGTCAATCGAAGGAGAGAATTATGAGATCTATAAAAACAAGATTTGATGAATTTTGTTCTTGCTAAGAAGAGTCTGAAAAATGTTTTCTTTTTCAATCTGTTCAAATGATACGAAAAAGCGATATTTTTATGTTTTTAGGGTTCCGTATCTCAGTAAGAAAAAACGGAACCTTTATAGGATCACTCGTTTATCTAACTGGCTGGCTGGGTGTCCGCCAGTAAAGACCCATTTTTTTCCAAAATTCTCGATATTCAGTGCTTGACTAAATTAGCAAAAAATCAGAAAGATTTTTCGTAACTTTTGATCGAATAAATGAATATATTTTGTTAATAGAGTAGAACTAAACAAATAAGGTGATACATTCTGTTGAAAAGTGTCGTAATTCGGACAGAGTAGAACGAAACAAATGATGTGGTCTATACAGACATCCCGTTCAAATCTGGATTTGAACCGACACTGTGGGTATACATGTGTGTGAGAATCACAGACAAGTCTAACAAGAGTAAGTCGGGATCAGTACAATCAGATTGATTGATACCATTGCAGTGTATCGCCCGTCGACCGCGCCGTATACAGATAACAATGCGGCTCTAAGCTCTTTTTCTGCTTTATAATGATACTGCATACATACGAGGGTATGCCCAATAATTATCCGCGAAATAGTTATCACTTCTTTTCGATTGGCTGTACTGATGTCTGATTGTTACGTTCGTAGACGTGGTCTTTGCGGGTTGAGTTTGAACTTCCTAACTTATCAAATTTAAACGATAGATGACTTATCAATGATACGCCAGTTTTTGTCGTTGCTGTGACGTTAACCATAGCAAGTTACACCAAAGAAAAGTAGCGAGCAAATAAGATTCAGTCAATGAACGTACATCCATAGGAATACATTGTACCTATTTATGAAAAATTCATTAAGACGAAGAAAAGTTGATTCTAATAAAAAATGACAAGGGACGCAGTAATTACGATTGTGCCGCAACCAAAGACGTGGAATATGTGGAATATGTAATATATGTCACACATTTTTTGTAACGTATTTTTCGTCTCGCATCCCCACTACTTCCACTGCACGCAGATCGGCCATCTTGCTGGTGTCTTTTCTAAACGATACTACTCTACCTTAATGTTTGTCACGGGTAAAATCATTGAGTAGTTTCAACTCATCTGAACTCTCCACTTGAACTTGGATACGGGTGCTGACCGCACACAAGCTTCAAGGACCTTCTCTCTTCCCTTCTCTGGACTTGCATACGGGTGTTGACCGGAACCATGTTCCAGAGAACTTTCCTTGTCCTGGGGGCGGCTTACGGGTGTTGACCGGACGCTGTCTCCAGAACGTCCCGACGCTTTGATTGTACTGGCATCGGGTGATGACCGGAAACCAGTTTACAGGCTGCCGGAATCAGTGAAGCAGACCTTCATTCCCTTTTTAATGAATGAATGATTTTTTTTTAATTTAACATTTGTTTCCCGTGAACAGATGGACCCTGGCTATGTTTTGTATTTAGGAGGCTATATTTCGCAAACTGTCCGTTATGAATAATAAAGAAATTTTTGTTTCGTAAATTATCAGCATTATGGGTAAAGTTGTGGTGATTTCTAGACGTGGCTGGAAGTTGTAGCTTAGCACGTTCAGAGGTCAAGTTTGTAAATAACGTCTATTTCTATTTGATGGACCATATTCCTGTTTGTAAACTGTATATTGTATAAAAGTTTATAATTGTAAATAATTTTTCCTTCTTAATATGTCGATACTTAATATGTCAATATATTGAAATTTTACCGAAGTGTTCTTTTCTTTTTTTTTTCTTAAGAGAAGCCCCTATCAATGCCCCATGTATGGAAGTTATAGTTAAAGTTAAAGTGGAACACGTCACGGTCCAATCTACCTGACTGAGACCGGGCAAATAAATAAGTCCGTGGCATGTTGACGCAAGAAGACACAGCACCAACGCTCATCGGTACTGTATTTTTATTTGCTTATTGCGTCGCGTCATTAAGGTAATTAATGTGTAAGTAGTATAGGTTATCAGTCACCTATTAGAATGCACGGTATTGTGTGAGGTATCAGATAGATATTGTAGGCATATAATGTACATATATTTGCGGGTAATGAAGCGAAATAACGAGTCACTATTAGGGTGAAACGAGACACGAACTGTGAAAGATTACACCGCGCCTCGTTACAAAATACCCCTATACGCGGCGTAACGCTAATTTACCGACTGGTTAACTATGTACATAATATATAACATACATACATAAAGTGCATA
Source organism: Mongoloraphidia duomilia (assembly GCA_039654895.1). NCBI lineage: Eukaryota > Metazoa > Arthropoda > Insecta > Raphidioptera > Raphidiidae > Mongoloraphidia > Mongoloraphidia duomilia. The sequence continues at coordinate 65,489,187 of CM077516.1, forward strand.
TACATATAACATACCTACATAACAATTATAATACATAACATACTGGTATATAAGCTGCTTCAAAAGGTATTTGAATCTGAAATATGTTTGATGACAAAATCTGAACTTTGCCAAAGGGTTATATTTCCAGACGTGGCAGTTTGTTGTACATGTGCGATAGCGATATTGTATATGTTTTTGAAGTGAAAACTTCTTTGCGTTCTTTCTGAATAGTGAACGAAAGTGAACCGTCACGCTCGGGTCGGTGACACTGAATCGGGTTTACTCGGCTCCACTCGACATCAAGCGCGCTCGGGTCGGTGACCACGTTTAATGTCTAACAAGGAGTGCATCGTTTCAAGAATTACGTTGTTATTACGTATTACTTATAATAATAAAATAATATTTTGTATGTTTTGCATATAATCAAGTTTTCACTTCTGTCGTGTGATCATAACCACATACTTACTAAAGATCCTACAGCTACAATACGTTGGGTCCTGCCCTAGCACTGGCGTTGCCAAGTTGGGCAGGAAACAGCATAATTTTGTAATGTAAAGGTAATGTAGGCATGGTAATTATTTTTTATCTTTATCTTTTGTAATTTATTAGCCTTAAATTTTGTAATAATAATTTTGTAAATTGAAATTGTAAATTGAACTTGGAAAGCCAAATAAAATTCATTAATAAAAAAAAAAAAAAAAAATACCCACTTTTTTCCGAAATTATAATTAAAAAAAACCCATTTTCCAAAGTTAATTCGAGTTATCTAATGCGAATTATTTTTTTTAATTTATTACCCCTTTCATGTCGCCATATTAATTACGTCACAAGTAAACTCCTCCTACAATTATCGTCACTGCTGCGAAATAAATCTATCTATCTATAATGTCAGATGCCAATAGTCGAAATTTGATTCGTATAAGGGCCACCAACTGGTGGATCGCAGTCCCCATCCGGCCCGCCAGACACACTTTTTATGGACCTCGACGAAGTAGCGATAAACAGAAGAAGTTATACTATTTACTACAAACTTTTATTTAGCTTCACTTTTTTGTAAGGGTCAAATTTTCTATCGCATTTTTGACCCACTTCCATACTTATTAAGTTATTATGCATATTGTGCATTCATTTTTGATAGATTAAATAGGGCATTATATTTGGGGCAACAGTAACGTCGTCTCAAAATTGTTTCTCATACAAAAAATGTGTCGACTATGTTTAAATAATAAAACCTCGAGATTATTGCAGGAACTATTTTATTGGTAATAAAATTGTCACATTGCCCAGTACCTACCCCGTGTCCGGCCTCAAAAGTGAACATAGGGATTTAACATGGTATTGTTCATTTTTGCTGATTCGTGTTCGCCAATTCAACGTACAAGAAAGGTAATGGCACCTATCGAAAGGTAAAATTATTGCGCATCAAATGATTCGAACCAAAAATAAAATTTTTACTTTAAAATACCAATTTGAGATTTACTGATTTTGCAGGAATGATTTCAAATTAAATACCTAGGCGAAAAACAAAACACTGAAAGAGACCATAGTTGCCGAATGCGCATTAATTAATGCAAGACAGTTGCTTAACGTTAGAAACTCTTTTTATAACAGACTGGGATATTGTTTAGTCGAAAATGGGGGGTTATTTGAATATTTATTATAATTTTATTTTCTTTATTAAGTATATATTACTTTTCGTTGTTTAATAATAAAAAACCAATTAAATTCTTCATTACTTAGATATAGGTACCTGTTTGTTTTCTTATTATAGTCTATACGAGTGGAAGTAAAAGCCAAAATACTTAAAAATGGCACACAACGTTAATTCCCTATGTTCGACTTTGAGACCGGACACCCGTTATATATATTTTTGAGTCACTTTTAATATTTTTTAAAGAAAATGAAACTTTTTCAATAAATACGAAATTGATCATGATTTCAACACAAGAGGTCCGTTTACCATTAATTGCGTTCACCAAGAGCAAAATTAACATTGATTTAAAAAAATTGTGTGATACCTACAATGTATTAATTTCTATTATTATTTATCGCATAGACTAAAAAAATATAATGTCGTTTAAAAAATTCAGAAGTAACTTAAAAATATTTTGTTAATTAAATGTTCTTACTGAACTTCTACTTTTTATGTAGTACCTATACCTACCTATATTATGCATCCTTATTTTTGGCGTTTAATGAATAAATATTTATCTTATTTTGTCCATTTGACTTGAAACTTCGCATACATATAATATATTATAGGTACATATATTCTGATATCATTTATATTAAACTACTTTCAGTATTTAGTGTTTTCTTGATAATGTTGTTCTATTGGTACATCTAAAAATAACAAGTACATTACAGTAAGTAACCATTGGCTGATTGTGATAGAGATAGCAATATGACTAACTTTAATTACTATTTTTAAAGTAACTTTCTAATTTATTTTGAATATATTTATATTTGTGGCATAGATAATATCATTTTGTAAATGGTTCGACATTTTCAGTGTTTTATTTGACATATTTATAGATTTTAAAATTTGTTGTATTTATGGACTGAGTAAAAAAATAACAGCGCTGTTAATTTTTACACTTACCTACTGTTTTTTACTGTTGCTGGAAAAGAACCGACTTCAAAAATAACAGTTGACGAAATTATGATCTTATTTTCAAATAACTGTAACAATTATAGCTACCACCAAAACGAATCACTATAATAGCACCGTTATGCTAGGTGCGTATGAATGATAAATTAATCGGTTGATGACAACGGTGTTATATATGAAAAAACGCGCATAAAATCGGCCGATTCTGTGTCGATTTATGCGTGCTTCTTCATATAACACCGTTGTCATTACTCATTACTATACGATAGTTCGATCGGCCTAACATAACGGCGCTATTCTGTAGGTATCAGGGTGTACATTATTGACACGTCATATGGTGGAGGTGCCGGGTATTACTTCGCGATTTAATAATTCCTGATTTAAAACATGTATTGTCCAAAGTCTAATTGAACTAAAAAGCAGTTTTTGAGATTTATTTCGAAGATTCGACATAAGCGGTTTTGCTTTTCGGTCACAAATATGTAGAGTAATAAAAATTTTATAATTGCCTTTTCCTAAAAATTATACTTCGTTGATTTTGATGTTAACAACGCGATACTGTATTCTTATTGCTGTGCTAAAGAAATTTCGAAATGTTTTTGTAATGTCACATTCATAGATAATATCATTACTTTGAAACAAATAATTATTATAATACCTATTTACACAAGGTGTTGATAAAAGGAAGTTCCTTGTACTCTCAAGAGATTTGTAGACATTCAGAATGGAATATACATAATATAGGTAGTAACCTCAAAAAAACATAAACAATTGACAGCTGACCAAAGAGGATTGAATGTAGCTGATGGACGATGGTGCAGCTTTGCATTACTCCACCACTTTTGTGACATTTCATAGTCACTCATAGGTATAGGGTTTCCGTTGAAAACTAGATGAAGTTGTTTGTAAACCAGCTCTCTTATAGAGAAAATTTATGTGTAAATATTATGCAGTGACCAAGAAATAAAAATGGCTTCCTTATATTTCTCTTCTGAAGGAATTGGTATATATATTATTTATATGTTTATTCTGTGATACATTTAAATGAATTTCGCCATTTTATGGAACGTTTTAAAAATACAACTTAACTTTTTTCGCCTTATAACTCCTTTTTCCTTTATTACATGAAAACATAATAAATCTGACTATAACCAAGTTCCAAAATTTAAGACAGTGAGTCCATGCAGTCACACTTCACAGTTTATATTAAGCGGCACAGTTTTTATGCACGGGAAGCGTATATACTTACTTTGTTTCATTGATTTTCAGCTCCATTAACCTTGTTATGAACTATGTATGACTCACTATCTTAAATTTTGAAACTTGACTATAAGTACAGAATAGACATTTTATTAGTAGATAGTCAAAATGTGAAAAAATCAAAATTGTCGCCCCTAAAATTTTTTTAGTCTATTTTGTAAACTAGGTATTTAAAATTCTGTTTATAAATATGGTTTTGACCAACACCGATTTGGGATCTCTTCTCATAGTGATCATTATGCAATGGCCTTGGGTTTATTTTACTCCAGTAGATAGGTATACATTTTCTATTCCTTGCCCCTTTTTTTTAACACCCTGTACAGTGTACAGCATAGGTGTATTTTGTCACGGTTTTATTCTTTTACATTTCACACGAAAAAATAGACAAAATATATTATATTAAAATTCATTCAAACAACTAAATAATTATACATGTTTTCTACTATAATTTTGACGCCTTCAATGTGTAGCACCTACTTAATCTGTTTAAATTTGTTCTGTGTAAGTTTTGTTTTCACCATAATCATCATTATTATCATTTCGACCATTCATTAAAACTCGCTAAAGTGTAAATTTCGTTTTATTTTTTACTAATGACTGTCGGAGACAGACCATATCAGCTGTACAGGGTCTGTCACAAAATATAGGCCAATTTCATCCAGTTATTTACAAGTGACAGTGAATTCATCCAGTTGTTTCATTTTTAGAGAAGAATAGGTAGACCAAATAAAATTGTATTTAGATTTGGAAATTTATCAATACTTCAGAATTTAAGGTTTTATAGCAATTTTTAAGAAGAAAAACGACATAAAACCATAGAATACTTAAATTGATTTTTTAAATTTAATAAGTTAAATTAAAATAGACGAAATAGATTTAAATTGATGTCAAAAATTTATTTTAAAAATAGACAAAATACATTTAAATTAAAATAATAATAAAAAATGGTGGAACCTTTGGTGTAAAGATACGAAATGTTACAATTACCACAAAACACCAAACCATAACAAACACTCTCGACGTACGTTTCGCCAACCAAGTTGGCATCATCAGGAGATGATTAAAATTTAATCATCTCTTGATGATGCCAACTTGGTTGGCGAAACGTACGTCGAGAGTGTTTGTTATGGTTTGGTGTTTTGTGGTAATTGTAACATTTCGAATTAAAATAATGATAAAATTTTATTTTAAGATAATCCTTACTTCAAATTCTGTTGAAAATTTGCGGATTTTTAATTTTTTTCATTAGTTTTGGTATGCACTATCTATAAATATGCCAAATTTGAACCCTCCAGCTAATCTGAAAAATGAATATTGATATAAAGTATTTGAATTTGAGCTTTATTTAGAGCTAGCCGTATTTACCTGCCGTTGCTCGGGAATAACAGCCTCCTGTTATGATACCGTATAATGAAATATAACCTAAAACCCTCCTACATATTTTATCTAGGTTTTCGTGAAAACCACATGAAAATCGGTTGAAATTTTAAATAAATCCGTTTAGTAGTTAAGGTGTGATTAAGCAACAAACATACAATTTATATTTTTAGTGTATATTTACCATATAGCACATTACACATACACTATTGACGTCGATCGGATGGCGGGACTTAGGAGTCGGACCAAAATTTTCAAAGAGTAAATTGATTTTAACTAAATTTGGTACACATGTTGGAATCCATCACCGCACGAAACATACTTAAAATGGGTCTAATCGGATCATTTTAAGAATGGTTTTTAGGGGTTGAAAAATGTTTTTTTGTGTCCAAAAATACTGTGTAAATTCTCAGAATCGTTTCAAATTTGAAATTTAACCCTTTAGTAAAGATTAAAATGTGCTGCTAAAATTTTATTAAAATCGACCTGAAAAGACGGAACTTACAAATTTTATGAAAACACTAGTTTGCGGATATGGATTTAGTTATTGAAGGGTGTATTTAATTTGGTGTAAATTGGGATAGATAATAATATTGCAATTAAGAAGAAAAAAATTATTTTATAAGGGATGTATTAAGGGGCTAAATTTTTTCTTTAGTCCAAAAACAAACTTATACATAATAAAGCCACAACGCCTGTATTAGGCATGGTTTGGCACTGCGACCCGAGTTTTTATTATATACTAGCAGACCCGACCCGGCTTCGCCCGGGTGCTAAGAATTTATATATTAATAGTCGGGCTGATTTTATTAATACATTACACACTCGCTATACGCTCGAATTTTATTAATACACTACTCACTCGTTTCGATCGTTCGCTTAAGTTATTAATACAATTAATAAGTACATTTCTCACTCACTACGCTCGTTCGCTCGAATTTTATTAATACACTACTCACCCGCTTCGCTCGTTCGCTTGAATATTATTAATACATTACTCAGTCGCTTCGCTCGTTCGCTCGAATATTATTAATACATTTCTCACTTGCTACGTTCGTTCGCTCGAATTTTATTAATACACTACTCACCCGCTTCGCTCGTTCGCTTGAATATTATTAATACATTACTCAGTCGCTTCGCTCGTTCGCTCGAATATTATTAATACATTTCTCACTTGCAACGCTCGTTCGCTCGAATTTTATTAATACACTACTCACCCGCTTCGCTCGTTCGCTTGAATATTATTAATACATTACTCAGTCGCTTCGCTCGTTCGCTCGAATATTATTAATACATTTCTCACTTGCTACGCTCGTTCGCTCGAATTTTATTAATACACTACTCACCCGCTTCGCTCGTTCGCTCGAGTATTATTAATACATTTCTCACTTTCTACGCTCGTTCGCTCGAATTTTATTAATACACTATTCGCACTCACTTCGCCACGAACGCCATCTATTAAAAGTAATCCGAAGTGGCGATTCCCATACAAAATTACTAATTTTGAATTTTTCGATTTTTCAGCTGTTCTTTTGGGTTTTCCCTATTTTTTTTAAACCACCCCTGTATTAGAGCGAACAAAACAAAAAAAAAACTCAAATCGGTCAAGGTTTTTGAGTTTTAGCGAGACTAACGAACAGCAATTGATTTTTATATAGATTAGTATAGGGGTATCCGCTATACTTATATTTTTTGCAAATAAAATTGTGTCATACTTTCTGCCGGAGCCTGTGTATGAGATAAATTAAAAATATTATCTAGATACTAAAAAAAATTAGGCAACAATAACTTCACACCGATGTACCGTTTTGTAATATTACAAACATACATAATGTAACATTAACTATGCTACGAGTCTATACTGAGATATTTATCTGAGATAGTCGCAAGAACGAGATAAAGGAGAAAGACAAAAACATATTACAGTAACAATATTGTGACAAGTGTTTCCGTTTGTCGCGTCGTTATGCTCATGCCCGTGTATAGTAAAACAGTAGAATAGCAACCTGTCATGGCGATTGCGCTTTTGATGGTAACGAGCCGTGACAAAACAAGTGACAACTACTTACATACCTACATATGTATGTAACGTGTACCTTGCACTCTCAGTTGACGCTTTCTTTGTATCACAACATGAGAAATCAGAATTGAAATTGTTTTGTTTTGCTTTAAATGTTTACAAATTTATAATTGTAATTGTATTTAAAAACAAGCCGTGAGGTGGGTCGTTTATTAGGACTAAAGTGCGACCCTTGAGGTCCACACGACGAACTTCTCAGTTTGATAAATATTTAATAATAATAATTAAATTAGATATTACACAGAAAAGTAATCATTTTAATCATTAAAACATAATTATTACTTATTTTTAACAACAATAAAAAAAAAAACGGCTGAACTGATTTTTATAAAATTTATGTCGGATCAAAATGACGTTAACACGCCTCGATCGACACCCTTACGAAGTCGATATAATTTTTTATTCGCGAGATATTGTGTTAAATCTACTTTTTTGGAGTCTATTTGGTTAAGAAAAAAGAACGGCTGAACCGATTTTGAAAAAATTTCTTTCAGATCATATTTACGTTAATACGCGTCGATTGGCACCCTAACGTAGTCGATATCATTTTTCATTCTCGAGATTTCGTCTTAGAAAGAAATGGACACATACGTACGTACGTACGTACATACGTACACACACACTACATCTTTCTAAAAATAGTGTAGTGACCTTGAAACATAAAAATTTGTTATACATTTTGATTTCGATTTTCGGACCCATTACAATAACTTCCAATGGGAAGTTAAAAAATTTGCCATACCCACTATAAAACAGCTGCTTTACATGCATGTAAAGTAACTTTTGACATGCCGGTGTGCGGCTAGTGTGGGAAAGCAAACCATCTCAATAGTGATTTATGTTTATTCGCCCTGATCAGCCCGCTATTACTTAGTGTCAGCTACTCTCCGACTACTATAGAAGTGAAATTGGCGAGACAAAAAAGGAACTGTCAAAAAATTTTGAAAAGACTGAAAATTAAGTGAAAAACAGCTATTTTATAGTGGGTGTGACAAAAAATACTATAATATATATATATTTTAGAGCATTACTGTCAGTATAGTGTTGTTCGATAATTCCTAAATGTTCTATCCCTGTCAGATCAAAACCGTGTTCTAAGATTACCGTGTTATATGAGGGTTTCCTGTAATTTAATTCTGATCTCGACTTTGCGTTGCTGAAAGACAAATTTGGGTCACTTAAGTATGTAGTATTTGTAAATACATGTATCCCGTTTTAATTGAGGCGCATGAAACTGCTGCCTCACAAGTCACTTATTTTTTTATATAAAATACCTGCTACGGTACTGGTTAAATGGATCCGTATGTGTTTCTTTCTTATGTGTGGTTACAAGTTGTTAACCTTTTAAAAAGAACACGAATTAATATCAGTCAGCGGTGAACACATTAAGCTCATGCAATTAGGCAACACAACACGTCAGATGTGATGTACATATTATAATATGTTTAGTACCTGTGCATGAATACATTCAACTGTTTTATATATAATAATATAATAATGGCCGGCGCCAGGGGGGAATCAGGGGACAATTGGACCGGGCACCGAGCTGGAGAGAAGCTTATTTTCATTTTTTTAAATGCTTGTTTTTAAATGAAGGTCCAAAACTATATCCTGTTTCAAACAAAAAAAAAAAAAAAAAGACACAGACACAGAGAATTTCCGAACGTTATATACCTGACCAATTATTTTTATATATATTTACGACCTATACTTTGTTCCCCTTGGAAGGGATGACTCTAGAGAGTCGCAAAACGCCCAAAAAATATTTTTTTAGAAATGTCTCGAAAATACATTTACACATTTTTTGCAATCTTCCAATCACACTCGCAAAAGTTGAGCGAGCATTTTATTTAACAAGCTTGCAATTTTAAGAAACTTCATTCGAAAATTGTGAGACCTCAAAACCATTACTGTCTGTATCGGCTCTTTAAAATTTTTATAGCCGGCCCTGCGTTCAAGTATACTTATTTTATTGTTATTAAAGATATCAATCTACTGTGAGTGTAAATTATTAATCATTTGTACAAGAAAACAAATGCATACAAACGCATAATTAAAGGAAAAAAATGTTGAATAGTTTTTTTCTCAATCTTTGAATTAAGAATTTACGTATGTCTCGATGTTTTTTTAGAAGACAGAAAAAAGGTATATCTATACTTTATACAAGATTAAATAACAATTAAAATATACGCTTTTGAACGCAGTTGTCGAGCGTCTATTAACTATAATATCTATCTATCTAACAACAATTAAATGCATCGAGTTATAAACATATATGGAATGCTAGTCTACTACGGCGCATCCAAATGCGCTGGATAGAGAAGGCATGAATACGAGGAAATCGTCCATCTCTCTCTGTTAGTTGTTATCTGATCGCTATGGTTATATTCAAGTTGCGACGCAGACAGTGCCCAAGGTTATTAGAGTACAGGTTGCCTCATTCCATCTGACCAATCAGCGTAAGCGCGGGAATGACGTCAGCTAGAATTTAGTTTAAATCAAGTACAAAAATTGTTGAAGATTATGCTTATTTATATTAGGTGCTTCGTGCAGATTTTTTCTTAAAATTGGCAGGAGACAATAAATAGAAGAATAGATGTTAAAAAATAGGATAATTTTTATTTTTATTACAAAATTTAGGTTTTAATATCTATAATATAAACAAACAAAAAATTAAATAATGCTCAAGAAATGGTAGATCTTGTTAATTACCTATTTTTTTAAATTTAAGAAAAGAATAGAATTAACTAACAAATTGATAAATTAATTATTTTATCTTTTATATTCACAAAATATTAAAAATAACCACAAAACACCATAACACTTAACAGCTATCGCAAAATTGACAACTTATCATATTTTTTTCACTAACAGAAGAATCATGTTTCTATTAGGTATTGAAAAAACATATCACACTACCATGGTTACTGTGATTTTTATTTCCAAAAATTAGCAGCGTCCATCGTCTGATCTTTTCTATTGAAGTGAGCAAGCATGGTATATTCTGAGTGACGTCATCCCCCCCCTACTATCTATCGGAATGAGGCAACCTATACTCTACTAACCTTGGACAGTGCCTCTGTTTTCAAAATTTGCACGGCATACTAATTGTAGGGCCTAATGAGCGTGACGAAGACAGAACAATTCCTCTGATTTCGGAATTTTCTTTCTAACGGAAATTGCCTCGCGCAGCTCTGACTAATCTATTTACAGACGTCGTTGATTAAATGTATCACCACAGAGCTAGAATTGAAAAACAAGCGAGCATACAGTTATCAAGCCTTTATTTAACTTCACTTGTTAGTTTAGTAAATAAGAAAAACACTAAATATATCAAAATAGTAAAAATACAGATAAAAATATCACAATGAAATACAATAAAAGAAAAAAAAATGTATTAGAACATCAGAAATTTAGAAAGATTAAATTCAAAAAAATTAAATACCTTATAAAAATGTTCAAAAGTGTGGAAACTTTCTTTTATTTACTGCGTTTTATTTCGTTATTTTCCCTGTACTTTTACAAGATTTTTTTTAATTTCACTTGTGAGTTAGGGTAAAATCTTATAATTCAATTTTGAGCCACTTTCATAGATCCGATCGACTTGAAACAGTCAGGGTTCATTCTGATTGGCCGAATACCCCATATTGATGTCATTTCACACACACACACATGAAAACTTCAGGCAAGGCTTGTAATTTAATTCTTTCTATAAAACTCGATCAATTTTTTGACATTTCAAAATAAAACCTAATTTAATATTATTATTATTTGAGATATTAGGATGTCCAAATTTATACAATAACAGTGTTTTTGAGAAATTGGAATAGAAAAATAAATTTTTATTAAGTTTTATTTTGAAATATCAGAAAATTGATCGACTTCTATAGAAAGAATTAGATTACAAGCCTTATCTGAAGTTTTCATTCTAATTTTGTGAAAATTAATGAAGAATATGTGTTTGAACATTCTCCACATACAAAAACCCATTTTTAATCGCTATCAACTATCCATATTAGCATACAGAATTTACTAGTTACTTGTTACGTTAGTTTAGGTGTGTGTGTGTGTCAAACGACATCAAGATGGGGTATTCGATCAATCAGAATGGACCCTGACTGCAGGGTCTAGTCGCTTGTCATCTATACATATTATACACTATTTTGAAATGTCAAAAAATTGAATTTTAAAATCATAAAATCTATAAGAAAAGGAATTTTTCCTGGGATGAGACCTAGCTAGATCGATTCTTGGCTCCCCAAAACTCCCTTTCGGTAAATTTCATTCAAATTTTTAGAGCCGTTTTATCCCTGTCAGGGTTACTTACATTAACGTTCCACTGGAAAAAACATCTACTTTTAATTTCCTCGGTCTAAATGCAGAAAAAAGCCATAAGGATTATTTTCAATCTTGGATATCGTGACAGCTGCAAAGATTATTTTATAAGACATAAAATTTTAACTGCTCCGTTTATCTACATTTTTTACTCGCTTTGTCACATTCGGAAATATTTTTGGAAGTACTCCACTCACAGTACACTGCATAGTTATCAGACACGTAATAACAACCTGATTTTACTCCCTAAACCGAACTTAAGTCTCTTTTGCAATAGCCCAGAATATTCAGCTTTAAAATTTTTCAATAGTCTTCCTGCTGAGCTGAAGTCACTTCCTTTCCCTAAATTTAAAAGAGAGTTAAAGACTCTTCTAATTAAAACATGTTTGTATTCAGTTAATGAATTTTATTCAATTAATTATAATTATTAAATATTTTTGTACTACGAATCCTGCTCACTGCTATATTGGACAATAAATATATTCTATTCTATTCTATAGCATTATTTTTTGAGTCGGCAACTTTTGAGTCGAGGTCATTCCAATTCATACCATCGCTAAAGAAGTATAACTTAAAAAAAATACGATCTTTTCTTATTCTTATTCAATATCCTTTAATGTTAAACGCGAGTCGAATTTTGTACAACCCCATATTTCAAATATTTAATTCGGAAGTTGGTAACGTGTGATTCTATTATTAAACTAATATAACACAGTGAAGAGAAGTGAACTATAAATGGCCATTAATAAACGTAATAATTACTTTTAAACCGTGGCAAATTTAATGACACCCTCGACTAGATAAAAAATAATTACACACATATTATGTACATTGTATCACGTTAACGTTTTGATTCGATATAACGGGTGCTCTACTGCAGTCTAAAAACTATTTTCCTCGCGTTAAAAAAATCATACACACTTGTATTTATTTTGTTTTTGACTTTTGTTTAATTTAAATTATTTTAGTTTTATGTTTTATGTTGATTTTCATACAGGAACGGCAAACACGTGGATTGCGATCTACCGAACGATTAAAAACTAAACTCATAAAATTATTTAAATTGCATTAATTACTTCAAACAAATGTATATAATCCATAAATTCTACCTACAGGGCTTCAATGATGGTTAGGAGTGAAAATTTTGGAGGAATCAATTTTGAAGTCGATTTGTTACGAGTAAAAAAAATTGATCTCAGTCTCTATCGAATCATCGAGTTATAGTACATTAAAATAATAATCATACTAATAAGTTAAAAAATAAGAAAAATTACCTCTATAAATAGCATAATTTTTATCTGGCTACTCTTGAGCTAAGATATTCTTCTCGTCAAAACTGAAATTAACTCGTTTGAAATATACTTTCATTTATAATACCTACACCTATTTTTGTGTTAATACACGCGGCGACTGAGTTATCAGTAAATGATAACTCAGCCACTGCGATAGTGGAAAATTCGTGTTTGAGTCCCGACAGTGACATGTGTTTAAAATGATTTTTTCTAGTATTTGCATTGCAGTACGTTACGTCATTCGATGGGTGTTGCTAACAGGAATACTAACTTAATTCAGCAATTTGTATTTATTAAAAAATAATATTTCCTTCTCGTCCGCTTTTGATTTTTAGACTGAACTTTAAAATTGTATTTTTTTTCGATTGTGATATTTTATTAAGGCGTTATGAGCAGAAACTGCAAATGATCATTATTCATTATATATGAAGTCCTTAGAAATCATTTATCTAAGATTTATCAGATACACTCAAATACACGTGTTGTAGTTGATTTGGATCTAAAATATAATAAAAAAAGGTAGCGCCAAAATGACAAATGACCACCGTCGACTGTTAGGTAGTTTCGAGCGTGTCACACTACCTATATATGTATAATGTATATACCTACCTATAGTTTTGTATAGGTAAATAATGAAATGTGTTAATGTAGTACATAGTCCAGGTATATTCTTGAGCTTAGCAACTTCAGCTGTTGAAATTTTGCGAATAAACAATTATAAATTGATGAATTAGTACTTTTTCGCAAAAAAACAGAAATAACTGAATATTTATTGTATATTTTACAATTAATAACGTTAGACTTTCTGTTAACAAGTGGCGTTTATTCTCAAATAATCTACATTTATAAAAGATATTAGATAATAACAATAATTGAGTTATATAAACATAAATTAACGTTGCTAAATTAGAAATTCAATTTTTGTTTTTTCATCGTCCGTATCCCACAATAATTTGATTATCGTCATAAATTAATAGATTTATTCCAGGGGCGTACATAACAATATGGTAATATAGGTACATTAAAAATGTTATTAACGTCTTGAGGATATTTTTGATTTTTGAAAAAGTATATTTGCCATGGTTTTCACAAGGGCGTGATCAGGCGGGCTGTAGCCAAAAGGGGGCTTGGCACATGGCTGGAGATTTAAAAACTATAGGTAGGTACTCAGTTTTTAATATTGAGGAAGGGAAAGCGTAGGGCCCGTCTCAATATGGTAAATAATACAAAATTGCGTACTTACCTAGGTAGGTACTATTAGATATATTATAGAAAAAATCATTTTCGATAAAAATGTCTATATCATTATTTATTAAAAACCGCTGTCTTTGAAAGAACTACTCCTATTTATACGAGAAAAGTTTAAACATTTTCAGTAAAGAATTGCATGCTCTCTATTTACTGTTAAGATATTTTTGTCGCCAAACCATATCCGTATAATTCCATATAATTGATACAACGAGGAATTTTAGTACGTTTATTTATCCATAAAATAACCGAGCTAGTGGAGTAACGGTGAGAGTACTAGACTTAGATACATACGAAAGGTATACTGGGTTTGAATCTCGGCGGGGGCAGGTGTGGTATACCTATGACTTTTTCTCCGTTAAGAAACAAATTCCTGTACCGGCCATCTTATTGAGGTTTTCCATGGTTTTCCTCAATAATTCCAGATAAATATCGAGATGGATCCTTCCGTCGACTTAAATTCAAATTATCTATTGCTCCATAAAGGCAAAATAATTGCATAAGAGAAGTCAGTTACAAAAGCAGATGATACAATTACAAATCTTATAAAAACAAATATAAATAATCATGTTGAAAAAACCATTTAAAGAATAAAAACATTTATTAACAAGAAAAGTTTTTTCTTAAATTGCCGAAAATTAGTAACATTTTTTATTTCGTTAGGAACTTAAGAATATCTTGGTACAACAATATAAGAAGAATAAGAATGGCCGATTATCTGTTTCTATACTACGAAGATTATTTCGAGAAAAACCATCGACTTTTGTTAAATTAAATTCTATAATTAATATATGAATTTTAGTAGGTACTTTAAATATGAAAAATAAAACAATGAAGTTGGTGTTTGGTACAAAAATATAGAAATCAAGAATAAGGAGGATGGCAGTGAGCTCAGCGAGTGTAGGAAGGAGCAAGCGTCGCTAATGATTTCTTAAGGCGCGCGCATGTGTGCTGTTCACTGTTCACAGCTTGCTACTAGAGGCTGCTGCTGCAGGCTGCTGATACTGAGGTAGACGGCAATTTGATAAAACGAAGTAACTTATGGCAGATTTAATAAAAGACTTAACAATTTTTAATAAGAACTTAGACTTTGCATAAAAAACAATGCAACCTTTAGTAAACGCCTTCTAGAACAAATATGTAAACGCCGTAAATAACTACCACCGTTTGATGAGCCCGGACAGTTACCCACCTGATTATATCACACACAAAGGAACAAAAACAGAAGAGAAACGACGGCTATAGTCGATACAGATGACTCAATACGTCATGTCTCGAAACAATAATAAACGATGACAGTTAGAAGAAAAGAACAATATCGAATCGATGTGTTTTGTTGTCATTGGCAGTGTGAAAGAATGGAGTTTCTCACTTTGCTTGTTATGCTCCCCATTAACGGTTTTGTTTGCGTTCGACACCACGATTTATATCGTTATATTATTATTTACAGAAATGCGCTTTGTTTTCTTAAAACTTAGTTATAATTTAATTCACTCGTATATTGTGGAAAATTTACACAAAGAATTACTATATTATACACTTTCGTACTTCAGGAGTGTCGCTGCATCTTTTCATTACGGCAAAAAAGATCATTAAATGAACTGAATAATTAAATCGCCATAAATCTTTTTTACCACACATTTTGGTTTTAGATTGTGGCTAAATACACAAAGGTGTAAAGGCCAAAAAAACTTATAATAAAAAATAATACCACACATTTTACATAAGCTGTTTTGCGTTAAGGCTACAGCATTTATCACTGTGAGTAGGCTTGCTAAACATTCGTAGAAAATGTTCCATGCGAATTTTGACTCCGTTATGTAAGTGTTCAGGAAGATACCGGATTAGTCACATATAATTTTTCCTTAAATCGGTTCGGCAGTTTTTTTTTTAGTTTAGTAATCAGGTATCAAGAAAGATGTCAGTTAATACGTGCAAACTACGTATTGCAAAGCCACTAAAAATTAAAAAATAAAAAACTTACAAAAACGTCCTTCAAAAAAAGTCACTAAAAAGACGAAAATAATAAAATTTTTAGGTCAGCGCTAATTTAATTACCTACTAAAACTTTTTTGAAAATAAAAATAAACAAAAAATATACAATACCCGCAATAACAATATTGTTTTAAAACATAACACGAGTTTTTTTTAAAAAGTCTTATATACATTGGTTATAAATTTTTTTACAAATTGCCTAATGAAATAAAAATGAATAAATTGGAAAAACATTTCTGTAATATAGTGCCTTATGACTTGAAGGATCTTTTTTAATATGTATTTTTTGACGTTTGTATCCACATTAATGGCATTGCAATGAAATTATTATCATTATTATCTACTTTTATTTTATTAAATTGGCGCCGACTTCAAAATTTTATTATTTTCGTCTTTTTAGTTGACTTTTTTTGAAGGAAGTTTTTTTTTAGTTTTTTTTAGACAGAACTGTCTCATCATCTCATGTATAGTCATGAGACTGGTAATTGTTTGCTCTCACAGTATGTTTCATTTGAACTAAAAAACCAAAATTAAGAGAAGTGCCCGTTAAATCAAGGTTTTCTTAACAGCTCCATAGGCGTTGAATTAAGGGAATTCTACTCGCATCTCCGTAATGAGCTGTGACCTGAATACAGTAAAATGTATCCAGTTATCAGAAGATAATAAGATCGTTTTCATTCTGCGTTGAAGCTATATAATGCATTATAAATTCAGGCGTAATATTTCACTTAATTGTTTGATGCGTGAATAGAATTAATAATTCTCTCTGTTGGAATGTTTCTTAGTTAGTGCAATGTGATCAGAAAGCACTCATTAATTTTTGGCAACCTGTTCCTAATTAATGTAATAAAATTTGATGATACACATTGTATTGGTCTTTAATTGACAGTTTCCTGTAATTAATTGCCAGTTTAATAACCTTATAAAAATAAAATTATAAAATGACATTTTTCTTGTATACAAGATAGTGTAGCAATTTATATAGGCATACAGTTCAAAATTATGTATGTGGTTTTATATTTTATTTTTAATTTTGAGTTATATAATCTCTGTTTAAATTTTTTCGTAATAAGTACTTATCCAAAATATAATTTGTGACAATTTAGACGATTGATTTAAATATCTGTGCGAAAACGTTTTCG
The DNA here is from genome assembly GCA_039654895.1 of Mongoloraphidia duomilia. NCBI lineage: Eukaryota > Metazoa > Arthropoda > Insecta > Raphidioptera > Raphidiidae > Mongoloraphidia > Mongoloraphidia duomilia. Next base: position 65,506,509 of record CM077516.1, read on the forward strand.
GAAATACAACCCTTCAAATATTTAAAATAAAAATATAATAAATTTTGATTAACTGATTCATTGCTTAAACAGAGTAGCCTTCTATTTGAGGCAAATTGAAAAAACAAATATCCAGAAATTGTTTTGCTTATTTGAGACATCATGCCGTTTAAACGAGATATTTCTGGATTACGACGCTACTTCCATTGGAAGGCAATAAACGCATTCCTATAATATCTGCACTTGACACCTCCACTAATTTTGTCCGGTTGAACTCAATCAAGAGAACACGGCAGGGTATACTCAATAAATTCCTCGCACATCATTAACAGTTGTTAAAAACTACATGCATGTTTAGTACATTAGATATGTTGTAATTTTTTTAACCTAATTGTTTTTCTTTGCTCTGTACAATTTGTTCTCAAAATTTCCACGGTTTTGTGGCTCGGTAAACGTTGATTTTTGTTCTGTTTAAAGAGATATCGTAAATTAAATCGATTTCCCAGATCATTATCATCAAAATAAATATAAAACAAAACACAAATAAAACAAAACACAAATACAACTAAACACTACAAAGATAAAACATTTCATTTAATAAAAAATTCGACTGATGACCAGTCCTATACTTCCCACCTAGTAAATATTTGCAAAAAATATAAACACACTTTTTTTATTCTTTGAAAAAAGCATGGATTTCTTTTTTGTTTAGTGATCTACTGATGTCTAGCTTAATATAGCAAAAATCATGGTTACCTTGATTTACGTACAATTTTTATTTTTTTTAGTAAAATATTTTTTTCTCGAAAACTGTACATAAAACTGTACATTTTAGAGAAAAAAAATATTTACATTTTTTTCATATTATAACATCTAGAATGCATTTATATTTTTTTTACTTATGTTAATACGTAACATTGAGAACGTTTTTTTTAATATCTCAGGATCCACTGAACCGATTTGACTCAAAATCTAATCAGATCTAAGTTAAAGGCTGATAAACACAATAGAACAATCGGCATGGCCGTATGTTGTTCAGTTTTTACGATATCGAAGGCGAAAAATTGACCACGTACACACACACATACAGACATCAGTCAGAAAATGATCTTAAACGATTGCTAGGGTCTCAAAACGTGAAGATCTGTTAAAATCTCGAAATATTTTTTTCGAACTAAATCCATTACTTCCCTACCATAGTAGAGATGGGAAGTAATAAGGAAATCAACAATAGATATGTACACAAAAAAAAAAATTATAATAAAAAGTAATAAGATTCACAACTTAAAAAGGCCTAAAAAATAATCAAAGAAATAAAATCAAATAAACCGGCCAATTATCTTTAAAAAACTTAAATAGCAGAATCATTTTCCAAAACAACTGACATAATCCGATTTGATGCTGCGTGTCCCTAAATTGGTCATTTAATATATGTATGTAATACGGTGATCACTAGGGTCACACGTCTCACAGAAGGGTGGTTGCAGAATGCATTGTCAAAAAATTAGGTTTGACAATTACCTTAGATTATGATCATATAATTACAGTTTTTATACATACAGGAACAGTCTGTCTTGTAGAACAATATCTCTATTCAAGCTAAATTTTGATCAATATCCGTAGAAAAATGTTGTTTCGAAGTGGAAATAGTACAAAAAAACGATGCACCTATATATACGCAGTTTAAAAATAATATCGTTTCAGTCGATCAATTAGGAGCCTGGTGGGGTTGGCTGGTGTCAGCGGCAGGATCGATTTGAAATTCTACAAATGTTTTCTTATGGAGAAATATGTCCGGTCCCAATCTAAGGTCATTGTCAAATCAGATTTTCTGATAATGCTTTCTGCAACCCAGTATTAGTCTATCAAAAAAGGCATGAAAACCTTTTTGGGTCGGAAAACTTCGCAGAATTGAAGAAACCGCGTAATCGAGTCAAAGTTGTCTAGTTCTGGTGTTTCTCAATTAGTCAGGATCTACTGTACTAACAGGACAACGGCTTTTCAATCTTGTATGTCGAAATCTGGGAATGAAATTTCAAAAGTTTGAATTGTCAATTTATTCACGCCGTAATTTGATATTCTTCAGTTGCGTACACATCACTGTACATAAGTATAGTACGTAGGTAGTACAATAGATGGGTATAAAGTAATCTAACCAATTATGTTAGACGTAGGGTAATCTGGGGCAATTATGGACAGATAACAGGTATACGTTTATAATTCTCTTAACTGACATAGACTGCACACATACATTGCCGCAAAACAGTATCTACTGGTATGAATGTATGTGTGTGTATAAAGTTGCAAAATAATTGCCATTTATTTCAGTCCAGAGAGCAAAGCGTAGTTTTGCGTTTGCTGCATCCCTACTATAACCGAAGAGTAGATAAGTTTTACAAGAGACGACGTTCGAACAAAAAAGCAAAAAAGAACTATTGTATCCAATTTAGGAGTCTTTCGTGGATTCTAGATTCGTAGATCTATGGATACGCTACAGATATCTTGAATTTTATAGTATTAATTGATTACTGAATTAATGATGGATGTTTCACATGTTGATCGTATGTTATCTTTCTGTCTCATTGAATCACAGTGATGTAATCAAAATAATGCACGATTTGCTCAATTATTTTAATATTAGCTTATAAAATTTTACGAAATAAACTGTACGATGTGGAAATTGAATTTGCACACACTTTCAGTTGGTATATTTATTTACAAAAATAATCTCGTAATACATAATAATAAAAGCAGTTAAAATTTGCACAGTAAACATGAAGAGAAGTAAATCCAAACAAACACAGCAGACACAAAGGTACGACGTGTGCGCATAAGTAATTCTTTGAAGGAGCGAAAGCTTCCAGAATGCTTCCAGTGTCTTTCGTGGACTTCGTATTGCATCTCCATGAACGTTTAATATATAGACCCCGAAGCTCCATGCTAGGAAACGGAAATATTTAATAGAGAATATTATATGTACATGGCAATTTTTTATCTCTATTTCCCTGCGCGAATATAATTTATTAACTTGTTACTTATCGATTTGAACAAGTTATTTTTCGTAACTATATAATATTCACTGAGTATATTCTCTACCGGAAGTTACACCCTGAACTCTCCATCTCAAATCTTTTCCCCTCGCCTAAACACGGTTACAGCTCTCCCAACGCTATTTTTAAAGCTAAATGGTACGGCTAAATGCCAAATAAAAGACCACTACAGATCCTTCAGGCGAAAAATTAAAAAAAAATTCCTGGCAAAACAACTTTTTAAAAATTACGTAATTTTTCACACGTAGCCAAAACTTTTTCAAAAAATTTGTCTGTACGATCTGCAGTGTGATTCTTGGTCTTCATTTGGCGTTTGCCTGAACCCTTTTGCTTTAAAAATAGCGTCGGGAGAGCTATAACCGTTTTAAGGCGATGGGAAAGGATTTGAGATGAAGAATGCAGGGGGTAACTTCCGGTAGAGAAATACTTCATCTAAATATATACCTACTCTGCTGTTTATATTTGTCACTTTTTACTTCCTTGTTTCACCAGGAAATAAGGTATGGAGATTGGATCGAAAAATTAAGTCCTAGATAAAGTTAGATTTTGAGTATCCTACCCTCAAAACGTAATGAAATGTGCTTTTTCGACGACTGTGTTTATGTATGTCTGTATGTACAGAATTTTCTTTCGTTCACAATAACTTCTACAAAAATGCACAGATTAGAATGATTCTTTTTGAAGTGAAAACTTCCTTAGGCGCGTCAGGCGCTTTTTGCCTGGGTACTGAAATAACGTGAAGCGTTCGCAAAAACCGTAAGAATTCGCAACCTGACCGTTCGCAAGCTGGCCGTTCGCAAGCTGCCGTTCGCAAGCAGACATTAAGAATTCGCAACATACTTATATCATAAAAACGGCCGTCTAGTGTTTTCTATTCATAGCGCAGTTGGTTACGTCTTTGCGTTCTATGCATAGGAACCTGGGTTTGAGACCTGATGGCAGCGTAGGATTTTTGGCGTTTTTTTTCTAAATTCTACATGATATTTATTTATATATTTTTTTAATTTTTGTTATATTTTTTCTTTGACAATAATTATACTTTTTTTGAAACCAAGGTGGAATTATTTAAAAATACAGTTGTAGTATTTTAGTGATAAATTATTTTTAGTTCAAAAATGCGCTATAATAGATGACGCCAAAAATTAGAAAATCTGAAGTTTTCACTTCTGTCGTGTGGTTATAACTCAAGCACACACCCATTTTTTTAAAAATATATTTCTCTCGGTAAGGACTCCGAACCTATGTTGATTTTGGTGCCGGTTGGATGAGTGATTTTGAAATATACGTAGGTACTTTTACATTTTGTACCTATAACAATCTACAATAGATACATCGTCTAAGTACCGTTAGTAGGTAGGTATCATATAAGGTTTTTCTGATAAATTTCATTAAATTTTTTTTATGAAAAATGGTTTAATTGGAACACTTAAGTCACGTTACTTCATACCGATTTTTACAAAGGCGATAAAACAAAATTTAGCTTTAATATTTAAAAAAAATATTAAAAATAAATTAAATTCATAAATTCGATCAAACAACGCTGAAAAGCGTATTTATTGTTAAGGTAGAAGTAAGAGCTGTATTTTTTTAAATTGTTGGTTTTTAACAAAACACTTAGTGATCCTATATGACGAGCTACCACTGTTATTTGCAAACATGCAGTAATGTACGTATATTCTATACATTTTGCCTGCGGCCGGAGTGAGGTGGAGTGCCTCGACAACATGCAGATATTGTTTTGCTGAGCCTCCGCGGGCTCGGGATGAGATAGCGGACGACCACGTCATTTCATTAGTCTGTTTGTTTCTCATTTAATTTTCATATATGTAGGTACACACATAGGGTGCACAACATACATGCATACATACAAACGCTATTGTTATAATATAGGTACAGTACGAACGTATGGCTGTGGTAAGCTCCAAATAAAAATTTCCTCGATTATCTGTGACCAAGATCCTCGAACAAGTAACCGTATTTGATAGTTGTCAATGTTTTCTGTCCCCACCTCTTTCAATAATGCCGCATAATCACGATTTTTATTTTTTCAATTTTCATGAAAAAGTTTTTTTAATAATTAGTAAGGTTCTTGCTACGCAATGAAGGAAGATAACCACAGTCCACAATCTCATGTCGGTGTAATGAATTTCACGGAGAGCCAGAATCTGCCACGAAAAGTAGGTGTTGTCCTTAAAAAAAGTCGGTGAGGTTATTGCTGAACGGGGTGGGGGTAGAAAAAATTGACAACTATCAGAAATGATGCGCGATCAAAAAATAATGTTGACGTGCTCGAGGATTTTGGTCGCAGGTAATCGGAGAAGTTTTTATTTGGAGCGTTCCACAGTCAATGTTCGCGCTGTATATCTACAGAGTGGCGCATCTTAAACAATGCAGTGAAATATCTCGTAAACGGTACAAACCATAAAAAAATGTTTTATACAAAAGTTATAGAGTGTCAAGGGAGACAGAAGATTGTGATATCAGATTTAACATAGGTGGTGTTGTGAAGGTCAGGCGACGGTCAGCTTCGATTTTTTAATTGTAACAGTGCAGTAAATTATTAGGGTACATATTATGAGCTAAAGTTAATAAATATTGAGATATTTACAAATTAAATAGCAAATTTAATTTGTCAATTCGGTTCTTTTATGAAATGAATTCAAGCCAAGAAGGCCGGTGTGTAAATAATGAATTACTTTAAACTTGTATTTTTTTTTGACGTTTGTAAACCATTTTGGTCGTATGCAAATAAATTCCATTATTATTATTATTATTATTATCATGGCTATCTGCTATGCCATAATTTATCTCATTGTCGTTCATTTTGGCCGTTATTTAATTTCTAAATATCTCAATATTTATTAACTTTAGCTCATATGTACCTTAATAATTTACTGTTCACTATTAAATACTGTATCGTATTCTGGAATAAAAATGCACTGTTATATAATTAAAAAATCGAAGCTGCGACCTTCGCCTGACCTTCACAGCACTACTTATGTTAAATCTGATATCGCAGTCTTCTGTCCCCCTTGACACTATAACTTTTACATAAAACATTTTTTTATGGTTTGTACCGTTTACGAGATGTTTCACTGCATTGTTTAAGATGTGCCACCCTGTATATACGTACCTATATAATATAAGTTCCTATTATATACTTGACATTCGATGAGAAAATATCGACTTAAAATGAAAAAAAATTCGTTTAAATCTGTAAGACGGCTTATGAGATTTGTTTAAAAAATATTCGTATTCTATGAATTTTAATGTGTAAACCTAATACCTATATTTATTTGTAGCTTATTTCCGGCCCGGCATTGCCCGGGTAAATTTTGGTTTGGCAACGAGATAATCAAGACCAACAAATTTCTCCTGTATCTCTTAGAGTTTAGCGTACAGCAATTTAACTCAGATGCCAAATCGCATTTTTTTCTCTTCATAAAAAAGTCATGAGGTGTTGTGGGACACCCGACAGAAGCTACGCTTCTTACGCATTGTATATAAAATCGAATTAATTTACATAGGTATAAAAGCAATAGAAACTATAGCAACAATAAGTGCTGCCCAGCTAATGAGATGCGTTGCATCGTCGCGTTCCAAGGCCGCGTTCGTGACGTTTTTTATATTTAGGTCCCCATGCCAAACGTGTGTTAAGAAGCATAGCTTCAAAAAAACCCTCAGATATCGCGAGGTGTGACCGTCCTAAGCATGCATGCAGAATTTGAGAAATATCTATTCAGTGATTTGTGCTCTAAGTGCGACCCACAGACAGATAGACGAAAAAAATACATTGTTTTTAAAGCACTTTTTTAGTTCAGAAGACTTGAAAACGTGTAAATTCACTAAAAACTCAAAACTGAATTTTTGCACGATCACAAGACTTTCCATATGAGAAAGCAACAAAAACAAATATTGTAATTAAAACAAAAACTAATCTGCAAGTGAACCTGGCTGCTTCGCAGTCAATAATAAAAATAACATCGCTGGTTTAAATTTAAAGATATTTACACCTGTCGTTGACTTGCACATAAAAAGTTACAGCGCGAAGTATACAATTGCTTTTAAGGTAATTGTTTTTTAATAAAAAGATGTAATGCAGCATACGAGTCCTATAACAGTATAGGCATCTACAGTTGATGTTTAGCGCAGTGCGCTTTTGTAAAAGCAACCCAGATACAAATGTGTTTCATAATTTACTAGTAGTTCAATTCAATCAATATAAAATATTATTAAAAAAACTTTTTAGAGACAAGCTTTTATTTAAATGCACTGAAAAGGAAAAAATAATTTTTAATAATTTAGGTTCATAATTAATAAAAGCGTGGGTCGTGAACTCTATGATAGGTAGTTTTTTTTATAGTCACGACCCACGCTTTTATTAATTATATGAACCTAAATTATTAAAAATTATTTTTTCCTTTTTAGTGCTGCATTTAAATAAAAAGTTTTTTACTAACACTTATTTTGTTCATTTTAGTCTTTCAAAATTTTATCCCCCTTTGACATCCGTAGGGGTTGAATTTCGAAAAATCCTTCCTTAGTGGATGCTTACGTCAGAAAACGAACCAACTGTCCAAATTTCAAGTTTCTAGCTTCAGCGGTTTGGCCTGGGCGTTGATTAGTCAAAAAAAACCTACATCCCCGTTTGAACCCCTTAGGGGTTGAATTTATTTCTAAAAACGATTTACTCATAATATATTGTCATCGGGAATACATATGTGTACAAAATTTCAAATCGATCGGATACGTGGAAGTCGTTCAAAATTGACATGTAAGATTTGACCTATAAACAAACACACAAATTAACATACATTGCAAGTTAAATAAAAGCTTGTAAAAAGACATCGCTCCCTCCATGTTTGTAAGTTATGGAATTTTTGACATATCTGAATTTAGTAGACTTACTAATATAGCGATAATAGTCGAAGCTTCGTACAAAAGTCTACCGAACAATACTACTAGAAGTGAATTTGAAAAATAATATGATGGAAAACATAAAATCGGTGGCAGACTAATTCTATTTTTGTAAATCATTTTTAACCGACTTCAAAAAAAGGAGGTTTCTCAATTCGACCGTATATATTTTTTATGTGGTTATGTTTTATGTATGTTCGCGGATAACTTCGTCGTTTATAAACCGATTTTGAAAATTTTTTTTTTATTTGAAAGGCTATACTTTCAGATTGGTCCCATAGAAATTTCATCAAAATCGGTGCAGTAGTTCGGCTGATTTTTTAATAAAAGTAAGTAACAGCGTGTGATTCTTTAAGGTAAATGTTACTTTTTGACACTAAAAAGTAAAAAACAAAAACTATAATTTGCAATTCATTCATTCAACAGTATATACAAGATAAATTAAAATCGAATTAGTCTGCCGCCGATTTGTATTCTTCCAGCCGTTTTAGAGTGATAGCAGTCATTACAAAAAGACAGACAGACATTCTGGAAACGCTAATTAATTTAATTAATTGTAGATTATAGACGCGTCGACAACTCAGGTCATTAGCGTCTTCAACACAACAAATAATCCATTTGTGTATTAGAATCCGCCAGCCGGCATACACAAACCGACTGGTAAGAGCTCGGGTCCCCGGGAGCGCTAACTGGAAACGCTTTCTCCTATCTAGGTGTCATAAAATACCCGAAAAAAAAAACCCGCGAAAAACGAAATTACAGACAAATCTTGACAATCAGACAAATTTTGAGAATAGATATTTTTGATTATTGCCAGCGGGCATTGTGACAACATAATACAGTAGCACTTTACATCGACTGAATACAAAACAATTATGTTCATTCGCTATATAGAGTTTACACTGCATTAAACAATATTTATCACAAAAGAGTTAATTCCATTTCAATAAATTTATAACAAAAAGTCTACTCAATATATAATTTTTCATGTACATATCTACTCTACGTATTTTTATGGCGTAATGAACGATATTATTGTATAATATGCGTATGTACAACACTATTATATCTGTGTCCAAAATTCAAAACCGTGTATGTTGATTTTTTCATATTTTTAGGGTTCCGTACCAAAATGGTGAAAAAACGGAACCTTTATGTCGTTTGTATGTCACAGTGCGATTTTCCTAGGAATTACATAATATTATGCTATCGACTTGAAATTTGGCATAGTTATGAAGCATGTGTGTCCGCACCTAGTCCAAGAGTCAGAATAAAAAGAAATTGTGTATTTTTGGGAGGCTAAAAATTGAGGGTAAAAAATAATTTGTTTAGTATAACATCGATCAATACATATTACATAACAAACATAAAAAAATACCTACAACCGAATTGAGAACCACCTCCTTTTTTTGAAGTTGGTAAAAACAAAGTCCCCCGCCACGTCTGTCCATCTGTGCCCGCTTTTTTCCGTAACTATAACTAAGCGGATTTTGTTCCGGTTTTCACGATTAGGTAGATTGATTCAGGAGTCACAAGGAAGTTTAGATATATAATTAAAACTGGTCGGCCCAGCTTTGCTCGGGTGAAATTCGAAGGTAATATCAGAAGATCGATTTCTTCTTATCCGTTATAGCTCTAGAGCATTGATTCCCAAAGTGGTCCAGGTGGACCCCCAGGGGTCCACGGGAGACTGGACGTGGGTCTACGTTGGCGTGACAAAAAATGGGGGTTCGCAATTCGTAAGCGGGGGTCCACGAAAATTTATCTGGTTTCGATAGTGAAGAACTAAAATGTTGGTTTGACTTCACCTATCAATGAAGGCAGATAATATTTTAAGAAGCTCAGTGTAATAATTACATATTTGAATAAATACAACACAAGAAAATATACTATTTTTATTTTTATTTTTACCACTCCGAATGGGGAGTTTTCTAAATAAAATAAGTGAGAATTGATTGGTTGAGTAGGTGTCAAAAAAGTAAAGTTGGATGGAAGCACTTTTTTGATTGGCCAACTTTACTTTTTTGACATCCACTCACAACACAATCAATTAATTAATTAACCAATCAATTCTCACTTTTTTTTCGAAAACTGTTAATTCGTGGTTGGAACTCAGCCGCAACGCAAATTTCCATAGTTAGATCTAATCTTCGCATTTTTTGACGAGTTTTGGGAATATGATAGAAATGTAGCTGTAGGGGGTCCACCGGAACCAGCAAAATTTTTAAAGTGGTCTATGAGAAAAAAAAGTTTGGGAACCTCTGCTCTAGAGTCTAGAACGTAGCATCTGGGACATAGTCGATTACATAGACTGATAAATAATATTCTTGCGGCGTGCCGCAGTCGGATAAAATAAGAACAAAATCATTTGAAGTCGAGAACTCAGTTGCCATTAATCTTATTTTATTACAAATTCGACATAAGCGATTTTGTTTTGTAGTCACAGATACCTATGCAATACCCAGCATTCAGATCACTGAATGTGTGCACCGAATGTAAATGTTTATGATAGAGTCTGAATACCTAAAACCTTTGATATTTGATCAGATCAGTGTGTGTTGTGTGACGGATATTTGACCGATAGCCAAATCATATATTTCAATTGAAGCGCTCCTGGTGGTCGTTTTGTGAACAGTATAATACACGCGCCGGACGTGACGTGAGCTTTCAGCTGTCACACGCGGTTGGAAACCCCAGATCTATAACTCACCTACAAATAAATCTGTTAGTTGTGAAAGTCTTGAAAAAAAAATTTTTTTTTATTAAATCAATTTTGTAATTTAAATTATTTCCCACCTTTGCAAGAAATATTCTTGAAAGTTATAAATTAAGTATAAACAAAATATTTAATTTATTTTGCACGACACGCACTGAACTGATTTAACTTCACATGCTAGGATCAAATCGTGAAATCCAATTTTGATCCACATCCACATATCCGATCGACTTGAAACTTTACACACATAGTTTCGATGACAATATTTAGCATGTTTTCGATCTGATGATGGAGAAACGTTACAATTGGCGACCGTGATAGGACACCTCTCGATGATAAGTAGTAGTAAGGTGAAATCTTGTAATCCAATTTTGATCCACTTCCACATATCTGATCGACTTGAAACTTTGCACACTTACCTACGTAGTAACCGATGACAAGACAATATTTTTATATTCTTATATATATATATATAAGAATATAAAAATATTGTCTTGTCATCGGTTACTACGTAGGTAAGTGTGCAAAGTTTCAATATATATATATATATATATATATAGAGAGAGAGAGAGAGAGAGGGGAGAGAGAGATTGTAGATTATAGACGCTCGACATCTAATGTCATTCGTGAATATTTTTTCTATAAGGATTTAATTTGCATAATCAATTCTTTTGTCATCGAAATGTCCGTAACTATGAACAGTAAAGGTTGCCGTGATTATATTTATTTTATTTAGGTCGAAGAAAAGTTTCGATTTTTTTACTGTACAGTACATTTTAATAAATGTTTGTTTAAAGAAAATTACGAGCATTTTCTTTCGTTATTAATTAATAATTTGCTAGGAATTTATTTGCCTGAATGATTGAATCTTATCCTTCCTTAAGGTACGTGCAGTATGGAGCTGGGATTCTAGATGGTAGCGTATAGATCATAGCAGGGCTTGCTTAAATTAATGCATTGTTATACTCGTATATGCGAGCGTACTCAACGAAGCAGTGAGTGTAGCAGGTATAAGCGCTGTTACAAGAGCTAGTAGATACAAGAATGTATCTCACCATTCTTTCAGCGCGCTGACTACTACAATCAACGTGTGACAACTGTCAAATGGCCGTTACAAGTTTCGCAATGGATGTGACTAGTTTAATAAGTGACATTTTGCCAGTTTTTATTTAATTTATTTTGAGTTTTTTCTAAGACGTATTTAAAAGTGTTAGGTTCCATACGTAAATATTCAAAAAACCGGTTTGGGTAAAATTTTAATTCTTGGTATAAATGATGAAATTCGCCATGTTTAGATCGTTTTCTATTAATAGGGTGGACATGATAGCTCCTACCCAAATTTGTATTTAAAATATACCACTTTGTAGCAGAAGAACACAAATATTCGTCTTCGCTATCTGACATTTCAAACGCGATTTAAGCTTGTATCAATGCTAGTATCAAAGCTTCGTTGTGCAAACCTATAAGCGCTTATAATTTCAGCCACCATCTACCATACATGCTACCATCTAGAATCCCAGCTGCGTACTGCACGTACCTTTATTGTGTCATAAGCTTTTTAAATTTGTGTTTTTTTGACCCACCATGTAGTGCCCTCCGTATGGAGTAGACAGATTGCAATCTTATCTCAACACAATACATTGTTGCACGCGCCCTTAACGTAAACAGTTACCCTCCGAAACAAAAGATTGCATGTACAAATAACAATCGAATGTCGGATGTGTCAATGGCTTCTCGCAAACAAAATCCAATCCAACTTGTTACATTTATTTGCAGATAATTGATTTCGTACTTTTATAGTAACTGACATTTTCGACAGGTTGTGTGTTTTCACTTGTATTGTATGAGCAAATTATTTATCTTCAACTTCAACTAAATATTTTATTATACCCTGTTTGTGTTGATTACATCGCTCACTATTATAGACTCGACAGTTTAATTGAAAACTGTTTTTTTGCCATACCCACTACAAAATAGCTACTTTCGATGTATGTATAGCGGCCATTAATGGCCCATTTAACAGGCAGGTGTGTGGAAAATGGTTTACTTTCTGCACTAGCGCAGAAAATAACGGTTGCCATGGCAATTTCTGTTAATTCGCTCTATACGCCTGCGTACGCTTGCGTGCGCCTGTCATTACTTACTTGCACGAACTTCGCGGCATACTGGAAGGAAAGATGGTGACGCAAATGAACTGTCAGAATTTTTTGAAAATGACGTAAAAAGTAGGTATTTTGTAGTGGGTATGGCAAAAAATACCATATATGTCTCGTTCGTAATGGTATTACGGCTCGTGTGACTGTAAAAACTCGCTATCGCTCGTTTTTACATACTGTCATCACTCGCCGTAATATGCCCCATTACGTATCTAGACATATAATCTACTATTAAATATGAGCTATATCCGTAATTCTGCTGTTATTATAGTTTTAAATAAAAGTTTTATCTCAAATTATTCTCGGCATAATGCAGACTGCAGTGCAATTCATGAAAAACGGCCTACCGAGATAGCGGGGAAGGAAAACAACTCGATTTTTTTCCTGTAAACACCATTAGTTTTTTTCTAAATATTATTTAATTGTAGTAGTTTTGGAAATAGAGAGGGAAACCAGTTTTCGAGATGCCTTTCAGGAAAATCTCGAAAAATATGTAACAAAATTCTGAAAAAAATAGTTTCGAAAAGCCCTTTCAAATGACACCCCACTTGACCGAATATATGTAAAGATAGTTTTTTGAGATGTCAAACTTTGACTCCCCCAAATTTACAGGAAAATATTTTTTTTAGGTTCTGACTATAATTGGAATATATGCGGGTTAGTAATGGAAATTTCAGCTTGATTTAGTTCAAAGAAATTCGACTGTGACAGACATACGAACGGACGGACAAACGAGTGATCCCATAAGGGATCCGTTTTTTCCTTTTAAGGCACGAAACCCTAAAAATACAAAAAAAATCGACATCAGCGATTTTGTCTCCTGGCCAAAAATATTGTGAGCACACTATCATCCAATCCCAATAATGTAGATGTCGCATACACACGCGTTGTGTAATTTAGAAGCGGCGAAACTCATTGAAATTCTTCACTGTCTGCACAATCGCTACACTTCAATGAAGGTGACTCAATAGACTGCTGTGCTCCTATATTCTCCGCTAACACATACACCTATTACTTACCGTCTGCAAATTATACCCACTGTAAATGGATGCTATAAATGTCTTTATACAGTACATTAAAGAATGCCGCTGTTCGGCACATAGTACATCCAAGAGAGACGCTAGAGTTCCTCAAATAAGAGTTACGACACCGGCCGCCATGGATCAGAAAAGGAATGCGACGCCTTTTTTTAACTTCCCCATTGGAAGTTATTGTAATGGGTCCGAAAATCGAAATCAAAATGTATAACAAATTTTTATGTTTCAAGGTCACTACACTATTTTTAGAAAGATGTCTGTGTGTGTGTATGTGTGTGTGTGTGTGTGTGTGTGTGTGTACGTACGTACGCACGCACGTACGTATGTGTTCATTTCTTTCTAAGACGAAATCTCGAGAATGAAAAATGATATCGACTACGTTAGGGTTATTTATTTTATTCGCTTGCTTCGCTTCAATTATTAACTATAATAACTGGAGCCTATGTTTTAAAGCAAAGTATCACCTATCGAACACTGAAAAAAAATTGAAACCGGTTCAGTAATTTCTGAGATTACTTTTGATTTTCATTCGGGCGAAGTCGGTTCGGCCAGTTTTAATTATACATCTAGGTAAACCTTCCTCGTGAATCAATCAAACCGGAGAAAGGAGAAATCGGTTTTCTGAGATTACCCCCAATTTTCATCCGAGCGAAGCCGGGCTGGCTAATTATTATAGCTAAATATGTTCATCTGCATTGCGGAAGCTACCCGTGGGCAAAATTTCACAGAGATTGGTAGAGTAGTTGAGGTGTGAAAGCGGAACAAACAATTTCGCATTTATAATATTAGGATTGACCAAATAATCGCCTTCGGCCAAAATTGCATCCAAAGATCCAAACCTAGGGGTAGCACCATAAAATCTCGACGTTTCACATCATTGTACACTAATAACTCTTGGTACAGTTGAGTGTTACAGATACCTTTTAATTTGATGTCACCGAAATATTATATTTAAAGTCCGCAGCCCTTTGAAACATGCATTGGAAAGAATGGGGGAGGTGTTAATCGTGTCGAATGCATGTGCAATGTGTAAACAGTTTAAATGGGTGACGCTCACTATGTTCGCGACGCAACACATTCATCTAGTAGCTTGGTATATTGTAATGTGTTCGTGAAACACTCTAACTGCAGTAATGTTTTAATTAACGTGGAAGGTATATACCTGGGCGCGTATCTCTGGTCATAAGACAAAACTGCTTATTTCAAACTCTGCGGGTAAAATTATAAGATTAATGGCGAAAATTAACTGTAGAATTCTACACCATGGTCTTATCAGACCCTGGCGATTTTTCAAATAATTTTAAAAAACAATTAATATTTTTATGTTAATAAATCGCTAGATTCGTTGATATTAAATTTTCCACACGCATACGCTTCAGATAAACCATTGTGTAGCATAAGCATTTGGAAAATAAACTCGAAAACTACTGGACCGATTTCAAATTTTTTTTTTCACTGTCCGGTAGGTGATAGTTTGCTATAGCACATAGGCTATAATAATTAGCTGGCCCGGCTTCTCCCGGGTAAAAATCGCACTTTATAATTAATATTATCTATTAATAATTGTACTATATTGCATATACCTACCTATTTAAGTAGGTGTTGGAAAGACAGGAGGCCATGATAAATTAATGATGCATTCTACGTTTCCATAGTTACGCATCCATTTGTGTATTTTGGAAAACAGTTAATTCCATTTTTTTAACTGTTAAATAATAAGTATAAAATTTTTGTGATTCATCTGAATTTGTCATAATTATAAATTCGAGTGAGCAGCGAGTAAGCAACGTATTAAGTTGATTTAAAATAGGGCTCCACAATAGGACGCGAAGCTACCTCCGAGAAGCAAAGCTTCTCCTAGTTTTAAATAAGTTTAAAATAATACCTACTTTTGTAAGATTTAAAAAATATATTATATTATCAAATCTAAATCTAATACACGGGCGAAGCGGTACCAGGCAGTTAGTGTTGTATAAACCAGAGTTAAAAAAATTATCTGAAAAAATTTCCAAAAGTTCGACATACGCAATGTTGCTTTTTGCTCACAGATAATAATATAGATACCTTTCCCGTATGCAGTCGGCCAACCGATATCGTTCTCGTCCTCGACGCACCCAACGACACACAAACCCTACTGCGATTGCGATGTATCACCATAGTCTCGATGCGTTTTTGTTAATTGTTTTTCATATTTATATAGTATATTGTTTATGTTATACGATGCTATTACCCTGCGGTACTCAATTACTTCAGCATATGTTTTAATTACTGCCAACAACTGGACGTTTCTTTTATTAATATTTTAATTGTTACTGTGTAAAAGAAGTTGTATCATGTATGATGTTAATAATGCGCGTATTGCAACTTTATAAAACACAACATCGCATAATATCTAAGCCGCTTATGTCGGGTTCTTTAGCATTTTTTCCGTGTATTTTCAGATATATTTTTTCAGCTATATTTTTACTTCTATAGATACATACATTCTAAATGTATATTGCACTTTAAAACTCCAGTGTCGGATGACGGGATCTAGGGGACTGACCGTAAAATATCGATGTTTCACATCATCCTCAATTGTAATTGTGTTTTAAAGACCACCAATAGCTAAGGTTATTTGGGCCTAGCACCAATTCATATTTTCAATTCATTGTTTTTTTTTAATAATAAATTGAAAATCCAATTGACACTTTTACCAGCTCTCGGGCTAGAACCCGGAAACTGGGGACTTGTAATAGAGGAACCATAGCAACGCCATGTAAACAACAGCGTCGCTACACTCTCGGCTATTCTCAAGCCCTCACATCATCCTCAATTTGATACCAACTTTGAAAATGTCTATTTACTTTCATGTAGACCCCCCCCCCTCGTAAACCAGAAGGGCTATATTTATCGATTATATAAGCTCCTTTTATAGGTTTTAGAACGTACACAGTTTTTTTTAAGATTACATTTTTCTGACAAATGATTTATA
Source organism: Mongoloraphidia duomilia (assembly GCA_039654895.1). NCBI lineage: Eukaryota > Metazoa > Arthropoda > Insecta > Raphidioptera > Raphidiidae > Mongoloraphidia > Mongoloraphidia duomilia. The sequence continues at coordinate 65,523,338 of CM077516.1, forward strand.
ATGAAAAGGGTAAACGTATGTTTTTCCATAACCACGTTCCATAAAAACAATTTTCGTTGTAACTAAGGCCCGTATTCACCAAACACTGTTAAAGATAGAAGTTACTAATCTTAGAATAAATTTATTCCTTGGAATAAAATTAACTTTCAATTCACCAAGCAATTCATTCGATAGAATACTAACTTCAGGTACAAATTTACTTTATACTATACACTTTGGACATTTTGTTAAATATTTTGATTCTAAAGCACATTTACCAAAGATCCGACCGATGGCACATCGATCGAAAATGTAAATTTATTTTCTTTTACTACAAAAGCCTTTATCTGAAAGATTATGGAATTAATATTTACCTGAAAAGGTCGCCAGGTCATAAAATAATTTGTGCATTTCGTGCACATCCTATTTTACTAGGCGAATAAATATTTATACCCTTGAAATTGGACAGAATAGTTATTCTTACGATTTATACCTGCAGTAAACTTAACTACGTTTGGTGAATTGAATTATCGCTATTTATTCCGAGTAATAGTTATCAGAGGAATAAATCAACGGAATAAATAACTAACTAGACTCGGTGAATTATACAGATTTAACCGTGATCATTTTTAATTAATTCATATTTGCTTTAAAGAATTTAAAATCAGGAGAGCAGGACATTGCATAAGTATGATTTTTCATCTCAAATTCCTATTTACAACATATAACCAATTCACCACCCTGTGTACATAATATAATATGTCTATCTACTGATAACTTGTTATATAATTAAATATCAAAAGAAACAGTATAAACATTGCTCATTAGTATTATTTTATAAAACTTGTAGATCAAGAGGTAATATATTATGACCTGCCGGTTTATTTATTATTAATTATGTTGTTTATATCCATATTTGGTTGAAAATAATTAATCCTAAACCCACGAGGAGAATGTCAACCTTTTTGTAAAAGGTGTAAAAGATACTTGCGGTACTACAAAAAACTGACCAGAATACAGGTAGTAATACATATACAATTATTACATATAAATATGTTCATCTTACTGTACACAGTTCGGTTACATGTGCCGGTAATATAGATAACGATCTGACATACCAACTGAGGACTGCACTGAATTCATTTGTTTTATGCGGCGGCGCGTTTCATCCTCTTCTCGTGTTATTATATAAGTACGGCTGAGACGAATTAAAATAATTACTCGTTCGTAAATACTTAGATTTGTAATAAATTCTATTTGAGAAATAAACAACTTTTTTGTCCTTTTTTAGTGTTTTTATTGATAGTTTCAATCTCTAATTGTGTTGTTAATAGTTCTTATAGTTTTACTAGTGTTCAGTTAGTGTATACTTCGACAACTTAATTAATAATCTAACTTTTATCCGCGGCTAAGATCGGTTTTGACAGGAATGTTATCTTAATTTCAGCGAATTATAGCCGCGTAAAATATCCTATACTATAAGTTTGGGTGCTAATTAATAGATAGGTAGTGTACTAAGTTTCACCAAAATCAATCCGCATTTCGCTCATTCCAGAGTGATGTCAGTACAAATAGACAGACAGACAAAAATTCTGTATATTATATTATAATGTAATCAGTGACCCAGACGGCAAACGTTCGAAGGGGCTTATTTTTATATACAATCATATCTGCAGACAAGCCAATTGAATTGTACGAAGAAATTACCTGCTTACAAACAGCAATCTAATTTTTTGAATAGGTAACAATTTTTTTGATGGTCTAGGGGGCTCTGTTAGGCGAGGGCCCAGGCGGAAACTGTCCATTTTCCACCCCTTAAATCCGGTACTGTGTCTAGGGTCTACGGATACATTAAAACCGTCCTAACAACTAAACCCTTTGTGCGGTGTTCTATATCTTTACAATATTGATGATTTCCGTATTTATATTTTGCTACAGCGTACCTACTTGTATTTTATTTGTATTTTGGTGTTTTGACGAATTCACTGTAACTATATATTATGGATTAATAAATTCTAAATCTAAGATTAATTATATATTGTTTCTGACAACACATATTATAATTATTACAATAAAACATATTTTGATATATGAAAGTATTGTTACGGATCACTCTGTATATAAACGGCAAACAAAGAGTTCCGAGAAACAGGGTCTGCATACTGAACAACGAGTACCTGCCGGAATGTTCTAGAGAACGCGAGAAGCACTGGGCTCCAGTCCACGCAGCCTATATAAATCAGTGAACAGTGAGTCGCGGGATCAGTCAACGGGAATCAGTCAGTGTAGATTATACTGTGACAGTGTTGAACAGTGATATAAATCGTGCAGAAATATAAATACAGTCGACTCTCGTTAATTCGAAACTCGAGGGACTCTTAAAATATTACGAATTATCGAGTGTTTGAAATATCAAATGGTTCGAAACAAAGGCTCAACAAACAAACGTTGATACAAGTTTGAACTTGTCGCAAAATGTATGTATGTACTTACAATCTTTCCGCCTCTTTCTCTCTGCAACTTTGAATTGTCGAGTGTTGGACCGATGAGTTCGAATTAACGCGTCGTTTTGTTATATAGCAATGATTTTTTCGTACGAATTACCAAGTGCATAAAAATGTATTGATTTAGTTCGAAATATAAAGAGATTTTGTAGGGAACTCGTGATAACTTTGAATTATAGAGAGGTTCGAATTATCGCAGGTTTGAATTAACAAGAGTCGACTGTAGTGCGTCTGATATAAATACACCTGATAAGATAAATAACTAGAAATAAATAGTCCTGGTATATAGTCAATTGTATATAGTTAAGTGTTAATTACTGTTTAATTATTGTTTACTTGTGTTGATTGTTAGAACTGACTTTTCGTTGTTGCATTTATTATTATTGTATTTATAATTATTGTAAATAAATATTTATTCCGCCAACTCAGAAAACAGTTTTGTAACAGTATCATTTGTTTTAAGTGTTTTGTTATGTAAATCCTTATATTAAACTGTTTAAATTATGAGAGAATTATTGCACAGGCTCTACTCTTTTTTAAAAACATTTGAAGGTGTCTTTTAAATTACTAATAATTTATTGTGGCTTTTATGACACATAAACATTCATAACATATGTAGATATTGCGAGTAATTTTATAATTAAGGCAGGTGGATATTGTTATTTATTAAGCCTTTCCTTTTATTTCTATGGCCTGTGCGTGACAGTCACTTGTTGACTGCAGTACCTATATAGTCCTACAATAGTGTTTAGGTACTGATAGGGACGAATTAGTCAAAGAGCTCGTGGTCAAAAATATCAATATTTTTGTAAAGGCTAATACTTTGAGATAAGCTAGTATTTAGGGTCTAAATAATTTGTTACAGCTGAAATTTGGCACAGGGTTAATTTGGTGAATATAATTTATGAAAAAAAAAAACAGTCAGACCTCATTTTGATAGAACCGATCTAGTCTGTTGGTAGAAGTTTCAAACTTCTACCGACTGCTGAGTAGGTCGGTTTTATCAAAATGAGGTCTGACTGTTTTTTTTCATAAATTATATTTCAGCTTTTAAAAATCACTGGTTTTTTAACATCTTTTTTGACTTAGTATACTTATGTACTCCTTTGAATACTAGCTAATCTCAAAATATTAGCCTTTACAAAAATCTTGCAATTTTTGACTGAGCTCTTGGACTAGAACAGGGGTCGGCAACCTGCGACTCGCGAGCCGCATGCGGCTCTTATGATGTCAAGATGCGGCTCTCCAGTTCCATGCGCAAATATTAATAATTATATTATTTTATTTTCAAAACTCATAAAAAATATTATACTGCAAAAAAAACTTTAAACAGGATAAAAACACTCAACAGAGAACAGTGAGAATAGGTGGAGTAGAGAGTATACGGACAGCTGACATTTTTTTAAATGTGGCAACACTGTTCTGTTTGTTTAGCTATTGGTGCACTGTGTCGTCAACGGTCGCAGTCAGAACTTTTTTTTTATATACCTAATCCTAATCAAATACCATAATATTGAAATAAAAATGTTAGTGGCTCTTTAAAAACTGGGAAATTTTGTAAATTGTAACTTTTGGCTCTTCCGTTTCAAAAGGTTGCCGACCCCTGGACTAGAACACTCGTGGTTTTGCTGACTAAATCAGCGGTGGCAACTGGCATATAACTAAATTGCATAATAATTTAGCATGCTAGGTTATACAAACGTGTAGAAATATAATGTATATTGAGTGATTGATTATGATTACTGATTACATTTTCTCCGGTATGTTGTCTATACAGGGTGTCTTGGAAGGAATATGTTCCTTATGCAATTTTAAGCAAAAAAAAATTACATCAACCCATGTTTGATTCTATTGAAAAATGGCACGAACATTCATAATTAACACTTTTTCTTTAAAAGCAAACGAAAATTTAAATTGAAGTAAATAACTAAATATCAAGTTCATTTTTACGCAAAAATAATGGTTTAATTTCATCGGCCACATTCTCAATCCATCTGTTCGAAATATATAACGCTATATTTTTCCTAGTATCTCATCAGACTGCAGTGTGCTACTAGCTTCCTTGGTCATCTGTGAGATAAGCTACAATAATTTTCAAAATGACCACTCGCGGCTGGAATACACATTTGAGCACGCGCGCAAGTTTTTAGAACCGGGTCTATATTGATGTGCTAAAATTAACGTGTGGAACACACCTCTGAATTTTGAAAGATTCCTCCCGGAACATTATTTATATTATACTGAGCCCGGCCATGCCCGTGCTCATTTCGTTTTTGGCAGAGTTTTTTTTAACACGCTTATATCAGCTTCACCTGTATGTTTGCGGGCTTGCTTGTGTGCTTGCTTGTTTGTCAGTTTGTAACCGACTTCTTTGAACTTGATTTTGACCAACTTTGAACGGTCAGATTTAGTTTAAACTTTGTCGACTTATCAAGGACCGACGACAATACAATAATTCAATAAGTTTGTCCCATTATCCTGACCAGGATCTCCAGGACTAAAAAGCAAAAATAAATTATAATTTAAAAAAACTAAAAAACACGCTTTAATGAACTAAAAAGTAAAAAATAATTAATTTTATTGTAAAAAAGCGTGGGGTGCTTTGTATCATATTTTCATACTACCCCACGCTTTTTTACAATAAAATTAATTATTTTTTACTTTTTAGTTCATTAAAGCGTGTTTTTTAGTTTTTTAAATTATAATTTATTTATATACAGCCTAAAGCACTCCTGAGATAACGATCTATAGAACAATGAAATCGGCCCAGCTGTTTTCAAAATTATTGAGATAATACAGACGCGAAAAACGTACTTTACTTTATATAGATTAAAGACTATTTAGTTCATTGAAATGTTACATTAGGTTTAAAAGCTTTTAATAATCAAAACAACTTGTAAATAAGCAATTATAGCGTATGTCATTTTGTTCGCTGTGTAACAGAGTTTTTTAATATTGAAAAATGGACATACAGTTTATGTAAACAGGTAAGGATCAGAACATTTAGCATTGGGAAAAAATGATTGGATCAGAATGAGCAATGACTCATAATGTATGTATTTATATATGGATAGCTATGGTAATTTTAGTGTTTTTATTTTATTTTGATATTTTACTTGAAATTTAAATGGCAAGTAAAATAAAAATAATTGAAACTTAAACAAAAACACTAAAATTACTATAATAGCAGTAGACGGGTTTTACAGGCAATCAACAAAATATTTGCAAATTATTTATTTAAAGATCGACGTTTCGACGAATATTTCGTCTTCTTTAAAATCTACAACCAAATAAATTTACAATAAAAAATACACTTTAAAAGTGCATTTTTATTTTTTGTAGTGAAATTGATTTCGAAAAAAGTTTCAACAAATCAAGAACGAATATTAAAAACAATTTTTATTCGTTTATAAAACAATACAACCAAGTTAACATTGTGAAGCTCTAACAAAAACCGAACTATTAAGGGGCAATTGCTATAGAATCCCAATGAAATTACTGTTACACAGAGAATATGTGTATAACACACGTAATATTATCTCAGTGTGTGTATTACAGTCACTTGTTTCCCCTTGTGATGTCAACTGTTTCTCAAAGCACACTTGAATCTGTTAAAACTAGAAGGGGGTAACTACAACAAAGGCAATAGGCGGCCAAATCAACAAGCTTACAATTTAAATCTCGAGTTTTCATCTTGCAGGACTGGACTAGATAGGTATACTTTTTTATGCAAATGCTAGTTTAAAGGCAGTGTTAATAGATGGGGTGTTTTCTCGGCTGCAGAATCAATCGCCGACGTGGCACATCATCCTATAGCCAGGGCATCGTTCATCGAATGTTGCTCGAGACGACGTGATGTCGCTCGGTATGAAGATGTCACCGCGACAACTCAATGTAGCCTTAAGCATATAGACCGAGAGCTAGTGATAATTTTTAGGTGTTATTTATTCAAAGTCTCATTTTTGTGAAGATGTTGAGGGAGGCATATAAAAGTGCCCTGAGTAAGGGATGTTGCTAGATAGTGGTATGGGAGGGATGCAGACCACCCCCAACATGTAACAAAAAAAATGGTTACAATTATTATTATTGCCTCAAGGCTGAAATTGTTTGTATAGCTTGTCGGTGAACTCAATAATGCCATTATAATATTTGCAGATCGATTGGTCGGTATTAAAAGGGTGACAAAATAATTATTCAAATTAAATATGTCTGTACGAGATTTTGGCATCTATGGAAAAATCATAGAGCAATCATTTTATATAGGTAGGTACTTATTTCAGAAAAAAAGCAGACGTACATTCCCCAAGTTATGCCAATATCTTGGAAAATTCGGTTGTCAGTGTTTTTTTTTTGAAAAGCGTTCTTTAAAAAAATGGAATAAACATTATTAAGCATCTGATTGATTATCTATAATTTTTGATGAAAAGCCTGTTTTAACCCATTAGTAAAAGTTTCATCTCACTCAGATAAACTTTTTTCCTCTGATTAGAATTGATCACATTCAATAATACGGTCCTGTCATAAAATAAATAATGCAGTATTGCATGCTATAGTGTAATGAGAATCGGACTTTAAATTGACAAATTCGATTTATTCTCCGATGTATTTATGTATGTAAAAAGAACATTCATGTTCTGATATACCAACAAACGTTTATATTTACAAAGCAAAGATACAGAGAAAAGAGTTTTAAATTTTAAGCCAATTTCGAGACGATTGCTTTTGGAAAACGCGCGTGCATAAGCCAAGCTGCTAGATAGAATAAAGAGATTGGGGGAGTGTGTACACATGAATACATACAAAATAATATATATATATACGTATATACGCATGCATGTGTGAGTTTAACATGACTAGTGTTGAATGGAATAAGGTGATTTCGAAAATAAATTATCAAAACAAAATAAATACATATTTATATGATGTACTTATTTTATTTATATTAGCGTAATTTGACGTGAATAACGTCTAATGTCTCATACTCAGTGACGGGGGGTGGGCGGCTCGCCCCGGGCCTCTGATCCTGGGGGCCTCCAAATCTCGAGAAGTTCTTCTTAATCAAATCCCAAACAAGGCCAAAATATGTTTAGTAAGTAAGAGGCAGTTTGGAGTTGGAGGCCCCGTACGTATACAAAATATAAACGTAGGTATAGGTCGTTTATTATAAATGTTTGATTTTTTTTGTCAGCCATTACATCTATATTATTCATATTTTACAAAATTTACACTACAAATACATCAATTTCTAAGCAGACCGGGGGCTTCATTTAGTTCTGCCGCCTCGGGCCTCCGACGGACTTAGTCCGCTACTGCTCATACTGGGGTGGCATTTTAGAAATATTAGATGTACTTAATGGAAATAGTCGGAAACAAAACAGCATGCCTACTATATTAAGGTCTCACAGTCAGTAAGCCATTGTGGCCTTGAGGTAAAGTACGAGTCTATACCGACAGGTGCAAACGCTAAGCCCAGGTTCGAATCCCGAAGGCTTTTAATACTTTTTTTTCGTTCTATAATGAAAATATAATAGGTAATGGATAATAATTTAAAATAGGTATAAAAAAATAAAATTACAATTATTTTGTTTATATTTTAGGAATATTAGACTTTATAAGATTTATTTCTTTTCATGACAAAGAATATAATAATATTTGTGTTTAACAGTATTAACTCATCTGTCTGTACCCGCGATACAGACATACCCATTTTTTTAAGTTAACATCTTTATTGACGTTTCCTAGACTCGGTGAAATATTACACATGTGGTATGTCGCGAAAGTGTGCATATCCTCCACTCTCAACTACATACTAGCTTCATTGATCAGATGTCAAAAAATTTTGAGGTTATATTAGCTGTCATCGTGTTCGAATCAGAATGTCTGCACAGCTCTTGAAAATTGGGATTCGTGTTTTTTTTTTCAAAATCACTTGGTGCTTTTTCCTCATTAGAACGGACATTTTTTTAATTCTTCTGGCTCGTCCGTTTTTTTTTTTCAATTCAATTTTATATGCTAATTACAGACTTTTGCAAACCATGCTTAGAAATAGTTGATGACTTTTTTTAAAGCAACTCATGTACCAGGGGGTCCAAGAATTTTTCCAACAGACAGGGTAATTTTCGCCTAGTACCAATTCATATTTTCAGTTTAATCCGAGAGCTGGAAAAGTGTCAATTGGATTTTCAATTTATTATTAAAAAAAAAATAATGAATTGAAAATATGAATTGGTGCTGGGCCCAAATAACCTTAGCTGTTGGTGGTCTTTAAAACACAATAGTCCAATTGATACTTTTACCAGTTCTGGGAACTTGGGGCTTGTAATATGGGAGCCTTGAAAATGCCATCTATAAACAACGGCATCAATACACACTCGGCTATTCTCAAACCCAGGAGTATTTTGGAAATAAACGAATATTTGCGAGTGTTCATTCTAAGGTGTACAAAAAAATTCTCAGACGCTTTCTATCATGAGTGCTCGAGTACCACGCTTTAGTGGGTTTCATCCATAGATCAATTTTAGTTTCGGTTATACCATGTTCTGCATTAAGTTCTTCACTCCGATCATCATTCGGCATTCGTACATATTATGTGTGTATGTATGTTTGTACATACATTTGCAACTTGTAAAAGTTTTAACATTGTAATGTTGTGATCAAGTTGGTTGTGGATACAGGGAAATAAATGAGTGTTTTGTACACTCTACGACATAAAATATTCATGCGACTTTGTATTTGATCTTCTGTTCTGTGTTTGCACTGCATGTGTTAAAGATATACGAAATTACATTTAAAATACGAGTATCTTTCATATAAAAATTGTTTTTAATTTATTTATTACATTCACTTATAACATCTAAATCTTATTGCAAAGAAAGAAAAAATACATGATATATTTAAGTTTCATACATTTTGTTTTTCATTAAATTGTAAAAGTTTCGAGGTGAAACATTCCATTTTTAGGGTTTTGTATCTCAATAAGAAAAAACGGAACCCTTATAGCATATATGGGCAACGCCCGGCCCGCGGGCCGGATGTGGCCCGCCCCAGCTTTTGATCCGGCCCGCGGAACATTTTAAAATCGCGCTCGAAAAATTTCAAAGCATTTTTGGATGACCTCTCTTCAGAACATGGTGATGTGACATATTATTGCGAAGTAAGGTGGTTTAACAAAGGCAAAATGCTATAAAGATTTTATAATCTTAGACAGAAAATAACCGATTTTATTAAAATGGGTTCATCAGTGATCAGAAATGGTTATGCATGATTTAGCATTTCTAGTTGACATCACGGGTCACTTAAACGAGTTGAATTCGAAGCTTTAAAAACAAGGTCAGTCGGTAAACGAATTGTACAGCCATCTGAAAGCGTTCCAGAACAAAATTCGCTTGTGGGAAACACAAATGCGATCTGGAAGCTGTTATCATTTTGCAACACTATCAAATCGCGATAATATTGATTACACTCAATATGCTGAAGAACTAAAAAATCACTGTCGGAGCAATTTTTTAAAACTTAGATTTTCCGACTTCGAAAACATGGTTAGCTGCTTTAACCTTTTTGCTTCTCCGATGAAAAGTGACGTAGAGAAAGCTACGACACACCTGCAAATAAGAGTTGATCGAGCTTCAGGAAGACACACATTTGAAGTCAAAATTTGAAGACGTGGAACTAAGTGATCTCTACAGAACATATCTTGCCGAAGAAAAAAATAAAATAAACCGTATCATTATTATTTTTTCACGTATTATCTACGGCCCGCGGCTTCATTAATATCCTAAAGCTTAGCCCACAACTTTCCAAAGGTTGCCCATACCTGCCTTATAGGATCACTCGTTTGTCCGTCAGGCTGGCTGGGTGTCCGTCTTTCAAGACCCATTTACTTAACTGGCTCGCTGATTTGAGGACTAAAATGCTGGAAATGAAGCGAAAGTGTAATTACGCTCGTGACCATAGCAACCCTATAAATAAATTCAAAATTATTGTAGTCAAGGCCGGAAGTGCAGTGATAAAAATCATGTACTCATAGCTTCATTCTGATCCATGCATTTAGTCCCAATACTAACTGTCCTATATATACACACACACCTTACCTGTTTACATAGTACTGTATGTTATAAGTTTTACTTCGGTCGTGTGTGTCGCGACACATGCCTTTTTTCTTTCTATTTTATTTTTTTACTATATTTATTAATAGCAAAAAAGCGTGAATATTAAGATTATGTTGTGTTATGGCAGCACAAAATAGATTTCAGAGTTAAAAAATAATTTTAGATTTTTTTTCGATCTCTTCAACTATTTTGGTGTACCTAGGTTTAGTTGAAAATATAAAAACAAATTTTTTTCAATGTATTTGTGATCAGACATGAAAAGCATGTACTTTTTCTTTAAAGCTCTATAAAAATAAATCTTTGAATAACCGAATCATTATTCATCAAATTGTGGAGTGTCAAACCAAAAATTTTTGGGAGTTACTGCATGAGCGAAAACGTGGGGACTGTCAAGGCATTTCAATTTGTGTATAAAAAACACCAAAACCAATATTTTAAAAGAATTATACGAAGCTATGTTTCACATGTCTGAAAGGTATACATAATATGGAAGCTGCCGTTGTTAATTATATATTTTTTCGAATTACGTTACAGCTAATTTCAGATATCACGTGGACTCACAAACCCCACCTGTCCACTGAAGGGTTAGTGGTTTTGTCTTTTGAGCTCAAATATTTTTTTAAATTATGTTATTTTAATTCGTTTAATGTAAACGTAGTCATAAATAATTAATAACGTATAACATTTGCACCAGGTACATGTAACTGTTATGATACCTACTTACTTATGTATATTCTGTACGAAAAAATAAGCTATTTTCTAAGTATGACAGCGTAATTACTCGAACATGAACAGGCCAGCAGTCAGCCAGTTCTGTGTTGTGTTAATAACGAAGTGTTAAAAATGCCAAGTCACGTTTGATAAATATTATACTTGAACTTATTACTATACGTTGTGCTAGCGGCCCGTCTAGTCTATCAGCTGATGGATGGCTGACACAATAACCGAGTGCAGGCAAACAGGCTGACGTTTTAGCCTACACCAACGGACTATAAGATTAAAGTTTATATTCTAAATAAAATTGATAGGTTTGTTCGTACAAAAATCCAAAACCCGTCCGTGTGGATGTCAGGAGTGTGTGCAGTGAAATTTTTATTACTTTAACCATCTTACTCCTGATTACTATTAAGTTATTTCCAACAGATTCATAAAACGTTTGCGGTTTGCGGATAGTACGCGAATTTTTAATCAGAGGCGCGATCGAGTTAAATTGGTGATCCGCGTGTTGCAGTAGAACTGTGATTTGACGAAAGTAAACACCGTGTCAGCTGTTCCAAAAAGCAAGATTGAGACTAGTTTTCAATTAGTCATTTTAAGTGAATGCGTAATGAAAAAATTGAAAATTGTCAGCGACAAATCCATGGTTGTCTGTAAGAACAAACCTGAACTAAGCACTGTCTGCATTGATGACATGTGGCGCCCTTTTTTATGGGTGAATATAAAATTGCCCATTACAGTTCGTCAGTTACAAACCATACCTCGTTGGTGCCTTTTAATTTTCTGGTTCTAAAGGGTCGTACAACTTATGTAAGATATTGTAGTACTTTTTTTTACCCTCCGCCGCCCTCTCGTATAAAATATTGCAAAACTCGAGCGCGATTTTAAAATTTTAATTTTGGGGTGTGTTATATATTTTGGGTAGTATGTTTTTCTGTCTGTTTGTGGCATTATATTAACTCGCTTCAATATGAGTGGACCGTTTTTGATGCGGTTTTCTTATACGATAGAACATTTATGTGGGAAGGTTATAGGATATAAATGAAATAGAGAAACTCAGCCATCTTGCATCCGCCAGCCTGTAATCTTAGAAAAATTATCCCGTCTTCATAAAATTGAGATTATTGTAAGTAATAGGTTATAGGTAATACTTTTGACAGTAGAATTCGGTTTTGGAAAGATAATTTTAATTTTTTGCCATACCCACTATATAAAGTAGCTGATTTACATGCATGTTGATGTATACATGTAAAGTGACTTTTGACAGGCCGGTGTACGGGAAAGCATCTTTCCCACACTAATGTCGGAAAGCAAGCCATTTCCATAGTGATTTATGTTTATTCGCCTGGAGATCCGCCCGCTTTTACATAGTCCTGTGCGTGCCTATTATAGGAGTGAAGTTTGCAACACAATTGACTTACAATACAAAAAATACAAAAAAGCAGCTATTTTATAGTGGGTATGGCAAAAATACCATATATGTCGTGCGTAATGATATTATGACTCTTGTGACTCATTATCACTCGTTTTAACATACGTCACTACTCGTCAGTAATATGCCTCATTAAACAACTAGATATATACAATGTACTATTCTTTATACCTACTTATTTAATTTTTAAGTCGTTTTAGGGCTCCAGACATCCGATGAAAAAACGGAACTCTTATTTTAGGATCACTCTCGTGTCTGTCTGTTTGTCTGTCTGTCCGTCCGTCTGTCACAGCAATTATATATACCTATTCTCCGAATCTACTGGACGAAAAAAGTTGAAATTTGGTACATGTATATAGAGTTAGGTGACCCAATCACGGACGTATAGCATAAATAAACGAATTCTGATTTTGGGGGGCAAATTAGAAAAAAAAATGTTTTTCAAGTGCACCATGAGACGTATCAAATGAAAGGACTCTTTATGAGAAATACAAATATATTTTTTTTATAATTTTAAAATGCATAGTTTAAAAGATATTAAAGAAAATATATGAAAATCGAGCATTCCCCGAAACTACTGAGCTAAAAATTTTGAAAAAATAGGCAGTATAGGGCCTCACTCATAGTTTACAGGAACACCTAAACGAAAATCCTAAGTCTTCAAATTCTCACGGGAAACGGAATAGTTCACAACCCTCTCCACGCGAATCCGACTCGCACTTGACCGTTTTTTTTTAAATCATTAATTCTTTTGGTTGTGACAAAATGTCAAAACTGATTTTTCTATAGGCAAGCCTGACCTGGCAAATGGAGAACTCGCGTTGACACCCGTCGACTCAATTCATTCATGTAATATAATAGGAGGCCACATTAAGTATAATATAAGCAAATACAGGTTGAAGATTATTATCAGCATTTTATTAAATTAATTACATGGCGAATTTTATAATATCTAAGTACCTTTGAATTGTGTTTGTGTTTCTACCTACAACAGTGTAAAACCAAGGTCGCTTAAATTCAAAAGTAATTTGTTCGCAACATTGAGATAACATCGTTGACGTTTATGAAAAATTGTTTTAGCTAATCCATTATGTATGTTTAAGGATATACGTTCTGACAAAATGATCGAGAAATTAATATTTTATTCTTATAATAGTTTTACCCTACCGTATACTAATGACTGCCCAACACCAGGTGTGGATTAATTTTTTTTCAGACGTTTTTCACACATTGTTTTTAAAGATTTAGAAGTTAATTGTCGAGACTAATAGACCGAGAGCTAGTAACAATTTTTTGCTGTTATTTATTCAAGGCCTTATTTTTATGAAGATGTTGAGGGAGGCATATTAAAGTGCCCTGAGTAGGGGATTTTACTAGATAGCGGTATGGAAGGGATGCAGACCGCTCCCAACATGTAACAAAAAAGTGGTTACAATTATTATTGCTGCAAGGCTGAAATTGTTTGTATAGCTTATCGATGACCCAATAATGCCATTATAATATTTGCAGATCGATTTGTCAGTATTAAGGGGGTGGCAGATCACTCTAAACGTGTCATGTACCCGACGAAATTTATATTATTAGTTCAAGGTTCAAATTTTTAGGCGCGATCTTAGCGAAGCTAGAAGCGCCTATACTAAAAACCAAATCTATGTGGAATTTTAGTTACATTTTAGTAACTGATTTATGTTGGCAGCACTAAGTATTTTTAAAAGTTTTTTTTAGTTTGTATGTGTGGTAATTAATTAATACAAATTTCCGATAGATCTTTTAGTTTAAATTTAAAATTGTTATGGAAACCATTCAAACAGGTAAGGTAAATTTCAGATTTTTATTGTCATTAAAAATATTCGTCAAAAAATATTCACAAAAAAAAAATGAAAAAATGCCGAAGAGCAGAAATTTATTAACAAAAAAATTAAAACTGGCTGTTATTGAATGTTTTTCGCAGTTTAAAAATCAATATGTAAAAAACGGTGAACGCACGGGTGAACTCAAAAAAAAAATTGCGAAAATATTTTCTGTATGCACGTATTCTATTTAAACAGTGAATTAGTAATACACAAATTTGTATTGGAAAATCTGATGGAAAAAATGGAAAAAATCAAATGGAAATCTGATTATAATAATACGCAGTATGGACATGCTAAGTTGCGTAAAGATAGAGAGGATATGGTTCCTGGAGCTATACATATTAGAAACTACACAACTCTAGTCTTGCGTACCTCGACTGAGTTCAAGTTGGTTTAAAGCGTTTATAAATAAGTACAGAATATGAAAAGACAAATATGGAATAATAAGTTGATGAAAACGTCATAAAGAGGCTCGAACTTTCGTTAAGTTAAAATTCCGTAACTTAAAAACACAACGGGAACGAGTGGTTTCTAATACTGCCTATTTATAACAGTTAATTTTTCATTTGCTTTCGGTAAATTTACAGTGGCTGATATTTTCTTAATCAATGTGCAAGTGCAATAATTAGGTATATTATTTTAAACGAACAGTTCTTATTTTTGTTAATAAACTATATTTGTATATTTTTTTTATTAATATTATCATTGTGAATAAGTAATTAAGACATTATGTTAATTTTTTTGACAAAATAAAATTTAAGAAATTATTAAAACAGTTCATTTTTAATTAAAAAAAAAAATAACAACACTTTTTAGTTTATTATAACTTGCAAGAGTATTTAAAGAAAATCTTGAAAAAGAAATTTAAACTGACAGTTTACACGTCCAGAATTATTAAAATATTTATATTATAGAAATATTTCTGACAGTTAATAATTTTGCTTTTAGTAATCTACAGATTGCTCAAAAAAGATTTATGTGTATTACAGAGTGTATTTTCGTTACTAGGAAAGTCACTAAAATTCCACATAGATTTGGTTTTTAGGCGCGATCTTAGCGAAGCTAGAAGCGCCTATATACACTCGCTTTGTCTGTACGTCTGTGAATCTGTGAATCTGTGAATCTGTGAATCTGTAACGGATTTTTTGTATCAGTCGTACAGCCCAAACGGGTTAACCGATTTTAAAAAACTTTTTTTTGTTCAATTCCTCTCGGGGTCTATTTGATCCTAACGTCGCCCGATTTTTGAATTTTGGCCCCAGAGGGGAGCAAATTAGAAAAAACGGTGTTTTTTGCTTATAGTTTGCTCAATTTAAGTCAGATCGATTCGAAACCTGTCTTAAACGAAAGAGCAGAAAATTTTAGATAGATTTCATGTATAATATTGTGTCAAAACTGTTTTTTTATACAGATTTATATGATTATTAAACGAAATAAATGCGACTTTATCTAATAAATCGCGAACTTGTTTCGGTTGTCCTTGTCTGTTGCACAGTGTGATATGGATATTGGAAGATAACGTATGCTCTGTCTTATATTGCATTATTTAAATATAGTTATTCAATTTTTTGACTGCTGATGTTTGAATTTAAGTTTAAAAACCCTGGCCTACTGAGTTAAAATGACGTGTAACTAATTTATTGACGTCGATCGGATCGGACCAAAATTTCTCGACGTTCATACCCCGGCTTTCGTCCGGGTGTAAATCGTACTTTTGAATTTTCACCCACTTCCCGTGATCCGATTGAGTTGAAATTTTGCACACATGTGTAGCTCCGGTGACAATACAATATTATGGTAACTAGCTGACCGGCCCGGCTTTCGTCCGGGTGTAAATCGTACTTTTGAATTTTCACCCACTTCCCGTGATCCGATTGAGTTGAAATTTTGCACACATGTGTAGCTCCGGTGACAATACAATATTATGGTAACTAGCTGACCGGCCCGGCTTTCGTCCGGGTGTAAATCGTACTTTTGAATTTTCACCCACTTCCCGTGATCCGATTGAGTTGAAATTTTGCACACATGTGTAGCTCCGGTGACAATACAATATTATGGTAACTAGCTGACCGGCCCGGCTTTCGTCCGAGTGTAATTCGTACTTTTAAATTTTCACCCACTTCCCGTGATCCGATTGAGTTGAAATTTTGCACACATGTGTAGCTCCGGTGACAATACATTATTATGGTAACTAGCTGACCGGCCCGGCTTTCGTCCGGGTGCAAATCGTACTTTTGAATTTTCACAGGCAAAAGGTCTTTCTCCGGTAACGTTTCGGATAAATGTAATAAAATCAGACTAAGGAAATAAAGCACACTAAACAATTGAAAAGTCACGTCACGAAGTAGTGTAACGTCACTTTTGTAAAAATTATCCGATCCTTTTGAAAATTAATATTTGAGAGTTTTATAGGACACAAAAAAATAAAATGGCGTCAGATTTCAAAATGGCGTCCATATGTACTTTTTCGTAAACATTATCCGAATCTTTTGAAAATTAATATTTGAGAGTTTTATAGGACACAAAAAAATTAAATGGTGTCAGATTTCAAAATGGCGGCCATATGTACTTTTTTGTAAGAATTATCAGATCCTTTTGAAAATTGATATTTGAGAGTTTCATAGAACACAAAAAAATGAAATGACGTCAGATTTCAAAATAGCGGCCATTATATATACTTTTTTGTAAAAATTATCCGATCCTTTTGAAAATTCATATTTGCGAGTTTTATAGGACACAAAAAAATAAAATGACGTCAGATTTCAAAATGGCGGAAATATGTAGAACTCCTTTCTAAAAATTATACGATCCTTTTGAAAATTGATATTTGAGAGTTTCATAAGACACAAAAAAATAAAATGACGTCAGATTTCAAAATGGCGGCCGTATGTACATTTTTGTAAAAATTATCCGATCCTTTTGAAAATTGATATTTGAGAGTTTCATAGAACACAAAAAAATAAAATGACGTCAGATTTAAAAATGGCGGCCAAATGTACTTTTTTGTAAAAATTATCCGATCCTTATGAAAATCGGTATTTGAAAGTTTTATAGGACACAAAAAAATAAAATGACGTCAGATTTCAAAATGGCGGCCGTATGTATTTTTTTGTAAAAATTATCCGATCATTTTGAAAATTGATATTTGAGAGTTTCATAGGCTGCACAAAAAAATAAAATGACGTCAGATTTCAAAGTGGCGGCTATATATACTTTTTTGTAAAAATTATCCGATCCTTTTCGGTATTTGAAAGTTTCATAGGACACAAAAAAATAAAATGATGTAAGATTTAAAAATGGCGGCCGTATGTACTTTTCTGTAAAAATTATCCGATCCTTTTGAAAATTGATATTTGAGAGTTTCATATAACACAAAAAAATAAAATGACGTCAGATTTCAAAATGGCGGCCATATGCACTTTTTTTTTAAATTATCCGATTCTTTTGAATATTGATATTTGAGAGTTTTATAGGACACAAAAAATAAAATGGCGTCAGATTTGAAAATGGCGGCCATAATATGTACTTTTTTGTAAAAATTATCCGATCCCTTTGTAAATTGATATATGCGAGTTTTATAGGACACAAAAAAATAAAATGACGTCATATTTCAAAATGGCGGAAATATGTAGTACTCCTTTGTAAAAATTATCCGATCCTTTTGAAAATTGATATTTGAGAGTTTCATAAGACACAAAAAAATAAAATGACGTCGGATTTCAAAATGGCGGCCGTATGTACATTTTTGTAAAAATTATCCGATTCTTTTGAAAATTGATATTTGAGAGTTTCATAGGTCACAAAAAAATAAAATGACGTCAGATTTCAAAATGGCGGCCATATATACTTTTTTGTAAAAATTATCCGATCCTTTTGAAAATCGGTATTTGAAAGTTTCATAGGACACAAAAAAATAAAATGATGTCAGATTTTAAAATGGCGGCCGTATGTACTTTTTTGTAAAAATTATCCGTTCCTTTTGAAAATTGATATTTGAAAGTTTCATAGGAGACAAAAAAATAAAATGATGTAAGATTTAAAAATGGCGGCCGTATGCACTTTTCTGTAAAAATTATCCGATACTTTTGAAAATTGATATTTGAGAATTTTATAGAACACAAAAAAATAAAATGACGTCAGATTTCAAAATGGCGGCCATATTTACTTTTTTGCAAAAATGATCCGATCTTTTTGAAAATCGGTATTTGGAGTTTCATAGGACACAAAAAAAATAAAATGACGTCATATTTTAAAATGGCGGCCATATGTAGGTACTTTTTTGCTAAAATTATCCGATCCTTTTTAAAATTGATATTTGAGAGTTTTACAGGACACAAAAAATTACTTCAGATTTCAAAATGGCGCCCGTATGAACTTTTTTGAAAAATTATCCGATCTTTTTGAAAATTAATATTTGCGAGTTTTATAGGACGCAAAAAAGTAAAATGATGTCATATTTAAAAATGGCGGTCATTATGTTGTGTCTTTTTGAGTCAACATAATACTCTACATTGTCGACACAACATTGTTTTGTTTGGCAGTTTCTGTTAGCTACGCTTTTGAAACAAACAAGTAATTCAAAATTATAATTTCGTTGTGATCAGACCTATTTTAGACTCATCTTGATTAAATCAATTTTTGCTGTGTTTTATTTATTTATTATTAATTTTATATAAGTATCTACGATAACGTTAAATCAAGTAAAAAAGATCTTTATAATAGGTATATATTTCTTTGTAGAAATTATCCGATCCTTTTGAAAATTGATATTTGAGAATTTAATAAGACACAAAAAATTAAAATGGCGTCAGATTTCAAAATGGCGATCAAATAATAACTTTTTAATTGTATTATTTATATCTTTGATAAATTCGGTTTTATATACAATTCGTAAGAAGCATAGCTTCTGTCGGGTGTCTTACGACACATCATGACTTTTTTATTTAGCCGGTTCCGAGTAACGCTTAATAGTTAACCGTTGCTATGGAAAATTGTTTAAAAAATTCACTGTACCTACTAGTTTTCCTATGTAATCCAATACATATTTATATTAGGTCTTATGGCTCATAGCCTACTACAAAATTATAAATCTTCTCAGTGTTATTTTCCCTATGTTCGATAAAACCGTTTACACACAGTACCTACATGAATATCGCGCCTTGTAATTCTTGAATTACTTGTATCCTCCAAAATTTTTAGTATATATACACTCGCTTTGTCTGTGAATCTGTGATTCTGTGAATCTGTGAATCTGTAACGGATTTTTTGTATCAGTCGTACAGCCCAAACGGATTAACCGATTTTAAAAAACTTTTTTTTGTTCGATTCCTCTCGGAGTCTATTTGATCCTAACGTCGCCCGATTTTTGAATTTTGGCCCCAGAGGGGAGCAAATTAGAAAAAACGGTGTTTTTTGCTTATAGTTTGCTCAATTTAAGTCAGATCGATTCGAAACCTGTCTTAAACGAAAGAGCAGAAAATTTTAGATAGATTTCATGTATAATATTGTGTCAAAACAGTTTTTTTATACAGATTTATATGATTATTAAGCTAAATAAATGCGACTTTATCTAATAAATCGCGAACTTGTTTCGGTTGTCCTTGTCTGTTACACAGTGTGATATGGATATTGGAAGATAGCGTATGCTCTGTCTTATATTGCATTATTTCAATATAGTTATTCAATTTTTTGACTGCTGATGTTTGAATTTAAGTTTACAAACCCTGACCTACTGAGTTAAAATGACGTGTAACTAATTATTGACGTCGATCGGATGGCGAGACCTAGGGATCGGACCAAAATTTCTCGACGTTCATACCTTCCCGAACAATTTGACATTCTCTGTCTGTATGTCCCTTTGTACGCTTATAACTCGAGAACCACTGATCCGATTTACATGATTTTTATTCAAGTAAATAACTTCTTATGCGACTGCGAGTTTTAAAATATTCTGGCATCACGCAAAAGCAACCGAACTGATTCTCAAATAAAAACGTATGTTCTGGCATCACGCAAAAATAAGTAGGTGATGCATTGTTTTTTAAACGGTGGTTTTATTTAGCTTGATCCCGTATATTTGTTACAAATCTTGCGACCGACTGAGTTGAAATTTTGCACACATGTGTAGCTCCGGTGACAAAACAATATTATGGTAACTAACTGACCGGCCCGATTCGTCCGGGCGTAAATCGTACTTTTGAACTTTCACCCACTTCCTATGATCCGATTGAATTGAAATTTTGCACACATGTGTAGCTCCGGTGACAACACAATATTATGGTAATTAGCTGACCGGCCCGGCTTTTGTCCGGGTGTAAATCGTACTTTTGAATTTTCACCCACTTCCCGTGATCAGATTGAGTTGAAGTTTTGCACACATGTATAGCTCCGGTGACAATACAATATTATGATAACTAGCTGACCGGTCCGGTTTTCGTCCGGGTGCAAATCGTACTTTTGAATTTTCACCCACTTCCTATGATCCGATTGAGTTGAAATTTTGTACACATGTGTGGCTCCAGTGACAATACAATTTATGGTAACTAGCTGACCGGCCCGGCTTTCGTCCGGGTGTAAATCGTACTTTTGAATTTTCACCCACTTCCCGTGATCCGATTGAGTTGAAATTTTGCACACATGTGTAGCTCCGGTGACAATACAATATTATGACAACTAGCTGACCGGACCGGCTTTCGTCCGGGTGAAAATCGTACTTTTTCACAGGCAAAAGGTCTTTCTCCGGTAACGTTTCAGTGGATCGGATAAATGTTGTAAAATCAGACTAAGGAAATAAAGCACACTAAAAAATTAAAAATAAAAATAGATAAAAAACTTTTAAGTTAAACGGTTTTATAAATGTACTAAAAAGAAAAAAATAAAATTTAATTTAGGTTCATAAGTATAAAAGCGTGGGTCGTGACTGTAATAAATTATCATAGAGTGTACGACCAACGCTTTTATTCTTATGAACCTAAATTAAATATTATTTTTTTCTTTTTAAAACATTTATAAAACCGTTTAACTTAAAAGTTTTTTTACCTATTTTTATTTGAAGCTAAGCTTCTCGCACGTTTCAGATGGGGACCTAAAAATAATAAAAAGTGAAACGTCACGTCACGAAGTAGTGTAACGTCACTTTTGTAAAAATTATCCGATCCTTTTGAAAATTAATATTTGAGAGTTTTATACGACACAAAAAAAAAATGGCGTCAGATTTCAAAATGGCGGCCATATCTACTTTTTTGTAAAAATTATCCGATTCTTTTGAAAATTAATATTTGAGAGTTTTATAGAACACAAGAAAATAAAATGACATCAGATTTTTCAAAATGGCGGCCATATGAACTGTTTTGTAAAAATTATCCGATCCTTTTGAAAATTGATATTTGAGAGTTTCATAGGACACCAAAAAATAAAATGACGTCAGATTTTTCAAAATGGCGGCCACATGTAGGTACTCTGTTGTAAAAATCATCCGATCCTTTTGAAAATTGATATTTGAGAGTTTCATAAGGCACAAAAAAATAAAATAACGTCAGATTTCAAAATGGCGGCCGTATGTACATTTTTGTAAAAATTATCCGATCCTTTTCAAAATTGATATTTGAGGGTTTTATAGAACACAAAAAAATAAAATGACGTCAGATTTAAAAATGGCGGCCAAATGTACTTTTTTGTAACAATTATCCGATTCTTTTGAAAATCGGTATTTGAGAGTTTCATAGGACACAAAAAAATAAAATGACATCAGATTTCAAAATGACGGCCGTATGTACTTTTTTGTAAAAATTATCCGATCCTTTTGAAAATTGATATTGAGAGTCTCATAGGACACAAAAAAATAAAATGGCGTCAGATTTCAAAATGGCGGCCATATGTACTTTTTTGTAAAAATTATCCGATCCTTTTGAAAATTGATATTTGAGAGTTTCATAGGACACAAAAAAATAAAATGACGTCAGATTTCAAAATGGCGAAAATATATTGTACTCCTTTCTAAAAATTATACGATCCTTTTGAAAATTGATATTTGAGAGTTTCAGACGCAAAAAAATAAAATGACGTAAGATTTCAAATTGGCGGCCGTATGTACATTTTTGTAAAAATTATCCGATCCTTTCGAAAATTAATATTTGAGAGTTTCATAGAACACAAAATAATAAAATGACGTCAGATTTAAAAATGGCGGCCATATGTACTTTTTTGTAAAAATTATCCGATTCTTTTGAAAATCGGTATTTGAGAGTTTCATAGGACACAAAAAAATAAAATGACGTCAGATTTCAAAACGGCGGCAATATGTACTTTTTGTGTAAAAATTATCCGATCTTTTTGAAAATAGATACTGACGAGTTTTATAGAACGCAAAAAAATAAAATGACGTCATATTTTAAAATGGCGGCTATAGGTATATACTTCTTTGTAAAAATTATCCGATCCTTTTGAAAATTGATATTTGAGAGTTTAATAAGACACAAAAAATAAAATGGCGTCAGATTTCAAAATGGCGGTCAAATAATAACTTTTTAATTGTATTGTTTATATCTTTGATAAATTCGGTTTTATATACAATGCGTAAGAAACATAGCTTCTGTCGGGTATCTTACGACACCTCATGACTTTTTTTATTTAGCAGGTTCCGAGTTTCGCTTAATAGTCAATCGTTGCTATGGAAAATTGTTTAAAAAATTCACTGCACTATTTTTTCTATATGTATTATATTACCAATACATATTTTACATTAGGTCTTATGGCCATAGCCTACTACAAAATTGATCTTCTTAGTGTTATTTTCCCTATGTTCGGTAAAACCGTTTACACACAATACCTACATGAATATCGCGCCTTGTAATTCTTGAATTACTTGTATGCTCCAAAATTTTTTATATGTTGTTACGGCCACTATTTTAAACATATAATATTTCAATTTGCAGAACAAAATGTATTAATGCATTAATTTGTATTTATTAATAATAATAAATTATCATTAGGTATACACTGTAAAAAAATTGATGTAAAAATACTTTGAAAGTTAAGGTAGAATTCGCTCGATTTTCTAAGTGATTTTACATTATTATTTATTTTTACACAGAAAACTTCATAAAAACTTGGACTTTTACTGTAAAGTTAAACAAATTTGTGATTTTTACATAAAGTAAATTAAAATTAGATAATTTGTGTAATATTCCAATAAAGTGTGTAAAAATTACAAAATAAAATGTATAGTTACATATACAAATGGATGAATACAAAACAAATTAATGTAAAATTAGTAGCCACGCATGCGCAATGTGTTTTTATGGAATCTACGCGATGTGCAGGCGATACCTGTTTGCGACGCCATTGTTTCTTTGTGTGCCTATTACCAGATTAATCACTGGCTACAAATGGACCATCGATAATCTATGTAATCGGCCTTCTTATTTCTTACAGTGTAGTACTGTTTTCGGAAATTATAATTTTAAATGAAATTGAATATAAATCAGTTCAAGATCTATTGAGTGCGACGCGAGACACTAGGTTGTCATATCCTGTCGCGGTCGCAGGTTTCGAACGGCGACCTCCATAACGTTACTTCAGAAACGACGCCGTTTAATTATTATTATGCAAAGCCACACTGCAACAAATATATTGCACCTATTTATGACATATTGTTCAATAATAATAATATAGTGCACTTAATATTTCTAATGACATGAAGTACCTTTATACACTAAAGCAGTCAGTAAAATGCTCTTGACTTGTATGCATACACTTATGTAGTTTGTAATATGTATACGTTACTACGTACCTTCATATCATACGTGGGTACTACTACTATTATAGTCAGAACCGGCGCTAGGATTTTCGGGCCCCGGGTAAGCGTTCTCAGGCCCCTGTGTCCTCAAAAAAAATTTTTTTCCAAGTTTTGTTTTTTTTTTGGAAACAGATAATTTTAATGCAAAAAATTTAAATACGTCATAGATTGATTTTTTAAAATACCTGAATAATATTATTTTTTTATTTAAATAGTTTTTGTCATTCATACTGCTCAGTTCGCTTTATTAAAAGCGTATAATATTATATAGGTACCTATCTATCATTTCTAATCCCTGATGTATAAAAATAATAGCCTCAAAAAAATCTAAAAAGACGCTTACACCAACGCACTAAAAAGTGGAAAATAAATTTCTTTCTCTTCTATAACGTTTAAAAGCGTGGGACACTCACTGTACCTATATTTCATTTAATTAATCGAGTATCCTAGGCTTTTAAACGTTATACCTAAGCGTGTTTTACCTAAGCGTGATTTTTTAGATTTTTTTGAAACTATGAATTTTATTTTTGAATTTTTTAGTCTGAAAAATTTCAACTCTTGCGTAACTAGTGTAGGTACACTGTACCTATAGTCTAATTAACTGATATGGAAGAGGTAGTTCTGTCCTTTAGATATATTCTGTGTTCAGTGTGACCTGAGACCCGTTTTCCCACCATCAACACCGTCTCTTCCACCACATGTTTCAATTCCCATATTTTTTTTAACTTGTTATATAAATATAATTATAGCCAAAATACCAAAATATTGTATTGTCATCAAAACTACATACGACTGCAAAATTTCACGTCAATTGGACATTTGGAAGAGGGTGAAAATCGAGTTGCAAGCTAATATAAGTGTGTTAAAACACTGTATAGAAAGTCGGATCAAAATCGGTTCTGCAATTTTTGAGTTAGCCCGAAACAAACAAGCTGACAAACAGACAAAAGTATATGTTATGCGAATGGCTAATTCGGTCTAGATATTCTATTGTACATTTATATCGAAATTTCCTTAAAAACATACAATAATTATGGGTACAAACTTCATTCGATTTGTGGACACCTGTAAATATACCCAACACTTTAGTTACTCAAAAATCAAAATAACAATACATACCAACTGTAATGCGACTATCGCATTTTAATTAACGGAATACGTCTGTCTTAATCTACAAGAACCACTAGAAATATTTTGTTGCATTTCAAAAAATATGTAGTATGTAATTCTTCCTTAGTTTTTCGCGACCCAAACAATTGAATTTCGAACTTAAATGAACATCAGGTAGTGCGAGTAACAAAACCATAACAGTTTAAAGTCAGTCTATTGAATTATTATTATTCATTGTATATATTTGACAAGTGTTTTTTTTTAACTAGTCGATGAGTTAAGGTAACCGATACAATACAGGCACAAGTGAATAAACCTTTTCATTATATTAGTGTTATTATGAATCGTAGAAAGCAACCGTGGGATTGAACTTTGAGTTGTGTGAGAAAATTGAATTTATTATAGTAGATTGTATATCTAGTGGCGTAATGAAGTATATTTTCGACGAGGTGTGACATTGCATTACACGCGTCAAAATATCATTGCGGCCTAGATAATATACCTACACTGTATTTTCAATATTTTTGACATTTCACTTGTGTAGAAAACTTAACTTCTAATAGTAGGTTAGGTAGTAGTCAGTAGGTACTGTGCAGTAGCCTGTCTATTGCCTAAGCGGTGACACACATCGAGCAGCCGTGGCCGTGCGGGTAAAGACATACCGGTCTGTCATCATGTGCCATATAGAACTTGTTCTACTGCATCTCGTCAAGAAATAGTAATTCCTGTACCAGCCATATTGTTGAGGTTTTCCATGGTTTCCCTCAATAATCCCTGCACATAAATATTGAGACGGTTCCTTAAGGCCAAGGCCGATTAGTCCTATACTCATAAAAGTGATCTACTTTATAGTAATTTTATATAATTTCCCCGCTCGCACATTGCTATTAACTAAGTTGAAATTTAAAAATGCAGAAAATAACGGACAAATTGAAGATTACTAATGGTGCGAGTGGCGTCAGTTACGACATGAGCGTATAGCCTATAATCTTGCTTGCATTCTAGGCTGAGATGGCTGCCTTCAAAGATAGCAGTAGCAGTATTAGCAGTTATTTGTATAACCACCGGTAGAGGCACATCAATCCATTGCCGAGAATTCCATCTTCTGATGGTTATCACTACAATAATTGAGAGACTGAGAGAGCGACAGTAATTTTGTTTGCTCTTCTCTTAGAGCAACGTTTCTTATCCTCGTCCTATTATGGCCTCAAAGAATTATAATTGGTTCAAAATTAAGGAAAAATTATAGTAATTAGCACTAATTAGTTATAAATTGCACTACTGACAAATTACGTTCTTCAACCAACTGGGGTATTGGTAGATAGTACTAAGTAATTAATGCTAGATGACCCATCTAGATATCAGAATTAGTATAGATAAGTGTAATTATTATTGTTATTACGTTTTTGTTATTTTTGTCCATACCTACTTATGTCCTGTACATTATACAATAACCATTAATTAATTGTTTGTTGTGAAGGGTGCTATTTAAAACAATGGAAACGTAAATGAAAGAATCAAAGTTAATTATGTGTAACATGATGTATGTATAATGTAGTATAATTTGCTCTGTTTATATTGGGCATAATGCTATATGTGAATGTACAGGGTGTTTGCGATCAACTGTGTGAATATGATACGTGTAAGGAAAAAAAATTCGACTGATGACCAGTCCTATACTTCCCACCTAGTAAATATTTGCAAAAAATAAACACTCTTTTTTTATTCTTTGAAAAAAAGCATGGCCCTCTTTTTTGTTTAGTGATCTACTTTAATATAGCTAAAAAAAATCATGGTTACCTTGATTTACGTACAATTTTTATTTTTTTAGTAAAATATTTTTTTTCTCGAAAACTGTACATTTTAGAGAAAAAAAATATT
The DNA here is from genome assembly GCA_039654895.1 of Mongoloraphidia duomilia. NCBI lineage: Eukaryota > Metazoa > Arthropoda > Insecta > Raphidioptera > Raphidiidae > Mongoloraphidia > Mongoloraphidia duomilia. Next base: position 65,550,718 of record CM077516.1, read on the forward strand.
TACATTTTTTTCATATTATAACATCTAGAATTCATTTATATTTTTTTTACCTATGTTAATACGTGACATTGAGAACATTTTTTTTAATATCTCAGGATCCACTAAACCGATTTGACTCAAAATCTAATCAGATCTATAAGTTAAAGGCTGATAAACACAATAGAACAATCGGCATGGCCGTATGTTGTTCCGTTTTCCATAGTAGAGGTGGGAAGTAAAAAATCCAAGATAGATAGATAGTAGATTATAGATACTCGACAATTATTTTTTAAAATAGATAATACATAATATTGACTTTATATCGCAAATTTCAGTTTCATAAGAGGATGTAAAGTACCTACGTTCTTAGTAGTAGGTATAAAATAATATAGTTTTTGATCTTGTCAGATACCAACACCCTGTGCATGTCGATTCAGAATAATAATGAAGACATTAAAGTGGCAATTCTTTATTGTTAAAATAAAAGATTGTGAAAAAATACGCATGCGTGTTTCTGTTTTGTTAGTAGATTTTAGAACATTAGTTTTTTATGTATCATTAGTGAGTTTCCATTGTACAGTAGCTATGTACAATAATATAATATCTAGATATTTAATATAATCTTGATAATATTGTAATTAAGACATTAGATACGGCTTTAATTAATTCAGAATGCCAGCTCATTAAACGCTGTCTAAATGCAAATACTACATACCATGCCTACTTATGATACGTGTAAGGTAAAATGTTATACTTACTTATAGTTTTTTTTTCTGTTAGCCTTATTATATATTTTATTTATTATATTATGCTATACAGCGGGTATACACTTATACAGGTTGACGCAAACACTTATACAGGGTGTCCCAGGCGACGTTGGCTAACATGGGTATCTTTGTTATTAGTGGAGATAGAAAGTCGGTTAAATGGGTAAAGTAGTGCAGAAATATGTGCTCATTAACGTTCCGTCGAAAAAACAATTGAATTTTGACACTCTATGGATTTATTTAGAAAATAGTGAAAATTGCCGTTTTTGAAAACTGGCCATTTAACTTTGACACTCCTTTTTATTTATAATTTTTGGGGTGCAATTCACCCTGCTCTCAGGGTTGAAGTTACGTGAATAATACCAATCGATTTAGATGTCCCCGTTGATTCCAAAATTGACGTGTGCGAGCTTTTTTCGCAAAACTGATGTTAAGTGGCCCAAACTTGCGTGGACTGTTTTCATTGGGCCAGTCTGTATATACTTTGACCGTGTGTGACGTCTCGCTGATGTCAGCGTCTCACGTCTTGGTGTAAGGTCTTACAGATTCACCACAGCCCGAGATATATTGGGAGGAAAGGGGTCGTAAAGATGTTTAGTGTTTACACAACAAAAACCAATGCAAGTACCCTATTAATATTACACACTAGCTCTGCAGATAAAATCAACTTGTGTGAGATATTTCAAATTGTTTTTCTTAAGTATTTTTTGTTGTTGGAATAAATTCCATATACTTTGATGATAGCGAGAGAGAGAATGATCGAATTAAGTAATTATCTATTGATAGAACAGAGATGTAACAAACCTATAAAGGAACATTTTTAGAGAGGCCGATTACCGATCAATATAAAATCAGACCACATGCATGCATCAGCAGCAGGTTGCAATAGAGATATTATTACGGTATTAATTTCACGTCCATTATTCGCTTCAATGAGCCTGTATTATCGCAGACAGCTCTGTGTTCTAAACTACCATGCAAGTACTAAATGTCTATTATATTATATTATATTGTTTGTCTGTGTGAGTGGGTCAGCTTTAAAAAAAATGAGGTCTTTTCATTCACTCGTTTGGTCTCGACTCTCGACAGATCATTAATTGTTCCGACATTTCAACCTTCATAATAACAGTTTTTCACTTTTTTTATTTATAAGAAATGCACACACACACACACACACACATCTAATTATTTTATATGCATAGTCCATGGCGTATTATCGTCTGGCAAACATAATGTGTGGCAAACAAACGGTTGCGTTGCACATATTGTATGCAGTTGTCTATATAAGGATGGATTGGTTTCATTGAATGATGGGTACCCAGATATAGAATCGAGCAGCCTGGTACCCGATTCTAAAACTGCAAAACTGATAATTCAATAATTACCCATCCGATTAATAGCTGTTATTCGATAAATACCCAATATCTGAAAAATATTTGTTGGGTAATAAATAACCGTTACGCGGCAGTTGCCTGCTACCCGATATTTACTCGTTACTTACTCGCAGTAATTACCCGATATATCTACCTCAATGTTCGATGTGCAGGTTCATTGACTGTTTTGGTAGATCTTAATGGAATTCATTGGTCGATGTAAATTTTAATTCTAAATAAATTCGAAAAAACAGTTTAGCCACTTGTCGAAATGTATATTCAATAACAAAATTGTTGTGGTTATAAGCAGTGACTAAATTGTTGTTTTTTATAATTTCCAACCACAGTGCTCTTACTATTCTTTACTAAAATAATTAAAAAATTAAAAAAAATGTGGGACCCTCGAATTTTTCAAATTTAAACTACTCGCTGAATACATTTCATTTAGGTATCTCGGTGTCGTGTGACGCTCGTGTGAAGGGCAAGAAAGGCATCTCGATGCATGTGATCGCACTGGAGAATAAACCGTTTTGAAATGCAGGTAAACAACTTTAGTGGTACTCCTCCCTAAAAAATCTGATACCTGAAGAGTTTCGCTGAAATGTCAGGAAAGTGACTTGTCGCCAAAGTAACTCAAAGTAGCTCAAAACTTCACTGTCAGCTATATATTTCAACAATCCAACCTCCTTGGCCAACTGTCAACATTTTTTGAGGTTAGCTATCAATTTATTCGAATCTATTTCCACATCTTACTGTTTTTGTACCCAAAATTGGGTGTCTTCTCAACCCTGATGCGACTTTTCATTACAAATACATGTCGCATCGTACCTACACATGCTGAGAGTCTTTTGTTCAGCAGTGCTATGCAATAGTAATTTGATCCGATGTTATGTTGTCATCGGGTCGGGTCATGTGTCACGTGATCTCTTGATACTATCAACGAATAAACAGCATACTGCGTGTACAGGATGTCCCAGGCCAAAAGGTTTAAATATCTACACCCAAAAGGCAATCTCGCTTAAGACTATACAAATGACCTCAGTTGTCAAGCGTTTGTAATCTACAATCTATCTCGCTTATGACTAATTTTTAGTAATTGTCGTAGATATGTTTCAATTCAATTTTTTGTAACATTATGTAAAAACGTTACATTTCTACTTGAGTTTCAAATTTGAACTAAATATCAAAACGACTTGTGAATCCTTCAGTGGGTGTACACTGTATGTCGAGGTACCTTCCAATTACACGACCGTCGCGAATGCCGAGTCAAATGAAATTTATTAATTATGCGATATCAGCATTGTACCAATGAGTCTCGGATTCTGCGCCCCTCCCCCAAGTCGAAATTTCATTGATGAAATAGTTCAACATTATGTAAGATTATTAACCAAAAAGTTGTTATAGACGTATTGTAATAGAAATGCGATGTGTATCTAAAAACAATTTTACATTCTTCCTTTAACATTGCACAAAATAAATAACTAAGGTATATGATTGTTTTTGATAGGCAGGCTAGCAAATTTACTACACACTATACGAAGAAGAATTAGGTATCTTTTATCAGTTGACAGTTTTTTTTGTAAATTAACAAACTGTTGAATATCAACTGTTAAATCATCTTATTAAATTAGAATATTTATCGTAATTTGAAACGCGTTTTTATCTCTAATGTAGGAAGAAATTAATTATGTGTTAGATTAGAGGTGTTCTTAAAAAGAAATGTATATTTTATTATTATATTATTGTGGAAAGAGCCGTTTGCAGAGAGTTGACTGTAATTTGAGTCGTCCACCTTAAAGCTGTATAATCTTAATTACATATTAATCAGTATACCTGTATAGTAAATGAGTTTATGAAAAGGTAGAATGTTAAATAAGCCGCATTATACTATTCAGTATGTAATGTGTATTATATTATAGAAATACACATGTAACCGTCTGTTTTTATTTCCATGTTCCGTAAGGAAATACAAGTATGGTGATAAGATCAAAAAATCGTGTCCAAGATAAGGTCACATTATGATTGTACTTCCCTCAAAACGTAAGGAAAAGTAATTTTTCGTATGGCGACTGTGAGTGTATGTGGAATTTTCTTTTGTTCACAATAATATCTGCAAAAAGACTCCGATATGAATATTTTTTCTTTAAATATTTGTTTCAGTTTAAGGAGTCCAGGCCTATTGATTTTAGTGCCAATCGGAACAGCGGTTAGGGTTTGAGAAAAACCGAACGTGTAGTAATCATAGATAGAGTAGGGAAGCCACCCAAAAAGTGTCAATGCAAAAGATAGAGATGGATAATAGACGCGTTGTTCTATCTTTTTCTATCACAAATACATAATCATGGTTACAGTTGTAAATAAACAATACCTACTATACATTTTTAAATTCACAAATGCGTCAAAAGACAAGGAAAAGACAACATATTCGTATTCTAGCTCTCTTTTCCAAGGTGACACTGCCACTTACAGTTGTGCCTATGGCTCCCCTACTCTATCTATGATATATCTATGGTAGTAATTCTATTGATTTTTAGTGTATTTGCCATAATATGGCACATACACTATTGGCGTCGGTCGGATGGCGGGACCTAGGGGTCGGACCAAAATTTCTCGACGTTTCATAGCCTCCTGAACACTTTGGCACCATTTTTGAAAATGTTTATATATATATATTTATATATATATATATTTATATATATATATATATATATATATATATATATATATATATATATATATATATATATGTGTGTACACGATAACTCTCGACAGACTTAATCGATTGAAACGAAATTTGGTACACACATTGGAACCCATCACCGCAAGAAGCCTATTTAAAATGGGCCCGATCGGACCATTTTCAGGGTTGTATTTAGGGGTTCCAAAAAGTTTTTGGGCCCAAAAATACCGAAAAATTTGTCAGAATCGTTTCAAAATTGAAATTTAACTCTTTAGTAAAGATTAAAATGTGCCGCTAAAATTTTAATAAAATCGGCCCGACAGGCCCGGACTTTCAAATTTTATGAAAACACTAGTTTGTTGATACGGATTTACTTATGGAAGGGTGTATTTAATTGGGTGTACTGATAAAATCTATGTCTAGTATTGAAATTTATAAAAATTTAATTATTTTAAGGGATGTATTAAGGGGTTAAATTTTTTATTTTGTCAAAAAACAAACTTAAGTTTACATAATAATGCCACAATGCCTGTATTAGCAAATACACTATATTGTCGGCAGGGTTTGGCACTGCGACCCGAGTTTTTTTAATATGGCGTTTCCGTGGCTCCTCTATTACAAGCCTCCAGTCTCAGGTTCTACTCCGAGAACTGGTAAAAGTTTTCTATTTATTATTATTTTTTTTAAAACCCCCCTTTGGCTTCAAGGATTTAATCCCATGTGCCAGGCACAAAATGATAAGGATTAAACAAACAAGGATCTATTTATTATTAAAAATAATAACAAATTGAAAATATGAATTGGTACTGGGCCCAAATAACCCTGGCTATATTGCTAATGTTTACGTATCAGCATGGGTAATAGCGGCAAGTACGGAACCCTCTGTGTACAAATTGAGATGGCTATTTTTTTGCAATATTTTCTTTTTGATTCTTTGACAAAGTTATAGTGCATTTAACTCCTTTTTGAAAAAATGTCGGGCTTCAGAATAGCCGAGAGTGTAGCAATGCTGTTGTTTACATGGCGTTGCTATGGTTCCTCTATTACAAGTCCCCAGTTCCCGGGTTCTAGCCCGAGAGCTGGTAGAAGTGTCAATTGGATTTTCAATTTATATTATTGAAAAAAAAATAATGAATTGAAAATATGAATTGGTACTAGGCCCAAATAACCTTAACTGTTGGTGGTCTTTAAAACACACAATTGAAAAAATGTCGGTTAGTTGACTTCACCTCTCTTCAGTTTCTAATAAATTGTAATGTCTTCATGAATCAGCGAAACGTGATGGACGTATCGATCGTTAGCCTCTTACACATTGACGATTTTCAGCAGAGCAACTCAATCGCGCGATACTAGCGTACAACTTGTACGATTCCTAATGCTTTATACATAGAGATTTAGCTGCGCTATCGAGTGGAAAGCAACCTGTCCCTGCGGCTAATCGCGATTCTAGGCAATTACACATAAAAATCATTGTTCGCGATAGTCGCGCAACAGAATCGCGCGGCTAAGTAGCCAATGTGACAGCAGTTTAAAATGATCATCTATAATAGTACATCTATAGAATAGAATAGAATACTTTATTAGTTAAAAACCACAATGTGGATAACTTCGTCATAATTACAATGTGAGCTATATAATATCATCTTATATTAATACGTAATAAGTAACAAATATAATTAAGATGTAGCGACGAGTAACCTAATGCTCTTGCCCGACGAGCAGAGTTACTGTGGTGATCGCTGGACGCTTCTACGCGGTGGAGGTCTCAGAGTCTCTTCTTATACACGATCGGTCGCGATCCGGTCGGTTCGGTAATTCGACACCACAATATATTGCCGTGCTTTCTAAGAACGCCTTATCTTTATTTTTCATTAAAAAAATGCATGTCTTATGTGAGAATTTATAGTTTTTGTTTTGGGTCTCAACTGAATCCGAATATAGTTTTTCGAAAATTGTCGAGGATGGTCCCCTAACTAATTCTGCCCTCTAAAAATTTTTTGGAGGTAGAAAACTAACCCCAGAAATGTGTTTTTCAATGGTTTTATTAAGTTCGACATCCTGTATGTATGTTTGTATGTTTGTCTGTATGTTTGGGTCTAAATTGTGATTGAATTGACCTACTACCCGTTATCCAATTGAGCTGAAATTTTGCACCAGCTTTGGTTCTGATGACAATGCAATATTGAATATGATAGTACCTAGTATATCTAATATCGTTCTAAATCCAAAATGGCGGACGTCTTAAGATGGCGGATTGTCTTTTTCTTTACAACCCCCTTGACATGGGTATCAATTAAAAAGGTTTGATAAGTAGAATACGATAAACTACGTGACGTCATTCTAAATTCAAAGTGGCGGACGCCCAAAGATGGCGGGTTACCTTTTTCTTGACAACCTCCTTTACATGGATATCAAATGAAAGAGTACTCGTTCTAAATCCAATATGGCGGACGTTTAATAAAGTGGGTTAACTGATTTTTACAAAATTGAAAATTTAGTACTTAAGTCAGATTTTATATTTTTTGTAAATTGAAGAATTAATGTATTTTTCTGTTGTATAAAATTAAAATACTTAATAAAAACTAAAAAATAAATGACTTAAAACTTTTTAAAAAACAATGGTTTTCTTTTAAAACTAAAATGCACTAAAAAGTAGAAAATAATTTTTTTTAGTGATTATATAAGTTTATCAGAATAATTTTCAACATTTGTAAATAGAAAACTATTGGGCGCTCATAAAATATTACTGTTACTGTTATGTTACAACCTTACTATTCATAAATCATAATATGTTTACAATTTTCTTTCATTTTCATTCGACATAAGCGGTTTTGACTTTTGGTCACAGATATAGAGTAGATATTATTTAGATACCTGAATATGGTCAAGTATAGTGTAGTGTAGTGTCTAGCGTTACGAGTGGATCGTCTTGCAGGTAATTTGATTCTGTAAACCATCCTGTGCTGGAGGTCTTCATCTTTATCCACTAGATTTAATCACAGTTTTCGGCATGGTATTTAATATCATATTTCAAGTACATCCGAAATGCAGACAAACAGCTCACTTAAAAATTAATACGATGTAATATTTTCGAGTTAAATTACAAATCGTATTTCGTTATTTTCGGCGAGTTTAGATTCAAAATGCGAAGTGTTTTTTTCGAAAAGAGAAAATCTGTGAAATTTTGAAAAAAACTGCTTCGGTCCTAAAAGTAAATATGTGAATAAATACTAATTAATATATTACGTGAAAAAATGCCAAATTCATTTGACCAATAAAAATTCATATATTTACGGTTTATTATTTAAAAAAAGAGACCGCGTGTACATTATACACTACAGAAGTGAAACTTCTAGTCACGTCGATTGTAGACACACACACATACGTCAATGGCGCAGAGCTGAGGGGGCGCAGCGTACACACACACACATCCATACGCCAACGGCGCAGACGAGTGGAGTCGTCTGCGCCGTTGGCGTATGGATATGTACAGCGTTTCGTTAAACCTTTGAACAAAATGATTTTTAGTTTTTACAGTTTATTTTTTGGACTTTAGTTCAAATTATAACAATTGCTAATAAGGTTTCTACAAAAATAATTAAAATGTCATTGCATAATATTTAAAGCGAAATCACACTTTTTTAATGTTTTTTTACTACGTTTAGTTGAAAATTGATACTTTTCTCGGAACAGTTGTTTATTCTTGAAAAACTGAGATGAATATAAAACAAAATAAAAATTGGTCAGCAGAGCGAATTTTGCACATCATTAACACTGTAAAATGATACACCGAAATATTCTCAACTTGAGTATAATATGACCTATACACGATTCACTGAAATGAATCAAATACAAGAACAGCTGTGGCTTACTGTCTAACCTTGGTTTTTTTATCTTCGATCAAGATATTGTATTTATTATCTTGATGTGAAAAAAGCACGCACGTATCTGTATAAAAATTTCTTAAATGTGGCGAAAATCCGTCAATTGTTATTCACAAAAATGAATAAATGGACGTAATTAAAGTTTTTAATTTGCATTAGAGAAGTTTTAATAGCACTACGAATATATTTGGCTAAAAATCATTAAAAAGTGAGTCCCCAAAAATTTCATTTAGGGGTTCTCGGAAAAGTTTAGAACGCCATTTTAAAATATGACGTCATTTTATTTTTTTGCGTTCTATAAAACTCGTCAATATCTATTTTCAAAAAGATTGGATAATTTTTACACAAAAAGTACATATTGCCGCCATTTTGAAATCTGACGTCATTTTATTTTTTGTGTCCTATGAAACTCTCAAATATCAATTTTCAAAAGGATCTGATAATTCTTACAAAAAAGTACATATGGCCGCCATTTTGAAATCTGGCACAATTTAATTTTTTTGTGTCCTATGAAACTCTCAAATATCAATTTTCAAAAGGATCGGATAATTTTTACAAAAAAGTACATATGGCCGCCATTTTGAAAAACCTGACATCATTTTATTTTTTTGTGTCCTATGAAACTCTCAAATATCAATTTTCAAAAGGATCGGATGATTTTTACAACAGAGTACATGTGGCCGCCATTTTGAAAAATCTGACGTCATTTTATTTTTTGGTGTCCTATGAAACTCTCAAATATCAATTTTCAAAAGGATCGGATAATTTTTACAAAACAATTCATATGGCCGCCATTTTGAAAAATCTGACGTCATTTTATTTTTTTGTGTCCTATAAAACTCTCAAATATTAATTTTCAAAAGAATCGGATAATTTTTACAAAAAAGTACATGTGGCCGCCATTTTGAAATCTGACGCCATTTTATTTTTTTGTGTCCTATGAAACTCTCAAATACCGATTTTCAAAAGAATCGGATAATTTTTACAAAAAAGTATATACGGCCGCCATTTTTAAATCTGATGTCATTTTATTTTTTATTCACAAAAATGAATAAATGGACGTAAATAAAGTGTTTAATTTGCATTAGAGAAGTTTTAATAGCACAAAGAATATATTTGGCTAAAAATCATTAAAAAGTGAGTCCCCAAAAATTTCATTTAGGGGTTCTCGGAAAAGTTCAGAACGCGAATTTTTAATTCTATTCATTAATATATGGCGGGAGTACGGGTATGCTTTGCATTTATGTAACGACTAACGATACATCATGCAATGTGCATGTATAATGTATAGTTTATAGTTTAGTTTTATCGAATTGATTCTCACTTCATTTATTCATTAGTGTATTTGCCATATGGCACATACACTATTGGCGTCGGTCGGATGGCGGGACCTAGGGGTCGGACTAAAATTTCTCGACGTTTCATAGCCTCCTGAACACTTTAGCACCATTTTTGGAAATGTTTATATATATATATGTGTGTGTGTGTGTGTGTGTTCGCGGCATAACTCTCGAAAGACTTGATTGATTTGAACGAAATTTGGTAGACACGTTGGAATCCATCACCGCACGGAACCTATTTAAAATGGGCCCAATCGGACCATTTTAAGGGTTGAAAAAAGTTTTTGGGCCCAAAAATACCGAAAAAAATCTCAGAATTGTTTCAAAATTGGAATTTAACCCTTTAGTAGAGATTAAAATGTGTTGCTAAAATTTTAACAAAATCGGCTCGACAGGACCGGACTTACAAATTTTATGAAATCACTAGTTTACGGATAGTGATTTATTTGCTGACGGGTGGTATTTAATTTGGTACAGAGGTTGCATTGATAATAATAATGAAATTAGGAAAAAAAATATTATTTTAAGGGATGTATTAAGGGGTTAAATTTTTCATTTTGTCCAAAAACAAACTTAAGTTCACATAATAAAGCCACAAGGCCTGAATTAGCAAATACACTATATTGTCGGCAGGGTTTTGGCACTGCGACCCGAGTTATTTTTATAACTGGCCTTGATCTAACATGGATAATATACCTACACTAGCGGTCCCGTACGGCTTCACCCGGGTGCTATGAATTTATGATTAGTTACACGTTTTTAGCTAAGCAATTTCAGAGATACAGCGTATCCTTCATAAATCATAAAGGTTTCCACTCCCGTTTTCACCCCTTAGGATACGGATTTCTATAATTTGTCGAACTCCGATCTCTTCGATTAAGAATACTTAAGAAAAATTTCGCGTTTTTAACTCGAGCAATTTCTGAAAAAGATCATTTTTATAATTCCCCTTTTCACCCCCTTATGGGTTAATAAAAAAAAGCGATCGAACATGCATTTGCATATTTTTAATGAAGAATTTGTATGTTGAATTCAATACCTCTCTCACAAACGATTTTTGAGATATGAACAATTTGTTAAAAAACAGTACATCCCCTTTTGACCCCCTTAGGGATTGAATTTCGAAAAATCCCTTCTTAATGGGTGCTTACGTCATAAAAGAAACCTATTCTTTCAAGTTTCTTGCTTCAGCGGTTTGGCCTGAGCGTTGATTAGTCAAAAAAACCCTACAACACCGTTTTACCCCCTTAGGGGTTGAGTTCTCTTTTCAAAACTTTTCACTGATGTTAAAAATAGACCCAAATGCTTTTATTCGTGGAAAAAAATAGATGAATAATCATTAATACTTTTTGCCATACCCACTACAAATTAGGTATACTTTCGATGCATGTATACCGGCCTATAATGGGTCATTTAACAGGCAGGCGTGCCGAAAGTGTTTTACTCACCGTACTTGTGCGGTAAGTAAACGGTTGCCATAGCAACTTCTGTTTATTCGCTCTATATCCGCCTGCTATTACAATGTATTCACTGCCTACTGTGAATATAAAGATGGCGACGCAAATGAACTGTCAAATTTTTTTGAAAATGAAGTGAAAAGTATTATAGGTATTTTTTAGTGGGTATGACAAAAAATACCATATATATATCTCGTGCGTAATGGTATTATGACTCGTGTGACTGTAAAAACTCACTATCGCTCGTTTTTACATACTGTCCACCTGGATTATCTATAGATATACAATCTGCTGTCGTATAGTTTTTCAGCTAATTTTAAAACTGATTTTTATAGAGCCGAAGAAACACAAAATTAATACATTTTTTAAAACTGCCAAAACTATGACATTTTTTTAAATATGGACAAACGGATATTCAATAAACAGTTAAAAAAAACATTCATTAGTTTGGTTATTAATTAGTTTGTTACAATTATCATTTTTCCAGCGTCTTTCATTTATTTTTACAATTTGTTTCTATGCGTGTATGTTTTGGCACATAACGATGGTACATTACACACAGACCACCCTTCGCTCCCTATGTGGTCACGTTAAGTACCGCTAATAAGTCTGCAGTGTTCGCACAACATATACGAGGGGTAGTTGGAAAGTAAGGGCCATTTGGCACAAACGAAAAAAAAACGGAATACTTCAAAAAAAGTTATTATTGCCAAAAACAGACCTTGCTCTATTCCTTCACATAGGGATTACCAGATATTTGAATTTTTTTGTGACCCAGCGATGTAGCTTAGTGGTACAGCACTAAACTCGCCTTGGGAAGATACTGGGTTCGAATCCCGGCGGGGGCAGATGTGGCTTGAACTTTTTCTTACTGCCTCACGCCGAGAAACGGTAATTCCTGTACCGGCTATCTTGTTTGAGGTTTTTCATGATTTCCCTCAATAATTTCAGATGAATATCGAGATGGTTCCTTATTCAAGGCCATGGCCGATTACCTGTCAAACTCCTATGCTCCCAAAGTGGCCTACCTTATCCTAATGTTCTATAATTCCTCCATTCGCACATTGCTATTAATTAAGTTGAAGTATAAAAATGTGTAAAACGGGAAGTGGTAAAAATGGAAAATTGTAATGGTGCGAATGGCGTCTGTTATGACATAATGTCGAGAAACGGACGTTAAACGCATTATTATTATATTTGCATTTTTTGTGTTTAAAACATGTTTAGTATTCACTATTTTTTCATTTTTAAGATTAAATTATCCAAAAAAATTGATTTGTCTATAAAAATATCCAGTTTTCAATTTGCATTATCTTTGGCCGGGGCCACCAGGTCACATAGGCACCGGGGCCAATCCAGTCCAGTTTGAATATTTCCATTAAAATGATGGACGCGGATAGTCTATTTTCTGTCGCAGAGTAGATGACTTGCTTTTTAATTTGTGGCAATCAATTCTGGTGGGATTTTCGATTTTCTAACATATGTTGCTGACACAGCGTTGTCTCAGAAATTCAGAAGAAACGTCAGATACATTTTCTTATCATGTCTTAGAATGAAAACGAAAATAAAAATCCCTGCAGAATTTAGTAAAAAAATGAATTGTTGGCAAACTTCCTTGAAACGGGGTGTAAAAACGCTATTACGACAAATGTTTTAATTTCTCTGATGACTATTATATGCAAGGAAGTAGAGGAGGTTTGTGATAACATGCGGTTGTCGTTTTTTTGGGATCGAACGGCCCTTATTTTTCGAATATCCCTCGTATTTGTGTTTGTGCAGTATGTACCATAATATAGCGGTGCGCTGTTTTGACAGCATTGTCCTATACATGTGGTTTCCAAACTTTTCCATGCTACGCCTCCCTGGACATGTTTTTATTGTACCTCCGTAAAAAAAATAGTGAATTTTTTAAACAATTTTTCATGGCAACGGTTTTTAGAGGGTAAGTTAATAGAAACTTTTTTTCATATTTTTGGACGAGCTATCACATCCTGAAGTCCTGCGCATATATTATGAAACACCCTGTATATCTACTTTTATTATTTTATTAAATTGGCGCCGACCTCAAAATTTTATTATTTTTATTTTCCTCTTTTTAGTGGCTTTTTTGAAGGAAGTTTTTTTAAAGTTTTTTATTTTTCACTTTGTAGTGGTGGGAGAATTTCAAATTTTGCAAATTTACTGGACCGTATTTACCTATTTATTTTGTTGTAAGCTGTAGGTAATTGACACTGTTGGAATATATTTTTTTAAATTACTCCATCTTGGAAATGAATAGACTATTGAATCACTATAAGATAGATGAGCTCGCGGCGAATTTAAGAAATTCGATGCAGAAAACTAGCTTTGGCTTTGTTTTATTCGTTTGATATGCGACGCCCTAAACATAACATCTCCCCAGGGCGTCGCGACGCACAGTTTGGGACCCGCTGCTACATAGTGTCTGACGTTATTGTCCTACACCATAATATAGGTTTGTATGGCCACAAATATAGCAGCTTAATATGTCTGTGTACTAAGTACTATCTGTTGGCTCGGGGGTGAAGAACAGCATGTGTCTTGACAGCTATCAACCCCTTGTCACAATCTGTCTTAACACTTCCTAATGTAAATGTATTTTTTATTTTGTTCTTTGTAACTACAATTTTGTTCTCTGTAACTTTAAATATGTATTTTTAAGAATGAGAACACATGTTTATCACTAGTAGTATACCTAAATACTTGAGAGCTGCAGGATCCGAATTATAAGTTTTGTCAAATCAAAAGACATTTTTGTTCGTTTCGTTGGATTTTTTTTAGTGCTAAGTTCTGCTTGGCTTTTGTAAAAGACTGTTAGTCAATTCATTTGTAATTCAGTCCCTGATACTCTAAAGAGATGTGTAAACTTTCCAATTCACATTCACAGCGAGGTATATTAAACGGTTTTATTTAGCTTGACCCCGTATATTTGTTTTTTGATTGTTTGTTTGTTACTATCTTTGTTTCAAATCTTGCGACAGCTTTTTCAACTACTTCTACTTAACCGATTCTTATGAAACTTTGCACACACATTGAGTTCCCGTGACAATACAATATTATAATAATTTCAGCTTGGTAACGAGGATCTTATGATGTAATCAGGAGGTGGACAGTTGAAAGGATGAGGAGTTTGCATAATGATACGGGCCAGAAATCAAACTAAAAACTAGAAAATAAGAATAGGTAAAAAAACTTTTAAATTAAACGGTTTTATTTTAAATCATCAGCTGTACCAAAAACTAGAAAATAATTAGGATAAACCAAGGGGCACTTTGTGTCGCTGTGTGCGGAATAAGTAATAAAAAGGTGAGGCGCATAAAATAACGACTATATAATTATTAAATAAGAACAGCTTATCTAGAAAAATGTGTTTCCAAGCCCACCAACAGAAATATTTCAAATGCGCCCCACGTTTTTATTACTTACTCCGCTGACGCAGCGACACAAGGTGCCACTTGATTTGTGTCCTAATTATTTTCTAGTTTTTGGTACAGCTGATGATTTAAAATAAAACCGTTTAACTTAAAAGTTTTTTATCTATTTTTATTTATAACAATTGTATTAGCAAATTACTGTAAAGAAAAAACTAAAGGATATCAAAATACTTATAGATGAAGATCTAGAATATTAATATGCTATGTCTGTTTGCTTTCCAAAGTTGCTGCAGGATTTCATAAAAACATCGTCAGTTTCAAACGTTTAGACAATTTAATTACGCGTACTAACAAAATCAAAATAAGTCTAGACAAAAATAATGCCATGTAGTCAAAACCTGAACTACTAATTCGTACTGATGTAATTGCCTTTGAGAAAACAAGAAGGGCCCGTTGTCGCCTGTAACATAATAAGATTACAGCGTGCTTTAAATACAGATTTGCACACATTTAAAATATACTTCAGTGAAATTGTTTGTTGAGGTACGTATTTAGTTTGTAATGGATAAAATTTAACATATACAATAGTTCCCACGAGTCTCACCATGATCAGATGAGCGCTGTAGTCAACAAACAAACACAAAACGTTGATGGGATAAAAAGGCTTTCTTTACATTTTCCAAAGCTTTGCTTAACTTAAATACACATTGTTTGCAGACATCATCATCGGATACTTTTTAAGTGAGTCTACAATGCAGTGCACTTCAGATTGAAAGATATGTTAGTTGAGGCACACTGTTTCTATTTTTTTATTGTTTCCGAACTTCACTTCCAAACGTCACACTTGGGTCAAGTTGACCTCGCAACTTCAATCACCTACAATTTTTTTAGGTTTGTTTGAAGTCTTGAAAAAGTTAAAACAATAATTATTGAATACCACAGGAGGGTCCAATCTATCGTCTGCAATTTCTCTCCAATCGTGTTTTCATTCAAATTATTTATTAATTAAGTCTTCAAAAAGGTTAGAATGAAATATAATTATTTAAAAAATTAATATAGAAACATGTTTCAAAATAATTTTTAAAATGAAAAATCTCAGTGGAATTTGCCAGAAAGTTTTAATTATAAACGATATTAGTGCAAAATATTGTGTATATTTCCAAAACTACTGATCTAATTGGCATCAAAGTCAATAGGCCTGGAGTCATTTATGAGACAAACATTTAAATACAAATCATTAAATCAGTACATTTTTGCAGTAGTTATTGTGAACGAAAGAAATGTCCCAAAGAAACACACACCCGCACAGCCGTCATGCGGAAAACCACTTTTCTTTCCGGTTTGAAAGCAGAATCTGATCTTATCTCGGAAACGATTATTATTCGACCCTATTACCATGCTTACATTTTCTTACGAAACATCGAAGTAAAACAGTACGTTTTATCCGATTTTAGTTACATTGGGAGCTAATAACTCCTTTCTTAAAACATAATTTTTTACTTCCGTGTCCCCTAAGGAAATTATCGTGATAGGATCAAAAAAAGCGGTCAAGTGCGTGTGGAACTCGCGCTACGAGGGTTCCGCACCGTTACAACAATTAAATTAGGTAGACATATTCTGTGAACATTTCAACCGGCTACATGTTACGGTTCCAAAGATACAGCCTTTAAAAGATTTTTCCGTTTTTTGTGTGGGGACCCTGTTTAATTTTAACTTTTTGTGATTTTTGGATTTTTCCCTTTACTTGTGCTACGAGACTTTGCTTTTTGCCAAATTTCATGATTCTAGGTCAACGGGAAGTACTCTATAGGTTTTGATGAGTGATTTTGCGAATATCAAAATAGGTATAGGACCCTCTTTAATTTTTACTTTTTGTGATTTTTGATTTTTCCCCTTACTTGTGCTGCGAGACCTTGCTTTTTGCCAAATTTCATGATTCTAGGTCAACGGGAAGTACCCTATAAGTTTTGATGAGTGATGATTGCGAATATCAAAATAGGTTTAAGACCCCCTTTATTTTTTACTTTTTGTGATTTTCGGATGTTTCCCTTTACTTGTGCTGCGAGATCTTACTTTTTGCCAAATTTCATGTTACTAGGTCAACGAGAAGTATATCCTATAGGTTTTTGATGAGATGACAAAATGGCCGTATCTTGTGATTGCATTGACCTAGAAGCTTAAATTCTGTACACCTTTAAGGGACCGTATACCTTAGTATTTCGTATAAATTTAAACTTGATATCTCTATCCATTCCTGAGAAAATGGGTCTTGACTGACGGACACCAGCCAGCCGGACAAACGAGTGATCCTATAATGGTTCCGTTTTTTCTTATTGAGAAACGGAACCCTAAAAATCGTGTTCAAAATAAGGTCAGATTCTAATAGTATATACTACCCTCAAAATGCAAAGCGAAGTGATTTTCCGGATGGCGTGTACGTGTGTCTATGAAATTTCTTTCGTTCACATTAACTTCTGCAAACATACACCGATTTGCATGATTTTTTATGAAAAATGTTCGTCTTAGTGAGGATCCAGGCCTATTGATTTTGGTGTCAATCGGATCAATGGCTTTGGAAAGCTAAGAAATTTTGTACCTATAACAATATCGTCTTAAGTATATTTTATAAGGGGTTTTTGACAAAATTCACTTAAATTTTTACTTCCCACCTCTACTATGGTAGGGAAGTAATGGATTCAGTCCGAAAACAATATTTCGAGATTTTAACAGATTTTCACGTTTTGAGACCCTAGCAATCGTTTAAGATCATTTTCTGACTGATGTCTGTATGTGTGTGTGTGTGTGTGTGTGTGTGTATGTGTGTGTGTATGTGGTCAATTTTTCGCCTTCGATATCTTAAGAACGGAACAACATACGGGCATGCCGATTGTTCTATTGTGTTTATCAGCCTTTAACTTAGATCTGATTACATTTTGAGTCAAATCGGTTCAGTGGATCCTGATATATTCAAAAAAACGACCTCAATGTCACGTATTAACATAGGTAAAAAAAAATACAAATGATTTCTAGATGTTATAATATGAAAAAAATGTAAATATTTTTTTTCTCTAAAATGTATAGTTTTCGAGAAAAAAAATATTTTACTAAAAAAAATAAAAATTGTACGTAAATCAAGGTAACCATGATTTTTGCTATATTAAGTTAGCCATCAGTAGATCACCAAACAAAAAAGAGGGCCATGCTTTCTTCAAAGAATAAAAATTAAATTGTGTTTTAAAGACCACCAACAGCTAAGGTTAATTGGGCCTAGTCAAAGAATAAAAAAAAAGAGTGTTTATTTTTTGCAAATATTTACTAGGTGGGAAGTATAGGACTGGTCATCAGTCGAATTTTTCAATTAAGAAATTATTTTGAAAAATGACTGTAACATGGAAGCCATGGTTTTCCATATATCGATATTTCGATAGCTATTGCGTGTAAACATAGTGAAAGAATGACAAGGCAGTAATAATCTACATTACTCAGAGTGGGTCTCGACTAGAAAGAGATAGAGAAACGTAACAATCTCTTTTCATCCACTGGCTGGTACTATTCGAGTTAGACAAGGTGTAGTCGGCGGGGAAAGGGGATTTGTACAGTTGGCGCCACCGTCTCACTACTTCCGGTTGTCACGTGACCCGCGGACGTGTGGTATACACCTACATAATAATATATGCCTGCGTATATCGAGTATCGACATGTGGAACCTATCGGCGCGGCGCTCAGGTTCATAACATAACGCATATTGTCGACAATGGCGTTAATATCAAATTGCAAAATATACAAACATCAGCCGTCGCGACTGTCTGCGCTAACCGTTGCTTGCAGGCCGCTTCTTCTCTGCTTTTACACAAAACAAAAACAAACGATGTCACTCGAAATTGTAGACACTATATTAAAATGTCAAGATAGGGAGATAAAATATACATTGTGGGTATGATTCTATCAAACATTAACAAAGTTTGGGGTTTCACTGTCTCAGATTTTTTCTTGCTTCTGGTACAGTTAGTTTTTGTCACAGAAAAAAAGATTTTAGGACACTGCGACGTGTAAACATAATAACATAATAATTAATGGGTGATTCCATTCCACCAAACATTAATAAGGTTTAGGGTGTTACTGTCTCAGATTTTTTCCTACCTAAGTACCTATAGTTAGTTTTTGTCACAGAGACACTGCGACGTGCAATCATAATTTTAATTTTTATGATTTTTTAGGAATCGACTTTTATGTAAAATTTCGCGCTTTAATTCCGAATTAAACTATTTTCATTTGTCTCCATCATTCGGCATTATTCTAAAATGGCTGGACAGATAATATGTTCCAAAAGAAATTTTTTATTATATATATTGATATAAAACTATCAAAACAATATATTTCTTCACAATAATGGAGGGCCGAACAAAACGGCCTAAAACCAAGAAGGAAAATAAATAATAAATTTTATCGAAAATTGATGAATTTTTTTGGTTTCGGAGGACCCATTAATTATGAAGAAATTTATTATATCATTAAAAATTAAAATAATCTACAGTGGTAGGTACTTAAAGGTATTTAGATTTTATTTGAAGTCGAAATGTTTTCGTGGCAAATTAATTTAATGTCTCAGCCCTAAAACAGGTACTCCTTCAGCAGCTCTTATATACTTATATATACCAAAATATATAAGCGCTATTTAAATTACCTATTGTATCGTAATGTGTTGATAATAATTCCAAAATTTAAATCTTAGTTCAAAGAGACTTTGAACTCACGTTTCTTCTTATATACTATAACATTATTATATAGACAACTTTAAACGAAATTCAGAACTTAATATTATTACTTATGTTTACCTATATAATCATCAGTGGAATCATATATAAAAGGGTCGGTGACAGAAATTTCGGTTCCCCATAAACTGAGGTTCTAAGAATTCCTCCATTCCTGCAGCTCAAATATACAATCGTTGTGCAAGTTTTCTGGATATGAGTCGTATCGCGAAGTGATGCTAGTTTCTTTTTGGATGTGGTCACGTAGGTAGTATGAATAGATTTTCTCTGTCGCCATTTAAGTGGGAGAAAGCTCAATAAACGTAATATATAGCGAGACGTTTGTTAGACGCTAATGACCTAAGTTGTCGACGCGTCTATAATTTACAATAAATAAAAATAAATAAGAGACGTTTGTTTTTACACACAGCGAGATTTCATCCACCCAAAAAAATTAATGTTTTTTTCTTGCTAAAAACTTGCTAACAGAACGCGAACACAAAGAAAATGTATTATATGTAGGTGCTATTCTGTATGGTCAATATTTAGCACTGTACAATTTCTGTCTCACTTTACCTTATGTAATGTCAAGTTTGTTAGAAAGTGACAAAAATTTATTAGCACTTTAATTTTCTAACATTGAATCTACAGAATATAGCGCCAATAGTGTAAGTTACTTGAAGATATTTGGCGATGACTAAAGTAATTAATTGTAGACAATAAGGTGTATTATATATAAACTGTAAATATAATTTATATCCCAGGAATTATAGATAATGACCCGGAAATTTAATGACAAAAATTTATCATCCAATTATTGTTCCGAAACTAAACGCAAAAACACAGCGGCGGGGTGATTTTTCGCGAAAAAAAGGATGTTCCACCCACCTTAGAGGTGGAAACTTTTCGGATATATTATATTTGTACCCCTATTAAGCGTTCATATTCATAATTTCAAAAAGTTGTACAATTTGACTCCTAGAATATAAATGCTATAGTTTGCGTGGACTATAATGCGTACACAATGATTTTTCTCTGACATTCATCATTCATGTAGGTATTTATTTAATCCTAGTAGGTACCCTACCATCTAGTTTATATAGATACTCTTTTTGATGAGTTGCAAACTTGCAGTGTGACGTTGATTAGGTTTACAAAATTCTATTATCGATACGCATACTGAATTCCACTTAAAAAAATTGAGGGAGTGATGTCTTGTTCACGGAACTACCAGTTACATTAGTCGCAACCAAATATCTTGAAACAAACCATACTTACATGATTATTTTATTATTATATTCACGTCATGTAGGATCAAGTAGGTACCTATACCTATAATGCAGGAGGCCATAATATAGTATCATATTACACTTTATTCATCTGTCACAGATACCGGTATAGATTTCTATTTTATACATCAACAATAATTATTATTTAGTGAACAAAAAGTTTTTTAAAAAGCCCATCTAATATGTAGACTTCATGCTGAGACTATACAATTTGTACCATGATGAAATGTGCGCGATTTATTGATGTATGACCATAGGTTTATGCGTGAGATTTAACTGAAAACATAAGTCGACTTGAAACTGATACGGGTGTAATTGCATGCACTGCATTCGCAATATTACTGATGTAATACGCATGTACAATTATTGTTCTCGTAGTTGTTGCTCGTGTAAAATGTAAAGGAAAAACAAGGATAAACAATATTTGGTGTACATTACACCAGTCCTATTGTTCAGATATTTTATAATAGCTAAATAAGAACGTATAAGCTTTGTCAGTATAACTGCTATATCACAGTTTATTATTTGGAAATGTAAAAATAAGGATGAAATATTCGCTAAAAATTCAACGAATTATATTATTACCTTTTTCGCAGTATTATAAATATTCTAACGCGTTAATGTTGATTTTGTCAATAACCCTACCATATATACTTTAATTAGTATGGGTACTATAAATTGTTGAATCTTCAACGATTTGATTTAACAGCTGTAAATCCTATAAACTTCAAAAATTTAATGCACACGATTTGTAAAATAATTCACAACACTTAATTTAAGAAAATCCAAAATCTAAAAATTTACTTCAAAACAGCGTACTTTAGGTACAAAAAACTTGTCACTAACACAGAGGTCACAGCGTTTAAATTGAAAAAAAAACTAATTAAATAACAGTTCAATGATTGAATTTGATTCTAATGTAATTTCGTAACTAAACAAAATATCACCTTGTAACTTAAATTTAAGAAATACACTGATATTGCTAGAGGCAAATTGTTTATTACAAAAATAAAACAAGTAAAATAAACAAAAAGTTTATCGAAAATGAAATTCGCGACGTTTTCTAATATCATGGCAATAAACATTATTAGTTATTGCCTTGTAAAACTTACTTTACAGTGAATTATTTTCTAATGAAATGTGGAAAAACTGTATTTATGAATTAAAAAAATATTTTATATTAATAATAAGATGTACTCATTATCATACGGTACTACAATAGTTAAATCTCTGAATATTGACAAAACTAGGACTATTTATGTATATACAAATATTTTGAGGTTAGTAACTTACCTACTTATTATAATATAACATATTATGTTGCAGTTATGTGTTTACATTATTCACCTAACCCAGCCTTAAAGGAGCATTGACCGGATAATTAATTTCGTGGAGATTTTCTCTTAATTTTGATGTTTTTAAGCAATATACCGTAAAGATTACTACTTTTGACAGTTCATTTTTCATGCATTTTTCTCGTTATATTTCCGACATTTGATAATATGTTCAGCTTTGAGAATCCGTTCTCCTTCAACGAAATTCCTTTGTTTAGGATTCGTACCGGCCCAATCACAAATTGCACTTATATATTTTTCATTTCGTATCACTTCGAAAATACCAAAATTACAATCAAACGTATACCCCGTATATGACATTTCCCCGCTCTGCGCCATGTTTTTTAAGCTCCACCCATCTGACGGATTCCAATAGCACATGATATAACATTAGAAAAAATGGATGTTTAACAAATCGTTATTGTGCAGTACCTGGTTGCTATAAAAAATATGGAAAAAATGTTTCCATGCATACTATAAACTTCCCAAAGTTCGTTAATAATATGAATTGTGGATTAGTTTATGTAGAATCGAAGAAATGTCATATGCACAAGGTCATCCTAAATAGAGCATTCATTGCTGCCATCTATAGTTCGTTTTAATTGCGAATATAATAATATATTACATTACAATAAAAGTGATTGTGGAACAGCCTGTAGAAAAGTAGGAGTGAGAGCGGAACCAGGTTTTAATGAGAAAAGCAGCAGCTGTAAATA
The DNA here is from genome assembly GCA_039654895.1 of Mongoloraphidia duomilia. Classification (NCBI taxonomy): domain Eukaryota; kingdom Metazoa; phylum Arthropoda; class Insecta; order Raphidioptera; family Raphidiidae; genus Mongoloraphidia; species Mongoloraphidia duomilia. The sequence goes on from CM077516.1 coordinate 65,573,680, forward strand.
CAGGATCACGACACCAACAGAGGCGATGTTCATTGTTCATGTTATATGCTGATGAGGATAAAATAATTTCGCAAAGCTCTAGCAAAGTAAAGAGCATTTTAATGTGATAGCGACATTGTGCTATGGCACACAGGCATAGGCATAGGCATAGCACAGTTCAGCCCTGTACTTAATATACTCAGCCACTATGGTATATTTCTACAACAAACATGAACTAAAATGTATCACCAAAAAGTAGGCATTCTTCAAGAGGCGATACTCGAATAAGGAAGCTCATTTTTTGAAAAGAAAGATGATATAAAATTTATTTAGAAATTAGGAGAGAAAAAACTCAGTGGCAAAAGGATCAAATAAAATTTGCAATACTGATGATTAAATTTGCATTTATAAGCTTACGTTTGGGTGCTCATTGCACCATCCTCAGAGCATCAATGCTGTCAAAAAGTCAGCATTGGTGCTCTGAGGATTGTGCAATGAGCACCGAAACGTAAGCTTATAAATGCAAATTTAATCATTAGTATTACAAATTTTATTTGATCCTTTTGCCACTGAGTTTTTTCTCTTCTAATTTCTACATCATCTACGGATCACCATCTCTCTATATCATAGAGTTCTTCAACATAAAATTTATTACGATCATAAAATATATTACTGTTTCCTACCTATTAGAAATAATTGCCACAAACACAATGGCCAATACGTTTACGGAGATACAAATTTTTAAATTTAGTATCTGCTTCCGTCACAGTCCCCGTTCAGATGCAATTAAATATTTCGAAATGTTGGCCACAAGCGATATTTTGGTAAAGTTTCATTATTTGGACCCTCAAGCAAACCTTCCTTCAATTGGTCTTACGGGTAATTTTAACATGTGGACAACCAATTTAAAGAAGCTGAAAATGTCAGTAATTGAAACTATATGCTACAATGCAGAAAGCGTCGTCTCTTACATAACTTATTTAGTCATTGTTTTTACCACAAAACATATGAGACTAATGTATCACGTTGTATGTATGTGGCAGAGAGTATACGATTTTAATATGCACGTACAAAACTTTACGTACCTACGTATTATATGGACAGACTAAAAAAAACACTGTTTGTTAAAGCTTAATAAACACGTATTATGGTTACAGTGCTAGTCTCTATAATATAATACAATATGCGCGACCTGATTGAAACCTTTTCATTGTATTTACATTTTACATATACTGTAATGTTAAAATTGAAGACTTCATTTACACAAAAAAAAATTCGACTGATGACCAGTCCTATACTTCCCACCTAGTAAATATTTGCAAAAAATAAACAATCTTTTTTTATTCTTTGAAAAAAAGCATGGCACTCTATTTTGTTTGGTGATCTACTGATGGCTAGCTTAATATAGCAAAAATCATGGTTACCTTGATTTACGTACAATTTTTATTTTTTTAGTAAAATATTTTTTTTCTCGAAAACTGTACATTTTAGAGAAAAAAAATATTTACATTTTTTTCATGTTATAACATCTAAGTAGAATTCATTTATATTTTTTTTTACCTATGTTAATACGTGACATTGAGAACGTTTTTTTTAATATCTCAGGATCCACTGAACCGATTTGACTCAAAATCTAATCAGATCTAAGTTAAAGGCTGATAAACACAATAGAACAATCGGCATGGCCGTATGTTGTTCCGTTTTTAAGATATCGAAGGCGAAAAATTGACCACATACACACACACACACACACACACACACACACACACACACATACAGACATAAGTCAGAAAATGATCTTAAAAGATTGCTAGGGTCTCAAAACGTGAAAATCTGTTAAAATCTCGAAATATTTTTTTCGGACTAAATCCATTACTTCCCTACCATATAGTAGAGGTGGAAAGTAAAAAACAGTAGCTGACTGTTCACTCATTTGGATAGAATAAAGCATGAATTATTAGAAAAAAAGCGGTCAAGTGCGTGTGAAACTCGCGCTACGAGGGTTCCGTACCGTTACAACAATTAAATTACGTAGACATATTCTGTGAAAATTTCAACCGGCTACAATAAACACTACATGTTATGTTCCAAAGATACAGCCTTTAAAAGATTTTTACGTTTTTTGTGTGGGGACCCCCTTTAATTTTTACTTTTTGTGATTTTAGGATTTTTCCCTTTGCTTGTGCTGCGAGATCTTGCTTTTTGCCAAATTTCATGATTCTAGGTCAACGGGAAGTACCCTTTAGGTTTTTGATTTGTGAGTTTGCGAATATTAAAAAAGGTATAGGAGTTAGGACCCCCTTTAATTTTTACTTTTTGTGATTTTCGGATTTTTCCCTTACTTGTGCTGCGAGATCTTGCTTTTTGCCAAATTTCATGATTCTAGGTCAACGGGAAGTACCCTACATAGGTTTTCATGCGTGAGTTTGCGAATATCAAAATAGGTATAGAACCCCCTTTATTTTTTACTTTTTGTGATTTTCGGATTTTTCCCTTTACTTGTGCCGCGAGATCATGCTTTTTGCCAAATTTTATGATTCTAGGTCAACGAGAAGTACCCTATAAGTTTTTGATGAGATGACAAAATGGCCGTATCTTTTGATTGCGTTGACCTATAGAAGCTTAAATTCTTTACAACTTTAAGGGACCGTAGACCTTAGTATTTCGTATAAATTTCAACTTGATATCTCTGCCCGTTCCTGAGAAAATGGGTCTTGAAAGACGGACACCCAGCCAGCCAGCCTGACGGACAAACGAGTGATCATATAAGGGTTCCGTTTTTTCTTATTGAGATACGGAACCCTAAAAAGAGTAAATAAATAAGTTTACTTAATATAGTTGCTAATTTAACTTGTTTTTATAAAAACATAATTATTAATTAACCAGGGGGGCTTGAAAATAACCGAGCGTGCAGCAATGCCGTTGTTCTCATGGCTCTTCTATTGCAAGCTCCCAGGTTCTAATCCGGGAACTGTTAAAAGTATTGATCGACTTTTCAATTTATTATTAAAAAAATAATGAATTAAAAATATTAATTGGTACTATAGTTTTAAATAACCTTGCCTGTAGATCGTAGATGACTTTCCAGGAGATGATAAAAATTAGATGATCTCTGATTATGTATTAAAAACTATACTGATTATACCTTCCTTTCAGTAATTGCACGAAATGCATAAAACATGAACATTTACTTTTTTTTTGCCCGTCAACGCAAATGAAAACTAATAAGTCGATTAGTACGAATAGTGGCCACATTGTGTCACTACATGCAGCCGTGCCCAATCTGCTTGGGGTTTTATAGCTTCAGCGCCTCTATACGGTAGGAATAGGAACCCTTATTTTCCTCACTTTTTAGGCAACGGCACTTTCTGTCTATCCTCCATGATCATAGTGTTGATGGTGATACGCTCTGAAATTTTTAGATCCTAATTTTAACACTCTGTATAAAATACGTAGGTATATGAATATTGTATATTCAATGTGTAGTACTATTTACAATTTGGTACTTGTGTATGTGTGTGGGTACCCTATATTTTCCGCTATTGTAACGCAGTGTGCTCTGCTTGAGGGGTCTGGAACTAGTTCGATTATTCCGCTACGGCCACGCTACAATGAGCTAACAGGCTATTTTACAAACAAATCGAATTACAATTAGCACTCTCTTTATAACAGCACTACAGGCTCTCTATCTATACATTCATATTTTATATACAGTGTGTAGGTTATATGCATATTATATAGTGACAGGACGAAATAACAGTAACGATTATTTTAAAACTGTTATTCGAAAAGATTCGGTTTTAAAAATAATAGGTTTCAGAACTATCCTTTTCAGTAATACAGGTTTCGGTTTGTAATAGTGTTGCCGTCTAGATCTGACTTTCTAGACTGTTCCCTTGTCTTGTCTAGATTTTCAAGACAAGACTTACAAAAGTCTTGTCTAGAAATTTTCAAGACAAGACAAGACTTGCTTTATCTAGATCAAGACTCTTGCCAAAACTCAATTTTCAAGAGTCTAGATAAACTAAGTATTAGTAGATAAAGTAAACCACTCGGTTAATCTAGACTCTTGAAAATAATCTAGAGTCTTGATATTAGACAAGACAAGAGTTTTTTAATCTAGACTTAGACTTAGTGAAGTCTTGTATTTCAAGACAAGACTTTGAAAGTCTTGTCTTGTCTAGACGGCAAGACTATTTGTAAAGAACACGCGCCTCTTAAGGAACCAATTCTCAGAGAAACAGGTTTTTAAAGAACAGGAAAGTAAATAATTAATGTCAGGATATCTAGGACTCAAGGAGATACTAAAACAGATATATATGTGTCTTCTACATAATTTTGAAATTACAGTAAGTTTGTTTATATATAGGTACGAAAGTAGCTATTTTATATTGGGTATGGCAAAAAAATTAACATATGTGCGCTGACCCTTAATATGACATACGCAGGTACGAAAGAGGCTGTGTATTAATAAGAAACATTCAGTATAAAGAAATTCACCGGTGTTTTATTACGACTATAGAGAATAATATAGTATAGGTACCTCAGTCTCTACCTATGTATTATATCAGGAGGCAAATGAATATGCATGTCACTGAAAACGAATCCAGTTATACGCTACCTCAATTCTAATGCCATCATATTTGTTTTCTGCCGGAACAATGACAACATTAAGTGGAAAATGTAGCCTCAGGCTTATCGCTGTAACTCATTTAAGTTATGACTTTCGTGGGGATTACATTGTTGCTATACATACACTATATTGATTCTTTATTACCATTAAAGACGATGTATACATGTCTAGGAAAAACATACCCATGAATATTATGTATTACTTTAACTTTATATTTCGGGAAGCCTTATAGCAATTAACAAAAATCAAAAGAATATATCCCTACTAATAAATAAAATTGAAATAATGTTTCGTTCGTTAGTCAATCACTCAAAATCTACTGAACAAATTTGAAAAATTCTTTCACTTTTTGAAAGCTTACATTTTTCCGCGTGACGTAGGTTATATATATTATTACGCTACGACAAATGAGGGATGAGCAGTGAGCGAAAATGTAAATCAAGGCTGAGATCCTACACGCGATTCCCGTTTTAATTAGACCGAATGGGCGAAACGAGTGAGTTTCCGTTTGATTTCAACCGAACGAACGTAGCGAATGAAGTCTTGTTTTAATCCAATCGAATGAACGAGGCTGACATTTAGGCTAGAAATATACAGGGTGTCCAAGACTTGCGTTGTCGGCCGTTATATTGATTTTGGGTGAAAATAGAAAAAAAGTTTAAATACAAAAGTTGTATAAATTTTAATGGCGTATAACCTAAAAATATTTTCAATTATACAGCCTGTCCCATTTAAGCGTGGCAGATCAAAGTTACGTTTTTTTTAACCTAGCGCCCTGTTTTTATTTGTTTTTTCAATTCTGCACCTAAATGTGAATAGAAATTGTAAGGGAAGCCATGCTCGAAAATTCAGTAATTTTTGAGTTATTCAAGTTTTTTAGAAATTTTTAACAAGTGCAGACCTTTACCTAAAATTCGACATAGTCAAAACAGAAATCTTTATCAAATTGAAATTTTGAGGATCACTAGATAATGGACTGACAAATCAATGTCTGTCCTAAAAAAATTAATTTATTATACAGGGTGTTCAAAATAATGTATTTCTTTTACCTAACTTCAATCACGTGTAACTTTTGATTGTTAAATGCAACGAGGCTATTTTTTTGCTCGAATTGTATTCTTTAGGATATTTACTAACACTTTTATTAAGGGTTGTCCAAACCTAAACCTAATATTTTAATACAAAAATATTAGGTTTAGGTTTGGACAACCCTTAATAAAAGTGTTAGTAAATATCCTAAAGAATACAATTCCAGGAAAAAAATAACCTCGTTGTATTTAACAATCAAAAGTTACACGTGTTTGAAGTTAGGTAAAAGAATTACTTTATTTTGAACACCCTGTATAATAAATTCATTTTTTTAGGACAGAAATTGATTTGTCCATCAATTATCTAGTGATCCTCAAAATTTCAGTTTGATAAAGATTTCTGTTTTGGCTATATCGAATTTTAGGTAGAGGTCTGCACTTCTCAAAAATTTCTAAAAAACTTGAATAACTCAAAAATTACTGAATTTTCGAGCATGGCTTTTCTTACAATTTCTATTCACATTTAGGTGCAGAATTGAAAAAACAAATATAAAAACAGGGCGCTAGGTTAAAAAAAAACGTAACTTTGATCTGCCACGCTTAAATGGGACAGGCTGTATAATTGAAAATATTTTTAGGTTATACACCATTAAAATTTATACAACTTTTGTATTTAAACTTTTTTTCTATCTTCACCCAAAATCAATATATCGGCCGACAACGCAAGTCTTGGACACCCTGTACTATGCATTATGCACGTTTCGTACAGCGAACACTTTTCGGTCTAGATACACAAATAACTATTACTTGAGAACTTCAAAAGTAGATTGTATATCTAGTGTCGTTATGGGATTTATTACTGACAAGTTATGACAGTATCTAAAAACGAGCGAAAGCGAGTTTTTACAGTCACACGAGTCATAATACTATTACGCACGAGAAATATATGGTATTTTTTACCATACCCACTACAAAATATCTACTTTTCTCTTCATTTTCAGTATTTTTAAAACACGTTAATAGTTCATTTGCGTCGCCATCTTTATATTTACAGCAGCTCGTGAGTATGTAATTGAAAATTTTTCGTTGGAAAGCAGCCAATTATATAATTGATTCGAAACATATTGGAAAAAATCATTTTACCAAAGTCACAGTCTGCAGGATTCTAGCCTGAACCTTTCCACTTTAGCGGCGGAATGAGCTTACATTTACTCAACCGTGACAAGATTACTAATCAAACATTTTCCTTATATGTAATAGCAGGCGGATAGAGCAAATAAACATAAGATACTATGGCAACCATTTACAATTACCGCACTAGTTATGTATTGAAAATACTTTAGACATACCTGCCTGTTAAATGACTCAATACAGGCCGGTATACATATGCCTGGAAACTAATTATTTTGTAGTGGGTATGGCAAAAAAATATTTTTTATAAAATTTTCATTACAAAAAAATTAACAATATTTTTTTTTTGTTTTCAGAATGCAACAGCAACAGTTAGCAGCACAGTTGGCACATCATGGTGGATCAGGAAGGAATCAAGAACCGATGCTGAGTCCGAATCCTCAGACATCAGATTCTGACTCAGACATTTCACTCGGTGCTCATTCGCCTCCGATTAGCAGTGGCGCTAGTCTGGGAACACATTCGCCGCCTACCAGCATTTCGTTTGGTCGACATTCGCCCACTCCGTTAAGTAGCTTTCGATTCGGTCCACATTCGCCTGGTCCGATGCCCAGTTTCAGATTCGGTACCCATTCGCCGGGACCTATAACGAGTGCATTTAGACATTCGCCAACTGTTGTTCCTTCCTTGATGAGACCGGATCCGGCTCATCATCATCATCACCATCATCAGACCGCAACCGTTCCTTTGAGAATCAATCCATCGCCTACGAATCTACATGTCGGACCTTCTCCGAACGGACCGCCGGCATCTCACTCACCACTCACGACACCTCTTAGAATTCGTGTTAGTTCACCAACAAGACTGAGCGCTCCACCACCACATTCGCCCGTGCCGACCAACTTGCACATTAGGGCTTCGCCACACGCCGGCATTGTTAGAATAGCACCGCCGTCACCCAGTGCGCCTCCCGCGCATTCTCAGCCGCCCGCACCTGTATTACATAGACCGTTTTCGCCGCCGAAACTTACGTGATATGAACCTCCGATGGTTTGGTGCCCTTCGGATACTAGATTGTATCAACATTAAAATACATATATTATGTATTATTATTATTTAACGATATAGGTGTCGGTGAAATAGAACAAAGACTGTTAGAATGAACAGTATACCTACTAACATAATTAAATACCTAATAATGTTCTCGATAAAATACTATTATGGAAACCAGGGTTCCCAGCTGGTATGTGCCGTCGGCCCGTCAGATGTCACAAGACGTGTGCCACGAAATTTCGTTGTAAAATAATTTAAACGGACATATTATTGAGTGCTTCACCATCCGAACTGTATGCTTAGAATCATACTTTGCCGAATTGTATTCATACAGTTCTACCGTCATCGGCCGAACTTAAAAATTTGTTTTCCATAGACACAGCATTTAATCCCTTTAGAATCATAGGTCGCCGGCCAATGCAAAATATAGTTGTGATATTACAACAGACATCAAGACGTATACCGCGAAAATACAATCTTCATCTATATAGTGTGCCCTGGGAATCCCTGTTGACAAACTATTTATGATTAATGAAATTGAAATAACAGCACATCTTTGTATTATAAGCAATAACATCAAACTTCGATATGCAAAAATGATTTTGCAATAATAATCAAATTCTCGTCATGAAGAATTTTATTTATTTCAACGTGATTTTACAAGGTTTTTTTGTTCCTGTTGCACTGTGTGTCATTTGGCAAAATAAAGAACTATTTTAATTAACCAAATGGTGCAACCTATATTAGCTGCTATAATAGACTTAGGATTACAGGTGCAATAAAAATAAATTGGGTTAAGCAAAATATTCGCAAACAATTTCAGAATTAGATGGTATAGTCTATAGTTCTACTTTCCGCATTTACATTATATATCAGTACCTATTATAATGTATCTTGTTAAAAATAAAACACATAACATAATTATTTTAATATCGATCAAAAATAATGAAAAAAAAATTTATTTAAAGAAGTCTCGACATGTCTACAGTGCTTCCTGAAATAGTGTAGAAATAAATCGTTTTGGCTTGGAATTTTTGACAGCTATTCCAGTAGTAGTAGAGATTAGGTAACTAGTCTTTTTTTAAATCATTCCCAAATTCAGGTAAAAACTTTTAATAACCAAATAAACTTTAAGACTGTTTTGAGCTTTGTCTATTTTACAAGCTTTTATTTAACTTGCTTTCCTGTCTGTCCGGGACAAATCTGGCAATCAAATTTTCGACCACATCTCGATATCCAATCATGCTGAAATTTTGCAACACCTTTGGTTCTGAAGACTGAATGAATGAATTGTGAATTATAGACGCTCGACAACAGAGGTCATTAGCGTCCTGGTTCTGAAGACAATATAGTGTATTTAAAATTATGGTGGAATCAATATGGCGGCCACCACAAAATGGCGGATTACCTTATTCTTTACAACGTCCTCGACATGGGTATCAAATAAAAGGGTATGACAAGTAGAATACAATAAGCTGTGTGACGTCATTATAAATCCAAAATGGCGGCCGAAAATTTTGGAAGACTATAAAAAAGAACAAAATAAAATATTAGTAAAAAAAATTCACAGATTTCGCAATCCTTGCAACCATCGAGGACATTGGAAATGATAACAGCATATATGAAACATAATTAACTGTTTATTATACACACAATATTTATCAATGCACTGTTTAGTTTTGTCAGGAATAACCCTATTATTCTTCTGTTATATACGCGTTCACTTTTGCTTGATTACTTAACTTTTAAATGGATTTTTCTACAGTATTTATTAACATTTGCTCAAAAATAACACCGCAGATCGTCGCAAATACCTGTCAATTAACTAGACATGATATAAAACACATTTCGAAAAAATTGCACTTGTTCAATTTTGCATGATTGCTCCTCACTTGATCGCGACACCGTTGCCTTTTGGCCTTGAACGAAAACTCGTAACTCTGCCCCCATATACGAACATAAACATTTCGAATGTTAAAAACTTTTTAAAGACAAGCTTTTATTGAAATAGACTAAAAAAGAAAAATTAATTTTTAATAATTCAGGTTTATAATTATAAAAGTGTGGGTTGTAAACTCTATGATAGTTTATTAGTCACGACCGACGCTTTTATAATTATGAACATAGATAAATTATTAATTTTTTTTTCCTTTCTCTAGTCCATTTTAATAAAAGCTTGTCTTTAAAAAGTTTTTAACATTGGAAATGTTTATGTTCGTATATGGGGGCAGAGTTACGAGTTTTCGTTCAAGGCCAAAAGACAACGGTGTCGCGATCAAGTGAGGAGCAATCATGCAAAATTGAACAAGTGCAATTTTTTCGAAATGTGTTTTATATCATGTCTAGTTAATTGAGAGGTATTTGTGACGATCTGCGGTGTTATTTTTGAGCAAATGTTAATAAATACTGTAGAAAAATCCATTTAAAAGTTAAGTAATCAAGCAAAAGTGAACGCGTATATAACAGAAGAATAATAGGGTTATTCCTGACAAAACTAAACAGTGCATTGATAAATATTGTGTGTATAATAAACAGTTAATTATGTTTCATATATGCTGTTATCATTTCCAAAGTCCTCGATGGTTGCAAGGATTGCGAAATCTGTGAATTTTTTTACTAATTTTTGATTATCTACTTATATTTTATAACAAGTACAATTAAATATAATCAGAACAGTCTAAGAGTTTAGTACATTAAGTCCTTACCTGAGTTTGGGAATGATTTAAAAGAAGCCTAGGTACCTACTCTATGGTACCACTGAAATCTGCAGTCAAAAAATTCAAACCAAAGTTATTTATCACTCGACACTATTTCAGGAAGGACTATTATATAGTCGTTTTTTCAATAATAAATGTTTCAGTTTAACGATCGTCAACATTGTTTTGTTTCTATACATGTAGAATTTATACATTTTTAAAAAAATGTTTGTCTTTCGTCTGTGTTTTGTGATCAACTCAAACCACTGGATCGATTTGGCTCAAATTTTTCCAAGAATGTGACACCTCGAAACAAAAACGCAAAATTGGTCTTATAGCTCAACTGTTGGAGAAAAAACTATGTCCATAAACTTACAAGATTTGTAATTGGTTTTTGTAGTTCTCACCATTGTTTAGCATTCAATTTACAATTTTAAGAATTCACATAACCCAGGTTCGCCTTACATTGTTGTTGCGGTGTACAAATGGCACTAAAGAGTAAGTGAAACATATCGATTTAACGTTGACAGACAGACGTTGTAAAATAACATATTTTATCGCCTTGCAAATTATAAAACGTAATGATGGTGTCTGTAAAATTATAGATTTCGTTAGTTAAGAGAAAATTGAAAAATAACTACTTGGCAGCTGCGCTTACAATCACATTTATATTGATAATATGTAAATATGCCCATACATTATTATGTGTACTGCATACACTATAGTACTATACTTATCATAAAAGTATATAGTTGATTATTTACAAATCGTTATAACCGTCATAAAAATACACAGAACACAAAGCCATCAAAAACAGAAAAATACAGTTCACGTTAATTAAATGTTTTATGTAAGTACCTACTTGTTGTTTTAGGGCCAGCTCACACATAGGTACTACTTTTTGTTAGTGATGGGAATATCTCGAAATAAAATACAGAATCGTTCGATTATTAAAATATTTCGAGATACCTATCTCGAGAGGTTATTCAAAATCACTCGAATGATTTTTATAGTCATACGTATTGCGAAGCGGGAGCCGAGAAATGACAATGTGTGCCAGACGAATGCAAACTTCATTCAGAATGTGTTTATACTGCGAATGGATTTTTTGTGTTTATAAGATAACGTTATAATTCAATCGAAGTAATATTTTAGGTCGAATGAAGTTTCATTTTGTATTCACTGCTCAGTGCTCACGGTTAGCTTGTAGTAACATCGTTCGAGTATCTAAACCGCTCGAAATATACCTTTCGAGATATTATACAATGAGTGAATTTTGTCCGCGAGAGAATTTTGTCCAATCTCTCGATTGGTTTTATTGCAGTGTCGAGCGACTGTAGTATAGATTGTAAGCATAACTTCATGTAGTGTAGTGATATGCCATCATTAAAAGGAATCATTTCAAATGAATCACTCAGCTATCAAAATCGTTCGAATAGCAACCTTTCAATTTATATTTACTCAATAGTCAATATAATAAAACATCTCGAATGAATCATTCGATTGTCAAAATCATTCGAGTAGCAACCTTTCGATTTTTAAAATCATTCGGTTATTCCCATCACTACTTTTTGTATCGCGATTGTGCTATTAAGTTGCGTATTAGATCATCAAATGCAGCTATACAAACAGCGTATAGGTAAGGCTAGTGCAGTGGCGGACTAAGCCCGCCGGAGGCCGGGGCGGCAGAACTAAATGCTTAGAAATTGATGTATTTTGTAGTGTAAATTTCGTAAAAAATGAATAATATAGATGTAATGGCTGACAAAAAAAAATCAAATATTTATAATAAACGTTGATAGGTAGGTAGCCTAGCTATGTTTATATTTTGCATGCTTATACGGGGCCTCCAACTCCAAACTGCCTGTTACTTACTGAATATATTTTGGCCTTATTTGGGATTTGATATTAAGAAGGATTTCTCGAGATTTGGAGGCCCCCCAAGGATCAGAGGCCCGGGGCGAGCCACCACCCCCCTTAGTCCGCCACTGGGCTAGTGTTGTCATGGCTCCTCTATTACAAGTCCCTAGTTCCCAGGTTCTAACCCGAGAACTGGTAAAAGTTTCAATTTTGGATTTTCAAATAATAATTTCAAAATATAAATTGCTGCTATAGGCCCAAATAACCATAGATAGATAGATAGATAGATAGATAGATAGATCTTTATTAATTGTTAGTTATAATCGATAACAATGCGTTGTATAATCATAAAACAGTTTAAAAACTAAGGTAATCATTAACGTGGTAAAAACAATTCTTCAATAAAAAATCACGAAGATTGCACTTAAAATTTTTAAAGTTATCAATATTTTTAATAGATGCAGGCAGTTTATTAAAAAGTTTGGTACTTGAACTTAGTGGACCCTTGTTATACATTGATAACCGATTTTTTGATATGTGAAGGTCATTTGACGCTGTTCACGAACGTGCGATTGTCAAAAAACACATGCTATATAGGTACCTAGATAGTCGCAGATGCGCGCTACGCCATGTCATGGATTCCATATGAGACTGCACTCTATCCGCAGGCACGCGAATATGAAACAAACAAATCGATTGCTAGATCGAGCGAAGGTGCGATTGAGGCTCCATATTATGCTGTTGCCAAATCGCGCGATTTCGAGAAATTTCGAGTATATTTGAGTTAAATCGTGATGCAGTCGAGATGCAAGTTGCTAAATCTCGCGTTTTCGATACAAAAAGTAGCATATGTGCGCTGACCCTTATTTAGTTACATTGTTTTTGTTTTATTTTTGTTCTGTATTGATTTATTTTTATTTTATAGACGCTAATGACTTTAGTTATGGAGCGTCTATATAATCAACAATATCTCTCTTATGTCAATATAACGTAATAATTACGTTCATTCTTAAATTTTATGATTTCATCTCTCCGCGTTTTTAGGACAAAACGTAAAACTTCGCACGAGACCAAGTGCGTTATCGGTTTTGTGTTGACGAAACGAGACGAAATTTATTAACTTTTCATTATTTTGGAACATAAAAAATGTAAAATTACAAGAATCTGAGAATTCAGTGATTTTTGCAATTTACACACATACACCGGTTATAGGGTAGACCGAGGCGAATCGGATCAATTTTTATTTGAGAACATAAAAATCATACTAAAGTGTAATAAATGTAACTTTTATTGACAAAATGGTAATCATTAACTATTCAGCTACGCAATATACGTTTTGAAACTTAAATTGTTTATACATTTTTCAAAATAATAACAAAAAACATGAAAGACAGAAATATCCGAATCGCCCCAATTCTCGGGGCGAATGGGATCATACACAACATATAACGAAATTAAAATTCTCTTCTTTGCAAACTCGTGTATGGTAATTTGTAAATCTCAGCTGCTCGACGTAAGGTTAACTCTTTGGAGAGAACCTTATTTACGGCTTCTCTCATTTTTTTCTTGACACCATTCTCCCCCATTTGTCTTTCTTTTGTACGTGCGAACCATCAACAATAAAATAAAATGTATAAATATTCAGTAATGCAAAAAAAAAAAAATTGAAAAAGTGATCCCATTCGCCCCCGATGACGTGATCCGAATAACCCCAAATTAATGACTTTTGAAATAAATATTTTACACATTAACCTATAATATTGTGCTCAAAAACTAAAATGTTTTCTTAAAAAGACTTCTTCCCAATCAATTTAAGTGTTATATTTCAAAGTTTTCACACAAATCCTTTGAGTGAAACAAAAAAACTGTAAAGTACGTACCTTAGATGAGCGCCAAAATTGTAACGCACACAAATACCCGACATGCTGGAAAGCAGCGCTGACACTGATTTACTAGTCGAATCAAAACACTGAAGATGGCGGTAGGTGCGAGGCGGAATGGAGGTCATAAGACGCCACTTGCTAGAGCATTCCGTTTCACGCGTTTTGAAAATATTAACGAATTTCTTATTTTGATTCGATTCACCCACTGATCCGATTCGCCTCGGTCTACCCTACCAACATGTACACTCTCATGCCGGGCTGCAGAACACATTGTCAGAAATTCTGATTTGACAATGACCTTAAATTGTGACCACAGATATTTCTCCATAAGAAAAGTATTGTGTAATTTCAAATCGATCCTATTAAAAAAAAACTCATCGAATGAAACGATTTTTTTTTAAACTGTGTATATAGGTATACTTTTTTTGCAGACATTTGTTTTCTGTGAGTAGAGTTTAATGTTCTACTTAACAAGAAGTTTGACATCGACATGGGACTGTTTCTGCATACATAAAAACTGTTGTTGTATGATAACAGTCCAAGGTAATTGTCAAATTAGATTTTCTGACAATGCGTTCTGCAACCCAGCATCAGTGCATCTCTGTTTTTATGTAACGATAAATAAGAATCGAAGTACATTGAGTTGCGAACTAAACCAGAACAAAAGATAATACCTAGTAAAAATACTTTTAAGTAATGCTCTTTTTTATATATTTTGAAAAACAAAACAAAATAATACCAATTTTTTATATGCATTAATGTCACATAAAGTGTCTGATAAGGTTTGAAACAAATCCAATACTTTGTACGATTTATAGTTTATAATTTATTCCAGAGGTGTTTAACAGAATTTCGATGATCATCACATGGCATGAAATAAGTATTATTTAATTTTAGCACAACAGTTTGTATAAACACGAATGAATGCACAAGTCTGAAAGAGATAATAGATAGATATAGATAAAAGAGATGATACATACGCAGTATGTCGCATTTTACAGGCAGTATCATCTATCGGATGGGTTTCTGTACCAATTTGCAATCTTTTAAGGCCACATTATAAATATCTGTCTTAAGTCTTTAGTATTTCATATGGTTCTACTCTTATTGCATCTTATTATTGACCATGTAATTAATTGATAAACATTTAAATGCTTGTTTTGTGATTTATATCATTGTATGGAATAGCGGAAAAAACTGTAAATTATATAATTTTTTATTCAGTTTTTAAATAGAATGCTGTTGGAATTTATAAAAAGAATAATAGTTGGCAAAAGTATCACAATATGAAACATGATATTTTTTTGAAACAGTTGGTATTTTAGTTATCAAATTGGAATTGAAGTGCGCTTATAGTTTGGACATTATTGTTATTATTTTAATTGATACGTGTTTTAGTAAAAATAGAAATTGTTTCAGTTTCAAGACATTTAATTAAACTGTGACTGTACAGCCCTAGTCAGTACCGATATTAATTTATTTAAATATTATAACCTGTAATCCTCATGTATGCATATTTTGTACAATCGATTGTAGGTACACGTAGTGTGGAAATGTCTGGAACCATATAGCAAACCGTAATAAACAGTTCGGTTGAAAATTGTATATTAAATTATATAAGAATGCTTCGAATTCAAAATATATTTAAACGTAATATTATTATTGTTATATAAATAAAGTGGCAATCTGTATTATAGTATACCTATATTAAAATATTTAAACGATATATAGAATTATTTGTAGATTTTTGTTGTTTTAATCGAATTATGCGAATTTTATCTTTGTATAGTTTCACATCAAGCAAATATTTTTGTTTGAATAAAATATAGATATCATGCATTTCACGGAAATTTTGAAATGTGTAACGGGAAAGAATGCTTGGAATGTATCTCCTCTTCTCCCGCATCTGTGTTACATTATATATAGATGCATTCGAAAGGCAGTTGTGGTCTGTCGATCCTACCGATACAAACCATGAAATAGTCAGTGGCAAGTCATTCGAGCTTCGACTTCTGACTTCGCACGACGCACAGTGTATAAGTGGTTCTAGCCCTAATTGATTTTTATATAATTTTCATATATAAGAAATTTCACTTCGGTCGTGTGTGCCACGGCATATGCCTTTTTCTAAAGTTCATTGACGAAACAAAAATTTTGGTCGCTTTGAAAAAAAAAACTTTTTCTTTAAATAATTTAGCTATAGGTATATACCTATTCCAAATCATTGTCAGTAGAAATTTCAAACTTTATGATTAGGTATTGACAATAGATATTTAATAAACACTATAATTTCATTTTTTTAAACCAATGTATTTCAAGATCTGTTTACTATACTATTTTGATATTACAAACTGTTGTTACCCTGTCAATCCAATGAAATAAATAAAATAAATAAAATGCAGCATTTTTTTCTTTTAGAAGTTCGATAATTTTCTATCGTTCATCGTACATGTTTAAATATAAAAGTGTTTTTTTTCAAAGTTACTTTTAGTTCATCGAGATAGGTAGATCTAAATCTTTCTGTATTTTTTGTCGATAAATTTAAATCAAAATAAGCTATACATTGTTGGGACACGATATACTGATACCAAATTATATAAATATTGTAAATATTAATTATGGAATATGATTGACAACATATAGAGATACTTAAATAAGGGCGTACACTGAACTAAAGTGATAATGAATCCCGTTTATCCATGTTAACTATAGATCAGTTGTCGAGCGTCTATAATTTGCAATCACCACACACTCCCTCACTCAATAATATACATAGCTGCAGATCACTAGATCTTACGTACAGATTTCTTTCTATATATGAGGCTATTTGAAGGATAAAAAAAGCATCTAAAAATATGTAACAGGGAAATGATAAACCTTCAAAAGATTCTCAGGTTTTAATCCAAAGAGGAAAAATATTCGTTCCGCAAAGTGGTTCTTGCATATATTTGAAATAAATTGTTATTAATTTGTTTTCTATTTTAATGTGTATTTTGTATTAAAATTTAGTTGTGAATTTGAAAGCTATACTGTTGTCTGTTTTAAATTTTTTTGAAATCGTTAATTTCATATAGGTAGGTACAGTAATGTGTTGAATAATTGAAATGAGAATTTAATTAGTACTACCTTTTTGGATATATAAAAAATACCAGTCATTCAATTTAAAAAAAACATAATTGTATATTAGTAGTATATCTTTATCAGCTTTATCTCACGTAAATAATAATGTGGTTTATTTATCTTTAAAAATTATATTAATATGTGCCAAAAATTAGTTTTTTCAAAATCGTAAAGTTACATTATTCAATATGGGTACCTATTTGAAATATTAGGTACTTATGCAATATTATATAAATGCCTTAATTGTTACGAAAGAAATCTATATAAAAAATTGCAGGTATATAGTTCAAAGTTGTCATTGCTTGTAAAATGAGGTAACAATTTATTTAAATTTTTCTATTTATTTTCGACTAGTTCAGTGTACGTTTGTACCGTGTACCGTTGTAAATGATAACATTGCAATCAAATTTGACATCAAAATATACAGGGTGATATACACTAGGAGGCGAAAAATGAATATTCATTTCGGGATTGGATTGTAATTTGTAAGCATAAAATGTAATAACTTTTTTTCCGATTGGTCTTTGTTTTTGGAGATATCGATGCATGGAATTTTCTGAACTTATTAATTTATTTTCGTAAAATTAATATAGGTATAATAGCCTAATAGGTATAAGCCATCATGAAAATTGCTTAAAATAAAAGACTTATTTACTAATTGTTGAAAATAATAATAATTCAGTTTATAATTCAGTGGCTTTACGTTGCCAGGCTTGTCTCGCGGCTGGCGATGGATTCTTTGAAAATGTACCTATTGAAAGTTAAAGTAAAGACTTTTCTGCTCAACCGTTAAATAAATTAAATAAAGTTTTCACATGGCATACTATTGGTTTTTTATAAATTGAACTTACAACTTTCAAACGTTCGAACCTTGATATCTCCAAAACAAAGGTCGATTGGAAAAAAGTCATTTTACATTTTATGCTTACAATCCAATCCCGAACATGAATTTTCATTTTTCGCCTCCTGGTGTAAGTCACCATGTATTTAAAAATTATAATGTAAAATAAAATTGTCTAAAAAGTTTATTTATATAGCACTGGCCATTTTAAACCTTTGCGGGCTACTGCAAGAACAAACCTATCGTATGCATAAAGCCTCAAGGGTACCATGCACTATAGTTTGTTTCAGCGAACAATTTCAAACAATTTGCGGATATATAGTTTCCACTTTTCAGCGGGTCATGCGCAAAACAAGCAGTTGTCAAACTATCTCAAACTAATTGCAGGCACAAAGTTATGTATTGTATATGTAATAAGGTATGTCAAATTTGATTCCAAATTATTATCGATATCGTTTAAAAATAGGCTTTGTAAATGTACTCCGTATGTATATAATTCATGTAAAAGTGCATTTGATCATTTTTTTCATTATTATTAAATACTGGTAATCTACGACATAGTTATATGTATATGCATAAATATTATATAGAGTATTATAGGTACAAAGTACCTATATTCAGTACTTCATATCTAATTATCGATTGTAAATAATTATATAAATACAATTAGAATATAATATACAAACGATTCAAACAATATTGGTTTTATCAATTATTCTCTTTTTACCTTTAAAAAAATAAGTAGGTATCTAACCAACAACTACCTACTTATACATACATATTTTTATAAAAAATATTTATATTTCATATTGGTATATTTGTAGACGCCGATTACGTGGGTGCTCCGGACAGGGACGTATTTGTAAAATTTGCACCCCGTGTAGACGATTTGCCGCCCCTCTTTCAGTTCCATTTTTTCTGCGTCATATATATACGCACTGGTAATTCTGATATTTAAAACATTATAGTTTGTTAAATCCTTTAAAAAATAAGCATTGAAAAAAAATATAGAAATGTGATTGTGTTAGTGATAATAACCAGCAGATATATATGTGTATCAAGAGCGGAATGAAGACGATTTTGACGAGTGTGAAGTTTGCTGCCCGAGCAAAGCGCCATAAAATGACAAATCATCATCGCGCCGCTCTGCAGCGGGGGCGACCGGCCGACGCGGCGGTTGTACCACCCTTTCATGCTTGCCGCCCCGGAAAAGTGGCCATTTTGCCATGTGGTAACTGGTAAATACATTCCTGACTCCGATGCTCGAGTACCCATAAATTTTTTGTGTTGCAGACCAACCCTAAATTTTCTCTGACCTCAAAATTACATAGTATACTTATATAGGTATATATACTACTTACTTGTGGATTTTTACCCAACTCTAGCTGCGTGACATTTAAATTTTTGGAAGACGATTTTGTCCTGATGCGACTGATTCGTGAGAGAGACAATTCTGTAGCCACCAGTTGCAAAAAAAAGGTAATTATTGAAAGGATATTGTAAGAGCACTCACGACGAATTTCATGCAGGTATAAGTACATTGTTTTTTGGTAATAATAATTTTCAGTCAGTACCTATATGGTATCTACAAACAAAGGAAAACTGGTACCTACAAGAAATTACGCGACGTGTAGTACTTAGCTCTAAAATCGATTTGAACAGAAACAGAAAAAGTTAGAGGTATACCATATACCTATCTACTATTAAATAAACAATTTTTACATTAAATTTCAAAGTCTGAAAATTTCATTTTTTGTTGAAGAAAGCAAAACTTAGGTACCTATATTTTTAATTTTCGCTTAAGAAAAACTAAAAATTTGATTTAACAATATTAATAATTCAGCTGTAAAAAAAACACCGTCATCTTCAACCATATAAAAATTTGATGTTTCTATAACATATCAACCGCATAGAGAAATGGTTCTGTACATATTTGCCGTGGGTCCATTTCTCCAGCCCCTGCACGGACATTTTTTAATTTTGCTCTTCTTATATTATGCTAAACGTTTCTGCACAAGTGCACATTTAGTTTCGTTGCCTATATAATATAAGTATTAGTTATTTCAAAAACGAATTTGAGTGGCCGTATAGAAATAGTAGGCCTCCACTTTGCAAAATCAGCGTTCTCTACATTTTTCTAGAGGGTAGGTACCTATAGAATACTTTTGAGACCGCCACTGGATTCAACATATACGGAAATCTGTAAGAAAGTTGTCATAAATTATTCTAATATTATAACTGAGTTATTATATAGCCATTGGCGGCGTAAGGGGCGGTCTGGAGGGGTTATACTCCTCATAGAGTAACTGGAATATTTCCTATTCTCATAAATATACTTATAAATAAATAAGTAATTATATCGATTATCGACTTAATGAAAATAGAAGGTAAGTAGATACCTATACTTAATTATCGAATTTTTAAATTTGCTGTAGAATTTGCGAAAATAAAATTGGGCATACCTATATAATTAATACCTATGTAGGTACCTATCCAAGAAAACTAGATTTTCTATGAGTATATAGAAATTCAATGAAAATTAATCACTGTATATTTACCATGTAAGAAATAAGATACCTACGAAGTAGACAGCACAAGAATATGCGGTGATAAAGCAATGCGATTTTTAAGTACATTAAAATAAGAATCCTGCAGAAAACTTCTTCAGGACAGTTTGGTTGACCAAAATTATTATAAGTAAAACATCTTTTATTCTATCATATTTTTTCGTTTCTATCCTCCGTCAGATAAAGTACCTGGTCGATGTTTCCAAGCTATTCGGATTGTCCCAGGATTCATTTTTATGAAGCATAGTGATCATGCTATTGATGTATTATCATGGTAAAAAAATAGACATCGAGTTTTCCGCAAGAACTGGGATTGTGTGAGTGATATCCATGACACTGATCGCGTTGCCTGCGGTGATAGGCGTGGTTGTGTACACACTCAACAACCAATAAGGAACTGCATGCAAGCATCCAATGAAACTGATACCTATCCCCAACTAGACGAAACAAATGTGTGCTCTCTAGGTACAATACAATACGTCACTCATAATATTATGCATGCGTTAAACACTATTGGGGAGTAGGGACACAAACACTACTTAAAGCAGCCGGTTTCTAAAATAATTGTGGTTACCAGCATATTAACGAACATTTACATTAGAATAGAATATCTGTAGCTAAAGGACGAAAGCGCTTATAACAAATTGGTTATTTTTCCACTTTATTTCCAGATAGTTTTGTAGCTATATTTTTGTCCTACTCCTTATAAAATAGCTGCTTTACATGTATGTATGTATGCCCACGTTTTTTTGGATTTATATGATTTATTCCCCCCACATGAGAAGCTGGTGGTGTTTATAATAATATTAGTAGGATTCCGCCTATACTGAAAAATGCATAAGACTTTCAGAGTTACGTTTTGTTATTATTCCACAGGAATTATCCCCCCCCCCCGCGAGAAATTTATCAAACTAAAATATACCCTATATCACTCAGGGAGTGTAGCTTTTTATTAGTGGAAGAATATTTAGAATCGATTTAGTAGTTCAACACATAAGAATGTATGCTTTATTACCCCCCCCCCCCGTGAATCAAAGTCGGGCTGGTGGTGTTTATAATATTAGTAGGATTGATTCCGCCTATACCTATACTTACGCTAAAAAGCAAAAGAATTTCAGAATTACGTTTTGTTACTATCCCACAGGAATTATCCCTCCTGCGAGAAATTTATCAAAATAAAAAATATCTAGCATATATCACTCAGGGGGTAGTAGCTTTCTATTAGTGAAAGAATTTTTAGAATCTGTTCAGTATAGTTCAACAGATAAAAATTTATGATTTATTAACCCCCCCCCCCTCTGCGAAGCGAAGTCGGGCTAGTGTTAATAGGATTCCGCCAATATGCTAAAATGCAAAGAAATTTCACATTTTGTTAGTACTTATACTTACAATTATTAGAGAATCAATAAAAATTTAATTAATTAAGTAACTCAAAAATTAATTTAAAAAGTTGAATAAAACATATATATAGCCTATAGCACTTCTGGGATCAAAAGGAACATGTAAAAAAATAATCAAAATCCGTCAAATTATAGATTCTAAGTTAAATCATTTGGAACAATACATAGGTATAGGTATACATATTATAGGTACATAACATTTTTATACCGACACACATAAATACAAAGAATTTTATGAATGTATAAATCTAAGCATTAAAACACTGGCTTCCTTATTAGTTATTTATCTCTATAATGTTACATTCAATGTACATCACTTGCAGTGTTCCGGGATATTAAACTCCAGGTGTACAGAGAGATGTATACTGACTATACAGTAGTCATGCCAGGGTGCAGCTCGAGGCGTCGCCCCAGAACTTTTATTACTGAAAGGGGGAAATATCTTAGTTAGCTGTACTATATAAATCTCAATATTGCTTATATGTTAAATCGTAGATTATAGATGCTCGACAACTCAGATTATTAGTGTTGATACCTAGGTAGTCTTATAGGTAATATTAAAAAAATAAATATTTTTTGCGGTCCATTTTTTTAGGTCCACAATATATTGATCTTGATAATCTACCTATCCATTTGATATAGATTAATTAATATAGACGCTTGGCAACTGGGGTGCAGTCTATTTGATAGATGTAGATGGTCACTAGCGTCTACCGAACTATAAATATAATGAGTGACCACAACAAAGCAAAACGGGTTATGACGAATTTTTTAATGTGTGGTAGGTAAATTAACATAAGTTATGACGATTTATAATCATAATCCCGTTCATTGAATGAATTAGTTCTCATTTTCCATTGGTGAACGAATTTCGTTCGACTCGACGTTCGCAACGCTCGCGGCATATACAGGGTGGCACATCTTAAACAATGCAGTGAAATATCTCGTAAACGGTACAAACCATAAAAAAATGTTTTAAACAAAAGTTATAGAGTGTCAAGGGGGACAGAAGAATGTGATATCAGATTTAACATAGGTGGTGCTGTGAAGGTCAGGCGAAGGTCAGCTTCGATTTTTTAATTGTAACAGTGCATTTTTATTCCAGAATACGATACAGTATTTAATAGTTAATAGTAAATTATTAAGGTACGCACTGCAAACTCAAGTGTTTTATCGAGTGTTTTAAAATAAAACATTGAGGTGTTTTTTCTAGTCTATGTGTTTTGATTTAAAACTTTTTAAGTGTTCAATACAATTATTTTAAACACCAACGTGTTTAGTTTTAAAACTTTTCATCTATTTTACCAATAAAAATGCTTTAGACCGGTTTATAATAAAACTTTTTACAATTTACGAAGCGTTTATTTAACGGTCTAACGCTTTAAAACTAATCCAATATGAGTAAATAAAACGTTTCTATAGAAAAAAACGGTTATCCATATGAAACACTTTTATTACATAAAACTCTTACTGCGCATATAATACCCTTTAAATAAGTATTAAAAATATTATTAAAAAAAACTTTTTAAAGACAAGCTTTTATTAAAATAGACAAAAAAGAAAAAATAGTTTTTAATAATTTCGGTTAGTAATTATTATAAAAGCGTGGGTTGTAAACTCTATGATAGTTTATTAGTCACAACCCACGCTTTTGCAATTATGAACCTAAATTATTAAAAAAAATGTTTCCCTTTTTAGTTCATTTTTATAAAAACTTGTCTTTAAAAAGTTTTTTTAATATTTTATTTTGTTCTTCGTCTTCAAAAATTTTAGGTAGATAATCCGTAATTTTGTGGTGGCCGCTATTAATGGATCTACCATATTTTTTAATAATATACTACCTATATTGTATTGTCTTCAGAACCAAAGGTGAATGCAATATATATGTACAAGTATATCCCTATCCTAAAGCTGGATATAGACGGCGCGCCGCGGATGCAATAACGTTGAATGAGCGACGCGTCGCAAGTTAGTTTTCCAACGAACATGGAACATTCACTGTGCGCGCACATGTTCCACTTAGAAAGCCGCACAAACAACACACAGACCTCTTGTTGAATTTTAATTTTTCTTCACAGTTTAATCATGGAAGCTGAAGAAGCTTTACTTGTTTGTAGTGCTGCAGTTGTTATTTTAGCAAGTGATTTAGTTATAAAGAAAACAGAGATGCAGGCGAAGGTGGTGGCGAACTGATTCATATTAAAAAAACGATTTAAAATTTTAAGAAATTAGTGGGCAATATAAAAATTTTGTCCGTATGACTTCTTCGTCTTTTGAAAAGTTATTGAAAAAAGTTGGCCCAAGAATTGAGAAAATGATTACAAATATGCGAGAATCAATCTCATTGATTAGCATTAATGCCTGTTGTCGCGTATCTGGCGCGTTATTAAAAATTAACTCTGTTTTTTACGTCCATCACATATTATATTAATTTAATAAATTATTGGGTAATAAGGACCAGTTAATAATTTATACATTTAACTGGTCCTTATTACCCAATAATTTATTAAATTAATTAAAAATTAACCTGTCCATCCTGCGCAAAGTAATTCCTTTGTGTTCGTGTCAAAAGACCGACAAAAAATGGATAGCTTCGAACTGTTGCTGCAACGGCGCGCGAACAGTTTTTTTCACGTCTAAATAGACGCGTCATTCGCACACATAACGTTGCATTGCATGTACGGCGCTCGTCTATATCCAGCTTTACACACCAACACACGTGACACAACTAGCTTGCATCAACTTGTACAAGAGGTTAGGTTAGTTCTCATTACGTTTCGGATTTCCCGCTATTCAGTTATCAGTAAAACCATTAATACAATACATTTAGGTGTATGTTTTTATAATAATTTTGTACCATAATTTTTTATTATCTATTTACAAAATAAAAATTTAGAAAAAAAGTTTTTTGCTCATTGCAAGGGCGTTCAAAGTGTATTAAATTTCTATCAGAACAAAGCGTGTCCGATGTTAAAACCATACGACAAAAAATTCGTGATATTTGTGAAAGTGATACGTTTCTAAAAAGTTGATTGAAAATAAAACAAGCATCATACAAAAGAAAGATATTGATGAAGATGTGTGGATCGAATCGACGTAGAAATTGATAAGTTGTACTTATGGGATAAAGACAAATTAAATACTCTTTTAATTACCTACATGTAAATCTGCACTTGATATTTCGCATGCAAGTGACGAAAATTTATCACATGAAGTAACACAGGACCT
Source organism: Mongoloraphidia duomilia (assembly GCA_039654895.1). NCBI lineage: Eukaryota > Metazoa > Arthropoda > Insecta > Raphidioptera > Raphidiidae > Mongoloraphidia > Mongoloraphidia duomilia. The sequence continues at coordinate 65,599,099 of CM077516.1, forward strand.
ATAAATTAGAAAAGTCGACTGAAAATGAAACTGAAGGCTTATCAAATGAAGATATTTTTCTAAGGTTAGTAACTTTTAAGTATGCAGTGCGGCCTTATAAAAATAATTTTTTCTTTCAGTGTAGGTACTGTAATTATTTACCTATTATAATTCATTATAATAAACAAAGTTTTTTTTATAGATCTGAGCCTTCCAAATAAGCGTGAGCCGAGCTTTGTTAGAATTAGAAAGAAAAAACATGGAAAAGAAGGCAATATATACTCTTCATGTCCAACGTCTCATTAAACTAACATTAAATGAGCATCTAATTTGAATTAAAAATGAAGCCAAGTCAATTTTGGAAGTAGTCACAAAATATCCACATTTTAAGGATTGTGATTCGGTATGTAATTTTTTAAATTTTGAAATTTTTCTTCACTCTGTTTGATAAAAATAATAATTAGGTACTACTTTAAATTAATTTTTTATAGATGCTATTTGAATTTTATAATTTAAAAAACACTACATAACTGCGGATTTGATTGTTTCAAAATATAAAATCGATGTTAAGTTGATCAAAAAATTATTTTCAAGTAAAAGATGAGGATTTGATTAATGAAAACTTAAATTGTTCTTCAAATATTCATTTTCATGATTTAATTTGTAAAAAAATAATTTGTAACTTTTACATATAATTTAAAGAAAACAAATAAATAACTATTCTAAAAAATACTTTTGATTTTTAATTTTTCATACCTATAATTGGCTATATTAAAATGATGTTCTATTACACATATAAAAAAGAATTTTTAATTAATTTTGGTATTAACATTTTTCGTCAACTGACAACAGTTCGGCTGTTAAAAAATATTTGAAACACAAATGCCGAATATTTTCTATTATAATCATGGCTTATACTTCAATCAATAATTGTTAATTAACTAATTATTGATTTAAATAATCCAAGATTATAATAGGAAATATTTGGTAAGACAAGATATTGTAAATTATAAACGCTCGACAACTGGAAAATATTTGGCTTTTGTGTTTCAAATAATTTTTTAACAGCCGAACTAAATTGACGAAAAATGATAATGAATACGAAAATTAATTAAAAATTCGTAGAACACATTAAATGTTTTATTATAAAAACACACTTTTAAGTGCATTATTAAAAACACTAAAAGCGTATTAAAATTAAACACTTAAAGTGTTTACATTAAATAAAGCACCGTAAAATGTTTAGAAAGTGACTACAAGCATTTATTCACTTTAAGTGTTTAAACATAAAACACTTGAGTTTGCAGTGTAAAGTTATAATAAATATTGAGATATTTATAAATTAAATAACAGCCAAAATGAACGACAATTAGATAAATTATGGTATAGCAGATAGCCATGATATTACGCACCGGCCTTCTTGGCTTGAATTCAATTCATAAAAGAACCGAATTGTCAAATTAAATCTGTTATTTAATTTGTAAATATCTCAATATTTATTAACTTTAGCTCATATGTACCTTAATAATTTACTGTTCACTATTAAATACTGTATCGCATTCTGGAATAAAAATGCACTGTTACAATTAAAAAATCGAAGCTGACCTTCGCCTGACCTTCACAGTTATGTTAAATCTGATATCACAGTCTTCTGTCCCCCTTGCATTCTATAACTTGTATAAAACATTTTTTTATGGTTTGTACCATTTACGAGATATTTCACTGCATTGTTTAAGATGGGCCAACCTGTATAGTACGAAGATACCTCGACGTATGAGATCAATAGTGCTGCTTTATTCATTGTTGTGAAATATTACTGGAGGGTTTTAATGAACGGTTTTGGAATGCAGTTTAAATTTTGAATTTGCATAGATGAAAACGGTTTTACATAATGTTACACAACAACACAGTATGATATAGTTAAAAATCTTCCTGAAAATATCAAAAATTTGACTTCTGGTGATAGGTGTATTTCACGATCACCATTAAAATCATAATTATAATTCAAAATTGAACTCCGTGTATGCGGTATACCTAAGTATACAGGGTGAGTTCGACCACCCGTATCAGTCGTTTTTTTCGAAAACGGTTAGTCGTAGAGAGTTGTGTCAAAAATTTGTATTATAAAAGCCCTAATAAAGAATCGAATGGTGATATTTTTTTTTTCCGGGAAGGTCGGCTTCCCTATTAGTTTGCTCCAGAATGTCCAGAACTCCGGAATTATAAATGTAACGATAGGTCGAAAGTGGTATTGTTGAAAAGATCTTTAAAAAATTAGCAAGTTTTGTACGGATTTTTTTTTATTACTGCCACCCCTGTTAAGTAATATTTGTTTGAAATTACTAAATTAAAATGTCATAATAACGAACTTTTTAAAAGTCCGCATTTAAAATCTAGTTACCTATCTATCGATCATTAAACACTGAAGAAGTACACTCACAGTATAACCAGAAGAGCTCAGTAGTATGTATTAAAGAGTAAATGGAAGACAGTTTGAACACTTGTGACAATGTCTAAGGCTGCTAGATTTTTAATGCCGACTTCGATCGTTATTATGAAATTTTGATTTAATAATTTCAAACGATTGTTACTTAACAGGGGTGGCAGTAATTAAATAATTTTTCCTACAAAACTTGTCTATTTTTTAAAGAGCTTTTCAACAGCACCACTTTCAACCTATCGTGCTTTCTAAAATTCCGAAGTTTTGAACATATAATAATTTATATTTATACTTATAGAAATTTACAGGGGTGGCAGTAATAAAAAAAAATTTCCTACAAAACTTGCTTATTTTTTAAAGTAAAGATCTTTTCAACAATACCACTTTCGACCTATCGTTACATTTATAATTCCGGAGTTCTGGACATTCTGGAGCAAACTAATAGGGAGGCCGACCTTCCCGGGAAAAAAAATTATTACCATTCGATTCTTTATTAGGGCTTTTATAATACAAATTTTTGACACAACTCTCTACGACTAACCGTTTTCGAAAAAAACGACTGATACGGGTGGTCGAACTCACCCTGTATAATTATTGGTACCTAAAGTATTGATTTTCATAAAAATTCACAAAATTAATATAACTTAGATTCGTAGTGTTGGTGAAAACGATTTAGAGACTAAGTTTGTATAATATTATCTTTGTACCTAATACATTTGCACCTGGCTTTCGAAAATATAAGAAACAACATCTGTCAGTAATTTTTTTCTTTTCATTCACACTCCTATTATTTGTGTCGCAGACGTTTTATGTTTTCATAAAAGTAATATGCCTATGTATTATATGCATTTTTTCTTTATCACATTTGTTTATCTTGAGCTTTCGAAACTGTGTACAAAGTAGCTCCTTGTACCTATATATATATAAGGAGCTACTGTGTATACTTATTGATGATGGCAATGTGATGTGTGTATTATAAATATGTAGGTACTTTTATTATAAATAAATAATCGAACAAAGGATCTAATATTATAATCTGAAGAAATGCGCAAATACTGCAAGGTCTTTTTTATTTCCGTACATGTCCACAACTCCATTTTCTAAATAGGTTATAATTAAGAATATACTATACGACGCTATTGACCTTAGTTGTCGAGCGTCTTTAATCTATACACTGTTACCAGTGGCGAATTATACTATCTATAAAATAGCAATATAATTAGCCTTATTAGATAGACGCTGATGACCTCTGTTGTCGAGCGTCTATATCTATCTAGTCCTATCGTGCTTATAATATGTAATTGAACAAACAAAAATAATAAATTAACTGATAAACTGTTGAATCATTCCCCGTCTTCTTGAGTCCTTGCTATATAGGACACATCTCCTTGAATACCTTTCTTCACTTAGGCATATGAAAGTTGACAACTTACCGATTTCGTATCTAATCCGGTTTCTTATTTATATTACTCTATTCACATATTATCTACTATTTTCACAAAGCACACGCACATTAAATTGTTTAAAATGACTCTATACTTAGAAATTCTTTAAACCAGGTTTTAAATGGATAACCCTAAATTTAAATACAATTTTATTTTATTTTTTAAATATACATACATAAATTTCTTTATTTGAAATTCCAGGAATAAAAGTTACATTAAAAAAAAATTCGACTGATGACCAGTCCTATACTTCCCACCTAGTAAATATTTGCAAAAAATAAACACTCTTTTTTTTTATTCTTTGACTAGGCCCAAATAACCTTAGCTGTTGGTGGTCTTTAAAACACAATTTAATTTTTATTCTTTGAAAAAAGCATGGCCCTCTTTTTTGTTTGGTGATTTACTGATGGCTAGCTTAATATAGCAAAAATCATGGTTACCTTGATTTACGCGGTACAATTTTTATTTTTTTTAGTAAAATATTTTTTTTCTCGAAAACTATACATTTTAGAGAAAAAAAATATTTACATTTTTTTCATATTATAACATCTAGAATTCATTTATATTTTTTTTACCTATGTTAATACGTGACATTGAGAACGTTTTTTTGAATATCTCAGGATCCACTGAACCGATTTGACTCAAAATCTAATCAGATCTAAGTTAAAGGCTGATAAACACAATAGAACAATCGGCATGCCCGTATGTTGTTCCGTTCTTAAGATATCAAAGGCGAAAAATTGACCACACACACACACACACACACACACACACACACATACACACACACACACACATACAGACATCAGTCAGAAAATGATCTTAAACGATTGCTAGGGTCTCAAAACGTGAAAATCTGTTAAAATCTCGAAATATTCCATTCCTTCCCTACCATAGTAGAGGTGGGAAGTAATTATATTAAAAAAATCATCAATGGTGTACATGCAGTTCTGAGTGAGTAAATTTTTTATTTTAGTTTCAAATTTTTTGTCCGGCTAGGTTTAGGTATATTACCTATAACGATGAATTTATTGCTGTATAACAAAATGTAACGCTTTCAAATTTTCGAAGAATCATTTCTTGAAATCGATATAAGGTCATGCGATATAAAAATTAATACACCGCGACGATACAGAAAAAATCCTGAGAAGATTCTATGTTTCCCCCGAACACCCTGTACATTTCATACATCATTACCATAAAATATAAGGCGCTTCCGGTTTGCAAATTTAAATCGTTCTATTGTACACTACTACACTATAGTGTATTATTGTTTGCTTGCAATGCTTCGATGTATACCTAGTATATCAACAAAATTAATAGGTAATAATAATTTGATGAAAATCGTGGGAATTTTAGTTGAAATAAAATACAGTATTTTTTCCTAAATCGTGACAAATATCTATCTATGATGCGTATAATGAGTCATAATACGCACAAGATATATATGGTATTTTTTGCCCTACCCACTATAAAATAGTTACTTTTCACTTTATTTTCAGTATCCTCAAAAAAATTTGATAGTTCATTTGCGTCGCCAATATTGCAGGTCATCATGAGTAGGTATAATAGCGGGCGGATCAGAGCGAATAAACATAAATCACTTTGGAAACAGTTTACTTACCACACTAGTGTGTTTTGAAAACACTTTCAACACACCTGCCTGTTATTTTCAAACGACATAATTTTTAAAACTAGATTTAAAGCTGAAAGTCTTCTCAGAAACCAAACATAACTGTTATCAAAAAGTAACAGTTTCGCCCATCATTAAAAGGTATGCATATTATGCGCACGTATATGCAATAACTCAGTGCTCTGTGTGACTCTTTTACAACACAATATTCAGATATCACAGAGGTGTAGATGTGTGCTAAATGTGGACTTAAGCCGCTCAAAACCCCCAACTAAGAATTGGTATTAGCCATTGGCCCGTAGTTCTGTTATAAAGGGGATTATGAGCGGAATATTGCCTCCGAACAAATAGTGTTTACTTAATTCTGAGGTGATTTGTACGTATGACAACACTATATAATATCCGTGTGTTATGCTATAGTGCCTTACTTTACCACGTATAGTATATTATGGAATATACACACCTCAAACATGAATGCACACATATACATGCATGAATACCGTATGCTCACTTGTGACTGGGAACATTTTTTGAACAAATAAACTGCAACTATAAGGGATATACGCTATAATATACTATAATACTTAGGTATTAGGTAAATGATAAAATCAAAAGATTTTTAAACCCCTTATATCCACAACAATATTATTCACATAACAATTAGAGGTGAAAATAATATATATCAGATAACCAAGCTGCCATGATTTGTATAAGCTATATCTAAGAAAAAATCAAATGACCACTGTCGGGACTTGAACTCGAAACTTCCAGTTTCCGGCTAGGTGAGTTACCAATTTCTCCACAGTGCCCGAGAATGGTAACTGATCCCATCTTATATATAGCAATTTCAGATATGAAACTCACTACATGCGAGAACTGATTATTTAAATAAGCTACAATGCACAATACAACCATTTAAAACAGTCAAATCAATTAACATGCGAGAGCTAACATTTTTTAAGTTTTTAACTTAAATAACTCGTTACGCAATATTATATACTTAGATATATTACAGAGTCGCCATGCAATGTTGAAAAACTACAGCCGGACAACGGACTTGAGTACTGGATCATTCCAACTTCAAAAATTCGACTGGATAACCAGTCCTATACTTCTCACCTAGTCAACAATCGCTCGCGTAACTAAAAATTTTCCCACCAAAACAATTCTCTTTTCATACTCTTAATATAAACAGCATAGCCGTCTAATTTGTTTGTTGATCTACTAAAGGCCAACTATAAAATCGTAGACATCTTGATTATGCAAATAAAAAATTATTTCCGCGAAATTTTTTTTTAGAAAATATTTTTTTCTCGAAATCTATATTTCAGAAAAAAACTATTAAGATTTTATTCATGTTTTAACATCTAGAATTTATTTTACCTATATGTTAATACGTGAAGCGGCACTGAGAACATTTTTTTGAGTATCTCAGGAATCACTGAACCGATTTGGCTCAAAATATAATCAGATCTAAGTTAAGTACTGACAAATACAACAAGATAAACTGCAAGACCCTATGCCGTTCCGTTTTTTGAAATATCAGAGGAGAAAAAATTTCACTACATAGACAAGAGAGACAGACCTAATATGTAAGGCATGAATATAGTTGCAACTTGATACTGCAAACATAAACGATAGTCCAAACGTTCTAAGTGCAATTCGGGGAATTTTCAGGCGCCAAAAGTTCAATAACGGGAAATTTAATTTTCACACTTTATTCCAGATTCCTGAGAAGAGGGTGGCAGTTGCACCCTTGCTGCTATTTGCGTACGCCGATGAAGCTATATAGCATAAACCTTTCATATCATCTGCTTATTTTTTTTTAATAAATAACGTGCTCAGCAACTCAGGCTATATGCACGAGACCATACGTAAATTCTTAAACGTACATAATATGCAGGGCCGGATTAAGCATTAGGCAGAGTAGGCAACTGCCTAGGGGCCCCGCGTCGGCTAGGGGCCCTGCGGGCGCACAAAAGAGATTGAAAATGTTTCATAGAGTGAAAATTTAATTGGAAAATTTGTATCCTCAATGACAATAGGTAGTATTGCTTTATTTCGACGCGCATGCTGTCAGTTGATGAAATACTTCATATTTACAGAACAGAACCATCTAGTATCGAGTAGTAGAACTAATAATATGGATGCGTTACGAAGCGTATTGTATGAATCATACAATACGCTACCTTCATCAACTTGAAAAGAGCTGATCATCTTCAAAAGGCTGAATAGGGGCCCCGAGAATTGGATTGCCTAGTGGCCCCGAGAATTGCATTGCCTAGGGGCCCCGACATGGTTAATCCGGCTCTGATAATATTATGTACAGTCCGTTTTGTATGACTCAATTTCAATTTCCCTTGAATGTCATTATAAATGGACTCCACTGTATAATTGTAATGCTGTTAAGTTTGCCAACACACGGTATATGTTTTAAGGTCTTAAAAGCTGGAATTTGAATTGTGTGTCAGAGATTTGTTGAGGGTTATTTTTTTTCTATAGAATCGGATGTTTGGTTTGATGGGGTGTATTTAAGAGATTGGATACATAATATTAGGTACAGGGGGTTTATGTTATAGTATATTATACTGTGTTTGTATTCGTGTCAACTGGTATAACGTTTTCATAATATTATAAGAACGATACCTATTAAAATATACACGCTTTTTAAATTTTAAAGTACGAGTATATAACACGAAGTATTAGGCAGCTTATAATATTATATATTGTTCTTCTGGTTCTATTTAAAAGAGTGAAAGGTATAAAAAAAACAATATTGCAACTGAAATTGTTCCATTTCATTTCGAAAAATTTTCACAACTGCTAATAAAAATTATAAAAAATTGTACATATTCCGAAAGCTTAAAAACTACATTTTTAACTTAGTTGATATTACCTACTGTTTTCCATTAAAATAGCAAGTTTGCGCGTCATATTTCTTGAAAATTACCGTAATTATAAAAAAATATGTATAAATTATGTCCATGAAGTTTTTTGAATTTTTCAGTAAAAACAAAATTTAGTCCGTATAGATTCCTGGCGGTAATATCGGTTTTGACGGAAACCCTATATCTGAGCGTAATCGGGTATAAACACCCTATATTTTAAGTTTGGGATAAGTATAGAAACTGGTGTACCGAATTTCATTAAAATCAGACCAGACGTTTTTTCACAAGCAACTCCATTTTGGAAAATCAGCTGGACATAATTTCCCACTACACTGAAAATATAAAAAAAAGTATTTTTTGTTTTCAGGGTTTTTTATAAATTCGAACCGATTGCGACAATATCACATTCTTGATGGTAACATCATAAATAAAAGTTTTGTTATTATGGCGCACACTTTCTGGCTATAGCATTGTATACCTAATAAATATGAATAAAAATTTGAAAAGTTATATAAAAGGTATAAAAATAAGTACCTATATGATGTAATCTATTTCATTTATTATACCTAATCTTAAAAATTTTATTTAAAAAGTAACCATGCTATGATGTTAGCATCATCAGTAGATGATTAAAACTATAGATAACTAATAATGATTATCTCCTGATGATGCTTACATGGTTAGCAAAACACGCGTCGTAAAAAATATTAGTGTTTTGTGGTTACTTTTTTATTTAATACATAATTCAGTATTAATTCACACCAAAGGTTTCATCCCTTCGTTAAGAGATTTATTAAAAAGTTTATTTAGTTATAAATTGAACTTAATTCGTGCTGTACAGAAAAAAATATTTAAAATAAAATATTATCTATTATTCTTTTTGTTTAAATTGTGTTTCAATTAAAAATACATCACAATATAACATCAGTAACTATAATTAAAGAGCTGTGTAACATATATAATACAGCTGATGTATAATTATAGTTTTTTATCAGTTTATAGTAATTTATGCTACATGTGGGATAAGTAGCAAATAATCTGACAGTCGTGTTTTGCGACATGAGCGTAAGGTTTACTCGTGTGATTGTCGCAACTCGCCTAACGGCTCGTTGCGACAAACCACACTCGTCTTCATACGAATGCCTCATAAACCTTACAGCGAATGTCGTAATCACGACTGTCATATTTGCTACTTATCCCACCTGTAGCATACAATACTTTTTACAACTACTGCTCTGGAAGTTGACTTTGAGAGAAATAGGGTAGAAGTACCGTTTTTGGCCACCTTTGCACCGTTTTTGGACAGTTTAAATTTGAGTTAATTTATAAAAAATTGAAATATTAAAATGATTTTTTATTGAATTTTCATTTTTTACACCTAATTTAATTACTATACATGAACGATAAAAAGTAAATTATTATCGCGACATTAGATAGCGTTTCAGTATCAGTAGTTTCTAGTAAAGTGAAAAAGATAGAGTGAGTTAAGTACAGATTGTGTTCGTGAGGTTATATTTCTATAGTAGTATATTTTAGGCGGAATCCGTGCAGTTATGTGATATTTAACCGAACATGTGCGTTTATGAAACACATATAGTCAAGTATGCGATTATTGTGTATTTCGGAGATGACATACAGCGCTCGAAAAGTCAACTTCCAGAGCAGGCGTTGTAAAAAATATTATATTGACGGGTATTAGTTTTAAGAGATCAATAATAATCACTTCCATCTGCACTGTAAATGAACTGAACCAGTGAGTGCAGAGGGAGAAAACATCCTACATAGTTGCTATTATATAACGTGTTATTTATTTGTGTACCTACTATAAATCTGTGTCCAAAAGATGAAATCGCGTATGTCGTATTTTTATATTTTTTATATAAATCTTCTGATAGTTTTTTTTAAGTGACATTTCTTATGCGGCGTTACTGATTCGACAATTTGAAGGATAAAATTCTGGCTCGATGAAACGAAAATGTGGTGACGGGAAAGAATGTTTGGAATGTATCCCCTCTTCTCCGCGGGATCTGTGTTATAATATGTTATTGTTACGGATCACCCTGTATATAAACGGCAGGCGGGAGTTCTGAGAAACGGGGGTCCGCTTACTGTAACAACTGGTACCTGCACGAAAGTTCTAGATAAAGCGAGAACACACTAGGCTTATGCTACGCAGCCTATATAACCAGCAGTACGAGGGAATAAATGGATCAGTCATCGGTGAGTCACGCTATCAGTCAGTGTAGTGTCGAATACGCAGTAAATGGTGAGTCGTGCAACCAAGCGGATCAGTGATATAAATATTAGTCAATCAACGGTCGAATCAGTCAGTACAGTGATATAAATAGTGAAGTGGACATAAATAGATAGTACTGTAGTAACTGAGTAAATAACCGACATAAATAAACGTTAGAAATAAATCTGATATAAATACAATGATATAAATAGTTCCGTGATATAAATTCACCTGATAAAATAAATATTAATGTATAGTCAATTGTATATATTGCGTATATAGTGAGACTTCGTTTTTTGCTTCTTGTTCAATACTTAGTAGAATGAAAATAGTAACATTTAGCAAATTTAGTGTTTTACTATTTTCATTCTACCAATTGTATATAGTTAAGTGTTGATTGTTAGAACTGACTTTTGGTTGTTGTATTCATTATTGTTGTGTTTTTAGGCGCGATCTTAGCGAAGCTAGAAGCGCCTATATACACTCGCTTTGTCTGTGAATCTGTGAATCTGTGAATCTGTCACGCTTTTTTGTGTCACGCGTACAGCCCAAACGGATGAACCAATTTTCAAAAACTTTTTTTTGTTCGATTCCTCTCGGGGTCTATTTGATCCTAACGTCGCCCGATTTTTGAATTTTGGCCCCAGAGGGGAGCAAATTAGAAAAAACGGTGTTTTTGCTTATAGTTTGCTCAATTGAAGTCAGATCGATTCGAAACCTGTCTTAAACGAAAGAGCAGAAAATTTTAGATAGATTTCATGTATAATATTGCGTCAAAACAGTTTTTTTATACAGATTTATATGATTATTAAACTAAATAAATGCGACTTTATCTAATAAATCGCGAACTTGTTTCGGTTGTAGGGCTTGAGAATAGCCGAGAGTGTAGCGGCGCTGTTGTTTACATGGCGTTGCTATGGTTCCTCTATTACAAGTCCCCAGTTCTCGGGTTCTAGCCCGAGAGCTGGTAAAAGTGTCAATTGGATTTTCAATTTATTATTTAAAAAAAAAAAAAAAAAAAAAAAATAATGAATTGAAAATATGAATTGGTGCTAGGCCCAAATAACCTTAGCTGTTGGTGGTCTTTAAAACACAATTAATTGTTTCGGTTGTCCTTGTCTGTTGCACAGTTGTGATATGGATATTGGAAGATAGCGTATGCTCTGTCTTATATTGCATTATTTTAATATAGTTATTCAATTTTTTGACTGCTGATGTTTGAATTTAAGTTTAAAAACCCTGGCCTACTGAGTTAAAATGACGTGTAACTAATTATTGACGTCGATCGGATGGCGAGACCTAGGGATCGGACCAAAATTTCTCGACGTTCATACCTTCCCGAACAATTTGACTTTCTCTGTCTGTATGTCCCTTTGTACGCTTATAACTCGAGAACCACTGATCCGATTTACATGATTTTTTTTTCAAGTAAATAATTTCTTATGCGACTGCGAGTTTTAAAATATTCTGGCATCACGCAAAAGCAACCGAACTGATTCTCAAATAAAAACGTATGTTCTGGCATCACGCAAAAGTAAGTAGGTAGTAGATGCTTTGTTTTTTAAACGGTGGTTTTATTTAGCTTGATCCCGTATATTTGTTACAAATCTTGCGACCGACTGAGTTGAAATTTTGCACACTTGTGTAGCTCCGGTGACAAAACAATATTATGGTAACTAACTGACCGGCCCGGTCGTCCGGGCGTAAATCGTACTTTTGATTTTTCACCCACTTCCTATGATCCGATTGAGTTGAAATTTTGCACACATGTGTAGCTCCGGTGACAATACAATATTATGGTAACTAGCTGACCGGCCCGGCTTTTGTCCGGGTGTAAATCGTACTTTTGAATTTTCACCCACTTCCCGTGATCCGATTGAGTTGAAATTTTGCACACATGTGTAGCTCCGGTGACAATACAATTTATGGTAACTATCTGACCGGCCCGGCTTTCGTCCGGGTGTAAATCGTACTTTTTAATTTTCACCCACTTCCCGTGATCCGATTGAGTTGAAATTTTGCACACATGTGTAGCTCCGGTGACAATACAATATTATGATAACTAGCTGACCGGCCCGGCTTTCGTCCGGGTGCAAATCGTACTTTTGAATTTTCACAGGCAAAAGGTCTTTCTCCGGTAACGTTTCAGTGGATCGGATAAATGTTATAAAATCAGACTAAGGAAATAAAGCACACTAAAAAATTAAAAATAAAAATAGATAAAAAACTTTTAAGTTAAACGGTTTTATAAATGTACTAAAAAGAAAAAAATAAAATTTAATTTAGGTTCATAAGTATAAAAGCGTGGGTCATGATATGACCCACGCTTTTATACTTATGAACCTAAATGAAATATTATTTTTTTCTTTTTAAAACATTTATAAAACCGTTTAACTTAAAAGTTGTTTTACCTATTTTTATTTGAAGCTATGCTTCTTAACGCACGTTTCAGATGGGGACCTAAATAATAAAAAGTGAAACGTCACGTCACGAAGTAGTGTAACGTCACTTTTGTAAAAAATTTCCGATCCTTTTGAAAATTAATATTTGAGAGTTTTATAGGACACAAAAAAATAAAATGGCGTCAGATTTCAAAATGGCGGCCATCGGGCGGCCATATGTACTTTTTTGTAAAAATTATCCGATTCTTTTGAAAATTAATATTTGAGAAAAAAAATAAAATGACGTCAGATTTTTCAAAATGGCGGCCATATGAACTGTTTTGTAAAAATTATCCGATCCTTTTGAAAATTGATATTTGAGAGTTTCATAGGACACCAAAAAATAAAATGACGTCAGATTTTTCAAAATGGCGGCCACATGTACTCTGTTGTAAAAATCATCCGATCCTTTTGAAAATTGATATTTGAGAGTTTCATAGGACACAAAAAAATAAAATGATGTCAGATTTTTCAAAATGGTGGCCATATGTACTTTTTTGTAAAAATTATCCGATCCTTTTGAAAATTGATATTTGAGAGTTTCATAGGACACAGAAAAATTAAATGGTGCCAGATTTCAAAATGGCGGCCATATGTACTTTTTTGTAAGAATTATCAGATCCTTTTTAAAAATTGATATTTGAGAGTTTCATAGGACACAAAAAAATAAAATGACGTCAGATTTCAAAATGGCGGCCATTATATATACTTTTTTGTAAAAATTATCCGATCCTTTTGAAAATTGATATTTGCCAGTTTTATAGGACACAAAAAAATAAAATAACGTCAGTTTTCAAAATGGCGGAAATATGTAGTACTCCTTTCTAAAAACTATACGATCCTTTTGAAAATTGATATTTGAGAGTTTCATCAGACACAAAAAAATAAAATGACGTCAGATTTCAAAATGGCGGCCGTATGTACATTTTTGTAAAAATTATCCGATCCTTTTGAAAATTAATATTTGAGGGTTTCATAGAACACAAAAAAATGAAATGACGTCAGATTTAAAAATGGCGGCCAAATGTAGGTACTTTTTTGTAAAAATTATCCGATCCTTTGAAAATCGGTATTTGAGAGTTTCATAGGACACAAAAAAATAAAATGACGTCAGATTTCAAAATGGCGGCAATATGTACTTTTTGTGTAAAAATTATCCGATCTTTTTGAAAATAGATATTGACGAGATTTATAGAACGCAAAAAAATAAAATGACGTCATATTTTAAAATGGCGGCCATAGGTATATACTTCTTTGTAAAAATTATCCGATCCTTTTGAAAATTGATATTTGAGAGTTTAATAAGACACAAAAAAATAAAATGGCGTCAGATTTCAAAATGGCAGTCAAATAATAACTTTTTAATTGTATTGTTTATATCTTTGATAAATTCGGTTTTATATACAATGCGTAAGAAACATAGCTTCTGTCGGGTATCTTAAACGACACCTCATGACTTTTTTTATTTAGTAGGTTCCGAGTTTCACTTAATAGTCAACCGTTGCTATGGAAAATTGTTTAAAAAATTCACTGCACTATTTTTTCTATGTAATCCAATACATATTTACATTAGGTCTTATGGCCATAGCCTACTACAAAATTGATCTTCTTAGTGTTATTTTCCCTATGTTTGGTAAAACCGTTTACACACAATACCTACATGAATATCGCGCCTTGTAATTCTTGAATTACTTGTATGCTCCAAAATTTTTAATTATTGTAAATAAATATTTATTCCGCCAACTCAGAAAACTGTTTTGTAACATTATTTATAATATAGACTATAGACTGTAGATGCATCTGCAGTTGTGACAATTGTGATTTTTTTAATTAACCTAATATGAGCGTATTAATCGCAGGTATGTTACGGAGCTCCGATTCTTAAACAACGAATTAAAGCCGATATTTTTTCACATCCGAATCCGATTCCGTAATCCGTATTATCCGACATAATTATAACAGATGTCAAAACGGATGCTAAACGGTGAATCCCCCTACTACGCATACCTATATCTACTTTCCCTCCCACGCATGACTTCTTTTGATCTATTTATTTATTGTAGATTATAGACGCATGGACAACCTAGGCCATTAGCGTCTTAAATTACATTAAATATAACAACTAACTTAAAACTAAATAACATCACAAAACATCCATCAGCGCAGGTGGGACTCGAACCCACGACAGTCTAGTCTAGAGGCTGGTATCAAGTAAGCTATTCACTAGGCTACACTGCCCTCTTCTTTTGATGTGCACAGACACTCACGCATCGCGTATATTAATGATTATATCAAAATGAGACCAAAATTTTAAATTCAAGTCCAAATCCGATTCCGATACAATCCATAAAAAATTCCGATATAAGACATGCGTAACATCTCTGATCTTAATTTTCTCAAAACATCTTGTTTAAAGGTTTCGACACATTTGCAAATATTTGCTAATATTATTGTGGACTGTGGTTAGCGCATACGTCATATACGTATTCCGGAAATATAATTTCTGCTATTCAAATAAACATGATAAATCATCGGGACGAGTTTTTTTCGAGAATTCTAGCTGTCGAAACAACAAAGAAACCCCTGAAAAAGTAACGAAATTCGAGAAGAGAATGAGGTTATTTTTCGTTGAAAATAGAGAAAAGAGTAATACTATTTCACCACAAAAATCTACATAAACGGTTTTGCCTGTTGAGCCACAGAAATGATGTATCGCACGTATGTTTGTTTGTGTGTGTGTACACCTATATGAACGTACAGTGCGGGTGTCAGGGATTTAGTGGGCTGTTGAGCAAAGCCGCTGATGAACCTGGACTACATCAACACTGCACCACCGCATCGTTACCGCATCGCACGCTACCGTAGCTATTCTTTTTACGGAGTGTCGCATTTTTTACAGGATTGCAAGGTATGTTATTTATCTATAACCTGTCATCTTTCATAACTTCTATACACGGTGTCCAAGATAAGCATGAAATGCATGGGGATTTCCTAAACGGTAAGAGACAGAGCTTTGGTTAAATGAGAGATAATGTGCAGAGATTTGAAATCTTCATAAAAAAGTGCCTTAATATAGTGAAAATATGTTTTTCTAACTTACTTAATAAGCGAGTTATAAATAAAAACGAAAATGGGAAAATCTCATTTTTCAACTATGTCTGTCGCAAGCGAAGCAAAATGTGCACAAGGTAGTAGTAGGTACTGGGGATTCTGCACATTTTCTCTCATTTAACTAAAGCTTTGTTCCAACCACTCTGAATACCGTAATATTACCGTCACGCTCATGCGCAGTGGATACAACGCGTTTCAACCGAACTTGTGATCGTTTTTGGACGATTCTTAAAACGTTCCAACCGAATTTGTGATAGTTTGTGAACGGTTTTCGAACGACCATTTCGGTACATGCTAACGCCCGCCGGTTGCTAAAATAAAATTCAACAATAATTTAAAGCTTTTCAATTTATTATTAAATTCAATTTATTATTTTTAATAATAAAGAAAAATCAATAATTTTAATATTTCATATTACTCCAAGCTGGGCGCGAACCTGCGATCTTGTACACAATACAGATGATAGACCGGTGTCTATATGCGCGGCCATCGGACGACTAAAAAAATGCATCAGAATCATGGCAAATGTGACACCCCGCACTAGTTGTCGTGGATTATTTATTAAATTGTCAATTCTCACTGTGTATGATTTATATATTTTTGAATGCAGCAAATTTGTAAAATATCATCCAGATTTATTTCATAGAAACCATAGAACTCATGCATATACTACTCGTGACAAAAATAGTTTGAAAACAGATTTCTCGGCACTGACAGTTACGTATAGGGGTGTCAGAAATGCCATGATTCGGATTTATAATAAAATGCCAAATCATTTGAAAGATGAACCAAATAAAAATAAATTCAAAAATGACTTAAAAACATTCCTGTTGGGACTTTGTAGCTATTCGTTAAAAGAAATTCTGTATAATGCAATGATTATGACGCTATTTATACTTTATGGTTAATCAAATAAAGATTTTTTTATTATTATTATTATTATTATTATTATTATTATACGTTAATAGCTTAGAAGGCAACTTATACAATATATAATATGTACATTGTACAATTACACAGTTATCTATATTTACAATATATTCATTATTATAGTTAAGTTGGCTCCATATGTGAAATTGTTGAAAATACTGGAAATAAAGACAAAAGTCGCTAGTTTATAGGATGTAGAACAAAAAATAGGTACAATGAATGGCGCATAATGATATTTTGACTCGTGTGACTGTTAAACTTGCTGATGATCATTTAACATGTCACACCTCGTCAATAATATACTTCATTACTTACGCCCTAAATATATAATCTACTATTATATAATAAGTTAAAAAATAGAAATAAAACAAATGGTTGAAGGGACGGTGTTGATGGTGGGAAAATGTGTCTCAAGTCGCACAGATATGATATCTAATGAAAGAGCTACCTCCTCGATATTAGATAATCAGACTGTACTCTAGTCTAGTGCCGTAAGAGTTGAAATTTATCAGATAATCAGACTAAAAAGTTAGCTATAGAAACGAAAAACGAAGATCATATTATTACAGATGTTTATTATATTTTGTCAAATGTCACTATTTTGAAGTTGGAGTGGTCCCATCGCCCAATTGGCTTGCATTTTTTATAATGGGACTCGAACCAGTCAAATTGACTAAACTTTATTTTGTAAAAGACGATGCTTTATATCAGAAACCGTTCTATTTCCAGCACGTGTTTATTACTTCTATCGATTTCTCTCATCTTTACTCGGATACATTTTACATTTCCCGGTCCGTAGAGCTGATACAATATTAGTACATACACATACATACAGATACAGTAGACTCCCGATTATATACGATATTCTGGGTAATACAGTTTGTTCGTTTGCGCTAATATGAACTGATAAGCATAGGCGTGCCCAGACTTTTCCATTATAGGGTGGGCCAGATCGAGGCACATAGCTCTCACAGCAGTGGCGTCAGCTCGAGTAACGTGCAGGCGAAAATTTTTCAAATTTTCAAGGTCAAGAACTCTAATGCAAAGTTGGAAAATCGCGATACAAAAATATTTTCACCAAAAATTAAGTTTCATCCGGTATCACCAAGCAAATTTTCTTAAAAAATATTTAAAAAATCATTTGTCTCTAAAAATGTATTATAGAACTGTTATTTCCTTTATCTTTACCGATTTTGAATACGTATTATAGTTGGGATTGTGGAAATTTTTTGAGCATAATTACGATGCAAAAAATAATATTTCATAAAACGATAGGAATATTAAGAGCACTGTGGTTTTAAACAAAATAAACAATAGTTTAGACACTTCTTACCACAATAATTTTATTCGTGAATGTACATTTCAAGAGCTAAGCTCTCATCTTCAGCACATACTAAACTGTTTAGTATGTGCTGAAGATGAGAGCTTAGCTCTTGGAATGTACATTCACGAATAAAATTATTGTGGTAAGAAGTGTCTAAACTATTGTTTATTTCATAAAACGAGTTTTTAATATTATTAATTAAAATACCTATAAGAATGCTACTTACCTTACATCAAAAAATGCGTCTCTGATTTTGTCTATGTGACTCCATAATATTTACAACACCAAATTAGGAAATTAGAGGGGGAGGCACCACCCCCCGTCTCCCGTGGGCACGCCTATGCTGATAAGGTGACTTAGTTTTAATTTTGTTAATGGACAGTTAAAAGAGAAAAGGTGCTTCTAGGGTTTCGTACCTCAAAAGGAAAAAACGGAACCCTTATGGGATTACTCGTTTATCCGTCCGTCCGTCCGTCTGCAGCCGAATTTCTCTGGACTAAATAAAGCTACCTAAGCTGACATTTGGCATATAATTATAAAGCTTACTAACCCACTTCCAATAGTTAGAACCTAAACATAATTTTCCGTAAATTGGAAGCAACAAAAATCTTTGTAGGCGGTCATGTCGAGTATCATTTCAAAGGGATCTCCTTTTAAGGATCTCAAAACTATATCTTTTAGAATTTTATGTTAAGTAGTTTTCGAGATTTTCCTGAAAACACGTCTTGAAAACTGATTCCTTTCTATTTCCAAAACTATTGTAGCTAAAATTTCGAAAAAATCATAGATTTTTAAAATTTTAGTTCTGATAGAGCCAGAGGTGCACCTACCTACATATACTTTACAGGAAATATTATACGATGTTTCCAACAACTATAGTTTTCGAAATGCAAAGGCAAATAATATGGTTGACGGTACGAAACCCTCGGCGTTCTGTTTTTTTTCCAATTATGAAAAAACCTTAAATGTTACATAGACTATAGATTAAAGGCGAGTCCACATAAATAATTAAAACTTAGAAGTTCCGTTCAATTTTCGTTTTATCCTATATTCACCATTTTCATGTCATTCGTCGTACTCGTTTATCTGACATTTTTGTTTAGTCGATCATATTCTGTCGGTCACATTTATATCAGATAATCGGGACTCTGCTGTATACGTTCGAACAGTTATACAGCTAAATTAATACGTCTATTCAATTTGTATTTTATAACTTTAGAATTGATTCTTGAACCAATTTTAACATCGACATACTAACATATTTAGTACTTAAAGATGTGTATGGGAGGTACAAGCAAAAAAAGTGGTCAAAATTCGAAATTAATGAATATCTTTAAATGTAAGTTCTTGACTTACTCTAGTTACAAAAATTTAGATTACTATATCAAAAATATAATTTTCTATCTAACTGAAAAGTTTCCCACAAGTATCACACAAAAGGCTTAAAAAAGATAATAATAATAATAATAATAATAATAGAATTTTATTTGCAGCGACCAACCGGTATACAAAACGTCAAAATACAGAATTCTTTACAATAGATCGTTGAAATGATATGGAACTTTAGAAATTAAGTATATTTTTAATTCATTTTTGAATTTTTTTGTGTTCTTTATCTTTTTCAAATTTTCATGTAACTTTAGGTACATTTTATGACCAGTGTACACAGAACTTTTTTCAAAAAATGTTGTTTTGTGTTTAATTGAAAATTCATTTTTTCTGGTGTGATAATGTTTGCTAACATTTTGATCAAAATAATCTAATCTGTGCATATGGCTTAATAACTCATATGCATATATTGCAAAGAATGTTAATATTTTTTTCTCACGAAAAATGTCTCTACATGTTTGTGTGTACTCCATATTGAAAATTGTTCTAATTATTCGTTTTTGCAATATAAAGATTCTATTACAATCAGGAGAGCGTCCCCAAATTGTGATACCATATTTAATTATTGAAAATACAAACGCATAATATACACAGATTAGACTATTTTGATCAAAATAATTTTTTAACAGCTTCAACTGATAATGACACGTATTTAATTTTTTACAGATAGCGTTAACATGTTCGTACCATTTTAAGTTTTCATCAAATTTGATGCCCAAAAATTGTATTAGGTTTGTTTTTTGAACAGATGTTATGTAATTTATGTCTGCATTGGGTGTTGTTTTAATCTTGAAATTTATGTACTTTGTTTTCTCTAAATTTATAATAAGTTGATTTTTAAAACACCAACCAGACAACTGATCAATGACACTATTAGCTTTTTCCTGAGCTTCATAGTAAGATGAGGCTGCTATTAATACCGTGATATCATCAGCGTACATAATGAGTTTACCTGAATTTATATGCTCGCTTAAATCGTTTGTGTAACAAATGAAAAATAGTGGTCCTAGGTTACTTCCCTGAGGAACACCCACTGTTACGTGACATGTTTCTGAATTAGATTCATTAATATTGACAAACATTGAACGATTAGCTAAGTAGCTTTGTATTATAGAATTTGGTATTCCTCTAATTCCCATTCTGTTTAATTTTTTTAAAAGATGCGTATGATTCACAGTATCAAAAGCAGCGCTTAAGTCAAAAAACAAACCTAATACAAAATTTCCATCATCCAGATTCTTCACAACATACTCATTTAGATCGAAACATGCAGTTGTTGTCGATAACTTTGCTCTAAATCCATACTGTGTTTTAGTAAAACAATTATTTTTCTCCAGAAAACTGCTTAACCTATTATATAAAATTTTCTCTGTAATTTTAGCAAACACTGACAGTATAGAGATAGGTCTGTAGTTTGATAAAATTTGCTTACCACCTTTTTTGTATAACGGTTTTACCTTTGCTAATTTGAGGGAGTCGGGGAAGATTCCTGTTTCAAAGATTTTATTAATAATGTATGTTAATACATCAACCAGTTGCAACTGACAGTGTTTTAAAACTACAGAGGGAACATTATCATATCCAGTTGACAATTTATTTTTTAAAGCACACATGATATTTTGAACTTCATTGGTATCTGTAGGATGCAGAAACATTGATATTTCGTTACATTTTGTAGTCAGTGAACACTGATCAGAAACACCGTCTTTAAAATGATTGCTCATTTTTTCATTAACTGAATTGACAAAATAATCAGCAAAGACATTTACTACAATATCCAGTTTATCAATTACAACATTATTATGTGTTACAGTAATTTTATTTGGCAAAGTTGGTTTCTTATTTAAAGATTTGTTTATGTTAAACCATAGTTGCTTTGTATCATTTATAGAACTGTGAGTGATTTTTGATGTAAGAAAAATTTTTTTAGCGTTTTCTATATCATTTTTATGCTTACTTTTTAATTTGTTGTAGAACTGTAAAACCTCAACACTACTATCTTTAATTTTAAACAAATCTTTTAAATATTTCCCTTGATTTACAATGTCTTTGGTAACCCAACTGTTTATTTTATTTTGATATTGTTGTTTGATTTGCACACTGACCACCGGAAAACTTGCATTAAAACAATAACTAAAATTTTCATCAAAAATATAAAATAATTCATTGACATTATGTACATCGAAAAGATCTGACCAGTCGACTTTCGATAACATAAAATTCATATGATTCAAATTGAAATTGTTATACTGTCTCTTTCTTACATATGTTGGCAATGTATCAATCAATTTCTCAAAAGTATTAAATACAAGCAACTGTGCCTTATGATCAGACAAACACGTGTCCAGTGTTTTAGTGTGAAGTTCTTCACAATTTGAATTTGTAATAAAATAGTCCAGACATGATGCAGTGGTGGCGGTTACTCGGGTTGGTTCACTTTTATTATCTATTATCGTGCAGCCGTACGCACTTAAAATATCACAAAATTCCCTTTTATGGGAACTATTCGCCAGTATATCGACGTTATAGTCACCACACAAAATGATTTTATGTTTTTCAGGTTTGATGTAATCAAAAATATGACAAAGTTTTTCAATAAAGATATCAAAATCCCCATTTGGGGAATGATAGATCACAATTAAAAATATGTTTGATGAGTCAGTATTTTTAATGATAACACCAGCACATTCAAAAGATTTTTCTACGCAAAAAGATTTGAGATTAAGTTCAGAAATAGAAAGATCCGTAGAGATGTCCTTAACGTAAATTGCAGTGCCTCCATGTATGTAATTACGACGACAAAAATTCGCCACAAGTTTATAGCCGTATAATATTACAGTATCAATAGAAGCTTCGTTTTGCCAGTGTTCGGTAAGGCATATTATGTCTATGTTTTCTGTTTTTAACAATACTTCCAGTAAATTCACTTTATTTCTTATACATTGTATATTTTGATGTAGTATTCTTAACAAATGGTCTTTCGTTTAAAATTTCTTTTAAAAAAGTAACTTACAGAACTTACAGGAAAAGGTCCCTTTACAGTTTCTTTATTATACTCTTTCCCACCTACAGATATACGACAGAATGACAGACTTGATCTATCTGACATTTGGAAAAACAAGATTAAATTCGTTGAATCTAAACGAAGTTCTTCGGAAGATTGACAACATGGCAAGTTCTGTATTTTTTTTTTTTTTTGATTAAATTGTCATTCACCGTTTTTTTGCTTTTGTAATTTGATATCACCAGATGAGGTGGGCAATCCAATTAATAAATTGTAGTCTTTTGCTTCAGCCCTACTTTAAACTTTCAGTGCCCTATCTTGAATTCAGCTCTAGCTACGGCCCTGTTCGTCATATACTGCTTTTATTTTTTGCCGCCAGAGCACTTCCCATGGTGAATTATTATCCAAGAGTAGGTATAGCGATTACTATAAGCACCTATATAATATAATATGTTACTGGGAAAGACTGTAAGTATTGATTGAAGATTCGTCGGCATTGCCAGTTCTTTTTGTACAAGCTGTATTGAAGGGTGAGAAAAGAACGTTGACGAACATCAACTGTGTTGAAAGCAAGCAAGCAGAGAGAGGTCGGGAGTCGGGAGTACAGAACAGAGAGTCCTACTTTATGCTCTACTCTAGCATATCGCGTCGCAACGGTGATGCTTTTATAACGTGATATGGCGATCAGTGATCGACGCAACGCGCCTCCCGCCCTGGCAAGCTCTTAAACCTTCTCGGATATTAACCGTACTTGAAATGTTCAAATATGACACATTTCTCTCTCTACCTCTATCGATGTGCAATAATATTATGAAATATTATGTTTATGTATAATACTGTTCAAACTATATCAATATAATATAAAATTGTGATGAGATCTCTGTCTTCAATTTCGTTTTCTTGCAGCTTTTTGGGTATTTTGCATGACACCAGGCATATAAGGTTTTTACCTTAAAAATTGTATGTACAGTTGATTTTTGTTCAGTGATCCTATTGACCACATAGAACAACATATTCAAATTCTTGGAAATTCTTGTCGACGTCCTCGATTTCCAAGCCTTAGTTTTGAAATTTTTGACGAAATTTTACTAAAATCCAGAAATAAATTATTTATATCTCTAAATTGGTGCTAATGTAGTATAAAATGTGGGGAATAACGTACTAAAAGTGCTATAGAACCTCTCATGCTCCTTCATTCCTTTTTTTACGAAAAACTACCCCCAGAAATGATCTACTGCTGTGTTTTCAAGCCTTAACGGTCAATGGAACGTTCCATTTTTTTAAGGTTTCATAGTTTTTTTACCTACAATATATTATGAACTATAGATTGGAAAACCTGTTTCAGAATGTTTGCCTGTCTGCTTGTTTGTTTGCAGAAGCATCACTCAAAAACGACTGAACCAATTTCGATTAAACTTGGAATACTTACTATCTACTGGTACTCGAATTTAACCTCAAAAACGACATAAACGCAAATGAAACCGCAGGTATAAAAAGCTATAACGGGTCCACGCATTTTATTGATTAAATGGCTTTTTGAGTTAGAAATTGGAAATTATCATGGATAACCAATAGGGGGAGTCGGGGACACAATCTGATATAAGTGTCGAATCCTTGCGTCGTCCTCAACCGTCCCCGGCAAACACAACTTTGTTATTTTAAGTAGCACCCTATATTTTTGTCGACGGATTCAGAAAAAGTACCTCATTTTGAGCATATTTCATATTATAAAGTATATACCAGCTATGAAGTGAATGGTTTCTCAAATATCTGAAATAGCCATATAAAAAAGGAACCGCTATATTGTTTTGCCAACGATGTCTGTCTGTTACAGACCTCTAGCTTCTAAACGAAATGAGATAGGGAAATGAAATTCACACATAATATTACCGCGGCTCAAAGACGAACAGAGTAACAAAAGATCAAAAAGTTTATTTAAAGGGAGCTCCCATACATCCAAGCGGGGGGCAAACAAATTTTTTTTTGTATCTATTCTTGTGGGGTATCGTTGAAAAGAGCCTTTTGAGTAGATTATAAATGTGTTTTTATTTTTATTTATTTTATCAAATTTGTAGATTTTAGAGACCGTCAAAGTTGCAATTTTTAGACCTATATTTAATATAGGTCTAAAAATTGCAACTTTGACGGTCTCTAAAATCTACAAATTTGATAAAATAAATAAAAATAAAAACACATTTATAATCTAAAGAAAAGTTTTCATCTTTAGCCAGTCGGCCACCAGGTATTTATACACGCTTGTGCCTGGTAACAAAAATTTTTTGTTACCAGGCACAAGCGTGTATAAATACCTGGTGGCCGACTGGCTAAAGATGAAAACTTTTCTTTCTCTATTAAAAAAAAAGTTTAGTGTTGAAGTTGAAAAAGTGCTTATTAAATCTGATCTAATGTCACGTATAGTCGTCATACTTATGTATGACAGCTATGTGACATTAGATTTTGTTAAAACAAGATTAAAGAGTAGCGCAAATCCGCGAATTATGGGCGTGTCAGTGGGACTGCGATTGGCTCCGGAGTTACTGTCGAGGTGACCGGATCTGCCGGATCAATATCACAAGCAGCAACGACACGACACCCAGACCAGACACTTCACACCAGCTCGGGATGAAAAGCGGAGAAAATAACACTATACTATGTACAAGATACATAATATACATACGTATGTATCTACCGGTTCTATTATACGTACAAAATTACAAAATATATGCGACAGACACTGGTTTTCAAACACTCATCTGAAGGCCATCATTTTTTTTAAATTTATGTTTAAAGTTGTTAAAATAAATGATTATATAACATTATTATTATTATTATAATATAGGTATACCTATATAACATATAATATTATGATATAAAAGAAAATTATTTTCGTATTTTATCGATATTATCCCCCTATATTATTAAACGAGTAAATCTTGTATATATGTTTCTATGTTTCTATGTATCTATGTACCTATATAAATATTTTCTCGAAAACGGCTCTAACGATTTTGATCAAATTTACCGAAAAGGGGTTTCGGGGGGCAAAAAATCGATTTAGCTAGGTCTCATCCCTGGAAAAATTCGTTTTCCTATCGATTTTATCATTTTTAAAAACGGTTTTTTGACCTGTCAAAACATTGTAATATCGTGAGTAGGCTTTGGAGAAAACAAACTACTTTCATTATTTATATGTCAAAATTATCTGACAGAATTTTTAACTTATTAAAATAATCCGTGAACTATTTGTATAGTAAAAAATAACATAAATAAAAACTAAACATAATTATGTAAGTAGTTTTAACTAATATTTAAATAAATAGGTACCTAAGTATGTTATTTTTATATTACCTATATAAAATATGTATATTATGTACGTTAAATATAGTATGACGTATAATCTTACCTAGACTTTTTTTTCTCAAAAACGAATAACGATTTTGATGAAATTTACAGAATGGGGATTTTTCGGGGCGAGAAATCGATCTAGGTAGAAATCTTGGTCCCAGAGGGGAGCAATTAAAAAAAGGGTTTTTTTATTTATAACTCGATCAATTGTCAGATCGATTCGAAGCCTATTTCTACATAGATTTTGTATAATATATCACAAGGGTTAAAACTGTAAATGAACACTAATATAAGAAGTGTCTTGCACAATATGTAAACAATGACAAACAGGCGGCCCGAAGGGCCGCACTTCTGGCACCGCGAGTCTGTGTAAAAACACATCGATTTTTGAAAACTATTGTTAAGATACATACAAAAAAGTTTTGTTTAAAAATTTGCACGGCGGCCCGAAGGGCCGCACTTCTAGCGACGCAGGCATGCAGTATATCAAAACACATCGATTTTTAAAAAATATGGTGAAGATGCATGCAAAAATGTTTTGCGCTGCAGGTTTATAGTCTGACGTTTGTTATTAAAAGATATAATATGAATTCTATTTCTTCGAAAATCGATTTTTGTGAGTTTTTCAGTAGGTACCTTCTATGCAAAAAAAATATTTGAAATTTACTGGAAGTTGCTAAGATGACATCACAGAGAAAAAGTACTTCGATAAAGTTGATATTTGGCATCAATGTTTAAAAACGGATTATTGAAACGGCAACGGGCAAGCAGAATTTCATCTGATTCGAACATTTTTACAAGATATTCAATCTATGAAAATCGGTTTTTGCGAGTTCTTCAGTCAACAAAACTATAACGGCGGTAGATTTGAAAATGGCGACCTAAGTAATATTTACAGGAAAAAATGCTTGATTCAAGTTGATACTTAGTTTTTACGCTTAAAAATACACATAGGTATTTAAAATATTTAACAGAAACAATTATTTAAATTATGTTTCAGAAATAAATTCGTTTCGGAATAATATTCTGAGAAAATAATATCTCACAGCATACAAGTACTATTTTTTTGAACTCATCCGAGCAAAGCTCGGCACCCAGATATTTATACTTTATCGGTGTGAAGAGATATTAGAAAATATTAATTTGCAAATGAACTGCGCATAAAGGAACAGAGTGTTAGAAAACTGTTTTCTGAGTTGGCGGAATAAATATTTATTTACAATAATTAAAAATACAATAATAATCGATGCAACGAAAAGTCAGTTCTAATAATCAACACAAGTAAACAATAACTAAACAGTAATTAACACTTAACTATATACAATTAACTATATACCAGGACTATTTATTTCTAGTTATTTATGTTTCAAATATTTATATTCACTGTATTTATATCATACGAAATATTTGTCGCTCAGTATTCTCCATTGACTGATTGCGTGACTCACCGATGGCTGACTGATTCACTCCCTCGCATCGGCTGTTTGTATATTATGCTGCGCGGCTCAAACCCAGTACGTTCTCGCGTTCTCTAGAACTTTCGTGCAGGTACTCGTTGTTGCAGTAAGCAGATCCCGTTTCTCGGAACTCTCGCCTGCCGTTTATATACAGGGTGGTCCGTAACAAGAGGTATATATGTAATTCACTTGCGAATTAATATTATACAGCCATTTTAAATGTTATTTGATTGATTTTATCGATTATTTTTTTAACTGTAATTTTGTATTGTAATTTTTGTGACGCCACTTCTGCATATTTATTTTTTGTATTAGTGTGAAAATAAATCTAAATCAATTTTTTTATTTCTATTGGCATCAATAGAGTACCTAATACCTATTATTATTATTAGTAAAATATAAAACGGGATATTACAGGATGTTCCAAAACATTTTAAGAGGCATACTGGCGCGATTTTATGAAGAAAAGTTCATATAAACACGTGGCCTAAAATGCTTGTTTTCCAATGTAGGTACAAGGTGTCGAAAATTGAACTGTGAAGAATGAAGATAGTTTTCTTTAATTATTTGCGAAACGTAAACGCAATTTTGTACACGCACTACTACTACGTACGTATTTTCAAACGTTTCAAAAATAACTAAAGAAAACCATCTTCATAGTTCAATTTTTGACACCCTGCATCTACATTGAAAAACAAGTATTTTAGACCTGCATGTTTATATGAACTTTTCTTCATAAAATCGCGTCAGTAACCGCGTCTTAAAATATCTACATGTTGTTTTGGAACACCCTATACCCGTCATTTCCACCATAAATGGTCCGTTTCTCTCACCATATTTTCATGTCTTCAAAAAAAAAGAATTTTCAACTGTTTAATAAATGTTAAAAGAAAACAGTTGCGAGCACAAGCAAATGTTTGTTAGCATATTCTTCGTTGATGAATCGCGCAGCTTTAGAATCATAATGTCGGAGGAATAGAGTATTCGTATTAAAAATGCATCTTTCTGTTGTAACACAAGAATTTAAGCTGATGATGGTTCAGAGAACTTATAAATAAGAATGTAAGTCACTTCAATTATAAATGGGGCGTATTACACAAAGAGGGTGTACACAACTGCAACTGACTATATGGCACACACTGCGGATTTATCTCTACGACTAAGGCATTGAGAGATGTGTTTTATACGCTTCTGCGGTCAGGAAGAAAGACTGCACTTCAAAATTCAACAGACCTCTGAATCTGTTATAGTATATATAATATAATAGTTGTTAGACTTCTGCGGTGTCTATTTTACATTGTGCAGTTTAACTTTCGTGTCTTTATTTTGGTTTTATTAATTAAAGAAAACAATTTTTCAAGTGAGACTTCTTAGCTCGCGGTAACTCAAACTTTTCTGTAACGGAAATTGGGAAGGCAAGTGACATCTCATCTTGAAAAGTAAAATTATTACTGCACTTTGTATTACGGTTTTAAGGGTATCCACTAAAATCAATTGTTTGCTCAGGTCGTTAGACTGCTGCTTTATACTGACTGCTGGGTCTATCAAACCCAGATTCAAATCCCGAATTATACATTTTTTTAGTAATGACAATAATATTTAGTTGATAAGGATCTCATTAATATTTGAATAACAATTTGTAATATTAAAATAAAAATACAATTAATAACGCATATTATTTAAAAATAAAAACTATGCGAATTTAATTGTCTGTTGATATTAAAACAAAATATGCTGGTAGGTACCTATGTATTTTTGTTTGACAATTTGACAATCTTATGAAAAACACAAAAAAATATTATAAACGGATATGGTATGTTCTTATACAAATAATAAAGTTGTGTTAAGGTAGTTGTCGTGCTATGGACATAGTGTCAGAAAATTCTAAATTTTCGTATACTCATTAAGGATACTATAATACAAATACCATTAAAATTTTAAGTTGATTGACCATCTCTAACTCGAGATAAACTTAATTAAAGTTCGGATAATTAACACGGAGAGCATAGGAAAGGTTGCGTTTTTGACAAGTTGTTTAATTTTAAAAAAAAGTAACAGTCAGAAATTTTCAAAAAACTAACTTTTCATTGATGTTTTTGTTCTGAGTTTAAAAAGAAAATCCAAAAATTATTGACCTTTTTATTGTTGAGATATAATAACGCAAAGTTCAACAATTTATGAGAAAAGATTGACATTTTTATATAATCCAAGCGAACAAACTAAGTGAAATATGTGTTACTATGTGAACAACAGTTTAGGTACAATCTCTAACAAAATTTTTTTACATTTAACTCGCATTTAACACTATACTTATTTATTGTTTTACAGCGTATATTATGAACGAAACTTTTGGATGTTATTGTAGCACGACAACTACCTTAAATAAAAAGTTTCGCTTCTACCGAGTGTGACTAACACACATCTGATTTTTTTTAAGAATTGATATATCTGAATAACAAGAAATTAGCCAGTGCTAGTTTTGCCAGATAATGAACTACATGGTGGTATTGCCTACTAGTGATGGGACTCGAGTTGTGATTCACTCGAGTGACTCGAGTGGTTTTTATTTTACTCGCACTCGAGTCAAATTTATTTTTACTCGGCTTTCGAGTGATTCGAGTCAACTCGAGTGACTCGAATCGTCGAGTGACTCAAATCGGCTAGATTCACTCGATTGGCGAGTTGACTCGGAACACTCGAATGGCCTGTAGTGACTCGAGTGAGAAGTACAAGTAATTAAGACATGCTAGTAGCCGATGTATGATATACAATATACATGCCTTATTCATTTGAAATTCAGTATACAGTGTGTCCACAGACTCATCCTCAACATGGATATCTCCGTTGTTATGGGAGATAGAGATTTGGTTAAATGAGACAAAATGTGCAGAATCTCCAGTACTACTACCCTGCGTAGTCAAACTTTCCATATTTTGCTTGGTTCGCGACCGACAGTTGAAAAACGAGATTTACCCATTTTCGTTTTTTGTTTATAACTCGCTTATTAAGTAAGTTAGAAAAAAATATTTTTACTTTCTTAAGGCAGTTTTTTATGAAGATTTCAAATCTCTTTTCCTATTTTTATTTACTTTTATAGTTTTAGAGATACTTGTATTAACTTTGATTTTTTAAATACACGTCAAAGGTGGCCATGACACCATTTGAAAGAGTATTTTTTTCTCTTTAATTTGATATGAGGGTTGATGGATTTATTTTCAAAAATAACAGAGTTATACGTAAAACACTGATTTTTAATAGTAGGCTATGCTAAATTAATTGATAAAACAACAGAAGGCTTAGTTAACCACTGAAATTCGCGTAGACTTACAGCTGTTTTGTTTTAGCTGTCAAAGTGTAGTTTGTTGCTAATTTGTCAGTTTACTAAGTGATTTATTAAATTTACTTTTGTTATCATGGAACCATTTTGTAACAATGAAAAATAAGCGATTTTCAACAATTGATCGTAAAACAGTAGTTTTGTCTTCTTGACTTATTCGCGTTGACTTAGTAAACGGCTTTGTAAATGATCCATAGTTTATTAAATTTACTCGTACGTTTCTGTAAATAGACGAATGAGGTTGTCTTCATTCTGGATACTGAACGAAGTACATTTCTGCAACTCTGGTCGAATTTTTGTGACATAGAATGTAACAATGTAACATGTAACATTGTTACAAAATGGTTCCATGATAACAAAAGTAAATTTAATAAATCACTTAGTAAACAAACAAATTAGCAACAAAACACACTTTGAGAGCTAAAACAAAACAGCTGTTTACTAAACCAACGCGAATTTCAACTGTTTGCTAAGCCTTCTGTTGTTTTATCAATTAATTTAGAATAGCCTACTACTAAAAATCAGTGTTTTACGTATAACTCTGTTATTTTTGAAAATAAATCCATCAACCCTAATATCAAATTAAAGAGAAAAAAAATCTCTTTCCAATGGTGTCATGGCCATCTTTGACGTGTATTTAAAAAAACAAAGTTAATACAAGTATCTCTAAAACTATAAAAGTAAATAAAAGTATGAAAAGAGATTTGAAATCTTCATAAAAAACGGCCTTAAGAAAGTGAAAATATTTTTTTTCTAACTTACTTAATAAGCGAGTTATAAACAAAACGCGAAAATGGGTAAATCTCGTTTTTCAACTGTCGGTCGTGAACCAAGCAAAATATGGAAAGTTTGACTACGCGGGGTAGTAGTACTGGAGATTCTGCACATTTTGTCTCATGTAACCAAATCTCTATCTCCCATAACAACGGAGATCCCCATGTTGAGGATGAGTCTGTGGACACACTGTATAGTTTGAGTTGTTTTATTTGTTAAATGTTTGTGTAAACTGTAAAGCTGTTTGCTAATAGTTCGTGTTTAAAATGAGTGAGAGCTACACTGGTGGTTAGTGGTTACTCATTATTATGACCTGCCTGTATGTAAAAAAATTTTGGAGCATACAAGTAATTCAAGAATTACAAGGCGCGATATTCAAGTAGGTACTGTGTGTAAACGGTTTTATTGAACATAGGGAAATTAACACTGAGAATATTTATAATTTTGTAGTAGGCTATGAGCCATAAGACCTAATATAAATATGTATTGGATTACATAGAAAAAATAGTACAGTGAATTTTTTAAACAATTTTCCATAGCAACGGTTGACTATTAAGCGTTACTCGGAACCGGCTAAATAAAAAAGTCATGATGTGTCGTAAGACACCCGACAGAAGCTATGCTTTTTACGCATTGTATATAAAACCGAATTTATCAAAGATATAAATAATACAATTAAAAAGTTATTATTTGATCGCCATTTTAAAATCTGACGCCATTTTATTTTTTTGTGTCTTATTAAATTCTCAAATATCAATTTTCAAAAGGATCGGATAATTTTTACAAAGAAATATATACCTATGACCGCCATTTTAAAATATGACATCATTTTATTCTTTTGTGTCCTATAAAACTCGCAAATATTAATTTTCAAAAAGATCAGATCATTTTTGCAAAAAAGTACATATGGCCGCCATTTTGAAATCTGACGTCATTTTATTTTTTTGTGTTCTATGAAACTCTCAAATATCAATTTTCAAAAGGATCGGATAATTTTTACAAAAAAGTACATACGGCCGCCATTTTTAAATCTGACATCATTTTATTTTTTTGTGTCCTATGAAACTTTCAAATACCGATTTTCAAAAGGATCGGATAATTTTTACAAAAAAGTATATATGGCCGCCATTTTGAAATCTGACGTCATTTTATTTTTTGTGACCTATGAAACTTTCAAATATCAATTTTCAAAAGGATCGGATAATTTTTACAAAAAAGTACTTACGGCCGCCATTTTGAAATCTGACATCATTTTATTTTTTTGTGTCCTATGAAACTTTCAAATACTAATTTTCAAAAGGATCGGATAATTTTTACAAAAAAGTATATATGGCCGCCATTTTGAAATCTGACATCATTTTATTTTTTTGTGACCTATGAAACTCTCAAATATCAATTTTCAAAAGGATCGGATAATTTTTACAAAAATGTCCATACGGCCGACATTTTTAAATCTGACGTCATTTTATTTTTTTGTGTCTTATGAAACTCTCAAATATCAATTTTCAAAAGGATCGGATAATTTTTACAAAGGAGTACTACATATTTCCGCCATTTTGAAATATGACGTCATTTTATTTTTTTGTGTCCTATAAAACTCGCATATATCAATTTTCAAAGAGATCGGATAATTTTTACAAAAAAGTACATATTATGGCCGCCATTTTGAAATCTGACGCCATTTTATTTTTTTGTGTCCTATGAAACTTTCAAATACCGATTTTCAAAAGGATCGGATAATTTTTACAAAAAAGTATATATGGCCGCCATTTTGAAATCTGACGTCATTTTATTTTTTTGTGTTCTATGAAACTCTCAAATATCAATTTTCAAAATGATCGGATAATTTTTACAAAAAAGTACATACGGCCGCCATTTTGAAATCTGACGTCATTTTATTTTTTTGTGTCCTATGAAGCTCTCAAATATCAATTTTCAAAAGGATCGTATAATTTTTAGAAAGGAGTTCTACATATTTCCGCCATTTTGAAATCTGACATCATTTTATTTTTTTGTGTCCTATAAAACTCGCAAATATCAATTTTCAAAAGGATCGGATAATTTTTACAAAAAAGTATATATGGCCGCCATTTTGAAATCTGACGTCATTTTATTTTTTTGTGTTCTATGAAACTCTCAAATATCAATTTTCAAAAGGATCTGATAATTCTTACAAAAAAGTACATATGGCCGCCATTTTGAAATCTGACATCATTTAATTTTTTTGTGTGCTATAAAACTCTCAAATATTAATTTTCAAAAGAATCGGATAATGTTTACAAAAAAGTACATATGGCCGCCATTTTGAAATCTGACGCCATTTTATTTTTTTGTGTCCTATAAAACTCTCAAATATTAATTTTCAAAAGGATCTAATAATTTTTAGTGTGCTTTATTTCCTTAGTCTGATTTTATTACATTTATCCGAAACGTTACCGGAGAAAGACCTTTTGCCTGTGAAAATTCAAAAGTACGATTTGCACCTGGACGAACTCGGGCTGGTTACCATAATATTGTATTGTCACCGGAGCTACACATGTATGCAAAATTTCAACTCAATCGAATCATGGGAAGTGGGTAAAAATTCAAAAGTACGATTTACATCCGGACGAAAGCCGGGCCGGTCAGCTAGTTACCATAATATTGTATTGTCACCGGAGCTACACATGTGTGCAAAATTTCAACTCAATCGGATCATAGGAAGTGGGTGAAAATTCAAAAGTATGATTTACACCCGGACGAAAGCCGGGCCGGTCAGCTAGTTACCATAATATTGTATTGTCACCGGAGCTACACATGTGTGCAAAATTTCAACTCAATCGATCGCAAGATTTGTAACAAATATACGGGATCAAGCTAAATAAAACCACCGTTTAAAAAACAAAGCATCTACAACCTACTTATTTTTGCGTGATGCCAGAACATAGTTTTTATTTGAGAATCAGTTCGGTTGCTTTTGCGTGATGCCAGAATATTTTAAAACTCGCAGTCGCATAAGAGGTTATTTACTTGAAAAAAATCATGTAAATCGGATCAGTGGTTCTCGAGTTATAAGCGTACAAAGGGACATAGAGACAGAGAAAATCAAATTGTTCGGGAAGGTATGATGAACGTCGAGAAATTTTGGTCCGATCCGATCGACGTCAATAATTAGTTACACGTCATTTTAACTCAGTAGGCCAGGGTTTTTAAACTTAAATTCAAACATCAGCAGTCAAAAAATTGAATAACTATATTTAAATAATGCAATATAAGATAGAGCATACGCTATCTTCCAATATCCATATCACACTGTGCAACAGACAAGGACAACCGAAACAAGTTCGCGATTTATTAGATAAAGTCGCATTTATTTAGTTCAATAATCATAAAAATCTGTATAAAAAAACTGTTTTGACACAATATTATACATGAAATCTATCTAAAATTTTCTGCTCTTTCGTTTAAGACAGGTTTCGAATCGATCTGACTTAAATTGAGCAAACTATAAGCAAAAAACACCGTTTTTTCTAATTTGCTCCCCTCTGGGGCCAAAATTCAAAAATCGGGCGACGTTAGGATCAAATAGACCCTGAGAGGAATCGAACAAAAAAAAGTTTTTTAAAATCGGTTAACCCGTTTGGGCTGTACGACTGATACAAAAAATCCGTTACAGACTCACAGATTCACAGATTCACAGATTCACAGACAAAGCGAGTGTATATAGGCGCTTCTAGCTTCGCTAAGATCGCGCCTAAAAATGACTCGAGTTACATTGTCACTCGAGTGATTCGAATCATATATCTTCACCCGAGTGAAGAAATTGTCACTAGAGTCAATTATCTTGTACCTATATGCACATTTTGTAACTATAACAATATCGTAAAAAGACTTTCTGGCAAGTTGCACTGAATTTTTTCATAGATATTAAAAATTATTTTGAAAAGTGATTTTGGAACATGGAATTCATGTATGCTTCTCTGCATCGACTTTCATTCTTGAAGCTAAAATTTCAGCAAAATGGACAAATTTTTAAGTCGTATTACATTGATTTTGATGGTAAAAATTTAAAACATAACAATGTTTCACATGAAACACCTGTACTATATTTTAATAAATACCTTTTAACTTTCCTTAATGGGCACTTCAGAAATCCGGCGCCTGTAAGTGGAGCTAGGGTCGAATTTGCAGATAGACGTCACATAACAAACTATCATAAAATATCAATTTTTGCTTTGTTTTCTGCTTAAAAAATTTTTACTTCCCACCTCTACTATGGTAGGGAAGTAATGGATTTAGGTAGTCCGAAAAAAATATTTCGAGATTTTAACAGATCTTCACGTTTTGAGACCCTAGCAATCGTTTAAGATCATTTTCTGACTGATGTCTGTATGTGTGTGTGTGTGTGTGTGAGGGGGGGGTGTATGTATGTGTGTGTGTATGTGGTCAATTTTTCGCCTTCGATATCGTAAAAACGGAACAACATACGGGCATGCCGATTATTCTATTGTGTTTATCAGCCTTTAACTTAGATCTGATTAGATTTTGAGTCAAATCGGTTCAGTGGATCCTGAGATATTTAAAAAAACGTTCTCAATGTCACGTATTAACATAGGTAAAAAAAAATATAAATGAATTCTAGATGTTATAATATGAAAAAAATGTAAATATTTTTTTTTCTCTAAAATGTGCAGTTTTCGAGAAAAAAAATATTTTACTAAAAAAAATAAAAATTGTACATAAATCAAGGTAACCATGATTTTTGCTATATTAAGCTAGTCATCAGTAGATCACCAAACAAAATAGAATAAAATTCAAAGAATAAAAAAAAAGTGTTTATTTTTTGCAAATATTTACTAGGTGGGAAGTATAGGACTGGTCATCAGTCGAATTTTTTTAACAGAATATCTAGTCAGTTTTAAATTATTAAAATGCAGAAATCTCTCATAAATACATATGTTTTGCTACGAGAATTTTGACTTCTTCATTTTTTTATTATTAGCCATTTAGACGACAAACGCGACAGTAAATATATATTCAATTTTCATATTTTTAAGGAGTTTATTTGTACACAAAGTTTCTACATTGTATATTAATACGGGACAGTTTATTATTTGCCTTCGCATATACAGTAAAACTCTCCACTGTATATCTACTTACTGTGTTGACATTGGCGCACACATATATATACATATTATTTGGAGTAACATCTATAATAATAATATTAACATAGTAGAGCTCTGTTTATCTACATTATGATTCAGGAAAAAAACGCAGTATTTGAAGAATGTGTTCTATAGGTAATATAAAAGCTTTGTTGCAACCACTCTGAATACCGTAATATTACCGTCACGCTCATGCGCAGTGAATAGAACGCGTTCCAACCAAACTTGTGATCGTTTGTGGACGATTCTTAAAGCGTTCCAACCGAATTTGTGACAGTTTGTGAACGGTTTCCGAACGATCATTTCGGTACATGGTCTAGACATGAAACCAAAATGAAACTGTTAAACTGACATGCGCATTAAAAACTTTGTTACGTTTGTCTCTGTTCAATACCAACTTGAGAAAGTTGTTTATTCATTTGTAATTTGTTTTATTTTTGTTTTGTCTCGTCTTTAATCAAATATCTCTTTATTCTTCATTTATTTGTTTTGTTTGTTTTTGCAAAATTATTAATTTAAATATTTATATTTGAATTCTTAGTTATTTAATTATATTTATATTCACGAAAGCGTTCCAACCAATGTCTACGTTTGTACCGTCACAGAACCGTACAAAGTTGACGTATGCGCACAAAACCGATAAAAACAGTTTCGTTACCGTTTCAAAACGATCCATTTATACCAGGTTGGAACATAGCTAAAATCCATACCGTCTGTTTTTCCTTCCAGAGGTTTTTTCTCGAAACCTGTACATTTTGGAAATAAAAATTATTAAGATTTTATTAGTGTATTTGCCATAGAATATGGCACATACACTATTGGCATCGGTCGGATGGCGGGACCTAGGGGTCGGACCAAAATTTCTCGACGTTTCAAACCCTCCTGAACAATTTGCCACCATTTTTAAAAATGTTTATATATATATGTGTGTGTGTGTGTGTACACGATAACTCTCGACAGACTTAATCGATTTAAACGAAATTTGGTACACACATTGGAACCCATCACCGCAAGAAGCCTATTTAAAATGGGCCGGATCGGACCATTTTCAGGGTTGTATTTAGGAGTTCCAAAAAGTTTTTGGGCCCAAAAATAGCAAAAAAATTGTCAAAATCGTTTCAAAATTGGAATTTAACTCTTTAGTAAAGATTAAAATGTGCTGCTAAAATTTTAAGAAATCGGCCCCACAGGACCGGACATTCAAGTTTTCTGAAAACACTAGTTTGTTGATATGGATTTATTTATGGAAGGGTGTATTTAATTTGGTGCAGATGTTGTACTGATAAAATCCATATCGAAATTTAGAAAAACTTAATTATTTTAAGGGATGTATTAAGGGGTTAAATTTTTATATTGTCAAAAAACAAACTTAAGTTCACATAATAATGCCACAATGCCTGTATTAGCAAATACACTATATTGTCGGCAGGGTTTGTCACTGCGACCCGAGTTTTTTATATTTTAAAATCTACAATGCAATTATATTTGTTTACCTATGTTAATACGTGATACTCAGAACATTTTTTTTAAAATATAATATCAGGAACCACTGAACCGATTTGGTTTAAAATCTAATCAGATCTAAGTTAAGTGCTGACAAATACAATAAAATAAACCACATGGCCCTATATCGTTCCATTTTTGAGATATCGAAGGAAAACAAATTTCACCACCCACACATGAGCACACAGAGAGAGAGACAGACAGACAGACATCAGTCTGAAAATGGTCTCAATTGATTTCTAGGGTGTCAAAACGTAAAGATTTATTAATATATAAAAAAATTCGAACTTAATCCAATACTTCCGTCATAGTAGAGGTGCAAATCGTGCGTGAAATTTCCCGTGACGCACACGCCGTGAGTGTGTACGTACCGAGAAAATCGTGAGTGAGTGTGATTAAAAAAATATACGCATACGTGAACGTGCGTGAATGGAAAAGAAATTATTTTCGTGAGCGTGAGTTGGAGTGAGTGAAAAGTTAATCACGTAAAAAATTGTTATAGGCTTGACCCTAAACTAATGTTAACAAGTAGCAGTCAAATTTGCGATGTGATAATAAGATTTTTAAAGTTACTGTAAAATTGCGTGAACGTGCATGAGTGGGCGTGAGTTTCGAAACAAAATTATTATCGTGCGTGAATTTGCGTGAGTGTGATTTAAAAAAATGTAGTAGTGCGTGAACGGCCGTAAGTTTAAAATGATTTTCGTGAGCGTGAACAAAATACCACTCACGACTGCACCTCTAGTGGGAAGTAAAAATTGTGGAATTGAGCGTCTACTGTATAAGATATATGTGCACCAAGGCTCTATAATATGTATATGTGTGTTTTTGTGAAGTGTCTATATGTGCTATTTGACAAACAATTGAACAATAGAGATCCCAGCAGTTCATAAACACTTCTCGGTAAGAATATCCATAATGCGTCTGTCAAAATACATCACTGCATTGACTATTTGTTTAGGACGATGGCTGATGGCTGAATATATTTTTTGAAATGTTTATCAGATAATATATTGATGTATATCGTACAATCAATTAAGCACAAATATAATAATTTTTTGTTTAAATGTCATTTTTTTAATTTTTATTCTATTACATTGTAATATTTTATACTCTTGCTTACATAACATAGTATACTGTGCTTGGATTAAATATTAGGTACCTTTAAAATATAAAATCCATACCGTCTGTCCGTTTTTTCTTTCCAGAGGTTTTTTCGTACTTCTCGGTGAGATAGGTTGAAATTCGATATGAAGTTTCCTGGAAACCGAAAAATGATATGAAAAATCCTAAACCTGAAAAGTTCTAAATGGAACCGATTCTGTGCTCTTAAAAATTCCGATGCTTACTTTATGGGCCAAAATTTTAAGTTTATTCGATCGTGTTGAAATTCCATTTTCGGGGGTTTTTAATACTGCTAAATAGAGTTGAATAGAGCTAAAGACATCTTTTTTAAAAGAGAGCTTACATTATTTCTAATTAAAGCTTGTTTATATTCTGTTATAACATTTATCTGATTAATTTTAATTGTAATTGTAATATTTTAATGACGAATCCTGCATATAGCTGTTATGGATAATAATTCTATTCTATTCTATTATATTCTATACACTATTATATTTTTTTTTAAATTCTAGTAGGGTGACCCTAAATCAGTAGCTAAATGATACCCAAAATTTGGAAAACAGTTTTTTCCTGTTAAAATTTCAAAAAAATTGTATCTGGTGAATACGATTCCAAATTTAGTTTTTCAAAATTTGATTCAACGTTTTGAAAAATGAGCACTAGATCACTGTCAAAGACAAGTTTAAATACTAGTTTTCCATGAAAATAGTAAAAAACAGTAATTAAATAAAATAGAAAAAAAGCCATCACTCACACGCCTTGAAGTAACTCCTCATCAAACGAGTCGAACGTCGCGAACCCCAAGTCGAATGACATTCATTCATCAACGTATATTTTGTAACTAAATAAACTCGCAAAAATGGCATTACCATTTTAAATTTATTTAGATTTAAAATGTACGCTTATGAATAAATTTGTTGATTTAGATTGTCATTTAAAGAGTGTTGATTTAATTAATTATTAATTCTTAACTGTTGTCAGAAAATGATCAGTTATGCATCTCCATTATAAGCTTGATTGATAAACTGCAATAATATAAAATAATCCGTTAACTCTTAGCAATATTACCCCAATTGACCTTAATTAACCCATGCAGTATAATAAAGAATATTTCACACAGCATGATCTTGAGCTGTTAATAGAAGTAATTAAGAAACTGATGATAAAAATTAATGATGTACCAAACCTATTGACACTTTGATTGTCAGATCTGCATATACTAGACATTATTATTTATCAACATCTGCATGCAGAGAGTTTGGTTATTGCAAATCGCAACATTTTGAATTAAAAATCTTTCAAATACCAACTCCGTATTAAACAAAAATTAAAAGCATTGTCTCCTTAAATGTTAAATAATTTTCCATAACTTGTGGCTGTAAGCACTGATAAACAGGAAATCAACCAAATTTGAAATTACATGATGTTTTCTATGGGCCAAAATCAAGTGAAGGACCCTGTAAATCAACGGTGTTTATGACTGACAATGAGACATTAAATTAATTAAAATAATATATGTTATAACTATAATGTGAAATAGGATCTCAGCAGCAGCAGTAGGTATAATTTAGTTGGATGTTTGATGATGAGTGATGAACAATGACTAATGGGCGGTAAGTGCGCTACAAACAATATTATGTGTACCTACAAACCTTCCTAATGATAGTGACCGATTCTAATATGAGAACAGGTGTGTGGGTGAGCTGGGGACGGGGTCGACACTTATCTGACATCACTCACTTACAACTTAATTATATCTTTAATTAGTATCCCTGCAGGTATTAGTCCAAAATTGACGTCAGTCGTAGTTGTCGGAAGATAGTGATTCGTGCTCACAGTAAGTCTTTTAATATCTATGTCGTATTCTAACCTCTCTCATATTACTTACTTAGATTAATACCTCGGATAATTATGTCCCTAAGCCTTTTTTAGGGTTTTGTACGGTTTAATACCAAAATGATAAAAGACTGAACCCTCATACTGATACTCCGTTATCTGTCTATCTGTCACAGATCTCTAACTTCTAATTTGCTGAACTTATATTGCATTCCCGCAGGTTTCTCGGTTACATATTATCCCGCGTAAAATGCGTAAGCCCAAAAAATATTTTTTTATTTTCTCGATGAGGATTCAATTACTTTTCAAAGATGGGAAATAGTATATTGCATAACAAGGGACGAAGCACAGCGTTTGCAACTAGTGTGAAGTTTGCAGCAAATCACACGCGTTGCATTCTCTGGTGTTTCGTTCCGAGTAAACGTATATTATTTTTCACAACAACTCTATTGACAATTCGATTTGAGGTACCTGCAATTTGGACGCGCAAAAAAACCGCAAAAATATAATAGTATTAGATCTGTCAGATCCGTGTGAAATTTATGTGGGATTGTGTCCATCATTTTGACGTTTTCGAGTATTATATGCGAATTGAAGTTGGCGCGACTAAACGCTCTATCTCTCTCTTAAAAACGTTAAAAACAGAGAAAACCGACAGCTGAAAATTTTCATCCCTAGGGTTGAAACTCTCGCTAAACAGGTACCAAAAATTGAATTTTCAATAGCAGCGTTGTGCAAAAGTATGTTCCTCCCCTCTTCAAGTATTGAAATTAAAATTCTGAAACTCAGTTGAGAAGAATTAAGCTGTGTCGCTGACTCACGGCGACAGAGATCAAATGGAAAGCTATTTTGGCGACACAAGTAATTAAAAGGAAAGCACCCATACTGTTTAAATTAATATACAGGGTGCTGAATTGCTTTGCGGGTAATAGGGATTTAACCCGTAAAATCAAACTTTTGCGATTTCCTGCTTCCCTAATTATTTTAGGAAAAATATCTTCGAATAAAAGTTTTAGAACAATAAAATTATGCATCTAAATCATTAAACAAAATTAATTTTGTATGCTTTGTAACGGCAGAAATTACCTCAAAATTACCTCAAAAACAGATAGCGACAGCCATGGAACTTAAACAAAATAATGAAGTTTTAGCTGTCAGAATAATTTTTAATCATTTTGTTCAAGTTCCATGGCTATCGCTATCTGTTTTTGAGGTAATTTTGACATTTTCATATCAAATTTCTGCCGTTACAAAGCATGCAAAATTAATTTTGTTTAATGATTTAGATGCATAATTTTGTTCTAAAACTTTTATTCGAAGATATTTTTCCTAAAATAATTAGGAAAGCAGTAAATCGCAAAAGTTTAATTTTAAGGGTTAAATCCCTATTACCCGCAAAGCAATTCAGCACCCTGTATATAGAAATTAAAGAGCTAAACAATGATTTGTGCAAATTTATACTAAAAAAACTATAAAAAAAACAAAACTATGCTGCTTTGAATTTTACAAAGGTGTAATGCAAAATTATTATTCGGTTGTGCTGATTTTTAATGCGACCAGTACTTACACTTCAAGAACCACATGATCATAAATTATTGTCAGCTGTTCCCTTTCAAAAATGTTTGGAATTAAATTAAAAATAATTTATACAAGTCAAATCAGAAATTAACAAAGGTGGTTAAATTTAAACTCATTAAGGTAATATCAATGTTTTCATTAATGTTTTTTACATTGCAAAAAAGATATCCAAATAAAAAATGTATTATGACTACAGACCCGGCCTCCGGCTACTGGTAAATCTAATCAATTTCAGAAGGTATATGCTTGCGTGCATTTGTGAAGGCACTTATCTACGGTCACAATACAATACCGCTTATGTCAAATTTGTGGCAAAAACAAGTTCAATAACCATTTTTCGCTGCAGAGAAATAAAACACTGCACTGCCTATCATATGCCTCGAGCAGCACTGGCCTTAACCAGCCGGGCGCACCGGGCGAGATATTCTTCAGCACCCTTTATTTCTTATCATTAACTATCATTTTGCTTTTCTTAACTGATTGATTCGCTGGTCAAGGCGCCGCGCTAGCGCGTTGCGCCCTTTTGACCCTGGCGCACGAGGCGACCGTCCGGGTTACCCCGAGTCGAATAAA
Organism: Mongoloraphidia duomilia; assembly: GCA_039654895.1. Classification (NCBI taxonomy): domain Eukaryota; kingdom Metazoa; phylum Arthropoda; class Insecta; order Raphidioptera; family Raphidiidae; genus Mongoloraphidia; species Mongoloraphidia duomilia. The sequence goes on from CM077516.1 coordinate 65,642,591, forward strand.
ATTCATTATAAAACGCACGCAATTTATATCTAAATAAACTCCAAACACTATAAGGGGCCTTGTTGTTTTCACAAGTTTTTTATATTTTAAATTAGGTATATGTTAATCATGCAGCGGTTCTCAATGCAACCTTTTTTGTTGTGCGGATCACTAATTTTGTAATAAAAAATTTGAGGCCCACTAACTAAATATACAATACATTCGAGAACATAGGAAAGATACCCGTATATGGCCCAATTCATTATTTAATCGACGGCGTCACAGCATAAAGAAACGATTTTTAGACCGATCACCAAACTTCAATTTTCTCACTGAATAAGGAAAAAGTACTGTGTGTGTCGTTACACACGGCTGAGGAATATACTTCTTACAGAAGAGCAAAAGAGAAAAAACGTTGATCTCGCGTGGCGTCGACTTGCACTAGTCGTGCTCTCATGGAAAGTAATGGGGCGAGCACGTCATCGTTAAACGTTTACGCTTGTGTGTCCAGAGTCACATAAGAAGTATTCACTTTTATAAATTATGGCAAAAATTCGACATAAACAGTTTTGTTTTTGATCACAGCTCGTATTACTGCTACAGTGCCAGCGCGCCAACGCGACGAACAGTGTAATTAAGAAATATCCCCAATACACCTAAAATATGACACGGGGGTGATTAATTTCTGACACGCGGCGAGAACGTGTATACCTTATACATGTAATAAAATAACGTTATGTGATGTTTCAGTTAGTTGATGAATGAATGTATTATATTATATTATTTATTACTACACATACGTAGTTGTTTTTTTTGTGTCGACTGTCCAGAAACTAGGCATAAAGAATGGATGATGTAATCGCGTGTGAAGTTCCTACTTTGTCGATTGCGAGCTGTTTAATTTGTAGCATGCGCACGCGTTACGCTTGTTGCTGTTTTCGTTGCAATTTCGTTACTTCTCCATATTTTGCAAATGTTATATTAATTTATATTAGTAAAATTTGAGACCACCCAAGCATCGACACCTTAAGGTAACTGCATAATATGGCATGACACAAGTTAATATATAGAGGAATTATTTTGTCTTGCAACATAGGGTTAAACCATAGTTACACACACTTTACTTAATATATCTAAAGCGTCTATTTTAAAATGCAAAATTGCATGTAGGTATGTATATTATGTTTTTATATTAATTGTAATTGTATCTGACCTCTCCTATGCAATTTCTCTTTTGTCTCTGCAGGAGTAATAAACAATTTGAATCTGAATTTAGGGCTTAAAGTAGCTCTTAAGCTAAGGCTTCTGTCATTCATTTGGATAACTGAACCAGGGAAATGAACTCTCTCTTCATTATGTACATTTTAACAAGAATTAACTTCGTAAACTATAATATTTGCTGTTTATTAGTGTATTTGCCATATGGCACATACACTATTGGCGTCGGTCGGATGGCGGGACCAAGGGGTCGGACCAAAATTTCTCGACGTTTCATAGCCTCCTGAACATTTTGGCACCATTTTTGGAAATGTCTATTTATATATGTATATATATATATATATATATATATATATATATATATTTATATATATATATATGTGTGCGGGCAATAACTTTCGAAAGAGTTAATTGATTTTGACGAAATTTGGTAGGCACGTTGAAATCCATCACCGCACGAAGCCTATTTAAAATGGGCCCAATCGGACCATTTTAAGGGTAGTTTTTAGGGGTTGAAAAATGTTTTTGGGCCCGAAAATGCCGAAAAAATTCTCAGAATCGTTTCAAAATTGAAATTTAACCTTTTAGTTACAATTAAAATGTGCTGCCAAAATTTTAATAAAATCGGCCCGACAGGACCGGACTTACAAATTTTATGAAAACACTAGTTTGCGCATAGTGCTTTACTTACTGAAGGGTGTATTTAATTTGGTACCGAGGTTGCATTGATAAAAATATTGAAATTAAGAAAAAAAATATTTTTTAAGGGATGTATTAAGGGGTTAAATTTTTTATTTTGTCCAAAAACAAACTTAAGTTCATATAATAAAGCCACAATGCCAGTATTAGCAAATACACTATATTGTCGGCAGGGTTTTGGCACTGCGACCCGAGTTTTTTTAATTGTAACGTTGCATTTTAAAACAGACGCTTTGATCCATTAGTAGTGTATGTAATTATGGAAATCATTATAACCCTAGGTATAATATGTTGCAAGATAAAATATTTTATATAGCACATGCACGCTTTTAGTGTTTTTTCGTATCTGTTTTGCGAACCTTAAATAGCCGTTTATTGACTAGTGACCATTATGTAACGATTTTCATTGCTTTAATGAAAAAACAGTTGCATAATTAACCATTATGTAACTGTTTCTTTAATTCAATTAAATTCTAAAACCATGCATGTGTTATATAAAGTATAGTGTGCAACGCGTGTGCTAAATCTTTACGCGTCAGGCGTGATGTTTTCAGCACTCGTATTCGGCTCGCGATGCACACTCGCCAAGGCACGTGTGTGCTCGCCTACTACTTGTGCTGAAAATATCGCGCCTGACGTATAAAGATGTATTTAGCACACTAGTTACACAATATACTATTCTCTGTAGGTATATTAAAATCTAAGGGAAAAGACATAAGTATACTGTTTATGTTTACTCGGCATTTGTTGAATCTTGTTTAAGATTTATTCGCGGTTATTTGGGGGGAGGGGCATCTGTACCTGTAAATGATATAATACTCGAAATTCAAAAAATATGCATATGAATAATAATTGGTAAAGTAGGCTACCGTTATAGCTGTAAGGATTTATTTTAATCTTTAAAAAGATTAATCCTCTGCACTGATATAATGTATTTATGCATACCTAGGTATGTCTTCTTTGCTAAACAAAATCCCAGATTTTTTACTATGAATACTTTTGACCATGTGCGCTATACGAGACAAACAAAATTGCAAAAAATCGTTTTGTGGAATCTGTTTTAGAATTAAGTGTCTTTTCAAGAAATTCGTTGATGTCATTTTTTTGTTAACGTAGCTTCGTCACTGCTTAAAAGACTTTATTTATTTACACGGTCATTTGTAACCAGCGCCGTAACTAGGGACTGGCAATAGGGGAGCGAATCCCGACGGGCGCAATCAGCGATGCGATACGCCATATTGAGTAAAGTCTAAAGATTCCTAATCCTAACCAATATTATAAATGTAAACTGAGTTTGTTTATTAATTTATTTATTCCGCTTTCTCGCCTCAACCAGTCAACTAATCTCTGTGAAATTTTGCACACGGATAGCCTCCGTAATGGAGATGAACGTAGGTTATAATAACTGGCCGGCCCGACTTCGCCCGGGCGAAAATCAGGGGTAATCTCAAAAAACCGAATTCAAATTTTTTTTCACTGTTCGATAGATGATACTTTGTTTTAGGATATAGGCTATAATAACTGGCCGGCCCGGATTCGCCCGGGTGAAAATCAGAGGTAATCTCAGAAATTACTGAACCGATTTCAATTTTTTTTCACTATTCGATAGGCAATACTTTGCTTTTAGACATAGGTTATAATAACTGGAGCGAACGAGAGAAGCGAATGAATAACGTATTAAAAAATCATAAATTCATAGCACCCGGGCTAAACCAGAACGGGCCGCTAGTTAATAACAATAAAAAGGCGCGAAACCAGAATCTTACCCTGGGCGCCAATGACCATAGCACTGTTTGTAACTATATGATTAATAAATATTATTTAGTAGATTTCGTGTCCATATTTAATTAATTAATAAATATTGTTACGGATCACCTGTACATAACCGGCAGGCAAGAGTTCTGAGAAACGGAGGTCCGCTTACTGCAACAACTGGTACCTGCACGAAAGTTCTAGAGGAAGCGAGAACACACTAGGCTTATGCACGCAGCATATATGATATATAAGCAGCAGTCAACGGTGAGTCAGGCAGTCAGACAGTGTAAATTATATTCTGACAGTGTTGAACAGCGAATATAGTGCGAAATAAATCTGATATAAATACAGTGAAATTAAATATTTGCACATAAATAATTAGAAATAAATAATCTTTGTATAGGTATATAGTTATTTGTTAAGTGCTATTTATTGTTTAGTTATTGTTGCATTCATTATTATTGTATTTTTAATTATTGTAAATAAATATTTATTCCGCCAACTCAGAAAACAATTGTGTAACAATATGTTACAAACCTTCAAAATTCATTATAAGACATTAAATTTTAAGAGAATTAAAGAATTGAGGAGCGAGAGAGATAACAATATTACAGTACTTATATCAATTGAATTATTGAATGTTTAATTTTATATGGCACCGGGGTCGTGTGAAGGGCTGACATGCAGTTCGCGGGCTTCACTGGAGCGCTGGCGCCATGCGAAGTGATGTGCATGAGTATGCAACTTCCTGTAGAACTGACTACGTTCAGCACCCCGTCGTGTCGTCAGAAGACTACACAGGATTTAGACATCACATCACATGGATTCTGTCTCAATCATTTCTACATACCGTCAGGGCCGGATTAAAATTTATATTTTATTTATATTTGTTTGAACTTGCATCAGTATAATCACGTTGCTTTTGTCCAAAGAATTCTTGTATTTAAACAAGATAACGTTTAATACCAGACATAAACATTAAAAAAGGTTTCCACTTTCGCGAAAGTGGAAAGGTTCAGGTTAGAATCCTGACTGTGACTATGGTTGGTAAAATGATTTTTTCCAATATGTTTGGAATCAATTATATAATTGGCTGCTTTCCAACGAAAATTTTTCAATCGCAATTCAGCCGTATAAATGTATTAATTTATATTAAAAAAGTTATGTGCCTCACCCACGTGAGCGCACGGTTTAAGTGAAACGACTACAAGATGTCCCCTATAACTTCGTAATAATATAGAAAAGTAAAAAATAGATAGCCAGTGTATAAACCATAGAAATATCATAGATAGAATAGGGAAGCCACCCAAAAAGTGTGGATGCAAAAGATAGAAATGGAGATTAGAGCAGTTCTTCTATCACAAATACATAACATAACGGGGGGGGCAGTATATCCTAGTGGTTAGCATGCTTGGTGCCGCAACCTCAAGACTGGATTGCCGTGGGTTCGAATCCCACATGCGCTCATGGATGTTTTGTGATGTTATTTAGTTTTAAGTTAGTTGTTATTTAGTGTAGTTGAAAGACGCTAATGATCTTAGAAGTCGACGCGTCTATAATCTACAATAAATAAATAAAATACAAATACATAACCATGGTTACAGATGTAAATTAACAATACCTACTATAAATTTTTAAATTCACAAAAGTGTCAGAAGACAAGGAAAAGAGAACTGCTTCGTTTTCTATGTTTCTTTTCCAAGGTAACACTGTCACTTACACTTGTGCCTATATGGCTCCTCTACTCTATCTATGATATCTTTATGGTATAAACTCACGAGTAATTATTGTCCAAGATGTCTCGAATTACGTGATTCGTCGAAATTTAGGTCCTATCATGCAATCGACGCCAGTGGTAAACATATTTTTTCCGTATACATAGGTACTATCTATAGGTAGACAAATACATTAAAAATGCCAAACATAGCAATATCAATTTAACGTCTTCATTAGATCGTTAACAAGTGATACATCATCTAAAATAATGCTTCATATTCATATATGAATTATTATCCATAGGTAACTAATAATAACAATGTAGTTGTATTCGAAGTTAGACAGATTCTAGATATCTACACTATACCTGCCCAATAAGGTACCGTAGCTAGTTACAGACACTTCAGAATAAAACATTTCTTGCCCAAAAGATGTCTAATTTCTTACGTCTTATCGTATTCAAACAGTGCTGTGCCGTGAAGGAGAATCAGAAGCGGTGACCGTCTACACCACCAAAATTGTTATAATATAGTTGAGTTCATATAGTCTTGTTTTAGCTTCTAAAGTAGTTAAAGAGATACAAAAGCGTACATAGTGGGTAATCTTATCAAACTCTAATTAGTATAGGTACTTAATTTGGAAAAAAAGTCAAATCATTTTAAAAATCTGTAGGTATATATACTTATAGAAAACGGAACCCTGATTTCAGTTAACGCTCAAAATAAGCAAAGTTTTGAATACTTTCTCTCCATGACAATGAAGCAATACTTATAAGTTATGTCAGAAGTACATTTTAGAGCAAATATAACAGAAGATAACAGTAAACTAACAGATATTTTTCAGATTAAGTAGGTATGGTTATAAAAGATCTGTATAGAAGATACTTGAAAAAAGCAGGGGCGCCGAAATATTTCAGAAGCGAGTGTTGAGTAGACCGAGCCGTGGTTAACGGGAGGGGTCTTTGAAAATGAAAAAAGCGTCCTGTGTCATTTTTTACAAAAAAAATACGCAAACTTCTCTCATTTGTACAGGAAGATGCGATAATCATCAATCGTCATTATAATAACTATATATCTACAAATCGAACGAATTCTGGGATAAGGCCCTTGTTTTATGGATTTGTCTGGCGCGTGCAAGTGAGAAAGAGGACGGTTTCTCTCATATGGCAAACGACAATTGTTGGCAATACACACTTTTTCGGGCATTCCCGGTGAAAATTCCCCGTGTTGAATTCCACACGGGGAATTCTCACGCGTGCTGAGCTCTCAACATACACAACAGGTCTTCCGGAGCCCCTGCAAAAAAGTTACAAGGAAGTTTAAATTAACTAAAAGGAGGGATGGAGAAATACAAAAAAGAAATTAGAAGCAGAGACAAACCATCCAAAACCCATATATAAGTATATAATACATAAAGGCTATCAAAAGAAAAGTCGGGAACATGTAACATCACCCAACATCGCAATATAATGTTTTCGATTCAAAGACAGATGATGCACAAATGAACCAGTTCTGTATCTGCTATCTCTGTTTGTTAATACTTAAATATTTAGACTGTTACGAAAACTACAAAGTCATCTTGATCTGGACTTGAGGTTAGGTCAGAATGATTCTGATCCAACTATAATCGCATGCCGGGGTGTCAACTCGCGACAGAGAGCCCAGCGGGAACTAACTGATCGATGTTGGAACCTGTGAGCTGGAAAATATATCTGTGGTCAAAAAACAAAACCACTTTTGTCAAAGTGGTGGTAAAATAAGATTAATGACGAATCATTCAGTTCACTGAATAACCCAATTCTTAATTTTTTTGTGGCAATTGTAAAATTCAGAAGAGTCGATCACATATGCATCAAGGTATCTTCTTGCCATACGACAGTCGCGAAGGCTGAATCGAACGAAATTCATTCATCAATTTAAAATCTAATTTAACTAGAATCGCTGAGGCTTCCCCCCTGAGCGGACGTCGTCTTTTTCACAAGTTTGTTTAGATTTGAAATGTACGTTGATGAAAAAAATTTATTCGATTCGACGTTCGTGACGCTCGAGTGATAAGAAGGTACCTCGATGTATATGACAGAAAGGCACTTCGAGACATGTCATTGCTGCAAAAAATAGATTTATTGACGCACATAAATACCAATATAGATGATGTTTATCCAGAGATGAAACGTTTTTAGGGTATAAAATATAATTGAAAAAATCAATCTAAAGATATCGAAAAAATATAAAAAATTCGTCATAAGCGATTTCGCCTCTTGGCCTCGTATGCGTTTTAAAATTTTATAACTGAGAATTTGTTTTTTTGTAGATATTCACTTCGAGATGCACATACTTGGGTTTTTATATAGAAATAGGTCGCGACTTGGATAAGATTGATAAGAATGTGTCAAAAATATAATTTTTGTTTTATATATGAAAGATGACATTACCAACGAACCAAAAAATATTTTTGTTATATCCGGCATAAAGGATCATCCTGATGTTCTATCTTTACGAGCCCATAAAATAGGTACCCTTCATATGAAGTCATATTTTTACCAGTTCAGTATAAAGCTATCAAATCAGTTAACTATATCATTATTTACAAATTTTAACAAGGACGTCGTGACTAAATATATATCATTATTCTCTATTATAGAATAAAAAAAATCATGAAAAACATTTTTATTTTTGAAAAAATGAACCGTTTTCAAAAACGGAATCATAATACCTCTAAAAAGGATAAAATAATGTTTCCCTTCGTTTCACAATCACCTTCCCTACCGACTAGATCAGAAATCGGCGCATTTATTTCTCTATTGAATTTGTAGTTGTTTATTTACGTCGACTGTTAATTGAATGTAGGTAGAAAAGGTGATTGTAAAACGGAGGATAAAAATACTGTCCGATTATGACTCATCTGTTCAAAGACTTAAAATATAATAAATTGGAAAATATTATTTATGGTGGCCCGGTTAACAATTAAAAAGGAATTAATTAAAATGACGCGGAGTGCGGACGGTTAAGCAAATGTTAGTCTAGTTAGATCACTTTTCTGATGTAGTGTATATGCAGACAATATGCGACTCTTAAAACATATTCGAGAACGACACGGATTTGATCAGTTCCATTATTACTATCGTAACATATTCATTTGTGGTGGAACTTACCGGGATATGATTGACGGGCGTCTGGTGCGTCGAGGAGGGCGCATTACCGCCGCACGGAGGCCGGACCTCACGGACGCGGGGACCACACCGCAACACACATTACGGTGTTATAAATTAGATTGTGCTTGCAATTTACAAGCTGCTAATATTAGCTATCAAATAAAAAGTACGTAATATTTTACACTCTTTGTTACAAAAAAGTCAGCGATGGCATTTATCGAAACTCTAAAGCCAAACGTTTTATCGAACTTGCCTGTTTTGCCAAAAAATAGGATTTTTTACTGAAAGTCTATTTTGTAGGTATCTACTATATAGAGCAGGAAAATGCCCATGAAGGTGTCCTAGCTCGTCACGATACCTGACCTGTTATCATTAGCGGGAAATGGGGAAAAGGGGGAGAGCCTTCTCCATGTTAAAAGGAATTTGAATGTATATTTTAGTTTTATTAGCATGTTTTTTTCCAAATGAAAATTAAAGTTTTTGAGATATAATATTGTTACAAAACTGTTTCCTGAGTTGGCGGAATAAATATTTATTTACAATAATTAAAAACGCAATAATAATAAATGCAACAACGAAAAGTCAGTCCTAACAATCAACACAATAATAATAACTAAACAGTAATTAATTAATAATTATTATATTGTTGTCCACAATCACCTAACTCATATATTGTCATTTATTTAAAACAGTAATTTTTAAACAAAGCGAAACATTTAAATAACACTTAACAAATAACTATATATATACAAGGATTATTTATTTGTAATTATTTAGGTCACTGTATTTATATCAGATTTATTTCTAACGTTTATTTATGTCGGTCATTTACTCAGTTACTTCAGTACTATTTATTTATATCCACTCCACTATTTATATCACTGTATTGACTGATGCGACCGTTGATTGACTAATATTTATATCACTGATCCACTTGATGGCACGACTCACCATTCACTCCTGATTCCTGTCGATTCGCTGCTTATATATTGGCGCGCGGTGTACGCTCAGTGCGTCCTTGTAGCGTTGTCTAGAATCTACGCGTAGGCACCAATGTGTTCAACGTCAGATACCGCTTCTCAGAATTCTTGCCTGATGTTTATATACAGGGTGATCCGTAACAATATAATCTATATAGACATTAAAGGTCCCGGTGTCGTTTGTTGTATATGAGATTGCTATAAAATCTTGCTAAATTTTCTGAAACGACATTTTGCTTACGATGCTAAAGTCTGAGAAATGGGTAAATGAATATCATATAAAATGATTAGTTTTATAGTATAAATTCAATAATTTTAATACATACATTCATAAGTAGCTGATGCCCCTACATAATTAACTGACCAACAATAAGTCATGTTTGTGTGACGAAACTTAATACACATACATCGACGGAGTATTTGATTGGCATTATCCTGTGGGCGCATTAGTATTATATTCATTTTGTTTGTGAGATTCATAATTATATCAGAGAAAGTGTCGTCTACGTTCATCTTGAAATGAGAAAAAAACTTTTTAACAAAAAAAAAACTTCCTTCAAAAAGCCACTAAAAAGAGGAAAATAATGAAATTTTGAGGTCTGCGCCAATTTAATAAGATATGAAGTCGGTTAAAAAGAAGATATTAATCACTATATAGGTATCTATATACTTTTTAACCGACTTCATATTTTATTAAGTTGGCGCAAACCTCAAAATTTCACTATTTTCCTCTTTTTAGTGGCTTTTTGAAGGAGGTTTTTTTTTTGTTAAAAAGTTTTTTATTTTTTACTTTTTAGTGTCAAAAAGTGACATATACCTTAAAGGAATCACACGCCGTTACACACTTTTACCGATTTTCTTACGCTGTTTGATGTGTCAAAAAGTGACATTTACCTAAAGGAAACAAACGCCGTTACTCACTTTTACTAAAATTAGCCGAACTATTGAACCGATTTTGATGACATTTCTATGGAACCAATCTGAAAGTATATCCTTTCAAATAAAAAAAGAATTTTCCAAATCGGCTTATACATGACGGTGTTCTGAGGTAACAAACATAAAAAAAAATACAACCGAATTGAGAGCCACCTCCTTTTTTTGAAGTCGGTTAAAAAATATGTTCTAGGTGTTAATTGCGAGCATTGGAAAAACGTTTGTATAAAATATCTATACCTTTTAAATATCGCATATTATGTCGCGTTTACTTGTCGATTTCACTCACTTGAAAATGTTGATTCCTGAATTTCTTGGTTGCAGTCCAATGGACGGAAAAAAAGCGGCCAAGTGCGTGTCGGACCACGCACAGTGAAGGATTCCGTATAGTCGGCCGAAAATATCTCATATCTCAAAAACTACACAACATATCTTATTCAAACCAATTTTCGTTGAAAATATTTCTACTTCCTTAAATTTTTTCAGAATGTTCCACCCCATAGTTGAAAAGTTAAAGGGGGGGACACACTTTTTACGACTTTAGAAGCGCATATCTCACTAATTATTGACTTAAATAAAAAAGACATTTTGAAACTTCTACATCATTTTTGAAGACCTATCTATATACCCTACACGCTTATGTGCACTGGACATTTTTTTTTCATCCCTCATTTACATGTATGGAGTGCCACCTCTAATTTTTTTTTCGTAGTTTCACTTCTGTATAGCGGTTCATAGAAAGCACCTACCTTCCAAATTTCATCTATGTAGTGTCAATATAGTCTCCGAGTTAAATGGTTGTGCCATACGGACGGATGGACAGACGGACAAGACGAAATTATAAAGATTCCGTTTTTGCTATTTGACTACGGAACCCTAAAAATGTCAACCGTCTATTTTGGGTAGGCAGCGATTTTTTTTTTGATTCGTGAAGGGGTCGGTGGTGAGTTTAAAACTGAGTCTTCGGGACGGAGGGTGCCCCCATTTGGCCATCATCTTGAAAAACCGCCGAACATAGACATAATCCTACGTCCCATGCAAGTACCAGCTATTGAAATTATTAGTCACCGTCTTGATCATCACTAAAGACCAAAACGACTTAATATCTAAAACGTGAATAATATGTATTTAGACCAAGTAACCTTTGATTCTCCCTATACACATGCATGTTGATGTTCACTTATTTTTGACATGAGTGATTCAATTGTTTAGACGAGTGCTGATTGTCTTTAAATATTGAAAAGGGGGAACAGAAACAGAGTAGTAGAGCCTGCAGTGTGTGCGGAAATTATAGAATATGAATGGACGAACTTGCATATTATGTTTATTCGTGAATAATGACCGAATTGTAATAATTGCTCTGTATCCGTGACATCACTGTCTATTTTTAGAACCATTCAACGACCATAATAATCAATGAGATCTCTTTTGCTTAATTTGTTTAGATTGCGTTTTCTGAATAAAATGTTAATTGTTACTTAATTTAATATAGTTTCGTAATATTAGACCAATTATAATGATAATTGAACGGTCCGTCATTCTATTTATTTCTTTGTAAAGTTTAGGCCGCAGTTAAACAGTTCATATTTGACGATACGTATTATAATAATGATGATAACGCGTAAACATCCATTACTCTACATTATGTCATACTTAAGAGTATTCGATAGCGGAAGTTACCCCTTGCACCCTTCATCTCAAAATCCTTTCCCCTCGCCTATAAAATAATTCCCGCTCTCCCGACGCTATTTTTAAAGCTAAAGGGTTCAGGTAAACGCCAAATGAAGGATATTTAAGCGATATTTAAAATGACGAAATTTTGAATTTTTCTACTGAAAGGCTTTTTTTATTTTATACCTAATATCTATACTCTATAGTCTATACTATAGTATTTTTAGTTTGGAATAACGGTTTTTCAATAGCATTCAACTTTAGAATATTAAAATAATCCATAGAATTACATAATTAAAAATTTTGGAGGATACAAGTAATTCAAGAATTACAAGGCGCGATATTCATGTAGGTACTGTGTGTAAACGGTTTTATCGAACATAGGGAAAATAACACTGAGAAGATTTATAATTTTGTAGTAGGCTATGAGCCATAAGACCTAATATAAATATGTATTGGATTACATAGAAAAACTAGTAGGTACAGTGAATTTTTTAAACAATTTTCCATAGCAACGGTTAACTATTAAGCGTTACTCGGAACCGGCTAAATAAAAAAGTCATGATGTGTCGTAAGACACCCGACAGAAGCTATGCTTCTTACGAATTGTATATAAAACCGAATTTATCAAAGATATAAATAATACAATTAAAAAGTTATTATTTGATCGCCATTTTGAAATCTGACGCCATTTTAATTTTTTGTGTCTTATTAAATTCTCAAATATCAATTTTCAAAAGGATCGGATGATTTCTACAAAGAAATATATACCTATTATAAAGATCTTTTTTACTTGATTTAATGTTATCGTAGATACTTATATAAAATTAATAATAAATAAATAAAACACAGCAAAAATTGATTTAATCAAGATGAGTCTAAAATAGGTCTGATCACAACGAAATTATAATTTTGAATTACTTGTTTGTTTCAAAAGCGTAGCTAACAGAAACTGCCAAACAAAACAATGTTGTGTCGACAATGTAGAGTATTATGTTGACTCAAAAAGACACAACATAATGACCGCCATTTTTAAATATGACATCATTTTACTTTTTTGCGTCCTATAAAACTCGCAAATATTAATTTTCAAAAAGATCGGATAATTTTTCAAAAAAGTTCATACGGGCGCCATTTTGAAATCTGAAGTAATTTTTTGTGTCCTGTAAAACTCTCAAATATCAATTTTCAAAAGGATCGGATAATTTTAGCAAAAAAGTACCTACATATGGCCGCCATTTTAAAATATGACGTCATTTTATTTTTTTTGTGTCCTATGAGACTCCAAATACCGATTTTCAAAAAGATCGGATCATTTTTGCAAAAAAGTAAATATGGCCGCCATTTTGAAATCTGACGTCATTTTATTTTTTTGTGTTCTATAAAATTCTCAAATATCAATTTTCAAAAGTATCGGATAATTTTTACAGAAAAGTGCATACGGCCGCCATTTTTAAATCTTACATCATTTTATTTTTTTGTCTCCTATGAAACTTTCAAATATCAATTTTCAAAAGGAACGGATAATTTTTATAAAAAAGTACATACGGCCGCCATTTTAAAATCTGACATCATTTTATTTTTTTGTGTCCTATGAAACTTTCAAATACCGATTTTCAAAAGGATCGGATAATTTTTACAAAAAAGTATATATGGCCGCCATTTTGAAATCTGACGTCATTTTATTTTTTTGTGACCTATGAAACTCTCAAATATCAATTTTCAAAAGAATCGGATAATTTTTACAAAAATGTACATACGGCCGCCATTTTGAAATCCGACGTCATTTTATTTTTTTGTGTCTTATGAAACTCTCAAATATCAATTTTCAAAAGGATCGGATAATTTTTACAAAGGAGTACTACATATTTCCGCCATTTTGAAATATGACGTCATTTTATTTTTTTGTGTCCTATAAAACTCGCATATATCAATTTACAAAGGGATCGGATAATTTTTACAAAAAAGTACATATTATGGCCGCCATTTTCAAATCTGACGCCATTTTATTTTTTGTGTCCTATAAAACTCTCAAATATCAATATTCAAAAGAATCGGATAATTTAAAAAAAAAGTGCATATGGCCGCCATTTTGAAATCTGACGTCATTTTATTTTTTTGTGTTATATGAAACTCTCAAATATCAATTTTCAAAAGGATCGGATAATTTTTACAGAAAAGTACATACGGCCGCCATTTTTAAATCTTACATCATTTTATTTTTTTGTGTCCTATGAAACTTTCAAATACCGAAAAGGATCGGATAATTTTTACAAAAAAGTATATATAGCCGCCACTTTGAAATCTGACGTCATTTTATTTTTTTGTGCAGCCTATGAAACTCTCAAATATCAATTTTCAAAATGATCGGATAATTTTTACAAAAAAATACATACGGCCGCCATTTTGAAATCTGACGTCATTTTATTTTTTTGTGTCCTATAAAACTTTCAAATACCGATTTTCATAAGGATCGGATAATTTTTACAAAAAAGTACATTTGGCCGCCATTTTTAAATCTGACGTCATTTTACTTTTTTGTGTTCTATGAAACTCTCAAATATCAATTTTCAAAAGGATCGGATAATTTTTACAAAAATGTACATACGGCCGCCATTTTGAAATCTGACGTCATTTTATTTTTTTGTGTCTTATGAAACTCTCAAATATCAATTTTCAAAAGGATCGTATAATTTTTAGAAAGGAGTTCTACATATTTCCGCCATTTTGAAATCTGACGTCATTTTATTTTTTTGTGTCCTATAAAACTCGCAAATATGAATTTTCAAAAGGATCGGATAATTTTTACAAAAAAGTATATATAATGGCCGCTATTTTGAAATCTGACGTCATTTCATTTTTTTGTGTTCTATGAAACTCTCAAATATCAATTTTCAAAAGGATCTGATAATTCTTACAAAAAAGTACATATGGCCGCCATTTTGAAATCTGACACCATTTAATTTTTTTGTGTCCTATAAAACTCTCAAATATTAATTTTCAAAAGATTCGGATAATGTTTACGAAAAAGTACATATGGACGCCATTTTGAAATCTGACGCCATTTTATTTTTTTGTGTCCTATAAAACTCTCAAATATTAATTTTCAAAAGGATCGGATAATTTTTACAAAAGTGACGTTACACTACTTCGTGACGTGACTTTTCAATTGTTTAGTGTGCTTTATTTCCTTAGTCTGATTTTATTACATTTATCCGAAACGTTACCGGAGAAAGACCTTTTGCCTGTGAAAATTCAAAAGTACGATTTGCACCCGGACGAAAGCCGGGCCGGTCAGCTAGTTACCATAATAATGTATTGTCACCGGAGCTACACATGTGTGCAAAATTTCAACTCAATCGGATCACGGGAAGTGGGTGAAAATTTAAAAGTACGAATTACACTCGGACGAAAGCCGGGCCGGTCAGCTAGTTACCATAATATTGTATTGTCACCGGAGCTACACATGTGTGCAAAATTTCAACTCAATCGGATCACGGGAAGTGGGTGAAAATTCAAAAGTACGATTTACACCCGGACGAAAGCCGGGCCGGTCAGCTAGTTACCATAATATTGTATTGTCACCGGAGCTACACATGTGTGCAAAATTTCAACTCAATCGGATCACGGGAAGTGGGTGAAAATTCAAAAGTACGATTTACACCCGGACGAAAGCCGGGCCGGTCAGCTAGTTACCATAATATTGTATTGTCACCGGAGCTACACATGTGTGCAAAATTTCAACTCAATCGGATCACGGGAAGTGGGTGAAAATTCAAAAGTACGATTTACACCCGGACGAAAGCCGGGCCGGTCAGCTAGTTACCATAATATTGTATTGTCACCGGAGCTACACATGTGTGCAAAATTTCAACTCAATCGGATCACGGGAAGTGGGTGAAAATTCAAAAGTACGATTTACACCCGGACGAAAGCCGGGGTATGAACGTCGAGAAATTTTGGTCCGATCCGATCGACGTCAATAAATTAGTTACACGTCATTTTAACTCAGTAGGCCAGGGTTTTTAAACTTAAATTCAAACATCAGCAGTCAAAAAATTGAATAACTATATTTAAATAATGCAATATAAGACAGAGCATACGTTATCTTCCAATATCCATATCACACTGTGCAACAGACAAGGACAACCGAAACAAGTTCGCGATTTATTAGATAAAGTCGCATTTATTTCGTTTAATAATCATATAAATCTGTATAAAAAAACAGTTTTGACACAATATTATACATGAAATCTATCTAAAATTTTCTGCTCTTTCGTTTAAGACAGGTTTCGAATCGATCTGACTTAAATTGAGCAAACTATAAGCAAAAAACACCGTTTTTTCTAATTTGCTCCCCTCTGGGGCCAAAATTCAAAAATCGGGCGACGTTAGGATCAAATAGACCCCGAGAGGAATTGAACAAAAAAAAGTTTTTTAAAATCGGTTAACCCGTTTGGGCTGTACGACTGATACAAAAAATCCGTTACAGATTCACAGATTCACAGATTCACAGATTCACAGACGTACAGACAAAGCGAGTGTATATAGGCGCTTCTAGCTTCGCTAAGATCGCGCCTAAAAATGACAGTATTTTGAATTTTATTGGCAAGCTACTTTTTAGGCGCGATCTTAGCGAAGCTAGAAGCGCCTATATACACTCGCTTTGTCTGTACGTCTGTGAATCTGTGAATCTGTGAATCTGTGAATCTGTGACGCTTTTTTTGTATCAGTCGTACAGCCCAAACGGGTTAACCGATTTTAAAAAACTTTTTTTTGTTCGATTCCTCTCGGGGTCTATTTGATCCTAACGTCGCCCGATTTTTGAATTTTGGCCCCAGAGGGGAGCAAATTAGAAAAAACGGTGTTTTTTGCTTATAGTTTGCTCAATTTAAGTCAGATCGATTCGAAACCTGTCTTAAACGAAAGAGCAGAAAATTTTAGATAGATTTCATGTATAATATTGTGTCAAAACAGTTTTTTTATACAGATTTATATGATTATTTAACTAAATAAATGCGACTTTATCTAATAAATCGCGAACTTGTTTCGGTTGTCCTTGTCTGTTGCACAGTGTGATATGGATATTGGAAGATAGCGTATGCTCTGTCTTATATTGCATTATTTCAATATAGTTATTCAATTTTTTGACTGCTGATGTTTGAATTTAAGTTTAAAACCTGGCCTACTGAGTTAAAATGACGTGTAACTAATTATTGACGTCGATCGGATCGGACCAAAATTTCTCGACGTTCATCATACCTTCCCGAACAATTTGACTTTCTCTGTCTCTATGTCCCTTTGTACGCTTATAACTCGAGAACCACTGATCCGATTTACATGATTTTTTTTCAAGTAAATAACTTCTTATGCGACTGCGAGTTTTAAAATATTCTGGCATCACGCAAAAGCAACCGAACTGATTCTCAAATAAAACGTATGTTCTGGCATCACGCAAAAATAAGTACGTAGTAGATGCTTTGTTTTTTAAACGGTATGGTTTTATTTAACTTGATCCCGTATATTTGTTACAAATCTTGCGATCGATTGAGTTTAAATTTTGCACACATGTGAAGCTCCGGTGACAATACAATATTATGGTAACTAGCTGACCGGCCCGGTTTGTCCGGGTGTAAATCGTACTTCTGAATTTTCACCCACTTCCCGTGATCCGATTGAGTTGAAATTTTGCACACATGTGTAGCTCCGGTGACAATACAATATTATGGTAACTAACTGACCGGCCCGGCTTTCGTCCGGGTGTAAATCGTACTTTTGAATTTTCACCCACTTCCTATGATCCGATTGAGTTGAAATTTTGCACACATGTGTAGCTCCGGTGACAATACAATATTATGGTAACTAGCTGACCGGCCCGGCTTTCGTCCGGGTGTAAATCGTACTTTTGAATTTTTACCCACTTCCCATGATCCGATTGAGTTGAAATTTTGCACACATGTGTAGCTCCGGTGACAATACAATATTATGGTAACCAGCTGACCGGCCCGAGTTTCGTCCGGGTGCAAATCGTACTTTTGAATTTTCACAGGCAAAAGGTCTTTCTCCGGTAACGTTTCGGATAAATGTAATAAAATCAGACTAAGGAAATAAAGCACACTAAAAATTATTAGCTCCTTTTGAAAATTAACATTTGAGAGTTTTATAGAACACAAAAAAATAAAATGGCGTCAGATTTCAAAATGGCGGCCATATGTACTTTTTTGTAAACATTATCCGATTCTTTTGAAAATTAATATTTGAGAGTTTTATAGCACACAAAAAAATGAAATGGTGTCAGATTTCAAAATGGTGGCCATATGTACTTTTTTGTAAGAATTATCAGATCCTTTTGAAAATTGATATTTGAGAGTTTCATAGAACACAAAAAAATAAAATGACGTCAGATTTCAAAATGGCGGCCATATGTACTTTTTTGCAAAAATGATCCGATCTTTTTGAAAATTAATATTTGCGAGTTTTATACGACACAAAAAAATAAAATGATGTCATATTACAAAATGGCGGTCATAGGTATATATTTTTTTGTAAAAATTATCCGATCCTTTTGAAAATTGATATTTGAGAATTCAATAAGACAAAAAAAAAATAAAATGGCGTCAGATTTCAAAATGGCGATCAAATAATAACTTTTTAATTGTATTATTTATATTTTTGATAAATTCGGTTTTATATACAATGCGTAAAAAGCATAGCTTCTGTCGGGTGTCTTACGACATATCATGACTTTTTTATTTAGCCGGTTCCGAGTAACGCTTAATAGTCAACCGTTGCTATGGAAAATTGTTTAAAAAATTCACTGTACTATTTTTTCTATGTAATCCAATACATATTTATATTAGGTCTTATGGCTCATAGCCTACTACAAAATTATAAATCTTCTCAGTGTTATTTTCCCTATGTTCAATAAAACCGTTTACACACAGTACCTACATGAATATCGCGCCTTGTAATTCTTGAATTACTTGTATGCTCCAAAATTTTTCTTTCTATTGAAGTATTTTTCAGTTTGAAATAACGGTATTGAGTAATGGCTGTTAATTCAATCTTCGTTAAATTTATATTACAAAGCATAAACGTTGATAGTTCAAGTAATGTGGATGTTCATTTTTCTAAAGGAATGAAATTGATAACTAATTTATGTTATAAAATAAAAATAGATAATTAATCTTTTATTAAACTGCTTCGAGCTACAATCAATCTCTAGCATAGGAATCATGGAAAAAATTAAGTATAGAAAGCTCTTTTATAACTAACTAAAAAATATACATCTGCTTTTTAATATAGGTATATATTTATATAAATATTATAAATTTTAATATAAATCCGATTTTAATGAAATTATCAAAGTTTATAATATTCCTGATCTCTTATTAGTCTTTCCCATTGAATTTGGTCCGAGGCACTCCGTTGTCTTGATCCTTATATCATGATGATCAATCCTTATGTGCCCGTTTTATATGCGCATGCATATGTAAATTTATTAGGTATCTTTCTTATTTATTGTAGATTATAGACGCTCGACAACTGAGATCATTAGCGTCTAATTACATCAAATTAAATCAAATGACATCACCAATATCCATGAGCGGAGGTGGGATTCAAACCCACGACAGTTTGAGCCAAAGGTCAGCAGTCAGTACGCTAACCGGTTACATCAAGTTGTCCTCTTAGTATCTTTAGTTTGAGTTTTTTTATAAGGTTTTGAATAGTGGACAAGAAGTTTATACTTAAAAAAATATGTTCTTACCACCTACAAACTACAACACAAAACATTTTTTTTACTTTCGAGTGACCATAGGTATGAAGAAAGTCTTGTAATGGCAAAAAAATCTATATCACGATAATTCGACGGATTTAGACGTTTCGTGGTTCCATATCAAGAAAGTGAGTTTTAGATGTTTGTCCGTATGTGCAGCTAGGCCTGGCTGACATATAAGGTACCTTTCAATGGATCGAAACCAAATTTTGATTTTTTTAGGGATTCATTAGGGATATTTTTTATTTACTCCTACTCCCCCAAATAAGAGTAATTTACTGATTAATTAAAATTGAAATTATTCTTGAAAACCGCTCCAACGATTTTTTTT
Organism: Mongoloraphidia duomilia; assembly: GCA_039654895.1. Taxonomy (NCBI): domain Eukaryota; kingdom Metazoa; phylum Arthropoda; class Insecta; order Raphidioptera; family Raphidiidae; genus Mongoloraphidia; species Mongoloraphidia duomilia. The sequence goes on from CM077516.1 coordinate 65,662,801, forward strand.
CATAAATCGATGTCATCATTAATGAAGACAAATGTGTGCTTTTAAAATGTGTCACAATGTGCACAATTTTCAAATTTTCGTAACGAAAGATAATTTTTCTAATAATGATCTAAAAAATGTTAACTAACGAAACATCGGTTTTAGCGAAAGATTCATGTGAAAAATTGAAAATACTCTAGGTACATCTAAATTTGTACCCAAATCGGATGATTAAACTACAAGGTGCTTCAGGAGGAATGGTACATATTTCATATTCATTTTGAGCAAATAATTTATATAAGCATGTGGCCAATAATTTCTCAGTGGTTACTGAGATACAGCCAATTAAAACACTGCATAAACGAATTTTATTATTTCATTTTAAAACTCATAACAGAACACTGTATCAGTGTATTCGGCGTGAGTAAAAATTTGTAACATTTTTAACAAATTGAGAAAACTCGTCAACGAACTAATTGCTAATAATAGTGAATGATAATTATTTTACGGCTAAATGATAGTATAGATTGCAATTATTTTAATAATAATTGTTCTGTAATACGCTCCACATTAAATCATTATATGCATCATAACATATTATGTCAAAAAACGCTTCTTTATTAAGTTTATTGCATTTTAATGAAATTATAGTTTACAATAATTGTTCAAAATATTGACTATTTGCTTCAATACAAAGATTGCACCGCAGGTTATAATAAAAAAAAACGATTTTTTCTACAAATTTTAACACCCTGTATCTCGAAAACGAAGCATTTTCGGACATTGTTTATAAAGCAAAAAATGTTTGTTTTGATGTCCCCTACCACCGCTAAAAATTTGTCGGTATATTTATGGAATACCCTGTAGATATATCTCAGTAACCATTGGTCACATGCTTATGTGAACTTTTTTGCACAAATGACTAAAATATCTACCATTCCTTCTAAAACATTCTGTCTTTATCATAATAAAAGTTACCGATTGAGCACAATATGTAACCGTCACTAACCGAAAAAGTTTAAGTATCGCCTCGATCGGAAAAGTTTCGGTCTCGTACGAAGTCCTAACATACAATGATCAGTGTTTTTATTAATGCGCAGTTTATTTATGATGCACCCAATACATTTAATAGATATATTAAAGTATACTAGATATTATATTTGTAAACTTTCAAACAATACAATGAGTTAATTGAAATCGTGTGTACAAAACAAACACACATTCGTATATTATACATAGATAAGTATGTAACTGTACATAATATGTCTATACAAAGAATAACATCTCTATTATCTATCAACGTTCACTATCATACTTTAATGCAATGGCATTTATGTACTTTACATGTGGTGTGTACTAAACTAAATTAGAACATTTTCGAAAGCATTGACCACATTAGGCCCGTCGCACGTATCAAATTTTTTTATGAGGACAGTGTAGCCTAGTGGACAGCGTATTTGGTTCCGCAGTCTCTAGACTAGACTGTCGTGGGTTCGAATCCCACCTGCGCTCATGGATGTTTTGTGATATTTATTAGCTTTAAGAAAGTTGTTATTTAGTGTAGTTGAAAGACGCTAATGACTTGAGATGTCGACACGTCTATAATCTACAATAAATAAAATAAAAAATTTTACATATGGTGTTACATGGACGACCCCTGAGAAATTAATTATAATTTTAGTGTCGAAGGAAATAGAAGTAAATTTTCAAAAACCACTTATTTCCAAGAATAAAATGGCGTTATAAATTCTTCTCGATGACAGAAAACCAACTATTATAGACTCAACTATTATAGACTCTATAATATATTATGCGTATGTGAACTAAAAATTATTTTATGTCAAAAAATTGTAAACTATAAAATTTCAGCATTCAACTTAGTTTAGCGCGACCCAAGGTTAGTAGAGTATAGGTTGCCTCATTCCGATAGATAGTAGTGGGGGGATGACGTCACTCAGAATATACCATGCTTGCTCACTTCAATAGAAAAGATCAGACGATGGACGCTGCTAATTTTTGGAAATAAAAGTCACAGTAACCATGGTAGTGTGATATGTTTTTTCAATACCTAATAGAAACATGATTCTTCTGTTAGTGAAAAAAATATGATAAGTTGTCAATTTTGCGATAGCTGTTAAGTGTTATGGTGTTTTGTGGTTATTTTTAATATTTTGTGAATATAAAAGATAAAATAATTAATTTATCAATTTGTTAGTTAATTCTATTCGTTTCTTAAATTTAAAAAAATAGGTAATTAACAAGATCTGCCATTTCTTGAGCATTATTTAATTTTTTGTTTGTTTATATTATAGATATTAAAACCTAAATTTTGCAATAAAAATAAAAATTATCCTATTTTTTAACATCTATTCTTCTATTTATTGTTTCCTGCCAATTTTAAGAAAAAATCTGCACGAAGCACCTAATATAAATAAGCATAATCTTCTACAATTTTTGTACTTGATTTAAACTAAATTCTAGCTGACGTCATTCCCGCGCTTACGCTGATTGGTCAGATGGAATGAGGCAACCTGTACTCTAATAACCTTGAGCGCGACCTACATAAATCAATTACATGTTGACATAATATTATAAAGATCTTTTTGGTGATATTTTTTAATATTGTAGATCTTTATATAAAATGAATAATAAATAAATAAAACACAACAAAATTTGATTTTATCAAGACGAGTCTAAAATAGGTCTGATGACAACGAGATTATAATTTTGAATTACTTGTTTGTTTCAAAAGCGTAGCTAATAGAAACTGCCAAAACAAAACAATGTTGTGGTCGACAATGTAGAGTATTAATGTTGACTCAAAAAGACATAACAATATGATGCAAAATTTGTGAATAAAATATGTTCTCGTGTTCGCTAAAATAACTATACGGATACACTGAATGTGGTATTTTTCCAGGGAACTTTTGAGTTATGGATCATATATTATTATGACAAAAATTAGCTTACCAGCTAATAGTAATAATGTTTTTCACAGCGCCGCTATTGAAAATTCGATTTTCGGTACCTGTTTAGCGGGTTGAAACTGAGCGTTTTCATCCCTAGGGATGAACATTTTCAGGTCGGTTCTCTGTATTTTTTAACGTTGTTAAGAGGGAGACAGAGCGATTGGATCCGCATATAATATTCATAAACGTCAAAATGACAGACATCACCCCACATAAATCCGACAGATTTAATATTTTTGCGACTTTTTTGCACGCCCAAATTGTAGGTACCTCAAATCAAATTGTCAATAGAGTTGTTGTGAAAAATAATATACAATTACTCGGTATGAAACTTAGCGTTTGCAACATGTGCAGTTGCATGCCCTCGTACCTCGGGCAGCAAACTTCACACTCGTTACAAACGCCAAATTTCTCACCTTGTAATGCAATATTATTTATTGTTTAAAGAGCGTTGCTATTTAGAAGAGTCCTGCACTTTCGCATGTCATTACAAATTCATGATCCAAGTCACCTGATAGTCGGTACTATGATAATCGATTCGTGTTGACTTTCCGCTACGTCATTGGACAGGTACAAGAGTTGGGGCGAATGTTTCAACATCAGATCATGTACAGTTGACCGTACAAAACATTCATCATGCTGAGCATTGCATCCGGAACACGATTTGATTTGTGCAATTGGCCTAGCCTAGTCAATCCGATACAAAATACATAAAACATAAACCAATATAGCCATATCATGATTGGTGCTTGTAAAACTAAATTATAATATCAGGCTATTGCAATGGGGTACTGATAGCTCTCTTACGATAATATTATACCGCAGGTACTGTTGATATGCGCCTCTTCTATCTGTACCAGGCCTCTATACAGTGTATCTTTATTATATAAACTAGTTTTACACCGTGCTTTCGCTCGCGGAAACGCTAGTTTTGCACACAGATGTTTTTTGCGTTAAAGTTGGTTCTTATTGAAACCCTATCTTCCCTAGAGCGTATCCGCTAAAAGCACCCTGCACTTTTATAGACGTTATTTTGCAATCAGCACCACTTTTGCTTATCTTTCGGCCCAAAAAGCATTTTCCAAGGGACGAAAAGACATTATTTTTGATATGTGAATGTGCGACTTTCGTCTTCGATAACAAGACAGTATGAACCGTGTCACGTTCGGTGCACGTATTACAAAAAAAAGATTATTGCGAACTTGTATTTAGATTTTAGAACTAGGTACCTACGTTGGTACAATGTATTTTAGATGTACATATTATCATTATTAGTGTAATATAGGGGAATTGTATTGGATGTGGTTTTGAATACAGTGGTCAAACATAACACTAATGATGTGTGAAGTCTTCATTCTTTTGTTATTATGATAGCAATACCCTGCTATTTAGGTGTAGTATATTATCTGTGACCATCAGGCAAAAATGCTTATGTCGAATAAAAGAAGAGTAATGACGATTCAGTTATCCAGTTCATTTAATGAATCAGTTCCTCATTTCAACTGCTGCCATAAAAAACTAGACAAATACTTTGATTCTCCCACGAGAATCTCTACCCCTGTGAAGCGAAGTCAGGCTTAAAATCACTTGGAAATAGTTTGCATTAACGGTATCACATAAATAAACTCTCAATCCAACCTATTTATATGTTTAACCCTACGTTTTGACATTTGCATTAACGGTGTCACAACGCGTGCGAGACGCATTTTAAAACTGACATATCTTTTTTATTTGTCAATCGATTGACAAATAAAATAAATATGTCAGTTTTCAAGCTTATCTCAATACATCACTGAAAACCACATCCAAATTGTTTTAGCTATTGTAGAGATTAGCGTGCACAAAGAAGCGTTTACGATTTTATTGTTAAGTATGTATAAATAAATTGACATATTATACAGAATGAGAAAATAAAATCTATCTATTAGGTACTTAGGTATAGGAGATTTACACCGTTGCAGCTTTTCGTCAGATGAATCCAAATCACTATCCCGTGCGTAAGGATTAGGGAAGTTTCACTTAAAAAAACAAAACAAAACGGAAAATTCAATATAAGCGGTTTTTCTTTTTGACCACAGACACAGATGTAGCATAGGTGTTAACTACCCTAATACAAGTTGAACTGCACGGCACCACATCATACAGACTCGACAGTCGACCCTGTCTGACGAGTATTCATCATTGTCAAGTTTTTTTTATGTATAACCGAAATCATTCTGACATTATTTTTGTGAAGAATATTAAGTCATAGATTTTGATGAGAACACTACCTGATCACTGATCAGATAATACACACATATTTGAAATTATACTTGCCCCTGTTTTTTTTACAATTTGCTGCACGTTTCGGGACTGGAGCGTTAAAAAAATTGTAGTCTAGCCAAATTAGAATTTCATATTCGAAGTGGGTTCCTACTAACAAATTTATTTTTCCAAGTTATATATACTAGGCCTCCACAAATACCAAATTTTGCATAAAGGGATAACAGAAAGTTTTGAACGTAATGATCATAATAATATATACTCGTATTATAGATAATATTTTTTTTACATAATAATTAAACAGTCTACGTTCGATAGTATTTCAATTAGTAATTGTAAACGACACTCAAATGAGCGATGGTGAATTGTTTATACGCAGCGCTTGAGTCAAGCGAGGACCTTTATAGTTGGTCGATTCTTAGAACGGCTTAGAAAAGTACAGGACTGAACAGAGTTAACAACAGTCCGGAGGCCTCCACAAAAATGCATTTCTGAGTAAGTAAACCAAAGTCACTATGTAATAACTAAAAAGTAAAGAGCCTCAACCGATTCAGCTGCCCAGGGGCCTCCGCGACCCTAAATCCGGCACTGACGAAACAGCATTTAAATTTTAAATTGAAAAAAAGACAGTTAAATACGTAGATTTTTCTATACATAATAAAAATAGAGATAAACACACGCACATGACATAATGTGCGGTGGCACAACGAAATGTCGTTTATTAAAATATCTAACAATAAATAATTGCTATTCATTGGTCTGTCACAACAGTAAAACATGATGTGACGATGACGACGACTATCGTCAGTCCGGTTATTTGCTGGCGAGTGGCCGAGTGCTTGTTATCCGACGTGAGAATGTGTTGGTGCATATTATGTATCTTTCAGAACGTGCTTTCCACAGCATCCGTAGGACACCTGAGATAATAAATGACAGTCACCAACAATAGGTGCGTAACAATACGTAAAGAGTTGCGCGTGTATTGATAATAACTACGCAATGTTATGTATTCAGCAACATTTTACACAAAAATATGGTACCGATAAATAAGCATTTGTGCTCAAAAATAACAACTGTTCAAAATAATTAAATTGTACTGTATTCATGAGTCATGGTTATAGAGCGAGCTCTTTTAACTGGTTACGCATTCATGACAGATTTAGATGAGGTAAAGAATAATATTGAAATGTTTAATTATTTAAGTATGTATTAAAATGTTCACTGTGACATTTTTCTATATTAAAGATTAGCTGTACCCGCGACTTCATCAGCCCGGCGTTTTGGAATTTGATGGCACGTGCAATCACTCTGAAATTTTAACAATTGCTAGATATTACTGTAAGATATTCAAATCTCATCAAATTTCTAAGAAAAGTGTTTCATGGGTGAACTACAACGTTATTGGTGAGTAGCAAAAATATTATTGTTTGCGACGTATAAGTATTGGTGAGGAACAGAAACAAAAAGGTTTTATATTTTTATTCCATGAGCCAACTGGAGATATTGCTTCTTGACTACCCCCCGGGAACTCCTTGGGTTTTTTCAAAACTGAAAATAAATTATAGGTACTGTTCCGCCGTAATAATATCCTTGATGTATCGACCGCGGATTTTCGTTTACCAATAAACTACCATTTCTGGATTTTTCCGAGACAAATAAATATGGCATGTTGTAGTGTTCTTAATAAGATATCGATTTATGAAATATAATCAAAATCGTTGGAGCTGTTTTCGATAAAATCGCAACTTTTGGTTCATCAGTAAATTACCTTTATTAACTGTGGATAAGTATCTGCAAATAAATGAAACCCTAAGTTTAAAATTAAGTTTTCATCCATGTCAGCCAGGCCTCTGCACTGGAGTCTGGAACTGGGTCTCCAGTCGATTTTTTTTATTATCTAGGACTTACATCATGGTCCACAGGCTAGGATCCTTGGTGGGCCCCCGTACTACCACTTCGATTTTTGTCTTCTGTTTGTCTTATAGTTGACCGACGCGCCACGGCGGGCTCTCCCTAATCCCGAGCCCCCAGGTTAGAGTCCTGTCAGCCCACTCCTTGTGGGGATCATGACATACATTTTCCAAGTTAAATTTTGACAAAAATTTCAGAAAAATATGGCTTAAAAAACTATAATTTCTAATTGTAAGTATGAAAAAACATTTTCACAACGTCGCTTTTGAAAATTCGATTTTCGGTACCTGTTTAGCGGGTTGAAACTGAGAGTTTCATCCCTCGGGTTAAAAAAGAGATAGAGCGATTGAGTCGCCCCAATTTCAATTCGAATATAAAATCGTCAAAATGACAGACATAGCCCCAAATAAATTTCACTGCATGGATCTGACCAGATCTAATATTTTTGCGGCTTTTTTGCGCGTCCAAATTGCAGGTACCTCAAATCGAATTGTCAATAGATAAATAAATTATATGCATAACGAAACACAGCAAATGCTCGTTCCTCGGGCAGCAAACTTCACATTAGTTGCAACGCTGTGTTTCGTTTTTTGTAATGCAATATACTATTGCATGGACCTAAAAATTGTTGTATGTTTAGTAATTTTACATACTTAATTTACATTAATTTTTGGCCCGCAACGACGATATTCCTGCGAAACCAACTGAATACCGTTCTATACATATACATTTATATAGGTAGGTACAATGAAGTTATTGTAAGCGATTAGCTCCAGTGCATATCGGCGACCCTTGTTATGAAACACGGCTTGCAAAACAAACAGAGCGGTTAAGTGATGCTTGCTATTTTACTTTCAGCCCACGCAACACTTCCCAAAGCCTTTATAGCTGACAGCTAATACGTACAGTTGGTGTAACTTGGTTGTTCATCTTTCATAATGGAAATGTGTAGCAGCACAGCTAAAAGGATTAATAATTACCACAGTCTGGATAAAAAGTTTGAACAATATAACTGTCATTGTAAAACATATAACTGTAGTGCAGTTACATTACTGAATAGCTTTTGACGGCGGCTTCATAGTTTATTCTTGTGAACGCTGATTTAAACCGTAGATTTGACGAGAAAACCCTGGTAAAAAGTGCGCTGTATTGGGAAAGTACGGTTTTGCGCTCAGATCGATCCGAATGCAGGATAGAGATCTTTCAGAACATATAAAATAATCTTAAATTAATGTAAATTCAAACGCATTAGAGCGCTCGGATCGATCTGATCGCAAAACCGAACTTCATTGTTAGTTTGTGTACTAATTGTTAATGTACTGTGTTTGAACAAATTCGATTTAACAGTTTTTAAGTGCCGATACAGACAGAAAGACAACATTTTTGGAAAATTATTCTCTTATTTAAACCTTAAAACCAGTAAGAAACGAAATTACTCACTGACGTTCTATTATCATTTTGTATGTGGAAATCCTACAGCTCTGCGTACAAATATAGTATAGATTTTGGTTATTTAGACATATTTGGACTTGAAAACTTTTAATAAAAAAGCCATTTCAAAAAATGATTTATAAAATTATAACTATACTAGTTTTGTCTTAGCAAGGACATTATCAGATGATATTAAAAAAATAAAACAATTTCGGATATCACAAAAATGTCACGAAACCCATTACGTTCAGTTGACAATTTTTTCAAGGAATTAGGGCGAATCTAGTTATGATTTTAAAATTTGTTTCCTATGTGTCAATAAATTAAAATCTCGATATGAGTTTCGCTAACCAAGTTAGCATCGTCAAGAAGATGATCATACCATTTGCAAGTATCTATATACTATCAGAATGAGTATGTCAATAGATAGACATAATCTTGATTTGGGAATGATTTGGCCATGAAGTAGATTATACGGAAGGACGATGACGTCAACATAATATCTGTAAGATCTTTTCATTACGGGTTCCATGACTCATCAATTAATCCACATAATTGGTAGATAGTAAGAGAGTATACAACGCGTAGATAATATTAATAACTAATAATGCAGAAAAAGGATTTTAACTCACTAATCTCTCGTGCATAAATTATTCTTTGTAATATAAATATAGGCTTGTTTTCATTTTATCATACTGATTTTGTCGTGCACATTGTATTGTATTAAATCTATGAATTATGACAAAATTTGTTATTAATTTTCATAAAACACAGCTAATTGTTTGAAGTTATATACTTTTCTAGAATGGAATAGAAGGCAAAAGAATAACAAAATTTAGTTGCTAAGTTCTTTAATGACTAACGTTTCAAGTTTCAACACTCTTTGTCTTCTTCAAGACCTTAAGAGTATTCTCTACCGGAAATTGCCCCCTTCACTCTTCATCTCAAATCCTTTCCCTTCACCTATATACCGTTACAGCTCTCCCGATGCTATTTTTAAAGCTAAAGGATTCGGGTAAACGCCAAATGAAAGATCCTACAGGCGAATTTTTTACAAAAAGTTTTGGCTACGTGTGAAAGATTACGTAATTTTTAAAAAGTTGTAAGTTTTTCCAGAATATTTTTTTTACAATTTTTCGCCTGAAAGATCTGTAGTCTGATTTTTGGTACTTCATTTGGCGTCTACCCGAACCCGTTAACTTTAAAAATAGCTTCGGAAGAGCTGTAACAGTTTTTAAGCTAGGGGAAATGATTTGAGATGAAGAGTGCAGGGGGAAACTTCCGGTAGAGAATACTCTTAAAAATAGTTTTTTTCATATCCATTGTCTATTTAATTACCTCATTCTGTAATATTATTATGTTTTCTACGGTTTTTATATATTAATTTCCCTTTTTTGTTAAAAATAATTGATAACATTTATGTGGTCATCACTGACAACAATAAAAATGGCAAACATTAAAATTAATTTACTACAATTAATTATAAATGGTGAGTTGAAACACAATATCGTTTGTGAACGTGTAACGCTGAAGGTGGTATTGTTGAACACGATAATTCATAGAGTCATAAACGACTTTTATACGGTACAAGAGCTACAAATTTATCGATTATTTTATCGACACATTTCCTTAATTAATGCGTAATAAAATTCATATTTTACTAATCGTTAGTATGGACTATACTTGCTTTATTAATATAATTATCTTTTGCTCCAGCCGTTTTCGAATGATGCTATAGTAAAATAAAAATATGCAAAACAACTTTTAAGTTAAACGGTTTTATAAATGTACTAAAAAAATAATATTTAGTTTAGGTTCATAAGTATAAAAGCGTGGGTCGTAAACTCTATGATAATTTATTACAGTCACGACCCACGCTTTTATACTTATGAACCTAAATTAAATATTATTTTTTCTTTTTAATACATTTATAAAAACGTATAGGTAACTTAAAAGTTTTTTTACCTATTTTTATTTTTAATTTTTTAGTGTGCTTTATTTGCTTAGTCTGATTTTATTACATTTATCCGATCCACTGAAACGTTACCGGAGCAAGACCTTTTGCCTGTGAAAATTCAAAAATGCGATTTGCACCCGGACAGGAGCCGGGTCGGTCAACTAGTTACCATAATATTGTATTGTCTCCGAAGCTACACATGTGTGCAAAATTTCAACTTAATCGGATCACAAGATTTGAAACAAAAAAAAAATATAAGTATACGGGGTCAAGCTAAATAAAACCGTTTAAAAACAATATTCTCTGTCTTTGCTGTCGCGCAGTCGGGTAAAAATAGACAGATATACAGTGAGACAAATATTCTCTGGAAGCGCAGTTCTCATGATTATGTGTCTTACAAAATACCCGAAAGGCGAAAACACCAAATAAACCGCAAGAAAATGAAATTACAGACAAATTGATTTTTGTCTGTTTGTAACAGCGCTACTTGAGAACTGGACCGATTTTGACTTAAGTTAATATCAACTGGGACCAGAACGTATAGAGTATTTTTATCTTCAGATTCCTTTCAAAACTGGAATTAATGCGAGCAAAGCCGAAGATAAAGGCTAGTAACAATATTATAAATCACCTATAGCTGAAGCCGATAGTAAAGTGACGATTCAAGATCTTCGATCATTAATCATTTTTAAAAACCTATCTTTATTAAGTTGATTGCTGGAGTGAAAGGTGTTATTAAAAATTGTGCTCGAACCATTATTTTACAGTTTTTAATATCAATATCAATATTATATCAGTATCAGTATTCAGTTCATAAAAACTATTGTAAATAACAGGATATTTTAATTCTACGTATCTGTTTTCGATATTAATTAACTCTTTTGTATATAAATTATATGACAGCTTATTTTATAAAATGTGCATTTCATCGATATATTAATCTAAACTTATGTATAAAAACTATAACGGGATCTTTGTCTATAATATCGTCTTCTTGCTGGTCTTTTTAGGGTTCCGTTCCTTCCGTGCTCAAAGGGTCCAACGGAGTCTTCTTGTTATCGCCACAATGCCCGTCCATCCGTCTATCACAGGTTTCCAGGTCACAAACGGGATAAGATAGAAAGTCGAAATTTTCATAAATTATGCATGTGTTGCTTTTCATCCAAAATTGAAAATCTTGTTTAAGAATTTGAGAATTTTACTATTCATGGCCCTTCTTATAACAAAATTTTCGTATTTTTTTAAACACGGTTTTAAATTTTCGATTAAAGCAATATTTACATAATCTATGGGTGGTATCGTAAAACATGAAATTCGGAACGAAAATGCAAATTTTGGATTTTACTTTGAGATGTTGATAATATTTATTCGATTAAAAATTTTCGTGCGCCGCGGCAGCTTCGTGGATTTTAAGCAGTGTATTGTTTCGTACCTAATGGATGTTTCAGCATAGTGAAAACCCTAAATCACTGTTTTTGCTTTAAAAAAAGGCATTGTTTCTTATTTTTACTAAAAAAAATTGTAAGCCCGACACTACATTTTTCTACAAACATATCTATTTAATTTTTTCGTACACTGTTATACAATGCTAAAGTAGCATAAAATGTAGACTTTGGAGTTTTGCCGTAACCAAAACATCCAATTAAATTTTAAAATGTGTAGAGGTTTTAATTTAAACTGGTTTCAGTTATATTGTTATGTTTATGTTGTGTCACATAGACTCACAATTTTTTTAACAGTAACTTGCATACCGTGAGAATTCGAGAAAACGTCATTGATGTGAATACATTTTAAAAATTATTATTTTACTGCAAGTATATTATCAGCGTAATTAATTTGAAAATAGTCAATAACTTATTTTTTGATAAATTGTAAAAATTTAGTAACTTGAGTTGTGTCATTTGACCGGGACTCGTTCTATTTGAACAACTCCAGTGGTGGAATGGGTCAAATCGAATTCGACTTACTCCGATCCCGAATCCGAACCCAGAAATGCGATGTATTGGCTGTTGTTGTTTTTATTATGTCATCAATTTGGCGTTAAATGTCTATGTATGTAACAAAAGCAAATAAAAGAAAACCAAATTTAATCAATTGAATAAAAAATAAAAACGACGGAAGAGTGCGCGTAAAACTCGCGCCTTGAGAGTCCCGTACCGTTATAACTCATATTTTAGTTGAATATCCCCTGTATGAGACATTTAGAATTGAAGCGGACCTAGCAACAGACCTCAGCACCATCCTAGATAACTCTGAAAAAAATACAGACAAGTTATTAACATTTTTGGAATCATCACAGATATTAATAAAATTATAATAGATATTTACCTTACTTATCGCTACATAATACCATGTCATATTAATTATGTACTTACCTTCACAGATGCGATTTATTTGAAATACTTCTATATTTAAAATGCAAATACAAAATGCAAAATACCTATTATAAATATATAAATATAAATAAAAATATCTGAAATTTTGTAAAAAGGTATTTTATTTTGAAAAAGTATTTTGAAAATACCTATTTTGCATTTAGCATTTGAAATTCAAAACGCATTACTATTTGGTATTTTGCATTTGAAATAGTAAGTCTGAAAAGTATTTTGCATTTTGTATTTAAATGCTTTTTTAAAACCATTTTGTACATCTCTGCTTACCTTATGTATCTTCTAGTAGTGCTAATAACCCTAGGGTTGAAGCACATATTTTATGTTTTTGTTGTTTGCTAAATAAAAAAAAATTAATATAGTTTACAATCATCGCGTAGGATGGCGCCACTTTCGCTTACTTTTGACACTATATAGGTTTTGTTGAGTAAGTGTAAAATCTATAAGACCTAGGATTTTAACGTTATTATAGTTTTCCTGTAATCTTTAAGTAGGTAAGGCATTATATATTCCTCGATTTTTTTAAAATTTTAGGTCCAGTAATTTCGAAAATATGGGGGAAGATGCTCTATGTTCGTATATTGTTCAGAATATCATTTTAAATATGCTATTTAAAATTATGAAACAAATATGTTTATATTTCTCATAAACAAGCCCTTTTAAATGATAGGTACCCCAAATTAAAAAAAAAATCGAGTACTTACTTAATTTGCCCCCTCTTTATTTCTTATATGAATTTTTTAGAGTTTTAACTAGTGCAAAATATGTGGGTCAATAAGATGTACTAATGTACCAAATTTCAAGTTTCTACGTCGCATGGTTTCTGAGAAATTCTGCCGTGACAGACGGACGGACGAACGGACTGCACGTGAGTGATCTTATAAGGGTTTTGTTTTTTTCCTTTTGAGGTACGGAATCCTAAAAAGGTCATCGAATTGGTACGACGCGGCGGTTATGTGTCAAATCCCTAATATGACACGGCGGTATTCGCTTAAACTATTCAGATCTATGAGTTCGACGAGTTCATAGGTGAATTAAAATATAAGATACCTATATATTTGAAGGAACCTAATCCTTCTTTGGCGCTATACCGACCCACTCTAGACTAAATTCGTCGAAATCTCGAATTCGATTTTTTTGCCATTACGAAAATAAGAACCCACTCTTTTGAAAAATATTTAAAATGTATAGCCAACATAAACTGTGATAAGTTGGTTTATGTAATACTATATAATGTATGTATATGCGAAGAAAATCTCTGTAAACTTCACCGCCAACAGAAGATTTGCAAGTTTTATAAGAACGTTGATAAAGAGAATATATATACATATATTGTACATACAAAAGGATATAAGCTTTGAAATTCTTAAAAAAAGTTCTGAAGTTGTATTTGCCGTATGTTGGCAGTGGTGAGGAAATGCTTAATGATTAGCAAACATAAAATGTCTAAACTAGAATGGAATTGGGAGCAAAATTCCCTTGAGATAAACTTATCGAACTTTGTTCGTTTTAGATGTTTTTTTATGCAGCAGGACAATATTAATGTTCATATATCATCAAAATTAGTATACTTTTTATTCCTACCTTTATATACTCCGGTAAGAAGGTTACGAGGTATTAAAATTTTTTTGATACTCTATATAGGAATCTTGACCCTCTTCTGCTTGATGCCTATGTCCAAGTGTGTAGATGTGTGTGCTGCGTGTCTATGTAATACAATTTTTCTCCTTCAATATCGTAAAAACGGAACAACATACATGCATGTGTTTTTTTGTTCTAATTATCTTTGTCAGCATTTTTTAGTGTATTTTTCATACCTATTATTATTGGCGTCGGTTGGATGGAAGGACTGAGATTTAACATAAATTCGATAAGATTTTGAGCAAAATAGGTCCAACAGATGCTGACAACACATGTTAGCATAAATAAAAAAAATATTAATAATAAGTATTTAAATTTCATATGATTAAAATCTCTTATTCATATTGTCTCTCAAAAATGTAGATATAAAGGAGAAAAAGTGTCTTCTAAAAAAATTGTGAGGAAATTACTTTAATAGTACCTATTGATTGTGATTTAGACCGAAATTCTGGAAATACGTTTTCTAATCTAGACTAGGTGTCATCTAAAATTATCTAAAAAAGCAAGAAAATGAAATAGAGGTCCTGTTACAATTTTACATATTAGTATTGAATATTGATTATTCTTCACTTATTACAGTCAATTATTGAGTGTTATTTTAATTTTGTAGTTCAGCTCCCAAACTCATAGTTTCTTTCTCTGCGCCAATTATCTTTCGGTACATTTAATGCAAAAAGTATATACATATTTTTATAAGAAGGAAACATTGTTGGATTATTCACGCCTGCGAAATGCGAATATCTCCGATTAACATAATCCATATACACAGACATATTTGTTATTTTAATTCACATAAAAAAGAATGTTATTTTAAGCAAATTACGTTGTGAGTCAATAAGAGCTTAAAAGATTATAATTTAATTATTATTCTGAAATACTACAGGTTACAGAGTTTCAATATTATGCAAATACTAAATACTGGTCACCTTGCAAAACTTTGCTGATAAAATAAGACGATATCAATTTGTATTGATATCATCTTATTCTTATTTTATCAGCAAAACTCGTAACTTTGTATAATTGTTGATATTTTTTAACGAAATTTCGACATAGATGTATTTATAAGGACTTCTAGACTCCTCAGTCAGTTTGTTTGTTACGTGTAAACTAAAATGGGGCTAAAAAGCAGCAAAAAAAACGACATCGACGTGAGCAAAACGGAATGCCACGGGTAAAGACTAGTTTCATAATAAATTGCTTATGGCTTGTTTAAATAATGTCACTTAAACAAATTTATATATTATTATAGTCTATTCATTTCCAAGATATTGAGTAATTTGAAAAAAAAATACATTCCAACAGTAGTGCCACTCACCTACAGCTTACAACAAAATAAATAGGTATAAATACGCTTCAGTACATTTGCAAAATTTGAAATTCTCCCGACCGACCAATCACAACTTAAGAAACAAAGGAATACGAGCTGATCACGCGCACAGGTCACTCTATCTTGAAAATGAATAGACGAAACTTTAAATATAAAATTCCTTTTATAAACGCTACTATTATTTATAAAGCCGTCAATTTTTTTAAAGCCACCAACAGCCGGTGTTATTTGAGTCTAGTACTTACCTACCAATTCATATTTTAAAATTATATTATTATTTTATAATGATAAATTGAAAATCCAAAATTGATACTTTTATCAGTTCTCAATTTAGAACCCTAGGAAGTGGGGGGGGGGCTTGTAATAGGGGAGCCATGGAAACGCCATATAAGCAACGGCATCACTACACTTCAAAAACCACCAACTATCTACGTTATGTGGGTCTAGTGTTAAGTCATATTTTTAACTTATAATTATTTTTGATAATAAATTGAAAACCAATTTATTCACAAACTCTTTTTGTTTACTAATCCGAACTTTTCGCTAATACAAACCCTCTCGGTTTTTCTTAGGTCGGATTAGCGAGCATACACTGTATTAGTAATTAGTTCGAGTCTGCATTATAGACTTATTAGTGCGCTATATAGTCTGTTCCCTTACATTATTATCCAGTGGCGGATTTACACATTTGCCGCCAATAGGCTATTCAAATTTTGCCGCCCCTACCGACCTCTACAATTCGATACCCTAGTTCACAATCATATTAATTAAATTTTTTTTGTCAATGAAATTGTAACTTTATAATTTGTGCACCGTATCATTAATTAATTGTAGATTATAGACGCGTCGACAACTCAGGTTATTAGCGTCTTGAACACAACAAATAATTCATGTGTGTATTAGAATCCGCCAACCGGCATACACAAGCCGACTGGTACGAGCTCGGGTCCCTGGGAGCGCTAATTCCCAAAGAACATTGAAATGCAATTTGCGATAGCAACCACATTCTAATGTCCCCCCTGGGGGGTGTGCACCGTATCGATCGTCCTAATTACACCACCTTTTTCCCGTAATTAGTATGATTGTGAACTAGGGGATTAATAAAAGCTCAATCATGTACTACTAATAACGCGGGGACCTAATAACATTTAGGTACCTATATAAAAATGAATCTTTTTAATTTCTGTAAGACAAAAAAAAATTTTGACCCCAAATTTGCCGCCCCTAAAATCTGCCGCCCTAGGCTCCAGCCTACTCAGCCTGCTGGTAAATCCGCCACTGTTATTATCTTTAGAACAATTTGTAAAGTATAGACATTACATATTATATATACATGCGGTGTAGACAGATATTGAATCAGATTTATATTATGGCTTATTAAGTTTTCAAATAAGATGTTTTCATTCCGATAAGATAGATTATTAAATATCTTCTTTTATATACAATAAATTTTTGAAAAAGACGTTTGTATAGAATGATTAGGCATCCTGTGGCGACGCTTTTGTACAAACGTCAGAAGAACAGCAAGGCTTCGTGAAGGAGATGATGGATTAACAGATGCAGTGTGTATTGTGCTGGTTAAACATGTACAGTGTACTTGCCTACACCTACACTTATAAAAATGAAATACAAATAATAATTTATTATGTAACTAGTTCTTTCTCTCAGTTGTTGAAGTGTAACTTCTTATGCGAGTTCCGTGCAACTCAGAAAGTAACAAATAAAAAAATTTTGCATTAAATTCAATTTATTTTTTGAAATTATTTTTAAATCGTTTTTAAATAAAATTTCTTATTCTAAAAATTCCAAAATATTTACATTATAAAAAAACCCCTAAAAATAAGACCTAGGGCCGCCCGGGATTCGAACCGTCTAACTACGCTTTCGAGGCCACTACAGGTATACCACTACACCACCGTCGCTTTAATTCTCTCAGCGGCGAAATTTGTCGTTGCTTTCGTCGTCTTATATTCAAAAGTATGACGTCTTATAATTTACAGAAAACATTTTTTTTCACAAACTATCTATTAGACTGACAAAAATTCTGGCAATTTTCCTGTGATCTATAATAACAATTAATATGTACTAACCCTATAAAACGTCCAATTTTTTAAGTTAAGAACCTAGATCAGGGGGAATTGTGTTTTTTCGCACATTTAAACCTATATCTTTATAACCAATTCACCAAAAAATTTGAAAAAAATATGCTTGGAATCCACAAAAGTACCTAGCTTTTTATTACAAGCTTTTATTTAACTTACAGTGTATGTTATTTTGTGTTTGTTTGTGTGTTTGTTTGTTTAGGTCAAAACTTGCAAGTCAATTTTGAACGACTTTCACGTATCCGATCGATTTGAAATTTTGTACACATTTATGTATTCCCGATGACAATACATGAATAAATCGTTTTTAGAAATAAATTCAACCCCTAAGGGGTTCAAACGGGGATGTAGGGTTTTTTTGACTAATCAACGCTCAGGCCAAATCGCTGAAGCTATAGAAACTTGAAATTTGGACAGTTGGTTCTTTTACTGACGTAAGCATCCACTAAGAAAGGATTTTTCGAAATTCAACCCCTACGGGTGTCAAAAGGGGGTAAAATTTTGAAAGACTAAAATGTACAAAATAAATATTAGTAAAAAAACTTTTTAGAGACAAGCTTTTATTTAAATGCATCAAAAAGGAAAAAATCAATTTTTAATAATTATGAACCTAAATTATCAAAAATTATTTTTTCCTTTTTAGTGCATTTAAATAAAAGCTTGTCTCTAAAAAGTTTTTTTACTAATATTTATTATTTTTATTTTTTATTTACATTCACTCTATAGACCTACGGTCCACTTACAGAGTGACAAATTAAGCGCACACAAGCAATAATACCACACAAAAAAAATATAAATACAAAATAAGATTCCAACGATAGTACTCCACACGATACGATAAATTCAACTTTCTTAGGGGGTCAAACTTACCCCCATTAAAAATATTTGAAAAAATATTTCAAAACCTTTGATGATCGAATTATGTGCCATCATGCCAAATCTTCAAATTCCTACGTCACGCAGTTTTCGAGAAAAATGTCTGTGACAGACAGACGGACGCAAAAATGATTTTATAATGGCTCCGTTTTTCCTTACAAAGTACAAAAACAGGGTGCGTGTAAATCTCACGCGTCTAAAGTGGAACTTCATGGGTAACCGTTTGTATTATATTATGTAAACACCAAGTAAATACAAAACAACATCACCTAATATAATATGTTGGCTCTGATCTTATGGATAATTTATATAGTTAATTAACACGCTTATATTAGCTTCACCTGTATGTTTGCGTGCTTGTGTGCTTGCTTGCTTGTTTGTCAGTTTGTAACCGACTTCTTTGAACTTGATTTTGACCAACTTTGAACGGTCAGATTTAGTTTAAACTTTGTCGACTTATCAAGGACCGACGACAATACAATAATTCCATAAGTTTGTCCCATTATCCTGACCAGGATCTCCAGGACTAAAAAAAAAGCAAAAAACTTCAGATTGAACTGAAACTTTGCACACTTATCAAGGACCGATTACAATACAATAATTCCATAAGTTTGTCCCATTATCCTGACCAGGATCTCCAGGACTAAAAAAAAAAAGCAAAAAACTTCAGGTTGAACTGAAACTTTGCACACTTATCAAGGACCGCATTACAATAATTCCATAAGTTTGTCCCATTATCCTGACCAGGATCTCCAGGACTAAAAAGCAAAAATAAATTATAATTTAAAAAAACTAAAAAACACGCTTTAATGAACTAAAAAGTAAAAAATAATTAATTTTATTGTAAAAAAGCGTGGGGTGCTTTGTATCATAATTTCATACTACCCCACGCTTTTTTACAATAAAATTAATTATTTTTTACTTTTTAGTTCATTTCATACTAATTATCATAGATGGTTATAACTTATACCTACACTAACGTGTCGCTTTTCGTTACGTTACGCTGTTGAACGAAATTACTCCCATCGCGGCTAAAGAAACTTCGCTTCAAAATGAATTGAATGGCCAGACAACTCTCGCCTTAAAAAAAAATTAAAATGATGCTCTAAATACGGAAATAGTATGTAAAATCAATGGGTATGTAAATAATATGTAGGATGTATAAGCTTTAACAACATTATGTAGATAGGTACATATGGATGCAATGTGTGCGCCCTGTTATAGAATATACAGAGATACAGGGAGGCCACCAGTCAGTGACTGATTATACTGCGGCCAATTACACCCGCCAGATCATGTTTACATAAGTAATCACTGAGACTGGTTCTGGCTGCCAACCTGCCGAGTTGACATAACGTCGACACTACACAGTCAACTAACTCACCCACCGCCACCACCGTCGTTGCCGCCATCATCAACTGGCGGACAAAACGAAAATCTCACCGTGCGTTGTGTGGCGGAATTAAGTGTTCACAGCGCTCACCGACGCGACACGACACGATACGACACAATGTTGGGGGAACTGCTGCAAACTGTTCCAAATCAAAAGCACGCTTTAAGCACACCCGGCATGTTTCCGGTCATCTCGGAAAAAGCTTGTGTGGTATGTTATAAATAACCCACTATACTTGAATATTAGCTACACTTTTAGTCAGTTTAGAAGAAGAAATCATAGTTGCAGTACCAAATCCTGCTAACAAAATAGTGTATTTGCTATAATTAACGCTATATGCGGAATTTGCCTATACAGAGTTCCCCATGTTAGACTACCCATTTTAATATACGAATAAAATCTTAATAAGTTGAGAAAAATTTTTGTGAATTGTTGAGTAAATGTAAGCTCATTTCGTCGCGAAAGTGGAAAGGTTCAGGTTAGAATCCTGACTGTGACTATGGTTGGTAAAATGATTTTTTCCAATATGTTTGGAGTCAATTATATAATTGGCTGCTTTCCAACGAAAATTTTCAATAAATAATAATAAGTGATTTTATTATTATTTTGAATCTTGATATTCTACGATTTCTCGAATCTTGTTTCTCGTCTCAGTAAAATCTCGACAATTCAATTTAGATCTCGTCTCGAAATTCAAGATGATAAAAATTATGATTCTCGTCGCGACGGCAACTCTACTACTGATCACTTATTTGACTCTTCTTGGATTCAGATATTACATAGGTCATAGATTTAGTCGAATGACAGATTTTCTTTATTGTAAAAAAAGAGATATCTTCAAATTTAATGTGCTACAAAGAATGTTGATTCTCCTGTTTATAGTGAATTTAAGCTGTGTAAAACTGACGTGCGGTTAAAAATGCGGTAGAGTGAACGAATCAGCATGAACGTTTTGCATATGGACGCCTGATGAATATTAAACGACGCTCACTGTCTTTGGTTGAACGTTGAATGCGAGGTCGTCGGTCGGTTAGATTCCCCGTCACTCGTCAGTCAGTCAGCCTGCTTGCTGCAGCCACAGAGTTTTTCTACAAACGTGTATCCTACGCTACACACATACAAATATATAGCACTCACATGCATAATGCATAAATATGGGCCGTGTAGAGGTGAAATGAACTAATCCACAAAATGATCATTCCAAAATATTGCACATTTAAGTTCTATTTCAATGGTTTTTTTTACCCCAACCCATGGCTTCAGGGATTAACCCATGTGCCAGCACCTTATTCCTTCAAATATAAAAAATATTAAAACTGGGAAACAATAATGGATGGGTTCACGGATTTGGAATGAGGGGCAAGGAAAGCAATATAGACTCTTAAATGCGGGATCAACACAACAGTCTTTCGAATCGTGTTTCAGTCATACATTTCTATATCCCTGTTTATATTAACTTTCCCATTGGAAGTTATTGTAATGGGTCCGATTTTGCAAATGAAACATGTTGACATATATGGACGTTTTGAGGTCCCTAGAGTCCGAAACTACTGCTTTTAGAGGGATTTCTCTCTCCCTCTCTCTCGTGTGTGTGTGTGTGTATGTGTACGTACGTTTGTTCGTTCGTACGTACATACGTTCGTTCGTTCGTTCGTACGTTGGTGAACTTTTTTTCGGCTCGCGTATCTCGAGAACAAATAATTATATTAATATTATGAAGTATTAGAAATACCTTGTATTATGTCCGTCTTGTGACTTCTTGTGAATTTACACTACGCGTGTCAGCCAGTATATGAAAGATCTTTTTCTGAATCTAATATTAACTATTTTTGCCATTTATTGCAAAATGAATCTTGGTCTGAAGTATTTATGTCCGATGATGTTAATGTGAGTTTAAACAATTTCTTGAATACTTTTAAATTTTATTTCGTTTCCGCATTTCCCAGTAAAAGAAAAATTATAAAGAAAAAAAAGACCAATATGGATATCTTCAGCAATTACATACCATAAGGAAAAATTGATGGATTTATTTAAATTGTCAAAGAACGATAAAAGGTTTAGAAATCAATATATAACATATAAAAAATTCTATGAGGAGTTGCTGCGAAATTCCAAACAAAATACATTTGAAAATGAAATAAATTCCAGTAAAAATAAAGGTAAGGCATTATGGATGGCAATCAATTCTGAATTCAATTTCAAAGCTACACATTTTAATAAGCTAACGATAAAGGTAGATGATTTCGAAATAAACGATCCAGTCATGGTTAGTAATGAATTCAATAAATATTTTTCCAATTCAATTAAAAGTATATTTTCCACTATCAATAGAAACAATAATTACAAAAATGTTATATATAACAATTTCCCAAACAGCGTTTTTTTGTCTCCAGTACATGAAAAAGAAATTGAAGGAATTATTTCTGATATGAATAGTTCAGTTTCTTGTGGAACAGATGAAATTAACTGTATTATCTTAAAAAGAGCATACCAATTCATTTTATTACCTCTTACATACTTAATTAATTTATCATTTAGTAGTGGTGTTTTTCCCACTGATTTAAAGGAATCAAAAGTAATACCGATTCATAAAGGTGGTGACAAAACCAGTATGGCCAACTATAGGCCTATATCGATACCGTCTGTTTTTTCAAAAATTCTTGAATATGCCTATCTGAAACGTGCTATGTCTTTTCTATACAGTAATAAAATTATCACTGATTCACAGCATGGTTTTTGTAAATCTAGATCCACCGAAACAGCGATATATCGATTTATAAATAAAGTCTCAGAACAGTTAAACAAAAAACGTCACTGTGCAGCAATATTTTGTGACTTTTCAAAAGCATTCGATTCTAGTGGACCATGAAATATTGTTAGATAAACTGGAAAAGTATGGATTCAGAGGTGAGAGTCATTCATGGATTGCGTCATATTTGAGTAACAGATCACAAAGAGTATATGTTGGTAACCAATACTCCAATCCCAGTCAAGTAAGGTTGGGTGTGCCTCAAGGATCGGTATTAGGACCAGTCTTATTTCTTCTTTATATAAACGACATTCCAAATTGTATTAAATCAACTACTGAAGTAATAATCTATGCTGATGATACGACTGTTTTATTTACAGCGGATACAACTGAGAAACTTTATGAAAATGCATCTTTGGTCTTAGCAGACATAAAAATGTGGTGTGACAATAATAAATTAATCCTAAACGAAAGTAAAACTAAATTCATGCATTTTAAAACTTCACAATATAGAAATGACTCTGGTGTAAGAATTGGTATAAGCGGTCAACTAATAAAAACCATTGAAGACACTAAATTTCTCGGAATTACCATTCAGAACTCCTTAAAATGGGATTGTCATATCACAGTCATATGTAAAAAGTTATCTCGGTATGTGTATGTCATGAGAAAAGCTTTGCATTCATTTTCTAATAAAGATATTTTAAAGTCGATTTATTATGGTCATGTCCATCCTCTGTTAAAGTATGGTATTGTTGTGTGGGGATATAACACCTCTTCTACTCGGGTTTTTATTAAACAGAAAGCTATTATACGCACAATGTTTAAAATAAATAAATACGACTCATGCAAACCAATTTTTGTTAGTGAAAAAATTATGACAATACCTTGTATCTTCATATTTCATGTATTAGTTTATGCCCATTACAACAAATCTGATTATTCTTTGACAGAGGATGGTCACGATCATAATACTCGTCTCAAAAAGTACATAAAGCTACCTTTGGCAAGCATTGACGTTTATAAGTTTTGCCCATCGATTTTCGCAGCAACTCTGTACAACAAATTACCGGCAAGTTTAAAAGTTGACGAAATAAATGCCTTCAAAAAAAATATGAAAATACTCTTACTGGAAAATGCATTTTATAGTGTGAATGAATTTTTAGATTTCTTAAATAATTAATATCGTGTTTAACAAATTTTATTTTGACGTGTCATAAAGATCTATGTATCTCTTATTGACAATAAAATTATCTATCTATCTATCTATCTATTTATATACTGAACACCTGATTAGGTTTGCAGGAAATTTCAATTAGCGGTGTTTTTTTAATCTCTAAGGACACCCAATGGGAAGTTAGCAGTGTGGTTTTACCCACATACCAAGCCTCTTTTTAAACTTAGGTATAGCTCCGGACATGTATAGCTCTATAGGAACCATTTCTTCTATCGGAGATGTTTCCTACATTTCCTTTTAACGCATCTTAACTCATACTCCATACTCCGCCTAAATCACGAGATCTGTCGCGATTCGTCAAACCCAACAACGGTCACAGTATGAGTATTCGTTCGTTCCCGAATGAAAGTACATATGTGCTATATCGAGCGCCTGGCACGTTCGGAAATCGGATATTCTCGGCGTGACACTACGAAGCATATTCTCTGTCCGTTTAGACTTAAGAATGTGAATAATCGGTCCGCTATTCACGGACACTTATATCATTTCTTTCCTTCAACGCAAAGGTACCAGTGAAACACTGGAACGATATCATTCCTCGGACATGTTTCTCAGAAACATGTCCGCGCTCAACAAAGGAAACGTTCCATGCTTGTTCCATATTTGAAATATGCTTTGCGCAAGCTTACTGTTTATTTTACAGTTTTTTAAAATCTTTATAGCCATGGTGAAACTAATTCGTTTTTAAAAAAAAATGTCTGTTTCTTTATTTCACCTCTCGGCACCCGTGGATCGATTTTGCTTAAATTTTGCATGCGTGTTCAGAATGGTCACACCTCGAAACAAAATCGGTCCTAGCTCAAACATGGGAGAAGTGACCCGATAAAAATTAAAAAATATTTTTGAAGCTACGCTTCAATACCTAGGCGCGTTAGACGATTTCTGGTAGGGGAAAAACTTATAGGTTCGCGTCACGGTAAAACCGTCACGCTCATGTTATTAAAAGTATATCTATAGCTATGGCCAGCTGTGAAAGTAATATACTGGCGCATGCGCAGTGGCCTATGTAAAATTAATATCTGAGAGTTTTATAGAACACAAAAAAATAAAATGGCGTCAGATTTCAAAATGGCGGCCATATGTACTTTTGTAAAAATTATCCGATCTTTTTGAAAATTGATATTTAAGAGTTTTATAGGACACAAAAATATAAAATGGCGTCGGATTTCAAAATGGCGGCCATATGTACTTTTGTAAAAATTATCCGATCTATTTGAAAATTGATACTTAAGAGGTTTATAGGACACAAAAAAATAAAATGGCGTCAGATTTCAAAATGACGGTCATATGTACTTTTGTAAAAATTATCCGATCTTTTTGAAAATTGATATTTAAAAGTTTTAGGACACAAAAAAATAAAATTGCATCAAATTTCAAAATGGCGGTCAAATAATAACTTTTCAATTGTATTGTCTATAGCTTTGAAAATTTCGGTTTTATACACAATGCGTAAAAGCATAGCTTCAGTCGGGTGTCCCATGACACCTCTTGACTTTTTTTGTCTCGAAAACGATTTTATTAAATTTTAACACATGAATGTATGTCTACTTTCTTAGTACCTACTACCAGTATGAGATGGCATGACTAGTTCTTCCTAGAAAATTCAGGGAGGAAGTGAAGATGTATGACGCCTATGTACTGTATAATGTTGACTTTTATTAGCATTGTGCATGAGGGAACATAGTGACGGTCCAGTGCTACCAAAAATCTACTCTAACGAGGTGGAAAACAAACTTTTGCTTAAGGCGGTGAAAAGACAAATCTGGCCGTGCGAAGAGGGGCCATTTCCCCTCCTGAACTGCGCGCTGCCCACATTAACTTATGAATATTGTGCACATCATCGCCCGGAAATAGCATTTCTTTTAGTACAATACAGGTTACATTTGTGGGTAGTTAATGATTTAATAATAAGAATTCGACGAATCAATTTTTTCAATAAGTAGGTATACACGTCATATTAGTCATTGACTTATTCCATCACTGTGTAATATTCGCTATGTTAGTGACCTTGAGTAGGTATGGAATAGGACTTACAGCACCCATGGTGGCGAAAAGCGGAACATTTTGATGGACTTAAAACAATAAATAAATAATAAACATTTTTATTTACTCCGTGGAACATCGCAATTATAGATGAGAGTTTGAATATTAATATTGTCGCCAACCAAACCACAACAGCAATGTCCGATTAAATACATTATTTTTTAATTCGTAGGTGGCAACAGGCCCAGCTTCAGATTTTTCTCCCTGTCCAAGCAAACAAAATTTCGGTGCTTCTGATTTTTTGTTGAGTTTTCTCCCATGTCTGTATTTTACAAAATTTTATCTCGTGTGCAAAATGCCGTCTCTGCAAATATGCTGCTTCAAGCACTTGTTCGCTTTTTTGGTGCCTTGAGCCGGTCCTCCAAGATGCCTATTTATGATTGAAGTAGGTAACAGCGCGCACTGTTTAGACTTCAAAACCGTCGTCATGTGTTAAATGTATATTTAATTAATTATAACTACCGTCACCATAGCACATACCACGCTGATCAAAACATAGTATTATGATTTATGAAAAGGTAGGTACTACCAACATAATAATAAAATACACCTACCTTCGTGAAAATTAATATACAAGCCATTCGTATAAATATAGACGATCTTTTATGTTGAAAATATGGATTGAAGTCTACGCGCGCTTCAAGTGCAAGAGTCTGATTGCGTTATAATCGGATTTTAAATTTAACACCCTTTCATTTACAGATTTAAATCCCAATAGGCAATAATAAAATCATAATTTTCTGAGTGCGAACAGGAACGGAAGCAATGATTTCTTCTGGAACGTCGTTGTATATTACATGGCGAGTTACATGGATTTTTATTGTATTAAAGCAAAAAGGTTACGAAAACTCTAAAAGTAGATATTCGCAATTAAATCGAACTACATCATGGGTAATGATCTATGTGGGATGACCTTGTCCTTTTAACACGTTATTGAAGTCTCCATCCTGCTCTGATCTTTGGCGATACAACTATGAAATAGTAACGCGAACCTTACATTGCCACTATAGGAAAAGGAGGTGTAACTATGGTATAAGGCTCTGACATTCAGCAGCGGCCATATTTGCTTTCAAGGTCAACCCACTTAGAATTAATTTCAGTTACCGACTATAGAGGTCAGCAACTTTGAATTTAATCGCGAATAGTTAAAGCTTACCTATGACTGTTATCATTTATGTGCTATCATACTGTCGTGGCTTTTTGTAACGGCGTTAATACATTAAATTGTTGTCACTCACAACATAGCTTTGTTTTTAGTTTCTATGAGCTACGTTTAAAAGAAATAACGAGTTTCAAGTCCCGTTGTGAACAAATGTACCTATCGTAGTTTTCATTCGGCAACATTGCCCCAAAGCAAATTAGACCTCCGTTATAAAGACTAATGACCGCAGCTGTCGAGCGTCTGTAATTTACAATTTAATCTAATCTACACCTTTGCTCATGCACATGTGACATGTCCGCAGTAGTGTTGGTCTTTTTGAGTCAACATTAATACTCTACATTGTCGACCACAACATAGTTTTGTTTTGGCAGTTTCTAGGAGCTACGCTTTTGAAACAAACAAGTTAATCAAAATTATAATTTCGTTGTGATCAGACATATTTTAGACTCGTCTTGATTAAATCAAAACGAGTTAATCAAAATTATAATTTTGATTCAAATTTTTGTTTCAAAAGCGTAGCTCCTAGAAATTCCCAAAACAAAACAATGTTGTGGTCGACAATGTAGAGTATTAATGTTGACTCAAAAAGACACAACAGTACAATAAATTTTTGTATTAACGTCCATATACTGCATACAAGATATTACACCAGATCCTAAGTAAGAAATATAAAAAGTCTGCAAGTATTTTGGTATTTTGCGCGTTTATAGTTACTTTATAGTTCATCCTGAAATATTGTAGACTAATAATTCAATTCGGTTTCAAGTTTTTGACATTCCAGTGGTACCATAGAGTAGGTACCTAGTCTTCTTTTAAATCATTCCCACATTCAGGTAAAGATTTATAATAACCAATAAACTTTAAGGTACCTACTGTTTTGAACGTTCTCTATATTTATTACAATTTATAACAATAGATATATTAAATATAATCATAACAGTCCTATATCTGTATTTGGGAACGATTTAAAAAAGGCTAGGTACCTAATACCTATACTTCAAACCAAATGATTTTCGGAAATATTTCCTTCAATGTTACCGGAAATATTGCCTTGATCAGCGCCGACCTTAGTCATTAGGGTGCCCGGGCGAAATATTCTTCAGCCTCCTTTATTTAGCATTTTGCTCGCGAATCGCGTCTTCTTAGGGTCCTGGCGCACGAAACGACCGCCCGGGTTGCCCCTCCTCTAAATTCGGCAATGGCCTTGATTTTAAATTGCCCACAACGGCAGGGCCGGCACGTGCGCCTGGTCGGACAGGCGATCGCCTTACGGCGCCATATTTTTAGGGCGGTATATTTTTGTAGCAGCGAATTTTTCGTGCGGTATTCTACTTTTTAAAAATAATTATATTGTTCGAGTTTTCACCGATTCTTAGTTTTACCTTCTACTACTAGATAAAAGATGTCGTCCAGCCGCTCGGCGCAAATACCATAAGTTGTAAAGGGGGTATTTACAAATTACAGGCAGTCAGGCAGCGTTTATTCGTGCACTGTGTCTGTGTACGTATATATAGAATTACATTTGTTTTCTATTTGTTAAGTAAATAAAATATATCATCGGTTTATTAATTTTTTTATTATGTGGGGGTGGGGGCGGCAAAAGTTGTATTCGCCTTAGGCGGCATATTTTGACGCGCCGGCCCTGCACAACGGCAATTGTAAGTCGATAAATATTTTAAATCATTTTAGTTATTGAAATCATATCCATTCAGAATGGCATCAGACTAGGCCTGTCTGTCCGGTCATTCGCAATCGCACCTAATGACAGAAGCTCAGAGATCCTTTCTTCTATAAATATACAGTCTTCTTTTATTCGCTTTGCTAACAAGAGACGGATTAAAATCGATGATGGAGATGAAGGTCTAATGCTACACTCTAAAAAATATTTTCCATTTGTTGTTATAAATGAACTGAATTTTATTCAACAAGAAATGGAAAAAAATGTACAGAAGTAAAAGCTAATTCAATTATCAAATTATTTTATTCTATTAGCTTTTACTTGTGTCCTCGCCTACCAGCTGCTTTCGAGTGATGAAAGTTGGTACAAACATTCAAAATACTGAAAACGCATTGCAGTCTCGTCTAGATGTTATAGTGGATATTATGAACTCAAAAACAATACATCTGTTACACGCATCAAGAGCAGTGGCGCTCCAGTTCGGCTGATGACTATTGTACTACCGATTTAGGTTTACTGGCGTATAACCATAGACAATTACCATAACCATAGACAATAACAACAAGGCGTATGTATTAGCCTAGCGGCACTGACGAGAACTAATTGTGCCAACACGGCATACGGTGAATGGTCTCCAGGCGGAAATGGAGGGGATTGGATTGGGGCATTCCGGAGAACGACGTCGCGCGTTCCACACGTGTATAACTACGTAGCTAATAAAAGTGTATTTTTACGGACATAATAAAACGGTATAAGTAATTTCCGTAACACATCTTTATCGGGTTTATTGGAATCAAGCGGTTTTGTAAACATCCCGGTGGTTACATTGGGCAATAATTATTAATTCATATGGGCAATATTAACCTTTTTTGCGGTAATTAAATTAATTGTGGCAGTAAAAATCATAGGTATATTAATATACATTTGAAAGAGGTAAAATTTGTTTATTTCTTTGTTTGCTTGTCCTCGTTAATATCAGAAACTACTGAACCGATTTAAAAAAAAAACTTTAAAAACCTATACTACTTCCCAAGTGACATAAACTATAGATATATTATTACGCTACGACAAAAGGGGGATGAGGCGTGAGCGTAAATGTATAGCGCAAGTCAGGGATCTCTCACACAATCTCTGAGCTAACGTGTAACCTTGCTAAACTATATGAGGTAAAATCATAAAGTAAAGTGATATAAGAGAGATTTGTTACCAGAAGGAAAAAATAGACTTCCGGAGAAAATTCCTGATTCCCCAGAAAATTTCCTGACTTTTTCTCTTTAATTTATCTATCGAACGAAGTTTAGCACGCTTTTTCTTGTAAAAATTATTATAAGATGATTTTAAATTAAGTAGAAATCTTGCGCGGGATCGCAAGTTATGACTGCTATTTTATTTTTTCATCACATTTACGAAAATTTCAGACACGTCTGACTTCCGCCCGCATTCCGGATATAGTATTAAAATCTTGAAAAATTCGGACGCATGGCCACCCATTGGTTGCTCTTGATTTTTTCGCTGCCAGACCAAAATCTACCCGGGCCGGAAAGCTGGCAATAAATATTTACAGCGTAGTCAAGGTGAGCCTGCAAGGTTGCTCTTGTATATGTTTTGTGTACTTTACTCTTCACATCTCTCTCACACACATACACTTAGTGGTAGTTTGTGTGAAAGAGTGTATATGTGAAGATGATCGAGCAATCCGTAGCTACTGTGCACGATGATGATGATGGAGATGATGACTGAGATGAAACTCCAATTTCGTGATTTCCCACAATGCGATCGTTCACTTCAGTCAGCTTGCGCAGATTTCTCACACCAACACTGCGTAAGATTAGTATTTAAATGTTTTTGTTCTTGCATTCTTACAGCATGCGTTTACTACCATAGTGCAGGGACTTATGTAATTCTGTGAGATTTTAATGAAGAAATTATGCCGCTATGTGGAATGGATAGCTCTAGAGCCATACAATTACGTATTACCAGGTGTTTTGTTTGATTCCATGGCAGACGGCCTATATAACAAAAATCTTTTTTTTATTATGAAGTATTAAAAATACCTTGTATTTTTTGATGTCCGTCTTGTGACTTCCTGTGTTTTAACACGACGCATTTCAGTAACAAGTTGGTATCTTCAGGTGTGGTTAAATTTCTTTAAAAATTACACACCGAACCTTTAACCATTGTAGGCTTTAGGTAATGGGGCGGCATTTTTCACGGTGCCCCAGGGCGGCACTTAGGGTAAATCCGGCCCTGCCTCTAGATGTTGAAAGCATTTTAAAAGTTCAATTTCCACCATAATCAAAACCAAAGAAAAAGAAGTGTATAAACTTTTCCTTTTGCATTTTTTGTTAGGAAACGAAGAAATCGCCTCTGGTCAATTCAAAATGTTACGAAAAAGTGTTAGAGGGTCTCCGGGATCTGTACAATCACTAAGACGAATTTTTAGCACCTCACTGCCGGACTGTTCTACTGGATTTTCATTCATCAGTGAATGAGGTTGGGTACTGCCAAACTTGACCACTATAGCAGTGCCCTATACACAACCACCTCGGTCCGTGGGCTGTTCGTAGTAGTGCTAGTGTGTACAGAATAAGTTTGTTTAAAATAAGAAATCATTGACAATGCTGATGGACTGTGTTTACCAATGTTAAAATCATAGAGGTTTTGTATTTCCAAAGGATCCGGAACTGACAAAAAGTGATTGCATGCTATTAGAAGGGAAAAAGCTTGATTTCTCGCGCGTTTTTCTATGAAAATCAATGATAACATAGGTGGCTATATACCTGCTAGTATCTATATTACAAAAAAAAAAAATTTGTATCTATTCTTGTGGAGTACCGTTCAAAAGGGCCTTTTGAGTAGAATGTAGATTATGAATGTGTTTTTATATTTTACTAGCAGCCCTGTCAGGCTTCCCGCTCGTTCGCTTGAATATTGTAATTACATTACTCACTCGCTTCGCTCGTTCGCTATACATATATATAAACGTTCCGTGAACAATTATCTAACTGATGGTGAAAACCGCATCAAAATCAGTTGCGTGGTTTAGGAGGAGTTAGCGGTGGTACAGACAGACACGGATGTAGAGATATTAGTAAGTATAAATTTAAAACAGGAAAAAAATTATGAATACGGAAAATTCGCACTTCGAGTCCTTAAAACTTTACAATTGCAGAGTAACTTACAATTTATTTTTATTTTATTAGTATTATTTTATTTTTATTAAAGTGATTAACTTCTGTATAAATCATTAAAAACATGACTCTCGCATGATGTGGACTTTGTAGGCGCGTTGCTATTGCAACAATAGGCATATTTATTAAACCTTTTTTTTGGCAACTGTCTTATTTTGTTTTTTTTTTGTTCCCTGTATAACGGCAAGTCATTTAACCTGCTGTTTTGAGTGTAGCCGTTTTGCATAATTTTAGATTGTAATTATGTAATCTGTACAATGTTTTAATCATTTCGCTTGGTGGCTGGTTATTAAAAAAAAAAATTTTTTTTTTCAGTCGCGTACCTCCTGTCTTCCTGAGATAATTATATATTTTTTTCCTCACCAACAGATAAATTTTCAATAATATTTTTCCTTTTCTCGTATCTAAATTTATTGTTTGATTTTTGATTTCGATAAACATTTTTGTATTAATTTTGTGTTTTCTTTTGTTATTAATTTTGTTTTAAATGTACTTACCTTTTGGGTTAATTCGTTTATTTCGTTCTTTTTTTGTGTGTTTTGGAATTATATTTTTTTTTTTGATCGAGCAAATATTATTATTTGGGTCCAGCGACTCTGTATTTTCAATTGTCACCTGTTTGCTCGTTTCGATGTGGCCTCAACGTTACACTATATAAACACTTGTATTGTACAAAATGTGGAAATTTCGAATTTATAATATGTAGAGATTTATTTTATCAAAATTGTAGGTTTTAGCAAACGGAGAGCAACAAAATTTTTTTTGTACCTATTCTTGTGGAGTATAATAGGTAAGTATTGTTGAAAAGGGCCTTTTGAGCAGATTATGAATGTGTTTTTTGTTTATTTATTTTATCAAAATTGTCGGTTTACTATATGCGGAACCCTACTCTTTGCGTGGCTCGACTTGGCCGTTTTTTTAAATTTTTGGTAGGTGAGTATGTGAGTGATACGAAACGTTCAGTTATATTACTATGTAATAATGTTCACACAGACACATCAATATTATAATTTATATAACTAATGCACATTATAATATTATGTAGGCAGTATATGTATGTATATGCAATATGTATGTGTTGAATACATGAAAGGACCGTGACACTGCTATTAGATATAACGATGATGGCTCCACGAACCACCACCATTGAGACTCCAAACACGTCGAATTAACTGCCTGATATTTCGATTCTGCTCCCCCTTCGCTGATACCTCAATTACCTCCCGACGCGACGTATGCGCGCCTGGCAGCTTGGCATGGCATCATCAGAGGTAACACAGTAGCAATTATAGAGTAGCGATGCTTATTGCTTATTGTATAAGAATCATACGCCTGGTAAAATACGTCTCAACTCTTGAAATGATGCTTTGATGAGGAACGGTGTTATACTATTCAGACACGATTTCAATTTAGGCACCCTTTGCCTGGGTAGTAAAATAAAATGAACCGTTCGCACGTTCACGTTCGCAGTCCGAATGTGACGCGGCTGACATACTTATATCATAAAAACGGTAAGCCGTACATTTGCACCGATAGTGTAGTAGGCAGCGTCTTTGCGTTGTACGCATAGGAACCTCGGTTCGAAACCTGATGGCACCGTAGAATTTTTGACGTATTTTTTTTCTAAATTCTACATGATATTTATTTATATAATATTTTTTAATTTTTGTTATAAGTATTCTTTCTTTGACAATAATTATAATTTTTTTGAAACCAAGGTGGAATAAATTAAAAATATAATTATGACACTAAAACTTAATTGATAAACACTTCACTAAATAATTTGTTTAGACAAAGGATACAATTCCTCTATAAATTTAATTTTATAGGCCGATTTTAATATATTTATGATTAAACTGTGTGATTAAAAAGTTACATATATGTACTTATATTTTAAAATTAGAAAATCTGAAGTTTTCACTTCTGTCGTATGGTCATAAGCACACACCCACTTTTTTATGTAAATTTTTCGAAGTGAAACTTCTTTAGCTGCGATGGGAGTAATTTCGTTTAACAGTGTAACGAAAACGAAAATCGACACCGTCAGGAGTGGAGAAAGCTGCTAGCGAGGAAACGATTGGCTAGCGGGTAGTGTAGATACGAATCCGTTGACTGGCAAACTAGATTGACACGCCCCTTTATGTTTAGTGTTTACTTGATTACAAGTCCCATGAAATTTCACTTCAGACAACCACAATTAAAATATGACGGCAACAAATCTCTGATAATATTTTTTGGTCGTAACTCTGATCGTTTAGCCAGCCTACACCAATTTACTGCGGTGCACTTGAAGTATGTTTAAATATAGGTACTTAATTATTATTATAAAAAATGGCAGGTACTTGGACTATAATAAATTATTCAATGATTTATTATAGTCCACTTACCTGCGATTTTTTATAATAATTTCAATGAAAGTGGACTTTGAACAATAATTTACATACTTAATTATTTTCGATTCTTACCTTTCAAACAATCTTCGCAAATAAAATTTGGGTGAGAAAAAAATAGAGAGAAATAACCCCAAAATAAACCTAAAAATTAAAAATGTATACCGTTTGAGGCTTATCATATTCGTTTCTCTTTTATCTTGTACCTATACTAGTTGCGCGATCCGGCTTCCGCTTCACCCAGGTGTAAATCGCTACTTTTGCTCACTTCCCCTTTTTTCAATCGTAACGTACAACCTATGAGCCACATATAGGCTTTTAAACAAAAAAAATTTTAATCGGTTCAGTGGTTTTCGAGTTTTGAGGTAGGTAGCATATTATACGAAATTCTTATTTATATACTAGAATAGATATAGATAAAGAAGTTAGCTAACTGATATCATGAGTGTGTTCGTTGGTGTCTTCTTTTTGATTATTTCTATTAAAATGATAGAAGCGCACGCGCAGTCTATTTTCTGTCGTAGAATAGACTGCGCGTACTACTGTGCGCGTGCGCTACTATCATTTTAATGGAAATAATCAAAAACAAGACACCAACCTATTATGTCATCCGCAAAATCCAAATCTTAAAATCTACCTAATGTTTTTAGGGTTACGTACCAGAAAGGAACCCCATTGTTATGCCAACGATGTCTATGTCTGGCTGTCTGTTACAGGCTTCTAACTTCTAAACGAAGTGAAATAGCAACTTGAAATTCACACATAATATGTATTACCGCAGCCCAAAGACGGAGAGAATAACAAAAGATTAAAAGGGCTTATTTAATGGGGGGCGCCCTTACATGCAAACGGGTGTCAAAACATTTTTTTTTGTACCTATTCTTGTGAGGTATCGTTGAAAAGGGCCTTTTTAGTAGATTATGAATGTGTTTTAATTTCATCAAAATTGTAGGTTTAGCACAACGTACATAGTACGGAACCCTATACTCTTTGCGTGGCTCGAGAGGGCAGTATAGCCTAGATGGTAGCGTGCTTGGCGCCGCAACCTCTAGACTGGACTGCCGTGGGTTCGAATCCCACCTGCGCTCATGGATGTTTTGTGATGTTATTTAGTTTTAAGTAAGTTGTTATTTAGTGTAGTTGAAAGACGCTAATGACCTTAGATGTCGACGCGTCTATAATCTACAATAAATAAATAAATTGCGTGGCTCGACACGCACTAGGCATTTTATTTATACTTTGATAGCTCATCATTCGCTGAATGTAGTAATTAATTTACTGATGAACACTATCCAAAAGTTATCCATCACGTCCACACACACACATGCATACACTGACATTCATATCTATTAGGTACCTTTATGTCTATAAATGTATAATTCCATCGTACATTTATAAAAACTTCCTTGAGTCAGCATAAATTAATAAATCCCAAGACATGCATCAACACGAATTGTATCTCATTATAGTAGCTATACCAACCTACTAAAGTAAAAAGTTATTATATTTTTTATTCGATTTATTTTTATTTAATAATGGTATAACGTAGCCTGGCCTGTTGATATAAAAGACATATTGAAATATTCCTGTGACACAATCAAAATAAAAAATATTAAGTCATGGTAGGTATTATAACACATCGTTATATTTAATGAATATCTACAATTAAAAGTAATCATGCTTATTCTATAATACAATAACAAAATAGATAAAATGGAATTACTATATTGCAGGCTGATACCTTTCACTAGTTTGAAATGTCAGTCATTATAATTACTCCAAAGATTACGAACACAAATGATATGTACGTAATTATGATACATTTATCTCACGCCCCATACACAATGCAGAGCAGCGTTGCCAGACGTCCCGATTTTTTGAGGGACGTCCCGGTTTTTAGGGTACCTCAGAATAAAATTAAGAAAAATCGCAGGATAGTGGACAAAATATTTTATTTATTAAATTGAATGTACGACGTTTCGTTTATATATTTAAACTTTTTCAAGTACATAAAAATAACAATATTTATGAAAATTAATATTAATTACTAACCATAGCAATTAACATAAGATAGGGTACATAAGACAAAAACATGGTAACATGGTAAAAACTTGAAAAAGTTTAAATATATAAACGAAACGTCGTACATTTAATTTAATAAATAAGATATTTTGTCCACTATCCTGCGATTTTTCTTAATTTTATTATAATCACGATGGACACGATTTCTAATATAAAGTACAGAATAAAAACGAAATCAGTACTTCACAATCCACAACATAACAGACATGTGCTTAGCATCATAATATTATAACGTGTTACGAATACTCAGTGTGTGTTTTATAATATAAAAAATTAACCACACCTGAAGATGGCAACTCGTTGCTGAAACGCGTCGTGTTAACAACACATGAAGCCACAAGACTGACACAACTCACAAGGTATTTCTAATACTTCTTATTATTACTTATATGTTTGTTGTCCGTCCATCCGTCTGTCTGTCTGTCAAGACCCTTTTTCTCATGAACGACTAGAGATGTC
The DNA here is from genome assembly GCA_039654895.1 of Mongoloraphidia duomilia. Taxonomy (NCBI): domain Eukaryota; kingdom Metazoa; phylum Arthropoda; class Insecta; order Raphidioptera; family Raphidiidae; genus Mongoloraphidia; species Mongoloraphidia duomilia. Next base: position 65,700,030 of record CM077516.1, read on the forward strand.
AAGTTGAAATTTATATCAAATACTAACGTCTACAATCTCATAATCAAATTCCAGCTTCTAACTCCATGCACTAAAAAGATACGGCCAAAAAAAATCACTAACTCACAAGTAATGTAGAAACCATCTAGAAGACAAGTTAAAAACATATAGCTATGGACGCAAACCAATCTTGCGGTCGACCGAAGAGCTAGTTATCCATTACAAGTAAGCGAAGCGCCATCATACGTGATGGTTGTAAACTATATCTGTGAATTATTATACGTGACAAACTTAATTTTTATTAAATTGTTATAACGGTACGGAACTATCACGGCGCAAGTTCTACTCGCACTATGATCGTTTTATTTTAGCTAAAATTGAATAATCCGCGCGGGACAGATAATTTCAAGATTTTTCAATACGTTATTAGGGAGCAGATATAAACTCTCTAGAGGTAAAATCTTAAGCCTTAAAATGTACTTACCTAGACTAAATAGTTTCTTCGAGTACCTATTTAGTACTTGCTGTGTCATATAACTTGTTCTGCTTTTTGCGCCTACATATTTTTTTTCACATGCTAAAATTGCCGATTAAAATAATAATTATCTGGCAACGCTGATGCAGATGTACCTCAATAATTTCTGAAAAAAACAAACCATATATTACCAGACTAGATTGCCTTGCAATCGTTTTAATAACTAGTCAAGGTTTTGTATTAACTAGTATAATGGTTATTATAATATTCAATATAATGTAATTAATATTCAATTATCTATACTTGAATTCCAGAAGAAATGTTACTATGATGAAATGTGTTATATTACATATATTATCAGATTTTTTATTTGATTAATGACTTCCCAGCTTTTATAGTCAAAAGGTTCCATCGCAACATTGCAATTTTAAAATAGCTCTCGCATAGTCTTTCATTTTCAAGATAGAGTGACCTGTGTTTGTGGTCAGCTCGTGTCCCTTTGTTTCTTGAGTCGGTCAGGAGAATTTCAAATTTTGCGAATGTACTGGAGCGTATTTACCTATTTATTTTGTTGGAAGCTGTAGGTAAGTGACACTGTTGGAATGATTTTTTTCAAATTACTTTAGGCTTGGGAATGAATAGACACAGGGTGTTTCTAAAAACAACCGACAACGCTTTGCAGTAGACTCATGGGGCAATATTAGGCCGATTGCACCCAATTTATCTATAATACAAAAGTGCATCCTTTCGGAGATTCAGCCTTTTAAAGTTGGGGGTTTTAAATTTTTTTTTCTTTTTATTGGGAAAACCGTTTTAGATACTTACGATCTTAAAATTTTGTTGTAATCCTACGAAATAGACGAATCACGACAGTTGGCACTCTAATACTAATTAACAGACAACAGTGGAATATTTTTTCTATCATTCACTAAATTCTAAAATTGAGCACACACGATAATAGGAAATTTAAAAAAAGCAAATAGATTTTGTATCTTATAATTTTTTAGTACGGTTTACGATTTTTCTGGAAATCGATAAAAACCAAATACGAACAAGTTTGATTTTCCTCAAAACACATTAACTAAGTAATTTCTTATGGAATTTGTGATATTGAATATTTTTGAAGATAAGAAATTTAGGCCTTTAACAAATTTGAAATTTTTGATTTTCCTAGTAGATAAGCTTATAATAATAAGAAGTATTAGAAATACCTTGTGTCCGTCACTCTAAAAATGTATCAGATAGGTTTAGTTAACGTGTTTTGAGGAAAATCAAACTTGTTCGTATTTGGTTTTTACCGATTTTCAAAAAAATCGTAAGCCGTACTAAAAAGTTATAAGATAAAAAAATTACTTGTTTTTAAATTTACCATTACCGTGTGTGCTCAATTTTTGAATTAATTAGTGAATGATAAAAAAATATTGCACTGTTTGTATCAAGAGTGCGTGATTGATATTTTTACAACAAAAAACTTTTCATAACTGTTATTTAAAACAGGTTCAGTAACGCCTGTTATTGGAAAAGAACTATATTTGCCTTTAACAATGTAAGCTAACAAGCTGTTGCTTCCGCGTGCCGCGCATATGGTTATTTGCTGTTTGGATTGTGGTTGGCCACTGGGATTTTGTATGTGGTTCGTCCAGTTTTCACTTTTAATAAATACTGATCGCAGTACAAAACTTGCCGACTAAATGGTGTATTTGCTAATAACAATTTCATTTAAATTTGATTTATTATGCACAGCGCAACCTCTTAACGGAACAATTAAGTGTAAATGATGAGTTCGGATTAACGATTTATTCGAACTAGTTACTGGATATGCCCAAAAATAGCCGTTTTTCATTAGATTTATAAAAAGAGGTACACATGTTTTTAACGTACCTACCTAACCTTTACGCTGACAAAAATTTTACTGGAATACGAGATTTGAATTATTGAGATATTTATGAGTTCATATTGTTCGGTTAAATGATTACTTTTTATGAACATCAATACGTTAAGATAAATTAATAGATTTATACGGCTGAATTGCAGTTGAAAATTTTTGTTGGAAAGCAGCCAATTATATAATTGATTCCAAACATATTGGAAAAAATCATTTTCCCAACCATATAGTTACAGTCAGGATTCTAACCTGAACCTTTCCACTTTCGCGGCGGAATGAGCTACAACCTAGCTATAATGAATTAACACTCGCATGTAGTGAAAATCAATTGATTCCGAAGCATATAAGGAGAATGTTAGATTAGTAATCATGTCACGGTTGAGTAACTGTAAGCTCATGTTCATGTTAGAATCCTGACTGTGACTATATGGTTGGTAAAATGATTTTTTCCAATATGTTTGGAATCGCAATTATATAATTGGCTGCTTTCCAACAAAAATTTTCATCAATACGCTAAGTTAGCCTACAAAATTTGTGAGATTATACAATATATTTTGTTTGGTTAATATTTCTTGTTAAGCGATTAAAAAATTGTTTTGTCATATTTTTGTGGGGTGCCATGAACCGTGCACGAGCACGTTCAGCCTGTTAGTGATTGTGCCACTCTAATTTTTCCCATAAATCCATTTATGAGCTGAAAAATATATGTAACACAAGACACTGAAAATTCGTATGATGTGTAATGTAAAATCGATATAGTAAATAAATACTTACATCGTAAGCGCCAATGTTTAATTATAAATAGTGAAGCGAGTTCACTATTTAGAAAAAGAATCGTCGCGACGTCGTGCGCCGTTGTGAATAGAGCAGAGTGCCTTCGATCCATTGAAATCAGCATCCGTCGTCCGTCTGCATTGTCCACAAAAGACCGAAGCAGAGCGGCCGCCCCTCATGTTTACATAAGCTGTCATAGTAGCTCGATATTTTATGAAAATACAGGCTCTTGATTAAGTTCCAACTCAACTTTCTTTGTACTTTTACATAACATAAAATATATTGGAAATTGATTTATTTATAACTAGATGTTCCGTCCGGCTACCATATCTATATCCTTCTGCCAAGTTGAGTAGGAGTATCCAATGTATAAATTAATATCAATATGTGTACCTACCTATTCAAATGGAAAATAAATAAATAAATAAATATTTCATATCAATAGTTTCAGTTGTTTTTGAGTTAAATCCATTCATATAGACAGACACAAAAATTTAAATTAGATTTGGTTTAGTAATCGAGCATGCAAACGAAAAAAATATTTAAAAGTTGAAAATTCGAAAATCACAGACAAGACACTTCTGTTTTATTTATCTAACACTAAACATAAATGGGCGTGTCAATCGAGTTTCCCCCTCAACGCATTCGTATCTACACTACCTGCCAGCCAATCGGTTTCCCACTACAGCGGCTCATTTCCCCGACTCCTGACGGTGTTGTTTTTCATTACGTGTTACAATTACTGAACGAAATTACTGCCATCGCGACTAAAGATTAGTGATGGACGATACGAGATGTTTTTACAATCGAAACAATTGCAATCGTTCATGATAACAATCGAGTCCACAATCGACTCAAAGCTTGATCTACAATCGAAATGTTCGATTGTTCAAGTCGATTATTTGCCACATAGGTTATAGCAATAGCAGCGAATGAGAATTCATATAATCGCGATTCAAGGTTATATGCTAGTCGACTGACGTTCACGCGACTCGTTGATTGTTCACTGTTCACACTGCACTTCAGTCGGTACTCTGTGATCTCTTCACTGTTGAATTCGTATTAACGCGATTACTGCACAATCGACCATCGACTTGACCATACAGTTGTTGAGTGATGAACGATTGTATATTATGTGGCTCTTGACAGTGTACGATTCAGTACTATGCGACTCGGTCTCGGTGAACTATGAAACAACAACAATCGAGTCCAAGTGACAACCATCGAGTGTCATCGAGATGTTTGAACAATCGAGACAATCGATTAAAACATTTCGTATCGCACATCACTGCTAAAGATGTTTCACTTCAATAAAAATCATTGGAAGCTCCTGGTGTAGATAGAGATAGAGCTTAGGATTTGTGATTTAAGGTTTTACGATCGTCCGTACAGTCTTTACAGACTTATCTATAGCCTATATAGAACTTATACGAACGTAAAGTACTACATAATACACAATGTATATTATGTATAGGTATGTAATGTATAGAGTGTGTTTGAACTGTTGAAGAAGACAAGATTCATTCTCGTTTGCAGGACCATCGACATCGACAACCGACAACGACGACAGCGTCACAAGGACCTGTCAGTAATGAAATTATCCTCTATATCGACACAATTCGAGTGGCGGCTTTTAGCTAAGTTCGCACTTGAGTTTATAGTGTTAGACCAATAATACGGGTTTCTCTCTCTCTCTCTCTTCATCATACATACAGTACGTACACACACACACACACACACACACACAATATTATAATAAGAATGATCGAGAAAAAACGTAGTCAAAGCATTTGAAAACCATAAATATTTTCTCTGACCAGTGATCAATATGCATATTTGAAAAGCTCTCATGTGACCTCCAAAAAACAGCATATTTCATATAAAATAAGTCGTGAGGGGGGTCGTTTATTAGGACTAAAGTTACTTTACAGTGCGACTCTTGAGGTCCACACGACGAACTTCCCAGTTTGATGAATATTTAATATTAATAATTAAATTAGAAATTACATAGGAAAGTAATCATTTCAATCATTAAAACATAATTATTATTAGTGTATTTGCCATATGGCACATACACTATTGGCGTCGGTCGGATGGCGGGACCTAGGGGTCGGACCAAAATTTCTCGACGTTTCATAGCCTCCTGAACACTTATATATATATTTATATATTTATATATTTATTTATTTATATATATATATGTGTTCGGGGCATAACTCTCGAAAGACTTAATTGATTTGAACGAAATTTGGTACACACGTTGGAATCCATCACCGCACGGAACCTATTTAAAATGGGCCCAATCGGAGTATTTTAAGGGTAGTTTTTGCGCCCGAAAATACCGAAAAAAATTTCAGAATTGTTTCAAAATTGAAATTTAACCTTTTAGTAAAGATCAAAATGTGCTGCTAAAATTTTAATAAAATCGGCCCGATAGGACCGGACTTACAAATTTTATGAAAACACTAGTTTTGCGGATAGTGATTTACTTACTGAAGGGTGTATTTAATTTGGTACAGAGGTTGCAATGATAATAATATTGAAATTAAGAAAAAAATATTATTTTAAGGGATGTATTAAGGGGTTGAATTTTTTATTTTGTCCAAAAACAAACTTAAGTTCACGTATTAAAGCCACAAGGCCTGTATTAGCAAATACACTATATTGTCGGCAGGGTTTGGCACTGCGACCCGAGTTTTTTTATTTTTAACAATAAAATAAAAGCAAAAAAAAACGGATGGACCGATTTTGATAAAATTTCTTTCGGGTCTTGTTGATGTCAATATGCTTCTAGTTGCACCCTAACAAAGTCGATATCATTTTTTATTCGCGAGATATTGTGTAAAATCCACTTTTTTGGAGTCTATCTGGTTAAGAAAAAAGAACGGCTGAACCGATTTTGAAAACATTTCTTTCAGATCATATTTACGTTAATACGCGTCGATTGGCACCCCAACGTAGTCGATATCATTTTTCATAGCTTAGAGAACATTTATCAGTTAAGGGGTCAGCTTTTTATTTGGTTCAAGAACTAATTTAAGCTCAGAATAATACAATTAAATATACCACAATGTACTGTGAAACCCCTCATTACAGACAGCCCTCCATCATTGAAAGTTTTAAAAATTTCCTTAACTAATGTCCGTATGAAAGCACACCCCTCATTGTAGACAGTTGAGCCATCTCCGGAGGTGTCCACTATATTAGTAAATGCACTATTTTTTCAACAAGGTTTAGCACTATAGGGTCAATGTTTTCGGAGTGAAACTTTTTTACGCATTGTAAAGTAAATTGGATTCATGCAACTGAACGTGTAACGGAATGACTTGTACGTACCTTTAATGAAACCATCTCCACTCCTCTGCGCCATTGAGCTAGAATGAGACGCTGGAAAGGCATCGTTGCAGCGATCATTACGTAGCTTGTGTGTCTATAATCGAAGCGACTAGAAGTTTCATTTCTACAGTGTGTAGTGTAAAATACACGGTCTCATTTTTTTGTTGTTACTTTTGGTATTTTTCCAGTGAGCAGAATTTACACACATATTCCTCTGTATATAGGTAGTTGTATTTAACACAAACAGCGTCCCAACCCTCTCAGTCTCGGAAGTGTCAATATTGGAATATGTTCTCATATGTCGAGAGTCGAATATAACTAATATCTCGACAGGTTGCGCCGTCGGCTGATACTACACATACATATCTGTGACGAAATGGCAAAATCGCTTATGTCGAATTTCTGGTTAAATATGATTAATCACGATTTCATTCAATTCATTTATGCCCGATTTCTTCACTTCAATTTATCTTTTAGAATCTATAGATAAAGTTGTCTGGGAAACAAACCTAAGAAGACGAAGAGTTCGCGGTTTCCTTCACTTGTGATTGTAATTATAAGTCAGCGTAGTATTAACGTTTTAATGTTTAAATTTTTATTTTTTTTTTATTTTGTTTGAAAACTGTCAATAAAAGTTTTATGAATATTTTGATACTTTTATTTGACAGGAAAACCACTTAATTTATTGATTTAAAATTAGATATTTTTTATAGGTAATACACATTTTTAATTTTGTGACGACTTTTTTCATTATTTGAACCGAAAAGATATGCAAAAACATACATAAATGTAAATTTCTCGACAACCCGAGAAGACTCGAGAATTCTCGAGACCCGAGAAACTGATAAGCTCGAGAAGTCATGAACCCTATGCACAAACAGACAAAAATTCCAAAAAAACGTTCTTAATGCATTCTATCACTTATCCTTCATCCACCCAATTATTTTTTTTTGCAAATATTTCCAACATAGGTACAGACGTGCAAAGCTTACAGTTTTATTATGTGTACATACCTATATATTTTTATTTATTGTAGATTATAGACGCGTCGACAACTTGGGTCATTAGCGTCTTAATTACATCAAATAAGATTATCACTTCAAACTAAACGACATCACAAAACATCCATGAGCGAGGTGGGATTCGAACTCACGACAGCTTACTCCAAATGCCAGCACGATGACCATTACACCAAGCTGTCCTCCCATACTTATATGTATATGTAAGTATACTTACTTATATAAATACTGATGAAAGATTTTTACATGTTACACAAAATCTATCTGAAAATATACAGGGTGGTGAACGTAATTGCTGCACATAGGGATTTAACCTGTAAAATTAAACTTTCGCAATTTCCTGCTTCCCTAATTATTTTAGGAAAAATTTCTTCAAATAATAGTTTTAGAACATAAAATTCTGTATATAAATCATTAAACAAAATTAATTTTGCATGCTTTGTAACGGCAGAAATTTGATATGAAAATGTCAAAATTACCTCAAAAACAGATAGCGATAGTCATGGAACTTGAACAAAATGATTAGAAATTATTCTGACTGCTTAAACGTCATCATTTTGTTCGAGTTCCATGGCTATCGCTATCTGTTTTTGAGGTAATTTTGACATTTTCATATCAAATTTTTGCCGTTACAAAGCATGCAAAATTAAATTTGTTTAATGGTTTAGATGCAGAATTTTTTATGTTCTAAAACTATTATTTGAAGATATTTTTTCTAAAATAATTAGGGAAGCAGGAAATCGCGAAAGTTTGATTTTACGGGTTAAATCCCTATGTGCAACAGTTACATTCACCACCCGTAGAATAAATCATGAAATTTTTTTTGACATAAACGGGTTTTATGTTTTGGTCACAAATATAATATAGCCGATAATATAGTACGAAAGCGTATCTACAACACTATGCAGTATACACTATACAACATGCATCAGCACTATACGCGAAGCTAGCAGCCAGCGGCTATATATTATGTAGAATGCAGCACGAGCAAATAAACGGAAGTAAATATAACCCCTTCAGTTCCACTTCACACTTCATCAAATCTAATACCTATAAGGCTATAACTGTTGTGACGAGAAAAGATCAGAGTGTAAACAAAATAGTGCACATAATATAATACCTAGACGTACCCGTTCAGGCTGTCGGGTTAATTTGAACAGATAAAATTTGCACTATCGACAAAGACTATAGTCAAGTTCCAAAATTTAAGATAGTGAGTCATTCACTTATACTTTATACTATTTATATAAGCGGCACAGTTATTACGCATGGGACGCGTATACGGATACGTAAGCTTACCTTGTTTCGTTGCTTTTCCGATCCAATTTACGAACTATGGCAAATTTTGGAACTTGGACTACAGGTATTTCTATAAGACGTGACTGCACTAAAACAAGAAATCTTATTGAAGAAGGTGATTGGATAAGCAGCCCTTAGACCCAGTCATAATCAATTCCTGCATTTTTAGAAAGAAAAAATCATTTTTACAACCTATGTCACAGTCGGGAACCGAACCCGATCCTTTCCACAAAGGATCGGGTTCGGTTCCCGACTGTGACATAGGTTGTAAAAATGATTTTTTCTTTCTAAAAATGCAGGAATTAATTATGACTGGACTTAATTATGGCTGCTTATCCAATCACCTTCTTCAATTTCATAAATTCAGCCGTATAAACAAATAATAATTGCTTTAAGAAATCTTATGTTCGATCGTAGATTCTCGGTCATATTCTGATCGGTATACGTAATCTGATTCGTATTTTCAATTGGACAGGATAGATATACAATATTTAGGGAGCTGAAAATTTATAAATACCTAAATACATATTGTATTATGTCTATGTTAGGTGTAAAAGTTGAAAGAGAAACATAGATTGTGTCCAATTAAAAATATGAGTGAATTGTAGATTACAGACCCCTGAAACGTTCTTACATTGAATATTTATAAATGAACCCAGAGATGTAGCTTAGTGGTACAGCACTAGACTCGCATTGGGAAGGTACTGGGTTCGAATCTCGGCGGGGGAAGATGTGGCTAGAACTTTTTCCTACTGCCTCATGCCGAGAAACGGTAATTACTGTACCGGCCATCTTGTTTGAGGTTTTCCATGGTTTCCCTCAATAATTCCAGATAAATACCGAGATGGTTCCTTATTCAAGGCCATGGCCGATTACCTGTCAAACTCCTATGCTCCCAAAGTTGCCTATACGTACCTTATCCTAATGTCCTATAATTCCTTCATATCACACATTGCTATTAATTAAGTTGAAGTATAAAAATGTATTAAACGGGAAGTGGTAAAAATGGAAAATAGTAATGGTGCGAATGGCGTCTGTTATGACATAATGTCGAGAAACAGACGTTGAACGCATTATTATTATATATATTTATAAATGTGATAGATACTAAATTATAAGCCAGTTTTCCTGTGGTCTTTTAATTAATACTATTTTCATTCTGTTATTCAACATATTATAGGAACATTAGATGACAAAAAAGACGAAACTACTGAAATTTAAATTACTTATACTTTACTCTTCAAATGTAACAATTAAACTTGACGTGCTTTATATCTTACCAATTTAAATGAAAAAAGCGTTTGAATATCATTGAAACTCAAAGAAACGCCTCTTATAGACGTTATTTACTCTTTGCTATCGGGAATTGAATATAATCTAAATATGGGATAGACAATAATAAATAAGGAGCGTTTATTTTGATCTCTTCTCATTGCATGAGATTATGTAGCCACATCATAATTCATAGTATTATATGTACGTATCTATAAACGATCTAGATATGAATATTATATGTGTGTTACATTGCGTAGCTATTTAACGGAGTATTGATCTCCAAAAACGATACGGATGTTGTTGTCGATATAAACAAGTTTTAAAGCTTTTATCACCTTCGATTTACTTTTCAAAAAATAATGTAGTTTAAGAGAAAATTCTTAAAAATTAAAATCCACCCTGTGACCCTGGTGAAGCCGAGTTGGAAAGCTAGTGTATACAGGGTGTATCACAGGATTGAATACATAGAAAAGTAATGAGTGCAACAAGGAAAACGTAAGCAAAATGAGTAGCGTAACAAACATAGAATACACATAGTTAACTTAACTAAATTAATTATCATGGTTTTTTACATGAATAGAGGGCAAAGCAATCTCTGATCTTAACTAATTTGTACTGTGTACTTTTCCCTATGTTCGGTTTCCTGTGATACACCCTGTATATGCCTATAAAGTACAAATTAAACGTTTCTTAAAAAAGCGGCCAAGTGCATGTCGGACCACGCACAGTGAAGGGTTCCGTAATCGGGAAGAATGTTCACGGTTAAAATTCAAAGTTAATGATAAATTTAATAATAATAATTTATAGTCTTTTATTTTAAGTTGAACATAGTTTTTCAAAAATAAGTTTGTATTTCATAATATTTCTCAAAGACACAGTGAAAAACACAGTTATTTCTGCGGTCGCTAAACTAAAAAAAAGCGTGTAACCGAAAATATCCCATATCTCAAAAACTACACAACATATCTTATTCAAACCAATTTTCGTTAGAAGTGCTTTTTAAGTTCAGAATTTTCCACCCCATAGTTGAAAAGTTAGAGTTTAGAAGAGCATATCTCACCAACTATTGACTTAAATAAAAAAGTAATTTTGAAACTTCGATATCATTTTTCAAGACGTATCTAATGATAACTCACACCTACCTTCCAAATGTCATCTATATAGTGCAAATAGTCTCCGAGTAAAATGGCTGTGACATACGGACAGACGGACAGACAGGGCGAAGTTATAAGGGTTCCGTTTTTGCCATTTGGTTATGGAACCCTAAAAATGAGTGCGCGTGCCTGTAGGTAATTTAGGTATCGACAAATTACATCCACAAAAGTTGTAAGCCAGAACAACGCGACACCCTTGCTCGTTATCGTTAGTCATAATTTTGTAATTTTTTGTACCAAAAATTAATGACAGTGAACTCAGTGTATTAAAAAAAGTGTTAATCTAATAAACACCTTCACTGAAATATTATAGATGTGTTATAAAAAATGACCCTTAATAAAATATTAAAACTTAATATAGCGTAACAAACCTCCACCATGCTAAATTTATATTGTTAGACAAATTATACATATGAGAAATGTTTATTTATTTTTCGACATTTTAACGGATTAGAATTGTACTGAAGTGTGACTTCACGCTCTATAATTTTATTTAAACCGACTCAACTTCCCTGAAAATTACACAGGTGCAAGGTGGCGACAAGAACAAAAAAATGAACAGAAAAACATATATAGGTATAGTTACCCAAAAAGGTGAAATTAAATTATGTTATTACACACACAATATATATTAAATTAATAGTATAGTATTTACAGTAATTTAGAATTCACTATAATTAATTGTTTTTGTAAGGGTGAGTTTTGCAAACTATTATGGAAAAACATACTAGCCCATGTGGTGCGCAAACTTTTTCAGTTGACCTCCCTCCTCCTATAGCTACTTCAATATTCGGCCCTCTCCTTAGAGTAACTTTAATATTCGCACCCTTTCGGAGACTCTCATTTGAACATGCAGAAAAAATAAAATATTATAATGACGTAAAATTATTTCAATTCAAAGTACAAACTATAAGCAGGTATAAGTATAATGATGGTCGAATTGACTCTATAAAAGTTTTTAGAGTAGAAAGCGATTCTTATAAATTGAAAATGAATTATGAAAATTGAAGGAAAACCTCTGTGGCTCAGGATCAACAATATAGCAATACAAGCAAATAATTTAAATATATCGGTAATCAGTATTGCTAATATATGTATCCTGAGCCAATGAGGTTTTCCTTCAATTTTCAAATAGGTAAGTATAATAAAAATGTAGTTCTGACAGTCAGTTCGGAATAGATGCAAAAATTATATACCTACACCCGAAGTTAATGGAAAACTGAGCCCCCATCCCCAAATTTTAACCCAAACAATGAAACTATATCTTCATGCAACCCAATAATTGTATGTGCGGACTTGTTTTCTATTTATTAAATAATTTATTTAAAAACACTTTTCAACTTACAGTCTAACAATACTAGTTTTGAAACTTGTAATTCAGTATGTAAACTATTCTTATAAATCATTAGCTATTAAGCACGGCAATGTATGGAAGCACCTTATTCTAAATTAAAAAGTTTTCTAATTGTTAGTAACGCAAATTTTCTTGTGTTGATAAATAAACTATTACGAAATTTTCAACTAATAATAAAATTTAAAAAATCATAAAATTAAGCAAAATCGCAGGATAGTGGACAAAATAATTTGATTTATTAAATTAAATGTACGACGTTTCGTCTATAGATTTAGACTTTTTCAAGTACAATATTAAAAATAACAATATTTATGAAAATTAATATTAATTACTAACCATAGCAATTAACATAAGATAGGGTACATAAGACAAAAACATGGTAACATGGTAACAAATTATGTTGACTATAAATTTTAACAATCAAATAATAATAATACAATTATTAAAAAATAGAATTTATCAGCACAAAATGGACTGTAGAAACATAAACTTATTAAGTGATAATAAAACGGCGTTGTCATCTCATCATTTCGACACTGGGCATAAATTTCTTTTCAATGAAGTTCAAATATTAGATAAAGAGTCAAATTGGAAGAAACGCAATATCAGTGAAATGTGTTTTATTAGAAAAAACAATTCAATCAATTATAGAACAGACACTCAAAATTTAAGTAGTCAGTACAATTATATTATGAAATTATACTAATTATTGTATTATTATTATTTGATTGTTAAAATTTATAGTCAACATAATTTGTTACCATGTTACCATGTTTTTGTCTTATGTACCCTATCTTATGTTAATTGCTATGGTTAGTAATTAATATTAATTTTCATAAATATTGTTATTTTTAATATTGTACTTGAAAAAGTCTAAATCTATAGACGAAACGTCGTACATTTAATTTAATAAATCAAATTATTTTGTCCACTATCCTGCGATTTTGCTTAATTTTATTATAATCACGATGGACACGATTTCTAATATAAATTTAAAAAATCAGTTTGAGCCAGAACTGATTAGGCCCCTTACTTCGAGAGGCCCGGGGCTATAGCCCCCTAACCCCCCCTCCCCTTAATCCAGGTCTGCCTACACCCTTCAGTATTAAGTAAATCATTATAGATATCTGCACACTACAGTGAATTTTTATGTATTTTGTAAGCATGGCTCTGACTGGGCGATTTTGTTATAATTTTTAGAGAAAGAAAAAAATAAACTTTTTTTCTTTTTGTTACAGATATAGAAAGCGTCTTCAACCTAGTGAATCGACATTAAGGGTGCGTTCCACAACGCCTACAACGACCAAACGGAATAAATGCGATCGTAAGGCGTGGGCGTAGTAATGGTCGCCAGGTGGAACGCACCTTAAAAGTGAATAAGATCAATTTCTGCAACTTACATGCGTCAAGTTGAAAGCTCCTGCATTTTGAAAGTATAGGGTCAAAATATGAGCGTACATTGACTGATTATTTTGTCCAATGTGTTTAACTTTCTTTTCAGATAAAAATAGAGTGTTATATATTTGAGTAGTCGATTGTAGTAATAAAATACTAATAATAGAAGTAGGCATAACAAAAATAGCTTCATAATAAATATATAAAGGGCGGAAGACGTCAGTCAAGTAATTGCAATTGCAGATACCAGTGCAGGAATAGCGCTGGTAGGCGGAAATAACAGAATGCATGCAGAGCGACGTCTACCACATAGTTTGTTGTTAATTACCGTCAGTGCACTCGCCAATCGCCTCTATGATATACAGTTATAGACTATAGTTATAGTCTGTTGCTGGGTTGCAGAAAGCATTGTCAGAAAATCTGATTTGACAATGACCTAATATTGTGACCACATACAGGGTGGTGACCATGATTGCTGCACATAGGGATTTAACCCGTAAAATCAAACTTTCGCGATTTCCTGCTTCTCTAATTATTTTAGGAAAAATATCTTCAAACAATAGTTTTAGAACATAAAATTCTGCATCTAAAACATTAAACAAAATTAATTTTGCATGCTTTGTAACGGCAGGAGCACTTGCGGGACAATGAAACAAGCAAGTAGATCCACATACCGAACGATCCAGTAAAAAAAGGACCCCACTCGCTTTGCTCGTTCGATTAAATATACATAATATATTTAAAATGTCATCCATAAATCATATATAGTTTGAAGTTGTTATTTCTTATGTAATCTTTCAGGCAGCAACGTCGTTGAAACACTATTTATGAGTATAAATGATAAGGTTCTCATTGAAACAAAGGGTCGTAACTATACATGCATGCACGTATATTATAGACAACAAAAGGCAAATAGACATGGCAAATTGAGCGTACTAGAACATCGCTACGTGACATACATTATACATCCAAGGTTGGGGTGCACAGTTAGTATTAGAAATTACGTACCTTTACATACGTACTGCGCAGTTGTCTTTTTCTATGTGTGACCATTTTTAAGTGATAGCCTTGCTTAAATGATCACTGAATTTTCTCTCATCAAAATTCAAAAAAATAAATTGACTCAAACATGCATGCAACGTCACTTTATGATATGACTTAATATGTATACTTGCAGTATACTCACGGAGGAATGGGATATAAGATTATTTTATTCCTTTAACAGCTCGATGGCTGTTCTCACAGAGTCGATATATTTTTGTTAAAAAAGTTTCGTTTATTTTAAAACCATTTTTATTCTTTACTACAAAAATTAAAATTTTGACTTCATGGTATAACATTAGAATATAGATACAAAAAAAAGGAAACAATGTATTTAAACGGTTTTTTTAAACATCCAGGCGGTTACATTGGACAGTTAATAATTCATATGGGTAGTAGTAAATTTTCTGCAGTTATTAAATTAATGATGGCTGTAAAATGTAGCTAGTATATATAATATATAAGAATTTGATTAGCTATATTTAATCCTACAGCGGCAGTACAAATTAATTAAATTTACTCGCTTATAGTGAGCTGCGGTCGTTTCTTAAGTGAGCAAGGTAGATCTTTAGTGAGCAAGGTTGATTCTTAGAATGTTAGTGAGTTGATCGTTTTTCGTTACTTAGTGACCAAGGTCGACTTTTAGTGATCTCACGAAAAATCGACCTTGCTCTCTAAAGGCACGTGTAGTATGGAGCTGGGATTTAGCTGGTAGCGTAGATCATAGCAGGGCTTGCTTAAATTAATGCATTGTCATATATGCAAGCGTACACAACTAAGCAGTGAGTGTAGCAGGTATAAGCGCTGTTATAAGAGCTGGTAGATTCAAGAATGTATCTCACCATTCTTTCAGCGCGCTGACTACTACAATCAACGTGTGACAACTGTCAAATGGCCGTTACAAGTTTCGGAATGGATGTGACTATAGTTTAATAAATGAAATTTTGCCAGTTTTTATTTAATTTGTTTTGAGTTTTTTCTAAGACGTATTTAAAAGTGTTAGGTTACATACGTAAATATTCAAAAAAACGGTTTGGGTAAAATTTTAATTCTTGGTATAAATGATGAAATTCGCCATGTTTAGATCGTTTTCTATTAATAGGGTGGACATCAGAGCTCCTACCCAAATTTGTATTTAAAATATATAAAGCTTCGTTGTGCAAACCTATAAGCGCTTATAATTTCAGCCACCCTCTACCATACATGCTACCACCTAGAATCCCAGCTGCGTACTGCACGTACCTTAAGAATCGACCAGCTTACTAGGAGTCGACTTTGCTCACTAATAATCGACCAGTTTACTGTAAGATTCGAAGAATCGATTAGCTCAATAAGATTCTAAGAATCGACTTAGCTTACTGGAAATCAACCTTGCTCACTAAAATTGACCAGCTTGCTAAGAATCGACCTTGCTCACAAAGAATCGACCATGTTCACTAAGGATCGACCAGTTCACAAAGATTCCCAGAATCGACCTTGTTCGCTCTTAGAATCTTTATTATAGCTCATGGTTTGATTTTACTTTGTTTTGCATTTTTTTAATGTTGAATCTATTTATAAAATTTGCCCCGTCGCCATTAGGTAGGCATAACTAGTAGTATTTAAAGAAAATAAATCTATTTTATTTACTTATCAATCGGTATAAATCAGTGATATTGAATATAATATAATATATAAAGAATATAGGTATATGAAGAAAAACGAATCTATCTGTGTGTGCTTGCATGCAAAAAGCCAAGGCATCGATGGGGGAATTATGATTCTAGGACTGTACTGTACCAAAGCATTATTTACTTATAAAATTTACATGCACAGTGTTTTGTTAGCGCTTGATTTGGTTTTATTAACACCCTTAGTTACTCAGTCATGATGAACATTTCAGAGGGAAAGGGAGACAACATGTTATACAGTTAACAAGAATTGTATAAAGTACACTCCGTCCATACCCTTATGCTATGTGTTATACTTGCATATATAGCATTATGGCCTACGAACGTTCTACGATAGTGTGGTACCATTGAATGAATAAAATATGTAGAAAACCAATGTTGATTATACAATGGCGAAAGCTATCGACTAAAACTAGATCAGGTTTGTCTTCAGCAAGTTGAATTGGCTAAGGTATTAAGTGTTACCATAGACCAGGGATGGCGAACATTTTCACATCTAAGTGCCAATTTTTTTCAAAAAATGTTTAATGTTACCATAACGTGCAAACAAGCACCTAAAGAAATTTAGTGAACAAAAAAATTATCCAAACGTAGATGAAAAGAATTATTTCGATAATGCATTGAGAATTTGAGTGCAGCCATATATGAAACTTTCGTCGATTTGTCGTATCAATTTCATAATATATCATGTTATTTGAATGATAGTCAAATTTTTTCGACACCATCTAACATATTTTTTAATTATTTCGATTGTGTATCAGACCTCGATCAATCGCGTGCCGATAATATTCCGTCGGGTACCACCTATGGCACGCGTGCCAATGGTTCGCCATCCCTGTCATAGACTGCATATTATATTTGTGCCAAGCTTAGTAAAGCATGCTATCTGCAAAGAAGACAAACCATGTTATATAAACATGGAACCATTACTTTTAGAGCTAGCTGTATTTCCCGGCGTTGCTCGAGAATGTAATGAGTAATATAATCATACGAATTGCGTTAAATCTTTTTAGTACTGAAAATTTTTCTTCCTGAACTACACTCAGCTGAATTTGAAACAGTTTCGGCTCATCTACTGGTCTTACTCTTGTAGATCGAGTAAAACATTAGTTTACAATTTATTACTGCCCCCCTCCCAATTTCCAATGATTCGGTGAAATGTTACGAAAGTGGTGTGTCTCGGAAGTGACGCAAAGCTTCACTATCAGCTATATTAAGTCTCCTTGGTCAACTATCAACATTATTTTTAGGTTAGGTATAATCTGTAGCTGTCATGGAATATGAATGTTTACACATCTCTTGAAGTCCTGGGGACTCACTATTTTTTGAGTATTTTTTCTACTCGATTCGACAACTCTTGCTACTCGAACGGTACTCGCGATTTATGAACTGAGACCCCTGAAGTCTAACATTAAATAGTGCAAATAAATGATCACATTTTTCTTTTACATTAGTACACTATATAAACATTCGTACATTGGTAAACGCTTATCACATGTACGGTAAAATACATTACACATATTTAATAAGAGGAGTAAATCCTCCGAACAGAAAATGCTTTAACCCTCTGTATAAATATTTTGATTCAATACTATTTGATACATGTAACAATATTAATTCTTCTAAAGTAGCATTGTAGTTTTTTTTATTTATAAATACGAAACTGTACATACATACCTAATGTTATGTATTGACTGCGTATGCGCTCAATAATATTGTGATCTAATATTCTAATAGACAAGTACGCCAGCTGGTTATATTTATTTACATATTACATTATTATGTAGTAGCTACTTAACACTTTCTGATAAAATAAAATTTACACAACACTTTTAAAATATAATTTTAACAATAGACAAAATGTTTTGAATGGCATTTAGTTAAATTGTCTAAAAGTATTTATTAATAGCATTTGTCTACGAAAAACGGAAAGGTGGGTGGTCTCATTGGGTTCAGATTGATTTCTTCTATTAGTACAGGTAATATCGAACGAATCGGAGAAACTTAATATGTATAAAAGTCGAAGTTTTGCAAAAATCTGTCTTGAAATAATTTTGAATTATTGTGATTGTCTGTTTTTTTAGGTGTAGGTACATTATATTTTGCTTAGAACTTACTGTTGAACTGTATTATGTAACATGGTCATTGATCACATTGTATATTGTATAATAATTTGTAAAACTATAAAAGATTCGGGAATGTTATAAGCCAGTCATTTTTAAACGATTTTAATTAAATACTTATTCAAATATTCACAAGACGCATTTTTTATTACTTATTTCATCAAAATGTCTAATAAGGTGGGTCAAAAAAATCAATTATTTTTTTTTACAAGTGACACGAAAAAATAGGTTGCTAGACACCTTAAAAAAATTTTCACCAAATATGAGCTCTTAATTTTAATAGGAAGATCCTACGCATCACAGTTTTTTATTTTTTTCTCAGTCCAATAGAAAAAAATTCATACTTCATCATTAATTGATTGTACAGAAAAATGTTTTAAGAGAATTTTGTAGGTAATTTAATGCTCTACAAAAAAGGTATCTTATATTTTTTTCATAAACCTCACCATTTGAAAGATATTGAAGATTTAAGTTTGATTATTTTAATGCAAATTTCATTTTTGTTTATGAATTTTATAACTCGACAATAAATGACTATTATAAAATGCGCAATACAAATTTTTGTAGGAAATTAACTGCTCTATAAAAATGGTCTCTTATGTGGCGATTAAATTAAGCGTTCCAAAGATATTAATCAGTACACATGAAAGTTTGATGATGAATATCTTTTGAACGCTTAATTTAATCGCCAAAACATAAGAGACCATTTTTATAGAGCAGTTAATTTCCTACAAAAATTTGTATTGCGCATTTTATAATAGTCATTTATTGTTGAGTTATAAAATACATAAACAAAAATGTTGTGTTCTCCACAAGCGACTAGGCCCTGCAGTCAGGGTTCATTCTGATTTGTCGAATACCCCATCTTGATGTCGTTTGACACACGCACACACACTTAAACGAACGTAACAACTAATTAGTGTACCATGTATAGTAATATGGATAGTTGATGGCGATTAAAAAATGGGTTTTGTATGTGGATGATGTTCAAATACATATTCTTCAAGACAGGCATTAATGTTCACAAAATTAGAATGAAAATTTCAGATAGGGCTTGTAATCTAATTCTTTCTATAAAAGTCGATCAATTTTCTGACATTTCAAAATAAAACTTCTTTAAAATTTATTTTTCCATTCCAAATTTTCAAGAACACTGTTACTGTATAAATTTTGGACATCCTACAATATCCAAATAATAATATTAAATTAGGTTTTATTTTGAAATATCACAGAAAATTGATTGACTTTTATAGAAATAATTAGATTACAAGTCTTACCTGAAGTTTTCATTCTAATTTTGTGAACATTAATGCCTGTCACTAGTTAGTTAAGTTATGTTCGTTTAGGTGTGTGTGCGTGTGTCAAACGACATCAAGATGGGGTATTCGACCAATCAGAATGGACCCTGACTGCAGAGCCTAGTAGCTTGTGTGTTCATCATACCGATATTTTTATCAAGGCCAGCTAAACCATTTGGTTAAGTATCATTGACGTTATATTATCACGTGTACTTTAGAGTAAAGTACATAAAAAACGGAATCGATTTTCCAGTGAAGTAATTTGTTCATTCTTGAAATCTATAATTCATCGTGAAGAGCGCGTATTACGTACACAATGTGATAGCCTATGGGGACGCTGTGAGTATGTATTGATATTGTGAATTGACCTGCAATACATATTATACTATACCTATCTGGGGTTACAAGACACAATAGCTTATGTAGAATTTGTGATAAAATAAGATTAATGATCTAGAATCTAGAACTTCATTTTTTGTTGTAATAGAAAGAAACAGCAAAAGATTATTGAAAATTGAATCATTCAATGAGCATGATGATTAAAACGTCATTAAGCTTTAATGACCCAGCCCAGAATCTATTTTTCGCAGCAATAAAATAAACTGTCCGACACAACTCGGACTAACTTTCCCATATATGAGTAAAGGTACGTGCAGTATGGAGCTGGAATTCTAGATGGTAGCGTAGATCATAGCAGGGCTTGCTTAAATTAATGCATTGTTATACTCGTATATGCGAGCGTACACAACGAAGCAGTGAGTGTAGCAGGTATAAGCGCTGTTACAAGAGCTGCTAGATACAAGAATGTATCTCACCATTCTTTCAGCGCGCTGACTACTACAATCAACGTGTGACAACTGTCAAATGGCCGTTACAAGTTTCGCAATGGATGTGACTAGTTTAATAAGTGAAATTTTGCCAGTTTTTTTTTAATTTGTTTTGAGTTTTTTCTAAGACGTATTTAAAAGTGTTAGGTTCCATACGTAAATATTCAAAAAACCGGGTTGGGAAAAATTTTAATTCTTGGTATAAATAATGAAATTCGCCATGTTTAGATCGTTTTCTATTAACAGGGTGGACATGGTAGCTCCTACCCAAATTTGTATTTAAAATATACCACTTTGTAGCAGAAGAACACAAATATTCGTCTTCGCTATTTGACATTTCAAACGCGATTTAAGCTTGTATCAGTGCTAGTATCAAAGCTTCGTTGTGCAAACCTATAAGCGCTTATAATTTCAGCCACCATCTACCATACATGCTACCATCTAGAATCCCAGCTGCGTACTGCACGTACCTTAAGTCTATACTATATAGTATATACATACATTGTCACTCCCACAGACTCCCTCCATCCATTTTCTGGATTATATAGGTAGTCAATACAGAAATAGCTATAGAAAGAGCATAATATCACATCGCTTGTGAAGCCATAAGTACGACCTGCCATATACATTATGATCATTCATTCTTTGCTTGTATTCCATAGTGTTAATTAGTGCACTTTATGACGTGTTGTGTGCCTGGATGTTACAAAAAAGGTTCCAAAGCGCTTATGAAAATCAAGGTGTATACCTATCTTAGATAATACGTAAAAATGTTTTATTATATTTTCAATATTATTGTTCCCCTCACACTGGCTTCAGTCGTACATATACGTACAGGCTGTAAGATGTGATATGTCACTTCTATAAGTATTTTTCTCTGTTTTGAGTATAGGTATATATAAAATTTAATCAAAATCATTATGGAGCCGTTTTCGAGAAAAAAATATTAGTTCTACCTCCACAGCCTCCTTCGGCCTTCTCAGTTTTCTGGGAGGAACAAAAAAAACGACATAAGTGGTTTTGCCTTTTAAACATATAGATATAGGGTAAAGGCACCCATTTCCGACCACCTACCTGTAGTAGATAATCACGCATTAAAGAAAATTACAATGATATTATTTTAAATCTCTTGTAGTTTAGTATTTTTATTAGAAAATAATATTTTGCAAGTATGTTACACATCAATGAACAGAACTGTAGCAAGCTTACATTTTCTAATTTATTTTTATACCCAGAAAGTGTGTTATGGATATAGAATATGAAGCATTGCAAATAATTAATTTTAAAAAAAGTTGAAAACTTTTCTCACACACAATTTTGTCATAATATTCTGCTGCTATAAAATGGTTACAACAAACAATTGGCATAGTTAGAAAAGCATGCTAAAAAAAGCTAATAACTAAAACAATTTTTATAGCTATAGATGAGTGCAATGAACAGCGTTTCCGTGTATCTGCAGTTGGTAGGGGGCGGGCACGACCTTGAACAGTGATGTGGCTCTTCATAATCTCACCTCAGCCATTGTGACTCCCAAACCTATAATATGGAATACACTTTAGAATTACAATCATAACATTATACGAGCTCAAAAATCTGAAAATTGCTGATAACACAGCACTATTTTAATTTTTGAAAAGCTATAACTTTTGAACTCGTTGTTTGATTTTGATCTTTAAAACGGTATTCGACGTATTTTTTAAGCTCTAAAAATATTGTAAGAGGTAACAAAATCGATTGGTTGAAAAATCTCGAAGTTATTTTGAATAAACACTTTTTTCGAAATCTGTTGACTACGTGATCTCTCGAACGGATTAACCGATTTTGATCCGCTTAGCGGCATTTGACGCAGTTTCCTGAGGAGAAGAGCTGATTAGATTATAAAATCAATCGGTACAATATTCTAGAAGTTATTTTGACAAAACAGGAAATCTAAGTTCAGTGGAACCCTTTCGAATGCCGCAAATCGCGATTCGATCGGTCAAGCCGTTCAAAAGTTATGGGAGGTTTACATACACACACAGAGACATCATCGTAAAAATAGTCAAAATAGCTTCCTAGGATCACAAAACGTCGAGATCTGATGAAAACTTGATTTTCGAAAATCGGGGTGAAATCAATAAAATAACTTCCCTATTTTTGAAAATTTTCTTAGCGGGAAGTTCACAATGAATAAAATGTCAGCAATAAATATTGAATAGGTTGACCGCAGGTGAGTGGTCGGGAGTCAGTGCCTTTACCCTACAAGACTTCTGTGCAGACATAACGCCACGCCGAGTCCACTTACGTCGAATGCATTGACGCTTTGCGAATTGAGATGTAATTGAGCGTGGACTGTGTGAATGACACACGTTCGGAACACGCACCTACTGCATACTACTTACGAGGGAACTATTGCATCCCTCCCCCACCCCCATCGCATCATCGCACCCTGCTGACCCTTGCCAAAGAACTCGTACAACATTGACGTCTTATTTCAATAATGTCACTTCATCTTTACAGCCCTCATCCACAAAGTTAATACGTCATGATAATATAAAATTTTTATTGTCGTCAAAAATCAAATATAAAAATGTTACACAGTATATAATATAATAATATGTGCCACTACCCAGCTTTTTCCCGCGTAGAGATGCAAGTTTTCGTTACTACTCGGTACTTGTAACTATTCGTTACTTTTAGGTACAATAGTCGTTAGTTACTATTCGTTACAAGTACTCGGAGTATTCGAACACTATTCATCGTTGCTTAGGTACCAGGTGACAAGTAGGTAGTATAGGTACTACCACAGAACAATAAAATAACGCAATAAATATAATGACAACCTGTAATTTCTAAAACGTAAATTGCCAACAATATAGCTCAGTTTGTCTATTTTACGCTTGATAGCGAGAGTGATAGCTTTTTTATTAGAATATTCAGTTAGATGATTCGAATACAAAATATCATGTAACAGTTTGTAAAAAGTAACAATTATTTTATCATGTTGCTAATCGTTACTTCGGGTCTGGTCGGGTAACGAGTACTCGAGTAACGAATAGTTACTTTTCTTGCATCTCTATTCCCGCTTATTCGCTCGCGAACCGCGGTAATGTCAGTACACTAGTCAAACAATGGCACATTACTGATCACAAAATTTGAATGCCATTAAAACAATCGGCCAAGTGCGAGTAGAACTCGCGCCCTGCAGAGGGTTCCGTACCGTTATAACAATTTAATAAAAATTAAGTTTGTCCCTTAATAATTCCCAGACATAGTTTACAATCATCGCGTAGGATGACGCCACTTTCGCTTACTTTCGACACTAGGTATAGGTTTTGATCAGTGAGTTAGTACCAAAATGTCTGATTTATTTTTTACTTTTTTATTTCATTGAGTTAGAAATTTGAATATTTTACAAGACGGAAGGTTTCTAGCCGCAGCCGTCGACGGCTACGACTACGGCTGGCAGCCGGTAGTGTGATGCGCGCTTAACGCAGTTGGGAGATTTATAGCTCATTTAGAGCTGTCGTGTTGTATCGGCTTACGCAGTCAAACGATGCTACCTGCCTACTCTTGCAGTTATATTACATGCCAAAAAGTAAATTATTGATCGTAGTGTCTAAGGTAAAACCGGGACGGATGGCGCACCTTGAGAAAAAAATTCGAAAAATTTCAATTCAGTGCAAAACAAGACTGAAGCAAACGCGTCGATCGCGCGAAAGTGCGATTGAGTCTCCATGCTGTTGTCAAATCACACGATCGAACGAGATATTAATTCGTGTAGTTGCGTAATTGTCAAATTGCGATGCAGTCGCAATACAGTTGCCGAATCGCGTGTTTTCGCTATATAAAGAGCTTACTAGCATGTGTGCGCTCGCGCTGGCCCTTAATTGAATTTTTCTACTTTGTCTGTAGTTTAATTTGTATCCAAAATAAAGACAAAACTGAATAGGTATACGCGTAAAGGCCGGATCACACGGCGCATGACTTGTGATGCGTCGTGGCTCATCTTGGCGCGGCTTGTGGCTCTAGATGGCTCGTGCGGAGATAGGGTATAATTACGATATTATATATATATTACTATTATATTATGAGCCATCATAAAACCCTTTGACTCGTGTTCATTTACCGCCTTCGAGGCGATCCACCGAGTTACGAGCCATCGCGCTACTGCATGCGATCGACCTATATGTCTCATGACGCGTGGCTCGTGGTGGCGATCGGCTCGACAAGCTATCACAAGCTAGTGATGGGCGATGTTTTTACAATCGAAACAAATGTAATCGTTCATTATAACAATCGAGTCCCATCAATCGACTCGGAGTTTGATTTTACAATCGAAATGTTCGATTGTTCATGTCGATTATTTGTCACATAGGTTATAGCAATAGCAGCGAATGAGAATACATATAATCTCGATTCAAGGTTATATGCTAGTCGACTGACGTTCACGCGACTCGTTGATTGTTCACTGTTCAGTCGGTACTCACTACTCTGTGATCTCTTCACTATTGAATTCGTAGTACGCGATTACTGCAAAATCGGCCATCGACTCGACCACAGTTGTTGAGTGATGAACGACTGTGGCTCTCGACAGTATACGATTCAGTACTATGCGACTCAGTCTCGGTGAAGTATGAAACAACAATAATTGAGTCCAAGTGACAACCATCGAGAGTCATCGAGATGTTTGAACAATCGAGACAATCGACCAAAACATCTCGTATCGCGCATCACTATCACAAGCCGTGTGACCCGGCCTTAAGACTTCACAGTAGGTACTTATATAACCAGCAAAGTTTTAATGAAAAGCTTCTTTTCGATCATTATGAACGTTTTTTAACGAGATGGGTGTATACCAAACTCTCTCCCGGTTTTACCTTATACTAATTTTCTACTGCAAAAATAATATTATGAACATTTTATATTTTAGTTTCAATTGACAGGAAATATTTACATATACAAATTTGATTTAATATGATTAATGCCCGTTATCTGAAAGGACGGTACGTAGCTTTGTAATGGTAGCAGTGTCATTACCATACTTACAATTTATTCACTGAACTATATAAAAAAGTAAGTGGATGCTTATGACCACACGACAGAAGTGAAAACTTATACATATATATATATTTTTTTAAATTAGAAAATCAGAAGTTTTCACTTCTGTCGTGTGGTCATAAGCACACACCTACTTTTTTTTGGTTTATTTTTGTCTTTTCTGGCTTAAATAAAAACAAACTGAGTTTTTCAAAAAAAGGTTTTTTTGTGTCATCTATTAGCGCATTTATGAACTAAAAATAATTTATTACTAAAATTCTAAAATTATATTTTTAATTTATTCCACCTTGAAAAATAAAACAATAGTTTAGACACTTCTTACCACAATAATTTTTTTTACTTCCCACCTCTATACTATGGTAGGGAAGTAATGGATTTAGTCCGAAAAAAATATTTCGAGATTTTAACAGATCTTCACGTTTTGAGACCCTAGCAATCGTTTAAGATCATTTTCTGACTGATGTTTGTATGTGTGTGTGTGTGTGTGTGCAGTGTATGTGTGTATGTGGTCAATTTTTTGCCTTCGATATCGTAAAAACGGAACAACATACGGCCATGCCGATTGTTCTATTGTGTTTATCAGCCTTTAACTTAGATCTGATTAGATTTTGAGTCAAATCGGTTTAGTGGATCCTGAGATATTAAAAAAAACATTCTCAATGTCACGTATTAACATAGGTAAAAAAAATATAAATGAATTCTAGATGTTATAATTACAGTTCAGTGGTCTAGACCGGAGGTCGCCAAACAGCGACTTATGAGGTACGCGGGGATGATTTTTCAGAAAATAAAACTACTTTATTTTCGTATAGGTAGGTATTTATTAGATTCGGTCACACACGTGCTGGTCACACAACCGAAAGTCTTCTCCTCGTAATAAAAAATAATAATTATGACATTACTTTCATTGTAAAATTTTAGGTAATCATGGCTTTGTGAAAAAATCCAAATCGTTGTGCTAATCAAAGGTACTAAGCTGACGGCTCTTTTGTCTCAATAGTTTGCTGACCCCTTGCCTGGATAAATCTATAATAAGGTTGGGAAATAATAGAAATTGACTCGACATGTATTTATAATATTATACATTGAACACATAATATTTATACACTTATACTTCGGAATAGACTCTATTGATAACAGAGCAATGGTGATCCTTGATTTGTTAGAAAAATTGTTGGAATAAAAACTTCCTTGCACTGTAAGAAATGAGAAGGCCGATTACATAGATTATCGATGGTCCATTTGTAACCAGCGATTAATCTGGTAATAGGCACACAAAGAGACAATGGCGTCGCAAACAGGTATCGCCTGCACATCGCGTAGATTCCATAAAAACACATTGCGCATGCGTGGTTACTAATTTTACATTAATTTGTTTTGTATTCATCCATTTTATATATGTAACTATACATTTTATTTTGTAATTTTTACACACTTTATTGGAATATTACACAAATTATGTAATTTTAATTTAATTTATGTAAAAATCACAAATTTGTTTAACTTTACAATAAAAGTCCAAGTTTTTATGAAGGTTTCTGTGTAAAAATAAGTAATAATGTAAAATCACTTAGAAAATCGAGCGAATTCCTATCTTAACTTTCAAAGTATTTTTACATCCATTTTTTACAGTGTGGCAAGAGAATCAATGAAAAGCAATAGTGAAGTTTTAAAATTGCATTTATTTACTGACGTTTCGGTATACTTCGTACTATCTTCAGAGTTTCTAAAAGAATTTAGGTGAATACAGAAGTTATAACATACACATATAAAATTGCTTAGTTATTTAATGTAACAGTTGAAGATGCAAAATAATATGAATTGAAACTTACCAAATGCTGTCAATTTTATACTTATCCTTATAAAATAGTGAAGTAGAAGTGCATGAGTCACTTTCTATTATTTCCGAATCGTACTATACATGCACTGGACATTATAGTCGGAAGGGAGAAGAGGTAAGTTAAGGCATGCAACACTTTATGCGCCATAAAAGATCACAATTCATAATGACGTTTTTATTATGACATTTAGGGCTCTTATATCCGACAGTTTAATTAAAATGCATGCAACACTTCACTATATGAGTGTCTCTCTTTGTTTAGTTTATTCCAAATATTTGTTCCTTTTCTATACAAAAGACATCTGTGCAGTATATGATCGTATGGTGGCGGTGCTCATTTACTTTTACCGATTGTAAGAATATTACCTACTGACTGTCTTGGACGCAACTTTAAAAAAACTGTTTAGGGAAATATTGTGTGTGTCGTGACACTCGGAGGAAGTGTAACTTCTTACAAAAGTTACACAGTACACTGTAAAAAATAGATGTAAAAATACTTTGAAAGTTAAGATAGAATTCGCTCGATTTTCTAAGTGATTTAACATTATTATTTATTTTTACACAGAAAACTTCATAAAAACTTGGACTTTTACTGTGAAGTTAAACAAATTTGTGATTTTTACATAAAATAAATTAAAATTACATAATTTGTGTAATATTCCAATAAAGTGTGTAAAAATTACAAAATAAAATGTATAGTTACATATATAAAATGGATGAATACAAAACAAATTAATGTAAAATTAGTAACCACGCATGCGCAATGTGTTTTTATGGAATCTACGCGATGTGGCGATACCTGTTTGCGACGCCATTGTCTCTTTGTGTGCCTATTACCAGACTAATCGCTGGCTACAAATGGACCATCGATAATCTATGTAATCGGCCTTCTTATTTCTTACAGTGTACCGTGCAATTTACACTATCCGTTAATTTACTCAAAATCTACAT
The DNA here is from genome assembly GCA_039654895.1 of Mongoloraphidia duomilia. NCBI lineage: Eukaryota > Metazoa > Arthropoda > Insecta > Raphidioptera > Raphidiidae > Mongoloraphidia > Mongoloraphidia duomilia. The sequence goes on from CM077516.1 coordinate 65,728,765, forward strand.
ATTTCCAGTGATTGTAATTAGTGATCTGCATTCTGGAAGACGTTTATAAATTATACCAAATTACGCGAAAACCATCCGGCAAACATTGATTCTAGTCGGAGCGATCTGGAACGCAATTTTAATACAGTTTAGCCGGCGACGACCGAACTGTGTGTGTTTTAAAGACCACCAACAGCTAAGATTATTTATAATTTTTTTAATAATAAATTGAAAATCCAATTGACACTTTTACCAGCTCTCGGGCTAGAACCCGGGAACTGGGGACTTGTAATAGAGGAACCATAGCAACACCATGTAAACAACAGCATTGCTACACGCTCGGCTATTTTCAAGCTCACGACCGAACTGTATGCAGTATGAGCACTGTCCGACAAACAGTGATGTTTACACCACACACTACAGAAGTAAAACTTGCCCACGCAAAATCTGCATCTAAATTGACATTTACAAAATAATATATGATTTGTTTTTCGTTGCCACGGTTAGTGTTAAATATTTACCGCAAACGTTAAGTGGTCCGCACTCGCATAAGAAGTTTGACTTCAGAAAGGTATATTAACGGTCTATGCACACTTTATTCTATTCCATCCATCTTTAAGTCATGTGACGTTAAATGAACAAATTGCGTACTTTATAATACCTATGTGTTGTGATAAATCTCTATACCTGCAAATCGTTTTTATGTTATAAGTACCGATCACAAAAACTATAAAATATTAAGTAAAAGCAGGAGGAGATGAAGGACTGTTCAATTCTCGTGTCCTGAATTGATAAAAGACCATTCTGAACAACAAGTAGATACTAACTCTAACGAACTGCGGGTTCATAAAAATCGAAAGGAAGGCTGAATTAGTGAATGAATTAGTTGGCAAATACTGTAAACGTTTATAAGACGTGTTCAATTTTATCTTTATTAAAAAATAAATAAAACCAGATAACGTAGAAACATTTGAGCCTGAACTTGAATAGTATGAAAGATTACGTATATGTCTTACATGAATATGTCTCGCGTTTTGCCTCTAGTAATTACTGCGCCATTGATTTAGATGACTGATTATAGAAATATATCGCGGATTCTTTTGTAAGAAATTTTATACTCTACAGTCCACAGCAGCATTTCCCAAACTATGGGTCGCGACCCACTGGTGGGTCGCGAGCGAATATTGCGTGGGCCCTGAAAAATAGGACGATATATCGATCGACCGACAAATACATCCTTGTCATTGAAATAGCACTCCTTGTATTTAATTAAGTATTAAAATTTTCGATTGTACCTGAATGTTTTTTTTCTTATTTGAACACTGAACAGTCCTTCATTCATAGGTATAGTTATGCCCTTTTTTTCTTCATGACAGCCAAGAGGTGAGTTCCAAATTTGGAAGTTATTGTTAGGTGGGTCGCGGTTCAGTCAACTTTGGGAACCACTGGTCTACATAATCATATATCATTTTTCCCTGTAAAGCACTGTTCTCATAGTTTAAAATTAAATCTGGAAAGAACATTTTTCACAATTTTTTCAGCTTAAAGATGTCATTTTAAAAAGTTTTGCCGCAATTATTGTTGATAATTTTGGTTACATTTGGTAATTTTACAAAAGAACGAATTATCTCAAACTTGCCGGTTTTGTCAAAAAATACTTAGTTTTTCCTGCGTGCGGCGTACCATAACGTGTCGCTATATGTAACAAGGGCATCTATATCTATAACCAGAAAACGACTCGTATAGTCCAAGAGCAGGTGATCGTTTTACAAAAATCTTGCAATTTTTGACTACGAGTTCTTAGTATAGGTCTTTATACAAAATTACTTTGGAACCATACTGTGCAAAAATAATGAAGGTATTAATGTATGTTTTTAAAACCTTACAATAAAATTTTTTATTATTATTAAAGGAATTCATAAAATATGAAGTTTTTATATTTCACAGACATTTTGGAATCGTATATCTGTTACAAATTATAATCAGGGTAAAACATTTTTTATTTTTATGACTTGACAGTTAAAAATTCGTCTTAATATCACGATTTTTAATTTATCTCTCCATTTTCTGTATAATAATTTTAACAATAATGCGTAGAATTTCTGTAACGGTTAAAATATGAATTTCCTTATAAAAATGTGTGCTTCGTAAATTTATTATGACAGTTTAGTTTATGTGCAAGTATAGGTTTTTATTACAAATAAATTAGCCCCAGTTCCCAAGTTCTAATCCGAGATCTTGTAACTTGTAAAAGTAACAATTAGATTTTTAATTTATTATTGATAAATAATAGATTGAAAATAAAGTAAATAGAAGAGCTCGAAAACGAAATCGTAATGTTATTATTGGTACTGCAAAGTCTAGTGATGATCATATTCTATCTGCGGCTGACAGAATATTCTGGATATCTGTTGGCCGGGTTAAAGCCGGGACGGATGAAAAGGACGTTTTAGGATACCTATCTTCAAAATACCCGGATCAAAAATTTGAGATTGAAACCTGTGCGACTAATGGTGGAGCGCGATATTTTAAAATTGGCATGAATTACCATATTCGTGATAAATTGCTGGATCCTGACTTCTGGCCTTCTGGCATTACTATTCGGCATTGTTATATACATCAAAACAAAGCCCAGTTTTTTCGGAAATAAGTGTATTAGAGTTCTACATTTAAATATTCAGTCCCTTAAAGACAAAATAAATGATTTTGAGACATACTTAAATTGTCACCTATCGATAATGCCTCATGTTGTGTGTTTGAATGAACATTGGTTGACTATAGATCAAACTATAATTTTGCATAATTATAAGTTAGTTGCATGTTATCAAAGATCAGTTAAATGTCGTGGTGGCGTTTGTATTTATGTCAGAGCGGATATCGCAAATGTAAAACAAATTGATAAACTAAATATGTTGTGTACTGAGCAACAGTTCGAATGCTGTGGTGTTGAGCTTGTATTTGATAACTCAAAGACTATAAATGTGATTTCCCTCTACAGATCGCCAAATAGTGATGTGCAGACTACTTTGTCTAAACTTGAAACTGCAATTGACTTTTTAAATAAACCTTTTTCAAAAATTATCATCTGTGCTGATTTTAATATTGATGTATTGAAACTTGATGATTGTAAGACTAAAGAGCTTTTAAATTTTGCACTTAGTTATAATTTCAATTTAGTGAACTGTGATATACCAACTAGGATATCCAATACGGTTATTGACAACATTTTAACTAATATTGATGAATATGATTTCTGTGTACATGACTATGGCCTATCTGACCATTATTCATTAATATTTGATTTTTATATTGAATCTGTACATAAACATGTCAATTCGATTAATTATGTTTATAAGCGATGTTATAATGAACAGGCAGTTTCTGAATTCTGTTTGTTGATTCAAAAGGAGACTTGGGAGAGTGTTTATGCCCATGATTATTTCAATTTTGATGCTAAATTTGATGAATTTTATAATATTTTTAAATTTTATCATAATGTGGCTTTCCCAATTAAAAAAATTAGGTTAAAAAATGAAGTCACACCTCACCATTGGTATACTAATGAGTTGAAAAATTGGGCCAATGAGATCAGAGACTTTAATTTTCTATGGAAAAATTTCAAGGACCCTAACATTTACTCTGCATTGGTAAATAAGAGGAAACTTTATAGGCAAGCGTTAATTATTGCTAAGAAAGCATATTACGATACAAAAATTCTTAATGCACAAAATAAATCTGTGGCTACTTGGCAGACTTTGAGAACTCTTACGGCTAGTGCCTCTAGAGCACAAGTTGCATCAATAAAAGATACTGAGACCAACTGTACTATTAATGACCCCAAAAGCATTAGTTCGGAATTTTCTTATCACTTTTCTCGAATAAATGGTATAAACATAACAAATAACAACAATACTATTGATAATAATTTTATGGGTAATGGCCATAGTATGTTTCTTTATCCAGCTACCGAGACAGAAATAAAAACATGTATTAATAAAATAGCTTTAAAAAAATCTGCTGGGATAGATGGTATATCCTGCCATATACTAAAGGTAGCAGCTCCTTTTATTACTACTATATTGTTATACTTAATAAATCTTTCCTTATCAACTGGAATTTTTCCATCATCCCTTAAGGATGCAAAAATTATACCGGTGTATAAGAAAGGTGATAAAGCCTTAGTTAGTAATTATCGTCCAGTGTCAATTTTACCTGCATTTTCAAAAATTTTTGAGAAAGTTTTTCACACACGGCTATATTCCTTTTTTACTGATCATAACATTTTGTCAAAAAATCAATTTGGTTTTCAAAAAAATAAATCTACCAGTCTTGCGCTGTTTCACTCTATTTCAAGTATTCTTAACTCTGTAGATACAAATTTGTTTACTCTTGGCATTTACTTTGATTTGAGTAGTGCTTTTGACACCATTGATCATAATATGCTTTTACGCAAATTAGAATCTTATGGAGTGAGAGGTCCTCCGCTCCAGTGGATAAAGTCATATTTGTTAAATCGAACACAGTGTGTACTTGTTTCTAGTTCTTATTCTGAACCTGTTCACATTAAACGTGGTGTGCCCCAGGGCTCCGTACTTGGCCCATTACTATTTATAATATATACAAATGATTTGACATGTCAGACAGACTCAGAACAACAGTTACTGTATCAATTTGCGGATGATACGTCACAGGTGGTTTCAAGCACATCTCTGGACAACTTGTCACAAAAGGCTGGAAAAGCTATAATGTCTATGGATAAATGGTGTGCACAAAATTCCTTAAATCTAAATTCTGATAAAACAGCCTTAGTGGTATACTCTAAATCCAAACTAAACTATTCTGTCATTGTGAGACAAAATCACCGTACAGTGCCTTTATCGAGCTGTGTGAAATTCCTTGGAATTTTCATTGATCAATACCTTCGTTGGGAAAATCACATTGATTTCTTAGTCTCAAAATTGCTTTCATCGCATTATGCCATTTTCGTTTTAAGAGACTATGTTAGTATACATTCTTTACTTTTATTCTATAATGCGTATGTTGTTTCTAGGTTGCGGTATGGTATTATCATCTGGGGTTTTTCTCCCTGCGTATCAAAACTTTTCGTAGCGCAGAAAAAAGTAATTAGATGTATGTTTAAACTTAGCAGACGAGCTCATTGTCGTGATATTTTCAAATCTAATAATATTCTAACTCTACCTTGTCTTGTTATATTTGAGCTTTCAGTATTCGTGAAAAGACATCTGAATCTATTTTCTAAAAATAGTGATTATTCTAATTACGATACTCGTGCTGCGAGCAGTCTCTCAATTCCTTATCATAATACGTCATTGTTTGAGAAAAATGTTACTATGGCTGCTATAAAAGTATTTAATCATCTCCCAGATGATATTACTATATTGCAGCCTTTAAGCAAATTTAAGACTGAACTTTTTAAATACTTAATAAACCATTCATTCTATTCTGTTGATGAATATTTTTGCGCATAGTCCTCGAATTGACATGTTCCACACTTTTTAAGTTTATGGAATAAATTTATTATTATTATTATTATTATTATTATGAATTGGTGCTAGACCTAAATAACCCTAGCTGTTGGTGGCCTTAAAAAATGAAAAAGTGTGGTGGAATAATTTTTATGCTGTCGACAATTACAAATTATAACTGAATTTGGATGTTCGAGTTTTATCAGCATAAAGGTAGGGTTGGGTTCCCCACATTAATTTATCTTTGGATGTTTACTCGTCCAAAGTGTTGAAAGAAAGGGGTGGAACTTCAATTGAGGGTCCTTGTTATCGAGACAAAGTGAAATATGTTTTCTACAAAAGGTTATACTTATTTTAACGAAGTTCACTGTTCTAATATTAACAGTGAGAGATGCTTAGTTGAACAAAAATGTCTTAGATTGATTCGAACAATCTTCACTAAACTTATTCAGATCCAAAGGTTCTCATCAATTAATTCATTCATACATGAAAAAAAACAATTTTATGTATCTTTAACAATCATAATATATTAACTTGCTATAAATTCAACAAGAATTTTACAAATCACAAACGTTACTGCAATAACAATTTAAATCAGTTAAACAGACATACTGCTTAACTCAACACATTAAAAAGTTGAAAACCGCTGAAGAGCATTATAATTTACAAATCTCTATCTGTATCAAAATCTTAGATTGGTACTGAACAATTTTTATCAATTATGAAGATGCACAATTAGAGTTAATATGTAACCTAGTGTATAAAGAGGAAGGCAAATAATAAGAAGTTACTGACAAAGTAGTTAATAAAGAGTAATACGTTAAAAATCGATAGTATAAATCTGTCAAGCTGTCTGTTAAAGTGATAGTAGTCCGTGATATGGTATAAATATGGTTAACGAAGTGAAGTGAAACAACCGTCAAAGAAAAGGTGTAGTCACGTCTGATAGTCAAAAAACCACTACAGGATTATAAGATTGTTAATTGTTAATAAGGAACCGAAAGAAACTCAAATTCATTTATTTGAGTAAATCAGTTATCTTGTTAATTGTTAATATGCTATTTTCTATGACCATTAAGTGTTAACATAGGTAAGGAAATAATTCGCAGGAACTACCGTCTGTGGTCGCTGTCAATAAGAAAATTGTCCATACAAAAATGTATAAAATTTAAGTGAAAAAAGAATTAATATGATGTCTACCGAAATTATAATAAGCGGTAGGCAACCAAAGTTACATGAAAAATTAATCAAAAAATATTGCAATCTCTTTATAAACACACTAGATCACAATAGAAACCAAAATTAGTTGATAATAATGAAAAATTACCTTAGTTAAACACAGGTGAGAATAACCCATCTGTGACATAAGAAAATAGACAGATGATTCTTATAGGTTAAAATTATCGATCAAAAGAACAGTATAATCTTATCTCAATTAATTCATTAACAAATTCCACCAATTTGTAAAGATTGGTGATATACCAAATTGGTGATACTTCATTCTACTATACATTGGTTTGTTAAGGCCATATTATTCTGATTATCAAATCGCGTGTGCGAATCAAAATATCTTTGATTAATTTTATATTAAATTCAATTCTGTTAAAATACAACTATGCCATGAATTGATTGTATATGATTGGCAAAATATATCCAGATTTTATTCCACAATTATTATCATACACGTGGTCGGTGTATTTTTAAAATACAACACTGATCAACAGGTTATATTAAAATATTAAATTTTATATATTAAATTTTATCTGTAATTAAACGTAATATCGTAAATGACGCTGCTGACGGCATTAATCATTTATTTTACCTTATGAAATTTTTATTCTAAAATGGCAGACGGCCATGTTATAAACTCATGCTTATAATTTTCACGCAACATTCATTCATCACTTATATTAGTTCTAAATTATTTACAAATATCTACTTAGCTGTTTTTGATTAATTGAAGATAATTAAAGCTCTGGGGGACTCCGATGGGCGATAATTATCCATAAAACCCCAGCTCGTCCCGAGATATGTGATTCCGTCTCGGCGATACTGGCTGCGAGCCGCGGTTCAAGCAAACTAGAAAGAATCGACATCAAGCCGATCACAAGAGGCACTTGGCAATGATAATGAATTACGTCGCACCGGAATTAAAACGAGCGCGCAACCATAGAGTATGAATATAAATTAGCATTGGCAACCTTAGATAAAGAATATTATCTGTTGTCATAAACTGTTCCATGACAAAAGAAATAAGAAACATTTGTAATATGTAGGCACCTATTATATTTTTTAACTACCTATTTTCTTAAATAAAGTAAATCAAATTGAAAGACAAACAGATTTTTGGGGGATATCTTTATTTTCACATAAATAATAAATGCATCTATCATCATATTGAAACAAAAAAACTACAAAAACTGTTTTTTTTTGCGCTATTGAACTCTAAAACGGTTACACTTATTCAAAAATCTTTTGAATGAAGTCTGAAGAACATTAATTTCAATATATATAAATATATAAAAATACACAAAAAATGTTTGCACTTTCATTGCAAAGTTATGTTACTCATTATACCTTATACCTAAGTATAATAATATTATATAATTAGGTACCACATTTAATTAATGTCAGCGCCCTTCGAAAGAACAAGTACGTAACTTCACTAAGCTATCGGTGATGATATACCATCTACTCTTATCTATGATGGTACCATAAGTTTATAAACGGTAACTATGGTAACAGCACCGGCTACTTATACCTTTCCTTTCAGAAGACGGACATATAAGTTTTGTTTTTAACCGACTTCAAAAATGGAGGTGGTTCTCAATTCGGTTGTATTTTTCTTTTCCTCTTTTTTAATTTTTTTTATGCTTGTTACCTTAGAACTCCGTCATTTATAAACCGATTTGGAAAATTCTTTTTTTATTAGATAGGGTATACCTAGAAATTGGTCCCATATAAATTTTACTTAAATCGGTTCAGTCGTTCGGCTGATTTTTAATAAAAGTGAGTGAAGGGCGTGTGATTCCTTTAGGTAAATGTCACTTTTTGACACATCACACAGCATAAGATGATAAGAAAGTCGGTTTAATAAAAGTGAGTAACGACGTGTAATTCCTTTAAGGTAAATGTCACTTTTTGACACACTACACAGCAAAAGAAGTCAGTTAAGTAAGTGAATATATTGGCAAGCGACTAAACTACGTATTGTAAAGCCACTAAAGAGTAAAAAATAAAAACTTTTTAACAAAAAAAATCCTTCAGACGAACGGACAACAAACATATAAGGGTTCTGTTTTTATTCTGAGATATGGAATCCAAAAAAAACCTCCTTCAAAAAGCCACCAAAAAGAGGAAAATAATGAAATTTTGAGGTCTGTGCCAATTTAATAAAATATGAAGTCGGTTAAAAAGTATAGTAGGTATAGTGATTACTGATTAACATCGTTCTTTTTAACCGACTTCATATCTTATTAAATTGGCACAGAACTCAAAAATTCATTATTTTCCTCTTTTTGGTGACTTTTTGAAGGAGGTTTTTTTTTTGTTAAAAAGTTTTTTATTGTATAAGCTAGGGTTAGGTATTTAAGCCTAGTTACCTAGCACCAATTCATATTTTCAATTTAATATTTTGTTAATAACATATTGAAAATCCAAATGATATATAAGTACTTTTACCAGTTCTCCGCTTCGAACTTGGAAACTGGGGGCTTGTAATAGAGAAGCTACATGGAAACGCCATATAAACAACGACAAATTGCTATACGCGCTCGCGGCTATTCTCAAGCTCTTGTAAGTATAGCTAAAGGTAAAATTAAAACATTTTCTTTGATTAAAATACCTGTAAGTTTATCTGTTCTCCGAAACTAATACATATTCGTATGTGTACAAAACAAATGAAACACGAGCGAGGCGTGACTTACAAGGCTTGCTTGATCCCGCTAATTAGTGGTCGTAAATTAAAGAACGATACACTTAGATGACAACAAATGCATTAATATACTGTTCTAATGTCTCGTTCAAATTACAGTGCACACCTTACATAATGTATAATTTAATGCTACGACGTCGTGAATGTAATTTAATTTTGGTACACGTTTAACTACTGTCTATGGTCGGTGTTCATGATACCATAGCATAGGCGGCGTCTTTTATATAATAAGTAATATGAACACTATAGAGACATAATTAATTAATAACATTTTTGCCATACCCACTATAAAATAGCTACTTTGCATGCATGTAATGGGTCACTTAACAAGCAGGTGTGTTGAAAGTGTTTTCAAAAACACTAGTGTGGAAAGTAAACAATTTCCATAGTGATATATGTTTATTCGCTCTGATCTGCCCGCTATTATCTATTGTTACGGATCACCCTGTATATATAAACGGCAGGCGAGAGTTCCGAGAAACGGGATCTGCTTACTGTAACAACGAACGTACTGGGCTTAAGCCGCGCAGCATATATAAACAGCCGATGCGAGGGAATGAAGGAATCAGTCATCGGTGAGTCACGCAATCAGTCAGTGTAGATTATACTGTGACAGTGTTGAACAGCGAATACTTATAGTGCGAAATAAATCTGATATAAATCCAGTGAATATAAATATTGAAATATAAATAATTAGAAATAAATAATCTTTGTATATATAGTTAATTGTATATAGTTAAGTGTTAATTACTGTTTGGTTATTGTTTACTTGTGTTGATTGTTAGAATTGACTTTTCGTTGTTGCGTTCATTATTATTGTGTTTTTAATTATTGTAAATAAATTTTATAAATTCCGCCAACTCAGAAAACAGTTTTGTAACTATACTGACATGTACCTACTCACGGCCTACTAAGAAGTGAATTTGGTGACGCAAATGAACTGTCAAAATGTTATAAGTTAGTTAAGTATGGCAAAAAATACCATATAGGTATATCTCGTTCGTAATGATAATATTATGACTCGTGTGACTATCACTACTCGTCAGTAATATACCTCATTACGCTACTAGATATACAATCTACTATAAATTAACAATAATATACGTCGATGTTTAACAAAAAAAGCAAAAGTGATTTTTAATAGATATAACCGGCTACATTCATCCGACATTGCAGGGGAATAACCTAGCCCCCTGTTATGATAGCATATTCAAATAAAGCCTTAACCTTCCCGCATATTTCTTTTGTTTCGATAATTGTAAAAACCGTTTGAGAATCGGTTGAAAAGTTTCCGAGTACATATATCACGTTTAGACATAGGCAAACAACAGACAGACTATTTGACAAAAGCATAGCGAATAAAAAACGATGCCTGGCAGGTGGCAACACTACTTGCATTTTAAATAGCACACTCTCTATAATGAATTATTGTGCCGTCGCGAATCGCTCAATGTTTCTCAGATTTTAGTGTTTTGTTCAAACTGACGTAGGTATAGGTATTTTCGTCCGTGCATAGTAAAAATACGATGAAAAATACCTTGTAAGTATTGTATTGTACCTATGTACACTTGGCAGTTGGCGCCCGACTGAAATTATCAAATGTGGTGCCCATGTTTGTTCCTCATGTGAAAAATAAGATTCAAAATCGCCGGAAGATATACATTTAATAAAGCAAAACATTTGTACAACAATTAGTGAATACTTTAACAGCACTAAATCAAAGTGCAAAATATGTAAATGAATTCAAATACACCTTTCTACCTACCACATCTGTGCCCCAGATCAATGAATTGTTACAACGCTAAGGTATCATTTCATTGCATATACCGTATGTACTATGTAGAATACCTAGTGCCTTCGCTCTGAAGGTAGTATACGATTTTTTTATGTAAAATTTTTATATTATACCTACTATGCAAAAAAAGTATTGTCAATGATTAAAAAACCGTAGTTTAAAAATTAAGCTCAATACTTTGTGTTATTCCTTTACGCAAAATTTTGTATTTTCATCAAAAAAAATATTTACAAACATAGAAAAAATTGTGGAGGCCTTTCTTATGTGGAAGCCCCAGGGCTTTAGCCCCTGTTGCCCTTCCCTAAATCCGACAAAAAACCCAGCTTAAAAGACCAGTCAAGTATAATTCGTTATACTTTTCCTGTAATCATTACCAGCTTCTTTATATGCATTAAGTGAATAAGTAGGTGCCTATCAAAATTGAATATGTTGTGTTAAATCTAAAAAAATCTAACCTTCGCCATAATAATCTTGTATTCTTTACCAGCCTATTTATATGCCCGATTTTTTCAAAATTTTAAACCTTACTTTCGGAGATAGGAGGGCATACTGTTTTTAAGTACCTATATATATTTATTTTTAAATAGCTTACAAACATCATTAAAAACAATATTTTTAGTATCTTCAAAGTGAGCCCTTCCAACGATATGCGTCATATGCAACATGCTAAATAAATTTTCTTTATTTTATTTCACTTTATTGGTCGCAGAGGATGCGATTTTTGAAGTGAAAACCTTAGGCGCGTTAAGCACTCTTTGCTTGGGTACTGAAAAAATGTGAAGCATTCGCAACTACTTCCGTAAGAATTCGCAACCCGACCGTAAGAATTCGCAACATACTTATATCATAAAAACTGCCGTTTACACACTTCCATCCATAACGCAGTTGGTTACGTCTTTGCGTTATATGCATGGGAACCTGGGTTCGAGACCTGATGGCAGCGTAGAATATTTGTCGTTTTTTTTCTAAATTCTACACGATATTTATTTATATATTTTTTAATTTTTCTTATATTCTTTCTTTGACAATAATTATAATTTTTTTGAAACCAAAGTGGAATTAATTAAAAATACAATTTTAGTATTTTAGTAATAAATTATTTTTAGTTCATAAATGCGCTATAATAGATGACACCAAAAATTAGAAAATATATAAACGACACCTGGAATATTTTAGGAGCATATCACGCTGTCTGCATGCCAAATTTCAACTTCCTATACGATCACCGTTCAGAGTAGACAAACGAAGGGGCAAGAGTCTCACCATAAGGGGTTTTTGAAGTGAAACTTACTTCACACGGCAGAGTGAAGTCATTCGACTGAATGGCTAACGGGAAGACCTGACGAAACGCTGCAACACCACTCCTCTGCGCTGTTAACGTATGGATGTGTGTGTGTCTATACTCTATTCATTTTCAAGACGAGATAATAAATGTGTACTAATACACGTGTACCTTTGTTTCTTGAGTTGTGATTGGTCGGTCGGGACATTCGAAAGGCATGTATTTGTAAATTGTATTTGATATTTGTTTACATTTACTTCGTCTTGAAAATGAATAGAGTATAAGTACTACAGTCGATGCGCCTAGATCCCCATCTCGAAAACCAATAGTAGTGTATGCAGATTTTACGTAAATAAGTTTCACGTCTGTAGTGTGTATAGTGTAAAGTACACGGTCAAATTTTTTACCATTTTTATACGGAATCCTAAAAAGTTACAGAGCGGCAAAACTAAAAAAGTCACTCTGTATAGCAGGTATTCCTACTTTATTATTATTATTACGTAGGTAGAAATATACAACGCATAGACTTAAAGAGAATCACGTATCAATAATATTGAACGTATTACCAGACAATTCATTTTATCTATTGTCCTGTATTAAACTAAAATTATATCTTTAATTACGAACATAATTTTTTCATGTACACTATAATTATAACACAACCGATAAAATTATACGTCTATTATTATAATCTGTTTATATATCTACGGTCGTAAAGCAAAACTGCATATGTGAGATTTTCAGCAAAATACGATTTTTTTATTTAATAAAGGCCACCAACTGCCAGGGTCTAGTTTGCAATTTGTTATTATCAAAGGCAAATGAGCGTCTATAATCTACAGGTAATTAACTAAAATGTTAAAATTTGTATGTTCTATTATATTCTTGGGCGCTAACCTGTAACAAAAAAAAACTATACTGAATCGATTTGAAACTCATGCACTGGTTAAAAGACTATACTTCTTCCCTACGACAAAATGGAGATGAACAGTAAGTGAAAATAGTTACATCGAACGGATTTTTTTAATTAAAAGCTCTTATAGCTTAGCATACAACCTATTGATCATTTTAAAATGGGAATCACGCTGCCATGTGGGGCAAGGATGATTCGCTCGGGTCTTAACAACTAGTTTTTGATAATACTGCATTTTTAATTATTGAAAATCGGTAGACACTTTCAGCAGTCGTCAAATTAGAACCTGCGAATTGGGGGTAAATATTAGATGAGTCTTGTAAACGCCATATAAACAGTATCTTTACCTCGATCTCAGCCAGTCTCAAGACAAATTCCTATAGTAGATACATTTAGAGAAAACTTAACCGCCTCATGCGCAGAAACCAGATTTGATTTGGATTGGTCTATTCGTCAAGTTGTCATTCAGTGTTTAGGTTATATTACCTACATGCTGTTAAAAATCGATTATTGAATTGTGTTCACACCAGTTTTTGTGTACAGGTTTCCGTTAGGATTTGGTTTTCTCTAAATGTATGTACTCTTCTACTGCACCAACTGCTGATTAAAATTTCTCATCTTTTAACAGTCTTTTCGACTTTCTGTTGAAACTTATCGATGTTTTTAACCCTTCTGGTAAAATTCGAATGGATACGGCCCCCCGAGAGAGCCTTACTGTTTTTTCGAAAGCTTCCGATAGGTACCCGCTCTTCTGACTTCATCATAGTCAGGAAACAGTTGTATTGTCATCGATATTATAATGCATGCGTGCAAAGTTTCCAAGTCGATCGATATGTTGATAGAAGTGGATAAAAATTTTATTACCTATACAACAAGATTAGGCCCTAACTAACAAATGAAGTTAAATAAAAACTTGTATAATTACTAAAAATTCGACACAAGCGGTTTTGTTTTGTTGCCACAAATATATAGACCGTCACTATTTGGGTTCATTCAAAACCAAGCCCAGTTAAATTCTCAATAACAGTTTGATCAATGGTCAGTAATATTGAATCTCAACAAAATAAAATGATTTTTCAAAAATAACATCTCGTTAATCCACACTTTATTTGAATACTAAAACTTATTTGACTTCAAATACACGAATAGGTAACTTCTTATGTATGACGAATGCAAATTGCTTTAGTCGCTCTTCATAATAACAAAGAAGTTATACCTATTATTATGCAATGCAATGATCTTGGCAAAGAGTAAATTAATGTCTACATAAGAGGCAACATTCGGGGAAGGAAGCTGATTTTCGACATAGAAGGACGATCACAACCAATCGTAGATGTTCGGTTACATTGAGTCCGGTACGTAATCTTTCCCATTTTTATTGATTATAGATCGATATTTCCCTCTTAATTTTAAATATCTTCTATTATTTTCCGACTACCGGTACTTAGAAACCGGTTTTTAGAACGGTATCTAAATGAACTACCACCGAACGAATTTTTTTTTTGCTTTTTACAACATAAAACTATAATTTCATAGCAGTTATTTAGAACAGGTTCTTTTTAAAGAACACTGAAATGCTAGAACAATTCCTGTTATTGGAGAAAAACAGTTTTGTCCAATCACTAATATTTAGCATATAAGGGGCGAGACCGAACTGTTAGAACCAACGCACACATGCTACTTTTTGTAGTACGATTTTGCGATTAAGTTGCTTGGAGATTGTCAGATGTAGCTACCAACTATTCGCTGAAATACACAGCCGATGGTATCATGAAAAAACTCGGGTCGCAGTGCCAAAACCCTGCCGACAATATAGTGTATTTGCTAATACAGGCCTTGTGGCTTTATTATGTGAACTTAAGTTTGTTTTTGGACAAAATGAAAAATTTAACCCCTTAATACATCCCTTAAAATAATATTTTTTTCCTAATTTCAATATTATTATCAATGCAACCTCTGTACCAAATTAAATACACCCGTCAGCAAATAAATCACTATCCGTAAACTCACTTTTTCATAAAATTTGTAAGTCCGGTCCTGTCGTACCGATTTTGTTAAAATTTTAGCAACATATTTTAATCTCTACTAAAGGGTTAAATTCCAATTTTGAAACAATTCTGAGATTTTTTTCGGTATTTTTGGGCCCAAAAACTTTTTTCAACCCCTAAAAACTACCCTTAAAATGGTCCGATTGGGCCCATTTTAAATAGGTTCCGTGCGGTGATGGATGCCAACGTGTCTACCAAATTTCGTTCAAATTAATTAAGTCTTTCGAGAGTTATGCCGCGAAAATACACACACACACACACACACACACATATATACAGTGTGTCCACAGACTCATCCTCAACATGGGGATCTCCGTTGTTATGGGAGATAGAGATTTGGTTAAATGAGACAAAATGTGCAGAATCTCCAGTACTACTACCCTGCGTAGTCAAACTTTCCATATTTTGCTTGGTTCGCGACCGACAGTTGAAAAACGAGATTTACCCATTTTCGTTTTTTGTTTATAACTCGCTTATTAAGCAAGTTAGAAAAAAAATATTTTCACTTTCTTAAGGCCCTTTTTTATGAAGATTTCAAATCTCTTTTCATATTTTTATTTACTTTTATAGTTTTAGAGATACGTGTATTAACTTTGTTTTTTTAAATACACGTCAAAGATGGCCATGACACCATTCGAAAGAGATTTTTTTTCTCTTTAATTTGATATGAGAGTTGATGGATTTATTTTCAAAAATAACAGAGTTATACGTAAAACACTGATTTTTAATAGTAGGCTATGCTAAATTAATTGATAAAACAACAGAAGGCTTAGCAAACAGTTGAAATTCGCGTTGGCTTAGTAAACGGCTGTTTTGTTTTAGCTGTCAAAGTGTAGTTTGTTGCTAATTTGCCAGTTTACTAAGTGATTTATTAAATTTACTTTTGTTATCATGGAACCATTTTGTAACAATGAAAAATAAGCGATTTTCAACAATTGATCGTAAAACAGTAGTTTTGTCTTCTTCACTTATTCGCGTTGACTTAGAAACTTACGAGTAAATTTAATAAACTATGGATCATTTAAAAAGCCTAAACGGCTTTTTAAATGATCCATAGTTTATTAAATTTACTCGTAAGTTTCTGTAAATAGACGAATGAGGTTGTCTTCGTTCTGGATACTGATCGAAGTACATTTCTACAGCTCTGGTCGAATTTTTGTGACATAGAATGTAACAAGATAACATATCAAATTTTTCATTGTTACAAAATGGTTCCATGATAACAAAAGTAAATTTAATAAATCACTTAGTAAACTGACAAATTAGCAACAAACTACACTTTGACAGCTAAAACAAAACAGCCGTTTACTAAGCCAACGCGAATTTCAACTGTTTGCTAAGCCTTCTGTTGTTTTATCAATTAATTTAGCATAGCCTACTATTAAAAATCAGTGTTTTACGTATAACTCTGTTATTTTTGAAAATAAATCCATCAACTCTCATATCAAATTAAAGAGAAAAAAAATCTCTTTCGAATGGTGTCATGGCCATCTTTGACGTGTATTTAAAAAAACAAAGTTAATACACGTATCTCTAAAACTATAAAAGTAAATAAAAATATGAAAAGAGATTTGAAATCTTCATAAAAAAGGGCCTTAAGAAAGTGAAAATATTTTTTTTCTAACTTGCTTAATAAGCGAGTTATAAACAAAAAACGAAAATGGGTAAATCTCGTTTTTCAACTGTCGGTCGCGAACCAAGCAAAATATGGAAAGTTTGACTACGCAGGGTAGTAGTACTGGAGATTCTGCACATTTTGTCTCATTTAACCAAATCTCTATCTCCCATAACAACGGAGATCCCCATGTTGAGGATGAGTCTGTGGACACACTGTATATACCTATATATATAAACATTTCCAAAAATGGTGCCAAAGTGTTCAGGAGGCTATGAAACGTCGAGAAATTTTGGTCCGACCCCTAGGTCCCGCCATCCGACCGACGCCAATAGTGTATGTGCCATGTGGCAAATACACTAATGAACGCGCGATTATCCAATACAGTTCGCACACTCCATGCCATGGATTCCGATGAGACTTCTCTCATGCGAAACAAACAGTCGAGCGATAGTGCGATTGAGTGTCCATGACGAATCGCGCGATCGAACGAAAAATTTCGAGTACTATCTGAGTAATCGTCAAATCGCTATATGCAATCGCGATACAAATGCTAAATCACGCGTTTTTAACACAAAAAGTAGCATGTGTGTGATAGCCCTTAACATGCGAATGTCTTTAAGAAAATGAACTATGTATATATATGTAACTGATAAGTATAGGTTTGCTTCGCAGATATAGTATAAAAGTGGTATGAATGAGGGGGCGTAACGTTAAAGTAAGCTATCTGTATCTTGATACTAGCGCGCCAAGCTAGGGGCCGCTACACTTAACTTACTGAGGCCAGCGCCAGACGGCATCTAGTGGTACCGCGAAGTAAAAAGGCGGAACAACAACCGCCTTAAAATAATACCTCATAAATAGTAGAAACTGATCTCACGTCTTGATCAACATTTAAATCAGACAGCTCCACGTTTATATTGTTGTACGTGAATTGCATTGCATGCACCATAAAGTACATTTGGTCGACTGCACCAGTTGGACTCTAATCACACTAATGTATTCGTATGAATTGGTAATGACCATGTTTCGGGGCTATTTTACGTATTATGTTAGCGGTGTTCCGTGTGTTAGTTTAAAATATTGCTTCTTGATAGAGCTCTTTGTACATTACAATATAATAATTCTCACGTATAATTATAAGGTATGGCGACTATGAAGCGTATAATATGTTACCGGCAGAACCCGATTTCAGACAAAACTATAGAAATAATTACCTACCAGGGCCGGCTTAAGCTAACTAAGCGCCCTAGGCAAGATTGAATTTGTGCCCCCCTTTTCCTAGTGCACTCTGTTGGAGTGATCAGTAAGGTGCAGTTAGAGGGCGCCAACTCTACTATAGAGCTGTCAGCTGGCGCCCTTTACTGAAGTTAGCATTCCTTTTCTTGAAATACGAAATATGAAATTGACGTGACAGTTAAAAACTGTTGAAACTGTAATACTTATAAATTATTATTTTACTTTATTATGATGTTTAAAGTATTCAAATATGAAGTAAGTACTCATATAAATAAATTATCAAAAATTTTTTTAATGTTGGAATAAAACATTGACAGTTAACAATTTTGCCGCCCCCCTGAAGATGCCGCCCTAGGCGGGCGCCTAGTTCGCCTATAGCTTAAGCCGGCCCTGTTACCTACACAAAACTGTAGGTAACTTATTTCTCGATTTATGACGGTTTGTTTTGCAACGATTCATACTTACTTCCACTGTGGTTTTGAAGCCGAAATTCCAAAAATATAAAAAATAGGTATTCATACGAAATCAAGAATTTTTTTTACCAAACTGCGATACCCCAAGGAAGGGTTTGAGTTTATCACTCTGTGTATGTGGATATGTCCGGATTTTATGCTAATTGGAACGGATGACCGATTTGGACAAATGAGGTATAGTTATTGTTAAAATAATCATGACCCTCCTAGTGTCCTATAGGATAAGTATATTATGATGTCATGAATATTCCAATATGGCGACCAAGAGACGCCGTATTGTCCGTCGTGAAAAAAAAATTATGAAAATCCCATTGAGATGGGTATCAGGTCTTGACAAGTAGATTTCAAAAATACATATCTACTATTATGCTCTGAGAATTTAACTTTGTTATCTCAAAACACCCTTTAAATAAGTTCTATTATTGCGGGATCTCACTTATTTCGTTTGTTCAAACGAGTTAGTAATTTCAAAGACGTACCAGAAATCGCGAGCAGTATAGTATAGTGTACCTAGTAGTAGTATTTTAATGAGTGCAATGAGAATTGAGATGATACCTACAAACTAATATCTTTTTACACGACTGCTTTTCATATTAGAAACTTGCTTATTGTAGGTACTTTTATTTTTACTTCCCACCTCTACTATGGTAGGGAAGTAATGGATTTAGTCCGAAAAAAATATTTCGAGATTTTAACAGATTTCACGTTTTGAAACCCTAGCAATCGTTTAAGATCATTTTCTGACTGATGTCTGTATGTGTATGGTAATGTGTGTGTGTATATGTGTGTGAGTATGTGTGTGTGTATGTGTGTGTGTATATGTGTGTGTGTGTATGTGGTCAATTTTTCGCCTTCGATATCTTAAAAACGGAACAACATACGGCCATGCCGCTTATTCTATTGTGTTTATCAGCCTTTAACTTAGATCTGATTAGATTTTGAGTCAAATCGGTTCAGTGGATCCTGAGATATTAAAGAAAACGTTCTCAATGTCACGTATTAACATAGGTAAAAAAAAATATAAATGAATTCTAGATGTTATAATATGAAAAAAATGTAAATATTTTTTTTTCTAAAATGTACAGTTTTCGCGAAAAAAAATATTTTACTAAAAAAAAATAAAAATTATACGTAAATCAAGGTAACCATGATTCTTGCTATATTAAGCTAGTCATCACTAGATCACTAAACAAAAAAGAGGGCCATGCTTTTTTTCAAAGAATAAAAAAAGAGTGTTTATTTTTTGCAAATATTTACTAGGTGGGAAGTATAGGACTGGTCATCAGTCGAATTTTTTTTATAGGTACCATAATATATTCGTGTTGATTCGCAACCCAAATATCTTGAAATAAACTGTACCTAAATAAAATTATGTATTATGCCATTCATTACAATATATTTCATATTATACTCAGACAACGGTATTATGATTGAAAAAGGGAGGATGGATCATGTCATTAAGAGAGCGTCATCATTTAGCAAAAAGCGCATTTGAAAGTTGAACAAAACCAAAGACAGGTGCTATCATTATCATTAAGAGATTAACAGATACGGCATGTGTAAATGTGTATCTTTAAATGTGTATGTTATATTTATTTATAAAATTATAATACACATACGTGTCTATACCAATGTATACCTAGTTCATAATATAATATGTAATAGTTCTTTGTATAGTAAATTTACAGGCAAATGCATTACGAAAATGAAAAGGTGATTAGTGATTGCTGATTACATTCATATAAAAGAGAATATTATGATTGAAAAGGAAATTACAGAAGCATTCTGACACATCATACCTAAGTAATATTTATAAAGGCATACTTTAAAGGATTTGTTGAAAATAAAGTCTTTAAAACACTAATTGGCCACCTACATTCAATAATTTGTATTAGTTTAATAAAACTAATGATTCTGCGAATATACCTACACGCAAACTCGAGTATAGTAAAAGCAGTAGAGTCGGAAGGCAAAATTCGAGACAAATATAATAAACAAAATAAATCAGGTAGGTTGTGGCGGGGACACAAACTGTAGTTTTGACGAGAGTTACTCGACTCTGATGAGGTCTAGGAAATTTCGCCACGACCGATTCGCCGCAGCTACTTCGCCGCAACCCATTCGCCACCAGGAACGATTCGCCGCCAAATATAATGGAATGAGATTAATTTGATTTTCATGAACATTATACATATTTGTTTATTCCGAAAGTTGATATTAAAAGAGATACAGGGTGTCAACGTTTAATTTTTATTTTTGATTTTCTGAAATAACTTTTAAAATAATTTAGCCATTTTAATGAAATTTGGTATATGGGGATTTTTTGACATGAGAAATTCAAATTTGACCTTGGTATGGCTCTTACTTGTAGGTGGCGCCACTTACACACCTTTTCACTCATTCAAATAGTCATAACTTTTTTGTACGCATTCGTATTGTTTTTTTGAATTAAAAAATTGATTTTCCGTCATTTTTACGTAAAAAAGGTATACTTTGTAAAAGTGGCTAGGAGTAACCTTTTTCAATATATTTGCACTTAAAGTAATCGATGCAATGTGGTTTTAAATGGCAAATTTTGAAAATGAACATAGGTGGCTTTGAAAACAACGGCGCCGGCGCGGCGTTATCATGGTATTTTTGACTGTTTTATTTAAAAATTCAATGTTTCTTATTAAAATGCCGCGTCATAATGATAAAAATAAAAATTAAACTTTGACACCCTGTATCTCTTTTAATATCATCTTTCGGAATAGACATGTTGGGGTCTATCGCAATATTTTTTTGTAAGGAATCAGTAATTACTTTATGTCCCATTCTTTTTGGGACACCCTGTATAATATTAATGAGTGACCCCATAATATGCCTGCACCATCTATTTGTTTCAGAAAAATTCAGTAAGGGTAATTTACTGATGAACGAAAATCCACGGTCGGATGCATTTGAGCGAAAAAATCAGTACGATGGTGCCGTACCATCATATATTTGGTATTTGGTATTATATTTGGTATTATATTTGACCTGGCTTTGAAATGGGACAGTCATATAAATGCTTTATGTAGCAAACTAGCTAAAGCTACTTACGCGATTAGGAGAATAAAAAACTCAATTTCAACAGACACAGCCCGTACGGCGTATTACAGTCTTTTTCATTCCCTTATGGAATACGGAATTTTGGTCTGGGGAGGAGCACCAGCCGCTCAAAGAATTTTTATACTGCAAAAAGCTGCTGTCCGTACTCTGGCAGGTGTCTGTAGATACGAGCATTGTCGACCCCTTTTTAAACAATTAAAAATAATGACCTTCTATGGCGCCTACATTTTTCACTGTTTACTGTATGCTAAAGAGCATTACAGCAATATGAACACACATTCAAATGTACACTCATATAATACAAGAAATAAGGATTGCTTAGTTTTGCCGCTACATCGGTTAACTACGACACAAAAAAGTTTTAAATATTCAGCACTGAAATTTTTTAATAAGCTTCCTAGTCATTTACAAAACTTGCCTACGAAAAAATTTAACAAACAAATAAAATTGCTTATTAGTAATAAATGTTATTATAACATAGAGGAATTTTTTAATTCTAGATTTTAAATATTGTATCTGTATTAATTGATGACTTCACACTGTACTTAATACTTTTGTGTGTAAATATATCTATTCTATTCTATTCTATTTTCTATTTCAGTGTCCTTATCTCCGAAACAGAAAGGCGTAGGTACGAGTGCAGTACTCATTGCATTCATAGTTTTATTTTTATAGGAGAGCTAAAAAATCGAGATATTTTCAGTTTTATCCAAAAAATAGACAAGACTATATACTCGTAACGTGTTGAAATTTCTAATTTCACCAATGTTCACGGTATATCAACAAATTCATTTTTCAGACTGGATTATAGAATTTATTCACAAAATAACATTATTATGATAAATATGTTTTAATGTGCCAAATATAATAAAGGGTCTATTGTGCTTATTATTTTATAATTCATTGCAAGTAGCGGTTCATTTTTTAGGTAGAATCATTAGAGTCACAAGTGTTTGTTGCAGCCCAGAAATAAACATGTGGTCATTTAATAAAAGAAGTATACATTTATCACTGTCACTTCAGCAGGCACGTACACTCGATTAAATATAAAACCCTTCAGATTTGGGGTAATTCCTCAGACATGGTATTTCTGGAGAATTAACCCGAAAAGTTTAATATTCAATCAAATTTTGCGAAGCACTAGAAGATTTTATTTTAAATTGGGATAAAATCTGAGGAATTTTAAGCTAATTTTCACTTCCTTGTTCCGTAAGGAAAAATTGTGTCGCCGAGATAAGCTCAGGTTCTGACTTCTGATTATATTGTACTACCCTCAAAACGTAAAGAAAAGCTGGGGTTTTCGGACTTCGGCAGTCACGTAAACTCAATTAAATATAAAACCCTTCAGATTTGGGGTAATAACTCAGACCCGGTACTTCTGGGGAACTACCCCACTCTGAGAGGTTCAATCGAATATTATGAACAAGTGGATGATTTTATTCTGAAATATGAGGGATTTTAAACTTATTTGCATTTTACCTCCATGTTCCGTAAGCGAAATGGAAGTATGGTGATGGCTACCGCAGACTTGCAAGAATGGCAAAATCATAGCGCCTATATAATATCTGACCCAGTGATGGTAAATATCCAGATGATAACATCGATCCATTACTAAAGATTAACAATTAATGGACCATCGATTGCAAAAGATATTGGTTCAGCGATGGTAATACATAATGCTGGTCAATCAATGATATCAATGATTGCTGATGCTTGTTCACAATAATGGTCCAGCGTAAAAAAATTTCTCCTCGCTAGTACTGCAATAGGATGGAATAATAGTATTACGTAAGAAAAAAATCAGTGATATATTACCGCAATATGCCAGAGATGACCCCAGTGTTAAATAACGCCAATCGTTGGCCAATCATTGGCAACCCCGGTAGCACGCGGCCATAAGTGCTGGCGGTTTCTAACGACTGGGGGGATAAAGTCAGATTCTGATTATACTACCCCCAAAACCTAAAGAAAAGTGGTTTTCCGAATGGCGGCTGTACGTGTGTTTGAGAAATTTTCTTCTGCAAAAATGCAGCGATTTGAATGTTTTTTAATGTTTCTCGCAGTAAAAACTTTGGCTTATTAATTTTTGGTGCCTATCGAATCAGTGGTTTTGTAGATGTTGAGGTTCCTATGTAGGAAAAAACATCGACGATCTTTCAATACATCAATCGAAGCCAATGTTGATTTTTAAAAATTTTGTGATCCCCTAAATTTAAGTTTAAATCTTTTTCTCATTTTTACTTGACTTCACTCAAAAGACTTGCACTTCTTAATTGCAAACTTCCTGTTTATGGAAGCATCGATTTTTATGATTTCGCGAGTTAAAAAATTTGCTATATAACCTTCACCTCTCAATCTTTCTTCGCGATATTTTTTAATGTGTAGAGAAAACATCGCATATTGTCTCAGTAATAACTTTTTAAGCTGGCATTTTATTTTTAATTTACCTTCATTACCTAATATATTTTGTTGGCTTGTAGCATAATTTCTATAATATTTAAAATTTGATTTGTTACACTTCTAGATTATTCTTTTAAGTAGGTACAGACAGTTACAATATCATTAACGCATGTTATATTAACAAATCAATATTATAAATATTAATTAAGTAATGTTAATTGAAAATAAGAAAACTCGGGTCGCAGTGCCAAAACCCTGCCGACAATATAGTGTATTTGCTAATACAGGCATTGTGCTGTTATTATGTGAACATAAGTTGGTTTTTGGACAAAATAAAAAATTTAACCCCTTAATACATCCCTTAAAATAATATTTTTTTTCTTAATTTCAATATTATTATCAATGCAACCTCTGTACCAAATTAAATACACCCTTCAGTAAGTAAATCACTATCCGCAAACTAGTGTTTTCATAAAATTTGTAAGTCCGGACCTGTCGGGGCGATTTTATTAAAATTTTAGCAGCACATTTTAATCTTCACTAAAGGGTTAAATTTCAATTTTGAAACAATTCTGAGAATTTTTTCGGTATTTTTGGGCCCAAAAACATTTTTCAACCCCTAAAAACCACCCTTAAAATGGTTCGATTGGGCCCATTTTAAATAGGCTTCGTGCGGTTATGGATGGCAACGTGCCTACCCAATTTCGTCAAAATCAATTAACTCTTTCAAAAGTTATAGCCCGTACACATATATATATAAATATATAAATATATAAATATATATATATATACATAATATATATATATATATATATATATATATATATATATATATATATAATATATATATATATACATATATAAATAGACATTTCCAAAAATGGTGCCAAAATGTTCAGGAGGCTATGAAACGTCGAGAAATTTTGGTCCGACCCCTAGGTCCCGCCATCCGACCGACGCCAATAGTGTATGTGCCATATGGCAAATACACTAAAAATTGAGATAACAAAAATTAAAAAGGGAAGAATCACTGCAATGCAATTAATTTCATTTCACACAAAGTCAATAACTTTTGAAATAATTATTTCCTTATTAACTTTTGTTAATTAAAATTTCATAAAATAAATAACTGTACATTTTACTTAATACGTAATGCAATATTGAGTAAAACACACCTATTTTACACATATTTTTGCATGTAAATTATTACCGTCTAAAATGGCGTTTTTAATCCGGCATGCAAATTGAAAAAGTTAACTGAACATACATTTGTTGGATACAAATTGCACAGATATAGATATAGTCGTAAAATGAACCACACAATCATATTTAACAAATTGGAATTTCAACTTAAAATACAACATATAATAAAACTTGAGATGCATAACATCATTTAAAAATATAGGAATACCTACATCAATTATTGCGGTTAAAACGTGAGAGAAAAATAACGGAATAAGGGAAAAGGCAATAATCTGAAACTGTAACCTACGGAAAAATTGTTACTAATATTTCCAAGATTTTCAAAAATAATACTAAAATTTTCTCGTGTAGAAAAATCTATACCTACATAAAAATAAAATTGGAGTGTCTGTTTATTAATTTCATATTTAAACAATTCGGACTTTTCGGATTATTTACAAGATACCTACATAAGACATTTTAACAGTTTTTAAAAGTTTTGTCTGTCTAGTGTTGCCAATTAACTCAATAACTAAATGATCGATTTTCTTAAAACAAAATTTATTAGAAAGAGAAAATTCGTCATTGTGTTCTGCACTTTACTTTACTGAGAATGGCCGAGCGTGTAGCAGTGCTGTTGTTTATATGGGGTTTCTATGGTTCCTCTATTACAAGTCTCCAGTTCCCGGGTGCTAGCCCGAGAGCTGGTAAAAGTGTCAATTGGATTTTCAATTTAGTATTAAAAAAAAATAATGAATTGAAAATATGAATTGGTGCTAGGCCCAAATAACCTTAGGCCTTAGCTGTTGGTGGTCTTTAAAATACAATTTTCACCACGATTTACGATCTCAGTGCTGCGTACCTATATAGTAATGGTAAATCTGTGCCGAGTCTATTGCACTTACCTGCTTCGTCAATTTTAAAAAGATAAATAAATTCTAAATGACAAAATATGAATGATTTTTTTTTTCTAAAATATAGTTTCGAGAAAAAATATTCTAAAAAAATTTCGCGGAAACTACTACTACTTCAGTAGAGCAATAAACAAATAAGATGACCAATGACCATGCTCTTAGTTTATCTATATACATTTTCTAAGTATACTTACCATAGACCTCCATAGACTTCAGAGCACTTCAGAGGATGCAACGCGCAATGCTAAAGCCATGGCAAGCGAACAGGAGTGAAATCGCTCGAGGGATTATGTGCATTAAGCGCTTTATGGTAAACGGCAAAGTGCACCCGAATCACAGAGGGTTAAAATAAATAACACCCTGACTGCAACTCCTCCACCGTTAAAACAGCAACAACTAACTCTTGTACTATATGACGTGCTTGTTTTTATTACATACAAACATTGAATAACCCCTGGATAAATAATGAATAATGATGTACACTGATTTGATATAGAAAATAAAGTTACGATATAATCCACTGTTTTCCAAATTGGGCGATATTGCCTCCCCTGTGGGGGATGCTGGAGCGGTCCAGGGGGGTTGTAGTATCATCGGAAGCAAAAGGAATGGTGGAAGCATAAAGAAAGAAGAAGAAACTTTTGAAAAACCATTCGTACATGTTTCATCTGTTGTGTAAAAACAGTTAAATTCGTATTTAAGTGATTATACTTTATTTTCCAAATAAACACGTACCTAAAATGCAAGTTATAACCGATCTTTTAATAAATAATTTCATAATTTATATCCATCTTTCTTTACTATATGTGCAAATTTGTCACTGTATCTCTTTGTTTTTTTTCTGAAAAGGGGGCAGTAGTCTGGGAACCTCTAATCTAATCAGTCCGTATATATCAATATAAAACTTTAACGAGACCTCATGTCTGTAGTGTAATTTCCGTGCGGAGTTTTAGATGAAGGAGTGGGTTTCCAGAATTTTTTTCTAAATCGCTGATATATAATTTGTCCATTTCAATAAAACTTTAACGAGACCTCTATCTGTAGTTTCTTTTTCATGGGGAGTTTTAGATGAAGAAATGAGTTTCCAGAATCTTTGTCTATCTGTCTGTATTGGCATCACTCGAAAACAGCAAGGCCGATTTTGATGAAACTTGATCCTTTAAACCAGGGATCGGCAACTGGCGGACCGCGGTCCAAGTTCGGACCGCGCAAGGTCAAAAACTGGACCACCAAAATTTTTTTGAATTATTTAAAAAATATTTTTTTGTACTTTCCGCTACGAAAGTTTTATTTTCGAGTGCTTTGTGGCGGTAACAAAGAGGCACATTTTGAAGAACCAATATCACTCAAGATTAATGACCGCCCACCTTGAAGACACTCTTCGCATAAGCTGCTCCCCGCGTGAACCTAACTTTAAAAAACTGACTGATCAAGACCGCAAATGTAATTTCTCCCATTGATTTTTGAATACAATTATGCCTATCTATTGTATTTCATATTATTTTGTGAGTGAAAATTAAAATAAAAAATTAGTAAAGAATATGAGTTGTTTTTTTTGACCTCGATAAATATTTTCAACAGTATCCGGACCCCACCTATAATTACTTGCCGACCCCTGCTTCAAACTGTTATAATATTCAAACTTAACGTATATAGAGTATTTTTTAGTCAGCTAGCTCGGATTAAAAGAAAATTTCCATCGAAATTGATATGAACAAAAAATAAGTACCAACATGTAAAGAGAGATGCATGCACACGCCACAATGTCTATTGGTGCCAAAACCGTGCCTAATATTTGTCAGTTATTCTCCTATTCGTCATATGATCTTGCCGAATAAGTATTCTGTTTTTCGTCATATTATGATCTTGCCAAATAATCGATTATTCGTCATATGATCTCGTCGAATATTTGATGATTCGTCATATGTGACCTTGCCGAATATTCAATTATTCGTCATATTATAATATGACCTTGCCGAATATTCGGTTATTCGTCATATGATCTTGCCGAATATTTGATGATTCGTCATGTGACCTTGCCGAATATTCGATTATTCGTCATTATGATCTTGCCGGATAAGTATTCTGTTTTTCGTCATATATGATCTTGTCGAATATTCGTCATATGATCTTGTCGAATATTTTATGATTCGTCATGTCACCTTGACGAATATTCGGTTATTCGTCATATGATCTTGGCGAATATTCGATTATTCATCATGTTATGATCTTACCGAATATTCAATGATTCGTCATGTGATCTTTCCGAATATTCAATCATTCATCATGTGACCTTACCGAATATTCGGTATTCGATTTGGTTCCGAATGCACTATTGGCTGCAACTCTTAGTTTAAAGATACTATACCCTTCAAAACATGCATTAGAGCGAGCGAAGCGGCGGGTAGAAGCTAGTGTACTGATATATACAGTGTGTCCACAGACTCATCCTCAACATGGGGATCTCCGTTGTTATGGGAGATAGAGATTTGGTTAAATGAGACAAAATGTGCAGAATCTCCAGTACTACTACCCTGCGTAGTCAAACTTTCCATATTTTGCTTGGTTCGCGACCGACAGTTGAAAAACGAGATTTACACATTTTCGTTTTTTGTTTATAACTCGCTTATTAAGTAAGTTAGAAAAAAAATATTTTCACTTTCTTAAGGCCCTTTTTTATGAAGATTTCAAATCTCTTTTCATAGTTTTATTTACTTTTATAGTTTTAGAGATACTTGTATTAACTTTGTTTTTTTAAATACACGTCAAAGATGGCCATGACACCATTCGAAAGAGATTTTTTTTCTCTTTAATTTGATATCAGGGTTGATAGATTTATTTTCAAAAATAACAGAGTTATACGTAAAATGCTGATTTTTAGTAGTAGGCTATGCTAAATTAATTGATAAAACAACAGAAGGCTTAGCAAACAGTTGAAATTCGCGTTGGTTTAGTAAACAGCTGTTTTGTTTTAGCTGTCAAAGTGTAGTTTGTTGCTAATTTGTCAGTTTACTAAGTGATTTATTAAATTTACTTTTGTTATCATGGAACCATTTTGTAACAATGTTACATGTTACATTGTTACATTCTATGTCACAAAAATTCGACCAGAGCTGCAGAAATGTACTTCGATCAGTATCCAGAATGAAGACAACCTCATTCGTCTATTTACAGAAACTTACGAGTAAATTTAATAAACTATGGATCATTTAAAAAGCCGTTTACTAAGTCAACGCGAATAAGTCAAGAAGACAAAACTACTGTTTTACGATCAATTGTTGAAAATCGCTTATTTTTCATTGTTACAAAATGGTTCCATGATAACAAAAGTAAATTTAATAAATCACTTAGTAAACTGACAAATTAGCAACAAACTATACTTTAGTTAACAATTAGATTAACAATCAATATTGTTATTACTTCCTATACTGTACAAATTCACTATTTTAGTGAAATTAACATAAGGACATCAGACGATATTAATCGACATAACATGCCCTTATTAATTATTGTAGAAAGGCTACATAAGAAAAATTTAAATGCACCGCCGGGAATCGAACCCGGAACACCCAATAGTGAATTTGTACAGTATAGGAAGTAATAACAATATTGATTGTTAATCTAATTGTTAACTAAATAAGATACTGTAAGTAATTTTCTCGCAAATAATTGAAACTATACTTTGACAGCTAAAACAAAACAGCTGTTTATACTAAGTCAACGCGAATTTCAATTGTTTGCTAGGTCTTCTGTTGTTTAATCAATTAATTTAGCATAGCCTACTATTAAAAATCAGTGTTTTACGTATAACTCTGTTATTTTCGAAAATAAATCCATCAACCCTAATATCAAATTAAAGAGAAAAAAATACTCTTTCGAATGGTGTCATGGCCATCTTTGACGTGTATTTAAAAAAACAAAGTTAATACAAGTATCTCTAAAACTATAAAAGTAAATAAAAATAGGAAAATAGATTTGAAATCTTCATAAAAAACGGCCTTAAGAAAGTAAAAATATTTTTTTTCTAACTTACTTAATAAGCGAGTTATAAACAAAAAACGAAAATGGGTAAATCTCGTTTTTCAACTGTCGGTCGCGAACCAAGCAAAATATGGAAAGTTTGACTACGCAGGGTAGTAGTACTGGAGATTATGCACATTTTGTCTCATTTAACCAAATCTCTATCTCCCATAACAACGGAGATCCCCATGTTGAGGATGTGTCTGTGGACACACTGTATAACTGTACGTGATGCAATATAGTATGTACGAATTTAATATTATATGTATATGGTTCATAATATGTAGAGCTGTACGGATATGTGAGATTAAATATGATTTAACTAATTGTTAACATCATAATCCTCTATTGAACAATCAGTCAAATAAAGTAATCACCTATGTCCCTGTTTGATTAACGTGTTGCGTGTCTTGTTAATGCACTGGTCGATTATAAAATATAATGGAATTAACAATGTCTGATGCCTGTAAAACATGAAAATACCCTATAGGTACATTTATTTCGAACACATGTTGGTGTATGTATGTACTATGTTCCTATTATACTCGACCAGTTACATAATAAATGTACAGTGTGAGATATGTAAACCGATTGCCGAATGTGGTTTTATTTAACCATTATTTGTATTTTTTATTGTACTAATATGTAGATAATCTGTTGTTAGTTGTTATACATTTCGGTTATTTACATTTTACAATACCAAACTATAAAGGGCCATACTAGAAAATAGAGAAATTCCCTACCAGGACCGGCTCAAGGTGCTAACAGTTAAGACATCTGCCCTATAAGCATTAAATGCTAGAAATAATAATACAGTAGAAACTCTATAACTCGAACCTCGTTAAGTCTAAATTCTCTTGAAGTCGAAGAAATTAGCCACTCCCTTCCGTTGAAACCCAGAAGACTCTATAACTCGAATTATTTAAACTCTATAGCTCGAACTAAATAATATGACTTCACTACGAGGTACTGTAAATACATATTACACTCTGTAACTCGAAGTTCCAGTCTCACGAACTCTGTATCTCGAAGTATAGTATAAGTCCAAGTTTATTGTCTGTGAGACTAACTCGAAGTAATAGAATCCTCGTTAAGTCGAAAACTCCATAACTCGGAATTTTTAGCAAAATTTCCTTGAAGTCGAATTATAGAGTTTCAACTGTACTTATATTATTATCTAATAAACGTCAATTTCGCCATACTATGTCGTAACAGACGGCACTGATATATGTACCATTACTATCTTTCCTGTTATTGTCTATATTTTTAATAATCAATAGTATACGAATCAAAAGAAATTAGGGTAAGGTAGGCAGTTTTATGAGCATAAGAGCTAGGTAATATGACCATGCATAAATATAATGCACCATCTCGATATTTCTTCAGAATTATCCAAGTGTGCAAGCTTTCACGGCCGGCATTGTTCCAAGTCTTCATGGTTTCCGGGCTTGTAGGCCGTGGTCCGGTGGTATTTCTACCTGACGTTTCGTCTACAACTGCGGTAGACATTCTCAAAGGCGATGTGGCAGCGGTCGAAGTGTCCGCCAAGGAGGACACTTCGACCGCTGCCACATCGCCTTTGAGAATGTCTACCGCAGTTGTAGACGAAACGTCAGGTAGAAATACCACCGGACCACGGCCTACAAACCCGGAAACCATGAAGACTTTCTTCAGAATTGTTAAAGGTAATCATGGAAAATACAAGATGGCCGATACAAGAATTACCATTTCATGCCACATCAGCTGGTCCGGTAGGGATTCAAACCCAGTACCATTCTGTATACTACACTTACACTACTCCATCGACAAGCGCCAGACATTAATGAATTTATTAAATCATGTTTTAAAGGGTGCATTAGAGAATTGAAATTTTTATTACTGTGAAGTCTTTGTGACGTTACGAGAAAAGAGAGATGAGCAGTGAGCGAAAACATCGATTTTAGGAGTGTTATAGTGACGGAATTTTATCTATTTATATTTATTAATAATATAAACGTTCCAATTGGAGCAAAAATTGCGACTAGCGACATCGAACGGAACATTATCGATTTATATGTTCATCCATGATACAAAACTTCTAATTGGAGAGAGAATGAAATCCCGCAATAAGCTATAGTTAAAGGCTTTTAAGCTGTAACTCATTACGCTATCGCATAACAGAGGATTTTAATTCCCGAGCAACGCCGGGTAAATACAGACAGTAGATAATAATATAGTACAACATATATGTTATCTTTGATGTTCAACTCATACATAATATACAAAGTATTACATAAAACACATGAATATTCAAATCCGTCAAATTTAAAACAAAATCAATCGCGGCTTCAAGCTTTACCAAATCTGTGATCATCGACTGCAGCACATTGACTGCGGCTAAAAACGTTCATTGATTTGATAATTTTATCTATAGACAAGTATTTTCTTAAGACTGTAAAAGTTGATTTTTCACGCAGATTCATTCGCGACAATGACGGAAATTCTATTCCCGAACGTGGTCTGGTAAAAATTAGCACGCTACACTTTTGTTTGGGCATCAATTGATAAATTTAATCAAAATTGGTCTCACCTTTTCAAGTTTTGGAAACAGGTTTTCTTGTCTAGATAAAATACAAAATATCCAAATATCCGCAAGAAATCGAAATTACTGACTGAGATTCCGTCATCTCTATATCATTATATTATCTTATAACAAGTAGAGTCTCAATTTCGCAACTGTAGTATATTATAATTTATAATGTTCGCGATAAATTTTAAAACGTTTTCACGGTTGTATATACAGAAAATTATCTTGAGAATGCTTTAGAGTTTAGGCCATCTATAAAAAAAAATTTCTGCCAAATATGAAATTGCCACAGGTGATGGGCTTAAGAATAGCCGAGCGTGTAGCAATGCAGTTGTTTACATGGCGTTGCTATGGTTCCTCTATTACAAGTCCCCAGTTCCCGGGTTCTAGCCCGAGAGCTGGTAAAAGTGTCAATTAGATTTTCAATTTATTATTAAAAAAAATAATAATGAATTGAAATTATGAATTGGTGCTAGGCCCAAATAACCTTAGCTGTTGGTGCTCTTTAAAACACAATTTATATGGCACAGGTGACGAGTTAGCAGCTAGTAAAATCGACAATCTAGTAATAGAAACACAAACCGCTATCGATGATATTTTTGATTGGTGTGAAGAGAACAATTTAATGTTAATTAAACCCTGATAAAACTGTTTAGGAATAGGTATGTCATTTCATGCTAAACAAAATAAGAGTAATTTAGATCTTAATCTTTTGTTAAATAATAAATGTTTAAATAAAAAAGCAGAAGTTAAGTTTTTAGGTGTAACTTAATAACTGAAACTCTTTCTTGGAACGCCCATGTTGATAATCTAACTGTTAAATTATCTAAAAGTGTTTTTGCTCTTCGTGTCACTCAAAATAGCTGTACACTGTACAGTGTACTGATTCTAAAGTTTGTTTGTCTGTCTATTATGTCTATTTTTATCAGCTTGTGAAATACGGTATTGTTAGTTGGGGTTATTGTGCTGATATTCAAAAAATATTTATATGTACTTCAAAAAAAGGCAATTCGTGTCATTTTTTATCTTGATTTTCGTACCAGTTGTAAACAAGCTTTTACTGATAAATGTATTTTAACTGTGCCGTTCATATAATATGTCTATTTTGCCTTGTGCTTTATCATGCAAAGTATTAAAAATTACAATACATTTCAGGCTGTCCATGGACAATGTTCAGTATATTGCCGCATGATATTAAAAATTTGGAATTTAATAAGTTTAAAAAAGAAATAAAGGCAGCTCTACTCAATCAATACATTTATAGCATTGATGAGTTCCGGAATGTATTATGATTTATGGATTAAAACATTTTAATTCTAATTCTGTAATATAAAGAGATAAAGTTTGTTTTTCTATCTACGCTGTTCTTAGAAACTACTGAACCGATTAACAAAGTATTTCATTATTGAAATTTGAAAAGCTTATATTATACTTCTTCCCAAACGACATAGGCTATATATTATTATGCGAGGACAAACGGGGAATGAACAGTAATAAAGCAAGTCAGGTCTCCCACCTGCGATCTATGAGCTAAATTAGTGTATAGGTATAGATATGCTAAACTATAAGTCATAAGACATACAGTAAAGCTATACATGAGATCAGTTGCGTAGATAGGTTTTTGCTCTGGGGGGGTCCGTTCATTTTGACGATGTAAGTACCAATACCTATATTGAATTGGCTGACAAAAATTATGATAATATGTAGAATAAACTAATAAAGTTTCAAATTATGAACTTAAGAATAAGAATTTTTATTCCCAGTAATAAATAATACATTGCTCCCAAGGAAAACAAATTAAGAAATCAACTTTTACGAAATCAAAAATCATTAATTTTCAAACTCATATAACTTAGAGAAAAAAATCGTAATTTTTTTAAAATAAGTACAACATTTTGACGAGATAAGCATCAAAATTTAGGCCCTAACATTCAAAGCTAAATTATTTTAACCTATTCTTACTTATTCTGTCTTCAGATGATTTTTAAAAATTTTTTAAAACTAAACAAATACCGTAACTTAAAGACCTTTTTTTATACCTAACTTGCGATATGTTCGGGGACTGTTCTTTATTTAAACATGTGTTGCTTTTCTATTGTATTACTGTGTCATAAAATTAGATACTCACAAAAGATGAAATTTACTAAATTGAGAATCTATAGTTAAAAACAAGTGTATACTATAATATGGACTCACAAAAGATCTTATAGGTCGCAGTGATTGTGAAATATATAGTGTCTTATCACCCCGAGTAAATCTAATACTATAATATGTTTTGGGGGGGTCCAGATCCCCTGGACCCCCCCCCCCGTATCTACGCCACTGCATGAGATATTTGTTGCTCTTGATTATTTCGCTGCCTAACCAAAATCTTTCCGGGCGAACCGGACCGGAAAGCTAGATACACAAAGTCATACCATCTGTCCAACTATTACGCAAACAAAGTTGCCTACCTTCATTTAATATGGTTCTTCCACTCGCACTGCAGTGCTATTAGTAGGTAAATGTTAAAGCGTTGAGTCCTATAGTCACTGGTTAAAGTTAACAACTAATGTTAAAAACGGGGAAATATGTTAGATAATATAAAAAAACCTCCTTCAAAAAAGCCACTAAAAAGAGGGAAATAATAAAATTTTGAGATCGGCGCTAATTTAATAAAATATTAAGTCGGTTAAAAAGTGCCAATTTAATTGATATTTAGATAGGTACCTTCTTACTTTTTAACCGACTTCATATTTATATTTCAAGCTTAAGTCCTTATTTCGGTTTAAATATTCCTTGTGTAGATCTGTTAAACTGAATCTTGTGAATTCGTTGATTATGTCAATGTTAAATTATTGTGATTGTGTCTACGATGGTCTAAATCAAACACTCAGTGGAAAACTTCAACGTTTACAAAACTGTTGCGTAAGGTTTATTTGTAACTCAAAACGCTCTGAACGCATTCATCCATATTTAAAAGAATTGAAGCTCTTAGATCTTAAGGATTCCAGACATGTCCATCTTTTAAGTCTGATTCACGACATTTATTATGGTAACAACTCCAATTACTTAAGTGAATTATTAATACCTTTGTCTAGTTTCCACTCTTATGACACCAAAAATAATACAGAGCTTTACATCCCTAAGAGCAAAACCTCTGTCGGCGCAACGAGTTTTTCAGTTGTTGGACCAAAATTATGGAACAATATCGATCCTAACATTAGACATTTAAAAAGTCACAAATTATTTATGAGAACCATTAAAGAACAGATTCTGTTCAATTACTAAACATTTTTCCATGGTTGTTTTTTTTCTGTTTTTATTTGTTATTTTATTATTTTTAAGTTTATTGTTAAGTTTATACTACTTTTTATCTTTACCTGTTACTATTTTAATTATTGTTATTTTATATGTCTGTACTAATATTTTGATGGGGCAGAGTAGAAATCAGCTTTGGCTGCACTCTGTTCCCAAATAAAGAATTTATTATTATTATTATTATTATATTTTATTAAATTGGCGCCGACCTCAAAATTTCATTATTTTCCTCTTTTTGGGGGCTTTTTTGAAGGTTTTTTTTTGTTAAAAAGTTTTTTATTTTTACTTTTTAGTGGCTTTACAATACGTAGTTTGCACGACTTCCGTCTTGATAATTGATTACTAAATAACTAAAGAACTGACGTTTACCTTAACGGTGTAACAGTCCGTTACTCACTTTTTATTAAAATCAGTCGAACTACTGAACCGATTGAAGTAAAATTTATATGGGACCATCCCAAAGATATGCCCTATTAAATAAAACAATAATCATCAAAATCGGTTCACAAATACATACATTCATTCATACATAAAAGAAACATATAGGTCCCGAATATAGAACCTCCTCCTTTTTTGAAGTCGGTTAAAAACAGTAGGTATATTAATGCAAGTAGCGTTCTGTTATCTCATCATATTGAGAAATTGACGTTGAACGCGTTATTATTTTTACCCCACTGCGAAAAAGGAAAGGTTATGAGTTTCCAAAGCTAAAAAGTTCTAAATAAAAATAAAAGTTTAAAAAACCCGACTACGAAAAAGTAGAAAACAAGCTTCTAATATGTAGTAGTCGGGTAACTAAAACTAACATTTTTTATCTGACTATACTATACTTTTCATATAGGAAGCTTGTTTTCTACTTTTTTGCCATACCCACTACAAAATATCTACTTTCGATGTATGTATATAGCAGCCATTAATGGCCCATTTAACAGGCAGATGCGTGGAAAATGGTTTACTTTCTGCACTAGCGCAGAAAATAACGGTTGCCATAGCAATTTCTGTTTATTCGCTCTATACGCTTGCGTACGCCTGTCATTACTTACTTGCACAAACTTCGCGGCACACTAGAAGGAAAGATGGCGACGCAAATGAACTGTCAGAAATTTTTTTTAAATTACGTGAAAAGTAGGTACATTAGTATGGCAAAAAATACCATAATATATGTCTCGAACGTAATGGTATTACGGCTCATGTGACTGTAAAAACTCGCTATCGCTCGTTTTTACATACTGTCATCACTCGCCGTAATATGCCCCATTACGTATCTAGACATTCAATCTACTATTTCGTAGTCGGGTTTCAGTTTTTTAAACTTTTATTTTTTCTGTTACCTATTTTCATTTAATATTAAATCAATAGTGCACATACATATACACCTATACCCACACCGATAATACTAAACCGATGGATGTATTGGCGCGCTCTTACTCGAAGCGAAGGAAACTGATTTGATTTGAAAGACTCGTCTCGCGAGTGCGGAGTTCATCTCAGAAAGTGAAGATGGATGGATACGCTTGGATGTGGATACGGATGGATATACCAACATGCTCGATGTGTGTTTACTCACTAACCCTCCTTTCTTCCTTTCTGTCAGTTTGCCATATAACTACTTACAATCATGCATACACTATTTAGATACGGTGTGTTCCATACGCGAAAGGAAAAGATTTATTTTATTTCAAACATTTAATTAAATTAAAAAATTATGAACAGAACAAAAAACTCGACTGCGTCAACTAACACTAAAGTACAAAGCAAGTTTTCAATATTATGAAAAGTAATCGGGTAAAAAGATATTAGCTTTATGACATCTCACAACTATAGCACACTAAACCATTATATATATATATATATTTGGTAATATATATTTTACCAGACTATACTTTTCATATTGGAAACTTGTTTTGTATAGTACCTTTGTATTAAACATATAGTCGATTTTTTGCTCTTTTAATATTTTTACTTCCCACCTCTACTATATGGTAGGGAAGTAATGGATTTAGTCCGAAAAAAATATTTCGAGATTTTAACAGATTTTCACGTTTTAATTGAGACCCTAGCAATCGTTTAAGATCATTTTCTGACTGATGTCTGTATGTGTGTGTGTGTGTGTGTATGTGTGTATATGTGTGTGTGTATGTGTGTATGTGGTCAATTTTTCGCCTTCGATATCTTAAGAACGGACCAACATACGGGCATGCCGATTATTCTATTGTGTTTATCAGCCTTTAACTTAGATCTTATTAGATTTTGAGTCAAATCGGTTCAGTGGATCCTGAGATATTCAAAAAAACGTCCTCAATGTCACGTATTAACATAGGTAAAAAAAAATATAAATGAATTCTAGATGTTATAATATGAAAAAAATGTAAATATTTTTTTTCTCTAAAATGTATAGTTTTCGAGAAAAAAAATATTTTACTAAAAAAAATAAAAATTGTACGTAAATCACCACCAAACAAAAAATCTGTTAAAATCTCGAAATATTTTTTTCGGACTAAATCCATTAGGTACTTCCCTACCATAGTAGAGGTGGGAAGTAAAAAGTGGGCCATGCTTTTTTCAAAGAATAAAAATTAAATTGTGTTTTAAAGACCACCAACAGCTAAGGTTATTTGGGCCTAGTCAAAGAATTAAAAAAAAAGAGTGTTTATTTTTTGCACATATTTACTAGGTGGGAAGTATAGGACTGGCCATCAGTCGAATTTTTTTATTTTATGTACGCTTTTTAATTTTTTGTACAAATTTTTATTGTTGAAGCTTGACTACAATAATTTGTAAGTTTATACCCAAGTGATCGTGGGCCCATAGACCCCAAAAAAATCGTTCCGCCGCCAATAATGCAGAGAACCTATCGCGCCGCTTTTGAAAACTTGAACACTTTTAAGAACCGCAGTGGCGGCGCTAGAAGATGGGCCGGGTGGGTCATGGCCCACCTTAAACTGTCTTGGGCCACCCAGGAATAATCCTCAATCTCTAGTTTATCTTTTAAATACGTTTTTAACCCTCGAAATTTCAACAATTTTTCTTGTAAATTCTATAACAAGTAATCTGGGTTAAAATTTTAACGAGCACTGAAATTTTGGGAACAAATGTTATTGGCCCACCTTCAGAACTCCATGCTAAACTCTGTATCTTCGAATAGAATGATACTAACTTTATTTTAAAGTTTATGTTTTTAACGTGCTAAAACTCGGATGGTTGGCGGGTTTCGTTGGTCCGACGCCCCCGCCAGCCGCGTATAAAGTTGATTCGCGAGGTGGGTACTCCTACCTCGTAACCGAATAGCTTAAAATAACATTCAAGTGACAGGTTTTCACCTTTGAAATCATTTCGTGTTCGGTTGGCGGGATTTTCATTTGAAAAAAAACAATTCTCGTATCGGTAATTTCACTAAGCCACCGCACTAGGTGTGAGAAGTCCGCTCTTGATGCAAGAATTGCTTTTTTTCAATGAAAATCCCACCAACCGAACACGAAATGATTTCAAAAGTGAAAATCTGTCACTTGAATGTTATTTTAAGCTATTCGGTTATGAGGTAGGAGTACCCACCTCGCGAATCAACTTTATACGCGGCTGGCGGGGGCGTCGGACCAACGGAACCCGCCAACCATCCGAGTTTTAGCACGTTAAAAACATAAACTTTAAAATAAAGTTAGTATCATTCTATTCGAAAATACATATAGGAACACTGGTTTTTCCAGGGACCGGAAGTTATCCCTTTTTCACAGTCCGGCCCACGCCAGCCTGCCAACCATTGTGTTCTTCTTTTAAGCAGGGTTTAAATTTCCCAATTCCCCGTGAACTGACCTTTTCGGCGATCCATAGGGTTTGAGTGTCACGGGCTCTGGGACTAGTAGTATCTACTACATATTTACATTAGGTCTTATGGAACATTATAGCCGACTACAAAATTGTAAGTGTTCTCAATGTTAATTTTCCTATGTTACCTTTTCTATAAGACATACTATATAAAGAGGAAAAGTTTGTGAGTTTGTGACAATTTGTAGGTATGTTATGTGGGTAATCTCTGGAACTACTGAACCGATTCTAAAAATTTCACTTGTAGAAAGCTACACTATCCCTGAGTGATATAGGCTATATTTCTCGCGGGGAAATATAATTCGTGTGGGATAGTAACAAAACGTAACCTCTGAAATTCTTTTGCATTTTAGCGTATTGGCGGGATCGGTCTATACTCATAAGTATTATAAACACCACCAGCCCGACTTCGTTTCGCAGGGGGAGAATTTATCGTGGGGGGAGGATAATAAATCATAAGTTCTTAGCACCCGGACGAAGCCGAACGGGACCGCTATGTTTTACATATATGTGAAAAGTCTATTAAAAAAACTCAACGTAGGCAAATATAGGTAAGTAACTACTATATACGGTTATATACCTATACCTAAGTAATGATTGTTATGCATCATTATTGTGCCGTCTATATTGAAATATTTTTAGGCATGAGTCTTTGACTACACTATCGCGCTATTATGCACTGATTTTTTAAAAAAAGCGTGCGATATTAAAATTTTGATTAACAATTTTGCGACAGAACAGAATATTCATAATCACATAATAAGTAATTATAAATAATTTACCTTTACAAACCAACTTATTATTTGCGACCCCCCCTCCTTATACATGCTCTGAGATTACACACTCAGGCTAGATTTTTTGCAATCTGACAGAGTCGATTGTACTACACAATTCGAAATACTACTGACATCTACCAAGCGACAAATTAGTATTAAATATTTACATTTTTCATCCCTTCGCACCTTTATAGGGTAAAGTATCAGCCATCTATGATCAAATAGTCGAAAGATGAATAGGCGTGTACCGATTTTATCCCCACTGCTGTGTTGCTCCTCCTACGAGGGATCAATTACCCAACTCCACCCTATGGCAGTCCCTACGGAGCTTTAAAGGGGATTACCTAATTGATTGACAGTTGAGCAAGCACTAAAGTGGGGAGAATAATGGCTGCCTGCGTTTGTGATAGTAAACCGGCGCCTACAAACATAATATTACGTCGGTGTACTGACAATACATTTGACTGATATCCTAGTTACATTAATTATGATTTATGAATCATACAACGTGAACAATGGCATTCGCTGGCGGATTTTAAAAATAACGAACATTTAAAAAGTATATATATAGGTACTTATTTTCAGTAAATTGACACCAATCAAATTTCATATTAATGATTTATAACAGTTCTAAGCTTCTAATTAGCTGTAGGGCGTAGGTACCTATCTGAAAAATGAAAATGCGTGTCCATAAAGAATTACTAAATACAATCGCTCTCAAATTTCAAATAAGTAGTATCTATAGGTAATCTATACGAGTATATATATATAGTAGGTAATAATATTAGGTATATACAGTGGAGTCGCGATAAGGTGAACTAATTCAGACCAGTGCAGGTATTCAGCTTATCGAATTTGTTCACCTTATCAAGGTAAATAAAAAGGGGTAATGAAAAGAAAACTTCATAAATTAAATCTATACTATTTCGCATCTTTAATAACCACTTGTACAATGCTGCTTTTATTTTTGGGAGTTCTGAAGACTTCATCCTTTTTCGCTTACTTGCGCCAGAAAGTGTATTCCTCAGAGCTCTCAAAATGCGCTCTTTATTTTTTCGAATACCACAAATGGTAGATTTTGCAACACCATATTCACGCGAAAGGGCAGTCACAGTTGCACCTTTGTTAATTTTTTTTATTATTTCACCTTTATTGGTTAATGTAAGAGCTTTCATTTTTTTTATCAAAGTTCAAACACCAACACCAAACACTATCACCGTATCAATGAGATCAGCTTTACTATAAAAGCAGAAATTCGAACCGAATCACAAAAATGTGGAAGAAAAATAAAAGTAGTATATATAGATATATAGGTACATCTGTTTATCATCAAATCAGCACCGCTGTGTCGGCATTACTATACAAATACAAAAATTATCAGAGATATTGTTGGGAATAATACGGCCTACCAAGTATTCCGAGAACCAATATAACAGCTTGTCAAATAAATCAAATTAGCTTTGTTCACCTTATCGAGGTTCCAGTTGTTCACCTTATAGAATACACTATATACAAAGTTTTACGTGTTCACCTTATAGAGTTGTTC
Source organism: Mongoloraphidia duomilia (assembly GCA_039654895.1). Taxonomy (NCBI): domain Eukaryota; kingdom Metazoa; phylum Arthropoda; class Insecta; order Raphidioptera; family Raphidiidae; genus Mongoloraphidia; species Mongoloraphidia duomilia. Next base: position 65,771,145 of record CM077516.1, read on the forward strand.
ACCTTACCGGGTGTTCACCATATCGCGACTCCACTGTACTTACTTACATCAAATTGACACAAGGTACATTAAGTAGGTAATTTATGTAGTACTTATAGATAGAAAGGCGTACGCAAAATTTTGTTCATAGGGGGGAGCAATTGAGTTATGAGAGGTCATAAACGATAGTTCAAACGTTTTTTAAGTGCAATTTGGAAAATATAAGGCGCCAAAGCTCAATAACGAGAAATAAAAAGAAAAGCTTAATGAATTTTCACACTTTATCCCATTATTCCAGATACGGGGGAGGGGGTCGTAGTAATAGTAATTTTACTTGCTAAGCCTCAAAAATTCACTAAAATATTTTAAATTTTATCAAAACGTACCTATTGTTAGGCTATAGGCGCCCAATCGAAAAAATGTAGGTATTTAAGTAAGTACCTATAGGTACTTATTATACCTATATCTATAATCTACCTATATACCTATCTGTAGTATTATAGGTATACCGTATACGACTATAGAGGTACAAACTTCGGAAAAAATTCTGACTCATGGATTTTTCCCCGTATAGGTATAGTAAGTACCTATATACTATTCAGGGTGAGTTCGACCACCCGTATCAGTCGTTTTTTTCGAAAACGGTTAGTCGTAGAGAGTTGTGTCAAAAATTTGTATTACTAAAGCCCTAATAAAGAATTGAATGGTGATAAATTTTTTTTCCGGGAAGGTCGGTTTCCCTATTAGTTTGCTCCAGAATGTCCAGAACTCCGGAATTATAAATGTAACGATAGGTCGAAAGTGGTATTGTTGAAAAGATCTTTAAAAAATTAGCAAGTTTTGTACGGATTTTTTTTTATTACTGCCACCCCTGTTAAGTAATATTTGTTTGAATTTGCTAAATTAAAGTGTCATAATAACGAACTTTTTAAAAGTCCGCATTTAAAATCTAGTTACCTATATCTATCGATCATTAAACACTGAAGAAGTACACTCACAGTATAACCAGAAGAGCTCAGTATGTATTAAAGAGTAAATGGAAGACAGTTTGAACACTTGTGACAATGTCTAAGGTTGCTAGATTTTTAATGTCGACTTCGATCGTTATTATGAAATTTTGATTTAATAATTTCAAACGATTGTTACTTAACAGGAGTGGCAGTAATTAAATAATTTTTCCTACAAAACTTGCCTATTTTTTTAAGAGCTTTTCAACAGCACCACTTTCAACCTATCGTGCTTTCTAAAATTCCGGAGTTTTGAACATATAATAATTTATATTTATACTTATAGAAATTTACAGGGGTGGCAGTAATAAAAAAAATGTTCCTACAAAACTTGCTTATTTTTTAAAGATCTTTTCAACAATGCCACTTTCGACCTATCGTTATATTTATAATTCCGGAGTTCTGGACATTCTGGAGCAAACTAATAGGGAAGCCGACCTTCCCGGAAAAAAAATATCACCATTCGATTCTTTATTAGGGCTTTTATAATACAAATTTTTGACGCAACTCTCTACGACTAACCGTTTTCGAAAAAAACGACTGATACGGGTGGTCGAACTCAGCCTGTATATTATAATCGTTATTTAGGGTGTATATATTGTGTCATTAAGAAATCTTGAAATTACCTCTCTCCGACGAGGCCTGCTCCTCTCCTGGGAGTGTGGAGTAAAGGAACGAAAATTTGCTACTTGCCGACTTCTCGGCTTTTCTTCAGCAAAAATAAGTTAGTATAGTTATAGGTATAGGTACCTACTCGTATATAATATAAGTAAGTATACTTATTCAAAATAAAAGCTATACCTAACTTTAAGTTCTCTACAAAAAACGCTCTATAGGTACCTGTACTTATTAGTACAGGTACATATGAATATTTTTCGTCAAAGACGTATTTCTGCTAAATGTTGTGACTTTCGTCTATAAATTTTTTTCTATTGAATTAATTAATAATATAGCTTGTAAAAATATAAATTGATGGATACCATATACCTATAAGTACTTAAAATATTAAAAATAGAAATCCATGTTTGCTTACTTCATAGAATCGGGATCATGGTGGCGTATAGCTAGCATATAGGTGGCACCCGGAGCGGATATCGATGGTATCACCCCCCCCCCCTTAAATTAGGAAATTTTATAAGAATCATTTTGTGAAAATAAACTATAAGTAGGTATTATTTATTTTAAACAACAAAATACGATTATATTTGAAACAAAAACCATTTTTTTTCTATCTTATAAAAACATTTATTATAATTAATAATATTAATTGATATTGCTGCAATTGCTACAATTTTTTAATTTAGTTCTATTTTAATCTCGATTTTAATAGAAACAATAATTAATATTGATAATAAAAAAAAAATTGAAAAACGATTGACCCTGCAGAAATTCCTCGCTGTCTAATTCGAGCTCTATATACAAAAAATAAATGTTAGAGCTAGGTGCAATACCTAAGTACTTATCTTTTAAACTAATCGACTTATTTTGGTAAACCTTTCGGCAATCGAAAGAGATATTCAAGACTCAATCTGAATAAATTTTGAGACCAATCGGTCGTGAAGTTATGTGAGAAAAATTTAAAAAAATTTATTTTTAATTTTTTTCATTTAGGGTACCTAACTTTAAAATTATTTGACTGCATCAGCTTCAAAATCTAATTAGATCTAAGTCTTGATAAACCCTTTCGATCACCGCAAGAACCATTCAAATTGGTTGATTCTTTTCAAAAATCCAAAAATTATTTTGAAAAAACACTTATAGATAAGTATTTGAAATATATATAAATATACACGCAAGTTTGTACGAGGTAAAGCAGAGGCGATGACCGCCTCCGATGCCAAAATATTTATTTAGTGCAGTCCATCGTGTATTTGTAGCCCCTAATATCAACTATAAACTAAAAAATATAAGGATATATTATACGAGTATATGAAAAATATATGAACGCGCCTGTCGAATTCATACCGTGTTATTTTATATCTAGTTAATACCTACCTACCTAGTTAATTAAAAAAATCGAAAAAGTTTGGAAAAAAAGCCTTACGTCTTAATCCTCATAAAGAAAAATTGTGTAACTGTGGAAAATTGTATGTTTCACGTTAAAATAAATTCACGGTATAAAAACTATATACAGTGTGTAAACGGTAGACCCGAACATATAGGGAAAATAACATTGGGAACATTTACAATTTTGTAGTAGGCTATGTGCCATTAGATGTAATGTAAATATATTATAGTGGATTACATCGAGAAAATAGTACCTACAGTGAATGTTTTAAACAATTTTCCGTATAGCAACGGTTGACTATTAAAGAGTAACTCGGAATCTTTCAATTAAAAAAAAAAACAAGCAAAGCATCTTTAGACCAGTAAAATAAAACCCTATGGGGACCGTTGGTGAAAATAATTGTTGGAAAGCGGGAGATCATTTTGATCGCTTCATTTGACGTCAACCTATCTTATAGGTTTGCACGCTGTTCCTCCGCCTCGACGTGAACTTACCACGCACTTACCATTAGTACCACAGAAAAATTGTAGGAATGAAAATTGTAGGAAATATAATCCTCTTTAAAACATTACATAGTGGAAGAATCGACCGTTTCTGAGATATTTCGAGAAAATCAAAAAAAGTGGTAAAATTTCGTGTTTTTTTTTGATGCCCTCACATAAGCTCGCTTCAAGGGACCGTGCAAATCTATAGGATAGGAACGTCAAATGAATTAGCGAACAAAACGATCTACCGCTATCCAACATTTATTTCCACCAACTGATCTCTATTTTACTGGCCTATTCTACATATTTTACATTGGATCGTATGGCCCATAGCCTACTACAAGCAAAGTTGTAAATGTTTTCAATGTTACTTTCCTTATGTTCGGGTCTGACTACCGTTTACAGCACAGTATCTGCAGTGTCACTTGGAAAAGTGGTATTTTAAGAAGTGTAATAATTTTTCAAATCTCTTTTTTATAATTGAATATTATTTACATGAAATCTTTCTTCTACCCTATAGGGTCATTGAATGATACCTACCTATATGCAAATCTGTAAAGTTTTTGGTATTTAGTTTAACCTATAAGATACTTATATAAAATCTCGGCTATATGTAATAATTCATAAATTACAAATCTATCTAGCACAAATATATAACGTATTCTTAACAGCATGTCAAAAAACAGCACTTAAAAGTTTATTCATACTATATGAGTACCCTATTATCAAGTTTATAACAATCGTAACCGTAACAATATAGGTATTAACAACTGACTGTCTCGAGTGGACAACGTCGCCACCTGAAATCAACAAGTTATAAAAAAATCAAAGCTAATTAGAGTCTGCTACTGTTGTGATGTTTCAAATGTATGTTTACAGTTAAAATCCGCTCTGCTGACAAGAATGTCTTGATAGCTAATGCGCGAATTACCGGTCCGAAACATTTTGTGATTTCGATCTTTGCTTGACAGGCATTAATCAGATAAACTTAAATGCGCTAAATGAGCTTTTGGTGCAGAATTCAAAAATTGTCTCTTTGTGGCGGTGACGATTTTTATTATACATATAGATTGTATTTCTAGTGTTGTAATGAGTTTTAACAATCACACGAGTAATAATATCATTACGCACGAGATATATAAGGTATTTTTTGCCATACTCACTATAAAATAGCTACTTTTCACTTCATTTCAGTATCCTCAAAAAAAATGTAACAGTTCATTTGCGTCGCCAACTTCACTTTTATAGTATAGGCCGTAAGATGTCGCAGATGCGCACGCACAGTCAGCAATAAACACAAATCAGTATCGCTATGGAAATAGCTTTATTTTCCACACTAGTGTATTTTGAAAACACTTTCAACACACCTAACTGTTCACTGACCATTGCATGCATACATACGCGCATGTCAAGTGGCTATTTTATAGTGGGTATGGCAAAAAATATATTTCACATCGAACACTGTAATCACTAGTTTGACTGCCCTACTAAACGCAGAGCGGGGGTAACTGCAGTTTACAACATTTCGAGTTATTGAACGTTTTATATTATTATTGTCGTTGCTTTTACTAAAAATTTTGAAACATGATTGTGATTATATCACGTATGTAATTTTTCATGTGCAGTTTGTGATTTTTAACTCTGAAAGAAAAAAAACATTTTTAAATAAAGAAACTGCAGTTTGATTTTTAGCATAATATGACGTTGAATGGGGCTACTAGGCTAAAAAGGAGTATAACTACAAGCTGCAATAAGTGTAGGTATTACTAAGCATATATTATGTTGCCGTAACTGAAATCAGATACCGCGTTTTCTATTCAACGACGTCTATAAATAGACTGCTATAGTCTGAGCTGCGCGAGGCAATTTCCGTTAAAGAAAGAAAATTCCGAATCCGAGGAAATGTTCTGTCTTCGTCTTGCTCATTAGGCCCTACAAAGTGTGGAGTGAAAATTTTGAAAACAGATAGTCCATTGTAAAAGAGTCGGCTTTTGGTCCAAAATCCGAAACAACAAGATGGACGCTGTTCAAATTTAGCCACCCCCCGTTTTCGAGGTCACTGATTACAGAAAAAATAAAATAATGGACGGCCAAGGTCGGCTTCACCACTCCTAATTAGCGTTTCTCGAGAGGACACTGAAGGACGGGTGAAAAAAATTGCAAAGTTTTTTTTGGTAGAAGGTAATACGAAACGAAGGTCCACACTTCTAAAGTAGCTCCAGCGTGCCCCAGGGGGTTGAAAAAACCCCTAAAAAGGCGAAAAAAATTGGTTTCATCTCGAAACTCTTCCCCCGTTTTCGAGGGTGCTGATCGCGATAAAATTATTATATATGTATATCTGGTACTTTTGTAACTACTATGTATATATTATATAGGTATTGTAACTGTTGTAACATTTTTATATAGCGATAATCATAAATGCCAAGGCGTATTTTATTCCCTTTTCCTAAAAATAAAAAAAAAACTTGTGTCGCGGCACACATGACCGAAGTAAAACTTATAACACAGGTAAGGTATATACTATATATGTATGACATATTTTAGCATCGGGACAAAACGAATGGATCAGAATGAGCCATGAGTTTACTTATTTACTTTCGGCCTTGACTAAAATAATGATTCATTTATAGCGTTGCTATTGGTTACGCGCGTAATAACACTTCCCTTGCATTACCAGCATTTTAGTTCTCAAATCGGCGAGCCAGTGCCGCCTAAGAAGTTTTACTTCAAAAATATAATTTTTCAATAAGAAATGTAGGTACAACAAAGTATCTTCAAAAAAGTAAAGATTATTTGCATAACTCAAAATACTTATAGCATCTTTTTATACAATTTTAAGTCAATACGGGTTAGCTTTGAATTCTAAAAAAGTATAACTACAAAATACTAACACTTTTTCCCGAAGGAAGTTTCGCTAACCATGTTAGCATGATCAGAAGATGATTGTGGAAACTTTTTTTATTGATCAGTATCTTCACATCAAACGTTCATACCTCCAAGAGATTCGTTGACAATTTTGCTTTGAAATAAGTAAGAAAGTTCATAAAAAAATCAATTTCTTGTGTTGAATTCCTGTATAATAAGTTAATGACACCCTGTATGCATGTAAGTGGTATGAACATATTTATTATGGTATAAACATTGTGACTCTACTCTTCATTAAGAAATATGACGCAGCTAAAAATGTCTATATGAAAAGTGTTTATTGTACCTTTCTACCTATACGTGTAGAAGGTACCTGCTGAACAAAAGTTACTCAGAAATAAACAACCAAATCTCGATTAGCCACAAAACTAATATTTAGACGTCTCGTCCGTGTTTATTATTATTTATTAGTCTATACAACACAGTATACCTACACGTACACTTTTATCATTGAGTAATTGTTATTGATAGTTTAAGCTTCTGTATTAATTGAATTCCGGTTATTTATTAAATTTACGATCTCTGTTCGATGATATACAAAGTGTCCTAAAAACACATCCGAGTAATTCTAGAAACACACACCAGTGACCATAGACCCTATCGAACCTTGCCGATTTTTCAAACGGTGTTAAAACAAATGAAAAAAAGAGTACCTTTTTGATTCAGTGGGGTAACCCGTAACTATGTTATTTTTACGGTACTAAGTTATAACTGTTGATTAAAATTCAATTCCACACGCACTAGCCACTAGATATTAATTTATTGGATCAATTAAACATAAAAAAGATTAAAAACATATCATGGTAGGTATACCATAGGCTAAGATATGAAATGGATAAACGGTGAATGATTTAAACTTTAAACACCACACCTAGGGTCCAGTAGACCCCTGCACTAGTTCAATTGCTTATTATTTAGTTTCTTCTTGTTTTACTTCAGCTCTGAGTGTACCGCAGTGTTTTCCATAGGACATACCTCTTTTGAAAAACACATTCCTATTATTATATCTATCATTTATCTCGATAAATTCAATCTGTTATATTTTCGTTTTCTCGAGGATTTTTTCGAGTTTTGGGTATTTTGTAAGATGCTTCTTTCCGGAATTTTTGCTAATATGGTATACTATATGCATGAAAATTGTTTTTTTTGTTATATCAATGAAGCAGTAAATTCTAAACAAAATGACACATCAATATTACTAATTCATTAATCTGATTTCAAATAAGCTCAAAAATAAGTTTTGAAATATCTATGTAAGCCCCGCCCGCTAAAAAACGTTTTTGCTCGTGACGTCATGATTATATGCAAAGATATAGAGGACGTGTGTTTATATTATCTGCTAATATACCATCAAGTTATAAACATATTGTTACAAAACTATTTCCTGAGTTGGCGGAATAAATATTTATTTACAATAATTAAAAATATAATAACAATAAATGCAACAACGAAAAGTCAGTTCTAACAATCAACACAAGTAAACAATAACTAAACGGTAATTAACACTTAATTATATACAATTGACTATACTAATATTTATTTTATCAGGTGTATTTATATCGCGGAACTATTTATATCACTGATCCACTTGATTGCACGACTCACCATTGACTGATCGCTTCACTCACTCGTTTATATACGCTGCGTGGCTGAAGCCCAGTGCTTCTCGCGTTCTCTAGAAACTTCGCGTAGTTACTCGTTGTTCAGCAAGCAGACACCGCTTCTCAGAATTCTTGCCTGACGTTTATATACAGGGTGATCCGTAACACTATGGAGTGCTAGTCTACTACTGCGCATCCAAATGCGCTGGATCGAGAAGACATGATTAACGAGGAAAGCGTCTATCTCTCTCTGACTTTTTCTTGTTAGTTGATATCTGGTCGCTATGGTTATATTCAAGTAGCAACGCAGACAGTGCTTCTGTTTTCAAAATTTGCACGGCACACGTTTTTATAGGGCTTAATGAGCGTGACGAAGACAGAACATTTCTTCGGAATCGGAATTTTCTTTCTAACGGAAATTGCTGCTCGCGCAGCTCAGACTAGCAATCTATTTATAGACGTCGTTGACTATAACCAAGAAACAAACTATTGAAAAATACTGTTTTGTACCTATGTAAACATGATGTAATAACAAGATTCTATGGCAACGGGCACTCGACATGCACGTTGACGTCACAAACTGTTTTTGAATTTTAGAAATTTATTCATATTTCAATAAATTATTGCATTTCAACGAATCATTCAATGTTTTAAAGTTGTGTTCACATTGACGTAGGTATATTTTCGTGCTACGAAATAAAAATGAGTAAAAAAAATTCATGCATACTCGAGAACGGCTGAATCTGTTTACTTAAACTTAAGGCTAAACTAAATTTCCGGCATTAATGCGAGTGAATCCGTGGGAAAAGACTAATTGTTTCTATAAAAACATGCAATACGATTCAACCAATAACTAACAAATCAATTCATGTAGGTTATTTGTTAAGAAAAAAAATATAAAAATAATAGAATATACGTATATATAGAACCAGTTTATGAACTGCAACAGAAGCGAAAGGTTAAAGAAAAGTTCATTATCATTACAAATTTACGCGTCAAAATTGAATAATGTCGACTATGCATCGCGTTGCATTAAACAGGATGCATTAGCACTCGTGTCGCGACTTTTCACCTTTGCCAACAGACTTATTAATGCCAAGCCTGTAGAGCTACAGGCATTCTAGAGAAAGAAACGTAATTAAATAAAGACTACGACAGAAAAATAAATAAAAAATAAAAATATGATGCATGCATTACGCGTTATACATATCTATATACAGACTATATCGTGTGGATACTTATTTTAAATTCGTATCCTGTTTAAACTAAAGGCAACCATTTTTTTTTGTTCTAAATACAGAACACTGAACACGGAAAGAGCACAATATTGAATTTAGGAACAACAACCGAAATTTTCTTTTGTTTATTGAAATCAGAGTGTCTTTTTCTGTAAGTAGGTACCGTAAATTTGAAAAAATAAGAAATGTCATTTTTAATATTTTTTAAGGTAACTCCTTTGAAAAAGTGATTTTGACAAAATTTTAAAACTCATATATTTTTCAAATTAAAACGTTTATAAAAGAATATGCTTACTTCTGTAGGTATGTCTTTTTAGAAGCTGTGTTTAATCTTTCTCACAAATACCTACAAAAAAAGTGTAGAATGCCTCATAGCTTCTTAACTAAAAGAGATACAAACGTTTTCTTTTACTTATTGAAATCAGCGGTCTTTTTCGATAAGGGTGGTAAAAAAAAATATCTCAAAAATACCGTTTTTTTGCAATTTTTAATTATGTTCATTTTTGTTCTACTTTATAATATACAATTCGCTCCTAATTGTTGCACAAATTATTAACGCAAATAATTAATCAAATGAAATAAAAGAAAAGTTAATAGTTCCAATAATGTTTTTTGTGTATTTGCCATATGGCACATACACTATTGGCGTCGGTCGGATGGTGGGACCTAGGGGTCGGACCAAAATTTCTCGACGTTTCATAGCCTCCTGAACACTTTGGCACCATTTTTAAAAATGTTTATATATATATGTATGATATATATATATATATATATATTTATATATTATATATATATATATATATATATATATATATATATATATATTATAATGTTGCCCTTAATGGGGGGCAAAACATTCAGTCCGGGCTAGCTTATTTTCAGCGGCGCTGGGGTGGGTTCGTTAGTAATAGTCGGAATTCGAAACTTACCCGATTTTTATAAAATTTTAGCATAGGGGAAGAGCAACTTAAAAGAGGTATTATGCTCCGTTGAAATTTTATGGACGCCAGACTAATTCCCTGTGTTTGAGTCGTTGACAAGTGTTAGCCTCAGTTGTCAAGGAAAGTGATAGGTTCGATTCCAAGTAAACACAAAAGTTAAAATGAAAGAAGTTAATATAATTAGATAAGCAAAATATGTGGTGAACAATAATACCGGTTATAAAAGTAATAATGCCAAAGTTTGACTTGAAAAAAAATAAAATATGACAAGTTGTATCAGTTTGACTGTAACTATTAGCTAAAAAAATTTAAAATTATAAGTCATAGATGACTAGCAGTAACTGAGAAAATTAATATTGCTGTAAAATTGAATTATTAAATCGACCTGAATATTTCCGGAAATAATAGCTAAAAATTTGACCAATAAATAATAATACACAATAAATTAGAATTAGGTACGCTAACAGTATTATCGACAAACTTAATAAAAATGACTTAAGGAAAGCACTAGAAGCATACACGACTACCTGAAAACATTATTTCGTAAAAATCTACAAGCGCGAAAAGAGAATCTTAATCACCAGGTATGTGAACGTACCTTATTCTATCACATAAACAACAAAAAATCCACCGTGTGGAACATATTACACAAGCATAACAAGATATTCTTAAAATAAAAAATAATCGTTTATACGGTATTACGTATGATAGCAATAATGGTTCATCAAATATACACTTGAAATATTTTAGGCGATATTCAACACATGCCAAAACAGCGTTAAAAGAAATATGATTTGATCTGTTATTGTTAAATGCACTGAAATCGATATTAAATTGAAAGGCAAAAGATAAAAGTTACGCGTTAAATACAATCGCGAAAAGTACATTCAGAATTTTAAAACATTAACTTTAGAAATATACAATTCAGCTCACAAAAAATTACGACTTTAAATTTTTCACTGTATAAAATTTTACACCACAGATTATGCAATTAAAAGTTATTCATGAAATAAAATTTTTTTTAAATTTTTACTGGCAGCACGTTGAAATAAGAAAAGTATAGAAAATACCTGAAAATACTTCTTACAGCGATAGAAGTTAAGATGCTGTAGAGAAATCTAGATCCCTACAGGTAACTCCAGGGAAGAAGTTGACGTCCCAGTGAGATGATGTCGGACAGGAATATTTCTCAAACGAAATACGTGAAGATGCCCAATTGATGAACAGATGATCCAAAAACTTGCTACGAGAACGTCAGATACCAAGACAATCGATAAACGCACACGAAAATTATAATTTTCTAAATCTGATACTAAACGACAACACGTGCCTTTAACACAACACAAACGACACTTCCAAAATGGCGAGAAAAAAAAATGCGATACAACTACGTCTTTACTTTTTAAGACGGTAATGGCGATACTAAAAAAATCAATATTCGCCAATCGATACAAAACGTTAAAATCGATATTTTTTACGATACACGAAAGTCGAAACGAGACAGTAGACGATAATACGATAAAATTCTTCAAATTCTCAGTGGAGGCTCAGCAAATCACTCAATTTAAAATTTTTCTTCTGGACCTTTCTCTCCAGTCTGTACTCTCGCTACTCCTCGACAAAAAAATTCTTTTCTGTTATCCAAAAATCATTCAATCTCCTTCACAAAACTCGGACATGTTTTAATCAGAGATCGCTTGACCTTGCGGAATGTCAAGCTACATATACAGGGTGAGCCAAAAGTTAATAAAATCAAAAATTTTAAATAAGAATGTTTATGAAAACGGAATCTCAATCCGGTCCTTTTTTAAGGGTTAAGGGCTTGTTTCGTAAGGTCAAAAATAGCTTGCTATACACCCCCTCTCCCTCAAAAAGAAAAGGACGTAGAACTTTTCTTAATCGAAGAGGTCATATGCAGAGTCGTCTGAAGCTAACCTTGATTCGTCGGATTCTTTATCAGGACCATGCCTGTTCTCAACGCTGGGCGAGTCATTCGAAGATTCGTCATCGTTATCCTCACTAGAATCTTCCGATGCTGAGTCTGACACATACGGCTTCAGATCTTTAACGTGCCATCGACCGAGAGAGTGACCGTCCGCGTGATCCAACTCATATATGAGCGGGGAAATTACCTTGCTGACTCGACATGGGACAAACCGTGGGGCCAGCTTGGAGGAGAAACCGTGAGCTCCGCTGGATAGGATATAGTGTTTTTTCCAAACACGTTCGCCGACCTCGAACTTTACAGCAGGCCGCTTCCCTTCGTTATAAGCGATTGCCTGACGATTATAAGCCTCGGCTAAATGTTTACGGACTTCATGATAGATTGCGGGTTGTTCTTGAAGTGTACGGGCGTAAAATTCACTGGACCAGCTTAACTCCACAGGGTCTTGATCACCCAAGTCACCATAGTATCCCCCGTTATGTGGCACAAAGCGTCCGAAATTTAAGAAGGCCGGAACAAATCCCGTTGAATCATGCTGAGCGGTACGCAACGCGAACGCGATTTGCGGCACTACTTTATCCCATTCGTGGTGTGTGGTCTCCGTCAAGTAAGATCGGATAGAAATTCCAATGGTTCGATTAACCCGCTCAACGAAGTTTGCTTGAGCGTGGTAACGGGCAGTGTGCCAATGTTTAACGCCATACTTTTCTAGCAACTTGTTAATAGTGCCAGCGGTAAATTCCGTACCGTTGTCGGTCAATAAGATTTGTGGCGCGCCAAACATTAGAAAGACATCATTCTCCAAGAAACTGGCTATAGAGGAGGCATCGGCTTGCTTTAATGGCTTTAACAGCGGGAATTTAGTAAACCAATCTACTACTACCAGAATAAAACGGTAACCATTCCTGGTTTTTGGAAGCGGTCCAACTATGTCACACCCAACTAGCTGCCAGGGGAATTTAATATGTTTCGGCTGACCCATGAAACCGGGACGAGCGGTATTAAGAGCTTTTTGCGCCGCACAAATACGGCAACGGGCAATAAAGTCACAAACATTTGCTTTCATCCTTGGCCAGTAATACAGTTCAGAGATACGATATAGGGTTTTTGCAATGCCCAAATGACCAGCTGTTGGTGGTGAATGAAACTGTTCCATGACGTAAAGGCGGGCACGTTTAGGGACCACCATCTTCCATTCGTCTCTATTTGGTCCTTGATCTAAGGCAAGAGAGCAACGTTTGTACAAACGGCCATCGATGACGCGCCAACAATCGTATTTGTTGGGGTGTTGTAGAACGGAATTAATCGTTCTTTGGTACCAAGGGTCGGCATTACAAAACTCATTGCTGAAGTGAAGGGCGGAAATTTGAACGGGAGAGCGAGAAAGTGCGTCCGGGACGATATGCATGGAGCCTTTTCTGTGTTCGAACTCAACATCATATTGTTGGATTTTTACAGCCCAACGAGCCAGACGACCAGACGGATCTTTCAAGTTCTGAAGCCACAAGAGTGAATGGTGGTCAGTCAATACCTTAAAGTGAGTTCCTTCCACATACGGTCGGAACTTCTCGATTCCAAAGAGAACGGCAAGACACTCCTTTTCTGTGGTAGAGTAATTGCGCTCCTGAGCACTTAGTGTGCGGCTAGCAAACGCGACGGGAACGTCGATATCATCGTCATTGGCTTGTGTCAACACACAACCTACGCCAACATCGGAAGCGTCACATTGTATTGTAAAAGGTTTATCAAAATTGGGAGTTGCTAGGACTGGAGCGGAGACAAGAGCCCGTTTTATGGCCAAAAAAGATCGTTCGGCCCCTTCATTCCAGACAATCGGTTGGCCCTTTTTTCGTTTTTTAATAAGTTCAGAAATTGGAGCAGTAAGTGACGAAAAGTGAGGAATGAACCTCCGGTACCAGGAACACAAGCCTATAAATCTTTTAACTTCGGTAGTTGTTGTGGGGCGAGAGTAGTTCAGCATAGCAGAGACCTTGTCGGGATCGGTGCGAAGCCCAAGTTTGTCTACGACAAAACCAAGAAATTTAAGAGAAGGACGACAGAATTCACATTTTGATAAATTAACGGTAAGATTGGCTTTCTTAAAACGAGACAAAACTTCACGCAAGACTTCGATGTGCTCCTCAAAAGTTGGTGTCGCAACGATAATGTCATCTAAATACACAAACACGAAAGGCTCCAGTTCGGGACCAAGAACGCTATCCATTAGTCGCTGTTGAGTTTGAGGTGCGTTCCGAAGGCCAAACGGCATGACATCAAATTCGAATAAACCGCGACCAGGAACGGAGAACGCTGTTTTTTCACGAGAGGTGGAAGATAACGGAATCTGCCAAAAGGCAGACTTAAGATCGATACTCGTGAGGAATTTAGCACCAGCTAACATACTAAGAATATGGTTGACTAAGGGTAAAGGGTAGGCATCAGGTTTAGTGACGGAATTGAGTCTACGACCGTCGAAACAAAATCTCAACTCGCCATTGGCCTTTTTCACCAATAAAACAGGCGAAGTCCACGGGCTGGTAGATGGCTTAACGACCTTCAACGCTAACATCTGGTCTAACTCTTTATTCAAATGTTCCATCATGTAAGGGGACAGCGGGTATTGGCGTTGTTTGAGAGGCTTTGAATCTCCAGTGTCGATAACATGTTCAATCAACGGAGTACGTCCCAGTTTATGACCATCACGCCACGATATAGCTTGAAAAAGATTGACTACGGCATTAAGCATAGTTTTCTGAGCGTCAGAAAGGTCAGCACGATTACTAATAGCGTGAGAGGATTCTAATTTGCAAAAAGAACGACTCAACGTCGGGACTGGAAGATCATAGGAATCATTTTTAAAGTCAACAGAAACATTAAATTCTTTCACGAAATCCATACCCAACAGCACGGTATGTCTCAGAGACGGAACTACAATGACATCGAGAAGTTTGACGACACCCCCGACAGTAATAGGTAGTAAGACTGATCCGGAAACTGTTTGTTCGGCGCCATCAGCGGTAGAGAGAACGTGATTGGAAGGCAATAATTGAAGAGAAAATAATTCTAAAAATTTTAAACCGGGACCGCCAAGCACGGAGCGGTTTGCACCAGTGTCCAAGAGGCACACGATACTGTGATTGAAAATTTTTAACGTGACAAACGGGCGGTTGTCCCCGTCAACATGCGTGAAGATAGGGCACGCACGATATTTGGAGCGTAAGGCGGTTTGACGAGATTCAGACGAGAATTGCTGAAATCGAGACGGTATTTGACGAGAACTAGATAAGACTAGACTAGACGAAGGTAACACAATACGAGTACGATATCGTTTAGAATTGGAACGAAGCGTCGGATAAGCGGGGTTGGCCTCACCCGGACCCGACGTGCGAATCTCCTGAAGAGATTGTAAAGGTTTCTTCTTGCAGAACTCATGAACGGTATGAAGCCAGAGCTTCCATTTTACTTCGTTAAAACGTGACGGAACAGGAGCCGGTAACTGGCGACGAAAAGTACGGCTCTTTACTGGCTTTCGTCCCTCTTCGAGTTTTCCGGAAACGACCGAGAGCAGATATTGGCGATATGATCGGGACTCCCACACCGGTAACAAAACTTTCTTCTTTTCACCTGGCACTTGGCATAAACATGACCGGACTCTCCGCAATTCCAACATTTCAATGTAGACAACACAGAATTTACAGTCGCCCTCGGCCTTGACGGAACAGTTGATTCAGTTTTTACTGGACCAACTGTAGCAGAACCGGATGGTTGGAATGCCTGAGCTTTCAGTAGAGTTTCTTCCAGCGACACTAGAAAATCAACCATTTCCTGAACACTACTGAAATTCCGTTGATGTATGTGAGGGCCGTAAAGTGGCAATAAATTTCTCCTGATGACGTCGATCAGGTGCTCATCAAACAAAGGTGTCGATAGCTGTAGCATCATGTTGTGGAGGGTCGTGACAAAATGGGTAACTGTTTCCTCAGCCTTTTGTGTCCTTGCGTAAATCTTCTGAGTCAAAGCGAAGTCATTGTTAGATGGTAAGAAATGTTTCTTAAGAGCAGCGACCAGAGAATCCCAATCGCGAACTCCTTGTGAAAACGCCATACGGTACCAGGCTAAAGCATCCCCAGTGAAAACGTCGATAGCGGAATTAAATAGCGTTTCCTTCGAACACTGACGAGCTATTCGGGTTTCTTCAATGCGCAATAAAAACTCACCGAGAGGCTGTTTACCATCAAAAGAAATGTTCCATTTACGAACTGGGATAAAATCGGTAGTCCGTTCGGTAGTCATCTGAGTAACATTAGGTGCAAAGGGACTGGAAATATTTGGTAAGGTTACAGACTCCGGGGTCTGTAGAGCACAAGCGGCGTTAAGCTTTTCATCCAATGAGATAACCTTACCTAAAAGCGTGGCTACTTCGAGCTTTTGCAATGCAGTAGCATGAGAGTCCAAACGTCGAATTCGGGAAATATAATGAAATATACGATGATCCAATTCTAAATATATGGTACATTGCGGTGTACCCCTAAAGTTGTCCACGGCTGTAGTTAGCTCACCGATACGAGCAGAACAAACTTCCAATTCTTCCGAAACATCCATTTCGGTGTTGGGGAAACCGGTATCATAAGCTTGGTTTAGCAGCGGCGCAACCTCTTCACGTAACATACGAGTAGTAAAATTTTCCTTCCCTTTAACTTGCCGTACTCGTAGTTCATACAAAAGTTCATCTCGATGAAGACCTTCAGCCATATTGCTCATGATGAGCGAAATTATTTGTATTTATATATTTACTTTAACTTCAATGGTACGGGACTGCACACAAGATAACGTGACTAAAAAGTTTCACTAAACAAGGGAATTATTAGAATACGAATCAAGAAAAAACAACATGCCCCACGTTGGGCGCCAATTTATAATGTTGCCCTTAATGGGGGGCAAAACATTCAGTCCGGGCTAGCTTATTTTCAGCGGCGCTGGGGTGGGTTCGTTAGTAATAGTCGGAATTCGAAACTTACCCGATTTTTATAAAATTTTAGCATAGGGGAAGAGCAACTTAAAAGAGGTATTATGCTCCGTTGAAATTTTATGGACGCCAGACTAATTCCCTGTGCTTGAGTCGTTGACAAGTGTTAGCCTCAGTTGTCAAGGAAAGTGATAGGTTCGATTCCAAGTAAACACAAAAGTTAAAATGAAAGAAGTTAATATAATTAGATAAGCAAAATATGTGGTGAACAATAATACCGGTTATAAAAGTAATAATGCCAAAGTTTGACTTGAAAAAAAATAAAATATGACAAGTTGTATCAGTTTGACTGTAACTATTAGCTAAAAAAATTTAAAATTATAAGTCATAGATGACTAGCAGTAACTGAGAAAATTAATATTGCTGTAAAATTGAATTATTAAATCGACCTGAATATTTCCGGAAATAATAGCTAAAAATTTGACCAATAAATAATAATACACAATAAATTAGAATTAGGTACGCTAACAGTATTATCGACAAACTTAATAAAAATGACTTAAGGAAAGCACTAGAAGCATACACGACTACCTGAAAACATTATTTCGTAAAAATCTACAAGCGCGAAAAGAGAATCTTAATCACCAGGTATGTGAACGTACCTTATTCTATCACATAAACAACAAAAAATCCACCGTGTGGAACATATTACACAAGCATAACAAGATATTCTTAAAATAAAAAATAATCGTTTATACGGTATTACGTATGATAGCAATAATGGTTCATCAAATATACACTTGAAATATTTTAGGCGATATTCAACACATGCCAAAACAGCGTTAAAAGAAATATGATTTGATCTGTTATTGTTAAATGCACTGAAATCGATATTAAATTGAAAGGCAAAAGATAAAAGTTACGCGTTAAATACAATCGCGAAAAGTACATTCAGAATTTTAAAACATTAACTTTAGAAATATACAATTCAGCTCACAAAAAATTACGACTTTAAATTTTTCACTGTATAAAATTTTACACCACAGATTATGCAATTAAAAGTTATTCATGAAATAAAATTTTTTTTAAATTTTTACTGGCAGCACGTTGAAATAAGAAAAGTATAGAAAATACCTGAAAATACTTCTTACAGCGATAGAAGTTAAGATGCTGTAGAGAAATCTAGATCCCTACAGGTAACTCCAGGGAAGAAGTTGACGTCCCAGTGAGATGATGTCGGACAGGAATATTTCTCAAACGAAATACGTGAAGATGCCCAATTGATGAACAGATGATCCAAAAACTTGCTACGAGAACGTCAGATACCAAGACAATCGATAAACGCACACGAAAATTATAATTTTCTAAATCTGATACTAAACGACAACACGTGCCTTTAACACAACACAAACGACACTTCCAAAATGGCGAGAAAAAAAAATGCGATACAACTACGTCTTTACTTTTTAAGACGGTAATGGCGATACTAAAAAAATCAATATTCGCCAATCGATACAAAACGTTAAAATCGATATTTTTTACGATACACGAAAGTCGAAACGAGACAGTAGACGATAATACGATAAAATTCTTCAAATTCTCAGTGGAGGCTCAGCAAATCACTCAATTTAAAATTTTTCTTCTGGACCTTTCTCTCCAGTCTGTACTCTCGCTACTCCTCGACAAAAAAATTCTTTTCTGTTATCCAAAAATCATTCAATCTCCTTCACAAAACTCGGACATGTTTTAATCAGAGATCGCTTGACCTTGCGGAATGTCAAGCTACATATACAGGGTGAGCCAAAAGTTAATAAAATCAAAAATTTTAAATAAGAATGTTTATGAAAACGGAATCTCAATCCGGTCCTTTTTTAAGGGTTAAGGGCTTGTTTCGTAAGGTCAAAAATAGCTTGCTATAATATTTATATATATATGTGTGTACACGATAACTCTCGACAGACTTAATCGATTGAAACTAAATTTGGTACACACATTGGAACCCATCACCGCAAGAAGCCTATTTAAAATGGGCCCGATCGGACCATTTTCAGGGTTGTATTTAGGGGTTCCAAAAAGTTTTTGGGCCCAAAAATACCGAAAAATTTGTCAGAATCGTTTCAAAATTGAAATTTAACTCTTTAGTAAAGATTAAAATGTGCTGCTAAAATTTTAATAAAATCGGCCCGACAGGACCGGACTTTCAAATTTTATGAAAACACTAGTTTGTTGATACGGATTTACTTAGATATGGAAGGGTGTATTTAATTGGGTGTATTGATGAAATCCATGTCTAATATTGAAATTTAGAAAAATTTAATTATTTTAAGGGCTGTATTAAGGGGTTAAATTTTTTATTTTGTCAAAAAACAAACTTAAGTTTACATAATAATGCCACAATGCCTGTATTAGCAAATACACTATATTGTCGGCAGGGTTTTGGCACTGCGACCCGAGTTTTTTTTTATCTTTCTCTCTTTAATTTTACTCAAATGTCGCACACGACCAGTATAAAATTATCCAACCCTGGAACTGGCAAGGCCAAGTTGGGTTGGAAAATTCCAAAATTCTCTTTATTTTTTTTATAGGTACACGAATGTAATTTATCTTTAAGTATATTTTTTATGGAATAAATCGTATTAATTGTACTATTTTTCAATAATAGATTGTATATCTAGTGGCGTAATGCGGTTACTGACGACCAGAGACAGTATAATATGTCAAAACGAGCAATAGCGAGTTTTAACCGTCACACGAGTCATAATATCATTGCACGCACTAGATATATATGGTATTTTTTGTCCTAGCCCCTAAAAATATAGCTACTTTTGTCTTCATTTTCATTATTTTCAAAATTGACATATTTTCATTTACGTGTAGCAAACTGCACTTCTAATAGTAGGCTATAAGAGTAGCACTCGGGAACACAGAAATTGTTACTTGAGTGCGGGAAAGTTACGTTCCCGCACAGCAGCCTGTAAAAAGTTACTTTACATGCATATACATACATGCATGTAAAGCACCTATTTTATAGTGGGTAGGAAAAAAATTATTGCGTTATTTTCTATTATATACCCACATATTGAAATATTAAATATTGTTTATCCATTAATTATAATAAATAAAAATATGACAGCTGTACGTGTACATACAGGGTGTCCAAGACTTGCGTTGTCGGCCGATATATTGATTTTGGGTGAAGATAGAAAAAAAGTTTAAATACAAAGTTGTATAAATTTTAATGGTGTATAACCTAAAAATATTTTCAATTATACAGCCTGTCCCATTTAAGCGTGGCAGATCAAAGTTATGTTTTTTTTTAACCTAGTACCCTGTTTTTATTTGTTGTTTCAATTCTGCACCCAAATGTGAATAGAAATTGTAAGGGAAGCTATGCTCGAAAATTAAGTAATTTTTGAGTTTTCAAGTTTTTTAGAAATTTTTGACATGTGCAGACCTTTACCTAAAATTCGACATAGCCGAAACAGAATCCTTTATCAAACTGAAAATTTGAGGATCACTAGATAATAGACGGAACAATCAATGTCTGTCCTAAAAAAATGAATTTTTTATACAGGGTGTTCAAAATAATGTACTTATTTTACCTAATTTCAATCACGTGTAACTTTTGATTGTATACAACGAGGTTATGTTTGTGCTGGAATTGTATTCTTTACGATATTTACTAACACTTTTATTAAGGGTTGTCCAAACCTAAACCTAATATTTTAATACGAAAATATTAGGTTTAGGTTTGGACAATCCTTAATAAAAGTGTTAGTAAATATCCTAAAAAATACAATTCCACCCAAAAAAACCTCGTTGTATTTGACAATCAAAAGTTACACGTGATTGAAGTTAGGTAAAAGAATTACATTATTTTTAACACCCTGTATAATAAATTCATTTTTTAGTGATCCTCAAAATTTCAGTTTGATAAATATTTCTATTTTGGCTATGTCGAATTTTTGGTAAAGGTCTGCATGTGTTAAATATTTCTAAAAAACTTGAATAACTAAAAAATTACTGAATTTTCGAGCATAGCTTGAAGCTTCTCTTACAATTTCTATTCACATTTAGGTGCAGAATTGAAAAAACAAATAAAAACAGGGTGCTAGGTTAAAAAAAACATAACTTTGATGATCCACGCTTAAATGGGACAGGCCGTATAATTGAAAATATTTTTAGGTTACACACCATTAAAATTTATACAACTTTTGCATTTAAACTTCTTTTCTATCTTCCACCCAAAATCAATATATCGGCCGACAACGCAAGTCTTGGACACCCTGTATATTAATTCTTTAATTTCTAACAAAATATTCATCTGTTATTGGTTTAATCTCCGGATTATTTGGAGATCTTTATAATTGGGTCTAATTAACACCTAAATTTGGAAATCTATATTTTTTCTATGTTGTTCTCGTTTTGTTTTATACAAAATAGTAAAATACTAGCGGCCCAGTTCGGTTTCGCTCGGATGCTATATGAATTTATGATTTATTATCCCCCCGCGAGAAATTCTCCCTCTGCGAACCGAAGCCAGGCTGGTGGTGTTTTAATATTAGTAGGATTTCGCCAATACGCTAAAATTCAGAAAAATTGCCGAAGTACGTCTTGTTACTATCCCACAGAAACTATACATTTTTCCGGGATGATGCTATTCCAGGACCTAAAGTAACTATATATAGCAAATTTCATGAAAATGCGTATAAGACGTTTATATTAATTATTAAGGATTTTCAGAAATAAACTAGAAATTGTTTCTCTGTGAACAAAAGATTTTTTTATTTATTATCTTTCAATAATTATTATTTACATTATATACAAATAACTCACCTGTGAACAAAAGAAACGACATTTAAAGTTCTTTCTGTATCACTTCTAGACTAAAACTAGTATACTGACTATTCTCTATAAAATTCTAAAATAACGTAATCTCAATCTACTATCTCTTACGTAAAAGCGATAAAGCGGTAATTAAAGAAATATCATTTCTTTACATCTCCCCCACCCGGGGTGAAAATACTTAATAATTCTCTCAAATAATTTGCATGTTTTCTTCTTGTTCTTCTTTTACTTCTTCTTCATCTGTCTCCTCTTCTTCTGTTCTAATTGGTTGTAACTTGGTTACATGAAATAAAGCTGATTCTGTTTTCTTTTTCCCAGTGTTAATCTTGTAAATAGAATTTGACATTTTGTCTACTATTTCGAAAGGTCCAATTCTTATTTCATCTAATTTTTTCCTATTTAGTCTGTTCCCGTTCTCTACGTACATTTTGTCTCCTATGTTAAATTCATACTGATTTCGATTTTTAACGAATAATTTTTTGTTGTAGTTATGTGATTTTATTGTGTTTTCTAACGCCAATTCTCTATCTTTAATCCAATTGTCTTCTTTCTTATTTTCTTTTAATTCCTTTGGTAGGATGGTTACATCTGTGCCATTTAATAGATATTTTGGGGCAAAGCCAGTAACGGAGTGTTCTGTGGCATTATATCTATCTACGCATTCTCTCGCTACCGTCGTCCAAGCTTTCTTTTCTTCTTTTTCATTTATTTTACATCTTATTTTATTAACTAGCGTTTGATTCAGTCTCTCGTTTAATCCATTCGAGAATGGTGTATTTACTGCTGTAAAAATTAATTTTACATTGCTCTTCTCTAGAAACTCTTTAAATTCTTTTGAGTTAATTCCCGGATATTGATCCGTAAGAATTGTTCCAATCTCATCTGTTTCTAGCACGCTCTTCACTAGTTTAATAAAATCGTTTGCATTCTGAGTTTTTGAGGTTGAGATAAACGCGTATCTTGTGAAGTGGTCCACTAAAAGATGTAGATATTTTTTTGTCGATCTGGATCCTCCGAAACCCCCAATGGTATCTATTGATATTATCTCAAACGGTTTCGTTGCCGGTCCTAAGTGGGACATCAACCCAAATTTTCCTTGGCCTCTCGATTTATTTTTTATGCACGTCTCACAGTTTTTACAGGTTCTCGTAATATTTTTCGTTAGATTTTTCGCTGTATATGTTTGACTTATTTTCTTTTGCAACTGTCTAATTCCTACGTGACATAGATCTTCGTGTACGTCTTTTATGAGTTTTTTACTGAATTCTTCTGATAGGATGATCCTTTCTTTATTTTTTATTTTTTTGTAATAGACTTTGTTTTTTTTTATCAAATTTTGTTTTGTGTTGTTTATTATTTTATTTTTTTCTTGGTCTTTTATTATGTCTTCAATCTTTATTAAATTTACTATCTTTAATACCTCTTCTTCATTTTCTTCTGGCTCTAATACCGGATTTCGACTCAAACAGTCTGCTTCTAAATTTTCTCTACCTGCTATATATTTTATTTCGAAATCATATTGAGACAAGTAATATGTCAGATCTCCTAACTCTTCGTCTGTTCTAGCTTTTATGTTTAAGTTTTCTAGAGGTTTATGGTCAGAGTATACTATGAATGGTCTTCCTATAAGCCAATGTTGCCAATATTTTACAGCTTCTTTTATTGCCAAACATTCTAGATAAATAGCTTTCTTTCTCTTTTGTACCTCATTTAATTTTTTTGAAAAATACGCCACTGGTCTATCTTTCTTATCTGGTTGCGTTTGTTTTAGAATTGCTCCGATACCTTCTAATGATGCGTCTGTAAAGATTTTTATGGGCAACTCTTGATCGAATATCTCCAAGACTGGTTGAGAACATAAAAGTTCTTTTATTTCTTTGAAAGATTTTTCGCATTTTTCTGACCATATAAATTTTTCGTTTTTTTTTTAATAACTTATGTAAAGGATCTAAGATTATTGCACTTTTTGGTATATATTCATGATAAAAATTAATTTTTCCTAGAAATTGTCTGATGTTTTTTTGTGTTTTTGGAGTTGGAAATTCTCTTATTGAAATTAAGTTATCTTTTAATGGTCTTACTGAATTATTTTGAATTATGTGGCCAAGATATTTTATTGAGTTTGAAGCGAATGTACATTTTTTAAATTTTAATCTAAAACCCTCTTTTATTATTGCCTCTAATACTTGTTTTACATGTTCTATGTGTTCTTGGAAGGATATTGAATATATTAGAATATCGTCAATGTAGTTTACCGCGAAGCCTGTGAGTTTGTGTTTCCTTAAAATATTACCTAAAATTCTCTGGAAAATTGCCGGTGAAGTTTTCAGTCCAAATGGTAAACAGGTCCATTGAAAGTGTCCATCTTGTGTAACGAATCCTGTTTTCTTCCTATCTTCGATCCGTAATGGGATGGACCAAAAGGCTGAATTGATATCTAGTGTCGTGAAATATTTACAGTTTCTTGTTTTTATTATTAAATCATCTATTAATGGGAAAGGTTGGGCTTGTGGTATAACAATTTTATTTAGTTCTCTAAAATCTATGCACAATCTTGATTTTTTATTTTCATCTCTCTTAAATGCTAATGTTACCGGGGCTGCAAAAGGGCTATAGGACTCTTCAATCAAGTTCTTTTCTAGTAATTTAGCTACTTGTTCCTCTATTTCTTTTTTATCCTCTATAGTGCATCTGTATGGCCTTTTACTGCAGTATTTATCCACTAATAGGTCTATGCGAGCTTCATAATCTGTAACTGTCCCAATGTCATATTTATTTTTTGCAAAAACTATTTTATATTCTTCTATAATTTTTTCTATTTCATCTTTCTTTTGGTTATCTAAATGGTCTATTTTTATTTTAAATTCATCTTCTTGTATATGTTCATTAAAGTTTATTAAATATTCTTCTATCTTTTTGTTTTTATTTTCCTTGTCTGTATATTGTTTATCAATTTTATCATCTGTTTTCCTTATATCTGTTCTTTTCTCCTGTTCTATCTTTAAATTTTCATTCTGGGTTAGTCTAAATTTTTTTATCATATCTAACCCTATCATGAAATCATCAAAGTCTTCATTTTCAACTATATACACGTCCATCTCTTCTTCGATTTCAAAAATTTTTATTTTAATAGTTATTAAACCATTTGTTTTCTTCACACCATTAATTGTTTTTAAGCATACCTCATTTTCTTCATTTTTTTCCCCTATTATTTTGACTAACTTTGCATTTATCAATGAGATTTGTGAACCTGAGTCATAAACTCCTGTTACCTCTAGCTTATTTTCTAGTAATAGTTTGATCTTAATTAATGGTGTGATTACTCGTTTTTTTTCTCGTTATTTAACTCTACCTCTATAACTGAATTATTATTTACATTTCTAGTTTTATCAATTTTTTCTTTCTCACCTTCCTTCATTTTAAACCAGCATGCTTCTTCTGGATGGTATCTGACACCTTTGTTTAAATTTTCACATATTTTGCATGGTTTCTTTTCTTCTGGTTTTCTCTTGTAGTCTGATTTTTCATCTTTGTTTCTTGTAGTGTTTTTTTTATATATCAAGCTTTCATATTTTCTAATTTCATTGTATAAATCGGTTGTGTCTTCAAGTTCCTCTCTATCCAGTTTATTTAAAATGAACTCTGGTAGTCCTGTTGCTATGAGAGCAATGAGTGTTTTGGAGTCTATATCCTTGTTCATATCCAACAAAAGTCGCTCTTTCTTCATTGCATAATCAATCAATAAACCTTCTCTATATCTAAATGATAGGGCATACGTTACTGTGTTCCATCCCTTATTTGCAAAAGACTCTAGAAATCTATCTTTCCATTGTGCCCATCTAGCGTTTATCGTCAGCTTTGTGAGCGTTGAGTAGTGCCAATCTAAGCATGGCCTATCTAAGAAAAATCTTAATGTTTCATTTTTCACTTCATCCTTTACTATCTCAAACCGTGTACACTCTTTTTCAAAAGTTTCCATCCATTGTTTAGCATTTGAATTTTTACTTGTGAATTTTTCAATCATAAATTTTTCAGCAATGTGTTGTAAATTCTGGTGACCTTCTTTCTTTTGTGTGCTCTCTACTAGCTTTTCTAAGATTTTATTCAAATTATCTTTTTGTTCGGACTGTTTGTTCATTTCTATTTCCTCTAAGTATTGCTCTGCAAATTGTATATTTCCATCTTCATCTATGTAAATTTTCTTTAACTCTTCAGTCATTGATATCCAGATTTTTCTGGTTTGATGTCTTTTTTTTAAGCTATTTTTTACTTTATTAAAATTGCTAGTTTTTTGTACTTCTTTATGATGAATCACCCATTGCCATTCTTCTGGTAATACATAACTTTTTCCTTTTTCTGTGGAAATTGAGGTTATTATTAAAATGTTCGACTTTTCATCTTTTCCTGCTATTATCGTAAATTCAAACTGGAGTTTATCCATTTCTTTTGTTTGACCTCCAAAATGTCGTTTTATAAGACGTTTATATTAATTATTAAGGATTTTCAGAAATAAACTAGAAATTGTTTCTCTGTGAACAAAAGATTTTTTTATTTATTATCTTTCAATAATTATTATTTACATTATATACAAATAACTCACCTGTGAACAAAAGAAACGACATTTAAAGTTCTTTCTGTATCACTTCTAGACTAAAACTAGTATACTGACTATTCTCTATAAAATTCTAAAATAACGTAATCTCAATCTATCTCTTACGTAAAAGCGATAAAGCGGTAATTAAAGAAATATCATTTCTTTACATGCGTTCAGCCGTTACGGAGCTGAGTGGTAACGAACATACATATACTTATACACATGCACATATTTTCGCATTTATAATATAAGTAGATATTCACTCGCTTCGCTCGAATTTTATTAATACGTTACTCGGGCGAAGCCTGGCCGGCAAAGAATCACCTATAGCACAGTGAAAAAAATTTTGATATCGGTTCAGTAGTTTCTAAGATTATACCCTCCACAAACAAACTCACAAACTTTTCCTCTTTATAATAAATTGCAAGATTGAAATAAGACTATAAATTAAAGAAAAAAAATTTACAAATAATTAGGTAGGTACAAATTCATAATATTATAATATGTTGGAAGACGCCAATTAGATAAAGCGTCAGACATTTGGGCAGATATTTACACGCCGCGAGTGCTGACAGCACTCTGGATATTCGTCGAACTGATGTCTCCTTTAAGGTACGTGCAGTATGGAGCTGGGATTCTAGATGGTAGCGTAGATCATAGCAGGGCTTGCTTAAATTAATGCATTGTTATATATGCGAGCGTACACAACGAAGCAGTGAGTGTAGCAGGTATAAGCGCTGTTACAAGAGCTGGTAGATTCAAGAATGTATCTCATCATTCTTTCAGCGCGCTGACTACTACAATCAATGTGTGACAACTGTCAAATGGCCGTTATACAAGTTTCGCAATGGATGTGACTAGTTTAATAAGTGAAATTTTGCCAGTTTTTATTTAATTTGTTTTGAGTTTTTTCTAAGACGTATTTGAAAGTGTTAGGTTCCATACGTAAATATTCAAAAAACCGGTTTGGGTAAAATTTTAATTCTTGCTATAAATGATGAAATTCGCCGTGTTTAGATCGTTTTCTATTAATAGGGTGGACATGATAGCTCCTACCCAAATTTGTATTTAAAATATACCACTTTTTAGCAGAAGAACACAAATATTCGTCTTCGCTATCGGACATTTCAAACTCGACTTAAGCTTGTATCAATGCTAGTATCAAAGCTTCGTTGTGCAAACCTATAAGCGCTTTTAATTTCAGTCACCATCTACCATACATACTACCATCTAGAATCCCAGCTGCGTACTGCACGTACCTTTAAGCCGAGCATCTTTATGCGAAATGTCCGCTTGCGCCACACTTGTAGCAGATGATGGATCTCTGCAGCGAATTCAACTTGCTTACTACTTGACTCGCAGATTCATTTTTCCCTTCGTCCGTCCTCAAACGACAGTCAGTCTTTTTGTGGCTTAATTGCTTAAAAAAATGGCACTTTATTGTTGGCGACGATTTGAGTCGCTTGAAAGCATGTGTCGTCTGATCGTCTGGGGTTGATACTAGCCTCTTCTTAGTGTACGAAAAGGCTTTTAATTCGTTCAGCAACTGAGTCTGGCTTTTTATCTCTGTTGTAAACGATAATTGTTACAAACGGGAATCAAACTACGAAACGTGCGCGAGCACAACCGACACAGTAACTTCTTCGACACTTATAGTCACAATGACAAAGAATGCGTCAGTCAAGAATATACAATAAATGTGATACATAGTTCAAAAAATTTGGTATGGGCACTTATCAATAAGATAATTTAAAACTTGTGTTTTAAATACTTTGTAGCTTTTGAGGCTTACAATTTCGGCTGGTAAGCTGTCAAATAGTTTGACAGCTGAGTAACGGGGTCCCTTAGTATATAATGCGAGGTGATGTTCCGGAACACCGTGATTGAATCGACCTCGGGTATCGTAATTGTGATCCGGCAAATGGCGGTGAAAAAGATGTTTATTTTTGAATAAAAAACAAACCGATTTTAGTATGTATATCGCATATATTGTCATAATTCTGTATTTAATGAATACTGGCTTACAGGAGTCAGTAGGCTTTAGATGGAAAACGAGTCTGAGTATCTTTTTCTGCATTATAAAAGCCCTTTCAATATCAGGAGACTTACCCCAGCACATAATCCCGTAGTTTAGAACAGGATAGATATAGGCGTAGTATGCGGTTAGGCAAGTTGAAATGTCACTTATAGTGCGAAGGCGGAAAATGAGATATTTAAGCTTGGATAATTTTGAGCATACTTTAGCGACGTGTTGTTTCCAAGCAAGATGGTTGTCAATGGTGACGCCAAGAAAGTTAAACGTGGACACTACATCTATAGGATCACTATCGATCAACAGGGGGACATCAAAGTTAAGACCCGGTTGTTTGGCTGAGAATAGCATACACTTGGTCTTGGAAGTGTTAAGCTTAAGCTTATTATTGCCAGTCCATTCAGATATGTCCTGGGAAGCCTGAGTAGATACATCATACAGCTCTTGTAAATTTTTCTTCCGTGTCAGTACGGTTGTGTCATCTGCGTACATAACAACTGCAGATGAGTTACAAAGTGACAATGGCAGATCATTGATAAATAATAAAAAAAGTAAAGGACCCAACGAGGATCCTTGTGGCACACCGCAAGAGATGTGGCGTGCAGATGATAGGGAGTTAGAGCTGCCACCTGCAATTAAAACTTTCTGGGATCTATCGGCGAGGAAGGATTGGACCCAGGCCAATGTTACGCCGCGAACTCCATAAGTCTCAAGTTTATTAAACAGAATGGTGTGATCAATCGAGTCGAAAGCACGAGAAAGATCGTAAAATGTAATTAGGGGCTTATCACCTTCATCAATCGCACAATACAACGAATCAATAATACTAAACATAGCAGACTCTGTGCTGAGGTCTTTGCGAAAGCCAAACTGGCAGGTCGAAAACAGACTAAATTTATTTAAGTACGAAGTTAATCGCACTTCATAAGCTTTTTCAAATAGTTTCGAGAAAGATGACAATATAGCGATTGGACGATAATTTTCGCATAGTAAACTATCACCTTTATGTTTAAAAATTGGTAAAACCTTAGCTACTTTAAGTATTTCAGGAAAAGTGCCCGTACGAAAAGACATATTAATAAAATTTGTTAAAACAGGTAAAATATAAAATAAACTAGATTTAATAATTTTCATTGGAATTTCGTCAAATCCAGATGAGTCGGTGCATTTGAGACCCATAATTAAATAATAAAGTTCATGCTCACAGAACGGGTTTAAAAAGAAATTATGCTCACAGCTGTGTAATTTAATTTTAGTGTGTGTTGATTTCGGTAACACACCTGTATTGGCGAAGTGGTCATTGAACAAGTTGGCTATTTCTGAGAGATCAGTTATGATATTGCCAGCCCCATCTTTAATCTTATCGACATTGTTAATTTTATTGTTAACAGAAGTATTATCTTTAATAATGTTCCACACACATTTAGAATTATTATTAGAAGCTCTGATTTTGTTGCTTATGCTATGAGATTTAGCAAGCCTAACTGCTTCAATGTATTTAGATTTTAAGGTCCTCCATATTGACATGAGAGACGATAATAGAAAACTACCAGACACTCTTCTTCCTTTGGCCTACTGTTTTGCAAATTTATTAGAGTTGCAGTAGGTGTTTCTGTTCCTCCAAATCGCGCCACGAAGAGGCCTTTGAATTAGGACCACGTGATTGCAGGAAAACACACCTGGGATAGCCACAGAGACGCTGAGTCACCCAAAGCAGCACTCATTGCAGAAATCAGATCGCTGCGCGCTGCTTTGCAATGGATGTTCTGCAAGACAGAAATCAACGGTCGCGCATCACGTCTTTGGTCGTATCCCGGTTCATCGGGATTAAATCGCGGTAACACTATAATATATTTTTCTTTGGAGTTTATGAACTCTGAGCAAAGATTGCCGTGCACCGTATTAATTCGTTTAATTGGTCATGCATTGTCACAGCTGGAGTAGATCCCACTTCTGATGGAAGACACAAATTATCCGAAGCGTCAGACATTTGGTTTTCGGCGTTGTCCATGTTTAATCAACTTTTTATTACTTACCAAAATTCACAGAGTTTACAAAATATGGCTAACTTACACAATAGATATAATATTCACTGGTTAACTACACTTTATGATTTGTTATTGTTCACTGACGCTTTACAATGTACGTGGTATTAATTCACCCAACTATAAAGCTCTAGATAGCTTAGAATGTATATCAAATTTATTTTCTCACGCTAGCAATTATTATTTCGGTGGATCAAGCGTGTTCACTTTTCGACTTCCCAAATTAGAAGCCTTGTGCTTTCAATTTTCATCCTCCACGTCAGGTTTATTTTTATCAGATACCTCCGTGAAGACCAATCAGAACTCTCCAGCCTGTGGGTACGTTTGTAGTCCAAAACCCAAAAGCTATCGTCATTAAGTAAAATACAACAGCTAGGACATAAAATTAAAAGAAGTATTATGATAAAAGCAAACTAATATTCGAGGAATTTAAACATAAGTATTTTGGGAAATTTAAGGTTGATAACTAAGTGATACAAGAAATCAAGTCAAATTAAAACATAAAGTATTTAGACATGTAATTTGTCTATCTCCGATATAATATATAATACAGATATTTTAAGACTGGGTACTTATACCCGAGACATTTTGTCTATACATATTTCGGAAATAAGTGCATTTTGTTGTATGTTCAGAAAGTTTTTAGGTATAACCTTTGTCAAAACGTAATTCTAGCAAGAACCAAAAGAATATCAACAGCGTCAGATGAAGCTAATCAAAAATTAAACTGAAACAGAATTTTCATATTCAACATCTGTACCTATATTTATCTGTAATCTGTACATATTAATAAACAAATTTGCAACGATAATTTCAAATTTTCTTACGAATTCTTCAGCATATTTTGTGTGAAACATTTCCGAATTTGCCTCTTTGTACCGGTATAATACAAAAACGGCTGGACTGATTTCAATAAAACTCGCTTTTATACACTATTAATTAGTATTCAAATTTAAAGTATATCGTACTTTTAATAACCGCGGCTGCACTCAGGTTAAGATAAGGTTCCCGTTAAAAACTGACATTAATGCTAGCAAAATCAACGTTCACTTGTGCGAAGCCGGTATACAGTAACAATAATTGAAGTTTAATATAATTGTATTCGCGTTCGTAATAAGAATACTTAATTGTATATTTAATTTATTGTCAACATTCAGTAATCTATGAAATACATTTAGATATAATAATTTTTCAGTCCATCTGTCGTATAAAAAGAGAGAGAAAATTTATTGGTTTCAAATATGAATCATTTAATACGTTGGAACTCATATTGTGTATATGTATTTATATTGAAAAGTCAACACCCCATTTAAAATGAATATGTCATGATGGCGATGAGGTTACAGCAGGGATTAGAAAACTTATATAACGAGAAATGTTTGCATAAAGCATCAAAGATTACGAGTCAAGTAATGTTTTAAGTTCAACCACAGATGACATAATATAATACAGATATGTTGTGGCTGTGCTAACGAGCGACCCACCTTTTGAAGGCCAGATTTGACCATCGCATCTGTTAGCAGAATTCAAAAGCTTGAAATAAGTATGTGTGAGTTATAGTTGATTCAAAACATAAGAAAGGTTCTGATCCTACACACTTAAAACAATCTCAATTCTATTAAAATGTATATGTCGCTTTAGTCGCGGGATAATATTTAGATAATAATGTATTCTTTTGCTGGCATTTATGAAACATTCCCCCTAATTTAAACTTCACTGAATTATAGGACGAGAAAAAATTACCATGCCTATTATAATTACTTACATTAAAAATTTTTGTTGACGCATCATTTTATTAGTTACAATTTTTTCCACTAGGTGTCAGGAATAGATATTATCTATAATTACCAAAGGTTTAGTACTTTATTTTGTTTGTTTTTAGTTCCATAAAATGACACAAATCATTCAATAAAGGCGCTCATCAGACGGTCGTTTTCTCCCGTAAGGCAAGACCCCCTGGTCCAACTTAAGAAATCTGTACGGAGAATCATGCATGACTTTAATGCTACAAAATAATTTTTAATGGATTGGTTTCTCTGTCCGTTTTAATTTAGATATAAATAATTCTTGGGCACTATGATAAAGACTAAAATATATATTTTAGTCGAAATGTTAGCAAATAAATTTGATCATAATAAAAAATTTCAGAAAGCCCTTATACTTACACGATATTGTTAAATAGGTACAAATATATGTACAAAATCATGTAGAGCTATTTCCATAAAGCCACTGATCCGATTGTCACCAAAATTAACAGACCTGGAGTTCTTACTGAGACAAACATTTTGCAAAAAAATCGTTCAGATTGGTGGTTTTTTTTTTGAAAAGTTATTGTAAACGAAAAAATTTAAGGGTATGACATTTAGAATCTAGCCTTAATTACGGAACACGGGACTCGGGAGTAAACCACAGTCAATTTTCTACCCTTACAAGCCACAAGCAAACTCAGGCTTCCATACCGATTGCCATTTACCCTCTGATCGTATGGTGCTTACTGATATAACCAAAATGAGATGCTAGTTTGTGTGAAGAATAGGTCTGAGAAATGCCGTTACGTTAAAATCAAAACATGGAGGGAAGGTTTTTCACAGAACTGCATTGATAAAATTCATTTCTGTACAAAAATACAGATAAACTACGTGTCAACGCTTTGTTGTATTGGTTATGATATTGCCAGTGTTTACCAAACCTTATCAAATTAAACGATGTACGGGTAGTACCCACCCAACCCTGCTCCTGTGGATATAAAAGTACCATAGACAGAGTACAAGATGGCTTCTCCTGTTAAATAAAACATCATGGTAGGTGGCTGATGTGCTAATTCTTTTGTCCGTAACAAGCACATTAGGGAAGCGATTCGTCGCTCTCCCCTATGTAATATGTTTTTATCGAACGTATTGCACACATATACACTTCGATGAAAGGTTTCAAAAGGCTCTTCATATTGACTGCTAAACCATAATACGTTGCTGTCGGAACAGACTGTTAGCAGTACGCAGGATAAAACACATTGTATCATTGTAGCATGTTGAGTTTTTAGAATATTAACAAACACGTACACTCTAGAGTCTAGTACATAGACTACCAACCTAAACCAGTAAATCAGCCTAACGTGACTCGAGCTGGCATGGCGTAAAGCAGTGGTACCCATAAGGTCCATATTAGTGTTACCAGATTTCGGGACGAAGTCTTAAAAAATTACGGGACCTTAGGGTTTTCAATTGGACATAGAAAAATTAGTTTATAGGTACTCAATTTTAGTGTAATTTCCTAGGTCTTTTATTGCAATACCACATTATATTAGTTGGTGTTTTCTTTGGTAGAATCAGTTAATTTAATACCTCTCGATGTATTCAAAAAAAGTTAGGAAAATCGACCAATTTTCTTTCAAGTTCAACCATTATCAAATCAAGTGACATTTGGTTGCCCCCTGAGGTATAACCTACAAACGGTTTAAAGGCTGAATATTCTCTCACAATATAAGCATTGATAAGTTACAGGAACTGATAATATAAACGATATCAATTTCCACATTTTTTTTAAATAATTCGGTTGACAATTTTTTTTAAATGAGCTCATGTTTTGTCATTGGTTCGTTGAACCGTTGAATTGAGCGGGACAATATTTTTGCGTGCGGGACTCTAGACATCATTTAAAAGCATTCTGGACAATCTCGCTCAGTCCAACCATGATCTGGCAACCCTAGGCCCATCGCGATTGATCCAGTAGATCGCACAATGAATTATTAAGATAAAATCAAAATAGATCATACATCTTCTAAAAAATCGTCTTTAAGTGCTATAAACGAGAATAATAATCACAGAAACCATTTGCAAATCTTAAGTATTTGCTAAAAAATATAAAGTTTTTTTAAATAAATAAATAAAAACAATATTTTGCTATAATGGTTGCACACTCTATGTGTGAAATGACGCATCACGTGTAGGAAAGATGACAAACGAAATTATACCCCGATTTTATTTTTGAGGATGTTTTCAATTTGATCACTAATTGTTTTTAATTATATTGGAATATCTCTTCCTAATCGATGGGACAGATAACGTAATTAATAGAGCTGATACCGCGAGACATATTCATGTAATTCATGCCAAAATAGACCGGTACTATTCATATTCATGGTCAAATCTACGTTATTTTTTTGTTTTTTTCAGAATAAATCGAAAACTGAATATTCTAAAAGCATGAAGTATTTATCAATCAACTAAATTACAATATTTTTTGTTAATTTTTAGTAAGCAACGTTAGTTTACGATGGGACAATAGAAGTACTTTTTACACAATATGGATTTGGTTGATATTTAAATGGTTCAGAACGAACTAAGTGAATAGTACATACGAATTATCTCCCTGTCTAATGTCCGCGTCTTTTTTCCGGTTTTACCTTAGATATAATTTTACACAGAAAGAAAATATTTTTTATCAAACAGGCATGAATGCACCGCAGTGTAGAATATCAAATTATAAAAGTAATACAGACACTGCGGTAGGAAGTTCAAAATAAGATTTTCTTTTTTTCAATTAGACTGGCGCTCTTTATTTATGTTATAAAAAATATTGATATAACGTGTTTTTCATTGCTTTTTAGTTATATTTACCTAACGACAAAAAAAATATTGCTCTTCAAATGAATCTATTTAATTAAATTAATTACATGGTGATCAGACGGCCGTGGGCTTCAAACTATTTGTGGTCAAAATGTTCTGTTATACAATCCCCAACGAAGTGTAGGTATGCTCCAAAAACATACTTCAAAATAATTTTTATTATGAAAATTTCAGTGGAATTTGCCAGAAAGTATTTATACTTAGATGGTACCTACTATACTTAGACGATATTGTAACAAAACGGTTTTCCGAGTTGGCGGAATAAATATTTATTTAATATAATTAACAATTCAATAACAATAAACGCAACAACTATATATGTCAATTCTAACAATCAACACAATAATAATAACGAAACAGTAATTCTTAAACAAAGTGAAACACTTAAATAACACTGAACAAATAACTATAATATTTATATACTGTATTTATATTCGCAGTTCAACACGACACTGACTCACGACTGACTGCCCCTGACTCACTCGTACTTCGCTTATATAGGTCGAACAGCCTAGCCCAGCACGCTCGCGCGCTCCCAAGAACATTCCGGCGGGTACTCGTATCTTCGATACCATTCCACGCCTCACCACTGTGACCTTTCCTTCTCGACGCTTCTATTGTAGGCAGTGGCGTAACATCTTAGGGTTTACTACAATATCGTTATAGGGATCAAAAAATTGCATATATTTTCAAAACCACTGATTCAATGGGCATCAAAATCAACAGACCTGCAGGAGTCCTTACTTGAGATAAACAAATTTTTTTAGTCATTCAAACCGATGCATTTTTCAGAAGTTATTGTAAACGAAAGACAATTCTACAGACATACAGAACAATCGCATTTCTTTATGTTTTGATGATATAGTATAATCAGAATCTAACCTTACCTCTGACACGATTTTTTGACCCTATCACCATACTTCCATTTCCTTATGGAACATGGAAGTGAAAACGCAATTTGTAAATAAAAATAGATTAAATTTATAGAGAAGTAAATCGTATGAAAAAAATGGACACCACTGGCGGAGAGAATAATACATCTAACATTATATACAGAATCGTTTTTGATACACAAAGAAATAACATGGCATCCTTTTTTTGTAAATGTAAGTTTTCAATATTTTTATGTCAAAAAAAGATTTTTTCACAACGAAAGAAAGCCGTCTTAACCTCGTAAGTTGATTCGATTGCGTTCCACTTTAAACTTTCAATAACAATTTATTAAATCCATTATCTGTACGAAATGTTATTAAAATTTATTGTTTTTCGAGGATTATTACGTTCACATACATATAATATAGCGTCTTTCTTAACATAGGACAGTGGTTTCCAAACAGTGGACCGTCAAATTGTGCTGCGGATGTAGCATTACAGGCGAGCAAAACGAAAAAATCTAATTCTGGGTATAACGATTGCGCATGTGAAAATACCAAATTATCACTCTAAGCTCACATAATGTTACTTCAGAGGGAGTAGGATTTTAAATGGTGAAAGAATTTTTTTAATCGAATAAGTGGTTCTCGAGTTATATAAATGATAAGTTATCACGCACGATTTTTGCGATTCGAATGATCGTAGAGGTGGCGTCAACTGAGGCGGCAATCACTGCATACTACGGTATGTTTCATAGTGTCATGGCTTATGGGATTATACTGTGGGGTAATTCCCCACACGCATGTAAGATTTTAAGACTTCAAAAAAAAGTTGTGAGAATTATAAGTAGAGCAAAATATAACGAACATTGCGCTCCTTTATTTATAAAGCATGGCATAATGTCATTACCATCATTGTATATATATCAAACTCTAATATATGCTAAAATTAACATAAACCGCTTTGAAAGCCATTCTGACTACCATAGCCATAACACCAGATTAAAAAACGCAATATGCTTACCTCATAGAAGGCTTAATTTGTCCCTAACTGCCCCAGATTATATGGCCAAAAAAATGTTTAACAAGCTGCCAAAATCAATTCAGGTTTTACCTATAAAACATTTTAAAAAGAACCTAAAAGAATTTTTTAAACATAACTGTTTTTATCACATAAGTGAATTTTTTAAATATAGTTTTTAACTATGTATTTTGACGTTTTGTACCCACAATATGTGATTTTCAAATAAATTTATCTTATCTTATCATACAGACACACGTTGCATTTTAATATACAATATGTGAATTTTACTTATGACGCAATATAAGCCAGATTTTTTTATTTGGTAGATATTTATGGAAAACATTAATGCATTAGTGAAAATCGTTCCACAATCCACATAAAATGCAACATCTACTGAACAAAAACATACCTACATCACTAACAATATTTGAATTTAAAAAAAATGTCGCAATTCCTATTTTTTAATCGAAATATTGTTAGTGAAGTATGTTTTTGTTCAGTGGATATTGCATTTATGTGAAACGATTTTCTCTAATGCATTAATAATGTCCATAACTACCAAATAAATAAAACTCGCATATTGCATCTTAATTAAATAAGTGAAATTCACTGTATAGAAAAGATTAATAACGAAACCTGCAAGGTAAAGTGCTTTAATTTTAAACCTCTTTATTTGAAATCTGTTTAAATGATGTGAAACGTCGAGATATTATGGTTCGACCCGTAGCTCGCGCAATTCGATCAACGCCATAATAACGTATCTATACCATAAACTTTGTATAGAAAAATGCACTAACCATTTCTCAAATAATTTCTCCATTTAAAAAAATTAAATTTAAAAAAATCTAAAAACCCGACTGTGTAATAAAAAGCGAACTAAAAAGATGGAAACATGGAAACAAGATCAAATGATAACATACAGTCGGAGGAATCAGATATTTCTGTTCAACTTGTTACTATTACCTACATGTATATGCCCTCCGGCTGCATGTTATCATTTAATCTTGTTTCCATCTTTTTAGTTCGCTTTTTATTACTCAGTCCGCATGTATTTTTCGCGACGTCATAGACGAATCTAATGACACCTCATTTATTAAAATCCATTCAGTCGTTTGGATGCTACGAGGGAATAAAAAATCCCACATACATCACTTACATCACATAGATAGCGCTAAAAACTAAAACACACCCTGCCTTTGCAGTCGGGTAAAAAATAAGACAGACGTAGTGGTACATACAATATATCCAGTAATAATTATAAGTAATACGACAGGGATTTTCTATTCGGTTTATTGAAAGCTGTCTGTTAAGCTGAAGAGCTTCAATGCAACATTATTTTGTAAGTTATAATAACAGCGCTGTTCAGCACGTTCCCTATCGTCGAAGGTACTTATATTATACCACTTTGGCGCGGACTTCCATAGGCAATGGCGTATCAAGAGAGCCTTGAATTTGTTTAGTGTTTACCATGTCGGCCAGTATTGTCAGGTCTAGGAAAATTTTTCTAGTTCTGAAGAATTTCCAACTGTTCGGGAAGAAAGGGAATATGTAGTAATTATTAGTGTATTTGCCATATGGCACATACACTATTGGCGTCGGTCGGATGGCGGGACCTAGAGGTTGGACCAAAATTTCTCGACGTTTCATACCCTCCTGAACAATTTTTCACAATTTTTGGAAATATATATATATATATGTACGGGCTATAACTTTTGAAAGAGCTAATTGATTTTGACGAAATTTGGTAGGTACGTTGGATTCCTGCACCGCACGAAGCCTATTTAAAATGGGCCCAATCGGACCATTTCTAGGGTGGTTTTTAGGGGTAGAAAAATGTTTTTGGGCCCAAAAATAGCGAAAAAATTCTTAGAATTGTTTCAAAATTGAAATTTAACCTTTTAGTAAGTATCAAAATGTGCTGCTAAAATTTTATTAAAATCGGCCCGACAGGATCGGACTTACAATTTTTATGAAGGGTGTACTTAATTTGGTACAGAAGTTGTATTGATAATCTTATTGAAATTAAGAATTAAGGGATGTATTAAGGGATTAATTTTTTTATTTTGTCCAAAAACAAACTTAAGTTCACATAATAAAGCCACAAGGCCTGCATTAGCAAATACACTATATTGTCGGCAGGGTTTTGGCACTGCGACCCGAGTTTTTGTTTTTTGTTGATGTCCATAGAAATAGAAAATGTATCGAAAATATAAAAAATTAATAAACTGATCAAAGATCTGGTACAGATATGTTGTATAGATAGAATCATGATTTCGAATATTCAAAGGGGATGTATTAAGGAGTTAATTTTTTTATTTAATTGTCCAAAAACAAACTTAAGTTTACAGAATAAAAACCATATCGCATAATGTATGAACAAATACATTATAATATCGTCAGCAGAGTTTGCAGGCACTGAGAATCTGAGACCCATGTTTTTTTTACACACAATGAAATTCTGCGCTCAGTAAATAGGTACATATATTTCTTTCAAATTGGCTACGTATTTTTTGGAGTGCAACTTCTTATGCTAATTCGTGCCGTTTAACATTTGCGTTGAATATTTAACGTTAACAGTGTATAACCACACTGTGAGTATTGCATAAGATATTATGAAGTATTAGAAATACTTTGTATTTTTTTTTATGTCCGTCTTGTGACTTCATGTGCTTTAACACGACGCATTTCAGCAAAGAGTTCTTCAGGTGTGGTTAATATTCATATAGTGACTTGGAGACCCAAAACTCTAAAATATATTGCATAAGAAGTTACACTTCCTCCGAGTGTCGCGAAACACAATTTATTTTCGGAGAAGATGATCTGCCTGTGTACTCAGACAGTCGGTAACATGACAGGCATTCACATAAATATTAAATACAATATCTACACCAGTGCT
The DNA here is from genome assembly GCA_039654895.1 of Mongoloraphidia duomilia. NCBI lineage: Eukaryota > Metazoa > Arthropoda > Insecta > Raphidioptera > Raphidiidae > Mongoloraphidia > Mongoloraphidia duomilia. The sequence goes on from CM077516.1 coordinate 65,811,176, forward strand.
TTGGCTGTCGTTTTATCGTCATTACTGCGCGTCGCCTGCCGTCCAGACGACGACGACGGCCAGGCTGCGCCGCATCGAGAACGATGGAGAGCCTCCTTCAACGGATCGTTCTATAGTCTGACTGAAAGTTGTCACTTGAAGTGTTTGCTTCTCAATGTAACATCTACTGTATTTAAACAAGCAGTTCTCAACCTATAATTTTAATACACTGATGCAGAACGCATTGTCACAAAATCTCGTTTGACAATAACGATAGAGTGTAACCACTACAAGCGACTAGGCCCTGCAGTCAGGGTCAATTATGATTGATCGAATACCCCATCTTGATGTCGTTTGACACACGAACACACATCTAAACGAACGTAACAACTAACTAGTGAACTCTGTATACTATAATATGGATAGTTGATTATGCGATTAAAAAATGGGTTTTTGTATGTGGACAATGTTCAATACATATTCTTCAAGTCAGGCATTAATGTTCACAAAATTAGAATGAAAACTTCAGGTAAGGCTTGTAATCTAATTCTTTCTATGAAAGTCGATCAAATTTTTGACATTTCAAAATAAAACCTAATTTAATATTATTATTTGAGATATTATAGGATGTCCAAAATTTATACAGTAACGTTCTTGAGAATTTAGAATGGAAAAATAAATTTTAATTAAGTTTTATTTTGAAATGTCAGAAAATTGATCGACTTTTATAAAAAGAATTAGACTTATAGCCTTATCTGAAGTTTTCATTCTAATTTTGTGAACATTAATGCCTGTCTTGAAGAATATGTGTTTGAACAATCTTCACATACAAAACTCATTTTTTAATCGCTATCAACTATCCATATTATAGTATACAGAGTTCACTAGTTAGTTGTTACGTTCGTTTAGGTGTGTCAAACGACATCAGGATGGGGTATTCGATCAATCAAAATGGACCCTGACCTGACTGCAGGGCCTAGTCGCTTGTTAACCAGTAACCACATATATTATAGTTTTTATACGTAGAAATTAGGAACAATCTAATGTCAAGCTTTTTATTATGTAGAACATTTATAGACTCTACTCATTAAAAAATGACTCACATACATAGAAAAAAACTGTCTAGCGTCTATAATCTACATTCTACAATCATAGAAAAAGATCGCTTTGCAAGCTAAATTTTGATCAAAATGCCAAGGAAAATCTTATTTTGAAGAGAAATTTATACAAAAAAAGTAAAGTTACATAAAAAATATCGTTTCAATCGATCAGTTATTTTTTGAGCAGGATCAATTTTAAATTCTGCAATGATATTCTTATAAAGAATAATATATGTGCAGGTTAAGGACATTGTTGATTGTTAAATCAGATTTTCTGAGTTCTGACAATGTGTTCTGCAACTGAGCATGAAGTATGAACCAAAAAGGTATACGTTGTATCGATTTATTTTCATTTGAAAAAGATTGAAAATTCACAACATTTCAAAATAAAATACAAATAGTTATAGCGTCCCTAGAAACACTCGCGCTGTGTCAGTTTATTTATATTTATTTTATATTATTTATTTATTTATATTTATTTTAGCACCGTAGTATGTTTTTACAAGAATACAATAGAAAATTATAACAAACACATTTAAATATTTGTTGTTTTGTCGACGATTCAAAACAAAGTTTTGTGTTTAAAAATATATTATATGTAATTTTTTAATTTACGTTTTCTGAATGAAATTTTGAAGTGGTTCTTCAGAAATATCTGAGGACCACTGATCTAGACGTCACCGTTTTCTATGCTATCAGCTCTGATTTCCTTTTTACATTCAACTGACAAACATTGACGTTCAAAATAGCATTCTGTACATTTCTCATCACGGTTTTATAGAGAAGTTTATATCATGTTCGTTTTGTGAAAAATTTCACAAAAAGAAAACAGCATTACAAATTTTCATACTATAGCTTAACTCTTAAAAAATATTTTTAAATTAAGTAATACTAATTTCGCCAGAAACACATTACATTCCTTGCTCCCAAGTAAGGCCTCCAAAATCGGAGCATTCTTAATTCCGGAATTGGTTTCGATATTTTTGTTCTCAGTTCCGGATTTCCGGAACTAGTTTCAATATCGAGAAAAGTCTACAAAAATACTACAAGTAGAAGAAACATGTCTTTTTTAAAATTAGGTTTAGATACATATTGATATAGAAAACATTGATTGCAACTTCGAGTCAGAAATTTGCAAACAAACAAAAAAATCAACATTATCGACTAGTAATAATTAACAACACTTCGAATATAGATAGATAGAGACATTGTAGATTATAGACGCTCGACAACAGAACGTCTAACGCTTCGCTTCGAATATTAAAATCAAAAAGAGACATTAGCGTGAGCAAATCTGCAAGGAAAATCAACGTTCGCGCGAGCAAATCCACGGCCAAAAGCTGTTTATTTAGTAATAGATGATACAGATTTTGCATGTGAAAATAGAATTTAGTTATAATTTATATATGATATTATGTGCAGCTTGTTATTCAGTATTATTACGATCTTTTCAATAATAATGTTATTAGGGAGTACCTGAGAACGTTTCACTTTACTATTACATATTTTGAATACATTTTATGTGCGAATGCGCAGGGGCGAACTAATCTTTTCAAATGAAACCAAAATAAATGCTCACTGAGGGCAACAAGGTATTTTACTGACCTCATAAAAATGAAACATTCAATTCCTTTGCATTTTTATAAACCACTAAATACTATTTAATATGTTATAATGGCAATTTGTCGACCGAATATAAAATTCTAAATGACCTTGAATAATTTCTTTTATGAAGTGAAATTTCTTTAGCGAGAATAGTAAATCTGAATAACATCGACATGGAATTAAAACATGAAACGCTGAGAGGGGAAAAGTCGAGCCGAACAGCTAATATAAACCTAAACCTTCCTCAAGAAATAAGCAATCGAATGGTTAAAAACCACGTTCAAATCCATTCAGTATAGTTCTCGAGATTAGCGGATTGAATCCAATTTGCATCCGGACGAAGCCGGACCGAGCAGCGAGCTGAAAATAGTCACATTCATCCAGATTTACCAATAACAATAAACTATGAACATTTCATGACACCAGGGGCCAGGGCTCACCGTTTGAGAGTTAACTGTGTGACGGACCGACATGAGTATTTTTACTTCCCACCTCTACTATGGTAGGGAAGTAATGGATTCAGTCCGAAAACAATATTTCGAGATTTTAACAGATTTTCACGTTTTGAGACCCTAGCAATCGTTTAAGATCATTTTCTGACTGATGTCTGTATGTGTGTGTGTGTGTGTATGTGTGTGTGTATGTGTGTATGTATGTGTGTGTGTGTGTGTATGTGGTCAATTTTTCGCCTTCGATATCTTAAGAACGGAACAACATACGGGCATGCCGATTGTTCTATTGTGTTTATCAGCCTTTAACTTAGATCTGATTAGATTTTGAGTCAAATCGGTTCAGTGGATCCTGAGATATTCAAAAAAACGTCCTCAATGTCACGTATTAACATAGGTAAAAAAAAATATAAATGAATTCTAGATGTTATAATATGAAAAAAATGTAAATATTTTTTTTCTCTAAAATGTATAGTTTTCGAGAAAAAAAATATTTTACTAAAAAAAATAAAAATTGTACGTAAATCAAGGTAACCATGATTTTTGCTATATTAAGTTAGCCATCAGTAGATCACCAAACAAAAAAGAGGGCCATGCTTTTTTCAAAGAATAAAAATTAAATTGTGTTTTAAAGACCACCAATAGCTAAGGTTATTTGGGCCTAGTCAAAGAATAAAAAAAAGAGTGTTTATTTTTTGCAAATATTTACTAGGTGGGAAGTATAGGACTGGTCATCAGTCGAATTTTTTATTTTATATACAGGGTGTTTTCGGTCTACTTATTTTACTTTTAATGGGTGGTAGTACAGGTTAAAATAAGACGATCCAGTGTTAAAACACCTTAGTAAAAGTCGTATGATAAGAGAGACAAATGATTATCTAAATTCTAACATTTAATTAGTTGACATGATGCTAATTTAGGGGGAAGTGAATCAAAATTATCATACAACTTTTACTATGGTTTGATCTGTGCTATCATCCATTAAAAATAAAATAAGTAGACTGATAAAACGCCCTGTTTAAGATTACCATTTCTGATAGAGTTTTCGAAATGTTTATGAAGAGTAAAATCATTAAAATGAAAGATAAGGATTATTAAATAGCAGCCAATTATATAATAGTACATTGCAATATACAAAAAACTCGGGTCGCAGTGCCAAAACCCTGCCGACATATAGTGTATTTGCTAATACAGGCATTGTGGCATTATTATGTAAACTTAAGTTTGTTTTTTGACAAAATAAAAAATTTAACCCCTTAATACATCCCTTAAAATAATTAAATTTTTCTAAATTTCAATATTAGACATGGATTTTATCAGTACACGCAATTAAATACACCCTTCCATAAGTAAATCCGTATCAACAAACTAGTGCTTTCATAAAATTTGAAAGTCCGGTCCTGTCGGGCCGATTTTATTAAAATTTTAGCAGCACATTTTAATCTTTACTAAAGAGTTAAATTTCAATTTTGAAACGATTCTGACAAATTTTTCGGTATTTTTGGGCCCAAAAACTTTTTGGAACCCCTAAATACAACCCTGAAAATGGTCCGATCGGGCCCATTTTAAATAGGCTTCTTGCGGTGATGGGTTCCAATGTGTGTACCAAATTTCGTTTCAATCGATTAAGTCTGTCGAGAGTTATCGTGTACACACATATATATATAAAATATATAAATAAATATATATACAAATATATAAACATTTTTAAAAATGGTGCAAAACTGTTCAGGAGGGTATGAAACGTCGAGAAATTTTGGTCCGACCCCTAGGTCCCGCCATCCGACCGACGCCAATAGTGTATGTGCCATATTATGGCAAATACACTAAAAATCATTTCTATCAACCAATGTCACATTGTCACAGTCGAGACTCAAACCCGAATCTTCCACTATCGCGGCGGATGAGTTACTCATCTGCCGTGATAGTGGAAGATTTTATGAAGGAACAATAAAACCAAATTGCACACCTTAAACCAAATAACACATCAAGTAAAACCAAATTACATGTATTGAGCCAAAATACACGGTATATATTGACAACTGAACATTTTCATCCCTATAGGGTTGAAACTCTTATATGTGCCGAAAATCGAATTTTCAATAGCGTCGTTGTGAAAATGAATAGTAAAGGCAGATAAAAAACTTTTTAACAAAAAAAAACCTCTTTCAAAAAGGCACTAAAAAGAGGAAAATAATGAAATTTTGAGGTTTGTGTCAATTAAAATATGAAGTTGGTAAAAAGAAAATATTAATCACTATACTATACTTTTTAACCGACTTCATATTTTAATTGACACAGACCTCAAAATTTCATTATTTTCCTCTTTTTAGTGCCTTTTTGAAGGAGGCTTTTTTTTTGTTAAAAAGTTTTTTATTTTTTACTTTTTAGTGTCAAAAAGTCACATTTACCTTAAAGAATCACACGCCGTTACTTACTTTTATATTAAAATCAGCCGAACTACTGAACCGATTTTGATGAAATTTCTATGGGACCAATCTGAAAGTATATCCTTTCAAATAAAAATTTTTTTTTCAAAATCAGTTCATAAACGACGAAGTTATCCGCGAACATACATAAAACATAGCCACATAAAACATAGCCACATAAAACATAAAAAATATATACGAACTCTGTTAAAAAGAGAAACCATTGACTAAATGGAGAAACTGTGCCGAAATGAGATTCCGGCTCTGTCTGCGCATGTATAGGTATAAATGCTGTGTGCGGGTGAATGTCACCTCTGAGGGACAATTTTACCCGGCAACAGCATGATAGACAGGTGTCATATCACACTTACTTACTGATGAAATAGTTAAACGCAACCACAATTCATTGTTGGACTAAACTAAGCTTGGGTTCTTTGATATTTCTTGTCAATTGGAGTTGAATTACATTCACTGTCACCTATTATCATCTATTATGTGAATGTTTAACATTTTTCTGGATAATTTAATTCTTGCATACTTCATAATTCTATTAGCAAAATATTTTTAAATGAATAGGGTGGACAGAAAATACTAGTGTTGCATAATCATTTTTGAAATCTGGATACCTCGCTTTATATCGATCGAAATCCGATCTCAGCGGAGCTATCATATTATATTTATTTTTCAAATATAGCACTATTTTAACAATTGTAGATTATAGACACTCGACAACACATTAGCGTCTATTTTAACTTAGAAAACTGAATTGTCAACGCGAAATTAAAACTATAGCTAATGTAAACTGTTTATTAACCGATTTCAAAAAAAAAAACAGAAGTTATAATTCGACATGTATATATTTTTGAATGTTTGTTTAACCATAACTTCTCGACGGGTTGACCGATATGAATAATTTCGACGACGTTGGGTTCAGAATGTTTACGGAATGGTCCCATATAATTTTTATTTAAATCGGTTTGGTAGTTTTTTTTCTATTTAGTAATCAAATAAATTTTTTAATTATGATACCTTATATAATAATAATAATAATATATTTTGCCCCAAATTTCCTGCATTTGTGAACTGATTTTGATGATACTTTTTCTAATCAATAGGACATGCTTTCAGGGTGGTCCTACATAAATTTTACTTAAATCGGTTCTGTAGTGGTTTTTTTTTAATTTAGTAATCAAATATCAAGAAAGAAGTCGGTTAATAACGTGCAAACCTACGAATTAATAATTGCAGCCACTAAAAAGTGACAAAAAAAATCTATAAAAAATAGAACCTCCTTCGAAAAGAACCACTAAAAAGAGGAAAATAATAAAATTTTGAGATCGGTGCCAATTTAATAAAATAAAAGTAGGTAGATAGATATCATATAAAAAGTTTTAGTAATTAAATTGGCGCCAACCTCAACATTTTATTGTTTTCCTCTCTTTAGTGACTTTTTTTTTTAATTAATAATTTTTTTATATATTTTTTATTTATTAATTTCTTTACAAGCATAGTTATTTCAATTAATATTTTAAAATAACGTATTTTATCTAATTAAGTGCAGCAATTCTTGAGTGATGCTGGTTCAGACAATATTATTCAAAATATTAATAAGCCCCGATAAAACCTCAAGAAAACGAAATTACAGCCAGAGATACAAAGATACATTTATATGATGTTGACAATGGAGTCAACTCGTTGATGAGTAACATTAACTGTTAGTTATGTCCACCTTTATTAAATGGAAATATTATACATGCATATTATTACATAATAATAATGTATTGTGTTTATGGAGTTGTAACATTCAAAGATCCATTGTGACTTGTATGTAGGCATACAGCCATATTATTATTATGTAGCTATAATAGATACATAGATATCGAATCGTTGTAAACCGGCACAGAGCATGTTCAGCGGATATGTTATGTATCCGACATTGCAAAATATAAGGGTGAGATAATTATGTATTCAGATCAGGGTGTGATGTAGTACCAGCCTCCTGCGCTTCCGTTGTGTCACGTTGGCGTCACGTCGACATGTTATATAATACATACATGGCGTACACATACAGGGTGTATGTCGACCCTCAATATCTATTTATACAAGGTGTCAAATCGTTTTTGACCCTCAAAGGAAAATAAACTAAGTAGATGTCTGGATTAGTACTTGGGTAGTTCCTGGAGCCATGTCCTCTCTGGGACACGTCACCTTTCCCTAGAACGTACCTTACCATGTCCATACTTTAACATATTATAGTCCGATTTCATCATTAGATGTACCACACACAACAGCCAAAGTATTCCTTCGATCCCGAATGAGATGTATTATGTATACAATATTGGATACAGGAAACGTTCGAGCATACATACACGGCGTTTTAAACTCTACTGAATATGGAATATCCAATGTAAAACAGTGGAACGAGATGTTCTCCGGACAGATGGACGCTTATATAATATCATTTATTTTCTTCAACGCAAAGGTGCTAATGAAACGAGATCGTTCTACGCCCATGTTTCCCGAAACCATGCTCGGTCAACACAGGAAACGTTCCATGTACGTTCCATATTCGAAACTGTTTTGCGCAAACCTAGTCTGGATAATGGATACCGTGCCATATTATCCACGAGGCTATAAAGTCTAGGACTCGCATCAAACTATCAAAGAATCAGAGAATTTGGTGAACCCTGTATAATATATTTGAATATTTTTATAGTGTGTTTAACAATGATAGTTTGTAAAAAAATTAATTAGAATATGTACCTAACGTAAAAATTGCATGTATTTCTTTTTTTAATTGACCATCTTGTTCTCGATAAAAAATAAAATTTGATTAAAGCGAGTATGTTTTATCGATAAAAATAAAGAAAATAAATATTGGAGGTTATCAGAATCGAATGAAAATGAGATACTTGCTACTTGCTGTTTTTTATTCAAGAGAGAAAACATTTAAACGCACTCTGCGATGAGCCGTGACTAAACGACGGCCAGTTGCGCAGGTATTCAAGATAATCTTTCAGAATGTGTTTCTGACAGTTTAGAGACACAAATGTTGACGTTATCTACTTCTAGTAAATAGTTTTGCAGACTGCTAGCTGTCACAAATCTCTGTCTTAGGGCAAACAACTGAAGATATCGTTCTTGAATTGCACTTGTCGCTGGTATTCGTCCTGCCCTCTGTGTGTACCTTTGTTTTCAATCTATAAGGGTGGGTGCACAACAATTAAACAAAACTGTTTTAAGCAAAAAGGTTTTAACATTGGAAATGTTTATGTTCGTATATGGGGGCAGAGTTACGAGTTTTCGTTCAAGGCCAAAAGACAACGGTGTCGCGATCAAGTGAGGAGCAATCATGCAAAATTGAACAAGTGCAATTTTTTCAAAATGTGTTTTATATCATGTCTAGTTAATTGAGAGGTATTTGCGACGATCTGCGGTGTTATTTTTGAGCAAATGTTAATAAATACTGTAGAAAAATCCATTTAAAAGTTAAGTAATCAAGCAAAAGTGAACGCGTATATAACAGAAGAATAATAGGGTTATTCCTGACAACTAAACAGTGCATTGATAAATATTGTGTGTATATAATAAACAGTTAATTATGTTTCATATATGCTGTTATCATTTCCAATGTCCTCGATGGTTGCAAGGATTGCGAAATCTGTGAATTTTTTCCATGTATTTATGCTAGTTGTTGTCTTGAAAAAAGATCAGCAAGAAAAATAAATTATATGTTATTTATGAAAGTATTCTTATGCTAGTTCAAGTAGAAAATGATTGACCTCCCCAAGTACGAAATAATTCTTTTTGAAAATTACATTTTTAGCATGCATAATATATAGGAAGGTGCTGAAAAATGTCACATTAATACATACCAATAATTAAAAAGTCGATGCAACGCATTAAAGAAAAATCGAAAATTATTTACCACGTATAGTTTTTAAAATACAATAACAAAAATGACAAAAAAGAACCGAATTTTAAGTACCTATTAGTATTAGTATTAGTACTACTATACGGCTCGCGATGCACACTCTCCAAGGCTCGTATGCGCTCGCCTACTACTCTTGCTGAAAACATCACCCCTGACGCACGCTAGTTATACAATATAATATATACTATTATGCATTAAGCAAATTAATGTTTTCGCTTAAATATACCTAACCGATTATGATTCTTCTATAATGCTCTGAACACGGAATTTGAAAAAGACCCAAAATATTTCCAAAGATCGTGAAAAAAAATATTCACGACATTAGTGTTAGCAATTTACAAAGATATTGTAGATTATAGAGGCTCGACAACTCAGATCATTAGCGGCGTATTTATACGCTCATCAAATTTAGCATGCCGTCCTCTCTACGTACCTACAAAATAACAAGTCTACATCCTGTATAATATACATACATAAATATATACCAACTACTACTCCACCCCCTATATAGCCTGGTATACATAATATTCACGTATATGCACATAGGTGGGTATAGTTATTACAGGGATATAATATAAAGTACGATCCGAACCCTGATTATCATTTACTAGCTTTTGTCCACGGCTTCGTTCACATAAATTCAGATTTTGTCCGCAAATTATCTCGCGCTAACGTCGGAAACCCTATCGCGTAGGGTCGTAGCGTGGTCGGGTAAAAAGTAACCTATACTTTAAATATGGTTGCCAGCCCCGGATCTAGGGGGGGGCAAGCCGGGGCCTATGCCCCGGGCGGCAAGTTCAGACGGCGGCCAAATTCAAATTCACACTTTACCAGACGAATGGACAACTCATCATTTACTTAACTTTGACCACAGAATAAATAATAGTACAAGTACAGAAATTTCACTCTTGTTTACTGTGGCAATATCAACTCGACCGATACCCAGGATGCATTATTTCCGGAAGGCCTATATCCAATGTCAATCAATTAGTGAACATCTGATAGCTAAACTTATAAGATGATAAAGGTAAAAATAAATATAAGTGGGCGGGGGCGGCATTTTTCAGTTTTCGCCCCGCCTAAAAAAAATTGAAGATCCGGGGCTGATGGTTGCCAACCGATAGTGTACCAAGTTTCATCAAAATCGATTTTGATGAAAGAGTAAAGACGGTATAATCAACACACAACCATTTACAATGCAATAGAGAACACAATTTGTGAGTAAAAAAGTTCTTAGACATTTAATTAATTAGACTCAACCAACAGCGATGGAAATCATATAAAAATGAAAACGGCTGTCCACAAAAACTTTATTTCATGCGTACAACGTTTCAGCCACTATATGTGTGGCCCTTCTCAAGTACAATGGGTTATTGGTAAGCAGCGTACATTATGATAATTTACTTAAAAAATTGTTCAAAAAAGTTCTTTTTTAAATAAATTTATAATGGACGCTGCTTACTATATTAACCTGCATTGTACTTGAGAAGGGCCACACACATAGTGACTGAAACGTTGTACTGATAAAATAAAGTTTTTTGTGGAAAGCTGATAGCCAGCAGTGTTCATTTTTATATCCTTAGACATTTTTTGATTCGATGTACTGTTATTGAGACATTAATTTTATTTTATTTTATTTCAACAACAGGGTAGAGACCCCAATTACAGTTGAAACTATATAATGATATATTTTATAATTGTTACCAAAAAATGGGGAGTAAGCGTGGTTTATTAATATTCTTATATATATTCTGCTCAACATTATTGGTGATAATATCTCATTAACGGTACATCGGGTCAAAAGTTGTCTAAGGACTTGTCTCCTTAAAATATTGTTTTCTCTATTTCACTGTACTTGTTTTAGACGCTAATGACCTCAGTTGTCGGGCGTCTATAATTTACAATTCATTCATTCATTCACTATACTGTCCATGGGCGGTCGATCTGAGATAGCCTGTACCTATAATGTAGGTATATAATAATATGTATATTAAATGGATTTGTTTTGTCATTTTATTTTGCAATTTTATAGGTATTGACAAAAGAAATAGTATGAGTTGCTGAGGAAGTCCTGTACCGAAACGTTCAATACAATCAATTTATATTTCTGTTTATTATCTTTAGAATTTTAATGTCATGAACATGACTTCAACAATTTTTGAAGAGGTCAGTGATTCAGTATAATATTCGAAAATTCTAAGATCCTATTTAGATTGAAAGAATACTTGAAATGATCTGTCATAAGACCCCATATGCGATTTAAAATTTTTGAGTAAGATGACATTTTGACTCAAGCACAATTTGTTTCCAAAAAAGTAGTATGCAGTTTAGTTTTCATAAGAGCGTTTCGAGCAGGAAAGAATACTTTTGGTACACATTGTATACTAAGTATTAAGTATACAGGGATGCAATGATTACGTAATGGGAGAGGTGACTGTACAGTTTATTGTACTCTATATATAATAGGCGTATATGAGTGTGTATATGTACGCACAATAATACACACATAGTATGTGTGGCCAAAAAGGCAAAACCCCGTATATGCATTTTTTCTTATTTTTATCCGACTACAGACTGAGGAGAGTTAATGTGGTTGGCACCGTTGGCTGTAATGTATGTTTGCTTATATGCTTGTGCCACCTTGTAGCCTTAAATACTGAACCGATTTTGATAAATAAGGTGACAAAATAATGGATATGGGACATACGGGTGAGGTACATAAAGTGTTTCAAGCTAATTATTTAAAAAAGTATTGGTTGTACCAAAAAAGTTTTGAAAAAAAACTATTTGGTATCAAGGGGGACGTATGTTGGTAAAACAGATTTTCTTCTTAATTGATATGCTGAGGTCGAGTCAAGGTCACTTCTTTTTTTTTTTAATCAGACCATGTGGATTTTTTCACGGAATCTTGTAGCCGTTATTGAGACAATTCCAACGATCTATGATACGAGGTTATTCAAGGTCACTTCAAGGTCATAAACAAAGCAGTTGTGTAATATGAAAATAACTAATTATTAATTAAAACGTTATTATCAAATTACTATAAGTGTAAAAAATCCAATGTATAAACAGTCGATTCAATTGCGAAACAAGGCTCTACTTGACAGTAACGTTTTAATTAATAATTAGTTATTTTCATAACACAGCTTCTTTATTTATGACTTTGAATAACCTCATGTCATAGGTCGTTAGATTCATCTCATTAACGGCTACAAGATTCCGTAAAAAAATCTACATGGTCTGATTAAAAAAAATGGAGGTGATCTTGACCCAACCTCAGCATATCAATCGAGAAGAAAATCTATTTTACCAACATACGTCTCCCTTGATACCAAACAGTTTTTATTCAAAACTTTTTTTGCTACAACCAATACTTTCTGAGATATTAGCTTGTAAGTTGTAACACTTTATGTGCCTCACCTATACATATATCAGCTATCATGGTTTTCGAGATTTTTAAAACTGCATTTAGCGAATAAAAAATGACATGGAGCACAGTAAGACGTAGAACTACTTACTTGAATACCAACTAGGTACTTCTAAAGTTTTATAATGACGTCACATCTGTCCAAAAATATTAACATGATACAAAACACAAACTATGGCGTAACTGTGGTAATAATAATACGTGACATAGAACATTTTGCTCAAAATCTAATCAGATCTAAATTAAGTGCTGACAAATACAACAAAACAAACCCTATCACCCTATGTCGTTCCATTTTTAAGATATCGAAGGAGAAAAAATTTCACCACACACACACACACAGAGAGAGAGAGAGAGAGAGTGAGAGAGATTAGATTAAATAAGATGTTAAAAAACTCTATGATATAGACAATAGATAAATGGTGATCCGTAGATTATGATTGAAATTAGGAGAGGAAATCTCAGTGGCAAGGGATCAAATAAATTGCAATACTGATGAATTAAAATTGCATTGTTAGCTAACGTTTCGGTGCTTATCATATACTTGGCTTATACGACGAATACTTCAAACATTTATAGCTAACAATGCAATTTTAATTCATCAGTATTGCAATTTATTTGATCCTTTGACACTGAGATTTCCTCTCCTAATTTCAATTAGATTAGATTGTAGATTATAGACGCTCAACAGCTGAGGTCATCAGCGTCTATCAAAGAGAGAGAGAGAGAGAGACATCAGTCAGGAAATATTCTCAAATGATTTCTAGGGTGTCGAAACGTGAAGATCTATTAATATCCCGAAAAAAAAATTCTCGGGCTGAATCCAATACTTCCCTACCATAGTAGAGGTGGGAAGTAAAAATGGTTATTCTTTATTAAGCTTTGTAATATAAATCAAACTGAAGTAACAAAAAATACGAGAAATTTGACATAAGCGGTTTTACCTTGTGGTCACAAACGAATACATAGAACTTTAGTACATAGTTATATTATATGCGTGTTTATATTATATAATATAGTATAGAGAGCGCAGCGTATATTATTATGTTCCTTGCAGACTCAACTATAGCAACGTGATATCAATCAGATATCGAGGGCTTTCAGAACTGTAATATAATGTATACGTAACCGCCCTTGGTTCCCTTTTTACTCTCCGTACTTACACGATCATGCATGTCGTATTCTATACAAATTATGTATAGGTATACCAATTATATTGAATAATATATATTACCATCAAAAAGTTTGAAAACGGTTGTTTTTTTACACAAAATAACTGTAATATAGTTTCAATCTCGTCACAGACGCACGTACGTTTTAAGACTAATATTTTGTCTCAACTAGAAATGGTCGTTGAACTTTTTTGTTTCGAGACGAGAAATTTTACAATACTTATACAGGGTGGTGAACGTAACTGCTGCACATTAAGGGATTTAACCCGTAATATCAAACTTTCGCGATTTCCTGCTTCCCTAATTATTTTAGGAAAAATATCTTCAAATAATAGTTTTAGAACATAAAATTCTGCATCTAAATCATTAAAGAAAATTAATTTTGCATGCTTTGTAACGGCAGAAATTCGATATGAAAATGTCAAAATTACCTCAAAAACAGATAGCGATAGCCATGGAACTTGAACAAAATAATTAGAAATTATTCTTACAGCTAAAACGTCATCATTTTGTTCAAGTTCCATGGCTATCGCTATCTGTTTTTGAGGTAATTTTGACATTTTCATATCAAATTTCTGCCGTTACAAAGCATGCAAAATTAATTTTCTTTAATGATTTAGATGCAGAATTTTATGTTCTAAAACTATTAATTGTAGATATTTTTCCTAAAATAATTAGGGAAGCAGGAAATCGCGAAAGTTTGATTTTACGGGTTAAATCCCTATGTGCAGCAGTTACGTTCACCACCCTGTATATCTTTCTCGTCATGATAACGAGAATTCTCTAAAAAATCTCGTCTCAACAGTTTACGTTCGATGAAACACATATTTTTGCTCACTTCAGAGGTCGCTGGCAGTAGAGAAAAAAAAACTCGGGTCGCAGTGCCAAACCCTGCCGACAATATAGTGTATTTGCTAATACAGGCCATGTGGCTTTAATACGTGAACTTAAGTTTGTTTTTGGACAAAATAAAAAATTTAACCCCTTAATACATCCCTTAAAATAATATTTTTTTCTTAATTTCAATATTATTATCAATGCAACCTCTGTACCACATTAAATACACCCTTCCATAAGTAAATCCGTATCAACAAACTAGTGTTTTCATAAAATTTGAAAGTCCGGTCCTGTCGGGCCGATTTTATTAAAATTTTAGCAGCACGTTTTAATCTTTACTAAAGAGTTAAATTTCAATTTTGAAACGATTCTGACAATTTTTTCGGTATTTTTGGGCCCAAAAACTTTTTGGAACCCCTAAATACAACCCTGAAAATGGTCTGATCGGGCCCATTTTAAATAGGCTTCTTGCGGTGATGGGTTCCAATGTGTGTACCAAATTTCGTTTCAATCGATTAAGTCTGTCGAGAGTTATCGTGTACACACATATATATATAAATATATATATATATAAATATATAAATATATATATATATATAAATATATACATACATATATATATAAACATTTTCAAAAATGGTGCCAAATTGTTCAGGAGGCTATGAAACGTCGAGAAATTTTGGTCCGACCCCTAGGTCCCGCCATCCGACCGACGCCAATAGTGTATGTGCCATATTATGGCAAATACACTAAAAAGCTGAGTACGTAAAGTCATAGAGTAGATAAAATTAAGAAAAAGAAAAAGTATGGTGGAGGTACTTATTTATACCCGTACTCCCACCATTTCTAATGAATACTCGAAATACTAGATTAATCTCGGGTTTCTGATACGGCATTCAGCTTTAAATCTAGATTTAAGAATGGCATTTGTTTTATCTCCATTTAGTTGAAAACCAATGACATTGTTAAATCTAGATTTAAAGCTGTTCCCGTTGACCTAGAATCTTGAAATTTGGCACGAAGGGAGAAAACCGAAAATCATTAATTTTTAATTCTATGTGCAATTATTACTTCATTTTTATTTACTACTTAATTTTTATTAAATTGTTATAACGGTATGGAACCTTCAGAGTGCGATATCTACTCTTTTTTTAATTATTTTTATATTATTTCAAATGAACATAGTTCCCTGTCGAAGACAGGTTTAAATACTAGTCTGTTGATAGAAATTATTAATATATTTTATTATTACCTTTAATAATTTTTATACCAGTATAATGTAGATCCTAGTATTACCAAAGGAAGCACTGACCGTTACTCTACATGACATTTCAATAATTATATTCGCTGATTTATACTGCGCTAAATTAGTACCTACTTCCAGCAAGCTGTTATATTCTCTAGAGTCCAATTTTGTATACGCTACATCACTCTGAACGTGACCAAAATTAGTATTACGTGGAATAAGGTTTAAATTAGTTAGAAACGCGATGACAACGTATATAATGATGATAATAATAATATGATTTATTTGCAAACTACGATAAAGCGCATTAGAAATAGCGTAGGTGTTTAGTAAACTCAAAACTGTATATCAACTTATATCACGACTATAGAAATTTTGATTGAAAAGAAAGCTCTTCCATTTGTGTTTAAATTTCATACAAATGAAATGCAGTAACCTCAAAGTGCCACCTAATTTTGAGGCTACGAATATATTAAAATGGTGAATATTAACAAATGAGCAATGTCAAAATAAAGTGACATCGATTGAATGCGAGCCCACGAGCTTATATTAAATTCCGTCCGATGTCGCCAGTATGTAGTTTGTAGCATTAACTGTTAAGCCAGGCGTTGCCCATGCTCCCCATGACTTAACGTGATGATATATATTGTCTAAATCACTCCCAGAATAATGCTCTATATAACCGTGAAAACCAAATTGAAACCGGTCCAGCGGTTTTCAAGTAAATCACAAACATATCGCTAGACGCAAAAAGAGAACTAATTTATATAATGGAGAATTATACCCGTGAAAAATGTATCTGCATGTATAAACTACAAATGTACATAATAGTTATGTACGAGGTTTAACATATAGGTATATTACTTTATACATAAAAAGCTCATTAATTGACTTTTGAATGCAATTCACGCTTTGTACACTCTGTTCGTTATTTCACAGTAATTTAGTCATCAAGGACTCATCACTCATCATATAGACTTGTTCAAAACCAGATGATCAAAATCACATTACCATTATTTTCGGTAATTCAGATTTTTAACTTTGGCTCTAAAGCAGGAGTCCTTAACATTTTTACTCTCTGCATAGTCACACCTCCCCTAGAAATCGGTTTGGGTAACGTTTAGTCTTCTCGGTCTAACCTAAAATCAGTGAGTAATTAATTAGCCAGTAAGAAAGTATAATAAAGTACTTGTATGGGATCTTTCATTGCATTTTTAATACGCAGAATAAAAAACTATAATATCAAAAGTGCATTGTTGATTTTGTTGATAATATACAAATGAATGTAAAGTTTGCATTCGTGTATAAAACACCCATCGAAAATGACGTAACAATATGATGCAACAATGGAAAAATTCATTTTTCAAACCTATGTCACCGCCGGGACTTTAACCCGAAACTTCCACTTTCGCGGTGGCTGAGTTGACAATTACTCTACAGTGACACGTTTTTAAACAATCAATTATTTCCTAATGAAGCAATTTGTTACTGAAATATCACTACCTGCGAGAGCTGATTTAAATTAGGTACCTACTACTGAAGAGATGTACCACCTCACAGGCGGGAGCTAATATCACGGGTGAATCTAAGATGATAATAATTCTATATTCATTTAATGTACAGTAAGAACTGCTGCCATAAAGAACACTTTGTATTATTATTTTTTACAGAGATTAAAGTACCTAAGCTTTATGACTGCAAATCTAAGGCACAAATCTTCAAAAAACATATTTTCAAAAACAGATTTGATAAGAAATGTACGTATCTAGTATTAAAAATAAAAATACTATCTATTCTAATTTGATAACATTTAACAAATTAGCTAAGCGTCGTAAAAGCATATGATTTTTATACAACAGTTTTCTCTTTAGATGTACATATATTATGTCTCAATGTGCTGCACACGTCTATCTTTATCTCCACTTTCTTATTTTTGTTGTTTTCTCTTTTCTCTGTACTACAACAATAACAAGAAACAAAATATATTGTTACGGATCACCTTGTATATAAATGTCAGGCAGGAATTCTGAGAAGCGGTGTCTGCTTGCTGAACAACGAGTAACTGCACGAACATTCTAGAGAACGCTAGAATGCGCTGTGCCTAAGCCAAGCGGCCTATATAAGCAAGCGAGTGCGAGGAAGTCAGGCAGTCAATGGTGAGTCGACAACCAAGCGGATCAGTGATATAAATATTAGTCAATCAACGGTCGAATCAGTCAGTACAGTGATATAAATAGTGGAGTGGATATAAATAAATAGTACTGAAGTAACTGAGTAAATGACCGACATAAATAAACTTTAGAAATAAATCTGATATAAATACAGTGATATAAATAGTTCCGTGATATAAATTCACCTGATAAAATAAATATTAGTGTAGTCAATTGTATATAGTTTAGTGTTAATTACTTGTGTTGATTGTTAGAACTGACTTTTGGTTGTTGTATTTATTATTGTTGTGTTTTTAATTATTGTAAATAAATATTGTAAATAAATATTTATTCCGCCAACTCAGAAAACAGTTTTGTAACAATATAAACAAATTAGCATGTAAAAGATGTAGATTGCAATAATAATTTGTCTCTAAAGCTCGTATAAAATGGAAGTACATTTTTGATGCCTTTGTTAATAATTGCCGTCTAAAACGAGCTTTAGAGCTTAAACAAATTTCACATAATTTGTATTAGTGCTCTTAATATATTTAAATATTTCAAACGTGTAACTAAGTTACAGAAAGTTTTTATATTCAATTTTCCAATATGAAAACCAATAACAGTCTCACTTTACAACACGCTACACAAATTACTGATGCAAATTATTACATCCCCTTCGGTCGTTATACTGTTGCTGGAAAATATAACAATGCAATGAATGCCTACATCTATATATCTACATTCTACACCAATGCTTCTCAACCAGTGTTCCGCAGATCTTCGTTGAAGGTTCCGAGAGAAAATCACGTTGAAAATATATATTTTTTTTAAATGAATTCCCAGTAAGTATATTCTTAGAAGATATTATGTAAGCATAAAAAATGGAGTACTTATGATTACAGTTAGATAATATAACCTCAAAAAATATTGATAGCATTCATGCATTTTTACCTCTCCCTCCCCCTTTGTCACGCTGCTTCACATTTTTGTCAACCTCCTACCAAATAATACGTCACAAAACCTGCCTACCCCCCTCCTCATGACGAGTTGTTGCTATTTTGACAACATAAATACTTGCTTATTATTGTAAATATTAATATCATAGATATAGAAATCCGGGGATGTAATGTAAAGTGCCACTTTAGACGAAGGGGGGAAGCCATTCAGGGGAGGGTTCATGCCTGCTTTATGGACATGTCCATGTTATGCATGTGCCCACGTTCTATTGACCGCGTCTTTGCGCATGCTCAATTGCGCCAGATGCAGTCGTCCGCGTCTTGGCGCATGCTCAATTGCTCGTACGGCGCTTGCACAACTGAAGCGACCAATAGATTTCGGGCACACTTGCTGCCTCATCGCCCCCCCCCCTCAACACCAACTACCCCACTCGTCTGTACTACATCTCCAGATTTATATATCTATGATTAATATAAACCAAACATAAACGACACTAGTATAAACATTCGAGATAGTAATGATAAATCCAACGAAAAAGTTCTCTTTCATATCGCGAATACAAAATAAAATCTAGTTTTTAGAAAAGTAGAAGTAAAATAATAATTGATGTAGATACTTCAAACGTCACGTCACGTAACGTTTGTTCGGACGCCCTCCCCCTTTTTTGCGTACGTATTTTATGGATGGCCCCTGACTAAGAATACCTACATCAAAGCGTGGAGCTTCGTGTGACTTCCGTGCCACACAGGAGACACACTTCCATGACATTTCACCGAGTGTCGCTATATCAGAAATATTCAGGGGAGATAGCGTCAAAATCAACATTAACGCGAGCGAAGCCGCGAGTAAAAGCTGACATATTAATAAAAAATACATGTACGTTTTTTGGAGCCCTGGCACTTTTTTTAAGATTTACATTCCTGCTAAGAATTCCGAATAGGTTTAGAAATATCGCCATTATTGAGATTATACTAGATACAGGTAGTTCTCGATCAGACGAGCAAGTATTTAAAACGAATTGATTATAGACGCTCGTCAACTGAGGTCATTAGCGAGGAAACGAATTAATTCGAAAAACGGGAATAGCTGAACATATGTGTCGGTTTTAGTTCCGTATAATCAAGTATTTCACCTAAAGTAAACATATCCCGTGTCACGATGTTCATTCACGCCAGTCTCCGAAACCGCTTATCCGATTTTAATGAAATTTTGTAAATTTGTATTGTTTGCTCCAACTTGAGAGATAGAACAGTTTTTATCCCGATAAGTGACCCTCAAATTTTTTTTTGCGAATTTAAAGATTTTTTATATGTAAAAATATCCCGTAAATTCCGTGTCACGATTTTGTTCACGCTAATCTCCGAAACCGCTCATCCGATTTTAATGAAATTTTGTAAATGTGTATTGTTTGCTCCAACTTGAGAGATAGGACAGTTTTTATCCCGATAAGCGCGGGGGAGGGGGGTAATAAATCATAAATTCTTATCTCGACTGGAACCACTAAACGGATTCTAAAAATTCTTTCACTAATAGAAAGCTACGCAGGAGGAGAGATTCTCGCGAGGGGGTACTCGCGGGGGGGTCTAATAAATCATAAAAACTTATCTCTGGAACTACTAAACTGATTCTAAAAATTCTTTAACTATAATAGAAAACTAGGCCGGGGGGGAGATTCTCGCGGGGGGATAACAAATTAACAATATACTAAATATACGTGAGCGCAGCAATGTGTGACCGCTATTAAATCATAATTTCATACCACCTTGGCGAAGCCAGGCCGGGTTCCTACTTATATTATTGACTTTAAATTTGAACACTGATGTGTAAATAAACGGAAAAAGATTAGGTAGGTAATACAAAAAAGATAGGAAAAATATTTATTAATAATTAATTGTTCACGAACAGTCAACACTCAACAGATAAACTAAACGAAATTTTAACTTATCAGCCTTTGTAGGTGTACAAGTTAGTTTGGCTGCCTATGTTTCAGTATTTTTGATTAAATCTACGGCTGATATCAGAGGAAAAGAAAGTAATATCACTCAGCTATCTTGTTCTGTTTAACATTTATGTGCTGAAATTACAAAATAATGCCTTTTTTTACTTTTTAGGTTAATGTAAATGAACACTCAATTTAATTTTTCTTAAAATCGTGATACAAAGAAAAATTCAATCTGACCGGTCACATGTTTTCAAATATTATTTCCACACTGTAAAAAATGGATGTAAAAATACTTTGAAAGTTAAGGTAGAATTCGCTCGATTTTCGAAGTGATTTTATATTATTATTTATTTTTACACAGAAAACTTCATAAAAACTTGGACTTTTACTGTAAAGCTAAACAAATTTGTGATTTTTACATAAAGTAAATTAAAATTAGATAATTTGTGTAATATTCTAATAAAGTGTGTAAAAATTACAAAATAAAATGTATAGTTACATATATAAAATGGATGAATACAAAACAAATTAATGTAAAATTAGTAACCACGCAGTGTGTTTTTATGGAATCTACGTGATGTGCAGGCGATACCTGTTTGCTACGCCATTGTCTCTTTGTGTGCCTATTACCAGATTAATCGCTGGCTACAAATGGACCATCGATAATCTATGTAATCGGCCTTATTTCTTACAGTGCATTGGTGTAATTTTTATGTTTATATTATTGACTTTACATATGAATTCAAGTTATATCAAATAGTTGGCTCAGCTCCTAAGAACCAAGGAAACGTTATTTTTGCCGTGCTTTTAGATAGATTTCAGAGTTAGCGTACTATTTGATATAACTTGAATTCAATGTAATTTAACATGTAAAGTCAATATAATGGTTCAAATCAAACGCACTGTATATTTGTTCGATCGCGATCGTATATATTTCGTACATACGATATACCGGGTGTGTCTAAATCAGAATTTCAATTCTTTACCGGTTTGTAAATATCTCAAAACCCTATAAAATAAGTTTGCTTGTTGCGATATTGTGCTGTTCTTATAATATTGCTATACAATATGTTTTACTAGCTTTTTCTCGCAGATTTGATTGTGTCAAGCGATTGCTTATAAGATTTTACGATATGTGCAGAGAAATGTAGACGGAATTTCTATTCGCCGTAACAACATATTAAAATTTGAACCTTGAAATAAAACTTAATATAAATTTCGTCGGATACTAGACACGTTTAGGGTGATCGGCCGCCCTTTTAATACCGACCAATCAATCTGCAAATGTTATAATGGCATTATTGGGTTCACCGACAAGCTATATACAAACAATTTCATCCTTGAAGCAATAATAATTGTGATCATTTTTTTTTTGTTACATGTTGAGGGCGGTTTGCATCCCTCCCATACCGATATCTAGCAAAATCTCTTAGTCAGGGCACTTTAATATGCCTCCCTCAACATCTACACAAAAATAAGGCCTTGAATAAATAACACCCAAAAATTGTCACTAGCTCGCGGTCTATATGTATAAATAAACACTTAAAATTAATGTATGTAGTTATAGGTACTAAATTTTGTCGATTATAACATTTATACTAAACTTGCGAATAGAAAAAACCGTAGACATGGCGTTCTTTCTATGGCTCGTTTATTATAATATACAAAACAGCTCCGTTTCCGGGTTTAAACGAGGACTAGTGGAAGTATAAGAAATTACATTTTTAATTTATCATTAAAAATATATAATATATAATTTAGGTTAATCTGAGACCTTGGAACGCTGAGATAAAAGGAGGTTCCAATTTGACAAAATTGGCGTTTTATGCATTTTTCGCGTGGTAATAAGATAATTCTTGCACGAGATCTACTAGTAATAACACATTGAAAATATGCATTGCTACTAGGCCCAAATAACTCGTGCAATTCGTACTTCGTGGTCTTAAATAAATAAACACATTTACAAGGAACATGCGGTATAATAATATTATACCCACAATAAAAAGCACCCTCTAAATATGTGCGTATTAAAGTCAAGGGGCGAAATGGCTCTGAGCGATGTTCACGCCAAATCCCCGGGGGATCTGCTCGTTGCTGATTGGCCAATAGCAGCACGTAGAAATGTAAAAGACCCCAGAGGTCTAACAAGTCACTAGTCGTAACCAGGAGACGTGTCTGTTAGAAGTTCTCCTCGTCCATGCCCCTACACTGATTTGTATGATATTGTATTGTATCGTGGCTTCGGTGTGGTACTAAACCAGCGGTTCTCTAAAATAATAATTGTACACATCACTAATATATACAAACTTGTAACGAAAGTCGAAACCAGTCTGCTATAATTTCGTTTTTTTGCGGCTTTTTCGGGTATTTTGTGAAATAAAAAATTCGACTGATGACCAGTCCTATACTTCCCACCTAGTAAATATTTGCAAAAAATAAACACTCTTTTTTTTTAAATTCTTTGACTAGGCCCAAATAACCTTAGCTGTTGGTGGTCTTTAAAACACAATTTAATTTTTATTCTTTGAAAAAAGCATGGCCCTCTTTTTTGTTTGGTGATTTACTGATGGGCTAGCTTAATATAGCAAAAATCATGGTTACCTTGATTCAAGGTTATTAGAGTACAGGTTGCCTCATTCCATCTGACCAATCAGCGTAACTCTACTAACCTTGACCTTGATTTACATTTTTTTCATATTATAACATCTAGAATTCATTTATATTTTTTTTACCTATGTTAATACGTGACATTGAGAACGTTTTTTTGAATATCTCAGGATCCACTGAACCGATTTGACTCAAAATCTAATCAGATCTAAGTTAAAGGCTGATAAACACAATAGAACAATCGGCATGCCCGTATGTTGTTCCGTTCTTAAGATATCGAAGGCGAAAAATTGACCACACACACACATGCAGACATCAGTCAGAAAATGATCTTAAACGATTGCTAGGGTCTCAAAACGTGAAATCTGTTAAAATCTCGAAATATTTCTTTTGGACTAAATCCATTACTTCCCTACCATTGTAAAGGTGGGAAGTAATAAATGGGATAACACGTTTCCACAATTGTTGTGCTATGTATGTGTCTGTCTGTCTATCTGTCTGTATAGGTATTACTCGAAAACGGCTGGATCGATTTTGATGAAACTTGGTACACCATTAATTAGTACTCAAACTTAAACTATCTTTTGTACCCAGGCACGTTCATATTTATAGATACGGTTTCCGTCAAAATCGACATTAAAGAAACAGTAGGTATATTATGCTACCATATAAGGGTTAAAAACATTTAATTTAATTCAAAAGAGAATAATTCAACAAATGCATAACATACTTATAGGTTTTATGTTATGCAAAACACAATTTAATTTTTAAAGCATAAAATGAAATAATTGTTCATTTTAATTTCGTTTTATTGTTTGCTGAATTTTTACGCCTACCTACTAGTTAATTATAATCAATGCATTTAAAAATCACCTTATTTTTGGTCGTTCCAATGAGAATAACCCCTTTTTCAGTCACTTGGAAGTTTTAACCGATTTCTCAATCGATTAAAAAGAGAGGTTATCAATTCGTTGTGAAAGTTAATATGTATGGTCGCGATTATTTCAGGAAATGTTGAACCGATTTGAATGAAACTGTTCGCATATTGTTTAGCCTTTAGGATCATTTCATTTACAATAACATTATCTTCCTACATTTAAATCGAAGTCAGATCAAATAAATAATTATGACTATAAAAAAATGGACCGTGTAGTTTACGTTACACACTACAGAAGTAAAACTTCTAGTCACATGAGTCATTACAAATACGAATACTGGTTTTCGAGACAAGCGTTGTGGGGATTTCGTCACGACGCGTCGACTATACACACCCATGGTCCATGGAACTAATAAAATAATATGTAAACATAATATTTATTGTTCCGTGATATCGTGAGGAGTGGTGGTACAGCATTTTGTCAGGTTTTTTCGTTAGCGTCTTTCGTTACACGTTCAGCCGCATGAATCCACTTCACTCAACCGTGCGTAAAGAAGTTTCACTTCAAAAATAATTGCGTCGATTTCTAATTTAATGTAGGTAGTCGAGGTGTTTGTAAAACTAAGAGAAAAAATTATCTTTTTAGAGGCATTCCGATTTTGATTTCTTTTTAAAGTCGGCTCAATCTTTATTTAATTGAAATTAGGAGAGGAAGTCTCTGTGGCCAAAGGATCAAATAAATTGCAATAATGAAGTTTAAAATTGCATATCTGTGCTAACGTTTCGGTGCTCTTTACACCATCTTCAGAGCATCTAAAAATGTATTTGAAAAGTTATACTTTTTTATTAGAAATCGTGTCCATCGTGATTATAACAAAATTAAGCAAAATCGCAGGATAGTGGACAAAATAATTTGATTTATTAAATTAAATGTACGACGTTTCATCTATAGATTTAGACTTTTTCAAGTACATACATAAAAATAACAATATTTATGAAAATTAATTAATTAACTAATTAATTAGAAATTAATATTAATTTTCATAAATATTGTTATTTTTATGTATGTACTTGAAAAAGTCTAAATCTATAGACGAAACGTCGTACATTTAATTTAATAAATCAAATTATTTTGTCCACTATCCTGCGATTTTGCTTAATTTTGTTATACTTTTGTATAAGAAATCCATATAAATTTAACAGTAAAAAAAATAAATATACGAAACAAGCGAGGAACTTACCAATGCTGTCGGAAAATCAGTATATTGTACACTATTAAATATTATTTGATCCTTTGGCTACAGAGATTTCCTCTCCTAATTTCAATCATTATCTACGGATCACCATATCTCTATATCATAGAGTTTTTTAACTTTATTTTATTATTTTGTTTATTTTGACCCATAAAACACGCCTTTAAATTTCGTGGCGACGCAAACATCCTGTATAATAGTATATAGATTAAGGATTGTATTCTATGATAATAAATAATATAAATATTATACACATGCATTATGTGTGTATCAGCTGTATTCAGTATGTCGATAAAATGACTGACATTATCATATATCTCTATCTTGTTAACAGGCTTCAGACCGGATTACTCACCTAGCTGGACAAGTATAGATTCTGACACAATGGCTCAGAAACGATAGGTATACGTAAAACACACCTTTGCGTTATTGATGAATTAATATAATATGTAGGTATACACTATACAAGGTGTAGAACAATTTTGACAGATAAAGAAATATGTGATATGAGTTGTTTTTTAAAATGAAACTTCTTTACGCGCGGTGAAGTGAATGAGCCATTTTCCTGAGAGCAGTTCTTTCAATTATCCACGAGAGGATGCAGCACTTGTGGTAGGGACAAACATTATTTATTTCACATTAGTGTCGTGTCATTTTAGTGGTATAACTTAATTATTAAATTATTATTATTAATTAAATAATTAAGTTATACCACTAAAATGACACGACGCATAAGTTCTGCCTCTCGGATAATTGAAAGAACTGCTCTCAGGAAAATGGCTTATTGGATTCATACGGCTGAACATGTAACAAAACGCTGCACCCTCGCTCCTCTGCGCCGTTGAGCTAGAGTGGGACGCTGCAGAAGACATCACTGCAGCGATCGTTACGGATAGCTTATACGTGTGTAGTGTAAAATACACGCTATATTTTTTTCCAGCAAATAGAACGTTGAAGAAAATAATCTCATATTTAACAAAAACAATCAGGCAATTCTTTATAGTGGCGCCACTGAAATACATAGAAGCCTAAACTGCGTCACTGTAATCTGGAAAATGATGCACCTTTTTTTGTATACCTACTAATGTAACTATCTTGAAGCCGTGTATTTAATCTCAATGGGGCGGAGCCCCTACCGATGTTACATATGTAAATGTAATGTTCACATGGCAATAAAATTGCATTATTGCAATGATTTACTCAATTAAAGTATATATTGGAATGGAGCGGTGATATTTATTTAAAGAATGTATATATTATGTTGCCAACCGACCGATGGCGACGGCCGGTGTGAAGATGGTTAAATTTCGATTTTAGTAAAAACAACTATCTTTCTGGCCTGAATTCGCCCGGGTAGATTTTGATCTGGCAGCGGAATAATCAAGAGCAACAAATTTCTCATAAACCACTTCATTGTAATAGGCGCGTAAATCTATGGTTTGACCCGGAAATAATTGTTACAAAAATGAAACCAACGGCATTCGATTGTAGAAAGTATCATAAATAACATATCAAAAGTTTCCAAAAATATTCTTGATGGAAATACGTTATTTTTTCAAAATGGCATCCGAAACGACACTTCACTGTTAATTATTGAAATTCTGACTTCCCTTTCACAGTTAGTGAAATTACACCCCTTATCATTATTGTTCCCCTTGAAATTATCTTTCGAATGATACCAAATTTAACCAGATGTTTAATGTTATTCAATTTATTTCATTTAGGTAGCTGCCTACAATACACAAAAGAATCTGACCTTTGTCTTCCTGAGGTCAGCTGGACTGAGGGATTTGTTTTGGCGTGTCAAGACGGCGTTATCAACACACTTTTTAAGCTCAGGAAGCAGTACCCAGAGTTTTCTGTTAAATTAATTGTCCATATAATTGGTGTTCTTGGAGGAGCCAAACCGTCCCTGTTGTCAAATATAATAGCTATCCCGACATGTCAGCGTAATGCTGAGTCACTAGCCTGCCGCATTCAAAAATCTATGCTTATTGGGCCGCTCCGTGTACTCCGTGCGCACGACCCAAATTCACTGTAATCGCCCATTTCATGGTTTGAGACGCGGTTATAGTCTCAACTTGCTTCGCAAGTATCCCTTGTGTGACGGTGACGAACCCGAAGTTTTAGGTGCTTGTGAATGCAAAATTCTTCAAGGATTTTTTCCTTCTCCATAATTTAAGATTATAGCTGCCAAGCCCGGTTTAACCCGGGTGCAAATTTTATATATAGATAGCTGGGATTAACTTATTATTATTATTTTTGGGTAAGTATAATATCATACATTTTATTATTTTATACCGTTAGCCGGTCAGCTAGTTTATAGATGATGAGTTTATATGCCGAGTTAAAAATCTCATACTTTAGAAATTTTCGAGATATAGGCCTTTTTATAAAAAAAAATAATATCCTCTTTTGACTCTTCATCCCATTGAGTGTTCGTATATTTAAGTAACGATTTGTGAGAAATGAATATTATGTTAAAAAACCCTACACCCTTTTTTGACCCTCTTAGGCGTTGCGTTTCACAAAATCTTTGCTTATCCTTATGCTGTGTAATATGTATGTTCAAATCATAGAGGTTATTTGTATTTCCAAAGCATTCCAAAGGATCCGGAACTGAAAAAAAAATAATTTAAAAAATCAAAAAACTCGACTATGCGTAACTGAAAAAAAAAACAAGCACTTAGATGTCCGGTGGTCTAGAATTCTATAATATATTATTGAATGAATACTATTGAAGAAAATAAAATATATTCTAATAGTGGAACATAACAACTGAGCATTCGGATCCATTGAAAAATTTGATTGGCTGTCGAATAATGGATCCCGACTGTTCAGTAGGGCTTGAGAATAGCCGAGAGTGTAGCGACGCTGTTGTTTACATGGCGTTGCTATGGTTCCTCTATTACAAGTCCCCAGTTCCCGAGTTCTAGCCCGAGAGCTGGTAAAAGTGTCAATTGGATTTTCAATTTATTATTAAAAAAAAAATAATAATGAATTGAAAATATGAATTGGTGCTAGGCCCAAATAACCTTAGCTGTTGGTGGTCTTTAAAATACAATTACAATTACGACTGTTCAGTTGTTATGTTCCACTATTAGAATATATTTTATTTTCTTCAATAGTATTCATTCAATAATATATTATAGAATTCTAGACCACCGGACATCTAAGTGCTTGTTTTTTTCTTTTCAGTTACGCAGTCGGGTTTTTTGATTTTTTAAATTATTTTTTTTTATTTTATACTTTTTAGTTATGAGTACCTAGCTAGCTATATTTACCAGACTGGATTTCCTATCAGCATCAGTACTACATCACAATTGCACTGGAATTTAAGTTTAAATTATGTGATTTTTTCAAATGTTTTTAATTAAAAATAAATCAATATAGATCCTAAACGGTCAATCGAATCGAAAAATGTTGAGGGAAAACTAAAAATGATTTTTAAATACCTATTCAACGATACCCCACTTGACATAGTTTGTTGACTTTCATTTTTTTCATTTTCACAATATGGCGTCCTGTAGTCGCCATATTGAATTTTCACTAACGTCATGTCTTTAGTGACACTCGCCGGACTAAGGGGAATCGATTGACGTGTGAATCATAAAAATCGGCCCAGGCGTTTGGTCTGTATAGTGCTTCAAAGGAACATACATACATACATAGGCTGATAAACACATTACCACTCCTTTGCGTCGCGCAGTCGGGTAAAAAAGAAGCGGTTGCATACTATCAGAATGGAAAAAACTTTATAACTTAGGTAACTATACCTGCTGCCATCTATATTACGTTTCACATCGCATGTGTCCATCTCCATTCGAAGCTAAAGTTTCTTAAAGTTATAGAAATCGGGAAAAATAAAATCATTATTGCGGAGTTTAAAACTTTAATTTGTTAACGCGTTAAACAAATATAATACCGTTAAGAATTTATTAGCAAATACACCACAATATCGATTCAATTAAAACATTTATAAGATAATGTACAATAGGTTAGTATACTGTAGGTACAGTGCTGCAAATGTGGTTGCCGCCATTACCACAGATCAAAAAAGCAATTAATAATTATTAATGATACAGAATATTATAGAAGGATATCAATATCCTATTAGCATTGTTTACACACTTTCGATCCCCCGCTTTATTGTTTAATGTAGGTATTGTTTTTATAAAAATCACGCTATACTTTGGGCACGTACATTAAAATATCTGTATGAACTGTAGATATGTTAACCTTTAACCTGTGTAAGGGAGAGCAGGGTACATTCAGCAGTTGTTTTTTTATATTTAATGATATATACCTATAGAAATTCCACGGTAGTAAGCATATACTTTCAATCTAGTAGAGCAAAACTAAAGTAAATTCATTACTATATTATTTACTAATTAAATTATCTACTCAGATCTTTGCATATCTTAATTCGTAATATTTCCAGTTTCCACTAAACCGATTTTGCTCGAAATATAAGTGAAATGCTATGTTGTTCCGCTTTTACGATATTGATGGAGAAAAATTTGACCACGTAGACACACAAACATCAATAAAAAAATATGCCCAGACTATTCCTAAGGTATTCAAATGTGAAGATAAATCAAAATCCCGAAAAAAATCGGACTGATTCAAATAGGTACTCAAGGGGTGCGAAATAAAAAAGTAGATACCTACTTATTTTAAATGCGTCAATTTCTGCTATGGAATAGCTGATAAGATAAGTGACGTATTTGTATTTACATTTTTACATTTATCTATTAATTATGATAATATTTCCAGTGAATAATAATAATTGTGGATTATAGACGCTTGATTTTCCAGTGGAACTTGATTATCACACATTTCTAGGAATCTTAATATTTAATTTATTAAGTTCGATAAGTTTTAGTGGTGGAATGAAATACATAATACTATATTAAATATCATTTAATCCAAATCATGCAATTGAAAACAACACATTTTAGCCCCATTAACTGTTATAACGGATTTTAGGGTCAAATTATGACAGACAACTGGGTTGTTTGGTAAATTTTTAGACGAATCAGTAAGTTATTTTTGTATCTAAATAATATTTTTATAATGCTCGAAGTACTTTCCTACAAATTTACTTGGTCCCATCCAAATATTATCCAAAACTGCATAAATATAAAATAGTATTTGGGTTAACTTTCTAAAAAATATTTCATTTCGCATGACTTACCAAGTTGACACTTTCATATAATTGTGCAATACAGTTCTTTTCACATTAAGTTTTTAACTTTTTTTAAATTCTAGCAAAACTTTTCAAATTTTCACATTTTTTTAAACCTATGTTAAAAATTTATTACGCAATTCTCATGACCACTAGGTGACTAGACACTAATGCATCGTATTTTAGCGTAACATATTATGTTTGCACTTATTTTTTAGAATCAATGCTAGAATAATTTAAAATTATTAAATTTGTTATGTAAAGCCTAAAGGTTAGTAATAGCATAATATATTAATTAGTATTTGGTAATAATAGTACATAATATGTAGAGTAGGTATAGACTATAGACATGTTTTCGTAATTCGTTGCAAATTGCGTAAGATTATTTGAAGCGATTTTTTTAATTACCTATCAGCTATCTAATTTAACAAACATTTTCAAACAATTTTTTTATATACCTACGTTCGCCTGAGCCAAAACGGGCGTTATTAATTATTTTAAATATCCCAGTTAAATTTTCTAACGTAATTTATGTACCACTCGGTATAATCTGGAAAAATGCTAAATCGTTTTTTCACTATGAAAAATATTTGTATTGCAATACTGTGAAAGACATTTTATGTGTGTGAAATGCCTATCAATTGCAACTTGCATGGTATAGACCATTACCACCTACATTTAGGCGGTGTTGAATAGACTCAAGATTTTTAATCTTACTCATCTGCAAAGAGTGCATAATACATATTCCACTGTGTGATCACTGACGTAACTACAAGAAGCGGGGCCAGTGCCACAGATTAAACTAGACAAAGGGGCCCTCGGCCTAAGACTTTTTTACCACAATCTTCTATAATGACGCATGTAATATATTAATATATCGATAAATATTTATAATTCTAGATAATTTACCAATTTGCCTGTAATAAACCTCTAAATATTATAAGTAATTAAAGATATTGAAAGGTTTGAAGTTTGAACGTTCATACATTTCGGGAGCTCCTAACTTTGCGGGGTCCCGGGAATCGGTCATATTCAGCCTGGTATAGTGAATCAAGAGATACAAAGAAATTATTTTTTCGATAGTTAATTCTTTAGTTTATTAATTTTTGTATCTGCAAAAAATGCAAAGGCGGGGTTTGTGACAGGAACACTTTTAGAATTAAAGAAATTACTCGTATGCGGATTGTACCCGGATTTCCCCTACAAAAAATCAATCCGTTCCAAACATGAGTTATCTATCAGACACTTGTTTGGTCAATTATCGTGTATTAATTCAGTTATTTCATAATGAGTGAGTGTATTGTTTCCATTTCAACGAGGGATTCATTTAAAATTCATTGTTTGGCGTTCATTTTTGGTTTATGGATACTTATTCAAAGACTGGCAAGATGGGCGTGGAATCCACATGCGTTTTTTAAGCAAGAAATTCGGGATAACCCTCCCGCTTGTTTAGTAGACTCGTCGCTAGGTCATCATTCATACGTTAAATTAAAGGTTAGTGCTGAAGTACATAGTATTTTATTGTCTTCTTTGAAACATTCAACGATCATATTGACAATTGACATGACGCAATTCATGTAATTTTACAATACTTTTTAATAAAGTTTCTTTTTGTATTAATTTAAATTAGGTACATAGTAACATAAGTCACTTTAATAATATTACTTAAGCTAATAATTGTTTCTTAATACAGTATGTTGAAAAAATTCGACTTCGAACATAACAATTAACAATAATTTTTTGAACATCTGTAAATAAGCAAAAGTTACTAATGTCAAAGATCAAAGATGCCAATATGCATTTTGATTAATTTTTATTCTTTGATATTGTATACAAATTATATTATGTTCATAGCAATTTCGCATGATTCATGAGACTGTTTTCGAGATTTCTATACCTAGGTACATTGGCATAGGCGCCGATTACGTGGGTGCTCCGGTGCTCGAGCACCCATGAGATAATACTCTTTCATTTTTTTTCGCAAGGCCAGCGCTATTTGGGCCTAGTACCAATTCATATTTTCAATTTATTTATTTTTTTAATAATTAGTGGGTACCTACCTAATCGAAAATCACCTGTGCAATTTATTCGATCATTCATTTGTAATATAAACCTATACTAATATTATAAAGAGGAAAAGTGTGTGATGAGTTTGTCTGTATGTAGGGGGGTACTACTGAACCGATTCTAAAAAAGACTATATTTTATTTTGATAAATTTATCGCGAGGGGGATATTTTAAAGAGGTAAAATTTGTTTATATGTAGGAGGTAATCTCTTAAACTACTGAACCGATTCTAAAAATTCTTTCACTAATAGAAAGCTACACTGTCCCTGAGTGATATAGACTATATTTTATTTTGATAAATTTCTCACGGGGGTAGGGATAATTCCTGTGGGATAATACGAAATGTAGTTCTGAAATTCTTTTGCATTTTAGCGTATAGGCGGAATCGCGGGGGGGATAATAAATCATAAATTCTTAGCACCCGGGCGAAGCCAAACGGGACCGCTAGTGATATAATATTATTGAAGTTTACATTTCGTAGTCATGCATCGCCTATAAAAAAACGACTCAAAAGTGGACGCTTATAGCTATGTATGTGCCTACACTACACTGGAAATGTACCCAGCGAATATTTTGTTTAAAAATATTGAATGACATTTTATGATTACATTAATTAATATAGATTATAGACGCCCGACAATTACTAAGGTCATTAGCGTACATTATAGTCGCGTCAATGAAGCCTTTTCCTCGGAAGTCCTCAAGAACAGCTCCGATTTTGATGATTTTTTTTTTGAAAATGTTGTTTTTTTATATTATTTAAAATCAGAAACCTTTTGGAGCGGGGAAAGAATTATTTATATTATTTAAAAAATATCTATGATATTTATATAAAAAATTTACTTTTGTCTCTATTTTTTCCTAAAAAATTCTTCATATATTAATTTCAGTATAAAAAGTAGATGATAAAAAAAAGTTTTGAACAATAATTCAATATTTACATCATAAAAATTCGCTGTATGGGTCAAGAAAAACGTATGCATTACGTGTAGCCCGGGAAATAAAGGTTTTAGGTCGCAAATAATTCCCAAGGAGCTGGATTTTTCACAGATGGTAGAACACCTTTAGACATGTATTTTTACAAAAGTCCCCGGTTATCCCCCTTGTGCTTCCTCCGCCACCACCTTTGGAATATAATTTTGTAAGCCTTACGGAAAACGCTAATATCTCCTTAACCAATGTCTGAAATCAGACGACTTTTCTTTTGTTTTGTTCCTAAATAGTTACTCTAAAAAATTTCCCCACTCCAATTTTGCGATAAAATCAATATATGCTTTTCAATTTATTAATAAAGAGAAAATATCAGTTTTTAAAAGAATATCACAATAGGCATTACCTATTTGATGACCGTTTTAAGATACTCAAACGCGCAAAATGGACTACATTCCACAATCTACACTACACACGGGTACAAATAGAACACACTAGAGCATCTTGAAAATCGGACGCCTTTTCGTACCTTGACCATGGTTCAAAACGTAATGTCCTTTTCAATAGCTCGATTTATTGTGTTCTTACGAATATTAATTGAATACCATCATAAAGCAAGGAACGCTCTAAATCGTGATTTCTTTCCATATCGATACGTTAAAAATTTAGAGCTATAGCCAGTCAAAGTTACAATCATCTAGAGCCTTACTTATTATTCTTTGACACGTGTTACGAGACTTTCCTACCATAAAACTGTCCGCAGTAACCTATTAAGAATTAAGGTTCAATCTCCGAACTGAAAAATTTTCAGATTATAACATCGCATTTTTACTTTTTGCATATCCTACGCAATCTCTACTAGAGAGTGCGGAATGTTTACAAATAGAAGCTGTAGACCTGTTCATGGGTTGTCTAAGTGAGTAAGAAAATGTAAGAATGTGTAAGTGGTCACTCTATCAGAGCACTTCGCAACAAGTGTTTCAATCTTATGTCAACAGGTAACAACATACGTTGGCATGCCGATAGTTCGACTGTGATAACCAGCCTCAACACTTGAAGAGCTGAATCTCCGAAACGCAAAGTACATACAAATGAGAATCAAATCGGCTTCAGTGTGTATCCTGAAAGAATAAATTTCAGTTAATAAAGATTTTTACTTTTGTTCCTCAAATAAGTTTACGTCATTATTACATAGGAAAAACTTAAAAACTTATAAATTGTTTATAAATTCTAGATGGTATATTGAGATATGAATTTAAAAATAGCATAAATATCTCTTTTATCTCTAAGATGTCATAGTATATTCGTAGAAAAAAAATATCTTTCCTGCAAAAATAGTATAAATATTGTACGTAAATCAAGGTAGACCATGATTCCGTCCCCGCTCCATTAAGGTTAGCCGATCATTAGATCGCCAATACAAAAAAGAGGGCCATGCTTTTTTCAAAGAATAAAAATTAAATTGTGTTTTAAAGACCACCAACAGCTAAGGTTATTTGGGCCTAGTCAAAGAATTAAAAGAAAAGAGTGTTTATTTTTTGCAAATATTTACTAGGTGGGAAGTATAGGACTGGTCATCAGTCGAATTTTTACTCAATATAATATGCTCAAACTATATTTATTTTTATAAACATACCCAAGATATATGTCTAGCATCTGCATACTTCTGTTCTGGGTTTAACAAACATATTACGCTCTCCCGTCCGGCGGTACAGCTGCCTAGTAACTATGTACTAGTCACTAGACTTAAGTTTTTATTGACATTAAAAATAAAATAAAACTCTTAGTTTGTCTTTTTTTATTTTAGGGTATCAAACTGCATTATTTGGAATCAGGAAATAAAAATAACCCATTGGTTCTGCTACTGCATGGATTTCCAGATTGTTGGCTGAGCTGGAGACATCAAATTGTACCGCTTTCACATTATTTTCATGTGGTAGCTTTGGATTTAAAGGGCTTTGGTGATTCGGATAAACCACCATGGCGTAGATGCTATCGCATAGATACTATCCTGAATGAATTGAAGCAATTCATTTCAGCTTTTGGTGTATCTAATTGCACTATAGTAGGACATGATTTGGGTGCATTGCTTGGATGGTATTTAGTTCAAAGTTCACCAGAAATGGTCAAAAAATTTGTTGCTGTGTCGTGTCCACATCCAAATATTTACTGGAGTCATTTAAACAATAAAAGTAAATTTAACACAACATGGCTCAATGTTATTCAGTTACCATATCTTCCAGAAATCGACGCTTTAAAAGAAGATGTAAATATCATAAATGAATGTTACAAACATTTAAAAAACCAAAAAAACAATAAAGATCCATATGTAGAAGCATATAAATATACTTTCTCTCGGACTGAAGACTGGACAGGGCCATTAAATTATTATAGAAACTTACCATTTATAAGAATTATTGGTGATGGATTGATAAACGTGCCATCTTTATTAATAACTGGAAATCAAGATCAATGCATAACACTTGAAGGTGTTGTTAAATCTGCTGATTTTTGTGAAAAATTTTTAGTGAAAATTATTGATGATACTGCTCATTTTCCTCATCAAGAAAATCCATTTGTATTTAATAAAATTTTATTAGATTTTCTTGTTGTAAAGGATACTAATCCAAAGACATTTGAGAAATCTCCTTCTCCTTCAAAAGGTATAATGAATCGAATGTTCGGAGCTGTAACTAATACGGTCCAATATGGTAATTCAGTTTTAGACATTGTTCATAAAAAAACTAATGGAATTGTGGTTAACATAGCTCCAAAAGCTTTATTTGCTATACGAAATCCTAGCTGAATAATGAATTTCAATATATATTGTAATGGCAATGAACCATTAAGTAAAATAATGATTATACATCTTTCTTTTTAATTATTCTTTTCATATATTTGTTTCTGAACTCATTGCGCATCCAGAATTATTTTTAAAAAACATAAAGATCTTTAAATAGAATATTAAGGCTTTGATGAGAGAAACATTGAGTTAAGACACATCGGCCATCAATAAAATATATTAAAAATATCAGATATCCAATCAACATCTTAATTAATAACTGTATAATTATATTTGGTTCATAATGTGTTGTCATTTTGTTTGGTTTTTGTACCTACTGGAAAGATACGTACTCATTAAGATAAACATATTTTTATTAATAAAAAAATAAATAAACCAAACAAATTTCATCAACATTACCATTTGGTTAAATGTACATTATTTTATTTTTTTAATTCTATTTTTAAGGAAGTTTTGTTGTCCGATTTTGCGAATGAAAAATTTGGACATATCTGCACGTTTTGAAGTCCCTAGAGTCTGAATCTACTGCTTTTAGAGAGGTGTTTGTGTGTGTGCGTACATTGGTGAACTTTTTTTCAGCTCGCATATCAAGAACAAATAATGATAGCGACTCCGGACCAATTTCATTTGACGCATAATTGCATTATGACCACTTGATACGGTCTGCAAAAAAATTGAATTGGCGGTTTGTTTTTTACAACAAAAAAACTACTGTAAAATGCAAGGTTAGTAGAGTATATAACCTTGTGTAAAATGGTTGTAAAATGTTAACCTGTACTGCAAATAGTTTTTCTATGGACTGGTCTCTAATCTTTAAGGGCACCCAATGGGAAGTTAACAGTGTGGTTTTGCCCACACACCAAGCCTCTATTTATTTGCATATAATACCTAAAATTGTACATACAGAATCAAAAACAAAAATGGTTACAATAATAAGCACCCTTCTTTAAGTTTAATGTTTGCATTAATTAAATTATTTACTAATTCTGCAGACTGTCTCGAGCCGTTGTCACACTTTAGCGGGTTCTAAACATCAACAGTAGAGGCCCTTAATTTTGTTTTACGTGTACATTTAGAAATGGAACAAAATAATCTTGCAAATTTTCAATTTTGCTTTGTTTGGAAGCTTTATGTGCAAAAATAGCACAGCGATGAGATTAGAAGCAAGCGACGAGACTTGAATTGTCAAATGTATTTTAGATGAGCCTGTCAATAATGAAGAGATAATTCAAGTCTCATCTCTAACCTCTAACCTCATCGCTTCGCTATATTTATACCATTATTTATTATACACATTTTCGTGGATTACGGAAGTCTTGTGTATCCTTGGCACTGTTCCTAAACGTTCTAATGAATAGCCCCGGTTATAATTCTGTAAATTGATTGATTAAATAAAGTCTATTGTAGGTACGTTTTATGTATTGGCGTTTATAAGTCCAATATGTTGGCAATTAATTTTAATTCATTTAACAAATTCTATACATAGTCAAACCATTTACTAATTTATATAAAATATGATATTATTTGTAAGCCTTGATGATATTTGTAAACTGGACGCAGTAAAAATGCATGTTCAAAGTAATGTTTTGTGTGCTCTGTAATTTTAAAATACAGAAAGAAACAAATTTTCTTTGGATAGGCATTGTGAATTTTGTCCGAAAGATATTTTTACGATACGAAATATATTGGAAGGTTAGTGTACAATCATTTGATAGAGTTTAATATTGTGCACTAAGAGTTTTTGAATAATTTACAATATCTCTTAATAAAACCTATAACTTCACTAGCTTTATGCACATGAGATACATTATATGAATGCTGAATTTTAAATAAAATTTTGCTTGGGATTGATTTTGGAAGAAATTGGTTGATAAGCAGTTTTTTACATTATCGACCATATTTAAAATTTAAAAAAATTGCTTATATTTTTTATATTTGTTACCTATAATTGTGTTTTCTAAATTCTTAAATAAAATAATTTTAAATGGAATGAATAGTTCTTGATTTATAGAATAAATTTATTATATTTATTGGGGTTGATACGGAAAGAAAAATATTTAATATAAATTATACAACATAACTTAAATGGTTATATTTTTATATGCTTTTTTCATATACCTCATATAAATTATTATCATTATTAATACATTGAATACCTTAGAAATACGCTCATATTTACGATATATTTGAAGCGTGGGGTTGCTTCCTTAATTATCACAGAATACATAATAATTTCACCTGTTTTTGTTTTGTTTATTTTTTTCAATTCTGATATTTAGAGATTTTTGCAAACATTTGAAATAATTTATCCAGCTGAAATAACACCTAATCGAAATGCAATTTCCACCATATTTTGTGGCACAGACTCATTGTAACAAACATACAGTTCACGAGGATGTGGATCCGAAAACAATCGTCTGCAAAAGAAAAAACAATTAATGAAGATTTCTACAAAAATTATACAAGAACTTAAGACACTGGTTTCTGACAAACTATGTCTGTGGTTGACCACTTTTCTTAGCCACTTTTATATTAATAATTATTGACAGAATGAATTACAACGTCATAGAATCTGTAGAATAAAATCTATAGTGTTATTATATTAAATCTCTAGTTTCGCATTTTTTATAATTAATACTAGCGGCCCATCCCAGCTTCGCCCGGGTGGTATGAAGTTATGATTTACTAGCGGTCACCCATTGCTCCGCTCACGTATATCTAGTATATTGTTAATTTGTTATCCCCCCGCGAGAATCTCCCCCCTGCGTAGCTTTCTATTAGTGACAGAATTTTTAGAATCGGTTTAGTAGTTCCAGAGATAAGAATTTATGATTTAATACCCCCCCCCCCCCGCGAGAATCTCTCCCTGCATAGCTTTCTATTAGTGAAAGAATTTTTAGAATCGGTTTAGTAGTTCTAGAGATAAGAATTTATGATTTATTAACCCCCATTCCCCCCGCGAGAAATTCCCCGCCTGCGTAGCTTTCTATTAGTGAAAGAATTTTTAGAATCGGTTTAGTAGTTCCAGAGATAAGAATTTATGATTTATTACCCCCCTCTAATTTTTTTGAAAATAAAATACAGCCCATGTTCCTCGCTGATAATGTAGCTTTCGATAGGTGAAAGAATTTTTAAAATCCATTAAGTAGTTTTTGAGTTTATCCATTACAAACAAACAAACAAATTTTACCTCTTTATAATAATAGTATAGAGTATAGATAAAAGTGGTTGACCACATGTGAGTTGTTGAGAATTGGTGCCTTTACCGTACAGATGTAATAATCTCACCCTGTGACCCAGTATTTAAGGTTTTCACTTTTTTTATTTTCTTCTGACGGGGCATATTCAAAAAG
The DNA here is from genome assembly GCA_039654895.1 of Mongoloraphidia duomilia. NCBI lineage: Eukaryota > Metazoa > Arthropoda > Insecta > Raphidioptera > Raphidiidae > Mongoloraphidia > Mongoloraphidia duomilia. Next base: position 65,851,484 of record CM077516.1, read on the forward strand.
GACAGCGTGCTCTTTTATTGCAACAAGTGATTTATTAATAGGTGCTCTTCCTACTGAATTGTAGTTCAACAAAGTCTGCAAAATATTGAAATAGTTTTTTTTATCAAAAAATAATTTTAATAATAAACTAGAAACACACTTACCTTATATTTTAACGTTCTTTCAAAAAGTTTATGAATTATTTGACTACAACGTCGAAAATTGTTTAGCATTGTTACATATCTTTCATTTTGATTTTCATTTACTGTAGGACATAACATTACACCTTCCATTTTGTCAAGTTTAACATAATGAAATAAACAATTTTCTTCACCTACTGTTATTTTGCTGGGAACCATATTTTCCAAATCTGACAGCAGAGCTTGACGCATATCAGACAAATCGAAACTATTTTCTGAATTACTAAGACACTAAAAAAATATTCTTCTATTAATTTTATCAAATAAATTCAAAGGATGGACTGGACTTTTTGCAAACAGCTTAACAAAGAAAAAAAGCGAATGTGCAGTTGATTGGTCATGGTTTAAAAGTCCTTGAGTGCAAGTCTGACGTTTCGTCCATCACTGTGGTATACTTCTTCAGAGGCAACACTGTAGCGAGCGAAGATGTCTCTTTATCGGTTCACAATCGACTGATGAACTTCGCCCGCTACCACATCGCCTCTGAAGATGTCCGCCCCCTGATAAATGAAACATCGGAGGTAAGGATCTCTAGGCCACGATCACTCAACTTGAAATCAACTACACATTCGTTGGATGATACCGGTTGAGAAAGCCTACACATAAACAAGTAAACATAATTTGTGCTATCTTATAAAAGAGCTGAAAAATTTGGTTACTTTAATTCTTCAAAAAATAACAGTGATACGAACATTTTTAATAGATACACCAGCATTTCCCAAACTATAGGTCGCGACTCACTGGTGGGTCGCGAGCGAATATTGGGTGGGCCCTGAAAAATAGGACGATACATCGACCAACCACCGGTCACGTATTTAATTAAGTATTAAAATTTTCGATTGTAACTGCATGTTTTTTTTTCTTATTTGAACAGTCCTTCATTCATATAGTTATGCCCCTTTTTTCTTCATGACAGCCAAAATGTGAGTCCCGAATTTGGAAGTTATTGTTAGGTGGGTCGCGGTCCAGACAACTTTAGGAACCACTGGGATACACTATAAGATCCAATCCAGAAAAAAGACTATATGAATACAAACCCTAGAGCCATCCGAACCCGATTCTGAATAATTGTCCAGTAATGTAACACCTCTTTCACGAGCTTCTCGTCTGCCCATCACAGGTTGTTGTTCGTCACTATTTAGGCTTTTAAAACTGCCTGACTCATCCAACACATCTCCTGGTAATGGATATAACGTACTGCTGCTATTGTGACTCAATTGTGATACAGAACCTAAATTGTCTTGGCTATTTCTACGTTTTAAAATTGACGTTACTTCTGGTTTCTTTGCAATAGATGAAAAACTTTGTTTCGATATTGACGCAATTGCCTCTGACTTAGAAAGTCCAATACTACCTGCTGAAAAAATGTTTTTTCTTTTTATTCTTTGAAGACTTATAAATTCCAAGTCTTCATGGTTTCCGGGCTTGTAGGCTGTGGCCCGGTGGTATTCTACCTGACGTTTTGTCTACAACTGCGGTAGACATTCTCAAAGGCGATGTGGCAGCGGTCGAAGTGTCCTCCTTGGCGGCTCACAGGTCAGTGTGTCAGTGACTGGTGTCCTCCCTTCTTTTATACCTAGTACCAGTGTGTTTGCTGTTCGGTCGTAGTCCGTCTCTCTGTAATTGGTCAACTGCGCAGTGTGTAATGGTGGGGGTGAGTTCTCTACTCGGTCGTATTCCGTCCTTTTACGATTGGTCATTGGTTTTGTACGTCGGAGTGCTGGTGTCCAGGTTTTACTGAGATTGAGGCCTTCATCTTTTCGGTTGAAATTCGCCTTTGAGAATGTCTACCGCAGTTGTAGACGAAACGTCAGGTAGAAATACCACCGGACCACGGCCTACAAGCCCGGAAACCATGAAGACTTGAAACAATGCCCATCGTGAAAGCTTGCACACCTGGATAAGACTTATAAATTGTTTATTAAACTCAAATCCATAAACAGGGTTGGTGCAACGTAAAATATGATATTGGGTGAGAATTCTCCCATAAATAAATTCCTTACAGAGCATGGAAATAAAAATGTCTTACCTAAAAAATCTGAGCGTTTTAGATTTTTGATTTCTAGTTCCGGCAGGACCACTTGAGGATTAATGTTATTAGCAATCCATCTTTTTGCCACTTCCATTACACCAAGATATTGTATTTCCTCCAAAGTATCTTGTACTTCTTCAACATAAAAGGGGTCAGGTCCCAGTTTTCCTTCTGCCGATACCGTACACCCACCCGCTTCAAATATTACTGCCAACATATCTTTATCATATCCAACTATTAGTAAAAACCATCTTCCGTGTGGCAATCGATATCCATTAGATACTAATGGTTTGTTTGTTAGACCATGATGACAAGATGAAGGAAACACTTCTCTCCATAAAACAAATGATCGAACAGACTCTGTTTGAAATAAGTGAAGTAATCCTTGTTGACGACAAAACGAATGGACATCGATCAAATCGCATTTTTGAAAATGTGACATTAATAAATAACCGGAATGAAATAAACAACTTCCAATTATAGTATATAAGCGCTGACAGTCCATAGGGTCTTCATTCTATACAAAAAACAAAGTGTATTAAAAAGAGATAATACTTTATAAAGTCACTGTAGATAATACATGCAGGCAGTGCCATCTACCGGATGTATTACTAATTTTTAAAGGTAATTCTAAATATCTGTCTTTCGTTGTATGGTTTTAGATTATTTAGCTAAGATATACAAAAAATGTTTAAAAAAATTTTGACTGTCACTGACACTAGTTCACACACCTCTGGTTTACAGAGACAACTGAACAAGGATAAATGTTTAATTTACTTACCCATTCTCTGTAATCACAAGCTTCCATGTCATTTAAACAGTCATTTATATCAATCTGTACATCTAAAGGTAACGGAACATGATGTGCCGTTTGCAGGACATTTTCAAATTGTGCAGGAGCTTGAACGTCGGCTCTAGCAGCTAGTTCATGTATTTCAACACACTGTGGAGCGTCTGTCCACAAACCACTACATAATATTCTTGCGAAGAAACGAGAGAAAAAATGATTTAAATGCTGCAAATTTGATTCGGTTAAAAAACACTTATTTAAAGTCTGATACATGAATTTCAAAGTAGTTTCTAGTTCTTTAGTGATGAGAACTGCTTCTCGTAATGTACACCGATTTTTAGGTAGTGCAACCAGCATAATTTCACTGCCTTCATTTATATAAATAACATGTGTTAATTTTCCATTAAGTATTATAGTTGTGCTAACCACTTTCGATTTTAAAACTTCAGGCAATAAATGATAAAGTGTCATAAAGGCACCACGTGTACTGCATAATGCATTTTTTTTTAGTGGCCCCGGATAACAGTAATAAACACCTTGATACTCAGGGCCCGTTTCAGATAAACCTTCAGTAGTCAAAAACAACACACCGACCGGCAAAGTCAACAATATTTCAGCGAGTTCATTATCGTCTTCTACATTGGGATTCACAAGTTGGCGTACAAGTTCTGACTGTTTTGGTATTTTATTTGGAGGTGGCTCTGTAGTAACTTCTACACCAGCAATACGCTGTAATTTCAGTTTAACTAAACAAGGGTTTTTTAATCTGTCTAATACACTATCTATAGTTTTAAGATTGACTTCACGATCATTAACGGTTTTTAACCAATCACCGATTTTTATATTACGGTGTTTAATAGCTTCGCCTTTGGGTACAAACCCGGCGATCATAATTCTCATTCCATCTGAAAATGAACTCAATGTCAATCCAAGTAATGCTTCACTCGCAGTGGCTCTGCGACCAAATCTCAATCTATTTTTTGGATCCACTAGCAAACTGACTTCTTTTACTTCTCCTTCCTGACAATCTCTAAACGTTACTTTATTACTAGAACTACAATGTTCGTTTGAAACTTGATTCAATCCTTTTTTATTTACGTCTACTAGCAAACTTCTTTTACGTTTGCTTTCACGTCTTCGAATTAATCTTAGTAATTTCCCACGAGTGCTTCGTCCACTTTTGTTATGTGGAAACGTAATATCTTCCTTATTGTTGCATTTTTTAGCTTGATTTAAGCTGACTGGATGACAATCTATGAAAATAAGTTCTCCATTGGAATCAACTGAAGATTCCCATTCCGCTTCAGAACTGTAAAAAATTATATAATGCAATTTATAAGTAAACATTTAAAAAGGAAAATCTTTATGATTTTAAAAATGTTATATTAAAATGTTTTTATTGCAAGTTCGTTAGGGATGTGCGATACAGATTGATCTTCTAGCGTATCGATACTTTAGCTTTCGATACGCGATATTTTGTATCGATTTTTTTAATGCGATACATAATGAGTATCGATACATTTTGGTGCATATCGATACATTATCTAGTCTAGTTCTAGTAATTTTGTCAGGTGCGAGGTTATTTGCATTGAAGTAAATAACAGAAGAATGTAATATTACAGACTGCTGTATAGCTATATAGGCAGGAGACGGCACAATTTTCCCTGAATAAAATAGGTTACTAGAAGGAAGATGGTGATGAGGTATGGAAAAGTAAATCTATCTTTATAGTAGCTTTGTTGAATGCTCGGCATATATCCGCAAAATGTCATTCGTCAATCTCAGATACTCTCAGGGAATTACTGGATCGATATGTTGAGTATCGATCTTTTATAATACGATTTCATACTGTATCGATACTTTATAATACTATCACCCACCCCACACATTTTCCTCTCTTGTGAATAGAGAGCATTTTTCCTGTAATTAACATCGAAAATCGAAATAACTCAACCTTAATTTTTTCGTGTATTTAATAAGGACTGGAACAAATATTATGAAAATTTACAGCCTTCCTAAACAGGGATATTTACGAAAAAAAATCACCCACTTGTACTCTGTGATTGAAATTATTGAGTACTCGAAACACATCTTGAATTTTTTCGAATGATTTACTTAATCTTCTTACGAAGGAAACAGAAGCGAAGATACTAACTATTATTCTACGGGTACTAGGTGACACTAGACAGTCACGCAAATCTCGTTAATAAGGTTCTAAGCGTACTAGGAAAGCAAAAAAAAAACGAAAAAATGTTTATGGGAAGCTAAATAGATTTTTTCCATTTACCTATACAATATAATCTATTTAGGTATTAACTATTCGGATGAGGTGAATTATCCCTCTAACATAAACACCCCAAACTTAGAGGTACCTTAATATTTTGAGTCCAAATATCTAAATAACAGGTCTATACTAAACGGAAATAATTTACAAGTTAATAATTGACCCAGATTATAGGTGACTGGTGAAGCGACATCTCAGTCTCATCTATCTACCCACGTAGTTGTCCCTAATTTACATATCAATTTACTATTAACCTAGAAAAAGTACGTTATTATACACCCAATTACTCAAATGATATACAATAAAATTAAGACTATTCTTTACCTAGCTGAACTACAATACTCTGTTGTACCAGAAGACTCTTCTGACCATTCTCCATCTGAACTAGATTCATTTCTTTCATATGTCAGTTCCAGCGGGCGTTGTGGAAGGCGTCGATACATTACTGGTAATGCAATAGGAATTCGTCCTGAAGCGATCTCTCTTTCTATTCTCTCCATTACAAAGTGACATTTACAAAAAAAATATCTAAAAACTCGTTTGACCCTAAACAGTAACCTGAAGAGCGACAACAACCTTGAAACAATTGTTGTGTGTTCAGTGTTGTTGTGACGGAAGTCAAATTCTAACGTCAAAATCCGAAAGCCGCAGGGAGTTGATAACATGGAGGTAGAAATTTTACAGAGACAATTTACTGTCTCAAATCATAACTCATCATATTATATTTTTTATTAGTAAATTGTCGAAGACGTAATAATGCTGAGTGATAACCTATAAGTGACGTGTCTGTCAAAATTAAAGTGTTTATTCGGAAAAATATTTGGGTTTCGATGATATTTTGATCGCCGAACGCAAAAATAAATAGCGTAACAACTAACAAGGTAATATCCTTTCAAGTTCTCTATGCATGAATAATATATGAAAACAAGTAAGAGAGAAAATACTATATTTTTCTGTAATCTCCACATATTTCTATCTCCATGACGCATTTCAAAGGCATGTATGACGTAAACAGAATGCGCTAAAATTAGATACCTACATTTATTATAAAAATTGTAGATAATATTATACCGTCAATACGGATAAATAGGTAGTCTACACGAAAAATATACTAAAGAAAGGAATTACGAAAAAGTAATAATTTTAACGAAATCATAATGTATGACGAAGCGAACGGATTTATATTGGGAACGCCAAACGGAACAAAATATTTTCTACCAAATGAAATTCTGATACATATTTTAAGTTTTGTAGACGCCCGTAGTTTACGGGAAAATTGCGTTTTAGTGTGTAAAAATTGGAACAATGTGATAAAATATAATGTATGGAAAATAATAGCTGAAAGAAAGTTAAATAAAAAATTAATTAAATTACCTTGGACAGCATATCAAAATTTATGCGTGTCCGATGTATTCGATAAAAATCTTATTTTAAATTCTTGTGGAGAAAACAATAATATGAATCATTGGAATCTATTAACTGATGGGGGTGACAAATGGCTTGTTGAATCCAAACCGCAGGGATGTGAACCTTTGCCAGAGCGCGAGTTTGGTGAGACGACCAGCTGTTTTGCTACTTCATATTATTCATGTTCGAAAGATCAGACAATAGATTTATTGAAAGCAGGGGTATCAGCACAAGTTATGGATGAACTACAACCTAGAATTTACATTAGTGAATGGTAATTAAAGACTTCATTTGGAACAGAAATTAAACCATACTACCTATGCCACATTATGAATCTTAACTAGTACCTATGTATTATTCAGTTTTTAAATTTCTGTTTTAAACGAACAATGGGTTAGAGGTGGCGAACAGGGCCGCGCCGACCCCCCACAGCGCCTGTGTGCGAAACCTATGAAGCGCCTCTTTTTTTCACGAATCTTAATGTTTCAACTTATTTTTATTTCTTATTTGTTAATTTTGAACGAAATAAATGGCATTTGTTGCGCCTATTATACCTATGTACTTATCGATACTCCACTACAAAGAAATATGTTGTTGTGTAAGTGTAACAAAAATAATTTCGATAGCGGCGCCCCTATTGTCTTGGCACCTGTGTGCGCCGCACACTTCGCACACAGGGGCGGCGCGGCCCTGGTGGCGAATGACTAATAACTGATAAGCCAAGCATAGGTAATTTTGCTGATTATCAGAGCTGGGCAAAGTTAATCTAAAAAACTTCGTTAATCGTTATTCCGTTACTCAAAAAGTTAATTTCGTTAATCGTTAAAGCGTTAATTTGTTGAAAATGTAACGCAAGTTAAAGTTAACCGTTACGTTAGGTAGGTACCTACTACTACTAGGTAGGATTGTAGGAAGCTAGGGTAAACTACTTAGGTACCTTACCTACCTACATAAAAAGACATACAACAACTTTTTGTCTGTTAGGTTTGTTACTTGTTAGTAATATCTTTTGAATTTTTGAAGAATATTATGCTAAATTTGTTAGAGAATACCGTAAACTATAACCTTTATTCCCACGAAAGTTTTGTAAACAAAGTTTTGTCATTATCAAAGTCAAAGTGACTTTTCAGAGGCTCTGAAACCGGGGGCCAGCAAAAACGCTCAAATTGCACTGACATGACTGATGACATGACCAATGACGTACATCGCAGTACCTACCTAAGTAACGGTTAACGGAAGTTGAATTTAACGGAAGTTAATAAAACCGTTAATAGTTTTTGAGATTAACTTAAAAATTAATTCGTTAAACAAAATGTAAACTTCGTTAATTAACGTTTAACGGTTTTTGCGCCCAGCTCTGCTGATTATATACCTAAAAAAAAAGTAAATCACGGACACCGCGGTCCGTGATTTACTTTATTTTTAGGTATATAATTTATGCGTCTCTGTCATTATGCGATCTATCAGTCGACCGCGCGACTGATAGATCGTATAATGACAGAGACGCATAAATTATTTAAAAAATCGATCTACTATAAAGCTCCAACGAAACCTCTGCCTGTAATTTTGTTTCAAGCGGGTTTTTGGCATCGAGGTATTCCTATGTATAGATTCCATGGTTGCAACGCTTGCGCACAACGAGATGGATTTCTAGATAAAGATAGAAACAGTCATTTGCTGTCTCACTTGCGGCCTGATACTTCCACTTACGGGCGCAAGCAATATAGGAGTATTACATATATGATTATAATATATGGAATGGCATGATCTCTCTCTGACTTTTTCTTGTTTTTGCCTTTTTGGCAGTCCTGGATTTATAAATAGGCCGCGGCCTAGGGGCGGCAGATTTCAGAGGACGGTCACTTGATTTCAGAGGATAAAAGTCAAACACGTCCACTGGTTTTCTCATGGTTTTTTATACTTTCAATAAATCCCTACAAATTGTTCTGGGGAAAGGAGTTTTTCCTGTTTAAAACGCGTGAAAAATTATCAAAGGTCTTCATTGTCTCAAGAAAAAATGAATTCTCTGGCTCTTCTCTACATAGAAGCAGAGATAATGAACACCATAAACTATGATGATATTATTGATGATTTTACTATTAAAAAGGCCCGTAAAAAATTGTATATCTTGTTTCTTTTTTACGCTCTCTTTCTTAATGACTGATTCATTCGTTTATTTAAATAATAAGTTTCCATTTGTAGTAAAGGAGGCCCCTTTACTACAAATGGAAAATTATTATTTTAGAAAGGTATGTACATGGGGCGGCGGAAATAAAGTGGCCTACACTCATAAAAAATATAAATCCGGCACTGCTTTTTGGGAAAATGGGTTTTGAAAACTGATTCCCATACGGGAAGATTTGTTGGGTAACAATTAATGAAGAACTAAATTAGGTACATAATTATAATTATTTTTTTAGGATTGGTACAAGATTTGACTGTGGGTGCATTTATGAAATAATAGTTACCTTATTAAATAGTAAAAAAGAAATGATAAAAAGATTTCACCATCGATTTAGTGAAGAACAGTTTCAGGGAGGCACATGGCATAAGGCAAGTTTTACTGACTAAAAACTCATTAAACTAATACATAAACGCGATTCCCCTCTTACAACTATCAAAAACCAAAAATTCGTTCCTAGAGCTCGAGCTCATAAGAAAAGTGCAAACACCTTAAAAGATTGGTTTTTTTATTACAATAATGCAATAGAAAAATGCTAATCACACTTTTCGAACTCGAACTAGGAACGAGTTATTAACATTTAATTCGTAAAGTTAGGAACTACCTACAATCATGGATTTTTTTCTTTTTTACTCTTTATCTTCAAAGGACGCACAAAAAGCACTCACCTAGATACATAGGGAATAACTCCTTGCCTAGATATTATTGCCTTATTGAATTTTAAAATCTAAATAAATATAGGGTCTATTGCGGCATTGCCTAATATGAAGGCTCTAAAACATTTTCTGAATGTTTCATAAATTTTATACAAATTAACCCAGCATAATTTATTTAGGTAGAACATTCTTTTGAGAATTATGGACCTGGAATTCGGTATGTGTATTTCTTTCATGGAGGTCAAGACACACTTTTCTGGGCTGGTCATTATGGAAGTAAAATGTCTGGAGCTACCGTCAAAGTGATGTTTGAATTTACAGCATTAAACGAAAAAAGTGAAATTAACAAACAAAGTAACACAACAGAAGATGAAAATGATGATTTACCCGATTTACCCGCCTTTCGAAATATTAGATATCCTGAAAATTGTTTCTTTATGTCTCATTAAATATTAAACTTTTACTATTAGTCAATTTGTTTGTTTTTTTTTTTTGCCTTTTAATACAAAAAATAAAACAACGAATATTTTCTAGATTGCTAATCAAAGTTTATATTGCCAATAATAAAGCACAGCAATTAATTAGTTGTGTACGTAGACTTATATAAATATCTTTGCTTATATAGTACCTATTTTACTTTAAAATGTGAAATTCGTGGTTATTTACAAGTGTAAATCATTTGAATTTACCGCTTTTTTAACGTTGGGACACGTTCAATGTACCAAAAAAAAAAGATGAACGGGAAAAGGAGGTGTAAAATCTGAAGTTTAGTTCGTAACTTCGTTGCCTATTTTATCCTCCTATAGGTGATTACTAGCATTTATAAATTACGAATTTGATTAATCAAAAAATATAATCAATATGCTTTTTGGCGAAATTATTGAGCCTGGAACAAGAGCTTTTTGCAATGATTCAGACGAAGAAAGTGAAAATACAATACAGACAAGGTAACATATCTTTAAAACATTATTCACAAAAGAATTGCAATTTAAGGTTATAATATATATTTTTTAGTTTTCAATGGGAAGGTAACAATGAAATTCCAACAAAGGTGACAGATCTTCTTGTACTTGAGGGAAAAGCTTTAATAGATTTCTTTCACAAAACCACACTAAATGATAAAGAAATTGTTTGCAAGTCAACCAAAACCGGAGTTTCCATCTTCAAATTGAAAACATTAAACGAGTTTTATGTTTGCTTATGCGAAAATAAATCAGAAAATGATGGACAAGTAAATAAATATAATTTACAACCAGTGTTTATTTGTGGAGAATATTTCATTTCAATGTATTTCTTTATATTTAAGGTGATAGAAGCAATACTGCCTTGGATATCTTCATCAAAAAAAGTTACAGCGATTCAGTCGCGTTCAGGTATTGATTATCAGTCAAAATTACGCACTGAAAGAGCTCCATGCTTGATAAAAGCATTAAATCATAAATGCGATGTTCCTTCCAATATTGCAACATTAGAAAGTCCGAATATATTAACAGGAATTACTGCAGGAGGTAATTATATTGATATGATAATAAAACTAGACTAGTCAACTTCCAAAATTTAAAAGTCATGCATAGTTCGTAAATCGTAACAAGGTTATTGAAGCGAAAAGCAATGAAACTGTAAGCATACGCGTACCATGCATAAAAACTGTGCTGCTGATATAAATAGTGAGGTATAAGTTCATGACTCACTATCTTAAATTTTGGAGCGATTATTTCTTTAGACGCGAATAAGGAAGCTATTTTTATATTTCATTCTCCTACATTATAATTTACAATATCTAAGACTGAAAAGTGCTACTGCATCAGTAACTTTTTATGATCTTAAAACAAAACTTCTAAAATGTGACCTTTAAACTTCGCACGCTTTATGTACTACCCATTTAAAGAGACTGGAGGTCATTGAAATTCTGTACTGAACATCAACACATAGAAATTATCTACTTTTTGCTGAAGTTATAAAACGCATGCAACTTAGGACCGGTTTTACATATTTGGCTTAAACTCAGTTTAGCTGTTGAACCTAACTTAAAATATCGTGTTTAATTGACAAGCTTATAAATATATTACTATGTAGCAGACAATGACAACCGAAACAAGTGGCTTATAAATCTGTATACAAAAACTGTTTTGACACATTCTAATATACAAAATCTATGTATAAATTTCTTCTCTTTCGTCGATCTGACTTTAATTGTTAATTGAGCGAATTGTAAGCAAAAAATCTGTTTTTTTTTTATTTTCTCCCCTCTAACACAAAAATTCAATAATCGGGCGACGTCAGGCACGACTAGGCCTCAAAAAGAATTGAACCAAAAAAAGTTTTTAAACATTGGCTAGCTGTTTGGGCTGTACGACTAATACAAAAAAGTAATATAAGCTAAGCTTAATTTTAAACTCAGTTCACTTAAACTGGCTTTAAACTCACATTGTAAAACCGGCCCTTAATCTATACTGTATTATAATATTTGTTTTTTTGTTTGTTTTTTTTTCTAGTTACTTCCTATCGAGTGTATTTAGATCTACCAGGCGTTTTATTTGTATGTTACATCGATAATCTGCCACTGGATACAGTTTCAGCAAATCCTATTGTGGAATTGTTTACTGAACTAAAAATACCAATTAAAAAATATATTCCAGATCCCCCAAAAATTCATTCAAATTTGTATATGTAAAAAGCTAAAATAAAATTTGTTATAATTTTACGTTTTTTTTTCAATTACCTATATCCTATCATGTTAAAATTTAAAAAAAGAACTTCAGGGGTTTATTAGTCAAGAGAAGGTAAAATGCATAGAGATATTAGACTAGAGCACACTAAGGACACAGCTGCCTGTAAATGGAAGCGAGTGATCTGTCTATCTCTTTTGTCTTTTTATCTTTGGATATGAATTAGTATATCGCATTACAAGGGTCGAAACATGGCTTTTGCAACCAGTGTGAAGTTTGCTGCACTCGTACCTTGGGCAGCAATCACACGCGTTGCAAACGCAATGTTTCGTTGCGAGTAATTGCATATTATTTTTCACAACTCCATTAACAGTACCTCCAATATGGACTCGCAAAAATATTAGATCCAAATTTATGTGGGGTTATGTCTGTCATTTTGACGTTTTCTAATTTCTATTAGAAATATCATAGATAGAATAGGGAAGTCACCGAAAAAAGTTTTTTAATATTAATACACAAATTCATTGTGAAACGCTAAAAATTTTATCTTGGCTTATTTTTAATATCTACTTAATCATTTCAATGAGCAAGAAGCGCTTATGGATCATCGATCTCGAATGATATTTTTCATAATTAGCAAGTACGTTGATTTACATTTAAAATATGAAACGAATCTGTTAAATGATCAAAAGCAAAGAATAGTCTATGGATGCATAATAATAAAATAACTATTTTTAGTCGGCAATAATTGTGCTGGTAATACATCTGCGGTTTTTGTATTATTTATTTGAACATTAATTTTTTTAAATATATTTTTTTATTGTATTATATAAGTACAATAAAAAAATATATTTAACAAGCCGTGAGGTAGGTCGTTTATTAGAACTAAAGTGACTTTTGATTGGGACTCACAAGTGCGACCCTTGAGGTCCACACGACGAACTTCCCAGTTTGATGAATATGGAATATTAATAATTAAATTAGAAATTACACAGAAAAGTAATCATTTTAATCATTAAAACATAATTATTATTTATTTTTAACAATAAATTTAAAAAAAACGGCTGGACCGATTTTTATAAAATTTATGTCGAATCATAGTGATGTTAACATGCTTTGATAGACACCTCAACAAAGTTGATAACATTTTTTTGGGCGAGATTTCGTATAAACTCTACTTTTTTTGCACTCGTTTTATTTAAACAAAAAAAAAACAGCTTGATCGATTTTGATAAAATTTCTTTCGGGTCTTGTTGATGTTAATATGCTTCTATTTGCACCCTAACAAAGTCGATATCATTTTTTATTCGCGAGATTTCGTGTAAAATCCACTTTTGGTTATCTTTTTCTTGGGCCGATTTTGATAAAATTTCTTTCGGATCAAAATGACATTAACACGCCTCAACTGACACCCTTACGAAGTCGATATAATTTTTTATTCGCGAGATATTGTGTAAAATCTACTTTTTTGAAGTCTATTTGGTTAAGAAAAAAGAACGGCTGGACCGATTTTGAAAAAATTTCTTTCTGATTATATTTACGTTAATACGCGTCGATTGGCACCCTAACGTAGTCGATATCATTTTTCATTCTCGAGATTTCCTCTTACAAAGAAATGACCACATACGTACGAACGTATACACACACATACATCTTTTCAAAAATAGTGTTGTGACCTTGAAACATAAAAATTTGTTCTTCATTTTGATTTCGATTTTCAGACCCATTACAATAACTTCCCAATGAAATGGGAAGTTAAAAAATATAGTTCTACAAATGTACGTGCACTTATCATTTATTGTATTATGTACTCATGTATAAATGAATAAAAACTTGTAGAAATGGTTTCTTATACTTTTTTAAGCAGGCGTTTTGGCTTATTTGGATTTATAGACTATGGGGATTCGTTTGTTGTCAGAGATATTAGATAACTGCATCTATCTCTCTCTCTTTTGCGTACTCTATTCTAATATCTCTATGGTAAAATGTGGTAGATCCTTGGGTAGAAATTACCAAAATTTGTATTTATAATGCCTTGGTTTGTTTTGGGATTTGGATCATAGGCATGGATACAATTATTATAAATAAAACAAAGAACAAGTTCATTTTAATTTTACAATTATTAGAAAAGTGGTACTGAGTATTTAAAAACATCTTTTATTTTTTTCAATCATGGGTTCTGTTTTTGTACACTTTATTAACATAAAAAATGAAACAATTTAAAATAAATATTTTGAGATCAAAGTTTAATGTTAGAGATTTTTATAAATTTTCCTCGCTACAAGATAATCACGTCCAAATTTGAATAAAATGTAATAATTAGCAAATAGGATTATAGCTAATGATACAATATGATACCAATAGGAACAATGCGATAATACTCCTAATTGTATGACAACAAAACTTAGTTGAAAAATAAGTAAAGAACGGAATGTCCGTGTTGGATGTTGAAATATCATCTGCAAAAGAAATGTCGATATAAAACCGAACTTACCCAAAGTAGATGTAACAGTAATAAATTGTATGATCAGTACTAAAATATAAAATTGTAACGAGACTATCTGTAATTCAATTTTCTTTGGGGTTTTTCCTCAATATTAACGAATCTGTGAGCAAAATTGATGTTTACACGAGCAAAGCCTAGTTTATAACAATAAAAAAACACTTACATAAAATCTAGAATGCGTCATACTGCCAGGTTCAGCAGCATTTGACATTCCTAGCGCTTTAAATACTTCAGGACCATGTCTTACTATAGTTCCCGCTGGCCACAAGATATCAGGAGTCCATGAAGGTATGCTTGAACCGCTTCGACCCCCTGAACTCGATACAGATCGTGAATTTGGAGGGTCAATACGTTTCCAGCCCCCTAAATGTAGAGAAGCTCGATGCAATACATCACAGTATCGTATTGGCAACACATGTACTATATACATTGTAAAACAACTAAGTGATATGAGCAGCATATGCTGCGACACCCAATATACATCGTAATAGACAAAACTCTGAAAATAATAAAATTTCATTGCTTAATAAAAAATAATCAAAACACTAATATCAGAACACGCAATATCAGAAAAACGAATTTAAAAATAAGTGTATTCGTTGATTTCTTCTTTTTGAAAATGTCCATCAAAATGGTGGCAGGCGCACGCGCAGTTCTAAAAATAGACTATGCGCATGCGCATCTATCATTTTGATGGAAATCTTCAAAAAGAAGAAACCAACAAACACTGCCCAATGACTAGACTGTGACTATGTTCTTTCATACGATAAGCAATGTAGAATTTTCAATTGATCCTATTAAAAAAAAAATTCGACTGATGACCAGTCCTATACTTCCCACCTAGTAAATATTTGCAAAAAATAAACACTCTTTTTTTTTTTATTCTTTGACTAGGCCCAAATAACCTTAGCTGTTGGGTGGTCTTTAAAACACAATTTAATTTTTATTCTTTGAAAAAAGCATGGCCCTCTTTTTTGTTTGGTGATCTACTGATGGCTAGCTTAATATAGCAAAAATCATGGTTACCTTGATTTACGTACAATTTTTATTTTTTTTAGTAAAATATTTTTTTTCTCGAAAACTATACATTTTAGAGAAAAAAAATATTTACATTTTTTTCATATTATAACATCTAGAATTCATTTATATTTTTTTTACCTATGTTAATACGTGACATTGAGAACGTTTTTTTGAATATCTCAGGATCCACTGAACCGATTTGACTCAATATCTAATCAGATCTAAGTTAAAGGCTGATAAACACAATAGAACAATCGGCATGCCCGTATGTTGTTCCGTTCTTAAGATATCGAAGGCGAAAAATTGACCACATATACACACACACACACAGACATCAGTCAGAAAATGATCTTAAACGATTGCTAGTGTCTCAAAACGTGAAATCTGTTAAAATCTCGAAATATTGTTTTCGGACTAAATCCATTACTTCCCTACCATAGTAGAGGTGGGAAGTAAATAACAGATTTTTCGTATATATGGAATATATGGAATTTATGAAATTCCTGTGATTGTACAAAAACCAGATTTTGGTATAACAGTTAAGAATAAAACATATTAAACTACGAAAAAAAATATTTTTAACATACTACAATGCAGTTTTTAATGATTTCTGTGAAGTTATTAACAACAGCTTATAATTATTACTTGAGTTTTGATATAATTATTTCATTAATATTATGAAGATTTAAAACTATAATGAAATATTAAAATATGACTTGCCTGTGCAAAACAACAAGGTGCAAAACCGCAGTAATAAGCATTTACAACAGTGTTTAGTAGTATTTGCTTCATCCGATTATTAAAATCTGTCTTTAAAACATCGACTTCACTGCGAATCATGTTTGGATTTGAATTGCAAGAATGTAACGGATTTCCATCCAGATAAATTGCTTCAGATGGCACTAATAATTCTAAGAATGGCGTTGCATTCAAACGGAATAAGACCAAATACACTAAAACACTAAAACAAGAAGAATAATATTATGCACTTTATTAACAAAAGGTACATGGACTGAGAAAAGCCGAGATTGTAGAAATGCCATTGTTTCCATAGTTCGTCTATAACAAGCCCAAAGTTCCCAGATTCTAGTTTGAGAAACGGTGAAAGTATCAACTGGATTTTCAATTTAGTATTTCAAGCGGAGGTTTCATGCGTTGATAGAATCCAAAGATTACACTAAATTTCATTTAGATTCCGCCATACAACTAACACCAATAAGTGTATCCTCCATGTACCATGTATAAGCAAATACACTGATAAAAGCTTGGAAAAAAATAATATACTTACGGGTAAGACAAATAACACATGTTGACTACATGGTGATTTTGTGCGATATGATAAACACACCAAAATAAGGCAGCAAATATCGTAATCAAAAGAAGAACACTAAAAATATATACATAGTAAATTACATAATAATAATATCTTTATTGATAACAAAGAAATTAGGATAACTGATTACAGCTTCAAATACATACCGCAAAATCTTTTTTAGTAAACCATACATTTTTAAAGGGCTTAATTTTTGCAATATATGACACAATGTCAAATACAGAAGTCGTCTTGAAATTATTATTAAGATGAAAATCACAAGGTGTGGATCAATTAGATAAAAATTCTGTAAATTATATTTAAAAGAAATAACAAATTAGCACATAAGTACAAATAGTTCCTGATTTTACAAATTAGTTTTGTGGCATGCTTTCATAAAGCGGAAATGTATTATGTGAATCAGTGAGACGCTCTGCCTGCTTGTAGACGCTGATGACCTCAACTGTTGAGCGTCTCTAATCTACAATGGAAATGTATTATGTGAATCAGTGAGACACTTTGCCTTCTTGTAGACGCTGATGACCTCAGCTGTTGAACGTCTCTAATCTACAATATCTATCTATCTGTCTGTCTGCCTGAATCATACATCTATAAAGTTCCTATTTGGCTCAGTGCATTTCACTAAATCTATATTACCAAAATTTGAGATGAAAATATAATATGTTCTATTTCAATCTGCGGACAAATGCGTACCGCAGTATTATTAATAGGGCATGCGCACTGTGCATTCTGCATTTGTCTGGAGATAGAAATAGATATAGTTTCCTACATAATATGAAACGGTTTTCTATCTCAATGTGTTGGTTACACTTTCGAAACAAAATACGCCATATAAAACTGTATATGGATCTTTTGCTGTCGTTTAATCTTTTAAAAAAATAGTGTATTATTGTGACGCCATTTCCATTTTTCTTGACTGTAAGCAAACAAAAAAGTATCGATATATATTTACCAAAGTCTGATTTGTATAAGCGTGTGGCAACCACCAAACACTTTTGTACAAATGAACAAACTGTAATCCTCCTGCGAAAAGCGTAAAAACGAACATCATTATTTCGAACAACACTTCTGGGTCTGTGGGCATCGATGGAAACTGTGTATGTTTTGGCGCTAGCGGTGTTTCCAAACCAGGCGGTAGATTGTTTAATCCGGTAACATTAGATAATGGTGAATACCGATTACCATTTGAATCGTTAGATAGTAATGGAACAGACGATGAAGATGCCATGCTACCAGATCTATTATTACGAGGCAAACGTCTGTTCCCAGCGGGCATACTGTCCGGGTCTTCAGGTATTGACAAATTCGACTAAAACAGTTGTTGATTATAAGAAATATTATCATTATTGGGACCCGTCAAATGAGCATATGACATCTGGTGGCAGAAAATTGTATCAAAACGGGGGAAAATTTTACATGCTAACAGTGCAAATTTATCGTGAAATTGGTTATTACAAGAATAAAACAAGTAAAATAAACAAAAAGTTTATCGAAAATGGAATTTGCGACGTTTTCTAATATCATGGCATTAAACACTATCAGTTATTGCCTTGTAAAACTTACTTTACAACGAATTCTTTTTTAATGAAATGTGGAAAAACTGTATTTATGAATTAAAAAAATATTTTATATTAATAATAAGATGTACTCATTATCATACTGTACTACAATAGTTAAATCTCTGAATATTGATAAAGTTAGGACTAATTATGTGTATACAAATATTTTGAGGTTAGTAATTTACCTACTTATTACAATATAACATATTATGTTGCAGTTATGTGTTTACATTATTCACCTAACACAGCCTTAAAGGAGCATTGAACGGATAATTAATTTCGTGGAGATTTTCTTTTAATTTTGATGTTTCTAAGCAATATGCCGTAAAGATTACTACTTTTGACAGTTCATTTTTCATGTATTTTTCTCGTTATATTTCCGACATTTGATAATATGTTCGGCTTTGAGAATCTGTTTCCTTCAACGAAATTCCTTTGTTTAGGATTCGTACCGGCCCAATCACAAATTGCACTTATATATTTTATCATTTCTTATCACATAGAAAATCATAAAATTACACGCAAAAGTATACCCCGTATATGAAATTTTCCCCCCTCTGCGCCATGTTTTTTAAACTCCACCTATCTGACGGATCCCAATTCAGTTTGCAGTTTGAAAAAAATAATAAATAACATAAGTATTCTGTCCACTAAAAGTAATTCTTGATGTAAATGCATAATGTAACTATTTCACTACTAGCCAATGACCAGAGGTGTCTTAATATAGGTGCAACAAAGGAACTTGACGATTTTTTAAACAAAATTAAGTTTTTCTTTATTTTGTTAATGACACCGCAAAACTGCTTAATGTCACTCTGCAATATCGCACAACATTATGTTGCAACATCGCTAAGTGTTGGAAACAAAATTTTACACAGCGCTAACAAGTGACTTTCATGCGCGATGTATCGTACGATTTTAAAGCCCCTCTAATTAATATAAACAAATAATGAATTTATAAAAATATTTTATAGTCTGTCACCCGGACCATAATAACGAATCGATTGACACCTCATTTAACAAAATCGGATGAATAGTTTAGGCGCTACGGTGGAACATACGTAAATACATACATAGACTGCTAAAAACATTACCCTCCTTTTTGATTTGCCATAGTCGGGTAAAAAACAATTCTTTATGAAAATAAATTAATGTATCTCAAGAAGTAAGAGGTCTACACTGCATTTACCTCACTAGAATTTACACTTGTAAATTGTACTACATTTAAAGTAAGAAAGAAAAAAAACGACCGATAGGCTGATATACATATATTGTTACCGGCAGTCCAATTAATGTATCGGTCAAAAAATTTATACATAACGCTCGATCCGTAGTCAATTGTATCATGATCGTATCCGAGTAATTATATCTAGTATTTTATAGTATTACATTATCTCATTTACATAGAGAATTACTTCTGTGGACAGACTGAACGACACATTACATTCACAAAACTTGACAATTAAAACTGAACACATAGTTTTTTTTTAATTTGCTTGTATCAAACTACATGCTACATGTAAGTATATTATGATATATTTATCAAGACACGCTTAATAAGGGAATGTTATTTAGTCAAAAATATAACATACAAGTCACAAGCAACATTTTCTAAAACTTTCAGTTGTCTCCTTTAATACTAATTTTTTAAATAAATACTCCCAGTTCACATTTAGCGTTTTAAAAATCTCGACTACTATGGGAAATTGCGAAAGATAATTTTACAGAAAATCTAGAATCGTGCATATAGAGCCATTGTTGCCGAGCACGTTATTTTTGTTAAAAAAAATTGACAGAAAATTTTGAATCAGTCACAGAAATTTCTTTTATTAAATTAAGAGACAATACAAAAATTTTAGTTTCAGAAGTTTTCCGAATTCGTTTCAAAATACTGTACCTACAGTGTACATTAAATTTTGTTTAATTTTATTTAGGTAAGTATACTCGTAATGTTTATTGGGGGGGGTGAATAAACTAAAAAAAAAAATATTTTACGACAAACAAGAACATAAATCTATATACAGTAAGGGGGTAATTTCCCGATAATTCTGTGTATATTTTTGATGAAAATTCTTTGGTAATCTTAGAAATTCTCCGTCCTTTGCCTAAAAATATATCTTTTACCTTTCAAGGTTTTTTTTTCAAGACAAATTCCATTCGCTACTTATAGTAGGATAACAGGAATTCTTTAGAAGTCTAGTCAACGAATGATCCTAGCTGGAAAGTCAATAAGCGCAAAAACCAGCTTCGGGACTTTGTTTGGACTGGTTAATGAAAAAACATATTAAAAGTCCTTGACCCTCGGGTGGGCGCAAGAAGGGGGGGAGCACTTCAAAGGTTCCTTTTTTGGTTTTTCGCCCCTCCCCCCTCTTGCGCCACATCGAGGGTCGAGGACTTTTAATATGTTTTTTTACTAACCAGTGCAAACAAAGTCCCGAAGTCGGTTTTTGCGCTTTTTGACTTTCCGGCTAGACCCCTCTTTAGGGCACTCATTGACTAAGCTAAAAGTCACAGGTTACTGATGAATATTGAATACTGTAAGAGCGCCCTCGACTTAAAAATCGGTATGATTCTAAACAGTTGGCCGATTTTTACACTGTCAGTCTGGGTCAAATACATTGGAAAATTACAGGTATCAAACAGTAAATTATGCATGTAGGTCTATTTGTTGTTTTCAGTAAGAATGGATTGACTTAATTACTTAAATAACTGAACCACTGGACCACTTTTATGCAGAGACCTGAGACAAGAATACCACACGGAGAGCACAGAAACTACACATATAATGCGCAACGATTAAATCATTTCAACACAATATCTTAGTGCAGAAAATTTATTCAAATGCATAGTATGATAAAATAATCCGTAAGTTTATATTAGGTATATTAAACTCTCCTACTTCCATAATATATCCCCAATAAACAAATCTGTTGAATGACTTAAAATTATAATACCATGACAATTTCGATACAAATATCGTCAAACTTCTTAGAAAATTCTGATGTCAACTAACAGAATATCATTTATGCATATTTAAATGAATATCCATTCTGTTTTGTGGCAGTAATATCATACCAGTTATTATTGAACGGAAAAAATCGTACTTTTTTAATACAATCACAAGTTTGGTTTGTTGTGTTAGTGGCTGGTGTTATAAGAACTGGCAGACGTCTAGGTACTGGATATTTAGCTATACGACGTCTGCGGCTGATTGGATTCGAAATATTGTCACCTGGTCCACCACGATTCGGTAACAATGTAGCAAAATATCGTCGTCCAATAAATAGTGTTCCTACTACCAAAACCACTGGCACCAAAGGTAATTTCGATGCCAAATTATTCTGATCATTTTGATAATCTAAACTCATAACAGTTAGTCATTCGTGACAAACACATCTGCATTTATCAATATTATATATACTGTCAACTGTCACTAGCTTGTACACTATACAGTTTTTACGAATTTTTACGTATCACAGCATGCTACTGACAACAAATATGACGTCAACTTACAATGTATCAGTGTTACCAAAATACAACTATTAAATATTTAAACGTCACATCACCATATAGAACATCACACGTTGACTCAACAATAACAGATCTGTAAATTTTTAAAATAATAATTTGGTACTTTATAAAAAATCAAATAAAACACATTCGAAATTTTTTAATTAATTTATTTCTTTCTTTCATTCCATGATGATAATTTACCATGATCTTTAATTTCTATTCCAACAATTTTTAAAGTATTTCTTAATTGATCACACAAAGTAAACAAATTTCGATTTTTTTCTTCAAAAGCAAGATTTCTAACATCATTTCTAAATTCAGTTACTGCATCTAAAATCTGTACAAGTTTATCAAAATTTTCGGTATTTTGCGTGCTAGGCATGATTGATACACCCAGCATTTCTAAATTATTTACAATAAAATTATTCAGTGCTATTACAACATCGACATTTTCAAACTCATCAACAACAAAATCTTTTTTTATTGTAAACAGTTTATTACAATTATTCACTAAACCCAGTAATATGTTTACTACACGAGAAGTATTGAAATCATCTCTCAAGGCGCTGTCAATTTCCCCTGAAGCGCAGCTTAACATCTTTTCAACAATATTTCGATCGAATGTTTCAAAAGCAATACTTTTTTTAGCGAACGCTTCGCACATGCTCAAAAATGAATAGATCTTTTTAAGCAGAATTTTCGAGTTTTTCAACAAGTCTTCACTGTAATCCGTATGATTTCTATAATGCGATGTTAAACAAGCGAATCTAAACTCATCTGCGGTGTATTTTTCCAACATTTCATTAATTGTTATTGTATTTCCAAGAGATTTAGACATTTTTTCATTAGAATTTTTAAACTGAAGGTGGCCGATGTGCACCCAGTAATTAACCCATTGTTGTTTACCGTGATATTTACATGACTGAGCATCTTCATTTTCGTGATGCGGGAATTTCAAATCAACTCCACCACAATGAAAATCGACTGAATCACCCAATAAGCTACTCGCAATTGTGGAACATTCAATATGCCATCCAGGTCTACCATTTCCCCATTTTGATTTCCAACAAGGTTCCCCTGTTTTTGCACTTTTCCATAACACAAAGTCACCTTTTGATCTTTTTTGGCCGTCAGATTCCTCCAAAAGATCTGTGCGTGGAATATGAAGTTTTCCATAATTTTCATATTTTGATAAATCAAAATAAATTGACCCATCGTCTGTCTGATACGCGTTTCCTTTATTCACCAACTGTTCTATAAATAAAATTATTTCCGGTAAAAAATCAGTTACCCTTGCTATTACATTTGGCTTTTTGACGCCCAAAGAAAACATATCATTCCAAAATTCCATTTCAAATTGACGCGCAACTTCTAAGTAATTTGTTTCTAAATTATTGCTTTGTTTTATTATTTTATCATCGATATCTGTTATATTCATAATTGTAACTAAATTGATTTTAAAATAATGTGTTAAAATTCTCTGCAATACATCTTGTTTAACGTAACACATCGCATGCCCTAAGTGCGCGGAATCGTAAACCGTGGGTCCACAGCTATACCAAGATGCATAATTTTTATTTTTCAAAATAAGTGGAACCTTGTCTTTCACAATGCAATTATAAATTTTAATATTTGTATCATAACCGGAAGGTTGGATCCACTTCGAACAGAGTCTCATATGATTTTTTTGTATTTGCAACACTGATGTCCTTTTAAGCAAAATATTTGCGGTTAATGCCATTTTGTGTTTACACTTGTAGTTTAAACAGAAAAACTGTTAATATGAGACTTCTTCTTAAATCTTAATTCACTCTTAAATTAATAATTGACACAAAAACAATGTTCCAGAATAATTTCATAAATCATACAACTTGTCACAGTTTCTCGCACTGTTGTCTGTTGATAATATTCTGTAATTTTATTTTTTAATTTTTATGTTGGTAGTCCTGTAAGTTGCAAATTTACTTGACATTTGGAATTTGCCAAATTGTCAGTTGTCTAATCGCGAAGGAATGTTGTGCTTTTAAGGTTAAGGGCGAGCTTGTATTAAATTAAGAATAAATTGTTTTAATAAATATTTTAAAATGCCGGACTCTGTTGAACTGTGCGTAAGTCAAGTGCTAAGTGGTGAACCCCTTCAAACGGAAGAAGCGGAATTATGTGACTTTACACTGGCCGATCAAAATGAAGCAATGGAAGCACAGGGCGTAGCACCAAGTGCCAGATCAGACCACATTCCCATATTAGGTGAAACAGTTACGTATATTGTTGCATGCGTGTTATTAAACGAGCAGGAAGAAGTACTTATGATACAGGAAGCGAAGCAGTCTTGTGCAGGCAAATGGTATTTGCCCGCAGGCAGAATGGAAAAAAGCGAAAATATATATGAAGCGTGCGCTAGAGAAGTTTTAGAGGAAACTGGTCTGACTGTTAATATTACAACATTACTGTTAGTAGAAAGCGCAGGAGGATCATGGATTAGATTTGTTTTGACTGGAAAAATAACAGGCGGTAATTTGAAAACACCAGCAAATGCCGATCAAGAATCATTGCAAGCAAAATGGATTGGTAATCTAGAAGAAGTGTCACTAAGAGCAAAAGATATATATCAACTAGTTGAAAGAGCTAGGTAATTTTTTAAACATTTATTAATTGTACTGTTAACTTAATCGAATTTCATTTACTGTTGATTTCATTACCATAAGTATTTAAAAGTAACAGTAAACTTAATAAATATAGCAGAACAAACGATACAATAATACCAGTGATTAAAAATGAGTAACATCAATAGTTTTAATTTAAGAAATAGGAAATTTTATAATTTTGGACATTTTAAATTTTTAAGTCAATTTCAGACTGAAAAAAATGTCACCTATATTAACTGATATTTTAAATGCAATTTTATTCTGCAATTTCATTTCTAACGAAATATATTTATTTTAAGTTTGTTTGGAGATGTATAGAAATAATTTAATTGTGGCAGAGCAAGATTTTATGATCTTATTAATATATGTATTACTATTTTTTAGAATGTTTTATATGGCTAGAAAATCACATGATAAGAATTGGCATCAAGATATAATGCCTGGTATTCGACCTCATTCTTGTTTAATGTTAAGATTGGTTGTTGTCATTAAGAAGAAAGCAACTAACCGTGTTCACATATTGCTCAGTGAGCGTACCGCCTGGCATCTGCCAGCTTGCGAATTACATCCTGCCAAATCAGTGCACTCAAGTCTAAGAAAATTTATGGTGGAACTTTTCGGTGCTGAAGTCGCTCAACACAAACCCCATGGATTGTTATCGGTAAATAATGTACATTATGGCATACAATTTCTATGGCCAAGAAGACGCCAATTGGGCGTCTATAATCTACAATATCTAAATATGGTTAAAATGCAAAACCGCATTGTATTGAATTAGTGGCAAAATGAGAATTTTAAGATTAATTCATCTAGTTTTCAATTTATCACCGCAATAAAAAGAGACAGCTCTACCGAACACTACTCTCTATGGCTGTACTACACGAACGTCTTGTTTTTCGTTACTTTACTATTTTATGCGGTCATTATATTACTGTAGGCTAGCAGCCTGTGAACCCGTGACCTATTTTGATCAGACATTTCGCCAAGGCTGATTTGTAGAAAAATATCTGTCAAAAAGAAATGAGCAATGCTTTTGTCAATTTTTACATGTGAATTCATATGTAACCATGGAAACGAAAAGCAAATATAAAATAAATATTTATTACTAGCCGTTACCCGCGTCACCACACGCGTTAACGAAATGATACACTTAAGTAAAATTAAGCAAAATCGCAAGATAGTGGACAAAATAATTTGATTTATTAAATTAAATGTACGACGTTTCGTCTATAGATTTAGACTTTTTCAAGTACATACATAAAAATAACAATATTTATGAAAATTAATATTAATTACTAACCATAGCAATTAACATAAGATAGGGTACATAAGACAAAAACATGGTAACAAATTATGTTGAGTATAAATTTAAACAATCAATAATAATTATAATAATAATACAAAAGTCAGCATAATTTCATAATATAATTGTACTGACTACTTAATTTTGAGTGTCTGTTCTATAATTGATTGAATTGTTTTTTCTATTAAAACACATTTCACTGATATTGCGTTCCTTCCAATTTGACTCTTTATCTAATATTTGAACTTCATTGAAAAGAAATTTATGCCCAGTGTCGAAATGATGAGATGACAACGCCGTCTTATTATCACTTAATAAGTTTATGTTTCTACAGTCCATTTTGTGCTGATAAATTCTATTTTTTAATAACTGTTTTGTTTGTCCCACATAGCACTTATTACATTCACAAGGTATTTTATAAATAATATTAGATTGATGTGAGATAGGCGTCTTATCTTTAAGTCTTGTGAATAACTTATCCAATTTATTTAAGTTATAAAACACCAACTTAATATTTGTGTTCGAAAATAATCTGTTGATCTTATAAGACAAGTTCTTCACAAATGGAAATCTAACATAAATCTTGGTAGACTTAGTTCTTTCATCCACAGTATCCAACGTGTTATTTAGGTGATTTTGGTCCTCTATAAACTTATTAACGCATTGATGTATAAAGTTGACAGGGTAATTATTAGCTTTTAAGATATTTTCAACTTTCTTAAAATTGTCCTTATGGTAGTCTTGGTGACTTAATATTGTTACCCTGTGTAACAAGCTTTTTATAACACTAATTTTCTGCTGCACTTAAGTTTCTATTAACGCATGCGGTGACGAGGATAATGGCTAGTAATAAATATTTATTTTATATTTGCTTTTCGTTTTCATGATTACATATGGATTCAAACGTAAAAATTGACAAAAGCATTGCTCATTTCTTTTTGACAGATCAATTACTTTCGAATGCTGCCACAGCTCAACCCACCACTAGTGCCGCAGCTGAAGGTCACAGGCTTCATTATAACATCACATTAACCTTATAAATAAAAATCAGCTTTTGCGGTTTTGGTCGCCAAAATCGGTCGTGGGCTCCCGGCCTATAGACGCTCATGTGTATAGGAAGATCTCAATTGTCAATGTCTGTGTTCGGCTGTTTCTTTTCATTGCAGCGAAAAATTAAGAACTGTATGATTCAGTCTTCATTAATCTAATTTTTCACAAAATAAGTTTTAAAAAAATATATCATAAATTCTACATAAGCAGATTTGCCTTTTGGCCACAGATTTTTGTTCATTATCAATGACAAAAGTATTTATATTTTTTCAGGTTGAGCACGATGCGCATAGCGGCAAAGATGGTGCGTGTTTAACAATGTTAGTGTCTTTTAGATCCCCTCTGGAAGAAGTGCCTATTTTAGCTAAGTGTGTGTGGCACGAAGTATCAAAAGAACTCGGTGATAAATTGTTAATGCGAGTTATTAGTTCAAAAGTATCAACAATTCCACTCAATGTCATTCGTTAATAATAATTATCTTCGAACAGCATCAATGAACTGAAGTCAGAAAGGATCAAGTTTTCGTTATGTTGTTTTAAATTTTTGATGTTCGACAAATATAGAAATGTAGCAGATGCAGAGGGAAAAGACATAGTTAACTCTTTGTTCGAACAATTCTGACCACTGATCTCTGACTGAATGGACTGTCGTTATGGGCTTATTCAGTGAAAGTATTATAATTTAAAGGCTCATCCAGCGTCTCAAAATGGTACAGAATTTTCTAAATATATGTTAATGCGCGTGTGCTGCTGTAATGGCAGCGCAAGCGCATTAGTCAATATTTAGTGCCCTTTAAACCATTTCAAGGCACTGGATGAGCTTTCAATTCACCACAATATAGTCTCTTATAGAATCGTCAATCCAGTTAGTAAATAGTAGTATAGAGATCAGTGATTCTGACCCCACTGATGGACTCCACTATAGAATATTTAACAATTAAAAACAAACTGTTAACAGTTGATTAAAAATACTCATTTTTAGTGTTCTGTACCTTATTATACATAATACTAGTCCTCTTTTTTAAACGTTATATGTTTGTTTTTCTTCAAAAAAGTGAAGTACTTTTAAACTTAATTCGTTATTTGAAAGTTCAAGTTTCTCCTCTTTATATTTATTGTTAATTTTGAAAATTTTATACAAATGTATTGTATATCTACATATTTAGTGTAATAAATATTAATTGTTTGTTTTTTTTTAATAACGAAGCAGTATTTTTAGGGTATGGGTCTTTTTATTATAAATTTTTATATTTTATATATCAAAGAAATAATATATTATGAAATGCATGTTTTGATATTTTGTATATACTTACAGTTTTTATTTAATAAATATATATTTTTATTATAAGTTATTTGCTGTTATTCTAAATATCCTAATAAATGTTTCCAATTTAAAATGAGATGAGCCATCTAACCAAACACGCAGTTTGAAATATTGATAATTCGATTTCTAAAATTAGAATTGTTGCCTATTAAAAACAACTAACATTTTGTTATAATTTTGTCGTTTTCATTATAAACCCACTAATAATAATATAGTTCATCAGCTCATCATTCAACCGTGCATTTTGGGTAGGTAACGATTTTTTTTTTTGATACGTAGGGGGTTGGTGATGCGTTTAAAACTTAGTTTTCGGGACGGGGGGTGTCCCCCATTTGGCCGCCATCTTGGAAAGAAGGGTGTATTAGTTTTTGTTGTATCTCCATAACAGTGAATCTCGCAAAAATTGGGAGACAGCAATTTTGTAGTTAATAAAATTCTCTACAACTTTTATTAATAACTCTTTGACGTAGCATTATTAATACAATAGTAGATTGTATATCTAGATGCGTAATGGACTATATTACGACGAGTGATGACAGTATGCAAAAACGAGCGATAGGGAGTTTTTAGTCACACAACTCAATACCATTACGCATGAGATATAATATATGGTATTTTTTGCCATACCCACTTCAAAATACCTACTTTTCACTTCATTTTCAAAAAAATTTGACAGTTCATTTGCGTCGCCCTATTTACTTTTACAGTATGCCGTGAAGGTCGTGAGTTAAGTAATGGCAGGCGTATAGAGCGAAAAAACAGACGTTGCTATGGCAACCGTTAAAACACTTTTCGCACACTTGCCTGTTAAATGATTCATTAAAGACCGCTATACAGGTAAATTGGGATAAATTAGGGTAAAATAGAGTTAATTAAGTAAATTACAGTTAATTAGGTAAATTACAGTTTTTTAGGGTAAATTAGAGAAAATCAAAATAACATATTTGTAGATTTTTAAAAATTTACCCGAATTTACACCAATTTGCTCTAATTTACTTAGATTTACCCAAATTTTCTCAATTTTATCCCCCCCCCCCTTCGAGAAACTGAACTTGCGAAGGTATTGAAACAGGAATACATACACCGACGTGCGTTCTGCCGAAAACTCAGTTTTAAATTCACCAGCGACCCCCCTACGATTCCCCCTAAAAAATCATTGCCTACCCAAAATGCACGGGTGACGGGTTGGCTCTTTGCACTAATTATTTAAAAAACGCTTTCACAACTGAATGCAACCATTACACGTCAAATATACAAATGTTTTCAGGTATATGCCAAATAGCGTAGATATTCGTATTTAGAAACGAGATTATTCCTTCGTCATAAATGACAAAATTTGTTTTAGTTTGACAGTTCTCAATTTTTAGTAGTGTAATGTCCTAAAAGATTTGGAATTGACTATTAGTTTTGACTTTAATTATTAATAATGACGTTCTGAATTTTCAATAAATTAGTCAAGGTAAACATAAATGCATATATCATGGTAATATACTAATTGAAATTGGATTGACATTAAAGCAAATGTTCATTTTTTTAGATGAATAAGTATAATTCACGAGGTTTCAAGCATACCACAGAAAATATTGTTCAGATCACACGAGAACGTGAATTTCGTGAACTGGCACCTAAAGAATTTTTAGAATGTACAGCGGTTACTGAGAGTTTGATTCAACGATTGGATTTAAGATGTGAATTGCAAGGGCATAAAGGCTGCGTCAATTGTTTAGAATGGAGTGAAGATGGAAGGTTTGTATAACGTATTTCAAAATTTAACATGAGAAGTTGTCTATTGAAGTACTTAAAAATAAAATAATAATGAAGGAAAACAAAACGAAAATAATAAGTACGACATATTGAAAATCAACATGAATTGCGTTTCTACAGTGAATGCATTTTTCTCTTGGCCCAAAAAAAGGCTTCATTTATCCGTCTGACATCATAATTTCAGTAGGTTTACCGATTTTTAAATGATTCTCTTTATACGACAGAACATTTTTGCGGGAAGGTTGTAGGATACAAAAAAAAAAAACTGTTGAAACAAAAAAAAAACAAGATATTTTCCTGTATCTTTAATAATAAACTGAAGACATAATATGTTAATAAAATACATTCTTGTCACTCAGGCGGTGAACGTTTCAAGGGTTCCATTTATAAGAACATTTTTTTGACCTATAAGCAGGATTCCCACCTTTTCATAAGCAAATAATTATTTAAATAAATTATATACCACGTTTTTAAAGAGACTAAAAAGTATAAAATAATTTCTCCTAGCCTCATACAGATCCCTAACCCCATACAGATTGTCCTGAAAATGTGTGATTGTAAATTTTTAATAGCGGGTAAGTTCGGTTTTACGCTCAGATTGATCGGAGTGCTCTAATACGTTCGAATTTAACATTTATATGCTCTGAAAGATCTCTATCCTGCGTTCGGTTTTAAGATCTGGAGCAGATCGAGCGCGCTCGATTTGCTCCGAGGAAAGCGGGCGAGCAAGCAGATTTAACCAACTTCAGAGCATTCATTTTAAAAATGAGCGGAAACTCTTGTTGTGAGAATGGATAAATTTCGAAGTTTATTTATATGAGGTAATTTTTCAATAGGTAAAAATACACGAATAATATTTATTCAAAGAATAATAATAACCAATAAGTCTATATCGCACAGAATGATTAAATAAAATATTTATTATATCTATGGGTCGAAAAAATCAACAATTGGTAGTACTATTAATTTTAAAATAAAGGAATAAAAACGAAAAAAATTGTGAATCATGATTTATTATTATAACAATGTTGAATTAAATTAAAATGAGGAGCAATAACTAATGTATTTCGGCTTTAGTAATAAGAATTTAACTTGCTGGGGCCATTTTATTCTGACGTTTGAAAAAATCTGCTAGATTACGTTCGGAATTGTTTAGATGGCTCGATTTGCTCGCTTGTCACGTGACCAAAAATCTGTTCGCTCGGCTCGATCAATCGAGCGTAAAACCGAACTTACCCAGCAATGAAAATTCTTGTAAGATTTAAAACGAAAAACGTGGAGCGCATGCAATAGATAATAGTAAGGAGTGTAGAGAGTAGTTGTCGTTGAGAAAACTCACACAACAGTTCATATCATTTGCAGTGCAATAAAATTGTTAGTGACTTAGGTGAACTATTCCTGCATCAATTATCTATTGTATGCGCCCCACGTTTTTTGTTTCAAATCTTACAAATATTTTCATAGTTATAAAAAATTCATAATCACAAATTTTCAGGACAATCTGTATGAGGTTAGGAATCGGTATGGGGCTATAAATCTGTACGCTATAAATCTGTATGGGGCTAGGAGAAATTATTTTATACTTTTTAGTTCCTTTGAAAAACGTGGTAGGTATATTTTTTTTTATTTAAATAATTATTTTATTTTTCTCTTTCTTCCTCCTGTACTTCACTATTATTATTTCTCTCCCCCTCCCCATTTATCTCCCTCTCCTCTCTCCCCCTCCCCTCTCATCACCTATTTGCCCCTCTTTAACCCTATCTGCTCCTCTCTCCGCCCTCTCTCTCTTCCCCTCCTCTCTCCATTAAACTATATTTTATTTCTTTATTTTTTTTCACAATTTTTTTTCTCTTTTTCTCTCTCTCTCTTACACACTTAATGCAAACTGTTAAATAACTCGCTTTCTTGTTGGTCTGTTTGTTTCTTTGTCATCCAGTTCTGAGCTATGTAAATTTCAAGTCTCTAGCTCATCGGGAATTTAGTTCAAAATCAATTGCAAAATTTGTACTGAACAGACAAACAAACAAACAGACGGACAAGAAAGCGAATTAATAAAAACATGGTAAAAAAGGGACGATTAATGAGGGCTCTGGGGTTGTATGGAATACCGCCCCGGCAGCAGAAGAGTGTTTCACCAGACACAAAGTCTTGATATTCTTAAAAAAAATTTGTTGAGGTCGTATTAATTTTGGAATTATTAAAAAAATTTTAATCAAAATTGGGCATTCTTTTACTAAATAATTAATAACCAATTGAAATATTTAATTTCTTTTATCGCGATACTACATCCTTTACTAGCCCAAAAAATATAAATTTAGACGCATTATCTATAAAATCCAAATACGGTTAGCACTATTACATTTTAAAAAGCTGTATAAATCAAAGCAAAACTGTTAAAAAAGAGAGTAGAGACAAACAAGATCAGTGCCGGCGCGTCAAAATATGCCGCCTAAGGCGAATACAACTTTTGCCGCCCCCCCCACATATTAAAAAAATTAATAAACCGATGATATATTTTATTTACTTAACAAATAAAAAACAAATGTAATTCTAAACGTCACAACGTGAAATAGGTATATACGAGTGCACGAATAAACGCTGCCTGGCTGCCTGTAATTTGTAAATACCCCCATTACAACTTATGGTATTTGCGCCGAGCGGCTGGGCGACATGCGACATCTTTTATCTAGTAGTAGCTGAAGGTAGAACTAAGAATCGGTGAAAACTCGAACAATATAATAATTTTTAAAAAGTAGAATACCGCACGAAAAATTCGCTGCTACAAAAATATGCCGCCCTAAAAATATGGCGCCGTAAGGCGATCGCCTGTCCGTCCAGGCGCACGTGCCGGCCCTGAACAAGATAATTTTTCATTTTCAAACCAAACTAGCTAGGTAGGTACTAGGTAATCAAGGAAAATGTTTAATAGTGTTGTTTTTTTTTTCAGAATATTGGTGTCAGGCTCTGATGACACTAAAATTATGCTTTGGGATGCTTTCAGACAAAAACGGCTTGATGTTCTGTCTACAAGACATATAGGCAATATATTTTCTGTTAGGGTAAGATTTTTTTATATGCTTACATTTTTTTTGTTCTAACTTAGAGCCGGTCCTGACTTTTTGTACTTATTCCTTATGCTAAAATAAGGTATGCCAAAAATGTGCTTGTCTAATTTGTCCTCAAGAGCATTCGATAGCGGAAATTACCCCTTGCACCATTCATCTCAAATCCTTTCCCCTCGCCTAGTACTTATTCCTTATGCTAAAATAAGGTATGCCAAAAATGTGCTTGTCTAATTTGTCCTCAAGAGCATTCGATAGCGGAAATTACCCCTTGCACCCTTCATCTCAAATCCTTTCCCCTCGCCTATAAAACGGTTCCCGTTCTCCTGACGCTATTTTTAAAGCGTAAGGGTTCAGATAAACGCCAAGTGAAGGACCGAGAATCACTACAGATCCTACAGGCCAAATTTTTGAAAAAAAGTTTTAGATATGTGTAAATTATTACGTAATTTTTTAAAAAGTTGTAAGTTTTTTCAGGAATTTTTTTTCAATTTTTCGCCTGTAAGATTTGTAGTGTGATTCTTGGTCCTTCATTTGGCGTTTACCCGAACCCTTTAGCTTTAAACATAGCGTCGGGAGAGCGGGAACCGTTTTATAGGCGAGGGGAAAGGATTTGAGATGAAGAGTGCAGAGGGTAGCTTCCGCTATCGAATACTCTTAAGGAACTATAATATTTTCTAAGTTACCTGCTATCGGATTTTATTATTAACTTATAAACACGGCCCAATCTATATTCAGGCAGACCAGGCGCGGATCCAGCCCTCAAAAAAGGTTGTGGTCACGGCCACCTGAAAATCGGCCAAGTGCGAGTCGAACTATGGACTCGCTCACGAAACGTCAAACAGTACAAACTACTAGACTAATAGCCAAAATAAAAAGGTCACTCGCGTTCTTATCCGCACGGTTCGTTTTTTTTTTAAATTTATTAAGACATTGCAGATATAACATCAGCCTATCGACCTCAATTAGGGTTGTGGGCATGCCCACCGTGCCCACAACGGTGGATCCGCGCTTGAGGCAGACTTAGTCTTTATAAAGCCGGTAAATATGCGGTTACTTGCCAATACTTTATGATTTCCGACTTCCGAGGAGTGTGTATGAAGACGTGGCATGTAACTCGGCATTACTTGGCAAGTTATTTGTTGTCGTCAAACTGTCCCAACTCAAAGCTACGAGGGCTTGAGAATAGCCGAGCGTGTAGCAGTGCTGTTGTTTACATGGCGTTGCTATGGTTCCCCTATTACAAGTTCCCAGTTCTCGGGTTTTAGCCCGAGAGCTGGTAAAAGTGTCAATTGGATTTTCAATTTATTATTAAAAAAAAAAATAATGAATTGGTGCTAGGCCCAAATAACCTTAGCTGTTGGTGGTCTTTAAAACACAATTCTCAATTTTTTAAAGCTGCGAATCATTGCTTGCCAATTGTTTGCTCACTTAATTGCACAAGTACTCGCTGAGTAATAGCCAAGTCAAGTCAAGTCACTTGGCAAGTACCGCGTAGTGAATTGCTGGCTTAATACTTAGTGTACCTGTGCAATGCTCGGGTATTGGGCTTCAAAGTGTTAAAAGAAATACATAAATAATAATAATAATTAATGAAACTTAAAATAAAACAAAATGCATTGTGGGCAAAAAAAATAATGATAAATTGCGTTCTTTGTAGATTTTGCCTAATACGAATTGTTCCAAACTAGTAACAGGTGCGGGAGACATGTTTGTGACAGTAATGAATGTGGAAAGGAGCAGCACTAGTGGAGACAGTGTTCCAAGTGAACCGTTGTTACACTGCCGATGTCATGCTGGTCGCGTTAAGAGAATTGCTACTGCGCCTGACCAACCCGACATGTTTTGGTCTGCGGGTGAGGATGGATTAATACTGTAAGTGTCATGTAATACAAACTCGCTAATGACGTCAGTTGTGGAGCGGCTATTGGGATCCGTCAAATGGGTGGAGCTTAAAAAACATGGCGCAAAGGGAGGGAAATTTTATATACGGGGTATACTTTTGCGTGTAATTTTGTGATTTTCAAAGTAATAAGAAATATAAGTGCAATTTGCGATTGGGCCGGTACGAATCCTAAACAAAGGAATTTCGTTGAAGGAGAACGGATTCTCAAAGCCGAACATATTATCAAATGTGTGAAAAAAACAAGATAACTGAGTTGTCAAAAGTAGTAATCTTTACGGCATATTGCTTAAAAACATCAAAATTAAGAGAAAATCTCCACGAAATTAATCATCCGTTCAATACTTTTTTAAGGCAGGGTTAGGTGAATAATGTAAACACATAACTGCAACATAATATGTTATATTGTAATAAGTAGGTAAGTTACTAACCTCAAAATATTTGTATACAAAGTTAGTCCTATAAATTTGTCAATCATCAAATGATTTTACTATTGTAGTACAGTATGATAATAAGTACATCTTATTATTAATATAAAATATTTTTTTAATTCATAAATACAGTTTTTACACATTTCATTAGAAAATAATTCGCTGTAAAGTAAGTTTTACAAGGCAATAACTGACAGTGTTTAATGCAATTATATTAGAAAACGTTGCGAATTCCATTTTCGATAAACTTTTTGCTTATTTTACTTGTTTTATATTTGTAATAAACAATCTCACGATAAATTTGCACTGTTAGCATGTAAAATTTTGTGCCACCAGATGTCATATGCTCATTTGACGGATCCCAATAGTCAGGGAAGGCTTGAGAATAGCCGAGAGTGTAGCGGCGCTGTTGTTTACATGGCGTTGCTATGGCTCCTCTATTACAAGTCCCCAGTTCCCGAGTTCTAGCCCGAGAGCTGGTAAAAGTGTCAATTGGATTTTCAATTTATTATTAAAAAAAAAAAAAAAAAAAATAATGAATTGAAAATATGAATTGGTGCTAGGCCCAAATAACCTTAGCTGTTGGTGGTCTTTAAAATACAATACAATAGTCAGGGAAATCATGGAATTGTCTGAATATTATTCAGTCTGGAAAAAATATTTTCTGATTCAACATGCAACGATTTTATCACACGCTGAGCTCTAGCGGATAAGCGCTATACTAGAATAACTGTCTACAACAATGAAAAAAGTCAAAGAAAACTTGCGTTTGTTGGGTACTGGAAAAGTTAAGTTTTTTTTAAATATTTGTGGTCACATCTTTTATATAATTTGTGACACGTCGTTTGCGCCAAAATTACTCAGTGGTGCATCATATTTTTAGCCTGGGAAAAGTCACATGGTAAGATTCAAGTTGAGCACAACTGATTTTTACTTCCCACCTCTACTATGGTAGGGAAGTAATGGATTCAGTCCGAAAACAATATTTCGAGATTTTAACAGATTTTCACGTTTTGAGACCCTAGCAATCGTTTAAGATCATTTTCTGACTGATGTCTGTATGTGTGTTGATGTGTGTATGGTGTGTGTGTGTATGTGGTCAATTTTTCGCCTTCGATATCTTAAGAACGGAACAACATACGGGCATGCCGATTGTTCTATTGTGTTTATCAGCCTTTAACTTAGATCTGATTAGATTTTGAGTCAAATCGGTTCAGTGGATCCTGAGATATTCAAAAAAACGTCCTCAATGTCACGTATTAACATAGGTAAAAAAAAATATAAATGAATTCTAGATGTTATAATATGAAAAAAATGTAAATATTTTTTTTCTCTAAAATGTATAGTTTTCGAGAAAAAAAATATTTTACTAAAAAAAATAAAAATTGTACGTAAATCAAGGCAACCATGATTTTTGCTATATTAAGCTAGCCATCAATAGATCACCAAACAAAAAAGAGGGCCATGCTTTTTTCAAAGAATAAAAATTAAATTGTGTTTTAAAGACCACCAACAGCTAAGGTTATTTGGGCCTAGTCAAAGAATAAAAAAAAATGTGTTTATTTTTTGCAAATATTTACTAGGTGGGAAGTATAGGACTGGTCATCAGTCGAATTTTTTTAAAAAGTATATTCAGTTGTATTTGTTCACATATTATATTGAGTAGAGATGATACAAAATACTAGGAACAGTTATTTTGGAACAGTTTCGAACGAGGAACAGTTGTCAGTTTAATAAAATACCTGTTCCGGGCTGTTCCAATGCTTCGACTGTTTCGAGTAACAGAACGGACATTTTTCTGCATTAAGAAACTGTTGGAATGAATCATATTATCATGTGTAAAAAACTAATCAGTTAAAATAATAATCTGAAGTCATGTAATATTTCTGTTTTTAGTTATTTTTGTTTTCATTTCTTTGTTGATTTTAAATAACGCTTTTTATTTAATGGTAAAATCCATTTTTCGCTATTGATTTTCTTTAAAAGTATATTTTTAATATATTGTCGACAAATTTATTTTGTTTTTTTTAATAATTAGGTACCTTAAATTATTAAACTTGAATAATAGAATTAATTCACGAAAAAATACAAATAATATAAACTTCATAATTTCAAATTTTTATGCGTTGCATGTTACAAGCTATTCTGAGAATGTCAAGGTTCCAACGTTGGAACTTAAAAAGTAACAGGTTTTTGGAACTGTTCCGTAAGTGGAATAGGAACGGAACGGAACTGTTATTAAAAAATAACAGTTTGTACCACCTCTAATATTGAGCATATGCACGTACAGATTGTATCAAATTAAAGCTGTGCATAGGGCGTTCTGTGTGTAAGATAGAGATCGATATAAAGCAATAAGTAAGAACGAGATAAATGATCGCTAATAGGAAGTTTCTGTAGTTACTGACTACTGAAATAAGAAATTATTGATAAAATCACAAAACAAAGATGACGCTATCAGGTTGTGTGGGTTAGTATGGGTCAAGGTTATTAGAGTACAGGTTGCCTCATTCCATCTGACCAATCAGCGTAAGCGCGGGAATGACGTCAGCTAGAATTTAGTTTAAATCAAGTACAAAAATTGTTTAAGATTATGCTTATTTATATTAGGTGCTTCGTGCAGATTTTTTCTTAAAATTGGCAGAAGACAATAAATAGAAGAATAGATGTTAAAAAATAGGATAATTTTTATTTTTATTACAAAATTTAGGTTTTAATATCTATAATATAAACAAACAAAAAATTGAATAATGCTCAAGAAATGGCAGATCTTGTTAATTACCTATTTGTTAAATTTAAGAAACGAATAAAATTAACTAACAAATTGATAAATTAATTATTTTATCTTTTATATTCACAAAATATTAAAAATAACCACAAAACACCATAACACTTAACAGCTATCGCAAAATTGACAACTTATCATATTTTTTTCACTAACAGAAGAATCATGTTTCTATTAGGTATTGAAAAAACATATCACACTACCATGGTTACTGTGATTTTTATTTCCAAAAATTAGCAGCGTCCATCGTCTGATCTTTTCTATTGAAGTGAGCAAGCATGGTATATTCTGAGTGACGTCATCCCCCCACTACTATCTATCGGAATGAGGCAACCTATACTCTACTAACCTTGAGTATGGGTATTATTTATTTACAGTAACTACAGAAACTTACTATTAGCGATCATTTATCTCGTTCTTATTTACTGCTTTATATATCGATCTTTGTCTTACACACAGAGCGCCCTATGCACAGCTTTAATTTGATACAATCTGTATACAAGAGAATATCACGTGGAGGTGGCCAAACATAGAAAGTTATTTTGTCAGTATCATCAAAATAATAATGTTATTAGCTGTTTCAAAACGACGTCACTAAATATCTATAAGCACAGGTGGGATTCAAACCCGCGACAGTCTGATCCAAAGGCCAGCATGTTGAACGTTATACCAAGCTGTCCTCCACAACTGATTTAATAAATTCACATTTAACTTTTTTTTCCCATTTTATTTCATAATCTAAGGCCAGCATGTTGAACATTATACCAAGCTGTCCTCCACAACTGATTTAATAAATTCACATTTAACTTTTTTTTCCCATTTTATTTCATAATCTAGAAATAATAACCATAAATGTCATGTAATTACAGACAGTATGATTTGCGAGAGCCTCATGAATGCGGTAGAAATAGTACAGTGCTGGTTGACTTAACAAGACATATGGGATGGATAGCGGAAGCAAAATGTGCGGCTATAAATCCAACTCGAACTTATCTGATGGCAGTCGGTGCAGACGACGCTTACGCACGACTGTACGATCGACGTATGATGACTACTTCTTCGCTAAGAGTAAGTACCGAGTAACTTTCTAGATCCTTAGAGATTTTTTTTAAATACGTGTGGTCGCCTTTATACAGGGTGGTGACCGTGACTGCTGCACATAGGGATTTAACCCGTAAAATCAAACTTTCGCGATTTCTTGCTTCCCTAACTATTTTAGGAAAAATATCTTCAAATAATAGTTTTAGAACATAAAATTCTGCATCTAAATCATTTAACAAAATTAATTTTGCATACTTTGTAACGGCAGAAATTTGATATGAAAATGTCAAAATTACCTCAAAAACAGATAGCGATAGCCATGGAACTTGAACAAAATGATGACGTTTTAGCTGTCAAAATAATTTCTAATCATTTTGTTCAGGTTCCATGGCTATTGCTATCTGTTTTTGAGGTAATTTTGACATTTCCATATCAAATTTCTGCCGTTACAAAGCATGCAAAATTAATTTTGTTTAATGATTTAGATGCAGAATTTTATGTTCTAAAACTATTATTTGAAGATATTTTTCCTAAAATAATTAGGGAAGTAGGAAATCGCGAAAGTTTGATTTTACGGGTTAAATCCCTATGTGCAGCAGTCATGGTCACCACCCTGTATAAGCATTTAAATGCGTTTTTTTATATCTGTATGTTATGTGTGTTTACAGAGCGATCATGCGATAGAATTAAGAAACACAATTTCTTGTTTATCGCGCATATCTGCGCGTGACCACAGCATACCAGAAAGTAGCGTGCAGTATTTTGCTCCGGGGCATTTGCGTTCAGTGGAAAACATGGGAGGAGGTGTATTTGGTGGACCATACAAAATGGCTGCCACTTATGTATCATTTTCTCCGGATGGCAATGACTTACTAGTAAATTTGGGCGGAGAACATATATATTTGTACGATATAAATAATTTAGAAAAATCATCTGCCAAACTTCAAAAACCTAGCGATAACATAACCGACTTTCGGAATGGATTTTCAATAAAGAAATGTTGTTCCGGATTAAGCGTAAGTACTTCATTACCTACTGTCAAAGTTTTTTAATATATCTGTGCAGTTTTTAATATTGAAAGCGATCTGTAATATTGCAGGATACGGTCCCAACAAATATATTTAAAGACGAAAGAGTGAGACATGTGAATCCATCAGTTAAGCCACAGTGTGCCTGTCAGTATACCACCAAAGCTGATTACTTACTGAAACGCAAATGGTATGTGCAGAAATACATTTCCTTTATTTGAACAGTATTTTCAAACAGTTACAACTAGGATGGAATTTTCTACGGCATTTTTATTTGAGCATCATCCATAATAGAAAATTTATTAATGTTAATATATATTCGAAGTTGCTATAATTAAATAGAGCTATTTGATCCTTGAAAACAGTGTAGAAATTGTCGGAAGTGAGCACTTCCGTGGCACGTAGGATCAATAAAAAGCAATACTGATTAATTCAAAATTTGCATTTAATACTAACGTTTCGGTATTCTTCATACCATCTTCAGAGTCTACAAGAAAATTATAATGTTGATACAATGGTTGTATGTAAACGTATATATATGGTGAAGAACAATTATTTTGTGGATATAAAGTCAAAATTAACAAAAATTGAAATATGTTTTTATCTTACCAAAATGCTGTCAATTTCTTTCAGTATTTTTTTTGATCGATTAATGAATCAACAATGTTAACACCACGTGGTAAGATAAAAACATATTTCAATTTTTGTTAATTTTAACTTTATTTCCACAAAATAATTGTTCTTCACCATATAAATATTCTCACCCACGTTTACATACAACCATTGTATCAACATTATAATTTTCTTGTAGACTCTAAAGATGGTATGAAGAATACCGAAACGTTAGTATTAAATACAAATTTTGAATTAATTAGTATTGCTTTTTATTGATCCTACGTGCCACGGAAGTGCTCACTTCCGACAATTAGGTATTTAAGTTTAAAAAAAATTATTAATTTTTTAATTTTTTCTAATAATTTAACATAAATAATATTGAAAATCGAAAAGAAACATTTTTTTAAAGCTATAGATAAATTACTAAAAATTAATTAAAATGTATAAAAATTTAAAAAATATCACGTGACTTCAAAACGCGCCAGGAATGTTTGTGACGTCGTTATGTTAAAATGTGTCTGCATTTGTTGGTATTTGGGTATATGTATTACACATACTATCAAAAATAATAAATTTTTAACTTGGTAACCATGGATACAAAGACCATAGATAACATAATGACGTCACACGCGTTCGGATTCTTTCGGCGCGTTATCGGAACTGAGTTTAAAAATTAATTTTTATTTAAATATAACTTTTTAATTAGTAAGCAAAAAAATTAAATAAAAACAGTTTTGCTATAAAAGTTGATGTGGTCCTTCCATTTAAGTAAAAAAAAAAAATTCGTTTAAAAACCCAATTTCTACACTGTTAATATATATATATATTTTTTTTTTACTTAACTCGAAATACATACGTTATTTATTTACACAACTGATTTCATATATTATTATTTTAATTTAAAACATTTTTAAATTAAATATACTTGAAAACGCCATTTAAGACGAAATTAAACGTAAAATTAAATAATGTGTGTTTATTCATTTTACTTAATTAAGGGTATGTAGATGAAATCTTTCGTTTTTCATAAATAACTTGAACAAATGATTGAATTTTTGTCTGAAATTTTGCACATGTACGCTTTTTGGTACAAGTTGCGCGGAGAACTCGGATTAGTGAAATTAAAAAAAAAAAATGTTTAATCGTTTTTTACTTTTTTGAGCTTGTGGCGCACTATCTAGAACAAAAATAGACAATTTCTTTTATTAACGTTGTGTCGCCAATTGAAAAGGCGATTTTTAATTTACGAAAAATAATTTTGTATTATTGCATTCCGGTGCAACAGCAACTTGAGTTAATAACGTAGATGGTTAGCGCACTTTGAAATCAAGGGGTTTAGAACTCTGGATAACGTGATGTAACCTCCTAGTTTGACCATGTGAAAGATTTAATTTAGATACCCCCTTAAGAATAAAATGAGTATCTTTAATTTAAAAGTAACAGCTGAGAAACTTTCGTTTTTTAACATTTTATAAGTAAAGAATACATAAATTCTGTATTTACTGAATAACAATATTTAAATCGGATTCGCGCTAACAAAACTTGTATTTCACTTTTAGGTTGGGAGATTATTATGCAGCTGCTCGACATTACCTAAAATCAATATACATGCTAGGCGTTAAAAATAATCACTACGCTCTTGTGGGGCTCGTCTTCGCTTTGATACGACTTAAGTGGACCAAAGCTGCTGAGGCTTGGTTTAGCCTTATTGAATACAAACCTGATACAGCATCACCTGAATTAAAATCTTTAGAAGATATGTTGGAAAAATTGAAAAATGAAGAGAAGTCACCGGCAGGTGAGAAAAACATGATCA
This sequence comes from Mongoloraphidia duomilia, assembly GCA_039654895.1. Classification (NCBI taxonomy): domain Eukaryota; kingdom Metazoa; phylum Arthropoda; class Insecta; order Raphidioptera; family Raphidiidae; genus Mongoloraphidia; species Mongoloraphidia duomilia. Next base: position 65,894,380 of record CM077516.1, read on the forward strand.
TCCAAAAATTATTTCGAATAATCTCTAGTAATTTGGCAGTAGTTCATATTTCCAATTTTTTTTTAAATGAAATTTCCAATAAATTTGATTATGTAATATTATAAAACATGTTCTGTCATTCCTATGGTAATTTCATTGATAAAAAATATTGCTGGATTAATATTAAATATCTGGGTGACCGAGCTTTGCTCGGATGAGTTTAATAAAAATAGTACTTACTGTGAGATATTGATTTTGTATTATTTTCTCAGAATATTATTCCAAAACTATTCACTGTCAGAGTATTTTGACATAAATAATGTAAGTAGTTTGTTTTTTCCAAAGCCTACTCACCATTCGACACTATTTTATAACGTCAAAAAACTGTTTTTTAAAATGATAAAATCAATAGGAAAACGAATTTTTCCAGGGATGAGACCTAGCTAGATCGATTTTTCCCCCCCGAAACCCCTTTTCGGTAAATTTGATCAAAATCGTTAGAGCCGTTTTCGAGAAAAAATTTACATACATATATACAAGATCAGCTCGTTTAATAATATAGGATTTATGCAACTAGTGACTTAAGTGACGGATTATATGACAGTCGCGAATTTGCGATACAAGCCTAAGGTTATATTGCATTTATACCAGAACGAGTGTGTGTTTACCGCGCGAGTCAAAAGCGAGTGCAGTAATCACACTCGTTCTGGTATAAATGCAACATAACCTCAGGAGAGTATTGTAAAATCGCGACTGTCAGATTCGTCACTTTAGACACGCGTTACCTACAATATTTTTTGCAACAACTGCTTCGAAAGTTCAATTTTAAGCAAATAAAAACACAATTTGGATAAATATTTTATTAGTGACATTATAACAAAGTAATCTATAAAGTACTTTTTTACGCACGTGTGTTATAAAGTAAAACAACGGTATTACTTTATAGAACAGAGTGCGTTAACATTTACTTTAAACACTACCATTCGAACGCATCAGAAGCTTCCATAAAGAATCACTTTTCAAACGGTACACAGTAACACAGCCATCTAAAATTGTACTTTTGGTGCAAGTGTTGCAAAAAAAATATTATAGAACAAGGTAATTAGCAAACTGAAAAAGGGAAGGTACACGTTTTGAAAAACGCTTGGATGTATTCTGGTAATGGCTGTTGTCCCTTTTCATTTCTACACTGAACGCTCAACAACAGTTGAAAAAAATAATGTTTGAAAAATTATCGAGTTTTAAATAATATATATTTATCATTCATTAGTTCAAATAGTAACATCTTGGACAGAAATATTTGTTTTGTTTTTTAAAAGCTACCGAAGAAAGCGACGGAAGTGATCATTCAGTTGTCAAAATATCAGCGCAAGAAGAAACTTGGCGCAGTGCTGCTGGTGATTATGATAAGCGTTTTGTAGGCCACTGCAATACCACAACAGATATCAAAGAAGCTGTGTTCTTTGGATCTCAATACATTGCAGCTGGGTCAGACGATGGAGCCTTTTATATTTGGCGCCGCAGTGACAGCACCTTACTCAGGGTCCTTCAAGGAGATTCTTCAATAGTCAACTGTGTACAACCTCATCCATACACGTGTTTAATAGCAACTAGTGGAATCGAACCTGTCGTTAAGTTATGGCATCCTAGACCGGAGGTGAGTTTTGTTGATATTGCTTTATCATAGCCCAGAAGTTTGCGTTGCATTTAGTGATGTGCCGGATATCCGTATTCGTATCCGCGGATATCCGAGGGAAAAGAAAGATTCGTATCCGTATCCGTTAGTTTTTTGGCGGATCTTTTACCTTATCAATTTTCAATTCATAGATAAAATTTTATATATATATAGGTGATTAGGTAATAATGAAAAACAGTTAAATTCCATTCAGATTATTTTTTTATTTTTTAATATCGTGGTCAATAACTTTTTCCCATAACAGATAGTCTCTTTCCAAAGGTCGATGTGCAATATTTAGTATTTACCGCCGCGTACTCTAAGAAAGTTAAGATCCGTATCCGTATTCGCGGATCTTGAGACCAAATATCCGTATTCAGATCCGTATCCGCGGATATACATTTTTAACGATCCGGCACATCACTAGTTGCATTTTAGGCAGTGTTTTTACGCCGATCGATTGTTATCTTTTTCGATAAATCTGGTATGACTAATAAGTAAACCAAGAGTCAGCTGGCGCACCCGTAGTGAGTGTGGGTGTGAGAGGTTGCGAAAGTGGTAAAAAAATTTTTTTTAAGTAATAGTACGCCGGCTGAAACTTGTTTTTATAAATAGTTGACATAATTGTGAGTTGAAAAATAATCGTCAGCTGCATTGTGAAAAGGGGATTGTGCGCCAGCTGGTCACATGAACTTGTAAAAAACACGTAAAATATTGGGATCCGTCAAATGGGTGGAACTTAAAAAACATGGCGCAGAGGAGGGGAAATATCCTATACGGGGTATACTTTTGTATGTAATTTTGTGATTTTCAAAGTGATAAGAAATGATAAAATATATAAGTGCAATTTGTGATTGGGCCGGTACGAATCCTAAACAAAGGAATTTCGTTCAAGGAAACGGATTCTCAAAGCCGAACATAGTATCAAATGTCGGAAATATAACGAGAAAAATACATGAAAAATGAACTGTCAAAAGTAGTAATCCTTACGGCATATTGCTTAAAAACATCAAAATTAAAAGAAAATCTCCACGAAATTAATTATCCGTTCAATGCTCCTTTAAGGCTGTGTTAGGTGAATAATGTAAACCCATAACTGCAACATAATATGTTATATTGTAATAAGTAGGTAAGTTACTAACCTCAAAATATTTGTATACACATAATTAGTCCTAATTTTGTCAATATTCAGAGATTTAACTATTGTAGTACAGTATGATAATGAGTACATCTTATTATTAATATAAAATATTTTTTTAATTCATAAATACAGTTTTTACACATTTCATTAGAAAATAATTCGCTGTAAAGTAAGTTTTACAAGGCAATAACTGACAGTGTTTAAAGCAATTATATTAGAAAACGTCGCGATTTCCATTTTCAATAAACTTTTTGTGTATTTTACTTGTTTTATTTTTGTAATAAACAATTTCACGATAAATTTGCACTGTTAGCATATAAAATTTTCCCTCGTTTTGAGTACAATTTTCTGCCACCAGATGTCATATGCTTATTTGACGGACCCCAATTGCGCATTTCACCTTTTTGCACTGACAGCAGCTGAGACAATTTCGTTACCTAGGATTATGATCATATCGCTATCATAATCCTAGGTAACGTAAATTGTCTCAGCTGCTGTCAGTGCAAAAAAGTGAAATGCGCAATATTTTACGTGTTATTTTACAAGTTCATGCGACCAGCTGACGCACAATCCCCCTTCCATGATGCAGCTGACGATTATTTTTCAACTCACAATGATGTCAACTATTTATAAAAACAAATTTCAACCGGCGTACTATTACTTAAAAAAAAATTTTTTTTACCACTTTCGCAGCCTCCCACACCCAAACCCACCGCTACTTGAGCAGCTGATGGTCGGTTTAGTGATTAGTTGTACGAGATCAACTATCGATATCAAAATCAGCCGGCTTACTATGACTTTTTCATTTGCAACGCAAACTCCCGGATTATCATATTAGATCCTTTGCCTTTCAACACACCCGGACCGGCAATCATTTTGTTACCACAGTTTCGTTGACTAACCACAATCTAGTTTGTTTACTTATAGCTTTGTATTTTTGAAGTGAAACTTCTTTAGGCATGGTAGGTATGAGTGATTGCGATTGGCAGTGTAAAGAAAATACGTCACGGAAGTAGTGGTGGGGGTAAGAAAAAGGAATACACCTGTGGTACTATCGATGTTGTTTTGTGGTGGTACTAATACAGAGGAATTAGTTAACTCGCAAACAGATGGCAGGAAAAAATAACTGAAAAAGCGTTTCCTCCAATAAATTGTCCTAGATAACATGTAGTTAGAAATTTGCAAGAGTACTGGGGACTCATTTTATTTTTTTACAGGATGGCTCAAGAAATAACTACATTGTGCCAGACATAGCTCAAGCAGCTGAAGTAAATCAACAGAGGATGGCAATGGATCCGTTTGACACTATGTTAGTAAATATTGGCTATCAAGTAGACGTTCTTAATCCACATTTCAACCGAGAAATGTCAGTCTGTCGAACCAGCTAGCGGAGCGCTGATTAAATATTATCGTAATGTTTGTTATTTGTTAAAAAGAAACTGACAAACTCGGAAATTGACTATTTTCAAGGATCATAATACGATTTGAAATTATCTTTCAATAGAGCAGCTAAAAAAGAATGCAACAATGCAACTTTTTTAATACTAAAGCCTAATTAAAGATTATAATTGAGAAATACTCTAATGTAAAAATTGTAATTTTCTGTTTTGTTTTGTTTTTCGTAATTGAATTTATAATTTAAAATTGATCTTCGCATTGAAATATAAAGGTGCGGCTTCATGCAGTAGCTCGACGCTCGTTTTGAGCGTCAAATTCAGTCACGTGGTGAAATTTTAAATCTCCCACCACATGAAAAATCGCAACGACAAAATCCACTGGTGCGGCCTCATGCAGTCGCTCGACGCTCGTTTAGAGCGTCAAATTAAGTCACGTGGTGCAATTTTAAATTTTCCGCGACATGAAAAAGTGTAGCGTCAAATTGCAGCTTCAACATGGCTGCTTGCATAAATAAACGTCAAAATAAATAGATATTTATATCATGCTTGTCCCTAACCTCATTTACGCTAATGACCTCAGTTGTCGGGCGTCTATAATTTACAATTCATTCTAACCTCATTTACTAGTATATATAATAATATACAAACAGAAATATAAAATCATTGTAAAGCTGTTATAATAAATAATTACATATTAATATTTTATACCGAAATTTCCTATAAAATACGTTTTGAAGAAAAATCGTAATAGAAAATAATTTCATATTGTTTAATTTATTATACATAGGTTATCAACATAATAGAGCGATGTCTGATATCAATAAATATCTATCAAATGTGGGTTTATTATTATTATTATTTATTACTATTATTAATGAAATTTTCCGGCCATCAAATGAAAAAGCGTAATAAAAACGTTTTTGGATTCATCCATTATTAAAATTCCTAGGAACTCATCGGCTTTTTGAAGCAGCTTCCAAACGTCAGAAGTGTCAGAACTGCACTAGAATCGCGCTGCAAAACTAAACTGTGTTTAGTTTTATCGCTGCGATTTTTCATGTGGTGGGAGATTTAAAATTTCATCACGTGACTGAATTTGTCGCTCGAAACGAGCGTCGAGCGACTGCATGAGGCCGCACCTTAACGGAATTAATTAATTTATTTTTCTCATCATTATTTATAATGATCCTATGAACTTAAATATTCAGTAGCTGTTAATCGTATTTTTGAAATTGACGTGTTAAATGCATGTGAGCCAACATGTTTCTATATATTTTTGTAATTAATGTTATATAAAAGGGTACTTTTTAGTTGGTTTCAGCAGTGAGCATATTCTAAAAAGAAAACACCAAATCTCATTTCAACCATTTCATGTTGGTGCTTTGAACACAGGACTATGATTACATCTATATCGCGATTTTATTTAAATCGAATCGAGGTAGGATTGTTTAAATCGAACTATTTTATAAACTTCTAACTTAACCTCAAAATGATTATTTATTATTAAAGTAAATAAGAGTAGAAGTCCAAAAACGTGTTACTCTCGGCAATGAAAATAAAATTGAATTGCCCTCGATAAACAAAAATATTTGACTACTAGTTTTTTGATACCTTAAAATTTAAAAGCTGAAGCGTTTTGAATTTACATTCAATTCGCATTTACATTAAGCACAGTTCGATCGTAATTTGAACTTAAATTAATCTCTGATATAACTTAATATCGTCTGATTATTAATAGAGATGCGCCGAATATTCGTTTGGTATTCGGTATTCGGCATCTTTTTCACTATTTGTATTCGGCCGAATTATTCGGTTTTGGTGCCAAATATATTCGGTTCAATGTTTTTGTAATAATAAGCACCTTTGTTCGTATTTTTAACGTAATCGTGCGATGTTTTGAAGCAAAGTGATAGCGCGGGTGGCGGGCGGTGAGGTACGGCTTGCTTGTCAACTAGCCAGCAGCGACACGTAGCGTACATGTTAGAACCTGTTTACGCGACAAAACAATGAAATGGTAAACCGAATAATTCGGCCGAATATCCGGTTCGGTAAAGGTTAAACCGAATAGTATTTGGTTATTCGGTGAAACCACTATTCGGCGCATCTCTAATTATTAACCACTTAAGGACCTTGAACAAAGATAAACTTGTCCATAACGTGTGTCCCGGTTTCAACATGGACGAAATAAAGTGTTCTTTTGTAATTTCTCTAAAAAAAATAGTTACACTGGAAGATTTCTCACAGAACAAATCACAGCATAAAATCTCCGTCGACATTTCAACAAACAACCCACCATCAGTCTACTCCATCATCGTCATCTTTTTTACCCACTGCAAACTCGCCATAGCCATCGCCATCAGCAATTAATCATCTTCAGTAACTTCATCTTCTTTTTCATTAACACCGTAGCTTCCATCTTCAAACAGTTCTCATCTTACCAGTACTTTTTTTTTAATAACGCATATAGCACCTGTGCTGCGCGTTTATATAAATAAATTTAAAAAAAATACTGTAGAAAGTATGGTAGAACATATAAATGTATTAGGTGACTCTGACAAATGGCAGGTGAATTATCACTATAATCTTTGGTTTTTCTACAATAAAAAATGAAATATTTTTATCATAAAAGTGGGTCCTTAAATGATTAAAACCAAAAAAACCTATGCACTGTGTCAATAAAGAGCTTTAGCATCTAATACACTTCGGTCAGTGCAATGTAGTTGAGTGTAACACAAAAAAGCTAGTACGATACAATTCTATGTGCTTAATTTTGAGTGGCTATTCAGTATCGACGAAAGTTTGTAAAACAGCGTATTAAAATAATTTGTCAAAAGCTATGTTTTAAAATATATATTGGGTGCAAATATTTGATAACATGTGTTTATATTATAATTTATAAATCAACAGGTACCTACATTCTGATGCCTTTGTTAATTTGACGTAGATTTTTACAGATACATATTATAAGACAATTTATTATCGTATTTTTGGCTTTATTTACAGCTTAAAGATTAATTATTTAGCTGTTTTATATGGTTTTAAATCTTAGTAAATGGCCATACTGTTATCTTTTTATTTATTTTTGAAGAACAGCTGAAATTATTTGGGCAATTCATATTTTGCGTTTTATTTTCAATTTGTTATTTATTAATAAATTGTAAGCCCAATTGATACCTTTACCAGTTTTCGAATTTGAACCTGGGGACTGGGGGCTTGTAATAGAGGAGCAATGGGGACGCCATGTAAACAATGGCGTTACTGCGCGCTCGACTATTCTTAGGCCCCATATAGCCCAGGGAAATTAGTCATTGTACTTTAGAAAAATTAGGGGAAAGCTGAATTGATATTGTGGTTCTAAAGAAAATGTCAAAAGTCCCCATCGATCCGAGTGCCGCTTAAAATTTTAGGGGGGGTTAAAGGTCACGAAAAACGGTTTTTTGCGTATTTCTCAGTTCCGTTCGATTTTTAGTAAAACATTGTTATTATCAATCTTGTAGACTGTAGAGAATAAAATTCTCTACAACTTTTGTATAAACTTTTTTTCTCTACGGTTCCTAGTTTTATTTATTTAAGTACTCGCGGCTTCCTCCCCCTCGATTCGTACATAACGGAATTATACTGCTTCCTGATGACCTAACATAATGATTTTTATCTTTAATTTTAAGTTGGACTTTAAGCTAATGATTAATAATAGTTTTATCGAAATTAATCCACTAGTTCTCTAGTTATAAGCTGGACCTTTGGCCCCCTCCCCTAACATTTTTAGCGGCACCAAAATTCATCTTTCCCCTAATTTTTCCGAAGTTGGGATTTCTTTTTGTCTAATTTCCCTGGGCTAATAGGCCTGCAATTCAAACGTGTTTTCTGACAGAACCAGCTAGCGCGAGTTAACTCGTTCTTTCGCTAAATTATCATAAGTACATCAGGTCAGGATACTCTGAACCAAAATTACTGTGGCGAAACTACAAAAAAGAACCCTAGGGCCTAGGATGAAAACATTTGTTAAAAATATGTTTTTTCAACTTTCACTCCAATCGGTACATGAACAATTTTGCAGAATATAAAATTGTTGAATTTGCAATTTTGCCTTACCTAACATGGTTCTCAAACCGATTAGAGTGATAGCTGGAAAAACACATGTTTAACGAATTTTTAATTTTAACCTTAAGGACGCCATTTGGGTAAGTTCCGCTACAGTAATTTTGGATAATATCCTGACCTGGATATACTTTCGATAATTTTGCGAGAGAACGCGCTTGCCGATTCTGTCAAAAAAAAAAAAACACTTTCAGTAATTTGACTCATGTACTGAATACACCTGTACATAATATTATATTATTATCAAATTAGCTATAAATAAACTATTAGCAAAATGTAGAGGTTTTTAACGCAAAATGTTCTGGTAGTTTTTTGCTTAATGTTGTTCAAATAGAACTGCAACAAAATGAATGATTAAAAATTTTATATATGACAAAAAGAAAAAAATAATTTGCTAATTGCTCTGAGAAGAGTGAAGTACGAAACGAAAAATTTATGGGTATTAAAAATAGTTTCTTTAATTTGTATGCATTTTCATAGATAGTCTATTTGTTAATAAATATTTAAAAAAAAAGAAAAAAATTGATATGTAAAAAGTTCATGAAATTATTTAATTACTTAAATACATTAATATATTATTTATAAATTTTCATGTATGTTTTATTTCTAACCCAATATCCACGCGAAAACTATTCACGCATTTGTATCCATACTACAGTGGACCTATCTTTGGAAAAAATTGTGTAGTTTTCGAAATTTTTCAGAAAACGAATTTCGAAATCTGATTTAAACATCTTTAAAAATCACTCAATGGACTTATCTCTCAAAATAAGAGCGAGAGATCATTATTGCTTGTTCTGCAATAAAAAGAGAAAAAATATGGTTGCGCACGCATACCGTGTCGTGTCACCTAGCCAGCAGCAGTCAGTGACAACCGATATAGGTGCGTTCCACTTGGCGATCGCAACGCCTACAACGACCAAACGTAAAAACTCGGGTCGCAGTGCCAAACCCTGCCGACAATATAGTGTATTTGCAAATACAGGCCTTGTGGCTTTAATACGTGAACTTAAGTTTGTTTTTGGACAAAATAAAAAATTTAACCCCTTAATACATCCCTTAAAATAATATTTTTTTCTTAATTTCAATATTATTATCAATGCAACCTCTGTACCACATTAAATACACCCTTTCATAAGTAAATCCGTATCAACAAACCAGTGTTTTCATAAAATTTGAAAGTCCGGTCCTGTCGGGCCGATTTTATTAAAATTTTAGCAGCACGTTTTAATCTTTACTAAAGAGTTAAATTTCAATTTTGAAACGATTCTGACAAATTTTTCGGTATTTTTGGGCCCAAAAACCTTTTGGAACCCCTAAATACAACCCTGAAAATGGTCCGATCGGGCCCATTTTAAATAGGCTTCTTGCGGTGATGGGTTCCAATGTGTGTACCAAATTTCGTTTCAATCGATTAAGTCTGTCGAGAGTTATCGTGTACACACATATATATATAAATATATATATAAATATATATATATATATATATATATATATATATAAATATATACATACATATATATATAAACATTTCCAAAAATGGTGCCAAATTGTTCAGGAGGCTATGAAACGTCGAGAAATTTTGGTCCGACCCCTAGGTCCCGCCATCCGACCGACGCCAATAGTGTATGTGCCATATTATGGCAAATACACTAATAAGCGCGGCCATAAGGCGTGAGCGTAGTGGGCGCAATGGTCGCCAAGTGGACCGCACCAATAGACAGACTATTGCCTGGTTACCAGATCATCTGTGAACACGGCAGGGCCGTAGCTAGGGGGGGCATTAAGGGGCAATGCCCTACCTTAAAACATCCAGTGCCCTACTTTAAGGAATTATAAACAAGCCGCAAATACTGTCACAACAGAATGACAGACTTGATCTATCTGGCATTTGGAAAAACAAGATTAAATTCATGATTTATATCTTGTGAGGATTCATTCTTTTCCAATTATTGTTTAAGATTAAATTCGTTGGACTAAATTAAGTTCTTCGGAAATTTGATAACATGGCAAGTTTTGTATTTTTTTTTTTTTTTTTTGAATAAATTGTCATTTACCGTTTTCTTGCTTTTGTAATTTGATATCACCAGATGAGGTGGGCAATCCAATTAAAAAATTGTAGTTTTTTGCTTCAGCCCTACTTTAAACTTTCAGTGCCCTATCTTGAATTCAGCTCTAGCTACGGCCCTGGAACACGGTAATCCAAGTAAAAAAGATACGTGGATTAATAAAATCATATATCATTGTTTTGCCTTTTGAGTTAGAAATTGGAAACTTTGGGGGTTAGATAATCGATAGGGAGACACAACTTGACAGATATGTTATCAAAATAACAGAACATGATCCCAGTAAAAACGTGCCGGTTTTCGAGCGATTTAAAAATTTTAAAAACGCTTGTACCCAGTAATTAAATTGAGTAAGATTCGAATAGTTGGTAATTACTCAAAAATGAAACCCTGTTTAATTAAAATAGCAATATCTTTTTTTTCCAAAAAAATATTGTTTTTGAGACAGGGCACATGCGTTAAAAATAAATATCTCGAAAACAGTGATGTTTTTACTGGAGTCATGTTTTGTTATTTTGATAGCACATCACCGGTTAAAGTTTTATGGTAGGTTCTATAAATTTTTGAGCAAGACCTAATTGTAATACGAACACCGCGGTGTCATGGCGAGCGCATCAAAAACCTAACAAATTTTGCGAAATTTTTTGAGTAATATGAGCGATAATATTAATGGGTATACTGTTAGAAGTTTTTATCCCATTATCCTTCCGTCCATATTATCCTGTGTAGGATTCTGTACCAGCCAAGAAACGAAACCCTCCAGCTAACTCGTAAACGCTTAAGCCTATAGAAACTTGAAATTTGGTATACAGATGAATAATTTAATTAAAACGAAACATGCAAAATCGCAGATTCGAATAATTAAAAATAAAACATAAGAGATTTTCCTACATCCATTTTTACGTACCACGTGAGCAAATGGATCTAGGAAGATCTATATTCTATTTTTAAATTACCTATTCACCTGTACATAGCTAGTTTCTTTTTGTTTCTTCCTATCTTTCGAAAGCAAGAAAGTTATACAATCAGCTTCAGTCATAAACTTCTTCAGAACGCCAAGACGAGCTTGTGTAAAAGACTTGCAAGTTGCATTATCTAAAAAAGCTACAACATCCATTAAGCTGTAAAGCATGCTTCTGCAAGCACGCTTGAGAGTGTATGGGCCTATTCCCGTTCCAGAACTGTCTAAATTTTTAAATTGATCTAGTGATGTAACGATTACTGCCCTGTTTGCGTAACAACCAACATTATTTTGCTTTAACCATGCGAAGAGCCGCAAAAGACGGCAGTAGTAATTTAGCTAGTACTATTAAGTGATACAATTTTTACAAGTTTTTTGTGTTTTGTTTTTTGACTGCGGAGGGAAATGTTTTCGTCAGACTTGTGTCAGTTTTGTGAAATGTGTATGTGTTTTTGGCGTCCGCGTCGTAGCTCCAAAACGGCTGAATCGATTTGCATTAAGGTAGCAAACTAATCGCCTCGTTCCCGTGAGTGATATAGTGATCATATGATTGGTTATAAGTATATAAAAAAAACAATAATATGGCTAACGATAGACCCCATTTTGTCCAAAAATTGCAATGAGTAACAAAACAATTATATAACGGAAACAAAATTAAACAATGTAAAGTAAGTACTTACCTATTTTGTTAATAAATAAATATTACCGTTTTAGAGATATTTTAAACTTTTTAATGAATAAAAATAACTTTTAAAAGAATCTAAAAAGCGTAAATTAAAATATAAATTATTATTAAAAAAAACACTCGAAAAAAGTCGACTACGGCTAATACAAAAGTACAAAACAAGCTAGGTAGTCGGGTAAAAATATAATATCAAAGTTTTAAATATGCGTATACGGTATAGTGAAATGAAAACCCCGATTACTGTCAAATTGGAAGCTTGTTTTGTACTTCTGCGTTAACTGTAATTAGTGCAGGCGCCAAGAGACATTCTGTATTAAAAACCCGGTGGACTCATTCTAATCATTTTAACGTTTAACATGGTTTAACTGAGACCCCAAGGCGAAGAAAAATGCAAGTTGCCGCATCTCAAAGCTGGTCCTTTATTTTTCCCCACTTTCTCACCTTAGTTTTGAGGAAGTTGATGTAGCAGAAACTTTAATACATAACGTAGGAACTTATTATACGAAAGAATTTTTCGAGATTCCACCCCTAAGGGCATGAAAAGGACTATAGGTATGTGTTTTTACAGATTTATTCATTCTGTCCATACTATTGGTTTTCGAAATATGAAATTTGAAGGATACATTCCTTTTATAACGTATAGGCAACCCACTGGAAAAGGATTTTTCAAAATTCCACCCTTAAGACGGTGAAAGGGCTTAAATGTGTTTTTTACAGATTAAATAATTCTGTCCATACTATTGGCCTCTGAAACATGAAATTTGGAGGATACGTTCCTTTTTCTAACATATGTACCCAGTAACAAAGGGGTTTTCAAAATTCCACTTCTAGGGGGGTGAAAAGAGGTAATAGAGATTTAATTTAACCCCCTTAGGAGTGGAATTTTGACAAATCTTTCCTAATGGGTCAAGGGCGTCGCCAAGGGGTAGCAGAGCAGGGCAGATGCTTCCCCTAGAGGGCAGAGCTTTAAAAATTTTGATCGCAACCTAGAAGATTTTAACAATAAAGTAGTCGAAAAATTCACAAGAAACCCTAGAAGATTATGTTTTAATTAAGATTCTTGTAGTAAACGATAAAACTTTACAAATTGTATTTATTTTACCTACAATTCATATCCTCTAGAGTCTAGATCTATCATCTTGCCCCTGTCTGGTCCATTGGCTGGCGACGCCCTTGTAGTGGGTGCCTACGTTATAAAAGGAATGTATCCTCCAAATTTTATTTCAAAGACCAATAGTATGAACATAGCGATGGGTTTTTGACAAAATATCGTAAGCGGGCAAAACTACTAAAAATGGGGTTTTGTTCTCAAATTAATGCTTGCAATAAACTACACGTGATTCAACACTTTTGCCAATTTCAATAGGAAGTGGTCGAATTCCGCATCGTAAAATCATGTCGGTTACGATTTTGGTTCTGTCATTTACGATAAACTTTTACTCTCACTTCACAAAACAACACACAAAAACTGTATTGTTAATTTGTTCGATTGTTAATATTAATGTTGGAGCCGATTACGGATGTATGTCGTTATATTTAACGAGTCATTTGAGTCGCTATGTCTATGGTATAAGCATAGATATAGACGACAAAATATCCTATGTGAAACTTAGCGGCAGATTATGTCTGTAATTGTTTTGACAAAGTATCGTATGCAGCAATATATATATATAGCGAAATTGTTAGATTTGAGTCAATTTCTATCATTTGAGCGATTTTTAGGTAAAAGAAATAGTGGCTTAAAAATTTTCATAGTTCGGTATTTGAAAATAAAATTGCTATAAGAAAAAGCCTCTTCCTATAAAATAGAAATAATTCTTTTTATTAAATTTACCTATTTAATCTGTAAAAACACATTCACCCCTTTTCATCTTCTTAGAGATGGAATTTTGAAGTTTTCCACACTAATGTTTATTTTATATGTCAAGTGCTAATGTCGATTGGGTTGATTTTCTGTAAAAACCGTTTTTATCAAAAGTGTGAGGGGGATGAAAAACAAATGACCATTAATTTAGTCTGGCAACCTATACAATATCAACAATCAGAATGAATCCAAACGGTTTTGGAACGGAATGTTTCTTGGCGCTCGGTCTAAATCTGTCTACAAATTTTGTTTTGCGGCTCCCAGAGCGCCGCCATTGTATTCTATCTATATCTTTTGTAATTTATGTAATTTAAGCAACCACGCGTGACTAGCCTTTCCAAAATTTTTGCTCTGATAGTATAGTTAAAATCCGCTAGTTTTCTACGAATTGTAAGTATGTAGATATATAATAATATAAATAGTTTTCATTCGGAGGTCCGTCTAAAATAAATTTTCTAAAACCGCGCCTGCTTTTAAGGTAATGTTTGAGTAGGTTTTATCTATTTTAAACTTAATTTATAAACAAAATAAAAGTTTACCTTGATCTGTTGGAAAGGTTATCGGATATGGCCTTGCATGAAGAATCATCTTGATATGAAGGAAACCGTGGAAAAACTTAGTTTAAATGGCTATTGGCTGGTACAGAAATTACCATTTCAACTATTCGTTACTTCAAATCGTAAAAAAATTAAATGTCTCTACGTTCTATCCGTTAGGTAAAACATAAGAGAAAAAGAAATATGTGTAAATGGCCACTGGCCTTGCAACTCCGAAGTAAAAATACATTCCCGGAATTTCGGTATCAAGTTTTCACGATCCCGGAAATTTGGAATCAAGTTTTCACGATTCTGGGAATTCCGAAATAATAAATAAAATATATGAGCACTGTGGTTGGAATAAAAAAAATTAAAGATAGTTACTTCTTACCACAACAGTTTTATTAATGGATGTACATTTCGAAAGCTATGCTTTCATCTTCAGCAAACACTATACATCATATATGTATAGTGTTATACATCATACATGCGTATAGTGTTATACATCATATATGTCGAGATATATGTATAGTGTTTGCTGAAGATGAAAGCATAGCTTTCGAAATTTACATCCATGAATAAAACTGTGTAAAATTGCGAGAAAACTGGGTTAAATTAAGTAAAACATGTTTCTCCACTAAAATATGGCTCCGTGGACTGAATTAGTATGAATATTCTTTTACTAGACTATGTTCTTAGTAGTCTTAAAAAAATAATTAAGCAAATTATGTTTTTTTAAATAAATCCAACGCAATCAAGCACAGATTAATATATTTACACTAAAAATACGCATTTTGAAAAATATCACGTGAGATTAGGGGAGGGGGTCGAGCAAAATCTCACGACATCTCACCAAGGGCGTTGAGTGAAAGAAATCCTATAGTCACTGCCAAGGGGGAGGGGAGGTCGAAAAATCGCCAAAATCACCTCACGTAATTAATGGATGCCCCCTTAATTATTACGTTCGTTTAGGTGTGTATGTGTGTTTGTCAAACGACATCAGGATGGGGTATTCGACCTATCAGAATGGACACTGACTGCAAGACCTAGTCGCTTGTGTGCGGACTAGGCCATAAGATCCGCAAAACAGATACGAAAAAAAACACTAAAAGCGTGCATGTGTTGAATAAAGTTCTTTATTTTATCCCGCTCACTCAATAATTATGGCACATTGTTCATAGAGAATGCGCTGTCTTAGAAAGTTTTTGGCCCAAACTTCAAGTGATCCGAGTTTGAATCTGTAAAAGCTCCCGAGTCTAATGGTGGTTCTATATTATTGAATGATCAAACTGTGCTATTGGTTTGACACTGAGTCTGAATAGAAACTTACCTCAAGAGGCAGCCACTATTGCCTATATCCTACTGAGCGACATGTTTTCCGTCCTGCTGCTGAGTGCAGAGTCTTATTCACTATGTCTGTACTTCAATACGTACTGTGGATAATTTAAATTACCCGTAGGCTGTATCGTAGGTACGTAGGTAGGTTTTGTTCAGCTGATTACTTATACAGAAATGTAAATGCAGCATATTTTATTTTACTAGCGGTTCCGTCCGACTTCGTCTGGGTGCTAAGAATTTGATTTATTATCACTTCACCCCCCGCGAGAAATTCTTCCCCTTCGAGACGAAACCACCAGCCCGGTGGTGTTTATAATATAAGTAGGATTCCGCCAATACACTAAAATGCAAAAGAATAATTTATTTCACAGTTACGTTTTGTTGCTATCCCACAGGAAATATCCCCCCGCGAGAAATTTATCAAAATAAAATATAGCCTATATCACTCAGGTATACTGTAGCTTTATATTAGTGAAAGAACTTTTAGAACCGTTTTAGCGTTTCAGACTTCAGTATAGTCCCAGAAATTACCCCCTACATACAAACTACAAACAAATTTTACCTGGTGAGCTAATACCGTGATAGACTTTAATACATACAGTTGATCGTCCAGCTGATTTTTATTTATTTATTCGTAAATACTAATGTTGTGTTTCAGTATCTGTGTAACTAATATTATAATATAATATACAACATAATAATATGGTAATAACATTGGCATTGATCTCAAAGGAGCAGTGGCGTAGACTATGCTGTGGGGCGTGGGTAGACTTTCATGGGCCCGTCCCGCTGAATTAAAATTCACGTCTCTGATATATCCCAGCCATTCTTATTTGGCTAAGATACAGTTTAGCATACATGATAAGGATTAGGAAGAAGGAATTTTATGTGAGTTTAAAAAATTAAAGTTTATTTCAAACAGTAACTTTCGGCGTCTGACGTTAAGTTTTGAGGGTGTTATAAATGGGTTTTTATCGAACATTAATTGTGGCTTCCAGGTATAAAAAGCCATTCACAAAAAAAATTTAGATGCAACGAAATCATTAATCAAAGATTAGATTTCCAAATTGAATTTTGGAAATAATGAATTAGTCATACATTCTTAACATAAAACTGGATTTATAGGGTGTATACTTTCATCAAATAGTGCATTATCATTATTTTCCGAAGTTGTCATAACAAATGAATATTTACAATAAGTACACATAAGTATAACATAAGTAAAATAAGTGGACCGACTTCGGGAATGAGCTCCCCATACCTAAACTTAAATTAAGGTGTTGATATTTTTGCCTCGTTAATCATTATTTCACAAAGTATTAATCCAATTCGTTTGAAATTTCCACAAGTTGTTGGGAGATCATTTTGAGTAAAAAATCTCGTGTTAACATATAAGATTCATACATATTACATATTATTCAGTGGTAAATGTCAAATGTCTGAATAGCTATGAACATGGCAAAAGGAGTAATTTTGTTTATTATTGTTTAAGTACTAAATAATATCCAGTCAATGGCCTGATCTGCGGCTGTTTTTCCATTGAATTTTTCTATTTTTGAACAAGTGACGCCTATGTCACGGAATCGACATTCAACTCTTCATATACTGGTTCTATAGTGAAACAACTGACTGTAGCCTTGAACTTCATGTGTTATTTTCTATTTCTTCAGTATAAATAAATACTCCACTCACTGACATTTCCAAATATGACACATTTAACGTGTAATGAAGTAGTTTTGTATTGCACATTATAATTACTTAAAGTCTATAGTATCATTATTACAATATTTTAAACTGACATTTCAAATTTAAATCTAATGAATTGACGAATGCTGCGTCTTTTGTTGACTATTTAATGTTATGTTGTCAAAGGCCATTGGATTATTATTTTATCTACAATAGTATGTTCGCTTACCTTTCTACCTTGTATAATACAAATCAAATACAGTCACTTTATCATTGTGTCATTTACTCCTTAAAAAGTGTAAATGTCTATTTTTGGCGGCGGAAGGGAGGCCTGGGGGACTAATCTCCCCAAGAAGTTTCAAGCCCCCTCCCCAAAATCGTAAACTAGCTTGTTTAATACTCTTTAGTCTTTACAATGTAAACATTCATAAGTGATTATGGGGCAGACGCGGACTGGCCAGGCAACCCCGGAGTTGGAGACCCAAAAAATAACAAATTACTCAAGTCTCTCCTTCGACCCCTACAAATGTTAGCGTCCCAGAAAAAATATAGCCAGTCCGCGCCTGCCATGGGGCATGCGTCTCCCCCACCAAGTCGTTCCGCGTCCAATGACTATATAGGTACCTTAAAATTTAAATACTTGTGTTAAAAAAACCGTGACAATAGTAATTGTTGTATTTTAAAAGTCAGTCAATTAACTGGGATGAAGTGGACTCTGTTAGTTGGCGATCAGCGTCTGTAATTTACAATCATTAAATATGCGAAAGTATTCGGCGTATCTAAAAGACAGAAAAGAATCACCAAAAATTCAACATACACGATTTTTCCTTGTGGCTATACAGACATCGTAATTAATGAACAAAATATAGGACGCCAATGACCTCTGTTGTCGAGCGTCTATAATTTACAATTATTCATTCATTCAACAAAATATAGTAACAGATAGATAGGTAGATCATTTTAGATTTCCACTGCGAAATAATAATAATAATAATAATTGCCTTTATTAGGGCGGAGTTCAGCTATGCTGCTCTTCCAAATAATTCGCAGTTAGCTCAATTTTTGTATACATCTTAGTTATGCTGAGAATATATTGAAAAAAACTTTATTAATCCTTATTTATAGGGTGGGGCAGATGTTACTCTGAGGTGGACCAGGTCCACCTAGCCCCCCTTTAGTTATGCCCATGTGTTAATGATGTCCTTCATCGCGGCCGGTCAGCAACGATCAGTGCAGGAATATGGACTCCAAGAATATTCGTGCTCGAATACAATCGTTATCAGCGATATGTCGGAACTCCTCAACCGTTGGCGCCTTTGGCACCAAGCCAACGGTGGTGGAGTTACCAGATATAACTGTAACATCATCCTTGTAAAAGCTCTTCAACGGAAAGGTTGTATAGACATCTGTAACAAAACAAATACTATTGTCTATTAGTGCTATATAATAACTATTTAAATGTTATTTTTCAAAGCATTCAACTGCTAGGGTTTTTTAATATTAAAATTATCAGTTCTCAGATTAGAATCTTACTGGGGGTTTGTAACATATTAGTATGGACAGAGGACACGCATAACGGTATTTCTGTAAACTCGGCTATTTCTCATACTAAATTAGTACTTATTACTTATTAACAGTTATTTTTTGCTCTGTTAACGGTTTACTGTTTATTTATTTATTAACACTTTGAAAAAAATATCCACTAATTATTAGTGCAATATGTAAAAAGGGTCATTCACGTTGAAACGGACGGACGGACTGTCAATCGAACCGTAGCAACGATAATTCCATTTAACACACAGACGTTGCGACTCGTTCGAACGGACCATCCGCCAGAAATGGAGTCGTTAGATGACTTTAGTGAGAAGTGGTGTGCTCTTATACTTTCCAATATGAATAAAAAGACAAAAGCTGCTCTTGTTATAGCATTACTGGAGTGCATATAAATGAAAGAAAAAAGAAATCCAAGTGGTCAAAACGGTTGCTTAGTTTCATATAAAGATAAAAACTCCTTAATAAATGTTTTCTCTGTTTTTTCTTCCATCTCGTAATCCACAACACACCCCTGTAAACGCTTGATATTCATTCACAGATTGGGCTCAATGCCTCGGTCGCACGGATCATCGCAAACAGCGACATACACGTTACGACTGTCGCGGTCGTGTCGCAAGGTTCGAAGACAGTTCCAACGGACCGGCGACATGACCTTGGTCATACGGTCCGATTTGCGACCAAACCATTAACGATCGAACCTGTCGCATACGACCTAAGTTCGTGAGACGATCTGTGCATGTGTGTTTTACCCGACTACGAAAAAAGGAGGGTTATGATTTTAACAGTCTATGTCTGTATGTATATATTATATTGTATGTATGTTAGTTTGTTACCTGGTAGGGCGAAATCTAGTGGACCCATTTTCATAATCGAGGTGTCATTCGATTTGTCTTAATCATAATAGTGTTATAGGTTATAAAATATTTTAATAAATTCAAAATGGCGGCCGTGACAAGGCAAGTACAACGATAAATACAAAAAATAGTACCTAAAATAATAAAAAAAAATTTTCACAAAAACTTTCCCCCCTAATATAAATTGCCTAGGTATCTACCAAGATTTTAACACAAGATTTAATTCAACCATCGTCTTAGAAATGTCCCGAAAATCTTGGTTTTTGATCTGGTAACCCTAGCTCGTAGGTGGTTGGGGGCATCGCAACGATTCGACACCTTGTCAAGTTGTATCCAACCCCTCTAAGTCTTTAATTTCTAACTCAAAAGGCAAAACAATTAAAATGCGTGGAAAATTCGCATGGACAGCCGATATATAAAAATAAATGCTTATTTAAATTATTTTAACTTCGGGTCTGTTTTTGAAATGGAAAAAAAACTGAGATAGACAACACATAGGTACAAATTGGTGTGGACAGACTTCGTTTGTAATTCACAAACATAAAATTAAAAAACTCGGGTCGCAGTGCCAAAACCCTGCCGACAATATAGTGTATTTGCTAATTGGCATTGTGGCTTTATTATGTGAACTTAAGTTTGTTTTTGGACAAAATAAAAAATTTAACCCCTTAATACATCCCTTAAAATAATATTTTTTTTCTTAATTTCAAAATTTTTATCAATGCAACCTCGGTACCAAATTAAATACACCCTTCAGTAAGTAAAGCACTATCCGTGAACTAGTGTTTTCATAAAATTTGTAACTCCGGTCCTGTCGGGCCGATTTTATTAAAATTTTAGCAGAACATTTTAATCGTTACTAAAGGGTTAAATTTTAATTTTGAAACGATTCTGAGAATTTTTTCGGCATTTTTGGGCCCAAAAACATTTTTCAACCCCTAAAAACCACCCTTAAAATAGTCCGATTTGGCCCATTTTAAATAGGCTTCGTGCGGTGATGGATTTTAACGTGCCTACCAAATTTCGTCAAAATCAATTAACTCTTTCGAAAGTTATAGCCCGCACACATATATATATATATAAATATATAAATATATATATACATATATAAACAGACATTTCCAAAAATGGTGCCAAAGTGTTCAGGAGGCTATGAAACGTCGAGAAATTTTGGTCCGACCCCTAGGTCCCGCCATCCGACCGACGCCAATAGTGTATGTGCCATATGGCAAATACACTAATAATGACCTAAAATCAATCATATATGATATCCTGACAGACTTTCAATTTCTTTACTATGCGCCATTTTTTATTTACAAGTTTTATAGTTCATGTTGTCAGATAAAAGATAATTTTTATGACTTATATGAATTAGTCCTAAATGTCATGTCGAGTTTATATTGTACTTATTATATACAAATTATAAAGTCAATCTTCCGATTAAGAACCGTGTGTGTAAATAATTAGTGTAAAAAGTTCATGGCTACCGGAAACCAGTCAAGAACAAGTTTATAAAACTTTTTTTGTAACGATTTTCTTCATTTGTTTATTTTGTAACTAACGGCCCTGTCCGGCTTCGCCCGGGTGCTAAGAAAGCCCGGGTGCAATACACTATTCACTTGCTTCGCTCGTTCGCTTGAATATTATGATTACATTACTCACTCGCTTCGTTCGTTCGCTATATATATAAACCTTCCGTGAAAAATTATCTAACTGATAGTGAAAACCGCATCAAAATCCGTTGCGTGGTTTAGGAGCAGTTAGCGGTTATACAGACAGACAGACAGACGCGGAAAGCGACTTCATTTTATACTATGTAGAGAAGATTACAAATTATTAGATATCTATACTAATATTATAAAGAGAGATTTGTATTTTTGTGTGTGTGTATGTTTGTAATGAATAAACTCAAAAACTACTGTGCCGATTTCAAAAACCTATAGAAAGCTACATTATCAGCGAGTAACATGGGATGTATTTTATTTTCAAAAAAATTAGAGGGGGTGGGGGTAATACATCATAAATTCTATCTCTGCAACTACTAAACCGATTCTAAAAATTCTTTCACTAATAGAAAGCTACGCAGGGGGAGAGATTCTCGCGAGGGGGTACTCGCGGGGGGGGGGGGTAATAAATCATAAATTCTTATCTCTGGAACTACTAAACAGATTCTAAACATTCTTTCACTAATAGAAAGTTACGCAGGGGAAGAGATTCTCGCGGGGGGATAACAAATTAACAATATACTAAATATACGTGAGCGGAGCAATGGGTGACCGCTATGAAATCATAATTACATACCACCCGGGCGAATCCGGGACGGGCCGCTAGTCACTAATATATTTATAGCGTTGAGTGACGGAATTCAGTCAACGAATATAGTCTAAAAGCCATTGGCCCATTGCACTTTTTTAGGCAGGTATTTTCAAAAACACATTTTTGATGTTTAAAATGATGGCTTTGACTACTTGCGCTTGCGCAAATCTTAAAAGATTCTAACGTTGTCATTTTACTTATATATTTTGTCAAAAAATGTAGGCCCGACAATCTTATTAACGACTCTTTGTCATCTGTAGCAAGTGACAGCTTTCAAAACGTTAAACAATTTTTGGTGCTAAAATAACCACAGGCGGCCTGGCAGGTCTTCGATACCTTTATCAAGGAAGGTAGAAATACCATTCTACGAAGTTTCAGCTTTTATCAAATGCCTGCCCAAAAAATTTAGTGGCTCTTATTCGTTAAACAATACAAAGACATTGCTCTATGCCGTGGGTTCGAATCTGCGCTCATGGATGTTTTGTGAAGTTATTTAGTGTAGGTAGTTGAAAGACGCTAATGACCTGAGATGTCGACGCGTCTATAATCTACAATAAATAAATAAATAAATAAATAAATAAATAAAGACATTGCTCTATAGTCTATATTATCGCTATATTTGCACGCCAAAATTTCGCTCATGTAAGTAATAATAATAAATAAATTTATTTCGATATATGTACAAAGAAAAAATACATTTATGAAATTAATCCACCCAACTTGGCGGAGCCAGTGCTAGGGTGGATAATATATTGGTTAATTTTCACGAAATTTGCTAAGTTGTAACTTTTAAAACATTTTTGATTTGATTCGAGTTCATAATAAGTCCTAAAATTGTAATTGAAAATCTCGAGCAGCATAGTTGTCTGCAGTTATTAGGTTATACCTAATGTTCAGTGGCGGCTCCTCTATGAGAGCTGCGGAGCTGCCGCACTGCCAGAATATAACGCACAATTCAAAAAAAATATTATATAAATCTGCATAATATGTTTTAATTTCATAATCACATAGCATTATTATGAATGACGGCATGCCGCAGGCCTATATTCTATAAACAGTCCTGCAGGAGGTGCTGCAGTTTGTGTTGCACCTAAATCCGATGTGTTAAAAAGAGATGACTTAGAAAAATGAGACAGATTTATACGCGTAAAAGCCAGAACGGGTGCACAGAACCTAGTACAGTATTACTTTTCTTAGTTATAATACCGTATTATATAGCAATGCAATAAGGTGTCTTCGTGGTGTAGCGGTAACGTAGTGGCTCTATAAGCAATAGGTCTCGGGTTCAAATCTCAATACAAACATACATTATTATTTTTTTTTAATAAATAATTAGATAAATATCATAAATAAATATATTTAATAAATTAATAAATTAATAATTTATTAAATTAAATTAATTTATTTAATATCTTTATTTTATTATTTTATCGTCTTTTTTACAAACGTTTAGTACTGGCACGCGGGATAAAATGTTCGGAGTTATTTTTGTTTTGTTATCTAAAAGAAGTATAACTTCTGACGTGCGTACATAGTACACACACACTCTTTTTTTTAATACAATAAAAAATATTGCTAAAAAAATCACTTTATTTACGATTTTAGCGCTAGCGAAATCATTGTATAATGTATAGACAAATTATTCAGATCAAAAAATACACTTAAAAATTGCATCAAATGTATTTTTGAATTTTTTTTTTCGAGGTTGCATCATTAGGGGGGGGGGGCTACTCCAATCTCCGGGTTGACTCTGCAGAACACCCATTTAAAATGTTCACGCGCCGCCACTGCTAATGTTTATTTTTTATTAACTTTGTTTACCATAGAACATTAGTGCCCTATTTAAATTCACTGAATGAATGAAGATCTTGTATATTATGTGTAACTAGCGGTACCCCGCGAGAAATTCTCCCCCTGCGAAGCGCCATGGGATAGTGCTGCTTTCTATTAGTGAAAGAATTTTAAGAATGGGTTCAGTAGTTTTTTTTATCAAAATAAAATATAGCCTATATCACTCAGGAATAGTGTAGCTTCCTATTTGTGAAAGAATTTTTAGAATCAGTTTAGTAGTTCCAGAGATACCTCCTACATAGGGTAAATGCGGGAGAAATGCCGCGGTGGGAGAGATGCCGCGGTAGGAGAGACGCCGCATGGCTATTAACTTACCTATTTACCATTAATGGATGGTGTTACAAGTACGTATGTTCGTTCATCTTA
Organism: Mongoloraphidia duomilia; assembly: GCA_039654895.1. Lineage (NCBI taxonomy): Eukaryota > Metazoa > Arthropoda > Insecta > Raphidioptera > Raphidiidae > Mongoloraphidia > Mongoloraphidia duomilia. Next base: position 65,918,747 of record CM077516.1, read on the forward strand.
TCTTGACAAGATAAGATGAACTAACATACGTAGTAACGTAGGTACTTGTAGAGCCATCCATTAATGGTAAATAGGTAAGTTAATAGCCATGCGGCGTCTCTCCTACCGCGGCATCTCTCCCGAATTTACCCTACATACAAATTTTATCTCTTTATAATATCCCCCTCCCCGCGAGAAATTTATCAAAATAAAATATAATCTATAGCACTCAGGGATAGTGTAGCTTTCTATTAGTGAAAAATTTTTAGAATCGGTCCAGTTGTTCTGGAGATTATCCCCTACATACAAACTCACAAACAAACTTTTCCTCTTTATAATATTAGTACTTATAGTAGATATAGATAATAATATAATAGTTTGTAGTATACAGACACGTCATGTATTTGTTCGTTTAAAATTCTACAGAAACTCAGTATTGTCTATATAATATTATGGAACAGTGAACAAAAAAGTTAAAACATGCATCCTATTGTTGAAGATTTTTATTATTACGTATGGAAATAGCATATAGGCGTTCACCCTTAAGTACTCAAGTCACGTGAGTTTTAATAAAGCGGACACAAAGTGCAGAAAACTTTTTTTTATTTAAGTGTGGAGCAAAATGACCTTGCGCATGATAAAAATAGTAGCATGTATTATCTGTATAAAAAGTATCCTCGCCCTCGTCTCTGACACAGGTGAATTCAACTAAAAGACAAGGATGACCAAAAAAGCATCGGTTTAAACCTATCGAGTTTATAAAGCGGTTTTAAGAGTATATATGTTACCGGCAATCTGTATAATACAGGCATTGTATACAATGCCTAGGCTATGTATAGAATGCCTTGAGCCGGTAGGCAATGTATGAAATATTATGAATATTAATATCTATTATATGCTTTGCCTAGGCATTGTATATAATGCCTCAGCATTGTATAGAATGTCTGCTGGTCCACCGGCAATGTGTGAAATAAATTGATATTGGTCTATATTTATGAGTATTATGTAATTACCTACCTCCTTAGTATAGGGACACATCTGCTGAACGTTCGGCGGCGGAAAGTTCAGTAGCGCAAAATTACCAAGGATATGACAGCGGGTTCAGCCTATAGTGTGTCATACGTAACTCACTCGTAAAATACAGTACACGCGTGTCACAGATGTGTCCCTACACTTACATACAAAATGACGAACCAATAAAACACCATATAATATCAGATTGCTCAAAATCAACTTTATTAAATGATAATGTTAGAGAACTTCTCTTTTTTGCAATAGAATTGTTACATTCAAACGTATTTTTTAATATTATAAACTTACTTTTGAGTTATATATCAAAAAAATATTCATTGCAAATTTGCAACACTCATAAAAAAGGAACTTAGTACCTATCTATAACTTAACTAAGTAAATCAGAATAAAATTTAAGTGAAACTTTAACTTAAAATAATTTGGGTCAGCAACAGTCTCATTTGGTTAAAAATAATCAGGTCATATAATTAATAAAAAAAGGAACTTATATAGTACCTTCCTATAACATTAGTAATATTAACGCATTGCCGGCTGCTCATTCGGCATTGTACACAATGCCTAGGCCAAGTGTGAAATAAATAATATTTCATACATTGCCTGAACGTTTTAGGCATTCTATACGTAGCCTAAGCATTGTATACAATGCCGGATTATACAGATTGCCGTTAACATATATAGTACTGAGTAAAATGAATTTAAAATTAAAAAGTCCAGTCAACATTGACCACTAACCCTCAAAGATATTACATTTTCAAGATTCACATAGTAATGACTGTTTTAAAATCATTGACATCTCTGCATTATGCCACTACAAAAAAAAACACACAAAAACTTTGTCTGAGGTTAGGTACTGGTATTTATATTATAAAATTATAGGTTCATTTTACTTCAAGGGCTACCTATATTTTGCATATTTAAACGCAGTAATATCTTAAATCTTGAATTTAAAAATACATAAAATTTCAACGAGACTTTTGTCTGTAATTTTGTTTTTTGCGGGTTTTTTAGATATGTTGTGTGACGGGAAAACTCGTTTCAAAAATTGTTGTTAGTGTATTTGCTACGTATATATGGCACATACACTATTGGCGTCGGTTAGATGGCGCGACCTAGGGGTCGTTTCAAGATTGAAATTTAATCCTTTAGTAAAGATTAAAATGTGCTGCTAAAATTTAAAAAAAAATCGGCTCGACAGGACCGGACTTACAAATTTTATGATAAGACTAGTTTGCGAATAAGGATTTACTTATAAGTACTGAAAGATGTATTTAATTTCTTGCAGACGTTGTACTGATAAAATGTCTGATATTGAAATTTAGAAAAATTTAATTATTTTAAGGGATGTATTAAGGCCATTAAGGGGTTACATTTTTTTGTCAAAAAACAAACTTATGTTCACATAATAAAGCCACAATACCTGTATTATCAAATGCATTATATTATCGGCAGGGTTTGGCACTGCGACCCGAGTTTTTTTATCTGTTTGTATCAGCATCTCATGGCTGGACTGATTTTGAATAAAACTTGGTACACTATCAAATGATACTTAAATTTTGCAATAAAGGATATTTTTATCGGAAGTCAGAAGCTAGTTCTGTATAAAAAAAAATTGATTAACCACGTGATTAATATGTATAATACTGAAAATCTAATGAAACAAAGCTGCTAATTACTACACTAAAGTTTCAGAACTTCTTGATCTTTGTTGATCAACCTGAAGGCTGAATGAATGTATCCAAAAAGGTAGATATTTCAATATTTTTTAAGCAAGTAACAATACTAATGGGCACCCCTAGCTTACGCTTATGTTAAAACAGTATGGCGATTTTCTTTATTATTATCATTCAGTTTATAACATCAGATCACAATCTGTATGAAGCGGATGGACACAATAGAAAGTATACAAATACCCTCTGTACATATTATTATAGTAATGTCTCAAGATCTTTTATTGTTTATAAACTGAATATAAAGTTGTATATTTTGCCGCCTTCATTATAATGATGATCACGTTTATAACTCTTTTACAGGCCTGGAATGTAGTTAAAATCGGTTGTAAAAGTTGAAAATACGTCACTTAATCCTTTTTGCAAACAACGGCGCTCAATGAGAAGTTATAACAAGCTATAGTTTTTTTTTTCAATACTGAAAATATAACCTTGTGAAGTTTTCAAAAAAAAGTTAAATTTATCATAATTCAAACTAATATTTTATAAGTCACACAATTGGAAATAAAAATAATCTACTATACAAACAAGCAAACAAAAATTCTGAAAACACGTGTTTCCGTCTAGGAGGAATACCAAATAAAAAATCCTTAAAAACCCGCAAGAAAACGAAAGTACAGACAGAGGGACGTCAACTGTTATAGCTATTAGCTTTGTGATTTTTTAATATTTTTGACGTTTTCCTGTACACTTTGTGTATGTTTGAAAATAAACACTATTCTATTCTATATATTATTAGTATATAATATATAAATAAATAATAAATAAATGTTTTCTTCATTTAGAAAAATGGCGCGCCTACGCCAAATTATTAGTGACAGATTTATATTGATCATCAGCTGATTCAGACTATAAAGTAGTTATCGCTATAAAAAAACTTAAACTTGATTGGTTACATAATACATAATTGATTCGCTTTCCGAAGGAAGTCGAATTGTAATTTAACCCAAAAAGTTATTTTTTAAATATGTTTAGCTACTATAGCGACCAATAGAATGTGGGTACACTTGCTTCCTCACCGTCCCCCCTCAACAGCAACCTCCCCACTCACTTGTAGTCCGTCCCTAGATTTCTATGTCCATGGGGTGACGATGTATGGTATAGGTCAACTTTTGTCTTTTATTCCTATGAGAAAGTTAGTCCGAGTTGAGTTTTGTCGGACTGTTTATTTTAACATTGGAAATGTTTATGTTCGTATATGGGGGCAGCGTTACGAGTTTTCGTTCAAGGCCAAAAGACAACGGTGTCGCGATCAAGTGAGGAGCAATCATGCAAAATTGAACAAGTGCAATTTTTTCGAAATGTGTTTTATATCATGTCTAGTTAATTGAGAGGTATTTGCGATGATCTGCGGTGTTATTTTTGAGCAAATGTTAATAAATACTGTAGAAAAATCCATTTAAAAGTTAAGTAATCAAGCAAAAGTGAACGCGTATATAACAGAAGAATAATAGGGTTATTCCTGACAAAACTAAACAGTGCATTGATAAATATTGTGTGTATAATAAACAGTTAATTATGTTTCATATATGCTGTTATCATTTCCAATGTCCTCGATGGTTGCAAGGATTGCGAAATCTGTGATTTTTTTTTAATATTTAGACACATTTTCGGTTTCTGATACTGTACTTTCAGCTTTAAATCTAGATTTAATAATGTTATTTGTTTTCAACTAAATGCAGATCTCCGTTTAGTTGAAAAAATGACATTCTTGAATCTTGATATAAGCTGAAAGTCGTATCAGAAATCAAGCATAAGATTTTGAATTGACAAATCAGATGATAAAATAATAAATTCGAGAGATTAAAATATATGAGTCCGTCCCTGTCCTCGTCGACAGGTTATTGGCTGAAGTGAACGCTGACCTTGACGAACCTGTCTGTACTTTGAAACTTTTTTCATACGTGTTAAATGTACATTGGAATTTTTAATACACTATTTACTGACCAACCGACGTCTTACAAACAAGTACAAGCTTTCAGGTTTGACATTCTGTATAATATTACCTATATGGCTATTATCTGCTACTGGCTATACATGAGATAAAAAAAAAACAAAAGGCAGATGAACAAACCATCTGTTGCAAATAAGTGATTGTTTTAATCGCATCTCTTTTTATTACTCAGTGCTACGTTATCTCAGTGTTGCCCAGATCCGTAGCAACTCTGTTTTCCGTGAGGGGGGCAAATAAAAGTTATGAATTTTACGATTTTTTAGGGTTCCGTACGGAAATCCTATTACTAAGTCTGCGCCGTCTTACATCGCAAATATTATGAAGATGGGATGGCGAACCTATGGCACGCGACGAAATATTGTCGGCACGCCATTGATTGAGGTACACAATCAAAACAAGCTATACCTATACATAATAATAAACTCATAAACGTTTTTTTTTTCTGTTTCTCTGTTTGTGTGTGCACGTTAATCTCCACAATGACTGAACCAATTTGGATGTGGTTTTCAGTGATGTATTAAGATAAGCTTGGGTTAACATTTAGTGTCTATTTCATTTAAATCGGTTGACAAATAAAAAAGATATGTCAATTTTAAAGTGCGTCTCGCGTACGTCGTGACACCGTTAATGCAAATGTTAAAACGAGGTTGGGTTGACTGTTTATTTTTGTGACACCGTTAATGTAAACTATTTCCAAGTGATTTTAAGCCCAACTTCTCTTCGCAGGGGAAAAGATTCTCGCGGGGGGAGGTGGGGTAATATAAATCATAGTTCGCTTCGCAGGGGAAGAATTTCTCGCGGGGGATAATGAATTAACATTTAACAATATACTAAATATACGTGAGCGGAGCCACGAGTAGCCGCCAGTTAAAAATATTTTAGATGCTGTCGAAAAAATTTGACCATCATTCAAATAACATATAAGTATTATGGGATCGACACGACAAGTCGACGAAAGTTTCATGACACTCATTGCATTATCGAAATAATTCTTTTCATCTACGTTTGAATAATTTTTTTGTCCACTGAATTTCTTTAGGCATTTGTTGGCACGTCGTGACCACATTAAATATTTTTTGAAAAAAATTGGCACGTAGATGTGAAAAGGTTCGCCATCCCTGTACTAGACCAACCTTTAAACTTAATGAGCTTAAAAAAAATAAAAAAGCTGTCACTGAAATTATATTAATGAATATTTTATAGTGAAAACACTACTTCGTTAATTTTATAAAACAACCAAGTATGAAAACTTTTAAAGCATTTATTATTATTAATCCTGAGAACAGAAGCATTTATTATTATTAATCCTGAGTACTACATAAATAGAAAATAAATATGTAGTTACATTTTAAGAAAATATGATATCCTAATATTATTTTATTAACTAACTTTTAAAATTGAAACTCAACATTATTTTTTTTGAAGTATGAATTTTTGTTTTCAAATAGGTATATTATGAATTCATGCACGTACCTAGATATTTACAACGAATTGTTATACTTTGTGACGTAATTGGGGTTACATCTGTAGCTGCACTGATCAAACCAAATTTATTTTTTAACCCACTTCAAAAAAGGAGGAGGTTATCAAATCGATTGTATTTTTGTGTATGTTATCTCATATTTATTGCATTTTCAGTTAATATAGTGAAATCCAAAGTGATAGCTGCATTCACTGCTTTTATTCGGTTATGAAACATAACATTCGTATTCACATTAGTGGCATTTCAAAAATTATTATTATTAGAATTATGTAAAATCAAACTAATGCATTTACCTGCTGATCATTGGTCAAATCATATTTTTTGGTTAAAATCGTGATGCTACTAGACATGGTCAAAATATTGAAATGCTTATAGAATTAAGAATTACGTAAGTCAACTGAGATAACTTGTTTCTTGAAAATAAGCTTTTGGAAATCTTAAAAGTATCATGTTTTGATGTCTAAGACATTTGAGTAACTTGGTTAACAATGAATGTTAGTGTATAATAATAAATGGTTATATTATAACCCCAATTCTACAAACGAATTCACTTTCATTCGCGATTGACAGTCTTATATACTATACACAAGTATTATAAACATAAATATTGATAGAAAGAACTCCTTCACCTCTTACACTGGTATATATATTAAAGAAATGATATAAAAAACTTCATCCATTGGCAATGGATGAAGTTTTGTATATTATTTCTTTAATATATAAACATAAATGTTCAAATTGTACTACAACTTCAGTGGCGGATAATATTTCTGTGAAGTATGGACTAATGGACTGTATAGGTACTCTGTAGGCCACGATACCAATTTTTTAGGATTTCTGTAGAACTCTAATTTTATGAAAGATTTGACAATTTTATAAAAGATCTTTGATAATGAAATAACGACCTAACAACCGCTTAACCCACATAGTTTTCGTTTAAAATCGAATTTTTCATATTAAAACGTCTATTAGGAAGTACCTATTCTTTAGTAACCTACATTCTGCACTGTTACGCCAAACTATAAAAATGTGTATTCTAAAGCTGTTAAGCAAATTTTGCTAATTTATTCAAAACAATAGATATGTCTGTTAATCAGTTTTTGCAGAACACCGTTCATGATATATATTTTATATACAGTGAAACCTGTGTTTGGTCACCTATGGTTCCACAAAAATGGTGGCAAAGTTTGACAATGGACATGAAACAGTTGAGATTGTAAGAATTCCTTGGTTTATATGACATTATAAGAATCAATTGGATTTTAAATGTTCCATAAAAAATAATAATAAATTGAAAACATGAATTGGTGCTAGGCCCAGAAAGTTCTGGCGCTTGATGTCCATCAGTTGTATATATTTTAATGTCAGAAATTGTGTTTCTATATTATTGATTCGTTATTATTAATCATAATTATCTTTAGTATGATAAAGCTGAAACGAAAAAGGTAACCGACAAACTTAAAACAATAAAACAAAAAATATTTTATTTTAATATTATTCTACCGCGTAATTTAACATTCACATTTGTAAAAGTGATATCACTGATAACTGACAAAATTGTGTAATTTCAGTTCATTCTTACATTTTTTTCAATTAAATCAAATGTCAATGGAATAATAATTAATTAGCTATTATTATACAATACTTATAGGTAGACTATCTATTATTTAAATTATTGCTTTATTAGCAAAAGTAAATAAAAACATAATAGTCACTCGGGAAAAATCTTACGTACAAGAAGATACTTCTCAACTTCTATATTTTTAACTGACTTAAAAAAGAGGTTATCAAAACTTTTGCATTTTATGCCTGACTAAAAATATATAAAATCGTAACTTTGTAACTAAGTTTTTAACGAAATTTAGAGTCAGATATACAGTTTGCTTGTTTGTTCCGGGTTAACTCAAAAACTACTGAACCTATTTTGATCGGACTGTCATTACTAGTGTTTAGGGATGCGCGATACGGATCGATCATTTAAGTGTATCGATACTCTAGCTTTCGATATTCGATATTTTGTATCGATTTTTTAATGCGATACATAATTAGTATCGATACATTGTCTAGTCTAGTTCTTTTAGAATGGTTATTAGGCGGATTACAGTTTTTTTTGCTCGTCTACATTTTACTATTTTCTGGGACAGGTACTGGATCGATAATGTATCGATATATTGAGTATCGATCTTTTATAATACGATTTTATACTGTATCGATACTTTATAATACGATCCAGATCGATACTTTTTGGTGGATCGGAACATCCCGTATGTATTGAAAAATGAATTTTTAAAATTTTGAAATAATTTTCAAAAAAATTTGACTTGCAAAATGTCTGTTTTTTAATTAAATCGGATTTATTTCGCGATTTCCAGTCGATTTACACTAAAAAAATCAACGTTGAAGCATTTTGGCACCGTTAAATTGGTTCAATAATGAAATCTTATTTCAAAGTTATTCATTGCAAATTACCTTTAAATTCGGTTAAAAACATGATTTTTACGGTTGACATGTCATTTTGCATTTAAAAATATCTTGTATTGAAAAATAAATTTTTAAAACTTAGAAATTTTTTTAAATATTTTCACATGCAAAATTTCTGTTTTTTATTCAAATCGGCTTTAGAAGACGTATAGGCTACAATTATCTATATATTATTGCGTTTCTACTAAAGAGGGCTGACCAGTAGCCAAAAAACCAACAGTAATGCGAACGAAGCAGCGGGTAAAGATTAGTAGCAAATAACATTTAAAACTCCGCAGAGAGTCAGGTTAAGGAACTAATAATGACGCATGAAACTCCGCACAACATAAAATTTCACTCGTTAAACGGTAGGTAAACAAAATTCCGTATGCAAACTTATTGAAGTTCCATCCACGTTCAAAATTTCCATTACGTTAAAATTTCATAACTTAAAGACACTGAGGAAGTGACACCCATTTGTTTACAGAACTATACTAATATAAAATTTTAACTTCAATCGCCTCATTTCCCTGAATTTCTTTTCTTATTTAAGGTTTGTTAAAGATATTTTCTGAAGTCTAAAAAAGTTCGTAATTATTTAAAAAAAATACACGAAACATTAATTTTTTGTAAAGTATTTCTCAAAAACACTAATTTATTTACCGAAAAACTACACAGATTAGATTTACTGGTATTTTACAGGAAAATAATTGTTATAAAGGCTCCAAATGTTTCTTCGCTGAATTATCATAAAAACCACGCGTAACCCAGCATAAGACCGCTCTATGTTAACTTTATTTCTTATAATTGAGTAACTATAATAGCAGCGATGGTGATTTCAATTAGTGGATAAGCTACTTTTTCTCGTAATATTAAACGTTTTTTAAGGTTATTTAGTATCAGGGTTTTTTAAGCCTTGTATTAATCGACTTTGTCGTTTGCTTATTATTTTTAACAACAAACTGCAATTTCGGTTGATACATTCACCAGTTCTCATATTTGGAAGTTTGTAATATTCACAGTAGGTAATACGTTATACAAACAACGATAATTTTGACTACTCCAAAGCCTCAAGACTAATTTTATTTCTCAAAATAAAAAAAAAAACTTTTTAACAAAAAAAAGCCTCCTTCAAAAAACCACTAAAAGAGGAAAATAATGAAATTTTGAGGTCTGTGCCAATTTAATAAAATATGAAGTCGGTTAAAAAGTGTAGTAAGTATATATATAATGATTAATATCTTCTTTTTAACCAACTTCATATTTTATTAAATTGGCACAGACCTCAAAATTTCATTATTTTCCTCTTTTTAGTGGTTTTTAGAGTTTTTTTTTTGTTAAAACGTTTTTTATTTTTTACTTTTTAGTGTCAAAAAGTGACATTTACCTTAAAGAATCACACGCCGTAACTCACTTTTATTAAAATCAACCGAACTACTGAACCGATTTTGATGAAATTTCTATGGGGCCAATCTAAAAGTATATCCTTTCAAATAAAAAAAAAATTTCAAACTCGGTTTATAAATAACTGAGTTATGAGGTAACAAACATAAAAGAAAAATACAACCGAATTGAGAACCACCTCCTTTTTTTGAAGTCGGTTAAAAAATTACCTATCTTCTGAAAATAATGTAGGTACCTATATCTACTACCTGCTCATTTCAAGTGAAAAACACTCCATAATAACAATTTCAAACATTTAAATTGAAATATAAAGCTCATAAAATTTTACAATTTTGATTTTTTGTAAATTAACACTATGAAACTATGAAAAATTTAAAATAAATTTAATACGTACCTATATACTGGAATTTGAAATGTACCGTTAACACTTCTGTATTTGTTTTCTCTTCTGAAGACACATTCGTATTAAATGATTAGCGATCACTGTTTTTAGTTTTTTTATATATTTTCAAAAATGTTTATTACAAAGTCACAGTATAGTACATACTGAAATTTCAAAATATCTTGTATTCAATATGGCGGAGGAGCGTTCCCGCCATAAAATTTCAGCCATGTTTAATTTATATTTTGTTGGTAAAATAAAACACTGCAATATAAGTACGAGTATATACTGGAAAATACATAAAAGAATGGAGACATAGGTATAATAATAAGCTCTGCTTTTTCAGTGTACAAGAATAATAAATACAACCGGTTCAATTTGCTATAAGCCGAAAAAAACGATTAATTTCTATTTTCTAGACAAAAGTTTAAATTTATTATTTTCTTGACTGTAAACACCTTAACTTTCGTTATTGAATGATTTAATTGTTCAATTTGTTTCCTGAACTAAAGTTATTCATTTATTAGTTTAGTTTTTTTTACAAAATAAAACATTATTTATATATATATTAAACAAATCGGGATAAGAGCTTCGACCTTTAAGGTCGTTTTTCAACTATTTGAAATCAGGAAACCGGTTGGCGCCATTTTTATAATAATCAAAAGTTACTATTTACATGTATAATATATCTATAGCATATTATGATGATGACCAGTTTTATTTTCTTTCTTTTTTATCCGAAAAAATAACGCGTTTCCTATATCTTTGTTACTTATATTAATTTGTGAATACCAAAAGTTATTGGAACAGAACTACCAATATCATTTCATGATTCATCATATCATAATATTAAATATATATTTAATATTATGATATCACATTTGTAACAAAAATTATATTTTTTTTTGCATACGTATACATAAGTTAGTGTTAAACTAAAATTTATTACATTACCTCAGTTGACGCCAGTGTTGAGAATAGAATATTATTTTTAACCGAAAAATTAACGTACTTTTTATTTTTAAACTCGTATTATTTTAAAATTAAAAAAAAACAGTGTTAATATTTATATCTAATTAATGTTGTTTATTTAAAGCAGCTAATAACCATTTATAATATAATTACTAAAATAAAGTAGTTTGTCGTTCACAAGAATGTATTATTGAAAAAATAACTCGACAATGACATTAATATTAAAAATAAAACTTCTCCAACCGACAGTAACATGAGCCTGATATTTAATTCTCCTTGCTTATCAACAAATAAAATTACTCTTTCGTTTACTATATCGTTATTTATTTGAAATACAAAACCAGTTTAAGCAATAAATAAATTTTTCTATATAATTACCGCTACACCTATATAAATTATTTACAGTTACCGTTTTTTTTTCATTATTATCGCAGTACCGTTATCTGTACATTACGTTATCTAATTTTAAATTGTTTAAATAATAATCTAATGTCGACTATTACATCACTTGTAACGTCATAACCGTTAAGACACAATGTGATCAAGATGAACATTGGTAAAGGTTTAAGTCAAGACTGACGCGACGCGAACGCAACCGGCTTACAGAACCGCGGTCCGCTGAAGAGTATACACCTTAGAATGGCGGAGTTCCTGGCTGGCCATCCGCCGCCGCCGCGATGGTGGTCACGGCCAAGGCAGGGGGCGCGGCGAGATCACAACAACATACATACATAGACATACATACGCTATAATAATTGTACACCATGAAATGTTGACTTGAAACTCGTCATGAACATTATTCTACTCAGTTAACAAATATCAACTATGTTTGCCATTGTCTAGCTAGGTGACTATTTTGTTAAGACCAAGGATATCCAACTCATACTTTCATGGATTGCATTGTTAAATAAAAAATTCGACGGATGACCAGTCCTATACTTCCCACCTAGTAAATATTTGCAAAAAATAAACACTCTTTTTTTTATTCTTTGACTAGGCCTAAATAACCTGAGCTGTTAGTGGTCTTTAAAACACAATTTAATTTTTATTCTTTGAAAAAAGCATGGCCCTCTTTTTTGTTTGGTGATCTACTGATGGCTAGCTTAATATAGCAAAAATCATGGTTACCTTGATTTACGTACAATTTTTATTTTTTTTAGTAAAATATTTTTTTCTCGAAAACTATGCATTTTAGAGAAAAAAAATATTTACATTTTTTTCATATTATAACATCTAGAATTCATTTATATTTTTTTTTACCTATGTTAATACGTGACATTGAGGACGTTTTTTAGAATATCTCAGGATCTACTAAACCGATTTGACTCAAAATCTAATCAGATCTAAGTTAAAGGCTGATAAACACAATAGAACAATCGGCATGCCCGTATGTTGTTCCGTTCTTAAGATATCGAGGGCGAAAAATTGACCACACACATACATACATACATACATACACACACAGACACACACATACAGACATCAGTCAGAAAATGATCTTAAACGATTGCTAGGGTCTCAAAACGTGAAAATCTGTTAAAATCTCGAAATATTTTTTTCGGACTAAATCCATTACTTCCCTACCATAGTAGAGGTGGGAAGTAAAAATCTGGCAATGAGTCTCAGAAGTCAGGACTGTAGCTATGGCCTGGCAATAGAGGCTCGCACTAAGTGCACAAACTTCGGAGAGTGCACAATTCATCTCTTTTTAACGAGAATAATTTTGATCATAACTACTCGACAAGAAACAAAAATAATTTTAAAACGGTAGCATCTTGGCTAGCTGTAGTTCAGAGAGGTGTCCGCAACGCTATGATTCGGATACATAATAAAGTACCTGAAAATATAAAAGCAGGATTTAATCTGAAAAAGAAATTAAAAGAACTCTTAGTCAAAGAAACAAATTATGACTTAAAAAAATATCTAGGATAATAATATGATACACGCTGTTGTACTGACTTCTTCTATACATGTATATTATGTCTTTGAAGCAATAAAATTATTATTATTATTAACGATGCGGTTCGTAGTAGGTATTATATCAAGCAAAGAATTTTTGAATCAGAATCTTGCCCTGGGCTCCAATGCCTCCCCTGTCAGGAGTTATCCTACCTTCTTCAAGAATTTTAATACTGTACAAATATATGACGTTCAGGCTCACAAGTCACAATTATTAAAAATTGAGCATTATCTCTATTAGCTTTATATTATCGACAAAGCAATATCTCAGTAGTAATTTTAAAGTTTTTATCTATTTGTCTAAAAAAATAAATATATTTTCATAAATATTTAAGAAGCACTGCTATATTAGAAAGTTTTTATAAGTTAACCATTTCGGTAGTTATCCTGCTATCTTCTAGGACGTATAGTAATTACTTTCTTTTTTTATTGGTCAAAGTTTCACCAATTGTTCTACCCTCTTCAGGAATTAATAATTAAAGTTCCTAAAGAAGATATGATTAGTAGGTTAAAGAAGATATGATAAGTACCAAAACGTCGGATAGTTTGCATAACTAGTTTTTTCGTTATCGAAATTTCCGTAACTATCCCGTCATTTCCACCATAAATGTTCCGTTTCTCTCACCATGCGTTAGTTACTCTTAGTAACTGTTGTAAACTAAATATTTTCAATAATAAGAAGTATTAGAAATACCTTGTATTTTGGTGTCCGTCTTGTGACTTCATGTGTTGTTAACACGACGCGTTTCAGCAACGAGTTGCTATCTTCAGGTGTGGTTAATTTTTTATATTATAAAACACACATTTTGAGTATTCATAACACGTTATAATATTATTCACAATCCACAACATAATCGACATGTGCTTACCATCATAATATTATAACGTGTTACGAATACTCAAAATGTGTGTTTTATAATATAAAAAATTAACCACACCTTAATATAGCAACTCGTTGCTGAAACGCGTCGTGTTAGCAACACATGAAGTCACAAAACGGAACCAAAATACAAGATATTTCTAATACTTCTTATTATTCATATAGTGACTTGGAGACGTAACACTCTAAAAATGTATCATAAATATTGTCTCATGAAAACAAGACTTCTTTAAAAAAATAATCGAGAAACTTTATTGGTGATTTTCTCTTACAGCCATTAAAATTAGCCCAAAGCAAGTATATAATGATTTTCTATAGCTATATTTCTGTAGTGGTTATCGATAGTTGTTATAATTTAATGGAATAGTGTAATGTCTGAGAGTGGAGATCGCTCGAGATGATGGAGAAGGAGAACAAGTACACAAGTTGTTCCTGTCTGCACATTAAATTCACCAAAACATACAAACACACTATATGTACAAGGTTTTTGTTATGGATTTATCTTATTTTTTAGGTTAAAAAAACTGTAACTGCTGTAAATGATCACAAATTCATCTGCAAAGAAGCTAAATCAAAGTTGAGATTTCACAAATCTATGATAAATCAAAGATAAAGAACTATTTTTAGATCCAGGGTCGCCGAGAGACAATAATTTAGACCGAGTAGCAGTGGCGGCGTTAAAGGGTGGGCCGGGTGGTCTATGGCCCACCTTAAACTGTCTTGGCCCACCTTGGAATAATCCCCAATCTCTAGTTTATCTTTTAAATACATTTTTAACCCTCGAAATTTCAATAATTTTTCTTATAAATTCTATAGCAAGTAATCTGGGTTAAAATTTTAACGAGCACTGAAATTTTGGAAGCAAATGTTATTGGCCCACCTTCAGAACACCATGTCAAACTCTGATCCACCCTAACAAAAAATTCTAGCGCCGCCACTGTCGAGTAGGCGCACTTTTACAGACTCCCTTAATGTGCTTTCTATAGCCTATATTTTGTGGCGCTGAAAATTGGCCCGAGTCTGGGCCTTTTTATCTTTACCTATGTCATTTTAGTGGGCTTACTCTGGGCTTTCGCTCAGTTAATTGACCTGTTTAGACCAATTATTCCCAAACTGTGAGTCGCAACGCCCCGAGACAAATAAAACGAAGATAAAATTATTTTCTTGTTGAGCGTCTACAATCTAACCCCCAGAAGTTTTCGTAAGCCTGCCCATCTTATTAAAAAGTCTAATGATTACCACGTCTTAAGTTTTCAAATTGTCCACTCGATCACGTCATCTTATCACAGGTCAGTTTTTCTCAGAAAGGAGAAATAAAAATCTAATATGGATTAAAAAAATAAAAACAGCCCGTATTTTGAGTACCGTACAAAAATGGTAAAAAGCGGAACCCCTCATAGCGAGACTCCGTTGTCCGTTTGTGCGTCTGTCTGTCATAAGCCTCTAACTACTATTCGGTTGAACTTAGAAATTTGCAATTTTGTTTTTAGCTAGAGTATTGCGTACTCAAGATATTCCAGTGGTTGTTTTACAAAAAAAATGAATATTTAAAAAACATTTTTTTATTGATATATCATGTAACATTTCCTTGGAAAAAACTTTGAGGAAGATACTAAACATATTTTTTTTTGATTTGTTTGATGAGTTTTTTATTGGTTATTTTATAAAACTATATACCAAAAATGTATATGCCTTCACCCCACGTCTGAAAAATTTGTGAAAGTCAGGCATATAAAGAGACTGATAAAGATTACAGGAAAACTATAACGAATTACGAAGATCAGATTTTCATTACATAGTTTTTGAGATTCACGCAAAATAAGTCACTACGGCGGTGGTAGTGATGTGTCGTTCATGAATGATTCGTCCAACACGGACGATTCACTTGTGTGTCGTGAACGAATGACTCCCTTTGTTATGTGTTATCCCGTTTAATTATTTATTTATTTATTTTATGCGTCGACTTTTATTTTCGAAATAATGTACAGAACCCTCGGAGTATGAAGTATATTCATGTTTGACCGGTTTTTTAACAGAAAAAACTTTTAAAATTGACAGCTTCCATTTTATTCTTAGTCAAAGTCTTTTCAATACTATTTTCAACTTTTTACTTCCCACCTTTACTATATGGTAGGGAAGTAATGGATTTAGTCCAAAAAAAATATTTCGAGATTTTAACAGATCTTCACGTTTTGATACCCTAGAAATCACTATTTTCTGACTTATGTCTCTCTCTCTCTCTATCTGTGTGTGTGTATGCGTGCGTGCGTGCATGCGTGTGTGGTCAAATTTTTCGCCTTCGATATCGTAAAAACGAAACAACATAAGCCATGCCGTTTGTTCCGTTGTATTTATCAGCCTTTAACTTAGATCTGATTAAATTTTTAGTCAACTCGGTTCAGTGGATCCTGAGATATTAAAAAAAATGTTCTCAATGTCACGTATTAACACAAGTAAAAGAAACATAAATGAATTCTAGATGTTAAAATATGAAAAAAATCTCAATATTATATTTTTCTAAAATGTATAAGTAGTAGTATTTTCCAAAAATATTTACTAAAAAAAATGTTTATGTAAATCAAGGTAAACATGATTTTTGCTATAAGCCCATCAATAGATCAATAAACAAATAAGATGGCCATGCGTTTTTTCAAGGAATAAAAAAAGAGTGTTTATTTTTTGCAAATATATGCTGTGTATCTTCCCTGTATACTTGTCGCGCACGGCCAGAATGAGATAGACAATACACAAATTTGAACGTTGAAGTACTTTTTTTCGGAAAATTTTCAGTTAATTATTGTTTACTAGATGGGAAGTATAGGACTGGTCATCAGTCGAATTTTTTCATTTAGGTACACATCCTTATTCAAAAATATCTATTTTGTCCACGTTATATTTTACTTCGCATTCTTTTTAAATTCGGACAGAATATTACTAATACTAATTTATTGTCTACCCCCACAAATAATTAAAAAAAACTTTAATGTCCTTGAATAAGTTGTAATTATGTAGGCATTACGCATATTTGTATGTACTGTTATAATAAGAAAAATATTACATTCAACTGATGAAACATTCCTGTATAAATAGATTCACAAATTAGACTTGCAAATTGTTTCATAAAATTATGTACGATAAAAATTTGTGGAGATATTTTATTTAGTTCTAAAAATAATCTTAAATTTTATAGGTAGGTACCTAATTGTTATCAGATCTTTGAATCGAGTTACAATTTTCGCATTTTGTAATTCTTGAAACATTTTTTCCGAAATAGCTGTGGTACTGTCATTGCCAAACTATAAATACCATATGGGCACAAATTACATTGTACACTGATAACGTCAATGGAGCAGAAGCTGACTGATTTGTTACTGTTCAATGACTGTAGATGGATAATTTTGAATAAATATTTGTTACTTTAGACTTTAGAGTAGACGTATGACTCAAATAAGAACAATCTAACACACAGATCAGATGTTTCCTATTTTAATCCTCTTTATTACCGACTATTAAGATGCATAACTTAAAAGTCAAAATAGAAAAAAAATAGTCAAGCATGAATGTACTTCGTGTAACGAGGGTTCCGTACTTACACCATTTTCAAAATAAATGTTAACGCATAAAATAAAAAAATTAATCCACAGGAAAACATTAAAAAAGGAGTCGTTCGTTTGTGGCACACTGGAGGGAGTTGTTCATATTGAACTATTTATGAATAACTTTTCACTACTATCATCCTTATTTTGATCTATTTTATGCAAAATCCCAAAATCTCTTGAAAATTTGGCCATCATCATAGTTTTCCTGTAATCTTTACCAGATACGTTTCAACCGTTTAAGGGTTAAGAAGTCTTCGACAGACATACAGACGGACGGACAATTTATTTATTTTTCCTTTTAAGAAATTTTATGAATTTGACACTGACAAGTGACAAATAATGACATAAAACGTCATAACTTTTTTTTAAGTTCCTCGACATCCATTTCTGAGGTCATTTTTGACATCTAGTATTTTCTACCGTTACAAATCATGCAAACTTTTTATTTTTTTTTATTTAGATGCAGAATTTTAAGCTCTAAAACTTTTGTTTGAAGGTTTTTTGCCTAAAATAATCAGAGATCAAGAAATTACGAAAGTACAATTTTACATGTTAAAATCCTATGATCACCACCTTATATATACTTTATAAGTAGTTACAAACAGGACAAAGTTATCTGTAGACTATAATCATTTTTGAGAAGTAACAAACCAGTCACGTTCTGCTCCATTGACGTTGTCAGTCGACAATGTACTTTTTTATATACGCTAGTACTTTACGCGAGTTATTTGAACTTTTGATAAACACGATCAAGGAATGTTTACAAATATTAAGTTATTTCAATTAACGTGCGTTTTCTCATCCAAGCACGTCCATCGTGCAATTGCTTCCCCTCGAACAATTATTATATTTTTGCGTGTATACGAGCTTTGTTTGTTTTATCCCAAGACAAGCAAAAACATTCACTCTTCCATACCGATCATTATAACCACAATTTTATACCCCTTATGTTTTAAGATTTTGTGGATTTTCGTTTTTCCCCGTTAGTTTAGGAACACTATCAATAAATACAAAACTAGCCCGACTTAATTAAGTATGAGAGCGAAGTGAATTTCCCAAAAAACTGGATATTTTTCTTGAAAAAGGCTTCAACATTTTACACATGGATAGTCTCCCAGTACTAGGTATGCCAGTACGAGATGAGTCAATGACATGACTATAGTTCTTCCTAGAAAATACAGCGAGAGATCTAAAAAGCCTCTTCCTTTATCGGTCCGTTCAATTAAAGATCAGCGCACAGATGCTACTTTTTGTATCACGATTGTGCGATTAAGTCGCTTGTAGATCGTCAGATGCAGCTACCAACAGTGTATGGCCGCACACTATTTGCTGAAATACGCAACTGATTGTCGGAAACACTTCGCACACTAAGTCGCAGGTTCGTGCTACTGCATGCCATGGATTTCTATGAAACTGCACTCTTCACGCACAGGTACGCGAATGCGAAACAAACGCATTGATCACTACATCGAGCGAAAGTGCGATTGAGTATCCATGCTGTTGCCAAATTGGACGATCGAACGTGAAATGTTGTAATCTTCAAATCGCGATGTGCAGTTGCCAAATCGTGCGTTTTTTATACAAAAAATAGCATATGTGCGCTGGCCCTTAACTAAAAAGAGAGTATGCGCTTAAAACCACACGGCAGAAGTGAAACTTCTTAACTACTTTACCTATGGCTATTATATACCCAACCATAAATGGCAGTGCCCAACCAAACGCGCTGTGTTGTAGTTCATAAATAGTTGTCAGTTGTAAGGTGACCAGACGTCCTCCTTTGAGGACAGTCCTCCTTTGGTGAGATTTGTCCTCCTCAGTGATAGTGTCCTCCTTTCCATTGATAGTGTCCTCTTATGCCCTTCTTTTGAATGATACGTCATAACGACCCCATTTATCCTTATACTTTTTAACGATTTCAACAAATGTTTTTGTGGTTCTGTACTATGGGTAGACAATCTCACAACCGCGGTAGAGTAGTCACAGCATTCTTTAATGATTATATTATTTATATTATTATACAACAAATACGAATACGGCTATGGACTCTTAGATGGCGCCACTCCTGTGTGTTTCACTCTTAGATTATTAGGTCTAGAATCTAGATAATAAACAGATTGCAAAAGTAGATTTTTTTTGTGTCCAGGTGGTGTCCTCCTGAGCAATTTTAAAATTCTGGTCACCTTATCAGTTGTTGATCGTGCTCTATCTCTTTCTGTCTCGATCTAGCTATCTCTATCATGTCAGTTTTTCGTTTCATCGCCTCACGAACTTACCATCACTACGGAAGTTTAACTTCAAAAATCATAGGAGGTTTGATTGAGTCGATTAGTTTTCATGAAACTTCCATCCCTATATTTGTGTACAAGCGCATAAATAAATACAGCTAACATATTTTACTTACGTATTTGTGTTTGGTCACCACTCTTCATACCATATATGTATGTACCTAGGTATATGTTTTGTTGGTTGTGCTGCTTCTCTTGGTTTATATAAATTGGTTAGTGTTCAGGCCACACTGTGATTGCAATTTTTAGGCAAGCTTTTGTCAACTACAATTTATAGCCAAATAACTTTCCCTACTGCTAGCAATAAAATGCAGGGGTGTTTGTTTGATGCGTGGATTTTCGTTTTCGACTCGACTCGAGTACCTATATTTATTAAATACTTGATGTTCAACAGAACGGAAAGACAACTTAGATATAAGTAGTAACATTCACTAATTACACTAGAGGACCAGTGTGGTCCAGTGGTTAGCGTCGCGACCTCTGAATCAGACTGTCGTGGGTTCGAATACCGTCTCCGCTCATGGATTTTTTGTGATGTCATTTAGTTTTAAGTGAGTTATGTTATTTAATGTAATCAAGACGCTAATGATCTAAGTTTAACTAACCTTTTCAATGTGTACGTCATTTCTAGGAAAATTAAATTTAAAGATACGAGTAAAATATTTGAAATTACCGCTTCTTTCATTGTTGCACACTAGCGCCATACTTCATAGTGGCAGTAATCAGCACTAAAAGGATAGAGTGGGATATCTATACTGCTCTATCTATGGTTGCACACTAGCGCCAGAAGTTTTTGCAGTCAGTACTAAAAGGGTCAGAGCATTCATGATGGAGTGGGCTATCTATATAAACTCTCTTATCTATGGCAGAAGTTGACTAGTGACAAATGATAAATATTGTTCAAAAAAATTGTGTTTTAAATTCATATTTTCAATTCATTGTTTTCTTAATAATAAATTGAAAATCCAATTGACACTTTTACTAGCTCTCGGGCTAGAACCCGGGAACCGGGGATTTGTAATAGAGGAACCATAGCAACGCCATGTAAACAACAGCATTGCTACACTCTCGGATATTCTCAAGCCCAATATTGTTCAACTAAAGATGTATGCAGTAGTGGATGTTGAGTGATTTGTAAATGAAACGCTAGACTTGGGTTAGGTCCACATAAGATATCACTACTTTTTATGAGATAAGAGTCGCGAGGCTTAAGGCTTTAATTTTTACATCAAATATTTTTGATGGATTTAACATTTACAGAAAAATATACATACATAATATTTATTGCATGATTTGTTTTTCATTGCCATGGTTACACCATTTGCATTAAATACCTAACGCAAACGTTAACCGACCTAACCTCACATAAGAAATACACTTCATTTTAGAAACTGATTAGAAGAAGACTGACTCGAATCCTAAGTTGAGCTGCAAATATAGCAGTGGCCAACGAGTGGCTGCATTTTATTATAGCTGCGCAACTTGACGCAAAGTAATGTATCTCCGGCATGATTTAACACAGAAAGAGAATAAGCTAGACGTGATTTCTGTGGTAATATGTATGCGCGGTCCGTAGAGTTTACTTTCAACTGAGTTTTGAGACCGGTTTGGCGGCCGCGGCGAAGGTAACTTGCCTGTTGCTGTGCTGTCCGAGAGACACTCAAAGCCACGGCTACTTCAACAACCGATCGTCTTTCAAGTTCGTCTACGTCAGCAGTTCTTAAATTAAGGTCCTCGGAAGTTCGTGACTTTTTTTTGCACAGCTTTATACCAGGGTGAGTCGGGAGGAACGCACCAAACTCTATAGGAGTGTATCAGTGGCGGCGCGTGAACATTTTAAATGGGTGTTCTGCAGAGTCAACCTGGAGACTGGAGTAGCACCCCCCCCCCATTATGCGAGGACCTCGAGAAAAAAAAATCAAAAATACATTTGATGCAATTTTTAAGTGTATTTGTTGATCTGTTAAGTCTGTTACACCAATTTCCGTCCACCATTTGTCACCACCAAATAAAACACACGGAAAACAGAAAAGAGCGTTTTTAATATTGCAACCGCATATCCAATTATTTTTAAAATATAGTTCTTTGTTGAATTGCCGCTTATAAGTTTTTCCACGGCTAGAGCACTGTTTTTCTATGAAAATATCAGGCAAAGGGCGACCTTGTGCCTTCAATTTTAGTTTTTCTTCAAATTTGTAATTTGAAAAACGTTTCACACGCGTGAGGTTATCTATAACATTCATTGTTTGAAATTTTTACTACAATTGAAAACGAATTATATAGCCATCGACACAAACATAATATTAGACTGTACGCACCAGCCAGTGTGTGTGTGTGTGCCAACAGATAGATATCACCAGTCACTATGTGACAAGAGCATTTTCAGTTTGGAATAACATTAATAAGCTATGCTATATAAACGTTCGGATATGCCCGGATATGCCGCTTTTATTAAATTAGAGTTCGTACTACACTACTATCTATACTACCTATACCTACGTTCTGTGCACCCAGAATATCTCTTAACGCGTACAGATCTGTCTCATTCTTTACTGTTTTCGCTCTCTCTAACACACTAATTTTGGTGCAAAATATAATGCAGCACGCGTCACGTGCGTAGTGAATTTACTACGGCTGAGGACTGTTTATAGAATATAGGCCCTGCGGCATGCCGTCATTTATAATAATGCTATGTGATGACTTCATAATTATGAAATTTTAAAACATATTATGCAGATTTATAATACAATTTTTTTTTAATTGTGCGTTATTTTCTGGCAGTGTGGCAGCTCCGCAGCTCTTATAGAGGAGCCGCCACTGGAGTGTATAGTACACGTAAAAATTCACAGATTTCGCAATCCTTGCAACCATCGAGGACATTGGAAATGATAACAGCATATATGAAACATAATTAACTGTTTATTATACACACAATATTTAT
The DNA here is from genome assembly GCA_039654895.1 of Mongoloraphidia duomilia. Lineage (NCBI taxonomy): Eukaryota > Metazoa > Arthropoda > Insecta > Raphidioptera > Raphidiidae > Mongoloraphidia > Mongoloraphidia duomilia. The sequence goes on from CM077516.1 coordinate 65,941,804, forward strand.
CAATGCACTGTTTAGTTTTGTCAGGAATAACCCTATTATTCTTCTGTTATATATACGCGTTCACTTTTGCTTGATTACTTAACTTTTAAATGGATTTTTCTACAGTATTTATTAACATTTGCTCAAAAATAACACCGCAGATCGTCGCAAATACCTCTCAATTAATTAGACATGATATAAAACACATTTCGAAAAAATTGCACTTGTTCAATTTTGCATGATTGCTCCTCACTTGATCGCGACACCGTTGTCTTTTGGCCTTGAACGAAAACTCGTAACTCTGCCCCCATATACGAACATAAACATTTCCAATGTTAAAATAATTTTAAAAAAACCCGAATGTTGTTATCCGATTTTCATTTGTTTTTCTGATGTATGAAAACCGTTGACGATGTTAACAGAAGCTGTAGCATTCCAATTACAAAAACCATAAACAAACACCATATTTGCATAGTCAAGATTTGAATTTGTGTGTGGCATTTTGATTTTTGTAACACTTTAATCCTACTGCAAACTCGAAAATAAACTGGCACTGAGTCACTGACACATAACTTGAAAACAATTGAAAATCGGAAAACAATATTTGATTTCAATTATTTGCGAGAAAATTTCTTACAGTATCTTATTTAGTTAACAATTAGATTAACAATCAATATTGTTATTACTTCCTATAGGTACTGTACAAATTCACTATTTTAGTGAAATTAACATAAGGACATCAGACGATATTAATCGCCATAACATGCCCTTATTAATTATTGTAGAAAGGCTGCATAAGAAAAATTTAAATGCACCGCCGGGAATCGAACCCGGAACACCCAATATCGCGTCGGGCATGGGCCATGGGCACCGTGGAGTAACTGGAAAACTTGCCCGACGCGATATTGGGTGTTCCGGGTTCGATTCCCGGCGGTGCATTTAAATTTTTCTTATGCAGCCTTTCTACAATAATTAATAAGGGCATGTTATGGCGATTAATATCGTCTGATGTCCTTATGTTAATTTCACTAAAATAGTGAATTTGTACAGTATATAGGAAGTAATAACAATTAATATTGATTGTTAATCTAATTGTTAACAATATTTGAGTTTTTTAAAATTATTTTTACGTCTACAAAAACCTTCTGGAGTTCGGTGCGTTCCTCCCGTTTCACTCTGTAAAAACAGATTGTATAGATTATAGACAGTGCCGGATTTGGTTGGGAGCCGTCTTCAATATAAACATTTTTGTGTGGTTTTCTAAGTGAACATGTACAGTAGACATTCGCGAGTCCTACAGAGTACAGGTTTGTCGGGGTAGAACGGTGTAGAGGCAGTCATGGGCAAAGTATAGGCCCGCGGGCCAAGTGCGGCTTTTTGGACTAGTCAATCCGGCCCGCGACATGGTTTTGAATAACCCTTACAATTACACATGGGACAAAATGTAGAGCGCACGGTGTTGCTCGGCTAAGTTCGGAACGAATAGGGCGCTAAAAATGTGTTTTGTTCAATTTGTTTTTCGGTCCGCCTAAATAATTTTTTATTTTATCTGGCCCTCCCCTTAAAAAGTTTGTCCATGTCTGGTGTAGAGTGTAGACTGTATAATTTTTATGTAAAAAATCGTCACTTCAAAATTAAACTCAAAACTTTCTGTTAATCCTTTATGAAAAATTTGGTATTTTGCATTAAAAAAATAACTTACGAACAAATAAAAAATTGCGGAGGCCCTTCTTATGTAGAGACGCCGAGGCTTCAGCCCCTATTGTCCTCCCCTAAATCCGGCAGGGATTATAGACGCTCGACAATTAAATTCTTTAGTGTCTATACTCTATAGAATTAAAAATAAAACAAAATAAACTTTCGTTTACATTTTAACCTCACTAAGAGAAATTGAAACTCCAAAATATTTTTCGATAATAAAGAAGTTCTCAGACTACTAAGGTTTAAGAGCCGCTGGTCTACGTAAATTAATTATAATTATATATGTACGGTCACAAGAGCAAGTGGTTTATGTTAACTTTTTTGTAAAATTAGTCAACGCCCTGCAGTAATACTAGAGAGAGCTCTATACTACGAACGTGTTAATGTAATATGAACGTGGAACAACATTAATTTATTGAAATTAATTGATTATCTATTTAATTATACTTAATTATTATTTGGGTAAGTTCGGTTTTGCACTCGATTGATCGAGCCGAGCGAACAGATTTTTGGTCACGAGACAAGCGAGCAAATCGAGCCATCTAAACAATTCCGAACGTAATCTAGCAAATTTTTCCAAACGTCAGAATAAAATGGCCCCAGCAAGTTAAATTCTTATTACTAAAGCCGAAATATATTCTTTATTGCTCCTCATTTTGATTTAATTAAACATTGTTATAATAATAAATCGTGATTCACAATTGTTGTGTTTTATTCCTTTATTTTAAAATTAAAAGTACTACCGGTTGTTGATTTTTTCGACCCATAGATATAATAAATATTTTATTTAATCATTCTGTGCGATATAGACTTATTGGTTAGTACTATTCTTTGAATAAATATTATTCGTGTATTTTTACCTATTGAAAAATTACCTCATATAAATAAACTTCGAAATTTATCCATTCTCACAAGTGTTTCCGCTCATTTTTAAAATGAATGCTCTGAAGATGGTTAAATCTGCTTGCTCGCTCGCTTTCCTCGGAGCTCATAGAGCGTGCTCGATCTCCTCCAGAGTTTAAATCCGAACGCAGGATAGAGATCTTTCAGAGCATATAAATGTTAAATTCGAACCCATTGGAGCACTCATATCGATATGAGCTCAAAACCGAACTTACCCTTTGTCAGGATTCATGCCATAACAACACACAATCTGAGAAAATTTCAACTAACTAAGAGGTAGTTAGTTTGTGAGAGTCCTGTGACAGTCGGGCGGACAGACATCGTAGGCAGGGTAATAGGGTTCTAGAGGACAGCTTGGTGTAATGCAGGTTAGCGTCCTGGCCTTTGGAGCAAGCTGTCGTGGATTCGAATCCTACCTCGCTCATGGATGTTTTGTAATGTCATTTAGTTTTAAGTTTATATGTTATTTGATGTAATTAAGACACTAATGAACTAAGTTGTCGACGCGTCTATAATCTACAATAAATAAATAAATAGGGTTCCACCGTTCCATACGGAGGTACGGAACCCTAAAAACTCAACAAATCATTGCCCTATCCTCCAACGAGCGAGACAGATATCCTAAAATAGTGTAAAGCTCCATAATAATAATATTTATTTAACTACCTACCTGTAGATATATATATAATGTACAATATAAAATAAATATTGAATTGTCAAACTAGAAAGAATATAATGTATAGGGGGACACATTTCAAGTATGTACTTAATATATATATATAAATAAGTTCTTGCAGACATTTGTAAATTTACCAGCATAATATAAATTATAGTTGCATTTTTGATAATTTATTAAAAATCACGGTGTTAGTGAAACTTTATAGTCATAACCCTAAACGCTTTTATCCCGAAATATTTACAAATTATATACACAAAACTTCGTCGTTTATCGCTCTTTCTATTAGTGAAAACCGTTTCAAAATCCGTTGTGTGGTTTAGAAGAAGTAAACGGAGAAATAGACAGAGACAGACTTTGTTTTATATAATTTAGAGAAAAAGAAGAGATTAGAGAAGAGAAGATAGAGATAGAGAAGATAGAGATAAAGAAGATAGAGATAGAAATTACTCGCTCGCTCGCTCCAATTATTATAGCCTATGTCCTAAAGCAAAATATCACCTAGCGAACAGTAAAAAAAAATGAAACCGGTCTTCTGGGATTACCTCAAATTTTCACCCGGGCGAAGCCGGGCCGGCCAGTTTCATTTATACATCTAAATCTTCTTCGTGAATCAATCTATCTAATCGTGAAAACCGGAACAAAATTCATTCTGCGTTCAGTATAGTTACAAAGAAAATCGGACACAGACAGACAGACGCTGCGGGAGGACTTTGTTTTATATTATGTAATGATGATACATAGACTGTTAATCTCATTACCCTTTCCTTTTTCGCAGTCGGGTAAAAAGCCGTCGAATATTCAATATGAACCACTTTATTTTGTGACCATAGATATTATGTAAAACCACATTCATCCATCTTAACATGCACGATATATACCCACTATGTAATATTATAAAATCTATCGTTCAGTTATTATTATTGATGTGTATGATCGAATACAAATTAATCGTTATGCATAAAATGGTTTGTTTAGGATTTGACAAATAGAACACGCATACACAGAGAGCAATTATTACTATCAAGTACTAATTAATTAGCTTCAATGTTGGTATACAGCATGATTCAAAGATAGCAATATCTGGGTGCCGAGCTTTGCTCGGATGAGTTCAAAAAAATAGTACTTGTATGCTGTGAGATATTATTTTCTCAGAATATTATTCCGAAACAAATTTATTTCTGAAACATAATTTAAATAATTGTTTCTGTTAAATATTTTAAATACCTATGTGTATTTTTAAGCGTAAAAACTAAGTATCAACTTGAATCAAGCATTTTTTCCTGTAAATATTACTTAGGTCGCCATTTTCAAATCTACCGCCGTTATTGTTTTGTTGACTGAAGAACTCGCAAAAACCGATTTTCATAGATTGAATATCTTGTAAAAATGTTCGAATCAGATGAAATTCTGCTTGCCCGTTGCCGTCTCAATAATCCATTTTTAAACATTCAATATCAACTTTATCGAAGAGTACTTTTTCTCTGTGATGTCATCTTAGCAACTTCCAGTAAATTTCAAATATTTTTTTGCATAGAAGGTACCTACTGAAAAACTCACAAAAATCGATTTTCGAAGAAATAGAATTCGTATTATATCTTTTAATAACAAACGTCAGACTATAAACCTGCAGCGCAAAACTTTTTTGCATGCATCTTCACCATAGTTTTTAAAAATCGATGTGTTTTGATATACTGCATGCCTGCGTCGCTAGAAGTGCGGCCCTTCGGGCCGCCGTGCAAATTTTTAAACAAAACTTTTTTGTATGTATCTTAACAATAGTTTTCAAAAATCGATGCGTTTTTACACAGACTTGCGGTGCCAGAAGTGCGGCGCTTCGGGCCGCCTGTTTGTCATTATTTACATATTGTGCAACACACTTCTTATATTAGTGTTCATTTACAGTTTTAACCCTTGTGATATATTATACAAAATCTATGTAGAAATAGGCTTCGAATCGATCTGACAATTGACCGAGTTACAAATAAAAAAACCCTTTTTTTAATTGCTCCCCTCTGGGACCAAGATTCCTACCTAGATCGATTTCTCGCCCCGAAAAATCCCCATTCTGTAAATTTCATCAAAATCGTTATTCGTTTTTGAGAAAAAAAGTCTAGGTAAGATTATACGTCATACTATATTTAACGTACATAATATACATATTTTATATAGGTAATATAAAAATAACATACTTAGGTACCTATTTATTTAAATATTAGTTAAAACTACTTACATAATTATGTTTAGTTTTTATTTCTGTTATTTTTTACTATACAAATAGTTCACGGATTATTTTAATAAGTTAAAAATTCTGTCAGAGTATTTTGACATATATAAATAATGAAAATAGTTTGTTTTCTCCAAAGCCTACTCACGATATTACAATGTTTTGACAGGTCAAAAAACCGTTTTTAAAAATGATAAAATCGATAGGAAAACGAATTTTTCCAGGGATGAGACCTAGCTAAATCGATTTTTTGCCCCCCGAAACCCCTTTTCGGTAAATTTGATCAAAATCGTTAGAGCCGTTTTCGAGAAAATATTTATATAGATACATAGAAACATAGATATATACAAGATTTACTCGTTTAATAATATAGGGGGATAATATTTAAAGTTTCTGCAGTGAGAAATCGTACGTTTTTTTAAGCAAAAATATAAAAGAAGAAATAATTGTATTTATGTTATTTCAAAATCCGAGAATCATTGCGCCGATTTGAAAAATTCTGTACTGTTTGAAAGTCTATTTCTTGACGACTAAGATAGGCTATACGGGGTGTTGAAAAAAAAGGGTAAAATATTTTAGGAGCATATATTATAGTATGACCCAAAATAAGTAAAAAAATTTTAATAAGCAAACGAACCGTTAGTAAAACATTTCCACTTATGTGTGTAATAACTTATCATTTTTCAATTGCTCTGATCTCGCAGCTTAGAGTTAACAAAATAGTAGGCTATTTGTCACCTTCAATTGCTCTGAACAATTTATACAGCATCGCATAGAACAAGCGTGCCACATAATTAGGGCACAGCCCGGTATTTTTGAGAAGGTACGCAATTCTTTCTTACGAAGATGCACAGCCTGCGTGGACATGGAAGGTGGGCATTTTGAACATCTTCTGCATAGATAAAATAAAACAATAAAATAAACCAAATTCAATTTAAAAAGCATGTTTCTTTTATTAAATGGACGATATTCGATAAGTAACTTACGCTATTGCATCCATAAGTGGAAATATTTCACTAACGGTTCGTTTGCGGACCTACGTTTATTAAAATTTTTCGATTTATTTTGGGTCATACTATATGATCCTAAAATATTTTACCCTTTTTTTTCAACAACCTATATATTTTTACGTTACGACAAAAGGGGAATGCAGTGAGCGAAAATAGCAATTTGTACCAGGGTATAAAGCCGCACTGGAAGTAATTAATAAAATCTATATTTTTTATTATTATGTTTTTTAATTTAAAGATGATTATTAATACAGAATGAATTGTATAGATATTTATTCTCATTATAATTTATTTTGTAACCCACATTATTTTTGTTAATCATTTTAACCCTTAGACGAGGAAACCTCGTCCAAATTATAACCTGTTAAACTTTAGGTATTATAAAGTTGGTTTTATTTCAGAAACAACAAAATCCGGAAATTTTGATATTCCATTCCACTTCACTTGTACAGAGAATTTATGTAATTTTTACCTATTTAATGTCATCATTAATTACAGAATCATCAAATGTCATAGAGGCGACATTTTAGTTAATAAAATTATCAAATAGGTATTATTAAGTAGGTAACTTTAAATTAAATCAAGAATTTTAATTTTCTAGACTGACCTATCAATGAAAGGATACCAGAGGCGGCAGAGGAAGCTTATAGATCCTTGGAGATACAAATCTTATTTTGTTAAGGTCAGTGACTGTTTAAAACATTTATTTTTTATTGTTATAAGTAGTTGAATCTCATTAATTCGGTGTCTCCTGTTCCGGAGCACCGCCGGAAATCACCGGAAAGATACAAGAAAATTTGCCGGATTACAGTCGGACGGATTACCAACGGCGGAGTATCGTAAACGCCAGATTAGTTAATGCATTTAAGACGCTTGAGAAAAACGCCAGAGTACTGGCAGTGCCGGACTATTCATTAATCGGATTAATGACTTTATACTGAAATTATAATTTTATAACGAATAAAAATTGAAGGAAAACCCCCGTGGCTCAGGATCAATAATAGCAATACTGATGTTTAAATTATGTGCATGTATTTACTAACAAATAATTTAAAAATCAGTATTTCTATTATTGATCCTAAGTCACCGAAGTTATCCTTCAATTTTCATATCAATTCTTATTCTAAGGATCGTTTATATTATAAAAAACTTTTACTGTCAATTAAACCATCATAAATTTATAACATTTCTTTTTATATCAGTCACGTTCAAGTTACTTTGCAAAATATTCTTTTAAATGTTATAGATAATTTTTAAATATACAAGTTAAGTTGTATTATGAAAACGTTCATACTTTCTCAGTCATTAACTTTTTTCATATTTATAATGAAATTGGTTTTTTTGCAGTTAAGTTTTCTTCCTCTCAATGAAATGTTCATTGAAAAAAAAATACATTGAATAGAATAGAATATATTTATTGTCCAATATAGCAGTGAGCAGGATATATCGTACATAAATATTTAATAATTATAATTAATTGAATAAAATTCATTAACTGAATAAAAACATGATTTAATTAGAAGAGTTTTTAACTCTCTTTTAAATTTAGGGAAAGGAAGTGACTTCAGCTCAGCAGGAAGACTGTTGAAAAATTTTAAAGCTGAATATTCTGGGCTATTGCAAAAGAGACTTAAGTTCGGTTTAGAGAGTAAAATCAGGTTGTTATTACGTGTCTGATAACTATGCAGTGTACTGTGAATGGAGTACTTCCAAAAATATTTCCGAATGTGACAAAGCGAGTAAAAAATGTAGATACACGGAGCAGTTAAAATTTTATGTCTTATAAAATAATCTTTGCAGCTGTCACGATATCCAAGATTGAAAATAATCCTTATAGCTTTTTTCTGCATTAAGAAGACTCTATGGATTTCCGATATGCTACAACCCCAAAACATGATTCCATATTTAATATGCTGGTAGAAGTAGGCATAATAAGTTGTAAGGCTTAAATTAGAATCATAGCAGCTGTGTTGAATTTTCCTCAACGCAAATGAAGATTTTGAAAGTTTAAAACATAAATTTGAAACATGGCTAGTCCAATTTAAAGTGTCAGAGATAGTTAGACCGAGGAAATTAAAAGTAGATGTTTTTTCCAGTGGAACGTTATTAGAGACAAGTGTGTTTATTAAAAATTCATTGAGCAAAGAAAAAACTTTGCTGTAATAAAAACCAGTATGAAAAAAGTTATTGGCAGAGAAAGTACCTAATATAAACATTTCAATTAATACGGCCCATTTTTTATTCAGTCCGACTGCAGGCTCAAAATATTCCGGCTTTTTTACGAAAAATGTCGAGACAAAGTTAATCGCATACGTGCGTACTAAATTTAAAAAAAATATCGAGCGTCTATAGTCTACATTCCAGAAAAATAAATATATAATTGTTATAAGTCTGCATTTTATTGACTTATATAATGTCGACATTTGCCAAGTCGTCTATAGAGCCGGCTTAATAGGAATGCCAGTTGGCAGTTAATTTAAGGAACTGTCCCACGAAATTAAAATTAATGTTTTTCTTGTTCAAGAACAGATAAAAGTATCAATTGGATTTTCAATTTATCATTAAAAAATAATAAATTGAAAATATGAGTTATAGGTAGTACCTACTATTAGACCCAAATAATTTTAGTTGTTGGTGGCCTTAAAAAATACTCATACGGGCCTGTTGATTTAATGTAATATTATAAACGGAACCTCTTTAGCAAAAAAATGAATGTTGTTTATATATTATCGATAATATATGTATGATAGTTACTTAACAAAGAGTCAGGGTCATTGTGTTCTGTATTGAAATATTATTTTTTTTACAATATGGCAGCTTATTAATGATTAATTAAGTGGTTTATTTACATTTTTCCCACGTAAAGAAAAAAATATTTTACGAGACTACCTATGTAGAAACAAGTGCGTTGGCTACAAAATATTTTCCCATCCACCGTTACGGTTACCCTCCTATGTGGATAAAGTTATAAACCGAATCATTATTTTGCTCACTCGTGTGAACGTCAAAATTACCCGCAGATTCACTCGCGTTAATGTCGATTTTGACTGGAACTCTTCTTAATCCGAGTAGCCAGGTAAAAAGTGGGTATACTTTATTACTGGATTTCTGGTAAGATTTTTAAATTTAAATTTATAGATTCAAAAATTGAGTTTTCCAAACAAATGACATTATTAATTCTAGATTTACGACTAAAAGTCGTACCAGAAACCGGGTATAAGTATGAAATTTTATTAAAACCAGTCCATCCGTTTGCAAGTGATTCCGGTACAAACAGACAGAATGACTAAAATTTTGGAAATACGTTCTTCCGTTTAGGAAAAATGAGATTTTAAATTAATTAAACAGAATTCCTGTGACTCAGAATTCCTGTGACTCAGAATTCCTGTGACTCAGAGTTCCTGTGACTCAGAATTCCTGTGACTCAGAATTCCTATGACTCATAATTCCTGTGACTCAGAATTCCTGTGACTCAGAGTTACTGTGACTCAGAATTCCTGTGACTCAGAATTCCTATGACTCATAATTCCTGTGACTCAGAATTCCTGTGACTCAGAATTCCTGTGTCTCAGAATTCCTATGACTCATAATTCATGTGACTCAGAATTCTTGTGACTCAGAGTTCCTGTGACTCAGAATTCCTGTGACTCAGAATTCCTGTGACTCAGAGTTCCTGTGACTCAGAATTCTGATTAGTATAATATATGAATATGTCTTATTGCGTATATCATCTCACCGCGCTCATCGTATTTATAGGTACCTACGTAAAAAATAGACTGTTGTGTTAACGCGAAAATTTCAGAACTGATATTTCAACTATAGAAGCCCGGTACGATTCTCCCCTTAGTCCTAGCACGTCGCCGGACCTGGCTGAGTAATCCAGGCGCCCATTGAAGCATTAATAAAATGACGGCTATACTATACGGTCTTAGGTACTGTAAACAAATTCGTCATATCCTGTCGAAATCAATTAAAACTGTCGCAAGAGTTATTTTGTAGATTTCGTGTACTCATTCTTTATAACTGTTCCCATAAAATATAGTTTTTTTTCTATTTATAGTTTGCAAGATTTTTATAGCAAGCTTGTACCTATAATACTTATATTAATATATTGGAAATTGTCATTTGACTTGAAATAAAAAAAGGCTTGGTGTGTGGGTAAAATCACACCGCTAACTTTCCATTGGATGCCCTTAGTTTAAAAAAAAAATTTGCAAATCTAATCAGGTGTTCATTATGTAATTATGTGTCGAATGAAATTGATCCGAAGTCGATATCATTATTTGTTCTCGAGATATGCGAGCCGAAAAAAAGTTCACCAACGTATACGTACACACACACACAGAGACTTCTCTCTAAAAAGAGTAGATTCGGATTTTAGGGACCTCAAAACGTCTAGATATGTCAACATTTTTCATTCGCAAAATCGGACTCATTACAATAACATCCATTGGGAAGTTAAATATATAACTTTTTTCAAATTATTACCTACCTAATAATTTATACTAGAAATCGTGTCCATCGTGATTATAATAAAATTAAGAAAAATCGCAGGATAGTGGACAAAATATTTGATTTATTAAATGTACAACGTTTCGTCTACTTGAAAAAGTCTAAATCTATAGACGAAACGTACATTGTACATTTAATAAATCAAATATTTTGTCCACTATCCTGCGATTTTTCTTAATTTTACTAGCTAATAATTTTCAAATGAAATATTTTTAGAAAATTTATAATGCTGAACGTTGGTTTTAAGGCACTAGTTAATGTAGTTTTGATACCTACATTTTTAATTCATATACGAAAATTACTTACTGTAAAGGTTTGGTTTTTAAGGTTCTTTTAGTTTTATATTAAATTAATAAAGTTGTTGATTTATTCATTATAGGTACTTGTATTTAATAAATTATAGTTACAGTTATTAAGTTCACTGTCATAGTTACGTCTTATACGATATACCATCTACTTTCCCATGACCAAATAGTATTCCTATTATATATCAATAGAACTGCTTAGCTTGCGTTGTCAAACTAGAACAGTTTAAATAATAGTTTAACAATTAGGTATGTTCTGACTTTGCATATCTAAGCATTTCTAATGACATCGTTAATACTTAACCTAATTACGTAAATCTAGTTACATTAATATTGTACAATACATATATTATTTACATACTACTTATTTTGAAGTGTAACTTTTTATGCAAATTTGGCCCGTTTAATACCTACATAAAATATTTGATGGCAACGAAAAACAAATCATATATTATTCTGTGATTGTCAATTTATAACGTTCAAATGTATATAGATTTTGCGTAAGTAAGTTTCACTTCTGTAGTGTGTACGGCACGGTCTTAAGTAAGTAAATTCAATTTTACTGTGCATCTTTTGAGTATTGCATAAGAAGCTACCTAGTGTCACGATACACTCAATATTTTTTCGCAAAAAATGTTATGTCTGTAAGTACTATATATGGTACTTATATTATTAACTTCAGGTACGTACTAAAATAGATACTTAAACGCGCCTTAAAAAATTATTTTAATTGAAAATTCGAAAGACTATTATTTACTTAGTTTGCCTAAGGAAATTTAATGTATTTGTAACCACTGTCTTCAAACCAAAGATTATTTCAGCGTGTCTGTCTGTACAGGAAGTAATACAGCATAGTTAAATTATAAGCGTCGGTGATTCGAATGCTCGGTAAAGGCACCAACTTCGTGTTTTAATAGGCACTCATCAACATCATAGGTACATAACAAGAACATTTTTTGTCTATGAAATACAGAAATTTGCCTTAAGGCAAAATAATAATATATTCATAGTATAATCTAAGCGGTGACATTAAGAGGCTCATTTATAGCTTTTTGATGTTGGTTCAGTCGTGGTTTAACCTTAAACCCTCTTTCCATTATAGCAATAGTGTCTTTCCATAACGACAGAAAATGACAGATCGGGTGTTAAGGATACTGGAGAACCCATAGTTAAACAATTTTAAATAGCTGATAAATCAAAAAGTGTATTTAAAAGTTTTAAACGTCAGTTCTTATTAAATTGTAGAACAAACTTTCAAGATTTTAATTAGAAATGGGTAAAATGGAAATCAAGGATATTATCATGATTAATCAATTAGGTATTTAAGTTTAAAAAAAATTATTAATTTTTTAATTTTTTCTGATAATTTAACATAAATAATATTGAAAATCGAAAAGAAAACATTTTTTAAAGCTATAGATAAATTACTAAAAATTAATTAAAATGTATAAAAATTTAAAAAATATCACGTGACTTCAAAACGCGCCAGGAATGTTTGTGACGTCATTATGTTAAAATGTGTCTGCATTTGTTAGTATTTGTGTATATGTATTACACATACTATCAAAAATAATAAATTTTTAACTTGGTAACCATGGATACAAAGACCATAGATAACATAATGACGTCACACGCGTTCGGATTCTTTCGGCGCGTTATCGGAACTGAGTTTAAAAATTAATTTTTATTTAAATATAACTTTTTAATTAGTAAGCAAAAAAATTAAATAAAAACAGTTTTGCTATAAAACTTGTATGGGTCCTTCCATTTAAGTAAAAAAAAAAATTCATTTAAAAGCCCAATTGCATATAGGTATATATACCACGGGTTTTCATTAATCGGTAAACTACCTATGCTTTCTGGATTTTTTCGAGACTTAACTGAATGGTGGGATATTACAGTCATTAATCAACTTATGGGAGATTTGAATTAAAGAAGTTTCGACTGCGCCTGACTGTATATTTACGCTAATAAAAAAATTACAGTCGATGCCAGTACCAATTAAATTTTATTTTATACATGCTCATAAATTTCTGAACTTTTATTGTTTTTGGTTAATTTAAGATTTAATAAAATGAATAATATAGGTGGTTAAAAAAATCGCCGAAAGTACCTATAAGTACTTATTATAATTTTGTGTGACTTTGAACCCTAATCATTTTGGAGACGAACGTATAAGAATCCAGATTCCATCGTTGGTGGTCAATGGGTATTTGATGTGCTGCTCGACTGAATATTCATACGCTATTTATAGTTACGTAGACGTACAATATAAATAGTTACGAACATAACGTCGCTGCTTTTAGATGAGTACTGGTCTGGTCGAACGTTTCTATTGGTTGTGACGTGACGTGACGCTCGACATGCGTAATCGAACGTTAAATCCAGGCTAATAAAGATTCACTTTAATAATCATCAATGTTTAGAAACTAAAACAGTATAGTACCTAAATGCATAATGATCTTAGATATCGAGCATCTATAATCTGCAATCATCTAGGTATCTATAATAAATAGTTACGAAACATTGTCTGCAGTTTCATTTTCTTGCATCTACCTATAAGCTTGAAAATGCATTTCCAAAAATTGTGTCTGCCTGTTTGTACCAGCATTAGTCGTGAACGACTGGACCGATTATAATGAAACTTCGTATACTATACATAATGTTACGGATCACCCTGTATATAAACGGCAGGCAAGAGTTCTGAGAAACGGGGTCTGCTTACTGTAACAACTAGTACCTGCGCGAAAGTTCTAAAGAAAGCGAGAACACACTAGGCTTATAGGCCACGCAGCATATTATATAAACAGCCAGTGCGAGTGAGTGAATCAATCAAGTCAACGGTGAGTCACGCATTCAAGTCTACGGTGGATCAGTAGTAATATAAATAGTGCCGTGATATAAATAAATAAATTGATAAAATAAATACTAGTGTAGTGGTAATAATTACGTCGAGTTATTGTGTATAGTTAAGTGCTATTTATTGTTTTGTTTTGCTTTGTTTAATAATTACTGTTTAGTTATTGTTTACTTGTGTTGATTGTTAGAACTGACTTTTCGTTGTTGCATTCATTATTGTGTTTTTAATTATTGTAAATAAATATTTATTCCGCCAACTCGGAAAACAGTTTTGTAACAATATTTACATAAGTATAGGTACTATCTACTACTACCTTAGTCTGAGGCTACACTAGATCCGTGTCAGACCAGATCCGATCAGACCAGACCAGACCAGACCAGACCAAATCAGACACTTCAGACGAAGTGGCTACATAGGGAGTGGATAATATCCGACGGGTTTAAAAGTAAAATGATGCGAAACTAATTAGAGAAGACCTGAACGTTTATTTTAACAAACTGTTTATCACCTTTGTAAAATTATTAATTAAAATGAAATATGTGCAGATGTATTGTACATATTATAAACCAGGGCTCCGAATTTATTCGAATAAATGAATATTCGAATACTTTCAAAACAGATTTATTCAATATTAGAATATTCGAATTTTAAATATTCAAATACATATTTGAATACTCGTTTTTTATATAAGCTCTAAATAACCGAAACAGTTTTTCTTTGTTGAACAATAATAATTTTTGATGTGCAAATTTCGAATATTTGGATATTTAAATATTTGTCATAGACTGTAGTTAGCTTCTTTCCGGATTCAAATGAAAATCAAAATGCACTGCTTTTATTATTTTTTATCGTTGTTCAACAATAACATTTATTATACATTTATACAACAGCTGTTCTTTGTTTTTGGCGTCCCTGAGTCCTGACCCCTGTCATGAGTATCGGCTGTCGCCAATTATTACTCATTGCTGTGTTTACGTTTTGATTTCAATATGCGATTTATGATTTTATAGATTAGCGATAGAGATAACAATTTTTTCAGAAATATAATGTAATTTTTTTTAATCATTTAACAGTTATGCTATCTGTTATGACTGCCCAGTATTGTTAGATTTAAATTTTATTGTTGGGAAACTTGTGAGGGCCGTGACTCGACAGACTTCAGGATCTTTGTCAAAAATCCAAAAAACAGCTAAATTTTAATTAATTTTAACTATTCGAATAGAAGTTTAAATGAATATTCGAATACTTTAATTTGAAAAATACCGAGCCCTATTATAAACAACAAACAAAACAAACAAACTTCAACAATGCGTTGAAACCGATCAGAGTTAATTTACTTTCATTTTATGGACTACTCATAGATTAATTAATAAATAAATTATATTTTCAAATCATACCTGAAAGATTCATTTTTTCGCCAATATCTCTCCACAAAAGACCTTTCACGTCTCTGTTGTGGTATCTTTTGTCTCTTTGGTCCCAAATAGGAGGCTTTTCACGTACAAGATCAATTAAAAGTGATTTGTCCATACTCACAATTGATATTCAAACACGTTTTTAAAAAATAATACAATACAATAAGACAATCTGGTAATAATAGCTAGCATACACAACACTGTTTGTTGAAAACTGTCAAATGTACGGCCGTAGTCTGACGAAAATTTCAAACACGTTTGATATCATCCGACGGTCGGAACGTGTCTGTTGTAATCTGACATATTCTGACGCGGTCTGGAGTGAACACTGTAGCCACTTCATAAGGTTACTGGTGTTTGTTCACATCCGACAATACGGATCTGATCTGGTCTGATCTGATCTGGTCTGAAACGGCGCCAATGTAGCCTCAGCTTTAAACGTAAAGTATAAAGTACTTTTAATCCGGCTACGATTGGATTAAGACAAGGTTTCCGTCAAAATTAACATCAAAGCGAAGCTAGGCTAGTAAGTATACCAATATAAACAACAGGAGATGCAAAACACACCTGAAAAACAAAGAGTACTTACAATATGTTTGAATTTTCAAACGTTATATGGTCAGTATTTTCGCATTAAAATGCACACGTTTCTCATATAAATATATTCCTGTAAACGATCGTTGTTATTAAAGTTAAATAAACGTGGAATTGAAATCACCAATTGCAGCGGACTTTGCGCCTGCAGGAACTGAAACATCGTCACTAAATTATAGATCTGCCGAAGATTTGAACGCCCGGCAAATACACTAACCGCGCGTTATTAATAGATACCCATATACACACACACACACACACATGTATACAAATTGAAATTCAGACAAACATTTTTTTAACTATCGGCTATTCGCGCGCGGTGTGTGTATTGGGGTGTGTGTGTGTAATTGTCTATAGTAGATGCCTCTACTTACAGACAGACGCTGATTACGTGGCTATATGGTGTGCAGGTAGAGGTGTAGTCAGTTCATATGTAATATTCGCGTATTCACATAACGATGTGTGGCTGTTTATATGGGGCCATCGCTCTACCGACAGCCGTCCCTGACCTCGTCGTTACAGTTCATGCTGGCGGCTTGCTCGCTAACTAACGACGACACCAACTACATCTAGATTAGGGCTAGTGATGAGCAAAGCAAGACCAAGACCAAGACTTGGACAGTCTTGCTGATTCAGTCTTGGTCTTGGTTTTGCTTATTTAGTCTTGGTCTTGGTCTTGCGTATCAAGTCCTGGTCTTGCTCATTTTATCTGTCTTTTTTAGTTTCTTACTTCTGAAGATCATCATAGTTACAAATTAAAAATAATTCACAATCTATTATTAACTAATAAAATACTTTATTTTATTAAAATGTTAAAAAATATCAAAATTACATCATTTTTTAATTATGTCTCATCGTTTATCAATAAGTAGATAAATTCATAAATTTATTTATTTTTTTAAATTTGCGTTGCGTTGTATTTCAACTGGCAGTGCGGTGCACGAGCGCACTTAAAGACAAGCCGCCACTGGCTCTGAAGTAAGAATTTTTAGTTTAGTCTTGTGTATTTAGTCTTGGTCTTGCGTATTCGGCCTTGGTATTGGTCTTGTTCTTGTTCATTCGATCTTGGTCTTGGTCTTGCTTTTTCGCAAGACCAAGACCAAGACTGCAAGACCAAAACCAATTTTGCTCATCACTAATTAGGGCCAGCGCACACATATTACTTTTTGTGATTGAATTGATTCTAAAGATTTTCATAGTAGAAAGTGATCCTTAGAATTGTATTGAAGGAAAACCTCCGTGGTTCAGGATCAATAATAGCAATACTTTTCGCGGCAACTCTTCGTGCCATCTTCAGCATCGATACTCTTTAAGGTCTGAGCACATTAGCGCGGTGGCGGTGGCGTTTGAACGCAACACTAATAAACAAATTGACACGCGCATATATATCGCTGCTTGTCAGCGTTAGAGCGTTCTGGTGCAGCGTTCTATGGCGCGGTGGCGGTCAAACACAACTTGTTGAGTTTGACCGCAGACCGCGTGTACCGACGTATAGTAAACGTTATTGTATTGTTGAGAAGACAATTTTACCGAAAAACTATAATTGAAAATCACCGCAAACACTACCGCAACAGTGTGGCCTATTCAAAAAACGCCACCGCCACCGCGCTAATGTGCTCAGACCTAAAGATGGCACGAAAAATTACCCAAACGTCAGTAAATACCTACATGCGCAAATAATTTAAACATCTGTATTGCTATTTTTGTAATCCTGAGCCACGGAGGTTTTCCTTCAATTTTCATATTATTTTCTGTATCACTATTTTGCGATTAGCTACCAACGGCGTGAGGAGCTGTACACAATTCGCTGAAATACACAACTGATGTGTCACGAACGCGCGATTGTCGAAAACACTTTGAATGGGTATCAAACGCATCGATCGCGATTAGTGAGGAGCGAGATTGGTCTTGGTCTTGCAGTCTTGGTCTTGGTCTTGCAAAAGATCAAGACCAGGATCAGGATTAAATACCCAAGACCAAGACCGAATGAACAGACCAAGACCGAATGAACAAGACCAAGACCGACCAAAACTAAATATGCAAGGTCAAGACCAAGATTGACCAAACTAAATACGCAAGACCAAGACAAAGACTAAAGGAGCAAAACCAAGATTACCAAGTTCTTGGTCTTGGTCTTGCTTTGCTCATCACACGCTAAGAAATAATTCGCTCTGGCCGTTAAACTATTTAGTACAAATAGGGACACTTAAGGAAATTTACTAAAGAAGTGAACATTTTTCAACTACAAAATTTCATCAAAACAGTGAATGACGATCACTGTATTAAATAAATTTACTTCATTATTATAACAAATAAGTCGTTCACTGCTCTAGTAAAAATAAAATTTGTCATAAGTTAGAATCTTATAACAACTGGCGTAAAATGAAAATACTGACCGAGTCAAAATGTTTAACTAACTCTGTAGAAATAGAAACACTGAATTAGTGATACTTTCCTACTGGAATAAAAATACATTATTAACTAACACAGTGAATTTTAATCACTGGATTTAGTATTTATTTTAACTGTTCCATTTAATATAATTTACTGTAGCGGATCAGCCTATACTAAAAACTTCTACTGGTGATTCTACAAGCCATTTTTTAGAAATAATTTTATATGAAACATGTATCTAATATCAATTTTTTGTATTTTCAAAAATGTTATGATTAATTATTAATCATGACATTTTTGAAAATACAAAAAATTGATATTACATGTTTCATATAAAATTATTTCTATAAAATGACTTGATAGAATCATCAGTAGAAGTTTTTAATAGGCTAATCCGCTACAGTAAGTTATATTAAATGCCGATGTGCTTTCTTTCTGTACAATTATTGTACAGAAAGAAAGCAAATCGGCTTCTTTACAGTTCTGTAATGCAAGACTGCAGCTGATAAATATAATTCCACATAAAATTTTAATAAAACAACTTTTCCAATTATTTATAGAAATTTTTAATACTAGTTATCAATCATAATAATATAATATAATTTTCAATAAAAACTGAAAATAACAGCAGACAATTGGCAGGGGTTGTAACGTGAGGCTTAACTTTTGCAATGTTTCTTGGCTTGCGGCGATCCTTTTATTCAATGAACTGCTATCCTAAAAAATAAACAAGAAATAGTAAAATATTCTTGCCTCTTGGAAAATAAGACATATTATGTATAATAGCTAATAATTTAATTTACCGTTAAATGAAGCAGGAAACTCTCCTGTACTTCTAATTTGGACCGTCACCAGTTTTTTTTAATTGATTTTTGTTATACATAGGTTTCGCACGTACTAGTTCCTATAAAAATCCAACGACATTGACAGCATCTACAAAAATAAAATTACATTGGATTTGAAAAAGGAATTATAATTAAGAATTAAATGAAACAATTTTTTTGTCGAAAATGTTTTTTCCAGCTTGCACAATTATAATCAAGTAATGAATTATGCTCATCGTTTGCTTCTAAATTTTTATTTAGCTTTTTTTTATAACTTTTACCATTTTTTTTATCATATTGCTGTAAAAACAGGCCATTCCGAAAATAATGTTAACTCTTTCCCTGGGTATAAGTAATTAAAACCCTTGAGTAACTGAAAAATATAAATTATCGTTGTCTGTCGTTACCTGTTTCCATTTTTTTATTATAAATATATAGTCTACAACTGATACGTAAGAAAAAAACATTTTCGATATTATTTTATTATAGTACCCCTATTACAATTTGTAAACATAATATTATGCGTACTTACCAAAACAAAACACCTTTATTTATCTCACAGAATATTAATCTGTTAATATTATTAATTTCAATACCCGCTCTATCAGTTTAACACTAACATCGGATTAATAATGTCGGCAGTTGAATGGCGTCTGTAAAATTTATAATTTATATTGCGCAATGTCATGTAAACTAATAAATGATTCCATCGAGAAGCAATTTTTCTCAGTTTCTCTTAAAGCGATTTATATGACACTATCCTTTTCTTCAATCTTTTAATAAAAATAATCGGGTAAGTACAGTTTTACTAGAATAATCAACACTATTCACTAAACCAGTGAATAAATTTAACAAAAGTAATACAATTAGAACGTTTTAACTGGGTTGTTAAACAATGTTTTAATTTTCACTGAAAATACTTAACAAAAACGAAACAAACGAAAAAAATCAACTATTCGAGTTAAAACAAAATCGACTAGCAGAGTATTTCTTGTTTCTCTATCTAACTCAAAGACCAATTCAGTAGTATAGTAATTAAATGTAACTGATCTAGCTAACGACGTCAGTTATTTTTTCTTCACTGTAGGTTTAAATCGTCATTAACTAAGTTGTTAACATTTTATCTAGAGGAGTTAATTTTTCAGCTATTCTAGTTAACATTTTGCAGTTAAAATAATTTCGTTCTGAAAGCGAATGCTTTTCTTAGCGTGCACTATTCGCGATATCGAGCACATGATGTTGCCAAATCGCGCAATCGAACGAGAAATGTCGAGTAGCTAAATAATCGTCAAATCGCGATACAGTTGCTAAGTCGCGCGTTTTCGATACAAAAAGTAGCATGTGTTGCGCTGGTTTTTATGTAGAAATTGGTCCGAGTTTCATTAAAAAAGGACGCGAATAGGCAAACACCAGCTTGATTATCTCTTTCTACTGAGCCCCTCAGGGGGGACATTGAAATGTGGTTGCTATCGCAAATTGCATTTCAATGTTCTTTGGGAATTAGCGCTCCCAGGGACCCGAGCTCGAACCAGTCGATTTGTGTATGCCGACTGGCGGATTCTAATACACAAATGGATTATTTGTTGTGTTGAAGACGCTAATGACCTGAGTTGTCGACGCGTCTATAATCTACAATTAAATTTTTTTTCTTTCTACTGATAACACGTCGTTTTCTGGCCTGTCTTTAGTCTATTCTTTATTTTCAATGGTCGTATAATGATAGTTCTTTACCGTGAAAAAGCTTTGCGCATGTCTGTATTTACAGCCGCCGTTAAAAGCATGCGGTCGTAAAGTCACTTTACTCTTGATTGTACCTACTGCGCATGTGCAATGGGCAGGTATATTGTAAGCTTGGATGGCGTGTTTTTAATAACAACCTATAATGCAATTACATTTGGGAATATTCGCAACTTTCATGCTTAAATTAAATAATGGCAAAAGTTACATTTAAAACGCATGCGTATAAACATATTATAGTTCTGTTGTTATTCCATATCTACGCACACAAGACCAAATCGCTCATGTCGAATTTTTTGTAACTTTTAGGGTTCCGTGCCAGAAAGGAACCCTATTGTTGTGTCTCAGGCATCTAACTTCTAAGCGAAATGAGATATAGGGACTTGAAATTCACACATAATATGTATAACCACGGCCCAAAGATGGAGATAATAACAAAAGATTAAAAAGGTTTATTGGAGGGCGCCCATATATGCAAACGAGAGTAAAAATATTTTTTTTGTACCTATTCTTGTGGGGTATCGTTGAAAACGGCCTTTTGAGTAGATTATGAATGTGTTTTTGTTTTATTTATTTTATCAAAATTGTAGATTTTAGAGACCGTTAAAGTTACAATTTTTAGATCTATTTTGTTACCGCAGATCTATCTTAACAACGCCAATATACCTACCTATGAAGGATAAAGCTGTAATTCACGTCAAGTATCATTCATATCGTCTTGTTTCAACAAATTCTAAAACCGGAAAAAATAAAGCTCTCATACATGCAAACGTGGGACAAAAAAAATTTTTTTTGTACCTATTCTTGTGGGGTAATATCTTTGAAAGGCCTTTTGAGTAGATTATGAATGTATTTTTATTTTATTTATTTTATCAAAATTGTAGGTTTAGCATAACTTACATAGTACGGAACCCTATACTCTTTGCGTGGCTCGACACGCACTTGGCCTTTTTTTTCTATATCTTCAGAAACGATTTTTTTCAACTTTGTACATAACAATAATAATAATTATTAAATCAACAATGATCCCAATCCACAAGCATTAACTTTTCTTAACATAATCAATCGGCAACCTGCCATCATGATGTTAAACGTCAAACGATTGTTACGATATACAAGGAAAAAATCAGAAGCCACTGTCGAGACTTGAATCCAAAATTCCCAGTCTCCGGCTGGCAGGTTGCCGATTGATTATGTTAAGAAATGGATTGGGATCATTGTTGATTTAATAATTATTAAGTATATTGTTATCCACAATTAACTCATATATTGTGTTTAATTATATGTACATAGCATTGAGTACGAACATTTCGTCTCTACCTAAATTCAAAATTTATATCACATATTAATCATCCATGAGTGAGTATGTGAGTCGATCATAAACATCAAAATTCAAGATACCATATAGGTACGAGCGTCGTGAATGACGAGTCGAATAAATTTGTCAACGTAAAGTTTATTACGTAAACTCAAAAAAATGGTGAGATCCTCACTCCCTTGGGTATCTACTCGCACAGTAAATATGAGTTATGAGTTTATTTAGATTTTTTTGCCTCTGATTTAACCAACAATTAGCCAGAGCTAGTTTTGAGAATTATGTATTATTCTAAATGGTAGATATTATTAGCTGAAACGAGAATTTGATTAATTGAAAATATAAGCGACGAAATATGAAGCAACATTTGTATAGTATGACTGGGACACAAGATGGACGGAGCATATAAACATTAGGCTATAAGTAGGGTTGCCATAATTTGTTAGAGTTAAGTCCGGACGGTCCAGCAGATCTGGGGATAAATCGCGGCGACCGTGAAGCTCGAGCCACGAAAATTTTTTTTGGTATTTTAATTCAAATGTCGGTTGTCGAAATTGGGAAAACTAAGAGCAAAACTACTGAAGAGTGTACAGAAGAGGTGAGGTAGGTAATAAAAAACTCAAAATCAACATAATATGTATTTATTTAAATTTAAAACATAAGTACAATTATTATGTTCATGTACTTATTATTATATAAATGGCTACTGACTCGGTCCTTCTTTATCCTCAGCTTCATTTTCACGTCTTCGTTTGGCTCCTTTTGATTCTGAGTACCATTCGTAGGTACTTTTCAGACGTAAGAGCTTTCTTTGAAAAAACTTTGTTTGTTTTTATTTAAAAAATCCGGACGTAATTACGAGTCTGGACAAAAGTCCGGACATGGTTACCAAATCCGGATCTAATCCGGACGTATGGCAAGCCTAGCTATAAGAGTCATTCCCGACAAGAAATAGACAAACAAGATGACCAGGAACGACGGCCGGGATGGGTAAGGATTCATTAGGTGGGTTTCACAACGAACATTTATACTTGCTTTAAATATTTAAATTATTTTTAGCCGCTATACGATATAGAGAATTAGTCGTTCGCGATACTAGTGAAGTACGAAGGTATCTCATATAGCTTATTTTATGATAGACATTGCCTCTCTTCATTGTAGAGAGAAGTGGAGAACTGGATCTAAATCTTATTTTACCAAAAATTTGGCATACGTCATTTTGCCTTAAAACACTAGATATACTATCATTTCGATATTAGAACATCCTCAGGTTAAGTTTAATCCTCCCAACAGCCAACAGGAAACGGATATTGAGCGCAAAAAACAAATACTCGTAAATTCATTTAAAAATATTGCTGTCAACCTTATGAAGAAAATGTAATGTAATAATAATTATTCTCATTTTAAAAAGAAAATTGCTTTTAGCAAACTACTGTATTCAACATAACTATCAAATTATAGTTTATTAATATAGCGTGGATATAAGTTTTAATAAAGAGGTCGACGCCTCTAACGTTTTGAAGATTCATAAAAACATTACAACAGTCGCTCTTGTTTATAATTTATACGATGGACTTCGTAGCTCCATGCTAGGTAACGGAAATATTTTGACGGCAGCAGGATTATGATACATAATATTATAATACAGGGTTATTTTCTATCTCAATCTAATCTGCGTGCATCATTTTCAACTTGTTAATTACAGACAGTAAAGTCAGTTTTCATGATTATTCTCTTAAACGGATTTTTAGAACCATGCAAATAACTTATAAATACAGAGAATAAAATAGGTTATATACGGATCTATAAAAATTTAATTATAATCATAACCGAGGTGTGAGGGAAGCAGGAGAGAGGAGTTGCCTCTCTAAATGTTAAAAGAAACCTGATTGTGTTCATTTTAGTTTTATTAGCATTTTTTCTTTTAGCAAAATATTTTAATTAATAAAATGTTGTTTTTTAACTTCCCGCTAAGAAAATTGAAAATTTTCAAAAATAGGGAAGTTATTGATTTCACCCCGATTTTCGAAAATCGAGTTTTCATCAGATCTCGGCGTTTTGTGATCCTAGGAAGCTATTCTGACTATTTTTACGATGATGTTAGTATGTTAGACTATTTAGTTCGTTGAAATATATAGGTACCTATTTTTTTTGTTCTTATTGAGGTGGAAACCGTTTATTGGCTGACAGCAGGAGAATATGTCTCCCGCCTTTCGTGTCGGGGTTCGACCGCTATAAGCGATGTCCGATAACTGACTAAAGTCTAAAACCCCCTCAGTTCGTCTGGACTGCTCTGGAACGACTTAACAGTATTACTTCGGGAAAGTCCCTTGAAGTCCCATCATTTGCCAGAAAGGCCTTTTCTATTTTTGCCTATCGGCCTCGGTAGTCGGTGGGATAGAAAAAGCTCATCCCTCCCATTCCCTATTTCTCTCCTTCTCTTTTAGAACTGAGATGACGTAAATGTTAATGGCATCCCAGTTCTCCTTCGTTGTTATCATCTTGGCTATGACCGTTTCTGGATTGAAATCTCCGATCCTTTCGACTAAGTTGCCTCTTAGGTGTTTCCAGCATGGGCATACAAAGAAGGTATGGTGTACGTCGTCCTCCTTGGTTTGGCAATACACACATTGTGATTCAGTTGTTTTTTCCAATATAGGTATATAGATAGGTAGTAGGTACCTATGGTAGAGTCCAATTACTCTTAGAATGGTATCGATACGTCATCAATGTATTGGCGTCAATCATCAAAAGGCCACCTAAAAAGGGAAAAAAACAAAAAAATAACTTTATTTTGTTTTATTTTTTTCCATTTTTTTAGTAACCCTTTGCACACTACGTCACTGGGTCAGGCAGACGGCGTCTAGATAAATAGGCATTTTCTGTCAATGACGTAGCGGTATCATTCTTAGAGTAATGCGGATTATAGGTACCTACTTGTTTAATATTGTTATTTTAATGTCTAAATGGTAAAATAAATAAAAATTACTACCTATATACAAAAGTGAAATTTGCATATACGCAAAATCTACATTATACGTCCGGCAAACAGTGATTCTAGCCAACGCAGGTCTATAAGTGAGAAAAATTATTCACTTCGGCAAGCGACAGCCGAACTATATGAACGCTGTCCGGCAAACAGCGATATATTGTTCATACTACACACTGCAGAAATGAAACTTATTTACGCAAAGTCTACATCTTAAATTGGCATTTACAGAATTTTCATGTCCATGGTTACAACGTTAGTGTTAAATATTTAACGAAAACGTTAAACGGCTCTAACTCGCATAAGAAGTTAAGGCCGCCATGCATTTCGTTCTTTTTTCATCCGTTCGATTTGCCGCGATCCAAATCGCGGTCTAAAACTGTAATGTATGGTAATGTACCGACGATCCAATCGTCATTGCAGTTTTGGACCACGAGTTGAACCGCTGCGAGTCGAACGGATGAAAAAGAACGAAATGTATGTCGAAATGTATTCAGAATCGAGAACCGTATTTAAAATAATTCCTTGAAAATAATATCTATAGGTAGGTTGACAATTATGATTTACGATTTTCACATAAGTACAAAAAAAAACAATTCTCATGTTATATAATCAGTTTACACCCTGTATGTTGCATCAGTTATTTATAATATATTATGTATATGTGTATTTTATTGCAGGTTCAAAGAAACTTGATTTCTAACTTTGTTGTTTGTTAAGTCCACCATTGATTGTTATTATATAAATAAAAACTAGTCTTTTCTAACGAATGTTAGCTAGTTTAATAAATTGTCTTATAAATTCTTATATAAGAAGAGCGTTTAAAATAAATACAGCAGAATCCACAGCGTGAGTTCGTCAAATCTGTTAATTAGAGCTCCTTACCTTCGAACGGAACCGTATTTCTGAGCCTATGATGTCTACGTCCGTCTGTCACAAGGCTCTAGCCCTGGGATGGCGAACCTTTTCCCATCTAAGTGCCAATTTAAAAAAAAAATTAATGTAGCCATAACGTGCCAAAAAAAATTTAGTAAGCAAGAGGACGATTCAAAATTGCTTTAAAATTCTTTGTAGTTCCATAATATGCCGACAAACTTTTAGGTGTGGTGGGGCCATCAAAACAAACATTTTTGCTTTATAAAGAATGTCCGAAAACACTTCGTTTTCGACATACAGGGTGTTAAAATTTGTAGAAAAAATCGTTTTTTATTAATCTTTCTTAAATTATAGATCCAAAAGATGCCTCATAAAGTTACCAACAAACTGTGAAAATTTCATTAAAATCGGTTGAAGCATTTTTTTCTACAAAGGGTATTGATATAACGTTACGTTACATTAATTATTATCTTAAGGAATTAAAAAAAAATTAAGCTGGTTAATTCTGGGTTGCAGAAAGCATTATCAGAAAATCTAGTTTGACAACGACCTTAGATTGTGACCATAAATAATAATCCATAAGAAAAGCATATACTTACTTATTGTAGAATTTTAGATCGTTCCTGCTCGAAAAATAATCGATTGATTGAAACGGTATTTTTTTAAACTGTGCGCACTTGAAAAGCGATCTTTTTCTATGTAGGTAGATCAGTCATATTTTGTTTTTCTGTGAATACAATCTAATGTTCTACATAACAAAGAGTTCAACAACGACATTTATAGACTGTTTTTTGCATAAATATTGTTACGGATCACCCTGTATATAACCGGCAGGCAAGAGTTCTGAGAAACGGGGGCCCGCTTACTGTAACAACTGGTACCTGTACGAAAGTTCTAGAGAAAGCGAGAACACACTAGGCTTATGCTACACAGCCTATATAAACAGCAGTCAACGGTGAGTCAGGCAGTCAGTCAATGGAAAATACTGGGCGACAAATAGTGCGTCTGATATAAATACAGTGAATATAAATATTTGAAACATAAATAACTAGAAATAAATAGTCCTGGTATATAGTTAATTGTTACGAATTACTGTTTAGTTATTGTTTACTTGTGTTGATTGTTAGAATTGACTTTTCGTTGTTGCACTCATTATTATTGTGTTTTTAATTATTGTAAATAAATATTTATTCCGCCAACTCAGAAAACAGTTTTGTAACAATATAAAATGTTATTATATCTCAATCTAAGGTCATTGTCAAATCAAATTTTCTGACAATGCGTTCTGCAACCAAGCATTAGTGTATTACGCTCTCCTAGAATTCAAAATGAGCGTCTCTTCTGAACTAAATTTGATACGTAACATGAGTAGAGGGGGGCAGGGGCTTATGAAAATGCTATATGATGAAATAGATGGGGGGGGGGTCAAAAATAGCTGGAATAAAACGTTAAGTAATACTTGAATATGCCCTAAATGAATTGATTTTATAGTAGAATTGATATTACTAATTTGTTATTCAATGGCAATACCATTAGAAAAACACAGATTACAGAGCAATGCAGACATTGTAATAAAGAATGCTACACAACGGCGAAAGGCAGTTATAAGTTGCATCTGTGTGTATGTGTGTGTGTGTACCTTTAATGTGAAGTGTCATCGACTGCTGCAACCGCGATGGGTTGGTACTTCCATAGCTGGTGCAACAGCACACTCTATAGCACTGTGTAATCTTTGGTACTGGTTTTACAATAAAACTCCATCAATAACTCTGTAAAAATGAAAAAAATCGTGATCTTTAAAAAAAATAAAGAACATATTATTCCTTTCGAATTGGCAAAAATAAGTATGCTATACTGAGATCGAATTGCAGTCTTCTTATTGACCTAAAATAAAATAATATTACAAAACTTTTTTCTGAGTTGGCGGAATAAATATTTATTTACAATATTTATTTACAATAATTAAAAACACAACAATAATAAATACAACAACCAAAAGTTAGTTCTAACAATCAACACAAGTAATTAACACTTAACTATATACAATTGACTACACAAATATTTATTTTATCAGGTGAATTTATATCACGGAACCATTTATATCACTGTATTTATATCAGATTTATATCTAACGTTTATTTATGTCGGTCATTTACTCAGTTACTTCAGTACTATTTATTTATATCCACTCCACTATTTATATCACTGTACTGACTGATTCGACCGTTGATTGACTAATATTTATATCACTGACCGCTTGGTTGCACGACTCACCATTGACTGCCTGACTTCCTCGCACTCGCTTGCTTATATAGGCCGCTTGGCTTAGGCACAGCGCGTTCTAGCGTTCTCTAGAATGTTCGTGCAGTTACTCGTTGTTCAGCAAGCAGACACCGCTTCTCAGAATTCCTGCCTGACGTTTATATACAGGGTGATCCGTAACAATAATGTTAAATAATAAGTAAGTATCTACAAATCAGAACATGTAAGCATATAAAATATTTCGCTAGTTTCTATTATGTATATTAAGATTTGTAAGAAATACTCACATGATTAACCCAAATATAAACATAATAATTTTATTAATAGCTTTTTTCTCTACTTACATTACCTATACTCTTCCATTATATTATGTGTTCGTCTATACCTAGCATTGAAATCTCCCAACATTAATATAAAAAAACTTTTTAACAAAAAAAAAAACCTCCTTCAAAAAACCACTAAAAAGAGGAAAATAATGAAATTTTGAGGTCTGTGCCAATTTAATAAAATATGAAGTCGGTTAAAAAATATAGTATAGTGATTAATATCTTCTTTTTAACCAACTTCATATTTCATTAAATTAGCACAGACCTCAAAATTTCATTATTTTCCTCTTTTTAGTGGTTTTTTGAAGGAGGTTTTTTTTTTGTTAAAAAGTTTTTTATTTTTTACTTTTTAGTGTCAAAAAGTGACATTTACCTTAAAAGAATCACACGCCGTTACTCACTTTTATTAAACCGACTTTCTTACGCCGTCTGATATGTCAAAAAGTGACATTTACCTTAAAGGATCACACGCCGTTACTCATTTTTATTAAAATCAGCCGAACTACTGAATCGATTTTGATGAAATTTCTATGCGACTAATCTGAAAGTATGTCCTTTCAACTAAAAAAAAATTTTTCAAAATCGGTTTATAAATGACTGAGCTATGAGGTAACAAACATAAAAAAAAAAATACAACCGAATTGAGAACCACCTCCATTTTTTTAAGTCGGTTAAAAAGAGATTCAAAGGTTCGAGTGGTCGGATTCGATTCAGCGTGATTTTTTCTAGAAGTAATATCAGTCGGATCTGAGAGATTTCATTTTTAAAAAAATACTTAATTTTTTTATAGGTAAGGGGAGGTGCTGTCTTACTATTGCCATTTACGTAATTTTTTCATAAACGGGTGCTGTCTTACTACTGCCATTTTTAAGAAACGTCAAAAATCTGTTAGATACCTACAGGGGGCGCGCATTAATTACGTGACGCGTTTAGGGAAGGTAGGGGGTCGAGTTGAACCTCATCCAATCCCACGTGGGGGAGAGGGGGGTCTCGGCAAATATCACGTAATTTGCGAGAAAAATTAAGTGTTCTTGTAGAAAAAATCACACTAAATCGATTCCGACCGCTGCATGGACTCGCGCCTCTGTACTATTCTACTATACCTATAGCTATTATGACATAGGCCTTCAGCAATCGACCATAAATATTGGGATTTAACTGTACTTGTGCACACAGACAAACAGTTTACATAAGCTTTGTGTCTGGTGAACAAGTCAAGTGCCCGTTGTTGGTCATCCACTTCGTCTCAGCGCTGCGCCCGTTCTTCTAGTTTTGCTTAAAAACTTACTATACAACTAGACATACCATATACAAACAGTACATATAGGCTTTATGTACATATATACTTACGTATATTATGTACATAATAAGTTTATATATCTTATTATTATATACATCAAGTTTGTTAGCTTAAATCGTATAACATTTACAGGTGTGGATTTCAGTACAAAGCTGAAAGTGCAGTTGTAATTTATTTTGTAATTAATGACATTTATCCTTGGACTGTCCAGTGGGGTGCATTTCCTAAGGATTTTTGCTCGTATTTCTTTTTATAGCCGACCTTAAAAGACCAATAAGCGCGATACTTACCTACCTCAATATACGTATATAATATTTTAAGTTTCATCAATTCATGAAAATTAGGGTAGTAGATTCGCTTTTTCATTAAAGTCTAAGCCATTGATTCCCAAAGTGGTTCAGGTGGACTACGGGAGACTCGACGGGGGTCTACGTTGGCGTGACAAAAAAATGGGGGTTCACAATTCGTAAGCGGGGGAGTTTTCTAAAGAAAATAAGTGAGAATTGATTGGTTTCTTGTGCTGTGAGTATAGATGTCAAAAAAGTAAAGCTGGATGGAATCACTTTTTTGATTGGCCAACTTTACTTTTTTGACATCCACTCACAGCACAATCAATTAATTAATTAACCAATCAATTCTCACTTTTTTTCGAAAACTGTTAATTCGTGGTTGCAGCTCAGCCGCAATGCAAATTTCCATAGTTAGATCTAATCTTCACATTTTTTGTCGAGTTTTGGGAATATGGTAGAAATGTAGCTGCAGGGGGTCCACCGGAACCAGTAAACTTTTTAAAGTGGTCTATGAGAAAACAAGTTTGGGAACCTCTGGTCTAAGCGAACGAGCGAAGCGAGTGAGTAATGTAGGTAATTATAATATTCAAGCGAATGAGCGAAGCGATGAGTAATGTAATTATAATATTCAAGCGAACGAGCGAAGCGAGTAAGTAATGTACCACCCGGGAGCGAACGAGCGAAGCGAGTGAGTAATGTAATTATAATATTCAAGCGAACGAGCGAAGCGAGTGAGTAATGTACCACCCGGGAGCGAACGAGCGAAGCAAGTGAGTAATGTAATTATAACATTCAAGCGAACAAGCGAAGCGAGTGGGTAGTATATTGCAGTCCGGGCGAAGCCGGACCGGGCCGCTAATTTTAAATAAAGACTTGCTTCTTCTTCTAGACCTGTCTATACGACCGTGCTGTAAACGTACTTCAGATGTGATTTGTTACCACTCTAACAACTTGCAAAACAATTCTAACGCAGTTTTTTAATCTTAATTTAATTAAGTAAGTATACTTGCAGAATTCGTCACAGCACGCATGCTTTAAAGTTTAAAGATATACCTACTATTGGAGAACAACATTTGAAACTAAATAAAATTTTCCACTAAATTTTAATTGCCTTATTTATGCATTGTTTACGTAATATATTGTCATGAAGTGGAACACTTTTATTTTAATTATTTTATTTTTCAGGTTCGTCGCTTATGCGTGCATTCAAGTCTACATAGAACTTATACTACATACAGTGAATAAAATAGGCACACTATTTCTATAATTATGTTGATCCTGCCTGTTAGATATGTACTTCATTATATAAGTCCATGTACAGTTTATTTTTGAGGGGGCTTAAAACAGCTCAAATTTTTGGAAGAACTTTTTTTACACGGAGTATTACAAACCTTCAGTTTTCAGGTTCTAGTCTGAAAACTATTTACTTAAGCCCGTTAATGTGTAATTTATAATTTCATTATATTATTAAAAGTAAGCCATCAATTGCCAGGGTTATAAAGGTCTAGTACCAATTAATATTTTCAATACTTATATTAATTTTTATTGTACCTAATTTCTATTTTTATTTTAATAAGACGCGCAGCTACTAGGCTATATGCGTCATTATAAGTCTGTTGTTTAAGACAGGTAAGTATAGTTTGTGCTTTATTTTACTTTTATTCACTTTATTCACTTTACTGTTTTTATGATTTTCTTTTTATTAGGTTTTTGGTTAAATTTGAGGCAGAAGTCCAGTCATTTCTAGGAAGTTGATGAGACGGGTGATGTTGTCAGGATTGTCTTGAAGTATTTCTTCTATGGAGCCAGGTAATTGTTGGAGTTTATTCTTTCGTTCTGGTATGTTTTGCATGTTTCCAGTACCAATGTGTTTTACCATTAGTGGTGTATTGCATGGTTTTATTACAGATTCTAATTTTACTCGAAATTCTGGATCCATTAATATTGCTGAATCCAGAAATTCGAGTAGAATCAGAATCCGTAAAAAAAATTGGGGTTGCCATTTAAAAAAAATGTCGATGACGTCGTTGAACAGAAAGATGGGGGTAAAAACAAATTACAAGGAAAGATGCGCGTTCAAAAACTAAGGTTGGCGTGATGTCCAAGCATTTTTAACACATATTATCTTCAGGAAATTTTTTATTCACAGCGTTTCACAGCCGGCGATCACACTGTATAGAATTCATAGCCCGTTGTATATATAAGTATATACACTGGCGTCTCCAGGATTTCATTTTGGATGGGGGGGGGGTCTCCAACACATTTTTCTTCAGCTTCAAAGAATATTTCTTACATAAGTATAGATCAACAACAATGTGCCCGAGAGCCTGGGAGAATAAGCCGGCCCTGGCGTATCTGTACCATGAACACACACACATACATCGGCAGGAATCCTGTCGAAGAGTTTAATAATCTTTGTGTATAAATGAGAGAATGCGCGTCTATAAGAGTTGTTTCTTCTCTCGGGGTCTCGGCCAGTTTTTATATAATAAACCGTGCTTTTACTACAGACGTTACAGGCTCACATTATACAGGCTGATTCGATAACCGGCCAAAAAATGACTCGAACTTCAAGAGAAATTCTAAAAATTTTGAGTTTAGAATGTTTGAGTTCTCGAGGATTTCGAGATACAGAGTTTTTAACAGTTACAATTTCGCCTTACAGAGGCATAATTTCTACTTATGTATGGTTTTTCGAGTCGTCGATCATCGTGAAATAAAAATTCGACTTACATAGGTAATGTATATAGATGTATAGATACATCTTATACAACTATATACATTATGTAGATACAAAAAATAATCTTATCATCCCGAGAAAAAAAAATTCTATTAATGACCAGTCCTATACTTCCCACCTAGTAAATATTTGCAAAAAATAAACACTCTTTTTTATTCTTTGAAAAAAAGCATGGCCCTCTTTTTTGTTTAGTAATCTACTGATGGTAGCTTAATATAGCAAAAATCATGGTTACCTTGATTTACGTACAATTTTTATTTTTTTTAGTAAAATATTTTTTTTCTCGAAAACTATACATTTTAGAGAAAAAAAATATTTACATTTTTTTCATATTATAATATCTAGAATTCATTTATATTTTTTTTTACCTATGTTAATACGTGACATTGAGAACGTTTTTTTGAATATCTCAGGATCCACTGAACCGATTTGACTCAAAATCTAATCAGATCTAAGTTAAAGGCTGATAAACACAATAGAATAATCGGCATGGCCGTATGTTGTTCCGTTTTTACGATATCGAAGGCGAAAAATTGACCACATACACACACATACAGACATCAGTCAGAAAATGATCTTAAACGATTGCTAGGGTCTCAAAACGTGAAAATCTGTTAAAATCTCGAAATATTTTTTTCGGACTAAATCCATTACTTCCCTACCATAGTAGAGGTGGGAAGTAATAATTTTCCCTAATCACATACAATGATGTGTGATCATAAATTGTATTTAAGTATATAAATATATATGAAAATATATTGGGTCGCACTTCAAGAAGGTTGAAAAACGCTCAGATGAGGACAAAAAACGAGAAAAAAAGAGTTTGCGAATAGTCGAGATCGTTGGGATGTTATTGTTTTTTATGGCGTTAACAAGGTTCGTCTGTTCCAAGTTCTCAGTTTTGAGATTCTAATTTGAAAAAAGATCTGAGAAGGGTGCGTGAATGTTTAATTTATTATTAACAATAATCATCATCGATACATGATATAATAAGACAAAGTCCCCCGCCGCGTCTGTCTGTCTGTATATGTTCGATTTTCTCCGTAACTGGTAAGCTCGGCTTCGTCCGGGTAAAAATCGTGGGTAATCTCAGAAATAGTGGACAAGCGAAGCGAGTGAGTAATGTATTAATAAATCATAAATTCATAGCACCCGGACGAAGTTGGAACGGGACGCTACTAAATTATAAAATATGAAGCACAGTTAACAGTAGCAATTTTAGTGCCCTTAAAAAAATAAAACTCGGGTCGCAGTGCCAAAACCCTGCCGACATAGTGTATTTGCTAACACAGGCCTTGTGGCTTTAATACATAAACTTAGTTTGTTTTTGGACAAAATAAAAAAATTAACCCCTTAATACATTCCTTAAAATAATATTTTTTTTCTTAATTTCAATAAGATTATCAATACAACTTCTGTACCAAATGAAATACACCCTTCAGTATAAGTAAATCACTATCCGCAAACTAGTGTTTTCATAAAATTTGTAAGTCCGGTCCTGTCGGGCCGATTTTATTAAAATTTTAGCAGCACATTTTGATCTTTACTAAAAGGTTAAATTTCAATTTTGAAAAAATTCTGAGAATTTTTTCGCTATTTTTGGGTTCAAAAACATTTTTCTACCCCTAAAAACCACCCTTAAAATGGTCCGATTGGGCCCATTTTAAATAGGCTTCGTGCGGTGATGGATTCCAACGTGCCTACCAAATTTTGTCAAAATAAATTAACTCTTTCGAAAGTTATAGCCGGTACACCCATACACACACACACACACATATATATATATATAAACGTTTCCAAAAATGGTGCCAAATTGTTCAGGAGGGTATGAAACGTCGAGAAATTTTGGTCCGACCCCTAGGTCCCGCCATCCGACCGACGCCAATAGTGTATGTGCCATATGGCAAATATATACACTAAAAATAAAAAATCATTATAATAGTGGGTGATCTTTAGATTGTGTGCAGAAATATATAAGAATAATATGTATATCCGTTGTCAATCGTGCAAATTGACTATTTTAAAAACATGAATGCTTCCATTTCCTTATTGCCTCTAATATTACGGCTCTCGAAGATCGTTTGATTGGCCACCCCTGAAATAGAGTGACGTTTTCTGTTTCTATATAACAGTTCGAACGTCACTCAAATTTGTTTCAGTTCTTTGTCATCGTCAACGGTAACATAAACTTTGTTGTAAACCAACCGTAAGTCGCGTCGATGAAATTATTTAATTAAAAATATAGATGCCCATTCTGCGAATAATGACTAAATCATTAAAGTTAGGTATATAGACAATGAAAAAATTAATTAATTATGTAGGAGCCTCTTATATGATGAGTACGTATTTAAAATTATTTCAGTACACAATTTCTATTAATTGAAAATAAATAAAAAATAAATGTATTTCGAGAATCGTACGATATTGCAGATTTAGACATAAAACTATATTAATATTGTTTGAACGCGCTAATTTCAGGAACTACCAGTCTGATTGGAAAATTTTTTTTTGTTAGATAACCCATTTATTGAGGAAAGTTATAGGCTATTCGAGTTTTTTTTTAATTCAACCCCAAAGGGAATAAAACAAGGATATAAGATTTTTTGACTATCTATAGTAAATAATAAATATACTATCTAATATTATAAACATTATCAACTGCAGGCAAGTACGCGAAGCGAGAACAACGACAGGCGACTTCGCTTCACGGGGAAAGAATTTCTCGTGGGGGAGGATAATCAATCATAAATTTTCATCTCTGGAACTACTGAACCGATTATGAAAGTTCTTTCACTAATAGAAAACTACTCTATCCCTGAGTGAAGAAGGCTATATTTTATTTTGATAAATTTCTCGCGGAGGAGGGGAGATAATTCCTGTGGGATAGTAACAAAACGTCCCCCCCCCCGTCTCGAATAAATCCTGTATCTGCCCCTGATGTCCAATGGACTTGGCAATGCCGTGTTTCAGATTGACTTTTGGCGTATGGTGTTCGAAAATTTGAAAATAGCCGAATTACGAACTTGGGGTATATAATAAGGTGACCAGAATTTTAAAATTGCTCAGGAGGACACCACCTGGACACAAAAAAACTACTTTTGCAGTCTATTTATTATCTAGATTCTAGAACTAATAATCTAAGAGTGAAACACACAGGAGTGGCGCCATCTAACAGTCCATAGCCGTATTCGTATATTTGTTGTATAATGATATAAATAATGTAATCGTTAAAGAATGCCGTGACTACTCTACCGGTTGTGAGATTGTCTACCCATAGTACAGAACCACAAAAATCATTTGTTGAATTCGTTAAAAAGTAGGACAAATGGGGTCGTTATGACGTTAGCATTCGAAAGGAGGACACTATCACTGAGGAGGACAAATCTCACCAAAGGAGCACTGTCCTCCTCAAAGGAGGACGTCTGGTCACCTTAGGTATAGTAACATAAAAACACTGATAAGTATACATAATATTATAGTTACGTCCACGTAAGTATTTTTGTTTTCTCTGCACATAAAACAAAATAACCACATGTCAACATTGATGTATAATGTACAGTCTTTTGTTTCGTTGTGAACATATACAGACGGCATGATAAATGACACGCATATACATATTGCATAAGTGTGTGTATTGTGCGCATGTGTATAGTACTTTATTTTTACGTTTACCGCAAATATTGACGACTTATTGTGTTTAAACGTAAAAAAAGAATTACCAGCCGTAACAAATGCCGAGATTAGACATAGAAATCGCCAGACGGTGAATCCAACAACGACTCCCATCCTACAATAGGGTATGTTCCTACAGAAATCCAAAACAGTCCGTGGACGCAGTGCAATTTTTTTTGTTCCAACAGCCGTCTTACCCAAATCCATGGTTACTATTTACTAGTCAGTTGCCGTTGTTCCAATAAATTGACAAACCGTTTGGTGACAATCAGAGAAATATGAAACAGATGTACATTTATTTTTTACTAGCTTTTATTTAACTTGCAATGTTTGTATATGTTTGTTCGTTTAAGTCAAATCTTGCAAGTCAATTTTGAACGACTTCCACGTATCCGATCGATTTAAAATTTGGTACACATATGCATTCCCGATGACAATACATGAATCAATCGTTTTTAGAATTAAATTCAATCCCTATAAGGGGGTCAAACGAGAGAGTAGGGTTTTTTGACTATTCAACGCCTAGGCCAAACCGCTAATGCTAGAAACTTGGAATTTGGACTGTAGGTTTCTTTTATGACGTAAGCACCCACTATATGAAGGGATTATGGGGATTTTTCAAAAATACTCTGACAGATATCTTTAATATATCACTCAAGGATAAAAAGAAGACTAAAAAGTAAAAAATAAATATTAGTAAAAAAAACTTTTTAGAGACAAGCTTTTATTTAAATGCACTAAAAAGGAAAAAATAATTTTTAATAATTTATGTTCATAAAAGCGTGGGTCGTGAACTCTATGATAGTCTATTAGTCACGACCAACGCTTTTATAATTATGAACCTAAATTATTAAAAATTATTTTTTTCTTTTTAGTGCATTTAAATAAAAGCTTGTCTCTAAAAAGTTTTTTACAAATATTTATTTTTTATTAACCAAACCCAAACATTTTGCCACTCAGTTCTCCTTTTTTAAAAATTTGTACAAAATTTTGATGTTAAG
Organism: Mongoloraphidia duomilia; assembly: GCA_039654895.1. NCBI lineage: Eukaryota > Metazoa > Arthropoda > Insecta > Raphidioptera > Raphidiidae > Mongoloraphidia > Mongoloraphidia duomilia. The sequence continues at coordinate 65,979,712 of CM077516.1, forward strand.
TATTTTTTTTTTCAACATTCTAAAAATATGCCGCCCCAAGCCCGGGCTTGGTGGGCCTTGGCCAAAATCCGGCACTGTACCTATGCGGGTAGTAGGTAAGTGAACTTTTAATCAGAGGCATCCACATTAGGTAATTCCTGCAACCGTGTCAAACCTGATCGTGAACGTGAACGTGTGTTGCAGTAGAGCTGCAGTGATGTAGATTGTAGAGGGTTCATCTAAAGTTTTTCAAGTTCTTATATTTACCACATTAACTGTTCAGCAAACAATTTTGGGACTAGTTTCCAAATTGGTCATAATATATTTTAGTGTATGCGTAATGAAAAAGTCAGAAACAGACGCTAATGACCTCTGATGTTGAGCGTCTATAATTCACAATTCATTCATTCAAAAAGTCAGAAACTTGTCAGGGACCAATCCGTGATTGTCTGTAGGAACAAACCTAATAATATAACAACGTGAATAATTCACAAATGAGTTACAGAACACATTTTTCTTAACCTTGCTCCAGACATGGCTGCGTTCATTTACTTTGTAGCCTTGAAAGTTGAAGCAACCGGGTTACATTGACTGCGTATAGTTTCAAATTGACTGAGATTCGAAATCAATTCATAATAGAACACTTTCATTAAGTCAACGCCTAGGAGGCTATTGAGAAAGAAAACTCTGAACGGATTACGAAAGCCTCTTCTTTTTATTTTTAACCGACTTCAAAAAAAGAGGAGGTTTTAAATTCGGCGCGTATGTTTTTTTTTATGTATGTTCACCGATTTCTCCTGTTTGTGAACCGATTTTGATGATTACTGTTTTATTTAATAGAGCATACCTTCGGGGTGGTCCCATATAAATGTTACTTAAATCGGTTCAGTAGTTCGACTGATTTTTTGTTATTATGTATTTTTGAATTTATACTTCTTTTGGCGCGTTATGAAAAAATGATGAGAGTGAATTTTTACGACGCGCGCGCATTGCGTCACGAAAATTTAACAGGATGAAGTTGCAGCATTAATGATTTCCATAGTTACCATATAAATAAATTCACTCCAGTCCTTTTATTATTTTATATTTCAATAAATTATTTGCATGCAAATTAAAAATTAGTTCTTAATCAAGCCAAAGAAGTATAACTTCTAACGCGTGCACAAATTCCACGCATCCATTTTTTATGTATGTTGTATATGTGTGCCAACTCATATCTCTTGCATTTGTGAACCGATTTTGATGATTTTTGTAACTTGTTTTATTTAATAGGCATAAGTACCCTCAGGGTAGTTCCACATAAATTTTTCTAAAATCGGTTCAGAGGTTTTCTTTTTTTAGTTTAATAATCAAATATCAAGACAGAAGTCGGTTAATAACGTGCAAACTGCGTATCGTAAAGCCACTAAAATGTAAAAAATAAAAAACTTTTTAACAAAAAAAAACTTCTTCAAAAAAGCCACTAAAAGAGGAAAATAATAAAATTTTGAGGTCAGCGCCAATTTAATAAAATATGACGTCGGTTAAAAAGTAGATATCTATTAATTAAATTGGCGCCGACCTCAAATTATTTTTCTCTATGTAGTGGTTTTTCTCAAGGAGGTTTCTTTTTTGTTAAAAAGTTTTTTTTCTTGGTCTAGACTTTTTGATGTTTGTCTGCGAATTTCTAAGACCTTGAATTACGCTACCGGTACAGCTGTACTGTACGAATTCGTACTACACTACAGTTTGAGTCATATTATGCCTTCTAAGAATATGGCGTTTGCTTTTTACACTTCGAGTGATTTTGGTGGTTGGTTTCTTTATGCTATGGTCTCAATCAAACAGACAGATCTAACTTGCCACAATTTCACCAAAAATTGTCCCGTTTGAAGCGAACGGGTTAACAGATCGTTGATCGAGATGATAGAAAGTTTACGTTTTACTACAAAACTACATAATGGAAGTTTCATGAAAATCGCATGATCGCATTAGTCGTTTTTGCGCTAACTCGGAACTGACAAACACTATATTTTACAAGCTTTTATTTCAATTGCTTTGTTAGTATCTATGTTTTAATGTTAGTATGTTTAGATCAAATTTTACAAGTCAATTTTAAACGACTTCCACATATCCGATCGATTTGAAATTTAGTGCACATTTATTATGTATCCCCGATAATAATACGTGAATCAATCGTTTTTAGAATTAAATAATCAATTTTAATATATTACTTACACTAATGCACTAAAACGCAATCCGCTACGCACTCTTATATTCACATAATCAGTTTTAGTATACAAACACAAGCGTTAGCACGACCTCGTCAACCAATATTATACTCTCTATGAAATTTTAGAATTAAATAATCAATCAATTTTAATATATTAATGTTTTAATAGTAAAATTTTTGAAAGACTAAAAAGAACCGAATAAAATAATAAATAAAAGACTAGCTTTTTTTTAAATGTATTAGGTATAAGTACTTAAAACGGAAAAAAATAATTTTTATAATGTAGGTTAATAATTATAAAAGAATAGGTCGTGGCTAATAAACTACCATATAATTTCGATTCTTATTTTTTCCGTTTTAATAGATTTCAATAAAAGCTTGTCTTTAAAAAGTTTTTTCACTTAGGTATATATTTTTATTACTTATATTTATAAATACATATAGACACGGCTCGTTAGAACGCTAAAAGATGTGTATTTTGAAAATTTTAATTGTTTTAACACTTCGGCGCATTATTTCTGAATACAAAGTGAGGTTGACTTAAGTTTAGCTGCGTGATCACAAAGATAGATTCTGATTTCTGAATCAATCTACCATCTTAGGCTGCATCTTAAGTTTTGGCGAGGAAAAGATCAGTAAGGAATTAAGCGAGACGGTCATTAAAATAGTGGCCAATGGCCACATAGTAAACAACGTTATAATATGTAGATATTTTTCTGCATATATACATAATTATTTATAAACGACTAAAATAACATCAGTTTTATCTTTCTGTTGTACGTGAGACTAAAAAAATGAAAGAATTTCTAAAGAATTTAACGTTTTATGATCTTTAAATATAGCTGCTTGATATTTCAGGAATGTGTTTATCCTTTACACCTTTATAACTTTAGTAAAGCTTGTAATAACAGTTTTTTACCCTTATTAATTTCAAAGAACACGTCGATCTATCAAGCAGTTCTTTTTTCAGACTGGATTAAGTGTGTACATAATTTATTTTTAATTAATGTTTAATACTTAAGTTCTTTTTTTTCGTTGTCATTTATACTTACCACAGATAAGTAAACCTTGCAATAAGTGAGATTCACGAGACTAAATTAAGGGTAGATGACAAACATTTCGCCGATTCTAAGTTTCAAATAGGGTTCGTTCGTTACTGTACAATTCTCTACTGTAGTACAGTTTCGCTTAAATTTCAAGCCAGAGCAGTCTCCCTCTATTAGCCGCCTGCAGGAAAAAAAATATGCGTGTGTGAGTTATAATTGATACAAAGTCAGATATGGTTTTTATCCCAAACATGCTTAATATTAGATGTGTTTTGGTAAGTTCTGAACTGGTTTTGAACTCCTTACTGTCGGCAATACAGAACTCTTCGGGCACAACTGCGTGTTTGTTGCTTAAATTCTCAGATTCTTTGGACTATTTGAACCTGGTTTTAACAATTCTAGGCTTCTGCGGCAGTTCTAGGAGCCTAAAATTACCAGAATCAAGTTCTAATATTCTGAAGAGTCTGAAAATTTGACCCCCCCCCCCATCTTGAAAATAGAATAAAATGTGAAAATTTATTAAGCTTAGATACTTCATAATAATGCTTTTTATTTTCCGTGATTAAACTTTGGCATCTGAAAATTCCCCGAATTTGCACTTAGAATGTTAGGGCTACCATTTATTAGACCTAATCGCAGTACGATAACCCGATACAAAATTCTGCGTACGTCCGTGCTTCTGAATATTAGGTATTCTGTGATTTCAACAAATCTAAAAAATATAAGTAAGTATATAAATTTAAAACATAATAATATTAATTAATAAAAAGTACCTATTTATAAAAAAATACACAAATAATATAGGCTGGCCTTAAGAATTTAAATAAATTGTAACTTCAACAGTTTCTTTTGTTGCACACAATTATTATTTTAATGGACAATGGTGTCAGTTTGTATAATCATATAGGTACTAAATAAGTACATATTGTACAGATACTTACTGACAATGTCAATGGAGCAGAAGTTGACTAGTACTTAGTGCAGGGACGTCGCCAGCATTTTTTTTGCATGGGCCTGCAGAGCTGGGCCATACTGATGTAGATCTTCAACCCCATATAACCCAAGACGCCTCTTTTTCTCTTTGCAAAAAACGCCACACCGCACCAAAAAACCTCATGCGCGCATTTTTTGAAGAACTCCCCCTGCACTTCACCACCTTTTCGCTTCGCAAAAAACGTCATCGCGCTAGCACCTCCCCCCCCACGCAAGAAACTTTCCCTCTGCAATCGTTGCAAAGCCCACTAAATTTGATTAATAAATTGTGTTCTCTAGAGGCTTTTGATCCGCTCCTGGTTGTAATGTTTTCCACCGCCTTTTTGTGGGACTGTACCTACACACATATTATTCTAATTCAGAGCGTTTTTTTTTTGTGTAATGTTCTAATGTTATTCAGATAAGACAAATTCGGTTACTGACCCGTTGGCTGTTACCATTATAATATATTATTGTAAGAGAGCTTAATAACTAAATAGCACGCTAAACATGCTAAATGTCAAATTGTTTGCTGCAAGCCAAACTGGTCTATCGTATTATAATAAGGTTACTGTTTTGTGTTTGCATTTTGAAAGCAAAAATAATAATTCTACCTATAGATTTACCCCACTGTACAGCCCCGGATCTAGGGGGGGGGGCAAGCCGGGGCCTATGCCCCGGGCGGCAAGTTCAGAGGGCGGCCAAATTCAAATTCACACTTTATAGACGAATGGACAACTCATCATTTACTTAACTTTGACCAAATGTCAATCAATTAGTGGACATCTGATAGCTGAAATTATAAAGATGATAAAGGTAAAAATAAATATAAGTGGGCGGGGGCGGTATTTTTCAGTTTTTGCCCCGCCTAAAAAAAATTGAAGATCCGGGGCTGCCGCTGTATAATCTCCTTGGTTCGGCGATTTTTTTCAGTCGCTCCTCCCCTTAGAATTATTAGTGTATTTGACTATAATATAATGAACCCGGAACAAATTTCAAATTGGCGCCTGAATTACCAATATGAAACCCGATATAGGTTCAAAATGAAATAGTTTCAATAATCTTATTAATTAAAGATGTCGAATATTCGGTGACAGTCATGTGGCAGTGGACTTGATTACTTACATTCAACATTTGTCACATCAAATTTGTACAAAATACAAATGCCACATAAAAATCAATCAAAAGCTATCGATAAATGTATAATTTGTGCTATCATAAAACACGGGGGCAGCCCGGGTGGTCGCCTCGGGTGTAAAGCCCAAGCGCGGCGCCCTAACCCGCGAATCAATCAGTTAAGAAAATCAAAATGCTAGTTAATAATAAGAAATAAAGGGAGCTGAAGAATATCTCGCCCGCGGTGGTCGGGTGGCTAAGGCCGGCGCTGCTTTTAGGCAGGGTCGGATTAACCATTAGGCAGAGTAGACAACTGCCTAGGGGCCCCGCATCGGCTAGGGACCCCGCGCGCACACAAAAGAAATTGAAAATGTTTCATAGAGTGAAAATTTAATTGAAAAATTTGTATCCTCAATGACAATAGGTATTATTGCTTTTTTTCGACGCATGATGTCAGTTGATGAAATACTTCATATACTTACAGAACAGAACTATCTAGTATCGAGTAGTAGAACTAATAATATGGATGCGTTACGTAGCGGATTGTATGAATCATACAATATGCTACATAACGCATCCATATTATTAGTTCTACTACTCGATACTAGATGGTTCTGTTTCATCAACTGACAGCATGCGTCGAAATACAGTATGATAAACAAAAGTTTTGAAATGCTTGATCTGTCATTGCGATTTGTGAGTTTTGAAAAGGGGCCCCGAGGATTGCATTGCCTAGGGGCTCCGACATGGTTAATCCGGCCCTGATGCTTTTAGGCGCTGACTATACGTGAGTGTTCTAGTGCCGATAATTAGATGCAAAAGAGAATTCTCTGGCCTCAATTCTAAGCTTATAATTTCATTCTGATACTAAAATCTAAGAAAACAGTTTTATAATATGATTATGTAATAATTTCATTTTGATGCGAAGACTTGTATAACGGACGCATAGCGGTTCATATAGGTACTGCGATTTTGTTCATAATATAATAGTAAAGCTATAAAATAATTTATAATAAATTATATTATCATGTCATATTAAAATATATTACCTATCATAAATCATATTATCATAAATCATAATTATCATCAATAATATATCATATTGTAACATTATCATTCGCTATTATAAGTACATTATATACAGTGAATTTCACTTAAGATGCAACATAGGCGGAATTTGTTCGTTGTTATGGAAAACATAATTAATTAAAATTGCAACATCCACTGAACAAAAACATACATCGCACTAACAATATATTATGTATTTAAAAAAAAAATAAATTAAGTAGGTACAGCAATCTTTTTGATAGTTTTCCTGCAATCTCTTCAGGTAGGTACCTACATGCAAATGAAATAATATTATGTTGTGCTAAATCTCAAAAATTATTAAAAATATGACCTTCTCTATTATTATATTCTCTACCAGTCCCTTTACCTATATGTTTTCAGTTTTATAGATAATTTTTTCAAAATTTTTAACCTTATACTTTCGGCGGCCGGCGCCGATAAATTAAAGGGTAGAGGAGAGTTGGATAAAACAGGATGGTCTGGTAAAACGGGATACCAAGTTTTATTTCAAAATAAGTAGTACGATTTATCGGGTAGGGGCGGAACTAATAATCCTCGATGTATACCTATCTATACTTTAGATTCACTGTAGATGACGTAACAGGTGAAAGTGTCAAAAAGTTAGGTTAAAGTAAAATATTTGGCATGTTTTCAAAAGTCGATTTTTCAGTTTAAAGACAAAATTAACCGAAAATGAGTAGATTTAGAGAATACTATGTTTGCTTACTATAGTTATAACTATAGTAAGCAAAAATTCTTAAAAACTGTCGTGCATATAATATGCACAACAAAATTGATCATATACAGACTATAGAGTATAGCACTATTATAGAAACGTGTTACTAATTCAGTGAGTAAATACATATACCTAATCAGTGAGTAGTAACTTTTAATTTTTGTTTATATAATAATATGATATTACTAAAACAGCACTAGTACCTAATCATAGGCTGGAGACTCAGTTCATTATGTAGCTACACTGTTAATTATTAATATATGCATTTGATCGATCATTTTTTTCAGTTTCAGATCAACTTTTTATTAATTATATGTGAAATTTATTTATTTTATTTTCAGGTACGGATTAGCAGCTATCAGTTACGTAGTTAAGTACCTACCTACAACACTATACAGTGTGTCCACAGACTCATCCTCAACATGGGGATCTCCGTTGTTATGGGAGATAGAGATTTGGTTAAATGAGACAAAATGTGCAGAATCTCCAGTACTACTACCCTGCGTAGTCAAACTTTCCATATTTTGTTTGGTTCGCGACCGACAGTTGAAAAACGAGATTTACCCATTTTCGTTTTTTGTTTATAACTCGCTTATTAAGTAAGTTAGAAAAAAAATATTTTCACTTTCTTAAGGCCCTTTTTTATGAAGATTTCAAATCTATTTTCATATTTTTATTTACTTTTATAGTTTTAGAGATACTTGTATTAACTTTGTTTTTTTAAATACACGTCAAAGATGGCCATGACATCATTCGAAAGAGATTTTTTTTCTCTTTAATTTGATATGAGGGTTGATGGATTTATTTTCAAAAATAACAGAGTTATACGTAAAACATTGATTTTTAATAGTAGACTATGCTAAATTAATTAATAAAACAACAGAAGGCTTAGCAAACAGTTGAAATTCGCATTGGCTTTGTAAACGGCTGTTTTCTTTTAGCTGTCAAAGTGTAATTTGTTGCTAATTTGTCAGTTTACTAAGTGATTTATTAAATTTACTTTTGTTATCATGGAACTATTTTATAACAATAAAAAATAAGCGATTTTCAACAATTGATCGTAGAACCATTGATTAACATATTATATGGGAAGATAGTGATTCCATGTACTGAAAAATATACTATAGCTGCCCGCTTACGTTTCATTCCCCTGGCCCACAAACTCAATGTTGACTTGTGCTTCCACCTATATTATTGTTGAACTAACAGCTCAGATATTGTCAATGCTACCTCTAACTGATCCTAAATAATGATATAAGATATTTACATCACTGCCGCAGCTGACATTATTTTAATGTTTTGAAATTTGTTGAGACTGTATAAAACTTATATAAAGTGAACTTAGTTTAGTTACATAATTTATCTGTAAACGCTATCTGATTTTATATTTCTTTGTCTCTGAATAAAAATTGTTCAAACACTCGTAAAATATATTTTGATGTATTCATAGGCTAAGAGCTGATAACACTTTTTTCATGTGTTTTTATAAGACTTGGAACTTTTTTTAAAAAGATGAATTTTATATATCTCTACAAGGGGTATATAGTCTGTCATTCCAAACGCGGGGCAAAACCACCCCATATTTTTTTGTTCACTCTTGCGAAAAAAGACTTATGTGTGTTTATCATTAGTAAAGTCTAGAAAAAGTTTTGCCCCGCGTTTGGAATGACAGACTATTTACCCCTTGTAGAGATATTTAAAAGTTATCTTTTAAAAAAAGTTCCAAGTCTTCTAAAAACACATAAAAAAGTGTTATCCGCTCTTAGTCTATCATAGCAACTTATACTAATTAGTTAACAAAAGCAAGCAGTTTAAGAGAATTAGATAATCAAATTCATTAAGATTGTAAAATTTGTTGTTAAATAAAAGAATTTAAAATAAATCTTTCACAATTTTTCCAATCGTTAGGGGCCTACACACGATCAGTTTATCTTCGCAGTTTATCTGTGCAGTCAAACTGCACAGTTGTGTGAACTGTACGTTGTGTGGGCTATTTCAGTTTGCTCCTCAATTGTTCTCAGTTTGAAGAGCTGACGTGCGTGGCTATACACGACTAGAAAGGGAAGTTCGGTTTTGCGCTCAGATTGATCTGAGCGCAAAGACTACACATGACTGTGCCAACTGTTCAATTAACTGAGCTGACTTCGCAGTTTATCGGTGCAAAGTAGAGTCAAATGCGCAGGCCAAAAGCCTGCGTTAAAATTTGTCGGAACTATGCAGTTATCTCAGTTTATCGCTCAGACATGACGCCACAAGGGTTAAACTGCGCAGTTAAACTGATCGTGTGTAGGCCCCTTTAATGAATTTGATTATCTAATTTTCTTATGTATGAATATTTTTAGTTTGACATAATAATGATTAACATTATTAAGTTTAAAATTAAATAAAATATCAGAATGGTCCAAAAGTCTTGCCCTAATGTTAAATCCAATTAAATTCAATATAATGTCTATAGAAAGCCGGAATCAGTTGGCTAAAGTGCCGTAACGCTGTCTGGTCATCAAACTAATTCTGTAGACTACTGCAAAAATTTAGGATTATACATAGACAAATACTTAGTGGAATCGCTCATTTTATCATCTTTTAATTATTGTGATATTATGTACGGACCATGTATAAACCAGTCAACATCGCAGCTTATCCAAAAATTTTAAAATATATGCTTCAGATATATTGTATACAACATAAATTTACATATCGCATACTTCGTAGACAACTTGATCACAACCGGGCAGCCAGATTATCTAAATTGCAATTTAAAATATTTATCAGATTATCATAATAATAATAAAAATACGATGTCACAGGATACAACATTGTCAATAAACTTGCATGAAACAAATTTTTATAAAAAATCTTTTACTTATGGTTCTGCCTCTATATACTTATAATAATATTCCTCGTGAATATAAACATCTCAAAAAAGAGGCGTTTCGAAAGAACGTTAGGGGTTGTCTATTAATAGTCACCGCGAAATATTATGCAATATGAACCAATGACGCAAGATTGTCTTAAATAAAATTAAGATGCTAGTCACCAGATGGCCTAACGATTGTCAACACAACTCACTTCTGTAAACTCTACAATTATTCTGTACTCAAAGATTAAATAATAAAACTTAGGATGCTAGTCAACAGATGGCCAATAGTGCGACGTCTAGCTGCCTCTATTAAAAGTGGCCTCATTTACGCTCATAAGGATCAAAATCTTCTAGTAATATGTTAAACAATGGTAGAACAGTAATTTTGTCTTCTTTACTTATTCGCGTTGACTTAGTAAACGGCTTTTTAAATGATCCATACTTTATTAAATTTACTCGTAAGTTTCTGTAAATAGACGAATGAGGTTGTCTTCGTTCTGGATACTGATCGAAGTACATTTCTGCAGCTCTGGTCGATTTTTAGTGACATGAATGTAACAAGATAACAAATCAAAATTTTCATTGTTACAATGATAACAAAAGTAAATTTAATAAATCACTTAGTAAACTGACAAATTAGCAACAAACTACACTTTGACTGCTAAAACAAAACAGCCGTTTACTAAGCCAACGCGAATTTCAACTGTTTGCTAAGCCTTCTGTTGTTTTATCAATTAATTTAACATAGCCTACTATTAAAAATCAGTGTTTTACGTATAACTCTGTTATTTTTGAAAATAAATCAATCAACCCTCATATCAAATTAAAGAGAAAAAAAATCTCTTTCGAATGGTGTCATGGCCATCTTTGACGTGTATTTAAAAAAACAAAGTTAATACAAGTATCTCTAAAACTATAAAAGTAAATAAAAATATGAAAAGAGATTTGACATCTTCATAAAAAAGGGCCTTAAGAAAGTGAAAATATTTTTTTTCTAACTTACTTAATAAGCGAGTTATAAACAAAAAACGAAAATGGGTAAATCTCGTTTTTCAACTGTCGGTCGCGAACCAAGCAAAATATGGAAAGTTGACTACGCAGGGTAGTAGTACTGGAGATTCTGCACATTTTGTCTCATTTAACCAAATCTCTATCTCCCATAACAACGGAGATCCCCATGTTGAGGATGAGTCTGTGGACACACTGTTAGGTACGCGTTTTTTGTTGAAAGGTAAATTATCTTTTCTCATATCCATTATAATAAGTATTATAGATAATATAAACCTAAAAGCTATATTCAGATTTATCCTAAATTTTTTAAGATGTGAATTTTATTTAATATGAAATAATCATTAAATAACTGATTCAATTATAAATCATTTTGACTTATTTTAACCAATATCAGCCAGGGGCAGATCTAGGATTTGGTTTGAGGGGAACTGAATTTAGTAAAATATTTAATAATAAAATGACATTATTAACTATTTATAGGCCCGAGTAACCTTAGTCGTGAACTTTTAATAATGGAGACTTCAACGTTAAGTAAAGACACGCTGCACAATAGGTATTGTGGTGACTTTAATGCAAAGTAAAGAATTAAACTCTTGAGTAGGTACAATGTCGTTTTAATATATTTTGTCCTTAATAAATTACTTATATAAATTCTGTGGTACAAATATTTTTTAATGAGTTCAAAGCTTGTTACAATTTAAACGTTTTTCTATACCGGCGAAGACGTGAAACTTATGATTATTTAGATATCGGGAATTTGAATTTTGAATGCTAATTACTTATTAAAAATCATGGCGATAATATTATGTCGTCTGATACCTATATTGTGTTATTCACTAATATGTGATTTTATTTTCGGATAGGACTAATAATTTCTTGTTAATTAGGTATTAATACCTAAGTATAGGTACCTATATCTATACTGAGGTAATTTAAAAAAAATTAATTCGAGATAATATATAGATATACCTAACCTATTGAAATACTTACTTGCAAATTTTAAGTCACACTTATAAATTTTGTGTTTTGAGCAAACGTATAGGTACGATCAGGGGCGGCGACCGCATGGATGCACGGGGTCAGTTGCACCCAAAGAAAAATTGTAAGGGGTGCGTAGCACCCCATAAAGGCTCCAACAAATTGCGGCGCGATTTTCAGATCGCAGCTGCTTCTCGCAATGCAAAACAAATGACGAAATGACAACAAATGGTTTCAGTTTTCGGTAATTAATTTTGTATCTACTTTCTAACTTCTTGTTTTTGGAGAAAATAAATATATATTTACAATTTTTCAGTTTACGTAAAAGTTGTATTATTATTATTAAAATCCCCATGATGCACCCCACGGAAAATGCAAAACCCGCCGCCCCTGGGTACTATATCTATATATACATATTTGGCCTAAGTTGAAGTTTACATATGGAACTTAAAAATGTAAAAGCGCGCTATAAGATGTTACAGATGTGGGTTTTACAGACATCTGTAGTTGCGGATGCGGATTTTTCGACGTCCACGTTTGCAGATGCAGATGCGGCTGCGGAAAAAATAATAATAATATTTTTAACAATGAATGTGACTTCTCTATGGTAAATATTAAATTTTCGTGAAATTAAGTAAAGGGATCTGAGATTGTACCTAATTTATTATCATTTTTATTCAGAATGTCATTATTTTCATTACTTATAGGTAACAAAATTTTAGAATTGGTAAATTATACTTATATTGGCCAAGAAGCCAAAGAATTCGAGCACGCGTCATAACTTGCATCACATCCACATCCGCTAAAGCTCCGCAACGATTGTTGCGGATGCGAATACAAATGTCAAAAATGATGCGAAAGCGGATGTCTGCTACACCCCTGGTATAAAGAAAACGATGTTTAAAACGTTTAAAAAATTAATGTAAAAATATTTTGCAAATAATACGTAGGTCGTAGGTATTGAAATAAATAATAACAACAAGAAATATGTTGCCTGTATGAATATTAATGTTTTGTTTTTCAAATCACTTTTATGATCCCCTCCATTCTCAAATAATAAGAAAAATTCTATACCTACGTAAGTACCTACCTATATGTTTTACGGTTTAAAGTTAAATAAATAAATAAAATCTTGAAATTTTATTATATCAATTGTTGTTCTATATAAAAATATGAATTTTTAGTTAAGACAACTTTTTGTCGTTTTAGCAACTGATTAACATCGAGACAACAAACGACAATTAGACTGCTTCAATACCAATACATATTATATGGATATATCTCTGTGAGACTGATCTTGAAAATCGAACCAAATCATTGTATCGACTTACAAAACTTGTTAATGTTTTTGATTAATATTCTCTTGGCGTTCAGTTATGTACATCCATAGCAATGAATACATATAATATATATCTATGGTATCTCCAGTATACCTGAGTCTGTATCGTATATTGTGTACAGACTGAACAAATAATACGACTGAAATTATTTAGTCGAACCGTCGCACGCTACCTTTATCTTCATAATATCAGGAAGGGTCTTGTCTTACGGGAGAAAACGACCGTCTTATGAGCGCCTTTATTGAATGATTTGTGTCATTTTATGGAACTAAAAACATAAACAAAATAAAGTACTAAACCTTTGATATTTATAGATAATATCCATTCCTGGCACCTAGTGGCAAAAATGGTACTAACTAATAAAATGATGCGTCAACAATTTTTTTTAATATAAGCAATTATAATAGGCATGGTAATTTTTTCTCGTACTATAATTCAGTATAGTTTCAATTAGGGGGAATGTTTCATAAATGCCAGCAAAATAATACATTATTATCTAAATATTATCCCGTGATTAAAGCGACATATACATTTTAATAGAATTGAGATTGTTTTAAGTGTATAGGATCAGAACCACTCTTATGTTTTGAAACAACTATAACTCACACATATACTTATTTCAAGCTTTTGAATTCTGTTAACAGATGCGACGGTCAAATCTGGCCTTCAAAAGGTGGATCGCTCGTTAGCACATTCACAACTTATCTGGATTATATTATGTCATCTGTGATAATACTGATAATATATAAATATGTATAAATATAGTTCAATCCGTGAAAGTTGATATTGATAAGGTATTAAAGTTTGACCAACAAAAGAACGCCGGTCAAGAAAGAGAGAGATTGTAGATTGAAGCGTCTATAATGTACAATCTCTCTCGCTTTCTTGGCCGCGGCGTTCTTTCGTTGGCCAAACGTGATTTTGATGAAAAATTTAAATGCAATAGGGTTTTTTAATTAACTCCGTTAGGTTCGTCGCTATATAATCTACGTTTTTACTGTGGTTTTCTTTTTATATTCTATCTATACTTTATTAGGGTTCCGTTGTCAAATGGCAAAAACGGAACCGTTATAATTTCATCCTGTCCGTATGTCACAGCCATTTTACTCGGATTCCGGAGACTATTGGCACTATATACAGAGCACTGTAAGAAATGAGAAGGCCGTTTACATAGATTATCGATGGTTCATTTGTAGCCAGTGATTAATCTGGTAATAGGCACACAAAGAGACAATGGCGTCGAAACATGTATCGCCTGCACATCGCGTAAACTCCATAAAAACACATTACGCATGCGTGGTTACTAATTTTACATTAATTTGTTTTGTATTCATCCAATTTATATATGTATAACTATACATTTTATTTTGTAATTTTGCACACTTTATTTGGAATATTACACAAATTATCTAATTTTAATTTACTTTATGTAAAAATCACAAATTTGTTTAACTTTACAGTAAAAGTCCAAGTTTTTATGAAGTTTTCTGTGTAAAAATAAATAATAATGTAAAATCATTTAGAAAATCGAGCGAATTCTACCTTAACTTTCAAAGTATTTTTACATCCATTTTTTACAGTGAGTGAGACACATAAAGTGTTACAAGCTAATATCTCAGAAAGTGTTGGTTGTAGCAAATAAAGTTTCGCATAAAAACTGTTTGGTATCAAGGGGCACGTATGTTGGTAAAATAGATTTTCTTCTCGATTGGTATGCTGAGGTTGGGTCAAGGTCACCTCCATTTTTTTAATCAGACTATGTGGAATCTTGTAGCCATTATTGAATCCAACGACCTAAGACATGAGGTTATAGCGGCTAAAGACGTTTCATTTCAGTACTAAAAACAAATTGAAATACATAATCCACGTCAAACTAAAGACGGTGCTGTCGGGCGAGGTTGATAATCTCGTCATCCGGTCCCGCGGATGACGAGATTATCAGAATAAGAGCTGATGTATATAGGTATTGGCTGCAGCCTGCAACTGCAGTGATTGCAAGTCGCATATTATGCGAACTATGCGACTGTATCTATAATTTTGCAAAAATGCGTGCACTTGTATTGCGATGCAATTACCAGGTTCGTATTTATTTGAACTAAAATTGTAACAAGAATATAACGCATCATGTTTGAAGTGTAACTTCTTAATATGCCGAGAATTGAATGTAAGTATCTGAAATAGTAAAGTATCTGAAATAAGTACACAAAATTTCAGAACGGCTTACCGTAATCGTATTTTAAAGACCACCAACAGCTAAGGTTATTTGGGCCTAGCACCAATTCATATTTTCAATTCATTATTTTTTTTTAATAATAAATTGAAAATCCAATTGACACTTTTACCAGCTCTCGGGCTAGAACTCGGGAACTGGGGACTTGTAATAGAGGAACCATAGCAACGCCATGTAAACAACAGCGCCGCTACACTCTCGGCTATTCTCAAGCCCAGAACGGCTTACCGAATAGTTTAAAAAGATATACAAAATATGCTTTTATTGAAAAGATATAGGTATAATAATTATAAAATTAACATGAGCTCTTATGAAAAATCGCGCTTTCATAGTGTAGTATAGTTTAATACCGGTAAAACACATAAGTAGTACTTAAATCACCGAGAAAAATTGGTTATTTTAAGAATATGTGAAATTCCTTTGCATTTTAGCGTATTGGCGGAATCCTATTAATGTTGTAAATACCATCAGCCCGACTTTGCTTCGTCGAGGGAGATTTTCTCGCGGGTGGGATAATAAATCATAAATTCTTATCTGTGGAACTACTGAACCGATTCTAAAAAATCTTTCACTAATAGAAAGGCTACACTCTCTGAGTGATATAGGCTATATTTTATTTTGATAAATTTCTCGCGGGGGAGGGTAATTCCTGTAGGATAGTAACAAAACGTAACTCTGAAATTCTTTTGAATTTTAGCGTATATAGGCGGAATCCTATACTAATATTATAAACAAAACCAGCCCGACTTTGCTTCGCAGGGGGAGAATTTCTCGCGGGGGGGATAATAAATCATAAATCCAAATAAACGTGGGTGAAGTCACAGGTAGCGGCTAGTAATTTATATCTGTGTGATTGGTGTGACAACCTGTACTGGGGTAAAAGCTTTAGCTAAAAAATCCGGTCTGCTGGTATCTTTTAGCATAGTTACTTAAGATACATCTTTGTGCCTGTGAGTTGTGACTATATACCATATACTTTAATTATATACCGCGGATTGTCCATTTACTCAATGTGCGGTGAGTGAAGTCCACAAAGAGAGCAAAAATATATCTGTGTCTCTTTTGACGAAGTTATTCCGCATTTATTCCGATGATGTCATTGGTCGATGTACGGACGTTCTATCTGAACAAAATGTAAACAAAACGCTTGACTGCTGTTGTCATTATAACGTAACCTAGTTTAATTTTGTTAAAAACAGTTTTTTACTCATATTTCTTGAAATTCATAGTGATATAAGAAGTATACACAGGTTTCGGATATTTTTGGGCATAATAATATCGCTATCAACTGAAGTATTCCATGAACTGAAGTATAAACACCACTTGAAACGTAATATATAAAGACAAAGAAATATGTCATGGATGCCATTGACGTAAAACCTCAGTGCCCCAGTGGTCAATAGTATACCTGCTCTCTTTTAAAAATTCTGTCTTTGTCTATGGAAGTAGCCAATCAGGAACCTGCCAGCTGGGTTCCCATAAAAAAAGACAGAAATATATACCCGCACGATTTTTGATCTATCAGCAGTACAGATTTCTTATGTACATGCTATATACTTACGTGCTATACATCCTTAACGGTGTAACCATGGCAACGAAAAACAAATCTCATGCATTTATTATTCTGTAAATACCAATTTATAACAATTCTGGGTCTTATCCATTTAGTTGAAAACAAATTACTTACATTCTTAAATTTAGATTTAAGGCTGAAAGTCGTACCAGAAACACAGCATACCTAATATGTAGATCTGGCGTAAGTAAGTTTCACTACTGTTAATTAAGTGTGCAGCGTAAAAAGCATATTATTTTTTGCCGTAGGTACGACGGCCGAACTGTATAGCTTTACTTACAAACTTGGGTTTCAGATCGCTGACTAGAATCACTGTTTGCCGGACGGCGTTTATGCGGCCGAACTGTAGAATGTAGATATAGCCTTATACCCACCTTATACAAACTTGATTTCCAGATCACAAACTAAAACCGCTGTGTTTGCTGGACGTACGTAAATTTTGCGTAAGTTTCACTTCTGTAGTGTGTGATGTAAATTACACGGTGTTATAAGTAAGTTAAATTTTACTGTGTAACCATTGAGTATTGAATAAGAAGTTACACTTCCTCGGACTATTGCGACCATTTTTTTTTTACTGAACAATTTTTCATATAAAAGTATTGTGATTTTTTTCAGATTTCATATTTTAACTGAAATAGGTCTTTGTATGCATGCGACATGTGCAGTGTTAATATGTCGTCAAACCAGATTACAACTTTGCCTTACTTGTGATCAATTCAAGTATCTTTTCCATATAAAGATTACTTACATTAAAATATAAAGAGAGCGCTCCAGGAATAATTAAATATACCTAATAGATCAAAAATAATGTACAATATTTTTTATCCTCAAGGCAGTAAAACTCGACGCGCCTTTCGCATTACCTAATTAAATTAGCATTATAAAGCAGGGATGTGAAAAAATAATCGATTTTTATATTAATCGATTATTTTTTTCTTATAATCGATTTTTAACAATCGATTTTTTTAATAATAATAATCGATTTTTTATAAATCGATTAATTTTTTAATAATAATAATCGATTTTTTATAAATCGATTATATAAATTATAACACTTTTAAATCGATTATATAAATTACACTTTTTTTTATTTATTTTTTTTTTTTTTATTAATATTAATATTAAGAAAAAATATAGGCTTTGGGAAACCCAATGCAGCCAGCATTTACAAATTACACGTTTTAATCGATTTTTGTAAACAACGCCATCTGTGCGACGAATGAAAAAACGTAAAATAAATTCAAACGTAAACTAATCAGTCGGAAAACCGCGCCATCTGTATGACTGTTTTCAAATAATAGAAAAAATCGATTATTTCTTCAAAAATCGATTTTTTACAAATCGATTTATATTGAAAAGAGAAAAATCGATTATTAAATAATCGATTTATATTTAAAAGAGAAAAATCGATTATTAAATAATCGATTTTTTTTACTCAATGTCACATCCCTATTATAAAGAGATGATTATGTTCAAAGGCGTACCTACCCAGGATCTGTACTAGAGAGGGGTAACTTACATTAGTTTCGAAGAAGGGGGAGGGGAATGAAGGACGATTTTTTAGAAAATAAAACTCAAAACCATTGGAAAACTGTTTTTATTAATCACTAAACATACTAATGTATAATACTGGCTACTACCTACACTCAGTGGCGGACTAAGGGGGGAGGGGAGGGACGGCTCGCCCTGAGCCTCTGATCCTGGGGGGGTCTCCAAATCTCGAGAAGTCCTTCTTAATCAAATCCCAAACAAGGCCAAAATGTGTTTAGGAAGTAAGAGGCAGTTTGGAGTTGGAGGCCCCGTACGTACTTATACAAAATATAAACGTAGGAATGTCGTTTATTATAAATATTTGATTTTTTTTGTTAGCCATTACTTACATCTACGAGTATATTATTAATTTTTTATGAAATTTACACTACAATTTCTAAGCAGACCGGAGGCCTCATCTAGTTCTGCCGCCCCGGGCCTCCGACGGGCTTAGTCCGCCACTGCCTACACTACAATTATTGTGTACTTTACTGAGCTTAATTTTTACTTGCAGGGGGGGCAGTTGCCCCCCTGCCTCTCGCTGGGTACGCCCTTGATTATATTAACAACTAAATTGTACGTGACGTCGTGACCCAATCCACTCTTGCATGGCAGACTCCACGATTTTTATTCGTACGATAACCTGTCTTCAGTTTTCCTTTTTCCTGTGTGTTCCATTTATTTGTCACAGTAGTTAAACTAACCTTGTGTGTTCAATTTATTTTTTACGGTAGTCAATTTGTTGTAATTATGGAAGAAAATATGGACAATGAAAATGGTTGTCACCCGTTCGGTTTTGGCCCGAACAGCTCGCTAATTTCAATTGGTGTTCGGCTCAGGATTTTGCCTAAAACCCGATGTTCAAGGCTCTGACGGCTCTAGCGACCATATATTTTGTTTTTGAAATTGTCCCGCTTCGGATTAATTTCAGCGAACGACTGTAGAGGTCAGCTACTTTGAATTCAATCGCGAATAAGTTTTTTTTATTTCATATGTACCTGCATTGTATAGTAGGTATAGAGTATAGACTGTAGATTCACTGGTAGACGCGACGTCAACAATGAAATAAAATAAATGGTTTTTATAATCTGAATAATATTAATTTATGTTTTAATGTATGTTAATATATTAATTAATTTTAATTAATCTTGATTTACAGTTTTAAAATGGCATCACGGCGAAAGTATATTTTATCTTTTGGATTCAAAAAATAAAAGTTCGCTTTAGATAAATCCGGTATTTACCAAATTATAAAATTTAGGTACCTACTTACCTACATCGGCCAAACTTGACGTCAAATTGCTACCAGATGGAAAGAACATTTCCTACATTAAATATAATTAGACCGGATAAATCAAGTGTGGCTATAACCATATTTTGTACTTGATATAGTTTATAATTTAATTGTTTATAATTTATCTATGTATCCTGTACCTATTTTAAGGTTGAAGTGTTTGATTTTTTGCATTACATTTAATTTAGTTCGCGCTGAAGATGAAATCATAGCTTTCGAAATATACATCCATTAATAAAATTGTTGTGGTAAGAAAAATTATGTACGTTCAGTCTATGTGCTTTTAAATTTCTTTGGTTTATTTAGGAGGATCGATTTTAAAGTACATACCATAGAGCAAATGTATAAAAATAGTTTGGGAAGCACTGATATCTAGTGTACACATTCATGGGGAATTTTTATTTCGTTAAGCTGAGTCCGAATAATTTCACGTAAGCCGCTTTCTGATGTTAGTGCATTGAGAAATGACATTTTGACAAATTATGAATTTTTAAAAATAATTGGAATTTCGCTGAAGGTACAGTTATTTCTCAACACATTTTAACCGTATGCAATAAATCGGCGTATTATATTATAATAAATATATTTTTCGCATTCGACTCCGATTTTTAAAGTGTAATTGCGTCGATATTTTTAAGTGTAATTACGTACATATTTTTAAGTGTAATTTCGTACACATTTTGAAGTTATTTTATTATTATTTATTTAAATTTTAACAAAAATGAAATGTTTTATACATTGATAAGAGTCATATAATCTAAAGAAGAAATGTCATCGATTAACAATATGAATTCTGGCAACGGTAAGGTTAGAGGTCCTGGAAGACCTCCAAAGAAACCTGTATCGTGTACTTGGTGTGGTGAAGGAAAAGCTCGATTAAAATATGTATTACCGACACAGAATGGAGAAAAAGAATTTTGTTCAGAGACATGTTTGAGTGAATTTCGAAAAGCTTATAGCAAAGGTGCTTGTTTGCAGTGCGATAACGTAATAAGAGGAAACAATTCAATTAAAGATTTTTGTTCAACATATTGTTTAAATAAATATCAGAAGAAATCAGAAGCATCTGCGAAAGTGTTATCAGTTCCTCCAACACCTGCTGGGGGTTTTGCGAGTGATTCTGGCTCGGGACCATTTCAATATGAAACGTTTCAAACATTTGACTGGGATGAATATTTACGTGAGACAAACAGTATAGCTGCGCCACCTGAATGCTTTAAACAGGCTATGTCTCCACCCCAAAATGATTTTAAAATTGGAATGAAACTAGAAGCTCAAGATCCACGAAACTTAACCTCTACATGTATAGCTACGGTTGTCGGAGTGTTGGGTCCTCGTTTAAGACTACGTTTAGATGGTAGCGATAATAAAAATGACTTCTGGCGATTAGTCGATTCGAGTGAAATTCATGAAATAGGTCATTGTGAGAAATCGGGAGGCATGCTACAACCACCGTTAGGATTTAGAATGAATGCAAGTTCGTGGCCTATGTTCTTACTTAAAACTTTAAACGGTGCAGAAATGGCACCTGCAAAAATTTTTCAAAGAGAACCACCAAGTCCCAGAACAAACTTATTTCAAGTTTGTCAGAAATTGGAGGCTGTCGATAAAAAGAACCCTCAATTAATTTGCACAGCGACTGTCGGTGCTGTGAAACAAGATCAAATACATGTGACATTCGATGGATGGCGCGGAGCATTTGATTACTGGTGTCGCTATGATAGTAGAGATATTTTCCCCGTTGGTTGGTGTACGAAATCGGGACATCCTATGCAACCACCTGGCCAAAAATCGAACGCTAATTCGAATAGGTATGTAAAATAGATGCAATTTTCATTGTTCACAATGATTAGTAGTACTTTGGAAACAGATGATCATAAATATTAAGAATTATCGGTGCAGATTAACTACTGTCGATCACGATCTACCAAGTGATTGCGTAATAATTCAATTCAAAATGCACTTCAGTTTGATTGAATGTTTTGAAATCTATATAAACGAGAAATATTGTGCCTACTATATTTTTATAGAAAAAAGTCTTGCCGCAATTTTTGAAAAAGTATATCGCGGATGAATTTTTATTGGAGAGTAAAAATTAGTTGACACTCCTGCTCTATATAATACCTATTATGTGAGCATGTGCCATTTGGTATGCCTTAAAAAAAACAAACTATATAGACGCCAATAAAAACCAACAGTCAGTTTTGTACACTTGCCCTTGACTTAACTCTTATTGATAGTCCATAACTAATCAATTTTTGTAATTTATAAAATAGATTTAAACCCCGTCAATCAACGCAAACTGCTTCTTCGGAAGTAACATCAACGCCAGAAGCAGATACGTCCGGACAAGGGATTTCAACACCAACCAATGTTTACATACATGCTTCATGTTTCGCTGGACCTCTGATAGATACTTCACGTTTACCAACTTCGTGTGAAGGCAATACAATAGGAACAGCGGCAAGAAAGCTAGTACAAGAGTTATTTTCTTCTTGTACCAAACCTGAAACTTTAGTTACCAATCTTGTAATATTAAGAGGTGAAGAAACTACATTTAATCTACCTGGCTGTTCATATAATGTTAAAATACCTGTGATGAATAAAACCAACGAATTCGAGAATTTCCTCAAAATGGTTATCGGTGCCATCGGGGCGTGCTCACAATTTTTGAGTAAGTATAAATTTTTCCTAGCAATATTAAGCATTAACACATCAATAAGTAATAAATGATGCGTCCAATTGTTGAGCGTCTGTAATCTATCTCAGTAAATACTACTTATGATTTTTAGTGGATACTAAAATGATATAAAAACATAGAATTTGAATTTATTAATCCACAAAATATAATCAATATTGGATTCGTATTAATTGATGTTTTGATAAGTTATGTCCATTAAAATATTTTATATTTTAATCACTGATTTTCAATTGTATATCCTTCGGTATTTGATTTTAAAAACATATTTTATTTAGCTACGGAACCTAGACGCGAGACATGTAGTCATTGCAGTTCAGAACAACGTCCCATCAGTCCACCTCCTACAAAACGTTTGAGACCCGAAGTGAAACCTGAACAAGAGGCTGCGACATCGACAACTCTTGAAACTCCTCCACCTCTGCCTGTTGCCACGTGTGAACCGATGTCATCGTCTGCAGCAAACGGCAACGCTAATGCGCCTTTACCTCGAGCACCGACACAGGAATGGACCATTGAAGATGTGATACAGTTCATTGAAGCTACTGACCCAGGATTAGGCGTTCATGCCGATTTATTTAGAAAGCATGTAAGTAATTAAATTTTTTTTGCCACACCCACTACAAAATAGCTACTTTCCATGCATGTGTACCGGCCTGTAATCGGTCATTTAATGGGCAGGCGTGCCGGAAGTGTTTTACTTATTGCACTAGTGCGGTAAGTAAACCTGGTTGCTATAGCAACTTCTGTTTATTTGCTTTATCCACCTGATTATACATACAACTGCTCACACCCTATTGTAAATGTAAAGTAAGATGGCGACGAAAATCATGGTTACCTTGATTTACGTACAATTTTTATTTTTTTTAGTAAAATATTTTTTTTCTCGAAAACTGTACATTTTAGAGAAAAAAATATTTACATTTTTTTCATATTATAACATCTAGAATTCATTTATATTTTTTTTTACCTATGTTAATACGTGACATTGAGAACGTTTTTTTTAATATCTCAGGATCCACTGAACCGATTTGACTCAAAATCTTATCAGATCTAAGTTAGGCTGATAAACACAATAGAGCAATCGGCATAGCCGTATGTTGTTCCGTTTTTACGATATCGAAGACGAAAAATTGACCACATACACACACACATATACAGACATCAGTCAGAAAATGATCTTAAACGATTGCTAGGGTCTCAAAACGTGAATATCAGTTAAAATCTCGAAATATTTTTTTCGGACTAAATCCATTACTTCCCTACCATAGTAGAGGTGGGAAGTAAAAAATATATATATAAATATACGTATCGAATTGATAACCTTCTTTTTTGAAGTCGGTTAAAAAGATACTGTGTGCTTAAGATCACGCGATAGAAGTGAAACTCTGTTATTCACCGGTGTACTTTCGCGCCCTCTCTCATTCACATACACTAAGAACAATGCAAACTTTAAAGCACGTTTACACGGTTCAATGAGCCTGAATCAACCAAATTGAATTAATTAATTAATTGTAGATTATAGACGCGTCGACAACTCAGGTCATTAGCGTCTTCAACATAACAAATAATCCATTTGTGTATTAGAATCCGCCAGCCAGCATACACAAACTGACTGGTACGAGCTCGAGTCCGTGGAAGCGCTAATTCCCAAAGAACATTTGCGATAGCGACCACATTCCAATGTCCCCCCTGGGGGGGAACCAAATTGAATGGATATTGAAACATTCATACATCAATTCAATGAGATTGGTCAACCAAATTGACGATTGAAAGAAGTAGACTCAAATTGTGTTTTAAAGACTACCAACAGCTAAGGTTATTTGGGCCTAGCACCAATTCATATTTTCAATTCATTTTTTTTTTAATAATAAATTGAAAATCCAATTGACACTTTTACCAGCTCTCGGGCTAGAACCCGGGAACTGGGGACTTGTAATAGAGGAACCATAGCAACGCCATGTAAACAACAGCATTGCTACACGCTCGGCTATTCTCAAGCCCTAAGTAGACTCAGGTTTTACTTTTGTTCAATATGATTGAAATCCGATTCAAACTTGCATATTGAAATGTGTAAACGTAAAATCTTCTTTACTGAAAATATCAGTTTTTTTGTCGGAGAAGTTTGTGTTAACTTTTTTCTTTTTTTTTTTTTAGGAAATCGATGGCAAAGCCCTTCTCTTGTTAAATTCAGATATGATGATGAGATATATGGGTCTTAAATTGGGACCTGCGTTGAAAATTTGCAACATGGTAACAAGAATTAAAAATCGTAGACACTTGCATTAAAATTTTGCAGGCAACGCCATGCACAGATACGAAGGTAAAAACCTGTGTTTTCCGGGATTTTTTTAGTCGTTGACTCAAAATTGACACCAAAAAAAAGGAAATAAAATCAAATAATAGCATATGTTTTTTTACCTTTGAGTAAGCTATTTTATTTTAAAATTGTGAAAGTGGTTTCCAGTTGAAAATGAAGTTAAATTTAGCACTCCACGATAACATAACAGTTACTACATTTATATGCACACTGACTTCAAAGAGTTGATCAATGTATTCAATTAAGACTAAACTTCGAGAATTTAATTGCCAAAAATTTTATTTGAGTTGACATTTACTCCACATTGGTTTATTCATTAGAATTAAAATTTATAAGACTACGGAATAATTAGTTGGCAGAGAAAAGAGCTGACCTCAAATGAAATGAAATAAGGCCAGGAAAAAAGAAAAAAAAAGTCTGTCCTACAATTTCCTCTGAACATTTTTTAATCAACCCAACTGTTTATGAGATACTCTTTACGAAAGAACGCGAGAAATACATTTTTCTCTAACTTTGAATTTAAGCGTCTATTGTGGTTTTTCTGTAATAGTCCGAGAGCCCTGTCGATTTTTCTACCTTGAATCCCCGGACGATTTTAATGTTTTCTAAACGATTCGTTATGAAAACATGTCCCTAAAACGGCAACTGTGCCGGCGAAAATCCTGCCGAAAGCAATTGATATTAATTAATATTACCTATTTTATTCAAATTCTTTCAATTAGGCAGTTTCTATTGGACGAAAATACTAATTATGATACTATCACATCATTGTAAAGAAGATAACTTTAAAAATTCTGAAAGAATTATTTTGATATCTTTAATTTCAACGGAGATATTCAATTTCTTGTACGTGGGGTCACAAACGAAACTGATTTATGAATATGACGTCACGCGATACAAGTTTGCTGTTTTATAGTTTTGTGAGTAATTAGAACTTAAGTTGCTTAGTAACTATTTTGTTGTAATACAGACTTTTCTATTTATATTAATTTAAAATTAACTGTCAAAAATTTAAATTATTATTAATTAATATCAATTGCTTTCGGCACGATTTTCGTCAGCACCGGTGCCGTTTTAGGAACATGTTTTCATAACGAATCGTTTAGAAAACATTAAAATCGTCCGAGGAATCAAAGTAGAAAAATCGACAGGGCTCTCGGACTATAAGATACCTAAACTGAATCATGTATATGTTTTTTTTTTTAAATTTTAAATTTAATTACATGTTTTAATTAACCGTTTGGAAACTAGCCGCAAATGAAATATTTGTATTTATTCTAGTGTGCGTTTTTGATGAGCTCAACGAATTTAATAATGTGCATATAAATGTAATAAACGAATATTTTAGGGGTTAGTTTTACATTGATATATCACCTTTGTGATATTTGTCTATACCTATTATAAATTTTAACTAAAATTATTGTGATTTATGGTCATTTATGAATACGGAAAAAGAGACTGGTTGTAAATAAAGCCAATTAAGAAAGGATTAATTATGTATATAAATATAGAAAATTTATTTTTATCTTAGAAACTAGTGACCATTTTTGAGTGTGTTAAATAGAAAGTAACATGATAAGACCAAAATCTCCGCAGTTTTTCTTTTTTTTCGATAATAGGTCATTAATTCTGTACACATTGTATTTTAACAATCAGTTAGCCTTACTAATTCTTTTTTAAGTGTCGAATCTCAAAAAGTAATACAAATTTGTTTTGGAATCAATCAAAGGCGGATTAAGAATTTGGAAGCTCCCAAATGTAACTTGATTAAATAATTTGTATTTTATCAACCAACAAAAGATTGAGAGCTGTTAACCTTTCGTTCTCTCGTGTACAGCATCGAGTTTAAAATGTTTGATCTTGAAATTTTACGAGCGATTAGATACTGCTGTTAATTTTATTTAATAAAAGTTTTTAAAAATTCAGTTTTTAATCTGTTTTTTTATGTCTCAATCGCGCGTCTCTTGCAACTACGCCATGATCCGCCATTAAAGTTAATTTTATAATCTTAATCGCCTTTTTATAATTAAATTTTCAGAACCTTCTTATACATTTTCATGTTGAAGTGCCCAATGGCGTCGTCCTACATTTTTCATTTAAAGTCTATCCTGCCCTTTAAGCACAAAAATTAATGGCGTCCATATTTATTGCTCTTTTGCATAGCTGATACTGAATGCCAAACAGCTCCAGGACAGCTTGGTGTAATTGTCAGCTTGCTGACCTTTGGAGCAAGCTGTCGTGGGTTCGAATCCCACCTCGCTCATGGATGTTTTGTGATGTCGTTTAGTTTTAATTCATAATGCTATTAAGACGCTAATGGATTAAGCTGTTGAGCGTCTATAATCTACAATAAAATAAAGAAAAATAGCTCCAGTGTAGAGCGTTGGTCAACTACGCATAAATGTCAAAACAGTAGTTGTAATGCACAAGCACCCGACAACCATTCTTTGCAGGTTAAGAATGAATTGTGAATTATAGACGCTCTTTGCAGGTTAAGTAGAAATTGTTAAAAATGTATACATTTTTTTGAATTCTTGTTTGCAATTAAAAGAAAAGATATAAGATTTAACAAATTGGTTTACATGATTTGTTGACGAATAAGGAATAATGTGCACTGTTCAAAATTATCAAATTTTGACATGTTGATGTGGGACGACCCTATTTACAAGTTGTGTCTTTTTATCCCAACGAATAATTTTATTAAATCATAATTCTTTTCATGTTTATAGCTTTATGTTCATTTGTTCTGTTGTGTTTATATTTTTCCCTTTTGTTGTTAATATAGTAACAATGTATTACACTTATTCCCCATAGTTGCAGGTTTATTATAGTTTTATAAAGAAAGAGAAATATAACTTAAATGTTATAGAGTTTATATTTTCAGTTGATTACATTTACACTGTAGCAGATGCAAATCGATTTGAATTAGATAAAGCCATCCATACCAAGATTCAGACGGACCAATGAGAGGACGGCAAAATAGTTTTTGCCATACCCACTATAAAATAGCTGCTTTACGTGCATTGACTTTTGACAGGCCGGTGTGCTGGAACGGATCTTTCTCAAACAAACAATTTCAATAGTGATTTATGTTTATTCGCCCTGATCTGCCCATTATTACCTACTGACAGCAGAAGTGATGTTGGCGACACAAAATGAACTCAAAATTTTTTGAAAATGAACTGAAAAGCAGCAATTTTATAGTGGGTATGGTAACAAATATTATGCTATCTCATGCATAATAATATAACTCGTGTGACTGTTAAAACTCGCTTTGCTCGTTTTAACATAATGTCACCCGTCAGTAATAAACGCCATTATGCAACTAGATATACAATCTATTATAAAAGTCAGAATCGTTCCTCAGAGTAAATGTGGTCATTTTACAGGTGTGTTTTCATAGCAAAAAAAGTTAATTCTATAATCGTGTATAATATAAATGTGAAAAAAAAACAGCACATAAATATCGATTGAAGCAATATAGTAAATGACATTGAGGTAGGCGCTAATGTTGGAGTTAAGATAAATGCAAGCATTTATATAATTATATATATTTTATTTGTTTAGTGCTTACCACAGCATAAAGAAACACGCAACAGAGTCACTTGACTGTAAGCACTTTAATGTTTGTCAGCGAATTTCTGTGGTATTGAATTTACGCTATCGCCATAGCTACACTGTAGTCTCTGTCTGTCCTACATGACAGCTTGTCATTATGACAACTAAGAACATGAAGGTCGCTTGCGCAACGTGTATGCGCGATGTAGGTTTTACAATTCGAGTGATTCTGCTGATTGTTTCTTTATGCTGCGGTGCTTACCTTATGTAAAAGCTTCAAATATCCTAAAATAAAACACTGTTCTGTGAAATATAAAATTATGGTTCTAATATTCAGTTTTACTTTTTGTAAAGAGATAATTTAATCAAGAATGTTGACTTGGTAATTTGTAAATTGATATAATATACGTACAAATAATTAATGTTGTCATCTTGTATAAATGTGCTTTAGCATTATATAATGAAAAAAGTATAAGTAACCTTATTCATGGTTTTACTGAAGTGACAAGTAATTCAACCCCTTCAATGTAATATCGTGTAAAGGTACGTGCAGTACGCAGCTGGGATTCTAGATGGTAGCGTAGATCATAGCAGGGCTTGCTTAAATTAATGCATTGTTATATATGCGAGCGTACACAACGAAGCAGTGAGTGTAGCAGGTATAAGCGCTGTTACAAGAGCTGCTAGATACAAGAATGTATCTTACCATTCTTTCAGCGCGCTGACTATTATAATCAACGTGTGACAACTGTCAAATTGCCGTTACAAGTTTCGCAATGGATGTGACTAGTTTAATAAGTGAAATTTTGCCAGTTTTTATTTAATTTGTTTTGAGTTTTTTCTAAGACGTATTTAAAAGTGTTAGGTTCCAAAAGTAAATATTCAAAAAATAGATTTGGGTAAAATTTTAATTCTTGGTATAAATGATGAAATTCGCCTTGTTAAGATCGTTTTCTATTAATAGGGTGGACATGAGAGCTCCTACCCAAATTTGTATTTAAAATATATCACTTTGTAGCAGAAGAACACAAATATTCGTCTTCGCTATCTGACATTTCAAACGCGATTTAAGCTTGTATCAATGCTAGTATCAAAGCTTCGTTGTGCAAACCTATAAGCGCTTATAATTTCAGCCACCATCTACCATACATGCTACCATCTAGAATCCCAGCTGCGTACTGCACGTACCCTAACACGGTATCATTAATGTTTTATTGCCTCTTAATTGAGCTCTAGAGGGTTAATGTAACAGGCGTACATGATACAAGTATGGACTATTGCGCAATGCGCATATACCGATTGCGCAGAAGGAAATTGGAAAACAAAACACTATGCTTTATGTCTTTTACATAGCTGGGGATATCTTAAGGTAGGAAACACAGTCGCCAGATGAGGATTCATGATGTGTGGTTATATTATGGGTTTACAAGTTTTCGTTTCGTAATCATGTATGATAAGCGTGGCTTCTG
The DNA here is from genome assembly GCA_039654895.1 of Mongoloraphidia duomilia. NCBI lineage: Eukaryota > Metazoa > Arthropoda > Insecta > Raphidioptera > Raphidiidae > Mongoloraphidia > Mongoloraphidia duomilia. The sequence continues at coordinate 66,009,702 of CM077516.1, forward strand.
TTACTAGCTGTCAAGAGATGAATGTTAAACACAATTACCACTTTTTCAATTTACAACGTCTTTACCGGTACAGGCAAAATAATCTTATGAATTGATAAAAACTATAATAATTATTGGGTAGGTTTAACAATCTTCTAGAATGAAAATTCAAATACTAAACGCCTAGCTAGCGGCTTCAAAATGCTCTAGCTGTTATGGCGTCATGTCCGTTCAGCATACTGTTCAGTACATATTGTATCGCTAGAGCTGTTAGATTAGATTGTTGATTATAGACCATAGAGCCCGGAGCCGTTGAACCTGCCCATTGTTATGATATTTCTGTTACCCTCTTAAGCTTAGTTATGTTTTTATAGAGCCTTTTTTATTCGAGAACTCATCAGATAACTTTGAAATCATCGGATATACATAGACCTACCGCCTTCCTGTCTAATTTTTGAGTCAATAAAAAATACATCTTTAAGTCCCAAAAATGCCACGTTTTGACTGATTCAAAATGTAGACAAAAAGTACATGTACAAGGAAGATTGAGAAAGATGCATTTTCAACATATGTCTTTACTTATTAATTATAAATGATTTTAGTGTATTTTTTTTGTACTATTAAATTTTAGTAAAATGTTATGAATATGGCAAAAGTTTCAATTTTTGATTTCCTTTAATTCTAAGTTCTAACGACTTATAGATTTAATTAATAACCGATTTCTGAAATTTTATCACGCCTCAACAACGCAACGGATTTGAACGAAATTCTGCATGCAGATAATTTATGACCTGAATTAACATAAGTATGTGCTACTTTTTATCCCTATCGATTCAGTAGTTCCCAAAGGATCCGCCTGTTTGATGGTTTTTCCCTCAAAACATAAAAATCGCAATCACTCATATTAAAAGTCCGTTCTTACTGAATGCATCATGCCTTGTGGTCTCCGCCCATACAACGCATTTTTCAAGACGCTTCTCTGTCCATGTGAGCAGAGCTGGGAGCAAAAGTTAGTATTATATTTTGTTTTTCCCTCATATCGTTTTCTCACATGTAACAAATCCACGCTATCTTTTATGTATTTATTGTGAATTATAGACGCGTCGACAACTTAGGTCATTAGATAATATATCACTTAAAACTAAATAACATCACAAAACATCCATGAGCAGAGGTGGGATTCGAACCCACGACAGTCTGATTCAGAGGCTGCGACGCTACCAACTGAGCCACACTGTCCACTCCACGCTATCACTTACCATGACACAAATAAGTAAATAATTGAATATTAATTTAGTGCGGAAATGAAACTAAATATTCAGTACAATAGAAAATTAACAAAAAAAAAAAAAAATGAATCTGTTAGTACAATTCTCAGAGATTCATCAAGTCAACTTGTCAAGTAGCTTGATGTTTTTTTTAAAAATGACGACTTGCAAATCAAGTTTTTTGAAAATTCACTACTGATTTTCTATCATTACTACTTGACTTATTAATTTCAAGCTACTTGATAACGAATACGAAAACGCGCGAATCATTTCTGTAAGCTTATGTGCGCATTTATGAAAACAAGATGGGGAGTTCCCCAAGCTGGAAAATTGGTTTTATTATTTTGTTCAATATTTAAGAAAAGTATATTGCGGTGCTATGCAGTCCAAACAGTTTATTTGTATTTTTTTACGTTTATACTATTAATTCTTGTGAAAAAAAATTTCAAATTAGAAGAATTAAGGATTTAGTTTTGTAAATGAAAGTCTTTATTGCAAGGCTCATAGTAATTTCTTGATACTAGTATATTAAAGTGATGGGGTCTGACATGATTGTGTTTACTTGCGTTCAAGTGCGAACTGACCAGGGGCGCTGAAGCGTCCCGGGCTCCCGGAGTTGGAGAAGACCCGAACCCTCCCAATCCCAACAAAAAATAACAAATTAATCAAGTATCTCCTTTGGGTCCCTACAAATGTTAGCGTCCCCGAAAAAATATAGCCAGTCCGCCTGCTTGCGTTGCCACTTGCGAGAGCTAGAATTATATTAAATTGAATTGAATTGTAGATTATAGACGCTCGACAACAGAGGTCATTAGCGTCTAAAATTATATTAAATGTCCATCAGTGGGTTCAAATCCACATGGCAGAAAACTTATAATAGATTTTTAATTCATAATTATAATTTATATTATTAATTTAAAATATGATATGATAATAATTTAAAAAAATGTCTTCAGAAAATGCTTGATTTTTCAAGTACTTAAAATATAACGACCTAACTTATATCTAAGCGCACGGAGTGCGCTGGCCAAGTTCTCGCAAACAAAACCGACCGCGCGCGTACTGTGCCAATATTTATACCTACTACTTACTTGACTTGATATTCGGATTTTAATACCTGACTTGATTTCAAGTCCTTGAATATCAAGTCAAGCCGTGAATCTTAACAATTCGGTAAAAGCCAAAAACCCAACTGTAAAAAGTAGGTAAGTATTTGCTATTTAACAATTAACTTAAAATCGGGACCTGCAGTTTATTAAATTAATTGTAGTATTAGATACTTATATTATTTATTCAATATAGAGAAGAGACGCACCTACAGCATCCAGTCGGGATATTGTTCAATGCATTATGCTGATTATGCAAAGCATGTAACGTGAGCACCGTTTTGCTGTGTGAAACTGACTTTGAATGTTGACTAATCGTATATCTTTGCAGAACACAGGTGACAAAAGGTGTTCACCAGGCGAGGAGAGGAGTGCATAAGGCCATGAGGTGTGGCGAATCAAAACTTTTTATACTTATCTTGAGTTTGTTTTGAATAAGATAATCGAAAGGTATGTAGTAATAATTTCAAAAATCTATATAATTTCTTATTTAACAAGGTTTTTCTAGTTTCGTTCTTCAACAGGTGGGTGAAGCATTTACGCAACACACACATTAATACATATTAGTTAAACACCTATACAATTTTTTATGTATTATGTCATTGTGACTTTTTGCTCTATTTATAGAGATGTCATTTATTTATATAAGTTTTTTCTTTTCTTTTACAAAGTACCTAATGTAAGCATTTACGGTACGTTTTTCTTTGTTTTAGTTGTATTTTTAGATGTCTCCAGTCCCCACACATCAAACTGTGATCTTGACTGGTCTGTCTTTAAACTGGATGTTGAAATAATGCAATCATAATAAATCACAGATTAATATAATATAAAAGGTACCGTTCTTCTGTTTTTTTAAAAGAATTTTTAACAATAAAGTTAGTTATGTGACCTGATTAAATTTGTGCATTTAGATAATATATCATGTTACAATTCAGTGGTACATTATTATTATTTATGTAAAAAATAAAATTATGAAAACGAATTGGAATATATGTCGCCCGGCGCGGCGAGACAAATGATGAATCACACGTTTGGAATCTGAATAATGTTAATTTTTTTTATATAACCACTGATTTACCCACAGACCATGGATTTATCCAATTTCGTTTATATTTCAATAAAATTTTAAAGAAATCTTGCAATGTTTACTTAACTATTATTTAAGGCCTTCATTTTATCTTCCTATTAATTAAATTTTAGATTTTCAATATTTAATCTCTCCATAACATTATGAAATCACAAAATATGTACTTACCTAGATACGATAGAACTTAATTAAATATAAGTACCTATTAGCTTAGAAAGACGTAATTATTATAATAAATTATTCTCTTCTAGATGCGTTTACAGTTTATTTATATTTAAAGTTTTTCTTTAACTTCTACAGAGCCTCCAACCAACATATATTCTGATCATTGATAGGTAATTGACCGATCAGATATCGTACCTATCATATCCATATGAATATAGACTTTTAAAGTGAATAGAATTTAAAAGATAATTCAACTGGGGATCCAAATGTGGATATGAAAAATTAAGATAACTTTTTTAATTTGCAGATGTATACGAGTACGCTGTTATCACTTTTCTTATTATTGACAACTGCAAGTGTATACTGCAAAAATATTAATTCGTGTAAAATAAACGAATTAAGCAATTGTTTGTGTACATACGGAAAATACGATTATCATGAATTACAATATATTGTTAATTGCACAGATCTGCACTTCACGGACACTGATGTTCTCAAATTTCTTCCAACCGAAACACAAGTGCTGATCTTTACTGGCAACAATATCCCAGAATTACCATGGAATGTATTTGGTACATTGAATGATTTGAAAGATTTACGTGTTATTGATATGAGCAATAATAATATACGCGAGATTCGCGGCAAATCCTATCACCATGTCACAAATGTGGAAAGATTATTATTAAATCACAATAACATTACTGTATCTAGTCAAGATTTAGACGGAAACCATCATCATCCACGCATCTTTTCAAATTTTGTAAATTTGCTCGAACTTCATTTGACAAATGCATTTGCGGATAACACAGATGAGGCCTTAGCTAACGATCTTCACGACATTTTTGTTAACAGTAATTTGACCCACTTAATTAAAATTCACTTGGAACAAAATGAAATCCGCGCATTCCGTGATCCAAATGTATTTTGTGATTTGCCAGAGTTAAGTGATTTGTATTTAGGTGATAATTTGCTAAATGCTGTTAATTTTAATATTGAATGTATTAAGAAATTGCGATTTATAGATCTAGAACGAAATAGATTCGTTAGTTTTTTAAACCGCGACCTGGACAAATTTGACCGTTTGGCTTATCCAGTTAGAAAAGAAACTGAACCACTGATGATTGAGATTCGAAAAAATCCACTGCAATGCAATAAATGCTATTTCTTGAATCAATGGCTACATAAAACTAATGTGTCTGTTAGAGGAAAGGAACATTTGACTTGTCAAAATGACAAAAATATTGAAAAGAGTTTATTTTATTTGTTTGATGATCCGCATTATTTGAGCATGAAAGGTACAGAAAATGGATCCAAAACGGTTACCGCTCTAATTGTTTTGTTATGTTTTACTTTATTCGTCCTTATTTTTGCACTGATGTACGTGTCTTGGGATCAGATTAAACCAAAATTAACACCTTTGTACGAGTCAGTTAGTAGGAAAGTTCATTACACCACTATTGAATCACAACCTGATCATGTGTAAATTGGATTTTTTTTTAAGTATAATTAAGTATATTTAAAATCAGTATTCTTTATACCTACCTAATATCTGCCATAAAATTACATGTATTTTATTTATACAGGATATGTTTCTATTAAATTTAACTGGAAAATAAATATCAACTTTGACTTTAGAGTTTTTCTTAAGTGGATCATAATTATCCATCACAATGAGTTTTTATCTGGCAGAGGAATTTCGTTAAAAAACCGCATATCTATGCATAATATTCTAATTTATTTCAAACTACAATTTGCAGTAACTGCAGTAGGTACCTACATAATATTATATTTGATATACTTACAAATTATATTTCTTACCCCTGAATTATAAATATGTAGGTACCTACAATATAGAGTACTGACTTAAAAATACTTTTCTATCTTAGTCTGTGATTAAATTAATATTTTAAATTAAAGTGAAATAATATAAAATAAATTAAATATGGGATATGTTGCCTCTTAGAGGACTGCTGTATATATAAAATGTGAAAAAAGAACAGCCGAGAACTATTTTAACAATCACACCTAATGCTTGTAGCTAACAATAAATTTAACTTAACAACTAAAGTCTTTGTTACTGATTGTGGGCATTTTTTCACAGAGCGCTTTGATTTTATGAACTGGCAGTTTGTCTTTTGAAATTTTGTGAAGATTGGACTAATTATTTTATAGTTTTTATATTCTTTTCTAATTGTACGTAGTTTTTTTAAAAACCAAATTAACGACTTTTTGTTGTAATCCACTGCCATTAAAACTTGTGAATAATTATAATTTTTATTAACTTAATAAAAGTATTTAATAAATGTTATTGAGTTTTATTTGAATTTTGAATAATTAAAAAGGTGGTAATTCTAATACTTAACTTAGGTGCTGCTACTTAGAAAATTGTGGAGGCTTAAAACTTGTTATTTTCAATCTCACTCAGATTTGATAATATTATTGATAACAAAGTATTGTGATATATATTTTGCTGTTTGACAACACGACCGAGATAATAAAACAATAGTTTACATTTGACAATCATATAATATTTTCAATATAAGTTTTCATTATGTTATAATTTTTTTAAATAGGTACACTATATCGCACATTTCTGGGGGGCACCGACCCCCCCCCCCCTGCCTTAAAACTTGTTTTTGTTCACAAAATTATGCAATACCAAATGGGTAAATCCCCTATTTTCATTTTATAGCAGTGATTTTTTATTATTTATATTATGTGCTTGGCTTTAGACATGATTGGCTGCACTGATGGATACAGATGTACAAGGTCAAACTCGAAGTTGTTTTTAAGGTTATGCTAGTAAACTGACAGCTTTGAAGTTTTTTGATACATTTATTGAAATAGTTGTTTTATTGTAATTATAAACATGGCATTTCAAAAAGCTGAATTAAAACGGGCCTTAAAAGAAATACTTAAATTAGAGAAGACATCTACAAAAGAAGAAGAATTAGGAAATATGTACAGACAACAAATTATGTTAGCGGAACAACATGTAAATAAAGTAATTCAAGAATTTTGTAAAATAAATAATAAAAAGCCAGAGAAAGTCGAGAAAATTGAAAAACCTGTTGCTGAAAGACAACAGCCGTTAAGAAGATCAAAACGAAAAAGTGACACATCACATGAAGTATTTTCAGAAGTGCCAGCTTACGCACTTCGAAAACGCACACCGGAGCCAGTTTTGCCTCCCCAACGTCCTGAATCACCTTTATTAAAATTGAATCGTATACTTTTATTAAATGACACTAATTTTAAAGAAATGTTTCACATGGATCGAAATACAATTCAACGTATTGCAGATATATTAGAAACTAAAGGCATAGATTCTTTTGGTGACATCGATAAACGATTATATATGACATTATGGCTCTTAACAAATCAGCGAACGTATGAACAAGCAGAAGAAGTGTTTGGTAAGGTTACTTGAAAAAATCTACTATCACATTTTTATTTAAGCACCTAATTACATTTCTAAAAAAAGGCACTAATATCATTTCCTATAGCTTATTAATTTTTTTGTCTGTTTTAGGAATTTCTGACATTGAAGATACATTTTATGATTACTGCAAACAAATTGTAAAATTTTCACCGAAATTTATATTTTGGCCTAAGCAAGAATCAGCTGATAAAATTGTAGATGCTTTTGAAAAAATGTACGGTTTTCCTGGAGTAATAGGTGTAATTGGTAATTTGCACATAAAAATTAAAGAAGATTCTGATAATATAGAGCTACAAAATGAATCAAACGATTACACGATAATACTGCAAGCTGTGTGCGATCATTTATATTTATTTAGAGACGTTTGTGTCGGGTTTCCTGGCTCGATGAATGCGGAAAATGTTTTGAAAACTAGTCCTATTTATAAAAGACTTATAAGTAAATCGAATCCTCTTATAACAACGAGTTCGCATAGGCACATTATCGGTGATTCTAAGTATCCGCAGTTAACGATGCTGTTAACTCCGTATAATGTATCAGAAGGAAAAATTGCTACCGAAAAAGAATTTAAATTTAACATGATGCATAATATTGTTCGTGTTACAATTGATCGGGCGTTTGAATTGTTTCTAGCGAGATTTCCAAGACTTAAATGTTTAGATTTGACCTGTGAACAAGACAAAGCCACTTTAGTTGTTGGAGCGGCGTGTGTATTGCACAATTTAACTATAATGTTAAAAGATAAGTATCCTGACTGATAAGTAGTATCTACTAATAAATGGAAAAAAGGCACAGTTATTAGTCAAATATTGTTTTCATTTAATAAATAACAATAACTCAATAGTACAGTGGGGTCTCTCTATCTGGCCCCTATATAAAACCTCTTGTAATCCGACATGTCTGGATTTTGGATTCTTTGTTTATTACTAATCCTTTTTCCTAATACTCTTGCCTTCCTGTCAAGGTAACACGCATGACGCAGGTATGCATGATTACTAAATGCTGTAGTACAAAAACCACTGGATTGCCGCAGATTCAGGGCAGTATTCTATGATCCGGTAAAAATTGATAATCCGAAAATTCCATGCAATGCACTTTGTCGGATTAGTTTTTAGTGGAGGAAATAAAAAAAAAATATCCCAAATGCTAACACATTATTTCTTAGATGTCTACAACTATTACTACTTCCTTGTTTAAAAATCCTTCGTTCTTTTAATTGAGAAATGTGGAGCGCATTCATTAAGTTTTTTTTTGACACGTTAGTAGGCCCCGATAAAACTATTTAGGCTGGTATTTATAATAATTTAGTGTTTTTTTGCAGTCATTTTTGTAAAAAATTTGACTGCTTAAATTTTGATTTTGTTTGTCTCATGGTCAAAATATAGCAGATTACAATGTCCAAATTCAAAAGTTTTATCCCAAATCTTGACAGTTGAGGGCAAAAAATTAAAATACATTTTTTAAGACTCATTGCCAAGTCCACAAAAATAATTCAGATTGCAGAAAAAGTTTTTTACCAACATTTAGTTAAAATGTGTGTGATAGTGTGATGTTTTATAATACCTAATGTAAAAAAATATAGTTGTAAATAATTTTAATAAAAAAATACTTTTTATATTAATTTGTTTTTACTCTGTGTAGTGCTGTTACAAAAAAAAAATTAATTTGAAATTAATAAATAGACTAAAAATTGATCAGATAGTATACAAATGTCATAATATTGGAGAAAAGATTTGATGCTGAACTGCCAACTTATTTGTTTTTTAAGTCATTCGAAAATGTCACATGGGATATTTCTGTCACTGTGTCCAGGAATATACTAATATTGTTATAGAATTACAAATTATAATCGAAATAACCGGTAAATAAAATATATTACAAAACAATCTGAACCAATATCCAGCAAGCAATACACAATTATTTTCTTTTAGTCCGCCAATTTTAAATGACGACAGTTAGTGCTGCCATCGGTTTCAATTATATAAATTAATGCTCGCGGCCGCTTGTACCGATTTCTATTTTTCGTACCGCGTATGCATTTACAGTTCAGCAGTCGGAGTGTAAATGTTACGGTAAAAGGTCAGCACACAATTGTTAACAAATATTTTTAACGAAAAGTGCGGTTATTCACAGAAAATGTCACCTTGTGTGTATTAAATAGACATTTATTAAGTGACATTAATTGTTCGGTGCAATATGTTTATGTGTCAGTGTTATTTTCTTACATTTTTGAAGTAAAATAAAAACATGCGGAGTTAAAAGTGTAATGAAAGGTAAGAACAGACATCATTAGATCATTCAATTGTTTCATTTTAATTGCGTAATGTTTACTCTCACGCTGTTTGTTGTATAATAATATAGTGTTTTTTAAATACCCGGATTTTATTTATATTATAAGCAAAAGTTTATTTGTGTTTTATTTTGGACTTTCATTTTTCACAGTTTGAAATTTAACAATGTGAGAGTGTTTTTTTTTAATCTAGGTTAGTCATAAATATTACTATTGTTTACTTTTTTTTTATATTAGAAATCGTGTCCATCGTGATTATAATAAAATTAAGCAAAATCGCAGGATAGTGGACAAAATAATTTGATTTATTAAATTAAATGTACGACGTTTCGTCTATAGATTTAGACTTTTTCAAGTACAATATTAAAAATAACAATATTTATGAAAATTAATATTAATTACTAACCATAGCAATTAACATAAGATAGGGTACATAAGACAAAAACATGGTAACATGGTAACAAATTATGTTGACTATAAATTTTAACAATCAAATAATAATAATACAAAAATTAGTATAATTTCATAATATAATTGTACTGACTACTTAAATTTTGAGTGTCTGTTCTATAATTGATTGAATTGTTTTTTCTAATAAAACACATTTCACTGATATTGCGTTTCTTCCAATTTGACTCTTTATCTAATATTTGAACTTCATTGAAAAGAAATTTATGCCCAGTGTCGAAATGATGAGATGACAACGCCGTTTTATTATCACTTAATAAGTTTATGTTTCTACAGTCCATTTTGTGCTGATAAATTCTATTTTTTAATAACTGTTTAGTTTGTCCCACATAACACTTATTACATTCACAAGGTATTTTATAAAAACAATTCAATCAATTATAGAACAGACACTCAAAATTTAAGTAGTCAGTACAATTATATTATGAAATTATACTAATTTTTGTATTATTATTATTTGATTGTTAAAATTTATAGTCAACATAATTTGTTACCATGTTACCATGTTTTTGTCTTATGTACCCTATCTTATGTTAATTGCTATGGTTAGTAATTAATATTAATTTTCATAAATATTGTTATTTTTAATATTGTACTTGAAAAAGTCTAAATCTATAGACGAAACGTCGTACATTTAATTTAATAAATCAAATTATTTTGTCCACTATCCTGCGATTTTGCTTAATTTTACTATTGTTTACATTTCGTACAAATGAGCCTGTAGGTAGCCGTTTGCCTTGTGTTTTTATATGTGTCCATATGGGATATTATGTACCTATTTATTTATTTGCATTACTTTTGAAACATGATATTTACCTACTTATGTAATTTTAAAATTTGGTCACATTGACAACGGGAAATTGCATTTATTGACTACTGTAGTTTAGCGTTGATTTCAATTTGAATAATTTCACTGGAAATTAATTCATAATTGAGCCCGTTGTATCCTAGTTCGCAATTTTCCGAGGTTACACCTAATTTTTACTCCCGTGTTAACTGAGCCTTCGCGTATGAGTTCGAGTTATCCGAGCAATGCGATTGTTTTTGAATGATTGACATACATATTTTTTGTCATACCTTATAAAATAGCTTCTTAAAGCTTCTTAATTAAATGTATGTATGCATGTAAAGTGAATTTTGACAGGCCGGTGTACGGGAACGAATCTTTCCCACACTAGTGTGGAAAAACAAATGTTTTCCGCATAGTGATTTATGTTTATTCGCCCTGATCCGCTCGCTATTATCTACTGGCAGCTATACTCTCGGCCTAGAAGTGAAGTTGGCGATACAAAATGAACTGTCAAAAAATGTTGAAAATTAAGTGAAAAGCAGCTATTTTATAGTGGGTATGGCAAAAATACCGTCTATATCTCGTGCGTAATGATATGACTCGTGTGACTGCGTTAAAACTCGCTATCGCTCATTTTAACATACTGTCTCTACTCGTCAGTATTAACTATAGCTCATTACGCCACTAGATAAATACAATCTACTTTTAACGAATAAATTTGTTGACCGTCTTCTGAAGACAGGTATACGTAACGGTACTGGTGCTGTTACTATAGTTTTATGAGTGGTAACTATGGTGACAGCATCGGTACCGTCGCGAAGTCATAGATAAGTGCGCGAAGTTACGTAAGTACCTGACACCTGTTCTTTTCGAAAATATACATTATAAGCTTATTGTCAGCTTATAACCTCATGTTTTTTCCATTCAAAGTTGATTGGAGGCTGGAGCTACCAGGCTCGAATAAAACGAGCGGGTCAAACGAGAACCAAACCTGATGTAAAAAAATCAGTAAAAATGTATTTTTGTATTCATTATTGTTGTTGAAAAAAATAGACGAGACTGGGAAATTTTCGATGTAGGTACGGGAGGCTGGGAGCCCACTGAATAAAAAAAATGGCATTTGTTTGGGTTTGAGCCATCAACTTATACAGGGTGCTGAATCGTTTTGCGGGTAATATAGGGATTTAACCCGTAAAATCAAACTTTTGCGATTTCCTGCTCCCCTAATTATTTTAGGAAAAATATCTCCGAATAAAAGTTTTAGAACATAAAATTTTGCATCTAAATCATTAATCAAAATTAATTTTGCATGCTTTGTAACGGCAGAAATTTGATATGAAAATGTCAAAATTACCTCAAAAACAGATAGCGATAGCCATGGAACTTGAACAAAATGATGACGTTTTAGCTGTCAGAATAATTTCTAATCATTTTGTTTAAGTTCCATGGCTATCGCTATCTGTTTTTGAGGTAATTTTGACATTTTCATATCAAATTTCTGCCGTTATAAAGTATGCAAAATTAATTTTGTTTAATGATTTAGATGCAGAATTTTATGTTCTAAAACTTTTATTCGAAGATATTTTTCCTAAAATAATTAAGGGAGCAGGAAATCGCAAAAGTTTGATTTTATGGGTTAAATCCCTATTACCCGCAAAACGATTCAGCACCCTGTATTCATAATATATGTTAATTTCATTATTGTTGCACTTGTAGTTCAAGAAGAGTCTGTGACAGACAGTAGACAAAATTGTGAGAACAATAGGCTTCCGCCCTTTGGATATTGAACCTTAAAAACTACATAAACATTTTTACAACATATTTTAAACAATTTAAGAGTTAAATAAACGATAAAGATGTTAATATATCTGCAGTCATTAATTAGTTACTGTCCGGCGTCATATTGCTGTACCAAGTTAGGATGTACTACATAAAGTGTACACTGTACACAATATTATGTAATTAGTAATGTGGTTTCAAGGATTTTGTCCAAAGCTGGGAAACGAGCTCTGCAAATAAGGGGATGCATGTTGCATACTCGAAATACAGGTGTACATAAAAAGATCTTTACAACTACGATTGATCATAGGATGATAGAAAATTTATTAATTAAATAACACAAATTATTATGATAAATATAGACTATGTGTAAGGTTGCGAGTGTATGAATAAATGAATTGTAAATTATAGACGCTCGACAATTGCGACTGTAGTGGCGTAATGCAGTTACTATTCGCATTAATCGACAAATTAATTTTCATTTCAGTTGTCGGGCGAAAACCAAAAAATAAAAAAATAAGTCATGTAGTTTTCGATTATTAGCCGGTTCAGACAAACATAGACATCTAACGCGACTTCCTTTTATATTGTAGATACAGGGTGTCCCATTTTGATGTATACATACGATTTACGCGTAAATATTTACCATTGTTTTTTCATAAGAAGAAAGTTTGGTCACAAGTAGGCTTTGATGGCAAATAAGAATATCGTTAAGAATATCATGGCTTATTCTGATCCATTCATTTTGTCCCAATGCTAAATTCCCTATGTATACATCAATCTGTGACACGTTGTATGCATAGATTTTGGTATATTATGTACAGATTGTATCAAATTAAATGTGTTCATAGAGCATTCTGTGTGTAAGACAGAGATAGATATATAAAACAATAAGTAAGAATGAGATAAATGATCGCTAATTGTTACTGTGGTTACTGTAAGACTATAACTGAAATTTTTGATAAAATCAAAAAACAGCTGTCATTTACGTCATTCTTACTTATTGTTTTATATATCGATCTCTGTCTTACACACAGAATGCCCTATCATTGCACACTTTTAATATGATACAATCTGTATATTATCTAAGTTTAAATAGTAAAATTCCATAGCAAGAGGTATTACAAATCGAATATAAAATTGTGTTTTTATAACTCCTGCGAAAGTACCGTCACCGTGCGTAAAAGTTCAAAGCGTGCGTAAAAGTATAATAACCGTGCGTCTCTACATCTTATAAATTCGAAATTTCCGCACTTTGTACAATACAAGCACTATTTACTGACTATAGATCGATGTGTTACTATATATAGCGACGCGTCTACAAAGCCCACATCATGAGAGAGTCATGTTTTAATGATTTATACTGAAGTTAATAATTTTAATAAAAATAAACTAAATCGTAACTTTGTCTGTAATTGTAAAGTTTTAAGGACCAGAAGAGCGAATTTTCCGTTTTCATAATTTTTTTCCTGTTTTTCATAAACTTTAGAAGCAGTCGTTATAAAAAAATATGTTCGATACGTACGCTTAAAGTGAGGTATCTAGTAGTATAGGCTTAAATTGCGGCACTCGCTAAAGGGACTGACACATACACAACGAGATCTCGTTGTGTATGCGTCAGTCCCTTAGCTCGTGTCTCAATATAAGCCTACTAGAATACCTCACTTCACGCACACGTGTCGATAATAACTATTCTAATACGATATGAAAAAATTATGAATTGGTTCTAGTTCTGCTTGTAATTACGTTTTGACAAGTTAAATGATTCAGACTGTGTTATTGTTTAAATCTTTGAAAATTGTGAGATGAATATCTTATCTTACTATATGATAAAGATTTGTTTAAATATAGCATAGTTATTTTCTACTGTAAACAGTAATACCTAACTGATAATACTAAGTAAAAAATGATTGTATAAATTCATAATGATAATAATAGTGTAGGTACGAATGCGTTGAGGGGGAAACTCGATCGACACACCCCTTTCTGTAGTGTTTAGGTATAGTTACAAATGTTCATTCATGAAGTTTCACTTCAGGCGAGTGAGATTTAAACGCACCCAGTTTTTTAACTCTGGCTTCCATTTGCGAAACGGAGTTGACTCTATATTGGTTGTAACTATACCTCTAGTTTTAAGTATTGTGTAACATATGAATATTTTTGAATTTCATTTGACTTCTGTTTCTTATTATCAATATTTTACGCTGTAAGATATTTAGATCTAATTAGGAGCGCCTAAAAAGTTAATCGTCCATGTAAAAGAAAAGCTATGCATCGTTAGATATTTCCGTAATTTTTCTTCTTTCATTGCTACGGTATTAATATTTACCTACGTAGGCTGATTCAAAAGTTACCGACTAGATGAGGAATAAGTTATTTTCGGTATTTCTCAAGGATAGTTCTTGAACAATAATATGGGTAATATTCTACCTATTAGGTATACACATAAGTTTTTTGGTTAATTTTTAGGCGAGCCAACTGTCCGTGCTATAGAACAGCTAAAGAACTAATTTCCCTTTGAAACGTGTATTTTTTGAAAAAAAAGTCCGAAATAATTTTTAGAATCGGTTCAGTAGTTCCAGAGATAAGAATTTATGATTTATTACCCCACACCTCCGCGAGAAATTCTCCCCCTGTGAAAATAATTAGTGAAAGAATCTTTAGAATCAATTCAGTAGTTTGAGACATAAAAATTTATGATTTATTACCCCCCCCCCACCCCACGCCAAACTCTCACCTTTTTAAAGTATTGAAATAGCAATACACAGATATTTACACACACACGTAACATAGCGACTGTAACAGTATAGTGCGGGAAGACGCAACGTGACGACGTGCGTTCTGAACGACGTAACATTAGAACGACGTTCCATTCAACTGAATAATACAACTAGAGTTGTATAATTCCACAATCCACACGGACCCGTTCCATTTGAGTCCGGGTCCAAACAAATCCCAATTCCGACAGGACTTCGACAGTTATGTTGTGCTGGTCGATGTTGTTACATCGCGCCTGTACCAATTTATTTCTTTTTCGAAAAAAAGGTCATCAATTTGGCAGTTACATATTTGTAAAATCTCTATAATACTTATGACATAATTGCTTTCTTTTATATGCTGTTAATCAGATCCATCGGAACGGGTCCGCAGGTGAAATGAATCTGAAGGAATCGAATGATTCGTCTTTGGAGTCAGACCGCCCATCTCTAAATGTATTTTGGAGGATGACGTAGCAGGGTCGGTCGAACAAAAAGACGTTCCTAAGTTCATCTCTTTGTATTCTCTGTTCTTCTGTGCTATGTTGGGTTGGCGATTTTTGGGCTTACCTAATAGCTTGATTATAAAAAAATGCTGAATTTATAAATTAATTTAAATACGGGGAAATATTAATGTGGCATGAAATCTTTATATATTTTTATACATAAATGGGTACTATATTGAGTATATGCCTTCGTTTAGGTTTTCCGTGGATTCTATCAACCGTTACAGACAAAAATACAGAAACATGACAATAATATAATTGTATTGTACAATTTTTCGTATTTGTTTTGAAAAGCAAGGTCACTAGGGGACGCTTTGTTAATATTAGAACGTAGCACGTTGACTTTTTTGACAACTTTAGTCATTATGCGCCAACTGTTACAGACTGTACTATCTGCTTATAAAAATAGATTTTGTACACGGTGTTTAGGATTAAAATTTGTTAAAAAACAGAAGAAGTTAATATATTTTATACTAATTTATAAAGAAGATTTTTGTATGTCCGGGTACCGTGTATGTAAATTACCTCAAAACTCGAGAACCACTGAACCGATTTTATTTTTAAAAGCCTGCTTCTTAAAGAGTAGCATAAGCTATTATGCATTATTATGCTGCTACAAATCGGGATTTGCACTCGGGCGAAGCCGAACTCGGTAGTGAGTTTTTAATAGAACGACGTTTTTGAAATTAAAACTCAAAAATATAAAGTTTATCAATACTAAATTATAAAATTGTACCTGGACTTCTATTATTAAATTTTGAATGATTCTTATAGACAGCTGGTATCCGAACTTCAAATATAAGGTAATATTTGTTAGGCGACGCTCGGATTAAGATAGGATTCTAGTGAAAACCGATGTTATTGCGAGCCAATCTGTGGGCAAAATCGCACGTTCGCGTGAGTGAAAAGCGGGCAATAAATTATGACACTTCAACGAATCATGCAATATATGTTTCTCAGATTTTAGAGTCGTGTTCAAATTGATGTATATTTTCGTGTTACGTAATAAAAATGCGATAAAAAAATTCATTTTAACTAATTGCAATTATATACTATAATCACTATAAAAATTATGAAAAAATTAATTTATTTTTTACAATAGTTGTACAACGGTTTTAAACTTCATATTTTAAACTTTCCATTCAAATCGCGTTTCTTTCATCTCACGAATTATGCGACATTTTAGTTTATCCGAATACCTGTCGTATATGTCGAATAATCGAGACTCTGCTGTATTTAATACAAACGACGATTTTAACCTTGTTATTCCCTCACACTTTACCCAAAAGTGAAATGTTTACATTTCCCACCCTTCCTCAAATTAATGAATATGAACTTTAAACTTCAGAATTTTATTCAGTATAAAGAAAGCATTTGCGAGAGTTGTCTTCACATCCCCTGAGGAACTCCAAACACTCCAAAGGTTGGAAACAGCGGCTCGGTTTAAGTTGGTGAATGTCTTAACTATAGGTTTGCTTCAAAAATGTTGCGTCCTCACATCCTATGTTATAGTTAGTATTGCCGTCTCGTCTCGACGACAAATAGCCTTTATCGAATTTAGAGACGAGACATTTTGTCATCTCGTTACTTTCTCGAGGGTTCTTTTCTTGCCTCGATAGCGAAATTCTCGAAAAATCTCGTCTCAGTATTTCAGTATTCCGTCTCTTATAGGAATCTTAGAGTAGCAGAAATAATGTGTATCTTTTGTAGTGGTCAAAATTTCGCAAACTTGCTACTTGGGTTTCTTGTATGTAAATCGATTTATTATTAATACTAGCGGTACCCGTCCGGCTTCGCCAGGGTGCTAAGAAAGCCCGGGTGCAATACACTACTCACTCGCTTCGCTCGTTCGCTTGATTGTTATAAATACACTACTCACTCGCTTCGCTTGTTCGCTTGAATATTATAATTACATTACTCACTAGCTTCGCTCGTTCGCTATATATATAAACCTTCCGTGAAAAATTATCTAACTGATGGTGAAAACCGCATATCAAAATCCGTTGCGTGGTTTAGGAATTACATTACTCACTCGCTTCGCTCATTCGCTATATATATACCTAAACCTTCCGGGAACAATTCCGTCATACATGATTTTTGCGTAACTTTAACCGTTTACGCAGCAGCACGCAACGGAAGCACTCAAAGGAATAATTTTCCCCTTTTTTTCCAACATTTTTCATTGATGCTCCGCTCCTATTGGTCGTAGCGTAATATGATATAGCCTATAGCCTTCCTCGATAAATGGACTATCCAACACAAAAATAATTTTTCAATTCGAACCACTATAGTGCCTGAGATTAGCGCGTTCAACCAAACAAACAAACAAACTCTTCAGCTTTATAATATTAGTATAGATTATTAACAAATTTAAAGTCCAATTCACTAACCAGTTCTCTTTTTATCAATAACTAATATACAGGGTGTTAATTAATGTGCACAAACCACAAACTAAAGAATTAATCTATAATTGATTTTAAAACAAAACCTTTATATAAGTATGAGTTCACAACGGCTCTGTTATCCAGATACAGGGTGTTAAAATTTTCAAAAAATTGAAGATTTTTTATACACAGGGTGAGTTCGACCACCCGTATCAGTAGTTTTTTTTCGAAAACGGTTAGTCGTAGAGAGTTGTGTCAAATATTTGTATTATAAAAGCCCTAATAAAGAATCGAATGGTGATAATTTTTTTTTCCGGGAAGGTCGGCTTCCCTATTAGTTTGCTCCAGACTGTCCAGAACTCCGGAATTATAAATGTAACGATAGGTCGAAAGTGGTATTGTTGAAAAGATCTTTAAAAAATTAGCAAGTTTTGTACGGATTTTTTTTTATTACTGCCACCCCTGTTAAGAAATATTTGTTTGAAATTACTAAATTAAAATGTCATAATAACGAACTTTTTAAAAGTCTGCATTTAATATCTAGTTACCTATCTATCGATCATTAAACACTGAAGAAGTACACTCACAGTATAACTAGAAGAGCTCAGTAGTATGTATTAAAGAGTAAATGGAAGATAGTTTGAACACTTGAGACAATGTCTAAGGTTGCTAGATTTTTAATGCCGACTTCGATCGTTATTATGAAATTTTGATTTAATAATTTCAAAAGATTGTTACTTAACAGGGGTGGCAGTAATTAAATAATTTTTCCTACAAAACTTGCCTATTTTTTAAAGAGCTTTTCAACAGCACCACTTTCAACCTATCGTGCTTTCTAAAATTCCGGAGTTTTGAACATATAATAATTTATATTTATACTTATAGAAATTTACAGGGGTGGCAGTAATAAAAAAAAATTTCCTACAAAACTTGCTTATTTTTTAAAGATCTTTTCAACAATACCACTTTCGACCTATCGTTACATTTATAATTTCGGAGTTCTGAACATTCTGGAGCAAACTAATAGGGAAGCCGACCTTCCCGGAAAAAAAAATTATCACCATTCGATTCTTTATTAGGGCTTTTATAATACAAATTTTTGACACAACTCTCTACGACTAACCGTTTTCGAAAAAAACGACTGATACGGGTGGTCGAACTCACCCTGTATAGTGTCAGATACTCAATTAGTTGCCATAACTAGGTACCCTTCTTTTGATTATTTAACTAATTCTATAGTTATTTCGATTTTCAATATTTTCGAAGTTCGTTTCTTGTCTCGGCGTCATCTTGACAGTTTTATCTCGACTTCGTCTCGGATTTAGAGACGAGAAAAATTGTTAATCTCGGCAAAGTGGCATTGCTATAGTTATAGTAATTCTTTTCAGTTGAAAGCTTCTGAAACATGTGTTTATTCTCAATATATTTAATTATGATGGCATCTAATATCTTTCAGTACAATTATTTGATGACGGCTCGTTCGGACATAAAAACTAAATATGTTTTACAAAGGCATGAATTGAGTGCGAATGAGTATCCACTTCAATGCACTCGATTTATCAATTAAACACGTCATGTCAACAGCTGTGAATAATTTGTATGTAATAATCTGTTTACTGTTTTATTATGTCCCTGCCAATCTGTCATTTTATGAACTTAGGTAGCACTTACGGAATTATCGGTACTCGATGTAATAGTAGATAAAATATGTTATCTTTTTGTATTAAATGTACACAGTGCCAATAAAAACAATACTATTTCGTGATCACGAAATAGTATTGTTTATTTAAAAATGTAACTTACGAATATATTATAAGCTCGAGCTTATAATATATTCGTAAGTTATATTTTTAAATAATTAATCTTCCAGTGCAAAGCTCAATCTTTATAATTAAAATGAAACAGATTCACTCTAAAGAGGTAGTATTATTTCAATTAAGTTATGCGTCGTAATATAAAGACACTGACTGACGTGAGTTCCATAGTTAATGGAGATGTTTAAGTGAAACTTTTTAGCCTCGTTTTTTTTCGTTTGGTTACGCATGTCGAGGTCACGTCACGTCCAATAGAAGAATAGCGTATATATCCCAACCCTGTTGCAGAACACTGCGTCATCCCAAACAGACAACTTGGCGCATATCATAAATATAGCAGTAAGTACTAAGTACGCACAACGGGATGCCTTGGCATTATACGCAGTAGGTCACTGGTTCAAACCCGGGCGGCACCATTAATTTTAGTTTGTTTTTACTATTCCGTATTCCACTTGATATTTATTTATATTTTTTCTATTTTGATTATATGTATTTTCTCTGTTTATTTTTTATTTTAATATTTTTTTTTTCCAAATGACTTCAGTGAGAGCCATGCAATTTGCTTCTAAAACACTTGAAACAACTTTTTTAGGGTTCCATACTAAAATGGTAAAAAAACGTAACCCTTTAGGTGAGACTTCGTTGTGAGTTGTCCGTCCGTCTGTCACAGACCTGTAACTTCTAAAATCTAAACGGTTAGTTCAATTTTGGATAACTATAGCGAAGGTCAGATTTTCATTAGTTTTTGAGATTAGTGCAAATTATAGTCAATTTTGATAAATACAAGGAATGATGAACTGAACTCTCTGCGCATGTAGTAGTACTTAGGGTGGTCCTTAAAATGATTATTTACGAATATTAATGCTCCTATGGGCTCAAATGTTTCTAAATAAATAAAAAAAGGATGTAGCAGCAATTTCAGGTACCTATCTCAATTCTCCTGTGCCGCAAAGCTCTCGAATTTTCCATTTAAATATAACATACGATTTTTATCACTTCGCCGTTAATTTTTTTTCTATCGCAATTTTGTTTTAAAAAATCTGAAACTTAGTAAATTTATTCTTAATGATAATAGGTATTTTAGACATTTTTTTGAGATTTTTAACGAACTACAGCTAGACCAAAAACATTTACCTATTTTTTCGATTGTTGAGAAATTATCGCTCAAATATTACATCGTTAAAAATTTCTAAAATTTTTCTCAAATACAGCTACTACCATATCTAGGAAATTTACCAAGTTTCAGATTTTTTAAAACAAAATTGCTTTAAAAAAATTTATCGCAAAGTGCCAAAAATCGTATGTTATGAGAAAATTCGAGGGCTTTGCGACACTAGGTTAGAATTGATCAGATAGGGACCTGAAATTTCGGCTACATCTTTTTTTTATTTATTTAGAAATATTTGAGTCCATGGGAGCAAATTAATATTCGGAAATGCCATTTTAAGGACCACGCAGTACGTTTTTTGGTATACTTATACAATCTATTTCCTTTAAGCATTTTAATTAGAAACATATTATCAATTGATAATTCATGTATTCCATGATTGTGTTAGTCTTCAACAGGTATGCAAAAAGTGGCTTTGATGTGTAAATTTTCCTTTGATATTCTAATTTTCAATAAATAAATGTTATTATAAAACGCATAAAATGCGATCACGTCTTTCGAGAACATAAAACGATAATAAAGATGGACTAATTTCAAAAACAACGCAAAACTTGTTTCAATGTTTGTAGTCGTTTCGGCACAGATGAGTTGAATTCTTGCCCTAAATATTTAGAATTGTCAGTACTATAAGTATATATTGTTTTACAGGCGGTCTGAAAATCTTTGCTGTACTAAAAATTCCCTAATGGGGTACCAGCATGGGATTTTTTTTCGCATATTTATTATGCACTAGCTTTCTGGCCCGGGTAGATTTTGATTTTGCTACGAAATACTTAAGAGCAACAAATCTATCATAAATACATTAATAATTATATCACTATACTCACCACTGTATCTTCTTACTGTAGCCAGCATGTATACCACTTTAGCTCAGAAATCGTGTGCTTTATATTTTTCGCTCACTGCTCATTCCCCCTTTGTTGTAGCGTACTAATATGTCACTCGGGAAGAAATAGGTTTTTAACAGTGAAATGCTTTTCCAATCGGTTCAGTAGTTCATGAAATTACTCGCCGCAAACAAAAAAGCAAACATACAAACTTCTCCTCTGTATAACAAATTAGTATGATAAAGAAATAAAATATTAGTAAAAAAAAACTTTTTAGAGACAAGGTTTTATTGAAATGTACTAAAAAGGAAAAAATAATATTTAATAATTTTGGTTCATAATTATTATAAAAACGGGGGTTGTAATCTCTGATAGATTCTTAGTCGCAACCCCCGCTTTTGTAATAATTATGAACAAAAATTATTAAATATAATTTTTTCCTTTTTAGTAAATTTCAATAAAACCTTGTCTCTAAAAAGTTTTTTTTTATTAATATTTTATTTTGTTCATTGTCTTTCAAAATTTTACCCCCTTTTGATACCCCTGGGGGTTGAATTTCGAAAAATCTCTTCGTCAGAAAAGGAATCTACTGTCCAACTTTCAAGTTTCTAGCTTCAGCGATTTGGCTTGGGCGTTGATCAGTAAAAAAAAACCCACACCCTCGTTTGAGCCTCTTAGGGGTTGAATTTAATTCTAAAAACGATTTATTCATGTATTGTCATCGGAAATAAATATGTGTACAAAATTTCAAATCGATCGGATACGTGGAAGTCGTTCAAAATTGACTTTCAAGATTTGACCTAAACAAACACACCCACAAACTAACATACAAACATTGCAAGTTAAATAAAAGCTTGTAAATATACGTAAATTTGAACAAAACTCTAAAACTACTGATCCGATGTGCCAAAATCAATAGACCTGGAGTCGTTACTGAGCCAAACATTTAAAGAAATCATAAACAGAAGTTATTGTGAACGTAAGAAAAATCTAATGCTGAATCTAAATCTGCTTCTTGTGAAGTGAGTATGATGATGAAGAGCTCCATGTCTTCATATCCGCTAGACTCTAGGGGAAATGGAATGTCCTCTAGGGCCTGGAGAATGTTGGATTGATTAAACCTGGTCCTATCGCGGACAGTTCGGATGTGACTCATCTTTAAATGTTCAGAATTAGGTACTCGCCTAGGTTTTTGTTATGATTTCTGCTATTAGATTATTGTCATTATTGAAGGTTACACCAAGTTAAGATACGTGCAGTATGGAGCTGGGATTCTAGATGGTAGCGTAGATCAAAACAGAGCTTGCTTAAATTAATGCATTGTTATATATGCGAGCGTACACAACGAAACAGTGAGTGTAGCAGGTATAAGCGCTGTTACAAGAGCTGCTAGATTCAAGAATGTATCTCACCATTCTTTCAGCGCGCTGACAACTACAATCAACGTGTGGCAACTGTCAAATGGCCGTTACAAGTTTCGCAATGGATGTGACTAGTTTAATAAGTGAAATTTTGCCAGTTTTTATTTAATTTGTTTTGAGTTTTTTCTAAGACGTATTTAAAAGTGTTAGGTTCCATACGTAAATATTCAAAAAACCGGTTTGGGTAAAATTTTAATTCTTGGTATAAATGATGAAATTCGCCATGTTTAGATCGTTTTCTATTAATAGAGTGGACATGATAGCTCCTACCCAAATTTATATTTAAAATATACCACTTTGTAGAAGAAGAACACAAATATTCGTCTTCGCTATTTGACATTTCAAACGCGATTTAAGCTTGTATCAATGCTAGACGTGGGTCGTTACGTTATTTTCAAGAAACGTAACGAAACCAGTAACTTGGTCGGCGTCACCTGTTTCAAAACTAGTGATTTTTGTAACTAGTTATTTTTATTCAGCTACTGTGATTGCTTGCATAAATACCTCCACCAGTTACCAACTATACAGTTACACACGAAACGAGACGAAACTAAAATACATTAAATCACTATCTAAGTGTTTGTAGCTATACACTTAAATCACGGCATGTGCGTGTTCGGGTTAGTTCGGATTTATTCGTGTCACTGTCACCCGCTCTCGCTTAGTAACGCATTTGCAAAAATCACTACTTGTAATGTAACTCGAAACTAGTGATTCGGTTACATACCGCGTAGCTAGTTATTGTAACTAGTGACGTGAAATAACGACCACGTCTAATCAATGCTAGTATCAAAACTTCGTTGTGCAAACCTATAAGTGCTTATAACTTCAGCCACCATCTAATGCTAGAATCCCAGCTGCGTACTGCATGTACCTTTATATCTAATAATAATAATAATAATAATATTTATTTGTGGTGCCAGAATAGTGGGTACAATCGTCATTTTTAGTTGGTCCATCAAGGACTCAATCATCCATAACTTAAAAAGTCATCCAATTTATAAAAAGCGGTTGTAAGTAGGAATTCTTTCAAGTATTTTTTAAACTTAGACAGTTTATCGGATTTTTTAATGTTTTGGGGAAGTTTATTAAAGACAGTTATACCGAGACTATTTGGGGATTTTAATGAAATGGTTAAACGGTTAAAAGGTGCTCTGAGTTCAGATTTTGATCTAGTATTTAAGTTATGAATGTCCGAGTTCTTAATGAACCTACTATGATTCTTATAGACATAAACAGACAATTCATAAATTAGTATAGAAACTAATGTAAGTATTCGATATTTTTTAAATAAATCTCTGCAACTCGCTCGCTGAGACACACCAGCAATACATCTGACAATCTTCTTTTGACATATAAATACACTATTTGCTTGAGAAGACATACCCCAAAAGCAAATGGTGTATTTTAACCTTGAGTAGACTTGTGCATAATAGATATTTAATAATTGCTGTTGAGTTAATATTTGTTTTAAATTAATAAACATATAATGATAACTACAGAGTTTAGAGGCCAAGTATTTGCAGTGATTTTTGAAGTTTAAATGTTGATCAACATTTAGACCCAAGAATTTAGTAGTTTCAGTTCTTGAAATGATGCTATCATTAATATTTATATCAATGTCTAATTTACCTTTATGTTGGTAGTTATGAAAACGAATATAGTTAGTTTTCTCGCTATTCAAGTATAGTGAGTTGGTTTTGAACCACTCAAAGAGTTTTAGTAAATTATCATTGCATTTTTGTTCTAAACTTTTAGAAGATTTGTCAGATATAATTAGTGAAGTGTCATCAGCGAACAAGGTGACAGAGATTCCATCCTGTAGATACAGTTCTAGATCTACTTGTTCCATTGAAGTTATTTGAAGTGAGTACAGTTTTAGTGAAAACCCTGCACGTTTTGTGTACAAAGTGGCCATAAATGGATCGTCCGTCACCACTGACCATATTGATAAAATGCAAGTTCCCATAATAAGAACTCCGGTTACATACTTCGTACAGTATGTTATCTCTAATGCACCTAAAACTACACAATACAAGCTACTTTCAAAACGTGTTCCTTATAAGAACACAAATATTGGGTTTGTGGAATGGTTGCCGGACATAAGGTACTAAGTACCTAAGTAGTAATGGTATTTTTACTGGGAATAACCGTATCTGCACCCGGACACCCAATAGCTCTTGAGGTCAAC
This sequence comes from Mongoloraphidia duomilia, assembly GCA_039654895.1. Classification (NCBI taxonomy): domain Eukaryota; kingdom Metazoa; phylum Arthropoda; class Insecta; order Raphidioptera; family Raphidiidae; genus Mongoloraphidia; species Mongoloraphidia duomilia. Next base: position 66,035,143 of record CM077516.1, read on the forward strand.
CACTCAAAAACTAGAATACTTTAAGCACGTCTCTGCACTGTCAACCGTCATAAATATTTAACCCTAGAAACACACACCAGGGTCTAGGGTTGCCACCTCTCCGGGTTTGACCCGGAGACTCCGGTTTTCGGGGGCGATCTCCGGGTCTCCGTGTTTTACGTCAATTTCTCCGGGTCAGTTGAGCCGGCGGAGAATTCTTACTTTTTCATTATACATAATATGATATTTCATTTTTCATATATTACAAAAGAGAGCACACTTGTCTTTTTTTAACTTATCGGGAAGAAAGAGATAAAAGTGGTCTAGAATACTCTGTCTTTCAATTGCTTAAAATAGCTATAAATGTTGGAAAAGGATAACAATCCTACCGAGTCCGAGTGAGGTTTCAGAACGATCAGTGATATATCCCTTCTCTTTCACTCAAAGTATCCCTAACCTCGAAATCTTTATAAACATTTGTACACGAACAAAACAATATCAAACAAACTTGGAAAAAAAGGGGTCTAAATAGTATGATTCTTTTTTTTATGATAACATTGTTTTTTTGCTAATAATTTTAATTTTTATTCTATAAGACTAAGGGAACAGTGCACATTTGAAAATGTTTTGTAATGTATAAATAAATGAAATGTAATAAATCCCTGTTATTCATTATTGTTAAGTTGTTACTTCAATTTGAATTTCTCACGTTTTCAACCGCGCCAAAGTTTCTCTCTTCTGAAGCCCCCCCCCCCCCCGTCAGTAAAAATCTCCGGGTCAAAGTCTGTTGTCAGACTTCGTTGATTTTTTAAACGCGGTATTTAAAAAAATAACAATACTTTTTCCGTTAGAACAGATTTGCCTTGAAGGGAACTTATAATATAGGTACTTTCATTTGTTTATGTAATGTAGCTTATATTTATACAAGACGACTCAAAGATTTTTTTAGTATTTGATTATTTACCACAAGCAAGACCAAGAACGTAGCATTTTTTTTGCATGAACCAGGGCCACATTGATGTAGATCTTCAGCCCCATAGTATATAACCCAAGACGGCTTGAGTTCCGTACAATGTAAAACCACAAAAAAAAATGTGTTAAATTGTGTTTTTAAAGATCACCAACAGGTAAGGTTATTTGGGCCTAGCACCAATTCATATTTTCAATGCATTATTTATTTTTTTTTAATAATAAATTGAAAATCCAATTGACACTTTTACCAGCTCTCGGGCTAGAGCCCGGGAACTGGGGACTTGTAATAGAGGAACCATAGCAATGCCAAAACCACAAACTTAAGCATTTAGTCCAAATATCCAGTTGTCTGCATGATGTACGGCGAGCAATGAGCAAATGCAAATTTATAATAACACAATCGCGTTAGAACAACACAGTTCATGAAGCTACTACATTTTAAGCCGATGCTTTTTGTTTATATTCAATAATTAAATTGCTTAAAAACTTACGTCGTGGGTTATCGCATATGGACCAAAGCATGGGTCAAAACTTTTGTGCATGGACCATGGCCTACTCGGGCTTATCCGTAGCTACGTCCGTGACCAAGACGGTTAGCGTAGCGGCCTTTGGATCACACAGTCGTGGGTTCGAATCCCACCTCCGCTCATGGATGTTTTGTGATGTCATTTAGTTGTAAGGAAATTGTTATTTAATGTATTTAAGACGCTAATGACCTAAGTTGTCGACGCGTCTATAATCTACAATAAATAAAATAAAAATAAATCCGTGGGCAAGCCTCTCTTCTGCAGGGAACTAGCGATAATTTGAAATAATAAAATAGCCTCATTCGAAAAGTTAATACGAATTTTGATAAACCAATCACGGAATTGTGTTTACCGGACTTGAAAACCCCCAGATATTAAATTTCCTGAAAATTAAACGTGAAATAACAATTTTAGAAATTTTGAATACCATTCAGATATTATCAATTGCGACCAAAAATTTTTAGGATGACGTTTTGTTTAGAATTATCGTTTAAAAACAAACGTAAAATGCATTATTATTACGAATTGCATATTATGTATTCTGTGGTATTACGTAATTAATATTTATTTCAAATCCACAAACGATTTTAGCCTTGATTAGTTTCAGAAAAAGTGTGTTTACTAATTAGTATTCAGTACCGAGTCTATACTGCAGTATCCTATAAGGCAAGACTGAAATGGTAAACTCGTTGAATTTACATGATGGCCGAATTACAGAAGCGTAGATCCGGTGTATACATCAGATCGTTCAGATCTCGTTGACGATTTTAAATATTTTTCATGGTCAGTTGTTTGTAAAATTGAAATTTTCCAATAATTCACGTAATATAACAACAGGGAACTATTAAATTATAATAACAAAAAAAACTGTGTTGTGTACTTTTTTTGTAATGCGTAATATTCTGAATTATTGATTTTTACCGTACCTACTCCTTATAATCAGTGTAAGTTTATGATGTGATGAAATAACAGAAGTTGATTAGAAACTGTTACTAAATAGTAGATTTTATTTTATTTATTGTAGATTATAGACGATTATAGACAACTTAGGTCAATAGCGTCTTAAATTACATTAAATAACAACTAACTTAAAACTAAATAACATCACAAAACATCCATGAACGCAGATGGGATTCGAACCCACGACAGTTTAGTCTAGAGGCTGGTACCAAGTTCGCTATCCACTAGGCTGCACTGCCCCCTAAACTAAATAGAAGATTGTATATCTAGATGTGTAATGGACTATATTACGAAGAGTGATGACAGTATGTAAAAATGAGCGGTAACGAATTTTTACAGTCACACGACTCGTAATACCATTACGCACGAGATATATATGGTATTTTTTGCCATACCCACTACAAAAAATCTACTTTTCACTTCATTTTCAAAAAATGTTGATAGTTCATTTGCGTCGCCATCTTTACTTCTACAGTATGTCGTGAAGTTTGTAAGTAATGGCTGGCGTACGCAGGCGTATATACAGATTGTATCATAGGGCATTCTGTGTGTAAGACAGAGATTGATACATAAAGCAATAAGTAAAAATGAGATAAATGATCGCTAATAGGAAGTTACTGTGGTTACTGTAAATAAATAGGTAATACTGAACAACCTGATAGCGTCTTCGTTGTTTTCTACAGTAAGAATAGTCACTACTGAAATTATTGATAAAATGGCAATTTATACTGTTCGGGAAATATTCCAAATAATTAAATGGTTTTATGATGGTAATTCAACCGCCGACATAATAAAATTATTTGTAGCTGCCTTTCAAAATTTTTAATGCATGTCAGTCCGTTGACCTCAATGTGAGGGGAAATTTTTGTAATCGATTAGGATATTGTTTGACAGAACGTGGAGGTATTTTCGAACACTTAATAAATTAATTAATAACATAATTGTTTAAACTTTTGTACCAGATATAAATAATATTACGAATTAATATTGTGGTTAATTAGTTGCTTTAGTTGGTAAACTGGTAAAAGATTAACATTTTTACAGCATAGAAGGAGCGAAAAAACAAAGATGACGCTATTAGTTTGTATAGATATTATTTATTTAAAGTAACCACAGTAACTTCCTATTAGCGATTATTTATCTCATTCTTACTTAATACTTCATATATCGATCTTTGTCTTACACACAGAACGACCTATGCACAGCTATAATTTGATACAATCTGTAGAGCGAATAAACAGAAGTTGCTATGACAACCGTTTATTTACCGCACACCTGCCTGTTAAATGATTCATTAAAGGCCGCTATATACATACATCGAAAGTAGCTATTTTGTAGTGGGTATGGCAAAAAATCATAGACGCCACAAAGAACAGTTACTAAACGTAAGTTGTCACTTGTTATTTTTTGTTTACTGCCATTGGTTTTGTTCGAGGACATATTCACTTAGAAATCATTTGCAATCATAGCGATTTCAAACGACTTCTCTTACGATTCTAAGTGATTTCATGAATTTTTTGAAGCCACAACGTACCGTCCTGATTTCAAGAAATTTCAATTGATATCACAAGAGATTGTGATTTAAAAAATTGATTCTATATAACACAGAGATTTCACCTGATTTCATTAGGTCAATTAGATCATCTTACTGACTAGAAGTGATTTCATACACGATTTTGGTTGATTTCTTAAGTGATTCTTTTAAGTGAGTTACAGCCCCTAGGTTTTGTTGGTTATAGCAAGTAAAAGGAGTAGAGGCGTTACTAGGATGATTTAAGTGTGGCGCTAACTTTTATGGTTAAAAATCCAATATTTATGTACTTTTTCTCCGTATCCAGATTTCAGGGATACATTTTTATAACGAAGGGTATCTAATGCTAACTTATAGTAACAGAGTTATTTTCAAAGAAGAGTATAACAGTAGCTGCACCTGTTACCAGGAAATCACTATTTATTAAGCTTAAATTGAGTGTTCAAGTTGAATTTAATGCAATTTGTACCGAATAATGTTTAGCTCCAAACCAGTTGAGTCCCACATAAAATCGATAGAATGAGCTGATGGGACGAGAGGCTCCTCGTAACTTCTATTTACTGAAGGCTTATATAAAGCGTATCATTAAACATATTTTTTCTTTTGCTTTCTCGTATACACTACGACTCTACTGTTAGATGGATACATATTGAAACCAATATTCTACTAATTTGTAATATTACAACTTTATTGATATTAATTATTTTGTTCTACAAATAGATTTTTAACGCACGATTTAGGTTATAACTAAGGGCTCGTTCAGACACGGCGGAATCCGCGCGTTTTAAACCGCGGAAAAATATACTGTGTTCAGCCGCAGTGAGCGTGCGGATATGCAGGAGAGGGGCGAGGTTATACATACAGCTCATTTCAAAGATGGAAGTCAAATGTGTTTGTATTTGTTTATACGTCCGAAACGCGCGGCGCGGTCTCCGCAAAACAACTAAACACCGATACAGCACGCCATAGTAATAGGACCGCCCGCGGACCCCGCACGGTTCTATTTTCCGGCGGTCGAGTGGCGGCAGCCGCGCGGATTGACGATTCGCGCGGGAATGTATGAACGAATATGCTTACGTTAATGTAAATAAGCTCCGCCCGGTTGATCCGCGTGGTTTGCATCCGCGCGGATTCCGCAGTGTCTGAACTAGCCCGTAAAACGCGAGAGGTGAATTAATGACTTAGAATTGGCATTTCTGTGGGCACAATCGTTTGTTATCGTATTGATATGTGTACGGAGTAATTGACGATAATACTGAACTCCTCGAATCCGTATTAATCAATTTCAAAAACTACGATTTACGAATCTTTATAAGTACCGATGAATATAAATGTCTCAAGTGCAGACAGAACGGACATTCAACAGAACAGTGCCCGGTTGCAAAAAACATTACCCCGAAGCGCATTTTGTTTTGTTTTGAAAAAAAAAAGAAATTGAGAAAGTAATAAATCATAGTCTTGTCTACAAAAGAGGTGCGCAAACTGAAGGAAACAGCATTCGGAAACTCATCTTTCTCATCAAAATTTAGATTTCACAGTATCATCATTGTATCTTTATGATGGTTTATAATAATCAGTGTTGTTCATCGTACAGAAATAATGATTGACGGACAATGGACATAATAGATAAATGTATTTAAAAAAACTTATAATACTTGAAATCTTCCAAAATTAAAAGTATTTTTGGAAGATGCAAAAAAAATATAACAAAGTGAGTAGCCTAATGGTGAGAGCTCTAGACTCACATTCGGAAGGAACTGGGCTTGAATCCTGACTGGGGCAGTGTAGCTAGAACTTTTCTTACTGCCTCTCGTTAAGAAAGGGTAATTCCTGTACCGGCCATCTTGTTGGTGTTTTCCCTCAATAAAACCAGGTATATCTCGAGATGGTTCTTTATACAAGGCAAAATTCATATGATCACCTTATCCTATTTCCTATAATTCCTCCACTTTAAGATTTAATATTTAGGTGTTAGGGGCCCGAAGAAAGCCACCGCGGCCTAAAAGACCTATTGTTTTCCCCTAGTTTCTTATCGATTTTTTAGGATTCCTAGGCTATATATAAAGTCAAGAATCCTCATTAAACTGACGTCTTTGAAGTCCTTTGGAAGCATCAGGGGTGATTCAAAGTGTTTGTATCTTGTCTGTACGATGGCTTCACATTTACAGAGAATATGTACAGCAGTTTCTTCTGCTTCGTTGCATCTCTACAAAGGGCGTTGTCGGCAGCGCCCATTCTATGCAGATGTTTATTTAAGTTGCAGTGTCCCGTTAGTAGACCTGTCACTGTTCTTAGATTGTTCCTGCTAAGCTTGAGTACTTCTACAGTTCTTTTCCTTAAAGGTTCCTCTATAAAGGCCTTTGAGTGAGTTTGCATTGGAATTTTATTCCAATATGACTTGTGTTGATCCATAAACCATCTAGTTACTTCCTGCTTGGCAGTTGCTTTAGCAATGCCACATTCCTCCACTTGCTATATTAATTAAGTTGAAGTTTACAAATTTAGAAAAATGACGGGAGCGTGGTAAATGGAAGATAGTAATGGTGCGAGAGGCGTCTCGTATGACATAATGTTAGACTTTAAACGCATTAATTTATTCAAATCATAAAAAATTAAACGTGTCACTTGTCAGTATGTTTGGAAGAAGATGCATTTCAACTTATTCCTTTCTTATAGTGTTGGTAACTGGCATAGCTAACAAAAGTTTGAAATGTTCCAGAATAGACCCATATATGTAATTTGTTGGAATAGATCCCATTATGTAAACACAGTTGGGTAAGTTATAAGGCCGGCGTTGTAGAGTCGTTCTTTACATAATCCAGAGTTCCTAAAAGCAGATAATCTCATCTTATGTTATATGGTACTGTTCACCCACGTCATCCCCAGCTACTCTCACGTCTTCTTTATACACCGCTCCAACAGTCAGACGCATTTCCTCTTTTAAATACATTTCGTCTTATAGCAGTAAGCAGATACCTACATTATTTACGATCTTAAACATTGTCAAATATTGAATTAATACAACTTTCTCACAACGCCGTTATTGAAATTTCGATTTTCGGTACCTGTTTAGCGGGTTGAAACTGCGAGTTTCAACCCTAGAGATGAAATTTTTCAGTTGTCGGTTTTTCTGTTTTTTAACGTTGTTAAGAGGGAGATAGAGCGATTGAGTCGCTCCAACTTCAATCCGAATATAATATTCGAAAACGCCAACATGACAGACATAACCCCACATAAAATTCACATAGATCTGACAGATCTAATATTTTTGCATTTTGCGTGCCCAAATTGCAGGTACCTCAAATCGAATTGTCAATAGAGTTGTGAAAAATAATATGTAATTACGCGGAACGAAACATAGCGTTTGCAATGCGTGTGATTACACTGGTTGCAAACGCTATGTTTCGACCCTTGTAATGCAATATATATACTATTGTGTGTTTCCTAATTTTAAATGTATGAAGTCTTAGAATAAGCCGATAACGAATCCGCTGTTTATATGACCTTTCCATGACTTCTACAGTCTACTGCAAGCCTTTCTTCTCTAAGAACTGGTAAAAGTCTCAATTGGATTTTCAATTTATTATTAAAAATAAAAAAACTAGGGTGCGGTTTTATAAAACCACGGTGCAAGTGAAACTTCTTGCCATAACACTAAACGCTTTTATTCGAAATCGCCGAAAGTATATATATATAATTTTGTTTACGCGGTTTAAACTCTGCAAAGCTAAAAGTTCACACTCCGCCAAGTTTGACTCTGTATGACAGTAAAATATTAAAACAAAAAATAAATATAGGGGAAATAAAATCAAAATAGAGAAAATATAAATAAATATCAAGTGGGATATGGAACAGTTAAAAATAATCTAAAATTAATGGTGCCGCTCGGGTTCGAACTATCGACCTACTGCGTATAAAGCAGCTGCGATACCCCTACGCCACGCATCCCGTTGTGTTTACTGCTATATTTATGATATAATATGACTGTTTGATATGACGCAGTGTTCTGCAATAGTGTTGGGATATAAGTACAACGCGATTCTTCGATTGGACGTGACGTGACGTGACCTCGACATGCGTAACCGAACGGAAAAAAACGAGGCTAAACAGTTTCACTTAATAACAAATTGAATTGTTTTGACATTATTCAAGCATGGTGGGGGGGGGGGCACGAGCAATGGCGGTAATAACAGTTTATAAGTCTATACTATGACCTAGTCTATACTATCTATACATTGGAATAATGTTGGTTTCATTGTTTTAAGCTTGATGTGTAATATTAGTGTTGTTCAGAAACAGATATTGCGTGCTGTGTATCGCTTTACACGACGTGTAACATGACTGTCAGAACTAGAACAAGGGCACTATCCTGTGAGAGCGAACTGATTCTGTGTTTACAACCAGATTGTATCATCCACTGAGATATCAAATATAAGGGAGATGGTTTTATTTTCGCAACAACGAATACGATTCGATAATATTGGAAGCACTTTCGTTTTCAAAAATGCTTAAAAGCATCAAGCACTCACTATAGTGCTTAAAAAAAATTAAGCATCAAGCATTTTAAAGTAACATTACAGTACAAAAGTCCAAAGTTCAAAACATACATCAAAATAAGATAGTGATGTAAAAATACGGTATTAAACTTTTTTGTGTATTAAACCCATGGTAGGTATAATACCGTATTTTTTCAGTATAAAACGGTTTTCTACTTTTTCACACTATATACGGTTACGGTGCATTTTTTCAGTATTGCCAACTGTATAATAGGAAAAGTTCCTGTTCTCATTTTGGTGTTAAACCGTTTTAAACGATGTTAAACGTTTTATACGTGCCGTATAAGATAGTAAAATACGCAGGATTTATACCTAGTATAAAACTGGGGTATATTATTTTTTTTACAAATCTTATAATACCTACCGTTTTATACAAACGTTTTATACCAGAGTACCTATTATACATCACTAGATAACGATAAACGAAATATGTTCTAGTAAATGTTTAATTAAAAACGCTTATTGAGTATTTAAAACGCTCATTAAGCATTTAAAATGCGTATTAAGCATTTAAACGCTCATTAAGCATTTCTGATGCTTAATAAGCTTGTTGATGGCTTATTAAGCAATTTATAATGCTTACGTTCTTAATAAGTAGCAAATCTTTATGCAAGTGCTCTAACCATGAAGCATGATCATCTGTTTTACAAAGTACTTTAGCATTATAAGTGCTTAAAGTATTATTGCAAGCGCTAAGCTGAGCGTGTAGCAATGCTATTATTTACATGGCGTTGCTATGGTTCCTCTATTACAAGTCCCCAGTTCCCGGGTTCTAGCCCGAGTGCTGGTAAAAGTGTCAATTAAATTTTCAATTTATTATTAAAATAATGCTTACGTTCTTAATAAGCAGCAAATCTTTATGCAAGTGCTCTAACCATCAAGTATGAGCATCTGTTTTACAAAGTGCTTTAAGCATTATAAGTGCTTTAAGCATTATTGCAAGCGCTAAGCCGAGCGTGTAGCAATGCTGTAGTTTACATGGCGTTGCTATGGTTCCTCTATTACAAGTCCCTAGTTCCCGGGTTCTAGCCCGTGAGCTGGTAAAAGTGTCAATTGAATTTTCAATTTATTATTAAAAAATAAATAAATAACGAATTGAAAATATGAATTGGTGCTAGACCCAAATAACCTTAGCTGTTGGTGGTCTTTACAACACAATTTAGTAAGCGCTAAGTTCTCAGCCTTGCCCAGCTCTGTCCCCCGCTCACATTTGGGAACAGTTGGACCTATAGAAACATGAAATTTGGTAAATATACGAGTATGTATAGTCGCCACTATTTCAACTAACGACAAATAAGTTTCTTCAAAATCGGTCCTTGTGGTTTCTGAAATAAGATGTAATAGTTGCAGCATGCCAGTACTGAACCCTCTATGTATAAAGCAGAGTTGGTACTTCAAGACCGATTTTAATGTTCTTACCATCTCCTCTGCACTTTATAACTCAAGTGATAATCATCCTAATGACGCGCGACGTTTCTCAAGAAACTGACACAGCCTATGAATAGTGTCTAGGAAACTGCAAAACTTTCAAGTAAATACGATAAAATTATAACGTTTGTGTGGGTCTATAACGTGTGTTTCAATAAAAACGATCTAACCCTAAAATGTCTCGAGAACCGTTGTTGGAATTTTCACGATTGTATAGACTAGTATAGACTCTAGAGCATTATCCTATAATCCTGGGAGTGCTTCAGGCTAGATAGGTATCATCACGCTAATCTACAAAGGAAGGTGGTGGACCAGGGAGGGGTTTTTGAATAGATTATTTATTGTAGATTATAGACGCGTCGACAACTCAGCTCATTGTCTTCAATACAACCAATAATATATTTGTGTATTAAAATCCACCAGCCGGCATGCACAAACCGACTGGTACGAGCTCGGGTCCCTGGGAGCGCTAATTCCCAAAAAACATTGGAATGCAATTGTGATTTTGAATAGAAAGGTTTTTATTTTTTTTTATTTATTTATTTATTCCTTCAACAAAAAAAAAATACACATTTATCGATAACAATATAAAATGTTTAGAATTTTCCCACCCAACTTGGCAAGCCAGTGCTAGGGTGGGAGCACAAAAATTATATGTTGATCGGACTGAAAAAAATAGAAGAAATAAAAAACAAAAAAAAAACAAATACAAAATGTGTAGTTATGGTGTAACTGATCTGATTGAATAATAGTTAATTATTGAGTCAACCGATGATATCACACACGGCAATCCTCGCACTGCCATCCTCTAGCAACCATCGCGTTATAAGCCTACTAAATCTTTTCCTATTTGCAACCATTTTATACTCCATGGGTAATAGATTGTATAGCTTGGGAGCAAGGAATGTAATGTGTTTCTGGCCAAAGGTCTTCGACATTTTTGGAACTTGGAGAAGATTTAGGGATTGGGCTCGGGTTTGATGGGAATGGCTGACTGGATTCATAAATTCTGGACTTCGATGCACTAATATAAGAACTGTCTTTACTGGAGCAAATTCAAAACGAACTTTTTTAAAAATAATCGGAGGACTTTAAACAATGTCTGAGGATTATTATCATCGCATACAAAAAACCAAAAAACGACTAATTTCAATATGTTTTTTGACTATAGTTAAGTTTCGAAAATTTAAGATAGTGAGTCATGCATTGCATAGTTCATTACAAGGTTATTGGATGGAAAAGCAATGAAAAAATGTAAGCATAATGTATAAAAACTGTGCCGCTTATATAAATAGAGAAGTATAAGAGAGAGCAGTATAGCCTAGTGGTTAGCATGCTTGGTGCCGCAACCTCTAGACTGGACTGCCGTGGGTTCGAATCTCACCTGCGCTCATGGATGTTTTGTGATGTTATTTAGTTTTAAGTTAGTTGTTATTTAGTGTAGTTGAAAGACGCTAATGACCTTAGATGTCGACGCGTCTATAATCTACAATAAATAAAATATAGAAGTATAAGAACGATGACACGACTGAAATATTAAACATGTCGAATATCAAAATCTATTTACATTAGCCGTGAACAATTTAAAACTGAGCATCCAAAAAAAGTTAAATCTTAATAAAAATTGCATACAACTAAAAGCAATAATTTTGATAGACTATAAATAATCGACCTTCCCAAGGCTACTTTCAACATTCTACCAGAATATAAAATAACGTTTTAATTAGACACATGATAGCATCTCATCGCACATTTTGTGTAAACATTCATATAATTATTACACTAAAGTTCAGAAATAAGAAATCCGTCATGTTTTCGTTAATGCAAAAATTAAAAGTTTATTTGATATAAACAATTATTTAAATTAATAATAATTGTTTATATCAAACAAACTTTTAATTATTTTTTTCAAATATTTTTATATCGATTTCTAGTTGAGTACCTACATGTTCAGATGTTTTTTTAACCGTATTTGAAATCAAATTTTTGTGAATTAACATCTTTCTTGCTAATATTTTTGCTTTTACTAGATTTGACGCACGATGTCGTAGTGTTGCCAGAGTGTAGAGGAGCATGCTCAGTAGCCCACCCATTTATACGACAATAAGTGAGAAGGTGTTAATCACTTATGACACACAATTCAAAATTTCTTGTTTATAATTTAAATGAAGTTTTTTTTACTGATTTCAGAGTTTTTTTTTTAATTTTCTAATTTAGAATTATAGCTGGTACTGTAACGTATAATATGCATACACAATATTCATTAATAAAATAACTCATTTACTACATTATTATTATTATGATCATAATATAATGATATTGCATTAGCCGATCAGAAACTGGTATTTTGATTGCTTACAATATGCGTTTTGCGGTCAAATTCAAATTATCGCATTATAATCTAGACGGAAGTCTTTCTTTTTATCTTTTTGAACTAATAAACCTCCAAATTTTTATCGGGGCATTAACTGTATATATAATATACAGGTTGAAAATTTTTATTAGAAATCGTGCCCATCGTGATTATAATAAAATTAAGAAAAATCGCAAGATAGTGGACAAAATATTTGATTTATTAAATGTACAACGTTTCGTCTATAGATTTAGACTTTTTTGTATGTACTTGGAAAAGTCTAAATCTATAGACGAAACGTTGTACATTTAATAAATCAAATATTTTGTCCACTATCCTGCGATTTTTCTTAATTTTATTATAATATACAGGGTTTTTAGAATTTATTTATAAGACACTTATGACCTATGTTGTCGAGCGTCTATAATTTACAAGCAAAAATCATTGTTAAAAAATCTGATTTGATAATGACCTTAGATTGTGATAATATAATTATAGTTTTTATACAAATTATGTAGGAACAGTCTAATGTCGTTGTCAAACTCTCTGTCATGTAGAACATTAGATTGTACTTACACAAAAACAAATGACTGATCTACATATAGAAAAATATCGCTTCTCAAGTTGAACTTTCATCAATATGCGTAAAAAAATGTTGTTTCGAAGTGGAAATTGTATAAAAACCATGTTAAATACCTACATGTAAATACAGTGTGACATAAATACAACAATGAGAGTTGAGTTTTTTTGTGGTTATAATATAATAAGTAAGAGGTAACTCAACCAGCCGGAAACTGGGAATTTTGGGTTCAAGTCCTGACAGTGGTCTTTGATTTTTTCCTTGTATATCTTAATTGTTTGACGATTAACATCACGATGGCATAATTAGAATCAATGTTGTATTTATAAAACGGTCGTGTCTCGACTGATGAGTTATTAGTTATGTTTATAACTTAATAATTAAATCCGCTCTCGCATGAAATGTGATTTAGTGTTGAAATAGGTATATATAGGAAGAGAACAGATCCCACTTTCGGGGCACTGTGAGTAAGAGGTAACTCAACCAGCCGGAAACTGGGAATTTCGGGTTCAAGTCCTGACAGTGGTCTTTGATTTTTTCCTTGTATATCTTAATTGTTTGACGATTAACATCACGATGGCATGTTCGCCGACTGATTACGTTAAGAAAAGTATTTATTTGTGGTTGGCTATTGTCTATTTAATAATTATTAAAGTGTGACAGTTTAAAAAAAATATCGTTTCAATCGATCAATTATTTTTTTAGCAAGATCGATTTATAATTTTACATGCTCTTCTTATAGAGAAATATGTGTGGTCACAATCTAAGGTCATTGTCAAATCAGATTTTCTGACAATGCTTTCTGCAACCCAGCACTAGAATTTCTTTATGGATTTATAATTTAATCTGTGCGAATACAATCATCCTAAGGTAGTACTTGAGAATTAGGTATCATGAGTGTAGTGTTATATGGTAGTTTCTACCAATTTGCTAGCTAAAAGAATTTTGTCAAAAATTTAAACGTTCGAAAAACTGTGCGTAGTTTGTAATCTGAATGAGGTGCCGTCCTCTTAAAACTAAATGCAACTAAAAAAAAAGATATTTCTTCAGATAAGATCGTAATCTACATACGTAATGTGAAATGGGTTATTGCTATAATAATTTTTATTTAAATAATATAATTATTGGATTTCACTTAACTTTCAACATAGATGTTAATTTTTATACATAATTCTGTAATAAAATGAAAGAAAAATACCAAACGCATTGGTATTATTTTTTATGGAAAATTTAAATACTTCACGAGTCTTTCTATACAGAATTTTGAAAATACAGAATTAATATATCTGTATTTTTGGACTCCTGCCCTAGCACTGGTCTTCCAAGTTGGGCAGGAAATCCTCTTTTTGTAAAACAGTTGTTTATTTTGTATATTTTTTTTTACTGAGGAAATAAATAATTTGAATTTGAATATCAGTATCTTCATTTGAGTAAATCTTAATACAGATTTACATTTATGAGACCATTTTTGTCAATGAGTCTATTACCATCTGGGTGTAGGGGAGAACATTTCCAAGAATTTTATGACCTCATTCCTGTGTTGAAAACATTGCCTTTAATATCAAAGGGTACAGTAAGTTCTATAAGAGACGCTTCAAGCGATTTCTATGAACTTTAATGAAGAATTTCCAATGTCCTTGAATGTCCTTGAATTTTAAAGTTCTAAAGCACGCGACATTTTATTGTCACAACTCACAACATAATACTAAAGTACAATTTATATTTTAGGATTGTTATAGCCCAGCAATTTTAGACAAATATGCCCAAACCCGGAATAAATTTGGAACCAACTAAAAATTTGCAGAGACTATAGGATAAATCTTCTGAATAACCACAAAACTGTCCCCTAACCTCCCTAGGAAAGATGGCGGCCAAAAACATGTTTCCTCCAAAATGTTGCTTCTTGTGCCTTCTAGAATTAATGTATGAGAATCTGAATGAGACAAATCGTGGTGCAATGGAATTGAGTTTCAAGAAATTTGCTTCCTCTTACCTCCATTCCTGCGCAAATCTCCAGATTCATTCTGTGTGAGTCGTATCGGGACACGAGACTTTTTTTTTCTCTTCGCGTTCGGTGGAAGAAAACTCAGAAGACGATCACTTTAAAATGACCACCATAAAGAAAACAAATTATTTTGGAGTAACCTGTCGTATCAGTTCGTTGGACGTTCGACTTAACGAAATGCATTCGATCTAAAATAATAATTCAATAACGGTTCATTTCTAAATACATTTTTATTGACTACAGTAAAAAAAGTAACTGACCGATTAGGATGTCGGTACATAAATTATGTACTTTCTCCGGTACTTGATGTATTGACAATTTCCACTGTTATTTTATTTATTTATGTTTTTTGTTGTCTGACTAGTCCATTAAAATAATTTATATTCATACAGACTGAGCTGCATACTACGTACAGTCTAATTGCGGTTTGTTCATTTAAAACAGAAAACATTATGAAAAAGGTTATTAAAAAGACATAAACATTACTATATTATGTGTAGGTAATATGAATATCTAGGAATTGAGATTAAATTTTAGGGCATTTCTGTCAAACTAAAAGAAAAATCAATAAATCACGTTAAATAACCTCAAACAAAGGAGTTGGACTTTGCACCTTCACAAAAAATGGGTTCATGACGCGCTTAGTAATAATTTTTAATATATTTCAGCATCTTTCAACTATAAAATGAAGTAAAACAGGGTGGTCACAAATCCGTAAAATTAATAAAAGTAGAACTTTTAACTCAGAGAATTAAATCAGGAATTATTATTCGTGACCAGTGAAAAACACAAACACAACTTTTTTTACGATGCAGATTTTTAGGTAGAGTTATTCAGCCTCTCGCTGAGCTTTAGCTTCCGAGCTCCGTATTAAGCTGGATTTATATTATCCGGTCAGACACGGCGCGGGAACGTAGCGTTTCCGATAAGACAAACTTGTCACTCCACACATCGTGCAATCGCGATCGGCGTGTCCGCGCGTCGACGTGTCAACTCCGCATTCCACACGCCAGGCACGTCACTCCACACGCCGTGTAATAGCATCAGTGATATACAGTCAATCGTCTTGGGGTAAGTTCGGTTTTACGCTCGATTGATCGAGCCGAGCGAGCAGATTTTTGGTCACGTGACAACCGAGCAAATCGAGCCATCTAAACAATTCCGAACGTAATCTAGCAGATTTTTCCAAACGTCAGAATAAAATGGCGCCAATAATTTAAATTCATATTACTAAAGCCGAAATATATTCTTTATTGCTCCTCATTTTGATTTAATTCAACATTGTTATAATAATAAATCATGAATCACATTTTTTTTCGTTTTATTCCTTTATTTTAAAATTAATAGTAGTACTGGTTGTTGATTTTTTCGACCCATAGATATAATAAATATTTTATTTAATCATTCTGTGCGATATAGACTTATTGGTTATTACTATTCTTTGAATAAATATTATTCGTGTATTTTTACCTATTGAAAAATTACCTCATATAAATAAACTTCGAAATTTATCCATTCTCACAACAAGGGTTTCCGCTCATTTTTAAAATGAATGCTCTGAAGTTGGTTAAATCTGCTTGCTCGCTCGCTTTCCTCGGAGCAAATCGAGCGCGCTTGATCTGCTCCAGATCTTAAAACCGAACGCAGGATAGAGATCTTTCAGAGCATATAAATGTTAAATTCGAACGTATTAGAGCACTCCGATCAATCTGAGCGTAAAACCGAACTTACCCTTTGTCATAGCTTCGTTTCGTCGCGCCGTTTCGAGAAATGTCACTCGAAACGACGCGACGGTTTGGCTGTATCTCTAATATGTAGGATGACGTTCTGAGTCGATAAAAAACGTTCCGTCTATAGGAACCAATCAGCAGTATAGATACGCAGATATTTATGGCTTCTGTTATTCTATTAAATTGAGTCGACTAAAATCGTCAGGACGCGTCAAACATATGAACAATTTAATAGACCGGCGAAAAAGATTTTCATCGTCAAGCCTAAGCCCCAAAGGAAACAAGGAAGACCTCTAAATCATGATAGGGAGACTGTACAGGACCGATCTGACGCAATGGGTGAGATTTTTTTAGACTTCCCACCTTTTTTTTCCAATGACAGATTTTACTATTTGTTTTAGTAATTTGACTGAGAGCTCTTTATGAACCCAGCTGTCAAAGTTTCTTTAGAATAGCTCTTTGTAAAAATGGAGTGAATGTTGATAGGGTAAAACAACTGGCGGACCGTACACTTTTGGCTTTGCCAACAATTTTGATCCGTGATTCAAAAAAATCTAACCTTTCGACGTCCCTACGGCTCTGGCACCCTGAGCAATCGCGCAACCTTGCTCTCCCCTAAAGCCGGTACTGACTGTGTGGATTAGGATGTGAAAAGAATTGAAGAACGTAGGCCAGTATACGACCGGAAACATCTCCCGATGCTTGCTGGGACTAACGCCAATGATGGAATGATTAAAGGACGAAAGGGACAAATTTTACAATTTTATTTTCGATATCTGTAATATTGTCTCGTGTGTTTTAAATACCACCAACAGCTAAGGTTATTTGGGCCTAGCACCAATTTATATTTTCAATTCATGGTGACACTCGGTATATAAATTGTACCTATTAATATTGTTTACGTATGTATGTGCACACATTTATAAAATTATATTATAGTTCTATATGTCCTAAGGCGAAACCAGTTTGAGTCGTCTATACTGTCTATGATACTCGACCGAGACATTGAAATTAGCACAATGTGCCGTATGCACATTAAGAGATAGGTAGATCAGCTTTACTAACTGTGGGTTTCACTTTATTTCCGCACACTGCTTCTACTGATCTAGTGACATTCAACTTGATTGCATCTGACATTATGCATGCACTCATAGATATTTGATCCATTCAGTATGCTTGCGTAAAACAGTTCCGAAGATGGAACGGATCAAGGACGGATCCAGGATTTGTTCTATGAGGGGGGGAACTATCCGATCCAGCCTAACCCGGGTGGTGTGAGCACTGAGCAAGGAGGATATAGAGACGCTACAATCATTTAAAATTGAAGCCAGTCGCCATATGTATTGCAGAGCTCATTCATTTTATATGTAAGAAGAAGAGAATATTGCGTATAATCCATCCCCTGTTTGACCGTCATGTTTGTTATGACCTGTGACGTCAGACTTGTCTTCACCTTTGTATAAGCAGTTGTATACGTATCCAGAGTCTCTATATCCTTCTTGATCAATAGATGTGAGGATGCCTAACCTAAAAAAAGTGAGAGGCCTTGACACCGGCGACATTAGCGTTACACGATGTGCACCGCGGGGAGGTTGCGCGCTCGGATTTTGCACATCATGGCCCTGAAAAAGACCGATTTAAGAACGTAATGTGTCTTTTCTAGTTGAGGGGGGACGCTCCCACTCGCTCTCCTCCTGGATTGGCCCTTGTTATATGCAACTATTTCGAGAGAATTATACTCGTACATGCACCACGTAAGCGGTCTTTTAATGCGCCTCAGCCATCGACCGTAGTTCTAACGTAATTGTAAGAATGATTGCCATATTCATTAGCGTAGCCCCCGGTTCATAACTAACGATCCCGGCATATGTCAATGCGTATATTACGATCTATATGATAACGCGCCTATATACATACTTACCTTGCATACAGAAGGTCGATGGTAGGTACGATTCCAGTTGACGCCATTAATGTATTTTTATTTTTTTACAACTAAGTATTCCTTATTCCACTTGATATTTTTCTATTTTTTATATTTCCTCTAAAATATTTTTTTTGTTTTTTTCTTTAACGATTGCAGGGGGAATTTCTCTCGAGGGGTACGTTGGTGCGATGGCATTTTTTGCGGAATGAAGGGGGATGCAGGAGGGAGTTCCCCAAAAAACGTGCGCGGGGAGTTTTGGTGTATGTGGCGTTTTTTGCGAAGTGAAGGGGGTACAGCGGCAAGTCCCCAAAAAACGTACGTGGGGGGGTTTTGGTGTGATGTGGCGTTTTTTGCGAAGTGAAGGCGGTGCAGCGAAAAGTTTCCCAAAACACGTACGCGTGGGGGGGTATTTATGCGATGGTGTTTTTCGCGGAATAATTCTAAGACATCTCAAATTTGCAACACTTACGCTAGGATCGTTAGTTATTTACCAGGGGCTAGACGCTAGTCCATTCTGTGCCGTTCTGTCATTTTTGCCCGGCTTGAAATATTTTTTTCGTACTTCACTCCATAAAACTTTTTATAACTTGATTCTTAAACACACGCTTATATAGGCGGCGGTACATAAACAACAAAAACAATGGATTATGGCTTGAAATAGATTCTTCTGCAGTCAATAGATACTACAAACATTTACTGTTTTCTATATAGTAAATAAATACTAGTAGCACGTACCATGTATAATAATATGTATGTGTATATGTGTGTGTACGGCGGCACACTTGATATTTTTTTCCACTCGAACAAACATTTGTTATTGTAACAGCACCCGCACTTTTATTATAACCTCACAATCAAGGATGAGCAAAAAATAATTATGATTGTGTTCGACCTTTATTAATTACTATTTTAAATATTTACTAGTCGTATAATGTACCTATGTGTGATAGAGCCAAAACAGGAAATATGATTGACAATTTTTTATGCAACCGGGCTTTTCTATTCTACGCCGCTGACCATATTATGCAATGTTTAAGTTGAAATGTATACCGTTTATATAAATGGATCTTGATAAAATGTTTAGTTTCGATGTTTTAAAAAGAACAGTCGTTTCTGAGCCTTGGGTTAAATTAAGTAATTAAAACCTAAGCGTAAAAATTCATTTAACAAAATTAGGACCCAGGTCACTACAAGTAAAAAGTCTGAAATAACCGGATTTTTTTAACAGGTTTAAAAAAAATGAATATTTAGGAACAAGTTTTATAACTGGTTATTTAGATACAACATTAGATGTCCCGTCCGGATTCGCCCGAGTGCACTCGCTTCGGTATTTCGTTCGAATTTAATTAACTGTCCTCGACTTATATTATTATTGGGTATCGGTAATATTGTATTTCACATCGCTTTTGACAAAAACTTAATTTCAGTTCAACTTGGAATCAGTCCTATTCGCACCCGGGCGAAGCCAGGCCAGGCAGCTATTAACCTATTATAGACTTAAACCTTCTTCAAGAAATAAGCTAGGTACCTGTATGGTAAAAACTGTATTCAAATCTGTTCATTATAACGAATTCAATCTGATTTGCACCCGGGAGAAGTTAAGCCGAATAATAATTATTATAGACTTAAACCTTCCCCAAGAAATAAGCTATAAGTATATCGAACTAGCACCCCTGTCCGGCTTCGCTCGGGTGCTAAGAAAGCCCGGGTGCAATACACTACCCACTCGCTTCGCTCGTTCGCTATATATATAAACCAGGGATGTTACGAATATTCGCATCCGCATCCGTAAATGCGGAATATTCGCATTAATTCAGACATCTGCATCCACATTCACATCCGCATCAATCAATGCGGAGTTTTTACGGATGCAGATTCACATCAACAAGTAACTACATGTAAAGAAAGTGGGCGGAGCCAGAGTGGCACGTGCTAAAAATATGATTAAATAAATAAAAAGTTAAAATTAAATTGATTTTCAGTTATTTATGCACTTAAAATTTAAATAATTATCCTTTTAAAATCCCAAAATCCGCATCCGCGGATGTGAACTTCTAATAATCCGCATCCGCATCTGCATCCGCGGATGTCTAAATTTTTGCATCCGTAACAACCGTGATATAAACCTTCCGTGAAAAATTATCTAAGTGATGGTGAAAACCGCATCAAAATCCGTTGCGTGGTTTAGGAGGAGTTAGCGCTTATACAGACAGACAGATAGACGCGGAAAGCGACTTCATTTTATACTATGTAGAGATGATAAAAACCACATTCAAATGCGTTCAGTAGTTCTAGAAATTAGCCGGTACAGAGGGACACCTACTAAGACGTTTCAACTATAATATATAAATGTAATTTTTTAACAACGTAATTTTGGTATCAGGTATTTTTTGAACCTGTTAATTACAGATAACAGTTACTAAAAAAACTCGGGTCACAGTTCCAAACCCTGTAGTGTATTTGCTAATGCAGGCCTTATGGCTTTATTATGTAAACTTAAGTTTGTTTTTGGACAAAATAAAAAATTTAACCCCTTAATATGTCCCTTAAAATAATATTTTTTTTCTTAATTTCAATAATATTATCAATGCAACCTCTGTACCCAAATTAAATACACCCTTCAGTAAGTAAATCACTATCCGCAAACCAGTGTTTTCATAAAATTTGTAAGTCCGGTCCTGTAGGGCCGATTATATTAAAATTTTAGCAGCACATTTTAATCTTCACTAAAGGGTTAAATTTCAATTTTGAAACGATTCTGAGTATTTTTTCGATATTTTTGGGCCCAAAAACTTTTTTCAACCCTTAAAAACTACCCTTAAAATGGTCCGATCGGGCCCATTTTAAATAGGCTTTGTGCGGTAATGGGTTCCAATGTGTGTACCATATTTCGTTTAAATCGATTAAGTCTGTCGAGAGTTATCGTGTACACACACACACACACATATATATACATATATACATAAACATTTTCAAAAATAGTGGCGAACTGTTCAGGAGGGTATGAAACGTCGAGAAATTTTGGTCCGACCCCTAGGTCCCGCCATCCGACCGACGCCAATAGTGATGTGCCATATTATGGCAAATACACTAATAACTGTTGCTGTTATTAATAGTCCCACCATTAAATGGGGTGCATTGCGCAAGCACGTAATTCGTCAATCCCTGTGGCACTGCAGTCGTTTAATATATCTATCGATATGGGTACAACTGTGTGTTTGGGTGTGGAGATGACAAAAATAAATCGGTATAGTCAAAAGGTCGTTGACTGGCACCTAGCTACATCAAACACCCGTCATTAATGTTGTGTATAATAATTGTATGTACGGTTTGAACTGGCATCGTAACGCTGATTGCGTTCTCTCACTTTATCTGCAAAAATTACATTGGGAAAACGACTGAGAGAGCCATCGTATTTCTATACCAGTGCAACTTGTAGGCCTGCGAATTCTATCTAACTTTGTTTTATTAGGGAACTAGAATTATTCTTAAAGTAAGAATTTGAATAAAACATATGAGCACTGTGGTTGGAATAAAAATAAAATAAAGGATAGTTACTTCTTACCACAACCGTTGTATTAATGGATGTACATTTCGAAAGCTATGCTTTCATCTTCAGCAAACACTATACTGTATAGTATTTGCTGAAATAAGAATTTTAACTATAAGAATTTATAAGAATCATCAAATATTTATAAGAATATCATTGTTCATTTTATTTAGTAAAAAATTTTAAGTAATGTCGAAAGTGATTTCGCGCAACAACTACCTTAAGGTTCCACATTCCACATTGATAATGCAATAGTTGTTCGAAGGTTACGTTATGTCTTTACCTACCTTGTTTTCGTATGTGGATGTCATCTCAGTTGACAAACCACAGCTTTCATTGTTTCCGTTTGACAGCATGTTTCGTGTTATGTGCTGTCTTTCATATCCCTGTTATTATTGTTCGGTATTATATACAGGCTGATTACTTTATGTTCACTCCATAGACCATAACATTAATCGTGTTTTCCTATCCCATAGTACTAGTAAATCTGAAAACTCACCAATTTTCATGGGAATTAAACTTTATAATAAATGATCACAAAAAAACCGCACCCCCGTTTGCACCCCTTAGGGTAGGGGTTCCCAATCTTTTCTTTACTGCGACTCCCTTTACAGGTTGCAATTTTTTGCGACACCCTTCTAAAAGAAGATACCTGTGTGTTAATTATTATTTATTAGATCCTGATTCTAATAATTAGAAAACATAAAAAACTACAAACAATACAATTAATGAGCAGGATGAGCTTGCTTTTCTGAGCATGACTTCTCAAATCAGGACTGAAGTCCTGAAACTGCGGCTCCCCTAGGATAGCGCCACGACGCACAGTTAGGGAATCTCTGCCTTAAAGAGGTTGAATTTAATTCTAAAAACGATTTATTCATGTATTGTCATCCGGAATACATTTATGTGTACAAAATTTCAAAATTGACTTGCAAGATTTGACCCACACATACTAACTAACTAACAAACTTACTAACATGTAACACAGCAAGTTAAATAAAAGCTGGTAAAAATTAAATATATATGTAATCTTCTAAAATCTATATAAAGAATTAGTCTAAGAGGTGGCGACGGTTTTCCTTAAGTATCTACATAAGGCAAAATAAGTATATTGAAAATATCTGTATAGGTGATCCCCATTTGGGAATTTGTACGTCTGCCACCCTTTCTTATAAAAAAAAATAAGAAACAAAATTTAGGTGGGTACCGTGATGACGAAATAATTTAAAGATTACAACATTGACTCTATAATATACAATTTAATAGTTAAATAAAAAAGTGTTGCAGTATTACATGAGCAATTTATATCTTACCTATCTAATTTCTTCCTGCCACCTAAACGGAAATGAGAAAGGCTGCCAGACGTACATATTCTCAAACGGTGAACACATAGGTATACTGTGTATACAGGTATTTTTAATATTATTTTGCCTTACATAGACATTTAAGAAAAACCGTCGCCAGCTCTTCGTCTAGGTAAATGGTTGTTATTTTTTTACTGAATCATTTTGAAATTCGCAGTAGATAAATCATTAACGCGAGATAATTTGTGCTGCCTTTTTTCGATGTTTTTTTAAAATCATAAAATAAGTAAACTAACAAACGCACATTAAACATTTTAAATAATAATTGAACGGGACTTCTTTGGATTTCAGATGGCACTTTGTTAACTTCCCACTGGAAGTTATTGTAATGGGTCCGAAAATCGAAATCAAAAAGGAAAAAAAAATTTTATGTTTCAAGGTCACTAAACTATTTTTGCACTACTTTTAGAAAGATGTCTGTGTGTGTGTGTGTGTACGTACGTACGTACGTATGTGTCCATTTCTTTCTAAGACGAAATCTCGAGAATGAAAAATGATATCGACTACGTTAGGGTGCCAATCGACGCGTATTAACGTAAATATGATCTGAAAGAAATTTTTTCAAAATCGGTTCAGCCGTTCTTTTTTCTTAACCAAATAACCTCCAAAAAAGTAGATTTTACACAATATCTCGCGAATAAAAAATTATATCGACTTCGTAAGGGTGTCAATCGAGGCGTGTTAACGTCATTTTGATCCGACATAAATTTTATAAAAATCGGTTCAGCCGTTTTTTTTTTTTTTAATTATTGATGTTTTAATGATTAAAATGATTACTTTTCTGTGTAATATCTAATTTAATTATTATTATTAAATATTTATCAAACTGGGAAGTTCGTCGTGTGGACCTCAAGGGTCGCACTTTAGTCCTAATAAACGACCCACCTCACGGCTTGTTTTTTACGAAGTCATAGCGATTTTACCTGTTTCATAAAACACGTTACATGAGTAAGTCGAAGTGAGTGGCGTATATCCGCGAATATTGACGTAGTTCTACATCAAAATGCACTGCATATTAAATAGATCCATGGAACACATTGTATAAAATGTCACTAATAAGTAATAGTAAATACGAACAAGCAAGTACAAAGTGTAAATATAATGATACATTTTTAGAGTGTTGGGTAAATGCTAAATCAAATTACGCCCAACATATAATTTCACAAAATCATGAATATCACGATTTTGAAACAAATTTTATTCCATTACATATTTGCAGTAAAGGTAAACACATGGACAGCCTCGAAGAATATGAAATATATAAAGCCACAAAATTCGACAATACCAACATTCTTAATGACAAACTAACACTAAAATCGAACATAATATACGACACAATAATCAACAACACACAAACACCCAATACTCAGTAATCGTCTACACACATACACATACATACTCACAGTTCCATTTCATCTACCTACTATATAAATCATAAAATCTCGAAATTTAAATCAGTACTTCACAAACCACGACATAATACACAGTGCTTAGCATTATAATATTATATAGTGTTACGAATACTCAATGTGTGTTTTTAAAAAAATAATTAACCACACCTGAAGATGGCAACTCGTTGCTGAAACGCGTCGTGTTAAATCATAAGAAGTCACAAGACGGACAATACTTACAAGGTATTTCTAATACTTCATAATATGTAAATGTAATCTTCTGGCAACACAAACTATAAATTGTTTGAGAGTAAAAAATGTTGTTTTTGATTTTATAATACTGGAATTTGTTCTGTGTTTAATGCTTTAAACTTCATGAACGTTTGTCGGTTGCTTGTATAGTTGGAGCTTTACATTCTCTGAAAGCGTCCTCTCTAAATTTGACAGTATACGACTAAAAAAGAACAAATTCTTTCGTTCTTTTGTAACTTATATGCGTGACATATTCTTCCTTTTTGGTAGTGTGTATGAAAAAAAAACGTGTTATATTTGGTTGTATTACCATTATTACAACAAGAAGCCCGTGTCGAACCACAATCTGTTTGTGCTTACCTATATAAAAGCTAATCAATCCTTAATTATTAACATATTTTTTAAAAATGACGATGAATCATGAACCGCCTCTTGTTGTAATAGTGGTGAATTTGTAGAAAATTACTTAAAAACACACAAAATCCAGGAAACGACCAAATTTTCGAAGACAATTAAAATATTTAATTACATAATAAATGAAAAAAAATTATACAACCTTAAAGTACCTACGTAGGATTAAGTATATAAAAAGTAGATTAGTAATACAGAATTCTAAATTTTCTTTCATGCTTATGATAGACAAAAATGGCTCTTATTCGAACTAGTTCTTTAAACTCCAAGGTACTTTTTACTTCCCACCTCTACTATGGTAGGGAAGTAATGGATTCAGTCCGAAAACAATATTTCGAGATTTTAACAGATTTTCACGTTTTGAGACCCTAGCAATCGTTTAAGATCATTTTCTGACTGATGTCTGTATGTGTGTGTGTATGTGTGTATGTGTGTATGTGTGTGTGTATGTGGTCAATTTTTCGCCTTCGATATCTTAAGAACGGAACAACATACGGGCATGCCGATTGTTCTATTGTGTTTATCAGCCTTTAACTTAGATCTGATTAGATTTTGAGTCAAATCGGTTCAGTGGATCCTGAGATATTCAAAAAAACGTCCTCAATGTCACGTATTAACATAGGTAAAAAAAAATATAAATGAATTCTAGATGTTATAATATGAAAAAAATGTAAATATTTTTTTTCTCTAAAATGTATAGTTTTCGAGAAAAAAAATATTTTACTAAAAAAAATAAAAATTGTACGTAAATCAAGGTAACCATGATTTTTGCTATATTAAGCTAGCCATCAATAGATCACCAAACAAAAAAGAGGGCCATGCTTTTTTCAAAGAATAAAAATTAAATTGTGTTTTAAAGACCACCAACAGCTAAGGTTATTTGGGCCTAGTCAAAGAATAAAAAAAAAAAGAGTGTTTATTTTTTGCAAATATTTACTAGGTGGGAAGTATAGGACTGGTCATCAGTCGAATTTTTTTTCGAATATATTCGGGCTAAATCGACATTAACGCGAGCGAAAACCTAGTCTAAAATAAAAATCGGAAAACTTATATATACGTTTAAAAACCGAACAAGTGCGAGCTCGACTCGCGCGCAGAGGGTTTTGTACACCTAACTAACAATTAAAGCACACTTCATTAAATTAAATTTATTTTTTTGAAATTAAATTTCTTATTCTAAAAATTCCGAAGTATTTACATTAAAAAAATACAAACAGAACACGTATCGTCAGTCAGATTTGAATCTGGCTTTTCGGGGTGACATGCGAACGTCTTAACCATTGCGCTATAAAAGACTTACTGCAGTATCACAGCAGAAACAAGGTATACTTGAGTAGTATCAGCGTTCAATTCTAGAGAAAACAACAGAGATACATACAAGATATACGAGTATATATCCATGTATGGGGAACCCCTTAGGGATTAAACTTTTTGATTTTTTATTATTTGTCAACAACAAACAATCAGTGAAAATTTCAGTTAGCTACCTCTTACCGTTTGTGAGATAGAGCCTTGTGACAGATGGACGGACGGACATCGGAGGTTCAGTAATAAGGTTTCGTTCTGAGGTACGGAACCCTAAAAAGTGATAAAAATTAAATATCAACATAATAATATGAAGCAGTAAACATATGGAATTTTTCAATTAAAAAAATATCTCTGTAAAGTTTTAATTTAATTAAAATGGTTATTTTAAAGCTTACGTAATTGCAATAATATTTGATTTGCAACGAAGCGAAGCGTGATTATCAATGCAGATAGTGCAAACATTTTAACTTGAACGGAGATATTATTTGTATGAAATCCTCCGGTCGACTGGTCGTTACTCTCCATTATTTTAATTGCACAGTTAGTATAATTAACTCTAAGTAGATAATTCCATTAAGTGGCGTAACTACTATACTACAATTGGCTATGTGTGACTAACATCAATTTTCTTTATATAAAAATATATGTAATGATTTATTATTTTAAAAAAAACGTTCAAATTTAGGGATGGAGGCCGGATTTAATTCCGGTTCTAGTTTTGGCTTCTTAAAATAAGGAGAACTTCCCGTTCTATAGGTGTAACTACATAATTAATGTACTATACGGGGTGTTCAAATAGTGCGTTCTCGACCGATATATTCATTTTGGGTGGAGATAAAAAAAAAGTTTAAATACAAAAGTATGAATGTTAATGGTGTACCTATAACCTAAAAATATTTTTTTTATACAGTGTGGTCCAGAGAAAAGTGATGTTGTGTACAATTTTGTTGTTTTAATTGGAACATCTTGTATATTATTGCATTTTTGGATTGTATTGATATAAGTTTACTACATATTTTTATACACCTAAACCTAACAGTTTTTCAGATATTTGTCGTTTTGTCTAAAAAATTACATTTTAAATGAATAAAACTTATCAATACAACCTAAACATTCAATAATATACAGGGGTTACACTTAAAGCTGTACACAACACCACTTTTCTGCAACACACTGTATAAACAAAAATATTTTTAGGTTATACACCATTAAAATTGGTACAACTTTTGTAATTACTTAAACTTCTTTTCTAACTTCACCCAAAATTAATATATCGGCCGAGAACGCACTATTTGAACATCCACGAAAATGTGTGTAGATGGAGACTGGATCCGGCTATTTAGCTGGAACTGGAAGAGCTTTTTGAAAGAAGGGGAATAATTCTTCATCCTTAATAATATTTATTAATAATTATTATTGAAGTTAAAGTTGGTTAATGCCCGCTAATAAATAGGTGACTGTTGATTTGGTAGTTATTGGGTAGTTATGAATTGGGGGAGAAGCTATACAGTATATACATCAATGATCATGGGTGTAACACCCAAGATCACTTATGAAAGCTTACACTGTGGGTAAGTTCTGTTTTGCACTCAATTGATCGAGCCGAGCGAACAGATTTTTGGTCACGTGACAAGCGAGCAAATCGAGCCATCTAAACAATTCCGAACGTAATCTAGCAGATTTAGCAAATGAATGCTCTGAAGATGGTTAAATCTTCTTGCTCGCTCGCTTTATTCGGAGCTCATAGAGCGTGCTCGATCTCCTCCAGATTTTAAATCCGAACGCAGGATAGAGATCTTTCAGAGCATATAAATGTTAAATTCGAACGCATAAGAGCAATCAGATCGATCTGAGCTCAAAACCGAACTTACCCTGTATTAATCTTGCTATTTTGCAATTTTGGGGGGTTTTAAGCTACTTCGAGAGAGTGATTAGCCCCCTCCCCAGAACTCTCCTTCCGTCGCTAATGGTTACAAATACAATCAGTAGTGGCTACAATAATGTATTTGTGATACAGTTTACACTACAATAAACAGTGTACAGTGATTGAGGAGGTGGCGTTTAACGCCATCAGCCAGCGGACCGTGCTGTCTTAATGTTTAACGCTCGTTGGATCGTTAGATTGCACCCGTTTATTTACCAGCGGGGGCGCTGGAGACAAGGATTAATGCAAACACATGTTATCATGTTATTAGTGTATAAATTTAGAAAAATATTTAAGAGTCGGACAAAAACCAACTCCGTCCGTACACAGATATTTCCATATTAACGACAGTTTGACATTTGATAGGTATCTTATTTTCGATATCGAAGTCGCAAAAAAAATCACCTCAATAATTAATTATCTGTAGCTAGCGATATTGGACGGAATTTCCCAAAGCTTATTGTTTTGTAGACACGCTCACTTCGAGGTTTCTGAGGCGTTTATTTCAGAAACCACTGAACTGATTTTGATGAATCTTATTTGTCGTTAGTTGCAATCGTGAAGACAATTCATATCTACAATTATATATTTCACTTCGAAAGCTAATCAATAATATCATTGGCTCGAATTATTAAAACTTAATATTTTTATAACTAGCGGCCCGGTCCGGAATCGCCCTGGTGCTATGAATTTATGATTTATCCCCCCCCCTCCCCGCGAGAAATTAATTCTCTGCGACCCAGGCGAAGCCCGGCTGGTGGTGGAATTCCGCCAACACGCTAAAACGCAAGAACACTGTAGAGTTACGTTTTGTTACTATCCCACAGGAACTATAGATTTTTCCAGAATGGAAGTACCCTATGTTCTTATTCTAGGACCTAAAGTATCTAAGTATATACCAAATTTCATGAAAATCCGGTCAACCGTTGGAGCTGAGTGGTAACAAACATACACAAACTTCGCATTTATAATATTAGTAGAGATGATAGAAATCGGTATGGAGAACCCCTTCTTCCATGTTCCAAAATAATTTTTAATATGAAAAATTTCAGTGGAATTTGCCAGAGAGTCTAGACGATCCGAATGGCACCAAAATCAATATGCCTGAAGTTCCTACTGCGGAGACAAATGCATATATAAAAAAATCATTCAAATTGGTGTATTTTTGCAGAAGTTATTGTGAACGAAAAAAATTATATATAGACATAAGACACTTACACACAACCGCCATGTGGAAAACTATACTTATTTACGTTTTTGAGGAATTTGACCTTCACGGACACGATTTATCGACCCTATCAGCATACTTCCATTTTCATGGAAGGAAAAAGGGTAAACCTGTTTGATTAAAGGCTCCCACACATTAATATATCGCTTGAGTGTAAATGCTAATATATCCCGGCGTATATACAGGGTGGTGAACGTAACTACTGCAAATATGTATAGGGATTTAACCCGTAAAATCAAACTTTCGCGATTTCCTGCTTCCCTAATTATTTTAGGAAAAATATTTTCAAATAATAGTTTTAAAACAAAATTCTGCATCTAAATCATAATAAACAAGCCGTGAGGTGGGTCGTTTATTAGGACTAAAGTGCGACCCTTGAGGTCCACACGACGAACTTCCCAGTTTGATAAATATTTAATAATAATAATTAAATTAGGTATTACACAGAAAAGTAATCATTTTAATCATTAAAACATAATTATTATTTATTTTTATTAATAATTAAAAAAAAAAAAAAAAAAAAAAAAAACGGCTGAACCGATTTTTATAAAATTTATGTCGGATTAAAATGACGTTAACACGCCTCGATTGACACCCTTACGAAGTCGATATAATTTTTTATTCGCGAGATATTGTATAAAATCTACTTTTTTGGAGGTTATTTGGTTAAAAAAAAAGAACGGCTGAACCGATTTTGAAAAAATTTCTTTCAGATCATATTTACGTTAATACGCGTCGATTGGCACCCCAACGTAGTCGATATCATTTTTCATTCTCGAGATTTCGTCTTAGAAAGAAATGGACACATACGTACGTACGTACGTACGTACACACACACACACACACATACACACACACAGACATCTTTCTAAAAGTAGTGTAAAAATAGTGTAGTGACCTTGAAATATAAAAATTTTTTTTCCTTTTTGATTTCGATTTTCGGACCCATTACAATAACTTCCAATGGGAAGTTAAAAAATTAATTTTGCATGCTTTGTAACAGCAGAAATTTGATATGAAAATGTCAAAATTACCTCAAAAACAGATAGCGAGCCATGGAACTTGAACAAAATATTGACGTTTTAGCTGTCAGAATAATTTCTAATTATTTTGTTCAAGTTCCATGGCTATCGCTATCTGTTTGAGGTAATTTTGACAATTTCATATCAAATTTCTGCCGTTAATTTTATTTATTATAATTTAGATGCAGAATTTTATGTTCTAAAACTATTATTCGAAGATATTTTTCCTAAAATAATTAGGGAAGCAGGAAATCGCGAAAGTTTGATTTTACGGGTTAAATCCCTGTACAGCAGTTACGTTCCCCACCCTGTATAATTTGATCCCGCGCCACGTTCACTCCCGTGCCCGCTGTCCCGCGTTGGTCTGTCAAAACCTTTAAGTTTAATCGTATCGATGATAAAATTGAATTCCACTTGTTTATTTCAAGTAGTTCATATAAATTGAAACAAAACATTGTTGTGTCAACAATGCAGAGTATTAATGTTGACAAAGAGGTACAGCATTATGTAGTAGGAAGTAGAGATATTCGTTTTCTAAATTACAAAATTTATTTTCAAATTAATTGACAGATATAAGATTTAGAGATACTGGATTACATTGTATTGGAAATACTGGATTTCTACATCTATAAGCTTGCTTGAATGACTTCACACATTTCGAGAACTTAAAGTCTTTTATAAATAAATAAAATAAAAATAAAAATTCTCTTTTCGTTTGTCTTTCACGCTAAACTAGAGAATTATCTTTCAATTTTATATTTATGCATATTATTTAGTAGGTATATTATGTTGTAGCTATCTACATATGTTGTTTAAGTGAATAAGTAGGTATGCAATTTTATTTTGTGAAATTGATGTCAAATAACGTTTTTAGGGTTCCGTACATCTGATGAAAAAACGGAACCGTTATAGGATCACTCTCGTGTCTGTCTGTCTGTCACAGCTTCATTTCTCCGAATCTACTGGACACAAAAAAAATGAAATTCGGTACATATATTATAGAGTTAGGTTACCCAATCACGGACGTATAGCGTAAATAAACGAATTCTGATTTTGGGGGTTAATTTTGGGGGTGGGGCAAATTAGAAAATTAAAAAAAAATATCAAGTGCATCATGGGACGTATCAAGGGCTCGTTATGAGAAATACAAATATATTTTTTTATAATTTTAAAATGCTTAGTTTAAAAGATATTAAAGAAAATATTCGAAAATCGAACATTCCCCTCCTCCTTATCTGCGAAACTACTGAGCCAAAAATTTTGAAAAAATAGGGAATATAGGGCCACACTCATAGTTTACAGGAAAACTTAAGTCTTTAAATTTCCACGGGAAATCGAAAATAATACGAATATCGAGCATTCTCCCCCCCCCCCCTTATCTCCGAAACTACTGAGCCAAAAATTTTGAAAAAAAATAGGGAATATAGAGCCTCACTCATAGTTTACAGGAAAACCTAAACGACAATCCTGTCTTTAAATTCCCACGGGAAACGGAATAGTACGGAACCCTCTCCACGCGAGTCCGACTCGCACTTGACCAGTTTTTTTTATTATTTATAATTTCGGTTTATTTTTATAATTCATATCTCAAAAATATTTAACCAGTGATCGAAGAAAATAGTACAGTGATTTAGTAACTGTTACTGGAAAACAATCGGTTCCAAAAATAACAGTTTTCAGGACTACCTATACCGGTCAGCAGAGATAATAATAGTTCTAAAAGAACAGGTTTATAAAAAACGGTTGCTGTATGAGTTACCAAATGTACAGTTGGGAACGGTTTCTTTTTGTTTAATTAAGAATGTGAAAAAACGATTGAATGAAAATTAAGAAAATTAAAAAAAAAGATGAATACTTTTTTTATATGCTGCAGTGGCTTAGATTCAGTTTGTTCAATATGGAAATTTTAACTTAATTATATAAGTTTACTTATTTTACGGTCGATGCCATCTCACTGTTCTACTTTCCGGTATTCACAGCTTTAGCGACACTTGCCTTGATATCGGTTTCTGTCTGATTGTTTCAATTACATTCCAGACGTGCCACATAGTGCATACCTATTGACTGTTTCGTAGTAGGTACCTATGTATTTGTATATCAGACAGGTGTCGTTGTCGATAACAGTGTTTCGCAATATGTTATTACTAAATTGCGAAATTTTGATCACAAATCGCAAAACGCACCGTTTGTCTTATCTTTTGTTAGAAACCAACAAAAAAAAATTCGACTGATGACCAGTCCTATACTTCCCACCTAGTAAATATTTGCAAAAAATAAACACTCTTTTTTTTATTCTTTGACTAGGCCCAAATAACCTTAGCTGTTGGTGGTCTTTAAAACACAATTTAATTTTTATTCTTTGAAAAAAGCATGGCCCTCTTTTTTGTTTGGTGATCTATTGATGGCTAGCTTAATATAGCAAAAATCATGGTTACCTTGATTTACGTACAATTTTTATTTTTTTTAGTAAAATATTTTTTTTCTCGAAAACTATACATTTTAGAGAAAAAAAATATTTACATTTTTTTCATATTATAACATCTAGAATTCATTTATATTTTTTTTTACCTATGTTAATACGTGACATTGAGGACGTTTTTTTGAATATCTCAGGATCCACTGAACCGATTTGACTCAAAATCTAATCAGATCTAAGTTAAAGGCTGATAAACACAATAGAACAATCGGCATGCCCGTATGTTGTTCCGTTCTTAAGATATCGAAGGCGAAAAATTGACCACACACACATACAGACATCAGTCAGAAAATGATCTTAAACGATTGCTAGGGTCTCAAAACGTGAAAATCTGTTAAAATCTCGAAATATTGTTTTCGGACTGAATCCATTACTTCCCTACCATAGTAGAGGTGGGAAGTAATAATTTTCTGTTAATCCTAACATGTTATGGTCTCCAAGTAGTGAATATCATAAATACTTATATGTTATATAAAGTAATAATGATATGAATACCTTTTTTGCCTTCTTGGTACTTCTAATTTAGTTGTTGAAACGACGCGTTTCGGGAATGTATGAGTGACTTAACAATTTCAAGTGTAACCTGAAGAGATCCTATAGTCCCGAAACGCTTGTTTCAACAACAAATCAGAAGTAGCAAGAAGGCAAAAAAGGTATTCATAATCATACCATTATTACTTTATGTTAATCCTAAGCCGAACGATATTCTTTCGAAATTTGCGCGACCGTGACGGGAGACAATGACAGAGACATGCAACAGATCTCAAAAACACCGATTATAAATGGAGAGATGCCCCCCTTGTTTAAAATCTATTTTTCAGTTGTCACGTACTATATACTTAATACATTTTACGCGCAACTGCACTGGTTGAAAAGTTAAACGTGCTGGGTTTAGAAGGCATTGGTCCAGTGGACCTTTGAGGTCCTAATCCTCCCCTTTAATTAATTAAGGTATCTTTACGGTATACCGTGCCGGAGCCGGTCCCGGCCCGTGCCGTGTCGTTTCCACCGGGCGCAGGACGCATATTCGTAAATACCCGACGCGTTAGATGCCCGAAGTTGCTTCGTAAATAGCAGACGTGTTGGACTAACGCGTCAGTTATTTACATGCGCACAGGACGAGCTAGTCACATGCTACGCCGGGCGGTTTATAAGTAATTATTGGACGACCGTGTCTGCGTGTGTACCAGTTAGTGTTGTCAAGCCGGCCGGAGCCGGGAAAGAATACTCACCGACGTTTCGATTCCGTGCCTTGGCTGTCTTCCGGCCGGGGCACGAGCTCGGCCCGGTCGACCATGAATGAGTTCATACAAAAGTATACTAATAATCTTTGACAGTGTCCTGTCCGTGACACGGTCCGGCCCCGGCACGATATAGCGTGAAGATACCTTAAAGTTGCCTTTCACTAAAAAAATAATTAATTCCCATACATAAGATAAAAACGGGATTCAAGGCTAAAGAATAACAATCTTTATTAGTTAAAAACTTTTAATGATCGACGTTTCGATATAAATCATGTCTTCTTCAAGATTTTAAAAATTAGCAACCGTTAAGTATTTTGTCCATTGTCTAACTTTCCCAAACTTTTCTTATTACGTAACACTTCACAATTCACAAAACCTGAAATTTTAACGTAACACCTTGATTATTTTATATTGTAGGTTTCAAAGGACGCCAATGACCTCTGTTGTCGAGCGTCTATAATCCACAATTAATAGGTTTCAAACATTTTTCAACTTGGCGCAGCATTTAAAACAAGGCTTATATTATTAATTTTCACATTTTTTTTACGAAACACTTATTGGCTTTTCGCGGAACATAGTTTGGGAAACGCTGGTCTAACTAACCAGTTTCATAATTTTATAATATTGTTAATATTTATGTGGATTAATTATTAAAGGTTTTTAGCAAGTAACGATTGTAATTCTAAATTCTAATTAGCCTTGTATAATATGCTGTTTTTATCCTTCAGGAACAGATAACTTTAAATATGGTGTTTTGAGAAAAACCATAATATTATTTTTCCACTGCATTTTGTCAGGGAAATAGGAAACGATTGAGATGCACTGACATAGATACCGATCATTGGTTAACTGTTGACTGTTTAGCGGTGAATGGAACACAATCTCCTCCGTATTGTTGTTGAAAGTGAATGTACCTGCGTGTTATTATTATAAATTACAATGTTTTATGTCGATTATATATTATTTTATGTATATTCACGACTATGACTTGCGACTCTAAGGTACTAGGTTACCCAAAGCGCACAGTGCACTACGCATTATAATATATAGGATGTAACAATTATTCACATAATTGGACTCAAAAGTAGGGATGCAAACGTAACATCGATGTTTTAACATCGATGTCGTGACATGAAAAACATCGATACATCGATGTCACTATGAACGATGTTTTGAACATCGTTCATAGAATGAAATGATAGCGTTTTTGAGTTTGGTGGCTGTACGCTATACCCTATACTCCTTTTATCTCTGCCCTGTACTGTGATATAACACTTAATTTGAGGTTTTTTTCACCTGATTCTATCTATAATTAATTTTATAAAACATCGATGTATCGTTCATAAAGATCGATGTTTACGATATCGATGTTTCAAAATTTTTAAACATCGATGTTTTTATGAACGATGTTGCATCCCTACTCAAAAGTATGGGAAACCTAAAGATTCTAACAATTTAATCACATAAATGTAGCGTTACAATCTGGAATAGTAGATTGTATATCTAGTTGCGCAATGAGGCATATTACTGACGAGTAGTGACTGACGAGTGATAACTAGTTTTAACAGTCACACGATTCATAATATCATTACGCACGAGATATATTGGGTATTTTTTGCTATGCCCACTATAAAATAGCTACTTTTCACTTCATTTTTAGTATTTTCAAAATTTTTTGACAGTTCATTTGTGTCGCAAACTTCACTCCTATAGTAGGCCGACGGACGCACAGGAGTATGTATAATAGCGGGTGGATCAGGCGATTGGCGAATAAACAAATCACTATGGAAATGACTTGCTTTCCCACACTAGTGTGGAAAAGATACGTTCCTGTATACACCGGCATGTTTTTTAAAGGTTTCGTTTTACTTTCAAAAAATTGATGAGTATATTACATAAAATAAAACAAGTTCTCGTTAAGTTGTTCTTCAGTATAGTCACCGAATGAGTCATCAGGGCATTGTGACTTGACAGAGACATAAAAAAAACCTGGGAAATCAGAGGTGGATTGGCCTAGTGTACGGTGAGGCTGAAAAATAGTTTTCATGTGTCAGTTGAAATATTTTTTTTTGTTTGTGTTATTTCATTAGCTTTTACTCGCAGCTTCGCTCCCTATTGAATGTTAATTTTGCTCACAGATTGGCTCGCATAAATTTTGGTATTGACGGGAAGCAGTCAGTTTTATTTAAATATATCTATAGATTAAAAGTATGGCCAACTTATTTGATTTATTCATCTACTAGCGGCCCGATCCGACTTCGCCCGGGTGCTCTGAATTTATGATTTATTAATACACTACTCACTAGCTTAGCTCGTTCGCTCTCTCGTGCAATGAATTTATGATTTATCAATACATTACTCGCTCGCTTGCTCCAATTGAATTATTATAGCCTATGTCCTAAAGCAAAGTATCACCTATCGAACAGTAAAAAAAAAATTGAAATCGATGTTCTGAGATTACCCTTAATTTTCACCTGGGCGAAACCGGATCGGCCAGTTTCAATTATACAATATCTAAACCTTTCTCGTCAATCAGTCTATCTAATTGTGAAAACCGAAACAAAATCCGCTCAGTATATTATAATTACGGAGAAATCGGTCTCCTGAGGTTACCCTCAATTTTCACCCGAGTGAAGCCGGGTCGACTAGTTATTATAGCCTATGTTCATCGCCATTGTGGAAGTTACCCGTGTGCAAAATTTTACAGAGATCGGTTGAGTAAAGCGGAACAAACAAACAAACTCGCTTTCGCATTATTTTATAATATTAGTTAGGATTCAAGTCTTCATGGTTTTCGGGCTTGTAGGCCGTGGTCCGGTGGTATTTCTACCTGACGTTTCGTCTACAACTGCGGTAGACATTCTCAAAGGCGATGTAGCAGCGGTCGAAGTTCAACCACATCGCCTTTGAGAATGTCTACAGCAGGTGTAGACGAAACGTCAGGTAGAAATACCACCGGACCACGGCCTACAAGCCCGGAAACCATGAGGACTTGGAACAATGCCGGCCGTGAAAGCTTGCACACTTGGATTAGTTAGGATTGATGATCAAAATATGAAATCAGAGGTTCGACGCATTTTTTTTGGAAACAATTGTTTCGAATTTTTTTCTAAAAATCTCGTCAATTACGCAAATAGTTCGAAAATATTGTCTAAATAACAGATAATTTTATTTATGTGTAGGTATAATAAATTCCAGGGTTCGCTCGTCTGTACAATTTAGCTGATTCAATACCTAGATGCGCTTTGCCTGCATTCTTTTGTCACATAAAATATTTTCAGTAACGTTAAATCCGACCCTGCACAGCACTACGTCCGATTGGGCGCGTACAATCATTTAAAGCAAACTTTAAATTGATCTAATTTACTCTTTATTCCGTGCTTAATACAAATTAAGGTCACAAACTGTACACGGCTATAATTTTCTTATGAACAAAGTAAACATGCTTAGAGAACTTCTTCCGACAATTTAATGTCAGCCGTCTCTTTCCATTTAACAGTTCAAACGCATCGTTGGTCGGCCTCCTTGTCTGAAGCGAATATGTCGGTGCAATGGGGGAGTTAAATGAACTTTACCAGAAACAATGTATACGGTATATTATAGAACACTTAACTAATATGACCTCTACATTTACTGTTTGCCCTCGTCTAATGTCAGTGGAAGTATAGCGCACTTTCCACACTTCTTATTTATTTCTTTTTGTGATACACCGATTTGAGAACATAATGCCTATACAGGGTGGCACATCTTAAACAAAGCAGTGAAATATCTCGTAAATGGTACAAACCATAAAAAAATGTTTTATACAAAAGTTATAGAGTATCAACTTGTCAAGGAGGACAGAAGACTGTAGATATCAGATTTAACATAGGTGGTGCTGTGAAGGTCAGGCGAAGGTCAGCTTCATTTTTTGATTGTAACAGTGCATTTTTTTTCCAGAATACGATACAGTATTTAATAGTGAACAGTAAATTATTAAGGTACATATGAGCTAAAGTTAATAAATATTGAGATATTTAGAAATTAAATAACGGCCAAAATGAACGACAATTAGATAAATTATGGCATAGCAGATAGCCATGATATTACGCACCGGCCTTCTTGGCTTGAATTCAATTCATAAAAAAACCGAATTGACAAATTAAATTTGCTATTTAATTTGTGAATATCTCAATATTTATTAACTTTAGCTCATATGTACCTTAATTTACTGTTCACTATTAATTACTGTATCGTATTTTGGAAAAAAATGCACTGTTACAATTAAAAAATCGAAGCTGACCTTCGCCTGACCTTCACAGCACCACCTATGATAAATCTGATATCACAGTCTTCTGTCCCCCTTGACACTCTATAACTTTTGTATAAAACATTTTTTTATGATTTGTACGGTTTACGAGATATTTCACTGCATTGTTTAAGATGTGCCACCTTGTATACAATACAGGTCCCATTACTTAGCTTGAGCCGACAAATGCGTAGTAGACTGTAGAGGACATGATATACCCGACTATAGAGTATAGGGTCTCCAATATTGGATCATTTGTTAATTCCGGAACCGGTTTCGATATTTGGTTCTGTTCCGGAATTCCGGAACTATAGCTACGATATCGATAAAAATCCACAAGAGTCTACACGTTGAAGAAACATGCCTTTTTTAAATCGCTGAAATGCGTTTACATATTGATATAGAAAACGTTGAATAAACTTTGAGCCAGAAATTTGCAAACAAAAAAAACATTTTCGACTGGTAGTAGATAAATATTATTACCAGTCGAAAATGCTTTTTTTTGTAAAATGACGATAGATTTCAAAATGGCGGCCATATGTACTTTTGCAAAAATTATCCGATGCCTTTTGAAAATTGATATTTGAGAGTTTCGTAGGACACAAAAAAATAAAATGATGTCAGATTTCAAAATGGCGGCCATAATATGTACTTTTTTTGTAAAAATTATCCGAACCTATTGAAAATTGATTTTTGAGTTTCATTAAGTACACAAAAAAGTAAAATAACGTTAGGTTCCAAAATGGTGGCAATGTGTACTTTTTTGTAAAAATTATTCGATCCTTTTAAACATTGATATTTGAGGGTTTTATGGGACACAAAAAAATAAAATGGCGTCATATTTCAAAATGGTGGTCATAATATGTACTTTTCAGTACTTTTGAGAGTTTCGTAGGACACAAAAAAATAAAATGACAGATTTCAAAATGGCGACCTTATATGTACTTTTGTCAAATTTATCCGATCCTTTTGAAAATTGATATTTGAGAGTTTTATGGGACAAAAAAAAAATAAAATGGAGTCAGATTTCAAAATGGCGGAAATATGTACTTTTTTGTAAAAATTATCCGATCTTTTTGAAAATTAATATTTGAGAGTTTATTAGGACACAAAAAAATAAAATGACGTCATAATAATTATTATTAGGACTACTTCGAATATTAAATTTAAAAAATATATATGTTGGTTGGATCGTTTATTTGATCTATTGTGACTTTCGATTCGATCGTCTGTTTCTTGCACCTTTTTCTTTTATTTTCGGTTATACAAAGCGCAAGAGTTCCTAAAAATATATTTTCGTTTGACATTTACTCGTACAGCGAGGTCGGTGTATGTGTGGTCTCATCCCATTTCCAACAAAATTGTACTAAAATCGCATTCGAAAAAATCGTACTGCAGCTTTGGATCGTGAGCGGCGGACTTTAAAGTACGACATTGACATACATTTTATTGATTTCAATCGATCGATTGATGAATTATTCTCGAACTGTTGATCCTTAAAACATTTTCAAAACTGTGTAATCTTTTTGTTACAGGTAGTTGTCGCGGGGTGTCGCGTATAAATAAATCGGTGCGGTCGCCAGTTGCACATGCTGTTGCAAGCGACTTGCACCGGCGGCAGTGCCGCCTCCGCTACTGGCGGCGGGCCGCCTCCAGGGACCACTCAGCAGAATCCGCCGCAGCATGCGTTGCACTGTTCGGTGGCCAGCAATCAACAGCAGATGCCGACATGGACGGCCCACGCCACCAAAGACAATCGGATCTATTATTGCAAGTGAGTAATTATTATCGATCACATAATAAATCAGATCTTTTTTGCAAAAATATATCGTTCGCTTTCTGTGCTAATACATTTTTTATGCCGTAGCAATAGTTCACTGTTGCCAGCTGTAAAACTTTAATTTCGCTTGTAAAATCGTGAAAATTTCCCTAGATTTTCCCTATATAGATCTCATATCTTCGAAGTTACTTAGAATTTTCGTAAAAACATAAGAAATTTTTAGAATTTCCCTAAAAATATATTTCATTTCAGATTTGAGGTTATGTTTTAGTTCTACTGTTTGAGAGAGTATTTTCCGTAGATATAGAAATCTGGGGATGTAGTATAAAGTACCACTCTAGACGAGGGGTGAAAGCAATTCAGGGGAGGGGTCTTATGAACACGTCCATGCTATGCATGTGCCCACGTTCTATATTGTCCGCGTCTTTGCACTTGTTCAATTGCTCGTACAGCGCTTGCGCAACTGAAGCGACCAATAGAATGTGCAGGGCACACTTGCTTCCTCACCGCCCCCCCCTTAACAGCGACCACGCCACTCGTTTGCACTACGTCCCTAGATTTCTATGTCTATGGTATTTTCCCAATTTCTTATAGTTTACCGTTTTAGTATTATTTGTGTCAAATTGATAAAAAAAATGATAAAAATTGGCATTTGATGCAAATTCTGAATAATTTCCTAGATTATCGAAAATTTCCCTTTTTCCCCCACATACCCAAATTTCCCCATAGATCTAGGGAACTGTCCCTAGCACTTGCAACACTGCAATAGTTCTCGCGTTCATACTCTTTGACCAGCGAAAGAAGGCCGGTCAAAATAATGTGCAATAGCATCATAGGGACTCTTATTTAGGGTAAGCGGCATGAAAACAGCAGAACGACTTTCAACTAATTCTGACAATATGTGTTAAAACGCTCGTGTCAGATTGTGAACTGCACCTTCTCCGCCTATCCCCTTCCGCACCGACATTCTTTCCTTGCTCGGACAATAGCCACATCTGCCCTCGCCGGGAATCGACCCCAATAAGTCAGGGAACAATGGCGTTTTATGTATACTGAAAAACCTGAAAAAATAAGAAATTTGTAACTACCATAGGTGCAGACGTGCAGTGTTGGTTGGTAAGTTTTGATCTTCCAAAGCGCCTGTCAGCAATACAGAGCTCTTCGGACACAACTGCGTGTTAGCTAGTCAAATTCTTGGACTGTTCGGACTTCGTTGTAGCAGTTCGAGACTCCTAGAAGCCTATAAATGCTAAACCAAGTGCAAACAGTCTGAAGAACTCGAGACTTTCACCAACAAACAAGTAGTTGTGTCCGAAGAGTTCTGTATTGCCGACAGACGCTTCGAGAACTTACCAACAAACACATTACATTAGACACCACTCAGCTTATTATTTTTTTTATTTTGTACCTAAGTTAACAACAGTGTTGAAATTCATTTAAGGTTAAAAAGTTGATAAGACAAAATAAGCCAGACTTGGGTAATATTTAGAATTTAGGTTATTAAATTTTATTTTTGTATATTGATCCTAAAGAACAGCTATAACAAAAAAAAGTAAATGTGCCTCATCCACATAAGCGCACGGTCGAAGTTATACTTCATCCATTTACATTTTTGCTTTTCCCTCTTAGTGTTTTTAAAATTAATAAATAATTATTGTAA
This sequence comes from Mongoloraphidia duomilia, assembly GCA_039654895.1. Taxonomy (NCBI): domain Eukaryota; kingdom Metazoa; phylum Arthropoda; class Insecta; order Raphidioptera; family Raphidiidae; genus Mongoloraphidia; species Mongoloraphidia duomilia. The sequence continues at coordinate 66,077,586 of CM077516.1, forward strand.
ATAAAATCCATAGATATCATTAATACCAGCTATACATAAGTATCCAAACCTTGCTTACAATATTACATTATTTTGTAAAGTCAAATAATTGATTTTTAAAATTATAAAATCTATAAGAAAACGAATTTTTCCTGGGATGAGACCTAGCTAGATCGATTTTTTGCATCTTCAAAAACTGTATCGCGTTTTATAATTTTTGATGTGTTTTATCCATCGACATGTTAAGATTTTTGATATATTTGACACAGTTATGTTTACATTTTCACTTCACCCCTACATAAAATTGTGGGGCTACTGCTATACGAGTTTAAATAAACAAATAAAATCGATTTGAAATTATTTTTGAATATTTGAGTTCGTCAGTCGTCTATTGTTTTGCACTGTAGCTGACAGTATATAATACCCACTGTGCAGTGTTGACCGGCTGGTGGTTTAGCTAACATGAAACATCGCTTTTCAATTAAGATCTGTCGCAATAAAACAGCTATCCAGTTATCTGTGACCTGTTTGTGGCAGAAATACCAGTAGCCCAAAAGGCCAACTTACACCGCAGAAGCGCGTACGGGAATCTATCTATCCTATATCTATATAAATAAAATTGAAGTGTCTGTCTGCGTTTTCAAAATAAATATATACTTACTTTTATGTATTTAAATTAATTTGGTTATTTAGATGCTACTTAAGCATAAACAAATGTTTTTATAATTTTTGTGTGTCGCCGTCTTGTCTCGTAGACAACGGTATTGTTTAAAAAAATTCTCTGTATTTTTCTATGTAATCCACTACATATTTACATTAGATCTTATAGTTCATAGCCTACTATAAAATTATGTTCTCAAAGTTATTTTTCCTATATGTTAGGTAAAACCGTTTACAAACTGTATATTTTTTGGTAGTTCTCTTGGGTTCAAGATAAACAAAACTTCGTGTTTCTTATAAATAAAGTAACAAAAGTTTTCTTCTTTAGATTTCTTATCTTGAATTAGTTAGATCTGTTAAACGATTACCAAGATTAAAGCTAAGTAATTTACGTAGGTAACCAATTTATACGAATTGTCGCGTTTAATGTGGTGTTGTTTATCAGTTCACATCGAATGCGTTTTTGTGTGCGCAGTTGCGAAGAAAACGTTTAAATACCCGAACTGAATAGAATTTGCATACTATTAAATTGTTCGCCTTCTACTTGCATTTACAGTCTGAAAATATACCTATACGGAAGACAGCATGCGCTACGTCTAGACAATCTGTATCAAGATTCGTTTCGACGGTTACGTACGTATATCGAGTCTTAAGGTCGATTTATATTATCTGGGCAGACACGACGCGGGAACGTAGCGTTTCCGGCAAGACAAACATTTTTACATGCATTTCATATACGAGTAGGTATAGATACGTGCCTGAACGGACGGGATCCGCAAAGTATAAAAATATTCGTATTTGAAATGCATGTAAAAATGTTTGTCTTATCGGAAACGCTACGTTCCCACCCCGTGTCTGACCGGATAATATAAATCGAGCTTTATCAGTAGAGTCCAATCGAAGGCCAGTCCTTTGTCCGAAGACGAAGGTGGACTTCGGAGGGTTTTTTTTTCACCTTCGGTCGATGCCGAAGGTACAGTATAATGCTAGAAATTCGACTGGATAGCCAGTCCTATACTTCCAACCTAGTAAATAATCGCTCGTAAGTCGTAATTGAAAATTTTCCCAACAAAAAAATTCTCTTTTCATATTCTTAATATTAAAAGCATGGCCATCTCTCATTTGTTTGTTGATCTACTAAAGGCTAACTAAAATCATAGACATCTTGATTAGACAAATAAAATATTATTTCCGCGAAACCTTTTTAAAGAAAATATTTTTTTTTGAAATCTGTACATTTTAGAAAAAAACTAGAATGCATTTATATTTTTTTTACCTACTCGTATGTTAATACGTGATACAGAACATTTTTTTTTAAATCTCAGGAACCCCTGAACCGATACACCGGCTGGAACAGTAAACCTGTGTACATAGGCGATTAACATGGAAAAACAGTTTTTCCGTGCGCATTGCTCCCCAAATTATTTTATACAAAAATGCTTCAAATAAATGTTGTAGGGCTTAAAATTCTGCATCTAAATCAATAAACACAATTAATTTTGCGTGCTTTATAACGGCAGAAATTAGATTTGAAAATTTACAAGGATACAACTTTTTATTATTGGAAACTGTTTTAAATAATTCATGTAAAAATTAGGACCTATCTAGGTATTACAATTCAAATTTCAAACAGTAATTCTCTCCATAAAATTATCACTACAATTTATTATAACAAATATTCAAATAATCCTCAGTTTTTGTACACAAGTATGCTGTTCCATCCGGTATTTCGCTCAAAATTTAATCAGATCTAAGATAAGTGCTGACAAATACAACAAAACAAACATACGGATCCTATGTCGTACTCCGTATTGAAATCTCAAAAGAGAAAGCATTTTACCTCACACAGACAGAGAGAGAGAGAGATCCAGTCCGAAAATTGTCTCAAATGATTCCTAGGGTGTCAAAACGTGAAGATCTATTAGTATCCCGAAAAAAAAAATTTCGGACAAAATCCAATACGTCCCTATCATAGTAGAAGTGCGAAGTAAAAAAAGCGATGGAAAGTACATATTTTTGAAAACTGAACGCAATATGTTGAAGTTGAGAGGTATTTTTAAATTCTATTTAGCAATTTTTTATTATTGTAGAGTTGTGTGTGATTTAAATAACATTTTCACCACTCAATTATTACATTCAACATTCGGCTTCGGCAAAACCTTGGCCTAATTTTGGTCGAATGTTTTGCCGAAAAAATTGAAAGCTAGGTGTCTTTGACAAAAGTTGAATTGTCTTATTTCGATTCAAGCTTTGGTTCTTTGGTACACAATACAGCGGGCCCATATATAGTATTTCGAAGTCATATATCGTTTGCGTATACAGCATGTACTGCTCCGTATATAGATTGAATATTCTAAAAAAGAATTTGCATGTAAAATGGAATCCGATTTTTAGGTAGATCCGATGGGACGTGCTTGCTTAGCTTCTTTTTACTTCCCACCTCTACTATGGTAGGGAAGTAATGGATTCAGTCCGAAAACAATATTTCGAGATTTTAACAGATTTTGACGTTTTGAGACCCTAGCAATCGTTTAAGATCATTTTCTGACTGATGTCTGTATGTGTGTGTGTGTGTGTGTGTGTGTGTATGTGTGTGTGTATGTGTGTGTGTGTATGTGTGTATGTGGTCAATTTTTCGCCTTCGATATCTTAAGAACGGAACAACATACGAGCATGCCGATTGTTCTATTGTGTTTATCAGCCTTTAACTTAGATCTGATTAGATTTTGAGTCAAATCGGTTCAGTGGTTCCTGAGATATTCAAAAAAACGTCCTCAATGTCACGTATTAACATAGGTAAAAAAAAATACAAATGAATTCTAGATGTTATAATATGAAAAAAATGTAAATATTTTTTTTCTCTAAAATGTATAGTTTTCGAGAAAAAAAATATTTTACTAAAAAAAATAAAAATTGTACGTAAATCAAGGTAACCATGATTTTTGCTATATTAAGTTAGCCATCAGTAGATCACCAAACAAAAAAGAGGGCCATGCTTTTTTCAAAGAATAAAAATTAAATTGTGTTTTAAAGACCACCAACAGCTAAGGTTATTTGGGCCTAGTCAAAGAACAAAAAAAAAGAGTGTTTATTTTTTGCAAATATTTACTAGGTGGGAAGTATAGGACTGGTCATCAGTCGAATTTTTTATATAGTTGATAACTTTTTCAGTATCAGTTGTATTATCATACCGGCCGATTATTATTATCATCATCGAGATATCTTTTTGTAAATCCCTGTCCACACTGTTTTCACTTTATTCAGCCTGTTTTGCGTTATCGATCGGTAAAGCCTCTGCAGTTACACTGGGCGTGTTTACTAGCTACTAGCCGGCTAGTTTACTAGCACGCGAGTCAGCTAAAAGTAGCCGGCCTTTTATCTCTACTCGCACTAGCCGAACTAGTATAGTGAGTTTAAGAAAAAATTATATGGGACCATCCCGGCATCTTCCTGAACACAACAAAAATCATTCAAATCGATGTAGCCATTCTTGAATCTGTAATCCATGTACACTGACACTGTACAATGTACATACATAATACATACCTAATAATAATAAAATATATACATACTGGTTGAATTGACTACCTCCTCCTTTTTTGAATTTTGTTATTAAAATAAGGTTATATAGATAGAGTCTAGACTCTAGAGTATAGAGTATTAAGTATCTTGGTAGTGCTTTAAGCTATACAGTGTGAGTAAAAAGTCTGGAACTAATTCGATAAACTGAAAATAATCGAATTTCATAAAAAATCCTCGGACACGTCAATTTTATTTTTTTACTGTACATGTTTGTTGATATTTGTTGCATTTCGATAGTCTTTTGTTTTCATACTGTGACGTCATCGTCAATTTTTTTTAATGGCACCCCATATTTAGATAGTGCTTAAAATTACGAATTCATTGATGTACCATAGTACGACCTTAGCTTTCATACTTCTCGAGATAATCAAGTTTGAAGTACAAACAAAAACTCAGGAAAAAAGAGTGAGCAATAAAATATTGATACATTTAATAATTGTGAAACTCAAACAATTGAAGGCTCCGATGAAATTCTGACAGTTCTTGCAATTTCCAAATTCAATTGTTTGAGTTTCACAGTTATTAAATGTATCAATATTCATGGCTCTCTTTTTTCCTGAGGTTTTGTTTGTACTTCAAGCTCGATTATCTCGAGAAGTTTGAATGCTAAGGTCATACTATGGTACATCAATGAATTCGTAATTTTAAGCAAATATGGGGTGCCATTAAAAAAAATTGACGATAACGTTACAGTATGAAAACAAAAGATTATCGAAATGCAACAAATATCAACAAACATGTACAGTAAAAAAATAAAATTGACGTGTCCGAGGATTTTTTATGAAATTAAATTATTTTCATTTTATTGAATTAGTTCCAGACTTTTTACTCACACTGTATATACTCGTATTATATCATCATAATTAGGAAGTTTCCCTTTTTTATTTTTTAAGTCTAAATCATAGTTAAAATTACAAAATTAATGGCGGAAGAATTTTTGAAATATCTTTAAAAACAACAAAGTTATGCTACTTCAAAGTTTGAATTTGACAATTCTCCAAGAAATTCAGTTTTCAGTCCGGGTGACGTCACGCGGCACGATATTTTTAAAAGTTATTTTTAGTTTGTATGTGTGGTAATTTAACATGGTAACTTCCGATAAATCTTTTTCTTTAAACTCGTAAATTGTTATGGAAACACTAAAAACAAACCAGTTGATGACGGAAAATATTGACATATCTAAATTTTTGACAGTTAATTTTAATTTAATATAAATTATGAAAGTCTGTATTACAACAAAATAGTTAGCAAGTAACCTCGGTTCTAAACAGCAAACTTGTACCGCGTGACGTCATATTCAAAAATCAGTTTCGTTTGCGACCCCACGTACAAGAAATTGAATATCTCCGTTGAAATTAAAGATAATAATAATAAGATAATAATAAAGATAACAATTCTTTCAAAATTTTTAAAGTTATGTTTATTACAATGATGTGACAGTATCATAATTAGTATTTTCGTCCAATGGAAACTTCCTAATTGTGGGGCTTGAGAATAGCCGAGAGTGTAGCGGCGCTGTTGTTTACATGGCGTTGCTATGGTTCCTCTATTACAAGTCCCCAGTTCCCGAGTTCTAGCCCGAGAGCTGGTAAAAGTGTCAATTGGATTTTCAATTTATTATTAAAAAAAAAAAAAAATAATGAATTGAAAATATGAATTGGTGCTAGGCCCAAATAACCTTAGCTGTTGGTGGTCTTTAAAATACAATTATAATTACAATTCCTAATTGTGTGGAGTTAATATTTCACTCGTGAGAGGGACAGACTGACAATGTCACACGTATTAGATCTGGATCTCTAACATTTTGTAATTTCAGAGATGTGTGCGCAATATTGTCATTATCAATCTGTAAAAATTCCAACAATTTCTTTTTAATTTGACTTCGCGACACAACTTCCTTAAATACGCCATTTTACGATTTTCCTTTCAGGTATTTTTGTTAGTTTCTGTAAGCACAGAATAGTTAAAAATATAATTAATATAGGAAATGATGCTTTGTTATTAAATTAAAGTGGGCAATACAGAGCGTGACCTAAAAAGATGGAAATAAAAGCACGTTATATTATTATAAAATAATGGTTAAGAAATTTAGATTTTATTTGTTTTTTAAAATTATGTTAAAACTTAAGTTACTGCTGCTTATTAAAATGTGAATTTCTTACATCGCTTATTTCTCTTTTAATCCTCGTTTAATTTTATTTTCCTTGGATATAAATATAATTTCTTTTATGACTTAAATTGTTTCAAGTCAATTTTAGAGCATGTCAGCAGGGTATAGCCAAAAAGTATGTATATTATAGAGTCGCTATGAAACGTTAAAAAATGCTTAAGCGAACGTACCGTCAGTGTCCAAAACTATTAGTTACTATATAGTCCAGGTGTTCCCAATCTTTTCTTTAATGCGACTCCCTTTACAGGTCGCAATTTTTTGCGACGCCCTTCTAAAAGAAAATACCTGTGTGTAGTTCTAGCCGACAATAAAATTACTTTATTATTCAAAGAAAACTCCAAAAAATATAGAATCTTAATTATTATTTATTAGATTCTAATTCTAATGATTAGAAAACATAAAAAAACTACAAACAATACAATTAATGAGCAGGATAAGCTTGCTTTTCTGAGCATAACTTCTCAAATTGGGACTGAAGTTCTGAAATTGCGACTTCTCTAGGACAGCGCCACGACGCCCCAGGGCGTCGCGACGCACAGTTAGGGAACCTCTGATATAGCCTATTCATTTCCAAGATAGAATAATGTAAATAAATACATGCGGAGAGCACGTGATCACTGCACAGATTGAATTTTTCACTTAATTTATCAATAATATTACATCAAATGGCTATCAAATAACTTGATATTTGTTAGAGAAGATGTTATTTTTCCAACAGTGTCGCTTACTTTCAGCTTACAACTAAATAAATAAATACGATCCAGTACAGTAGCAAAATTTTAAATTCTCTTAAACGACCAAAGGGGACACGTGCTGATCACGCACATGTGTCACTCTATCTTAAAAATGAATAGACTATACGTAAAGAGATTAATTACTACTGTAGAGTTCGATCGTAGGTCAGTTTTTTAGCAGAAACCGAAGGCGAACTTCGACTTTTTTCTTACTTTCGATCGAAGCCGAAGGTTTCGTAAAATGCTGAAAAAGCGAGGGAAAATACTCATTATTGTAAGCTGAGCGCAATTGCGTTGAATCTAAGGAGTATTTTTTTAATGTTTTGTTGTTTTTATCTTTGTTTGCAGAGTTGCGTGTGTGATTTAAATAAAATAATATACTCACTCGATTGTTCAGTAAAATCAACATTCGGTTTCGGTTTGATTTTGGCCAAAGGTGAATGTTTTGCCGAATATGGCCGAAGCCAAAGCTTCGGTCGGACTCTAGTTATCACGAATGCGATTATGTAAGAGCATCATGCTTCTTAGAATAAGTATACACTGCTGGAAAGTGTCGTCCCATTTAAGATATGTACCTACTTTTAGTTGTCACAGAAATGAATTAACAAAGAGGACATTAGAATATTAATCAAAACTGACAAAGAGAGAGAAAGAGATTGAGTTGGTCACAGGCTTGTATGCGCATGCTCACGTCAGCGGAAACATGTTACGCGTCTTTCTGACGTCAAAATCAGATCGAAGCCGAATGTTTTGCCGAAGGTTCAATTTTTGACCGAATGTTGTCGAAGTTTCGACAATATAATATAAATAAATAAGATATGTAACAATTCTCTTATACTTTAACCTAGTAATTAAGTTACAGGGCTAGAAGTGTATAAGAAAGCATAATATATATAAATATGTATTATAATTCAGCGCAACTACAGACGAGACTTTATTTCCGACACAATACTATAACAGTTTTAGTTTCAACCATCTCCCTTGACTTTGTCAGTCTACATTCTACAATGTACTTAGTATATGGTATAGCTGCATAAAGAAGAAGATTTCGTAAAGTTCTGTTACAAATATTATCAAAGGACAAAGTCGAGTCAGTCTAAATTTTCGTGGAATTTTAAGAAGTTTGTTCTTATTGATTATTTATATCTTTTGTAATTATAATTCAGTCTTTTATCTTCTTCCACCTTGAAGTACACTTTCATCTTTGAAAATTATGTATTCCTGTTTTTCTTATTCTCGTCAATTCAGTTTTATAAATGCTTTTTAAATAATTTATTTTATTCAAATGAAAATATGTATTGTTAAAAGAAACGCTTCGTTATTTGTGAATTGTCAGAATATTTCACTTGAATACAAAAAGGAAAACTTGTATCAGAAAAACTTTTTAAATTGTGGTTATGGTGTTTGTTAGTTGGCATTTTGAGGTTTAAAAAAAGTCAAGAGGTGTCATGGGACACCCGACAGAAACTATGCTTTTTACGCATTGTATATAAAATCGAATTTATCAAAGCTATAGAGTATAGACAATACAATTGAAAAGTAATTATTTGACCGCCATTTTGAAATCTGATGCAATTTTATTTTTTTGTGTCCTATAAAACTCGTAAATAAGTATCAACTTTCAAAAAGATAGGATAATTTTTACAAAAGAACATATGGCTGCCATTTTGAAATCTGACGCCATTTTATTTTTTTGTGTCCTATAAAACTCTCAGATATTAATTTTCAAAAGGATCGGACAGTAAATATACTTTTAACATGAGCATGTCGGTGACGTGACGCGAAACCATAAGTTTTTTCCCTCCCAGAAATCGTCCTAACGCGCCTATAGAAGCATAGCTTCAAAAATAAATTATTTAGAAAAAACAAAACCCGACTACGTAAAAAGAGAACTTAAAAGATGGAAACAAGATCAGTTGGAGACATCAGATATTTCTGTTCAACTTGTTACTATAATATTATGTATATTGTATATGCCTTCGACTGCATGCTATCATTTGATCTTGTTCCCATCTTTTAAGTTCGCATTTTACGCAGTCGGGTTTTTTGTTTTTTTAAAATAATTTATTTTTATTTTCTTCCTTTTAGTTGAATCTACTCATCAAACATTTGATACCCCACACAAAAGGTTTCAACGATTTTTTGCGTATTGACAAAATTACTTTTTTGGGTAACTTCCCTTCTCTATCTATATCTCTATGATAATTTCGCACAGTTGCAACAATGTGACAATCGCTTACAAAATTTGTTTACAAAGTCAAGTACTCAGTAATGAATGACTATTTATTCAAAGGTTACACATAAATATGTCAACACATTTGTGGTTTGTCAAAAGCTACACCCAGTACATGTAGTGTAACTCCACTAATGCGTTTAACACGTGTTCCTTCTGTCCTCAGTTTAACTTTATTCCATTCGTTTCTCACATCGCTGTGTACAAATATATAAATGAGCCACAAGGCAAAGTTGTGTGTCGAATTTTTAATTTTCTTTCAGATATACATTTTTGAACTTTCTGGTAAAGTTTTCATACCTTCAAAACGCAATATTGTATTTCTATAGTGCCGAGTAGTGACAGTAGTGATGAGTAGTGACAGTATGTTAAAACGGGCGCTAGCGAGTTTTAACAGTCACACGAGTCATTACGCACAAGATATATAATATATGGACCTATTTTTTGCCATATCCATTATAAAATAGCTACTTTTCACTTCATTTTCAAAAATTTTTGACAGTTCATTTGCGTCGCCAACTTCACTTTTAGAGTTGGCCGTGAGCTGTCGCAGAGCGCACGCGCAGTAGCATTAAACATAAATCACTATGGAAATGGCTTTATTTTTCACACTAGTGTATTTTGAAAACACTTTGAACACGCATGTAAAGTATAGCTATTTTATAGTAGACTAGCCGTTACCCGTGGCTTCGCCCACGTATTTTTCGATTTATGATTTATTATCCCTCTCGCGAGAAATTCTCCTCCTGCGAATTTTATAAGTAATACATAACTCACTCGCTTCGCTCGTTTGCTCGGATTTTATTAATACATTACTCACTCGCCTCGCTCGTTCGCTCGAATTTTATTAATACATTACACACTCGCTTCGCTCGTTCGTTTGAATATTAATTATACATTAGTCACTCGCATCGCCCGTTCGTTTGAATATTAATAATACAATACTCACTCGCTTCGCTCGTCCGATCGAATTTTATTAATACATATTATTGCTCACCTACGTTATATAAGGAACTCCTGTGCAAAATTTCATGCTTCTAACTTCAAAAATGATGAACTTCCATACAAACTTTCATCCCCTATTTAACCCCTTTAAGGGATGAATTTTCAAAAATCCTTTCTTATTACTCATTTACGTTATATAAGGAACTCCTGTGCAAAATTTCATGCTTCTAACTTAAAAAATTACGAACTTCCATACAAACTTTCATCCCCTATTTAACCCCCTGAGGGGATGGATTTTAAAAAATCCTTTCTTATTGCTCACCTACGTAATATAAGGAACTCCTGTGCAAAATGTCATGCTTCTAAATTTAGAAATGACGAACTTCCATACATATTTTCATCCCCTTTTTAGCCCCTTTAGGGGATGCATTTTCAAAAAAAAATTTCTTAGTGCTCACCTACATTATATAAGAAACTCCTGTGCAAAATTTCATGCTTCTAACTTCAAAAACGACGAATTTCCATTCAAACTTTCATGCCCTATTTAACCCCCTTAGAGGCTGAATTTCGAAAAATCCATTCTTAGTGGATGCCTACGTCACAAAAGGAATCTACTGTCCAAATTTCAAGTTTATATCTCCAGCGGTTTGACCTGGGCGTTGTCTGTCAGTCAATCAATCAGTCAGTAACGGAACTGTTTTATATATATAGAAGATAGATAGAAGAAGATAGAAGAAGATAGATATGGTAAAAAATATATAATTCGCTATACAAGATTGCAAGAGTGGGATATCTTGAATTTAACAGCTAGCTTATAGGTTTTACAAAAATTCTTACAAACCGTATTTTTTTTTAAAGATTGAAAAAGGATAATCCGAGTAGGTACAGCACTTGAAAGCTTAGTTTTTTTCAGTTGATCGAAGCAAATATCTCAAAATTTCCAATTAGTAAGAGGGCAGTGTGGTGTAACGGGTAGCGTAGCCGACCTTTAGAACACACTGTCGTGGGTTCGAATCCTACCTCCGCTCATGGATGTTTTGTGATGTCATTTAGTTTTAAGGAAGTTGTTATTTAATGTAATTAAGACGCTAATAACCTAAGTTGTCGACGCGTTTATAATCTACAATAAATAAAAAATCCAATTAGTAAGGAATCCCACTCTTGCAATTCTGTAGAGATATATATTATAAACGTGCTAATATTCAGTAAATGCCATTGATGTGTTGATGCTGTGAGCATGCTGGCGGAACAATTATTAGCTTTAAAATCTAACTGTTATTATAAGAAATATATAGGTATATCAGTTAAAGTTTCATAAAATAACTGTTATTAATAAAACAAAATTATTTCTATAGTTTTATAGTTGATCATATTTTGCCGCATCGATTGATAAATAAATAATTGGCAATTAGTTGAATTCCAGTGTCTTCAGTAAATCTTGTAGTTACATAGAGCAGGGTGCGCACTGAATCGATTTGGTTCTGATAGCACGAAATGAAGAATTTTTAGAATACAAGATTAAACGAAATCGAAAATCTTTTCTGTGCCGTATTTTTCCATTGCTGTGTGCTGACGTTCCTTTGTCGAAAAAACCAGACTACCAGAGCGAACCAAGTCGATTCGGAGTTGATTGGGTGGACGCAGGGCCCTCGTAAGGCCTCACGCCACCCGCGTGCGGATTCATAATTGACGCCCCCTTATTGGGGATAAACTGTCGATTCATGCCAGGAATCGACAAGAAAATTCAAGATATAAACATACGCGGGAGTCTCTCGATAGGGGCGCCCTGTCTACGCGCTGATGTGAATTAACGATCGAATCGAAAACTGCGCGCGAAATATTTCGAATTCGAATTTGAATTTTATTAAAAAAGAAATAACTACTCGTAAGAGTTCACGTAGGCTTGAGTATACAAATAAAATTGATATAATATCAGTTGTATATTTTTTCTATACGGTACAAAAAACATAACTCCACTAGGCCATTTGCCGCCTCTTGGATGTGCCGCCCGCGTGCATCGCACACATCGCACTCAGGGGCGCGAGGGCCCTGGGTGGACGTCATTGCGTTTTGGTTGGACCGCAAAAATTGAAATTGATTTTAAAAACGCTCGAATTAAAATGTTGATGAAGCAATACGTAAGAAGCCTTTGCTTAAACAGATTAAAAATAAGATAAGTCGATTGTATTAATTAAAACCAATTAGAGACTTCAAAAAATCTAATTACGTAACCGCATATTTTTGAAGGCGTGACTTATTTAATTATACAAAAATGTGTTTAATGTATTAAATATTGAAAAAAGAAATGGGAATAGCAACGAGAATTGTAAAGCAGTTAATTTAATTCTGAAAATTAACGAGTTTTTCAAAGAGATTTTGTTCCGTTTGCATGACCGAACTTGTATCTTCTTTTTAAGATACAAGCAATAATTTGTGGCAGTTTTATATCCTTCATGAAGTGTTTAAAACTTCTCTCTTCTGGGTTTGTCGAGCGAAATGTTATATTACGAGTATCCACAGAATATATGTGCTGCAACAAAATTTGTTATCGTTATTTAGAAATTGACTCCACCTTTGAAGTAGATCTATGTCCTAGCAATAATTATCCTAGGAGATACCACAAAAATGTATATTATTTTGTTTGTGTTAACACATTTTTTGTGCAATAAAGTTCATGTAGATTTCGAATATAGCAGGATAGTAGAGGAAATAAACAGCATTGGATACCTACAAATACCCCCTGCACTCTTTATCTTAAATCCTTTACCCTAACATAAAAATGATTATGGCTCTCCCGACGCTATTTTTAAAGCTAAAGGATTTGATTAAACGCCAAATTAAGGATCAAGATCCTTCAGGCGAATTTTTTGAAAAAAACTTTTAGCTACGTGTGAAAGATAACGTTATTTTTTTTAAGTACTTAGTAAGTTTTTCTAGGTAATTTTTTCAATTTTTCACCTGAGGGATCTAGTGTGATTCTTGGTTCTTCATTTGACGTCTACCCGAATCCTTTAACTTAAAAATAGCGTCGGGAGAGCCATAACAGTTTTTAGGCGAGGGGAGAGGATTTGAGATGAGTGAAGCATCCGTGATATCTAACCAATATTAAAATTAGCTGCAGGAATGTGGACAAAATCAAAGACAAATGTTGATTCAGCGACGTTTCGCCCTTTGTTTATTAATATTAGTACTTCTCCAGGCTTCTCATTTTTCAGTGACTATTTTTCATATTAGAAGCTTGATTTGCTTCTGTGCTAACAGTCGGATTTTTAAGGTTCCGTACCTCTGTATGGAACCCTATTACCCTGCCTACAATGTCTGTCCGTCTGTATATGTCCGTTCGTCTGTCACAGGGCTTTATCTCACAAATGCTAAGAGGTAGCTAGTTGAAATTTTCACAGATTGTGTATGGCTAAGGCATGAATCCTGGCAAATAATAATTATAATTTAATAAACAATCAATTAATTTTAATAAATTAATGTTGATACACGTTCACAGTAGATACATTCAGAGTATAGAGAATATTAGTAACTCTGTACTATGACTGCACTGTACACTGTATATGTCTTAGAGTATAGCTATAGCAGTTGACTGGAGTCGTAATAACTGCTATTTTGCGTTAAGCGCGCGTACTAAGATCGCCCGGCTAGCTTAGTGGTAATAGCGTTAGACTAAAGATCGAGAGGTCCCTACCCCCTGATATGATTAGATCCTGGGTTTCGAATCGCAATATTTTTGTCTTTTTTTATTCAGTATTCTGCTAGGTAATATGTATTTTTTTACTTTAAAAATATATAGGTAATTGAATTAAATTTGATACAGAAAAAATTTGAAACACAAACAAAAGAAAATATACCTAAGTAAAAAATTTTTTTAAAAACAATTCTGTTAATTTTTTAGTCTAACTTGCACTTAGCCGATTTTTTTTTATATTAACTTCTTGTTGTACGACGTCACGCAAAACTCTCGCATTTAAATTTTAAAACTCTGCAGGTTAATATTGTTCCATTCTGTATAAAAGATTGGATAAGTGTATGCATGCAAATAAATCATAAAATCCGTCATAACGAGTGTCCCAGGGTAGCCAACCGAATGTAATTGAAAGAGATATTATGAACTTCGTGTATTTAAGTAACTGCGAAACTTGTTACACAAAATAAACTTCATATTTCTTGTGAAAGGTGCAAGGAAATGTTTATAAAGTTTGTTTTTTTTGTAAATGTTTTTGAAATATTTTTAACTTTTACGTAAAATATTAATGAGGCGAAACGTTTTATATAGTAGTTATTCCGTACGCCATGCAGTGTCATTAAACGTCTTAGGAACATATTATATTAAGTCATTGCGGGCGTATTTTTTATCGACTTCGAAAATATGAGGAAGTTTTCAATTTGACCCGTATGTATTTTTTAGGGTTCCGTACTTTTTTATGGAACCCTATTACACCGGCTACGATGTCTGTCCGTCCATCTGTCACAGGGCTCATTCTCACAAACGCTTATGCGCTTATGGATGTTTTGTGATGTTATTTAGTTTTAAGTTAGTTGTTATTTAGTGTAGTTGAAAGACACTAATGACCTTAGATGTCGACGCGTCTATAATCTACAATAAATAAATAAATCACAAACGGTAAGAGGTAGCTAGTTTGTGTTTGTTTTAGGGGTCGCCAAATTCTTGAAAATTTCAAGATCTTGTCTTGATCTTGTCTTGATTTCAAGACAAGATCAAGACAAGAAGTAATTTTAGATTTCAAGACAAGACAAGAAATTGTATGTCAATACCAAGATTTCTTGTCAAGAAAACAAGAAATCTTGAAATATCTTGACTAACAATGAAAACGCTAAAACGTATATTTATTTGTGAAAAAGATAACATATTTTAACATAACATAACGTATTATTTTAATTTATTGAACACATTTTTTGCTAGACCGATTCACAAAAATGTAAATTAAAAACAATAAATGAAAAAACTCGGGTCGCAGTGCCAAACCCTGCCGACAATAATATAGTGTATTTGCTAATAAGGTCTTGTGGCTTTATTATGTGAACTTAAGTTTGTTTTTGGACAAAATCAAAAAATTTAACCCCTTAATACATCTCTTAAAATAATATTATTTTTCTTAATTTCAATATTATTATCAATTATTAGATGAATGCATAATGACTGCAAACAGTATATGAAGACACCTGCTGTAAGACAATGACGTAACACAACACTGTAGTCAGGAAAAATTCATTAATTCAAACCTATGTCACCGTAGGGATTTTAACCCTAAACTTTCCACTATCGCGGCGGACTGAGTTGACATTACTCACACAGTGACACATTTTCAAACGATCGACTTTCTCCCTTTAAAGCATTCTGTCACGAAAAACCACTACATGCGAGAGTCAATATTCCAACACCACTGCTAGACTACAAACACTCAACATGTAAAGTAAATACAACAGGTGAATACAAAGATGAAGTATCCATTTTTAATAACACCAAGACAAGATAGAATTTCTATCAAATATCGAGGCAAATTAATTGGAACAACACATAATCTGAGGTTGGAT
Organism: Mongoloraphidia duomilia; assembly: GCA_039654895.1. Lineage (NCBI taxonomy): Eukaryota > Metazoa > Arthropoda > Insecta > Raphidioptera > Raphidiidae > Mongoloraphidia > Mongoloraphidia duomilia. The sequence continues at coordinate 66,093,451 of CM077516.1, forward strand.
TATAACACATATACACAATAAATACAAATTTAACACGTAAGCCGTGACCAAATACATAATTAGATGAATGCATAATGACTGCAAACAGTATATGAAGACACCTGCTGTAAGACAATGACGTAACACAACACTGTAGTCAGGAAAAATTCATTAATTCAAACCTATGTCACCGTAGGGATTTTAACCCTAAACTTTCCACTATCGCGGCGGACTGAGTTGACATTACTCACACAGTGACACATTTTCAAACGATCGACTTTCTCCCTTTAAAGCATTCTGTCACGAAAAACCACTACATGCGAGAGTCAATATTCCAACACCACTGCTAGACTACAAACACTCAACATGTAAAGTAAATACAACAGGTGAATACAAAGATGAAGTATCCATTTTTAATAACACCAAGACAAGATAGAATTTCTATCAAATATCGAGGCAAATTAATTGGAACAACACATAATCTGAGGTTGGATTATAACACATATACACAATAAATACAAATTTAACACGTAAGCCGTGACCAAATACATAATTAGATGAATGCATAATGACTGCAAACAGTATATGAAGACACCTGCTGTAAGACAATGACGTAACACAACACTGTAGTCAGGAAAAATTCATTAATTCAAACCTATGTCACCGTAGGGATTTTAACCCTAAACTTTCCACTATCGCGGCGGACTGAGTTGACATTACTCACACAGTGACACATTTTCAAACGATCGACTTTCTCCCTTTAAAGCATTCTGTCACGAAAAACCACTACATGCGAGAGTCAATATTCCAACACCACTGCTAGACTACAAACACTCAACATGTAAAGTAAATACAACAGGTGAATACAAAGATGAAGTATCCATTTTTAATAACACCAAGACAAGATAGAATTTCTATCAAATATCGAGGCAAATTAATTGGAACAACACATAATCTGAGGTTGGATTATAACACATATACACAATAAATACAAATTTAACACGTAAGCCGTGACCAAATACATAATTAGATGAATGCATAATGACTGCAAACAGTATATGAAGACACCTGCTGTAAGACAATGACGTAACACAACACTGTAGTCAGGAAAAATTCATTAATTCAAACCTATGTCACCGTAGGGATTTTAACCCTAAACTTTCCACTATCGCGGCGGACTGAGTTGACATTACTCACACAGTGACACATTTTCAAACGATCGACTTTCTCCCTTTAAAGCATTCTGTCACGAAAAACCACTACATGCGAGAGTCAATATTCCAACACCACTGCTAGACTACAAACACTCAACATGTAAAGTAAATACAACAGGTGAATACAAAGATGAAGTATCCATTTTTAATGTCAACTCAGTCCGCCGCGATAGTGGAAAGTTTAGGGTTAAAATCCCTACGGTGACATAGGTTTGAATTAATGAATTTTTCCTGACTACAGTGTTGTGTTACGTCATTGTCTTACAGCAGGTGTCTTCATATACTGTTTGCAGTCATTATGCATTCATCTAATTATGTATTTGGTCACGGCTTACGTGTTAAATTTGTATTTATTGTGTATATGTGTTATAATCCAACCTCAGATTATGTGTTGTTCCAATTAATTTGCCTCGATATTTGATAGAAATTCTATCTTGTCTTGGTGTTATTAAAAATGGATACTTCATCTTTGTATTCACCTGTTGTATTTACTTTACATGTTGAGTGTTTGTAGTCTAGCAGTGGTGTTGGAATATTGACTCTCGCATGTAGTGGTTTTTCGTGACAGAATGCTTTAAAGGGAGAAAGTCGATCGTTTGAAAATGTGTCACTGTGTGAGTAATGTCAACTCAGTCCGCCGCGATAGTGGAAAGTTTAGGGTTAAAATCCCTACGGTGACATAGGTTTGAATTAATGAATTTTTCCTGACTACAGTGTTGTGTTACGTCATTGTCTTACAGCAGGTGTCTTCATATACTGTTTGCAGTCATTATGCATTCATCTAATTATGTATTTGGTCACGGCTTACGTGTTAAATTTGTATTTATTGTGTATATGTGTTATAATCCAACCTCAGATTATGTGTTGTTCCAATTAATTTGCCTCGATATTTGATAGAAATTCTATCTTGTCTTGGTGTTATTAAAAATGGATACTTCATCTTTGTATTCACCTGTTGTATTTACTTTACATGTTGAGTGTTTGTAGTCTAGCAGTGGTGTTGGAATATTGACTCTCGCATGTAGTGGTTTTTCGTGACAGAATGCTTTAAAGGGAGAAAGTCGATCGTTTGAAAATGTGTCACTGTGTGAGTAATGTCAACTCAGTCCGCCGCGATAGTGGAAAGTTTAGGGTTAAAATCCCTACGGTGACATAGGTTTGAATTAATGAATTTTTCCTGACTACAGTGTTGTGTTACGTCATTGTCTTACAGCAGGTGTCTTCATATACTGTTTGCAGTCATTATGCATTCATCTAATTATGTATTTGGTCACGGCTTACGTGTTAAATTTGTATTTATTGTGTATATGTGTTATAATCCAACCTCAGATTATGTGTTGTTCCAATTAATTTGCCTCGATATTTGATAGAAATTCTATCTTGTCTTGGTGTTATTAAAAATGGATACTTCATCTTTGTATTCACCTGTTGTATTTACTTTACATGTTGAGTGTTTGTAGTCTAGCAGTGGTGTTGGAATATTGACTCTCGCATGTAGTGGTTTTTCGTGACAGAATGCTTTAAAGGGAGAAAGTCGATCGTTTGAAAATGTGTCACTGTGTGAGTAATGTCAACTCAGTCCGCCGCGATAGTGGAAAGTTTAGGGTTAAAATCCCTACGGTGACATAGGTTTGAATTAATGAATTTTTCCTGACTACAGTGTTGTGTTACGTCATTGTCTTACAGCAGGTGTCTTCATATACTGTTTGCAGTCATTATGCATTCATCTAATTATGTATTTGGTCACGGCTTACGTGTTAAATTTGTATTTATTGTGTATATGTGTTATAATCCAACCTCAGATTATGTGTTGTTCCAATTAATTTGCCTCGATATTTGATAGAAATTCTATCTTGTCTTGGTGTTATTAAAAATGGATACTTCATCTTTGTATTCACCTGTTGTATTTACTTTACATGTTGAGTGTTTGTAGTCTAGCAGTGGTGTTGGAATATTGACTCTCGCATGTAGTGGTTTTTCGTGACAGAATGCTTTAAAGGGAGAAAGTCGATCGTTTGAAAATGTGTCACTGTGTGAGTAATGTCAACTCAGTCCGCCGCGATAGTGGAAAGTTTAGGGTTAAAATCCCTACGGTGACATAGGTTTGAATTAATGAATTTTTCCTGACTACAGTGTTGTGTTACGTCATTGTCTTACAGCAGGTGTCTTCATATACTGTTTGCAGTCATTATGCATTCATCTAATTATGTATTTGGTCACGGCTTACGTGTTAAATTTGTATTTATTGTGTATATGTGTTATAATCCAACCTCAGATTATGTGTTGTTCCAATTAATTTGCCTCGATATTTGATAGAAATTCTATCTTGTCTTGGTGTTATTAAAAATGGATACTTCATCTTTGTATTCACCTGTTGTATTTACTTTACATGTTGAGTGTTTGTAGTCTAGCAGTGGTGTTGGAATATTGACTCTCGCATGTAGTGGTTTTTCGTGACAGAATGCTTTAAAGGGAGAAAGTCGATCGTTTGAAAATGTGTCACTGTGTGAGTAATGTCAACTCAGTCCGCCGCGATAGTGGAAAGTTTAGGGTTAAAATCCCTACGGTGACATAGGTTTGAATTAATGAATTTTTCCTGACTACAGTGTTGTGTTACGTCATTGTCTTACAGCAGGTGTCTTCATATACTGTTTGCAGTCATTATGCATTCATCTAATTATGTATTTGGTCACGGCTTACGTGTTAAATTTGTATTTATTGTGTATATGTGTTATAATCCAACCTCAGATTATGTGTTGTTCCAATTAATTTGCCTCGATATTTGATAGAAATTCTATCTTGTCTTGGTGTTATTAAAAATGGATACTTCATCTTTGTATTCACCTGTTGTATTTACTTTACATGTTGAGTGTTTGTAGTCTAGCAGTGGTGTTGGAATATTGACTCTCGCATGTAGTGGTTTTTCGTGACAGAATGCTTTAAAGGGAGAAAGTCGATCGTTTGAAAATGTGTCACTGTGTGAGTAATGTCAACTCAGTCCGCCGCGATAGTGGAAAGTTTAGGGTTAAAATCCCTACGGTGACATAGGTTTGAATTAATGAATTTTTCCTGACTACAGTGTTGTGTTACGTCATTGTCTTACAGCAGGTGTCTTCATATACTGTTTGCAGTCATTATGCATTCATCTAATTATGTATTTGGTCACGGCTTACGTGTTAAATTTGTATTTATTGTGTATATGTGTTATAATCCAACCTCAGATTATGTGTTGTTCCAATTAATTTGCCTCGATATTTGATAGAAATTCTATCTTGTCTTGGTGTTATTAAAAATGGATACTTCATCTTTGTATTCACCTGTTGTATTTACTTTACATGTTGAGTGTTTGTAGTCTAGCAGTGGTGTTGGAATATTGACTCTCGCATGTAGTGGTTTTTCGTGACAGAATGCTTTAAAGGGAGAAAGTCGATCGTTTGAAAATGTGTCACTGTGTGAGTAATGTCAACTCAGTCCGCCGCGATAGTGGAAAGTTTAGGGTTAAAATCCCTACGGTGACATAGGTTTGAATTAATGAATTTTTCCTGACTACAGTGTTGTGTTACGTCATTGTCTTACAGCAGGTGTCTTCATATACTGTTTGCAGTCATTATGCATTCATCTAATTATGTATTTGGTCACGGCTTACGTGTTAAATTTGTATTTATTGTGTATATGTGTTATAATCCAACCTCAGATTATGTGTTGTTCCAATTAATTTGCCTCGATATTTGATAGAAATTCTATCTTGTCTTGGTGTTATTAAAAATGGATACTTCATCTTTGTATTCACCTGTTGTATTTACTTTACATGTTGAGTGTTTGTAGTCTAGCAGTGGTGTTGGAATATTGACTCTCGCATGTAGTGGTTTTTCGTGACAGAATGCTTTAAAGGGAGAAAGTCGATCGTTTGAAAATGTGTCACTGTGTGAGTAATGTCAACTCAGTCCGCCGCGATAGTGGAAAGTTTAGGGTTAAAATCCCTACGGTGACATAGGTTTGAATTAATGAATTTTTCCTGACTACAGTGTTGTGTTACGTCATTGTCTTACAGCAGGTGTCTTCATATACTGTTTGCAGTCATTATGCATTCATCTAATTATGTATTTGGTCACGGCTTACGTGTTAAATTTGTATTTATTATTATCAATGCAACCTCTGTACCAAATTAAATACACCCGTCAGCAAATAAATCACTATCCGCGAACTAGTGTTTTCATAAAATTTGTAAGTCCGGTCCTGTTGTGCCGATTTTGTTAAAATTTTAGCAACACATTTTAATCTCTACCAAAGGGTTAAATTCCAATTTTGAAACAATTCTGAGATTTTTTTCGGATTTTTGGGCCCAAAAACTTTTTTCAACTCCTAAAAACTACCCTTAAAAAGGCCCGATCGGGCCCATTTTAAATAGGCTTCGTGCAGTGATGGGTTCCAATGTGTGTACCAAATTTCGTTTAAATCGATTAAGTCTGTCGAGAGTTATCGTGTACACACACACACACACACACACACATATATATATATAAGCCATGAATTAGGCACATAAGACTTCTTATGGAGTCAACGCCTAGCCGATTTCTTGGCTTTGTTATTGTTAAAGCTGGTCTTGAAAATAGCCTTTCCGCAGGTACCTACAGTTGTAAGATGTTGCTGGCGTTCCGAGAAAATCCTTGGCCATTTTCGATAACGACGGGTAGACATTTTCGTGTCTTCTCCACCAATCAAGTATATTCTCAGAATTTTCTGTCCTCTAGGCTCATTTAAGTATTTTTCAATTTCATACTTTCAAGATTCTGAGTTATTTGCGTTCGTCAGAAAACAAATAAAGATCGGGGAACCACCAGATTGCCGTGTTAGCACGCAACGCAATAAAAAGTTCGCCGGCGAGGAATCACCATGTACGGTGTCACCGGTTAATCAAGAAATTTCAAGATCTTGAAATTTCTTGAGTCAAGACAAGACATAAGATGTCAAGAAAACGTCAAGACAAGATTTTTTAAGATTTCTTGATTTTTTTTCAAGACAAGACAAGAAGTTATTGTCAAGACAAGAATTCTTGTCTTGTCGACCCCTAGTTTGTTTATAAACATTACTTTTTACCATGCAGATGTATCGATTTTGATTAAACTTCTTGCGTTTGGTAAATGTTCTCTCGGTGGTGCAGTTGTATAATATGGCTCTCAACACACGACTTGCAAATTTAAAAAAAAAAAAATATGGCCGGCATGAACTACGCTTCAATTTAAACTAAAAAATGAGAATAAAAAAAATTAAATCGACTTAAAAAACGATAGGTATCATAATTTTTTTATGACCTTTCTCGTACGTTCAAATTGAAGTCGGCGTAAATAAACAACTGTGAAATATTATAGAGAAATAATTGCCTCTATAGTTACAAATGAATGTAGGGGGAACGTCATTGTAAAACTAAAGGAAAAATAATTATTATATTCAACTTTCTTTCGTCCACAATAACTTCTGCACAATTGCACCGATTTGAAAGACTTTTTTTAAATGTTTGGCTCAGTAAGCTCTCCAACCTGTTGATTTTAATGCCGATCTGATCAGTGGTTTTGAAAATATTCGAAAATTTGTGCATATTTTTTATCTACCTAAAACACTATCCAGTTCTCATATTCTAACCTATATGGTCAAAGTGTCAAGTGGATTTTCAATGTATTATTAAAAAAATAATAAATTGAAAAAATGAAGTTGGTGCTAGGCACAAATAACCTTAGCTGTTAGTGGCCTTAAAAAAAGTATCATGTAAGAGCTTTCTGGCAAATTCAACTGAAGATTTTCATATTAAAAATTGTTTTAAAAAATGATTTTAGAACGTAAAAGTCATGGTTCTTCATGTAAGTATCGATTTTTGAGTGGCTATAAGATTTTTGCACAAAGTATCATATCTTTAAAAATTGATTCTTTAAATTTATATCTCTCCGTCGTTGCTATTTTTTTAGATTTTCGTATAGGTAACATTTGTAAACATTTTATGCTTACACAACTGTATAAAAATACAGCTGTATAAAAGACATATAGTAATACTTTACAACAAAAGGGGTTTACATTTATATTTTGTCATCGTTTTTATGCTCGCATAGGTTTTTGTCTGCGTAAAAAATCTGACTGATGTTTTGTAATATAACAATGAAATGGAGAGCAAAGTGCCTCTGCCTCTAGTTATGTAACAAGGAAGATGAGATGATGATAAAAACAGGTTTATAAACCAAACTGTAATTAATTCGCTATATGTTTTGTACTACGGACGTATTGTACTTAATATGTAGGTATATGGAACAGTTCAAGTAAATATATGCTTCATTCTTCATTCGCTAATTTTATTAACGTGCCGATGGACGAAGAACAATACAGAATATATTCTGTAATTATTACGCTAAACGAAATCATACAGCCATATAATCCCAATTCGTATATTAATTATTGAAGTGAAACTTTTTTATAGTCGCGACGAAAGTAATTTCGTTTAGCGATGTAACGAAAAAATAAAAAAAACGACACCGTCAAGAGTGGAGGAAATTATATGAGCTGCTAGCAGGGAACCGATCGGGATTGGCTATCGGGAAGTGCTTTGAGGGGGAAACTCGATCGACACGCCTCTTTCTGTTCGGATAGTAGAAATATTACCCTGGGAGTTGAATAACGAGACGCCAACTGTGATAATTGGATGAAATTATTTTTTTATAAATTGCAAAAATCTGTTTATTAGCTGCTTTTTAGTTTTTACCCACTAATAAATACTGAAAGAGATAAAATGAATTAGAATTATCCATTTTTTCACAGTGTAAAATTATAAGAGCAATATAGTTTTAAAACTGATTTGTAAGTGCATCAATAGAAAACATGTGTTGGATACATTGTTAAAAAAATAGTTGAAAATTTGCATACATTTTTATGAAGATGCGTTTAGAATAGATCATTAAACCGTGATGATGATGATGAGTTCCATATCCTCTAGAGGACGTTGGAGTCTGGAGATCACTTCATTCCATTTAGCCCTGACCTGGACAGTACGGATGAAGCTGTTGAAATCCAATCCCGTCCATTTTGTGATGTTATCTAGCCACGATTATTATTTTTCGACCTCTGGGTCTTTTCTGCATAATATTAATAATATTAAAAACACTTTTTTATTTTTAAGCGACCATAGGAGTGATGGGGAAAAAATGGAATTCGAGATTTTGACGGATTTAGACGTTTCATGAATATGAGAGGAATATATTATCGTCACTTATTTTTTTTTCGTTTAAAATATTTTTTGCACGTTTTTCCTATTAAAAATTTAATGATAGAATATTATGTTCACATTGCTTGAAAAGGTCTCAAATGGCCAATTTAAATATTTAATACAATTATTCACATTTTCTATTTGTATCGTCCTTCTTGTTACGTTTTCATAAATCTTTTAAAAGCCTGCACCTATAAAAAATTGCCATAATCTCCGTAACTGGAGGAAATCACTTTTCTCATCTGAGATTTTTTGTATCTACATAATACATATATCTGGGGCCGAAAAGCAAAGTCGTTTATGTCGAATTGACGACGATTGAGTCATTAGAAGTGGTCCGGTTCTCCATTTTTCGCTGCACAAATTAAACATAAGCAGTTTTACCTTTCTATAACAGATTTGCAAAAAATAGTTGCTATAGGTTGGTAACCCTTACTTTACATGAACCGGGTTGAAATGCAGTTTAAATTTAGAATTTATGCATAAACTAGCCTTATTTATCTGACGTTATCCGAGATTAACAGCCTCCTGTCTCATTCAATCGAGTTAATGCGGGATCCACTTGCTTCGCTCGTTCGGCCATATTAAAATCATTCAGTCGAGTTAATGCGGGGTTCATTTGCTTAGCTCGTTCGGCCATATAAAAACAAGATCCGCTTGCTTCGCTCATTCGATTCAGTTAAAGCGGGATATCACTCGATTCGCTCGTTCGATCAAGTTAAAACCGGACTTCACGCGCTTCGCTTGTTTGGTTTCAATGAAATAATGTAAAGCATACTCGTAGGGTTTCATACCAGAAAGGAATCCTATTGTGTTGCCAACGATGTGTCTGTCTGTCTGTAACAGGCCTCTAGCTTCTAAACGAAATGAGGTAGCGACTTGAAATTCACACATAATATGTTTTACCGCGGCCCAAAGGTGGAAAGAATAACAAAGGATTAAAAAGGTTTATTTAAGAGGGGCGCCCATACATGCAAAGCGGGATAAAAAAAATTTTTTTTTGTACCTATTCTTGTAGGGTATCGTTAAAAAGGGCCTTTTGAGTAGATTTTGAATGTGTTTTTATTTTATTTATTTTATCAAAATTGTATAGGTTTAGCATAAATTACATAGTACAGAACCCTACTCTTTGCGTGGCTCGACACACACTTGACCGTTTATTATCTATTAGAAGAGGCATAGGAATGAAACGTTTGATTTATTTTTATTTATTGTAAATTATAGACGCGTCGACAACTTAGGTCATTAGCTTGAAAATAGACAAAAATCTCGAAAAATTAGGCATAAGCGATTCTGTGTTTGGCTGTAGATTTGTGTGTATATCGTGTATAGCTAAAACGAACACGGAATATAGGTTGCATGTCTACATTTACAAAGCTTTAAAATAATAGGCCTATTTATTCATATACTCACCCTCCTACGCAACTGTACTGCTTAAAGTAGGTACCTTCGCGCTGCATATGCATTCAGGTGTTATATGTACGAAGAAGAGTCAAAGATTTTTTAAGTGAAAACTTCTTTAGGCGCACTTTGCGTTCTGTTTGAATAGTGAACGAAAGTGAACCGTCACGCTCGGGTCGGTGACGCCAAATCGGATTTACTCGGCTCCACTCGACATCAAACTCGCTCGGGTCGGTGACCACCACGTTTACTGTCTAACAAGGTGTGCATCGTTTCAAGAATTACGTTTTTATTATTACGTATTATAATAATAAAATAATATTATGTATATTTTGCATATAATCAAGTTTTCACTTCTGTCGTGTGGTCATAAGCACACACCCACTTTTTTATATAGGTATAGTATTTGATTTTATTTATTAGCAACTTGCGTCTACTGCATTCACGGTGGTGGGAATCTTATCTTACCCGAGCGGAGCCAAATTAAACTAATAGTGTGCAAAGTTCATTAAAATCAGTGAAACTTCTTAGCATGCGGTACGTAGAATTTTCTGGTTCAGAAGTTGAGTATGGAAGTGACATCACGCGAAAGTTTAAAAAATAGTATATTGCGCAACTAGTGTGCTAAATACATCTTTATGCGCCTGACGCATAAAAATTTAACCATATTTAACCAAATGAGTTCATTATGTAATTTATAGCAATATATATCTGTAGACCTGATACCCAAATTATAATTTGGGTATCAGGTCTACAGAAATATATTGCTATAAATTTAATTGACCCAAACTACTTCCTGAAACATCAAGATCATTATGTAATTTTTCAAGTGTTTTCCATAATAGCATCGGAAAACGTTTCATAATGGATCATGACGCCACCAGTCAATAAAAGGCCTTTTAAGATCCACTTTACAGACACGAAAAAACACTAAAAATGTGCATGTGCTGAATAAACTATTTTTTTCACCACGATACCTATTTTGACATTTTAATTTATAAGTATAAATAGTAAATAATTTCTTATATAATCATTTTGTGTGGGCGTTTTAACTGGAAAATTACAATTTCAAGGCGGAAAATTAATAAAACGACGGCATTTATTAAATCTTACAAGACCACACAGTATAGAAATTAAACTCTCTCACTCCTGTGTTGTTATTTTTCACCCGTTCCATCTCAGTCACTATAGAAACGTCTACTTCCGTTACGTTTTATCAAAATCCGTTTAAAATCATTGCGACTAAAGAATCTACGAAATAAAAAAGTGGGTGTGTGCTTATGACCACACGACAGAAGTGAAAACTTCTGACTTTCTAATTTTAAAATATATATATAAGTTTTCACTTCTGTCGTGTGGTCATAAGCACACACCCACTTTTTTTAGTGTCATCTAATTACTAAAATACTAAAATTATATTTTTAATTTATTCCACCTTGGTTCCAAAAAAATTATAATTATTGTCAAAGAAAGAATATAACAAAAATAAAAAAATATATAAATAGATAACATGTAGAATTTAGAAAAAAAATACGCCAACAATTCTACTGTGCCATCAGGTTTCGAACCGAGGTTCCTATGCATACAACGCAAAGACGTTGCCAACTACGCTATCGATGCAACTGTACTGCGTACCGTTTTTATGATATAAGTATGTCAGCCGCGTCACATTCAGACGTGCGAACGCGAGCGGTTCACACTTCACTTTATTTCACTACCCAAGCAAAGAGTGCCTAACACGCCTAAGAAAGTTTTCACTTCAAAAATATATAGACAAAATCTATTACAACGTTTGCATATATTATTTTTACAGTAAATTAATCACGACACAGCTGATCTTTTCTTACAGCTGTTCTCTTGAATATAAATGTACAAGATGAATCTGTTTAGCAGCCTTCGTAGTAACTCTCAGTTACGACGTGAAATGAAATGAAATAATATACATCGCCGTTAAACCTTCCATTTTTCATATAAAACGATGTAACCAGTACTAAGGTAGGGTAGGTAGTAGTAGGTAGTACAATCCGCTGTAAAATATCCATTTGCACAATGACTAAAATATGTTGATTTAAAAATAGGGCTTTTACGATGACGTAATATCTCCTATAATGGTTGGAAACTTTAGTAGTTTTAAAAGTAAGATTATTTTCATATCTAATAATAATTTTATGTAAGTAGGGTTTATTAGAGCAGATGATTATTTTTAATAAGATGGGGTATCGGAAACCTAAAAAGATTAATAATTTTTTATAAAAAAAAAGATATGTGTCGTTGCATACGCACGACCGACGTAAAACTTATAATCTATACTAATATACAGGTGTCTCAAAATTGACGCCAATGTTTTTGGGATTTAATTCAGGGGGCTAACACAAATCAAAAATTAAGAGTGGAAAATTTTCAGATTGTTCTTCGGAATCCTAAAAATGTCGTAGCTCGTCTTCACGCTGCTACGGCGTTAACAGACGAAAATATGCTACAGAACCTTCGTGCTTCCATGCTAAATCGCGCGAATGTTTGCCTTGAAGTAAGGGGCAACCTATTTGAGCATATTTTGTGAGAACCGATGTAAAAAATATCTTGTTTTATAATGTTATTCGTTTTTAATAAAGTTTAAAGTTTAAATGTTAAATTTTAGTTTTTTATCAATAACTCGATAACGAAGGACAATCGGAAAATTTTCTATTCTTAGTTTTCGATTTGTGTTAACCCGCTGAAACAAACCCCAAAAGCGCGGGTGTCAATTTTGAGACACCCTGTATAATATTCTTTGTATGTATGTAATATGTATGTTTGGCATGATTTAACTTAAAATTTATTTGACGGATTTTTATGACATTTTTTTATAATGTTCCTTATGATTCCATGAGAAATGCTATAGGCTATGTTTTATTCAACTTTTTGAATAAAGTTTTGAGTGTTCACCAACAAGAGGTGTGACACCTCTCGTTGGTGAACAGTAGATCTACCGATTGGCTTGAAACTTTGCACGCATACATAGTTTCGAATTCCATTGACAATGCAATACTTTCATGTCTCCTACTTAATGATGGAGAAACGTTACAATTGGCGACCGTGACAGGATACATCTCGTTGGTAAACCCTAGATCTACAGATCGGCTTGAAACTTTGCACATATATACGTAGTTTCGAATTCCGATGACAATACAATATTTTCACGTCTCTTACTTAATGATGGAGAAACGTTCAAATTGGCGACCGTGACAGGACACCTCTCGATGGTGAATAGTAGACATCTACCGATCGACTTAAAACTTTGCACACACTTAGTTCCGATGATAATACAATATGTTGCATGTCTCAGACCTGATTGAGAAACGTTACACTTGGCGACCGTGACAGGACACCTCTCGTAGATGAACAGTAGATCTACCGATCGGCTTCAGACTTTGTACACATGTTTCGAATTCCGATGACAATACGATTTTTTCATGTCTCCGACCTGATGATGAAGTCAGGAGAGCGGACACATTTCGGAACTTCTCGATGGTGGACAGTAAGGGTCTACCGTGATTATGTTCATTTTGCTTTAAGCTTGTTGAGGAGTTTCCACATACTTTTTTCCTTTTTAGTACATTTTAATGTTTTAAATTGTTTTAAAAACAGGTTTTTGCAAGCTTTCGTTTAAATTTTTAAAAACATTACATTTTGTAGGAAAAATATATAAATTCGATTATTAGTATAGGCACAGTATTTAAAGCGGCAGTTATTAGTCTTCCCTCAGGATGTCATCAAAATTATTTTATGGTAAATTCTTCGATGACATGTTACTTGATTAGATAATACATAATATATGCTATATATCAGCACATACCGATTATACAATGAGGAACGCTGTGCGGAATACGATCGATATTGAATACCTTAGTAAACCGCATATAGTTGGTTAACTTTATACGAATAAGGAATTTAGGATGACGACGAATAGGTACCGAAATAATATCGAGTTCTCGGGATACTCAGTTCTGAAAGCTTATAGAATTGTAGCGATAATTATCAGTTATCCAATAATTACACGATTCCCGATAATCAACAATATATTTTACTTAAGACGCAACATAGGCGGGTTTTGTTTACCTGCGGTAGTTATAGAAAACATTCATGCATTAGAGAAAATCGTTTCACTCAAAATGCAACATCCACTCAACAAAGACATGCATCACTAACAACGACTAACAATATTTTAACTTAAAATTTTTTCTGTAATTTATTTTTTTAAATTAAAATATTGATAGTGTAAATCTTTTTGTTTAGTGGATTTTGCATATTAAGTAAAACGATTTTCGCTAATGCATTAATGTTTTCCATATAACTACCAGTTAAGGAAAATTTTCTGTATAGACTGAGAGCTTGTGACAAAAAAGTGCAAGAGTTTTGGAAAAACCAATATTTTAATCTTAGCTTCTGTTTAAGATGTAAATAAATATACTATGTAATAATGTATATTGTATAATGTGGTATATTACAGTCAACAAGTATCAAATTTCAGCTTTTTCAAATCACTTACACTGATCTGATTTTCATGATGCGTTCTGTCATTATAAAGCTGACGACTTTTTTTAGTTTTTCATTGCATATACTGCTTATATATAGATATATTTTCAGCTTTTCCAAAACACTTCGCAGCGGCGCTAGGTGTCCCCATACATACTTGCACGGACGGTAGTAAATTTATTTACACCCTATAAAGGCTCCTACAGACCAACACGGGACTGCGGGAGCCGGGATCAAATTATATGGTGGGATATCTTAACATTTACACGCAAGCGGTATCCCACTTACATAACTCGCCATATAATTTGATTCCGCGCCGCTCCCGCTTTGCTCCCGTAGTCCCGCGTTGGTCTGTGGAAGCCTTAAGTATAAGCTAATATTAAAATAGTCTTTTCAATACTCCTGCACTTTTTTGTCATGAGCTCTAATATATTGCAGAAAATTAAATGTATCCCGCAGCATAAACATTACACTGTTCTGAACATACCTTTATTCTATGCCTACTTTACCATAATATTGCAAGAAGACTGCCTGCTGATGGACAGGATGTAATTCAATGTACAATATTGTCAAAGTTTGGTTGGCTTGAGGGATGTAATTATTTAGTTAAACTAAGCAGTTTAGGGTGAGATTACCACCTTTACAGCAACTATAGAACCGAAACTCTGTCCTGAATTGGTGACAAAAAATACTGTCATATTAAACTAAACTTTCTAACTGAATGAATTAATAATTTTATATAAAAAATAATTTATAAAAATAATGCCTTAGTACCGCAAAAAACTTGTCTGTGTAGCACTTGACGTTTTCGGCTGCCAAATCATTAATTTTTAGAAAACTTCAAGTACAAGCTACGGCTTTTATTAGTGTATTTGCCATATGGCACATACACTATTGGCGTCGGTCGGATGGCGGG
This sequence comes from Mongoloraphidia duomilia, assembly GCA_039654895.1. Taxonomy (NCBI): domain Eukaryota; kingdom Metazoa; phylum Arthropoda; class Insecta; order Raphidioptera; family Raphidiidae; genus Mongoloraphidia; species Mongoloraphidia duomilia. The sequence goes on from CM077516.1 coordinate 66,108,722, forward strand.
ACCTAGGGGTCGGACCAAAATTTCTCGACGTTTCATAGCCTCCTGAACACTTTGGCACCATTTTTGGAAGTCTGTTTATTTATGTATATATATATATATAGTGTGTGTGTGTGTGTGTGTGTGTGTGTGTGTGTGTGCGTGCGGGCGGGCTATAACTTTCGAAAGAGTTAATTGATTTTGACGAAATTTGGTAGGCACGTTGAAATCCATCACCGCACGAAGCCTATTTAAAATGGGCCTAATCGGACCATTTTAAGGGTAGTTTTTAGGGGTTGAAAAATGTTTTTGGGTCCAAAAATGCCGAAAAAATTCTCAGAATCGTTTCAAAAATGAAATTTAACCCTTTAGTAACGATTAAAATGTACTGCTAAAATTTTAATAAAATCGGCCCGACAGGACCGGACTTACAAATTTTATGAAAACACTAGTTTGCGGATAGTGCTTTACTTACTGAGAAGGGTGTATTTAATTTGGTACCGAGGTTGCGTTGATAAAAATATTGAAATTAAGAAAAAAAATATTATTTTAAGGGATGTATTAAGGGGTTAAATTTTTTATTTTGTCCAAAAACAAACTTATGTTCACATAATAAAGCCACAATGCCAGTATTAGCAAATACACTATATTGTCGGCAAGGTTTTGGCACTGCGACCCGAGTTTTTTGAAGTTTGAAGTGGCAACTTTTCTGGGCCGCCGGGTTTTACTCAGAAAAGTTCCCATTTTCTAGAAATTAAAATAAAAAAAAGGTTACGGTAGCCGGTAGGTATGCATATTGCCTATACAGTAAAGTCTCACTAATCCGGCACTATTAAAAACTAGGGGGTGTTGGATTATTGGAATGTTCGGATTATTGGATTGTATAGAAAAATTCATAATATGTAAATAAAATCAAGTACTTAATATGTAAATAATAATAATAATAATAATATATTTATTAGTCAAACACAATAAAATTGTACAGACATTGTCAAGATACATATAAGATCACAATAGGTTGAAGTTTACTTTTTTGAAGCCCGCAACCATATTACACTTAAATAAAATAAAGCATTTCATAAAAAGTGACAGTGACATTTATAACAGTGATAATAACATTATCTAGTAATTATATCTTACAATTAACTAATTAATTTTAAAATAATCCTTAATTGAAGTGAGGGAGACGTGAGCGGAGGGTGCCGGATTATTGGACGTACCGTACTACTGAAGTGCCAGGTTAGTGAGATTCTACTGTATATGTACATTCGTAAAAACGTCAACTACCAAGATTTTGAAAATAATTATTGAAAAGAATATTTAGTAGATTTCGTGTCCATATATTTATATAATTAATGTAGTAAATTCAACTAAACACCTATAGATGTCGCCACGAGTTTTCATAACGCGCTTACGTCGTAGTTCACCCATGAAAAATTTTATTAGGTATTTGGTCAAATTTGAATATCGTATAGAAAACAGTAATATCTAACAGCTGTTAGAGTGATTGCATGCATGTCATCAAAATTCAAAACGCCGCGCGAACGAAGTCGCGGGTACAGCTAGTATTGAATAGGTAATCCGGAAGCACTCCTAATCATGACTATATTTGAAACAAAGTTTACAATCAGCGTTCTGATTGTTTTTGCACAATCGGTTGTAAAATACTGTAGGTATAATCATTTAGAACAATCATTTAAATTGGATTGGTTTTAAATTAATGATGCTTGCGAAGTTTGTTTTTTGTTAGTTAAAACTGTCAGAACCAAAAGGAATACTCAAACGTATGTTATAATTGTATAAAAATATAAATCTAAAAAAACTTTACGATGAAGTGTTTTTCTCCTCTTAATGAATTTTTCATAAACACTATTAATTATTAGCTGAATATTCGTTTAAGAATAGTTCAATTTCGAAATATACAGGGTGGCTTATCTTAAACAATGCAGTGAAACAAAAATAATGTACCCAATAAAAAAAAGTCATACTAACGGTGTGATGTGGTCACTCAGACCGTGCACCTTTTTTCAATTGCTAACACTTACGTTATATTCACGACTCACGTCATATTCACTCTCAGCAGTCATAGCGCAACTGAACTCGAAGCTATATGGAGATACGCAAGCGCCTTTCATGCGCGGGAAATATCAACCCGGCAAACATGGCGCGGTCTCACAGACCGCACCACGTTAATTAAAGGTTAATTTAAACTGTTAAATTCCGTAAAGGGTTGGCAGGAAGTTTATGCACATTCTGTGTAATTAAATAACAAATAAATTGGTAAAATTACATCTTTGAGGTTATGTGACACGCATGTGATAAATGCGAATCGTTGGCAACGTGAGTTGTGAACAAAACCGACTGAATTCGTGATGGTGGAGGTAGCGTGATTGTCCGGAATTGTTTGTTTGACAGCGGAAGTGAATAATCTGATAAAATGTCAAACGTAAATTAGTACCTTTAACGCATTATCGCCCTTCTATTTTAGTAATGTTCGCGGTAATCTGGAACACTTAGAATGTTAGTATGTAATCTATGTATAACATACATATCCAGTGAATACGTAATTTACATGAGATATTTTCAACTTGTATGTATACAGGGTGTCCCAAAATTGCTGGGTAAAAAAGTAAAAGGTAAAAATAAGTCGATTGGACCCAATTTATTTATATACCAAAATGTACCATTTGCCCGTGAGAAGAGTTCAAAGTTTACATAAAATTTTGTATATAAAATTTTGTATTGCAATTTTATTAAACTTGTACTAGGAATATCTGTTAGCATTATTTAAGAAAACATTTTTTTCCTTCGGAACTATGCGGAATACGAAATTTTTACAAGAGTAACAAAATGAAGATAATTAATCAGTCTTCTCGCTAAAAAAATTTGAGAACCGTATTACCACCCCTAAGAAAGTTCTGAAAAAATGTCAGGGGGTGAGGGCGGTTTTAACCCTTCTACAATTTCTTTTGGGTTTCTTTGATTACCGAAAGGAGAGTAATCCTCTAAAATGCACTTTTGTCAAATTTCATTCAATTTGTTTCACTCATTTCTGAACAGCGTACAAAAATGTGTTTTTTTATGTAAACTTTGAACTCTTCTCACGGGCAAACGGTACATTTTGGTATATAAATAAATTGGGTCCAATCGACTTATTTCGACCTCTACTACATCTGGTAGCTGTGTGTCCCAGCAATTTTAGGACACACTGTATAATATACAGGGTAAGTAGTTAGGTACTAAGAATGTCTCGGGCGATATTTCATTTATTATGAGCATTAGAAAAAAAAATTTTAAATAAAAGTTGGATTGGAATAAGACCGCTATACTTTAAAATTATTTTTAGCTATACAGGGTGTACGATGTAGTCATGGTACAATTGACTTGTATTTTTATAAGTAGAACACCCTGTATATTTTCAGGTCATTTCATTGTCCATTCGAAGGCCTACATAAAATAGTGCCATTTTTTAAATTCGGTTTGGTCGTTATCTACTACTAAAATACACACCAACCACATTTCACGACGACATTAGACTGCTCCTGTATTTATAAAAACTGTGTATATAATCACAATCTAAGGTCATTGTTAAATCAAATTTTTGACAATGTTTTCTGCAACCCAGCATGAATTGCGCGCGAAAGTTTGACTTACGACGCTGCTAACTTTCCGAATGTTTAATGCATTAATGTGGTGAATACAATAGTAAGCGTTAATGCCGCATAGATAATCGTTAAATTAACAACGGCTCTATACAGAGCACAATCTGCACATTATAGCCGACACATCCTGTTTATCTGTACCACGGATATAGCAATACTTTAATGCTTAAGGCAGTTTCACAATGCAATAAGACATTGGGAATGTGTCTCAAAGGAGATCTTATTAAGCCGCGTTTGGTGAAATGACAGCCCAAAAACTAACGAGGGGACCGGACAACTGAGGGGTCATCGATTTTTTTGTTTTTGAAACTAGACTCGGGATCACCAACTGGCGGACCGTAGACACATTTTTACGGACTTCGATGAGATAGCGATAAACAGAAAAATATAGTTTTTATTAGAAAAGCAGCCAATTACATAATATTATTTTGCAATGTTAGAAAAATCATTTTTTGTCAACCTATATCACCGTCGGGACCTAAACCCGAATCTTCTACTATCGCGGCGGAAGAGTTATCAGTTACTTAATAGCTTGACACGATTGATAAATTAATTTATTTTTAAATAAGCAAATTTGTCAATCAATGCCATTTCGTGCGAGAGTTAGATACCTATTCTAGAAAAAAAGATATGTTTACAATTTCAACTTGGTTTTCAGCATTAATTTTTGGATTTGTAGATAAACAACTATTTCCAAGAATCTGGTTGCAGAAACTGAAAGTATAGCAAAACGTGCAGTTTTCCACGCCTCCATATCAGATTCCTATGGCAATTTCGCTACAATGAACACCAACCTTAAATTATATAGATACCATTTATTAATAATTTTTAAGAATATTCAATTTGAAATCAATTTCTAATTATGTTCGTCTAATAGTGCAGAACATAGTGGTAGAGGATAAACATTTTTTCTTTCGTCGTTTTTAGAAAATTTTTCCGATTATAAAACTGCAGTTTGTTATTTTTCTATCATTCCTGAAAATTATTTAATCCGCGAAAGTGTTGTCTCAATTCCACTCTCACGCTTCATACGGACGAGAGAAAGACAGAAAGAGCGCCTTAAAAATAGTTCGAGTTATTTATTAAAAATACGGTTGTGGCGGATTACAAATTTGAAATTAAGGTTGGTCATCATTTTGCAAATTGCTTAAATATTATATAAAAATTGTCAAATACGGGATAATGAAATTTTATATAATATATACCTAGCTCCTCGCCTAGCTCTTTGCTGGAAATGCATAGACATCTCGCTTTTATAAATACTAAAAAATTTATAACTATTGATAGAGTAAAGATACGATAATGAACCAAAGGACTTTTTACTTCCCACCTCTACTATGGTAGGGAAGTAATGGATTTAGTCCGAAAACAACATTTCGAGATTTTAACAGATTTTCACGTTTTGAGACCCTAGCAATCGTTTAAGATCATTTTCTGACTGATGTCTGTATGTGTGTGTGTGTGTGTGTGTATGTGTGTGTGTGTGTGGTCAATTTTTCGCCTTCGATATCTTAAGAACGGAACAACATACGGGCATGCCGATTGTTCTATTGTGTTTATCAGCCTTTAACTTAGATCTGATTAGATTTTGAGTCAAATCGGTTCAGTGGATCCTGAGATATTCAAAAAAACGTCCTCATTGTCACGTATTAACATAGGTAAAAAAAAATATAAATGAATTCTAGATGTTATAATATGAAAAAAATGTAAATATTTTTTTTCTCTAAAATGTATAGTTTTCGAGAAAAAAAATATTTTACTAAAAAAAATAAAAATTGTACGTAAATCAAGGTAACCATGATTTTTGCTATATTAAGTTAGCCATCAGTAGATCACCAAACAAAAAAGAGGGCCATGCTTTTTTCAAAGAATAAAAATTAAATTGTGTTTTAAAGACCACCAACAGCTAAGGTTATTTGGGCCTAGTCAAAGAATAAAAAAAAAGAGTGTTTATTTTTTGCAAATATTTACTAGGTGAGAAGTATAGGACTGGTCATCAGTCGAATTTTTTTTATTTAGAAAAGCCTAAGGATTATGAAAAAAATAATTTCTGATAATAAATTTTTTTTTTTAACTTTCGTGGTTATAATTAGAAAAATTTTCTGAAAACGACGAAAGAAAAATTGTATATCCTACGATTTTTTCGAGCGATTGCGCCACTATTTGTCCTGCACTATAATGAGTTAGAATCCATTGTTCCATATCTATATTTATTTTCTATTCTTCTCATTGTGTAACAGCCTTTAATGTATTTTACATATATGAGCGTGGTTTGTGTGCGTGTCTTTATTGCCTCGGCATACATCTGTTTATTTATTTTATGCATCAAATTTATTGCGGTTTCCTAAATGTTCTAATGGCGCTTAAAATATCCTACAATGTTATTGTTTTCTTAACAACTTTAAATCCTTTAACAAAATTTGTCAATTAGAGCTGTATTTGTGTGATGTGCGGTTATTTAGAGGCGGAATTGGGGGCCTATTTTACGGAAGTTCGATTTGATGTTTTAAGATGTTAATAGTATTAATTTAATTACTCATGATTAGAGGAAATAATTCACTGAGAAATATGAGTCCGAAATCTATATTTGGTTAAATTGTAAAAGTACAAAAATGTGTACCTTTAATTTTATTTCATTTCATTAATCTGTATATTTTAAGATTTTTGAAATATTTTTAAACAAAGTCCCCTGCCGCGTCTGTCTGTATTTTTACGATTAGATAGATTGATTCACGAGAAAGGTTTAGATGTATAATTGAAATTGGCCGACCCGGCGAAGCGACCGGGTAATATATTAATCAATCATAAAATCATATAGCACGTGTGAGCGAACGAGCGAGGCGAGAGAGTAATCTCTACATAGTATAAATTGAAGTCGCTTTTCGCGTCTGTCTGTCTGTTTAACCGCTAACTCCTCCTAAACCACGCAACGGATTTTGATGCGGTTTTCAAAATCAGTTAGATAATTTTTCACGGAAGGTTTGTATATATAGCATAATTAATAAATAATAATAATTAATTAATTAAATTCGTAACCCGACCGTAAGAATTCGCAACATACTTATATATCATAAAAACAACCGTACTCAACTGTTCCACTCGTAGCGCAGAGGTTACATCGCAGCTCTCTATGCACAGGGACCCGGGTTCGGAAACTGATGGCATCGTAGAATTTTTGGCTTTTTTTTCTTCTAAATTCTACATGATAGCGAACGAGCCGAGCGAGGGAGTAGTGTATTGCATCCGGGCTTTCTTAACACCCGGGCGAAGCCGGACAGGGCGGCTAGTAATAATATAAATCTTTATTTCATAAAAATACCCTGCAATACAGTGTGGAATGAGTCATGGAGATGTAAAATACAGGTACCTACTACCTACATATTAAATAAGAATTAAAAATTGGCATTGAAGAAAAAAATGAGATTCTGTTGTCCGTCCGTCTGTCTAGCCTGTCACAGGCGTGTAACTTCTTAACAGTTATTTGTAGGGTGTTAAAATTTGGCTTGCGAGATAGATAGATAGATAGATAGCATTGTTTCCTATAAAAATGCTCCAAAAACAAAGGAGAAGGATTGGTCAATAAATTACAAAAATAATGCACAATTAAATGTTTAAAACATTTTCTACTGAGTAACAGTTGTTTGCTATTAAAAATGACTTGAGCTTCTCTTTAAATTTATTTTCCTTGGTAATATATGTTTATTGTTATCGGGCAATGCGTTATGTAGTTTCACCTTCACGCAGTATAGAGTTATTGTGCTTCGCAGATATTCCAGGCATCATTTCAGATATTCCAGGAATCATTGTGCCAGAAAATTGTTTACGTCCTCTGTGGACAATAAAGTAAAAAAAATTTTTTTTTTGCATGTAGTATATGGTTGGAAAAAATCTGTATAGTTGGATATAAAATTTGTTTATTGTCTTACCGGTTATGTTTTTTTTTTTAATTTATGACCCTCGATGTAGGTAGGTGTTAATAACCATAGAGTTGATGCACCTTTTAAACCTATATATTTAAAAAAAAAATCTTTTGTACATTTACTACGTGAATGACCTTGTCTGTTGTGTTTTAAAATAATTAACATTTAACACACATCAAACTGGGAATATATCGTTGATATAGTGTGACAGAAAAATAAACAAATTTGCAGGCAGGTACACCTACTTGCCAGCTCATCAGTGTGATGATTGCCAAGTAAATAACACCTCGACAGTTGACATCATCTCTTGTAAACTTGTATTTTAAGTTAAACCTTAAAATGATGATCGTATTTTATCAAAATAAGCATTTAAATGATGTCAACAAACATATTATGGTATTAGGAAATTTAATTATATCATCGCAATTTCAAGGTTTCTGAATGTTGCTTGTATGGAAAGTCTCCAGTCTTAAAGTTTCGGATATGGTATTTTATTTTATTAAGTACAGTATTTTTGAATAGATTAAGTAGAGGTTAGGTTGTAATTATAGTCACTCGACAACTAAGGAATGTACATATATAATTTCCTAATGTGTGTCTGTCTGTCTGTCGCAGATGGCCGTTTTTCCACGCCCTCCAGAAGCCCCCGCCCCCTTTCCGTTACCTAACATATGAAGCTGAATTTTGCACACTTATAGTATAGGACACGGGACAGAACCTAACGGGTCTGGATTGTCGATTTTCTCCCCGGGGACAGAAGTAGGGGGTGGGAGAGGGTCGAAAAAAATTTAAAACAAGAAATAATGAGGCTCTTTTAATATTTCAAATATCCATAGCTATCTGGCGAAGACAGGTATACCTATATTTATTTACTAGTAGATTAATTTATTATATTACACGGAATATATACAAAGATGTAACAGAATTTGTTTATAATTTCATTTTTTTGTAAGGTTTTCGAATATTTTGTAACATACTAAAAAAATGTGTGTGTTTGTAGCGGCAACCGTGAAAACCAAATTGAAATCGGACCAGAGTTTTTCATGATTATTGCAAACGTACCTTGATCAATATTTTCATTGTGATTATGCCGAAATTAATACACAACACGCTTGCACAGCAAATTTTTTTAGCACCACGGAAGATAATGCGGGTGGAAAATAAAATATTTTTTAATTATATTTAATTTTATCTGATCAAATCAGATAACTCATGTTTTTTGTAGTCCGACCTCTCACCGTACAAAAGCCCACGGAACAACACTACTAACATTTTATTAGTGAATTTAATTGATAATATGATGGAGAACATCAAATCGGTAGCAGACTAAATTCGATTTTTTTTATCATTTTTTGTCAGTAGGTATATCGTATACTGGTCAACCCTACTTGATGACATTTATACATAATTATTGTCTGCCTCGTTAATTATTTTTGCATACCTGGCAGTCCTCTCCCCAAATGGGTAAATGTTCAGTATGAGGTCTGATAGGTATATGCAAATAAAATTGCAAGGCAATTGATAATTCTCTACAATTTGTAATAAATTTCATCATATAGTTTGGACTAGTATACGAGATAAAGACAATAAAAAAATGATAAAAAAAAACCGAATTAGTTTGCATCGATTTGATGTTTTCATCATATTGTCTACTAGCCGTTACCCGTCGCTTCGCCCACGTATTTTACGATGTATAATTTATTATCCCCCCGCGAGAAATTCTTCTCCTGCGAAACGAAGCCGGGCTGGTAGTATTTATTCGCTCGAATTTTATAAACCATAACTCATTCGCTTCGCTCGTTTGCTCGGATTTTATTAATACATTACTCACTCGCATCGCTCGTTCGCTTGAATATTATTAATATATTACTCACTCGCCTCGCTCGTTCGCTTGAATATTATTAATACATTCATTACTCGCTTCGCTCGTTCGCTCGAATATTAATAATACATTACTCACTCGCTTCGCTCATTCGCTTGAATAGTATTAATATATTACTCACTCGCTCGCTTCGCTCGTTCGCTTGAATAGTATTAATATATTACTCACTCGCTTCGCTCGTTCGCTCGAATATTATTAATACATTACTCACTCGCTTCGCTCCCTTGCTCAGTGACAAAACAAAACTATCCCACGGGAACCGTACATTTTTCCGGGATAAAAAGTAGCCTATGTGCAATTCCAGACTATAATCTATCTCTGTGCCAAATTTCTAGATCCGTTCAGCCGTTCCGACGTGATTGAGTAACAAACATCCATACTTACATCCATCCATACATCCATCCATACATCCATCCATACATCCAAACTTTCACATTTATAATATTAGTTAGATTAGATTAGATTAGATTAAATTCACTTATAAAATGTTAGTAGTGCTGTCTAGTAGACTTTTGTACGATGGAAGCTTGGACTATTGATTTCGCAATACGTTTGTCAGTTACATGTAGATTGTAGAGATGTTACATTATCTTATGTATCTAAATTACGTCATTATATTATCGAGATATTAGTCTCCGGACGTGAGAATGTAGCATCACATTCTGCGGACACAATTATGCATAATCATTACATTATCTAGTTAAACGCACTATTGTGTGACGTATAGAACTTGAGAAGATAACAAGGTCAACTGAACTACATTGATAGAGTCCTCTCTTTAGTGTTGTAACAGGAATATGCTCTGAAATAGACTGTAGTAAATGGTGCAGGTCATTATAATTTAGGACTGCTGCCGGCTGCGTCTTTGATACTTTGTTTCTGAACAATAATTCGTCACTAAATCCTCATTGATTCATCCAATAACAATTTATCAGTTAATCACATCTGGTTCAGACGCTAATGATTCAATTCTCGGGCGTCTATTATCTAAAAATCTATTTCTTTCCACATTGATTTGTTCGAGAATTTTCGGCAATAAAATTGCAGTCAGTATACAAATATACAGGGTGTCCCAAAAAGAATGGGACATAAAGTAACAGCTGATTCCTTACAAAAAAATATTGCGAAAGACCCCAACATGTCTATTCCGAAAGTTGATATTAAAAGAGTTACATGGTGCCAAAGTTTAATTTTTATTTTTATCATTATGACACGGCATTTTAATAAGAAACATTGAATTTTTAAATAAACCTGTCAAAATTACCATGATAACGCCGCGCCGGCGTTTTCAAAGCCACCTATGTTCATTTTCAAAATTTGCCATTTAAAGCCACATTGCATCGATTAGGTACTTTAAGTGCAAATATCTTGAAAAAGGTTACTCCTAGCCACTTTTACAAAGTATACCTTTTTTACGTAAAAATGACAGAAAAATCAATTTTTTAATTCAAAAAAATAGTCCGAGTGCGTACAAAAAAGTTATGACTATTTGAATGAGTGAAAAGGTGTGTAAGTGGCGCCCCCTACAAGTAAGAGCCATACCAAGTTCAGATTTGAATTTCTCATGTCAAAAAATTCCTATATACCAAATTTCATTAAAATGTCTAAATTATTTAAGAAAACCAAAAATAAAAATTAAACTTTGACACCCTGTATCTCTTTTAATATCAACTTTCGGAATAGACAAGTTGGCGTCTATCGCAATATTTTTTTTATATAAGGAATCAGCTGTTACTTTATGTCCCATTCTTTTTGGGACACCCTGTACATCACAAATAACGTTGCTACTTTTTTATGGACTGACCTACTATTTGATATTATAACTTGAATAGTCCAGAATGGCGACGTGGGAGGTCCTCAATAATCAAAATGGCCCATTTTTCTGCAATCTGGAGTGTCCAACAAATCGCATGTGAAAACTCTTTGACGTAGAAATATGAAATTTGGTAGATATGTAGTCTTCATCATTTCAACTAACGATAAATAAGTTTCATCAAAATCGGTCTAGCAGTTTCTGAGACACTTGTCTCAGAAACTGAAGTGCGAAGTTCTGTGTAAAAACGAAATTGGTATTTGGCCGATTCTTGCCATCACTATAATAATAATTTTAGTCTCGATGTTCAAGTTGTAGGGTACTCTACCTAGTACAATATAGTGCAGCTTATGGCATGGCGGACGGCTGTTTACCGAACGCATTTCAGCACTATAATCATTAAATTAACATGTAATAACATCAACGCCGTGCGCTCCTTGCCTTTATAATATTAACGTTAACTGTTCTCCTTGTCTTACAATGGAACAAACTATTTCTCCTTGTCCCTACTGCATATGCATATTGTGTTGGATAGAGAATCTAAGCGCTCCCTCGTTTCCGCTCCGATTATTTAAGTTTAGCAACTAAATTTAACGATACTCGTTGAGTTTTAGTAGTGACCCTATTATGTAACACGATAAGTGATTGTTTAAATGATTACGATTTTTTTTTATCGATGTTGTAATTTTGTGGTATTGATTGTCAACTTATTTTGGTGATTTATAAATTTTCATATTTATTAATAGATAAAATTGTGATCTGTCTGTATAGTAGCTCAGTAGCTGTTAGTCTTTATAACTTCATAGAATAATAAATCGAAAAGTAGTAGGAATATCAAATGGATTTTGACTTTTCCCTCACACAGGACCGGCGCTAGAATTTTCAAACTCCGGGTAAACGTTCTCAGACCCCTGTGTCCTCAAAAAAATTTGTTTCTCCAAAATTTGTTTTTTTTTTTTTTTTTAGGAAATAGAAAATTTTAATGCAAAAAATCAAATAACGCTTTTTTTGTTGGGAAAATGTTTTAATGCTCGCAGTTTTAAACACGGTAGTCACATATAAAGGTAAGCCCCGGGCCGGCGAGCCTCCTTCAGGAGCCCGGGCCCGGGGTACCTTTGCCCCGATTAACCCCCCCTAACGCCGACCCTGCCCTCACACAAATTTCGTAACGTATGCCTTAGTAAAGGAAATAGGAATTCTGTGATGAAAAATATTTATGCATTTTTTCTTTTTGTTTCAGGTAAGCATCTTACTCAGTTTAATTTTCTACCGTATTAGTCAATGAATGATATAAGGTTTGTATTTTTTTTACCTTTATGATCATTTGCTTAGTTAAAAAAATATCTAAAAAATACCTGGACCTTCGTTCTTGTAAGTGCCGATTGATCCATGCTGTTCCGGACCGAAGTGGGTCGATTTAGAGTCCTACTTAGATATACATGGTGGTGATTTTTTTGATGCTTACCATAGGTATCTTGGGAACGGTTAAAGATACAAGGTCGGTTAAATTAGAGAACAGTTGCGTTTTTTCATGACGATTGAGAATCTGAAAAGAAATTCAGAATATTTTGATTGGTAATTGCTGATTTATCACGAAAAAAACTAAAAATTGTGGTTTCAGACAAGAATTATTATCTTCCCTGCTAATGACGCTATTTCAATCAAACTTAATAACTATGTTGACTACTCCGAGTTGAATGTTGTCAAAAGAAATTTTCTAGGCATTCTAGAAATCAAACGGCGGTAGTTAACCGTTCCCAAGATACCAATGGTGAGCATCGAAAAAATCATCACCCTGTATACTACATGGATATTTTTGGAGGTAGGAAAAATGTTAACTACCTAGGTTCCGACCAGTCCTGGCCCCTCGTGAGGAGGCACTCAGTCCATTCGTGATGACATGATGAATTCTCTTGGTACTCAAATATTTGGTTCCCAAAGGTTAGAGTCTGAGGCGCTTACGCAGCACATCGTTGTTGGTTATTGTTAGGGTATGTCTCCGAACAGTCCTGAGTCTTCATAGAAAGCAATCATCCCTTTCAGGACCACTCTCCCAAGAGTCCCAAGATTTGTTCCCAAAATGTGAGCACCAAAGGTTTACTGTCTGAGAAGGCCTACTTAAATACCGCCGGAGCAAGACTGTTCGGAAAAGTTGAGTGTTTTGAACGGAAAACCAAATGTTTTGACCCTAGTATAGAAAGTTGATTTGATATTTTTATTTCTCTTGTATTTTTTTAAGTTATTCAGAATATTTAGATAGTATTAATTAGTTCCTTCAAAATTCGTATGAGTTCAAGTGTGAATGTTTTGCATAAGCAATATCTGTGCATAAAATTGCACAAAGCATTTTAAAATATGTAAATATAATCATAATACTGATAGAATGAATCGATACTCAATATTTCAATATCCGTACAATAAAGGCAAAACGCTTGCATAAAATAGCTATCTAAATGCATGGAAATGTTATTTTATGCGTGGATTGTGCTACGCCGTGTGCATTTCCCCTATATATTATATAAGTTTTCCTCTTCCGCTGAACTTGCTACATTTTATATAATATTTAGAATTGATTTTTCTCCTAAATTTTGTCTGAATTTAAGCGGAAGTTTACAAGTAGTTTACTTTCGCATTAAACCCAATATGTAGTCATCTTTGTACAATAGCTTGCATAGCTGTTAGTCTATATAGGCTTGCGAAACAGTTCCAATAATGGAACGAACAATTCGCGGATATATGTCCGAGGAACGATCTTGTTCTACTGTTTCCTTTGCCGTTTGCATTTAATGAAACAAAGAAATCAAATCATTGCAGCTAATCTTTTTTTAGTTTTAATTGTAATAGAGAATATTTCAACCCATAATTCTTTTCCCTGATCACTTTGTTTTTATAGAAGTGTTTTTAAGTTATGGGATTTGTTATGTATGGGTGAGTCGTACTACAAACAGAATACTGGCTTTCGAGACAAGCGTGGTGGGAATCTAGTCGCGTCAACTGTGGTTGTATTGTGACTGTAGTAGACACGCACATCCATATAACGTTGCAGTGTTTCGTCACGCCGCGATAGGTCTTTTCGTTAGCCCGTTAACCACATGAATCCAACTCTATCGTACGTAAAGAAGTTTCACTTCCAAAAGAATCTAAAGCAGACTTATGGAATACAAGACCAATGTAAAACAAAATTTAATTGCTAAACATTTTTAATGATTAACGTTTCGCCATCCAAATATTATGCCTTCATCAGGACCTTGAAAAATTAAATTTTATTTTATACATTTGCCTTGTATTCCGTAAGTCTGCTTTAGATCTAAATATACAATGAAGGTTATAATATTATACCAGATTTAAGAAGAATGTTACCTACATGCTTTTATTAATAATGAGGGGAAAATTTGATCAGAAAAGGTGTGCGTTATTACAGGTGATATAGTGAAAGTGCCAAGTTAATAATTAATAACACAATAATTGAATTTATTTACGTCACACTGTTCTAAGTGGCTTACTCCAAGTTATGACACTAGCATAAAACATGTCAACTCGATTAAGAAACTGGCGGAGTGTGTTTTACGGAGAAGCGGAACGAAGAAGACTATTCAAGAGAAGAGTGGCGTTCAGTTAAATGAGGAGAAATGATATTTATCATCTTGTTAGTTTTAAACGGCAAGATAAATGTTTCGGCTCAACAGTCACGGGCTGGCTGTCGCTATGAAATCACAATACATGTAGTGGTAGGTTGAAGGGGGTGAAAGCGGTTCGCGGGAGGAGGGGAGAGGGCGGTTGTGCGGTGCGACATATGTGTGTCGCAGTGGATATAAAGTAATATAAGTGCGGGAGTAGATTTATAACTCGTGTGAAGTGTGCAACGTGAAGCGGGGGCGGTTCTGCGGTTTGCCTATACATACAGGGTGCAGTCGAGCTGTTCAATGTGCATGTCCTTTGCCTATACAAGTAGTTCGAAACCGAAAAACTTGGTACTACCATCGGTTCTGCGGTTTGTCTCCTTGCATACTGTTACAAAACTGTTTTCTGAGTTGGCGGAATAAATATTTATTTACAATAATTAAAAATACAATAACAATAAATGCAACAACGAAAAGTCAGTTCTAACAATTAACACAAGTAATTAACACTTAACTATATACAATTGACTACACTAATATTTATTTTATCATGCAGGTGAATTTATATCACGGAACTATTTATATCAGATTTATTTCTAGCGTTTATTTATGTCGATCATTTACTCAGTTACTTCAGTACTATTTATTTATATCCACTCCACTATTTATATCACTGTACTGACTGATTCGACCTTTGATTGACTAATTTATAAGTATCACTGATCCGCTTGGTTGCACGACTTACCATTGACTGACTGACTTCCTCGCACTCTCTTGCTTATATAGGCCGCTTGGCTTAGGCACAGCACGTTCTAGCGTTCTCTAGAATGTTCGTGCAGTTACTCGTTGCTCAGCAAGCAGACATTGCTTCTCAGAATTCCTGCCTGACGTTTATATACCTTAGCACTGGCTTAGCCAAGTTGGGTGGGATAATTCATAACATATATTATTATTGCAAATGAAATAAATAATTAAATACCTAGGATGCAACCGAGCTAGTTGGGCACCGAAAATCTTTAATCCCCTATAATAGGCGTCTGAAAATAGTATACCTTAAAAAGTTTGCCAAACCTGGAAATAATTGGTACAAAGATGAAACGAATGGCATTCGATTGTGAAAAGTATCATAAATAACATATCAAAAGTTTCCCAAAATATTCTTGATGGAAATATGTCATTTTTTCAAAATGGCGTCCGAAACGACCTTTTCACCATTAATCATCGAAATTCTGACTTCCGTTTCACAGTTGACGAAATTACACCCCTTATCATTATTGTTCCACTTAAAACTACCTTTCGGATGATACCAAATTTAACTACTTAGATGTAAGTAATGGAAGGGGTACTAATGTTGTTCAATTTGTTTCACGTACCTGCCTATAGAACCAAAAAATGAATATTTATTGAATATTGATGAAGTTTTGTAAAATTGTTCAAAATGCATCTACTATTATTCACAGTGCAAAATCTTTGAGCACGTTATTTCCATTATTTTCAAGTTTTTCTCCGATTTTCCTATACACTCGCATCGCGTCTAAGATAATAAATCTATGCCGTTTTACAAATAATTATTCAATCCTTACTAAATTTTGCGTGCTTATTTGAGACGGACTGACCTAACGATTCTGAAATTTTTAGCAATCCAAGTTCGATATTTTCAATTGTAAAGCAGTTTTCCCTCGAATTTTCGGCGCGCCAGTGATAAGTTCGTGAATTCAGGGGAACATTGATCTAGAATTGAAAAAAATTAACTCGGATGGCTAAATTCCGTAATTCTCACTCGAATTAATTTCTCAGCAAAAACGTCTGAAAATAATTTGTAAAAATAACACTGCATGTAGATATTTGAAGGTATGAAGTAACAAAAACACTAAAACACGCTTCTTGACGCTTGACAGGTGTTTGACAGCTGTAAATACCACAAACGTGTATTTTCATTTCTGCTGACTACTTTTGGCTGGCTATTAGAAATAAAGCGCGAACATAGTCCTATGACGTCATACGACTAACAATTTTCAACTCTATTATGTTTAAAGCCTTTCAGAGTCTGAAATTCCGAAAAAAATTTGATAGCCTTAAATTCAAAAACACTGCCGATAAAAAAATAAAAAACATAGTCCTATGACGTCATACGACTAACAATTTTCAACTCTATTATGTTTAAAGCCTTTCAGAGTCTAAAATTCCGAAAAAAATTTGATAGCCTTAAATTCAAAAACACTGTCGATTAAAAAAATAAAAAAAAATCTTATCGTTTCAGTGGTTACATTATGGATTTAATTGTAAAAATTAACCAAAGCATGCTTGTCAGCTAACTCATTTCATTTTACCCGACTACGGCAATTGACAGATCAGTAAGTTATACTTCAGAACAAAAGAACAGCTGATTTTTTTATTTTCTAAATATTTACGAAACTATAAGGTTTAGAAAAATAGTATATTGTGTGACTAGTATGCTAAATACATCTTTATGCGTCAGGCGCGATGTTTTCAGCACTCGTATTCGGTTCGCGATGCTCAGTCGCCAAGGCTCGTGAGCGCTCTCCTACTACTCGTGCTGAAAACATCGCGCCTGACGCATAAAGATGTATTTAGCATACTAGTCACAAAATATACTATTTTAAAAAACTTTTTTGCAAAAATAAATAGAAAAATAAACCGTTATGAAAAGTATACCATTAGATATAATAAAAAAAAGCAACGTTATAGCACATAATATCTCTTCTGTGCATGCGCCGATTTTCCCCAAAAACAATAGGGCTCTCCCTTTTTACATGTCATAAAAAAAATTTGAGGCCCCTGTAGATTGTGAGAAATAGAAATAGAATAGAAATTTTATTTCATACAAAGAACCTTATAAAAAGGTAAGTACACAGTCAAAAAATAAAATAAAGATCCTAAGCTGGAGCTTGTTTAGCTTAGGTATGCCTAAATCCAGCAATAACCATACGTTACTGCACGAAATTTTAGTCGTGGTTAGTATAATCAGCCGGGAGGTGCACCCATTCAATAAATCCTTATTCTTTTATTTGTGCTATAGGCATGTATAGTTGGCTAATGATAAAGTGGCACACAATAGATGAGTCTAAAAGACCCGTTATAATAGGTATATTACTTACATAAAAAAGTGACTATACCTCCGTCTGTAATCTAATTTCGTTTTCTTGCAGGATTATCGGGTATTTTGTATGATATATAGACGGGAAAACACGTTTCTAGAATGTTTTTGTCTGTCTGTACCAGCATCCTGCATCACTTAAAAACACTAGTAATTGGTATTGAAGCTTAAATTATAAACAGCGCTGGATTTACACTAGGGGATAGTGCCCAGGGCGGCAAATTTTCAGGGGCGGCAAAATTTGGAACGTGAAAACATTCATAAATTAAAATAAATAAAATACTTTTTCTCATTATTAAGAATTTGTGTAAAATTATGAACACTGCAGTTTTATTTACAAAATTCTGAAAAAAACTTCAGTGTTGGGCGGCATTTTTCACGGTGCCCCAGGGCGGCACATAGGGTAAATCCGGCCCTGCGAATATAGAGTACTTTTTACCCGGCTACGCCTGGATTAAGAAAGGTTCTCGTCAAAGTCGACATTAACGCGAGCGAAGTCTCGGTGGTAAACAAGTTTTTAAATCATGGCAGCCTAGCTATCTGAGATATTTATTATTTTCACCTCTAATTGTTACGTGAATAATATGGTGTGGATATAAGGGGTTTTAAATCGATTGATTTTATCATATACCAATTAAGTTTTTAATATTTGAAATATCTATTTTAAATGAGTTTGAAATAAAAAAGATCAAAAAACAAATATCAATGATTTTACAAATAATTTTTTGTTAGTTAGTTCATAATTTTAGTTGTTTTTTTGATTTTTATGTGAAAGAAAAATAGAAAAAAAACTAAACTGTGAATATTATTTTAATACTGATGTATACAGGGTGAATTAAAATAACTGAAGTAATACCTAAATCCATTTTAAAATACCGGCCCGTCATTGATTTATAATCTCTACTATTAGATAATAAAACAGTTGGCGACCTTAAAAAAAGTATAAAGTGAAATTCGATTTCTTCCTTAAAAAGATACCGTATAGGAAACATAATTCGATTTATGATTTTTAAAATAATGAAAAAAACTGAGCGTGTGTAAATTTCACGCTTCTGAAGTGAAACGTCATGGGTAACTGCAAGTAAACACTATGATACATTTTTAGAGTGTTGGGTCTCCAAGTCACTATATGAATATTATGAAATATTAGGAATACCTTGTATTATGTCCGTCTTGTGACTTCTTGTGATTTAACACGACGCGTTTCAGCAACGAGTTGCCATCTTCAGATGTGGTTAATTATTTTTTTCAAAAACACACACTGAGTATTCGTAACACCATATAATATTATGATGCTAAGCACTGTGTATTATGTCGTAGATTGTGAAGTACTTCACAATCCACGATATAATACACAGTGTTTAGCATCATAATATTATATAGTGTTACGAATACTCAATGTGTGTTCAATCACACTGTAGTTTGGTGCGGAACGACTGCTTACCCCCACCAAAGGAGTTGTTTACAAACATAGACGAGATAAATGTCGACACGATATTCCGAGTGCGTGTATTATTACAATTATTATCCCAACAACACGCGAATGCAGCATAGAGGCTGGGAGCCGTGGTCAATGAAATAGAAACAGTTCTATTTTCTAGCCGTGATCGTTGAAGGCTGTGCGCTGATTGGTCGAGAGCTACAGAGGGTTCCTAGCCGCAGCCGTTGACGGCTACGACTACGGCTGGCAGCCGGTAGTGTGATACGCGCTTTACACTACCCGCTAGCCAATCGGTTCCCCGCTAGCAGTTCATTTCCCACACTCTTGACGGTGTCGTTTGTCTTTATGAGCTGTTAAACGAAATTAGGTACTCTCATCGCGATTGAAAAAGTTTCACTTCAATAAGTAGGATATTTTTCGGAAACGTCGGTAAAAAACTTTTGAATTTAATAAAACCGTCACAATGAATATCAGTAATTATTGTTCAATTAAGATCAGTTACATTTATTTAAAGAAAGATATCGCTGGCAAATCCAAACGTGCAGACCGCACTAAGTTTGCCAATGTGTGATAAAAAATAAATAAAGAGAGAACATACAAAAAATATATTAAAAAATTGCGACCTGTAGAGCTCGGACGTATCTACGTACAGACCAACCGACAATTGCTGTTCGCGATTTTCAATTGCAATTTTACTTATTATGAACTTGAATCAATCTAAAATTGTTTCCATTTTATTGATTAGAATCTACCCTTTTCGAAAAGTTACAATGGAGATGGGTACATGAGAAACGTAATATAAATGGTAGCAGGTATACTCGTATAGCCACCGGAGTTATTATTTCATAGAAAAACGCGCGAGAAATCAAATTGTCTTCCTTTCTTTTTAGTTCCGGATCCTTTGGAATTACAAAACCTCTATGATTGGAACATTGATAAACACAACACATCGGCATTGTCAACGATTTATTATTTTAAATAAATTTATTCTGTACACACTACTATGAGCTGCCCACAAACCGAGGTGGTTTAGTGGTTATATTGATGGTGCCCCTAGCGGTCATGTTTGACACTGCCCATCTTCATTTCTTGCGGAATTAACCTAGCAAGTATCCCTTGTGTGACGGTGACGAACCTGAAGTTTAGGGTGATTGTGGATGCAAAATTCTTAAGGAATTCTTCCTTCTCCATAATAATTCTTTATTTTAAAAATTTCAAAGAACATAATAGCGTCAGATTAAAGATATAAAATTACTATGCGAAAAAATCATGTAGATTATAAAGACAATTTGTATTTGTATGAGCGAAACTCAGCTCTGGCGCGAAAAGCGATAATAGAGCACATACCGCAGGCGGTGTGTGCAATTTTGATCATAAATAGAATACGATGTGGCGCCAATGTTTTTAAATACAGCCTGTATATAATAACATGTATAGATATGTGTGCAACATAATTCATTTCAAGCGAAGCCTCTCGTTGATATCTCGAGCCCAGACTTTGTTGGCTGTTCCTATAACTATAATCCGTATCAGGGTTGGGATTATTTGGCGATATGTCAATAACTGTCTGTTTTTTATCGATTATGTGTGTGTTCGAATCAAAAACTGCGAGGATAAAAATTAAAAGCTAGTTTATATTAAACTTGCTTTTCCCCGCGGCTTCACTCGCTTGAAATTTAATTTTGCCCGAAGAATTGCGCACTTCGGGGACCTCTAGTGGAGAAAATGTAAAATTGTGAAAAGTGAATTTTGACCTAAATTAGTAACATTCCCCACTTGAGGAGCTGGAATGATAAAACCGGTAGAACTTGAACGCATTTCATGTGCCGGTGGTTCCGTACATTCCAAAAGAAAAGTTGATGCATAAAAAAAATAAATAAAAAAATAATAATGCATGAAAAAACGCGTTTTAAAATAGAAAAAAAGACGTTCGCTCACGGGCCACGGCACACTAGAGGGACTCGTTCATGAACGACACTGCACTTCCACCATCATGGTGACTTATTTTGCGATAAATCTAAAAAACTAATGATTTAACATCCGATATAGTTTTACCGTAATCTTTACCAGCCTCTTTATATGCTTGATTTTTTTTTCAAAATTTTAGACCTAATACTTTCAGGCATTAAAAAAACAAAAAACAAGCCGTGAGGTGGGTCGTTTATTAGGACTAAAGTGCGACCCTTGAGGTTCACACGACGAACTTCCCAGTTTGATAAATATTTAATAATAATAATTAAATTAGATATTACACAGAAAAGTAATCATTTTAATCATTAAAACATAATTATTATTTATTTTTAACAATAATTAAAAAAAAAAAACGGCTGAACCGATTTTTATAAAATTTATGTCGGATCAAAATGACGTTAACACGCCTCGATTGACACCCTTACGAAGTCGATATAATTTTTTATTCGCGAGATATTATGTAAAAAGTCCACTTTTTTGGAGTCTGTTTGGTTAAGAAAAAAGAACGGCTGAACCGATTTTGAAAAAATTTCTTTCAGATCATATTTACGTTAATACGCGTCGATTGGCACCCTAACGTAGTCGATATCATTTTTCATTCTCGAGATTTCGTCTTAGAAAAAATGGACACGTACCTACACACACAGAGAGAGACATCTTTCTAAAAATAGTGTAGTGACCTTGAAACATAAAAATTTGTTATACATTTTGATTTCGATTTTCGGACCCATTACAATAACTTCCAATGGGAAGTTAAAAAAATTACGTAGATACATATTTTTAGTACCTATCTTCAAAGTGGGCTTTTTCCACACGCCACGTGCTAAATAAATAAAAAGCATTTTTTGTTTGTTTACTATATTGTCTACAGATAGGGTTACCAGAATGAAAAAAATAGATTTCTGATTTCCTAGAAAATTTCCGGACTTTTTCTCTTTTATCTATCGGATGTTAGTTTAGCACGCGTTTTCTTGTAAAAATTTTTGTTAGATGATTTCAAATCAGGATGAGATCTTGCGCGTAAGTTGTGAAAAATATAATGCATAATGATTAAGTGTTAACCGTTGTATTTCTTTTAACAAATATTTTGACTGAAGTGATTAATACTACTTTATTTTTTCATTACATTTGCGAACATTCCGGACACGTCAGAAATTCCGCCCGCATTCCAAACAGTTTTAGAATTCCGAATATGCCCGGATTTTCCCGAACGTATGACAACCCATATACCTGCAGATGACGCAACCTTTTTTTAAACAACTTATGAAATATGTCTACGGACTCTACTCTAGCTATATACCAGATTTTCAGTTCAGCCTTTTAAGTCAGAAGCCTGTGGCAGATAGACGAACGGACGGACGACTGAGCCTCCCTATAAAGATTTCTATTTTTACTATTTTGATGCAGAATCCTAAAAAGAGAAAAAAAATCGTTACACTTTTTCGTCCATCTCGTTATTAAATCCAATTAATTCTATCGTGTGTAAAGAAGTTTCACTTAAAAAATGGGTATGTCTGTACCGCAGATACAGACAGATGACGTGAATACGGTTAAACACAAATAAGAAATACATATTTTAAATTGTTATCCAATGGGTACCTATATATTTTTATTAAAAAAAAAATAATATAAAATGTTAAAATCCTTCGGGATTCGAACCTGCAGGTTTGGCGTTTGTACCTGTCGGTAGACTCATACGTTTCCACATGGCTACTTGGCTTACTGTGTTTGAGACCTTAACATTAATATACATAATAAAAATATATGAGCACTGTGGTTGGAATAAAAACAAAAATAAAGATAGTTACTTCTTACCACAACAGTTTTAGATGTACATTTCGAAAGCTATGCTTTCATCTTCAGCAAACACTATATTGATGTATAGTGTTTGCTGAAGATGAAAGCATAGCTTTCGAAATGTACATCTAAAACAGAAAAACACTATATTGATGTATAGTGTTTGCTGAAGATGAAAGCATAGCTTTCGAAATGTACATCTAAAACAGAAAAACACTATATTGATGTATAGTGTTTGCTGAAGATGAAAGCATAGCTTTCGAAATGTACATCTAAAACTGTTGTGGTAAGAAGTAACTATCTTTAATTTTGTTATTAATATACATGCTGTGTTTTGTTTCACATGTCAACCACTTCCGACTATTTCCGTCACATCTAATATTTATAAAATGCTACCCCAGCATGAGACAAGAATCACCTCCCAGCCCTAATACGTATATGTATGTGTTGCCTGTATCACACTATCGTCGATAAATCAGGCGGGTGGATTTACCGACCGATCTACCCGTTTTGTACAAATATTCACACAGTCGTATTTCCAGCTACAAACTCTAACATAAATAGAGTGCTTTTATTGTATAAATACGACAACTAATTAGTTTATCTTCTGTGTGCGTGTGACGTCATAGCTTTATGAAATTCATTCCGTTCGGTATGATGTTAATTTTTATTATAATTGATCGGTCAACCGAACTGATCGATTTTCAGTAATGTTCTACACATGAAAAAAAATTAAAGTAATTATTAAAAGTACTACCCCATTTTTGCTTTCTTTTATTGATGTTCTCTCATTTAGACTGAAGTCAGATTATTCAGAATTTTACTCAGATTTATAAGTACTTAAACATTTTCTGGTTTTTAGCATCATTTACCAACCAATTTGGGAAATAAATCTGTTGATCTTGACCACAGCATGCTATACAAAAATTTCAGAAGTACGCTGTAGCTAGTTATAAAAAAATAATAAACAAGCCGTGAGGTGGGTCGTTTATTAGGACTAAAGTGCGACCCTTGAGGTCCACACGACGAACTTCCCAGTTTGATAAATATTTAATAATAATAATTAAATTAGATATTACACAGAAAAGTAATCTTTTAAATCATTAAAACATCAATAATTTAAAAAAAAAAAAAAAACGGCTGAACCGATTTTTATAAAATTTATGTCGGATCAAAATGACGTTAACACGCCTCGATTGACACCCTTACGAAGTCGATATAATTTTTTATTCGCGAGATATTGTGTAAAATCTACTTTTTTGGAGGTTATTTGGTTAAGAAAAAAGAACGGCTGAACCGATTTTGAAAAAATTTCTTTCAGATCATATTTACGTTAATACGCGTCGATTGGCACCCTAACGTAGTCGATATCATTTTTCGTTCTCGAGATTTCGTCTTTGAAAGAAATGTACACATACGTACGTACGTACACACACACACACACACACACACACACACACACACACAGACATCTTTCTAAAAGTAGTGTAAAAATAGTGTAGTGACCTTGAAACATAAAAATTTTTTTTCCTTTTTGATTTCGATTTTCGGACCCATTACAATAACTTCCAGTGGGAAGTTAAAAACACTTTACGCTACACCCTGCCGACAAAACTGTATATTTGCTATAATCCGTGTACTAAGGGCAAAATAGAAAATTTGACTCCTTAATACATCCCTTAAAATGATTAAATTTAGCGATTCAGATTTGATGATGAAAATAATACGTTGGCCACTAGCGAAACATTGGTAAAATTTTAATATTTGATCATCAACCAAACTTTCCTTCAACTATTAAAAATAGTAAAAAATATAAATTAATATGAATTGGTACCAAACTCAAAAAACCTGGCAGTTGGTTTAAAAAAAAATGAGACAGCTGTATTCTACACTACACACTATAGAAGCGAAAGTTGTAGCCACGTCGACTGTAGACACATACGCCAGTAGACAAGTCCATACATATAAACTGCCTGTAATAATCTCTGCAGCGAAGTATTCCTTGCGTCCCACTTTAGTTCAACTTTAGTTGTAGATTGTAGACGCTCGACAATTTAGGTAATTAGCGTCTTGATTACATCAAATAACATCATCAATTAAAACTAAATGACATCACACAACATCTATGAGCTCGAGGTGGGATTAGAACCACGACAGCTTGATTCAAAGGTCAGCACACTAACCATTACACCCAGCTGTCCTCTGCAGAGAAGTAGTGCAACGTTTCGTTACACGTTTAGCCGCATGAATGCAATTCATTCCACCATGCGCAAAGAGCTTCTGTTCATTACTGCTCAGGAAAGGTTTAGAGCGATCAGTGCCACAGGATCTAAGAGGGCATGGTAAAATGTGTCTTTAGCGGCTCTCTAATCCATAATTTAATAACTCTATGAACAAAAGGAACCGTGAGGCATAATATCGGTGCGGTATTTTCACTTCCGGAAACTCGTCCCAACATTTAGGTATATATTAATATGTGTGTATGTAATATGAGGTCCCTTTTCTGAATTAGGTTAGGTGCTAACGTGTATGTGTGAGGATTTCTAGACGAAGCACTGTAACCGACTTCCTCCTCTTCCCCCTCTTTCGAACAGTTCACCTTCATCATAGTGGAACCGTTGGATATATTATTATGTACGTATTTTGTAAGTGCTATAATACAGAAGGGATTGTTATAGGTATATATAAGAAAAAGGGTTCATCTGTTTTTGTTATGAATTAATGATCGTGCTCAGACATTGTTTTGTGTAAATAACAAGTGTTTCTGGCATTTAATTAATAAACCAACAGCCTTCAGTGATGTCACCTTTTTGAAATTGATCTTAAATTATGTATGCTATGCTCGGTCGGAGTCAGGAGGGGGGGGGGGATAAGAAGACAATTGTAGCGGGTTTCGAGTGGAAAACGAGCCCCGTCGCAATATTCTGAAATTTTAAGAGCTGTTAGATTTTACTACTTATTTTCTATACGATATTCAAATTTGATCAAATTCCTAAGAAAAGTGTTTCATGGGTGAACTACAACGTTAGTGCGTTATGAAATACTCGTGGCGGCATCTATTGATGAGAAATATTATTGTTTGCGACATATTATTTTGGTGCAACAGAAACAGTTTATTTTATTGAATTGTGTGGATTATAGACGCTCGACAACAGAGGTCATTAGCGTCTGACCTTTATTTTATTCCATGAGCCATCCAGAGACAGTTTTTTGACTACCCCGCGGGAATTTCTTTTTTATAGTCGGGATAAAAAGTAGATATTCTATATAAATTATGGTGACTCAGGACATAAGCTACAAACATGCCCAGTTTCTGTTAAATCTGTTCAGTAGTTTCCGCGTGATGCGTGCACAGACATACAGACAAAACAATTGCTGTTTTGGCCTCCGCCCTGCATATCCATATTAATGTCCACCGCGACAATTATTTTGAAAAAATATTTCATGTACAGATACGGCCTAGTTTTATTATATAGATAAGGCTGTGGTCGATCAGCCCCGGATCTAGGGGGGGGTAAGCCGGGGCCTATGCCACGGGCGACAAGTTCAGAGGGCGGCCAAATTCAAATTCACACTTTACAGACGAATGGACAACTCATCATTTATCTAACTTTGACCACAGAATAAATAATAGTACAAGTAATTTCACTCTTGTTTTACTGTGGCCATATCAACTCGACCAATACCCAGGATGCATTATTTCCGGAAGGCCTATGTCCAAATGTCAATCAATTAGTGGACATCTGATAGCTGAAATTATAAAGATGATAAAAGTAAAAATAAATATAAGTGGGCAGGGCCCCGCCTAAAAAAAATTGAAGATCCGGGGCTGTGGTCGATAGAATAACGAAAACCCTAAAAAAGGTGTAAATTAATATCTATATTACAGAAAAATATTTTCAAGATCCCATTGCGGATCCTTACAATTTCTAGTCGGTATTGAGCATTTTGTTGTACAGGAGAAATTAGTTAAATTAATTTTGAAGAGATATCAAATCAACAGAAATGATTCATATGCATGTCAGGTTGAAGTTACACCCAGTTTCATGACAGCGGTGATGTGTTTATCTCTTTCTAGCAATCAGTAAACCATTTTGAAGCAGATGTACATAATATTCAGACAGCATCGTATCTTCGTATTATATAACTCTGATGACTGACGAGTGATATAATAGTGTGTACTATTATTATGATATAGTTATACGGGATCTCTCTTTGTAATTTCGTTTTCTTGTGGGATTTAGGGCCAGCGCACACGTATGCAACTTTTTGTATCACGATTGTGCGATTAAGTTGCTTTTAGATAGTCAGATGCAGTTACCAACAGCGTAAATTAGGCCGAACACTATTTGTGAAAAAAATTGTGTTTTAAAGGCCACCTATAGTTAAGGTTATTTGGGCCTAGCACCAATTCATTATTTTTTTTTTAATAATAAATTGAAAATCCAATTGACACTTTTACCAGCTCTCGGGCTAGAACCCGGGAACTGGGGACTTGTAATAGAGGAACCATAGCAACGCCATGTAAACAACAGCATTGCTAAACCGCTCGGCCATTCTCAAGCCCCCCGAACACTATTTGCTGGCATACTGCACAACTGGTGTATCATGAACGCGTGATTGTTAAATACACATTGGCATAACATTGATTATTTCTTCGCTTGGTTAAAACATTTAATTCATAAATGCGTCGGGGACCATCGAAACATTGGTATTTTTGTCATTTTATAGTGGTTCCCGACGCATTTATATTTCATCCAAACGAAGAAATATAGTTGGTGCGTCGGGCCAGAAATAGTAGAAATTAATTATTTCTTACTTTTTAACGGTTTGCTTTTTGCGTCGGGGTTTTTTTAATTTTTCAATTCAATTTTTAATTCATATTTTTTAAACTAACTGATCAAAAACTGAATATAAGTTCAAACTTAAAGTTTTTGGCTGTAATAGTGGCTGAGATTTCTATAACACAAACTGTGATGAAAGTTGAAGATTTTGGGAACGGCTGAACCGTTTTCCATCAAACATGGCTAGGAACAAAAAAAAATTGTGTTTTAAAGACCACCAACAGCTAAGATTATTTGGGCCTAGTACCAATTTATATTTTCATTTCATTATTTTTTTGGAGTTTACTCCTTAAGAATCGATTTTCATATAAGGCCCCCGGTATGGAAATTTTATGGGGAGTAAAATGTATACAAGCGTTAACTAAAAAGCGTTACGTTTTTCTGAGCAACGTACCTTGCGCACCTTTCAATGTATGTGTATACCTGTATACAGCCGACGTGTACACTGTACAGGGTATACTGCGCGACAGCTGACGCATGTAAGTATTAGTGATGTGCCGGATATCCGTATCCGATCCGTATCCGCGGATATCCGAGGGAAAAGAAAGATCCGTATCCGTATCCGTTAGTTTTTTGGCGGATCTTTTACCTTATCAATTTTCAATTCATAGATAAAATTTTATATATATAGGTAATTAGGTAATAATGAAAAACAGTTAAATTCCATTCAGATTATTTTTTATTTTTTAATATCGTGGTCAATAACTTTTTCCCATAACAGATAGTCTCTTTCCAAAGGTCGATGTGCAATATTTAGTATTTACCGCCGCGTACTCTAAGAAAGTTAAGATCCGTATCCGTATTCGCGGATCTTGAGACCAAATATCCGTATTTAGATCCGTATCCGCGGATATACATTTTTAACGATCCGGCACATCACTAGTAAGTATGTATGTTTGCCTACTGCATAGTCAAAGACAATCGTACTTAAGGAGGAAACTCCAGTCGTGCGTCGGAGCTGACACACACACTTTTTTTTTTTAATAATAAATAGAAAATCCAATTGACACTTTTACCAGCTCTTGGGCTAGAACCCGGGAACTGGGGATTTGTAATAGAGGAACCACAGCAAAGCCATGGAAACAACAGCATTGCTACAAACCCAAGAAACAAAAAAAAAACTACATTTAAATCGGTTTATCCGTTTTAGAGCTACGATACCACAGACACAGAGAGACAAAGGATTTAAACTTATAACACCCCTCTTTTTGCATTGGGGGTTAAAATGTTCTTTACGTATCGCAATATATCTTTTGTCGATAATACACGCGATGACATATACATTATGCAATATAGGTACCTCTGTATACATTGTTCATATATCTACAAGTAAAGTCGCGAGTGTACGTATAGTCGTATAACTTATAAGGGTTTCTATTTCCTGCTTGTGAGCGTTACCACAGAACTCGTCCCAGTGTACAGGAGGAACACTTCGTTATCGCGATTTATTCAGCGATTTATATTGTTTACACCGCGAGTTTTCCTCTTGTACTCACATTCACATCCATTCTTCCTATATTGTAGGACGTAGGTGAACTCCGAAATATATCGAAAAAATTCGATATGGATATTAATAAAAAAAATTCGACTGATGACCAGTCCTATACTTCCCACCTAGTAAATATTTGCAAAAAATAAACACTCTTTTTTTTTTATTCTTTGACTAGGCCCAAATAACCTTAGCTGTTGGTGGTCTTTAAAACACAATTTAATTTTTATTCTTTGAAAAAAGCATGGCCCTCTTTTTTGTTTGGTGATCTACTGATGGCTAACTTAATATAGCAAAAATCATGGTTACCTTGATTTACGTTAAATTTTTATTTTTTTTAGTAAAATATTTTTTTTCTCGAAAACTATACATTTTAGAGAAAAAAAATATTTACATTTTTTTCATATTATAACATCTAGAATTCATTTATTTTTTTTTACCTATGTTAATACGTGACTTTGAGGACGTTTTTTTAAATATCTCAGGATCCACTGAACCGATTTGACTCAAAATCTAATCAGATCTAAGTTAAAGGCTGATAAACACAATAGAACAATCGGCATGCCCGTATGTTGTTCCGTTCTTAAGATATCGAAGGCGAAAAATTGACCACATACACACACACATACACACACACACACACACACACACACACACACACACACACACACACATACAGACATCAGTCAGAAAATGATCTTAAACGATTGCTAGGGTCTCAAAACGTGAAAATCTGTTAAAATCTCGAAATATTGTTTTCGGACTGAATCCATTACTTCCCTACCATAGTAGAGGTGGGAAGTAATAAATTATTTAAATAAAAAACTTTTTAACAAAAAAAAAAAACCTCCTTCAAAAAGCCACTAAAAAGAGGAAAATAATGAAATTTTGAGGTCTGCGCCAATTTAATAAAATATGAAGTCGATTAAAAAGTATAGTATAGTGATTAATATCTTCTTTTTAACCAACTTCATATTTTATTAAATTGGCGCAGACCTCAAAATTTCATTATTTTCCTCTTTTTAGTGGCTTTTTGAAGGAGGTTTTTTTTCTGTTAAAAAGTTTTTTATTTTTTACTTTTTAGTGTCAAAAAGTGACATTTACCTCAAAGGAATCACACGCCGTTACTCACTTTTATTAAACCGACTTTCTTACGCTGTATGATGTGTCAAAAAGTAACATTTACCTTAAGGAATCACACACCGTTACTAACTTTTATTAAAATCAGCCGAACTACTGAACCGATTTTGATGAAATTTCTATGGGACAAATCTGAAAGTATATCCTTTCAAATAAAAAAAATTTTTTCCAAATCGGTTAATAAATGACGGAGTTCTGAGGTAACAAACATAAAAAAAAATACAACCGAATTGAGAACCACCTCCTTTTTTTGAAGTCGGTTAAAAGACAAAAATACCCGACTGCGTAAAAAGCGAATTTAAAAGATGAAAACAAGATCAAATGATAACATGCAGTCGGAGGCATCAGATACTCTTCAACTTGTTACTACATGTATGCATTCGACTGCATGTTATCATTTGATTATGTTAGTTCGCCTTTTGCGCAGTCGGGTTTTTTGTTTTTTAAAATAATTTATTTTTATTTTCTTCCTTTTAGTTGAATCTATACCAACTCATCAAGTCTTTACATTTGATACCCCACACAAAAGGTTTTACCGAATTTTTGCGTATTGACAAAATGGCGTCTAGCGTCCGACATATTGAATTTTCCGTGACATCATATTCCTAGTAGCACTCGTGAGACTATGACAAATCTATAGACACCTCATTTTTCAAAATCCGTCAAGCTGTTTACGCTACAAAAGGCGCCGGCGAAAATGCAAGGATACATTATATAATATATATGTTGCAGTCAAAACTCTTAACCAGTCAAAAGTACTATTGACTAGCAAAATCAGTCAAAAGTACTTTTGACCGTATGCTTTAGTCAATAATACTTTTGACTAAAATAACAGTTAAAAGTACTTTTGCCCAATGGAACTGGTTAAAAGTACTTTTGACTAAGTGATTCCGTCAAAAGTGGTTTTGACTGGTTGTATCAGTCAAAACTCTTAAAAAGTTAAGGTAGTCGATAAAAATAACGACAAACGCACATATAAACTTTTATATCACTCATTATTAGTGGAGAATGTGCTAATATTAGAACAAAAATGAGTGACTACGAAAAGAAAGAACGCTTTTTGCAAAGAATTTTAGCGATAGAAGATATGAAAGATAGTCATTTCAATGTGATGACAAAAGAAAAATTTGAGAAGTTTGCAATGGATGTGGAAGACGCGAAATTTGATGAAAAGAAAACACCATTACAGTACAGTAGACTAAAGAATCTTTTTTATTCACATCTAACGAGTTAATAATGCTTTTGACTGATGCTTTATTGCAGTTAAAACTACTTTTGACGAAGAGCGTCAGTCAAAAGTACTTTTAACCGCAAATTTGCAGTCAAAAGTACTAATAACCAGTAATTTTCAGTCAAAACCACTTTTGACCAACCTGTTCAGTCAAAAGTACTTTTGACTGATTTTGCTAGTCAATAGTACTTTTGACTGGTTAAGAGTTTTGACTGCAACATATATACATTCATACATACACCCTAAAAACATTACCCTCCTTCGACAGTCGGGTAAAAACTCGGAAGGCAGTGCAGAACGCTGCCGGCAAAATAGTGTATTTGCTAATACATGCGCTGAGTTATTCAAATAAATTATCATTATGTGAACTTAAGTTTTTTTTTGGGCAAAATAAAAAATTTAACCCATAATACATACCTTAAAATTTAAATATTCGCCGTGCATTTTATTAATCCAATATCTGCACACTTCACTATATCCTAACATTACTGTTTTAATAAACTGATAACGGTTTATAGCAATGCTGTTGTTTACATGGCGTTGCTATGGTTCCTCTATTACAAGTCCCCAGTTCCCGGGTTCTAGCCCGAGAGCTGGTAAAAGTGTCAATTGGATTTTCAATTTATTATTAAAAAAAATAATGAATTGGTGCTAGGCCCAAATAACCTTAGCTGTTGGTGGTCTTTAAAACACAAAACACACAATAAATCGATAAAGACACTTATGAGTTATGATCTCTGTTGTCGAGCATTTATAATCTACAATATCTATATACTACTCTTGGAATCGAGTCAAACTTTTCAGGTTCCTTTCTGAAAGGTTGGCGTGCGTTTCTTTAACGTTTTTATTTTGTTAAATATTAAAATTCATGAAATTAACATTCCTTGAGGGTAAAATCCGCTTTATATCGTACTTTGAAGAGATAATTTTAATAAATAAGGAAATGTTTTTGCGCGGTAATTGAGTATAACGTTTTCAGAGCGTTTTTATCAGATTTTAATGAAAATTTCAATTGGCCTTTGTAAAAATAATCTTTTGAAGTGATCGTTATAAAAGATTTCATTTTATATCCCCACGTACAAGATATAAAACACAAACTATGGCGTAACTATGGTAGTTCGCGTCACATTTTTGTCCCATATTTTTCGTCTCGCATCATTTATACCGCCAGAAAAGATGTAGTTCTACTTAAAAAATAATTATGACGGACTTTCGATGCACCACCCCTTAATAAATAAAAAAATATAAATTATTAAGACAATAAGTATTCGCAAATCGCGTGCTTATGTATTTTGCAATTTTTAATCAATAATATCAATCGGTCAGTATACAAGATAACTTTTATTTTACAAATTACTTATGAGACATTTTTTTTTAACTTCCCATTTGAAGTTATTGTAATGGGTCCGAAAATCGAAATTAAATTGTATAACAAATTTTTATGTTTCAAGGTCATTACACTATTTTTAGAAAGATGTATGTGTGTGTGTCTATGTACGTACGTATATGTGTCCATTTCTTTCTAAGACGAAATCTCGAGAATGAAAAATGATATCAACTATGTTAGGGTGCCAATCGACCCGTATTAACGTAAATATGATCTGAAAGAATTTTTTTCAAAATCGGTTCAGCCGTTCTTTTTTTTAACCAAATAGACTCCAAAAAAGTAGATTTTACACAATAAAAAATTATATCGACTTCGTAAGGGTGTCGATCGAGGCGTGTAACGTCATTTTGATCCGATATAAATTTTATAAAAATCGGTTCAGCCGTTTTTTTTTTTTTTTAATTATTGTTAAAAATAAATAATAATTATGTTTGAATGATTAAAATGATTACTTTTCTGTGTAATATCTAACTTAATTATTATTATTAAATATTTATCAAACTGGGAAGTTCGTCGTGTGGACCTCAAGGGTCGCACTTTAGTCCTAATAAACGACCCACCTCACGACTTGTTTTATTTTTTTTGTCATTTATCCTGTCAGTTTAAATTAAAATTGATCATTCTTATATAAAAAGTTTTGTTTTTATATTTTTAATGGCTTTATTTTTTTCCAAAACAGTAATCTCTTTTTTAAGCTGACTTTCCTTTTTATATATTTGTTTAAAAACAAAGCGACAGTTAAATAAATTGTCGAAACCACTTAGCTTTCCTATTTTTTCATTTGAAAAGCACTGCCAGTGACAGTAAGCTTCTACAGCGCGCTGCATGTCGCCAGTATTGATTGTTAAAAAATGAAAATTGAGTGGACAGTGCAGAAGGTTGATACACATTGTGCTGCGCAACTTCCATTCAATCAAGTGGAAATATATGGCCAATCGTTGCCTGGACACATAAGATACACGTTTGTCTGATCCTTTGTTAAATTGGGGTATAGCGCTTTCTCTGTACTCCTGGATGTTCTCAGAAAATCCATCCGCCTCTTTATAAGTTTCATGTGCTGCAGAGTGTAGAATATAAAGCTGACAAAAATAATTCCGTCAATGATGGAACGGTTTGTAAATCTATACTAATATTATACAGAGGAAAAGTTTGCCGTGGGTATTCTCAGGAACTATTGGCTAAAAGCCTACTTTTTCCCGTATAACACATAGACTATATATACTCGTATTATTATACGCTAAGATACAGAGAGGATGAGCAATGAGTAAAAATAAAGCAAGTCAGGGATCTCATACGCGATCCCTGAACTTAATTGGTGTGCTGCACTGGCTGAACTGTACGATAAAAACTTTTTAACAAAAAAAAATCTCCTTCAAAAAGCCACTAAAAAGAGGAAAATAATGAAATTTTGAGGTCTGCGCCAATTTAATAAAATATGAAGTCGGTTAAAAAGTTTTTCATTTTTTAGTTTTTAGTGTCAAAAAGTGATTTACCTTAAAGGAATCACACGCCGTTACTCACTTTTATTAAAATCAGCCGAACTACTGAACCGATTTTGATGAATTTTCTATGGGACCATTCTGAAAGTATATCCTTTCAAATAAAAAAAAAATTCCAAATCGGTTTATAAATGACGGAGTTCTGAGGTAACAAACATAAAAAAAATACAACCGAATTGAAAACCACCTCCTTTTTTGAAGTCGGTTAATAAAATAAAGTTCCCCGCCACGTCTGTCTGTCTGTGCCCAATTTTCTCCGTAACTAGTTACTACTGAACGAATTTTGTTCCGGTTTTCACGATTAGATAGATTGATTCACGAGGAAGGTTAAGATGTACAATTGAAACTGGCCGGCCCGGCTTCGCCCGGGTGAAAATCGGGGGTGATCTCATGAAGACCGATTTCAAAATGTTTTTCATTGTTCGATAGGTGATACCTTGCTTTAGGACATAGGCTGTGGCCGGCCGGGATTCGTCCGGGTGGAAATTAGGGGGAATCTCAGAAATTATTGAACCGATTTCAGATTTTTTCCACTGTTCGATAGGTGATACTTTGCTTTACGACATAGGCTATAATAACTGGAGCGAATTGTTAGAGCACCAGGGAGCGAACGAGCGAAGGGAGTGTGTGTGTTTTAAAGACCACCAACAGCTAAAGTTATTTGGGCCTAGCACCAATTCATATTTTCATTTCATTATTTTTTTTTTAATACTAAATTGAAAATCCAGCTCTTGGGCTAGAACCCGGGAACTGGGGACTTGTAATAGAGGAACCATAGCAACGCCATGTAAACAACAGCATTGCTACACTCTCGGCCATTCTCAAGCCCTGCGAAGGGAGTGAGTAATGTATTAATAATAAATTATAAATTTATAACACCCGGGTGAAGCCGGACCGGGCCGCTAGTAAAGTGATATATTATGAGAAATTTGTTGCTCTTGATCTTTTCGTTGTCAAACCAAAATCTATATCCGGGGCCAAAAAGCAAGTATGAGAGCAAATTTACTCAAGTTAAAGGGATAAAAATAATGCCAGTCAAAAACTGTTTACATGCATAATTTTTAATAATAATATGATTCGTCTACTCACTACTGTATAAAACCAACTGCGGCATGTTGTTGACTGGGGAATATAATATAGGAAATTGAAACTTGTGTATCTACTCGTATAATATTATATGAGATTGGTACAGCCACAGTTAAGTTGCAAACAAAATCCGACTTCTGTTTGGTTTTCAACTTACGTCTTTGAAATAATGTTTACACAGCGATATTGCCAATGTCTGGTTGTGCGCAGACCTGAGAAATTGTTTTTGAAAGTTTCTTTTCCAATCATATCCACACACGCTCTGATCTCGCGAGTATCAACAATGTTTGATATAATCAAATATTCAAATGGATTATGGCATTAATTGACACAAGTCTTGGCTTGAGAATGGCCGAGCGTGTAGCAGTGCTGTTGTTTACATGGCGTTGCTATGGTTCCTCTATTACAAGTCCCCAGTTCCCGGGTTCTAGCCCGAGAGATGGTAAAAATGTCAATTGGATTTTCAATTTATTATTAAAAAAAATAATGTATTGAAAATATGAATTGGTGCTAGGCCTAAATAACCTTAGCTGTTGGTGGTCTTTTAAACACAATTTAACAATTTTTGACACAAGACTTGTCACAAACAGTGAATTATATTGAGTCAATGTTGTAATCTTTAAAAAATGTCGTCTTGATTTCGTCACCACTAACTACCTAAGCGTTTGTTATTAATTATTTGTCAAATTATTGGTTATAAAAACATTTAAATATAAAAATCCTCACGCATTCTAGAAATTTTTATGAGCTGGCACATCTTAGTATTATTTTACAGAATTGTGCAAGAGAGAAACGATTTTTAGAGAGGGAAACCTGCTGGATAAACACACCATGTAATATTTCCACCATGGTAGGTGACAGTGTCAGGTTGGAAAAGAGAGATAAAAAACGGAAAGTTTCTCTTTTCCTTGTCTTCTGACGCATTTGTGAATTTAAAAATTTATAGTAGGTACAGATAGTATTGTTAATTTACATCTGTAACTGCATGCTTATGTATTTGTGACAGAAAAAGATAGAAGTAAACTTCTATTCTCCATCTCTATCTTTTGCACCGACACTTTTTTGGGTGGCTTCTCTTCTCTGTCAATAATATCTCTGATTGTATTTATTTCTACTTCAGGCTTTTTTCTACCACCTGATAGCGCCACTGGGAAGTGAGATATACGTCACTTTGATGTCATTCAAATGCTAGTACTGTTTATATTTTTCGCCACCTGATGGCGTCACTAGCAAGTAAAGTATTTGTCATTCAATCATTTAACGGCTAAATCGCAGTTTTGTATTTATTTATTTATTCCCTAATAATGGATAAATGAAGAATCACTAAACACAAACTGTTAATCTCGCATTCCTTACTTGGCACTAGCGCCATCTAACGAATAAAAAATGTAAACGTTTAACGTATACCTTACTTGCTACTAGTGCTATCTGACGAATAAAAATATGGTAGTCCTCATTAGAGGAGGCGATACACTACTTTGTATTATCATAGCTCGTTACAGGAACTCCAAAATTAAATTATACGTTAGAAAATATTATAGCATTTTAAAAGACATATCCAACGATGCTTCACTTAATGTATAACATTTTTTTCATGACTTTTCATTACGGACGTACTTTAAATTTTTTTTACTCTTAACATTTTTAGTATAATGCGAATATTACAAGAGCCATCTCCCTATATGTATTTCCCTCAAAATCGGTTGTAAAGTTTAGGAGTTATAGAATGACGAAATTATAAAGTTTGCTACTATAGCATGACTATGGAACCCTAAGAACTATGATTTTACAAGGAACACCGATAAAAATATTTTGTAGTTAATCAACAATAAACGTATTATCCGTTTATTGCCGAGGGGTATCTTTAGCTTGTTCTTTTTTGTTCAAATACAGAGCATTTATTGACAGCGAAAACACAAGCTTCCGCATTTACAATAAATAGAGCATTGTTTCGCTCTTCGCCCTTCCACGGGAGCATCGATATAACTGCCAATCACCGTATACGGCTGATTTCATGCTGACACCATTCAATCGGTAAACGTCACCGAATGGCGCATTTCATGTACATATTAAGATAATATACAGAGTGTTGAAAAAAAGGGTAAAATATTTTAGGGACATACACCTAGTATGACCCAAAATAAGTCGAATAATTTTAATAAACATAGGTCCGCAAACGAAAAATATTTCCACTTATGTATGCAATAGTGTAGGGGAGACCGGGGTTAGTTGACTATATGGGTAGGTTGACTAATTGCCGATAGTTCCTCTATTAAGTATTTGAGGGCACTGCTATCGCGATGTTCAAGAACACAGGAATGAAGTTCATCATTGTATGTGCCGCCGTTATAGATATTCGCACAGTGTTTCAAGAAAAAATCAGAAATCTGAAAACATCCGCGATAAGTAATTATTTTTGTTCAAACTATTTGTGTATTATTGTCGAATAAATAATCTTTCACATATTTTCAATAATATTTTGTGAAAATATGGTAAGTTTTAATATGATTTAAGGTGTATTGTTCTTACCGAAGTCTATTAATTTCTGACGTACGGCGCTCAAAATGTCAAAATGGCGGATGGGGCTTGTTGACTAAGCGGAGTCGGGGTTAATTGACTAAGGTTAATTGACTAGCTTCAATGCACATGTTGCAATAGATGGGCCCACAACAAATGCACCAAAAACTCCAATTTAACATTGTATGTGTGCATTAACTGTGGCTCAGATGATGATTTGTAAACTTTTTATAATTGTTTTTTATTTTGTAAACTTTTTGTAATTGCTTTCTATGTGAAATTAAACGTTTTTTTCAATCATGTTATTGTTTTTACCCCTCAAATACATGGGCGCACATACAGGGGGGGGGGGTCAGCTGTCCCCCCCGTCCATATCTGCCGGCGCCCATAATCAAATATAATATAAAAAAAACTGTATAGTCAACTAACCCCACCATGCAAGTCAACAAACCCCGCTACCGGGGCCAGTTGACTTACTCTGCTTGCCTGTCTAAATATGGTAAAAAGTTTTATCTCGGTTTGATTAAAGCGATTTAAAAATTAAAATAGAATACCTGAACAAATTTACAACCTTCTGGTACATTTTAATTTGAGAAAATATGAACGGTTAATTTATAAAAAAATCTTATGTAAAAATTTAGTCAACTAGCCTCGGTCTCCCCTAAGTTACTTATCGTTCATTTAATAAAAGAAACATGCTTTTTAAATTTAATTTGGTTTATTTTAATTTTATTTTATCTATGCAGAAGATATTCAAAATGTCCACCTTCCATCTCATCGTAGGTTGTGCATCTTCGTAAGAAGGAATTGCGTACCTTCTCAAAAATATCGGGCTGGGTCATAATTGTGTGGCACGCTTGTTCTATGCGTTGCTGTAATTGTTCAGAGCAATTGAAGGTGACAAATAGCTTACAATTTT
Organism: Mongoloraphidia duomilia; assembly: GCA_039654895.1. Taxonomy (NCBI): domain Eukaryota; kingdom Metazoa; phylum Arthropoda; class Insecta; order Raphidioptera; family Raphidiidae; genus Mongoloraphidia; species Mongoloraphidia duomilia. Next base: position 66,148,034 of record CM077516.1, read on the forward strand.
GTTAACTCTAAGCTGCGAGATCAGAGGAATTGAAAAATAATAAGTTATTACACACATATAAGTGGAAATATTTCACTAACGGTTCGTTTGGGGACTTACGTTTATTAAAATTTTTCGACTTATTTTTGGTCATACTATATGCCCCTAAAATATTTTACTCTTTTTTTCAACACCCTGTATGTATGTTGCGTATTTCAACCTCACTTCATTTGATTTATTGAGTACATTTTATGATGTATACTGAATTTTCAGCAAATTTATAATAGTACAGCTACTAAATCCATTAATAGATAAAAATAGTATAGTTGTTACGAATTTAAATAATCGTTTTAAAATCGATACAAACGCGTATTGATATCTTTTGGTATTACTACTAAATTTTTTCTATTTCAAAATTTATTCTATTTCAAAATTAACGCTTTGTTTCATTATTATAATTACAATCCGAGTAATGAGAGTTCCTCACTTCTACAGTGTGTCCACAGACTCATCCTCAACATGGGGATCTCCGTTGTTATGGGAGATAGAGATTTGGTTAAATGAGACAAAATGTGCAGAATCTCCAGTACTACTATCCTGCGTAGTCAAACTTTCCATATTTTGCTTGGTTCGCGACCGACAGTTGAAAAACGAGATTTACCCATTTTCGTTTTTTGTTTATAACTCGCTTATTAAGTAAGTTAGAAAAAAAATATTTTCAGTTTCTTAAGGCCGTTTTTTATGAAGATTTCAAATCTCTTTTCATATTTTTATTTACTTTTATAGTTTTAGAGATACTTGTATTAATTTTGTTTTTTTAAATACACGTCAAAGATGGCCATGACACCATTCGAAAGAGATTTTTTTTCTCTTTAATTTGATATGAGGGTTGATGGATTTATTTTCAAAAATAACAGAGTTATACGTAAAACACTGATTTTTAGTAGTAGGCTATGCTAAATTAATTGATAAAACAACAGAAGGCTTAGCAAACAGTTGAAATTCGCGTTGGTTTAGTAAACACCTGTTTGGTTTTGGCTGTCAAAGTGTAGTTTGTTGCTAATTTGCCAGTTTACTAAGTGATTTATTAAATTTACTTTTGTTATCATGGAACCATTTTATAACAATGTTACATGTTACATTCTATGTCACAAAAATTCGACCAGAGCTGCAGAAATGTACTTCGATCAGTATCCAGAATGAAGACAACCTCATTCGTCTATTTACAGAAACTTACGAGTAAATTTAATAAACTATGGATCATTTAAAAGCCGTTTACTAAATCAACGCGAATAAGCCAAGAAGACAAAACTACTGTTTTACGATCAATTGTTGAAAATCGCTTATTTTTCATTGTTACAAAATGGTTCCATGATAACAAAAGTAAATTTAATAAATCACTTAGTAAACTGACAAATTAGCAACAAACTACACTTTGACAGCTAAAACAAAACAGCTGTTTATACTAAGCCAACGCGAATTTCAACTGTTTGCTAAGCCTTCTGTTGTTTTATCAATTAATTTAGCATAGCCTACTATTAAAAATCAGTGTTTTACGTATAACTCTGTTATTTTTGAAAATAAATCCATCAACCCTCCTATCAAATTAAAGAGAAAAAAATACTCTTTCGGATGGTGTCATGGCCATCTTTGACGTGTATTTAAAAAACAAAGTTAATACAAGTATCTCTAAAACTATAAAAGTAAATAAAAATAGGAAAAGAGATTTGAAATCTTCATAAAAAACGGCCTTAAGAAAGTAAAAATATTTTTTTTCTAACTTACTTAATAAGCGAGTTATAAACAAAAAACGAAAATGGGTAAATCTCGTTTTTCAACTGTCGGTCGCGAACCAAGCAAAATATGGAAAGTTTGACTACGCAGGGTAGTAGTACTGGAGATTCTGCACATTTTGTCTCATTTAACCAAATCTCTATCTCCCATAACAACGGAGATCCCCATGTTGAGGATGAGTCTGTGGACACACTGTATATTTGTAGTTTGCGCTATGTGTAACTGGCAACTCTAAACAAAAGTATTGCTTGTGCCCCTTACCATCAACGTTAGGAATTTCACTATCCAATGTATAATTGTAATTTTTAATAATTATATTTCATAATTTAAGACAACGAATATATGTATAATATACTGTATGTATAATTCATACACAAAAGTGAAAAGGTTTTGACAAATAGTGTCTAAGCATCACTATATCTTATGTAAAATGTAAAATGACGTAAGGGTGATAAAATTTGATCGAATCTAACGTTTACAAGGAACAACTGTCAGAGAAAGACGCCCTCGAAAAAGTAGTAGAAACTAGTAAATAGTATACTGCACGGTGTCCAAAATAAGCGTGAAATGCATGAGGATTTCCTAAACGTAAGAGATATACACCGTGTCCCAGATACATGTATAGTGTATACATATAGGGAATTTAGCTTTGGGACAAAATGAATGGATCAGAATAAACCACGACTACATTAATTATTGGTTTATTTTATTTTATCATGGTAATTTTTAATAACTTGAAGTTATTTCTCTCTCACTTATTAGATGTTTTTGTTATACTGTGAATTTATTATTCGCCATTTTCGTGATTACACAGTTTAAAATTGCTCTTTTAGTTCAGGCATTTTAGGTAAAATAACTACGAAACCTTAAAAAAATGTATGTAAAGCTAAATTTTTTTAGTGACCATTTTAAAATTCACGGAAATTCTTATATTGGCGTACTGCATTTCCAAGTCTTAGCTTTGGAATTTTTGACAAAATTTTACCAAAAACCAAAAATAAAAAATAATTTATATCTAAATTAGTTCAAATTGTGTTGTATGTAGTGTAACTTACTAAAAGTGTTATATCCCCTTTTTCATCCTCTTTTTCTTTTCGAACTATTATTGCCAAGAAATATGTCTTTCAAAGCTGTGACCAAACTTTCTTCTTATAGAAAAAACAATGTTAAATATTTACACGTAAATCGTATGTATACCTACATCAAATGGGACACCCTGTAGAGATTTGGTTAAATGAGAGAAAATGTACAGAGATTTGATATCTTCATAAAAAAGTGCCTTAATAAAGTGAAAATATTATTTTTTTTAACTTAATAAACGAGTTATAAATAAAAAATGAAAATGGGGAAAATCTTGTATTTCAACTGTCTGTCGCAAGCCAAGCAAAATATGGAAAGTTTGACTGCGCAGGGTAGTAGTACTGGAGATTCTGCACATTTTCTCTCATTTAACCGAATCTATCTCTTACCATTAAATAAAATCCTCATGCATTTCACACTTATCTTGGACATCCAGTATATTTATACCTAAAAATTGTATTTGAAAAAAAAAGTTTCCATTGTAACAAATTATTATAACTGTAAGAAATAATAGAAATGAATATTGAATAACGAAAAATAAGTGAATAACAATTTTTTTTCTCGATAATTTTTATGAAATTTTTCCGTGTCACGATAAATTCAATTCATTTCCTAGTTTTCTGTATTTTCATTGTGCAACCATGTTTATACGATATGTCCAACAGGAAAAGTAAATTGATGTAAAAATTGGACGAGGCTTCATCGAATGTGAGGAACACTGTTAATAAAAGACGTCTCGTTCCCGCGGGAACAGTTCTTTATATAGACGGAACGGGCATTTTTCCAATGTCATTTATTATTTGCAATAATAAGAATATGTTCGTATGATTGATGAAGTGTTATACATATATATTTTTTTCCTCGCTGTCCTTTTGAATAAGGCTTTCCTATACAATTTCCTCCGCGCTTAATCACACCGACGTACTTTAATTTAAAAGCCTGTTTTGTGAGGAATGTATGACGATCCTGAGTTGCTAATCTAAACTGTTACATAATGTGTTGCCTGAGGTTTTGCATTTACACTTATCTTCCTGGCAGCCTCGCCACGGATGAAGCGTGCCCTTTTATTTTTTTATTCAGACAACGTTTTCCAAGCCAAACGTATACAATTTATTTTGCTATATAGATAACATCTACAGGATCGGGTTTATTAATTTATACCCTACAAACAGGCCAAGGCAAGGGAGTAATTTCCCGGGAATTTGGAAGTTTTCATTGGACGAAAATACTAATTATGATATATTGTAATGAAGATAACTTTAAAAATTCTGAAAGAATTATTTTGATATCTTTAATTTCAACGGAGATAATCAATTTCTTGTACGTGGGGTCGCAAACGAAACTGATTTATGAATATGACGCCACGCAGTACAAGTTTGCTGTTTTTTAGCTTTGCGAGTAATTAGAACCTATAAGTTACTAATTAGTAACTATTTTGTTGCAATACAGACTTTTCTACTTATATTAAATTAAAATTAACTGTCATATCATCAAAAAGATCTTTACAATAGCCTATGTCCTAAAACAAAATCCGTTCAGCAGTTACGGAGAAATCGGTCTTCTGAAATTACCCTCGATTTTCACCCGGGTGAAGCCGGACTGGCTAGTTTCAGTTATACATCTAAATTTTCCTCGTGAATCAATCTATCCAATCGTGAAAACTGGAACAATATCCGCTCAGTAGTTACGGAGAAATTCAAGCACAGACAGACAGACGCGGCGGGGACTTTGTTTTATAATAGATATGTATTGATGATGAATGATGATAATATTGTACTGGAAGGGATAGGTACGTGACAGTTTACAGCTTTAAGAGCAAAATGAAAGACAAAATCGTTCGATTTTCATAAATTTTTGCTAGATAGTTTACACCAGTATTTAGGTACGTAACTTTGCGACGCTACCGGTCCATAAAACTATGATAACAGGAATTCTTAAGAAACTCCGGGAAAATCCGAAAGTCAGAATTCTTGTGTTATATGAAAAAAGCGTCTGTTTTTATGCCTATTCCGTAATCCAAATTGACCAGATATAATTGTGATTATTGACTCAATCTGTTAAGGAACCCACATTCTTGAAAGACTTCCGCTGTCCTAGTACGTGCCTTGTAATCAACTTTTCGCGTATTTGTGGGATGCCCTACTAACTATAGTTATATGTTTTTCTTGTGTTTGAGACTGCTGCTATAGTCTGATCACGTGGATGAATACATTATAAACTCTTAGATGATAGCAACGAAAGAAAAAAAGGAAAAAAAGTTCGCAAGAAAACTCTTGTAAGTTTTCTTCAACTGGACGTTGTAGTTGCAGATAGCATCCGTATGTACTATGTGTAAGTCGTGACGTTAGGGTTGGAGAAGTTCTAGTTTTGGCCTGCGGATAATTTGCCTGTGAAATTATGCTATAAGCTAACGGCTAAATGTACCACTAAAATAATACATTTTATATCATCGACATCTTTAGAGCCCTCTTAGTCCCTTAGAAAGCATCCTGTCATCATCATCCTCGCCTCTTTCCGTTACGCGGGGTCGGCTTTTCTAATCCTGAGGCGCCATTAACTTCGCTGATAAACATCGTTATTTGACAAACCTAACGCCTTCATGTCTCTCTGGACATTCGTTATCCAAGTAGTTTGCGGCCTGCCTCTCTTTCTCTTTTGTGTAGTCATGGAGAGGCACTCCTTCACTACGTGATTATCGGGCCTTCGCATAACATGCTCAAACCACCTTAGCCTGGCTTCTTTAAGTTTCTCAGTAATATAGGTGCTACCTTGAAACTGCCCCATATTATATGTTTGTTATACGGATTTTATCCTTGAGGGTAACTCCACCCACCCAACGGAGCATACGCATTTCAGTTGTGTGTAGCCTTTGGTCGTGTGTTTGCTTCATAGCCCACGTTTTACTACCGTAGAGTAGAACTGGTCTTACGACGGTTTTATAGATCTTACCTTTGGGTCTTTAGACTCTAGAAATAATGTATTTTATTGAGTTTATTCTAAATTAGATAAACTACATGTCGCCTGGGCGCCCCTAAAAATATGCCACCACAGAACCGGTCCTGTCATATTATATAAAAATTATAATTACGGTTAAATTTGAAGCCATTAAATTAATGACAATTCTGTGTGAAATCCAGAATTACTCCATTCTCCTGCCTTATCCTGTATCTGTACGATTGTATTTTTCCTCTTAAAATTTTTTAATCTCACCGTCACTTTGTTCTTGTTAAAAGTACTTCCTAACGGAGTTGTGTTAATTTTTTTAAACAGTTTCTTCTTTTTAAGAAAGTCCAGATATATTTTCGATAAGAAGGAAAGTTTTGCCTTTGTTCAGTGTCAGTGCAACCAACACAACAAATCTAACAATGTTTTTGCAACTAAAGTAAGAAATGTACCATTTACCTCTATCGTACTCATACCGGTTTTTTTTATATTCGACTTGGAAAAACAAAGGAAGACATCTTAATTTAACTTTGTACATTTCGTATTGTAAAAAGTAGCTTGCAAACTGCCTCTTGTGCCGACAACAAACTGTCGTAAAGTGTACCTGGATATCTGTCTGGCTGTCTGTGAATCTACATAGATGAAAAAAACGGGACGAGTTTGGTTACTGAACTATTCTGTGTCTAAGTTCATGGAATATCAGAATTTGAATTTCAAGATTCACAGTAAAAACCTAATCTCTAAAATGAACTGTTATTACTATATGTTTAAAAATTTAAAAGAAGTGTTAACAACACAACAACTATTGAACTTCTATTATGCGCAAGTGTATTCAAGATTAAAATACACAATTTGCTTTTGGGGTATATCTTTCCAGGCAAATGATGTGTTTGTTTGCCAAAAGAAGATTATCAGATGTATTGGTGGAGTGTCGCATCGAACATCGTGCAGAGATTTGTTTAAAAAATTAAAAATTTTAACTTTGGCATCAATTTATATTTATGAATTGTCAATCCATATTTTTAAGAATTGTAATGAGCTCGTTAGAAACTCAGACATTCATGACATAAATACGCGAGCAAAACATGCACTTAGAATTCCTTACACACGGTTAAAAATTGCACAAAAATCACCCAACACTCTGGGAATAAAAATATTTAATAAATTACCCCAATCTATTACAACACATAATAAATTACACAATTTCAAAAAACATTTAAAAATATTTTTAATTGAACATTCCTTCTATAAAATAGACGATTTTTTTAACATGACTGTCTGAGTTTTTAATGAGCTCATTCAATAATTAAGGACGATTTGTATCCATATCTATGGCAAAGCAAATAAAATCATTATTATTATTATTATTATTATGAAAATCATTAATAATTTTAACGTCTCTTTCTTTGATCTACGTCATAATAGACACACAGTGGCGTCGTATACGGAATTTTTCAGTGTGGGCGCCGCTATTTTTCGAGCGACGAAGATGAAATGCGTTTGCTCTGCACTCGTATTATCTGTAGTACACGTAAAATAAATGTTTTTCTTCAGAATTCTGTCCCCATTGACATTTCAGGAACCTGGCGCCGGGGCCTAAGACAGGCCACTTTGTGAGCATGCATGCTCACAAAGTGGTTTGTCTTACCTCTCATGAGAGTTGGATAACCCCTGATACCCTGATAGGTAAATGGTCATAGGCTTTTATAAGGAACCATCTTATTGTTAAACGTGCTAAATTATAACAAATATAAAATAAATTAAAATAACACACACAGGATCATTTATTAAAGCGGAAGTTACCCCGTACACTCTTCATCTCAAATCCTTTCCCCTCGCCTATAAGACGGTTCCCGCTCTCCCGACGATATTTTTAAAACTAAAGGGTTCGGGTAAACGGTTTAATATTAAGGGCTGAAATTTGTGGAAATTATAGTGATATTGATTACAATTGAAGCAAAAAAAATGAGCACAATCCATGCGGGGGCAAATTTGCCCATCTTATCCGACAATGGCTTCTCTGTTAAAACCATCTCTTCTAACTTGTTAATTTTGTTGTCAAAACATACACGTTATGTATTCTATTCAACGAATTTATAGTTCAGAGATTCACTTTACCTACTCATTATCGTTCTGGAAAAAAAACTGGAGTGCGGTTTTATGCACGATGCGAGTGAACCTTTATTGCCATAACCCTAAACGCTTTAACCCGAAATCGCCGAAAGTATATAATTTTGTTTAAGGTAATCTTAACCCTGATTAGTATGGAGACGAACGTAAGAGTCCAGATTCTATTGTTGGTGGTCAATGGGTATTTAATGTGCTGCTCGACTGAATATTCGTACGATATTATAGATATTGATACAAAACTATTTTCTGAGTTGGCGGAATAAATATTTATTTACAATAATTAAAAATACAATAACAATAAATGAAAAACGAAAAGTCAGTTCTAACAATCAACACAAGTCAACAATAACTAACGGTACATAACAATTATATACAATTGACTATACTAATATTTATTTTATCAGGTGTATTTATATCGCGGAACTATTTATATCACTGATCCACTTAATTGCACGACTCACCATTGACTGATTGCCTGTCCGCTTCGACACTCACTCGTTTATATACGCTGCGTGGCTGAAGTTCAGTGCTTCTCGCGTTCTCTAGAAACTTCGCGTAGCTACTCGTTGTTCAGCAAACAGACACCGCTTCTCAGAATTCTTGCCTGACGTTTATATACAGGGTGATCCGTAACAATATGTATAGGCGTATAATATAGTTATATGAACATAACGTCGCTGCCTTTCGATGAGTACTGGTCTGGTCGATCGTCCGATTAGACGTGGACGTGACGTGACGCTCGACATGCGTAACTGAACGAAAAAAAACGAGCCTAACAAAGTTTCACTTAAAAAAGAGTGAACAAATCTTAAAATAAAGAAATGCTAATGCTGGGTTTATCGTACAATTTTAACAGGCTGTTTTTTAATTACGCTGTTAAATTTTGATTGCTACGTGCTCATTTGTTTGCTGCGTTTTCATTTTGGCAAATTGTTGATCGTTACCATAGCAACCCTCATTTAACAGCGTGATTAAAAAATAAAATTGAATGATAAACCTAGCATAAATGTTCTTTATTTTCAGCTTCGCTTTGCTTTGTTGTTTTCTCTTTTTTGTGTGTATACTTATAATAGGTACCTACTACAAGAAAGAGATGTGCGAGGTTTCGTGAGTCGCTGATGATTTTGTTATCAAAAATGTGTCAGTTTAAAATGTAATTGGAACGCGAATAGTTCAGTACCAGCTAATGCTGGAGAACAGTTCTATGACTGCGGGACTAAATGGCAGGGTTTCTTTTCTTTCAGCAGTTTTAAATAGCCGGCCGTATTACTTTCCCGTTAACGCCATTATCTCCCACTTGGGGAATAGAAACAGGACTACACGGTTGCAGTGCGCATTGTACATAATATTATATACTTTTTCTTTTTTGTGTAGCTAATAGCTCTAGGTACTTTTTCTGTTCTTGTCTTTTATATTTCTGTGATTTAATTTCATCCGTTTTTCTCTTTTGTTTCGCATTTTTTTACTGTAAAACACGCGTATGTATCAGATTACATACGAAATATAATTTTGTCCTACCCCCTATAAAATAGCTGCTTTACATGAATGCATGTAAAGTGGCCCATTACAGGCCGGTAACTTTCCAGGTTCATTTTCAGATCTTAAATAATTTGCTAAGTTTTCGCCACCATCTTAGACACAGATGACTGAAAAAACTATTTTTTCGCATTATCTCTCCCGGGTTCTAGCCCGAGAGCTGGTGAAAGTGTCAATTGGATTTTCAATTTATTATTAAAAAAAAAAATAATGAATTGAAAATATGAATTGGTGCTAGGCTCAAATAACCTTAGCTGTTGGTGGTCTTTAAAACACAATTTTTAGCATTATCTTCTTTTCGATTAGCGGTGTTTCAACCCTAGGGATGAAAATTTTAGTTGTCGGTTTTCTCTGTTTTTTAACGTTGTTAAGAAGATAGAGCGATTGAGTCGCGTCAACTTAAATTTGCATATAATAAGTATTCGAAAACCTTAAAATGACAGACATAACACCACATACATTTCAGATGGATCTGACAAATCTAATTTTTTGCGCGCCCAAATTGCAGGTACTTCCTCAAATCGAATTAATAGAGTTGTGAAAAATAATGTGCATTTACTCGGAACGAAACACAGTGAAGACAACGCATGTGAATTGCTGCCCGAGGAACTTCACACTAGTTGCAAACACTGTGTTTCGTCCCTTTTAATGCAATATATTACTATTACATAAAACATTACTGCTATAAAAAGACATTATAATGTAATTAACTCAATTTTCAACTTTGACCTTTTATCCCTTTGTAAATTATAATAGTCACTGAAACATTAATTTATATGTTAGCATATTTAGACGAGTACTTACCTTTAATTTTCGAAAAAGAAAATATGATATAATTTTGAAATATATAATTATACGAACTTTGGTGAATGAATTCTTTAATATGAATTTGAGTAAAGTATAAATGTTTTCATCTCTGAAATATTCAAAGAGTAGGTAGATAATATTATATAATTGAGATATAAATAAGACATTCGTAAATACCAACAGCTTTAAACGACGAGTTTTTTTCTTTTTCAGAGGCAGAAAGCTAATTTAATCTGTGTAAGATACAGTAATTTCCATTAATTTTATTATTTTAAGCTTTGAGAAAAAAAACAGTTTTGGATTAAATATACAAAGCTTAAAATATTATAAACATTAAAACATAAGATATCACATAAAATTAAGATTTGGTTGCGGTTCTTACATTTTATTGTCGAGCGACCATAGGAGTGAAGAAAATCTTGTCATGGCGAAAAAAATTGAAATCGAAATTTCGACGAGGTATTATACATGGTCTTATCATACCTAAAAAGCGAATTTTGGATGTAAGTCCGCATAAATGCATATGCGGCCTATAGCTTAAATAGTTGACACACGACTTAAGGTTTTCATAGTTTCCTCAGTTTTTTTTTATTTTTCTCCTACTTCCCAAAATAAGGGCGGCAGCTTGATAAACGAAAATCGAAAATTTTAATTTTCTAATAAATAAACAATATTTCTTAAATCGATTTTTCTTAATGACCTCACAATATCTTCCATTCATTTGTTTCGGAAGAATCCAGAAAATAATAAAACACAAACTATACTTACCGGTTTTAAACAACAGACTTATGATGACGCATATAGCCTAGTAGCTGCGCGTCTTATAAAAAAAATCCAGAAAATATTGTTTACTGATAAACTAAAATCTGCGGTCAATGCGCAATGCAGCTCGCTGCGAGAAATCGTTTTCTGCAAAAAATAACAATTTTTACGAATTTTAAATTCTTTAAGTATGTATTTTTCAAAAGAAGACATCCTAATGTTATATAAAGAAACTGGATATTATTGGTACTGTTTCTAATTAATATTAATAACATTTTTTACCTTAGAACAATGAGTTAATAAAAAAACTGTGATAATTCAAACCACCAACAGTAAAAGCGGCAAATCACCATCTAAGTATAGCTACTTATTAAACATAGAGTAGGTATCGCGGTTCAATTTTTCACTTTATTTAATCAGTAAATTAAAAAAAATAATTACACTTACAAATATTCAAACATTTAAATTTAGCTTATTTAAACATCGTCTCTGTATTTTTTTAACAGAGCCGAAGGGAAGCGAATATTGTTTCGGTGATACATTTTAAGTAGGGTTGAACGATATAGCAAATCAAATATTGACAAAATATATCCGTAATAAAATGTATGTTAATAAAAACTCATCCGATCACTTAAAATACAACAAAAGTAAAGAATTGACTTCTGCTGTTTGGTTACGCATTCAGGATAAATGAGTTTTAAAATTTTAATTCAACACATGTACGCTTTTAATATTTTTTCGTGTCTGTAATGCGGATCTTAAAATGGCCGTTTATTGACTGATGACGTCATGATAGATTAGATAATATAGTTAAAGGAGAATAATTCCATTATATGGAGAATGGAGATGCTTCTTAGGTGACCTTCTAGAGACGTCCTTTTGTTATTGTGTAGTCGTTTTTGTTTTGTTGTAATAATTTGAGAACCTTATCGATACATAGGTAATCCCAGCCCTAATTTTGAGGGCAAGTGAAAAAATAGATATAGAGACAGAGTGTGAGACAGGCCACTTCATTCCACAATCCATTAATTCCCGAATATAACGTGATATCATCATCTCGTGTCGAGCGACGCCAGTCGGCACTCTTCGTGCATCAGTAATTCATATCTCGTGACTTGCCATCTTTCATCTTTTCTCTTGTCTCCATCCTTTGTAGCCCAGTCTATCAAGTCCCATCGTATTAACGTAAATCCTGCCACGGCTCTTCTTGAATTACTATATGACCTACACCAGTTACCGGATAGCAGGAAGGTTCGTCTCATAACCCATACCATACCCTTCAAGTCAACCACATAAAAGATCAAATGTAATCTTACGCAAATTGAGTTGTAATTTGTCTATAAGGAAATTGTTATTATGATTCAGTTAATGCTTGAGATTGTTTTTGGTCATTTTATCATTCTTTAAGTTCGTACAGATTTCTCTGATATCCGACAAAGAAATACTGTCTTAATTGACAAAATGATTTAGAGGTAGAATTGTTTTAACGTCAAAATTGAATACTTAATCACAATATAAAAAAAATTTGTTTAGAAAATATATTTCACAAGAATGGTTGAGATTTATTTAACAAAATGTTTTATTTGATGATTCTGTATCCCGTTAGAAATGCTAAACTTTTCGTTAATTTTTTTCTATTTCTAGCTGTAGGCCCCATTGTGTCGTTTTTCTTATAATTATTAGAACCCAAAATAAGCCCCGTCGTAAGTCTGTCTTTCCTAATTTATTTTGATTTAAAATGTATTTGGTAAATAAATTTCGTTTGATTTGTCGTTTGTGATGCTCGTGTTGTATAGAAAGGTTCATCGAGACATGTGTTTGAAGACGTTTTGAAATGCAGTTTAAATTTAGAATGTGTGTGGTGACTGGTGATGGAACATTTTGAGAAGATAGAAAAATAGAGTTAAAAATTTGAAGATATAGAAGACACTACGAAAAGTGGTGTTCTTTTTGGCTACAGATAAATTTTATATAGAAGGGATCGTGGTATCATTTTTGGTCGATCTCTAACGAACTAGGAAACTCGTAAATTTATCCTTTAAAAAATATGCATAAAATCCACGGGTTCTACCTACAGAGCATCTTTCAACGACATAGTTATGGCTGTGAATGAAAAATTTTGGTCGAAGAAATTTGAAATTAAGTAGATAACTAGGCATCAACAAAAGTTCCCACCAAGTTCACCTTCTTTATATAAAATTCGTTATTGACTAGCTATTTTAAACAAAATGTAAATAAGCTAAAAGGAAGTTGATTGCATCAAGTTAATAAAAAGAGACCCAAAAAGTGAACAATACTAAAACTGAAGAGCTTTAATTAATGACGCTACTTTAATTAATTAAGGACGGAGAATCTGTGCAACGTCAACGTAACAATCACAGAAGACTGGAGTACAATAATGCAGTGCCCTGAGGTATGAATCTGTGCTCCACTGTATCAGTTTATTTATTATTTCCATGTAAGATGCAACACCCGATCATAGTGGGTATCACAAAAGTCTGTGCAACTTCAACGTAACAATCACAGAAGACTGGAGTACAATAATGCAGTGCCCTGAGGTATGAATCTGTGCTCCACTGTATCAGTATAATTATTATTTCCATGTAAGATGCAACACACGATCCTGGTGGGTTTCACAAACGTAGATTAACACCGACCCGAGGACAATTAATCCTAGTTTGTCTTCGTTTAATACTACACGTTGAATAAAGACAGACAAGGATTCAATCTGGTGTTACTGTTTGTAAAAGTCACCATCATTTTGTCCTCTGCACTGTAGGGTATATCCAATATAGGACCGTTCCTTGTCATTATACAATATACATACATGATAATATGTGGAGTGTAGGTTGGATACACAGGTCGGGCAGAAAAGTATTATTATTTATTATATAGGTAGCGGTTCTGTATTTTCAATCAAACCCAAAACCTCACTTGTTATTACTTCTATGTTCCTAAAAATTGTATCAAAAAACGTACTATTTGTCAATATTTCAATATTTCTTTGCAACACGACATGCGATTTCAAATTACGGGAAGTTAAATTTACATTTTTAAGTTTTTTCTTTACAATTAATGTATGCTAAAAATATGTAGGTACCTACTGAGAATTAGACGCTAATGACCTCTGTTGTCGAGCGTCTATAATCTACAATTCAATTCAACGTACTGAGAAATTTCGCTTGTTCAACAATTTTTTTTCCACGCATACACTTGTCATTTTTACGTGAATTTAAATCATTTCTTTGGATCAAATAATATATAAAAATCTGGCTCAAAGTCATATTGGAAGAATGATACATACTTCTAGTTTATTTTAAAAGCATTACCATCAAAGATTGAATAAGATTTTCCATAGAAATTAGAGATTTCCGAAACTGTTTTTTACGTGAGTTGTATGCACAAACATATAGTGATGGGCGATACGAGATGTTTTTACAATTGAAATAATTGTAATCGTTATGAATCGAGTCCACAATCGACTCGGAGTTTGATTTTACAATCGAAATGTTCGATTGTTCAAGTCGATTATTTGCCACATAGGTTATAGCAATAGCAACGAATGAGAATACATATAGTCGCGATTCAAGGTTATATGCTAGTCGACTGACGTTCACGCGACTCGTTGATTGTTCACTGTTCAGTCGGCACTCATTACTCTGTGATCTCTTCAGTCTTCACTATTGAATTTATATTACTCGATTACTGCACAATCGACCATCGACTCGACCACAGTTGTAGTGATGAACGATTGTATATTATGTGGCTCTCGACAGTGTACGATTCAGTATTATGCAACTCGGTCTCGGTGAAGTATGAAACAACAACAATCGAGTCCAAGTGGCAACCATCGAGAGTCATCGAGATGTTTGAACAATCGAGACAATCGACTAAAATATCTCGTAATCACGCATTACTACACACATATTTTTAATGCTCGAAAGATGGAGCTATATGCGGATGAATAAGGGGGTATATTGAACAACTGGTGAATAGTCACTTTAATTTATCGAAATAAAACTTACTATAGTACTGGCAAGTTTCCATAGTAATTTAAAGAAAAAAATCTGTAAATCGATTGACCCTGCAGGCCATCCCTGGAACTTCCCGCTATTTTCAAGCGCTTTGAGTTCGAAGCACTTGTTAATATACCCAACAAATCTGAAAATTGCTGATAACAACACTATTTTAATTTTTGAAAAGCTATAACTTTTGAACGCGTTGTTCGATTTTGATCTTTAAAACGGCATTCGACGCAGTTTTTTAAGCTCTAAAAATATTGTAAGAAGTACAAAATCGATTGGTTGAGAAATCTCGAAGTTATTTTGAAAAAACACTGTTGACTACGTAATCTCTCGAACGGATTAACCGATTTTGATCCGCTTAGCGGCATTCGACGCAGTTTTCTGAGGAAAAGAGCTGATTAGATTATGAAATCAATCGGTACAATATTCTAGAAGTTATTTTGAAAAAACCTAGTTTTAACTTTTTTTTTCGTTTTTTTTGGAATTTCTCAAAATCTATTGGGCCGAATCGGTTCCAATTTTCAGGAAATATAAGTTCAGTGAAACCCTTTCGAATGCCGCAAATCGCGATTCGATCGGTCAAGCCGTTCAAAAGTTATGAGAGGTTTACACACACACACAAACAAAGAGAGAGAGAGAGAGACTGACATCATCGTAAAATTAGTCAGAATAGCTTCCTAGGATCACAAAACGTCGAGATCTGATGAAAACTCGATTTTCGAAAATCGGGGTGAAATCGAGGTGAAATTCAATTTTCTTAGCGGGAGTTAAAAAAGTCCTATGCTCATGAATCACCTTATACCTTACCGATCTATATACACGAGTACAACCTTACCGATCTATGCATACGAATACCATCCAGTGAATGCCGTCAACCATAATAACTTTTGTTATGTTTATTTTATGTTTCCGCCATAGTTAAATACAAGTTTCCGTGCCGCAGCAATATCAATACATCAACCCTGGTCCCCGTATTCAGTGTCTGCAATTTGTTCAGTTAACGTTCTTGTTATTATTGTTGGTCCTCCTCCTTCAGATCAGGTGTTTGATGAATGATGTTGCAAGTGGATAATAGCACATTGTGTTACAAGTATAGAGATCTTTTTAGTAGATATTTAGAGATATTAAATATTACCGTAGATTTATATTAGAAATCGTGTCCATCGTGATTATAATAAAATTAAGAAAAATCGCAGGATAGTGGACAAATATTTGATTTATTAAATATTAAATATCATAAATATTGTTATTTTTGTGTACTTGAAAAAGTTTAAATATATAAACGGAACGTCGTACATTTAATTTAATAAATCAAATATTTGTCCACTATCCTGCGATTTTTCTTAATTTTATTACCGTAGATCTTTATATAACAAAAATAAATAAATAAAACACAACAAAATTTGATTTAGGTAATCAAAACGAGGTATAATTACGTCTGATCACAACGAGATTTAAATTTGGATTCCACTTGTTTATTTCCTAAGCGTAGCTCATAGAAACTGCCAAAATAAAACAATGTTGTGGTCGACAATGAAGGGTATTGATGTCACAAAAAGACACAACACAAGGGCAGAAAATTAGTGATTGCGAGCGGAGGGTGGCGTTTGTTTGCCAGAGCTCAGCGAGGGCGGCAATAAGTCGAGTCGCAATCGCCAATTTCGCCCTAGTAACACATAGTACTTTTTGTAATAAGTGCATTGAAAGAACAACATTAAGTATTTACAAAAACACCGCTTGTAGGTTAGGCGAACTGTCAGATATAGTTTACAATCATCGCGATTTTCGCTTACTTTCGACCCGAAAAAAATTTCCCAAGGGACGAAAACACTTTACTTTTGATCTGCGCGAGCGCCTATTTTACCACTCATGGTTTCTCTGGACCAAAATTAGAAATAGAAATAGAATATATTGTCAAACGATATGCATATACATGAGACAAACATTATGTGCTTGACCTGTCATGTTATGAGGCAATGTCCTTTAGGCATTAAAAATATATTTTGTTTCTTCAACGTTAAATAAATAATTCGCTGGAAAATGCTTGCGCAATTTTTTAGAACGAGTATTCTTAACAAGGCAGTATGATAACGTATGTTATTGTGCTGTGAGAGCTGTTAATATTGTTGGAAAGATAACGCCTCGAGGTCTCGTCTCTGCAGTCAGCACACAGAGCACGAGACTCCACAGTCTCGACATCCTATTACAGACTCCACTTTTGCGCTCGACACACTAGGAAGTACGAGTTCGAACGAAAGCTCTCTGCATCGTCCAAATCGATTTCAGTGATGAGAACTTGATCCTCACACGGAATCCATTACACACCACCACCCATCTCTCTGTCCTTTACTACGTATATTATGTGTACCTCACTCTGTATTTGCATAAAAAAAGTAATTATTTCAATTTGCTTTTCACACTGCAATATACTCTAAGAGTGTGTTTATTTGCATGAAGAATTTTTAATTATTTTTTTATAGTGTTTGTTTCCATTTCTGAATAACATTTGCTGAAATTAGAGCAGTACGTGAATTTTTATTTCAGAAAGAAATTAAATTGCTTGTTGAAATTGGTTTTTATTTTATATACCTTTGTTTTATTAAAGGAAGTTATGGTTTACGAAAAAAGTTAACAAACTTTGTAAGAGAAATTATTTCCAATTTGAAATCTTTACATTTGTAGCAGAGCATAGTGTACTTATAACAAAATATTGAGTAGTACGAGATTTTTAATATTATAATACTATATCGTGTTTTGATTTGCTTGTTTTCTTTTTTTACATATCGGGATTTAGTTTTTTAATTTTTTTTTTCAAATCGTTCGAGAGTAACCGTGCTAACACATCCACATATAAAGCATTTCAAAGGTGCCAAGTTGTTCTAAATGATGTGAAACATCGAGTTTTTATGGTCCCGCCGTACGACCAATGCCTATAGTGTAGGTATATTCGTTTGCAACTATGTATTAGCAAATACACTAAAAATGTATTCTTATTATATGTCCTGAAGAGAATATAGCGATTTTATGTGAACACTTCGATTTTGAAGTTGGATGGTAATCAATATATTATCTCATCTACCTACCTTATTTGTTAAAGCTTTGCTAAACACCATCGTTTGCTTCTGTTAAGACTGTACTAAGAAATGTCTAAATTGAAAGAGCGTTTGTTTTATTTCGAGCGTTTATAATTCACAATCATTTATTTAAGAATAATATTCAATATTTGAAAACTTAGATTAGGGAATTTATTGTGGGTTTACCAACAGTAATCTAAATTTGGTTTAAATCCAGCCTATTGAAACATAGAGAAAAAATTTTCATATAAAAACCGTGACGTAACACATCAGCCGTAAACATTTTAGCTGCGGAAATATTCAAAGATAAATCTTTTCTCTAAACACTTAATTTCAAAATTGAAAATATATTGCTGATGGAATATAATATATTATAGTTTAGATCTAAGCGTTTATTGGAGAGTTTAAAAAACATCATACTAAGTCTCTATTGACTATATAAGGGGTGGCCAACTACGTGGACTTTGAGAGCCACAATAGGTTCAGCTGTTCTCGAATTTTGAGGGAACATAGATACAAAGGTCTCCTTTTATAACAAAATTGTGTATAAGAAGAGCTTTTAACTATTTTTATTATTTTACTTATTATTTAAAACAAACTCCACTTCACCCCAATACTAGTCAAGCTTTTTAGTGTATTTGCCATATGGCACATACACTATTGGCGTCGGTCGGATGGCGGGACCTAGGGGTCGGACCAAAATTTCTCGACGTTTCATAGCCTCCTGAACACTTTGGCACCATTTTTGGAAATGTCTATTTATATATGTATATATTTATATATTTATATATATATATATATATATATATATATATATATATATATATATATATATATATATATATATGTGTGTGTACGGGCTATAACTTTCGAAAGAGTTAATTGATTTTGACGAAATTTGGTAGGCACGTTGGAATCCATCACCGCACGAAGCCTATTTAAAATGGGCCCAATCGGACCATATTAAGGGTGGTTTTTAGGGGTTGAAAAATGTTTTTGGGCCCAAAAATGCCGAAAAAATTCTCAGAATCGTTTCAAAATTGAAATTTAACCCTTTAGTAACGATTAAAATGTGCTGCTAAAATTTTAATAAAATCGGCCCGACAGGACCGGACTTACAAATTTTATGAAAACACTAGTTTGCGGAAAGTGCTTTACTTACTGAAGGATGTATTTAATTTGGTACCGAGGTTGCATTGATAAAAATATTGAAATTAAGAAAAAAAATATTATTTTAAGGGACGTATTAAGGGGTTAAATTTTTTTTTTTGTTCAAAAACAAACTTAAGTTCACATAATAAAGCCACAATTATTAGCAAATACACTATATTGTCGGCAGGGTTTTGGCACTGCGACCCGAGTTTTTATTTAAATAAATTCAAGCGTTTCAGCTCTTGTTTAGCATAGTTACAGTTTGATTCTTTGAAATCTATTATAGTTTTATTTGAACCGGTGGAACTTTACCTAATTATTATTATTATGCAATTGTAAAGAGAACCACTTGATGCACTGATGTGAAACGTACTAGACCAAGAGCTAGTGACAATTTTTTGGTGTTATTTATTCAAGGCCTTATTTTTGTGAAGATGTTGAGGGAGGCATATTAAAGTGCCCTGAGTAAGGTATTTTGCTAGATAGCGGTATGGGAGGGATGCAGACCGCCTCCAACATTTAACAAAAAGAAAACGATCACAATTTATTATTATTGCTTCAAGGCTGAAATTGTTTGTATGGCTTGTCGGTGACTCAATAATGCCATTATAATATTTGCAGATCGATTGGTCAGTATTAAAGGATTACCCCGAGGTCACCCTAAACGTGGCATGTACCCGACGAAATTTATATTATTAGTTCAAGATTCAAATTTTAATATGTTGTTACGGAGATTGTTTTAAGCATATATTTCAATTTGCAGAACAAAATGTCGGTATTAACCCCCTTCTCTTAAAGGGAAACTTGCTCCCCTAGGGGTTTATATCGTTCTGCAAGGGGGTTAATATCGACATTTTGTTCTGCAAATTGAAATATATGCTTAAAACAGTCACCGTAACAATATATTAAAATTTAAACCTGAACTAATAATACAAATTTCGCCGGATACATGACACATTTAGGGTGATCTGCCACCTCTTTAATACTGACTAATCGATCTGCAAATATTATAATGGCATTATTGGGTCACCGACAAGCCATACAAACAATTTCAGCCTTGAAGCAATAATAATTGTGACCATTTTTTTTGTTACATGTTGGGGGCGGTCTGCATCCTTCCCATACCGCTATCTAGCAAAATCTCTTACTCAGCGCACTTTAATATGCCTCCCTCAACATCTTCACAATAATAAGGCCTTGAATAAATAACACCAAAACATTGTCACTAGCTCTCGGTCTATACGTGGCTCGCGAACGACGCTGTGGCCACCCCTGAACTACTGAACTATATATATGTTTTCATGTTTGACGTAAAACCTGTGTTTTCGATATTGTCTGATAATTCAATACAAATAAAAAGTTCTGTTTATTACACTGAAGAATGAACATAGAACGTTTTAAAACTAACAAAATGATAGACAAACGATATGTGTTCAGCAGTTTAATTCAAAAATAAACAATTTTATTGAATGGTTATTGGACTTGGTCTGTTTCATGACCGATGAATGACTGAAATGTTGTAGTTCAACTGTCTAAACATTTTACTTAGAAATGCTAAAAATAATCATAACCTTAAACTTTAAATTTAATAAAAATAGACGGTGGAACGTTTACATTATAAGTAGCCTACTTTTAAGAACTTTTTAATAGCAGTTGAAATATTAGTAATTACTTTATATTAGAAATCGTGTCCATCGTGATTATAATAAAATTAAGAAAAATCGCAGGATAGTGAACAAAATATTGGATTTATTTAATTAAATGTACGACGTTTCGTCTATATCTTTAGACTTTTTCAAGTACATAAAAATAACAATATTTATGAAAATTAATATTAATTACTAACCATAGCAATTAACATAAGATAGGGTATATAAGACAAAAACATGGTAACATGGTAACAAATTGAAAAAGTCTAAATATATAGACGAAACGTCGCACATTTAATTAAATAAATCCAATATTTTGTCCACTATCTTGCGATTTTTCTTAATTTTATTAGTAATTACTCTTTCGGTATTTTAATTTTTGAAATACAAAAACAGCAAGTGGGATGAGATAAAATTTGGTTGCCGATATTCATTTTATTGTTATAGATACCATATAATATTATAATTAAAATTATACAGGGTGTTTTTTGAGCTATTTTGATAGAGCTTTTTAATGTCTTTTCAACCGTGTGATTAAATATCAGTGTTACGTTATAAAATTTTCGGGAAACGCAATTAAACTAAAAAGATCTATCAGAATAGCTTAAAAAATACCAAAGGCACTATTTAAGAAAAAAAGTTAAATGTTGCATGCCTCTTTTGCGTATACAAAGATATCGTCGATAATTTACCGGCTTTTGTAGAAAATATCATACCATTTACGAATATATAGAGTTTGATAGTGTTATCTTAAAAATAATCGAGATACAGGTCTGGGGAGTCGTGTCTAGGACACCCTGTATACTGGGGTGGGTCAAAAAAATCAATTATTTTTTTTTACAAGTGACACGAAAAAATGGGTTGCTAGACACCTTAAAAAAAATCTCACCAAATATGAGCTCTTAATTTTAATAGAAAGATCCTCCGCATCACAGTTTTTTATTTTTTTCTCAGTCCAATAGAAAAAAATTCATACCTTATCATTAATTGATGGTACAAAAAAATGTTTTAAGAGAATTTTGTAGGAAATTTAATACTCTACAAAAAAGGTATCTTATATTTTATCCGCAAACCTCACCATTTGAAAGATATTGAAGATTTATAATAGTCATTTATTGTCGAGTTATAAAATTCATAAACAAAAATGAAATTTGTCTTAAAAACTTAAAACTTAAATCTTCAATATCTTTCAAATGGTGAGGTTTGCGGAAAAAATATAAGATACCTTTTTTGTAGAGCTTTAAATTTCCTACAAAATTCTCATAAAACATTTTTCTGTACAATCAATTAATGCGATGAGGTATTAATTTTTTTCTATTGGACTGAGAAAAAAATCAAAAGCTGTGATGCGGAGGATCTTATTAAAATTAAGAGCTCATATTTGGTGAGAATTTTTTTAAGGTGTCTAGCAACCTATTTTTCCGTGTCACCTGTAAAAAAAAAAAATAATTGATATTTTTGACCCAGCCTACTGTATACATATCTACTGACTTAACATTACAGCTCAGCTTCGCATTGGTATAAATTTTGGTTTGGCAACGAAATAATCAAAAGCAACTAATTTCGAACCCAATTCGAATTGATCACAGTGTGGTACTGTACCGTACTAGAGGAAGTGATACACTTTCAACACATAGGAAGGCAGTATATAACTTAGCTGGCAGCTGATGTTCCGTATCTTTCTTGTATGCTATGTACAAGAAGATGAAGGCACCTCCGTCCTTATTCCTGACATGTGTACCTCTATACATAATGCAGCACCTATAGGGCTATAAGAGATGAATGTATGGGTGAAATTGGATTTGTATCAAATTGGTGGGAGTACATGCGAAAAACGAAAGCACTTTGACAAAATCGGTCTATTTACATCAACATCACTAGCTATTTACCGAGATGGACTCGTCTCGTCTCACTAGTGAACACGACTCCTTGTGCTTTTCCACGTAATATATATTTGTATATATTTTCCTCTGTTCGCAAACCGAACGAAATAACCTCAATATTTTAGAGTTAGAGACTGGTAAATTCCTGGATTTTATTTTTGAGCAATATTCCAACAAATAAATATTCTTTAATAGGGTTTTTTTGGAATATTTTTTGCAGCCAATTTATTTATTTGAACGAGTTATATTTATATTAAACGTTTCGCCTTTTTAGGCATCATCAAATAATGTTCATAAATTCATAATTTCACTATAAAATAATATTACTGATGGTGCCTAAAAAGGCGAAACGTTTAATATAAATATAACTCGTTCAAATAAATAAATTGTCTGCAAAAAATATTCCAAAAAAACCCTATAATATCCTCACCCGTACTAAACTCACTACAAATATTCTTGACAAAAGGATACCTACACTTTTAATATTATTATTATCATCTACATAATATAATAATTATATAATTTCGTAATGTGTGTATGTCCGTATTTCCACGCCCTCCAGAAGGCCTCTGTTGACCTAGGAAGCTTTTGCACAGCTCTTGTCATGGGACAGAAACTAACTGGACCGGAGATTCGATTTTCTCCCCGGGGAGAAAAAGATTTTTTTCCTAAAAAAAACATTTAACTTGCATATTATATGTAAGACTGTATTCAGAAAAAACAATGGATTTGATTATTGTAATGAGCCAATAGAAACGACTTTTTTTTAAATCATTAGAATGAGCTTCGTCTAACTTAAATAATGCCGTTGGATTTTTTTGTCTAGCACTTAAAACGGCTTCACAATAAATTTTTTAAGTTGGTTAAAAATAAACCACACCTTTATTTTTCCGTTCGAGCAGCTGACGTCACGTGCCACGAATATCACGACCTACTACCACAGTCCATATATTTAATACATGTTCCATAGTTCATTGAACAATCGACTAGGTCCCGCAGTCTTAATTAAATTTTATTTTTCCATTCCAAATTCTCAAGAACACTGTTACTGTATAAATGTTGGACATCCTATAATATCTCAAATAATAATATTAAATTAGGTTATATTTTAAAATGTCAAAAAATTGATCGACTTTTATAGAAAGAATTACCTGAAGTTTTCATTCTAATTTTGTGAACATTAAAATGCCTGTCTTGAAGAATATGTATTTGAACATTCTCCACATACAAGACTCATTTTTTAAATCGCTATCAATTATCCATATTAGTATACAGAGTTCACTAGTTAGTTGTTACCTTCGTTTAGGTGTGTGTGCGTGTGTCAAACCACATCAAGATGTGGTATTCGACCAATCAGAATGGACCCTGACTGCAGGGCCTAGTCGCTTGTGTTCATTGATAACAACGGTGCGATCAGTGTTAGGCTGGCTGGTTATAAATGTTATAAACTGAACTGTGCTTGTGGCAATAATTTTTAATAGGAAACAGTCATTATATTGTTATTTTTTTATTTTTTGCAGTCTCATTGTTTTACGATTTTAAATAATCATGGCTAAATAGTTATACTTATTAATAACCCCTGTTTTAACTGCTTCACAGTTCACTCTATTTTGTAACAGTGAATAATTTGAACAATTAATTAAAAAATAGATTTATGATGAATATATTTTGATTCATGTCTTACCATATATCGCAACAGGTGTAATATAATGTAGTAATATTATGTAGATTGTAAGCATGTAATAAAAATCTAGTATATTAAGAACTAAATGACATTTTCTTTGTTTCAGGTGAGTTTTATGTTCACTCGTAACACATGGTTAATATGTAAGTAATTGCTAATTACACCTAATTAGTGTAGAAACAACGTTTATAGTTAAAATTAACATAATTGAATAATAAAGTTAATTAATGATACTGGAATTTCTTCTATTCAATTATAATTATCATGATATACAAACACTTATGACTGCAAGTTCGGCTTGTGAATTAAGACTCCTAAAGGTTTTTATTTAACCCCCCAGAATATGTTTTTGTAAAGAGTGTTTTGAAATCGACCCGACCAACTTTGACAGGGAATTCCTTGAGTAATATTTTTGGTGAATTTACACATTTTAAAGTTATCTGAAACCAAAAAAGTAGTTTTGAAAAAATCTCTCTCTCTATGTGTGTGTGTGTGTGTGTGTGGTCGCAGCTAGAACTCAAATCACTGGATCGATTTTGCAGACATTTTGCCTGCATGTTCAGAAAAGTCACACGTCGCGCTTCGAGGCGATATTACAAAATCGGGACAAGCTCAAATGTGGGGTAACAATAGTTAAAAAGCTAGTAAATATTTTTTCTTGTAAACGGTTCTAACGGTTTTAATTAAATTTTATAAATGGATACTCCAGTATAAGATGTCATGACTAGTTCCTCTCAAAAAATGCGGCGAAGGAGACTGTGGGAGTGACAATGTTTTGTACTATGTATGAATCTATTCCTACATCGGAATGTTAGAGTCCGAATTGTGCCGGCTGTTAATTTTTTGTACTTTCAGTGGAACAAATTACATTTTTGTTCATTTTATGCAATTTGAAACGCACAAAGTCGGGAATTAATGCACGTAATAAATATGATTTGAGCATATTATATCCTTTGTATAGGTCGGTGACAGCTGTGGCTCCATAATTCATAATAATGTGCCTGGATTTGGCATTATGCGCACATGACGTATATCTGATGTAATAAATATACAGTGGCGTGCACTAATATAACACGTGATTGACGTAGTGCATTTGCATTGCACAATTAAAATTCATCGTATTTATTACTTCCCACCTCTACTATGGTAGGGAAGTAATGGATTCAGTCCGAAAACAATATTTCGAGATTTTAACAGATTTTCACGTTTTGAGACCCTAGCAATCGTTTAAAATCATTTTCCGACTGATGTCTGTATGTGTGTGTGTGTGTGTGTGTGTGTATGTGGTCAATTTTTCGCCTTCGATATCTTAAGAACGAAACAACATACGGGCATGCCGATTGTTCTATTGTGTTTATCAGCCTTTAACTTAGATCTGATTAGATTTTGAGTCAAATCGGTTCAGTGGATCCTGATATATTCAAAAAAACGACCTCAATGTCACGTATTAACATAGGTAAAAAAAAAATATAAATGAATTATAGATGTTATAATATGAAAAAAATGTAAATATTTTTTTTCTCTAAAATGTATAGTTTTCGAGAAAAAAAATATTTTACTAAAAAAAATAAAAATTGTACGTAAATCAAGGTAACCATGATTTTTGCTATATTAAGTTAGCCATCAGTAGATCACCAAACAAAAAAGAGGGCCATGCTTTCTTCAAAGAATAAAAATTAAATTGTGTTTTAAAGACCACCAACAGCTAAGGTTAATTGGGCCTAGTCAAAGAATAAAAAAAAAGAGTGTTTATTTTTTGCAAATATTTACTAGGTGGGAAGTATAGGACTGGTCATCAGTCGAATTTTTGATTATACGGTTTTCCTTTTAAGATGAACTCTAGCGGCGTTCAACTGTTCAGACCCGTTTTTTACAGTTTATAAAGCTATCGAGTGTGACATAACCAGAGCTGGGGAATAGATATCTTGTCTCTGATACTGTTCTGTGTCTTAGATACTTTTTGAAGTTATACTTCTTTAAGGTACGTGCAGTATAAAGTTGGGATTCTAGATGGTAACGTAGATCATAGCAGGGCCTGCTTAAATTAATGCATTGTTATATATGCGAGCGTACACAACGAAGCAGTGAGTGCAGCAGGTATAAGCGCTGTTACAAGAGCTGGTGATACAAGAATGTATCTCACCATTCTTTCAGCTCGCTGACTACTACAATCAACGTGTGGCAACTGTCAAATGGCCGTTACAAGTTTCGCAATGGATGTGACTAGTTTAATAAATGAAATTTTGCCAGCTTTTATTTAATTTGTTTTGAGTTTTTTCTAAGACGTATTTAAAAGTGTTAGGTACCATACGTAAATATTCAAAAAACAGGTTTGAGTAAAATTTTAATTCTTGGTATAAATGATGAAATTCGCCATGTTTAGATCGTTTTCTATTAATAGGGTGAACATGATAGCTCCTACCCAAATTTATATTTAAAATATACCACTTTGTAGCAGAAGAACACAAATATTCGTCTTCGCTATCTGACATTTCAAACGCGATTTAGGCTTGTATCAATGCTAGTATCAAAGCTTCGTTGTGCAAACCTATAAGCGCTTATAATTTCAGCCACCATCTACCATACCATCTAGAATCCCAGCTGAGTACTGCACGTACCTTTAGCGAGGGTAGTGAATTGGAATGACCTCGACTACAAAAATTACCGACTGAAAAATTTATGTGACACTGACAGGGATAAAACGGCTCTAACGATTTGGATGAAATTTACTGAAAATGGGATTTGGGGGGCAAAAATCGATCTAGCTAAATCTTCGTCCCAAGAAAAATTCGTTTTTTACAGATTTTATAATTTCAAAAATTAATTTTTTGACATTTCAAAATAGTGTAATATTGTAAGCAGGCTTTGTATTCTTATGTATAGGTATACGTAAATGACAGATGTTAAGTTATCCATGGATTTTATTACTAATAATTATTTATTAATTTTGAAAAGGGGAAAAGTAAAAATGTAAATGTATGAAGTATAACTTCGGTCGTGCGCTTATGTGGGTGGAGGCACATACCCTTTTTTTATTGTAAATATCTGTATCCGATATATCCATATCTACTTACCTTGATGTATTCACGGGCTTGAGAATAGCCGAGCGTGTAGCAATGCTGTTGTTTACATGGCGTTGCTATGGTTCCTCTATTGCAAGTCCCCAGTTCCCGGGTTCTAGCCCGAGACAGGGCCGTAGCTAGGGGGGGGGGCATTAAGGGGCAATGCCCTACCTTAAAACATCCAGTGCCCTACTTTAAGGAATTATAAATAAGCCGCAAAGACTGTCACGACAGAATTACAGAATTGATCTATCTGACATTTGAAAAAACAAGATTAAATTCGTTGGATCTAAATGAAGTTCTTCGGAAATTTGATAACATGGCAAGTTCTGTATTTTTTTTTTGATTAAATTGTCATTCACCGTTTTTTTGCTTTTGTAATTTGATATCACCAGATGAGGTGGGCAATCCAATTAATAAATTGTAGTCTTTTGCTTCAGCCCTACTTTAAACTTACAGTGCCCTATCTTGAATTCAGCTCTAGTTACGTCCCTGGCCCGAGAGCTGGTAAAAGTGTCAATTGGATTTTCAATTTATTATTAAAAAAAAATAATGAATTGAAAATATGAATTGGTGCTAGGCCCAAATAACCTTAGCTGTTGGTAGTCTTTAAAACACAATTTGATGTATTCACTTACAACGATATGTCAGCTAGCTGTTCGAAAAACGGTCCGTTCTGCGCATGACGTCACAAAACAGACATTCTCCTATATATTATATCATAGAAATACTCGAAAACTCCGGGGAAAAAAACCGCAAAAAACGGAATTATACCCACCTCTTATGTCATAAAAATAGAAGATCGTTTAAATAATATTGTTGTCAGTTCACGACCAGAATAGCCAGACATTTTTTTTTTTAATTTGTCGAATTTAGAATAATTTGGCACTATGTATCATCGGTGTTACGAAACCGCGCCTGTAAATACCTCATCACATTAATAACGTTAAGTTCTAGCGCATTACACTATCATGCATGCCCTAGGTTTAATAATAGTTAATATGCTGGAAGCGAAGGTGTCGCCTGAACACGCGCACGTGGAAGTATGTCTCCCGTTTTAACCAGGGCTGCATGTGCAGGGTTCTGACTTCTGATTTTTTCGGCCGGGCTTTGCCTGGATAGATTTTGGTTTGGCAATGAAATAATTAAATTTTGAGAAAACGGTCCTGACGGTGACAATCGGGGCTACTCGGCTCAAACACGAACACGTATTTGCAATATGCTGGGTGTGTAGTTCATAAGTGTGCTAATAGATGACACTAAAAATTTAATACAAGTAAAAAGTCATTTGTAGGTCACAAGTGCGCTAACAGATGGCACTAAAATCCCTTTGTATTTGTGCACCAGAAGTTTTGTTTAAAATGTAATTTCAACATTGATTTGCTAATCGTATTATAACGTCTGTAAGATTTAGTTTTTGCGGTAAATAAATGATTCTCAACCTCCCTCCCCCCAAGAAACAAACTTTAAATAAATATCAATATACCCGTGCTCGTCCTCCAGTTGATACTTTCACCAGTCTTCAAATTAGAAGCGAGTACATTTTGTTTATAGTTAAATGTTTCAAACCTAATTTTTGATACATTTTTTAGAGTGTTTTATTTTTGACTTTACGTTAAGTGACAGTATAAACATGACTTTAAATTTGATCTTGACATTTTTATTTTCTCAATTAATGTTAGTATATAGTTTTTAAACTTTTAATGGAAAATGCGATTGAGTAGAAAATTTTTACACGAGGAATACATTACCTATGTTAGTTTAACAAAAACTAGCCATTAGTAAAATGTACCTATAGTTGGAACTTTTAATGGAAAACGCAGTCGAGCAGAAAATTTTATATGCTGTTCGTGTAACGTTACTTGTATAGTACGATCGATTAACTTCGACATTTTGCCCATCCTTAATTCAGACAATAATAACTGTTCTATCCACGTCTCTATAAACAGTTGCCAGCTACAGCAAATGTATTGACGTTTAAGATTGTCAATTTACACATGTGTTTATTATACAGATACTTTTCGAAAAAAGTGCTGGTATTTTAATCATGGATGAAACCGAATCAAAATAACGTTCGGGTTTCGGTTTCGATTTTGTCGAATGTTTCGATTTGAGAATTTTTCCTATTGGAGGTTATTGCATATGGGTCCGATTTTGCGAATGAAAAATTTGGACATATTATGAGGTCCCTAGAGTGCGAATCTACTGTTTTTAGAGATCTGTTTGTGTGTGTATGTGTGTGTGTACGTACGTTCGTTCGTACGTTGGTGAACTTTTTTCCGCTCGCATATCTCAAGAACAAATAATGATATCGACTCCGGACCAATTTCATTCGACACATAATTACATAATCAACACCTGATTAGGTTTGCAGGAAATTTCATTTAGCGGTTTTTTGTTTATGACAAAAAAACACTGTGAAATTGTTTTAAAATGTTTCTCGTCTTGCATATCTCGAAAACAAGGAATGATATCAACTCTGGACCAAGTTCATTCGACGCATAATTGCGTAATGAACACCTGATAAGGTTTGCAAAAAATTTGAAATGAATGGAAAGATATAGAACTATGTACTTATCACACGATTTTAGGTACCTTCCCATGTCACGAGAACCATGAACGACTCGACGAACGCAGTTTATTTCCAAACGTACTTACATTTTAGTAAACCTAAAACTGCTTGTTCCGCTTTTGCAAGATTTAAAATATAGGTATGTAATCTATCTTAATGAATAAATTTCTTTGACGACACTCGTGTAGTATATAGAAATATACATATCTAAGAATATGTGACCCACAATGCTATCTTTTTTCATTATAGCGGATAGGAATATCTGAACTCTATAGTCTATATACCAACTGAAATACAAGAATTTTAAAAATGAAAAAAAACGCTCAAAAAGTACCAAATTGTCTCAAAGAAGGCTGTATTTATACCATGAAGAGTATTTTGTGTATCTCAGCGTTCTTGTCAAGTTTAAATATGTCTCGGGAGACGACGCTCTCCTGCTGACTATTTGATTTGCGATTTTGTGATAAACATATACTTATTCGAGTTTTCTTTTGCGGATACCTATATATGACACTGCACAGCCCCGTACAAGACATATTTTTACCCGACTACGTGAAAGCAGTTTTGTGTGTGTTTGGGTCTCTAAACCACGTTAATAATTTAGTATTAATTACACTCCAGGCGCAGTACTGTGCTTCGGGGACAGAAATGATAAAATGCTTTTCGATTATAAATTTCACACGGGTATCTTATACCGATAGAGTATTTGAATACCTACAAAAAAATTACTATTACAGGAATAATAAAACAGGGTGGGTAATCAAATACTGCAGGAGTGTACTTTCCAGAATTCACTACACACAATCTACTTGTATTTTCCAAAATTCACTAAACAATCAAAATGTACTTTCCAAAATTTATTATTTCTTTCATCACGGGTAGGCATCGTCATGCACAAAACACCCGCGGCCTTGTAGACGACACAGTCCTATTTTTAGGGTTCCGTAGTCAAGTGCTAAAAACGGAACCCTTATAAATTCGTCCTGTCCGTCCGTCCGTATGTCACAGCCATTTTACTCGGAGACTATTGGAACTTTATAGATGCAATTTGGAAGGTAGGGTGTCTTCTATGAACCGCTATACAATAGTGTAGTGAAATTACAAAAAAAATTAGGAGTGGCACTCCAAACATTTAACTGAGGGATGAAAAAAAAATTCCAGTGCACATAAACTTGTGGGTAATCGTTAAATAGGTCTTGAAAAATGAAATAGAAGTTTCAAAATGATTTTTTAATTTAAGTCAATATATTTGGTGCCCGCCTCCTCTAACTTTTCAACTGTGAGGTGGAAAATTCTGAAAAAAATTAAGGTAGTAGAACTTATAAAATACTTTCACGGAAAATTGATTTCCATAAGATATGTTGTGTATTTTTTGAGATATGGGATATTTTCGGTTACACGAGGTAGTATATTTAAGAGAGTTCTACGACCTCCGTACTCCGGCCGTGAGTACGGAGGTTGTAGAACTCTCATAACTATATCACTTACACGCTATTTAAAAGACTATAAATTATTATTAAATTTGTTATTAACTTTGAATTTTAACCGTGAACGTTCATCCTGACTACGGGACCCTTCACGGTGCGGGGTCCGACACGCACTTGGCCGCTTTTTTTGTACTCCAAATATACAAATATTCTAATACTTCATACAGACCTAAGACTTGAGTATATATCCGAGAACTAGAGGACAGTGTGGTCCAGTGGTTAGCGTCGCGGCCTCTGGATCAAACTGTCGTGGGTTCGATTCCCGCCTCCGCTCATGGATGTTTTGTGATGTCATTTAGTTTTAAGTGTGTTGTTATTTAATGTAATCAAGACGCTAATGACCTAAGTTGGCGACGCGACTATAATTTACAATAGATAAATTAAAAATAGTCCGAGAACTGGTAAAAGAATCAATTGAATTTTCAACTCATTATTACAAAATAATGAATTGAAAATATGAATTGGTATTAAACCCACATATCCTTAGCTGCTGGCATTTGGTGGCGTTAAGAAAAGAAAGAAAAAATAAATATTGGTAAAAAAAACTTTTTAAAGACAAGCTTTTATTTAAATGCACTATAAAGGTAAAAATAATTTTTAATAATTTAGTTTCATAAATACCTATAAAAGCGTGGGTCGTGAACTCTATGATAGTTTATTAGTCACGACCCACGCTTTTATAGGTAATTATGAACCTAAATTATTAAAAATTATTTTTTCCTTTTTAGTGCATTTAAATAAAAGCTTGTCTCTAAAAAGTTTTTTTTACTAATATTTATTTTGTTCATTTTAGTCTTTCAAAATTTTACCCCCCTTTGACACCCTTAGGGGTTGAATTTCGAAAAATCTTTTCTTAGTGGATGCTTACATCAGAAAAGGAACCAACTGTCCAAATTTCAAGTTTCTAGCTTCAGCGATTTGGCCTGGGCGTTGATAAGTCAAAAAAACCTTACATCCCCGTTTGAACCCCTTAGGGGTTGAATTTCTTTCTAAAAACGATTTATTCATGTGTTGTCATCGGGAATAGATATGTGTACAAAATTTCAAATCGATCGGATACGTGGAAGTCGTTCAAAATTTACTTGCAAGATTTGACCTAAACAAACCCACAAACTAACATACATTGCAAGTTAAATAAAAGACTCGGAGTCGCACTGCCAAACCCTGCCGACAATACACGCTGTATTTGAACTAAAAAGTACAGGCCTTGTGGCTTTAATACGTGAACTTAGCGTGTTGTAGTTTGGACAAATATGAACCAAATTTAACCCCTTAATACATCCCTTAAAATAATATTAATTATTTTCTTAATTTCAATATTATTATCAATGCAACCTCTGTACGAAATTAAATACACCTTTCAGTAAGTAAATCACTATCCGCAAACTAGTGTTTTGCATAAAATTTGTAAGTCCGGAGTTCCTGGTCGGGCCGATGTTACTAAAATTTTGGCAGCATTGCATTTTAATCTTTACTTGATAAGAGTTCAAAGTTTCAATTTTGCAACGATTCTGACAGTTTTTTGCGGTATTTTTGGGCCTGCAGAAACTGTTCTGGAACCCTTAAATGGGACAACCCTGGAATAATGGTCTCGTCATCGGGCCCATTGTTAAGTAGTGCTTCGTGCTGTGATGGGTTCCAATGTGTGTACCAAATTTGCGTTTAAATCGATTAAGTCCTGTCGAGAGTCCTGATCGTGTACAGGCACACACACATATATATAAAAACATTTTCAAAAATCGTCGGCAAACTGTTCAGGCGCGGCGTATGAAACGTCGACCGCAAATTTTGGTCCGACCCCTAGATCCCGCCAGTCCGACCGACGCCAATCAGTGTATGCTGCCATATTATGGCAAGATACACTAAAAGCTTGTAAAAAGATACAGACCTGCATTTCTGAATGCGCGTTATAGTTTGATTGGCATTCCAGTTATAAGACTGGTGTCGCACGACAGTGGGTGGTATCACTGGCTGACTGCTGAAACGTGTGAACATATTCATGGGTTCTGTTTACTGCAACACACATACTTGACTGATTCATTTCAACGCATTCAACAAGCGACTTGAAAACATATATTATCTGTTATTTTATATCTGCATTTGTTTTTTATGATTTTCTTTTTATATCATTCTTTCCTCATTTTCACGTTGTGTCCAGTTGGGCCCAGAATTGCATATGCATTAGAAAAATTATTTGCTAAAAGTATTGTTACGAATCACTCTGTATATAACCGGCAGGCAAGAGTTCTGAGAAACGGGGGTCCGCTTACTGTAACAACTGGTACCTGCACGAACATTCTAGAGAACGCTAGAACGCGCTGTGCCTAAGCCAGGAGGCCATATATAAACGAGTGAGTGAAGCGATCAAGCAATCAGTGAATGGTGAGTCGTGCAACCAAGCGGATCAGTGACATAAATCAATCAGCGGTCGAATCAGTCAGTACAGTGATATAAATAGTGGAGTGGATATAAATAAATAGTACTGAAGGAACTGAGTAAATGACCGACATAAATAAACGTTAGAAATAAATCGGATATAAATACCGTGATATAAATTCATCTGATAAAATAAATATTAGTGTAGTCAATTGTATATAGTTAGTTATAGACTTTTGGTTGTTGTATTTATTATTGTTGTGTTTTTAATTATTGTAAATAAATATTTATTCCGCCAACTCAGAAAATAGTTTTGTAACAATATGAACATTGTCATTGATATAAAAACGAGTCAGCGTTCTGGCCTTTGGAACAAGCTGTCGTGGGTTCGATTCCCATCTCGCTCATATATATGTTTTCTGTACCTATTATTTGATGTAATTAAGACGCTAATGATCTAAGCTGTCGACGCGTATATAATCCACAATAAATAAAACATTGTTATAAGGTAAATTTTTGGTTCGATGTGTCATTTTTTTCAGTCTGCGCTGAGTTGTAACAACTAATAAGCTATAATATATTGTTACAAAACTGTTTTCTGAGTTGACGGAATAAATATTTATTTACAATAATTAATAACACAATAACAATAAATACAACGAAAAGTCAAATTTAACAATAAAAAACTTAAACGGCAATTATTGAACTAAACGAGCCACTTATAGATAACACGTAACAACTATATGAACTTAACAATCGACACTATTATTAATATTTAATTATAACACTTGCTATTTATACAATGACTATTTATTTCCAAGTATTTATATTTCACAAAATACTGTTTATTTATTTCTATATTTATGTCAACTTATTTCGCACTATATTCGCTGTTCAACACTGTCACGGTATAATCTACACTGACTGATTCCTGTTGACTGACTCCGCGACTCGCTGTTCACTGATTTATATAGGCTGCGTGGACTGGAGCTCAGTGCTTCTCGCGTTCTCTAGAACATTCCGGCAGGTACTTGTTGTTCAGTATGCATATACCCCGTTTCTCGGAACTCTTTGTTTGCCGTTTATATACAGGGTGATCCGTAACAATATTATAATTTACGATATTGTAGGGAGGATGCCATGTTGTCTTCACGCGCTTTCAAAACAATATATTATAATTATATTGTCTTGCCGGCCATTTCATAAATATGGAAACTCTGAAATAAATTCGTATTGTGAAGGAGACAGGAGAGCGAGTACCTATAGGAATCTATCGATTGTGAACAGTACGTCCTACTGTGATTAGGCATGCTCTTTTTGACGAGGAGTCTTCTCAGGAATCTCTGTCCTTTTAAGTAAAACAATTACAAGATTTTACTTATAATATTACTACGGTAGTCAGTTCATCCAATTTTTTCTTGAACATTTCTAGTAGTCTAAATAATAAAAATTGTACTTCGGCTGTTTTTTGCGATTTGAGTAAGGCATTTGATACTGTAGATCACAAAAAACTATTGGCCAAAATTGAATGTTACGGTGTTAGAGG
Organism: Mongoloraphidia duomilia; assembly: GCA_039654895.1. NCBI lineage: Eukaryota > Metazoa > Arthropoda > Insecta > Raphidioptera > Raphidiidae > Mongoloraphidia > Mongoloraphidia duomilia. The sequence goes on from CM077516.1 coordinate 66,183,575, forward strand.
TACCAGCCATGATTGGGTAAAATCTTTTTTATCTAACAGAACGCAGAGAGTGTGTATTAATAACGCTATGTCAGATCCTGTGCACATTTCTTCAGGTGTACCCCAAGGTTCTGTTATGGGTCCTATTTTGTTTATTTTATATGTTAATGATTTATCAAACAATGTTCGCTCCGATAAGCTCATTATGTATGCAGATGATACTAGCTCTATATCTGTTTCAAAAAAAATCAACAATCTAGTAATAGCAACACAAACTGCTATTGATGATATTTTTAATTGGTGTCAAGAAAACAATTTAATGTTGAATCCCGATAAAACTGTTTATATGTCATTTCATACTAAACAAAATAAGAGTAATTTAGATCTCAATCTTGTGTTAAATAATAAATGTTTAAATAAAAAATCAGAAGTTAACTTTTTAGGTGTAATGATAACTGAAACTCTGTCTTGGAACGCCCATGTTGATAATCTATCTGCTAAATTATCCAAAAGTGTTTTTGCACTTCGTGTCATTAAAAATAGCTGTACTGATTCTAACGTTTGTTTGTCTGTCTATTATGCCTATTTTTATCAGCTTGTGAAATACGGTATTGTTAGTTGGGGTTATTGTGCTGATATTCAAAAAATATTTATATGTACTTCAAAAAAAGGCAATTCGTGTCATTTTTTATCTTGATTTTCGTGCAAGTTGTAAACAAACTTTTATTGATAAATGTATTTTAACTGTGCCGTCTATATATGTCTATTTTGCCTTGTGCTTTGTCAAGCAACGCATTCAAAATTACGATACATTTCAGGCTGTCCATGGACATGACACTAGAAATAATTCTAATGTAATTTTACCGAAGTCTTCAATGACATTATTTAATAATAGCGCCGAATATCATGCCTTAAAAATGTTTAATATGTTGCCGCATGATATTAAAATTTTGAATTTTAATAAGTTTAAAAAAGTAATAAAGGCAGCTTTAGTCAGTCAATGTCTTTATAACATTGATGATTTCTATATTTAATATGTATTTTATAGTGGACCGATTTGTATTAGGTGTTTTGACGAATCCTCGTGTAATTGTATTATGGATTAATAAATTTCTATTCTATTCTATTCTATTCTCTTGATATGGAATATTTTATATTCATTGTATTTTGTGAAAATATCATGCTATTATTAATATAAAATGTATTTCAGAAAATAGTACTAAATAGTACTAAAAATGTTTAAATTATTTTTATTTTCAATTTTTTTTAAATCATATACGGTATGTAATACCTGACTGCGGCACGCCAACGAGAATATTATTATATCAATCTATGTATGTATGTATGTATGTATGTATGTTTGTTTGCAGACCAAATGGCTGACCCAATTTTCATAAAAAAATTCACAGATTTCGCAATCCTTGCAACCATCGAGGACATTGGAAATGATAACAGCATATATGAAACATAATTAACTGTTTATTATATACACACAATATTTATCAATGCACTGTTTAGTTTTGTCAGGAATAACCCTATTATTCTTCAGTTATATACGCGTTCACTTTTGCTTGATTACTTAACTTTTAAATGGATTTTTCTACAGTATTTATTAACATTTGCTCAAAAATAACATCGCAGATCGTCGCAAATACCTCTCAATTAACTAGACATGATATAAAACACCTTTCGAAAAAATTGCACTTGTTCAATTTTGCATGATTGCTCCTCACTTGATCGCGACACCGTTGTCTTTTGGCCTTGAACGAAAACTCGTAACTCTGCCCCCATATACGAACATAAACATTTCCAATGTTAAAATATCTAACATTCATTTTTCGAAGCGTAATTAAAAAATTTAGACAATTTAGAGAATGAGAAAAATAATGGTGCATATTGTTTGTCCTCTATATATTATCTCTCTACTGTGATATTATTACAAATTTAATTGTCAAAAAAAAATCTCTTCTCGACTGGCTGACAATTCCTAAGAGATGTTTCAGTGTTGATGAAACGGGGGTTGGTGTGTATAAAGTAATTAGTGCAGCTGCAGATCTCTAGATCCGTACGCTCGGCCAGAGCGTCACCGTCTGACATTCGCACATGTGCGGCTTCGTATAGGAGGATGCAATTGGAATGGGATATGTGTGTCAGTCTGTCGCCTGTGCTATAAGACTGTCACATCGTGCGTGTTCATTGTTTACTCTAACTGTCATAATACTGTTATTGTTGTGTGCCGTGTGACATCTTGGGCATAACAGGCGTTAATATACATCACCTTGCAAACGAAACCGGGTCGTTTCATCTATCAAAATTTGATAATTTTGAACAGTGCATGTTATAAAAGAATGTAGTAGCGTTGGGCGAATACGAGATGTTTTTACAATCGAAACAATCGCAATCGTTCATAATAACAATCGAGTCCACAATCGACTCGGAGTTTGATTTTACAATCGAAATGTTCGATTGCTCAAGTCGATTATTTGCCAGCGAATGAGAATACATATAATCGCGATTCAAGGTTATATGCTGGTCGAATGAAGTCTGACGTATACGCTAGTCGTTCATCGTTGATTCACTGTTCACACTGTTCAGTCGCTCTCAGAGCATTCGATTACTGCATATAATCGACCATCCATTGACTCGACCACAGTTGTTGAGTGATGAACGATTATATATTATGTGGCTCTCGACAGTGTACGTCGTCTGTACGATTCAGTACTATGCAACTTAGTCTCGGTGAAATATGAAACAACAACAATCGAGTCCAAGTGAAAACCATCGAGAGTCATCGAGATGTTTGAACAATCGAGACAATCGACTAAAATATCTCGTCATCGCCCATCACTAGAATGTAGGCTTTCACGGCCGGCGTTAATAGAATTAAGATAAGAATCTTTCGGGCTTATGAGCCGTGGTCTGCTGGAATGGCATCTTCTTCTTCCAGACGTTTCGCTTGCAACTGCGGCAAGCATCTTCAGTGATGTGTTCGACGTGGTCGTAGTGTTCTTCTCGGTGTCCTGCTGTCGAGTGTCGAACACACCACTGAAGATGCTTGCCGCCGTTGCAAGCGAAACGTCTGGAAGAAGAAGATGCCTTTCCAGTGGACCACGGCTCATAAACCCGAAAGATTCTTATCTTAATTCTAGTGCATGTTATTCCGTAAGCAAACAAAAATAATGTAAACTAACTTTTTCGTTCTTATATCCTTCCTCTTAATTGTAAACACGAATTAAAGAAATGTATACGTTTTAAACGTTGAGCAATCGCCATATGATGACCAGAGTATAGGGTAGTATTGAGTACAAGTATTTGAAAAGAGTACTTTAAGTACATTTTTTGTACTTGGTACTATATGCACTCCAGGTACTTTTAAAAATTGTACTTATACAGTGTGTCCACAGACTCATCCTCAACATGGGGATCTCCGTTGTTATGGGAGATAGAGATTTGGTTAAATGAGACAAAATGTGCAGTATCTCCAGTACTACTACCCTGCGTAGTCAAATTTTTCATATTTTGCTTGGTTCACGACCGACAGTTGAAAAACGAGATTTACCCATTTTCGTTTTTTTGTTTATAACTCGCTTATTAAGTAAGCTAGAAAAAAAATATTTTCACTTTCATAAGGCCCTTATTTATGAAGATTTCAAATCTCTTCATATTTTTATTTACTTTTATAGTTTTAGAGATACTTGTAATAACTTTGTTTTTTTAAATACACGTCAAAGATGGCCATGACACCATTCGAAAGAGATTTTTTTTTCTTTAATTTGATATGTGGGTTGATGGATTTATTTTCAAAAATAACAGAGTTATACGTAAAACACTGATTTTTAATAGTAGGCTATGCTAAATTAATTGATAAAACAACAGAAGGCTTAGCAAACAGTTGAAATTCGCGTTGGCTTAGTAAACGGCTGTTTTGTTTTAGCTGTCACAGTGTAATTTGTTGCTAATTTGTCAGTTTACTAAGTGATTTATTAAATTTACTTTTGTTATCATGGAACCATTTTGTAACAATGAAAAATAAGCGATTTTCAACAATTGATCGTAAAACAGTAGTTTTGTCTTCTTCACTTATTCGCGTTGACTTAGTAAATGCTTTTTAAATGATCCATAGTTTATTAAATTTACTCGTAAGTTTCTGTAAATAGACGAATGAGGTTGTCTTCGTTCTGGATACTGATCGAAGTACATTTCTGCAGCTCTGGTCGAATTTTTGTGACATAGAATGTAACAAGATAACATATCAAATTTTTCATTGTTACAAAATGGTTCCATGATAACTAAAGTAAATTTAATAAATCACTTAACCAAATCTCTATCTCCCATAACAACGGAGATTTCCATGTTGAGGATGAGTTTGTGGACACACTGTATACTTGTAACAATCTCTTAAATGTACTTGGTCTTGAACCTTGTTTACAAGTGCATTTTTACACGAAAATTGACTAATGGGTAAATTAATCAGAGCCCAGAGGACATAACTAATTATTCTGTAATAATTAGTCATGATTAAACCTTTTCGCCATTAAATTTTAGTCAGATTGAATTTTGCCCCACACTGCTATTGGTACTAATTTAGGTCAGTTATAATATGTACAATGTACTTTTATGGAGTACTTGTAAAATTGTACTTGGTACTTTGTACTTATTGGATGAAAATGAAAAGTAGGTAGTACTTGGTTTTGGTATTCCAAGTATATTTTCGTTGTACTAGGTCCAGCTCTTATGATGACGTAGAAGACAGTCACATTTCTTTATCTATCGAAAGAGATGCATTTTGAAACAAATCTATATTACCATTACGTATTATCAGCTGGTTTACACATTATTTGCAGCGAAATATTAAATATTAAAACCAAACTAAATTTACGAATTGAATTATTATCTACAAAAAAAAATTCAAATTATTTGCCATATGAGGTGTTTAACTTTTATATATCGTATTATAAAGAGAATGTTCACTAAAATGAAACGAAGATGCTAACAGTTAATTTTGCCTGAAGAAGCGAACAAACGTTCGCGAAACGTCGCAGTTATTAAAAAAATTTAGCGTCTGATAATTTTATTTGTCCAAGTTCCCATACTATTTTATACATCATACCAAATCTATATTTTTAAGAGGAGAATAAATAGTATATGATAATATAATCGTTTTGTCCAGATCATCCAATGAAATAGATTTGTATTAGGTATCAGAAATCCTTCTCAGTAGAAGTTTCGTTTTCACAGTACTGCAAATACTGACGCAATATAAGTAATGCAAGTTGTAATAATGAATGACATACCCTACATGACTATTTATAATTAAAATATAAACGTCCTGACCACGGACTAACAGATTAACTAGCCCATTCATTAGAATATGAACTCAAGGAAAAGTAATATTCTCGTTTCATTGTGTTTTAAGAACAGAAAAAAGAAAATCTCAGATTCAAGTGTTTTCAAGGCAAGTGTGACGACATTGAAAATACATACAGTGCGCGTCTAAAGTATTATCCCCCCCCCCCCATCTTAACTTTTGAACGAATTGAGTTAAAAAGTTAGGACAAAGTAAGGATATAATCTTATCACATAAACTATCTTTTTTCACACTCGTTTAAAATTTTTTAAATCCAATTGTCCGTCCTCTATGGTAGGAATATATTTAAAACAGAATAAAATGGAAGTCGAACATTTTAAGGAAACAAAAAAAAATTTTTTAAAATCCGATCACGCCTATCACAATTACAAAACAACTTCCAGTACCTGAAGTTCCGTACCTCAACAGGAAAAAAAAACGGAACCCTTACTATTCACTCGTATGTCCGTTGGTAGGTATGTCTATCACAGTCGAATTTCTCTAAACTAAACAAAAATCGTAAGCTGAAAGGCATAGTTATAAAGCTCACTAACCCGCATTTATTACAACAGTCAGAATCTAAAAATATTTTTCTGTAAATTTTGGGAGAGGGGGGCAAGTTTGACAACAATAAATTCTTTATGTTCTGTCATATTCTGGAGTTTAATTTGAAAGGACTTTTCTTAATGGTCTCAAAACTATTTTTTCAGAATTTTATTTTAGGTAATTTTCGAGATTTTCCTGAAAACGCATCTCGAAAACTGATTCTCCTCTTCTATTTCCAAAACAAGTATAGATAAAATTTCAGAAAACTAATGATGTTAGAGGTGTGCGAAGGCTCCGACTAAGTTGTGGAGAGAACGTACACGAGGCGGAGGCCGTATTCCAGAAGATATCAGAGTGCAAATTAGCCTGCTCCTGGTGGTTGTTTAGCTCTTCTAGAAGAATTTCAGAAGAGGATTAGTCTCTGCCCTTGTACAAACATTTGGCTTTGTATTCAAGAAGAAAATATTGTCCCACTTGTTCGAGAGAGACGCCCCATGGTGGCACGGAGACAGAAGATTCCAGCGGTCCGGTGTCCTCTTCCGGGGACGCTTCCCATGAAGATGGGACATCGGATTTGTATTCTAGAAGATTCCAAAGCGGAATTTTTAACTATTACGATATGTTTCCAACAGCTATAGTTTTTGAAATTCAATGGCGCGCGAGCCTAACTCGTATTTGTCTGTTGTTTTTTTTTTCTGAAAAGTTACAATTTCGCACAACTTAATAGTAGTGTACCCTGTACACACAATATGTGGACACCAACTTCGGCGTGGTTAATCCGACTCAGCGAAACGATAAACTTTTCCTTCTTTCAGTTTTTCGTGTAATACCTATCATAATTTTACGACAGTCTTCTACAAGTTTCTCGTAAAATATTAGAGAAGTTGGTCGATTGTACTTAACTTACTTATAATTTCAGATTAGTGCGGTACCCTATACAGGGTGAGTTCGACCACCCGTATCAGTCGTTTTTTTCGAAAACGGTTAGTCGTAGAGAGTTGTGTCAAAAATTTGTATTATAAAAGCCCTAATAAAGAATCGAATGGTGATAATTTTTTTTTCCGGGAAGGTCGGCTTCCCTATTAGTTTGCTCCAGAATGTCCAGAACTCCGGAATTATAAATGTAACGATAGGTCGAAAGTGGTATTGTTGAAAAGATCTTTAAAAAATAAGCAAGTTTTGTAGGAAAATTTTTTTTATTACTGCCACCCCTGTAAATTTCTATAAGTATACATATAAATTATTATATGTTCAAAAGTCCGGAATTTTAGAAAGCACGATAGGTTGAAAGTGGTGCTGTTGAAAAGCTCTTTAAAAAATAGGCAAGTTTTGTAGGAAACATTTTTTAATTACTGCCACCCCTATTAAGTAACGATCGTTTGAAATTATTAAATCAAAATTTCATAATAACGATCGAAGTCGGCATTAAAAATCTAGCAACCTTAGACATTGTCACAAGTGTTCAAACTGTCTTCCATTTACTCTTTAATACATACTACTGAGCTCTTCTGGTTATACTGTGAGTGTACTTCTTCAGTGTTTAATGATCGATAGATAGGTAACTAGATTTTTAAAAAGTTCGTTATTATGACATTTTAATTTAGTAATTTCAAACAAATATTACTTAACAGCGGTGGCAGAAATAAAAAAAAATTTCCTACAAAACTTGCTTATTTTTTAAAGATCTTTTCAACAATACCACTTTCGACCTATCGTTACATTTATAATTCCGGAGTTCTGGACATTCTGGAGCAAACTAATAGGGAAGCCGACCTTCCCGGGAAAAAAAATTATCACCATTCGATTCTTTATTAGGGCTTTTATAATACAAATTTTTGACACAACTTTCTACGACTAACCGTTTTCGAAAAAACGACTGATACGGGTGGTCGAACTCACCCTGTATATACTTTTTGCCACCAAACTTTTCCATAACTGCGTAATCTATCAAAAACAGATTGAAGGTACAACTTAAAAAATGCAAGCTACTATTTTTTTTTAATTGATAAAGATTGAAGAATTTCTTCCGTGGTGTATGGATCAAACAAGAACGCAACACTGCAGATGTTGGAATTATTCGATTTATCTTACGTTTCGACAGTAGTACTTGTCATTTTCAGAGATCTTAAATGTTAAACAATTAAAACATTTTTTTTAAACTATAAATACACTCATTATTTGACATTAAAATATGCTTTGTTTACTATTTTTACTTCCCATCAATTCAGTTCGAGAAAATGATTTCGGGATTTTAATAGATCTTCACGTTTTGAAATCCTAAAAGTCGTTTTTCAGTCGGAAAATAGTCTTAAACGATTTCTAGGGTGTCAAAAAGTGATGAACTATTAATATTCCGAAAAAAAAATTTTTTTCGGACTGAATCCAATAGTTCCCTACCGTAGTAGAATTGTTATGTTGGGGAAATGTTCAGCGATTGTTTACTAGGTGGAAAGTCTAGGCCTGGCTATCCAGTCGAATTTTTGAAGTGAAAACTTCCTTAGACGCGTTAGGCACTCTTTTCCTGGGTAGTTAAAAAACGGGAACCGTTCGTAAAAATGTGACGCGGCTGACATAGCTATATCATAAAAACGGTACGCAGTACACTTGGCATTCATTGCGCAATTGTAACGTGTCTGCGTTCTATGCAAGGAACCTGGGTTCGAGGTAGAATTTTTAACGTTTTTTTTTTCTAAATTCTACGTGATATTTGTTTATATATTTTTTAATTTTTGTTCTATTCTTTCTTTGACGATAATTATAATTTTTTGAAACGAAGGTGGAATTAATTAAAAATACAATTTTTGTATTTTAGTAATAAATTATTTTTAGTTCATAAATGAGCTATAATAGATGACACCAAAAATTAGAAAATCTTAAGTTTTCACTTCTGTCGTGTGGTCATAAGCACACACCCATTTTTTTTTATTTAAAATTTGTTTAAAACAACGGTGCGTATACCATCTATCATTCGCTGATGAAACTATATATCCAACAGATTGTCTCAACGTATGAATATTATTATAGTAGTATAAGGGTTGGTACGATTGAAATAGATCTTTTTATAAGTTAGAATTTATCTATCTAGGTACTATGAAAAGGGATATTTAACTGTCATGAAACGTGTCGTACGTGGATTGTAGAGACGACAGTGATAAACGAGAGTTTTGTCTAAGTTTGTTTTACATTGTTTTTGTCAAATATACTATCCACTCCACTATATTGTAGGGAAAGGTGTCGATATCTTTACGATTTTATCTAAATCGAAAAGCTTTCCGGCGCGAGTTGATAATGTGCTTCCAATTATTTGAATATTTCCCATACAAAAATACAAGGTTTAACAAAACACCAACAAAATAACTTTAAAAAATAAAACACACAAAATAATTTTCTTTTTAATGATAAGGATAATAAATCGTTAAGAAAAGTACAGATCTATTTGAAAAAATGAGTATGTCTGTATCGCGGGTACAGACAGATGACGTAAATACCGTTAAACACAAATAATTGTATTCGTTGTTATGAAAATGAATATCTACATCCACTTTTATTTGTCTTATAAAGTCATATATTCGTAACATATAATAAATAAAATAATTGTAATTTCATTTCTTTGTATTTTAATTTATTATCCAATACCTAAATATATTTACTATTAAAAAAAAATAACTCCCTTCGGGATTCGAACCTGTAGGGCTTGGCGTTTGTACCTATCGGTAGACTCGTACTTTTCCACTTACTGTATCTGAGACCTTAATATAGTATAAAGATCATTTTGACGATATTTAATAAAATCGTAGATCTTTATATTAACACAACGAAATTATAATTTTGATTAACTTGTTTGTTTCAAAAGCGTAGCTCATATAGAAACTTCAAAACAAAACAATGTTGTGGTCGACAATGTAGAGTATTAATGTTGACTCAAAAAGACACAACAATAGTTATACAATATACATACCACATGCCAACCACTTCCAACTATTTCCGTTTCATCTTATATTTCTAAAATGCCACCCCAGTATGATACATTAGACATTTACGTCAAAACAAAATTATAGCATACCTATATACTTTTGTGTATGCGCCGATTTTCCTCAAAACTAAGATAGTTCAATTTACGTTTTAGACATCCTACCAAAATTTGGTTTCGATCTGTTTAGCCGTTTGACCGGAATCGTGTTAACAAAGGAACATACTTTTTACAAAACTACGTTTTTTGCACTCCGGGAACCTCAAAAAGTGAAAATATTCAATTAGTTCCATTTCCTCTTATTGAGTTGGAATGGTAATTTATTATAGCATGTACGTATGTGTAAAAATGGTGTTAAAAATACGCAAGTGCAATAAGTCTCATTATTCGTATTAGGGAAACAAGCAATTTAATCTTCTTTAAATGCGTTATTGTTGGCTAATGATGACCTAGACTCTATAGAATGAGCGAGAATAACGAAATTGTGTTTTGTTCTGCCATTGGATCATTGGAACACTCGCGTATTTTATTGGTATTCAAGATTCACGCTAATTAGACTCGCGCCAGTGGCTGTTACCTGCAATTTTTTTAGGAAATTTGAAAACAATAGAATCTTGATTGTAGATATAATTAATTTAAAAGTTATAGGTTGCTGTAAAAAAGTTAGGAATTGCTAAAATAGCAGACAAGAATTTAATTATCTCGGTATACCAGTTTCAAATTAAACAGCAGGTGACATCACTTAGCCGCCCTGACGTCAAAAATGCTTTGGTAAAACTTGTGTATTTTTTTTTAACACGCTTATATTAGCTTCACCTGTATGTTTGCGGGCTTGTCAGTTTGTAACCGACTTCTTTGAACTTGATTTTGACCAACTTTGAACGGTCAGATTTAAACTTTGCACACTTATCAAGGACCGACGACAATACAATAATTCAATAAGTTTGTCCCATTATCCTGACCAGGATCTCCAGGACTAAAAAAAAAAGCAAAAAACTTCAGATTGAACTGAAACTTTGCACACTTATCAAGGACCGATTACAATACAATAATTCCATAAGTTTGTCCCATTATCCTGACCAGGATCTCCAGGACTAAAAAAAAAAAGCAAAAAACTTCAGATTGAACTGAAATTTTGCACATTTATCAAGGACCGATTATAATACAATAATTCCATAAGTTTGTCCCATTATCCTGACCAGGATCTCCAGGACTAAAAAAAAAAGCAAAAAACTTCAGATTGAACTGAAACTTTGCACACTTATCAAGGACCGATTACAATACAATAATTCCATAAGTTTGTCCCATTATCCTGACCAGGATCTCCAGGACTAAAAAGCAAAAATAAATTATAATTTAAAAAAACTAAAAAACACGCTTTAATGAACTAAAAAGTAAAAAATAATTAATTTTATTGTAAAAAAGCGTGGAATGCTTTGTATCATATTTTCATACTACCCCACGCTTTTTTACAATAAAATTAATTATTTTTTACTTTTTAGTTCATTAAAGCGTGTTTTTTAGTTTTTTTAAATTATAATTTATTTGGTACTTGCATAAGTTGTTGGAAAAAAATTTGGAATTACATAAATTGATAAAATAGCAAACAAGTAAATAATATGCAATGCAAATTTGCAATATAAAATCTCGAAATTTTATTGAAAATTTCTATTTAATTTGGTATAAGTTGCAAATTAAACAGCAGTGAGTAGTGACGTCACTTGACCCCGCTGACGTCAAAAGTACTTTGGTTTTACGTAGATTTATTAGTTATGTACTTTTTAATACTTACATTCGTCAAGGGGATACTCACAAAAATATTGTTTAACCCAGAGGTTTCCTAACTGTGCGTCGCGACGCCCTGGGGCGTCGCGGCGCTATCCTAGGGGAGTCGCAATTTCAGAACTTCAGTCCCGATTTTGAGAAGTTATGCTCAGAAAAGCAAGATCATCCTGCTCATTAATTGTATTGTTTGTAGTTTTTTATGTTTTCTAATTATTAGAATTACCTATAATCTAATAAATAATAATTAAGATTCTATAGGTATTTTTTTTCTTTGGAGTTTTCTTTGAATAATAAAGTAATTTTATTGTCTGCTAGAACTACACACAGGTATCTTCTTTTAGAAGGGCGTCGCAAAAAATTGCAACCTGTAAAGGGAGTCGTAATAAAGAAAAGATTGGGAACCTCTGGTTTAACCAACAACTACTGTCTACTGGCCAACCCAGAAACTCGCATTGTGTAAACTTGCCTTTACATAGATTTCGTATAATTTTTTGAGCTTGTTAGCACCGGACCGCTCACATAACATCAAATTGAAACTTACGTAATGCGACTGGTCAATTCTTTTAAAAATAGTAAAAACAGATACTTGCAGTTAGAACTTGTATTTTTTAATTTGATGTGGGATATCGAAATATCCAGTAGTGTTAGTATAGATTTTTTTTGTAAAAATTTGTGATAAATAAATAAATAAGACTGTGATATTTATGGTTATATTGACTCAATGATACTCCTAGTCAACAGTAATGTTAAAGTGCTTTTCTGTATATATTTTTATTAAACTAGTACTTTTTCTGGTAGATGCTTAGAATGGTTCCAGTGTATCCACAGCGTTAGTAGGCTGGTTTATGATTATGACATTTGTGTCTTATTATTCCGTAATTACTAGATGAGTTTGCGCTAACAGCATTACCAACTTTCTGAAACATCTTTAGCTAATTCACAAATAGTTATAGTCTTGTATTGTGTAGTCATACAAAACTTTTGTGTAGGTACTTGTATATTATAGAATACGTACGTAGTCAAAGAAAAGTAAAACTTTTTATTCTCGGTTGCACAGTTATTACCTAATTACAAATGATAATTGTGAGAACTCTTTGCCTCGAGGGAAAACACAGTGTCGATTTCAAGATATATCAGCCGGAAATAATCGCACGGTATGTAACTTTTGTTTTTGAAGACTCTTAATGTTAACTTGCCTACTATAGGTGTATCTGTGGCTCAATGCAAAACCGTATTACCTTGATATTTTTCAATAAAATACCTTTTAATTTAAAAACATTTTTGATGTGAAACATATCTTATGTCGGGCAGTGAACAGCCGCGTGAGGGGAAATATGCAACGAAATTTATGGTCCGCTTCTTCGCTGCTGTTCTCCCCACTGCGGCACTCTCTCTCTCGGCTTCCGCGCGCTCGAGCACGGGAAGAGAGAGAGAGAGTGCCGCAGTGGGGAGAACAGCAGCGACCTCTGCTCTTGGGGGGCCTCCAAATCTCGAGAAGTCCTTCTTAATCAAATCCCAAACAAGGCCAAAATACGTTTACTAAGTAAGAGGCAGTTTGGAGTTGGAGGCCCCGTACGTATACAAAATATAAACGTATAGGTAGGTCGTTTATTATAAATATTTGATTTTTTTTGTCAGCTATTACATATATATTATTCATTTTTTACGAAATTTACACTACAAATACATCAATTTCTAAGCAGACCGGGAGCCTCATTTAGTTCTGCCGCCCCGGGCCTCCGACGGGCTTAGTTCGCCACTGATTTCAGCAAATGACTGTAGAGGTCAGCTACTTTGAATTTAATCGCGATTAAATGAAAAAAAACGAAACAATATTGCTATTTATTTTGACGAATAATTGAGCAGAATATGAAATAAAATAAATATTTGTGGAAATGCGAAATGGGAAAAAGCTGAATCATGTATTATTTTGAAAGTTTAATGTGTTCGTTCAGAAGCATTAGCTGGGAGCGTTTCTGCGACGTTATATAATGACCGAGGTTTTGACCCTGTGTATCAGTTATCCTTTGTGACAAATGGCCAGACTCCTGCCTCCTGAAATACATATATTGTGATGCGTCATTCTCTGTGCAAAGTATGTCTCATTTGTCTCTTTTAATAGTTGATATTTTTCAGAAGCTTTTACGTAATATTTTTTTAATTTCATTCAAATTTTATACTTAAGAGGACTCTCTTACTGATATTTTTCAGAAGCTTTTACGTAATATTTTTACTTCCCACCTCTACTATGGTAGGGAAGAAAATGGATTTAGTCCGAAAAAAATATTTCGAGATTTTAACAGACCTTCACGTTTTGACACCATGTTTTATTTTATTTTTATACGTCGGAAACGATAATAGCAATAATGTCACAAGTTTGTTGCAATAGGTACGTCTCCGAGATGACCCAATATTCAAATAATAATATTATTGTGTCTCATAAATTTACATAAAATTTAAATCACATACACCGTTATTTACATTCTGTACAGTGCTGATTGTAATAACTATTGTTAATGCAAAATCGTGAATATTGAAGTATGAAGATTAAAGAATCAATGCCGGATTTAGGCATAAGCAAATTAAGCTACAGCCTGTTTGTGTAAGATTAAAAAATAATATTTTTAATTATTAATAAATATTTTGCAGGAAAGTGGACGAAAAAAATCATTAAAACACTAATTTATTGATTCAGCGCAACGTTTCGGTTCTTTTATTGAACTTTCATCAGGCATCTCAAATTAGTAGTGTATAATAATACAACAAATTGTATTATTATGCAAATTTTTTAATAAATTTATTAAAAAATTTTGCAAATTATTGACATAACTTTATGTGCACAAATTGTACATGAGATTGTTGTATTATTATGCACTACTAATTTTAGATTCCTGATGAAGATTCAATAAAAGAACCGAAACGTTGCGCTGAATCAATAAACTAGTGTTTTAACGGGTTTTTTTCGTCTACTTTTCTGCTAAATATTTGTTAATAACTTAGTAATACAATGGATGCGAACAGAGATAATGTTTTTAATTTTTAGTTTAATTTCAGAATAAGGGGTCTCGAAGCATTTTGTTGCTTAGGGCCTCACCAAGTCTGAATCCGGCACTGTTTGAAGAACTGTCTCCATTAGAGTAACTCTTTAGATTTACCTCATGTTAGTTTCACTTATTGTTTATTAAAATATATTTAAAAGGTTTTAAAAATAAACTTATATCTGCTGAAAGTTTAATATCCAGTGGTTTATTAAATTTTAAAATTACAATATAAAATTTGATTTAAAATTAGAAATATGTAATACTTAATACATGCTATAATGTAATATTGACATTTACATAGACAGCAATATAATAGTTTCTTTAGCAATATCATCACACCTCAGAATTATTTTGGCCAGACTTATCTGGGCCTAGTAGAAATTCATATAGGTACGTTTAATAAGTGACTACTAATCGAGATTCTGCTGTATTTATAAACTGAAACACGTTTGCGTGTGTTTCCCATTAGTGTCAAATAAAATTAATAATTAAAACAGTGGTTTTATGTAACATCGAGATTCCCATGAGCTTTATAAATTTCAGGTTTTAATTTGTCATTAGTCTGAGCTCAGAAATAAAACAAGTGAGTGTAATAAAGCCGCTAAAGTATTGCTAATTTATTATGTTATTTAGTTTAATAACTGCAATGTTTTACTTCAGAAATTACATTTCGCGGAAGACGAGGCTAAATTCGGCTTCTTCATTTTACCAACACTAAATTATTTTATTTATACATCTTCTACATATTATAAGTAAGGTACCTACGTGATTGTTATGTACTTTTCAATGGATTTTTGATGTGTAGTAAACATCGTTACTGGCTCCAACCCCCCAAAATGTCTGCTATAGTGAGTCGATAAAATATTACGGAAGTGTGTCGCGGAAGTGACAGTTTGAATTCATAGTTAAGGTGACTGTTCACCAGCCCTTTATTATGCCCCCTTATTTACCCCTATTTTACGAGCATATGAATGTGTGTGTGCATACAAAACGCTGAAAAACAGTTTCGGAAATATCTAATTTCTATGAAAAACCTTATGAAATATTTGATAGTAATGCTTTCAAAATAAACTAGAAGTATCATTCTTTGAACCAGATTTTTAGCATAAGTTTAAGATAAATTTATGTACAGAAAAAAATAAATCTCAAAAAAATTGTTGAACAAGCGCCATTTCTCAGTATTTTTAACATACTTACATTTGTAAAGAAAAAATTTTAAATAGACTTCCCGTTATTTGATATCTCATGTGCTGTAAAGAAAAATTGACAAATATCACGTTTTTATTTTGATACAATTTTTAGGACAAAAAAATTTTTTTTTTTAATTTTTAAGCAGGGCCGGATTAACTATATCGGGGTTCCTAGGCAATGCGATTTCTTGGGGCCCCTTTTCAGCCGTTTGAAAAATATCAAGCACTCTTCTATCCAAATTCATAAGTTTTGAAACACAGAGCACAGTAAAACTTTTTAAATTAAATTCATTCATCACGGTCGCAAAACTCACAAATCGCAATTACAAATCAAGCATTTCAAAACTTTTGTTTATCACACTGTATTTCGACGCATGCTGTCAGTTGATGAAATACTTCATACTTACAGAACAGAACAATCAAGTATCGAGTAGTAGAGCTAATAATATGGATGCGTTACGTAGCGTATTGTATGATTCATACAATACGCTACGTAACGCATCCATATTATTAGTTCTACTACTCGATACTAGATGGTTCTGTTCTGTAAGTATGAAGTATTTCATCAACTGACAGCATACGTAGAAAAAAAACAATAATACCTATTGTCATTGAGGATACAAATTTTCCAATTAAATTTTCACTCTATGAAACATTTTCAATTTCTTTTGTGCGCGCACGGGGCCCCTAGCCGATGCAGGGCCCCTAGGCAGTTGCTTACTCTGCCTAATGGTTAATCCAGCCCTGTTTTTAAGCAACAAGCGACATTTTGTGAAGTTTAATGCTTAATTGTAGTAGTTAAATGACTTTTGTGACCACAGTTTGAAATTTACCGAGAGCATTTTTTACAATCTGAGTGAACAGTCACTTTAAATTAATAACTCAACGCAATTTTTTAGAAAAAATTCGACTGATGACCAGTCCTATACTTCCCACCTATTTTTTTTCATATTATAACATCTAGAATTCATTTATATTTTTTTTTACCTATATGTTAATACATGACATTGAAAACGTTTTTTTGAATATCTCAGGATCCGCTGAACCGATTTGACTCAAAATCTAATCAGATCTAAGTTAAAGGCTGATAAACACAATAGAACAATCGGCATAGCCGTATGTTGTTCCGTTTTTAAGATATCGAAGGCGAAAAATTGACCACATACACACACACACATACATACACATACACATACATACACATACACACACACACGCACACACACACGCACACACACACGCACACACACACACATACATACAGACATCAGTCAGAAAATGATCTTAAACGATTGCTAGGGTCTCAAAACGTGAAAATTTGTTAAAATCTCGAAATTTTTTTTTTCGGACTAAATCCATTACTTCCCTACCATAGTAGAGGTGGGAAGTAAAAAATTCCATTCTGCCCTGAAATGTTAAACGTTTTGTATAAGTGTATAGTTATACAAGTACCTATAGCAAATCCACGTACCGTCATTATCATTAATAATTCATTTCGACGGGTACATACTACATACCTGAGTATTAAATGTATATCCATTTTTGGCGTTGGAGTGGTTTTAGATATATTTATACATCGGATTTTTATGTGTCTGATACATTAGCGGCAGTGTCTGGAGTTTATCTATGGCAACAAGCCAAAACTGCGTATGTCGATTTTTTTTTTGGTAAAATAAGATAAAATCTATTTGTTTCTAGGAATACAACAAAATACGATATACGTAGTACGTACGAAATATATATTTAATGATAGAAATCTACTCACTATTTCTAGTCCAACTCGCTTCCGCCTCTTTTAATTGAATTACTGGGTGGCCTATATACACAATGAAGGGTTAATAACCCGTTCTAATAGTTTAATATAAAAAGATAAAAAAATACCAAAAATTCGACGTAAGCGAGTTTGCCTACCGCGCTACTGAATAAAAGTACATAAGTATAGTCAAAGACTGTCTCGTAATCCTGCAATTATTAAAAAAAAGAGTGTGTGTGTACTTATGCACGCACGTCAGAAGTTATACTTCTTTGGCGTAACAAAACAAAAATAACTCCAAAAATTTTATCCCGCGTGCCAGTGCTAAACGTTTGTAAAAAAGACGATAAAATAATAAAATAAAGATATTAAATAAATTAATTTAATTTAATAAATTATTAATTTAGTAAATATATTTATTTATTATATTTATATCTAATTATTTATTTAAAAAAAAGCATGTTTGTGTTGAGATTTGAACCCGGGACCTATAGTGTATGACGCGACGGCGCTACCGTTTAGCCACGGTACGTCTTTCATAGCTGTGCTATATAATATAGGCAAATTATAATCATGAAAAATAATAGTATAAACAGTACAGATGTTGTAGTACGAACTCATATTTAACGAAAGCGGCATAAACGAGCGTTTGTATAACAATTACATCACATTCTGACTGGTGTAATGACTCTAGTTACTAACGACTAACTTCATCATGTTACTTTCGACTAGTTTCATGGTGTTTAATCGTAAAAATTCACTCTCATCATTTTTCCTTAACGCGCCAAAATAAGTACAACTTCAAAAATTCTTTTTAGTATATTTCGTACATTCAAATCTTTTCGCGGTTACATGATTAGATTTGACATCCATAACTTATTTTAAATAGATTTGTCCTATTTTTAACAGGTTTAGGGGTCATGTGTCTCAAAAATATGCTACATACTGATTATACTACTGGACCAGGTATGAGAGTTAGATACATTAAATGAGCGTCGCGTGAAATTTCGTGTCGCGCTAAAGCCTAGATATCCTGAACTACCACAATTCTTCTCTTTGCCCTAGTGATGCGCGTTTACGAGATGTTTTAGTCGATTGTCTCGATTGTTCAAACATCTCGATGGTTGTCACTTGGACTCAATTGTTGTTGTTTCATAGTTTACCGAGACTGAATCGTATAGTACTGCATACTCGATACGACTTCAATAGTGAAGAGATCACAGAGTACCGACTGACCAGTGTGAACAGTGAACAATCAACGAGTCGCGTGAACGTTAGTCGACTAGCATATAACCTTGAATCGCGATTATATGTATTCTCATTGCTATTGCTATAACCTATGTGGTAAAAAATCGACTTGAACAATCGAACATTTCGATTGTAAAATCAAACTCCGAGTCGATTGTGGACTCGATTGTTATTATGAACGATTGTAATTGTTTCGAATGTAACAACATCTCGCATTCGCCCATCACTACTTTGCCCTTCGCACTTGCTTATGAATTATTCACTGTTTCTAAAAGACTGAAACATATGTGTTTAAATATGTGGGATTTTCCTTTTATCAAATATTAGTGTTCACACTTTACTTACAAGATCAAAATTTTATGGCTTTTATTTCACTAGTGACTAGTCTATTGAACTTGTGATATTACATAACTCACGTTTTACTGAACGTCGCTTCAAAA
This sequence comes from Mongoloraphidia duomilia, assembly GCA_039654895.1. Lineage (NCBI taxonomy): Eukaryota > Metazoa > Arthropoda > Insecta > Raphidioptera > Raphidiidae > Mongoloraphidia > Mongoloraphidia duomilia. Next base: position 66,202,874 of record CM077516.1, read on the forward strand.
GTATAGTTTCGCACAGAGCATCTGAAAATACATGGAAAAACAGAATGTCAATAAAATCAGGCTATTATAATTAGAGAACATTTAAACTTTGGCCGCCATCTTGGATTTAAAGACCGCTGAGTAAATTTGGAAGTGACCCAATATCTTATTTTATATCTTATATTATATCTTAATTTTCGAAAAATATCTAAAATATATCGAATTCGAATTTAGTGGTTACCACTGGGTTGCTTGACTCTAAAGAAATTAATTAGACTTTCATTGAAACAAATTCACTGAATGCGTTCGTGAATCGTTTCTGTTATACCCTGTGTAGTGTAAAAAACTGAGTGCATTAATATATGTAAGTGGATTCAGATTCATACTTCTGGAAAGCATAACTAGGTTATGTTGTAGAGTGTAGACTCCATACTGTATACTGTATATTATACATAACCTATATGTTAGTATAAGGAAAAAGAGGAAATATAGCATTTAATGCAAGGAACGTGTGCAAATAAAACGACAGTAAATTTGATACATGCAGCAGCTGAAAATGCAGAGAACTGTTTGTTAGATATACCTATAGTGAAAATTGTGAATATTTAGTAGGTGAACTGAGATTTTTCCATAGAGTCATAGGTAGAGTAGGGGAGTCATAGGCACAACTGTAGGTGACAGTGTCAGGTTGGAAAGAAAACGGATAGTTTTCCTTGTCTTCTGACGCATTTGTGATTTTAAAAATTTATAGTAGGTATTGTTACTTCACATCTGTAACCAATAACCATGGTTATGTATTTGTAAGTAGAAATATCAGGCCGCAAGTAAGACAGCAAATGACTGTTTCTATCTTTGTCGGGAAATCCATCTCGTTGTGCGCAAGCGTTGCAACATTCGATTCACATTATTTCCATAGCAATTTCGGAAATATTATTATCAATACTAACCTTGTTATTATCATAGATCAATTAATATTATAAATTGTTCATGCGCATAAGACAGACATATATATGTCTGCACCGTAGGCTTTTCGTCCGACTCCAGACCCCGGCTAGCAATATAGGAGTATTGCATATATGCTTAGTACACTTCTATTCTCCATCTCTATCTTTTGCACCGACACTTTTTTGGGTGGCTCCCCTCCTCCTATCTATGATATATCTATGGATTTTTCTCGTTTGTTTAAGGACAGTACAATGTTGCCAGTGCTAGGGAAATTTCCCTAAATCTAGGGAAAATTTGGGTATGTGAGGGAAAAAGGAACATTTTCGATAAACTGGAGAATTTTCTAGAATTTGCATCAGATGCCAATTTTTATCATTTTTTTATCAATTTGACACGAATAATATTTGGTTAGTCTTAGATCTCCTACAATTCAGTTAGTTTAGTATACAAATTTATTCCATGCCTTTATTGACATTTTTCTTACGTAGCTGAACTAGAAACGAAAATAACTATAAGAAATTGAAATAATACTCGCTCAGGCTCAAACAGTAGAATTAAAACAGGGAAAATCTGGGGAAATTTTCAAGATTATACTTGGCAACACTGAGGCAGTTACTAGTCAGTATGCCAAATTTCAATGCTCTGATTTTCTTTTCCGGACAAACTTACAATCTTTCAACTTTATATTAGGTAGTATAGATGTGGTACCATCTTGGACTACAGAACTTGCCAACACTAGACGTGGGTCGTTACGTTATTTTCAAGAAACGTAACGAAACCAGTGACTTGGTCGGCGTCACCTGTTTCAAAACTAGTGATTTTTGTAACTAGTTATTTTTATTCAGCTACTGTGATTGCTTGCATAAATACCTCCACCAGTTACCAACTATACAGTTACACACGAAACGAGACGAAACTAAAATACATTAAATCACTATCTAAGTGTTTGTAGCTATACACATCACGGCATGTGTGTGTTCGGGTTACATCGGATTTATTCGTGTCACTGTCACCCGCTCTCGCTTAGTAACGCATTTGCAAAAATCACTACTTGTAATGTAACTCGAAACTAGTGATTCGGTTACATACCGCGTAGCTAGTTATTGTAACTAGTGACGTGAAATAACGACCACGTCTAGCCAACACAGCATCTTTGGCTACCGTCGCTGGTTATGCATTATTTATCAACAAGAAAACAATTGTGATGACCTGTATAAAATTATATTGTACATACAGTTGTGTTTCAGATATTATCTGAAGTCAAGTTATAAATTACTAGCGGTTACCCGTGGCTCAACTCATGTATATTTCGATTGTTTTAAGCCTTCCCATACAAACTTCAACGGGTGTTGCACCCCTCCTTAGGGGTTGTCTTAAAAAATCCTAAAATACGTCTTTTATTATTTTTTTTTGAATAGTATTTATACCAAGTTTCAAGTTGATACATTCAGGAAATATGATTTTCAGTTTTCACCTCCTTAGGGGTTGATTTCCGAAAAATCCTTTTTTAGTGCACCTCTACACCTTGTAAGGAACATAACTTAAATATTTCATGATTCTATCTTCAGTGCTTTAGGCTGCGCGTTGTCTGTTGTCAATCAATCACGGAACTGTTTTATACCTAGGTATTCTCCAGGGGGAACATTGGAATGTAGTTGTTCTCGCGATTGCATTACGAGGTTTTTTGGAAATTGGCGTTCCCAGGAGCCCGAGCTCATACCAGTCGGTTTGTGTATGCCGGCTGGCAAATTCTAATACACAAATGGATTATTAATTGTTGTGTTGAAGACGCTAATGACCTGAGTTGTCGACGCGTCTATAATCTACATTAATAATAATAATATACCTATAAATGGGAGGACATTAATTTCAAAAATTGTCAGTATAAACTAAGCCTGAAAACTTACTAAGAGACTGTTAAATAATATTATAAAGTCTTATTTCTTCAAGCATTTGTTTAGTTTACGTAGACAAAACTCTTTTTGTTGTTTCGTGCATTTATGAAATAGTTTTACTTTACTTTTATTTGTCTTGCCTGAATACTATCTACTGTCTAGTTTTGCTTTAAGGATAATTTTATATTCTATATTTTATATTGTATATTATTTTCTTCTCATTGTTGTTATTTTAAAAGTATCTATTTTTCATCATTTATCTCTCATTTTCATAAAATTTTCATTTTACATAATTTCCATATTACGAAGACAAAATAAATTGCTAAACAACTATACGGACCACATTTTTCTTACTGAAGCCAATCGATTTTTCGAAACATTTTTTTTACAATTTAATGGCTGCAACTTAACATTTTTTATAATATGAATGAATAGTAATAATACGTGTAACGGTTCCTTTCTCAGCATTATGTGATAACAGACGTCACTCGCATCATTATTATCTTCCACCCAGCGATGTAGCTTAGTGGTACAGCACTAGACTCGCATTGGGAAGGTACTGTGTACGAATCCCGGCGGGGGTAGATGTGGCTAGGACTTTTTCCTACTGCCTCACGCCGAGAAACGGTAATTCCTGTACCAGCCATCTTGTTTGAGGTTTTCCATGGTTTTCCTCAATAATTTCAGATGAATATCGAGATGGTTCCTTATTCAAGGCCATGGCCGATTACCTGTCAAACTCCTATGCTATTAATAAAATAAAATAAAAGTTGAAGTTTAAAAAATGTAGAAAACAACGGGAAGGTGGTAAAAATGGAAAAATAGTAATGGTGCGAATGGCGTCTGTTATGACATAATGTTGAGAAACGGATGTTAAACGCATTATTATTATTATTATCTCCCGTTTACCACTTTCCTACCTTATCCTAATTTCCTATAATTCCTCAATTCGCATACTGTTATTAACTAAGTTGAAGTTTAAAAATGTAGAATATATGAATGAAAAATGTTTAAAATTATTTTTAGAGCAAAAACTTACATATCACTGTCGGGATTCGAACCTGAATTTTCTTGTTTCGCGCTGGATGCATTAGTCATTACACCACACTAACGTGACAGCATTTTATTTTATTTTTATTTATTGTAGATTATAGACGCGTCGACATCTCAGGTCATTAGCGTCTTTCAACTACACTAAATAACAACTAACTTAAAACAAAATAACATCACAAAACATCCATGAGCGCAGGTGGGATTCGAACCCACGGCAGTCCAGTCTAGAGGTTGCGGCGTCAAGCACGCTAACCACTAGGCTGTACTGCCCTTTAACGTGACAGCAGGAATTCAATATTTTTCTGTATGGACTAACGAATATTACCCACATTTCATCATGCATCATCATAGAAGTATTGAGGAATGTGCGACAAGAGGGAATTGTATTGTAAAATGGAGTTCCATGGAAAAAAAGCTTAAGAAGTCTTGCCCCACTTTCACTTACCTGCGGATTTTTTCTTCAAATATAGATACCCTTAAAACGTTCATACCCTTATACAGATCATTTAAGAAGGGTCTTTCATTTTTTCAAATTATATTGTCTACTGACAATTTGCGTCTGTATCAACATGGCTGCCGTTATGTAGCCTGCGTAAATAAAGGACTCGTCATTAAAGTCTGGGAGTATGCTTAATTATCGGAAGGTTGAATGAAAATGTATACAAATACAAGAGCTTTGGGTTTAGTTGCAACGAACTACGATCTATGCAGCTGTAGCAGGCATCGACAACTTTTCAGTTTTTGTGGGCTCTGTAGTATTTTGTCTGTTTACAAATGAGTGTACTTCTGCAAAGTTTGATTTTGGTGTTAACCAGAGTAAACATGAGTGGGAATTATACGCGGTATGATTTAACATTTTGTTCTCCGCGAGCTTAAATTCGTGTTTTTTACAAGCTTTTATTTAACTTGCAATGTGTGTTTGTTAGGTCAAATCTTGCAAGTCAATTTTGAACGACTTCCACGTATCCGATCGATTTGAAATTTTGTTCACATTTGTATTCCCAATGACAACAGAATAAATCGTTTTTAGAAATAAATTTGACCCCTAAGGGGTTCAAACGGGGATGCAGGGTTTTTTTTGACTAATCAACGCTCAGGCCAAATCGCTGAAGCTAGAAACTTGATATTTAGACAGTTGGTTTCTTTTGTGACGTAAGTATCATCTAAGAAAGGATTTTTTGAAATTCAACCCCTACGGGTGTCAAAGGGGGTAAAATTTTGAAAGACTAAAATGAACAAAATAAATATTAGTAAAAAAAACTTTTTAAGAGACAAGCATTTATTTAAATGCACTAAAAAGGAAAAAATAATTTAGGTTCATAATTATAAAAGCGTGGGTCGTGACTAATAAACTATCATAGAGTTAACGACCCCCGCTTTTATAATTATGAACGTAATTATTTTTTCGTTTTTAGTGCATTTAAATAAAAGCTTGTCTCAAAAAAGTTTTTTGAAGTTAAAGGGCTTCGTCTGTTCAAAAATTCAGTCCAGGGTAAAAATGGTATTACCGACAAGAAAACCTGAAAAAAATATTGAAATTTCTAATAAGTGAAAACTAACCGCGCTTTGAGCTTTTGAGCCAGTTCCGTACTTTGCATGGCAGCTTCACTTAGCAAGCGCATGAGATAAATTTGGGTCATGGCATTCTGATTTTAATAAAACTTAAAATGAGAAGAACAGACCACATTCAACCAATAGGAGAAAGGTCAGGAATAATTGCTGTGTTTTGGGTACGGAAAATCTGGAAAAGGTGCGGATTTTTTTCTGCAAATATTGGTGGTCTTCCTGTACTAAAATGTGACGAATTTTAACAGCAGAAAGGTTGTCTATGCCTGATCTACAGCAATACAACATATCCACAGGGTTGTGCAACGAGGACATGAATCAATACAGCTTCGCCGAATAAAACAGCTTTCATTGCTCGGCTGTCGGCTACAGCAAGCGCATTGAATCTCAAACTGAAGCTTGAACTGAAGATAATTACAGTCAGACAAATAACGTTGTCTGTGTTGGAGCACACTGATGAATTGTAGAACATCATTCATCGCCTTCGCTGATTTTTAACTTTTCACTATGTCATGAGTCACGACTTTTAGAGCGCAATTAGAAATGTTCGCTTTATATTTCACTTTGCCAGCACAAAAGAAGTTTTTCTTTTCTTTATTTTTTTATGTATATTTTTACTCGTCATCAATCATCTTATATTCATATATGAGACGGTATTGTATTTGCGAAAAGAAATTTTGACAAATGTACGGTACTGGGCAGAAAAAATCCTGCTAAGGCTCATTTCGCACCAAACCAGTCCAGTCAAGTCGGACGCTACTGGATTGAACATATTAACTTATCGTTGAAATAAAGACAATGTGTAAATATGGTTTCATACTAAGTGCGTCACGTCCAGTCCGATCGCATCAAGACTTGTCAAGACTGATTGCGACTCAGCCGGTTGAATTTTTAATGCCAGTCTGCCCAGTCTTGACACTCAGAATGGACGTAGAAATCTTAATTTTATTATTGCAAGCAAAAGAGGGTCATTTAGTAAGTCCTGGTATGTATGGGATGAACCCAAAACAGATTTCTTCGTTTCTTCATCCTTCTTCTTCTGTGTAGCCGACGTATGCCTTGGAGAAGTATGTCCATCTTGACACAAAATTCTTTACAAAACTGTGTCGCGGCGACCGCATCGTTGCTGTCGCGAACTTCGATCGGAATTTGCGGGACGGCTGACGCGACGTATTCAGTGCGAAAAGAAATATTGACGTGACTTGACTAGACAAAACTTGACTGAACGCGACTGGACTGGACTGGTTTGGTGCGAAATGAGCCTAAATGAAATCCTTTGTATATTCTTCAGTATGACCAGGCTTCACTCCTTACTGTATAATTTTCAGGTGCGATGGCAAAGCGTTATTCCTTGCCCTTTGCCCATGGAGCCAAAGTGGTAAAATACTTGGTGATGTATTAGCAATCTTAAAAATGTTTTTCTGTCCTGTCCTATATAAAATAGCTGTTTTTCATGCATGTAAATCGGTCGCAAAATGACCCATTTCAGACCGATGACGATTTGGGCGCTAAAGTAATTGCTTTTTCAATTTATTATTTTAAAAAATAAATAAAGTAAAATTCAATAATTTTAATATTATTTCATATTACTTACTTATACTTCCGTCCCTTCTGGTATTTCAGTCCTCAAATCAGCAAGCCAACGCCGCCTAAGAAGTTTTACTTTAAAAAAAACTGCTTCTGGTATTTGTTTTGGGTCCCGTACCCGAAGTTCGGAACCCACACAGCCGCATAGCACACCTAGTAGATAATAAAAATATAATAATATATATAACTGTGCTTCGGAGATTTGAAAGATCGACAAGTTTTTGAAGTTATACTTTTTTTGGCGCGTTATGGAAAAATTATAAGAGTGAATTTTTACTATGCGCGCGCATCGCGTCACGAAAATTTAACACCATGAATTTAGTCGGTAGTAACACCATGAAGTTAGTCGGAAGTTCATGATTATAATATCCTATTATATAGCACTACTATGTAAGATGTGCGTGGTGTAACGGATAGCACCGCCGCGTCATACGCAATAGGTCTCGGGTTCGAATCTCAACACAAACATGCTTTTTTTTAGTTTATTAAATTAAATTAATTTATTTAATATCTTTATTTTAATATTTTATCGTCTTTTTTACAAACGTTTAGTACTGGCACGCGGGATAAAATTTTTGGAGTTATTTTTGTTTTGTTACGCCAAAGAAGTATAACTTCTGATGTGCGTGCATAAGTACACACGCACTCCTTTTTTATTTTTGTCTTATTTTTAGAGCGTTTCGCGGTAGAAAATTGCGTACGTAATGTAAATAAAAAAACTCGTTTAATTTATATTTTTTTATGTTCCTCCATGATTAAAGAAGAGCTTTTCAGCGTCAAACGTGAAATTGTTATTTCAGAGGCGTTTATGCGAGACGAAGTTAAATTTATTTACCTATTTATTTATTATTATTTTTTTTTTGAAGTTGGCAAATGTAATTATGTATGAAAATGTCAAAAGAGAATAATAAAAGAGGAGCATCAAATGAATGACGGTGTCATATTTCGTTCATCGTGTTTTTTTTTAATCTACACCTATACGGCATGTCTCCGAAAGTTGTGGTCCATATGATATTATTATGTGCAGTATTGTACTTTATTTTTAGTTTAATAGTTATAGATATAAAATACACAATAAAATAAATCATTAGTAGAATTGACGGAAAAATTCTGTCAGATTTATTCCACCCTCCTTGGTTAGCTGTCAACATTTTTGAGGTTGAATCGTATTCGAAAATGATGTTTACACATCTGCCGGGGGTAGCAGGTATCCCCAGCAGATGTGTAGACATCATTTTAAAAGTTTGTTTTTTTATGTAGGTATTTGAAAAAAAGACAATAAACTTGAAATATTCTTCAAAGAAGCAGCGAAGTCTATAGAAGGCTAGTTTTGAAAAAAAATATTCCGTCCCAAGTAAAAATAATTAAATATTTAACTTTGACAAAAATGTAGATAGATATTGTAAATTATAGACAACAGAGGTCATAAGCGTCTTGTTTAATAAGATACAATTTTAGACGTTTCGCAGATTACCCGGTATGCTGTTTTAATAAAATATCAGGAGAATATTAGTCCATGTATTTATTTGTGCTTATAAGGACGACTAATATGGACGTATAGCATTTACACATTTATGCACGAAAATAAATAAACTTTAGCAACATGTTACAGGACATGTTTAAAGAAAATGTTTTTCCATTTAAATCTAATCATGCTTGCAGTCCCCTCCAGCACTGATCTTGTCAAGTGGGGTGTTATAAATTCCGTATTAAATTTTTTTTATTTGAATTTGCATTGCAAGGAGGGGTTCTCAATCCCGGGATCCTGAAATCTAAAACCCCGGAATTTCTAAGATTACGTATTTATTCATCTAATCTAATCTAATCTAACTTATATTTATATATTTATCTAATCTAATCTAACTAATATTATAAATGTGAAAGTTTGGATGGATGGATGGATGTTTGTTACTCAATCACGCCAGAACGGCTGAACGGATCTGGATGAAATTTGGTACAGAGATAGATTATAGTCTGGAATAGCACATAGGCTACTTTTTATCCCGGAAAAATGTACGGTTCCCGTGGGATAGTTTTGTTTTTCATTGAGCAAGGGATCGACATGATTTTTTGCATAGTGGTAGTTTAGGGGTCAGGGAATGTTATAGGCTAATTTTTATCCCGGAAAAATGTACGGTTCCCGTGGGATAGTTTTGTTTTTGTTTTTCATTGAGCAAGGGATCGACATGATTTTTTGCATAGTGGTAGTTTAGGCGTCAGGGAATGTATAGGCTAATTTTTATCCTGGAAAAATGTACGGTTCCCGTGGGATAGATTTGTTTTTGTTTTATCTCTGGAACTACTGAACCGATTCTAAAAATTCTTTCACTAATAGAAAGCTACGCGGAGGGAGAATCTCGAGGGGGGATAACAAATTAGGGGTGGAGATTCTCGCGGGGGGATAACAAATTAGGGGGGGAGATTCTCGCGGGGTGATAACAAATTAGGGGGGGAGATTCTCTCGGGGGGATAACAAATTAGGAGGGAGATTCTCGCGGTGGGATAAAAAATTAGGGGGGGAGATTTTCGCGCTGGGATAAAAAATTAGGGGGAGAGATTCTTGCGCTGGGATAACAAATTAGGAGGGGAGAATCTCGCGGTGGGATAACAAATTAGGTGGGGAAATTCTCGCGGTGGGTTAACAAATTAAGGAGGAAGGTTCTCGCGGGGGGATAACAAATTAGGGGGGAAATTCTCGCGGAGGGGTAACAAATTAGGGGGTAAGTTTCTCGCGGGGGGCTAACAAGTTAGGGGGGATTCTCGCGGTGGGATAATAAATTAGGGGGGAATAACAAATCTCGCGGGGGGATAACAAATTTTGCACAGGAGTTCCTTATATAGGTATCGTAGATGAGCAATAATGTATTAATTAAATTCGAGCGAACGAGCGAAGCGAGTGAGTAATGTATTATTAACATTCGAGCGAACGAGCAAAGCGAGTGAGTAATATACTAATAATATTCAAGCAAACGAGCGAAGCGAGTAAGTAATGTATTAATAAAATCCGAGCGAACGAGCGAAGCGAGTGAGTTATGTATTATAAAATTGGGTATTTAAGTTTAAAAAAAATCATTAATTTTTTAATTTTTTCTAATAATTTAACATAAATAATATTGAAAATCGAAAAGAAAATTTTTTTTAAAGCTATAGATAAATTACTAAAAATTAATTAAAATGTATAAAAATTTTAAAAATATCACGTGACTTCAAAACGCGCCAGGAATGTTTGTGACGTCGTTATGTTAAAATGTGTCTGCATTTGTTGGTATTTGTGTATATGTATTAACTATCAAAAATAATAAATTTTTAACTTGGTAACCATGGATACAAAGACCATAGATAACATAATGACGTCACACGCGTTCGGATTCTTTCGGCGCGTTATCGGAACTGAGTTTAAAAATTAATTTTTATTTAAATATAACTTTTTAATTAGTAAGCAAAAAAATTAAATAAAAACAGTTTTGCTATAAAACTTGATGTGGTCCTTCCATTTAAGTAAAAAAAAAAATTCGTTTAAAAACCCAATTCGAGCGAATAAACACTACCAGCCTAGCTTCGCTTCGCAGGAAAAGAGTTTCTCGCGGGGGGGATAATAAATTCTAAATCGTAAAATACGTGGGCGAAGCCACGGGTAACGGCTAGTAATATTATAAATGTGAAAGTTTGGATGGATGGATGGATGGATGTATGGATGTTTGTTACTCAATCACGTCAGAACGGATCTGGATGAAATTTAGTACAGAGATAGATTATAGTCTGGAATAGCACATAGGCTACTTTTTATCCCGGAAAAATGTACGGTTCCCGTGGGATAGTTTTGTTTTTGTTTTTCATTGAGCAAGGGATCGACATAATTTTTTGCATAGTGGTAGTTTAGGGGTCAGAGAATGTTATAGGCTAATTTTTATCCCGGAAAAATGTACGGTTCCCGTGGGATAGATTTGTTTTTGTTTTATCTCTGGAACTACTAAACCGTTTCTAAAAATTCTTTCACTAATAGAAAGCTACGCGGGGGGGGAGAATCTCGAGGGGGGATAACAAATTAGGGGGAAAGATTCTCGCGGGGGGATAATAAATTAGGGGGGAAGATTTTTGCGGGGATAACAAATTAGGGGTGGAGATTCTCGCGGGGGGATAACAAATTAGGGGGGAGATTCTCGCGGGGTGATAACATTTGATTATATATTTATTATTATTATGAAACTGCAGAATACCGTAACATTTTATTAAATTTGATAAAAACTTATTGTAGAATAAATAAATATTGATTATTAACTGCAGTTGTCAGAAGTGTGAGACAAATGTGGTTAAATAAAATATACTATCTGCTTAAATATGTTATATGACGAAAGAAATGTTTATTTTTTACAAATAAACATTGGTTAACAATATTATTTAAAATTCGCGTAGTCAAATGATACCCAATCATAAACATAATGTTATTAAATATTTTAACCAATCTTTTTTTCCAATTTATTTCTAGCAATGAAGCGTCAGACGCTAATGACCTCTGTTGTCGAGCGTCTATAATTCACAATTATTATTATTAACAATGAAGCATTCATTTTATTTTAATTTATTGTAGATTATAGACGCGTCGACGACTTAGGTCATTAGCGTCTTAAATTACATTAAATAACACCTAACTTAAAACTAAATAACATCACAAAACATCCATGAGCGCAGGTGGGATTCGAACCCACGACAGTCTAGTCTAGAGACTGGTATCAAGTACGCTATTCACTAGGCTACACTGCCCTCTGGAATGAAGCATTCATTTCACCATATTTTAGCAGTTGTTTCTCAATAAGACTTTTTTTTTTGTTTCCACTTTCCATATAATATAGTTATTGCAGAGGGGTATGCAAGTGGTTTTTCTAAGAAATAAAAAATTTGGAAAATTATTCCAGTTTTGAAAAACATTATTTAATTTTTATTGATTGTTAAGAAACTACCGGACACGTTAAACAGTGGCGTGTCTACTGTCGAAAGTGTCCCCTCCCCCCATTTTACCTTTTAAACGAATTAAGTTAAAGAGTTTGGACAATATCGATGTAAAATCTTATCACATAAAATATCTTTTGAAGATAAATTTGTTTTTGGAAATTAAAAGATGACGCCAGGAGCACTATCATCTCAAAAATTATAGATAGCAAGGGGGTCATGTTGTTTCCGAAATTGGTATCACCGGCATCACTTAAATATGGTTGAACCAATTCTAGTTTAAGTTGGTACCAACTTTGATGTCGACTTCTGATATTATTAATAAGTACTAAATGAAAATACAATACGATTTATTCGAAAATAAAAACACACAAAATTTATAAAAGAAAAACATGTCGGAATTTCCGAACACAATTATTTGGCTATTGCCAGTTCTAGGGTTGGATAACTTAAAGCTGATTTGACAAGTGCAATAAAAGAAAATAAAGATAATTAGCTGACGCTAATGACCTAAGTTGTTAACGCGTCTATAATCTACAATAAAAAAGATAATTAGCTAACTCGGAATAAGGAAACATTTAATGACGGGGCTAAGCTGCCGTCAGAAGCGAGTGTGTAATATACCTAATTAATAACGAGACCATTTTTTTGGCATTGTTAGTGTAAGAATGAATATTTTATGAGTAGGTACGACGCATACTAAATATGTTACATAGGTACTTTAAAATTAATCTCAAAAAATTTTTACCTCAAGAGAAATGTGTCATCGTTTGTACTTTGTAATTAGTAAAGAGTGGTCGTTTAGTGAAAACATTTTGAAAAAATAAAATTACATAATTAGTCTTCATTAGCTTTCATATTCCATTAACGTTTGTTATTATTAATTTTTTAATTATTTTTGTGCTAAAAAGAGTGGACCCATCATGAAATAAATCTACCTATTTTAGCATTTACACTCAAGCAATATCCCGCTAATATATTGTAACACCCCAGAATATGAAAATATTTCATTGTTTCAGTTTTGTATTATCAGAGGCGTTTAGTGTGTATTTAGCTTTAAAGATAGGAGGCGCCTTGAGTGTGCAAGTATCTTTAAGACACATGCATCGTTAAGAATTTCTCCTTCTTTGACCCTCCCATCCCCTAACAAGGATGACTTAATGTGTATGGGATAGGAACAACAGAGATGAATAGTGACGCTATGACGTGTAACAATCCCTTCTTAGGACGTATGGTTTTGGCGCGCAATTTTAGCGTGGGTACGGCCCGAAGTTATAAGTATTGTCGGTAAGTAATTATCAAATCAGCCTAACAATAATAAAACCCATAATATAAGAAAAGACCTGTTCATTACAGTTGGCGACCCTGCCAGGATGTTGTTTGAATAAGTAATAAAGCCCATTTTTTAAATGATAAGGCAAGAAACCAGTTTTTCACAATATTCCGCCAAATAATCTGATCCCGCGTTGGTCTGTGGGTGCTTTGACTTGAGGGATTGTGCGCGAAGTGATCCAATAAACACATTTTTTATACAGTAAGCTATTGACTGGGAGTTACCTTATAGCTACTTGAAATGATCGTCAGCTCGCAGTCTATAAATAAAAAATTGTAGTCATATTTGCTTTTCTTGACATCCTGTTTTAAAGCCACCCTATAATAAGTATCCGTAGTGTAAACGATGATTTTATTTTTTTAATCAATTTTACATCTTTGTTGACAGACCTCTTCTTTTTCAAGGCATATAGTAATTGCTTAAAGAAGACGTCGTTTTTCCACTTTCCTTTAACGTGCATAGGTTTATTACCGTTGTTCACGGTCGCTGATTCTGAAGTCACAAACGCTCATTGGGACAGAGTCGTTAAAGTACCTACTTCGTTAATTTTCTCTTCAATTGATGTCTTGTACATTTTTACCTGCTGGAGAAAGTATTGTAGCGTTCAGCCTTGACACAATATAAAATATACTGTGGCTGGAGTACTCGCAGTTAACTTGGATTTATGAGCTTCATATAGCGCTTCTACAAATTAATATTGCGTCCTAATTAAACGGATATTTGAGCAAAAATAATAAATATCCAGCATGCGAAATTAGGTTTATTGCTTCAATGTGTGAACCATGCACATATATTATACCCTAAAAATATTCAACTGATGAATAGGGATGCGCACCGGGTACCCGGTCAGTACTCGGTAAACCGGGTAAACCCGGTTTCACCGGGTACAAATCAGTATTCGGCCGGGTACACTGGCATAAAATAAATAATAGTATTTTTTCAAGTTTTATTATTTATTTATAAATTTAAATTCAAACACATTATTTTAATTATATTACGTGTTGCCATCAATCTTATCTAATAAAGTTAGGTTATGTGCACCTGTTCCCAATTCATTTTCAGTTTTGTCTACTCGGTACCCGGTAAATTCGGGGAATACCCGGTACTCGTTACTCGGTCGAGCCGTACCCGGTACCCACTGAATAAATTTTAGGTAATACCCGGTACCCGACAGTTTAAAAATCAGTACCCGGTGCATCCCTACTGATGAACGCTCGGTAAAATACACTTATACCATTGATTAACATATTATATGGGAAGATAGTGATTCCATGTACTGAAAAATATACTATAGCTGCCCGCTTACGTTTCATTCCCCTGGCCCACAAACTCAATGTTGACTTGTGCTTCCACCTATATTATTGTTGAACTAACAGCTCAGATATTGTCAATGCTACCTCTAACTGATCCTAAATAATGATATAAGATATTTACATCACTGCCGCAGCTGACATTATTTTAATGTTTTGAAATTTGTTGAGACTGTATAAAACTTATATAAAGTGAACTTAGTTTAGTTACATAATTTATCTGTAAACGCTATCTGATTTTATATTTCTTTGTCTCTGAATAAAAATTGTTCAAACACTTTTTTCATGTGTTTTTATAAGACTTGGAACTTTTTTAAAAGATGAATTTTATATATCTCTACAAGGGGTATATAGTCTGTCATTCCAAACGCGGGGAAAAACCACCCCATATTTTTTTGTTCACTCTTGCGAAAAAAGACTTATGTGTGTTTATCATTAGTCAAGTCTAGAAAAAGTTTTGCCCCGCGTTTGGAATGACAGACTATTTACCCCTTGTAGAGATATTTAAAAGTTATCTTTTAAAAAAAGTTCCAAGTCTTCTAAAAACACACAAAAAAGTGTTATCCGCTCTTAGTCTATCATAGCAACTTATACTAATTAGTTAACAAAAGCAAGCAGTTTAAGAGAATTAGATAATCAAATTCATTAAGATTGTAAAATTTGTTGTTAAATAAAAGAATTTAAAATAAATCTTTCACAATTTTTCCAATCGTTAGGGGCCTACACACGATCAGTTTAACTTCGCAGTTTATCTGTGCAGTCAAACTGCACAGTTGTGTGAACTGTACGGTGTGTGGGCTATTTCAGTTTGCTCCTCAATTGTTCTCAGTTTAAAGAGCTGACGTGCGTGGCTAGACACGACTAGAAAGGGAAGTTCGGTTTTGCGCTCAGATTGATCTGAGCGCAAAACCGAACTTACCCAAAGACTACACATGACTGTGCCAACTGTTCAATTAACTGAGCTGACTTCGCAGTTTATCGGTGCAAAGTAGAGTCAAATGCGCAGGCCAAAAGCCTGCGTTAAAATTTGTCGGAACTATGCAGTTATCTCAGTTTATCGCTCAGACATGACGCCACAAGGGTTAAACTGCGCAGTTAAACTGATCGTGTGTAGGCCCCTTTAATGAATTTGATTATCTAATTTTCTTATGTATGAATATTTTTAGTTTGACATAATAATGATTAACATTATTAAGTTTAAAATTAAATAAAATATCAGAATGGTCCAAAAGTCTTGCCCTAATGTTAAATCCAATTAAATTCAATATAATGTCTATAGAAAGCCGGAATCAGTTGGCTAAAGTGCCGTAACGCTGTCTGGTCATCAAACTAATTCTGTAGACTACTGCAAAAATTTAGGATTATACATAGACAAATACTTAGTGGAATCGCTCATTTTATCATCTTTTAATTATTGTGATATTGTGTACGGACCATGTATAAACCAGTCAACATCGCAGCTTATCCAAAAATTTTAAAATACATGCTTCAGATATATTGTATACAACATAAATTTACATATCGCATACTTCGTAGACAACTTGATCACAACCGGGCAGCCAGATTATCTAAATTGCAATTTAAAATATTTATCAGATTATCATAATAAAAATACAAGGTCATAAGATACAACATTGTCAATTAGCTTCCATGAAACAAATTTTTATAAAAAATCTTTTACTTATGGTTCTGCCTCTATATACTTATAATAATATTCTTCGTGAATATAAACATCTCAAAAAAGAGGCGTTTCGAAAGAACGTTAGGGGTTGTCTATTAATATAACCGCGAAATATTATGCAATATGAACCAATGACGCAAGATTGTCTTAAATAAAATTACGATGCTAGTCACCAGATGGCCGATTGTCAACACAACTCACTTCTTAAAACTCTACAATTATTCTGTACTCAAAGATTAAATAATAAAACTTAGGATGCTAGTCAACAGATGGCCAATAGTGCGACGTCTAGCTGCCTCTATAAAAAGTGGCCTCATTTACGCTCATAAGGATCAAAATCTTCTAGTAATATGTTAAACAATGCTTATACTTTTCAATATAATATAAGCGGCACAGTTATTACGCATGGTTCGGGTTAGGGGTCGACAAGACAAGAATTCTTGTCTTGACAATAACTTCTTGTCTTGTCTTGAAAAAAAATCAAGAAATCTTAAAAAATCTTGTCTTGACGTTTTCTTGACATCCTATGTCTTGTCTTGACTCAAGAAATTTCAAGATCTTGAAATTTCTTGATTAACCGGTGACACCGTACATGGTGATTCCTCGCGGGCGAACTTTTTATTGCGTTGCGTGCTAACACGGCAATCTGGTGGTTCCCCGATCTTTATTTGTTTTCTGACGAACGCAAATAACTCAGAATCTTGGAAGTATGAAATTGAAAAATACTTAAATGAGCCTAGGACAGAAAATTCTGAGAATATACTTGATCGGTGGAGAAGACACGAAAATGTCTACCCGTCGTTATCGAAAATGGCCAAGGATTTTCTTGGAACGCCAGCAACATCTTACATCTGTAGATACCTGCGGAAAGGCTATTTTCAAGACCAGCTTTAACAATAACAAAGCCAAGAAATCGGCTAGGCGTTGACTCTATAAGAAGTCTTATGTGCCTTAATTCATGGCTTATATATATGTGTGTGTGTGTGTACACGATAACTCTCGACAGATTTAATCGATTTAAACGAAATTTGGTACACACATTGGAACCCATCACCGCACGAAGCCTATTTAAAATGGGCCCGATCGGGCCATATCAAGGGTAGTTTTTAGGAGTTGAAAAAAGTTTTTGGGCCCAAAAATACCGAAAAAAATCTCAGAATTGTTTCAAAATTGGAATTTAACCCTTTGGTAGAGATTAAAAAGTGTTGCTAAAATTTTAACAAAATCGGCACAACAGGACCGGACTTACAAATTTTATGAAAACACTAGTTCGCGGATAGTGATTTATTTGCTGACGGGTGTATTTAATTTGGTACAAAGGTTGCATTGATAATAATATTGAAATTAAGAAAAATAATATTATTTTAAGGGATGTATTAAGGGGTTAAATTTTTTGATTTTGTCCAAAAACAAACTTAAGTTCACCTAATAAAGCCACAAGACCTTATTAGCAAATACACTATATTATTGTCGGCAGGGTTTGGCACTGCGACCCAAGTTTTTTCATTTATTGTTTTTAATTTACATTTTTGTGAATCGGTCTAGCAAAAAATGTGTTCAATAAATTAAAATAATACGTTATGTTATGTTAAAATATGTTATCTTTTTCACAAATAAATATACGTTTTAGCGTTTTCATTGTTAGTCAAGATATTTCAAGATTTCTTGTTTTCTTGACAAGAAATCTTGGTATTGACATAACATTTCTTGTCTTGTCTTGAAATCTAAAATTACTTCTTGTCTTGATCTTGTCTTGAAATCAAGACAAGATCAAGACAAGATCTTGAAATTTTCAAGAATTTGGCGACCCCTAGTTCGGGTATGCTTTACATTATTTCATTGCTTTTCCGCTCCATTAAGCTTGTTAGTATAACTATATGACTCACAATTATTTTTAAACCATACTGTAGTTCCTTCTAGAAAATTTAAGGAGATAGGCCGCTTGTCCACGACAAGAGTTTTCGCCATCCGCCGTCCCGGCAAATTTGCTGGATTGACAATAAGGCTTTGGGGGTGACATAATGTATCTATAGATTAATATTCTCCAGTTCCTTCTAGAAAATTAAAGGAGGTAGGCCGCTTGTCCACGACAAGAATTTTCGCCATCCGCCGTCCTGGCAAATTTGCTGGATTTACAGTAAGGCTTTACAGGGGATGACAATGTATAGACTAACATTCTCCCTATTTGAAAAAGTCAGTTCCAGTTGTGTCGGACCGTTTATAGGTGTATTTATGAGATACCTAAATTTGGTCAAGGTGAATCAAGGTTGTGGTCATGTGTTGACAGTACACATTGTAGAGGATACGTTGTTCAACGGCCTTAGGGCATCTCCTTCGTACTATATGGTAACACACGCGTCAAATTTCATGCGTCGGTGCGTCCGATCCGTTCCGACGCTACCGATAGCTGTTTGAGACAACGGGGCGGCAGTATAAGGCGTACGCCGTACGGTCATATGGGTGGAATATTCATCTACATAAGCTACTGATGCCTAACCTGGCTATAACTTCATATACCTACATGTACCTACATACGTATGGTTGTCGTATAATATGATGAAGTTACCATTCCTTACGCTTCGTGTAACATAAGAAACGCACACAGGAGATCTGTGGAGCTGAATAATAGAAGATGTTTTCTCTGTCCCGGTACCAACGTAGTATAAACAACACTACGGCTCAAAAGTTGAACGGCAGATTCCCATTATAGGTCAAGTCACTGTCCGATCACGGTCTGATCCAAACACCAATGCATTCAATCTATGGTCTGAACCAGGGGTGTTACGAATATTCGCATCCGCATCCGTAAATGCGGAATATTCGCATTAATTCAGACATCTGCATCCGCATTCACATCCGCATCAATCAATGCGGAGTTTTTACGGATGCAGATTCACATCAACAAGTAACTACATGTAAAGAAAGTGGGCGGAGCCAGAGTGGCACGTGCTAAAAATATGATTAAATAAATAAAAAGTTAAAATTAAATTGATTTTCAGTTATTTATGCACTTAAAATTTAAATAATTATCCTTTTAAAATCCCAAAATCCGCATCCGCATCAAATCCGCATCCGCGGATGTGAACTTCTAATAATCCGCATCCGCATCTGCATCCGCGGATGTCTAAATTTTTGCATCCGTAACAACCCTGGTCTTAACAGTCAAAATTGAATGACGAAATTTCTAAAAATTATGCCGTGTTAAGTAATACAGATCAAAATACTACCCAATATCATTTTTAAAACAAATATAATTATTCAATATACAGGGTGTTTCATAAACATTGCATCAAATTTATATAGGTTATAGAAGGCGTCAAAATAAGCAATTTTAGTCAATAAACTCCTGTCCGGAAATGTGCCGTTTTGGCGGTAGGATAAATGACGTTTTAAGATGCCACTTTCGCAAAGACGTCCCCCTCAGGGGAGACATTGGGATGTAGTTGTTATCGAAATTGCATTCCAATGTTCTTTGGGAATTAGCGCTCCTAGGGACTCGAGCTCGTACCAGTCGGTTTGTGTATGCCGGCTGGCAGATTTTAATACACAAATATGTTATATTTTGTTGTGTTGAAGACGCTAATGACCTGAGTTGTCGACGCGTCTATAATCTACAATAAATAAAATAAATTCGCAAAGACGTTGATGAATCCTGCCAAAGATGCCATAGTCAGGATGGCGACGTGCCTGAAATCTCGCGATATACAACTCTTTTGCTCGTCTTGAACTCCCGTTAGCTTTTCCGTAAATAAAATGCATGTCGGCGAGTTCGGCATAAGAATATTGGGCCATGTCGATAACAAATTAATGCAACTGACATCTTGTCAATTGTTTCAAGGCGCTCTTGGTTGAAATACGCTACTTAACGAGATGCAAATTCCGTTGATGTGTAAAAGAAACGAAGAAATCTTTGATTTCCTTTAGAGCCAAAACGGCACATTTCCGGACAGGGGTTTATTGACTGAAATTGCTTATTTTGATGTCTTCTATAACCTCTATAAATTTGATGCAATGTTTATGAAACACCCTGTATAATGTAGTGTTTTTTCATAAATTTTGTAAGTCCGTTCCTGTCGGACCGATTTTATTAAAATTTTGGGGTTACATTTTAATCTCTACAAAAGGGTTAAATTTCAATTTTGAAATATTTCCGATAATTATTTCAGTGTTTATTGCTTAACAGTGTAGTCATACGTCAAATCAAAATATTGTTCAGAAGAATTGTTGCAGTCACTAATTGACTAGAACGTGACCTGACCTTGCCTTATAATGTGAACAGTGTATACAAAATGCATGGCCGTCACTTGACCTATACTGTCAATTGGGCTTTAAGGCGAGTTTACACAGTGCGAGTTCCAGGGCTGGCCAATAGACATGAGTAGTTGTAGGTACGTGGAAAGTGGAGAAATAAAATAGTCAGCCTCTCGACTGTTTACACTAAGTCGGTAACTGTACTCTCATCGACCAGTTTCTCGGCTTGCAGATCTTCAAAAGTGTATCGTGATGTGATAAATCAATCCACTTAACTGTCTAGACTCTATAGAGTCTAGATGCTAGCCAGTTACTACTCTGCGTTCAAACTGAGCGAGTAGGAATAGGATGCAAACTACTGGCCTCATATGCGGTGGCCGGTGGGGGAAGGCAAGTGGCCAGTAAAATAAAAAAAAAATTGAAGTAACTCGCATGCAGTAGCTGACCACCTTGCAGAGACAGTAATTCGGAACGATCTGTTTTTAGAGCCTGTCCAGATGAGGCGTTTTACGCGCGAGTCGACTCGCGCGTTCCCGAGATACTAGAGCTACATATATTCCGTCCAGATGATGCCGCGCGTTTCCTCACTCGCGCGTAAAACGCTGGTAATAAGCGCGACTCTCGACTCGCGCGTTCTACGCGCAAGCGCCGCGCGAGTCGAGATACTCGGGCGCCATTGCTGCGTCCAGTACTACGCGCGAATCCGTAGCGAGTGGACGTATTTAGTACAAAATGGAGCGTGATAACTTCGATACCGAACTTTTAATTGACGAAATTGAAAAAAGAGTAGCCATATGGAATATGGAGTCTTCAGACTATTCCAATAGAGTAATAAAATTTGCATCCCTCCCAGCGTAGGAACGCGCGTAAAACGCGCTATCTGGACGCAATATAAAGTGAAACGCGCGAGTTCACTCGCGCGTAAAACGCCTCATCTGGACAGGCTCTTAAACCATGACACAAGCTGGCATACAGTATTTGGTCTTCTCAACTAGCACGCTAGCTCGCACTATGTAAACTCGCCTTTACATATAACACACACCGATTAATAATTCTAAAATTTGCATGATTGTAGAGGGTTAAGGGTTAAAATAATTAAAGGCTAACATCAATGGCGGTTTTCACTAGGTAAATATGGACTGTTGCACAAACGAATAGAAACTTGTTATAAAAATTAAAACAAGCTTTTATTAAAATGTATTAAAAAGGAAAAAAATCTGTATGGAAAACTCCTCGCCAATCTAAGCCAAATGAGCATAATTACGGCAGACCTACTGTTAACCATCGAGAGGTTTCGATAGGTACCCGTACCCGTTTACTCTATTCTGAGGTCGGAAACATGAAAATAGATACTGTTGTGTAAGTGGGAAAAAGTCGATCGGATATTATGTGGAAATGAGTCAAAATTGGAATACGAGATTTGACTCTACCTAACAAAAGATATGGCTCGCCCCTCATTTGTATCTATCTTTTTGAGTGAAATGATATTGTAGCAAACCCCAAGATGTTACGCCACTGCCTCCAATAGAAACCACGAGAAAGAAAGGTCACAGTAGTAAAGCGTGGAATGGTATCGAAGATTCTAGACAACGCTAGACGCGCTGAGCGTACACCTGCACGCAGGTATATAGATTGTACAGTGATGAGTCGACGGTGTCACGCAAATCGCAATCGAAAGGCAGTGAATGGTGAGTCGTGCCATCAGTCAGTACAGTGAAATAAATATTGATCAGTCAACGGGAATCAGTCAGTGTAAATTGTACTGTGACAGTGTTGAACAGCGAAATAAATCTGATATAAATACCGTGACATAAATAATTACAAATAAATAATCCTTGTATATATAGTTATTTGTTAAGTGTATTTAAGTGGCTCGTTTAGTTCAATAATTACCGTTTAAGTTTTTTTATTGTTAGAATTGACATATTTATTCCGCCAACTCAGAAAACAGTTTTGTAACAATATGGTTTTTAGTAAATACAAATTATTATAGCACTTAAATTCTTATCAAACTAAGAAACTTTTCTGTTCACATTTGCTATGTTTTTGACTTTTAAACGGTTCTGTACGTAGTAAATACACATACTGCCCTGCTTAGGAAAAAAGCAGTATCCAATATAATGACAGTTCTGAGATAAATTAGCTTTTCTGTTTGACTTTGGATATTGTATTTCAGAAATGGTTTAAAAATCAGTTTTAATTACTTATCATCCAATTCAACACCGCGAATTAAGTGTATTAAATTTATAAAATGTTAATTCGACCTATCCTTACGTACGCCGCCCCCGTTTGGTGCTCTGTCTGTAAGACAAATTTTAAAAAGCTACAAGTGGTGCAAAACAAATGTTTGCGTCTAGTAGGCAACTATCCCAGGTACACGCGGATCCTACTTTTGCACGAGATGTTCAAAATACCAACCATAAAAGACTATGTAAAAACAATGTCCATAACTTTTTTTGACAGATGTAAACTTCATCGTAATAATTTAATTAACAGTATAGGTAATTATAACATGCAATCACTTCAAAACAAATATAAAAAATATAAACATAAACGAACCAAACATCTCTTGTTACAGTGTGACTAGCGTGTGCTCGCCATAGCTGTCTAATAATTACCTACAGAATAATTTCTAAAACAAACCTTAATAAAAATGTCTAAATACTAAATAATATAAATGGCTCTCACTAAAATTATTTTATAGTTGGTTCTTTTTAAATTTTTTTTGCCAATGTAATCTTATTATCAAAACAAATAAAACATGTAAATAATTATTATTCTTTCGGTGGGCTATAGCAAAATTGCTGAAACCCCAACAAATATTGTACATAGCAGCTGTATATATTACTATTGTAAATAAAGACTTCTATTATTATATTATATTATTAAGTGTATTAACTAGTTTTTTAATAAATTGTACTTTTTATTAAAAAAACAGCACATCAGGCTCTTCCGTAAACATATACGTGATAACTTTGCGGATTTTTCTAAAGTGCTCGGCGTTTGTCTAGATACTGCTGTCTTAAGTAGCATTTCTGTACTTTTTAATAGTTGACGGATGCAAATTGACCATAATTCATTATACAGGGTGTCCCAAAAATAATGGGACAACTGATTCCTTACAAAAAAATATTGCGATAGACCCCAACATGTCTATTCCGAAAGTTGATATTAAAAGAGATACAGGGTGTCAAAGTTTAATTTTTATTTTTATCATTATGACGGGGCATTTTAATAAGAAACATTGAACTTTTAAATAAAACTGTCAAAATTACCATGATAATGCCGCGCCGGCGTTTTCAAAGCCACCTATGTTCATTTTTAAAATTTGCCTTTTAAAACCACATTGCATCGATTACTCTAAGTGCAAATATCTTGAAAAAGGTTACTCCTAGCCACTTTTACAAAGTATACCTTTTTTACGTAAAAATGACGGAAAAATCAATTTTTAATTCAAAAAAATAGTACGAGTGCGTACAAAAAAGTTATGACTATTTGAATGAGTGAGAAGGTGTGTAAGTGGCGCCCCCTACAAGTAAGAGCCATACCAAGATCAGATTTGAATTTCTCATGTCAAAAAATCCCCATATACCAAATTTCATTAAAATGCCTAAATTATTTTAAAAGTTATTTAAGAAAATCAAAAATCAAAATTAACTTTGACACCCTGTATCTCTTTTAATATCAACTTTCGGAATAGACAAGTTGGGGTCTATTGCAATATTTGTTTGTAAGGAATCAGCTGTTACTTTATGTCCCATTCTTTTTGGAACACCCTGTATACTAATATATGCACAAGTCTAAGGAAAAACGCAGTAACTATATGCTGCAAAACGCTGCAGATACTGCGTTTATATGTAAAACCTTGCACATACTGCGTTTTTGCTTATCCCAGGTGTAGATTTTCGGTAGATACGGCAATGAGATATAGCTTGTTTTCCTATTTTAAGCCAAGAAACTGCGTTTTTTTTAGTAAATAGTGTGTGGGAAATAGTTTTTGATGCGATGGAACTTCAAACTCATTTTTTGAAAATTTACAGATACTGCGTTTTTCCTAAGCAGGGCAACATAGTACGTTATACATAGTAGATGCAGACGTACATAATAAGATTTCATATGAATTATTACAGTTCAAGAAATACCTACATTATGGCCAATGTCGGCAAAAAGAATACATTAGTACACATGATAATGTTATATGTAATAGGTTCTTACATATTTATGAACGATGTTTCTTTTAGCCATATAAATGATCCATCAACCAACTACTTTTAAATCGCGGGTTTCGAAGTTATTTGTTTTAAGTATTATTTATATTTTATACCATTAAGGCCCGTACTCACCAAACACTGTTAAAAATAGAAGTTACTAATCTTAAAATAAATTTATTCCTTGGAAAAAAATTAACTTTCAATTCACCAAGCAATTCATTCGATAGAATAGTAAATTCAGGTACAAATTTACTTTATACCATACACCTTGAACATTTTGTCAAATATTTTGATACTAAAGCGCACGTTTACCAAAGATCCGACCGATGGCGCATCGATCGAAAATGTAAATTTATTTTATTTTACTACAAAAGCCTTTACCTGAAAGATATGGAATTAATATTTTTACCTGAAAAGGTCGTCAGGTCATAAAGTAATTTGTGCATTTCGTGCCCATCCTATTTTACTAGGCGAATAAATATTTATATCCTTGAAATTGGACAGAATAGTTATTCTTACGATTTATACCTGCAGTAAACTCAATTTGGTAAATTGAATTATCGCTATTTATTCCGAGTAATTGTTACCAGAGGAATAAATCAACGGAATAAATACTAACTAGGCTCGGTGAATACGAGCCTAAATGAAGAACTGCATAAGTCATTTTTGAAAACTAGAACGAATGAAGGCACACGTACTGTTTCGGGTTGCTTCTTCTTTACTGACCCCCAAATTTCTGCTACAGTAACTCAGTAAAATATCGCGGAAATGGGTTGCGGAAGTGACGATGCGACAATTCGAACACGCCGTGATCTACTTTAAAGCTAAAAAAAAATTCGAACCGACGCGATGTATAGAAATCTTTCGGAGAAAAAAAAATTACTGGTGGTGTTAATGGTTCTACACTCTACAGTCCTTGCATTTCAGGGGCGTAGAAGCTGTGTGGTTTTTCAAAGGGGCCCGAGGCCGCATTTAAAACGTATTGGGTCAGTTAAAATCGTAAAAAATCGCTCACGAATGTTGTTTTTTGAAAACTTTTCCTACATGTATCTATTTGTATAAGACCGTCTGCAGAAGATAAAATACGATTCGACGGCTCGGCCAACAAAGCCTGCAGAAATGTAAACCCGTTTTTCCCCATTTGATTAAAACTTTGCTTTTATTAGTGTATTTGCCATAATATGGCACATACACTATTGGCGTCGGTCGGATGGCGGGGCCTAGGGGTCGGACCAAAATTTCTCGACGTTTCATAGCCTCCTGAACAATTTGGCACCATTTTTGAAAATGTTTATATATGTGTGTGTGTGTGTACACGATAACTCTCGACAGACTTAATCGATTGAAACGAAATTTGTTACACACATTGGAACTTATCACCGCACGCAGCCTATTTAAAATGGGCCCGATCGGACCATTTTCAGGGTTGTATTTAGAGGTTCCAAACAGTTTTTGGGCCCAAAAATACCGAAAGATTTGTCAGAATCGTTTCAAAATTGAAATTTAACGCTTTAGTAAAGATTAAAATGTGCTGCTAAAATTTTAATAAAATCGGCCGGACAGGACCGGACTTTCAAATATTATGAAAACCTAGTTTGTTGATACGGATTTACTTATGGAAGGGTGGATTTAATTTGGTGCAGATGTTGTACTGATAAAATCCATGTCTAATATTGAAATTTAGACAAATTTAATTATTTTAAGGGATGTATTAAGAGGTTAAATTTTTTATTTTGTCAAAAAACAAACTTAAGTTCACTGTTCACATAATAATGCCACAATGCCTGTATTAGCAAATACACTATATTGTCGGCAGGGTTTGACACTGCGACCCGAGTTTTTAATTCTTGTTTTCTAAAAATGGTTGTCAGGCCGAAGCGACTCAATTTTCTAAAATTGCAGCAAAAATGACATTATACCACAGAAATAATAATAATTATGTGTAGGTATTGCTCGTACACTATTCTGTCTACTGTGCTATTAGTTAGAGAGAGGGAGAAGAACACGTTGAGGTAGATGGGGAGGGGATATAGGGGGAAATAGAGGAAGAAGGAAGGTAGAGGAGGAGGGGAGAGAGAGAGAGAGATTGTAGATTATAGACGCTCGACAACTGAGGTTGGTGGTAGATACCAAACTTGACGTAAGTATATAATAATATAATAATAAGTATATTATAAGTATATAATAGGGCAGTATACCTACTTTTATCAGACTACTAAGATACCTGATACAATTGGGTTTTTAAATGAATTTTTTTTTTTACTTAAATGGAAGGACCACATACAAGTTTTATAGCAAAACTGTTTTTATTTAATTTTTTTGCTTACTAATTAAAAAGTTATATTTAAATAAAAATTAATTTTTAAATTCAGTTCCGATAACGCGCCGAAAGAATCCGAACGCGTGTGACGTCATTATGTTATCTATGGTCTTTGTATCCATGGTTACCAAGTTAAAAATTTATTATTTTTGATAGTATGTGTAATACATATACACAAAAACCAACAAATGCAGACACATTTTAACATAACGACGTCACAAACATTCCTGGCGTGTTTTGAAGTCACGTGATATTTTTTGAATTTTTATACATTTTAATTAATTTTTAGTAATTTATCTATAGCTTTAAAAAATTTTTCTTTTCGATTTTCAATATTATTTATGTTAAATTATTAGAAAAAATTAAAAAATTAATAATTTTTTTTAAACTTAAATACCTAATTCCTATTAAAACCGACATTATAACACGAGCGAGTCATTAATAATTCAGGATTGGGATGCGTGCACCGAATTGAACCAGTTTGAGACCGCTGCGTAACATTATAATGTTTATATTTATAAATTTATAGCAAAGTTTAGTGCGGTCTACGAGTGACATTGTGCCTTTCTGTTTTACTTTTTATGTATTTACATGACATTTGAATATACTGTCAGTGGAATTGTTTGTGTATTATACAGGATGTTTATGTTAAATGGTTACTGTTTTGTAACGTTATGACATAAGAATGAGACAATAAGATATTATTATTTCCAGAATAGATGTACAGTAACGTCCCGACTATCTAACATAATATTATATTATTATACTGTTTCTTAATAATAATACATAAACAAGCAATGTAAACCAACTTTTTTGTTGTTATATCCTTCCTCTTAATTGGAAACAGGAATTTAAAAAAATGTAATAATAGTTTTTTTATACGGCTGAAATGCAAATGAAAGATTTTTTCATTGGAGAGCAGCCAATTATATAATTAGTTAACAATTAGATTAACAATCAATATTGTTATTACTTCCTATACTGTACAAATTCACTATTTTAGTGAAATTAACATAAGGACATCAGACGATATTAATCGACATAACATGCCCTTATTAATTATTGTAGAAAGGCTACATAAGAAAAATTTAAATGCACCGCCGGGAATCGAACCCGGAACACCCAATATCGCGTCGGGCAAGTTTTCCAGTTACTCCACGGTGCCCATGGCGTACACTTAATCTTTTCTTATATATAGCACAAATACACCGCAAGTCCACAAACTGCGAGAGCTAATATTATTTTTTATTTTTATAACAACACTACAATGAATGTTGCTTTTCTCAAAATAGGCCGGATATGCCTAGTAATAATTTCAATTATTTGCGAGAAAATTACTTACAGTATCTTATTTAGTTAACAATTAGATTAACAATCAATATTGTTATTACTTCCTATACTGTACAAATTCACTATTTTAGTGAAATTAACATAAGGACATCAGACGATATTAATCGACATAACTAAAATAGTGAATTTGTACAGTATAGGAAGTAATAACAATATTGATTGTTAATCTAATTGTTAACTAAATAAGATACTGTAAGTAATTTTCTCGCAAATAATTGAAATTATTACTAGGCATATCCGGCCTATTTTGAGAAAAGCAACATTCATTGTAGTGTTGTTATAAAAATAAAAAATAATATTAGCTCTCGCAGTTTGTGGACTTGCGGTGTATTTGTGCTATATATAAGAAAAGATTAAGTGTACGCCATGGGCACCGTGGAGTAACTGGAAAACTTGCCCGACGCGATATTGGGTGTTCCGGGTTCGATTCCCGGCGGTGCATTTAAATTTTTCTTATGTAGCCTTTCTACAATAATTAATAAGGGCATGTTATGTCGATTAATATCGTCTGATGTCCTTATGTTAATTTCACTAAAATAGTGAATTTGTACAGTATAGGAAGTAATAACAATATTGATTGTTAATCTAATTGTTAACTAAATAAGATACTGTAAGAAATTTTCTCGCAAATAATTGAAATTATATAATTGTTTCGAAACATATGGGAAAAAATCAATTTACCAACCAGTGGTCACAATCAGGATTCTAACCTGAACCTTTCCACTTTCGCGGCGGAATGAGCTTACAATACTCAATCGTGACAAGATTGCTAAACTAATATTCTCCATATATACTTCAGAATCAATCTTGTCACGATTGAGTATTGTAAGCTCATTCCGCCGCGAAAGTGGAAAGGTTCAGTGTTAGAATCCTGATTGTGACCACTGGTTGGTAAAATGATTTTTTCCTATATGTTTCGAAACAATTATATAATTGGCTGCTCTCCAACGAAAAAATCTTTTAAAAAAATGTGTTCATTTCAAATGACTGAGTTTAGCTGCCATATGATGACGTAAAAGCCAGGGCAATGAAGCCAGACACACGGCCTCCGTCCTCGCATAGATAAAGAGAGGTAAATCTATTGAAAACGAGGAATACTTCCTCGTCAGTAGGAACTCGTGCTCAACTGTACATAAACAAATCAATGTATGTACTATATTCTCTCCTTTTCTAAGGATCAGTGTGCTTGATTTTACTACAGCAGCCAATCACAAAAGGTCTTGTGGTTGACGTAATTTTCGTAGCGGTATAATTCTATGTTTAAAATTACATTGAAAATATACACTTTTAATTATTAGTGTGTTTACCTATAAATAGTATCTATATGGCACATACACTATTGACGTTTGTCCTATAGATACGTAAAAGCATATCATTTTGACGTTTCACATAATTGATGCCATTTTCGCTTACCAAATACCAATGGATACTTCCACCACTTCTCGATTTATTATTTTATAACATGAGGTGCCAGAGTTCATCCTTCCGCGACTTTTTGGCAGCCTTATTTCCGACAGAATAGATAATATGCTCACCTAATAATAATTGGGACATACCCTATATTTTATCCAAGCGCGGATCCACCGTTGTGGGCACGGTGGGCATGCCCACAACCCTAATTGAGGTCGATAGGCTGATGTTATATCTGCAATGCCTTAATAAAATTAAAAAAAAAACGAACCGTGCGGGTAAGAACGCGAGTGACTTTTTTTATTTTGGCTAGGTACTAGTCTAGTAGTTTGTACTGTTTGACGTTTCGTGAGCGAGTCCGTAGTCCGACTCGCACTTGCCGATTTTCGGGTGGCCGTGACCACAACCTTTTTTGAGGGCTGGATCCGCGCCTGATTTTATCTGCCCCAATATACTAAATTATTACTCAGATAGACAAAGTCTGTGTATTTGATACATAGACAATCCAACGGTCGGCCGTGGGACTAATTGAAAAATGGCAAACGTTAGTTATTTTAACCGCCTTCAAACCGATTTCAACGATTTTGACTCCGTTGTGTTCATGAAGATATTGATGTGGTCCCATATAATTTTTATTTAAATCGATTCATTTGTTTTTTAAGTATAGGCAAATCAAATATCATGAAAAAAGTCTGTAATAAATATAGGTATCTTCTTATATTCAACTAAAAATTGAAAATATTATAACTTTTTATAAAAAAAATTGAACCGACCTTCAAAAAAAGCCTCAAAAAAAAAAAACTATTAAATTTTGATGTCGGCGGCCGGCGCCAATTTTATAAAAGTGGGTACTACCTATCTACTATATAAAAAGTTTTAGTTATTAAATTGGCGCTGACCTTAAAATGTCATTATTTTTCTCTTTTTAGTGGCTTTTTAAAGGCGGTTTCATTTTTTTATCAAAAGTTTTTTCATGATACTTTACAGGGTTTACCGGATAAAGTTCCTGCAAAATTGCTTCCTTAATATCTGTACCCAAAAAATAAATCCGCTTATGGCCAATTTTGGGTATTTTTCTGTATCTGCAGATCAATTTAACTGTGTGCTGTATAAAATTGTGTAAAAGCATTCTACATAATACATTCTCATTATATTATTATTCATTTTAATTAACGCTTTCTTTTGTTTCAGGTAAGCATTTTTTTGAATTCTTGCATCTGTTGGGTGTTATTATCTGCCGTAAGTATCGAACTTCAGTTGACGTATTTTCTTGGGGGAGGGGGGAACGTGCAGCGTGGTAAAGAATAAAATAAAATAAAAATAAACTGTGGCCAAGAAACAAAACCATTATAACGAGTTTAAAAACGAACTCGTAGAAATAAATGAAACGCTTTCAAATTGAAATGAATGTAATCCCTTAAATTAATTTTCAGATTATTTTAATAACAGCTTTCAATTTTCTCGCGTAGCTAAGGAAAATAATTTAGACAATATTACATTAGAGAGAAAAAGAACTAAATAGATAGATGATGTAGATTATGGACGCTCGACAACAGAGGTCAAGCGTCTAATACGTATGAAATAATGTAACATTAAATGTTGCAACAGCGCTATAGCGAATTTTGGGTGTTTTTTTAACTTCCCATTGGAAGTTATTGTAATGGGTCCGAAAATCGAAATCAAAAAGGAAAAAAAAATTTATGTTTCAAGGTCACTACACTATTTTTACACTACTTTTAGAAAGATGTCTGTGTGTGTGTGTGTGTGTGTGTGTACGTATGTACGTACGTACGTACGTATGTATGTGTCAATTTCTTTCTAAGACGAAATCTCGAGAACGAAAAATGATATCGACTACGTTGGGGTGCCAATCGACGCGTATTAACGTAAATATGATCTGAAAGGAATTTTTTTAAAATCGGTTCAGCCGTTCTTTTTTTTTAACCAAATAACCTCCAAAAAAGTAGATTTTACACAATATCTCGCGAATAAAAAATTATATCGACTTCGTAAGGGTGTCAATCGAGGCGTGTTAACGTCATTTTGATCCGACATAAATTTTATAAAAATCGGTTCAGCCGTTTTTTTTTTTTTTTTTTTTTTTTTTTAATTATTGATGTTTTAATGATTAAAATGATTACTTTTCTGTGTAATATCTAATTTAATTATTATTATTAAATATTTATCAAACTGGGAAGTTCGTCGTGTGGACCTCAAGGGTCGCACTTTAGTCCTAATAAACGACCCACCTCACGGCTTGTTTAGTTGGATTTTTGATGTGTAGTTTAAGTTTTTACTAGTTCCCCCTCCTCGAAATGTCTGTTATATAGTGACTCTATGAAATGTCACGGAAATGGTTGTGGCGGAAAGTTCAAACATTTTTTAGGTTATGCGATGCCTACATTCTATTCTCTTTGGTCAACTGTCAAATACTTTTGAGGTTACATGTACTTAGCTGTCATCGTTTCCAAATTTGAATGTTTATACATTTCTTGAGAGTACCGGGAAACCCAAATTTTAATCAGTCCAGCGGTTTGCAAGTCAATCGAAAATATACAGTCAGCCGCAAAAAGGGGTCTTTAAATAATAGTAGGGCTTAAGAATATGCCGAGCGTGTAGCAATGCTGTTTTTTACATGGCGTTGCTATGGTTCCTCTATTACAAGTCCCCAGTTCCCGAGTTCTAGCCTGAGAGCTGGTAAAAGTGTCAATTGGATTTTCAATTTATTATTAAAAAAAAAATAATGAATTGGTGCTAGGCCCAAATAACCTTAGCTGTTGGTGGTCTTTAAAACACACACATTTAAATAATAGATTACTTTTGCCTCCTAACTTTTAACAGTAAAATTATTAAGTTCAACAAAATAGTAATTTATTGTCATAACTAGAAAAATTCTTTTGTCTAATTAAAAAATAATAAAAGAAAACGCTCGTACATTTAGAAGAAGAAAAAGGTTCTCAAAGAGACCTCATTTTGTAAAAAGCTTTTGTTACCTTTTTGCTCTGTACGTCCGTTCTTTTTAAAAGCGTCGATATTTTCATTGATGTATCGAAAAGATTAGAGTGCGGAAGTTATTTACAATAAGAGAAAACTTTAGCGTACTTTATACACAGAGATAACACATAAAGTGAAGTGTATTCAGTATTGGCGAATTGTGAAAAATGGTTGTTTACTAAGATGCGCGCGGCGCGATTCTTACCAAAGAGTAAGTAAGTTCTATAAGAGGCGTCCGCGTCGCTTCTAGCGGTCCTTTTGAGTCACAGCATTGTAACATGCATTAAAAAAATGGGTGTGTGCTTATGACCGTACACGACAGAAGTGAAATCTTCAGATTTTATAATTTTTGGTGTCAGTATTATAGCGCCATTGAACTAAGAATAATTTATTACTAAAATTGTATTTTTAATTATTTCCACCTTGCTTTCAAAAAAGTTATAATTATTGTCAAAGAAAGAATAATACAAAAATAAAAAAATATATAAATAAATATCATGTAGAATTTAGAAAAAAAAATGCCAAAAATTCTACGCTGCCATCAGGTCTCAAACCCAGGTTCCTATGCATACGACGCAAAGACGTTACCAACTGCGCTATGGGTGCTAGTGTACTGCGTACCGTTTTTATGATATAGGTTTTTCAGCCGCGTCACATTTCGGATTGCGAACGGTTCACTTTATTTAACTATCCAGGAAAAGAGTGCCTAACGCGCCTAAGGAAGTTTTCGCTTCAAAAAGACCTATCCGTCTACGGAATACGGATTGTAAAATGCATTAAAAAATTTTTATTGGAACAGCAGCCAATTACATTATTGATTCCTGCAATATATCGGAAAAAATCATTTTAAAAGCCATATAGTCACAGTCAGGAATCTAACCTTAACTTTTCCACTATCGTGACGGAATGAGCTTACAATACTCAACCGTGACATGATTACCAATCTAACATTCTCCATATGAAACAAAGACTAAGTTGGTCCTAGGGTTACTATCTACGTATATCCTAAATTTCATGTCAGTAGCTTCAGTAGTTTTTGAGTTAAATCCGTTCGTACAGGCACACACAATTTTTTTAACATTAGATTTGTTTTAGGAATCGAGAATATACAAACAGAAAAAATATTTAAAAACTGAAAATTCGGAAGTCACAGATATAAGTACCTACATTTCTATTTTATTTATTCTTATTGATTGCAGAACAAATGGATGGATATCGACGGACCAAAAATAAATAAAACAAAATTGTTCGACGTACAATAATAAAATAAAAAATTCTTAAGACATGCTAACATCTTATTTAATAATTCTTCTAGTATCGCCTGTGGTCGAAATTCGACCAATTGTTTCACATAATTAATTTGAATTTATTTGTCCTCCCGTGAGAAATTCTCCCCCTGCGAAGCGAAGTCGGGCTGGTGATGTTTATAATATTGTAAGATTCCGCCAATACGCTAGAATGCAAAAGAATTTCAGTTACGTTTTGTTACTATCCCACAGGAATTATCCCCCCCCCCCGCGAGAAAATTAAATTCTCCCCTTGCGAAGCGAAGTCGGGTGGCGTTTTAAATAGTAAAAAAGTATGCCAGAACTTTTGGTGTTCACGTATTAATTTAATGGTCGAAATTCGAGCAATTGTCGTATTCTCCCGTGCAGGGAAGGCAGTATTTTTTTTACCTGCCTTAACGGCAACATTCCCACATGATTTTCTGCATATCTATGGCACAGTACCTTTCGAATGATATATGTTTCATTCCTCTCCTTTCATAATAAATAGTAAAATAAAGGACGAGAACTTCCTGTGTTTACGTATATTAATGTATAAAATATGCTTCTTTATCAAAGTACTTATTATTAATAGAATTGTCGAGAAACGGTTCCGTTTCTCCAATTTTGAAACAACCTGTGCACCTGAATGCATGATGTGGAAATACGAGATAAGATAAATGAGTGCCGTGTCAAAGTGGATCACAAATAAATCAGTGTCGATTGTAATGGGGATGCCCCACCGGCCCCATCTATTCGTCTGTGCACATGATAAGCGATTTGCTTATCGATCATATCTTCACGTTGACGTGACGTGTTTGAATGTCGCGTGTTAGAAATATATGTGAATGACTTATGACCAGTTTTTGAACTAGTGAGTTTTCTCATATGCATATATCTATTGATAGTACAAAGGGAAGTCTCGATAGGTGTCTGTCTGTCTGTACCGGCTAATTTCGAGAAATACTGAACGGATTTGAATGCGATTTTTATTTCTTGGGGAAGGTTAGGTCTATAATAACTGTCCGGTCCGGCTTCGCCAGGGTGAAAATCGAGAATGGAAATATTCATCAATTAGAACAAAACTCCAAAATCTGAGAAACTTTGAACGATTTGTTGATGCGCAATCGTTTATTAAAGTTGCTGTGTAGGCACATGTGACATAACTTGGCGGCGTTGACGTCAAAGGTGCTTTGGAAACTTTTCAATACTTACATCAAAGTAACTTCACGAAAATATGGCTTTACTTAACCACTTTTAACGTTTAAATGACGCGGATAAATCATAAATGACGTCACATGTTGTTTAAATAGCACATCAATTAAAAAAATTAAAAAAAAATTACGCTTCGACGAATTGTTCAATCTTTATCAGATTTTAGAGTACCTATCTATTGTACAAATCGATATATATTTTCGTACTGCGTAATAAAAATTTGATGAAAAAAATGGATATGTCTGTTCATCGCGGGTACAAACAGATGACGTGAATACCGTTAAACACAAATAATTGAAAGGTATACATCCACTTATATTTATATCTTATAAAATCAAATCTTCGTGAAATATAATTAATAAAATAATTGTAATTCTATTTTATTAAGGTTTCACATGACAACTACTTCCTTCTATTTCCGTAACATCCAATAGTTCTCAGATGCCATCCCAGTATGAGTGGTATTTTTTAAGGCCACCAACTGTGAGGGTTGTCAAGGCCTCGTAACAATTAATATTTTTACTTTGTGTATTATATTATGAACAGTATTTGATTGCAACGTGAAATTCTTATTAAATTCGTAGCCTCAAAAAAATACAAATCTGAATTTTTGAATTAAGTGTGCGCAGTGCACAATTCTTTTTTTAGATGAATGAATTAAGAAGAAAATTATTGATGCCTGAATCAGTTCAGTAGGATATAGATCAGCGTTTCCTAAACTGGGGTCCGTAAGTATATAATATGAGGAGATCCGCGGACTTCTGGTGTAAGTGAGCAAACAATTATTATTGTATAGTAAGCGATCTGGAACGCAAGTTAAAGGGAGATGGCGGCCGAAATGTATAAACGCCGCCGTCCGGCAAACCGATTCATAGTCAGCGATCTTGAACTCAAGTTTGTAAGTCAGCAACGTTATACAGCTCGACCGGCGACGGCTGAACCGTATGAACGCCGTCCGGCAGACAGTGATATATTTGTAGCAAACCCCAAGATGTTACGCCACTGCCTCAAATAGAAACCACGAGAAAGAAAGGTCACAGTAGTAAAGCGTGGAATGGTATCGAAGATACTGAACAACGAGTACCTGCCGGAATGTTCTAGAGAACGCGAGAACGTACTAGGCTGGGCCGCGCAGGCTATATAAACAAATCAGTCGACGGTGTCACGCAGTCAGTCAGTGAATGGTGAGTCGTGCCATCAGTCAGTACAGTGAAATAAATATTGATCAGTCAACGGGAATCAGTCAGTGTAGATTGTACTGTGACAGTGTTGAACAGCGAAATAAATCTGATATAAATACAGTGACATAAATAATTACAAAAAAATAATCCTTGTATACTTATATAGTTATTTGTTAAGTGTTATTTAAGTGACTCGTTTAGTTCAATAATTACCGTTTAAGTTTTTTTATTGTTAGAATTGACTTTTCGTTGTTGCAATTATTGTATATAGTTAATTGTTACGAATTATTGTAAATAAAAATATTTATTCCGCTAACTCAGAAAATATTTTTGTAACATATTGTTTATATTACAGACATGCAGTATAATATGTCGTAGTTACAGTAGTTTTTCGATAAATGACTCCACTTCACTTTACTGTGCGTAAAGAAGGTTCACTTCAAAAATTAAATAAAAATTTACTATATTACTCTATAAAGAGGCCCGTAGGCAAAAAAGTTTAGGAAACTCTGATATAGATTACCTATAGAATATAGAGGTACGTAAAAATATGTTGTACGACGCATAATCATAATTATAATAATAATAATTGCCTTTATTAGGGCGGAGTTCAGCTATGCTGCTCTTCCACTCAACCCAAAAGATTCATGATACATATACATAATAATAATAAAAAAAGAAATACATGGACACTGGTTAAAACAATGTTAAAATACAGACAACGTCGGACATCAGCCAATTAAAACATAAACAATATAAAACAGTCAAAATACAAACAATATAAAACCGCTATAACAATAACCAAAAACTCAAAAATTAAATTTAATATGCGTGCCGCGAAATGCTTTCACATACTCCCTTGCACACCGATTAAATACAGGTGGGGAAGTTATATTTTTAAAATGTGCAGGAAGTTTATTATACAATTTTGCTGCCGTGTAAGAAAAGGATTTGACGTAGGTCGAACGTAAGGATAAGGGAACGGCAAGCTGGTGTTTAGAACGAATGTTAACATCATGATGATTGGCACGTTCTTCAAATCTTTCAGCTAGATAGATTGGCTCATTCCGTACAAAGATTTTGTGAACGAACAAAATCAGATGCAGAAAACGTCTTTCCAGCATATTAAGCCATCCTGAAACAGCTAATTTCGGACTGATGTGATCAAATCTCCGTACATTATAAACATAACGCAAGCAGGCATTTTGCATTTGTTGAATTCTCTGCCTATCAATTTGCAACAGACACGGCCCATAGACAACATCACAATAGTTAAACACTGATAGAACATAAATGTTACACAGATGGAGTTTAGTTTGTACCGTAAACACATTTCGATATATATAAAGTGTTTTAAGTCGCATGTATGCACAACGTAACATTTTATTAATTTGCATTTTAAAATTAATCGCATGATTACCGTAAATAAAAGGATAATTAAATATAGGTACAGCTGAAGTAACGAGAAGCCTGCTAAGGATATCCTGTGCCAGGCTGTGTAGTCGCATAATTACTGAAACAGCAATAACAAGAAGAATTGCTTTTTTCATTCTTTTTCACATTTTCTTACAATATGAAACATTTTCCTTCTTTAAAATCGACTGAGCATGGTTCTAAATGCAGTTTTGCTTTATCAATAATTTTTTTAGCCAAACCTCTTTTTCTTAAATTCAGATAGGAATTCCGAGTGGTAGGGAAAGTTGTATGTTTTGTTTGTTTATAATATTTCGTATTCATTACAAAAATTAAATTTAAAAAAAAACTTTAAAAAAATCTCGTTAAAAAAAGCTACTCGTTTAGGGCATTAAATTTCCTATGGATCGAACAGCCAACGAAAACGTTATGCCTTTGTTTACTACCCAGCTCAAATTTTTCTCAATCTAACGATGGAAAACTTTTACTAACCGACCGATAAAAGGGGACAGAAAAATCAGCTTTTGTATCAAATTTTATAAATGTGACAGAAAACAAGTCTTAAAAGTTTTCGATACCTACAAATATCCCCTACTGCACTCTTCAATCTTCATGTCAAATCTATTCCCCTCGCCTAAAAACTGTTATGATCCTCCCGACGCTATTTTTAAAACTGAAGAGTTGGGGTAAACGCCAAATGAAGAACCAAGATTCTTACTACAGATCCTTCAGGCGAAAAATTGAAAAACTTTTTGCTGGAAAAACTTAAAATAATAATTTACGTAATCTTTTAACGTATGCCAAAACTTTCCCAACGCCTGAGCAAGTATGGGATACAGATTCCACAGATTCCAGAGCGATTCTAGGATTCATCCAGAGCCTTAACCTCGCATTGGAATAAACAAGTCAGGGCCACACAATAGATCTATTAAGGTCGCGGTGTTGACGAGGCTTGCCTCACGCCTCTTCTCTAATCTAATCTATGCCAAAACTTGTTTTCAAAAAAATCGCCTGTACGATCTGTAGTCTGATTCTTTGTTCTTCAGTTGACGTTTACTTGAACTCTTTAGCTTTAAAAACAGCGTCAGGAGAGTCATAACCGTTTCTAGGCGAGTGGAATGGATTTAAGATGAAGAGTGCAGGGGATATTTGTAGATATTCAATGCTCTGTAAGTTTATTAGTGTCAGTATTTTCAATTTATAAGATTGAAAGTGTATTGCAATTCTTATAAATCCGAGCCCGACGCGAGGTTAGCTTTCGGCTTTCGCTATCTATATAACGTTGTAGGGAGGGCCGTCCGCGATGGGTGTATACAGAGAAGCTGATCGTCGTCGGATTTGCAGTATCTGTACGTATTATGGGTACTTCAGTCATTTTATTGGAATATTTTTACCGCATCTTTGGTGCCTATACGCTGTAATATAATATTGAGAATTCCAAAACACATTATGTATATTGAACGATGAATTTTGCGATATTGGATTTCATATTAACATTATTAACGTTCTAGCTTTGGATTTTCAAGCAGCTTTTTTAATGTTTGTTTAAAATAATTGTTTTGTCAATTTGCAAATAAATATAGTTACTTTATTTAATAAACATCGACGCTATAAACATTAGTTTTTTTGTAAGTAGGTAATTAATAGTAATTTATGCAACTATTGGCTTAAGTGACGGATTATATGACAACCGCGATTTTGCGATACGAGCCTAAGGTTATGTTGCATTTATACCAGAACGAGTGTGTGTTTACTGCGCGAGCCGAAGGCGAGTGCGGTCAGGGCCGCAGTAAGGGTAGGGCGGAGGGGACGACGGCCCCGGGCGCATTAAGCAAGGGGCGCCGAAGACGCTGTATTTTTTGACATGAAAAACGACAATGATTATTGCCAGGCTAATTACAATTCGACAAATATAAAATATACAATAAATAATAATACTTTTGCAAATAGGACTAAAGAAAGAAATATAACACTTATTATTAATTTGTATTTCACATTACGTATTTAATATTACAAAAGTAGCAAGCGCAAAGCAAATGCTTGAATCATTAAATGAAAATATTAATAAAATGTCACATTTAGAGTACTACAAACAATTCATTATTTGGGTTTAGTGGAAAGCTATTCAAACATGGGAATAGCATATAGAATTTTTTAATTCATGTGAGAGAGTTCAGTAAATCGAAGCTCATAAAAAATTATTTACGATCTTCAATGAGTCAGAAACGGCTAACGAATTTGGCGATAATTTCTATAGAAATATATTATATAACTAAAAGTGCGAGTTGTTGGAGTCGATTCAGCGCTATTTTTTCTATAAATTGACTTAATATCAAACGAATCAGGTCGAATTTATTTTTCAAAAATTTCGCAAATTTGTACAAAAAGGGGGGTCTTCTTACTTTTGGCATTTTTAAGAAAACTCAAAAATCTCTTAGATGCTGTTTATATATCTTTGAAACTAAAAGTGCGAGTTGTTGGAGTCGATTCAGCGCTATTTTTTCTATAAATTGACTTAATATCAAACGAATCGAGTCGAATTTATTTTTCAAAAATTTCGTAAATTTGTACAAAGAGGGGGGCCTTCTTACTTTTGGCATTTTTAAGAAAACTCAAAAATCTCTTAGATGCTGTTTATATATCTTTGAAACTAAAAGTGCGAGTTGTTGGAGTCGATTCAGCGCTATTTTTTCTATAAATTGACTTAATATCAAACGAATCGAGTCGAATTTATTTTTCAAAAATTTCGCAAATTTGTACAAAGAGGGGGGTCTTCTTACTTTTGGCATTTTTAAGAAAACTCAAAAATCTCTCAGACGCTGTTTATAAATCTTTGAAACTAAAAGTGCGAGTTGTTGGAGTTTATAGTGAACATTTTTTATGTTTTTCAGTTGGTTGTGTTGGAATATCTTATAAAAATCTTGTATCATGCATTTTTTGATTTTTATTGGGGGGGGGGGGCGCAAATTGAAATGTTGGCCCCAGGCGCAAGATTTCCTTGCTGCGGCCCTGAGTGCGGTAATCACACGAGTTCTGGTATAAATACAACATAACCTTAAGAGAGTATTGTAAAATCGCAACTGTCAGATTCGTCACTTTAGCGACGCGTTACATACAATACTTTTTACAACAATTGCTTCAAAAGTTCAATTTTAAGCAAATAAAACTCAATTTGGATAAATATTTTATTAATGACATTATAGCAAAGTAATCTATAAAGTACTTTTTACAACGCCTGCTCTGGAAGTTGACTTTTCGAGCGCTGTATGTCATCTCCAAAATACACAATAATCGCATACTTGACTATATGTGTTTCATAAACGCACATGTTCGGTTATATATCACATAACTGCACGGATTCCGCCTAAACTATACTACTATAGAAATATAACCTCACGAACACAATCTGTACTTAACTCACTCTATCTTTTTCACTTTACTATAGAGACTACTGTAACGCCATCTAATGTCGCGATAATAATTTACTTTTTATCGTTCATGTATAGTAATTAAATTAGGTGTAAAAAATGAAAATTCAATAAAAAATCATTTTAATATTGCAATTTTTTATAAATTAACTCAAATTTAAACTGTCCAAAAACGGTGCAAAGGTGGCCAAAAACGGTACTTTTACCCTATTTCTCTCAAAGTCAACTTCCAGAGCAGTAGTTGTAAAAAGTATTGTATGCTACAGGTGGGATAAGTAGCAAATATGACAGTCGTGATTACGACATTCGCTGTAAGGTTTATGAGGCATTCGTATGACGACTCGTGTGATTGTCGCAACTCGCCTAACGGCTCGTTGCGACAAACCACACTCGTCTTCATACGAATGCCCCATAAACCTTACGCTCATGTCGCAAAACACGACTGTCAGATTATTTGCTACTTATCCCACATGTAGCATAAATTACTATTATTACGCACGTGTGTCACAAAGTAAAACAAAACAGTAAATTACTTTATAGAACGGAGTGCGTTAAAATTTACACTACCGTTCGAACGCATCAGAAGCTTTCATAAAGAATCACTTTTCAAACGGTACACAGCCATCTAAAATTGTACTTTTCCTGCAAGTGTTGCAAAAATTGACTTATTTTATTTATTTATTTACAACGTAAAAGTACAGACGCTAATGACCTCTGTTGTCGAGCGTCTATAATTCACAATTCAATTCAATACAACGTAAAAATAAATAAATAAGAAATTAATTTCCACAAAGAAAAGGAAAGGAATTTTATCGTATAGTATAAGGATTTTTCCTACCCAACGTGCTAGGATAGGAATTCATAGTTTACAAATTATTTTTAGGTACATAGAATGTGATGATTTAATGTGGGCATGTACTTATTCGTGGTTAAGCTTACCTATATCTGCGACGGCTTAAACATGTTACCAGTAGCTTACGAATTACGATCCATTAAAGTTAAGTTTGCTACACAAATAAAATGTCAAATACTTAGTCGTGAAAAATTTTAATATGCGTGGTGAAATTGTTGAAAATACTGGAAATGAAGACAAAAGCCGCTATTTTATAGGGTGTAGGACAAAAAATACGACGTGTATCAAGGGCGGGGTGCAATTTTAACACGTATAACTGTTACACTAACTGCATTCGTGTAACAACGTCATACTAGTCAAAAGCTTATTTAATTCAACTGATTTTTATAACCCTGTCTTGGCCTAAGCCACTGTGTGATAATAATTTCAAAAATAGTAGATTGTATGTCTAGATGCGTAATGAGGTATATAATTACTGATGAGTAGTAACAGTATGTTAAAACAAGCGCTAGCGAGTTTCAACAGTCACGAATTGTGTTTTAAAGACCACCAACAGCTAAGGTTATTTGGGCCTAGCACCAATTCATATTTTCAATTCATTATTATTATTATTTTTTTTTTTTAATAATAAATTGAAAATCCAATTGACACTTTTACCAGCTCTCGGGCTAGAACCCGAGAACTGGGGACTTGTAATAGAGGAACCATAGCAACGCCATGTAAACAACAGCGCCGCTACACTCTCGGCTATTCTCAAGCCCTTCAACAGTCACAATAGTCAATTATATCATTACGCACGAGATATATAATATGGTATTTCTTGTCATACCCACTTTTTCACTTCATTTCTAGTATTTTCAAAAAATTTTGACAGTTCATTCGCGTCGCCAACTTCAATTTTATAGTAGGGTGAAAGTAGGTAATAGCGGGCGGAACAAAGCGAATAAACATAAGTCAATGGAAACTGCTTATTTTCCACACTAGTGGATTTTGAAAACACTTTCAACATATCTGCCTGTTAACTGACCCATTCCATGTATACATACACGCATGTAAAGTATCTATTTTATAGTGGGTATGGCAAACAAAAATTTGAGTACCTACCTATTTTCCTTTAATACTTTTTTTCAAAGCTGTTGAAAATTATTTTATTTATTTTCACAAAAATAATTATACCTATATTACTCAAGTATACCGATAAAAATTCCATAGATAGATAGATATTTTTTTAATAGTGTTCTATTTAGAATTTAGCAACGTATTGATTTTATAATCATTGTATTTCCCTGGCGTTCACCTTATTTAGGTATATACTCGTATACATGAGAATTCCAGGTTAAATCTTAACAGCTTTGTGAAAGTTTATTTTGGGTAATAAACATTTTATTTTGTGTACTATATATACATTATAGATGTGTAGTGTGTACCTAACTAGTCTCTTCCGTTGCCACTTGACCGTTTAGAGAAGAGTCAGATTAAAATC
Source organism: Mongoloraphidia duomilia (assembly GCA_039654895.1). Taxonomy (NCBI): domain Eukaryota; kingdom Metazoa; phylum Arthropoda; class Insecta; order Raphidioptera; family Raphidiidae; genus Mongoloraphidia; species Mongoloraphidia duomilia. The sequence goes on from CM077516.1 coordinate 66,246,544, forward strand.
TGTGCGTTGATAAATACGGTCTCGTTTTATGGGTTCTTCACAACGACGTAACTGACACATTCTCGCCGAATGGCTTTGTGTACATGAAATTGAACGTAAGTAATTTATTTCAGTTATATACTGTTATTCCAAAACAACAATTTTATGTCTTTACGTTATATAATAATTTACGTTACAATCCTTCTTCTTAATTTTAAACTAAAGACTTACATAAAATAAATTTAAAATGAACAAAAGGAAAATTTATGAGTAAATGTATCCATTTTCCATAATTAATTATCAACAAATCTTATGAAGAGGAATGTAACCTTTGATGTAAATAAATCAAAATATAGTTTGGAAATACCTACATAGTTTATTATTTTCCCAACACTTTTTCTTGACGCACTTTTCGCTAACCATGTTAGCAAAAAATCTGTAAATCGGTTGACCCTGCAGGCCATCCCTAGAACTTCCCGCTATTTTCAAGCGCTTTGAGTTCGAAGCACTTGATAAATGTTAATATACCGAAAAGTAGATTTTTGAGCTCTTCGAGTATAGTATAGTGATTAATATCTTCTTTTTAACCAACTTCATATTTTATTAAATTGGCGCAGACCTCAAAATTTCATTATTTTCCTCTTTTTAGTGGCTTTTTGAAGGAAGTTTTTTTTTCAAATTATAACGAGAAATCTATATACGGTTTTTAAAATAAACATAAGAAATACAATCAATATGATTAGACACCTATACCGTAACTAAATTCACTATATTAGTGAAATTAACATAAGAATATCAGACGAATTATCGCCATGATATTTATATAGAAGGCTATATAGGAAAAATGTAAATGCACCGCCGGGAATCGAACCCAGAACTCCCAATTTCGCGTCGGGTAAGTTTCCAGTTACTACACAGTGCCCAACAGCGTACATTTAATTCTTCCTATATATGCAACGATGACCACAGATCCATTAACTGCGAGAGCTATTATTTTATAACAACATTACGAATGAATGCTGGCTTTCTCATGGCCCGGACGCGCCTTATAAATCAAATTATAACGAGAAATCTATATACGGTTTTTAATATAAACATAAGAAATACAATCAATATGATTAGACACCTATACCGTAACTAAATTCACTATATTAGTGAAATTAACATAAGAATATCAGACGAATTATCGCCATGATATTTATATAGAAGGCTATATAGGAAAAATGTAAATGCACCGCCGGGAATCGAACCCAGAACTCCCAATTTCGCGTCGGGTAAGTTTCCAGTTACTACACAGTGCCCAACAGCGTACATTTAATTCTTCCTATATATGCAACGATGACCACAGATCCATTAACTGCGAGAGCTATTATTTTTTTTGTTAAAAAGTTTTTTATTTTTTTACTTTTTAGTGTCAAAAAGTGACATTTACCTTAAAGGAATCACACGCCGTTACTCACTTTTATTAAAGCGACTTTCTTACGCTGTCTGATGTGACAAAAAGTGACATTTACCTTAAAGAATCACACGCCGTTACTCACTTTTATTAAAATTAGCCGAACTACTGAACCTAAATGAAATTTCTATGAGACCAATCTGAAAGTATATCCTTTCAAATAAATAAAAAATTCCAAATCGGTTTATAAATTACGGAGTTCTGAGGTAACAAACATAAAAAAAAAAAAATACAACCGAATTGAGAACCACCTCCTTTTTTTTGAAGTCTGTTAAAAACTACGCTGTCTTTTCAACACCACACAAGCACTCGAAGGTTAAGAACGACTTAACTAATTAATGCAACTTGATACACTATAAATTCGTAGGTAGGTACCTAACTAACCAAACTTCAAGTATATAGGGTGCATTTTCTGCGACTGCGATTGCTGCGATTGGGCTTAAGATAAAGTGTTTGTCAAAACCGACACTGACACAAGCGAAGCTGCATATTACAAGCTAGTATATCTTATATAAAATGAACCCCCAGGTTTTATTATTTTGTTCACAAAGCGACGCTATGCATAGCGAAGACGACAGATTGTGCACCAGTTAAGAGAGCGCCGCGCGGCCTCAAGGCACAAGTCATGATCCATCCATTTGTCACGTTCCACCAACCTTCGTTTGGCCCCAACAGTCGTGACCTTGAAGATGGGCACAGTTCCACCGAGTTTGTTGTACGACTTGTTACGCGCGAGACCGCGACACGGCACGCAGCTAACGTGCCATATGCGCTACTTCGTGCAGGCGGACGGCGTCTGGAGTGCGACGCACTGCATCAGAAATAGATTAGTAGTCGAGTCGCGCGGCGTCTTACAATTTCACCCACTCTGGTTTGTTTGTTTGCCCCCATGCTGTGATAATACACAATATTATACCACTTATAATTACGTGATGATATAAATATTCATATTCAGTAGCTTTGTATAAACCAATTATGTTTTAATTTCTCCAGCAGCAATCATAATTCAATTGATATTTCTATTGAAAACTTCTAAACTATTATCGAACTAAACGACGCGCCATACAAAATCCCTTAATTTTGAACGAGTACGTTGAGATATTTTGTTTGTAAACTCAAACTTTGAAAATAATAATTTACTTAACTACTAAATGATAGGGACAAAATCAAATATGTATAAATTGTTCAAAAATTTAACGTAATAACAAATAAAAAAAGGTGCCAAGTTGTTCAGAATGATGTAAATCATCGAGAAATGTTGGTACAATCCCTAGGTTCTGCCATCCGAACAACGCCAACAGTGTATGTGCCAAATGGCAAATATTTACACTAAAGATTACAAATGTAGTTGGGCCGCATGGAAACGTTTGTCTCCAGGCTCTACTAATTTTTAAAGTGACACTTATGTCTCGTAAGACGGGAGGGTTTCAATTTTCATTACGTTCTCAATCGTAGCAAAGCGCGGTCAGTAAAATGAATCTATTGTTCAATTGTTCGTTATGCTGAGAATTATTTGGTGTTAGTTGAAGACATGGACCCTTCAGAATGAAAATATATGTCTATATAATAAATTTCCCTGTTTTCATTAGGTACGCGATTGTCCTACAATTTCCCTTTTCAGGAGCCTTCTTTTTCAACTTAAAAACCTTTCTTCGAACGCGCGTGACGGTCACGCACTCATATTTTTCAAGTGAAACTTCTTTAGCCGCGATAAGATTAACTTTGTTCAACATCGTAACAAAAAACGACACCGTTAGGAGTGGGGAAAGTGAGTTGCTAGCGGAGGACCGGAACCGATTGGCTGGCGGGTAGGTATTCTAATGCGTTGAGAGAGAAACTCAATTGAGGCGCTCCTTTTTGTTTAGTGTTTACTTGGTTACAAGTGTTTATTTATTTTCTTAGTAACCTTTAAATGTCTGTTTAGAAGACGGTATTATTAACAATCGCAACTATTTGAGAAACTAATAATATCATCTATGTAGGTACATAATAAATGTTCTGACGAAAGTTCAGAATCAACTTATGAAGTTAAATTGTGAGTGATTAATTTAACAAATTGTCCCCGACTGTGAAAATGATATAACCGCAGAACCTCCTGCCTGCATCACCCCCTTTTTCCTCCCCAAGCGTAGAAGGTGACGTGTATATGCCCTCAATAATAATTAATGTGAACCTTAGATCTCGAACTGCACTCCAAAGCCTGAAGAACGGAACAGAAACTTACCGTCGCACGGAGTAGTCTGTCAATGTCGTACTTCCATTTCCACATCACTATCAGTTGCTCACTAGATCCTAGAGTATAGCTAAATGGAAGACAGACGGCATCAGAATATATATAAATACGTTGCTATTACATTACCTTACATAATATACATATTGTATGAAATATTAAATCACACTGTGAAAAATATTAGTAAAAAAAACTTTCTAAAGACAGGCTTTTATTGAAATGGACTAAAAAGGAAAAAATATTTTTTAGTGTATTTGCCATAATATGGCACATACACTATTGGCGTCGGTCGGATGGCGGGACCTAGGGGTCGGACCAAAATTTCTCGACGTTTCATAGCCTCCAGAACACTTTGGCAACATTTTTGGAAATGTCTAATATATATGTGTGTGTGTGTGTGTGTGTGTGTGTGTGTGTGTGTGTGTGCGTGCGTGTGTGTGTGCGGGCTATAACTTTCGAAAGAGTTAATTGATTTTGACGAAATTTGGTAGGCACGTTGGAATCCATCACCGCACGAAGCCTATTTAAAATGGACCCGATCGAACCATTTTAAGGGTGGTTTTTAGGGGTTGAAAAATGTTTTTGGGCCCAAAAATACCGAAAAAATTGTCCGAATCGTATCAAAATTGAAATTTTACCCTCTAGTAAAGATCAAAATGTGGTGCTAAAATTTAAATAAAATCGGCCCGATAGGACCGGACTTACGATTTTTATGAAAACATTAGTTTGCGGATACGGATTTCCTTACTGAAGGGTGTATTTAATTTGGTGCAGATGCTGTATTGATAACAATATTGCAATTAAGAAAAAAATTATTATTGTAAGGGATTTATTAAGGGGTTGAAAACAACTTAAGTTCACATAATAAAGCCACAATGCCTGTACTAGCAAATACACTATATTGTCGGCAGGGTTTGGCACTGCGACCCGAGTTTTTTTTATAATTTAGGTTAATAATTATAAAAGCGTGTGTTGTAAACTCTATGATAGTTTATTAGTTACGACCCACGCTTTTATAATTATGAACCTAAATTATTAAAAATTATTTTTTTCCTTTTTAGTTCATTTCAATAAAAGCTTGTCTTTAAAAAGTTTGTTTTAATATTTTATTTTGCTCTTTTTAGTCTTCTAAAATTTTCGACCGCCATTTTGCTCTGCCATCTGTAAATCGGTATGCAAACGATGTGAATAGGGTTCGTCCCACATATCAAAATTTGATTAACAAATAATGTAAACCAACTTTTGGGATTTTTTTTCGCCTCCGAAACATTCTAAAAAAAATGTTTTATTATCTATTTGTAACGTAGATTCCAACCCTAAAAAATGTGTATCGAGAATCATGGTTTCCATTTACGACAAACTTTATATGGAAATGTACAACAAAAGATAAGAAAACTATCGTGTTAAAATTTTTGGGGAAATCAACTTTTATCTCATCTGTTAGGTACATCATAATGCATAATTACGATTTTAGTAAAAAAGTAAATCCCTGTTTAATTGCGATCTTGAAATATATTATATCAATTAAGATCGATAGATGTCTTGTTAACAAAATGCTCTGGGGAAACGGGGGAATTTAGTTGTACGTATTTATTGTCTTACTTGGGCTCCGACAGAAGGACGTAAAGTGGCTGTAACCCGTCATTAGCACCGCACTAAGAGGGCGGCTCGTAGCAAGGAACAACGCGGTGTAATATGCCAATCAATCAATTAGATGTGAGTTATGTAACCGTTCGAGAAAAGAGAACCTATATTTCAGGTCAGTTTATACATTCACAAATAAATCTTGAGCGTAGATATTTTATATAACTTAAATTTTTTGAAGTCAAACTTCTTAGGCGGCGCTGGATCGCTGATTTGTGGATTAAAATGCCAGAAGGGATGGAAGCGGCATTATAAATAAACTAGCGGCCCCGTCCGTCTTCGCCCGGGTGTTAAGAAAGCCCGGGTGCAAGACACTACTCACTCGCTTCGCTCGTTCGCTATATATATAAACCTTCCGTGAAAAATTATCTAACTGATGGTGTGTAAAGATAAAGAAGATAGATAGACGGATTACTACAGGGATAGTGACATCGGACGGAATTCTGTAAAACTATGAGCGCAAACTAAACTTAAAAAATTATAATTATTGTCAAAGAAAGAATATAACAAAAATAAAAATATATAAATAAATATCATGTAGAATTTAGAAAAAAAAAGCCAAATATTCTACGGTGCCATCAGTTTCCAAATCCGGGTCTCTGTGCATAGAGCGCTGCGATGTAACCTCTGCGCTACGAGTGGAACAGTTGAGTATGGTCGTTTTTATGATATATAAGTATGTTGCGAATTCTTACGGTCGGATTACGAATTTAATTAATTAATTATTAATTGTTATTATTTATTAATTATGCTATATATATAAACTTTCCGTGAAAAATTATCTAACTGATGGTGAAAACCGCATCAAAATCCGTTGCGTGGTTTAGGAGGAGTTAGCGGTTAAACAGACAGACAGACGCGAAAAGCGACTTCAATTTATACTATGTAGAGAAAAAGATACATTTTAGTCCAGGGCGGAAATAATGTCAGAGAGAGATAGACGTTTTTCTTGTAATCATGCCCCTCTATCCGCATTTGGATGCGCAGTGGTACACTATTGACTGGGTGCGCATTTTTCTTGGCTCAACTGCCGTTGTAAATAAAAATTATTAAAATAAATAAATAAATAACACATGTCTTTTTTTAAACTCATGGACTCCAAAATATATGCATGCTGCAAAGAAAAGTATTAAACGTCTAAACAAAGATTTTTTATTTTATTTTTTAGTTTGTGACTTGTGTTGACCAACATATAGAATATCCAATATTTCAAAATTGACTCTCTTAGAGATACGCCCTTGGGGATTAGGATGACATTAAAGTGATTATGCAATAAGAATATAATAGGTCGAGAGCTAGGCGTAAATTTATATAGCTCATTTGTGACAGGATGAAATTTTCAGGGAAGGTAGAATCTAGTATGACAAAGAATAAGTGCTAGGGTTGCCTCGTCAAATCCTGGTGCGAAGGCCGGGAGGAGCTCACTTCCGGTGCAAAATACACATATTTCATTAGCTCATAATTATCTTTCGTCATTATATGACAGCATACAATTGACGCCATATTGTAGATCTCGAAGAGCTGTATTGAAATACATAGGGTTGCCTAAGGAAATTTTGGGTAACACATTGAAAACTTATAAATTATATTTGTTTTTTTGACATTTTTTAAGCTGTCAAATAACATTATGTATATATGTATACTTATATATCGTAACCGTTCTGAAATGAGTTATCGGCCTTGTGTTTGGCAAACATTCATACGTATGTCTAGTTATTTATAACTTTATGTTTTCAACGCATTTGGTTTCTAACTCATATCCATATAATTACGCAGGAATTGCCTGAATCTGGTATTGACAATTTTCCCAAGAATTTATGTATTTTAGGGTAGCAATTTCTTATTTTTATTTTTCAACGTAATTCAACGTGCACCTCTTATATAAATTTGTATAAATTACTTACTTGAAGGTCGTAGTAACCTGTAATAAAAGTTTTAAAAAAGGTGGTTTGGAGTTTGTTTCGAAAAGAGAAAAAATGTTGATTTTTGTTTGTGATTTTAAATTTGGTTTGACACTAAAAACTAATTGAAGCATTTGACTTTACTGAACCTCGATTAATATTTTTTCTTGAAATTCAACCAGACGCAGGTATAAAGTTAACTAAGCGAATATAAAACCAAAATAACTATAATGAAAAAATGGAAAATAATAATAATTTACTATAATAAAAGAAAAAACCGATTGATTTGTGAGTCAGAATTGTTAATCTTTATTATGGCAACTTTTCAGCAACTATTTTGTTGCCTTCTTCAAGCCTAAAATTACATTATTAGAATTATGTAATTTTAGGCCTGAAGAAGGCAAACATTGCCAATGATTGACAATTCTGATTCACAAATCAACCGGTTTTTTAATTTTATTATATTACATACGTGAGTGATCGACATGAGTTTCAATATAGTTTACTATACATTAAACTATTCAAAAATGTTCCGAACAAAGGCAATAACATTTTATGAATTATTATTAAATTACTTATTCTAAGCATACTTATATTAACGTGCTATTAAAATATATATATTTTTTTTTACAATAATATTATGTAAACATTTTTAAACAAAACGTAGTTTAAGGTAGTTGCTTTGAAAAAAAGTCAAGAAAATCATGAAATAAAAATTATATATATTTTTTTTAATAAAGGTATCTCTTTATGCTAGTTAAATTAGAAAATAATGCGAGATATTTTTTGTTGAAAACTGAATTTTAAACATTTTTAATATAGGTAAGGTACTAAAAAATATCACATTAATAATTTTTCAATAAGAAAAAAAACAATACATAATAATCTATGTTTTTTTAATAAAAAAAAAAAAAAAAAAAAACGATGCATGACACATTACCGCTGATAATGTTAGTAAAAAAACTATAATTATTGACCACGTTGTTTCAAAATGCAATAACAAATGACATTTGGCGACGTTCCATTTAAACGACTTTACACCCGTACCTTAAGATGTTCCACATCAAAAATTTAAATTTTTGCATATACTGATACTACTTTACAAAATGTATAACTTTTCTTTTCCGTGATACATGATTTAACTATTATATTTTATCCAATTTTGAGCAGTTATTAACAAATTTATAATTTTCGAAATGTCATTTTCTTAAAAACTATGGTTACCATGCTGGACAAAGGGCCACTTTGTAATTTTGAGCTGTTTGAATTTATACATATATACATATACATATAAAAATTGACATTTTGCACCGGAAGTGGCTTATCCCGGCCGTCGCACCAGGATTTGACTAGGCAACCCTAGCGCTTTTTCTTTGTCATAATTAATACTACCTTCCCTGAAAATTTCATCCTGTCACAAATGAGCTTCATATATTAACGCCCGCCTCTTGGTCTATAATATACCGTGAATTTATTTTAACATGGAACATACAAAGTTCCGTTTACATGGTTACACATAAGATTTTTGACAGCAATGTAATTACGCGTTTATTTTAAAATAGAACATAGGCTTCAATTGCTAATATATTTTAAGAGTACAGTGGTTTGGAATATTACATAAAAATGTATTCCACTGAAGAGAGTCAAATTAATTCTTTGGTGTAATCAAAATTTTAAAATAAACGCGTATTACATTGCTGTCAAAAATCTTATTGTGTAACCATGTAAACGGAAATTTGTATGTTCCATGTTAAAATAAATTCACGGTATATAAAACGTGTAAGTTAGGTTAGATTCAATTATTATAGATCGGTGTTTTATGAATCATTTTTTTTAAGATTAAACGACAATGTGGTGCGTGTATTTTACGCGTTCTTTCTTTAAAGCAGAACAGTTATTTAAAGATAAGTGTGCACTGAAAAGCCTCTTGTGTTGAACAGTGCCGGAATACAGTGTACGGTTATCTGGGTTATTCTTTATACCTTACCCAGTTGAAGAGCCATAAGCACTTAAGTTTTTATTGAAAAAAAGTATTAATAGACATCTCTCAATTGGCTCGACGCGTGCCGACGTGCGTATAGTGACTGATAATATACTCCTGACGTCACGGGAATAATAATATACAGGTGTTCATAAAGTCAGGAATGATTGACAGTGAGGTGCCGTTTCACCAATTGATTTCTATAACTGACTTTAACTTTTGCGCCCGATTGACATTGAAAGTTGTAGAATCGAATTAATAATAATAATAATACTAATTGACCAATTGTTGAAGCCGATAATTAATATATAACCGCTGTCTATAATTTAATTTGTAATCGCAACTCTGAGAAATTATTTATAATTGTCTCGTACATAAAGCTTTTTAGTTTTTTTTGTATGATACTTATCTAAAAACGGGAAAACGAGTTTCAAGAATTTGTGTCTGTTTACACTGGCATTAATCGAAAACTATTGGATCAATTTCTATTGACTTGGTACCTACTTAAAAAGTATAGGGCTACACTCAGGTTAAGATGCACAGAACAAAAAGTTAATAAACCAGCTATACTAATTAATCTTTTGTGATTACGATATTAAAAAAAAAAAAACGGCCAAGTGCGAGTCAGACTCGCCGACCGAGGGTTCCGTACAATAATAAAAATAAGAAGTTACAGGTATATAGGGGTAAAAAATTAAGATTTAGTTATTTAAGCTTGTTTTTAAAAAGTTTTTTTTTTATTTCTATTTTATTTTGTTCTTTTTAATGTTTCAAAAATTTTCCGTGTCAGATTTAATTAAATTAATTTTTAAAGTAAAAAAATATATAACAGTATATTTGATGAATTAAAATAACAAAAATATTGCGATCCGAAACCCGGGATCGAACCAGGTACAGATCTTCAGTCGAACGCTCTATACCAACTGAGTCAGTGAAACGATGATGTTAGACACTCTATGTACTATTTACTCATATATAGAGCGTCTAACATCATCGTAAAATGAAAAACAAATTTATTAAAATTGATTGATAATTTAATTCTATATAATTATTTTTTTTTTTTTTTTATTAACAAAAACAATGTGTGCATCGACCTTAAGATCATTAGCACTGGTACAATTTGGTTACATTTGTTAGTAGGGTAAGTATGGTTTAAGTACTATATTGTTTTAACAGCTATGATAATTTATATAATATAATAATTATAAGTAATGCTAGTTGCCACTGGTTGGGGGTTGTCAGAATGGGTAAGTATGGAGTTTGGAGGGGTTATTTATTATATCTTTGTTATCAGGTTTGTTGCGTATATAATTATTATTTGCCAGGATTAATGCCACAACAGCACACAATCTGCAGTGAACTAGCTATCTCTTACCGTTTGTGAGATAGAGTCTTGTGACAGACGGACGGACGGACAGACATCGTGGCTCAGTAATAGGGTACCATTCAGAAGTACGGAACCCTAAAAAACTTAACGAAAAATATTTTTTTGCTAAAATCATGAAAGCTTCAATTTGACGGTAAAATTTAGCAATTAACAGTTGGTAAATTAATACTTCATTTTTATTTTATCGATATAGCAATTTTTATATATGTAATAAAGATGCTAAGTTTTAATTATACATTACCAGTGGACAGTGATCAATATAAAACTTTGTTATAATGAAAGTTTATGCTCTAAAATATTTATTAGAATTTTTATTTTTATTAATTAAGTTTCGTAAACATATATATTTAAATTAACTATTTGTTACGTGACTTAAAACACCGCGTGACGTCAATTTTAAGTAAAAAATATATGTATCCATAGCAACGCAGCTTAGATTGTTTACATTATGTTTACATAGGTACAAAACGGTATTTTTCAACACTCTGTTTCTGGGTCTTTAAATAATATTTGTAGCTAATATAAATTATGACGTCATATTTGAGTAGAGCAAAAACGATTTTTAGCGGGCGGGGCTAACATAAATATTTCAAAAATTATTTTTGAGCTTATTTGATTTAGGTGTCATTTTGTTCATAATTTACTGCTCTATTAATATAACACAAAAAAACTTTTAGTAATCTACCCTATTATAAGCTGAACGTTATTGCGTTGAAGTTGAGAAGCATTCTTTTCATTTCTTGTTTTCAAATATTCTCTGTTTGCAGAGCTGTTGTGTGTGTGATTTAAATAAAAGAATACCTACTCGCTCGATTATTCAGCAAATTCAACATTTGGCTTGATTTTGGCTAAAGCCGAATTTCTCGAAGGTTTACCTAATTTTTGGCTGAACGTTGGCTGCAATACAAAAAAAAATACCGTTCAACTATCTCTATGGTCAAACATCAGTATACTTATATGTTTTACCATAATTTCCACAAAGTATTAGAAAGAATATTTTTATAGCTGAATTAAGTTGATTAAGTGAAATACTTTTACTATTGCAACCAATACATACATTTGCCTAGTTTATAAATTATAGAGAAGTATAGGTATCTACCTTACCTATTATGACAAAAGTTTTAGAGATAGCTAAACAGATAAATATAAAATTTAATTTAAAAAATTACAATTTAGAGCTCACGACCATTAAAAATTTAATGCTTTTATTATTTTATACAAAATGCATTGTTTCTTCAAATTATGCCTCTTCACTATTATGTAAATGCTGATTGTACAGTTTATGTAATCATTAATAAATTATTAATGTAACTTGATTATATTTAAATAAATGAGATATTTAATCCTAGATATTAGTTGACATTTTGCTCTGCTCTATTAAGTGATTTTTTCCTGAATCTTTATACTGTTGATTAATAAAAATATTTTCTTACTGTGATTCCATTATTCCAGATTTTACATTTTCATCTCTTTTAACCTACCAAATGTAAAAATCCGAAATAAATCATCAGAAAATTTAACAAAATCGAAATAATTAAGGTATAACCTTTTCGTATTCTCTGGAAATTTGGTACATAGAATAAAGAATTTAATTAATTGGAAGTTGCAAAAACACTATACGTACCGTACTGAATACTTATAGGTACTTATATCATTAGAAAAATTAATTACAAATTGGTGCATAATGAATGAAATGTCGCTAAAAGGACACGGCTTACGTGCGATGTGTCGGTTGTGCTTATCAAAAGGAGTTACGCTATTAGACATCTTTCATTTTTCGATCGAATTGAGAAGTCAACTATCGAATATAGTCATGTTGTGTGCTCCCATTCAGGTAAGTTTGTTATTATATTAATTTCAAATAACAATTAGTTTATTCAACACATGTATGCTTTTAGTGATTTTTCGTGCCTATAAGGCGAATCTTAAATGGCCATTTATCGACTGGTGACGTCATTATCCATTATGAAACGCTTTTCGATGCTATATATACAGTGTGTCCACAGACTCATCCTCAACATGGGGATCTCCGTTGTTATGGGAGATAGAGATTTGGTTAAATGAGACAAAATGTGCAGAATCTCCAGTACTACTACCCTGTGTAATCAAACTTTCCATATTTTGCTTGGTTCGCGACCGACAGTTGAAAAACGAGATTTACCCATTTTCGTTTTTTGTTTATAACTCGCTTATTAAGGAAGTTAGAAAAAAAATATTTTCACTTTCTTAAGGCCCTTTTTTATGAAGATTTCAAATCTCTTTTCATATTTTTATTTACTTTTATAGTTTTCGAGATACTTGTATTAACTTTGTTTTTTTAAATACACGTCAAAGATGGCCATGGCACCACTCGAAAGAGATTTTTTTCCTCTTTAATTTGATATGAGAGTTGATGGATTTATTTTCAAAAATAACAGAGTTATACGTAAAACACTGATTTTTAATAGTAGGCTATGCTAAATTAATTGATAAAACAACAGAAGGCTTAGCAAACAGTTAAAATTCGCGTTGGCTTGGTAAACGGCTGTTTTGTTTTAGCTGTCAAAGTGTAGTTTGTTGCTAATTTGTCAGTTTACTAAGTGATTTATTAAATTTACTTTTGTTATCATGGAACCATTTTGTAACAATGAAAAATTTGATATGTTATCTTGTTATATTCTATGTCACAAAAATTCGACCAGAGCTGCAGAAATGTACTTCGATCAGTATCCAGAACGAAGACAACCTCATTCGTCTATTTACAGAAACTTACGAGTAAATTTAATAAACTATGGATCATTTAAAAAGCCGTTTACTAAGTCAAAGCGAATAAGTGAAGAAGACAAAACTACTGTTTTACGATCAATTGTTGAAAATCGATTATTTTTCATTGTTACAAAATGGTTCCATGATAACAACAAAAAATTTAATAGATCACTTAGTAAACTGACAAATTAGCAACAAACTACACTTTGACAGCTAAAACAAAACAGCTGTTTACCAAGCCAACGCGAATTTCAACTGTTTGCTAAGCCTACTGTTGTTTTATCAATTAATTTAGCATAGCCTACTATTAAAAATCAGTGTTTTACGTATAACTCTGTTATTTTTGAAAATAAATCCATCAACTCTCATATCAAATTAAAGAGGAAAAAAATCTCTTTCGAGTGGTGTCATGGCCATCTTTGACGTGTATTTAAAAAAACAAAGTTAATACAAGTATCTCGAAAACTATAAAAGTAAATAAAAATATGAAAAGAGATTTGAAATCTTCATAAAAAAGGGCCTTAAGAAAGTGAAAATATTTTTTTTCTAACTTCCTTAATAAGCGAGTTATAAACAAAAAACGAAAATGGGTAAATCTCGTTTTTCAACTGTCGGTCGCGAACCAAGCAAAATATGGAAAGTTTGATTACACAGGGTAGTAGTACTGGAGATTCTGCACATTTTGTCTCATTTAACCAAATCTCTATCTCCCATAACAACGGAGATCCCCATGTTGAGGATGAGTCTGTGGACACACTGTATATTGAAAACATTTGAAAAACCCGTTACATAATAAACCACCTCTTTTCGATGTTATATTGAAATACGGTTAGGTAGTACCTACTATGGCAACTAAGTAAATAAATAAAAAATAAAAATTTATTGCCGAAACGTTGGTTAAAATTAATGTTTAGCAAGTAATAATTTGTTATTCATGCTTTACAACCTGTACTTATCGTACTGTTAATGTAAATAAATATTGTATCAAGGCCATTGCTTTTATTGTGAGATGTATTGCTGTCAGTGAATCTAAGTGACATTAATTCAATTAAAGTCTAAAACCATGCATGTGTTTAATAAAGTATAGTTTGCAGCGCGTGTTCTATATCTTTATGCGTCAGGCGGCGAGTGTGCATCGCGAGCCGTATACGAGTGCTGAAAACATCGCGCCTGACGCATAAAGATGTATTAAGCACACTAGTAACACAATATACTATTATTAGTGCACAACTGATTCTGTTTCATTTTATAATTTAGTTTCAAATTAAAATGAAAACTTTGTATCTGAATGATTTATATTTATTTGGAAATAAATAATCTCTGGATTTTCAGATAAGAAGATTTGATGAGATGCCTAATTTCATCTGCCGCTTGTGCTACAATCAACTCACTAATTTTCACCAGTTCCGGATGCAAATACTACAGTCCGATAAAACACTACGACGTTATCTACAGCAACTGCTTGCTAATGACAATCAAATCAAATCTGAATGTTCCGTTCAGAAGTCTTTTGAGGAAAATTTGATCAATAAAACGAATCACTGTAATGTCACTGTGAAATGTAAATCTATAGTATGTCATGATATATTTGACGTGGACCACAACAGAAAAGAAATTGCGCCTATAAATTATAATCCAGCAAACAAAATCAACGAAGAAATGCCTTTAACATTCGAAATCAAAGACGAGCCAACGGATTATAATTCATTAAATCTAATAAAAAGTGCTGATGATACAGCAGAATTTTTGTCCAAGGGTGATGGTAGCGAAATCGTCTGCGAAGACTCAAAGATCGATAGTGGTCACATATCGGTGAACAATGTAGCAGAATGTCTGGACAAAAGTGAAGAGAGGAATAAAGATATTTCAGTAAAATATGAGAAACATAAAAAAACTACTGAAAAGAAGTATCACTGTGACATTTGCAATAAAACTTTTACTCATTCCCGTTATTTCAAAACTCACATTCGTATACATACTGGCGAGAAGCCATATCGGTGTGACGTTTGTAATAAGTGTTTTAGCGATTCAAGCGCCCTGATTAATCACAAACGCACTCATACTGGTGAGAAGCCATATCGGTGTGGCGTTTGTAATAAGTGTTTTAACCAATCAAGCGCCCTGATTAAACACAAACGCACTCATACTGGTGAGAAGCCATTTCAGTGTGACGTTTGTAATAAGTGTTTTAGCGATTCAAGCGCCCTGATTAAACACAAACGCACTCATACTGGTGAGAAGCCATTTCGGTGTGACGTTTGTAATAAGTGTTTTAGCCAATCAAGCTCCATGATTATACACAAACGCATACATACTGGTGAGAAACCATTTCAGTGTGACGTTTGTAATAAGTGTTTAAGCGATTCAAGCTCCCTGATCAAACACAAACGCACTCATACTGGTGAGAAGCCATATCGGTGTGACGTTTGTAATAAGTGTTTTAGCGATTCAAGCGCCCTGATTAATCACAAACGCACTCATACTGGTGAGAAGCCATTTCAGTGTGACGTTTGTAATAAGTGTTTTAGCGATTCAAGCGCCCTGATTAAACACAAACGCACTCATACTGGTGAGAAGCCATTTCGGTGTGACGTTTGTAATAAGTGTTTTAGCCAATCAAGCTCCATGATTATACACAAACGCATACATACTGGTGAGAAACCATTTCAGTGTGACCTTTGTAATAAATGTTTTAGCCGATCAGGCGACTTCAATATTCACAAACGCGCACATACTGGTGAGAAACCATATCGTTGTGACGTTTGTAATAAGTGTTTTAGCGATTCAAGCGGCCTGATTAAACACAAACGTACTCATACTGGTGAGAAGCCATTTCGGTGTGACGTTTGTAATAAGTGTTTTAGCCGATCAAGCTCCATGATTATACACAAACGCATACATACTGGTGAGAAACCATTTCAGTGTGACCTTTGTAATAAATGTTTTAACCGGTCAGGCGACTTCAATATTCACAAACGCGCACATACTGGTGAGAAACCATATCAGTGTGACGTTTGTAATTGTAATTGTAAGTCGACTGTGACATAGGTTGTAAAATGATTTTTTTTTTCCAAAAATGCAAGTTTTGATTATGATATGGTCTGGTTGGCTGCTTATACATTTCCCATCTAAAAATCGTTATGATTTAATTATTAATAACATTGGCTGTTAGTGTTTTTTCTTTTTTTTTTTAAATTTGTGAAAACTTTAAAGATAGTATAAGCTTCTATTAAAACAGATCCAGAAGTTTAATTTTGCTTACTGCAATCGCCATGTATTTATTTTATTTATTGTAGATATACAACTTAGGTCATTAGCGTCTTAATTACATCAAATAACATACCACTTAAAACTAAATAAGTAATAATCGATCAAGCACTTTAAGTTATCACAAACGCACACATGTGGGTAAGAAACCATCGCTGTGTAATGTTTAAGTTGTTTCGTTGGACTAGACTGTTTAAAATCTTGCAAGATGACATCTAAAAACAAGTTATTGCAGTGCTGATTTATAAAAAAATGTAGTACTACATATAATAATCGATGTAAGAATTGTAATGATTTGACAAATAAAAATCTAAGGTCGCTATAGTGATAAGAAAAAAACCATAAATTAAAAAGAATAAAAAAAAACCCAACTGCGTGAAAAGCGAACTGAAACAGGCTTCCAATATGAAATGTAACCAGGTAAAAAGAGGTAGGTTTTAGTGTGTTCTCGCATACTAAAACTTTAATATTTTTTACCCGACTACTTTTTATATTCATTTGGATTTTTTGATTTTTTAAAATGTGTTGTTTTTATTTTATATATATTTTTGGAATTCTTTCGTCATATCCTTTAATTTGATACTGGCTTTTGATTTTTGAATTATGAAAATATGGTGTCTGACCCTCCTTACTCCTCAATCGCATAAAAACTTTATAGGTATACCTATATTTCTGATATAGACTCAAACAAAGAAACGGGACTTTTGACTGTAATTTCGTTTTCTTGCGTAATAGTAAGTAATATTTTATATGATATCCAATATTAAAAACTCGGGTCGCAGTGCCAATCCCTGCCGACAATATAGTGTATTTGTTAATACAGACCTTGTGGCTTTAATACGTGAACTTAGGTTTGTTTTTGGACAAAATAAAAAATTTAACCCCTTAATACATCCCTTAAAATAATATTTTTTTTCTTAATTTCAATATTATTATCAATGTAACCTCTGTACGAAATTAAATACACCCTTCAGTAAGTAAATCACTATCCGCAAACTAGTGTTTTCATAAAATTTGTAAGTCCGGTTCTGTCGGGCCGATTTTATTAAAATTTTAGCAGCACATTTTAATCTTTACTAAAGAGTTAAATTTCAATTTTGAAACGATTCTGACAATTTTTTCGGTATTTTTGGGCCCAAAAACTTTTTGGAACTCTTAAATACAACCCTGAAAATGGTCCGATCGGGCCCATTTTAAATAGGCTTCGTGCGGTGATGGGTTCCAATGTGTGTACCAAATTTCGTTCAAATCGATTAAGTCTGTCGAGAGTTATCACACACACACATACACACACACATATATATATATAAACATTATATATATATATATAAACATTTTATATATAAACATTTTCAAAAATGGTGACAAACTGTTCAGGGGGGTATGAAATGTCGAGAAATTTTGGTCGGATCCCTAGGTCCCGCCATCCGACCGACGCCAATAGTGTATGTGCCATATTATGGCAAATACATTAATAAAACGTGTTTCCAAAATTTTTCTTTGGCAATCTTTTTGTATCACCAATATTCGTGAACAACCAAACCGATTTTGCTAAAAATTCGGTACCCATACTTCAAGTATAGGGTATTTTTTACTGGGCTACGTTCGAATTAAAATAAAGTTCCTATCAAAACCGACATTATCCTACACAACAAAATTGGGGATTGCGAATGAGGGTGGCGTTTGCTCGCCAGAGCGAAGTGGCCTTGCGGCAATCACCCGAGTCGCAATCGCTAATTTCACCCTAGTAACACACAGTACCTACTTTTTGTAACAAGTGCATTGAAAGAACAACAAATACTTATAGAAACATTACCTTCCTTCGGCAATCGGGTAGAATGACGCCTCTTTTACTTACTTTCGACCCGAGAAGAATTTCCCAAATCACGAAATACTTTACTTTTGACAAGTATTTTATGATTTACTTTCAATGCACCTATTACAAAAAAATAAGTTTGTTTGGACACGTGCAGGACTGCTTTGAATACATACTTACTATATTCGAGTAATATACAGGGTGGTGACCGTGACTGCTGCACATACGGATTTAACCCGTAAAATGAAACTTTCGCGATTTCCTGCTTCCCTAATTATTTTAGGAAAAATATCTTCAAATAATAGTTTTAGAACATAAAATTCTGCATCTAAATCATTAAACAAAATTAATTTTGCATGCTTTGTAACGGCAGAAATTTGATATGAAAATGTCAAAACTACCTCAAAAATAGATAGCGATAGCCATGGAACTTGAACAAAATGATTAGAAATTATTCTGACAGCTAAAACGTCATCATTTTGTTAAAGTTCCATGGCTATGATCGCTATCTGTTTTTGTGGTAATTTTGACATTTTCATATTAAATTTCTGCCGTTACAAAGCATGCAAAATTAATTTTGATTAATGATTTAGATGCAGAATTTTGTGTTCTAAAACTATTATTTGAAGATATTTTTCCTAAAATAATTGGGGAAGCAGGAAATCGACAAAGTTTCATTTTACGGGTTAAATCCTTATGTGCAGAAGTTACGGTCACCACCCTGTATAAGTACCTACTAGTTAGTTGAATTTGTGTTGCAAATGATAAATTGTGAATTTTTCATCTTACGTCTGTAACTATAAGTAGCTACGCTGAAGCTGAAAAGTGCAAGAAAATTGAACGTCCATCCATATTGGTATTTATTGATTAAGATGCTGAAAATGGACTTGTTATTTCTGTTTTCCATTATTTTCGGAATAGCGTAGAGCTATTTTCCGTTCTCGTTTACTTCAGTAGCCGCAGCGAACGCAGCCTCCTGCACACATACATGCAGCGAGAAAGAGACAAATAATATACGTACATGTGTGTATATAATGTAATAGAACGATATAGAAACATCAGTCACGCAATAACAAAACGTAAGCGACAGAAGCAGTTCCGTTGTGGCAGCTGCCACCGAGTCAGATTGGCTAAATTTACAAAGATTGAAGACTTTCGTCGCCTCTATTTAAGTCTGACACTGACTCATTGATGTTGAGGGCTGTCCATGTACATTAGTCTATATCGCTGGTTGAGGAATATTGGTTGGAATTAATTATCTCAAATCACCGAGAAATGAATGAAATTTTGTAAACTTATCTTACTATATCTGCAATAAGTACCTACATAAACTTTCAGAACGGCCTTATAGAATAGTTAAAAAAATATATGATCATGAAATTAACATGAACTTTTATGGGAAAATCGCGTATTCATAGTTTAATTATACCGGTAAAATAACATCACCGAAAAAATTTGTAATTTTGGAATATGTTAGTTACATATCTAACAAGCTCTGTTCAAAATTTCGTCTTTAGTCACGGATTTCAATCTAGAGAAAAAAATAATCATTGCTGAAAAGAATCAAACAAATAGCGTATTTTATAAAATGCGTGTTTATACTTGACAACAGCGCTCTCATACAGTCATACAAACATTTTTAACGCATTATTACCACCCACTTTTGAGAACTAATCGATGAAATTAATAGATTTCACGGCTGTTCCAATCCGACGCTGCCAAGGTCCTATAATTTTTTAATTTTTTTTTTAATTTTAAATATTTAACAACATTTGGTACAATAGTTGCAAGTCATAATTAAAATACAAATATAATTAAAATGTATGAATTAAAAATTCTTCCACAGAATAAAAGCAATTATCAGTCAGCAATTTTTTAAGACATTTTTTATGTATTATATATTATAATTTATACCTGTGTGTTCATACGAGTACATATACAACCTGTACTGGAGTAAAAGTTTTTTTCTATAAATCCGGTGTGCAGCTTCCTATCGTATATAGCAAGAGACTACTTGTGTCTGCGACTATATGTGCCATACATCCTTAAGTGATGAAAAAACCTCAGCCAATACAGATTTTTTATGGTTCTCCTGAGTTACTCTAGCTGCTAGCGCACATTAATCGCCCAAATAGTACAAAAAAATACCCCTAGTTTTTTTAATTTTTTTGTCTTTATACATGAGTTGAGTCATATACTAATGCATACATGAGTTTTGGTAACGTTATAACCGAAAAGAGAGAAAATCACGTGTTAATTAAAATCGTGTAGGCTTCTCTTTATTATTTCATATTCTAAACTAAACATACTGTAAGATTTAACTTACCGCAGTCTCATCACGACTTGCTGCAGAAGTGAGAATTCATAACGGTTAAAAATAGTATGGCGCAGGAGGAAAATGCTAAAAGCGATGACAAGCAGTAGTAGTGGCGGCTCCTCTATGAGAGCTGCGGAGCTGCCGCACTGCCAGAAAATAACGCACAATTAAAAAAAATATTGTATAAATCTGCATAATATGTTTTAATTTCATAATCACATAGCATTATTATGAATGACGGCATGCCGCAGGCCTATATTCTATAAACAGTCCTGCAGGAGGGCCTGCAGTTTGTGTTGCACCAAAATCCAATGTGTTAAAGAGAGATGACTGAGTAAAAATGAGACAGATCTATACGCGTAAAAGCGAAAATGCGTTCACAGAACCTAATACAGTATTATTTTTCTTGATTATAATACCGTATTGTATAGCAATGAAATAAGGTGTCTTCGTAGTGTAACGGTAACGTAGTGGCTTTATAAGCAATAGGTCTCGGGTTCAAATCTTAATACAAACATACCTTATTCTTTTTTAATAAATAATTAGATATAAATATCATAAATAAATATATTTAATAAATTAATAATTTATTAAATTAAATTAATTTATTTAATATCTTTATTTTATTATTTTATCGTCTTTTTTACAAACGTTTAGTACTGGCACGCGGGATAAAATTTTTGGAAAGAAGTATAACTTCTGACGTGCGTACGTAGTATACACACACTGTTTTTTTTTTAATACAATAAAAAATATTGCTATAAAAATCACTTTATTTACGATTTTAGCGCTAGCGAAATCATTGTATAATGTATAGACAAATTATTCAGATCAAAAAATACACTTAAAAATTGCATCAAATGTATTTTTGAATTTTTTTTTTCGAGGTTCCCTCATTAGGGGGGGGGCTACTCCAATCTCCTGGTTGACTCTGCAGAACATCCATTTAAAATGTTCACGCGCCACCACTGAGCTGTAGCTTAACTGATGAACGCCAGCCCTACATTGCGGCCAGTGAAATACATTTTTCAAAACATCTAAATTTAACGAGGCTGCTATTATGTGATTGTTTCTTCGCTAGTGTCACAATTCTGGCAAATTAAAATTTAACTTTGCCATTTATTAAAGTTTGGTTAACCCTACCACAATGTTGTCTATATTATGTTTCTTTTATAATAAGATGGTACCTGCCAGGTAATGTTGATATGTAGATGAGTATATTTATATTATGTGAAACTGACGCTTGATTCATTAAAACAATTGCATGCGTCAATATTTTTCTCAAAAAATATAATAAAATTATTTACTTCCTACAGTCGTTTAAGACACAATTTTTGTCTGGGTATTAAATACCTCCTAACTAGTAACAAACACAAAATAATAATATGTTTTTCCATCATAATCGTCTTACGAAAAATACTCTTCGAAAACGGAAATGAACGACCGATACAGTTCGAACTAACTTGGGCGTACGCAAGAGAGACAGGAGGGAAGCTGTTCCCCTCTGGTATCTGGAATAATCGAATAAGGTATAAGAATTCATAAAATTTAAATCATACTAATCCCTTTTATTTCCCGTTATTGAACTTTGGCGCCTGAAAATTCCCTGCAATACATTTAGAACGTTTGGACTATCGTTTATGACCTAATTGAAGTATGATAACCGGATGTTCATGTTTACTCTCATAATTCTTGCCCCGCCCCCAGAACAAAATTCTGAGTACGGCCTTGTAGAAGTACCTTAAAAAGTAATATATAATATAAAATAATAATAATATATAATATAAAAAGGCGAAATTAAATGTACTAAGCTGCTTTTCAACGTAACTATTTGACATTTTACAAAAAAAAAAACACCTACTCTTACAGTCTCCCTGCTTGCATTTTCTGGGAGGAACTAGTCATGTCATCTCATACTAGACCAAGGAAGTATCCATGTGTAAAATTTAATCAAAATTGTCAAAACCATTGTAGAAAAAAATTGATGTTTTTACCGGTTTTTAGGGAGCCACTTGTCCCACATTTGAGTTAGGATTGACTTGGCAATTTTGCCTCGAGATGTGACTATTCTGAATGCAAAAATTGACTAAATTAAGAAGGTGGTTCTAAGTACGATCACATACAGACAGGCAGACATACTTATATATATTTTTTAAAACAACTTCTTTGAGTTCACATCAGGATTGGAAAACATAAATTCACCAAAAACTCACGATAACAAAATTTCCCCTGTATACTTCATACATGGCAAAGTAAAAAGTAAAATTAAGTACACACCAAACTAATTTATCGAATTTTTGAAAATAATATATTCAAGATATAGGTAGGTAGTGTTAAATAATATTTTGGTGTCACAATTTGCTGCACAGTGAACTGTAAAACATTTCGTGACGAAACTGTTCTATGATATAACAAAAACCTTTTGAAAATTAAATCATCAGATCGTTAGTCTGTCAATCGAGAAATTGTGTATAATAATCGTGTTCTGTGTTCGTGCTCTCTCGCTTATTAAAGGATTATTTACACATTCACTGGATGGCAGTAATTTATGAACGCGGGATTCTAAAGGCCTCCACATACCTCGTTTCTTTTAAAAGCTTTCAGGAGATGGGCACATGAGAAACGTAATACAGATGGCAGCAGATTTGTAGCCACCTAAGTTATCATTGGTTTTCATAGAAAAACGCGCGAGAAATCAAATTTTTCCCTTCTGATAGCATGCAACAATTTCTTTTCAGTTCTGAATCCTTTGGAAATACAAAACCTCTATAATTTGAACATTGGTAAACACAGCACATCGTCATTGTCAACGATTTATTATTTTAAATAAACTTATACTGTACACACTACTATAAACTGCCCACAGACCGAGGTGGCTACATAGCTGGTGCCCCTAGCGGCCAAGTTTGGTAGTGCTCATCTCCATTGCTATCTATACACGGTATCCCAATGAAAACTTGAACCCCCGTAAAACTCGGCAAAATGAACGTTTTGACAAAAATCCAAAAACACGTCGATTTGTATATCAAAGGGGACCAATTTTTATGCAAAAATCATTCTTGCAACTCTAGCCCTATGCGGGGGGTAGCGACTCCCCCCAAATTTTTAAATGGAATGGGAGGTCAAATGATCCCTAATTTGGAAGAGTTTTTCATTACTTACACAACCATATTTGTTTTTTTTTTTCAATATATGAAACACCCATTAGACAATGACGTAACATAATGCTGTAGTCAGGAAAAATTCATTTTGTGTCACTGTAGGGATTCTAACCCTAAACTTTCCACTATCGTGGCGGACTCTGTCCGTTGCGATAGTGGAAAGTTTTCATTTATTTGTATTTTGTCACGACGCCTTTAAATCGTGTTAAACTTGTATATTTAATTGTTCCATCTGACTAATTACAATATATCTAGTTTGTAACCATTTTGCAATAAAAAATATTCTGTTTTGACTTTTGAGTGTTGCGTCCTTTTGGTGCAATGTAGAACATTGTTTTCAATCGAGCCTCGGGTAAGACTTCATCGTCGATGTGTAAATAGACCTTGGGTAGCGCATTCCGTCCGAACGAGCATGGAATATTTCAGACATTCGCTGGTTGGTGCTACCGCACTAGCTGCCTCCCTGTCCTCCCTTTACAACCAAATACGTTACAATTATTACATAATATAACGTTGTACGTTGGTGACGCCTACACATTTCTCGGTCACTGACTCAACCCAGGATCATTTCATGATCCAAAGAGCAACTACAGAAACTGTATTTGAAGATCATTTAACACAGTTATGAATTCATCACTATACTCCTTATAGCCCTTGTACTGGTTTACAACGTTATCCAACAGGATTTTGAATTAGTGATGCGCGATACGAGATGTTTTAGTCGATTGTCTCGATTGTTCGAACATCTCGATGACTCGATGGTTGCCACTTGGACTCGATTGTTGTTGTTTCATAGTTAACGAAGAACGAGTCGCATAGTACTGAATCGTACACTGTCGAGATCCACATAATATACAATCGTTCATCACTCAACAACTGCGTGGTCAAATCGATGGTCGATTGTACAGTAATAGCGTAATACGAATTCAATAGTGAAGATATCACCAAGTAGTGATTACCGACTGACCAGTGTGAACAGTGAACAATCAATGAGTCGCGTGACCGTCAGTCGTCTAGCATATAACTTTGAATCGCGATTTTATGTATTATCATTCGCTGCTATTGCTATAGTCTATGTGGCAAATAATCGACTTGAACAATCGAACATTTCGATTGTAAAATCAAACTCCGAGTCGATTGTGAACTCGATTGTTATTATGAACGATTACAATTGTTTCGATTGTAAAAACATCTCGTATCGCCCATCACTATTTTGAATGTACATCCCTGTTTGTCACGTGATGTAAAAATTAGCAGTTTATAACGAAATTTTGTAAAAAAAGAGGCGAAATAAAATAAAATACAAAACTATGACATTTTGTAACATGCAGTGGTGCCAGTTGAGTTTCCCTAGATTTAGAAAATTTCTCATTGGTTTGGAAAAAAAGGAAACTAGTTATTTTTTGCTAATATCTAATTTCCCTAGAATTCAATAAACTGATCAAAGAAAGTGGGAGAAATTTTTCAATTACGAGTGATTGTTTATTAGGTGGGAAGTATAATAGGACTGGTTCCCCAGACGAATTTTTTACATACCATATGGACAACGAGGTTGATATTTTTGTTTATGTGTGTTTACACATGCTCTTGTCCCTTTTTGAAAAGTTCTGGCATCAAAGCTATGTTCTGTATACTTTGTCAAACAAATGACAGCGCTCACATGAAATGTTGAATGTCTGGAGTATAGGTATTAGGTATTTTGATATAATATTACTTATTTGGAACAAAAAGGAAAAAGATGAATAAATTCAAAAGCATATTGAGAAAAAAGTAATAAATTTTTTTCAAAGGAATAAAAAACTAAAAAATAAAATTGCGTATGAGTTGAAAATAGTAGGTAGTCGAAAAGTCCTTGAATCGAACAAAACTAAAAAATCTTTGTAAATAAATACCGTAAATTGTTATTATTTTTTTAACAGGATCAATACTGTATATCGATCATTGTAACCTAGCATTGAAGTTCCGTATCAAAATGGCACTGCACAAATTGATTTCACACAATGGGTACCAACAATCCATATCAATACATTCGTATTATAAAATAAAGTCTCCTGCTGCGTCTGCACGATTTTCTCCGTAACTACTGAACGGATTTTGTTCCGGTTTTCACTAATAGATAGATTGATTCACAAGGAAGGTTTAGATGTATATTCGAAACTGGCCGGCTCGGTTTCGCCCGGGTGAAAATCGAGGGTAATCTCAGAAGACCGATTACTCCGTAACTACTGAACAGATTTTGTTCCGGTTTTCACGATTAGATAGATTGCTTCACGATGAAGATTTAAATGTATAATTGAAACTGACCGGCCCGGCTACGCTCGGGTGAAAATAAGAAGTAATCTTAGAAGACCGATTTAAGGTGATATACTTTGGCTTTAGGACATAGCAGCGAACGAAGCAAGTGAATAATGTATTAATAAATCATAAATTCATAGCACCCGGGCGAAGCCGGACCGGGCCGCTAGTTATATATTATAGATCAGTGATCTAGATTCTAGAGTAACAAAAAAAACTGTATGATTCCTTTGTTCGCACAGTTTGTCAGCGCGTTCCGGTTTATACTAATTGATGACAATACGTCCCGAGTTCTTCCTGTCAGTATTTCTGTGTTCCTGTGCTCTCTGTACTGCGCTCCTAGTCCTCTTTCAAGAACATATTTCATTATTTTTCTTATGGAAGCTCCTCAACGATTATTCTTTTCTTTCGGCGCTCGTTCTTCTCTCTATGACAAACGTATAAAATGTTTCCTTTTTATTTTGTCTATCACGAAAACAAACGTTCTTCTGATTCAAGTAAACAAATGCTTCATAGAAACAGATATATCTCATTTATCACAGAATATAAGGCCTTTTTTTTTTAGACTTTGTCAGATGTGCTGTCAAGTTTTTGTAACTTGCTGTGTTAATTCAAATAGAAATAAAAATGTTTGTTGTTTAGACTTTTGATAATAATAAAGTCTTTGCGAAAAATTGTTTAATGTGCGTAGGTATACAATAAAAATTCAACGACGGCTGTAATTTTTCTGGTAGTACAGGTATATATCTGCGCGTTACATAATATAGCGGTACATTATATTATGCAACTATAGACCATATCCCGTGACTCGTCCTAGCAGGACGGTTGTTTAAGCTTTAAATAATTTACGGTTTATTTATAATATTTGATACGTTTCCAAATTTTACTCGATGAGACATACCTATTCATAGACACCCCGAATGTCTATCTTAAAAAATGTTATAATTATTAAATCAGCAATGATACCAACCCACAAGCATTACTTTTCTTAACATAATCAATCGGCAACCTGCCATCATGATGTGAAACGTCAAACGATTGTTAGGATATACATGGAAAAAATCAGAAGCCATCTATCAGGATTTGAACCCGAAATTCCCAATCTCCGGCTGGTTGAGTTACCAATTACCCACACAGTGGAATCTGTTCCTTCCCTATATATAACGATATCAACACCAAATCACACCTCATGCGAGAGCTTAAGTTATAATCTTAACTAATTAGTAATAACTTGAATGACTGGAAAAGCCGTTTTATAATTAAACACAAATATATGAGTTAATTGTGGACAACAATATAATAATTATTAAATCAACAATGATACCAATCCACAAGCATTACTTTTCTTAACATAATCATTCGGCATGATGGCAGGTTGCCGATTGATTATAGTAAGAAAAGTAATGATTGTGGATTGGTATCATTGTTGACTTAATAATTATTATATTGTTGTTGTGTTTAATTAAGAAATGTTAATTATAATTTTTACCCCTTTTCTGGGTTTGGCCCATCAGCTTACATACTACTATACCTATTTGTAATTTCGTGTCAGGGTGGCCACTTTCTGGAAAACGGAAAAGTCAGGGAATTTTACTGGTCAGGAAAATGCCAGGGAGTTTTGGAAGAATTCACGGATTTTTGTAAAAAAAGACCGGTCAAGTGCGAGTCGGTGTCGCACACCGAAGGTTCCGTACGTACACCGAATAAATTTTGTCGACCATTTGGTACTTGGTGCCATACACAATCTTTGCATATTGTAGCTACATAGTTAAGTTGGTCGGAAATTTTTTTGAAACGTACACAAATTGTGTATTTCTGTATATTAGTTACAGGGAAAAAACTTAAAAAAATCACCTAGAAAACCGGGATAAGTAAGGGAAATTTGTTCTGGAGAAAAAGTGTCCACCCTGTTGTTGCATTTATAATGAGCCATTTTCCTGAGAGTAGTTCCTTCAATTATCCACGAGAGACAGCACTTGTGGTAGGTACAAACATTATTTATTCCCCATTAGTGTCATGTCATTTTAGTAGTATAACTTAATTATTTAATTAAAAATGAGTAATGACACGACACTAATGGGGAATAAATAATGTTTATACTTACCACAAGTGCTGCCTCTCGTGGATAATTGAAAGGACTACTTTCAGGAAAATGGTTCATTTAGGAAATGCGACACAAACAGAATAGTGAGAACAAACGAGACGGAACCCCAAAAACATGTGAAGCACAATATGGCAGTGGCGGCTCCTCTATGAGAGCTGCGGAGCTGCCGAACTGCCAGAAAATAACGCACAATTAAAAAAAATATTGTATAAATCTGCATAATATGTTTTAATTTCAAATATTGTGTAAATCTGCATAATATGTTTTAATTTCATAATCACATAGCATTATTATGAATGACGGCACGCCGCAGGCCTATATTCTATAAACAGTCCTGCAGGAGGTCCTGCAGTTTGTGTTGCACCTAAATCCAACCAAAATCCAATGTGTTAAAGAGAGATGACTTAGTAAAAATGAGACAGATTTATACGCGTAAAAGCCGAAACGCGTCCGCAGAACCTAGTGCAGTATTATTTTTCTTGGTTATAATACCGTATTATATAGCAATGCAGTAAGGTGTCTTCGTGGTGTAGCGGTAACGTAGTGGCTCTATAAGCAATAGGTCTCGGGTTCAAATCTCAGAACAAACATACCTTTATTTTTAATAAATGATTAGATATAAATATCATAAATAAATATATTTAATAAATTAATAATTTATTAAATTAAATTAATTTATTTAATATCTTTATTTTATTATTTTATCGTCTTTTTTACAAACTTTTAGTACTGGCACGCGGGATAAAATGTTCGGAGTTATTTTTGTTTTGTTACCTAAAAGAAGTATAGCTTCTGACGTGCGTACATAGTACACACACACTCTTTTTTTTTAATACAATAAAAAATATTGCTATAAAAATCACTTTATTTACGATTTTAGCGCTAGCGAAATCATTGTATAATGTATAGACAAATTATTCAGATCAAAAAATACACTTAAAAATGGCATCAAATATATTTTTGAATTTTTTTTTTCGAGGTTCCCTCATTAGGGGGGGGCTACTCTAATCTCCAGGTTGACTCTGCAGAACACCCATGCCACTGCAATATGGTGTACTGGAAAAAAAGATTTGTTTATAGGCACCAATATTATGTTGCACTTTTAACACCCCTGATGTACACACGTACCAATGATAAACAATTATCACCACCAGTGCAGACTGCAGGCAGGTTTAATAGAAATTGTTAATTGTAGTGTTTAATTGTTAATTTGTGTCTTTCATGTAGAGGCGTTGTTGCACTCGTCATGGCAGTTGATTCTAAAACATAACTGTTAAAGTCTCCCTTTCAAATTATACAGAGTGTTCTACGATCCGACAAGCAATTTTTTTATCAGTAAACTAATTAAATGAGCAGATTTGAAAAAAGTTAGTCTTTTTAACTTATGTGTTGTGAAATATTAATGAATTTTACAATATAATAATGTATTATCTGCCATCATATTGTTACGGATCACCATGTATACAAACGTCAGGCAGGAAGCGGTGTCTGCTTGCTGAACACACTGGTGCCTACACGAACATTCTGGACAACGCTAGAGAAATCGAGAACACCACTGAGTTTACGCCACACAGGTATATAAACAGCGGCGTGGGTCAATCAGGCAATCAGTGTCGGGTTGAATACGAAGTCAAGTACTGAGCGACGAACAGTGCGTCTGATATAAATAAATCTGACATAAATAATCACAAATAAATAATCCTTGTATATATAGTTATTTGTTAAGTGCTAGTTAAGTGGCTCGTTTAGTTCAATAATTACCGTTTAAGTTTTTTTTATTGTTAGAATTGACTTTTCGTTGTTGCATTTATTGTTATTGTATATATTGAATTGTTAATTATTGTAAATAAATATTTATTCCGCCAACTCAGAAAACAGTTTTGTAACAATATAAATGCATTTTGGATTTCAATGAGATAAGTTTTTCGGACATACTAAACTAATTTTTAAATTGATGCTTCATTGTGTGTCTTGCTTTACTAAGCCTTGATAATAGAAGACACAACTTTGAATGCCTATGCCCTATGGCAAGGTTGGGAAACATTTTCAAACTTTTTTCATTATCATAGACTCCTCTTACGACGTTTGTTCCTACAGAACAGTCATATAGTCCCTGGTAGGAATTTGAGGCCCTGCAGGCATTTTGAGGTCATCGATTGCCTTGTTCAGATCAAAAATATTTTCTGTTTGACGACTTAAATGTGGTAGTTTTCAAGTTGTACTGCCATTAAGTAACACCTAGATGACAAGCATTTATTTATGTACCAAATTTGGGTCAACTAGTTTCATCTTATAGCAAATTGCATGATCAATTTAGCATGGCTGTAATCATAAGCAAAGAAAACCGGCTGAAAGTACTGGACATGTAAATTATAAAAAATTGTATGGTGCGGACACCGTAAAAACTTTAGACCCAGGTATGTTTACTCAAGATTTTTCAATCTTTAAATGTGATCAAGGAAAAAAAATGTGAGTCGTCATGGGACGCCTGGCAAATGTGAAACATTTTCATAGATCTCCTCCTGCGCAGACAATTAGTGAAAGAATTTTTAGAATCGGTTCAGTAGTTCCAGAGATAAGAATTTATGATCTATTACTCCCCCCCGTGAGAAATTCTCCCCCTGCGAAGATAATTAGTGAAAGAATTTTTAGAATCGGCTCAGTAGTTCCAAAGATAAGAATTTATGATTTATTAACCCCCCCCCCGCGAGAAATTCTCCCCCTGCGAAAATAATTACTGAAAGAATTTTTATAATCGATTCAGTAGTTCCAGAGATAAGAATTTATGATCTATTACTCCCCCCCACGAGAAATTCTCCCCCTGCGAAGTAATTAGTGAAAGAATTTTTAGAATCGGCTCAGTATATGATTTATTACCCCCCCCCCCTCGCGAGAAATTCTCCCCCTGCAAAGATAATTACTGAAAGAATTTTTAGAATCGGTTCAGTAGTTCCAGAGATAAGAATTTATGATTTATTACCTCCCGCCCCGTGAGAAACTCTCACCCTTTGAAAGTATTGAAACAGCAATACAAAGATGTTTACACACACACACGTAACATAGAGAGACGTAAAATAGCGAGTAACTTGTACTTATTATCCCCCCTCTCCTCGCACCCACCGAAACGGCGGTAAATCCCCTGGTAATTCACTCACACACGTAATAGCTACACACACACGTAAACTGTGTAACAGTATACATATTGAAAGAGATGGAGAAAAATTTTTCCGGGCTGATAAACCGTGCTCAACTGGACGTTTTCTATTTCCAGACGTTTCCTCTCTAACTACATATTGATATGTGATAATGTGAAGACGCGTCGCTCCATTCAAACGAAATCACACCCGCGGCATAAGATGTTTCACATCAAAAACTTGCCCACCACAAAAATCCTACAGTTCTTATGTCTAGGGAATAGGGATTATACTAAGAGGTCATGGTGTATATTACATACATAATTAATTAAAGCGGCACTTTATAATACTTGATGTGCAATTCTGTGCACAGAAGAATAGATGAGGTTGTTAAATTAAAGTTAATTTAAATTGTGCTCATGGAGTCGAATAAAGTGTGCACTTTGTACAGAATATAGGTACCTTCCTAATACAGAGGTTATCGTTGCACAGTTTTAAGTAGGACTCACTTGTATGTTGTGCAATTTTCCAAAATTAAATTAGCTTTTTGAAGGGGGTTTCAATTTTTTTTTCTGTACCTACTAGCTTCGCCCGAGTGAAGTTTAATTTCGCTTCTTCGCCGTTCAGCCGTTCGGGTTGTTTTTTCGAAAAACCATCGAATACGTTTGTAACTCAAGCGGTTTCAGAGATATTACGCGTATAGCCAAATCATTTTAGATTTCCACTGCGAAATAATTCCCACTTAGCTTAATTTTTGTATACACCTTCGTTATGGTAATTGATGTCAAGTAGAAATATCGCATTTTCGAAAAAAAATTGTCTGTCTGTCTGACTGCTGTCGGTTTGTATGTTTGGTTGCTTATAACTGAAGAGTTACTGCATTCATTTCGATATATGTATTATTATTAATCGTTAGCTTAAAGTTCAACTTAAAATTAAAGGTACAAATCATTATGTTAGGCCATTGGGAAGCAGTAGGTATAATCCCGTTATGTAAAATTGATGGGGAGGAAGCCGCGGGCGCTTAAATAAGTAAAACTACGAATCGTAGATAAAAAATGTTTATACAAAAGTTGTAGAGAATTTTGTTCTCTACAAGATTGATAATAACCATTTTTTACTAAAAATGGAACAAAACCGAGAAATTCGCAAAAAACCGTTTTTCATGAATTTGAATCTCGAATATCTGGCAGTGTCGGCACTCGGCACGATATAGATGGAGACTTTTTGCATGTTTTTTAAAACACCATAACGAAGGTGTATACAAAAATTGAGTTAACTGAGAATTATTTCCCAGATTGGTCGTTCTTATGACGTCTAAAATGACGGCTAATGCATCTCAGGAAAATTTCCACCGCCGTTTTCACCCTTGTAACATGCCTAATTATGGATATTTGTATCAGTCGAAACGATTTTTTTTTCTCTTTGAAAAATTGTTTTCTCGTTTCTCTTTTTCGATAAATCACCCGGAAGGATAATCTTCAAAATAGTTTAATTACAAAATTGCTGAATAAAGCTGACAAGGTGCTTAATTTGATACAAAAAGCTCATACCTATATAAATACATAAATGATTTATTATTTACTTTATGAAAACGAATAATTTATTGTATCACAATGCAATATTTATTCAAATTATACAGCAAGCAGATTATAATTTGTATACAAATGATTTCCAAATAAAATGGAATACATAGAATATATAACATGGTATCATTCAAACATACACAGTGCAGTATAAATACAACAGTAATTTAGTTGCAAATATAATTGAATCCTACAAATTTATTGATTGAGAAAATGTTTATATTAAAATTATTAGAAAATTATTGAGGAAAACAAAGTTGGTTGGTTATTCGCTTTGTAGAATAAAATATTTATTCTCAATCCTAAAATTTTTTTATAAATTTTGACTTCGGATACCGATAGGAATTTGGAACCTCTCGATAGTGAACGGTAGGTTCACCTTGATTATACTCATTTTTAAGGATTTTCCACATGTTTTTTCCTATTTACTCGACTGTCGAAGAAAGGTAATGTTTTTCGGATGAATGCATGTATGTATCTTTATATTTTCGTCGGCGCCTTCTATAGCCTAAACGGCTTGACGGATTTTGAAAAATGAGGTTTCAATAGATTCGTCATAGTCTCATGAGTGTTACTGCATATATGACGTCACGGAAAATTCAATATGGCGGACGCCAGACGCCATTTTGTCAAAATTCTAAAGTAATTTTCCTTCTAAATACATCGATATGGCTATCAAAAGAAAGGTTTCGTTGAGAAGATTTTAAATAGGGTTTATAACGTCACGGTAAATTCAATATGGTAGACGCTAGGCGTCGTTTTGTCAATACGCAAGAAATCAATAAAACCTTTTCTGTGGGGTATCAAATGAAAAGGTTTGATGAGTAGATTCAACTAAAAGGAAGAAAATAAAAATGAATTATTAAAAAAAAAAAACCGACTGCGTAAAAAGACTTAAAAGATGGAAACAAGATCAAATGAATAGCATGCAGTCGAAGGGATACATGTAGTAATAAGTTCAAATTCAATAGAATTTCAGAAATATCTCATACCTCCCACTATATGTTATCATTTGATCTTGTTTCCCTCTTTTAAGTGGACTTTTTACGCAGTCGGGTTTTTTAAAATCAGTAGTTTATTTTTTTAGTACCTACCTACATTTTAATAAAAACTTATTTATAAGCTTTTATTATACTGTTTTTTGTACAACCGTTACAAAAAATCTTCAAATTGCAGAATGTACAATATTCTATTAAATTACCTACCTTATTGTATACTGTTTGATGTCTGATATATAGATGTCGATGGACATCTTTAGTTACATTTGGGAGTGACCAGACTAATATCATTACAGGTTGATAGGTTGATAATGTCTTTGTACATTTAATGGTAATTACATAAAGACTTTCTACTTCTAGTAGTTAACCAGTAATTATGTTAAGTTAATTTACGTGGACGGTAGAAGATACTTGCTGAATATACGAGGTGTTTTAAGAATGAGTGATGGGATGTCATTAGAGTAGAATAAGATTAGTACAAAGATTTTTAACCTTTTTACTCTTCCTTGAAAGTGAATTAATTATATATGAGTGGGTCAGAAGCCAAGAGGTCCATGACGTATAAAAATATTTTCTTCTTGGATCCCTTTGCTACTAAATAGATTTATTTGACGTGTCAAATAGATCTGTCTAAATCTAGTTTCCATTTCTGATACTTAACTCAATATTGAAAAGAATTCTTCTTGGACCCGTTGGCTTCTGAGCCCCTCATAAAGTTTATTTTACCCATAAAGAAGTAGACTTTTAAACATTGGAATACTTTTTCAAATCGCTTCAGTAGTTTTCGAGTTTTGAGGTAACAGAAACTTGTTCTTTTTATTATGTTAGTATAAATATAGGTAAATAAAAAGGAGACATTTCGTCCAATTTCTTTTCGATTATAATGGTATATTATATTGTCTGTAACATATATTATAATATGTGATACAGCGTTCCTTGAAATATAAAGGCAAGGCGGTGGGCAGGCAAAAGAACGCCGCCAACATCAACCAAACCGACTATAAAACCGCAGTAGCTAATGTACAGGCGAATGGCCAGGTTCTGTACCATACGTTCAATAAATCTGACGGTTAGATTAGATTAGATTAGAAAGAGGGCGTAAGGCAAGCCTCGTCGACCCCGCGACCTTAATAGATCTATTGTGTGGCCCTGACTTGTTTATTCCAATGCAGGGTTAAGGCTCTGGATGAATCCTAGAATCGCTCTGGAATCTGTATCACATACTTGCTCAGGCGTTGGGAATGGAATGTTAAGGTGACGGAATCTTTGAGTCATGACTGCTTCACATTTGCAAAGCAAATGCTCCGATGTTTCAGGAGCAATCTGACGGTTATTATTATTTTTTTTTTTGAGGCCACCAACAGTTAAGGTTATTTGGGCCTAGTGCCAATTTATATATTCAATTTATTATTTAAAAGATAATAAATTAAAAATAATAATAATAATAATAATTTAATTGACATTTTACCTGTCGGTAATTTTAGAGTTTTTTATGTATTTTTTGCCATACCCACTATAATTTGAATTTACTATTATTTCTTTAATTTAGCAATTGCTCACTAGAGGTAGGAAATAGTAACAGATTTTTAGTTTGGAAAGCTGTCACTAAAATATATTGCTGCTAGTAGCTTATTTTTAATTATTTTTGGTCTAGCGCTAGCCAATTATCACAAGATATTAAACTAACGAACATTTAAATTGTGTAGCCTCCATGATCATAATTGAAGTATAACTTCTAGCGTAAGTACACGCAGCCACTTTTTACAGCCTCATTGGATTTTCAATTCATTATTAAAAAATAATTAATTTATGGTAGGCCCAAATAACCTTACCTGTTGTTGGCTTACAAAAAATGCGCTGTTTTTACCCGACTGCAACGCAAAGGAGTGGTAATGTGTTTATCAGCCTATGTATGTATGTGGGTATGTATGTTTGTATGTTCCTTTCAAGCACTATACAGACCAAACGCCTGGGCCGATTTTTATGATTCACACGTCAATCGATTCCCCTTAGTCCGGCGAGTGTCACTAAAGACATGACGTTAGTGAAAATTCAATATGGCGACTACAGGACGCCATATTGTGAAAATGAAAAAAATGAAAGTCAACAAACTATGTCAAGTGGGGTATCGTTGAATAGGTATTTAAAAATCATTTTTAGTTTTCCAACATTTTTCGATTCGACTGACCGTTTAGGATCTATATCGATTTATTTTTAATTAAAAACATTTGAAAAAATCACATAATTTAAACTTAAATTCCAGTGTAATTGTGATGTAGTTATACTGATGCTGATAGGAAATCCAGTCTGGTAAATAGCTAGCTAGGTACTCATAACTAAAAAGTATGAAATAAAAAAAAATAATTTAAAAAATCGAAAAACCCGACTGCGTAAAACTGAAAAGAAAAAAACAAGCACTTAGATGTCCGGTGGTCAATTGAACAGTCGGGATCCATTATTCGACAGCCAATCAAATTTTTCAATGGATCCGAATGTTCAGTTGACCACCGGACATCTAAGTGCTTGTTTTTTTCTTTTCAGTTTTACGCAGTCGGGTTTTTTGATTTTTTAAATTATTTTTTTTTATTTAGTAATTGATGCATTTTTTGAGGATACGGTATAGTAATAGTGTATACTGTACAGTATTAAGACTGAACTGGCACTATGGCTACTTAAGAGAGCTTAGCCATTGCCCGCCGTTCATCTTGTTCACACGTCGACATGCGACCTTTGACATGACCGCTACCAATTACTTGTATGCGCATCCACACAGAAGCCGCTAACCTTATTCATGCCTTTCTTAGAACACCATCGCTATTCGCTGTATGCTATTTGCTGTATACTTTAGAGTTTATAGATAGTCACACAACGTCATTAAAACTACTTAGGACAATCAATACATGTAAAATTATAACGGGACCTATGACTGTAAATTCGTTTTCTTTCAGTTTTTTTAGGTATATTTTGTATGACATCTAGATGGAAAAACGTGTTTCCAGAATTTTTGTCTGTCTGTCTATTTGTACCAGTATCACTCGAGAACATTTGAACCGATTTTGATTAAACTTGGTATACTATCAATCGGTATTGGTACCCAAACTTCAAGTGTAGGACGTAGGTTACATTTTATTCAACTACGATCAGGTTAAGATAACTATCAAAATAGCAGTTAAATAGTTTGGAAATTATAAAATGCAAAACCGCTTTGCAGTGCACTTTTATTGTGTGTAGAATATTAGATTTGTTCCTACAGACAATCACGGATTTGTCTCTGAAAATAATCTTCTGACTTTTTCATTAACGTGACTAATTGGAAACTAGTCTCAAACGTGTTGGTTGGAACTGCTGACAGGGTGTTTATACAGTACCCAAACAAAGAAGGTAGGTATAACATCAAAAAAGAGTGTGTGTGTACTTACGTACGCACGTCAAATTTCATGGTGTTAAATTTTCGTGACGCGATGTGCGCGCATCGTAAAAATTCACTTTCATCATTTTTCCATAACGCGCAAAAAGAAGTATAACTTCAAAAATGGACCATGTAGTTTACACCACAGAAGTGAAACATCTAGTCGCATACAAACACGAATATATTATTCGTATATAATAGCACAAAACATTATAACAAGTGTGCATATAGGTAAGAATATAGTTGCGTCGACTGTACACACACACATCCATGATGTGTGATGGATGTGTGTGTTTGAAGTCTGATCGACCACTGAGTTAAAAGGTTAAAGAGACACTACAAGCATTTAAAAATGAAGCCAGTCGCCATATTTATTGAGCTCATCTTCTTTATATACACTCGTATATAAAAATTAATGTGTGTCTGTTTGTTCGTCATCTGTTCGTTCCTTTACCATTCATCCGATTGCGATAAAACTTTGGTGAGTTGTTGTGCGCACACCGGAAGAGGTTTCTGTAGGTTCATAAATTCTTAGCACCCGGGCGAATCCGGGCGGGACCGCTAGTTCATTTTTATGTAAGAGGAAAAAGATGACAATAATATTATCACATGATTGACGGTGGATAGGCAAACCTGCATAACAGCATACTACGCATATGTATACTCACGAATAAGATACGGAATAATCTTTTGGGGCAACTCAACAGACGTACGTCGAATATTTATCCTGCAAAAAAAATGTATGAGAGTCATTTTCCAAATACAACAAAGAGACACATGTAAAGATGTATTCAAAGACAACAAAATACTTACCTTACCATCAATATACATATTAGAATGCGCTGTATTTATAAAAAAAAACTACAAACAATTTCAGCACCTAGAGGCTGGCCACTCACATGGTACCAGAGGAAAATCACAAATCACTAACTTTAGCACCAAACTATCATTAATACAAAAAAATGTAACTTACCAGATCAGAAAAATATATAACAAAGTGCCAGAACACATAAAAATGTTGCCTGAAAAAATGTTTGAAAAAAAAATGAAACAAGAACTAATAGACAAATGTTATTATAGCATAAAGGAATATTTGGATGACACATTTTAATATAGTATATGTTTTGTATTGTTTTTTATTTTAGTACTTTATTTTATTTAAATTTTATTGACATGTTCCATGCTGCCAAGGCTTCTCGAATAAATAAAGAATCTATCTATCTATCTATCTATGTTTGTGGTCTTTGGCGTCAGACTTGGCTTCAACTTTGTATAAGCAGTATACTGTATAGTGTCTCTATTACCTTTTAACTCAGTGGATACGCCAAACACACACATCCGTACGTCAACAGTGCAGCGCAGAGTATTGGTGGGATCGTCAGGTCTTTCGTAAGCGTACGTTTGGTTACAATGAATCCAATTCACTCTACAGTCTACCCTGACTATAAAAGAAGTTCCAATTCAAAAACTTTTGTCTCTCTACACACGGTCATGACCTACACGACCACAATTTGACCCGGTCGCAGGAATTACTTATAGGGGCCACCGCATCCATGATAGTTTTTGAATCGAAAAGCGCGATTTAGGACAATACTGCGATTTGACGATTAAGTCCTCAGCGACTCGAAATTTCTCGTAATACATCAATTGTATATTTCAGCGAAGTGTGCTATTATAATTAGTAGCCACATCTGACGATCTTCAATCGACTTAATCGCAAAATTGCGAGACAAAAAGTAGCATGTGTGCGCAGGCTCTGATGCGGATGCTGCAGCTGATTAAAAGTTAGCGTACAATCCGCAAACTATTCTGATTGTCAGCAAATGATTTACAAATTGTTGGAATGACTGACTAGTAATCAGGGATTTGGGTGAGACGGCTGTAAACAATAAAAATTCCATTGCGCAATGCGCGTATAAGACTGACGTTAGCGGACGGTTTTGAATTTATGTAGGAACAAACATATTGTCTAATTTGTACAGCTGTGCGTTCAACTGTTTATATTGCAGTTGCACCAGTCGGCACGCCATTTGTCGCTCGACTTTTATTTACTGAGAATGTCTTCAATGCGGAGTAGATTTCTTGTTGGAGTTTTTAATGCAGCTGCACTGCAAAGCACACGCTAAATAACATTTTAATTAAGAATAAAATACAAGACAAATTTGTTTGAAATATTTACATGAATGTGTTTTCTAGTCACTATAAGTATAGTGTATGAAAAGTACACGCCACTTTTTGCAGAAAATGAATTTTATATTATGTATAGTTAATGAAAAGAATGTTTGCAAATTGCACCCATTGACTAATTGTAAAACAAATATAAGTCAGCGATTTTTTTAAGTTTTTTTTATCATTAGAACACGGACAACTGAGCATGGCCCCTATCCTGTCATTTATGTTGTGTTCTATCGCGTCATTTATATGGTTTTTAATTATCAAACTTTCAAACCCGCACTGGCTAATTGCTGGTCAAAGCAAAGGCTATTCCGTTGAAAAAAAAACAAAAAAAACACGGACAGATGATCTGGAACCGGTTACTAAATTTTGAAGTAATTTAAGGTTTGATTGTAACTGGTACCTACTATAGTTTAAATTTTTTTTAATGTCTAGGTATGCTAATTTTATAAACAAGAAAAGTTTTTATGTTTGATTATATTGTTACAAAATTGTTTTCTGAGTTGGCGGAATTAAATATTAATTACAATAATTAAAAACACAACAATAATAAATACAACAACCAAAAGTCAGTTTTAACAATCAACACAAGTAATTAACACTTAACTATATACAATTGACTACACTAATATTTATTTTATCGGGTGAATTTATATCACGGAACTATTTATATCACTGTATTTATATCAGATTTATTTCTAACGTTTATTTATGTCGGTCATTTACTCAGTTACTTAAGTACTATTTATTTATATACACTCCACTATTTATATCACTGTACTGACTGATTCGACCGTTGATAGACTAATATTTATATCACTGATCTTGGTTGCACGACTCACCATTGACTGCCCGCCTTCCTCGCACTCGCTTGCTTATATAGGCCACTTGGCTTAGGCACAGCGCGTTCTACCGTTCTCTAGAATATTCGTGCAGTTACTCGTTGTTCAGTAAGCAGACACACCACTTCACAGAATTCCTGCCTGACGTTTATATACAGGGTGATCCGTAACAATATTTTGTTTGTCGCTGGTAAACTCAAAAATTACTGAACCGATTAAAAAAAAATTTTATTGTTAAAAAGCCTACTTCTTCCCGACTAATATATCTATAAATTTTTACGTTAAGATAAAAGGGGGATGAACAGTGAAGAATACATTGATTCATTAGAGATATTTTAATTAAAGATATTTTATCATTGAACGATTTTTAAGTCAGAATATTATATGGATTCTTCCGATACCTGCTATATTGCCTCAAAATAATAACAATCATTAATATTATTATTGAAACTAATTCACAGGTATGTGGATAAGTGCAATGAAAATAATTTGACTTCAATGCAAAATAATTTATAAAATGGTGTACAGTAAATTATTCAACAAATTATTCTGGTAGTTTAATATTAAAATATCTAAGCGTTTGTACCAGTATATTTAGATTTTCAAAACTTAAGTTAATTTTATCCAAATTTGATGAACCATAAATTTTATAAATATGTTTATAACTATAATTTGATTTATAACAAAGAAAGTGAGGCAAGAAATGTTATTTTTTCAAAAATTATTAATTGATGAGTCATTGTAATTTCACTTTTATAGATTTTCACACCTTAATAAAAAATTGTTCATTACCTGTGAATTAGTTTCAATAATTTCAAAATGAACGTAAATTATCAAAATGAATATTATTATTATAACTAAATGATGAAACTATATTTGAATTTGAAAGTAAAATTATAGGAAGACCTCTTTCAACGGATACAATAATATTTGGTATTATTTTAGTATAACTATAGACACGTTATTTAAATTACATTTGCGTATATAAATATCTATGCAAATGAGATTCAACAGTAAAACGAAAATAGTGTGTCGTACCCGACCGTCGTGTTTTGTTTTGATACACACGTGTTGTCGTTGTGCCGGAAGTAGGAGAGATGAACCGTGAGTTGAAAATACATATTTGTCACTCATCTATCTCTATACTGAGCTGTGCAGCCACTGACTTCTAATGTACGGATTGTGTGTGTGTGTGTTAAAGACCACCAACAGCTAAGGTTACTTGGGCCTAGCACCAATTCATATTTTCAATTCCATATTTTTTTTTAATAATAAATTGAAAATCCAATTGACACTTTTACCAGCTCTCGGGAACTGGGGACTTGTAATAGAGGAACCATAGCAACAACATGTAAACAACAGAATAGCTACACGCTCGGCCACTCTCAAGCCCTGTACGGATTGTGAATGACGCTTAGTTTGTTAAACCTTTTTTAGAACTATTCGTGGTAAATAACAATTAATACGTGCGATATAAAAGGATAGAGTCTGATCCCCTGTCTTCGACTACTTCGACATTGCGCTTCGAGAAATTTCGTAACAACTCACGCGTTCATTTAAGTCTTAAATGAACGCGTGAGATGTCACTTTGGGAACTCCTGATTTATAAGACCTAAGTAATCGAGAGACATTGCGACAAAAAATGTTGGATACGGCTTGAGTAGCCCTATTCCTCTTCCAGTATTATAATATGTTCTAATCTTGTGCAATGCCATGCGTGACTTCTAGAGCGGGCCGTTGGGACGTTGGAATGGCTCACATTTGACCTTGTGAAGCGCTATATTATTGATGTGTGACTTTTAGATCGGGCTGTTGGGATTGGCTGACATTTTACCTTGTAAAGCGCCATATTGATACGTGACTTTTAGAGCGGGCTGTTGGAACGTTGGAATTGACTGAAATTTTACCTTGTGAAGCTCTATATTGATGCGTGACTTTTAGAGCGGACTGTTGGGACGTTGAGATTGGCTGACATTTTACCTTGTGAAGTGTGAAGCGCCATATTGATGGTGATGCGTGACTTTTAGATCGGGCTGTTGGAACGGTAGAATTGGCTGACATTTTACCTTGTGAAGCGCTATATTGATGCGCGTGATTTTTAGAGCGGACTGTTGGGACGTTGAGATTAGCTGACATTTTACCTTGTGAAGCACTATATTGATGCGTGACTTTTAGAGCGGGCTGTTGGGACGTTGGGATTGGCTGACATTTTACCGTGTGAAGAGTCATTTTGATTTGTGATTGTTATAGTTTTGGGATCTTGGAATAGTCTGACATTTTAACGTGCGCAGTATCCCATATTGATGCTTGAATCTAAAACCTGACTGTTGGGAAATTGGGATTGGCAGATATTTTTATTCAATCCATTAGTAGATATATCAATTGATGCGTGACTTTAAACGCTGTTGGCACATTAGGATTGGCATATATTTTTCAAACCATTATTAGACGTATCAATAACATAGCAATTGCGTTAGCTGTACTGATAATTCAAATTTTACGCTGAAGTTGCCATGCGTTCTATCACGAGTAGCCGATTATCTACAATCCGTATAATTAAAAATCAGTGGGTGCAGTCTGTTGTGATTGTTCGATTCTG
Source organism: Mongoloraphidia duomilia (assembly GCA_039654895.1). Lineage (NCBI taxonomy): Eukaryota > Metazoa > Arthropoda > Insecta > Raphidioptera > Raphidiidae > Mongoloraphidia > Mongoloraphidia duomilia. The sequence goes on from CM077516.1 coordinate 66,289,570, forward strand.
TATTAGTGAATAGCCCGCGGATATTACCACAACATGGTTTCCGCAGTTGTACAGAATTTAGAGTAATGACCATTGTGATTGAAATTTTAAACTATTTTTAAGAAGATAATTATTACTATTATACTTTACGTCAGTCATACGGCCTGCTTGGACGTTTTTATTGCCCCTCTCAACTCAGTAAATTTACAAAAAATAAAGAAGAAATTCATAACAAAATAATTACTAAATTTTCGATTTGAAACTTTCGCGATTTGAATTATGTTACGAGTGTAAACCCATGGCTTCTGAATGGATGGCGCGTTTATAGTAAGCAAAATTACATTTTTACTTCCCACCTCTACTATAATAGGGAAGTACCTATATCTAGGTACTGGATTCAGTCCAAAATATTTTTTTTTCGGAATATTAATAGATCTACGCACGTTTTGACACCTTAAGAATCATTTGAGATCATTTTCTGATTTGTGTATGTGTGTGTTTATGACTTATGTGGTGATTTTTTTCGCCTTCGATATCAACGAAACGACATCTAGGATCATGCGGTTTGTTTTGTTGTATTTGTCAGCATTTAACTTAGATCTGATTAGACTTTGAGCAAAATGGGTTGATTTTAAAATATGAATAAAATCTTATATACAGGGTGGCACATCTTAAGCAATGGAGTGTAATATCTCGTAAACGGTACAAACTAAAAAAAAATGTTTTATACAAAAGTTATAGAGTGTCAAGGGAGACAGAAGACTGTTATATCAAATTTAACATAGGTGGTGCTGTGACGGTCAGGCGAAGGTCAGCATCGATTTTTAAATTGTAACAGTGCATTTTTATTCCAGAATAAGATACAGTATTTAATAGTGAACAGTAAATTATTAAGGTACATATGAGCTAAAGTTAATAAATATTGAGGTATTTATAAATAAAATAGCAAATTTAATTTCTCAGTTCGGTTCTTTTATGAATTGAATTTAAGCCAAGAAGGCCGGTGCGTAATATTATCATGATTCATGGCTATCTGCTATGCCATAATTTATCTAATTATCGTTCATTTTGGCCGTTATTTAATTTCTAAATATCTCAATATTTATTAACTTTAGCTGATATGTACCTTAATAATTTACTGTTCACTACTAAATACGTCATCGTATTCTGGAATAAAAATGCACTGTTGCAATTAAAAAATCGAAGCTGACCTTTGCCTGACCTTCACAACACCACCTATGTTAAATCTGATATCACAGTCTTCTGTCCTACTTGACACTCTATAACTTTTGTATAAAACATGTTTTATGGTTTGTACCGTTTACGAGATATTTCACTGCATTGTTTAAGATGTGCCACCCTGTATATTTCGAAATTGAACTATTCTTAAACGAATATTCAGCTAATAATTAACAGTGTTTATGAAAAATTTATTAAGAGGAGAAAAACACTTCATCGTAAAGTTTTTTTAGATTTATATTTTTATACAATTATAACATACGTTTGAGTATTCCTTTTGGTTCTGACAGTTTTAACTAACAAAAAACAAACTTCACCATCATTAATTTAAAACCAATCCAATTTAAATGATTATACCTACAGTATTTTACAATCGATTGTGCAAAAACAATCCGAACGCTGATTGTAAATTCTGGAATAAAAATGCACTGTTGCAATTAAAAAATCGAAGCTGACCTTCACAGCATCACCTATGTTAAATCTGATATCACAGTCTTCTGTCCTCCTTGACACTATAACTTTTGTATAAAACATTTTTTATGGTTTGTACCGTTTACGAGATATTTCACTGCATTGTTTAAGATGTGCCACCCTGTAGGTAATGTTTTTTTATAAACTGGATTTCGAAAGAAACTGTTTTCTAAAAAAAATTGTGCGGAAATAATTTTTTGTCTAATCAAGATACTTACGATTTTAGTTGGCCTTTAGTAGATCAACAAACAAATAAAATTTTTATATTAAGAATGAGCCATTTTCCTGAGAGTAGTTTTTTCAGAGGCAGTACTTGTGGTAGGTACAAACATTATTTATTCCCCATTAGTGTCGTGTCATTTTAGTGGTATAACTTAATATTTAAATTATTATTATTATTAAATTAATTTATTAATTAAGTTATACCACTAAAGTGACACGAGACTATTGGGGAATAAATAATGTTTCTACCAACCACAAGTGCTGCCTCTCGTGGGTAATTGAAAAAACTACTCTCAGGAAAATGGCTCATTTGAAAAAAGAATATTATATACCTACTTATATTGTTTTGTTGAGAAAATATTCTGTTAAACGATCGATTGTTTACTAGGTGGGAAAGAACTGGCTATCCAGTCGAATTTTTTAAGTAAATTAAATAACAATTCTTCTAATTTTTTTTTATTATGAATGATGTTTGAACAATAATTAATTATTATCTACTGCACTGTACTTGTACACTGTACAGTGCTTACATAATCTTTGTAAGTATTATAAATTGCCTTATTAGTTAGTTACGTAAGTTAAATTTTGTATTTCACTTTAAGGTCGTATTTTAAAAATTAATCAGTTGTAGGCGAGCACTCATTATTTTAAGTTTTGTATTATTTTAAATAATATTTCGTGATTGTGGATTATAGACGCTCGACAAATAATATTTCGACTAAATATTAGATTAGTATTAATTCATTAAGTCAGTGTTATCAAACTTTATACTTCACATTTCGTAGTGCACTATAGTAAAAAAATTATGTATAAAGTGTCCCAAAAGTAACGCCGATGATTTTCCTTATGAAATTCTGATTCGAAAAACCTTTTACTGTTTGTGTGTCCGAGGTTTAATTTCCAATTTATTAAAAATCTGTTTAAGTATATTAACGTAATTCCAATTTTGAAGTACATATTTGTCGAAATATATATAATATGTTCTTATGAAAGAAAGTTTTGTTTTTGTTCTTATTAGCCCTGTCATTGGGCGAAATATTGTGGGTCGGCAAGACGTGTTGAAAGCCGCCTGCTTAAATACACAGTCTTGCTTGAACGAAGCTGATAATTTATTGGTTATAACTTACTATAAAATATTTACAAAAATTGATCTACAGCAATTATAATGTAAGTTACGTAACGCTTAGACTTTAAAAATTTGCTAAACGGTAAAGAGATTTTTGAATCGGAATTTCGCAAGAAAATTACCATCCAAACTTTGCATTACTTCTGGGACATCCTGTAGAGTAATACAAATTCTGTTATTTATCAATTTAAGTCAAGTCAAATGAAATCGTCGAGCGTCTATAATTCACAATTCTTCATTCATTCAAATGAAATCAAGTCAAGTGAAATCCTATTCTGTTACGTGTGTCAACATTGTGTAGTGTGCATCGGCCTATAACTACGTTTAATCAAAAGATTATGCGCAACGTTAGTTTGTAATGAACTTTTGTTAGAGTGCTGGATGATATTTGTTTTAAAACTGCGACATTCCTTGTATATTTGCATAGTGTAAAGTGTGAACTATTATGTATACAGGGTGTATCACAGAAAACCGAACATAGGGAAAAGTACACAGTACAAATTAGTTAAGATCAGAGATTGCTTTGCCCTCTATTCAGAGGTCGTTACCATGGTTACCATGGTGTACGTATACAGTAACAAATGCATATTGCTGTTCATTTGACAAAATCTGGATGAACTTAAAGACAAAATTGTCGAAGTATGTTTCAATATGACTCCTGTAATGTTAGATAAAGTGAGTCAAATTTTTTGCTAACCGATTCAGCCACTGCTTAATTCAAAATGGAGGTTTATTTGAACATTTGCTTATGAAATTTATTTATGTATTGACAACCGTTTGTTTTGATTTAATTATTAGTTAAAAAAATATTTGTCTTAATAATAAAATTGTTTCATTAGATAAAAAGAAATTCGTTTAATATTGAAGAATTTATTTTAACTGATTTTTCTGATTATTCATTATTAGCTATTATTGTTATTAAATAATGGTTAGTCAGCTATGTTACCATGGTACCCATGTCTCATATGTGGCCAAAGTTAATCGTTGATCCTAATTCTAATTTGCACAATGGAGTACTTTCCCTATCGTTCGCGTTTTCTGTGATAAAACACCCTGTAGAGACTGTTTAATGTGCAAGCAGAACTACGAGTATATAGCAGCAAAATGATAAAAAAGGAAAATAAGTTGTAGTAAAATAATAATTCTACATAATTTAACTTTTTTCGTCCAGAAGATTCGGAGAAAATCAGCTGTGACAGACAGACACGAGAGTGATCCTATAAAGGGTTCCGTTTTTTCATTCTGAGGTACGTATAACCCTAAAATAAATGAAACTGAATGAGGAGTGCAGGGGATAAAATGTCAAGTTCTAAAATTTTCAAAATTGAGTTAGGTTGGCTAAGAGATACTCCAAAATTACATGCAGCGTAATAAGGTCTAGTTTCAAACATAATATGTTGAGGTATCTTAATTATTGCTATATTTTTCATTTTGTTTTTTTGAAATGAAAACTTCCTTAGGCGCGTTTTGCCTGGGCTGTTAACAACGGTGATGTGAAACGCACCCGACAGTGACAATCGGGGCTACTCGGCTCAAACACGAACACGTATTTGAAATAGTGCTGGTAATAGTGTGTAATAGTGCTAATAGATGACACTAAAAACTTTATACGAGTAAAAAGTCATTTGTAGTTCACAAGTGCGCTAAGAGATGACACTAAAATATATATTATATAAATATTTTAAAATTAGAAAATCTGAAATTTTCACTTCTGTCGTGTGGTCATAAGCACACACCCATTTTTTTTTAATTATTGATTTAGTTTCCATATTCTATATTTTGATAAGTATAAAAAAACTGGTATCTGAATGCTTTTTATTTGGCTTGTTTTTGTTTTTATAATATCGAAAATGTTTTATATGCATTTTCAGAAGTTATTTACTGGAAACAAACATTCATGTGCAAATTTACGTTATGTCGGTCATTATTTTCATATCAAACATCCTTTCAGTGAGTTTTTTTAAAGGTTATTGCATTGATTTATGTACTGCTTTGATAATTTCATACTTGGCGAACAAGCGCATATTCGACCGACGAGGTATATCTACTCGTGCATGTTTTATAGATTTTTCTATTTTTGTAGATGCTTTTTCCTGACTATGATAGGTATACACAATACAGATGTCCCAGACATCACTCCCCGGGCCTGTATCTCGGTGTCAAAGGGGGGTAAAGCTTTGAAAGACTAAAATGAACAAAATAAATATTAGTATTTTTAGAGACAAGCTTTTATTTAAATGCACTAGAAAGAAAAAAATAATTTTTAATAATTTAGGTTCATAATTACCTATAAAAGCGTGGGTCGTGACTAATAAACTATCATAGAGTTCACGACCCACGTTTTTGTAGGTAATTATGAACCTAAAATATTAAAAATTATTTTTTCCTTTTTTGTGGATTTAAATAAAAGCTTGTCTCTAAAAAGTTTTTTTTTCTAATATTTATTTTTTAATTAAATTAAATTTATTTTATTCTCTTTTCAACCGTGTAATTAATTACCACTGTTAGATTTTAAAATTTTCGAGATAAACGCAATTAAACTTTACAATAGGTAGATACCGAAATTTAGGCAAGTTCTAAGCTAATTAAGTAACTAAAATTATATTTGCTAGAAATTCCTGAAGAAGACAAAAATACATTGTCGAAACGATCGTCTTCATGAATTTCTAACAAATATACATTTTGTTATTTGCCTTGGAACCTGCCTAAATTATTTACCTATTGTGAAAATAAAGTGTAACCTTTTCTACGATATTAAACTTTACATACGAATGTAATAATACATGTACCAACACTGGCCATCTAATTACTTACTCTGATGAAAAAAGAATAAAAAGCTCATCAGAATAGATAAAAAAATATCTATGGTGGTATAAAAAAAAGGTTTTCTCTCTGACCTATTCAGAGATATTGTCGATAATTTGCCGCCATCTTGTAGAGCATTTCATCCCATTTGCAAATATATAAGGTTTGGTGGGGTTGTTTTTGAAAAATAATCGTGATATAGGTCTGCGGAGTCATACCTGGGACACTCTGTAGATATCTCTATTTTATAATATTACTAGCCTTTACCTATGGTATTAGTATTAGCGTATATTAATTACGTTATAGACTCACAACGTCAATGGAGCAGAAGTTGATAAGCTTCAAGTGGGGCAATTCTGCTGTCATCTATTTGTAAAAAACTAAAATTGTTGCGGTTTGTGCTCAAAAATAGAACCTCTGCTTGTATGTTGCTGAATTACACATAATACTAGCGGTCCCGTCGGGCTTCGCCCGGGTGCTAAGAATTTTTGATTTATTATCCCCCCGCGAGAAATTCTCCCCCTGCGAGACGAAGTGGGGCTGGTGGTGTTTAAAATATTAGTAGGATTCCCCCTATACGCTAAAATGCAAAAGAATTACACAGTTACGTTTTGTTACTATCCCATAGGAATTATTCCCTACGCGATAAATTTATCAAAATAAAATATAGCCTATATCACTCAGGAATAGTGTATAGCTTTCGCCTTTCTATTAGTGAAAGAATTTTTAGAATCGGTTCACTAGTTCTAGAGATAACCCACTACATACAAACAAACACACACATTTTTTCTCTTTAAAATATTAGTAAAGATATGTGTTATATTTTACTTTTTTAGTAACTAAAATAAACTTTTTGCCTTATACGTTTGCTAGCATCGTTAATTCCAAAAATTAGTCCTGCTTTTTAACATCGCATGGCATTGGCGACTCTATTATATAAATCCTCTTTGGTAATGGTTATAGTAGGTTCTTTTTATAAATAACATGTGATTTTGAGAGAACTCAGAATATCCTTTTTACAATAAACAAATCAAAAAAAATCCAGGAATATTCCTACACTGAAGAGAAACTTAAGTTTACAGATTTTTGTTGACGATGTTATTGGGTGGTTATGACGTAGTTGCCACAAGTGTAACATCACCCTGTGACGTGTATATTATTATAATATAAATGTACAATTCACTCTGGAGATGTTGTATGAAATGTTATAGTGCCGTGTATTTTGTATAGTTGTCACCCACCCACCCACTTGGCTTGCACCCCCTACAACGACTGTACCGTTGGTACATATTTACTTCATTGCATTCGCGATGACATATATAGAGCTTGGTGGTTATGCAAGTCTGGAGGGAAACCTCGTATATAGTTGGAATGTTTTTGCTATCTCGCCTCTCTTTAAATTTTAACGACCATTGAACTTTTTTTGAAGTAAAACTTCTTAGGCGCCACTGGCTCGCTGATCTGAGGACTAACATACCAGAAGGGACGTAAACGTTCACGCGCATAACCAATAGCAACGCTATATATTTTAGTCCAGGGCGGAAGTAATGTCAGAGAGAAATAGACGATTTTCTCGTAATCATGCCTTCTCTATATCCGGCGCATTTGGATGCGCACCGGTATCAGCTGAAATGTCAATGTATCTTATAATCTTAATAATATTAAAAATGCGCAAGTTTGTGTGTGGTGTCTGTCTGTATGTATGTTTGTTACTACTCAGCTCCGTAACGGCTGAACGAATTTTCATGAAATTTGGTATATAGTTACTTTAGGTCCTGGAATAGCACATAGGGTACTTTTCATGCCGGAAAAATGTATAGTTCCTGTGGGATAGTAACAAAACGTAAGTCTACAATTTTTTTGCATTTCCAAGGTACTATTTATTCAGATTTCCAATCCTCTCCTTCATTATTTCGATTAAAACCCCTTCACTAGACACTCCATAGCGGTAGTGCTAGGATCAAGGAATATTGCCTCGTGAGGAAGTTAATAAACATTGAAAATCCGGACCTATTTGACGCATATTTTTTAGCGTCTTCCCGGCTCAAGTAGAGTGTTACTTCTTTTTGATATTTCAAAAACTATCCACGCGGTAGTAACTAGTAGTGATGGGACCAGGGAATATTTCCTCGGATTAAAAGGAAATACTCCATAACCTTGAATAAATTCCTTAAATAATACAATCGCTGCATCTCTGTTTCAAAACCAAAGGAGAAATCTCCGGAAGAGTATAACGATTTCTGATTCTGAAGAAATAGTCGTATATGCTGCTGTGATATGACAGTAGCTGACGTGTACTTACTCAATTTTTTCTGACGATTCTAATTAAATTATAATTGTAAATGCTATGTGTAATATTTAGGTAGGTACAAATTGATCATATTTCGCGCTCTAAAACTAAATTGCCTTCTTTATTAAACTCAAACTAATTGATACAAAATTGTTCTCTGATGTTAACATTCATACAAATCATTAATTATACAATTTACCATTTATTAAACCCATTCGTATACACCACAGTATCAAATAATTAGGTATAAAATAATAATGATAAACAAAGTTTTATTACAAATAAATTTTCAATATTATTTACAAATAAAAAGATGTTGCAGCGCTCCATAATTCACCAGCTGCTAAAATAAAAAAAATAACAAAAAAAAATTACACTCTAAAACTTTTTAAAGTTTTGTAAAACGTAAAAAAGCGAGTGTATATAGGCGCTTTAGTTTACGCAATTCGCGCCTAAAAATCAAACAGAAATAATTATAGTCAAGTTCCAAAATTCAAGATAGTGAGTCATGCATTTTTATTTCACTATCTATATAAGCGGCACAGTTTTTATGCATGGGACGCGTATGCATACATTATTTCATTGCTTTTCGCTCCATTAACCTTGTCACGAACAATGCATGACTTGCTATTTTAAATTTTGAAACTTGACTAGAGGTATTCTTAATAGTTTAATTACTTGTTTTATCAATTTGATACTTTATACCAGGGGTCGGTAAGTAATTATAGGTGGGGTCCGGATACTGTTGAAAATTTTTATCGAGGTCCAAAAAAAAAAAAACACTCATATTCTTTACTAATTTTTTATTTTAATTTTCACTCACAAAATAATATGAAATACAATAGATAGGCATAATTGTATTCAAAAATCAATGAGAGAAATTACATTTGCGGTCTTGAGTCAGTTTTTTAAAGTTAGGTTCACGCGGGGAGCAGCTTATGCGAAGAGTGTTTCAAGGTGGGCGGTCGTTAATCTTGAGTGATATTGGTTCTTCAAAATGTGCCTCTTTGTTACCGCCACAAAGCACTCGAAAATAAAACTTTCGTAGCGTAAAGTACCTACAAAAAAATATTTTTTAAATAATTCAAAAAAATTTTGGTGGTCCAGTTTTTGACCTTCCGCGGTCCGGACTTGAACCGCGGTCCGGACTTGAACCGCGGTCCGCCAGTTGCCGATCCCTGCTTTATACGAAGGTAAATGTTTTAATTCGGTATACCGCTGAAAAATATATTATGATCTTTAAACAAGTTCACTGTGTCGGTATGCTCTCCCTGTCATATTATATACTCCTAGATACATAGAGTGTATATTGAGGAGGGATTCAGCGATGTAATCATAAAGGGCTTTCACGTGCAATCGCTTTTACTCGAACGGAAAATTGAAAGAACCTTAACAATATGTCTACATACATATAGATCTCTATATGTGTAGAATTGCGAATATCTTTTCACGACGCGATGTACGTGCCGTAATATGCATTGTCTGTGCTTCAAAGCAATACAAAAAGTAAACCAAAAAAATACGGTGTTCAGAATGTAACGTCACAATTCAATACATTTATGCGGCCAATTATACAGATATGTAAAATAAATGTAGGGGAGAATGGGGATCGCTTACGTATAGTTGATAAAATATTAGTCTTTTCTTATAAGTAAATAGAATAGAAGATAGCCTGATCCATCCACTAGAGCTAGACCATGCATGGTTTTCCATTTAAATGAAAATAATTAACCTCAAAGGAGAAGTTAGGTCCTGGGCTATGAGGTGTCAATGGTCAATATTCCCCCACCCTGCGGGTAATTCCGGTCAGTCCATTTTTAATGCTTTTCAAATAGGAAAAATTACTTTAAGATTTTTTTGAAAATAAGAAAGAAATAAAGCACATACATTTATAATAAAGTAATATATTAATAAGGCTCAAATTTCTTATAAATGGTTATAAGATCTTAATAAAAAAACGCATTTTCAAGTTGCTCTGCGGTTCACTTAGCTTTTTCTTTTTTTTATGTAAATCTATCTTTCTATCTACATATTTACAAAAGTTCCGCAAGGACACACTCTCACAAATCACAATATATATTTACTATGCCTAATGACACTACTCTACTATACTATTAGTAATTAGCTTAATGGAGCCGTCCCACTTTTTTAGGGTTGGAATCTAAGTTACAAATTGTTAATAAAACAATTTGACAGATTGGTTGAGGCCAGTTGATGAGCTGGTGTTGTCCTGATTCGGGTCAATAGGCCGTCGTTGGTTGAAATTGTTTCATCCAGCATCGGAGATTGAAGAACCTCTGAAGAAGCTCGCCACTCGTGCTAGCGAAACGTTAGGAAGCAATTCCAACCAACGACGGCCTATAGACCCGAATCAGGACAACACCGGCTCATAAAACAATTTGTTTGAGAATTTTTCGGAAGCTTTTTCTGCAAGAAAAAAATTAACAAAAGTGTATATTTTTCAATGTAATTTTAAACATAGAATTTAGAATTATACCGCTATGGAAATACGTCATTCACAGCCAGCCTTCTCTGATTGGCTGGCTGAAGTTGAATGTACCTATCACGACCACAGAAGATAAATTCTCTGTTCTTTGACGAGTGACGACTGACGAGGAAGACATATCTGTCTCTTTCCATAATATAGACATTAGACATACCTTTCGGAAGTGTGTTTGGCTTTTACGTCATCATAAGGCGGCTAGGCTTAACCATTTGAAATGAACGCATTTTTTTAATGCTTGTTTGCAATTAAGAACGAAAAAGTTGATTTACATTACTTGTTTATGTATGAGCAATAAAACAATCTGTACAAAATTATCAAATTTTGATACGCGGGACGACCCTAGTCCATATTCATAAAATAATAAAAAATGCATACAAAACATATACTATTTACTTGACTTTTTCTTATTACTCTGTATAATGCTGTTTATATATTCGTTAGTTATTAGTTAGCTGATACTAATTAGTGGTACATTATTTTATGTTCTAAAATCTAATATATACGCGGTTACTGGTATTATATTCTAATTATCTTATGACATTATATGGTAATAAGCTGGATGATATAAACTGTATCAATATCTACTAATTATCTTATAAGTGTTTATAATACATAACGTAGGTAATGTAAAAGGAAAATTTACAGGGCGGCACTAATTAACGACGCCATTATTTGGCCACATTTTACTATCGAGAAACTTTTTTATCCGGCCTCAATATAATTATTGACTATAAGAGCTTAACATTACCTGTTTACACTGTATGTTATAAGCTTTACTTCGTTCATGTGTGCCGCGAGTCGTGACACATGCCTTTTTAACCGACTTCAAAAAAAAGGAAGGTTCTTTGTTTCTCTAGTATGTTTGAATGCGCGCGATTTTTTCAGAAACTACACAACCGATTTTTATGATTATTTTTTTTTTAATAGGGCATACCTTGAGGATGGTTCCATATAAATTTTACTTAAATCGGTTCAGTAGTTCGACTGATTTTTTGTTAATATGTATTTTTTTATGTATGTTATGTGTCTATGTCATCTCATATTTCCTGCATTTGTGAACTGATTTTGATAATTCTTGTTTTATTCAATAGGGCATCCCTTCAGGGTGGTTCTACATAAATTTAACTAAAATCGGTTTAGTGGTTTTCTTTTTTTAGTTTAGTAATCAAATATCAAGACAGAACTCGGTTGATAACGTGCAAACTACGTATTGTAAAAGCACTAAAAAGTGAAAAATAAAAAACATTAAAGAAAAAATACTTTTATAAAAGCCACTAAAAAAAGAGGAAAATAGTAAAGTTTTGAGGTTGGCGCCAATTTAATAAAATGAAAGTAGATAGGTATAGGTATATATAAAGTTTTAGCAATTAAATTGACGCCGACCACAAAATTTTATTATTTTCCTCTCTTTTTAGTGGGTTTTTTTTAACAAGCTTTTTCTCGGAAACATGAAAATATTGTATTTTGCATGGCGAGAGAAACGGGACATTTATGGTGGACATAACGGGACGGTTACGGAAATTTTGATGACGAAGGAATTTGCTACGCAAATTAGATTATAAAAAAATAGTGTGGTCATCGGAACTGTGTACCTAAGTGTGCAAAGTGTCAAGAGATTTGGATATGTAAAAGTGGGTCAAAATAGGCCATTACAAAATTTGAACCTAACTAACAAGTGAAGGTAATAAAAAGCTTGCAAAAATTAATTAAAGTTGGTAGTATATTACTGTTTCTTAGTTCAACGATTGAGTACAAAATCTTGTATTTTTTTAAAATGTCAACATGATAGTTTCGTAATTTTTATCAAAAACTAAATTTCAATAATCAGTTAAATATTATTTCAGTTATGTAAAAACTGCAGTTTTATAGGTTTACTGATTTTAGCGATGTACCCGAATAATATTATTTCCGATTTAATTATCCAAATCAAAATTTGGAAATTAAACACTATTTTTTTGAAATTTATATTTATATAATATTATGGTAATATTTGATTTTATATTTCTATAGGTACTAATTATTGCTTTTCTTTGTTTCAGGTGAGTTTACATACAATTCTTAGTGCGTGTACCTATATTAAGTAAGTTAAACTATTTTTTCTTAAAAAAATACGTTAAAATAGCAGTGCGTATTGTTAATTTTATAAATAAGATATCTTCGAAATTTGAACGAGGAATAAATCTAAACAGTTTAAATATGATGTATACCTATTTTCATATAAAAAAACAATTTAGTCACTTCTTAACTATAACAATTTTTATTTGATATATACATTTCGAGAGAAATGCTCCAATGATCAGCAAAAACGAAACCAAATTAGAATTAAAAAAACAAATTAATATAAACTTAAATAAAGTTAATTAAGGTACAAAATAATAATCTAAGAGATTAAAAAACGATCAACAATTTGCCAAAACGAAAACGCAACAACCAATGAACACGTAGCAATAAAAATTTAACAGCGTGATTAAAAAACAACCTGTTAAAATTGTACGATAAACCCATGCATAATTCTAATTTAATTTATTTTTTGCTGATCATGGAAGCTTTGCTCTCGAAATGTATATCAAATAAAAATTGTTGGCTTCTTTATATTTTCATATATGCTCTTTAAAAAACATTAATACACAAAAAAATGAGATGATCCCATTGCATAACTGGGAAGAAAAAACTGGGTCAGTGTGCAAATGTCGACAATAAAAATGAAAATGGCAAACACGTATGCATAAAGTTGACCTAAAAATAACAGCATGTACGATCAATGTAAATTGTAATGCACGAGAATGGTGACGAGAAACGGGTTGTTACAGTGTTGAACATTCGGTATGGGTAAAGTGTACATAGTCTGTGTATACTCCACATAGCAGATACGAATAGCGACATTGTGGGAATGACGATGTCCGTTAATTTTTGGAATAGGTTACCCAAATCGGAAACCCGGTTTTTACCCGATAATAGAGAATTTATATGATTTTTTAGAATGAAAACTTAAAGTGCCTATAAATAAATATTAGTAAAAAAAACTTTTTAGAGACAAGCTTTTATTGAATTGTAAAAAAAAGGAAAAAAATAATATTTAATAATTTTGGTTCATAATTATTATAAAAACGGGGGTTGCGACTAATAAACTATCATAGAGATTACAACCCCCGCTTTTATAATAATTATGAACCAAAATTATTAAATATTATTTTTTCCTTTTTAGTACATTTCAATAAAAGCTTGTCTCCAAAAAGTTTTTTTCACTAATATTTTATTTTGTTCATTTTAATCTTTCAAAATTTTATCCCCTTTTGACACCCGTAGGGGTTGAATTTCGAGAAATCCTTTCTTAGTGGATGCTTACGTCAGAAAAGGAACCAACTGTCCGAATTTCAAGTTTCTAGCTTCAGCGATTTGGCATGGGCGTTGATTAGTCAAAAAAACCCTACATCCCCGTTTAAACCCCTTAGGGGTTGAATTTATTTCTAAAAACGAGATATTCATGTATTGTCATCGGAAATACATATGCGTACAAAATTGATCAGATCGGATACGTGGAAGTCGTTCGAAATTGACTTGCAAGATTTGACCTAAACAAACAAATACACATACATACAACTAACATACATTGCATAACATACATTGCATATCGCGTCACTTAGTCGAACTGACGTCAAAAGTGCTTTCTTTCTTGGTTATGTATTTTTTAACGTTTAAAGTGATCCTCAAATATTTCGTTTTACCAAAGCACTTTTAACGTCAGCGCGACGAAGTGACGTCACATGCTGTTTAAATAGCACATCAACTTTAATCAATTATTGCGCTTCAAAGAGTCATTTAATGTTTCTCAGATTTTAGATTTTGGTGTACGTTGTCAGCTTCTTTTTCACGTCACACTCTTAAAAAGGAAGTTTTGTTACGTTAATTAATTTTTCGGGATGAATTCTAGAATTTTTTTCACTTTTAACCCGAATATTTAGAATCTTCGCATTTTCAGCTGTAGGTAGGTAATTAATTATATAGGTCAAACGTAAGCCATTTCAAAAATCGTGCATATTACCAATTATTCTTAAAATCCAAGATTCTTTAAAACTTTCTTCTAAGAGGCTTCGTGCGTTGTCCTTGGGGTCCATCTACAAACGACAACCTGCGGGTATTAAAATCACAGGTACCTTGTCGTCATCCCCAACACATACTGACGTATGGTGGTTAGATGATAACGTGCATAAATTATACACACTCAACAATGTACATGCTATTTCACAGATAGTCGTTGCTAAAAATAACGAAAGTACATTAATTCTAAACATATTTTGAAACGGATATTACGCGTACGGTAGTGTGCTTTCAGGGTTGGATTAGCTAACTTTATTTTGTTCCACGGTAAAGTTACTGCCCTCAATCAATACACATAAATTCAAAAATTTTGTTTCATTTCTCGGTTTGCGACAGTGGCGTAACTATCGGTGTGCATTGTGTGCGACTGCACGCGGGTGTAGCCCTTCAAGGCGTGCCAAAATATGTATTAACAATAAAATTATGTATCATTACTTACTATTAATACCTTTTTTGTTGCGGCAACAAATTGTGTATTTAAGGGCGCAAAAATTTACTCGCACGCGGGCGACAAATGATCTAGTCACGCCACTGATTTGCGCCAACTATTGAAGTGAAACTTTATTAGCCTACTTTTTTTCTGTTCAATTACGCATGTCGAGCGTCACGCCCACGTCCAAGCGAACTGATTGACCATGCAGTAGGTACTCATTGAAAAGCAGCGACGCTTTATAACTATATCGTACGCCTGCATACAAGTGTGATCTACATTCATCGAAAAGCAGCGACGTTATGTTCATGACTTGTAACCATTGTAATGAGTCCGCGGACCCCCTCGGATATACTAACGGACCCGAGTCTAGGAAACGCGAAAACAGACTGACCCTATCGAAAGTGGACAGACACCGTCGAAATTCCACGGAGTGGGGCCATTCAAGTATTACGTAAGCAGTACAGGGGGCGGGGGGTCTTTGCTTTGCTTGTTTTTGATGACATGGGGGTTGGGGGGTCTGGATGGTGATTACGTCAGCAGTATTTATTTTTTTACTTTTTCAGATTGTCTACAAAATTTAGTCGATTTTGGTTTGAACACATATGGCAACCCTACTTGTCTATGCTTGAAAACGAAACGCATTTTCAGGGATTCCCGAAAATAATGGATACGTTTGTTTTGTTCGTTAATATACTTATAAAGATTATAATAACTGAATACCATGTCAATAAAATTTGCTAAAATAAATATTATGTGCGTTAAAGTCCTGTATTCCAAGTCTATTCCTTATTTCTAGACTTATAACTGCTGCTCATGAAACAATGTAAGCATGGGAGGGGGGGTAAGAGCTTTAGTTACTTTTGCTGACAAGGGGGGGGGGGACAATAATAGTAAAAAATCTGCTTACGTAATACTTGAACGGGCCCCAGTGAGGATATTTGGAAAAGTATAGTAGGAATGGCAACGCGGGCGGAGTGTCGAAAGAAATTGACTTATAATGTTTTATTTAAATATTTTATCGATTTTTCAATCCTACATGAAGGCATGAAGGGTAGCTATAGGTCCACCTCCGTTAAAGTAATTATTCTCGACAAAAACAGTAATATCCAATTAATCTCTGCGCAAACACACACACAGATGAAAGTGTTGAAATTATAAAATTAAAAGTGACATCAAATTGTAACTTCAGTTTTACCCTTTGGTCGTTGTATTTGACTGCCGCCTACAATAGCGCGAGAGCATGAAATGAACGCCCGTAAATAACATGACGCATCGATACAATCCACAAATATTTATTCACATTCTCATGACATAACCGACCAGCGTTTTGTTTTTAATCGATAAACGTTGAATCATATTCAATGAAGTTGCAATTTAAATTTAAATAATAAATGGCGTGTGTAAATGGTTTCATTAAAATTTACTGTTTGACATCAATGCCCTATTAGCGTATTTACCATATCGCACATACACTATTGACGTCGGTCGGACGGAAGGGTCTAGGGGCGGGACCAAAATTTCTCGACTTTTCATTGAGTTTAATTGATCGTATTCAATATTAATTTCATATTATGTACTGTCACGTTTATATTGAGTTGGCAAAAGTCTGGATCCGTTCGAATAATTTTATTTATTTAATGAAGCTTGTTAGAGATGTCTCTATTTATAAACTCCATACAATGAGGCATTAAAAATAAAACAAATAATTATGTAATATGACTGTTTCCTATTAGAAATCATTGCCACAAACACAATGGCGGTGAGGGCAGTGTAGCCTAGTGGATAGCGTATTTTGTTTCGCAGCCTCTAGACTAGACTGTCGTGGGTTTGAATCCCACCTGCGCTCATGGATGTTTTGTGATGTTATTTAGTTTTAAGAAAATTGTTATTTAGTGTAGTTGAAAGACGCTAATGACCTGAGATGTCGACGCGTCTATAATCTACAATAAATAAAATAACACAATGGCGGTTATTTCATTTCAATACGTAATAACTATTTACGGAGAAACAAATTTTTAAATTTTAATACCTGCTTACGTCATCGGCGCCAAGCGTGCTTCTCTGAAGGCCGCTTGTTTTCCCTGTTCACTAATCTCGCACGGCCAGAATGAGATAGATAATGTATTTATTAAAATTATATAGGCTGTAGTTAGTGGGCCGTGATGTTTGGCTCCAATGACGTCAACCTTTTGGAAGGAAAAATATTTATTTAACCAATTTCAAAAATGTTTTGTGAGTTTTAAGGACGACATAATATTTTAATCTATAGAGTTTAGTTAAAAAAGTGCAAAATAAAAATTCAATTAAAAATTAAAAAAAAAAACCCGCCCCAAAATAAATACCTAATCGGTTATTTGAAAAGTATGAAATATTATTTATTCCCCATGAACGCGTTGGGAACTGCTGCAATAAAAAAATGGAAAACTCTCAAAATCTACAGTCCCCAACGCCTTCATGAGGAGTAAATCATAAGTATTAAATTATAGTAGTTTTGGGTTGGGTTTTTTTTTAACTTCCCATTGGAAGTTATTGTAATGGGTCCGAAAATCGAAATCAAAATGTATAACAAATTTTTATGTTTCAAGGTCACTACACTATTTTTAGAAAGATGTCTGTGTGTGTATGTGTGTGTGTACGTATGTGTCCATTTCATTCTAAGACGAAATCTCGATAATGAAAAATGATATCGACTACGTTAGGGTGCCAATCGACGCGTATTAACGTAAATATGATCTGAAAAAAAATTGTTTCAAAATCGGTTCAGCCGTTCTTTTTTCTTAACCAAATAGACTCCAAAAAAGTAGATTTTACACAATATATCGCGAATAAAAAATTTTATCGACTTCGTAAGGGTGTCAATCGAGGCGTGTTAACGTCATTTTGATCAGACATAAATTTTATAAAAATCGGTTCAGGCGTTTTTTTTTTTTTTTAATTATTGTTAAAAATAAATAATAATTATGTTTTAATGATTAAAATGATTACTTTTCTGTGTAATATCTAATTCAATTATTATTATTAAATATTTATCAAACTGGGAAGTTCGTCGTGTGGACCTCAATGGTCGCACTTTAGTCCTAATAAACGACCCACCTCACGGCTTGTTTTTTTTTTATTTTTATCCTACAAGAATACTTTTTGGCATCTAATTCTAGATCATTCAGTTTTTCCACTTTGCAATTTCAAACGTTAATAGAATGTAAGATATTTTATAAAAGTTTTATTAACAAGGATGTAAACATACCTTTAGTCGGTCTGATGCAGTAGATTTACATATTATGATGCTGCGAGAGGCGGAGGGATTGCGGTACTTGTTAGTTGTTGGAGATAATATACGACCTTTTATGTATGCAACCAAACTGACGTACGCGATTCGCCGGTATCGCTTTGTTTTATAAAAGTGGTACTTTATGTACACACGTTGCTCTATCATTCTCTTCACTTTGTTCCTATCTGCCGTCCTCTCATCTGTTAGTGTCTCTGCGAATACAGAATGTCCAGGTGAAACCGTCCGAGGTTAATTGGCTCGCCAACCCAACGGTCACCATAACATAAACGAAGTTAATAAAAGTTAAAATGCCTACCTAATTAACAGGTTAAAGCGTAAACGCGAGAATTAGAAACCAGTTACAAGTGTTTGTTTCAATTATTAAATCGGTTGACAAATAAAAAAGAAATGTCAATTTTAAAATTTGTATCGCGCGCGGTGTGACACCGTTATTGCAAATGTCAAAACGATAGGTTGGATTGACTGTTTATTTTTGTGACACCGTTAATGCAAACTGTTTCCATGTGATTTTAAGTCCGACTTTGCTTCGTAGGGGGAGAAATTCTTACGGAGCGGGGATAATAAATAATAATTCGCTTTGCAGAGGAAGAATTTCACGCGGGGACAGGGCCGGCACGTGCGCCTGGTCGGACAGGCGGTCGCCTTACGGCGCCATATTTTTGTAGCAGCAAATTTTTCGTGCGTTATTCCACTTTTTAAAAATGATTATATTGTTCGAGTTTTCACCGATTCTTAGTTCTACCTTCTACTACTAGATAAAATATGTCACATGTCGCCCAGCCGCTCGGCGCAAATACCGTAAGTTGTAAAGGGGGTATTTACAAATTACAGGCAGCCAGGCAGCGTTTATTAGAATTACATTTGTTTTTTATTTGTTAAGTAAATAAAATATATCATCGGTTTATTAATTTTTTTAATATGCGGGGGGGGGGGGCAAAAGTTGTATTCGCCTTAGGCGGCATATTTTGACGCGCCGGCCCTGCGCGGGGAATAGTAAATTAACAATATACTAATATCAGTGAGCGGGGACACGGGTAGCCGCTAGTTTATAATATAGACAATAGATAATCTGAGTATAGTAATAGCATTCGAAAGCTTAGTTTTTTCAGCTGATTAATGCGAATATCTAAAAATCTCCAATTTTTACTAGTGATGGGCAGAATCGAATTCTTTTAAGAATCGAAAACCCGGTATTCGAATACTTTTAAGAATCGAATGAGTATTCGAGAACCGAGAATATTATGAATAATATAATACCTATATTATTCCATAATATTCTCGGTTCTCGCTTCTCAAATTGTGATATTCTTATTTCTTTGCAGCGCGACAATGTCATAATACCATAGTCTGTACGGACTCTACCGATTAGTACCGATTGCACTCGATTCAGAGTGAGTTGTGCTACACTATGTGTGGGAAATAGTTTGACTTTGACTGCATGAGTACCGGAATCGAGAACCGAGAACGCCGAATCTTCGATTGCAGTTTATTTGCAATTCTTCTTACGAGAACTCGGTATTCGAATACTTTCAAAAAAGTATTCAAGAACACCGAGAACTTATGAGAATCGGATACTTCTCGATTCTAGCATTCGAATACTCCCATCACTAATTTTTACGGAATCCCACCCTTGTATTGTAATCCTGTAGCGATATAGTCTTTTTACCGACCCGAGAACATAATCATTTGCTGCCTTAAAAACTGAAATAAATATTCACGGAAAGCAACAATTTTATCGGTACACACTGTATATAATCTGCGTATGTATGACAAAGAATAGCCGTACGCTATCATATTATCGTACTTATGTGATGTAGTATGCTTATGTCATATTAAGGTCGCTCACAGAGTTAAGGTTAGACATCGGATACTGTCTTTTTTTCATAAATATTTTATTTTTACGAAAACTGGATTTTGTAATAAGCTATTTACAATTTTAATTAATAATAGTAACCGATAGATAAGCTTAAGTTTTCTTTTTTAAGACTTTCACACTCGTAAAATAAACATCGGGATGTTAGTTGAAGAACGTCTATATTATTACACTCGATTTACATAAACATTCCCTATAACACAAAAACACATTCCCGCACAGGACTGTAGCTAGAATTTGAAGTAAAGCTCAAAAGGCGGGATATTACAATATGTTGGTTATTTTGAAGGTGATAATAGAGTATTTATTCTTACAGATATTCTGTATTTTGATTATAATACTATTAATCTATTAAAATTAAAAATATGTTTTGTATGCATTTTATTCTGGAAAATTTTAAATGTTTTATCGAGTTTAACGAATAATAAATAACATGTTTTTGAGTTGATTATTTTTTAGGGTAAAGCAGTAAGATAGATATTGTAAATTATAGACGCTCGACAATAAAGGTCATACGTGTTTGTAAATCAGTAAGATAGCTCTGCAACTGAATGTAGGTTATATACGTAAAATTAATATGACGTATTTAGTATTACTGTCTCTTAAAATTGACATTTTAGTAATTATAGTTGGAATATTGAATTTAATTAAGACTTAGTTCACTACACATTTCCAGTGGAGTTGATGAAATTGGCTTTCTGCAGCTGCAGATATCGCGTTCGGTAATGTAATGTAGTATGTGGTTGGCGTGCAACTACCGTGCAGCAGCGAAGCAATAAAATTTAATCGTTTTACGTTGGCCGTCATTACGTAAAGCGCAATCAAACTCTTACTAATGGCCGTAGAGTATGATGGCGTGGCATGCAAGGCAAAAGGCCGGCTATAATATGGCTCACGTATGGATGAGAAGGTCAGGTCGATCGTATGTCAGCAAAGCTCTTAAAGTTTTATATGTTATATCTATCCTCAGCAGGAAGATAAAATGTTTTAACTTCGATTAAATAACCCGATAGGGATGTGTACTAATACTGCTATGTTATTGAAGTGTATATAACTTCATATGCAAGTTTGGTCCCTTTAAGCTCGATTTATATTATCTGGTCAGACACGACGCGAGAGCGTAGCGTTTCCGGCAAGACAAACATTCTTACATGCATTTCAAATACGAGTATTGATACGTATCTGAACGGATGAGATCCGCGAAGTATAAATATTCGTATTTGAAATGCATGTAAAAATATTTGTCTTGTCGGAAACTCTACGCTCCCGCACCGTGTCTGACCGGATAATATAAATCGACCTTCAACCAGTTTAACCACGGGAACGAAAAACAAATCATGTACTATTGTATAATCAATTTTTTAAAGATTTTGCATAATCAATTTTTTAAAGATTTTGCGTAAGTTTCACTTCTGTAGTGTGTAGTGTAATTAATTGGTGCGATGGCGTTTTTTTTTGCAAGATGAAAAGGTGGGGGATGCAGGTGGGAGTTCCCCAAAAAACGTGTGCGGGGAAATGTTTGTGCGATGACATTTTTCGCGAAGTGAAGATGAAATTATTATTCCAAGACAGTTGCTTTTCATGGTTTGACGACAAGACTCTTGTGTTAAGAGATACCTGGATATTACACGAGCATATACAGGATGATTCGGACCACCCGTATCAGTAGTTTTTTTCGAAAACGGTTAGTCGTAGAGAGTTGTGTCAAAAATTTGTATTATAAAAGCCCTAATAAAGAATCGATTGGTAATAATTTTTTTTCCCGGGAAGGTCGGCTTCCCTATTAGTTAGTTCCAGAATGTCCAGAACTCCGGAATTTTAAATAGTACGATAGGTCGAAAGTGGTATTGTTGAAAAGATATTTAAAAATAGCAAGTTTTGTAGGAATTTTTTTTTTATTACTGCGACCCCTCCTAAGTAATATTTGTTTGAAATATTACTAAATTAAAATGTCATAATAACGAACTTAATTTTAAAAGTCGGCATTTAAAATCTAGTTATCTATCTATCGATCATTAAACACTGAAGAAGTAAGTACTTAGAGACACTCACAATATAACCAGAAGAGCTCAGTAGTATTTAAGAGTAAATGGAAGACAGTTACTTGTGACATTATCTAAGGTTGCTAGATTTTGAATGCCATTGCCGACTTCATTCGTTATTATGAAATTTTAATTTAATAATTTCAAACGAATGTTATATAACAGAGGTGGCAGTAATTAAATAATTTTTCCTACAAAACTTGCTTATTTTTTAAAGAGCTTTTCAACAGCACCACTTTCAACCTATCGTGCTATCTAAAATTCCGGAGTTCTTAACATATAATAATTTATATTTATAGAAATTTACAGGGATGGCAGTTATAAAAAATTTTCCTACAAAACTTGCTTATTTTTAAAGATCTTTTCAACAATACCACTTTCGACCTATCGTGCTATTTAAAACTCCGGAGTTCTGGATATTCTGGAGCAAACTAATAGGGAAGCCGACCTTCCCGGGGAAAAAAATTATCACCATTTGATTCTTTATTACGGCTTTTATAATACAAATGTTTGACACAACTCTCTACGACTAACCGTTTACGAAAAAAACTTTTAATACGAGTGGTCTGACTCACCCTGTATATCATAAAACTGACGTTCAAGGGAACAAATCCGTGAGCAAAGAGTAGTTAGAAAGTGAATTAGAACGTGTGCCATTTCAAGTTGTGCTTACTCTATAACACATATATTATATGTTCCTGACAAGCCGTTAAGTTGAGTTTAATCACTGGCGATATTAAAGGTGAACTAAAGTTATATTGGAATGGACGTTTGGTCGATTACTTGTGCAAACTAATGCGCCACTAGTTGGCACGTACTATTACATGCAACACCGGTTTGCTAAACTACTTGATTTTCGATCGTAAACTAACAGTTTCAAATACCTCGGTATAATTTGTCTTTAAAGTCACCAATTTCCGAGATTATCTGAGCTCGATACAAGTAAATATGTTCAATTTATTATATTATTTTTATAGTAATAAACCATTACTTAGCCATTTAGTAAGTAGAGATATTGCCTAAATGACTTTTGTATTCTTGGAAAAGATGCATTGACCTTTCCTTTAAATAGCTCCAAAATATATAAAAGCTACATACGTAAGTTGAAATAAAGTATTTTTGGCCACTTTTTACAAAATCCAGCCCATAATGTAACGGCCGCCATCTTGAGGACATTATTTTCAAAATTTAATGATTAATTATAAAAGGTATATATTGCTAACTTCAAAAATAAAAACATTTTTTCTCTAGGTATATACCGTTATTATCTACTTTTTTATAACTCCTCAAATCTACTTAATCGGTTCTGCCCCACCCTGTGTAAGAGAATTATTTTAACACATACATTTTTTATAAAATTTACCTGTCCTGTTTAACCGATTTTGTTTTGACTTCAGAAATCAGGAGTAGGTAGATACCTATCTATATTTTAATATAAAATGGAAAATAGTA
Organism: Mongoloraphidia duomilia; assembly: GCA_039654895.1. Classification (NCBI taxonomy): domain Eukaryota; kingdom Metazoa; phylum Arthropoda; class Insecta; order Raphidioptera; family Raphidiidae; genus Mongoloraphidia; species Mongoloraphidia duomilia. The sequence continues at coordinate 66,313,395 of CM077516.1, forward strand.
ATGGTGCGAATGCCGTCTGTTATGACATAATGTTGAGAAACGAACGTTAAACGTATTATTATTATTATACAAAATTGAAGCTGGGTTTGCCGTCACATATAGGGCCGAGTAAACATGGCGGCAAAACACGGGATGTATTGGGATCTTCTTCTTCTCACATATAAAATTAGGGCCGAGTTACAATGGTGACTGGCTTCACTTTTAACTTCTTATATTCCCTCTATATCTTTTACCTCAGTGGGTAGATATAATAAATATTAAATAGTTTAAATTAAGGAAAATCGCAGGATAGTGGACAAATATTTGATTTATTAAATTAAATGTACGACGTTTCGTTTATATATTTAAACTTTTTCAAGTACACAAAAATAACAATATTTATGAAAATTAATATTAATTACTAACCATAGCAATTAACATAAGATAGGGTACATAAGACAAAAACATGGTAACATGGTAACAAATTATGTTGACTAAAACTTTTTAACAATCAATAATAATAATAATACAAATTTGTATTATTATTATTATTGATTGTTAAAAAGTTTTAGTCAACATAATTTGTTACCATGTTACCATGTTTTTGTCTTATGTACCCTATCTTATGTTAATTGCTATGGTTAGTAATTAATATTAATTTTCATAAATATTGTTATTTTTGTGTACTTGAAAAAGTTTAAATATATAAACGAAACGTCGTACATTTAATTTAATAAATCAAATATTTGTCCACTATCCTGCGATTTTCCTTAATTTAATTATAATCACGATGGACACGATTTCTAATATAAATTAAATAGTTTATAGGAAAGTTTTTCAGTTGTGGTTTTATGTGAATATTCATTGCACTAAAGTTAACTTATAAAGATAATTTTATTGCTTTGAAACGTCCCATGTGTTGTTTGTGGTGCACTTGTTGCTTTTATAATGGCTGACTTCTTCCTTCCGCGACAATAAAAAGTTTTGTTCTTAAAGGAATATACACGAATACAATGCAGTATGTCAGTGATATTGTGCTTTTCTCATTCGGTAATTTTAACATACATACTACATAGTAGGTATATGATAATCTAAAGTTAGATAGATTGTAAATTATAGATGATCGACATCTGAGGTCATCAGGGTCTCACCTAAAGTCGGTGATTATTTGCTAATTGTAAACGTACATCGCATCAGTATCGCAAAAACGGTGAGGTCACCTTGAAGGGCTAAACCGCGCGTTTCGAATGTTCAAATTTATTACTATTTATAGAATTCAACAGTAAAGAAAGGTAAAATTCTACAGAATGGGCACACGATTTTTGGTGGATTTTTAGACGAACCCTCGCGGAGGGGCAGAATTTATCGCGGGGTGGTATTGGTGCATTGTCGTTTTTCACAGGATGGAAGAGGGGTGAGGTGCGGAGTTTTTTTAAAAATCGTATATGATAAATCTGTACAATATAATGTTGCCGTCTAGACAAGACAAGACTCCAAATCTTCATGGTTTCCAGGCTTGTAGGCCGTGGTCCGGTGGTATTTCTATCACCGGACCACGGCCTACAAGCCCGGAAACCATGAAGATTTGGAACAATGCCGGCCGTGAAAGCTTGCACACTTGGACAAGACAAGACTTTCAAAATCTTGTCTTGTCATATCAAGACAAGACTTCACTAAGTCTAAGTCTAGATTAAAAAACTCTTGTCTTGTCTTGAAAATTTCTAGACAAGACTTTTGCAAGTCTTGTCTTGAAAATCTAGACAAGACAAGACAAGACAAGAGTCTAGAAAGTCTAGATCTAGACGGCAACACTAGTACAATATTGTGTGTCCAATCTGTAATACCTATGTTACCTAACAAATATTTATAGATAGTAAAAAGTTGGGCTATGAATGCAAATAAAAATTTTCTTGGGTGTCTTTTTTATATAAAGATAAATATCTTCTATAAGCCTATTAGCTGGTGGCTTTTTTTTAAATACATTATACATAATATCTATGCTTCTATTCTGTTTTAAATAAACAGTGACTTAAAAATTATTAAAAAAGCAAAAGGAATTGAAAATTAAATTTTATTTAAATACCCATAAAGCAGAAAAAATAGAAAATATAATCCGTTTGAAAATGATGAAAACATATCACCAACACAGTTTCACATTTTCGACGTAAAGGGAGAGAGAACGAAAAGAGAAAGACAAGTTGTCTTGTGAATTGTTGGAACGAAATGAGAAATGAAAAACATGAAGCTTATTTTACACGTTCTATTTTTTTTGTTTTTTTAAATTCTGATCTGTTGTAAATGAACTCAACAGTCAAATGGTTATCTAATAATATATAAACAGGGTGAGTTCGACCACCCGTATCAGTCGTTTTTTTCGAAAACGGTTAGTCGTAGAGAGTTGTGTCAAAAATTTGTATTATAAGAGCCCTAATAAAGAATCGAATGGTGATAATTTTTTTTTCCGGGAAGGTCTGCTTCCCTATTAGTTTGCTCCAGAATGTCCAGAATTATAAATGTAATGATAGGTCGAAAGTGGTATTGTTGAAAAGATCTTTAAAAAATTAGCAAGTTTTGTACGGATTCTTTTTTTATTACTGCCACCCCTGTTAAGTAACATTTGTTTGAAATTACTAAATTAAAATGTCATAATAACGAACTTTTTAAAAGTTCGTATTTAAAATCTAGTTACCTATCTATCGATCATTAAACACTCACAGTATAACCATAAGAGCTCAGTAGTATGTATTAAAGAGTAAATGGAAGACAGTTTGAACAATGTCTAAGGTTGCTAGATTTTTAATGCCGACTTCGATTGTTATTATGAAATTTTGATTTAATAATTTCAAACAATTGCTACTTAACAGGGGTGGCAGTAATTAAATAATTTTTCCTACAAAACTTGCCTATTTTTTAAAGAGCTTTTCAACAGAACCACTTTCAACCTATCGTGCTTTCTAAAATTCCGGAGTTTTGGACATATAATAATTTATATTTATACTTATAGAAATTTACAGGGGTGGCAGTAATAAAAAAAATTTTCCTACAAAACTTGCTTATTTTTTAAAGATCTTTTCAACAATACCACTTTCGACCTATCGTTACATTTATAATTCCGGAGTTCTGGACATTCTGGAGCAAACTAATAGGGAAGCCGACCTTCCCGGAAAAAAAATTATCACCATTCGATTCTTTATTAGGGCTTTTATAATACAAATTTTTGACACAACTCTCTACGACTAACCGTTTTCGAAAAAAACGACTGATACGGGTGGTCGAACTCATCCTGTATATTAATATGTTGAATCACTTGCATCACTCGCACCCTTACTATCTTCCATTTATGATCTTCTCGTTACTTTCTGCATATTTAAACTTCAGCTTACTTATAATAGCTGAATTCGAGTGAATGAATTATAATAATTATAATAAGGTTAAAGGTAGGTGAGAAATAGGAGTGTGACAGGCAATCGATCATGCATAAGGAATCATCTCGATATTTATTTTAAATTATCGAAGAAAATAATCATGGAGTATAGAGGATATAGGGAGACGAGTCTCCGCGGCCTACAAAGCAAAGCATGCGTTACAAAAATTTGTGATTTTCGTAGTTTGAAAAAGTGCCACAAGTAGCGCTGTTTTCAATAAGAATTCCTATCTAGTATAAGAACTATTGACCTAGGAGTTTGAAAAACTCTTGACGAGAACCATACGAAGTACGAATTATATGAATCACATTTTGTGTACGTGCACATAACGAGATTTTGTTCATAAAAATTTTTTACAAAACATTGGTAACGTTGACGTTCGGTCCATACGTGTTGCAGCGCCTCTAGCGGCTAAATCTACAAAAATTATCAATAAAAATTAGTGGAACCTTTGGTGTAACAATACAAAATGTTATAATTACCACAAAACACCAAACCATAATAAAAACTGTCGACGTACGTTTCGCCAACCAAGTTGGCATCATTAGGAGATGAGTTTTAATCATCTCCTGATGATGCCAACTTGGTTGGCGAAACGTACGTCGAGAGTTTTTATTGTGGTTTGGTGTTTTGTGGTAATTATAACATTTTGTACAAAAATTATCTTCTATTTTTGGCCTGTGTTCAATTGACACAGATTCGTCTGCTTGATCTCTGTACGCCCTGAAAATAATGATAAACCTCAACAAGATGACCGATAACTGAATCTAGTTTGGCCCTCTCATCACGGAATTAACTATTGTTCTCGTTTTTCGAGACGAGATCAAGATAAAATTGTCGCTATCGAGACGAGACTAGAGTTTTAAAATTTCTCGTCTCGACATATCGAGTCGAGAACGACTATTTCTTGACTATCGCTACTCATCACCTCACCACCCTCTTGATTCGAAGTACCGTTATTCGATTTTGTATTTCAGAATTCTAAAATTGATTCCAGTTCGATGCCCTCACAGCCAGCGGTTATTTTAAGGTTAGCACGCCTGGATAACTCTTTATGATGGTTATAACGAGAGCTTTATATTGAGTTATAGTGTGAAAGGAAATGCAGAGTTGGACAGAGATGTGCAAGTGAGTAAGTGGAGAGCACGTCGACGAAAAACCAATTAAACGGCTCACGCAGTGGAGCTGTAAACGACACCGCTGGCACGTGACCGACGGACGGAGCTATAGAGACCTATACATAATATTATACAAGGATGCTTTGGATTCTCTGAACTGAAAACCCTGGAGTATATGAAATATTGGTTTGTTTCTCTGCCGTCCAATTCAATTTTATGTTGCTCTAGACTCTAGATTCTAGCAGATATGATTTTGATATACTACACTGACATGGTCATAACACCAGATGTAGATTGTAGTCGTATTCTGCATTCTGTATTTGTACTATTTTTGCTTTCTATAATTGCACAATGCACATACATTTATGTACTATCCTCGAATTGAATTTACAACAGGGAAAATAAAATATTAGTAAAAAAAACCTAAATTATTAAATATTATTTTTTCCTTTTTAATACATTTCAATAAAAGCTTGTCTCTAAAAAGTTTTTTTTACTAATATTTTATTTTGTTCATTTTAATCTTTCAAATGTTACCCCTCTTTGACACCCGTAGGGGTTGAATTTCGAAAAATCCTTTCTTCTTTCTTAGTGGATGCTTACGTCAGAAAATGAACCAACTGTCCAAATTTCAAGTTTCTAGCTTCAGCGATTTGGCCTGGGCGTTGATTAGTCAAAAAAACCCTACATCCCCGTTTGAACCCCTTAGGGGTTGAATTTATTTCTAAAAACGGTTTGTTCATGTATTGTCATCGGGAATACATAATATGTGTACAAAATTTCAAATCGATCGGAAACGTGGAAGTCGTTCAAAATTGACTTGCAAGTTTTGACCTAAACAAACAAACATAAGTTAAAAAAATATAATAAAAGCTTGTAAAAATATTATTTTTGTTTTTATCAAAAAATGTTTTTTACTTGAAAAACAATTCTGTAATTAAATCTACAAATGGTCCTAAAATAACACTGGGTGCGTGTAGCGAAAACTTTTTTTCAAAAAATGCGCCTGTAGGATTTGTAGTCTGATTTTTGGTCCTTCATTTGGCGTTTACCTGAACCCTTTAGTTTTAAAAATAGTGTCGGGAGAGCGGTAACTATTATTGTCGACTATCTATTAATTGATTATTGATTTGATTTTTAAAAGGCGTATGTGTTTAATTTTTTTACAGCAAAATTAAAGATTTTCGACAGACGATTTTTATAAATATTTTTTCAGAAGTTGTTAAATGAATATTTTGAAGTACTTATATACACCTACCTATGAGAGACAGTGTTCTTTTTTTTAAATCTCCATTGAAACTATACATTCATTTTACGTCAACATATCTCGTGATTGAAGTATTATGTAACCAAAACAGTCGGTATGCAGTTAAAAAGCTTCAGCGAATAGCTCCCAGCCTACATCACAATATTGTTATCATAACCTATACTATATTCATGGTCCTGGCTAGTCAGCCACTGACGGTGCCCATGTGTCAGCTATGTTACCCGTGGAAACGATTTTTCTTCTTACAATAGAGTTGGTCGTAAAAGACTCAACCAGGTTTTCTTCAATTTTATTTAACTGGGTTTTGCTTTTAAAAAAAGAATATGTTTGTATCGTGGGTACAAACAGATGTATTCGTTGTCATGGGAAGAAATACATCCACTTTTATTATACATCGAAGCATTCGATGTATATTAAATTCGCTTTTTGTCGTATGTATGTATGTATAAATCCTTTGTCGTACCATAACTCGAGTAACTGTAATTTGTTTTTAATGAAATTTTGGACACACATGCGTTCCCATCATGGCAGGATCTGTATTGTTTTTCATTTACGTAGCTAAAAAAATAGTGCCCTTTTGGCCACAAAATGTCAAAAAAACCTTCCGTACCTTCTATACAGTTCAGCCTAGAAAAAAATTTATCGAAGCAAATTTGTTCGTTAATTCATTATCTTTCCGACTGGCATATCAAAAATAATGCCATATATCTGCATCTAATCATATTTAATTGATTTGTATCGGCTTGCATGAAACTAGATTTTTTCGTTATGCGCAATATTTTGTCAAATATCGCTTCAATCGTTTCGAAATTTTTTTTAAACTGTAAGAAATTGCCTCTGAATGGTAAATCATACAATTTCCGATGTTAAAATAACGTTAAAAATACCTTTTAGCGTAATTATCAGTAATTTTTTCCAAAAAAAATAAACCAATCGTTATTCAATTTTTTTCAATTGCGAAGGATATATCAGAATGAGGAACTGAACTTTGTGGACAGTTAAATTAGATGAATGAAATGAAATAATAGATAATTTTCAACGTAATAATATAATTTATCGTTCAATGAATAGTCATTATTTTATCACACTAAAAATACTTAAATACTGATTTTAATTTATACGTAACCTAAATATACAACTTTTAAACCATTTTTAAACTGTCAGTCTAAAATCCAAAAGTCATAACATCAAAAATGTGAAATTTTTAGGTTAAATTACCTTGCCTCCCAAACTTTTTTCATGACGAACGCTTTACTACTGACTTCACATATCCTAAAATTTTAACAGAACATCTTGATTATTTTAACAGCATTTAAAATCGTAAGAGGCCTATATATTATCATATGTATATATTATATTATTTAAATATTATTTGTTAATTTTCATAATTTTCCACGGAGCACTTATGTACAGTTTGAGAAGCACACATTAATGTGAACCGTGCCATAGCATCTAGACTGTCACGCCAACTGGTGATAGAAACTTATGCCTTATTGAAATAAATTTTGAAATTATTCGCGATGTCTTTATCAATAAAATCATGTTGTATAAAAGGCTGTACAGAAAAGTCTAATTATTAAATAATTAATATTTCTGTTAAAACAGTATAGAAAAGGTATGTAAGTAGAGAACAATCAATAAATAAATATAAATTGAATTACATAAATCGTTACCTTAAACTTTTTCTATTTCAGCAAAAATACGAAAGATTGGAACCCTAATATAAATACAAGAATTTGTAGTGCTCATTTTATAAATAATACAAAATCTGAGCAACCACTTCTATTTTTCCGAAGAACCGCCATTCCCGTTGCAAACATATGACAAATATTACTGAACGCTGTCAAAATTGGAATTGACTAGATCATTATAATAATAATATTATTAGTGCCTACAATAATAATCATCAGTGTATAAAAGTAATTAGTTTTAAAGATTAGATGATATGCATTTAAAATATTATAATGATTTAAGTTTAAACATGTCAGGTTGCGAATCATCAATTTGTTCAATTTTATTACAGCGTAGGTATGACAAACCGCTTCGAAGCAAAAAAAAAAATACTATCGCGTGCAGTTTTGCGTTTCGAACGGAAACTCACTCTTGATAATTTATCGTAAAGGGTGTAGTTCTCTCGGAATAAAAATCAGACGTTCGTTCGATGATACGATAGACGTAGGTACCTACGGAGAAGTTATCGAGACGTCCGGTCAGAGAAAAAATCAATCGAATTCAGGTCCGAATAAAAAGTAATTCTGTTTCGGATCAAGAAGGAGACACTTTCAAAGTAAAAATCAATCAATAATTAATAATATCATAAACTCAATGTAAGACGTTGAAAATTCACAGTGCATGGAAAACATTTCCATAATGTTGGCGCGCTATTTGAACGATGAAACAATTCTTAATGTGAAAAAAACATGTGGGTGTCGTACACACGGCGGAAACTATACTTTTACATCAAATTAGCTGTTTTTTATAAATATTTATAAATAATAACTGTAGGTTCGAACCTGGTATTGTTAAATTAAACATTTAATTATATTTTAATTTTTTTGTTTTTTTTTTATATGTAAATAAATAAGGCGTGCAAAACTAATAATTAGTAAACTTAAAGACTCTTATAGGCTTCGATGTATTTCTGAAAAGGGCATATAGACCCTTTACATTAAATTAATAAGAAAAATAACGTACCGTTTTGAAAATGTAGGTACCTATTGATATAAAATTTAAAATACAATGCAATGTATAATATATCCTTTTACCAGCTATGATTAGTTTACCCAGTTTAAAACCATCGCCATGCTAGTGGGTATACTAAAAAAATTTACTTTCTAATTTCTATATACACAAAACACTTGATAGGAAGCGAAGCTTCTCTCGCGAGTGTTTGCCGTGCAAACACTTGTTTATCTTATGAAATCAAATGTTCGTAAGAAATAATAAGTAAAATAATTGTAATTTTATTTTTTTATATTTTAAATTGTTAGGTATCTATTGTTATTATTAAAAAAATAAATTAAAAGCCTTCGGGAATCGAACCTGGGCTTGGCGTTTGTAGCTGTCGGTAGACTTATACTTTGCCGCAAGGCCACCATGGCTTCCTGTCTCTGAGACCTTAACATAGTATAACATGGTTTTTTTTCACATGTCAGCCACTGCCGACTATTTCCGTTACATCTAATATGTCTTAAAGTGCCACCCCAGTACGAGACATTAGACGTTATTCACGTTAAAATCGGGCTTGAGAATAGCCGAGCGTGTAGCAATGCTGTTGTTTACGTGGCGTTGCTATTACAAGTTCCCAGTTTTTTTAGCCCGAGAGCTGGTAAAAATGTCATTTGGATTTCCAATTTATTATTAAAAAAATAATGAATTGAAAATATGAATTGGTGCTAGGCCCAAATAACCTTAGCTGTTGGTGGTCTTTAAAACACACACACACACACGCCTAATTCCGTTTGTACACATAGGGCTCTGTACTGGCACCTATTAATACTCGTGAGTTTCTGAGATACTTATCTCGGAAAACACTGGACCGATTTTGATTAAACTTATTTGTCGTTGTGTTGTAATCACATGGAGACTACGTATCAACCAATTTTTTTCTAGGTCACATAGTTTCCAAATGCGACCGGGGGACACTATTGTACTGACACTTTGCGAGTCCCCCACATTGTCAATTTGAACTTAATGTTTTTTTTTCTCCATTCGATAAGACCTATTCGTAGACACCCCGTGGTTACCTCCAAAATTTTAATTTGGTACCCCCTTTTCAATGTATGGAATCCCCCTAAATATAAATCTGATAAAATAATTATCATTTGTCTAGGTTTGGGCTATCAATTGAAAATATATTATGTCAATTTCGTTACCGATTTTAGGAGTTAGAAATCTGTAACAGACAGAATAATGATAAAATAGGATTCTCCAGTTTCCTCTTTGGGAATGGAACCCTAAAAATGAAGGGTTGCGTGAAACAGCAATGTTACCTAACAAAAATTTAATGCATTCGTAAGTCGTAACTGTCAAATGACATTGATGTAGTATGGCATGTTATGTAGTATGAATCAGCCTGTATTAATAAATAAAGCATGTACGCAGAGCAAGATAAATCGCGCAGCCTCCACGGATCGTTCGTGCGTGGTGTGTTTGAGGAAGACGTCGATCTCTTAATGATCTCGTGCAATAGAACTTCCTTTATGCACTCTGATAGTAATGAACTGACGAATAACATACCTTTAATTCCTAAATATAGATGATTAGAAACTTTTCGACGTGCAAAAGTTTTTATTGACACATTTCTGTCAACTTAGAGATCGTCCAGAAACCATGGAAAGTTTTTTCTTATGTTTTTTTACTCTCATCCTTCATATAACACCATGTAGACATTCAGCTTGACCCCTCTCTCACTCCTCACAAAGGTTACGTAGCTTTTCGCATTATAAAATATGAATGAAATTTCAGATTTCAGATAATTTTTATATAATTCTTTTATTCAAATTTTTGATATTTATTGAAGTTATACTTCTTTTGACGCGTTATGGAAAAATGATGAGAGTGAATTTTTACGTTTAACACCATGAAGTTAGCCGGTAGTAACACCATGAAGTTAGTCGAAAGTAACACCATGAAGTTAGTCGGAAGTTCATGTTTATAATACCCTATTATCACCAGTCACAATGTGACAAGAGCGTTTTCAGTTTTGATTAACATTAATAAAAGCTATTGCTATACAAACGCTCGTTTATGCCGCATTCGTTAAATATGAGTTCGTTCTCCAACACCTGTACTGCAGTTTACTTTATTGTTTCATGTCCGAAATCGATATCATTAATCATTATTTCTTTTTGAGATATGCAAGCCTAAAAAAGTTCACCAACGTACGAATGAACGAACGTACATACGTACACGCACAAAAACATCTCACTAAAAACAGTAGATTCGGATTCTAGGGACCTCAAAACGTTCAAATATGTCCAAATTTTTCATTCGCAAAATCGGTACCTACCCAATACAACTTCCAATGGAAAGTTAAAAATAGGATAATTGTGGGTGTATAATATATGTGAAGAACAGTTTCCGCTTTCTCACATTACGAATTCATTAAAGTAATTAGTGAATTACTATAACATAATATAGTTGTCGAAACGTTACAATACTACACAGGAAAAATTTATTTTATACACGTGCCATCGTCGGGATTCAAACCCGAAACTCCCAGTTTCACGCTGGTTGAGTTCTCAATTACTCTACAATCACAATGTTTGTCAACCTATATGACCACTATAGAGTAATTGGGAACTCAACCAGCGCGAAACTTGGTGTTTCGGATTTGAAACTTGATGGTGGCATGTGTATATAATATACAATTTCGTCAATCATTAAACAGCACAAGGGAACACAGTATGATTATAAATCATCTGTGCAAAAACTTGATAATTTTTTTATGTGCACAGTGGATAAACTTTTATAAGAATGATGGAATGAAATCAGTCTCTCGGCTAGGTGACGAATGACGTTGAACGCGTTGCAAAGTTAGTCAGCGAACAGGTGCATTTGAAACGTGGAACGTAAAAAAAGCTGAAGAAAATGTTTGATGATAATTCTGAGCAAACTTTCATCAAGCTGTTCTCCGTTTGGTTGCCGTAACTGACATTTGTAAACAAAAAAGATGAAATGTGATTTTACCAGCAACCGAAATTTTTTATTGCAGTTGTGTTTTTTGTTATATCTCGTTTACGAAATGTAAGCGTTGTTTTCGTTTAAATTGAATTGAATTGTAAATTATAGACGCTCGACAACTGAGGTCATAAGCGTCTGAAAAAAAATTAATGTAAATAAAAACAAAAGCAAAATCAAAAATTGACACACAACATGTTTTCGTTTAAAAACAACAATATACAAGGATAATAAAATTAATACAGTAGAATCCGGATAGAACGACTTTTAGGGACCGGTGACATTATGTCGTATTAACCGGACGACGCACAAAGCGGACGCATAATTTAAGCTTGTTTTTATATAATACATATAAGTGTACAATAGATTAATTGCTATGAAAATAAAACAAAATATATTAACCGAAACGTTAGTAAAATGCAAATTTAATAAAATCAGAATTGCTTTTTATTGATCCTTTGTGCCACGGAAGTTCTCATTTCCAACAATTCTTAAAAATATATTAACACTTACAAATACATATGTACATAATATGCATGTATTATGTAACTTTAATGAAAATTAAATATTGCACATATTATGTGTGTATTACAGATCAGAGGAACAGTATGTATTGTAATATCTTTCTAACCGGACGATTATTAGTGTATTTGCCATATGGCACATACACTATTGGTTGCGGTCGGATGGTGGGACCTAGGGGTCGGACCAAAATTTCTCGACGTTTCATAGCCTCCTGAACACTTTGGCACCATTTTTAAAAATGTTTATATATATATGTATGTATATATTTATATATATATTTATATATATATATATATATGTGTGTACACGATAACTCTCGACAGACTTAATCGATTTAAACGAAATTTGGTACACACATTGGAACCCATTACCGCACGAAGCCTATTTAAAATGGGCCCGATCGGACCATTTTAAGGGTAGTATTTAGGGGTTGAAAAAAGTTTTTGGGCCTAAAAATACCGAAAAAATTCTCAGAATCGTTTCAAAATTGAAATTTAACCCTTTAGTAAAGATTAAAATGTGCTGTTAAAATTTTAATAAAATCGGCCCGACAGGGCCGGACTTAAAATTTTTTTATGAAAACACTGGTTTGCGGATAGTGATTTACTTACTGAAGGGTGTATTTAATTTGGTACAAATGTTGCATTGATAATATTATTGAAATTAAGAAAAAAAATATTATTTTAAGGGATGTATTAAGGGGTTAAATTTTTTATTTTGTTCAAAAACAAACTTAAGTTCACATAATAAAGCCACAATGCAGTATTAGCAAATACACTATATTGTCGGCAGGGTTTTGGCACTGCGACCCGAGTTTTTATAAAATTAGGTCGCTAAAAGCAGTTGGTCGCTTAAACCGGAGTCGTACTATACGGATATGCTTTCATAGTAGTACGTCTATATGAAACCTAACTTGAGTTTGCATTTACGTCGCTAAAAACGGTTAGCCGTTATAAACGAAGTTGTAATAGACAGACTCTACTGTATTCAAATTTCAAATCAATTTTGAGCTATTGACTCGCTATAATTGGCACGTTAGATGATCTTTTAGCCATGCTCCTGCAATCACCTGATGATGGACGAACCTATAGTAGTTATTTTTAAATTGGTTGCATATAATATGTGTTTTTAATAAATATTATAATTTTTTTAACAAATAATGATTTGAAGGTTGGGATAATAATATTATTTTAAGATTAATAAAAAAGTCTCTTCTGGATCAAAATTTCATTTATTTTAATTAGGCGACGTTTCGACACAATTATATGTCTTCTTCAGGCCATACAAAACATAATATCTAATATATTGTTTATAACAAATTAAATTTTTTAGATAGATCTATCTAAAGTAAAAAACAGTTAAAACAAATTTTTTTTAAAATGTTTTTTCATTATTATATACTTAGGTATATACAAATTTAAATTTCATATAAAAATACATTACCTACGAGTATAATTATTTTCTATGAACTTTCTTATTAATTATAAAATAGAATTTTAACTAAAACTTTTTTTTTCACCGGATGGACTTTTTTTTATTTTTTATCGCACTTTTACACAATATGACTAGCTTTCGGCTCGGCTTTACCGGGATAATTTTGGTTTGGCAGCTATATAATCAAAAGCAACAAATCAATTTCTTTATTTATAAAAGTTTATAGTGATTTAAAAAAATGTTCAGTAAAGTTTTAGATATAACTTGGTTCTACTCCAGTTATAATATCATATTATGTCAATGTGTTAGTAGATAGCTATCAGTGTAATTACTTCTGGGAGCTCATCAAACTTTGAAACTCACGTAACATTATGCGCAAGCATCTTCCATTAGGGAATTTATCAAATATTTCATTATACATTTCGAAAAAAATTATTATGATCCGAATTTTATCATATTGTAATATAATATGATAAAATTCGGACCATAATAATCCTAATCTATAAAATATTATTTTATAGATTGTGTATACAATAATAACTCTAATGTCGGGTTTATCGTACATTTTAATCACGCTGTTATGTTAATTCGCTGTTATTTCTATGGTTACGTCGTATGTTTTATGTGTAAAAATTTAACAGCGATTAACAAAACAGCGGGTTAAATGTACGATAAACACGACATAAGTATAATGTGTTTAGTGAGAATTTTTTTTATCAGTTTAAATAAGTTGTTAACATCGAAAATACAGTGTATTTTTTTTACAATTAGCGGTCCCGTCCGGCTTCGCCCGATTGCTAAGAATTTATGAACCTATAGAAACCTTCCCTGTAGTGAGCAAACCAACTCACCAAAATTTCATCGCAATCGGATGAATGGTGTAGGAACGCATACGGGACAAACAAAGAAACATAAATTCATTTTTATATATAATGTATAGAATATAATAGATAGATTAAAATTTAAATGTAATGTTGGATAATATACAAGAAAACAAGTGTTTATAATTAGTTAATTAGAAAAATCAGAATACCTAATATTGATTTAATTTTTTTAATTATTATTATTATAATTAAATTATATAAGATTATGTAATCTAAACATAAATAAATGATATATATTACAAAATAAAAAAACACTAGATATAGGTAGGTACCTACTTTTGGTTTTTGCTTCCACCAAAAACACGCTCTTCCACCATATTTTGCATCAAAACATCTGTTCAATTACGTGTACCTAAATAAAATCGTGGATTAGTCTGCAGTAATTGTAAATTTTTAACGAAATTTTGATGTAGGTGAACAGCTTATAGGCTACCTAGACCAAATTAGCCTTTTTCATCATTTTTGTCTGCGTGTTTCTTTGCTCCGGGGTTAACTCAAAACCTAAATCGATTTTAACGAGCTTTCACTATATGTTGTTGGCTATGCATTTATCCTGCTAAAGCGGGCTGAGCCAAAAAACTGCGAGAGAAGCTGCGGGTAAAGGCTATCGAGTTAATAAATTATCTGTTTTCTTTAAAGATGCTACGTTTTTCTGTTCATAATACACATTCATCATATATTATATGAATATTTATTCCAGTTCTGCGTTTATTAGGAAAATAAGAACTTCAAAAAAGTATTTTTATACTTTTAGCTCTTTTTAAAAGTTTTATCGATAAGCTGGGAAGCATTTATGAAAAGTGTGTACGTTTAATACCCTGTTAACTGTATAAGAATTGAAGTGAAAAATACTGTTACCTCAAACTTCTGTGTTTAAAAGTTCAAAAAATGTTTTAAAACTTTGATGAAGTTACGCTGCAGAACGGAATAAATAGTTAATTATTATTATACGATGCGTTCGATATTAATATCGATACAAAGTAATCAAATCGTCACGTAAGTTAAGTTTTCAACGAAGTTTTTAACTTAGTCTGAATTAGCAATTTCTGAATTTTTGTACTTATGTCTGTTCAAATTCAAATTCAAATTTATTTCAATCCATTGATGCTTCTGCATGTGGAATCGTCATAAAAACATAAAATATACAAAGTAGCATATACAATATACAAAGTAGTACAATTTATCATAAGTTACGGTAATTATATAATGACTGGATTATTGTCCTCAAGAAATTCCTGGCAATCATAGTAGCATTTTCCTAGTAACATTTTTTTGCAGGCTTTTTTAAAGGCAAGGGCGCTTTTTATATTTTTAATAGTTTCTGGTAACTTATTATACAATTTGTGACCCCAATATCTGGGTCCTTTTTCCTTGTTCCTTGTTCCCGGTTAACTCAATAACTACTGACCCTATTGAAAATTGGATTTTCGCGATAATGTTGGATATAGGTACATCAGGGAATAGAATATGATATAAATATCGTCGCGCTTAGACCAAAGGGGGCTGAGCAATAACTAAAAAAATAAATAATAAATTTAACATAGCTTTTTAAAAATATTTTTGTTTTGTTAGTTTAATTGGTTGAATTCTAATCGAAGAAAACGGGTAATAATTTGTTGAATGATATTTTCGCATGTTTATCACTTGTCACTAAACGTGTGATATAATCTCGAACATATGTACAGGCGAGAAAAACACCACAAAATGACAGCCTATCACGTTTCACGCATTGTAATGCTATAACAATAATATAAAAACAGAAAATAAACGTAGATTGATCGAGCAGCCTATTAATTATAATATTAAATTATAAAATTTGTAGGGATGTGCGAGTAGTGGATTTTTCTTTTCAACTCGAGTAAATAAACAAGTACTCGATTTTCGAGTGGAGTAGTAGTATACAGGGAGAAAACTTTATGTATCTACTGCAAAAAAAACTTTACGTATCTACTGCAAAAGATCTTTATAATTTTTTAGTACCTAAACGTTTTCTTCTTGTAGTACTGCGCGACTCAATTCGAAAAAAAAACTTGGCTGCTCTTTCAATAATTCTTCCATTAGAAAAATCGAATGTACTTCTGAATCGAAAAGAAAGATTCCTAGCTTAGAAAGTCAATCAAAAGAATTAGACCTAAACCTTTTTCAGACTGTAATTTCTTCTCAGTCGACCCGATTCGTGTCAAGTATTTTTTCTACTCGATTTGCCTACTTTTACTACTCGATCAGTAGTCGATTTGTCGACTACTCGCACATCCCTGATAATTGGAAATGTGATCGACAAAGTAATATATTAGGAATAAAATATTATACACAAAATAATAGCCAATGCTGACTGTGCATTGTGTGAATTACGAATTTCTGTAGAGGTTAAATCCCGGGGGTTAAATTAAACAAAAGCATTCGAATGTGTGCGTTCATCTAAAAAAGTAAGTATATTCCAGAAGGAGCGATTAGAAGTTTATTTTTTATAAAGAATTAGATATTATATCGTAGATTTTCGGTTACATTCGACCCGGTACGTAATTAGGTATAGGTACATTTTTATTGACCAAGATCCGCGTTTCTCAATTTACAATTGGTAGCCTGTAAATTACAAACTATTGTAAATTTTTTTTTTTTTTCAAATTTAAGTATTCGTATATTCGTTCAAACTTCTATTTGAATTATTCAATATTCGAATATTCAATTATTTGAATAAATTCCGAGCCCTAATCTGTAAGTCTCTACTATTATTTCTTTACTACCCCAATTAATAAATGTAAAATGTATGTGATATTTTATTGTATTGTGATTTTAAAATAAATAACACAAATTTAAAAATGGGACTTCTAAAATATAAATTTTACAGTAAACTTGATTTCTTTCCAAAACGTACTGATTTGAATCTTCTTACGGCGTGATATTTAAAATTAATACTTACACAAATTTTAAAAAGCAAGAACGTTTCAAGGTCAGTGAGAAGAAGATTAAAGGCCTGAGCACATTAGCGCGGTGGCTGTGGCGTTTGAACGCAACACTAATAAACAAATTGACATGCGCATATATTATGTCGCTGCTTGTCAGCGTTAAGAACGTTCTGGTGCAGCGTTCTATGGCACGGCGGTGGTCAGACACAACTTGTTGAGTTTGATCACTGACCGCGTGTACCGACGTATAGTAAACGTTATTGTATTGTTGAGATGGCGAATGACGAAGACAATTTTATTGAAAAACTAATTGAAAGTCACCGCAAACACCACCCCAACAGTGTGGCTTATTCAAAAAACGCCACTGCTATCGCCACCGCGCTAATGTGCTCAGGGCCTTATAGTGTTTATTTACAATAGTAACATATACAGCTGCTATATGCAATATTTATTCGGGTTTCAGCAAAATTGTTATATAGCCCACCAAAAAAGAGTATTTTTTACATGTTTTTGTTCATTTAGATGAGAATTTAATTTGGCAAAAAAATTAAAAAAGAACCAACTACAGTGAAACTGCTAAACATCAAAGATAGGACTAAGACCGTCGTTTATTTTTTAAACTTACCTCTCCTTTGTCTATAATGTGATGATGTCAAACACATGTAATTTTAAGAAATAAAATTTATATAGCATTTTATCTTACAAAATTGGACTTAATGAAATCAAAATTTGCTAGTTTAATTTTTAATTTTCGCGTGTAACTTCAGCTTTTAGTAGACAAATCAAAATAAAATCTCATTTTGAGTTTTCGATGTCGAACCTTATTGAAGTAGATATAAAAGTGTCAGATTTACAGTCGTAATTGCCCTTAATTTGTTCTATATAGTATTTCGGTAATTCCCTCTCATGGTCACGGCTTCACCAAAGAGCGGGAAGCGACATACGACATCGGTGTTCCATCTCTCCAGGGATTTTCACTTCCTCGTCGCTCTATTGGAGCGCATCGGCCTGTGACAATGTCTGCTCACCTGCCCTGCCACTGGTCCGGGCTACCAAGTCTAAAGCTCGAATTACATTAGGAGAGCTTATATTATACCGAATTCCAGTGCAGCAACAATTTGTTACATTATTACGCTTTCTCTGATATAATATTTTCTAAATTATTTTCTTTAGCTACGCAGGAAAATTGAATTTTTACTTCCTACCTCTACTATGGTAGGGAAGTAATGGATTTAGTCCGAAAAAAATATTTCGAGATTTTAACAGATTTTCACGTTTTGAGACCCTAGCAATCGTTTAAGATCATTTTCTGACTGATGTGTGTATGTGTGTGTGTGTATGTATCTGTGTGTGTGTATGTATGTGTGTGTGTGTGTATGTATGTGTGTGTGTGTGTATATGGTCAATTTTTCGCCTTCGATATCTTAAAAACGGAACAACATACGGGCATGCCGTTTGTTCTATTGTGTTTATCAGCCTTTAACTTAGATCTGATTAGATTTTGAGTCAAATCGGTTCAGTGGATCCTGAGATATTCAAAAAAACGTCCTCAATGTCACGTATTAACATAGATAAAAAAAATATAAATGAATTCTAGATGTTATAATATGAAAAAAATGTAGATATATTTTTTTCTCTAAAATGTATAGTTTTCGAGAAAAAAATTATTTTACTAAAAAAAATAAAAATTGTACGTAAATCAAGGTAACCATGATTTTTGCCATATTAAGTTAGCCATCAGTAGATCCACCAAACAAAAAAGAGGGCCATGCTTTTTTCAAAGAATAAAAATTAAATTGTGTTTTAGAGACCACCAACAGCTAAGGTTATTTGGGCCTAGTCAATGAATAAAAAAAAAAAGAGTGTTTATTTTTTGCAAATATTTACTAGGTGGGAAGTATAGGACTGGTCATCAGTCGATTTTTTTTTTATAACAATTCATAAAAAACTTTTGAACTGGTCCGATCTTCCCCTCTCCTTATCTCCCAAACTACCTACTGAGCCTAAGATTTTGAAAAAAATAGGGAATATGGGGCCTCACGCATAGTTTACAGGAAAACCTAAACTCGAGAATCCTAAGTCCTTAATTGCCTACGGGAAACGGAAAATTAGACATAGAGCTGTACCAAGTGAATCAAATATACCATTGTTTGTCGCGTGGTACACGATGGAGTAGTGGTAACGGCTAACGCGCTAGGCGTTTGTATGCCACCACGAAGAGCGGGGTTCAAATCCAACTGACGATACGTGATTGTTTTGTTCTTTTTTATAATATAAACATTTTGGAATTTTTCACTTTATTTTTTATTCATCAAATATTTTATTAATATATTTTTTTATAAGTATTAAAAATATACTTTAATTAAGTTTGATACTGAAAATAAAGATCAAAATAAAATATAAGTAAAAAAAACTTTTTAAAAACAAATCTGTTATTTTTTTACCCCTATAACTAACTAATTATTTTTATTATTGTACGGAACCCTCGATCTCTTTGGAAGTTCAATGGCTTAAAGCATTTGACTCGAGTAAACTATCCAGTGCAATCTGCTCTTAACAGTCGGGATGAGCTTTCTCACCTTAATATATTATCTACAAAGTATAGGGGACTTGTATGAAACCGGATATAATTCTAGTATTTATGGGTTCAATGTTATGTAACTCATCATTCTCCGTTAGGGCGGCGATACTGCTGCTGTAAAGTGCATAGCTGTGTACGGGCAGGAGAAACGAAAAGGATGTATTATTCTGCTCTATTCTATGCTAAAAAATATACAAAGAATATGAATTTAGATATAATTTTTAAATGAATTATCTATTCTATACTTCTATTAGTCTAAGAGCTCATGGACAAAAATAGCAAGTTTTTTTTGTAAAGGCTAATATTTTGAGATTAGCTAGTATTTAGGGTGTAAATAAATATACTACAGTCAACAAGCTATCGGTGGGGACTAGTGATTTGTAAAAGATAAAATTTAGCACAGTTTTTAAAACTTCGCTGGGACTAGGTGAGGTCTGACTGTTTTTTTTTGTCATAAATTATATTTGATAAATTAACCTTGTACCGAATTTAGTTTTTTTTACATCTTTTAAAGCGCCCTGACGCCAGGTGTCCCGACTCCCGACCGCTGACTTGCTGACTGTGGTATATTAATTTACACCCTAAATACTAGATAATCTCAAAATATTATCCTTTACAAATATCTTGCAATTTTTGACCACGAGATTTTGAAATATATTACTGTTACAAAACTGTTTTCATGAGTTGGCGGAATAAATATTTATTTACAATTATTTATTTACAATAATTAAAACACAACAACCAAAAATCAGTTCTAACAATCAACACAAGTAATTAACACTTAACTATATACAATTGACTACACTAATATTTATTTTTTCAGGTGAATTTATATCACGGAACTATTTATATCACTGTATTTATATCAGATTTATTTCTAACGTTTATTTATGTCGGTTATTTACTCAGTTACTTCAGTACTATTTATTTATATCCACTCCACTATTTATATCATTGTACTGACTGATTCGACCGTTGATTGACTAATATTTATATCACTGATCCGTTTGGTTGCACTCATTGACTCACCGATGACTTCCTCGCACTCGCTTGCTTATATAGGCCGCTTGGCTTAGGTCCAGCGCGTTCTAGTGTTCTCTAGAATGTTCGTGCAGTTACTCGTTGTTACAGTAAGCAAATCCCGTTTCTCGGAACTCTCGCCTGCCGTTTATATACAGGGTGATCCGTAACATTACCTATGTCTAAACTCTATTACATAAACAGGTAAAGTTTGTTTAAGTGTTTATCCACGCTAATCACAGAAACTCCTTAACCATTTTGAAAAACTCTTTCTCTGTTTAAAAACCTGCTTCCTCCTGGTTACCTTAAATTTATATGTAGAACGAGCAATGAGCGAAAATGTAAATCAAATAAGGGAGCACACTCGCGATTCCCCTTTTAACTCGACCGAATAAGCGAAGCGAATTATAGTTTTCATTTTAACTAGACTAAATGAGCGAATGAGCTCCCCCAATAGGCGCGCTTATTTAAAGGTATATCTGTGAGATGCTAAACTAAAATCTACACGGACTAACCGGGGCGGGAAACAAATAGGCACGTGCATTATGAGAAAATAGGGATATAAAAAAGGAAACTAAAAATACGTATTATAACGTTCAGTTTTATTAAGTTTTTTTGCAATTTTTTTAACAAGCTTAGGATATTTACGGAAATTTTGATGACGAAGAACTGATTATGCAAATTACATCCAAAAATATTGTATTCTCATCGTAACGACGTATGTTTGCAAAGTTTTTAAAGTCTATCAGATATGTGGGTGTGGGTCAGAATTGAATTACAAGGTTTGACCCTAACTAACAAAAAAAGCTTGTAAAAACGAAATACCTACGCTTGAAATTATTAGTGTATTTGCCATAATATGGCACATACACTATTGGCGTCGGTCGGATGGCGGGACCTAGGGGTCGGACCAAAATTTCTCGACGTTTCATAGCCTCCTGAACAATTTGGCACCATTTTTGGAAATGTTTATATATATATATGTATGTATATATTTATATATATATATATATATATTTATATATATATTTATATATATATATGTGTGTACACGATAACTCTCGACAGACTTAATCGATTGAAACGAAATTTGGTACACACATTGAAACCCATCACCGCAAGAAGCCTATTTAAAATGGGCCCGATCGGACCATTTTCAGGGTTGTATTTAGGGGTTCCAAAAAGTTTTTGGGCCCAAAAATACCGAAAAATTTGTCAGAATCGTTTCAAAATTGAAATTTAACTCTTTAGTAAAGATTAAAATGTGCTGCTAAAATTTTAATAAAATCGGCCCGACAGGACCGGACTTTCAAATTTTATGAAAACACTAGTTTGTTGATACGGATTTACTTAGATATGGAAGGGTGTATTTAATTGGGTGTACTGATAAAATCTATGTCTAATATTGAAATTTAGAAAAATTTAATTATTTTAAAGGATGTATTAAGGGGTTAAATTTTTTATTTTGTCAAAAAACAAACTTAAGTTTACATAATAATGCCACAATGCCTGTATTAGCAAATACACTATATTGTCGGCAGGGTTTGGCACTGCGACCCGAGTTTTTTATTGTTTCCTGACAATAATTTAGCTTTGAAAAAAAAATACAGGACGTCTCTGACCTTTGAAGAGCATCGAAACATTTCTACTTAAATTTTCAAATTTATAAGCCTATTTCGGTATTGAAGTATTCTGTTTAAGAAGCGAATTTCTTTTTCAACTCGTATTATTATCATCTCGTTTCTATGAAATACTTGTTGAAAATAGAATGTAAACAACAACAAGAAGAAGGTAGTATTATAAATAAAGAAACGTGTAGCATTAAGGCGCTTTTAGAATCATTGGTTTTGCGCACCGCAGGAATCATCCGTTTTTCTTTCATTGTAGTCGGTGAACACAATCTTCGGATGATGAACCGATAAAGAAAACCACGTCATAAAATAACCTGGCTATACTATACCTACAGGTTGTTCAGAAAAAGCAATCATTTTAAATAACAAATTTACAATTAAATTATAAAAGTGGACTTAGTCGTTCTTCCAGTTCCACCTGTACCTAAAACGAGACTTTGATGTCACTGAGACCATATCGAATTTAAAACAAAAGCAATCAAATTCAGACGACTCGATTTCTACGCTAGGTGAAGTTTTGCTTGGAACAATCGGACACCTCAAAAGAACGTAGTGTCACGGTATAGCGTCGCCTCGTAGTCGCTTAACAAATTAATAAAAAATTGATAGTGATTGCGCATACCTCTCTGAAACTACAATACTATTTGGTCATCCACATTTTAAAGGTGATCTCTTACACTAGCTAACATCACAGTCTAAAAATATTAGTAAAAAGACTTTTTAAAGACAGGCTTTTATTTAAATGTACTAAAAAGGGAAAAAAATAAGTTTTAATAATTTAGTTTCATAATTATAAAAGCGTGGGTTGTAAACTCTACGATATTTTATTAGTCACGACCCACGCTTTTATAATTATGAAACTAAATTATTAAAACTTATTTTTTTCCTTTTTAGTACATTTAAATAAAAGCGTGTCTTTAAAAAGCTTTTTTTACTATTGATTTTTTTTGTTCCTTTTAGTCGTTCAAAAGTTTATCCCCTTTTGACTCCCTTAGGGATTGAATTTCGAAAAATCTCTTCATATAGTGGATGCTTACGTCACAAAAGAAACCTACTGTCCAAATTCCAAGTTTTTAGCTTTAGCGGTTTGGCCTAGGCGTTGAATAGTCCAAAAACCCTACTCCCTCGTTTGACCCCCTTAGGGATTGAATTTAATTTTAAAAACGATTAATTCATGTATTGTCATTGGGAATGCATACGTGTACCAAGTTTTAAATCGATCGGATACGCGGAAGTACTTCAAAATTGACTTGCAAGATTTGACCTAAACAAACAAGCTAACATACAAACATTGCAAGTTAAATAAAAGCTTGTAAAAACCCACCTGACACAATGTCCAGTGGATTCAACATTTTTCATTGTCTGCCACTTTTATTTAGTGTATTTTGAAGTCTTAAGAACGATAATAACATTGAAAAATTAGCATTAAAAAATGTGGGTACTACCTACAATCTACATTGATGTGAACATGCAATGATTGTCTTGAGTCCATTGGACCTCAATCTTGCAATCTAGGATTAATGTTGTGTTTTAAAACTTTTAAAAATGCCTAAATGAATTAATTTTCTTCAGAATTAAAAAGAAAAACTTCTGATTTGATATATAATTATACAGCGCCCTCGCTGTCTTATAGTGCCTCCATTAAATATGCACTTTTGGTTTTGTTCCAACCTAATTTTAAAAAGAATATCTTTCAGAAAAGAACCTGTACATATTAATAAATCTTCATATACGTAAACAAACATGATATAATACTTCTTTGTATCTACCCTATGTACAGTGGGTTGTGTACGGACGACAGCTTTTATTTTCAACCCTCTTTGTAACACGCGCAACCCTGGTCGTCTCGCGACGTTAATTCCGTCCTGCCGTCACTGAAAAGTTCGCTTTACATCCCCAGTCCCAGAGAACAATAGAGCGTTTTAACTTCATACTTCATCAGCAGGCCCGGATCTAGGAGGGAGCGTGCGGGTTCACCTGCCCCGTGCGGCAAATTTACGGGGCGGCAGAATCGGCTTTGATTTTTTTATATAATTTTAAATAATGTTGAAATCATAGAAAAATAGAAAAAATCTATGGAGGTCACAATACCTATCTCCGTTTTTGAACCTCGATTGATACTTTACTTTATGGCAAATGAATTTTTATTGTATGATATGCTATGTATTTTCAATTGTATCTTTTTTCTTTTTTGTATATTTTTTTTCTGTGGCCTGTTATTGGAATTTTCCTGTTGCATGGCTGCATTAAATAAATAATATTATAATGGGTCTATGGTCTGTATTAGAACGAAGTACTAAACATTTTCAAAATCCACTAGGGTATGGGCGGCAATCGAGATCTTTCCCTCCCTTAGAAAAAAAATCTAGATCCGGGACTGTTCGTCAGATTGGTTTGGAAATATATCGTGGCTGAATTTTTTAATGTCTTGCAATTGCAGGTTTTGTGTAAAAACAACAAATTACAAAACGTTATAAAATTTCTATAAAGGTGGGCGGATAGTGGATTTTCATTTTTGAATCGAAACGAGTATTTAATAAACTTGATTTGTACAATTTAATATCTCGGGGACTGTCAGTGCAAATGTCAAATAATTGCATTTTGCTGAAATTAGAATTCGATAATCTACCCCAAACCTGCAAAATAAAATGAAGGAGGGCATTAAAAAAAGGCGATGGCGTCATACCGGAAAGTGATGGGGCTGAAAAAAACGACGACTATCAATAACGATGCCCGTTAAAAAAGGTTGACGTGTCCGAGGATTTTGGCCGTAGATGATCTGGGATTTTTTTGCAAGCTTTTATTTAACTTGCTGTGGGAAGTAGTGCCTAATAGACTATTATAGAGTTTACAACCCACGCTTTTATAATTATGAACCTAAATTATTAAATATTATTTTTTTTCCGTTTTAGTACATTTCAATAAAAGTTTTACCTTTAAAAAGAGTTTTCTACTAATATTTTTATATGGATTATTCCAGACTAAACTATTTCGCATGTATTTAAATTAAAAAATCGAACTTAACACCTTGAGCTAATATAGCGAATTCGGTTATGCGACCGCATTAGAGTAAAAATATTGTTTTTATTTTCGTTATTTTAATGATCAATTTAGGTACCTTCTGGTGTGAAGAAACGTTTTTACACAAGTTAATAAAATTATGTAAATGTATACACGTTTTCATAATGGTCACAACCTGTATTTTTTTTTTCATAAATATTATTAAAATTCTCTAGGTATTGATTTCATTACCTCGGCATGGTTATTTATAATTTTAATATTGTAGAAGAAAATAAGTGCTCATTATAAAATAAGAACACCTATAAAACAAATTAAATTTGTAAGCGCTAATTATAAAAGCTCATTTTAGTAAATACTCGTTGATGTATATTGTATTTATATTCTCAATTATCTTTATACGCCTAACCTTATTCGTTTAACGAACGAAAACTGTACCCGATAGACCCTTATAATAATACTGTGAGGGCCTTAAAAATTCATTAAATTCCAGTTTAGTAGACGCGAAATAATGTTTAAACAAACAACAATTTTGTATTACATGTACATTTTTTCGCTTCTAAAAATCTAAATGGTGAAAGATATGTAGGAAGAAGATTCTTTTTGGGTTAGGGTTTTAAAAATGTTTTTTTTCTCCTATTAAAATAGCCTTTTGAAAGAAACCTGGAAACGAACTCATTTTTAGGAGTTTAAGAATCGATTTTCATATAAGGCGCCCGGTATGGAAATTTTATGAGGAGTAAAATTTATACAAGCGTTAACTATAAAAAGCGTAACGTTTTGTTTTTTGCTTATAATTCGCTCAATTCAAGTCAGATCGATTCGAAACTTGTCTTAATCGAAAGAGGAGAAAATTTTAGATAGAGTTTATGTATAATATTGTGTCAAAAAAGTTTTTTTATAAACATTTATATGCAAATTCAAATATTATTCTAATAATCTAATATAGTCATTCAATTTTTTGACTGCTGATGTTTGAATTTTATGTTTAAAAACCATGGCCTACTGAGCTACTACTGCATAGTGATAATGAGTAAACTCCAGTCGTGCGTCGGAGCTGACACACACACTTTTTTTTGGGAATTAGCGCAAAAAGCATGTGAGAACGAAGAATTTGGTTATAGTTACAGTTAAGTCAAAATTTAATGTTACAATTTAAATGCAGAAAATTCCTGCTGAAAACGAGTTTGACGTCATAATAATTTTGTAATCGATAAAATGCATTGATGTCTGCACTTCGGTAGCTATAGTAATGTCATAGGTTTAGTAGTAAAATAACTGCGTTTTTTGTGAATTCTGACGTCACGGTGTTCGCAATTTTAGACACATTCTCAACTTCAATTACGTAATAGTTATTAAATATAACACGTATTTATTGATCTATGCGTTTTACTATGAACGGATTTTAGCACGGAAATCGTTAAATATTAGAAATTCAAAAGAGTACAATAAAAAAGCTAAATTTCTTACGTCGTGTACTTTATTTGAAAATATTGCACTTATATTTCATAGGGTAATAGGAAGCAATATAGGAAATGTATTCAAGAATTCTTTAGTTTTATATGAAACTATAGAGTAAAGTTTATGACCCAAGTATAAGCACGCAGTCATCAATAACTTATAGAGTGCCATTCAACGTGCGCCTGTGACAGCCCTTTTTACAAACAACCTACATGTAACAACATTTTATTGTCCATTTTGTAAGCTCGATCCTGAACTATCACAGGTCAGAATAAAAGGCAAATATTTAATTGTAAATACCGAATTTTATCAATCAGGGTTGGTCTTACCACTAGGCAATTGCCTGGGGTGGCAAATTTGAATTTTTTTTGTTTAATGGTATTTTTTTATGTAAGACTGATCTGCATGCTAAAAAACTCCCTACAGAAATAAAACTAGCCATAGACAAGTTTAGAACATTTCATGCATTTAGTTTATTTATTGAGAAATAAATAATTGAAGGGTAAATCTGTTTGTTCATTTTTGCTTACTTCTTTTTTTTTAATTTCACCAAACTCAGTTTTATTTTATACTAGCGGCTCGGTCCTGGTTTCACCCGGGTGCTGAGAATTATATTAATAATTAAAGATTAAACACCTGCCCTTCCGCCATATATACACGTACTTCCACCATGCACGGTAAACTAGTGGTTCCGCCTCAGGCACCTATCTTTATTTTTACAACGCCGCTATTGAAAATTCGATTTTCAGTACCTGTTTAGCAGGTTGAAACTGAGAGTTTCAAAATCAAAATTTTTACTTGTCGGTTTTCTTTGTTTTTTAACGTTATTAAGAGAGAGATAGAGCGATTGAGTCGCGTCAACTTCAATTCGTATTTATATACAAAAACGTCAAAATGACAGACATAACATAACCCCACATAAAGTTCTAATGGATCTGACAGATCTAATATTTTTGGCTACCGTTGGTAAATAATTTGTGGCAGTCATCCCGATGACAGACAGTCGTCTTCTGTCGTCTTCTAATAATTGACAACGACGCCTTCTCTTCGCGCGTCGTCCACGCGCGCTTTCTCTTCTTGAGAGACGGTCACACACATCGACTCTTGCGATATATTGTGTCGCCCCGCCAACTTCTCATTCTGGCGTTTGTCTACGACGGCCCTCTCTTCCGATCGAATGTTAATTTTCACCTGCCGCGATAAGTTATAGACAATCCTTTTTGATTGTACGACTTTCTGATTTACGAAGAATGCTTTACATCCATATATTTTGTTTTGACGATGTGTACGCTTTCATATAAAACGTAGAAGCAATCCATTTCTGCGGATGGCTATTTACGTCACACACATATAAAAACACGTTTGTAGTGTCATGATTTGGTGATAAAGCACGCAACATATAAAAATCTATCACAGAGGAAACATTAGCGTAAGTTTAAAAGCGTTATTCACAAAAAGTCACTTCTGTAGTACTTTGTTTATTTTGGTGGGAAATAAAATATTATTAAAAAAAACTTTTTAGAGACAAGCTTTTATTTATTTTTTGAACATTAATGCCTGTCTTGAAGAATATGTTCTCCACATACAAAACCGATTTTTTAATCGCTATCAACTATCCATATTAGTATATAGAGATCACTAGTTAGTTGTTATGGTCTTGAAGAATATGTTCTCCACATACAAAACCGATTTTTTAATCGCTATCAACTATCCATATTAGTATATAGAGATCACTAGTTAGTTGTTATGTTCGTTTAGGTGTGTGTGCGTGTATCAAACGACATCAAGATGGGGTATTCGACCAATCAGAATTGACCGACTGTAGTGCCTAGTCGCTTGTGGTACATAGAAACTTGTGCTATCTGCAAAATCGTACTCTGTTTTGTATTGTAAAACGGTTATCTGAGCTTGCTATCGAGAAGAAAATGAGTATGTTTTTTGTGTCGGACACTGCATAGAACAAGTAGGTATATATCTACGTAGGTTTTTGCGACATTGCGTATACGGTTATCATATAAAATGTAAATGATGGAATGATTTGAGGTGGACGCGATAATACTGTGATAATATCGTGCCCACAGACACCACCGCTGTTCGTGAAACAGCTCTAATCTCGGGAACAAATGATAAACCCTAATTAATATTCAACAGATTCTTGAGGTCTGTTACTTGTGTGTTTAACGAATAAAGATATTTTCGAGTTCATTATAAATTATATGTATAAAATTTTCTCAAAAAATGTTAAATACACTGGAAATAAACTTCTGGGTCGGGTATTCCTAAAAATATATTAAAAATTCAAAAAATGTTCGGTTGTGGAATTTTTAATACTAAATACATATTAATATATGTATATTTTTTATTAACAAAAAGAAATGTGTCAAAGTATTGTTTGTATTTAGACGCTAATGACCTCAGTTGTCGGGCGTCTATAATTTACAATTCATTCATTCATTCATTGTTTGTATTCACATAAAAACAAAGAAGTAAGATATCTCAAGAAACCTACCATTAAGGGACTCATAGACTGTCAAACGTGCTTGAGATTTTATTATTGATATTCTTATGCTGGGTTGCAGAAAACATTGTCAAAAAATCTGATTTGACAATGACCTTAGATTGTGATTGTCTCCATAAAAAAAGCATTGTAGAATTTTAAATCGATCCTGCTAGAAAAATAATTGATCGATTGAAATAATATTTTTTTAAACTGTGTATAAATATATTTAACATCGTTTTTTGCGCAATTTCCACTTCGAAACAACATTTTTCTATGCATATTGATCAAAATTTAACTTAAAAAGCGATCTTTTTCTATGGAGATAAATCCTTTATGTGAATCTAATGTTTTGCATGACAGTGAGTTTCACAACGACATTAGACTGCTCCTGCATGTATAATATGTATAAATAAATGATCACAATCTAAGTTAATTGTCAAATCAAATTTGCAAATTTGCATAACTCAGCACTTATATTTCAAATATATACGTAGATAAAAATAACACTCATTTATTAGCTTCTACCGACAGCAAAAAGATTACTTTAATAAATGAAACACACAAAAACTGGCTATAGCTGTCCAACTTTATTTTTAAGTACTAAGTTTCGGTCTGTTATAAAGAGACCCTTTTCAAGCAATAATGATCTATACACTGTTCGATCAAAATTATAAATAATATAAATTTAACAATTTTCCACAAGAATCTCCTTAATTTCAATTTACATTGTAATAATAATAATTGTTTGTAAATGTTTACCTGAAGTAATTAGTATAAAGTTTGTTTTTATATCCTAACGGATTTTTAAGTTTACCACAAATTTACCTGCTTTTAATTTTAAGAATTTATGTTTTTTAATATTTATAATTTTGATTGAAGAGTGTATAGATCATTTATTGCTTGAAAAGGGTCTCTTATAACAGACAGCTATAATAACCAGTTTTTGTGCGTTTTATTTATTAAAGAATAATTCACTCGTCAAGAATGTTTGTGCAATCACAAAGATTTTCGAGTACGTTTGACTGTCTTTGGATCCTTTTAGAGACATTTATTACATAACATAGAGACGTATCAGCAACCATTCATAAATAGTATAATCGCGTGTATGAAAGCGCAGACCCATGTATTATAGACTCGTCTCTACTCGCTGATGCTTCTTACAGTATTATAGAGAGTGCACCTCTCATTGTCTGCATGTGTTTGAGTGCGATGCGCGTTTGTTTTAATCTCGACAACCAGAGGCGGCAAACGAACACAGAGAAAGAGCCCCGGCTGCTCTAATCTCTTCTCGTGCAGACACATTAAGTGCGCTCTTGGCTTCGCTATATTCCGCTCTCTTGTGCCCCGACGCCGCCGCCCCGATATTTAAACCACCATTACAGAATATATATCTGGGGCGAAGATCCATATTGGCTTATGTCGATTTTTTGGTAATTTGTAAAATTCCATTCAAAAATAGTAAAAAAAAGTATGTGTGTCTGCTCCGACGCACGACTGGAGTTTACCTCTTAAGTAGGTACATATGGCCGACATTTTGAAATCTGACGCCATTTTATTTTTTTTGGTGTCCTATAAAACTTAAATATCAATTTTCAAAAAGATAATCGCCTAACGCGCCTATAGAAGCATAGCTCCAAAAATTCACATGAATCGGATCAGTAGTTCTCGAGTTATAAGCGTACAAAGGGACATACAGACAGAGAAAGCCAAATTGTTCAGTGAAACGTCGAGAAATTTTGGTCCGATCCGACTGATGTCAATAATTACTTATAAGTCATTTTAACTCAGTAGGCCATGGTTTTTAAACATAAAATTTAAACATCAGCAGTCAAAAAATTGAATGACTATAACATTAGAACAATAATATTTGAATTTGCATATAAATGTGTATAAAAAAGCTGTTTTGACACAATATTATACATAAAATCTATCTAAAATTTTCTCCTCTTTCGATTAAGACAGGTTTCGAATCGATCTGACTTGAATTGAGCGAATTATAAACAAACGTCACGCTTTTTAGTTAAGCAAAAACGTTACGCTTTTTAGTTGACGCAAAAACGTTATGCTTTTTAGTTAACACTTGTATAAATTTTACTCCTCATATTTTTTCCATACCGGGGTCCTTATATTAAAATCGATTCTTAAGGAGTAAACTCCAAAAATATTTGACTGAATAGCCACTCCTGAACTTACCACCTAGTAAACAATCGCTCGTGGCTAAACATTTTCCCGACACAATAATTTTCTATTCGTATTTTTAGTATAAAAAAGCATGCAGCCATCTCATTTGTTTGTTGAAGGCCAACCAAAATCATAGACATTATGCAAATCATAGACATTAGGCAAATAAAAAATTATTTCCGCGCAATTATTTTTTAGAAAACATTTTTTTTCTCGAAATCAGTACATTTTAGAAGAAAAAAAATATTAAGATTTTATCTCAGGACCCACTGAATCTATTTGGCTCAAAATCTAATCAGATCTAAGTTAAATGCTGACAAATACAACAAATCAAACCGCATGACCCTATGTTGTTCCATTTTTGAGATGTCGAAGGAGAAAAAATTTCTATCACACACACACAGGGAAAGAGAGAGAGAGAGATACATCAGTCAGAAAATGGTCTCAAATGATTCCTAGGGTGTCAAAACCTTATTAAAACCCTGAAAACATTTTTTCAGACTGAATCCAATACTAATTTTGCATACCATAGTAGAGGTGGGAAGTAAGACATTGGTGAGTGTGCGGGTTATTATGTGTAAACATCTTTACGTTGGCCTTGACCGTCGACATGTCTCACTGACGTCAACGTCTCGCATCTCAATGTAAGATCTTACGGCTTCACCACAGCCCAAGATTGTCACTCTGAAAGAAGTAGGCTAAACAGTAAAATTCTATGTCTACATTAGTTTCTGAAATTAACGTAGAGAAACAAATAAACGAACTTTTTATACCTTTAAAATATTAATATAGATTTGGCATAAGCCATTTCACCTTGTGCTCCCAGTTATAACATCTGTGTAAATATGTGTACGAAACCCGCCACCTCCACCATCATCACCATCTATGCTTCCATTGTTTGCTTTATGTGTATTATTGTAAAGTTCGGATTTATCCTCAAAATCCCGCCGTCATTATAATAATAATATATATTTTACCTTACACAAATGCTTCTTTTATTAAACATATAATACTGTTTATAATCCGAATAACGGTGGCTTAAGAGCCTTCACACATTTTTCATTTTTACTTCCCACCTCTACTATGGTAGGGAAGTAATGGATTCAGTCCGAAAACAATATTTCGAGATTTTAACAGATTTTCACGTTTTGAGACCCTAGCAATCGTTTAAGATCATTTTCTGACTGATGTCTGTATGTGTGTGTGTGTGTGTGTATGTGTGTGTGTGTGTGTGTGTGTGTGGTCAATTTTTCGCCTTCGATATCTTAAGAACGGAACAACATACGGGCATGCCGATTGTTCTATTGTGTTTATCAGCCTTTAACTTAGATCTGATTAGATTTTGAGTCAAATCGGTTCAGTGGATCCTGAGATATTCAAAAAAACGTCCTCAATGTCACGTATTAACATAGGTAAAAAAAAATATAAATGAATTCTAGATGTTATAATATGAAAAAAATGTAAATATTTTTTTTCTCTAAAATGTATAGTTTTCGAAAAAAAAATATTTTACTAAAAAAAATAAAAATTGTACGTAAATCAAGGTAACCATGATTTTTGCTATATTAAGTTAGCCATCAGTAGATCACCAAACAAAAAAGAGGGCCATGCTTTTTTCAAAGAATAAAAATTAAATTGTGTTTTAAAGACCACCAACAGGTAAGGTAATTTGGGCCTAGTCAAAGAATAAAAAAAAATTCGACTGATGACCAGTCCTATACTTCCCACCTAGTAAATATTTGCAAAAAATAAACACTCTTTTTTTTATTCTTTGACTAGGCCCAAATAACCTTAGCTGTTGGTGGTCTTTAAAACACAATTTAATTTTTATTCTTTGAAAAAAGCATGGCCCTCTTTTTTGTTTGGTGATCTATTGATGGCTAGCTTAATATAGCAAAAATCATGGTTACCTTGATTTACGTACAATTTTTATTTTTTTTAGTAAAATATTTTTTTTCTCGAAAACTATACATTTTAGAGAAAAAAAATATTTACATTTTTTTCATATTATAACATCTAGAATTCATTTATATTTTTTTTTACCTATGTTAATACGTGACATTGAGGACGTTTTTTTGAATATCTCAGGATCCACTGAACCGATTTGACTCAAAATCTAATCAGATCTAAGTTAAAGGCTGATAAACACAATAGAACAATCGGCATGCCCGTATGTTGTTCCGTTCTTAAGATATCGAAGGCGAAAAATTGACCACATACACACACACACACATACACACATACACACACACATACAGACATCAGTCAGAAAATGATCTTAAACGATTGCTAGGGTCTCAAAACGTGAAAATCTGTTAAAATCTCGAAATATTGTTTTCGGACTGAATCCATTACTTCCCTACCATAGTAGAGGTGGGAAGTAAAAAGAGTGTTTATTTTTTTTTTGCAAATATTTACTAGGTGGGAAGTATAGGACTGGTCATCAGTCGAATTTTTTGGTAGGGTATTTTAACAGTATTTTATTTTATTAGGTTTGCATTAAAGTACAGTTTACACTGCAGGACGAAAACCTCCCATAAAGCATTTTAAGTCCCATTGCTTGAGGATTCTGATTCGTTGGAGCTTTTCTAATTCGCATAGGGTTAACTGACAGGTTTAAAAAATAGATATAGAAATTTTTATGGACTCCATAAAATCTTAGATTTTTTTGACGTATTGAAGTTATTTCTTTTGGCGCGTTATGGAAAAATGATGATAGTGAATTTTTAGGATGCGCGCGCATCGCTTCACGAAATTTACTAACACTATGAAGTTGCAAAAATGCACACCTTGAAGCTAGTCGTTAGTAAAACTTCAACTAGAGTCGTTACACCATGTCACAGTGTGACAAGAACGTTTTCAGTTTTGAGTAATATTAATAAAACCTATTGCCATACAAACGCTCATTTATGCCGCTTTCGTTAAATATGAGTTCGTACTCCAAACCGTACTGTTTTTATTTTTAGTGTATTTGCCATATGGCACATACACTATTGGCGTCGGTCGGATGGCGGGACCTAGGGGTCGGACCAAAATTTCTCGACGTTTCATAGCCTCCTGAACAATTTGGCACCATTTTTAGAAATGTTTATATATATATATATATATATATATATATGTATATATATATGTATATATATATTTATATATATATATATATATATATATATATTTATATATATATATATTTATATATATATATATTTATATATGTGTTCGCGGCATAACTCTCGAAAGACTTAATTGATTTGAATGAAATTTGGTACACACGTTGGAATCCATCACCGCACGGAACCTATTTAAAATGGGCCCAATCGGACCATTTTAAGGGTAGTTTTTAGGGGTTGAAAAATATTTTTGGGCCGAAAAATACCGAAAAAATTCTCAGAATTGTTTCAAAATTGAATTTTAACCTTTTAATAAAGCTCAAAATGTGCTGCTAAAATTTTAATAAAATCGGCTCGACAGGACCGGACTTACAAATTTTATGAAAACACTAGTTTGCGGATAGTGATTTATTTACTGAAGGATGCATTTAATTTGGTACAGAGGTTGCATTGATAATAATATTGCAATTAAGAAAAAAAAATATTATTTTAAGGGATGTATTAAGGGGTTAAACTTTTTATTTTGTCCAAAAACAAACTTAAGTTTACGTATTAAAGCCACAAGGCCTGTATTAGCAAATACACTATATTGTCGGCAGGGTTTTGGCACTGCGACCCGAGTTTTTCTTGATTATCACTGCTATGAAATGTGTGCCGTGGTGTAACGGTAGCGGTCTCGCGTCATACACAATAGGTCCAGGGTTCGAATCTCAACACAAACATGCTTTTTTTTAAATAAGTAATTAGATTAAATAAATATATTTAAAAAATTAATAATTTATTAAATTAAATTAAATTATTTAATATCTTTATTTTATTATTTTATCGTCTTTTTTACAAATGTTTAGTACTGGCACGGGGGATAAAATTTTTGAAGTTATTTTTATTTTGTTACGTAAAAGAAGTATAACTTCTGACGTGCGTACATAGTACACACACACACTCTTTTTTTTGTCTGCAAACGTAGAGAATTGAAATATGTGTTGGTTGGAATATAGGATAGACGCTAATGATCTCAGTTATTGAACGTCTATAATCTACAATCTAGCTCTATCTAGCTGTCTTAAATTTATCTTGTAAATAAATAAATTGTGATTTGTTTATCATAGACATAAAAAAACTAGTGTATAAGTGATCAAATAATAGCAAAATAATTTTCTCAGTTTTGAAATGTGTATAAATTGAAAAAAATAAATCTATGTTACTGAAAATTTAATATTATATTTAACTCACACAAAAGTGCAAAAAAACTAACCGTTTTCACAAAAGGTATACCTACGTTCTTTTTTTTTTTTGGAATGAATAGTAGGTAGTACTCACTAACGTCTGGCCTCGAGCAGACATATTATGTACAGTTTTATAAAAAAGTTAATAGTTTATTATAAATAAAATATATGTAGTTGTCCACTGTCTAAAAATAGCGCTGTTTTTCGACATATTTTATTTAATTGTTTTTTTAAGAAAAAATAACCATATTTCCGACATTAGTTTGAATAATACCCTTCGACTTTTTTCTTTTTTTTAAGGTCACCAACTGTTAGGCTTATCTGGGCATAGTACCAATTCGTATTTTCAAATTTTAATAATTAATTTAATATGGCACGTATAGTCACAGGCACAAATATGTATTTAAGTAACTAATATTTCGATTTATAATCGGAATACTAGACAAGCTGGCAATCTGCATAAACCATTGCCTAATATTCAATGTATCGAAAAAATGTAAATTTCAATCTAGTGGACATTTATAATAAATTACCTAGTGATCTTAAACATCTGAATCTGGCACTTTTCAAGAGATATTTGAAAGACTATCTTATAAACAAATGCTTATATTCTTTGGATGAGTTGTAATTTTAATTGTATTAGTTAATTATTTTGTGTTGACTTATTTCACGGCTATTTAGCCATTCATGAAATAAAATATCTATTGTTATTGTTGTTATGCTAAAAATAGCAGCATGCTGGCTTTTTTAGCTAAAACTTTTACCCCGGTACAGGTTATCACATCAACACACAGATATAAATTACAATCCATATGACTGCAAACAAATATAGCAGAGACATAGGCACCGTCGCATTTGAAAGGAAAAAATCTATTAATTTCATTGGTTAGTTCTCAAAAGTGGGCTGTAATAATATATCAAAAATGTTTATGTATAAGAGCGCTGTTTCCAAGCATAAACATGCATTTTATAAATTACGCCATTTGTTTGATACTTTTCAGCAATAATTATTTTTTTTCTCGTAATCATCGGTGACCATAGATAAAATTTTGACCAAAGCTTGTTAAATATGTAACGAACAATTACAAATTTTTCTTGGTGATATTACTACGTGTTTTATCGGTATTAAACTATGAAAGCGCGATTTTTCCATAAGAGCTCGTGTTAATTTTATAATTATACAAGGTGGCACATCTTAAACATCGCAGTGAAATATCTCGTAAACGGTACAAACCATAAAAAAATGTTATAGAGTGTTAAGGGGGATAGAAGACTGTGATATCAGATTTAACATAGGTGGTGTTGTGAAGGTCAGGCGAAGGTCAGCTTCGATTTTTTAATTGTAGCAGTGCATTTTTTTTTCAGAATAGTATTTAATAGTGAACAATAAATTATTAAGGTACATATGAGCTAAAGTTAATAAATATTGAGATATTTACAAATTAAATAGCAAATTTAATTTGTCAATTCGGTTCTTTTATGAATGGAATTCAAGCCAAGAAGGCCGGTGCGTAATATCATGGCTATAATCTGCTATGCCATAATTGATCTAATTGTCGTTTATTTTGGCCGTTATTTAATTTCCAATATTTATTAACTTTAGCTCATATGTACCTTAATAATTTATTGTTCACTATTAAATACTATTCTGGAATAAAAATGCACTGCTACAATTAAAAAATCGAAGCTGACCTTCGCCCGACCTTCACAGCACCACCTATGTTAAATCTGTCCCCCTTGACACTATAACTTTTGTATAAAACATTTTTTTATGGTTTGTACCGTTTACGAGATATTTCACTGCATTGTTTAAGATGTGCCACCCTGTATATCTTTTTAAACTATTAAACTACTGAACCAATTTTAAAATTTTTTTCACTGGTCGATAGGTGTTACTTTGCTTTAGGACATAGGCTATAATAATAATTGACCGGCCCGGCTTCGCCCGAGTAATGTATTAGTAAAACTCGAGCGAATGGAGCGAAGCGAGTGAGTAATGTATTAATAAAATTCTAGCGAACGAGTGAATAATGTATTAATAAAATTCCAGCGAACGAGCGAAACGAGTGAGTAATGTATTAACAAAATTCGAGCGAATAAGCACCACCAGCCCCGCTTCGCATCGCAGGAGAAAAATTTCTCGCAGGGGGGGTAATAAGTCATGTATTCATAGCATCCGGACGAATCCGGACCGGGTCGGTAGTAGAAGAAAAATTAAACAACACTAACGTCGTGGAATGGTGCCCAAATGACTGATTTTTTTTATTTCTAATGTATTTTAATTGTAATTAGATTTTAAAAATAGCGTTAGTTTTTAATAAGCAAGTAAATTATTACTAAATTTATTAATAAATATGGAATATATTATTATATGTACTGAAATTAGATTAAGGTACCTAGTCGAGTTATTATCTGACGTCATCGTGTTGTGTTGTCAACAATACCGCGCAGTAAAGTGGAAACGTTTATGTTTTAATGTTTATAACGAGAGATAATGAGAGTTGATATTACGTAATCCAAGACTATCTCGTCGACAGTGTGCTCAGTGCTGTATACTGTAACAGTACTGTGTTGTACTGAGGACCAAGTACTACGTACCTATACGTACCTCTACATTTGCCTCTGGTGCTCTCAGCTTGTGCCGTGTACAAGCATCCAGTACAACATCAAGTTAACCTGTTCATTACCGCTGTTTTTTGGCATTTATTCCTACGCATAAAAAACACCAATTTAGTCACTTTGGATAAGAATCGATTTTCATATAAGGCCCCCGATATGGAAATTTTATGAGGAGTAAAATTTATACAAGCGTTAACTAAAAAGCGTTACGTTTTTGCGTTAACTAAAAAGCGTTACGTTGCTGCGCGACAGCTGACGTATGTAAGTATGTATGTTTGCCTACTGCATAGTCAAAGACAATCGTACTTAAGGAGTCAACTCCAGTCGTGCGTCGGAGCTGACACACACACTTTTTTGTAAATTATAGACGCGTCAGCTGCTATGGCTATTTGCGCCTAGTCACTTTTTAGGAGGAGTCTAGCGCCCTCCATCCTCCCTAAAACTTTATTACACGCTTCCAATAGTATTTTTAATCCAAGGATATATTTTTTTTGCATCAAACTGAAGGAAATATGTGAAAGAGTTTTGCATATGTATAAACAAAGGCAAAACGGCTGTCTGAAGGGCTGTATTTTGGGCGCCGCAGGCCTGTATAAAAACACACAAATCTTTTAAAACTAAGGGTGTGTGCTTATGACCACACGACAGATGTCAAAACTTCAGATTTTCTAATTTTTGGTGTCATCTATTATAGCGCATTTATGACCTAAAAATAATTTATTACTAAAATACTAAAATTGTATTTTTAATTAATTCCACCTTGGTTTCAAAAAAATTATAATTATTGTCAAAGAAAGAATATAACAAAAATAAAAAAAACTCGGGTCGCAGTGCCAAAACCCTGCCGACAATATAGTGTATTTGCTAATACTGGCATTGTGGCTTTATTATGTTTGTTTTTGCACAAAATAAAAAATTTAACCCCTTAATATATCCCTTAAAATAATATTTTTTTTCTTAATTTCAAGATTTTTATCAATGCAACCTCGGTACCAAATTAAATATACCCTTCAGTAAGTAAAGCACTATCCGCAAACTAGTGTTTTCATAAAATTTGTAAGTCCGGTCCTGTCGGGCCGATTTTATTGAAATTTTAGCAGTACATTTTAATCGTTATTAAAGGGTTAAATTTCAATTTTGAAACGATTCTGAGAATTTTTTCGGCATTTTTGGGCCCAAAAACATTTTTCAACCCCTAAAAACTACCCTTAAAATGATCCGATTGGGCCCATTTTAAATAGGCTTCGTGCGGTGATGGATTTCAACGTTCCTACCACATTTCGTCAAAATCAATTAACTCTTTCGGTAGTTATTGCCCGCACACACACACACACACACACACACACACATACAATATATATATATATATATATATATATATATATATATATATATATAGACATTTCCAAAAATGGTGCCAAAGTGTTCAGAAGGCTATGAAACGTCGAGAAATTTTGGTCCGACCCCTAGGTCCCGCCATCCGACCGACGCCAATAGTGTATGTGCTATATGGCAAATACACTAAAAATATATAAATAAATACCATGTAGAATTTAGAAAAAAAAACGCCAAAAATTCTACGCTGCCATCAGGTCTCGAACCCAGGTTCCTATGCATAGAACGCAAAGACGTAACCACTGCGCTATGAGTCGAAGTGATGTAGACGGCCGTTTTTATGATATAAGTATGTTGCCAATTCTTACGGTAGGGTTGCGAAGTAGTTCGGACGCTTGGCATGTTTTCAGTACCCAGGCAAAGAGTGCCTAACGCGCCTAGGGAAGTTTTCACTTCAAAAAGTTTCACATATGCAAATAACGGCAAACGGACGACCCGAAGGGCCGCTGGCGCCGCAGGCCAATATCAAAGTTATTAAGTAGTTCGATTCTTGAAAAATGTCCCAAGACGCACGCAAAAAAGTTTTGCATAGATCAACTAGTATACTTACTATTAATCGCTCACTAAATCGATTCGGTTTGAACTGAAGCAATTCGCACACTTGACATTATCAATTATCGTGAAACGACCAGTTAATAGGTTTGGCAGTTGATGGCCATAAAATAATTCGAATTAATTCCTTTGTTAAGTTTAATTTCTAACGCCTTGAGCATAAACAGGTCACTAATGGGTTACCGTTGTAATTTCATTAGCGTCATTATTCATTAACGCTCGTTATTTTATGCTCAAATGTTGGTACCTCTGTGTGTATACATATTATATGTGTGAGGTCATGTGCTTTCCTTTGACGTAGATATATTAAAAAATAGTATGAATTTTCTGGCCGTTCACGTTTACCAGAATGGTAGATTTGAAAAAAAAACGAAATGTAAGCATTCCTCAAAAATATGATACCTACATATTCTTTATCGATTTTATCATTCCAACTCACCGATATCTGTAGGTACAGGGTGTTCCATAAATATTCCGACAAACTTTTAGGGGTGGTAGAGGATATCAAAACAAACATTTTTTGCTTTATAAACATATGTCCGAAAACGATTTATTTTCGGGATACAGAGTGTTAAAATTTGTAGAAAAAATCGTTTTTTATTAAACTTTATTAGGTTTAATAATAGATTAAGTTTAAAGAATATGATGTTGCATTTATGTGTTTACATTATTCATCTAACCTAGCTTTTTAAAGGAGCATTGAACGGATGATTAATTTCGTAAAGATTTTCTTTTAATTTTAATTTTGATTTTTTTATTTTTTAAGTAATATAACGTAAAGATCACTACTTTTGACAGCTCATGTTTCCTTGTTATATTTCCCACTTTTGATAATTTACTAGGATCTTGATATTCCCAGATTTATAACAAACAGGTACCTAGTGAAAGTGCGATCAAAATCGATTTATTATTTTTATAGTTATTCCGGAATAAACACATAAAAAATCTGAAAATGATTAGGTCTAGGTAAAAGCTAATTCAAATTTCGTTAATTTGATTTTATATATTTCTATTGATTTTCTGTTAATAATAATTTAACCTGTCAGGTGGCGTAACCTCAAAGAAGATCTCAAGAAAGATTTATAATAAAAAGTGTTTCTTAAACTTTGTTGAACGTGACTTCAAATATATACGTATATATTTTTTTTCAGATTAGTGAAACGTTGTTACTACGTAGCAAGAATACCGAGAGCTACTGTAATAATCACTCAATTCTGTCTGCTGAGTCGTGAAAACCTGATGTTTTTTCTTCGGTCTTCATTTACAGGGCGTTTGGAAACTATAATATTTTACAATTTTTACAAAAAAAAATTTTCTTGTGACCCTCAAAATATTCTAACGTCTCACATTGGATTTGGGGTGGGAAACCTCAAATCCAATGTGAGACGTTAGAATATTTTGATGCGGTTTTCACCATCAGTTAGATAATTTTTCACGGAAGGTTTATATATCATAATTAATAAATAATAATAATTAATAATTAATTAATTAAATTCGTAACCCGACCGTAAGAATTCGCAACATACTTATATATCATAACAACGACCGTACTCAACTGTTCCACTCGTAGCGCAGAGGTTACATCGCAGCGCTCTATGCAGAGTATATGCACAGTAATAAGCGAATTTTTTGCTCTTTCCTATAATTTCGCATACTAAAGTTACAGCAAAGATGCCTTTTTAAAAACCAAGAGGCGGCGGCCAGTGTAGAAGCTCACAGCGAATTGCCTACCATGAGATTAATTAAATCCCGTCTATTCACATAGGATGACGTACCGAGTCGACATTGGCGCGTCGTCTATAAACTTAACCATGCATTTTTACCCAGTTAAACGTCTAGGTATGTTCTAACTTTATCGCCAACAAAAAAACATATTGTCTGTCTAGGACCTAGGTCAACAAAAAACTGGTTGATACATCTTGCCGTGAACGCCTAATTTCAACCAGCATTCTCATAAATTGAAAACATTTTGAGACACCTGTATTTAATACCAATAAACATCAGTGCCACCGCACCTTAACGTAGAATTTACTGCATCCCGTAATTTGTGAGCTTGTCGCGTTAAGATAACAAAAACCTTTATTTCCCCTGATTTCTTTTTTACTGTTGTAACATATACCTCTATCTCGTATTATACTGTTTATACTCTCATTTACTTCGTATATGTTGTGCTGTAATGAAATATCAGCAATGGAGATGAGAAAGTTTGGTGTGGAAAAAATTGCATATGTGTTTGAGAGCGAAACTATAGTGATGTTCCACGTTAACTAGTACCTACTCGGTGTCTGATACGACTTTTAGCTTGAGGGCAGTATAACCTAGTGGTTAGCATGCTTGGCGCCGCAACCTCTAGACTGGACTGCCGTGGGTTCGAATCCCACCTGCGCTCATGGATGTTTTGTGATATTTAGTTTTAAGTTAGTTGTTATTTAGTGTAGTTGAAAGACGCTAATGACCTTAGATGTCGACGCGTCTATAATCTACAATAAATAGACTTTCAGCTTTATATATACTTAGATTTAAGATGGTCATTTGTTTTGGCAACTAAATTGAGATCTCCATTAAGTTGAAATCAAACGACATTCTTAAATCTAGATTTAAAGCTGAAAGTCGTATTAGAAATCGAGCATAGTTAAGTGGAGCAAATGAGATCATGTAATCTCTATATATAAAAATTAATCCTTATTTCCCTTGGTCACGCCATAACTTGAGAACGATATTTTTTTTAAATGTTTTCTAATACTTTGCAGAAGGTTCTTATAGAAAAAAAATTAAGAACGTTGCGCAGAAAATTAGAAAATTTAAGAAAACGGCAGAAAAAATGTCAAAATTACCTCAAAAACAGATAGCGATAGCCATTCTACTTGAACAAAATGATGACGTTTTAGCTGTCAGAATAATTTCTAATCATTTTGTTTCAAGTTCCATGGCTATCGCTATCTGTTTTTGAGATAATTTTGACATTTTCATAGCTGCAAATATCGTTTAACAGCTGTATTTCAAGCGAACGAGCGAAGCGAGTGAGTAATATAATTATAATATTCAAGCGAACGAGCGAAGCGCGTGAGGAGTGTATTAATAAAATTCGAACGAACGAGCGAAGCAAGTGAGTAATGTAAATATAATATTCAAGCGAACGAGCGAGGCGAGTGAGTAGTGTATTGCACCCCGGAAATTCCTAGCACCCGGGCGAAGCCGGACCGGGTCCGCTGGTAGGCTATAAATTACAATAAAAAATCATACCTAAAAATCGGGCGGGCTCATCTCTGGCTGTACTGACAGTCTTCTATAGAATTCTGTTTT
Source organism: Mongoloraphidia duomilia (assembly GCA_039654895.1). Lineage (NCBI taxonomy): Eukaryota > Metazoa > Arthropoda > Insecta > Raphidioptera > Raphidiidae > Mongoloraphidia > Mongoloraphidia duomilia. Next base: position 66,357,209 of record CM077516.1, read on the forward strand.
TTGAAAATTGTTTACTAAGTAAACTAACAAACGCGTATTAAAAAAAATTAAATAATAATTGAACGGGACTTCTTTACCTTTCAAATGACACCGCAAATATCGTTATATCTTTATTTTTGACAAAGTTATAACAATTTGGCCTGTTTCATTAAAAGCGTTGCATGAGAAGGTCGAAGTGAGTGGCGTATACCCGCAAGCCGCGAACAAAGACGTAGTCCTACTTCGAACATGTTTTAAATGAATAATTAAAAAAATAATTTTTAACAATATTCTTTAAGTAGATACCTATATATAGGCAAATACACATAACAAGCTATGCAAAGTTGCATTGATACCGACACTGAAAAGATCGTGAAAGTTTGACGTCAGAAAGAACGCTGAACATTCAATGCATTTGGGACTGACAGCAGCATTAAAGTTTATTTTTGTTTCTGATGATTCCAAAAGTTTTTCGATTATTTTTAATTAAATGTTAAATTAATTTAACTAAAAATTTAATTAATCTAAGAATTGTATAGAAAGTTTTGGTAGATTCAAATTACTCAAGTAAATAGTACATTATCTTTTTGTTATTATTTAATTTAATTAACGCTTCTCTTTTGTTTCAGGTAAGCATTATTTTGAATTCTCAAGACTGATGGGTGTTTTATTTCTGCCGTAAGTACCTACCGAACGTTAATTTCTAACGAAATGGACGTATTTTCTGGAGATCGTACAGCGTGAGCGTAGTAATAATTTCGATCTACTTGCATAAATGTCTTAAGTACTTATATAAATTATATAACATACTTGATATGTAAAACCGTTTATGCCAAATTTTTTATAATTTTTTCTATATTATTTTTCAAATAATTTTTCTAACTCTGTTTTGTGCAAAACTATCTAAAAAAGTTTCATCTCAGCATCAAATCGTACGAATTGAACTGAATTTCAAAACGTCTTATTAACCCTCCATCGGGTTTGATCTCTGATATTTCGTAAATTATTCCAATTATTCTGGTACTTTCTTGAATGAAAGATGCTCAAAATGAAGTTCTCCTTCTGAATCCGTCGAAAAAAAGGGGGCTATTTAAAATAAAAAAATTGTATGAACCGGGGCAGCGCAACAATTCAACACTTATGTCAAGTTGCGTTCCCCTATCGATTACCCAATCCCCCAAAATTTATATAATTTCTAACTCAAAAGGCAAAACAATGAAATGCGTAGCCACGCTGTATATTATGTGAACACAATAATTTTTTGTCTTATCCCCTATAAAACAGCTGATTTAAATACATGTAAAGTGACTTTACAGGCCGGCATGCGGGAAAGTAAAATTCAATAGTAATTTATGTTTATCGTGCGTGAGACAGTCTAATATTAGAAGTGAAGTTTGTTACACAAATGAAATGTCAAATATTTTGAAAATACTGAAAATGAAGCAGCTATTTTATATACAGAGTGGTGAACGTAACTGCTGCACATAGGGATTTAACCCGTAAAATCAAACTTTCGCGATTTTCTGCTTCCCTAATTATTTTAGGAAAAACATCTTCAAATAAAAGTTTTAGAACATAAAATTCTGCATCTAAATCATAATAAACAAAATTAATTTTGCATGCTTTGTAACGGCAGATATTCGAGATGAAAATGCCAAATTTACCTCAAGAACAGATAGCGATAGCCATGGAACTTGAACAAAATGATGACGTTTTAGCTGTCAATAATTTCTAATCATTTTGTTCAAGTTCCATGGCTATCGCTAACTGTTTTTGAGGTAATTTTGACATTTTCATATCAAATTTCTGCCGTTCCAAAGCATGCAAAATTAATTTTGTTTAATGATTCAGATGCAGAATTTTATGTTCTAAAACTATTATTTGAAGATATTTTTCCTAAAATAATTAGGGAAGCAGGAAATCGCGAAAGTTTTATTTTACGTGTTAAATCCCTATGTGCAGCAGTTACGTTCACTACCCTGTATAGGGGATTGTACAAAAAATACCATATTATACATTCTCGTGCGCAGTGATATTATAACTTGTGTGTCTGTTATTAGCAAGTCTACTATTACATGTTTTGCGTATGATCGATTCGATATTTTTGTTGATTCTAAAATAATTGCTTTTTATTCTTTTTTTAAATTCTCTTAAAACATGTTTCGTATAAAAGAATGACATAGACTGTAGTATAAGCACAATATATTATATAACCTTTTTTTGCAAAACAATGTCAATTACGCGTTTGCTAACAAAAAGGCTCACGAGTCACGATATGACGTTTGAATAAACATTCCAGAATCCGGAGAATGTTTTGTACATTCACCGAATATATAATGAATTTTCAACTAGCTACTGAATTTATTCTAAGAAATATTTGGATAAAGCTTCATGGTTCTTAGTATCATTAAAAAGTTCAGTGTGCAGAGTACATACAGACTGTCCCGGAATTTATAACAGTTATTTTGAGAACTGTGTCTCGAACTGTCCTTTACCGTTTTTGTTTCCAAAGCGTAACTGCCAAGTTAAATTAATCAGTTAAAATTGAAAAAAAAGTAAGTGTGTGCTTATGACCACACGACAGAAGTGAAAACTTCTGATTTTCTAGTTTTAAAATATATAGGTATATATAACTTTTCACTTCTGTCGTGTGGTCATAAGCACACACCTACTTTTTTTAGTGTCAGTTAATTACTAAAATACTAAAATTATATTTTTAATTTATTCCACCTTGGTTTCAAAAAATTATAATTATTGTCTATGAAAGAATATAACAAAAATAAAAAAATATATAAATAAATATCATGCAGAATTTAGAAAAAAATAATTTCACTACCCAGAGTGCCTAACGCGCCTAAGGAAGTTTTCACTTCAGAAAACCGGATGCTCCGGTAACTAGGCAATAGTCTGTTTATATCAGTTATCACCGACTGCTGCTGGCTAAGTGACAGGACACTATATGCGTGCGCAACCAAATTTTTTTCTCTTTTTCTTGCAGAACAACCAATAATGATCTTTCGCTCTTATTTCGAGAGATATACGTCCATTATTTGTGACAATAACGTAATTTGTCCGTATTCATGATTATACAGACACACACGTTTTTTTTTACTTTAATAACAATTAACAAACTTAATATAGAAAATTTTTGTTGGAAAGCAGCCAATTATATAATTGATTCTAAACATAACGGAAAAAATCATTTTACCAACCATAGTCACAGTCAGGATTCTAACCTGAACCTTTCCACTTTCGCGGCAGAATGAGCTTACAATTACTCAACCGTGACATGATTAATAATCCAAAATTCTCCTTATATGCTTCGGAATCAATAGATTTCCACTACATGTGGGTGTTAATTTATTATAGCTAGATTGTAGAAGTGTACTAGCGAGAGCTCATCATGATGAGCTCTCGCTAGTACAAAGATTCACTTCTACAACTTAGCTATATTGAATTAACACTCGCATGTAGTGAAATTTTATTGATTCCGAAGCACATAAGAAAAATATTAGTTTGGTAATCATGTCACGGTTGAGTACTGTAAGCTCATTCCGCCGCGAAAATGGAAAGGTTCAGGTTAGAGTCCTGACTGTGACTATGGTTGGTAAAATGATTTTTTCCGATATGTTTGGAATCAATTATATAATTGGCTGCTGTCCAACAAAAATTTTCAGTTACATATCAGCCGTATAAATCTATTAATTTATCTTAAACTTAATATACGCATTGTCGATGTATAATAATTTGGAAGTTATATAGGTACTTCGTAAACAAAACGATGAAGAGCTGTTACTCCTGAAAAATCTGTAACAGTTTGTAACGTCCACATTAATTGCCTAGAACTCGATCCATTTTCTTGACAAACAACTGAAAAGAAAGAGCAGATTCACGTTAATTTGTAATTCGAAACGTCCATGAGTAAATATGTAAATTTGTGAAGAACAAACAAGCATGCTTATTAAAATCGAACAAAACAGTGGCTCGTCTCTGCCCCGTCTATCGCCCATTCGAAACTCGAAAGCTGGAACGCGCTTACAATCTCATAACATTTAATGACGAACTTCTCTACTTTCAAAGTAACCAATAAATTTGTCTGTGTGCTGGCTGTTAGAGTTTAAACGGAAAAGTATTTTATTATTATGTTACTCGAAAATGTGGATAGCTTCATAGCAGATAAGTGGTTTTGCAAGAAATACCGTGCGTTCAGTAATAGCCTTACTTATGTAATCGATGCAGATTGTCAAATCTATAACTGCGATTGCTAAAATTTCATCATTCATGATATTATATTGATTGCGACACTTATTTTTGAAGTGAATTTTTTTTAACCGCGTTTTGCATTTTCACGGTAGAGTAAGTCAGATCGTTACGGGTTACGTCTGACAGTTACAGGTCATATGTAACCGGCTACATGCTATATAAGTTTCATTTTAACCGCACGTAAAGCTGAAGGTATTAGCCCGGGAGTTTGCGTTGCATTTTAGGTAATGTTTTTACGCCGATCGATTGTTATCTTTTTGGATAAATCTGGTATGACTAATAAGTAAACCAAGCGTCAGCTGGCGCACCCGCGGTGGGTGTGGGTGTGAGAAGCTGCGAAAGTGGTAAAAAAATTTTTTTTTTAAGTATTTAGTACGCCGGCTGAAACTTGTTTTTATAAATAGTTGACAGCATTGTGAGTTGAAAAATAATCGTCAGCTGCATCGTGGAAGGGGATTGTGCGTCTGTTAGTCGCATAAACTTGTAAAAAACACGTAAAATATTGCACATTTCACTTTTTTGCACTGACAGCAGCTGAGACAATTTCGTTACCTAGGTAACAAGTTTATGCGACCAGCAGACGCACAATCCCCCTTCCACGATGCAGTTGACGATTATTTTTCAACTCACAATGATGTCAACTATTTATAAAAACAAGTTTCAGCCGGCGCACTATTACTTAAAAAAATTTTTACCACTTTCGCAGCCTCTCATACCCAAACCTACCGCTACTTGAGCAGCTGACGGTCGGTTTACTGATTAGTTGTACGAGATCAACTATCGATATCTATGAATTTTTCATTTGCAACGCTTGCTTTGTACGCAGAAATTGTCGCTGGTTCCGGGTTCATTCCCGCCGGCACCATTGTTGTTTTTTCTCATCATGTAAATTATTTTTACTATTTTTACAACTATTCCGCATATTCCACATGATATTTTTTTATATATTTTTATTTCAATTTTTTTATATTGCCTTTATTTATTTTTTTATCATACAATCAAACGCATAGCGGAGTGTGCACTTTCCACGTAAACAAAATTATATACTTTCGGCGATTTTGGGTTAAAAGCGCTTAGGGTCATGGCAAAGAAGTTTCACTTGTACCTAACTGTGGTTTCATTAAACCGCACACCCTATATTTTTTTAATATTTTTTGTTTGCATAATAATATACTCGCTCGATTATTCAGCAAATTCCAACATTCGGCTTCGGGAAAACCTTCGGCCTGATTTTGACCGAAGACGAATGTTTTGCCGAAGGTTAAATTTTTGGCTGAATGTGACCGAAGTCGAAGCCTCAATCGGACTCTACTTTCAAATCAAGTAAAAATTTTGGTTCCATTGACATTTTTTCCTAACATAAAAAATTCTTTTTGTAAACTCAATCCTGGAACATACAGTACCTAAGATCATTAAAATAAATCGTCTTTAATTTTCTTTTATTACAAGGGCGGTATAAGCGGTGTCGCCTTTCTGTCACAAAATTATGTAACTATGTAAGGACATATGTGTTTACATATAGAAGCTATTTACATAGGCTCGTAATATTTGAATGAACACATATTATTTTGTACAAAGTATTATGTTCAACAGTATACTGGGTGCTATTGTTCCATATACGTTGCGCTATTAGTTTTATCGTTGTAATCTATTCTGCTCTTTTCATCTTCTTGTAATAGAGCATAAACTAGTTGCTTGATTTTTTCTATTTTTGTATTATTATCTCAAATTAAATTTTGAATCTGAAAAAAAATGATCCAAATAAATAAGGTATGTACCTATATCACCTGTTTATAAAAAATCAAAGACATAATTTTTGATATTCATAGTGATACCGCACCGTTGATTTTACCATTTTTTAAGTACATATTTTTTTTACACATATCTTTTTTGGTACATATTTTTTAATAGGTATGGTAATTCGCCAGAACCCTGCTTTTTTTCAAACCACATCAACGGCTTACAGTAATGAAATTGACTTTTGTGTATAATGGGAGTTGATGGTTCAAATTCCAATTTTGCTTATTGAAGCTTCTGTATACAGAAAAAATGTCAAAAAATTAAAATGTTTGAAGATAGTCATGGCGTCTGTGAATAGGTCTGAACGAGTCTTTTTATTATCTACTTTTTTGTCCAAAATGGCGAATCATGGCGAGTCATGAGAAGCTTGCAGTGTACACTATTGCATCCTTCGGATGCTTGTCAGAACTATTTTTAACCTAGAAACATAAAATTTGGTTGTAGATTAAATACTAACGACAAATATTTAATTAAAATCGGTCCAGTTGTTTATGAAATAACAGGGTGGCCACTTTCTGGTAAACCTGGAAAAGTTAGGGAATTTATCTAGTCGGGAAATTTTAGTGGAAGTCGGGGATTTTTGTAAAAAAGAATGGTCAAGTGCGATTGGGAGTCGCGCACCGAGAGATTCGTACCTACATTGAACAAATTTCGGTCGACCAACTTAACTTCGGTGCCAAATGCCATTCAAAATCTTCGCACGTATAGCTGCATAGTTAAGTTGGTCGGGAATTTCTCTGAAACGTAAACATAAATTGTTTTTTTCTGTATATTTGTTACTTACGAAAAGCCAGGGAAAAAACTAAAAAATCACCTAGAAAATCGTAAAAAGTCAGGGAAATTTGTTCTGGAGAAAAAGTGGCCACCCTGAATAAACGCCTCAGAAACTCGTGAAATAATGATACATTTTTAGAGAGTTGGGTCTCCAAGTCACTATATGAATTATGAAGTATTAGAAATACCTTGTATTATGTCCGTCTTGTGACTTCTTGTAATTTAACACTACGCGTTTCAGCAACGAGTTGCCATCTTCAGGTGTGGTTAATTATTTTTTAAAAAACACACATTGAGTATTCGTAACACTATATAATATTATGATGCTAAGCACTGTGGTTTGTGAAGTACTGATTTAAATTTCGAGATTTTATGATTTATATAGTAGGTAGATGAAATGGAAATGTGGTATGTGTGTGTATATGTGTAGACGATTACTGAGTATTGGGTGTTTGAGTGTTGTTAATTATTGTGTCGTATATTATGTTCGATTTTAGTGTTAGTTTGACATTAAGACAAGTAAATGACAAACTAACACTAAAATCGAACATAATATACGACACAATAATCACAAGACGGACATAATACAAGGTGTTTCTAATACTTCATAATTAGTGAAATAACATTTGAAAGTACGGAACTGTGTACAAACGGAGTTGGAAACTTGACCGATTAGTTCCATATTTTGTGTTAAACGATGCTATCGAATAAATACCGAGTTTTGATGCACCCTGTATAATCATCTCATTACAGTAACATAGGGCATCAAACGAAGATTCTGCAGACCTCCAACTGGGTTTCTGAAGTACGCTTCGTATGAAGCCTAACGGAGTTTTCTCAAGAAAATAGACTAGCTGGCATAATGGGAGGAAATTACACGCTTGCCTTGTCTCATTATATATTATATTAGTTGTTGAAAATAGTTTTCTTGGCATTTCATATACTAGACACAATAAACAAATTGTCGCATCTTATGAACTCTCAAATTTTAATTAGTTTTGTCAATCTGCCTAGTCAAATTGACATTGGAATTTTAAAAGTGGCTATAAATTCCCATTTATTAAGAATATTGTTACAAAACTTTTTTCTGAGTTGGCGGAATAAATATTTATTTACAATAATTAAAAACACAATAATAATGAATGCAACAACGAAAAGTCAGTTCTAACAATCAACACAAGTAAACAATAACTAAACAGTAATTAGAAATCAAAACAAAACAACTATATACAATAATTCGTAATTATAATACCACTACACTAGTATTTATTTTATTAATTTGGTTATTTATGTATATCACGGCACTATTTATATCATTGCTCCACCGTAGTCTTGAATGCGTGACTCACCGTTGACTGATTCCTCACTCACTCGTACTGGCTGTTTATATATGCTGCGTGGCGTAAGCCTAGTGTGTTCTCGCTTTCTCTAGAACTTTCGCGCAGGTACCAGTTGTTCAGTAAGCAGACCCTGTTTCTCAGAACTCTTGCTTGCCGTTTATATACAGGGTGATCCGTAACAATGTGCTAAAAATTTTATTATATTGACGATATGGTAGCTATAACTGTTAATTTCGAATTTGCAACTCACTTATTTCATTTTTTTAAGAATCATAATAGTAGGTTGTATATTTAGTTGCGTAATGAGTCATATTACTGACGAGTAGTAACAGTCACATGAGATATAATATCATTTTGCACGAGATATATACCTATGTGGAGATCACGTCACATCCAATCGAAGTGATCGACCAGATCAAGTCAGTCGAGCAGCACATCAAATACCCATTGACCACCAACGCGATAGAGTTTGGATTCTTAAGGTGCATTTTAATGTGACGCTTGATGCTGGTTTCTAGCGTCAAATACGGTCACGTGATAGAATTTAAACCAACTTTCGCCAAGTCGAAAAAATGTAGCGTCAAATTTAATAAATAAATATCAGGTTTTGCAGAAATCTTAATATTATTAACAAACGATTAGGATTTAAGTAACATTTCTTTATGAAGACTTTGACAGGTCAACTGGTTTCTCATTGTCAAAAACTTTTTTTAAATTATACTTCGAACACATTTGGGTTAAATAGTGCTAGTTTAACATAAAATTAAGAAAATAAGACGAAAATTGGATTTCAAAGTCAACATTTGATTTTTTTTTCGATGAAATTCTTCAAAATCCGTTTTATTATTGAAGTAAAATATATTAATATATTCATACAGACTCTTCGTACAGCTGTAGAACCAGTAGAACTCGAGCGTAAAATGCTGAACAATGTTTAGCTTTTACGATACATTTTTTCCAGTTGGCGTTCATGTTGAAATTTGATCACGTGACCGCATTTGACGCTAGAAATCAGCGTCAAGAGAAAATGCACCTTGACGTTCGTCTTCATATTGATCAGGGTTCAACTACATTGCCAAAACCACGTAAACAAAATTATATAGATGTTAAGAATCTGTTTTGATTAAAAAACAGAATATGTGGTGATCCTGATGATATTGGAAGAAAACGACTCAAAAGTGGCTTAAGGATCCAATTAAGAAGTAAATACTGTTTTAATGCATTTATTGGCTAACGTTTCGAAAAATATGTTTTCATCATCAGAGCTCTGTATAAACATTGTAAAATTGTATAAATTTGGAAAAGATACTTCCACAATAAAAAATTATAATCAAGATTGTACTTATAACATAAATATTTTCAGTGTTGTTATTTACAAAAGAAATCAATAAAATAATTTTTTACACATCATAAAAACAATAATAAAAAAAATGTTAATATGTTTTTTTAATTATTCGACAATTTTACTGTTACTGTTGACGGCATTTGGTAAGTTATTCTATAATTTTATACATTATTTTTAAAGTATCTTTTCCAAATTAATACAATTTTACAATGTTTATACAGAGCTCGGATGATAACAACATATTTTTCGAAACGTTAGCCAATAAATGCATTAAAGCAGTATTTGCTTCTTAATTGGATCCTTAAGCCACTTTTGAGTCGTTATCTTCCAAAATTATATATACTTTTATGCGTTTTTTTATTCATTTATTAAATAAAGTTTCACTTGCACCGTGGTTTCATAAAACCTCACTCTAGTTACTTCCCACCTCTACTATGGTAGGGAAGTAATGGATTTAGTCCGAAAAAAATATTTCGAGATTTTAACAGATTTTCACGTTTTGAGACCCTAGCAATCGTTTAAGATCATTTTCTGACTGATGTCTGTATGTGTGTGTGTGTGTATGTGTGTGTGTGTGGTCAATTTTTCGCCTTCGATATCTTAAGAACGGAACAACATACGGGCATGCCGATTGTTCTATTGTGTTGATCAGCCTTTAACTTAGATCTGATTAGATTTTGAGTCAAATCGGTTCAGTGGATCCTGAGATATTCAAAAAAACGTCCTCAATGTCACGTATTAACATAGGTAAAAAAAAATATAAATGAATTCTAGATGTTATAATATGAAAAAAATGTAAATAATTTTTTTCTCTAAAATGTATAGTTTTCGAGAAAAAAAAATATTTTACTAAAAATAATAAAAATTGTAGGTAAATCAAGGTAACCATGATTTTTGCTATATTAAGTTAGCCATCAGTAGATCACCAAACAAAAAAGAGGGCCATGCTTTTTTCAAAGAATAAAAATTAAATTGTGTTTTAAAGACCACCAACAGCTAAGGTTATTTGGGCCTAGTCAAAGAATAAAAAAAAAATGTGTTTATTTTTTGCAAATATTTACTAGGTGGGAAGTATAGGACTGGTCATCAGTCGAATTTTTTTTTAATTGTATAGCCTGCTTCATTTTACGACAGGTTCTTTTGCGGATAAAATTCAACACAATATATTGATCCATTAAGAAATTCCTGTAAGCGTAAGAAATACCTCAAGTGCAAACATGATTTCAAATAAGAAAACACAAGTAATAAAAATAGCAAAGTTTCTTAGAGAGTTTCATCATAAAGCATTTGTAAAACACTCGAAAACAAACTGAAAGAGCTTAAAACTGTAAGTTAGTAAATATAGTATACTTACTGTACAAACCAAAATTCTAATTTATAAACTTTCTTTGTAGAATATTAACTGAAAGTAAAAAAAGAAGTATAGTTGCAAAACTGCGGTAAGAGATTGAATATTTTCAAAAGATAATTTTTATTAGAAACATTTTAGTTGTGAAACTGTATAAAAATTGACAGCATTTTGGTAAGATAAAAACATATTTCAATTTTTGTTAATTTTAACATTATTTCCACAAAATAATTGTTTTTCACCATATAAATATTCTCACCCGCGTTTACATACAACCATTGTATCAACATTATAATTTTTCTTGTAGACTCTGAAGATGGTATGAAGAATACCGAAACGTTAGCTATTAAATGCAAATTTTGAATTAATCAGTATTGCTTTTATTGATCCTATGTGCCAAGGAAGTGCTCACTTCCGACAATTTCTACACTGTTTTCAAGGATCACATTGCTCTATTTAATTATAGCAACTTCAAATTCTATAAAAATTTCCTGGAACACATTAAGAAAAAAACCGGGTACAGACAGATGAGCTGAATACGATTAAACACAAATAATTGTATTCGTTGTCGATGAAATAATGATAATAATAATTTATTTCGGAGAAAATAACAATTGTGTGGCCACAGTCAAAAAGATACATGGGTAATAATTACAGTGTAAAACAATAACAACTAATAAATAATATAACACCAAACAAATAAAATAGCAACTTATACATAAAATATTAACAAATAAATCGACAAGTAAATAAATTATTAAAAAAAAATAATATTAAGAGTCTTTGGGATTCGAACGTGGGCGTGGCGTTTGTACTTATCGGTAGACTCATATTTTTTCACATGGACACCATGGTTTACTGTGTAACATTATACTACATGGTGTTTTGTTTCACATGTCAACCGCTTTCGACCATTTTGCGTTTCATGTAATATTTCTAAAATGCCACCACAGAGTTAAGGTATTTGCATTACGCAGCTGGGATTCTAGATGGTAGCATGTATGGTAGGAGTAGGAGCCATCATGTCCATCCTATTAATAGAAAACGATCTAAACATGGCGAATTTCATCATTTATACCAAGAATTAAAATTTTACCCAAACCGGTAATATGGAACCTAACACTTTTAAATTCGCCTTAGAAAAAACTCAAGCAAATTAAATAAAGACTGGCAAAATTTCACATATTAACCTAGTTACATCCATTGCGAAACTTATAACGGCCATTTGACAGTTATCGCACGTTGATTGTAGTAGTTAGCGCGCTGAAAGAATGGTGAGATACATTCTTGAATCTACCAGCTCTTGTAACAGCGCTTATACCTGCTACACTCACTGCTTCGTTGTGTACGCTCGCATATATAACAATGCATTAATTTAAGCAAGCCCTGCTTATGATCTTCGCTACCATCTAAAATCCCAGCTCTATACTGCACGTACCTTTAGACATTAGACATTATTCACGTCAAAAAATAAAAACAAGTTTATTTTCTAAGATTCACATTTAGGTGCGTATGAAAATAATTTGAAATATTCGAGCTAACATGTAATTTAGGCACTCTTTAACTTATACAAAAATAACAAATTTAGTTTATTAAAACAGACACCGAATTCCACATCAGGTCTTTGTTATAAATTGAATCCACGAGAAAGGTATATAGAATAAGATAAGGGAGTAGAAAACCCTTTTCACTGAAATGTTAAACAACTGTTACCGTATACCAACATATACATGTACTTTGACAGGGCTGTAATTAGATGTTGTCTTATCCTTTTCAAAAATTACACCTTTCTAGTTTTTACTTACGTAATATCTTAGTGGAAGTCTTGTGATCATGCAAACATTTTTTTTTGACTTTTTGGTAAAATTACACGTTTGTAAGTTGTTTTTAGGGTTCCGTACCTCAGAAGTCGAAGATCCTGAACGCGATCTCTCTAAATTGGTATACGGTGGCTAACCTATAAGAGATAGGTATAGTAAAGTGGTATATTATGAAAGATTTGTTGCTCTTGATCATTTTGTTCTCAAACCAAAATATACCCGGGTATGTCCGGGCTGGAAGCTAGTGTTTACTTAAATTTATTAACCGACTATAGTAGAGTGGGTCATACAGTTTTTTCAGCAATAAAAAAACATGTCAATATTGTTCACATTATCCATGGGGGCCATCCATAAATTACGTCACACAAATTTTACGATTTTTAACCCCCCCTCTCTCCGTCCTTGTCACAGATGGTCAGATTTTTAAAGCTCCCTCCCCCTTGGTGTGACGTCACATATTTTTTAATTTTATAATTAGAAATAATTAAAATAAAACAGCAGTTAAAATTTTTTTTTTTATTTCTTTAAATTTCTTAATAAAATCTTTAATAAATGTGGGTGTGGCTTCAAAAACATGGCCGACAAAAAATTACAGTTTTAAAAAAATTTCATATGTGATAGTAGTGTTGGCGATTAAAATGCTATTAAATTTGAGTGAATTAATACCTTAGGTTGCTGATAACCCAAACCAAGAAAATGTATATGATGCAGAACGAATTCTATCTGTCGGACATTTAATTAAATGTGGAATAAATTGTGAAAAAAGTGATAATGATATGACGGCTATTAAACGCTCTGTGTTTACAAACGTCAAACTTGAAAGAAAAACCCCATGAAATAAATGCTATAATATCTTAGGGTGGAAAAAATATTTTTAATAATTTGTTCTTGTAAAGCAGAGTTGGGAAAAAAATGTTATTACGTGTATATTATATCCTTTTTTAACATTGTAAACATTATTATTTTATTTACTTTTTAGGTTAATTTACTTGGTAGTATATAATCACATTTTTTAAAATGTAAAGAACATATTATTTTCATTGTTCGAGTAACTTCTTTTAATTTCAATAGATTTTTCTACGCTATATATTTATCAATTTTTTCAACATTACCAAAAAACATTTCAATACTAACAGTATGATGCTTCGGAAACTTATGAAAAATAACATCTAAATCTTTAGCAGATTTACTTTGACAACCGTTTACTACACAACAAACTCTAGCTCTCGATTTTTTACGTTCTGGAAAATATTCAACTTCCATTTTAACTTTTATATTTAATAACTAATTAAATTTAAATATCAATGTTAACACCATTTACACTAATATAACTAGACAGTTGCAATTTTATGATAGTTTAATTTTTTGCCGCCAGATTTCATGTCTCAGTTCGTCAGTTCCCAGCCACTTAAAATGCCTAAACCGAATTCTGTCTTCGGCTTAGTATAAGGAACAATTCTATTAACGTTTCATTTTTGACGATTTAAGTTTAAGTTCAACTTTAATTTTAAGTAGAAGCGGTGCAACCGAGCCTATGACCCTTGAAAAGCTTAATTACTATAAAGTTGTATCTCAACAGTTATGTTTTAAAACTTCTAGAAAGTACGATCCTGTATATGATTTGTAATTTACAAAGCGGTGCGATACACTTCTAGCATGCAGTAGTTGTTAAAGCGACCCACGTTTTGCCCTCAACCCATACATGTGTAATGTTTTAAAGCAAAAGAACTTTAAGAATAAAGGTGTGATTTTCAGTTGTGGTGTTTTTTTTAAGATTTGTATGTGCGTAAGTAAATTTTTTTTAAATACACATTTAGACGTATATAAATACAATTTTAACAAAATAACTCTAATTTCTTGCGAGCTTTTCGTGTTACCCTTGACTCCGCTCTCGTAGGTATATTTAGATTTTTTATGCCTTCCCATACAAACTTCAACACCCCGTTGCACCCCTCCCTAGGAGTTCTCTTTAAAAATCCTAAAATACGCGTTATATTTTTTGTTTTGAAGAGTATTAAATTATACTTTAAGTTTCAAGTTGATACGCGCAGTGAATACGATTTTCTATACAAACATTTTCACCCCCTTAGGGATTGATTTACGAAAAATCCTTTCTTAGTGCACCTCTATACCCTAGGTAAGGAACAAATTTCATGTTTCTATCTTCAGTGGTTTAGGCTGTGAAATACACCACCTTTTGACTCCCTTAGGGGTACAACTTCGAAAATTCTCTTCTTAAGAGAGTGCTTACGTCACAAAAGGAACCTACTGTCCAAATTTCTAGTTTATAGTTTCGGCGGTTTGGCCTGGGTGTTGATTAGTCAAAAACCCCTACACCCCCGTTTTACCCCATTAGGGGTTGAAATTAAAAGAATGCTCGAATGTGGGTTTGCTTATTTTTAAAGAAGAGTTAGTATGTTGAATTCAATAGGTACCTCTCACCTTAACGATTTGTGAGATATGAAAATTTTGTCCAAAAATCCATTAGGGGTGTAATTTCGAAAAATCCTTTCTTATCGGATGCCTGTTTACGTCCTATAAGAAACCTACCTGCCAAATTTTGTGTTTGTTGGTTTTACAGTTCCTAAGATTTTGTAGTCAATCAGTCAGGACATTTCTTTTTACAAGCTTTTATTTAAGTTGCAATGTATATTAGTTTGTGTGTTTGTTTGTTTAGGTCAAATTTTGAACGACTTCCACGTATCCGATCGATTTGAAATTTTGTACACATATGTATTCCCGATGACAATACATGAATAAATCGTTTTTAGATATAAATTCAACCAATAAGGGGTTCAAACGGGGATGTAGGTTTTTTTTTTACTAAAGCTAGAAACTTGAAATTTGGACAGTTGGTTCCTTTTGTGACGTAAGCATCCACTAAGAAAGGATTTTTCGAAATTCAACCTCTACGGGTGTCAAAGGGGGGGGGGGGGTAAAATTTTGAAAGACTAAAATGAACAAAATAAAATATTAGTAAAAAAACTTTTTAGAGACAAGCTTGTATTTAAATGCACTAAAAAGGAAAAAATAATTTTTAATAATTTAGGTTCATAATTAATAAAAGCGTGGGTCGTGACTAATAAACTATCATAGTGTTCGAGACCCACGCTTTTAATAATTATGAACCTAAATTATAAATTATTTTTTCCTTTTTAGTGCATTTAAATAAAAGCTTGTCTCTTAAAAGTTTTTTTACTAATATTTTTTATATATTAAGATAATACATCACAACAGAGTACAGCGGAGTACACTGTACAGTAAATTGAAGGCCGCGCGCTACATCGAATCGGTTTACTAATATAATGAGATTTTGCGTTTTTTTATACTGCTAATTATTTTGGAACATGGAAATCATGTATCGTTCTTCGATAATTTTGTAGTATTTTCTTTATTTACACAAATGTTTGGAAAACTTTAAAAATTGTAAATGAAGACATAACCCTTGAGATAAATTGAACAGCATGTAGACATTTTAGGAGCAGGTGCGTTGAGACAGAAGCATAGTGGATATGATATCGACGTTGCGTTCAGCCAGTAGGCTGGCAAACTTATTATACTGCCATGGGTATTATTATACATGTATGTATAAAGTATGTAGCCCCGACATATGCACCAACAAACAGAGCGTTCGACAAGTATAGTTTTTTAATAATTCGTTGCCCGAAGGAAAAACTTGACTAAAAATCAACATTGTCGCCATCGTTTTTTTAAGCAGTTAATTTTCATAATCGAAATTTAGGTAATTACAGTAACAGTATCTTAGATTCATTATTTCACTTTTTGACGTGACAATGTCTCACTACGACCCCTCAATTGTAAGATCTCGATAGTGATAAAAAATATCTGTAGTGTGCTATATATTTTTACAAGCTTTTATTTAACTTGCAATGTATGTTAGTTAGTTAGTTAGTTTGTGTGTTTGTTTAGGTCAAAACTTGCAAGTCAATTTTGAATGACTTCCACGTATCCGATCGATTTGAAATTTTGTACACATATGTATTCCCGATGATAATACATGAATAAATCGTTTTTAGAAATAAATTCAGCCCCTAAGGGGTTCAAACGAGGATGTAGGGTTTTTTTGACTAAATCGCTGAAGCTAGAAACTTGAAATTTGGACAGTTGGTTTCTTTTCTGACGTAAGCATCCACTAAGAAAGGATTTCTCGAAATTCAACCCCTACGGGTGTCAAAGGGGGGTAAAATTTTGAAAGACTAAAATGAACAAAATAAATATTAAAAAAAAAACTTTTTAGAGACAAGTTTTTATTTAAATGCACTAAAAAGGAAAAAATAAATTTTAATAATTTAGGTTCATAATTATAAAAGCGTGGGTCGTGAACTCTGATAGTTTATTAGTCACGACCCACGCTTTTATAATTATGAACCTAAATTATCAAAATTTATTTTTTCCTTTTTAGTGCATTTAAATAAAAGCTTACCTCTAAAGAGTTTTTTTATTAATATTTATTTGTACACAATATACAGGTATGTCAGCAATAGACTGGTTTAAACGTAAAAACATTGCGTTTTTAAGTCGAACTTTTTATCCTCGTTTTTTTCTGTTCGGTTACGCATGTCGAGGTCACGTCACGTCCAATAAAAAAATCGCGTATGTATCCCAATTGTATATATCCCAACACTTGCAGAACACTGCGTCATCCCGACAACTTGGTGTATCTATACGACTATACATACAATAAAAAATCTTAGACGGTCTTTTTGTCTTTTTGTCTGGCTGTGTGTTCACGCTAATCTCCACAATGGCTGAACCAATTTGGATGTGGTTTTCAGTGATGATTAAGATAAGCTTGGGCTAACATTTAGTGTTTCTTTCACTTAAATCGGTTGACAAATAAAAAAGATATGCCAATTTTAAAGTGCGTTTCCCTCGTGTTGTGACTCCGTTAATGCAAATGTCATAATATAATCTAAATAGGTTGGGTTGACTGTTTATTTTTGTGACACCGTTAATGTAAACTATTTCCAGCTGATTTTAAGTCCAACTTCGCAGGGGGAGAGATTCACGTGCGGGGGGGGGGGTTATAAATCATACTTCGCTTCGCAAGGGGAGAATTTCTCGCGGGGGGTAATAAATTAACAATATATATTAATTTTACGTGAGCGGAGCCACGGTCAACCGCTAGTCATAAATACTTATAGCAGTGCACACAACAGATTGTGTGGCGTAGGGGTATCGCAGCTATTTTATACGCAGTCAGTCGCTGGTTCGAACCCGGGCGGTACGATTAATTTTAGTTTAAATTTTTAACTGTTTAATATTTCAAATTCAAATTCAAATTGTTTATTACTCCTGCAGCGGCAAAAGAAAATTTGCATAGGAGAAGTCAGATACAATTACAATTAATATAAAAACATAATATAAGTACATACAGAAACATACATGGTTACATGTTAAAATAATCATTTAAGCAATAAAAACATTTTTCAACAAGGAAAGCCTTCAATTTTTTTTTAAACAGTGGAAAACTCGCTATATTTTTTATTTCATTTGATATTTATTTATTTATTTATTTATTTATTTCATTTGATATTTATGTATATTTTTTTTTTGTTATTCTAATATTTCACTATTGTAGTGCACACACTTTAAGCTTTGCAAAGTTTAAACCACGTAAACAAAATTATATACTATCGGTGATTGCGGGTTAAAAGCGTTTAAGGTTATGACAAAAAGTTTCACTTGCACTGTGGTTTCATAAAACCGCATCCTAGTTTTTTATTTCATGGTTATTGTTTTGCAATCTAAAATTATCGTGAACTGTTGATTTTCTGACCGCTATATTTGTGAAACCGTGAATATCATTTTTTGAAAGTACTGTATGTAGGTAGTGTGTTTGTAGCTAGAGTTGAGTTTTATAAGTTCTATTTCCGTTCGTGTAAGTGAAAATCTTCAAACTTCCGTCACTGGAAAATGTACAGTCAGATCCGGGCTTTATGTTTGCTATGCAAAGAATGTATTCACCCGCTGTGCTCAAAAAGATAATGTCATAATAAGAGAGACTCTGGGGAATTGAGTCGTTTTTTTATTTTGAGAGTTCAAAAATGAGTAATTATATAATAATTTAATTATTTTTTCTTTGAAAGAAGTTCTCAACAACATCGAAATAAATCGTAATTTTTTGTGTACCTAGCTATGGTTATATTTGAAATTTTAGTGTTTCTTGAAAAATGTATAGACTGTGTGCAGGGGGGCAGAGTTATAATAATATCGATGCAAGCGCTCGTTGTGAGATCCATTGAAAACTCTGAAATCTAATTTTCCGTAATTGTCAGTAAGCATTGTTGTTTAAAAAGTCAGGTAAGTAAAACCATGATTTTTCTTCTAACTTATTTGGAAATTATTAATATAAATCTGATAAATTTTAAACCCGGTCCGCAAGATTACAGGCGCCATGGTTTGAGGTTATGCTGTCGTCTGTCAATATAAACCATAGACAGTGGCAGGTTAAATCGAGATGCCAACTACAGGCCAGAATCTCAACCAATGAATAAAAAAATTCAAATGATTTAATGTCATTTTTAAGAATATAATTTTTAAACAATGTATTTGAAAAATTCTAACGATTTTACCATACAAATCTTTAGAAATCACAATGATAGTTTTTTAATAATATCAAAAAATAATAGATGACATATTAAATATAAAGATAACAGGAAAAGTAATTCCTCAAATTAGCATTCGAAGAGCATAATATACTGTTGAGATTAAAGTAAGTAATATTGAATTTATATACAAATTATTTTTTAACGTAATCCTTGGTGAACATTTTTTATAAGTACAACTGTCACTGTTACACATTTTTACTTTCCCACTTTAATTTTTCAACGACAGGCGACTCTGTGCTCGCCATTTCGGTGCCTTTAGGTTAATTGTAAAGGATAAAAATTTAGTCTTTGATGAATAAAAATATTCATAACACCTGGTTTATATCATTTTCAGAACTGCTTTATGAAACAGTCAGCTAAACCAAAAAGGATATATATTGTAGAGTCGCCATGCAACGTTAAAAAAGCGTGACTATATTACTATACTAGAAAACGTACCGTCAATAATTTTTTTCTGTCTAAAATGTCTGTGATTTTAGTTGTTCGTTCATAGAATAAACTAATAAGATACTGTTACGGATCACCCTGTATATAAGCGGCAGGCAAGAATTCTGAGAAACGGGGGTCCGCTTACTGTACTTACTGGTACCTGCACGAAAGTTCTAGAGAAAGCGAGAACACACTAGGCTTATGCTACGCAGCCTATATCACCAGCAGTACAAGTGTAGTGTCGAATACGGAGTCAATGATGAGTCGTGCAATCAAGCGGATCAGTGATATAAATATTAGTCAATCAACGGTCGAATCAGTCAGTATACAGTGATATAAATAGTGGAGTGGATATAAATAAATAGTACTGAAGTAACTGAGTAAATGACCGACATAAATAAACGTTAGAAATAAATCTGATATAAATACAGTGATATAAATAGTTCCGTGATATAAATTCACCTGATAAAATAAATATTAGTGTAGTCAATTGTATATATAGTTAAGTGTTAATTACTTGTGTATAAATATTAGTGCAGTCAATTGTATATACTCGTAGATACTCGTAGTTAAGTGTTAATTACTTGTGTTGATTGTTAGAACTGACTTTTGGTTGTTGTATTTATTATTGTTGTGTTTTTAATTATTGTAAATAAATATCTATTCCGCCAACTCAGAAAACAGTTTTGTAACAATACAATATTAACAATATAAAAAGAGATTTGTTTTGTTGAAGACATTTTTAGTTTTACGACAGTTACGAGCGATTGTTTATTAGCTGGAGAAGTGTAGAACTCACTCACCAGTCGAATGTTTACCATTAGAAAACTTGTCATTATGATCTGAGAGTTGTAGTGATATAGAATCGGACTGTAACAACGCCGGATGCGCTGACCACTGCATAATACATTCGTTTGGACTTGGTTAGAGTTATAAAACCACGATGTTTATGTTTCCACATTTCATTGTTTTATTCACAAGTAAATATGGTGAAGTCCACGTTGAAATGCGATGGGAGTACGGGTATTCGAGGTAAAAATAGTGTGCTATATGAATAATGGATTTGTTTGATAAATAAATAACATTCTGTGGCATAAGTGATACAATATAAGGTTTGTTCCTACAGACAATCACGGATTTGTCCCTTATAGGTTTCTCTTCTAACTTTTTCAATACGCATGCGCTAACTATAAATAATTGGAAATTATAGTCTCAAACTTTTGCACCGATATTGTACTCGTTTATTATTAGTAAATAATGACACAATTTTCACTATTACCTACTATAGATACATATATTATTTAGCTCACGTGCGGAACCCTCGACTTTCTTTACATTTTCACTGACTGCTCATCCCCCTTTTGTCGTAGTATTCTAATATGCAGCCTGAAGTAGATTTTAAAACAGTGAAATAATTTCCCAAATCGAATCAGCAGTTCTTGAAATTAGCGTGGACAAATTAACGAACTTTATCAACTTCTCTCTCGCTCTCTCCTGAGTCTCTCTCGCTCTCTCCTGAGTCTCTCTCGCTCTCTCCTGAGTCTCTCTCTCTCTCTCGCTCTCTCCTGAGTCTCTCTCGCTCTTTCCTGAGTCTCTCTCTCTCGCTCTCTCCTGAGTCTCTCTCTCTCGCTCTCTCCTGAGTCTCTCTCTCTCGCTCTCATGTTAACTTGTATTGCAAATATAGTTTATCTACGGTAGACTGGTCTCTAATCTCTAAGGGCACCCAGTGGGAAGTTAGCAGTGTGGTTTTACCCACACATCAATTAGAGTGGGTAACTCTATATTTTTAATCTACTTTAAATCAAGTAGTGCTGACAGTATAAAATCTCATCCTAAACTACGAAAATATTATTTTAAGTTTTAATTAACCGAGAGTCTGAAAGCTACGGATAAACTTTTTTTCGTGCAAATTGCATTATTTAAGTTTATTTTTGTTGCAATAAACTTCACGTATAGCAGAATATACATCATTTCCTGCAGACATTTTTTATAATTTTCATTTACTCAAATAAAATAATCCTACTTGTGTTCAAAACTCGTTATACCTATCGTCTTTTATGTATACTAATATACCGGGTGCTGATTTGATTTGTGGGTAATAGGGATTTTACATGTAAAATCATGTTTATGAATTTTCCTGCCTCCCTATATATTTTGATGAAAAAAAAAACAAATACAAAATTTGTTCATAATTAAAAACTCTACCTGACACGTATGATTGCAAATTACCAATATGCAGCTTTTAATTACAAAATAATTATTAAGGAACTGTAATTAAAACCCTCTGGCGACACACCACGGAAATTGTATGAATTATCAATATTGTCGAATTTTTTCGTTGTCGGTGCAGTTATGTTGAATTTGTGTTTATAAGGTTATGTGACAAATAAAATAATGTGGCTTTACTTTACCAGACACAATTCGTCGAATTTCGACCAGAGGCGGTACTAGTTTATTTAATTTAACAATTTTTGAGGGTTCCAAGTCTTCATGGTTTCCGGGCTTGTAGACCGTGGTCCGGTGGTATTTCTACCTGACGTTTCGTCTACAACTGCGGTCCTCCTTGGCGGCTCATAAGTCAGTCACACTGACCTGTGAGCCGCCAAGGAGGACATTTCGACCGTTGCCACATCGCCTTTGAGAATGTCTACCGCTGTTGTAGGCGAAACGTCAGGTAGAAATACCACCGGACCACAGCCTACAAGCCTGGAAACCATGAAGACTTGGAACAATGCTTGCACACCTGAATTTTTGAGGGTGTTACCGAATTTTGCAATGTTCCCCTAGATAAAATATGGAGAGTGCCAACTAAAGACATGAAAGTAAATTTAATTATATTTGCTTTGCTGTTTTCACATTTTATGACACAACGCAGAATTATAGAACAAAGTAGAAAGCGTGTGAGATATTTTTTGTGTCGAATATTTTTTTTCCTGTCGTTTGATCCAGTGTTATTTCTTTACGCCTATTTGCTCTTATTTCATACGACTAGCGCCATACAAGGTTTCATGCAGGTGTGTTCAAGAGAATATGCGTAAATTGGATTGAACACTTTCATAGTTGCACGCGCATGCGTAAATCTACCATAATATTACGTCTAAAATACAGTTAACTTCCTTTAAAGCGTCCTCTCGTTACTTTGAATATTCTTCTAATTTCGTTGCGACTTCGTTTGCGTTATTGTCGATTTTTTGGTTGGGGAATATCTTGTATCTCTAGTACAGTTTCAAAAAAACTCGGGTCGCAGTGCCAAACCCTGCCGACAATATAGTGTATTTGCTAATACAGGCATTGTGGCATTATTATGTGAACTTAAGTTTGTTTTTTGACAAAATAAAAAATTTAACCCCTTAATACATCCCTTAAAATAATTAAATTTTTCTAAATTTCAATATTAGACATGGATTTTATCAGTACACGCAATTAAATACACCCTTCCATAAGTAAATCCGTATCAACAAACTAGTGTTTTCATAAAATTTGAAAGTCCGGTCCTGTCGGGCCGATTTTATTAAAATTTTGGCAGCACATTTTAATCTTTACTAAAGAGTTAAATTTCAATTTTGAAACGATTCTGACAAATTTTTCGGTATTTTTGGGCCCAAAAACTTTTTGGAACCCCTAAATACAACCCTGAAAATGGTCCGATCGGGCCCATTTTAAATAGGCTTCTTGCGGTGATGGGTTCCAATGTGTGTACCAAATTTCGTTTCAATCGATTAAGTCTGTCGAGAGTTATCGTGTACACACATATATATATATATATATATATATATATATATATATACATACATATATATATAAACATTTTTAAAAATGGTGCCAAAGTGTTCAGGAGGCTATGAAACGTCGAGAAATTTTGGTCCGACCCCTAGGTCCCGCCATCCGACCGACGCCAATAGTGTATGTGCCATATTATGGCAAATACACTAATAATTGGCAGTGAGTCATAGATGTAGTTACTCACAAGCTTAATGGAGCGGAAAAGAAATGAAACAGTGTAAAACATACGCGTACCATGCATAAAAACTGTGCCGCTAGTATGTAAGACAAAAGTCGTTGAACTTAGATGGGAGTGTTCAACACACTGAGGAGTGAGGCGTTAAGGTTCACAAGTTTCACTGTAGGTATATGTTTGGTTTATGTCCTGTATATTTTAATGTGTTTTGATAATGACATGACTTGCTCTGCTTACGACAGATAGTATGAAAATGATCTTATATAAATGTAATAATAAAGTTTAGTAGAAGACCTTCTGTTTTAACGTTTAGCGTGTTCGCTCGCACGGAACCACGAAAGCCGAGAGCGACATGTGCATCTTGCGTGATGAAGGGCGCACGCCGTCACTAAAGCGGAAAATAAGTTTTCATTTTCATCTTCAACGTCGAAATTATGTCTGAGCCGTTGAGAATATATCATAGCGATGGTATTATTGTTTTTAAACTGACTTTTCATCATGTCTCGTTTTCTAAAATAATTATAATCCTTTTGTTGGTTGCTGCAAATATTTGTTTTAATCATTTTTTCGTTTGCAAATTATTTTATAAAAATATTCATTTGTAAATTTTTTTCATGAAAAGATTCATTTGCAATTTTTTCCATTTGTTAATCCTATAAAAATCGGTATTTATTATGATAAAAAAGGGTATGTGCACAGTCGAAGTTATACTCCATACATTTACATTTTTTTCTTTTCCGCTCTCAGCATTTTATAGTATACAGGGTGTATCACAGAAAACCGAACATAGGGAAAACTCCATTATGCAAATTAGTTAGGATCAACGATTACTTTGGCCACATATGAGAATGGGTACCATGGTAACGCTGACTAACCATTATTTAATAACAATAAAATTAAGAAAAATCGCAGGATAGTGGACAAAATATTGAATTTATTTAATTAAATGTACGACGTTTCGTCTATATATTTAGACTTTTTCAAGTACACAAAAAAATAACAATATTTATGAAAATTAATATTAATTACTAACCATAGCAATTAACATAAGATAGGGTACATAAGACAAAAACATGGTAACATGTAACAAATTATGTTGACTATAAATTTTAACAATCAATAATAATAATAATACACGTTAGTATAATTTCATAACATAATTATATTGACTACTTAAATTTTGAGTGTCTGTTCTATAATTGATTGAATTGTTTTTTCTAATAAAACACATTTCACTGATATTGCGTTTCTTCCAATTTGACTCTTTATCTAATATTTGAACTTCATTGAAAAGAAATTTATGCCCAGTGTCGAAATGATGAGAAGACAACGCCGTCTTATTATCACTTAATAAGTTTATGTTTCTACAGTCCATTTTGTGCTGATAAATTCTATTTTTTAATAATTGTTTTGTTTGTCCTATATAGCACTTATTACATTCACAAGGTATTTTATAAATAATATTAGATTGATGTGAGATAGGCGTCTTATCTTTAAGTCTTGTGAATAACTTATCCAATTTATTTAAGTTATAAAACACCAACTTAATATTTGTGTTCGAAAATAATCTGTTGATCTTGTAGGACAAGTTCTTCACAAATGGAAATCTAACATAAAACTTGGTAGACTTAGTTCTTTCATCCACAGTATCCAACGTGTTATTTAGGTGATTTTGGTCCTCTATAAACTTATTAACGCATTGATGTATAAAGTTGACAGGGTAATTATTAGCTTTTAAGATATTTTCAACTTTCTTAAAATTGTCCTTATGGTAGTCTTGGTGACTTAATTTTGTTACCCTGTGTAACAAACTTTTTATAACACTAATTTTCTGCTGAACTGGATGGTTAGATCGAAAATTCAGAAGCCTGCCTGAATGGGAAGGTTTCATATACCAATTCGTTTTTAATTCTCCCGAAGCTGAGCGTGTTACTAAGGTGTCCAAAAATGGAATTGATTTATCAACTTCTTTCTCCATAGTGAATTGAATCTTTTCATTAAACTGATTGAACCTTTGTAATAAATCATCAATTTTATTTTCGGGAACTGCAATGAAAGTATCATCCACGTAAACTTTTAGTATCGGAATTTTATATGGTAAAGTTTCCAGTACTTTGGAAACAACGTAATCCATCACGATGTTAGCTAAAACTGGACTTGCTGGGTTTCCCATTGCACTGCCGTCAAGTTGAAGGTAGAAATTGTTATTGTAGCTAAAATAACTCGTGTCAAAACAAAACAATAACAATTTCTACCTTCAACTTGACGGCAGTGCAATGGGAAACCCAGCAAGTCCAGTTTTAGCTAACATCGTGATGGATTACGTTGTTTCCAAAGTACTGGAAACTTTACCATATAAAATTCCGATACTAAAAGTTTACGTGGATGATACTTTCATTGCAGTTCCCGAAAATAAAATTGATGATTTATTACAAAGGTTCAATCAGTTTAATGAAAAGATTCAATTCACTATGGAGAAAGAAGTTGATAAATCAATTCCATTTTTGGACACCTTAGTAACACGCTCAGCTTCGGGAGAATTAAAAACGAATTGGTATATGAAACCTTCCCATTCAGGCAGGCTTCTGAATTTTCGATCTAACCATCCAGTTCAGCAGAAAATTAGTGTTATAAAAAGTTTGTTACACAGGGTAACAAAATTAAGTCACCAAGACTACCATAAGGACAATTTTAAGAAAGTTGAAAATATCTTAAAAGCTAATAATTACCCTGTCAACTTTATACATCAATGCGTTAATAAGTTTATAGAGGACCAAAATCACCTAAATAACACGTTGGATACTGTGGATGAAAGAACTAAGTCTACCAAGTTTTATGTTAGATTTCCATTTGTGAAGAACTTGTCCTACAAGATCAACAGATTATTTTCGAACACAAATATTAAGTTGGTGTTTTATAACTTAAATAAATTGGATAAGTTATTCACAAGACTTAAAGATAAGACGCCTATCTCACATCAATCTAATATTATTTATAAAATACCTTGTGAATGTAATAAGTGCTATATAGGACAAACAAAACAATTATTAAAAAATAGAATTTATCAGCACAAAATGGACTGTAGAAACATAAACTTATTAAGTGATAATAAGACGGCGTTGTCTTCTCATCATTTCGACACTGGGCATAAATTTCTTTTCAATGAAGTTCAAATATTAGATAAAGAGTCAAATTGGAAGAAACGCAATATCAGTGAAATGTGTTTTATTAGAAAAAACAATTCAATCAATTATAGAACAGACACTCAAAATTTAAGTAGTCAATATAATTATGTTATGAAATTATACTAACGTGTATTATTATTATTATTGATTGTTAAAATTTATAGTCAACATAATTTGTTACATGTTACCATGTTTTTGTCTTATGTACCCTATCTTATGTTAATTGCTATGGTTAGTAATTAATATTAATTTTCATAAATATTGTTATTTTTTTGTGTACTTGAAAAAGTCTAAATATATAGACGAAACGTCGTACATTTAATTAAATAAATTCAATATTTTGTCCACTATCCTGCGATTTTTCTTAATTTTATTATAATCACGATGGACACGATTTCTAATATAAATTTAATAACAATAATAGCTAATAATGAATAATTAGAAAAATCAGTTAAAATAAATTCTTCAATATTAAATGAATTTATTTTTATTAATGAAACAATTTTTTATTAAGAAAATATTTTTTTAACTAATAATTAAACAAAACAAACAGTTAAAATAAAAAATTAAAACAAATGTTCAAATAAACCTCCATTTTGAATTAAGCAGTGGCTTAATCGGTTACAAAAACTTTGTCTCACTTTATCTAACATTACAGGAGTCATATTGAAACATACTTCGACGATTTTGTCTTTAAGTTCATCCAGATTTTGTCAAATGAACAGCAATATGCATTTGTTACTGTATACGTACACCATGGTAACCATGGTAACGACCTCTGAATAGAGGGCAAAGCAATCTCTGATCTTAACTAATTTGTACTGTGTACTTTTCCCTATGTTCGGTTTTCTGTGATACACCCTGTATAACACATGCATGGTTTTAGACTTTAATTGAATAATTTAATGTCACTGACAGAAGTACATCTCATAATAAAAACATTGGCTCGATCAAGGTTATTAGAGTACAGGTTGTCTCATTCCATCTGACCAATCAGCGTAAGCGCGGGAATGACGTCAGCTAGAATTTAGTTTAAATCAAGTACAAAAATTATTGAAGATTATGCTTATTTATATTAGGTGCTTCGTGCAGATTTTTTCTTAAAATTGGCAGGAGACAATAAATAGAAGAATAGATATTAAAAAATAGGATAATTTTTATTTTTATTACAAAATTTAGGTTTTAATATCTATAATATAAACAAACAAAAAATTAAATAATGCTCAAGAAATGACAGATCTTGTTAATTACCTATTTTTTTAAATTTAAGAAACGAATAAAATTAACAAACAAATTGATAAATTAATTATTTTATGTTTTATATTCACAAAATATTAAAAATAACCACAAAACACCATACACTTAACAGCAGCTATCGCAAAATTGACAACTTGTCATATTTTTTTGACTACAGAAGAATCATGTTTCTATTAGGTATTGAAAAAACATATCACACTACCTGGTTACTGTGGTTTTTATTTCCAAAAATTAGCAGCGTCCATCGTCTGATCTTTTCTATTAAAGTGAGCAAGCATGGTATATTCTAAGTGACGTCATCCCCCCCACTACTATCGGAATGAGGCAACCTATACTCTACTAACCTTGGGGCTCGATACAATATTTATTCACTTTGTTACCATAGTAACCATATTTCATTTATAACAGCGAAAAGAGGTACATAATGTTCATTAGATAACGGGTTTTTCAAATGTTTTTCCATTATTCATCGAAAAGCGTTTCATAATGGATCATGACGTCACTCGTCAATAAACGGTAATTTAAGGTCCGCAAAACTGATACGAAAAAACACTAAAAGCGTGCATGTGTTATATAAAATGCTTTTTGTTCTTAAAGGTTGATATTCTAATCGGACATTTTCTGTAGAATAAGCAGTGACGTAATACCTACGTGAGAGTGTTTTGTGCTTTGTGTGCCCAAATGTAAAAGTGATTGGGGAAATAACTTTTGTGATGTAAATATATCGATGTGTGCTAACCGCCCGTTCACGTCTCGCCTGGCGATAAAACTCCACGTGCGAGATGCCTATCCTGCATACCTGTATTGTATCTGTGACCGAAAGGCAAACCGCTTATGTCGAATTTTAATTTTTTATTTATTGTAGATTATAGACGCGTCGACATCTCAGGTCATTAGCGTCTTTCAACTACACTAAATAACAACTTTCTTAAAACTAAATAACATCACAAAACATTCATGAGCGCAGGTGAAATTCGAACCCACGACAGTCTAGTCTAGAGGCTGCGGAATCAAATACGCTATCCACTAGGCTATACTTCCCCCTCGAATTTTAATGTTTTCTATATTTTCATATACATTTTTTTAACAATAGAAATTGTATAAAATTGTTTATTCAACACATGCACGCTTTTAGTGTTTTTTCGTATCTGTTTTGCGGATCTTAAATAGCCGTTTATTGACTATATAGTGACCATTATGTAACGCTTTTCAGTGCTATAATGGTTCATTATGTAACTAGTTACATATAATGCTTTATTAAAAAACATATTGCTGAATTTCAAACTATAAATGCCCACCATTCTTATTTAACTCGTAACTGTGGCAATATCTTATTACCTAAATGTAATCTCTCTCTCTTCAAAAACAGTCCGCATTATGCTGCCTTGAAGCTTTTCAATGATTTGCCTAATGACTTTAAAGACTTGCCTTTTAATTCATTTCAAAAGAAACTTAAGAAATCATTGATTGCACAATGTTTGTATATCGTTGATGATTTTATTATGTAATAATTTATTGTATTGTTTATACTTTATTTTTATATATGCTATTGTTTTTATATTTATCATGTCTGACAAATTCGACTCCTTGTAGTCTTTTGAACGTAATAAAATAATAATAATAATAATAATGATCCATTATGCAACGCTTTTCAGTGCTATAATGAAAAACAGTTACATAATGAACCATTATGTAACTAATTACATAATGAACCATAATGTAATAAGCGTGTGCTAAATCTTTATGCGTCAGGCGCGATGTTTTTCGGCTCGTGATGCACACTCGCCAAGGTTCCTGTGCGCTCGCCTACTACTTGTGCTGAAAACATTGCGCCTGACGTATTCATTTCAAAACGATATATTAAATCTCCTGCAAAGGATATGTGATTCGCTTATAGTCTATCCTGAAATAGTCGATACTTTGCTTTAAGACATCATATAGGTATAGGATAGGCTATAATAACTGGAGCGAACGAGCGAAGCGAGTGAGTAATGTATTAATTAATCATAAATTCGAGCGAACGAGCGAAGCTGGACCGGGCAGCTAGTATCTATAGAAACTTGCAAAAAAATTAAATTAAAAATTTAAAAAAAACCCGACGCAGAAAAGTAAATTTTTAAAAAGTGAAAAATAATTAATATCTACTATACTCGTATCTGGCCCAATGCACCGTCTAGTTCTTTGTTTAGATGAAATATGCGTCGGGAACCGCTTTGACATTGGTATTTTTGTCATTTTACAGTGGTTCCCGACGAATTTATCAATTAAATATTTTATCAAAACGAAGAAATAGACGATGCATCGGGCCCTATAATTATTTCTCACTTTTTAAAGGTTTACTTTTTTTGCGTCAGGGTTTTTAAAATCCTTAATTTAAATTTTATGACATACTTTTTAAACTAACTAATCAAAAACTGAATATTTGAGCTCAAATTCGAAGTTTCTAGCTGTAATACTGGCCGAGATTTCAATACAAACTATGATGAGAGCTGCAGAAGATCTTGCAGGAAACGGCTGAGCTGATTCTAATGAAATATGGCTAAAACCACGCGTTGAAATCGGTCCATCTGTTTAGAAGCTACAGTGCCACAGACAGATAAAGGCTTCAAACTTATAACACACCTCTTTTTTCGTCGGGGGTTAAAAACGATGGTCCTCAAGTTTATTTACGTTAATGAATGAATTTTGTTAGACTCGTTGTTCGTGACGCTCGTGTGGTAGGGAAGTACCTTGAGGGATGTATCGGCATTTCTGTTTTTTCGTTGCAGTGAAAAATAGACTACTAGGTGAACCACAGAATGGTTACTAATGCAATTTACGTTCAGAATTTATGAAGAGATGAAACTTTTCACACAATGTTCACAAAATAAGAGCCAAAAAATTTCAAAATGTATAACAAATATTAATATAAATAAAAGAATGCATACGTATGCATCAGTATATTATATGAAACACCCATTTGACAATGACGTAACATAATGCTGTAGTCAGGAAAAATTCATTTTTTCAAACCTGTGTCACCGTAGGGATTCTAACCCTAAACTTTCCACTATCGCGGCGAACTGAGTTGACAATTACCAAAATTTGACTTAAACGATTTTGATTTATGACCACAGATATGTAGTGAAACTTTTTACTGTACTTTAATGTTACCTAGAAGCGTTTGTCGCACAATACAAAACATTTTGGCGTAAAACATTTGGGAATTGCATTTTCATATAATATATTACCATAAATATCACGGAGCTGTGCAGTGTTTTTCAATTTAACGCTGTAAGATCATACGTATTCGATGTAAAGTTTATTGAAATATTTAAATCGAATAAATGGCCACTGGCACAACGGCTTATCGGAATTTAAACTACGATAACATCTAATATTCGTTTTTTAACTTTTTTTAATAGGTGTCATTCCGATGTCATTCTTATGTTTGATTGATTAATTACATAATATTACTAAAACTCTTTTGAAATGTAAATAAATATTTTTGACGTTTTTAATATTGCAAATATGTAGATTGTATGTACCTATATAAATTGAAATTAAAAAACGAAATGATTTATTGTATAACCAAAAGTTTTCATATTGTGACTACGGTCATGTGACTAATAAATACTAAACACAGACATTTAGAATGGTCTTTGTAAAATGGTCTAACATTATTCTATTCTATTCTACTGCAAATTATTACAGTAATTTATCCGATACATTGCAAAGCCTTCAAAATGCGACATAACTCTTGGACCTATAAATATTATCCCTTTTTAATACACTGTTTATGACATTTTTATAGAGAATTAGTTTCCAGACAACAAAGTTGCCATTAACTTAACAAGGCTAGGTATATACAGGTGTCCCATGACTCAAGTGCCATAGTTTAGAAATTGCGTGTTATTGATGTAACGTATGTCCGAAAATGCTTTCTAACAGAACGACAACCATTGAAAGTTGAGGTGCTAACATGTAAAAAACATTCACTATTTAAAAAAAATAATTAAAAGCCCTCGGAATTCGATCCCGGCCTGGATGTTTGCACCTGTCGGTAGACTCGTACTTTTCTACGCAACCATCTGGCTTACTGTATCTGAGATCTTAACATAGTTATACATGCTGTGTTTTGTTTCACATGTCAACCACTTCCGACTATTTCCGTTTCATCTAATATTTCGCCATCCCAGTATTTTGCATAATATTAAATGGATATAAATTGTATTTCATAGATTTTATATCTGTTTTCATGTATTTTATATCTGTATACTTTTTTAACTCATTCCACACTGTTATTGCAGTAATTTTTTATGGAATATAGTTTTTTCGATACGTGTGCGTGAAGTGAGCTATTCTACTAGGCTTAAATTGAGGCACGAGCTAAGGGACTGACGCATACACAACGAGATCGAATGCGCTGTGTACCCCCACGAGCCGTTAGACGAGTGGGGGTAAGCGCACGAGATCTCGTTGTGTATGCGTCAGTACCTTTAGCGAGTGCCTGAATTTAAGGCTACTAGATATCTTACTTTAAGCGGACGTATCGAACATAATTTTTTATAACGACTGCTTCTAAAGTTTAATAGAGAGAAAAAAAATAATGAAAACGGAAAATTCGCTCTTCGAGTCCTTAAAACTTTACAATTACAGACTAAGTTACAATTAAGTTTATTTTTATTAAAGTTATTAACTTCTGTATAAATCATTAAAAACATGACTCTCTCATGATGTGGACTTTGTAGGCGCGTTACTATATAATATAGGAACACATCGATCGATAGCCAGTAAATAGTGCTTGTATTGTACAAAGTGCGGACATTTCGAATTTATAAGATGAAGAGATAGTACTTTTACGCATGCTTTGGATTTTTACACACGGTGACAGTACTTTTACGCACGGTGACGGTACTTTTACGCACGCTTTGGACTTTCACGCACGGTGACTGTACATTTACGCACGCTTACTAAAATACGCCTCTTCACGCCCGCCTCACAGTGCTCGAATATTGAACTTTAGAAGCAGGAGTTATAAAAAAGACTTTTATTATTATTATATATTAGACCAAAAACTATGTGCAAACAATCCAGACTTTTTCAGGTGTACTGTTTGTACCTATAAGGAAATCAAAATATCTCACCGGGTCTGTATTAACGAAGGAAATAAACTTCAAGTTGAAATTTATGTTCTTACTCGTGAGTTTGGTTGTATGTAAAGGGAGGTTTCGCACATTCTTCTTTCTTGATGCACACGCCACAATTCAACCCTCCTGTGAATTTAGGGCGTAATACAGTGTCTACCAGGTACTACCTGTGTACGCACTTTGTTACTAGGCACGCATAAGTATTGGGATACGTGCTGTCTATGTACTAGTATTACCAAAATACAGATGCTTAGACGATAGATTTATACCGGGTGTTTATCTATACTAAAATTATAAAGATCAAACGTTTTTGAAGTGAAAACTTCCTTAGGCGCGCTTTCCCTGAGTAGTGAACGAAAGTGAACCGTCACGCTTCGGGTCGGTGACGCTGAATCGGGTTTATTCGGCTCAAACACGAAAACGTATTTGTAGTAGTGATGCACCGAATGTGGATTTTGTCGAATGTCAATTCGGCCGGATGTTCGGTTCAAAATTTGCCGAAGTTGACATTCTAACATACTTTAATTTAAAAATCAGCTCTCGCACGATGTGAAAAATTAGTTAATAAGTGATTGCGCAATTTTTTATGTAGAAAGCCATCCACTTTCCCCGCAGTTACCCTATTAATACAAGTATTAGGTGGTGAAGGGTTAGATTTTTAGTGTCAATTAGGGGACTACCCTCGACAAAATTCCGTAAAATCCCCTTGTTTACCTCGTCTTTCCCCTAAATCCCTCTTTTGTGTCTAATTCACCTATAGACTATAATAGGCTGCACGACCAGTCCACACACCCAATACGTTTGTTGAAGCCTGTTTTTAACAAACAATTTTGTTACCAAATTTGTTAATGAATTTGTGATTAAACAGGCATGTGTGCGCTGTACGTAGGGTAGAGGTGGAAAATAACACGTTCTTGCTGATCTCTACCCTGTGATTAATAACTGAGCAGCTCAGTTATCTATAATAACAATGTTAATTAAAGGGTAAATGAGTTAAACAAAAACGTGTTGTTTTCCAGATAATATATATATACCTTACATACAGCGTGTCCACGCGAAAACTGTCCATGCATTTCATTGTTGTGCCTTTTGAGTAAAAAATTGGAAACTTTGCGCGGTTGGGTATTCTATACGGAGACACAACATGACATAGATATTGAATAGTTGTGCCGCCCCCGGCGCTTACAATTTTGTTATTTCAAGTATCACCGTATTTTTTTACTTCCCACCTCTACTATGGTAGGGAAGTAATGGATTTAGTCCGAAAAAAATATTTCGAGATTTTAACAAATCTTCACGTTTTGAGACCCTAGCAATCGTTTAAGATCATTTTCTGACTGATGTCTGTATGTGTGTGTGTGTGTGTGTGTATGTGTGTGGTCAATTTTTCGCCTTCGATATCTTAAGAACGGAACAACATACGGGCATGCCGATTATTCTATTGTGTTTATCAGCCTTTAACTTAGATCTGATTAGATTTTGAGTCAAATCGGTTCAGTGGATCCTGAGATATTCAAAAAAACGTTCTCAAAGTCACGTATTAACATAGGTAAAAAAAATATAAATGAATTCTAGATGTTATAATATGAAAAAAATGTAAATATTTTTTTTCTCTAAAATGTATAGTTTTCGAGAAAAAAAAATATTTTACTAAAAAAAATAAAAATTGTACGTAAATCAAGGTAACTATGATTTTTGCTATATTAAGCTAAGCCATCAGTAGATCACCAAACAAAAAAGAGGGCCATGCTTTTTTCAAAGAATAAAAATTAAATTGTGTTTTAAAGACCACCAACAGCTAAAGTTATTTGGGCCTAGTCAAAGAATAAAAAAAAGAGTGTTTATTTTTTGCAAATATTTACTAGGTGGGAAGTATAGGACTGGTCATCAGTCGAATTTTTTTCCGACGGAATCAGGACGACCTCAATTTGAGCATTTTTAATGTAATAAAGTAAAGTAGTATTGTTTAAAGAAGACATCAGCGTCATACATGCGCACAAACGAGTTTAGTGCCAGGCAAGTCCATATTCTGTTTAAAGGGGTCACGTACGTGACACAACAAACTAACACGCGTCTTTTGTGCCGGACGAGTCCATATTTTTACAAGCTTTTATTTAACTTGCAATGTATGTTAGTTTGTTTGTGTGTTTGTTTGTTTAGGTCAAATCTTGCAAATAAATTTTGAACGACTTCCACGTATCCGATCGATTTGAAACTTTGTACATATATGTATTCCCGATGACAATACATGAATAAATCGTTTTTAGAAATAAATTCAACCCCTAAGGGGTTCAAACGGGGATGTAGGGTTTTTTTGACTAATCAATGCAGCCAAATCGCTGAAGCTAGAAACTTGAAATTTGGACAGTTGGTTCCTCTTCTGACGTAAGCATCCACAAAGAAAGGATTTTTCGAAATTCAATCCCTACGGGTGTCAAAGGTGAGTAAAATTTTGAGACTAAAATGAACAAAATAAATATTAGTAAAAAAATTTTTTTAAAGGCAAGCTTTTATTTAAATGCACTAAAAAGGAAAAAATAATTTTTAATTTAGGTTCATAATTATAAAAGCGTGGGTCGTGACTAATAAACTATCATAGAGTTCATGACCCGCGCTTTTATAATTATGAACCTAAATTATTAAAAATTATTTTTTCCTTTTTAGTGCATTTAAATAAAAACTTGTCTCTAAAAAGTTTTTGTTTCTAATATTTATTACACTGATAGCTCTCTCCACTACTTTTACTGCCCAGATCGGCCATCTTGCTGGTATGTTCTCTAAAGTTAAACAATAGATACTGTACTCTACCAAGCTAAAGCGAATGGTTTCTGAAATATCCAAGTAATTGAGAATTTTCTTATTTAACAATTTTATGAAATTTTTCAATTAATTATTTACCGATAAGTAAATCTTCGAAAGAATTAATTATTTCACGAGAATTATTTTTATTTGGTTAAAGGTTTACCGGCAAATACTTAATTGAAAAATTTTATAAATTGCACAACTTCAATTTTTATCAAATATGAAAATTCCGAATTTCTCCAATTTTTATTTCAGATTATATCTTCTTATCGATTACCCAACCTCCCAAAATTTCCAGTTTCTAACTCACAAGGCAAAACAATGAAATACATTGAAAGTGTTCACGTGGACACTGTATATAACATGCAAGTTTATAAATTCATAAACAGAATTCATAACTAAATTGTGGCCGTTTAAGGCTTTGGCAAACATGTTGGACGTAGGGTTAGTTAATCATTTTAACCAGCACTCGTATAGTAACAATACAACTAGAAAGCAGTTCCGGCTATCGCGGCGCGCTTGATCCTCGGTACTGGCCTAGACAGTAGTAGACAATAGACAGTAGAGTATTACTCCGCGCACACACACACACACTATATTATCACGACTGTTGCACAGTGTGTCTATTTCCCTAATGTACACTTAGAGAGATCATAATGCCAACACAAGAAGACGAAAGTTTAATCCGTTTACAGCATACATAATGCAATATTCTCCATCTCTCTTTCTATATGTATGTTAGATCTCTGTTATACAATCGAGCCCCGGTGTGCTTCAAAATTATGTTGTCTAGAAATCTCACGCATATCTAAACACACGGCGTGCCAGCCAATTTCGGCAACACGGACTGTGTGTATTTTACATAGGGGCAAAACGATACAAGTAAATACGAGTACATACTCGATTTTTCTTTTCGATACCAAGTACTTTTGGTATCGATACTTCTTAACCGAGTACGGAGTAGGTATCGATAAAAAGTACTCTGATCGGTACTCATTTGGTTCAGGCAAATTTTCTTTCTTGGACCATAATATGTCACACTCTCGCATGAAAGCATCTTTTTTTTCCAAACAGTTGGCAGCCTTGAGCTTCGAACCAGGGTTTTATTTATCCTTTAATTATCCTTTTTAGATTAGATTTTATTTATTTACAATTATTTACAGGTTTTAAAATTATTTTAGATTTTGCTCAGAGTATAATAATTATCCTTTAAATTATCGAAGAAGAGTGTAGATTATAGACTCTCAGCAACAGAGGTCATAAGCGTCAAAAAATATATCGATATAAGTAGGTATCGATACTTTCTTTAGATACTACTTCCAAGTAAAAGTATCGATACCTGCGTAGTATCGTTTCATCCCTAATTTTACACGAACCATTTCTAGCTATTTTCGACCCCCCCCCTCCATAAAAAAATATTAGAACAAATCAGCCGTATTCAATTCAATTCAATTCAATTTAATTTATTCCTTGATAACAAAAGAAATACATAGTTTTACAATCAAATGGATAAGGATTTCCTGCCCAACTTGGAATAAATACCAGTGCTAGGGCAGGAGATCAAAATATTTTTTCGGACGTTTAAATCTATTAATTTATAAAAGATCTCGTGCATATTCATATTCGCGCAAGTATGGGGTTGAATGTATTTTCTCCACTTTAGCACAAGGATTTGATACTCGTGCAGGAAATTAAATATCTTCCACTATAATAATATACACGCTCGACGAGATTGGAATTGGCAGTCGAATGATAAAGAGCCAACAACTTGAAGCTAACTTCAATGCAACCGCGGCAGTGTTTTTTTATATCTCTTAAAAAATTTTAACGAGTTAATGAATCATTATTTTATTATACGATGCGTTAAATGTAATGTAGGTAGTAATATTAAAAATGAAAAATGTGTTCTCATTATTATTTTAATTTTTACTTCCCACCTCTACTACTTTCAGATATAGTTTACAATCATCGCGTAGGATTGCGCCACTTTTGCGTACTTTCGACCCGAAAAGCATTGTCCAAGGGACGAAAACACGTTAATTTTGATTTGCGCATGCGCGACTCTCATTGTTCATTGCTGGTGTGCAACTTTCGTATTTGAATATGGTGGACGCCTCCAAGATGGCGGATTACCATTTTTTCTTCACAACACCATTGATATGGGTATCAAATGAAAGGGCATTACGAGTAGAATATGATGAGCTATGTGACGTCATTCTGAACCCAA
This sequence comes from Mongoloraphidia duomilia, assembly GCA_039654895.1. Classification (NCBI taxonomy): domain Eukaryota; kingdom Metazoa; phylum Arthropoda; class Insecta; order Raphidioptera; family Raphidiidae; genus Mongoloraphidia; species Mongoloraphidia duomilia. Next base: position 66,395,497 of record CM077516.1, read on the forward strand.
GATGGCGGATTACCTTTTTCTCTACAACCCTTTTGAAAACAAGTATAAAACGTGTCACTTTAAATACACTTATTAAAAAAATAATTTATTCATTTGTTTGTCACAATCCAATTTTTCTAATTTATTCGCATTTTTTTTGGTTTATTAGTTTTTGAAAATTTAATTATGGTAACCCTATACTCACACTTCACGCCGGTTGCCTGTTCGTTGTTTTGTAACGTTAAATATTATTGGCTGAACGGCGCTTACTAAATCCGCTTACTGCTGTCAAGTAATCGATACATAGGTACCTCGATCGGATCAAATCCGGATTATGTTTCTGCATACGGGAAGGTATATAGTAAGATCATTTCTTGCACTGTCACGTCCTAGTTAAATCCTATTAACAATTTGCTTAGAACAAAACCTATATGTTATAATAGATAGATATATTTCACATAAAAGCAAGCCACAGGCTGGACAGGCCGTCATGTACATTTTGGTATAGGTACACTATAATACCATTGCACATCCCGCTAGCGAGTGTCGATAGTGTGTTCTATTATCGTTTTAAGCACATGAGCTGAGTTATGCTCATGAATTGTTATATCTAGATTAATTTCGAACGAAATTCATTTTTCGAAACGGGGAGATTCTGTTTTATAAAAAAAGATCATAGGTGTGTCGTCGAACACCCGACAAAAGTTATGCTTCTTACGCATTGTATATATAAAATCGAATTTATTTACAAAAGCTATAGAAACTGCGTTACACTCTTTCATGACGTGACGTGACGTTTCACTTTTTCTGTGTTAGATCCTCGTCTCAAAAGTGCGTTAAGAAGCATAGCTTCAATAAAATCATTTTTAGATTAATTCGAGTTCGTATATTAAGTCCTAAAATTGTAATTGAAAATCGCGAACCACGCAGTTATCTGTACGTATGTCCGAACTTACAGGTGCAATTCTTGACGGATCGACTATTGACATTCATTGAAACGCGTTCAGTAGTTCAATTGTTGTTGACAAAAGTCCTTTGTAAAAAAGTTATTTCTGTCATACAAATACAACTTAAAATAGGCAATAACATGTCAGTATATTATAATCGTCTTTAAGTGTTTATTTATCAAAAACTCAAAATCGAAATTTTATTATACAGAATGTTTCATAAACATTGTGCCAAACTTGTAGAGGTTGTAGAAGGAATCAAAATAAGCAATTTTGGTCAATCAAACCCTGTCCGGAAATGAGTGAGACAGAAATTTCTTCTATTTAATGAATTTTTCATAAATATTATATGTAGATATTTCTTTCAATGAAAGTTCATTCACATTGGGTGAATATTTTTGTTTAGGGTAAATTTGACCTGTTTGCTTTATGTATTTATACGATTATAAACACTCAATAATAGTTATTAGATTAAATGGTGGTACCTTACCTCAGTTTTACTCGCTGAAGTCATGAAAATAAACGATTGGCTCGATAATGAGACTTAATTTCTTTTATTACATTCACAAATTATGTATATAGCAGCGCTTGTCAAACTATCTATCGCAAGAAGTTTTGTGCACGCAACAGGGTTCACTACCAATTTTACATAGAAAAAAATAGAGATAACATTATGCCAACAGGATTTCCTGCTCAATTTGGATGGCCTGCATTGCTAGAGTATAGGACATACAAAGTACGATATCTCTATACCCTCGGCTATTCTGGGTACCTATTGTGTAACTCATTTCTAGTGATATCACTAAAGTGAGATTGTTCACGCGAATATGCATTTTTCGCACTAGTGAAATAGAACCATTTAACGTGAATTTATTCGCCATCGAATTTGTCAGTGAAACGTGAAATATTTCACGTTTCACTGACAAATTCGATGGCGAATAAATTCACGTTAAATGGTTCTATTTCACTAGTGCGAAAAATACATATTCGCGTGAACAATCTCACTAGAAATGAGTTACACAATAGGTACCCTGATCTATCTTTGAAATAGAATATGTATATAAATTGAATGTACATTTTTCAATCGCGACTTCAAAAAAAGAAGTTTATTAAATAAAAGAACCCTGTTTTTAATAAAAAAAAGTTCGTTTTTCGGTAATCCGAACTTTTACACTATTTCGAACCTCACGATTTTTATCAGATGGGATTAGCGATCTTGTTATTAAGTGTTCCGTGGTAGAAAAATATTTTTTACTCGTCAAAAAAAAAAACAAAAAATATTTTTTATTTTGATTTTAATGCTTGTCTATAGGTGCGGGCACACAAGCTTCGATGCCAAATTTCAAGTCGACTGTGACATTTCTAAGGTTCCGTCCCAGAAAGGAATTCTATTGTTGTGCCAACGATGTCTGTCTGTCTGTCTGTCACAGGCCTTTAACTTCTAAATGAAATGAAATTCACACATAATATGTATTACCGCGGCCCAAAGACGTGGAGAATAACAAAAGAATAAAAAGGTTTATTTATGGAGGGCGCCCAAACATGCAAACAGGGGTCAAAAAAAGGTTTGTTTGTACCTATTCTTGTGAGGTATCGTTGAAAAGGGTCTTTTGAGTAAATTATGGATGTGTATTTATTTTATCAAGATTGTAGATTTTAGAGACCGTCAAAGTTGCAATTTTTATATCTATTTTGTTACCAGGTCTAAGCTGAAATTCATGTCAAGTATCATTCATATGCTCTAGTTAATCAACAAATATTAAAAACAGCGCCCATACATGCAAACGGGCAGAAAAAAAATTTTTTTTTGTTTACCTTTTTTTGTAGGGTATTGAAATTAAGGGCTTTCGAGTAGATTATGAATGGATTTTTATTTTATCAAAATTGTAGGTTTAGCATAACTTACATAGTACGGGTTTCTAGAGAGATTTTGGGGGTTTCTAGAGAGTTTTTAGGAGTTTCTAGAGAGTTTTTGGGGGTTTCTAAAGAGTTTTTGGGGGTTTCTAGAGAGTTTTTGGGGGTTTCTAGAGAGTTTTGGGGGTTTCTAGAGAATTTTTGGGGGTTTCTAGAGAGATTTTGGGGGTTTCTAGAGAGTTTTTGAGGGTTTCCAGAGAGTTTTTGGGGGTTTCCAGAGAGTTTTTGGGGGTTTCTAGAGAGTTTTTGGGGGTTTCTAGAGAGTTCTTGGGGGTTTCTAGAGAGTTTTTGGGGATTACTAGAGAGTTCTTGGGGGTTTCTAAAGAGTTTTTGGGGGTTTCTAGAGAGTTTTTGGGGGTTTCTAGAGAGTTCTTGGGGGTTTCTAGAGAGTTTTTGGGTGTTTCTAGAGAGTTTTGGGTGTTTCTAGAGAGTTTTTGGGGGTTTCTAGAGAGTTTTTGGGGGTTTCTAGAGAGTTTTTGGGGGTTTCTAGAGTTTTTGGGGGTTTCTAGAGAGTTTTTGGGGGTTTCTAGAGAATTTTTGGGGGTTTCTAGAAAGAATTTGGGGGTTTCTAGAGAGTTTTTGAGGGTTATTTACCATTTTGGTACGCAACCCAAAAAATACTGAGAAATGCTGGTCAATAATAAAATAATTCACGTATCATATAGACGTGTCAGAATAGTTTTTATGAAACATATTAATTCAAACAAAAACATTCATAACCTAGTTATTCAGTGGATGGCTAGATATACAATTATGGCTGTATTACGTGGCTACACCTGTGGTAAAAACATTCATTAGTCCCCATTCCTCCAATTACCCCATCCCAATTCAGCGGGTAGTGGCTATAATGCACGGTGTATTGTGATGGGCGGATCGGTAATTGTAGTCGATATAAAACCGCTAACATCGCGTGTTGTATCATGCCCTGTAACTATAGGGCTGGGATTATACTTTATCGATATCTGTTTAATATATCTGTACAGAAATTTTGGCAGATCATGATCAACTTTGCCAGCACTTATACTTACTTATTCTATATTAGAAAATAGAAAAATATATAAATAAATATCAAGTAGAATATGGTAGTTAAAAAAAAAGAAAGTAAAATTAATGGTGCCGCCCGAGTACGAACCAGCAACCTACTCCGTATAAAGTTGCTGCGATACCCCTACGCCACACGTTCATTGATGTGTACTGCTATATTTATGATATACCAAGTCGTCTGTTTGGGATGACGCAGTGTTCTGCAAGTGTTGGGATAGATACGCGATTCTTCGATTGGACGTGACGTGACGACATACGTAACCGAACGAAAAAAACGAGACTAAAAGTTTCACTTAAAAATAAATCTGTATAGTACCAAAATTAGAATACCAAAAGGTGAGGTTCAGCTATTATAGCTGCTTTTCAACTTAACCATTCAACATTAAATAGAAAGTAAATAAATACAAACAACGCCTGTAACCCCTTCTGCAGCTCTGGTACCAATCTTTTTTTTTTTTGAAAACGATGTAGTACCTAAGTTGAGATCTTGGTAAAACAAGTTTTTCATTGATGTATACCTCTATGCAATTTTGTGAACGTTTCGCTAAGTTTTGCTATCATTATCTTAAGACAGTTGTTTTGGGAAACTAATCAGCTTGAATTTTAAAATTTCCTGTACTTATAGTCCTTCAAGAGAGATTTGATGAAAACCTAATTTCTATCAGTTCTTAGAAAGAGCTGTTAGACGCTTATGACCTCGGTTGTCGAGCGTCTATAATTTACAATTCATTCATTCATTCATTAGAAAGAGCTGATTGGCTTATTATATTTTTTTTCGATATTAATTGTTAATATATTTCCCCAACCCTACTTATAACCCTTTAGTACAAGTTATGTACATGTCATGGAAGTGAGGGAATGTTGGGAAACATTTGGGGTCAGTTAAAACATGACCATTAGTTATAGTAAAATAATAAAGATTTTTTTTGATATACAAGGTTAATATTGACTTGAAAATATTGTATTATTAGCTGTTCTATACACGACTTCGCCCGGGTGGCGTGTAAAATTTCAGCGTTTTACTAATTCTAAATGGTGATAAGTAACTCGAAAAATCCACCCCATCTTTGTTCACTCCTTCGTGTAGTTTTTTTCGAAAAACCGTCGAACATGTATATTTCTTTATTTTTTAAGAAGGGTTTTCCGATTTTTAAATGTCAAGTGGTTTTGAAGAGATACACCTACCCTTCAAGAAAGTTTCACCCCCGTTTTCAACCCTTGGGATGAGAATATCAAAAATTCGTCAAATACATGTCTTCGAATCTTCGATTTTAATTTTGTGTTTCGAAGCTACATTATAAGGGGAAAATAGACGCTAATGACTTCAGTTGTGGAGCGTCTATAATAGAGATGAAATGGATATCCGGCAGATAGTAGGTCAATATCTGGCGGATACCGGATTTTAAAAAAATACGACGTTTGAACTTTAGAGGCACTTTATTTATATCGAAATATTTCCATAAAGGCGATCTTTTCTTTATCGACGTCATTATCGTCGTTAAATCTCTTTAGATTTATAAAAATACTTATAAAATTGCCTCAAACTACAACAGCACGTGTTTTGATAACCTCAAATGATCGTGTTCGCTATCAATTCAATAAGACAATGAACTGAATGAAGCACTAACTTCGCTCGTGTAACGAATAACGATGCGCCAGTCGGCTATGTTCGGCCGGATATTCGGCTATCCGGCTACAAAGTTGGCTGGATATTCGGTATCCAGTATCCGGCAAAACAGCTATCCGTTTCATCTCTAGTCTATAATCTACAATCTCTCCCCTCATAAAGGGGAAGGGGAAACTTTCAAGATCCTCTAGAATGGGTCAGTCAAAGAAAGCATTTATCAACTTCCCATTGGAAGTTGTTGCAATGGGTCCGATTTTGCGAATGAAAAATTTGGACGTTTTGAAGTCCCTAAATTTCGAATCTACTGCGTTTTTAGAGAGATGTATGTGTGTGTGTTTGTGTGTGCGTACCTACGTATATGTTCATTCGTTCGTATGTTGAACTTTTTTTCCGTTCTCATATCTCAAAAACATAATGATGTCGACTACCCAACCAATTTCATTCGACACATAATTACATAATGAACACCTGATAAGGTTTGCAAAATATTTGAATTGGCGGTTTTTTTTATTACAAAAAAACTACTGTAAAATGGTTGTAAAATGTTAACCTATATTGCAAATAATTTCTCTACGGTAGACTGGTCTCTAATCTCTAACGGTACACAATTGGGTTTATCCACACACCAAGCCTCTTTTTAACACGCTTATATTAGCTTCACCTGTATGTTTGCGAGCTTACGGGCTTGCGTGCGTGCTTGCTTGTTTGTCAGTTTGTAACCGACTTCTTTGAACTTGATTTTGACCAACTTTGAACGGTCAGATTTAGTTTAAACTTTGCACACTTATCAAGGACCGACGACAATACAATAATTCCATAAGTTTGTCCCATTATCCTGACCAGGATCTCCAGGACTAAAAAAAAAAAAGCAAAAAACTCCAGATTGAACTGAAACTTTGCACACTTATCAAGGACCGATTACAATACAATAATTCCATAAGTATTATCCTGACCAGGATCTCCAAGACTAAAAAAAAAGCAAAAAACTTCAGATTGAACTGAAACTTTGCACACTTATCAAGGACCGATTACAATACAATAATTCCATAAGTTTGTCCCATTATCCTGACCAGGATCTCCAGGACTAAAAAAAAAAAAGCAAAAAACTCCAGATTGAACTGAAACTTTGCACACTTATCAAGGACCGATTACAATACAATAATTCCATAAGTATTATCCTGACCAGGATCTCCAAGACTAAAAAAAAAGCAAAAAACTTCAGATTGAACTGAAACTTTGCACACTTATCAAGGACCGATTACAATACAATAATTCCATAAGTTTGTCCCATTATCCTGACCAAGATCTCCAGGACTAAAAAGCAAAAATAAATTATAATTTAAAAAAACTAAAAAACACGCTTTAATGAACTAAAAAGTAAAAAATAATTAATTTTATTGTAAAAAAGCGTGGGGTGCTTTGTATCATATTTTCATACTACCCCACGCTTTTTTACAATAAAATTAATTATTTTTTACTTTTTAGTTCATTAAAGCGTGTTTTTTAGTTTTTTTAAATTATAATTTATTTTATAAGTATATAATATATAGGTACCTATAGAGATTTGTTCGGTCACCATATCTAAATTTCCTGATACACAGTTCGAACTTATCACATTACACAAGGGAGAGGTTAAAGTGAGTGGTCAGTGTATATAGGTACATTGAATTTTGTGTTTAATTTTGCTCTCTAATCCCAAAGGTTATTAAATTTGAAACGTTACAGAGAAATTATTTATAACTAATTTTTACCCGCGACTTTGATCGTGTGAACGTCAATTTTGTCCGCATATTTGCTCCCATGTTTGACGTGAACCGTGTGCTACACGAATCAAGAGCAGTGGCACTTCAGTCCGGCTGACGATTATTGTACTACCGATTTAGGTTCGCTGACGCTGACGTATAACCATAGACAATTTCCACAACCATAGACAATAACAACAAGGCGTATATACTAGCCTAGCGGCACCGACGAGAGCTACTTGTGCCAACACGGCACATTGTGAAAGGTCTCCAGGCGGAAATAGAGGGGTTGGTTTGAGGGCATCCGGCGAATGGCGGGCGCGCGTTTTAGACGTGTATAACTACGTAGCTAATCGAAGTGTATTTTTACGGCCATATTAACAAGGTATAAATAATTCCCGTAACACGTGTCTTAACCCGATCTTTTCCGATTAAAAGCTTATGCTACTCGTTTAGCAGTAGACTTTTAAACAGTGAAATAATTTTTCAAATGGGTTCAGTGATTTTGAAGTTTTGAGATATTACATGTGCAATCGAATTGAATTGTGAATTATAGACGCTCGACAACAGAGGTCATTAGCGTCTTCATGTACAATTTCAACAATGAGATTAACAATCAATATGATTAGATTCCTAGACCGTAACTAAATTTACTATTGAAAATTTTCGTTGGAAAGCAGCCAATTATATAATTGATTCCAAACATATTGGAAAAAATCATTTTACCAACCATATAGTCAATTGCAATTCAGCCGTATAAATCTTCTATTTATCTTAAAAAAAACAACCAACGAGTTTGATTTTTTTAAGATAAATTAATAGATTTATACGGCTGAATTGCAAGATATAATTATTTCTAGAATATTATGTAGTAATACCAATCTATGGTTATTTATAGCATTGATCTAGGTACTTATTTAATGTATCCCATTTAAGGGTTTTTGAAATAATTTTCACTTTCATGATGATCTCTCGCTAGTACGAAGATTCACACCTACAACCTAGCTATAATGAATTAATACTCGCATGTAGTGAAAATCGATTCCGAAGCATATAAGGAGAATGTTAGATTAGTAATCAATAATCATGTCACGGTCGAGTAATTGTAAGCGCATTTCGCCGCGAAAGTGGAAATGTTCAGGTTAGAATCCTGACTGTGACTATGGTTGGTAAAGTGATTTTTTCCAATATGTTTGGAATCAATTATATAATCTACAATAAATAAAATGTATTGACTAGGTACACAAAAATTGGTGAAAGGACACATTGTGGTTTCAGCTTTATATGAATTATGCGATATCATAATGATGATACACATTTCAGTAATGTAAAAGTTATGTACCTGTTTCATTACAACATGCTTTTTTATTCCATAATGACAACCTATTATTATATGCATTATAATATCTACATAAACGAAATGTACCGATTCGGTCGACATTAAAATATAAAATATTCAAACGTAGGTAGTATATTTTTGACGGCTTTGATTAATTGTTTTTTGCCATACCCAATATAAAATAGCTGCTTTACATGCATGTAAAGCATGATTTTTGACAGGTTGGTGTACGGAAACGTGCTCTCACACTAGTGTGAGAAAGCAAGCCATATCCATTATAGTTATATAATATGTAAAAAGAAAAAGTATAAGGGATAAGGAAGGAGAATATGTAACCCTCTTTAATGAGTTAATGGGTAGTCTTTACATTTCTGTTTCCATAATAGAGATCTTGATTGCACATACATAATCAGTCTTTCTAAATTCATTTTAAATAAAAATATTGAAGGAAATCGTTTTAAAGACACTATTCGATCACTTAACTACTTGCCTTGGACTAAAAATTGTACGATGTCGCATGGAAAAACAAACAAGTTTGTTTCTCTGCGATGGTCGGACGACATCGCACGACAATGTTCGTCGATAACGCACGTACTGTAAGCACTCACACTTAAATGAGTCAGTTTGATTCCAAATGTGATGTCGTACCGACATCGTACGACTAAAAAATCGCACGTATCCGCATCTAGTGTAACCACATACTTAAGATGTATAGACAATAAAATCAATACAATGGGTAAAATTTATAAGAATTTAGCAAATTGTTAAAAAAAGTAGAAACTCCCTGTATATGTAAATTGCACAGCTGACGACTTTTATCGTTATTTCTTGCTATTTCTCGTATAAATATATTACCGGAGTTATCTTTATCTTTGTATGTAGGAAAGCCTACTAACAATGCAAGTTTATATGCCTATAAATAAAGAGCTTTTTTTCATTTTAAACTTATCTGAGTATTGTTTGGGTGGGATATATTACGAATTGTGGAATAATTCTGTTTTGCATTTTATAATAACGTTATATAAGCACCTTTTTCCATAAAAATTGAACTTATTCGTGGTTGCTGTCTGAAATCTAGAATATGATGGAAGAAACTTTCTCAGAATTGAAAAGTGGAAAAGTTCGCAAACTATACAAACTTTCCCAATAACAGTTAGACTGACAATATTTTGTATTGTGTTGATGGGATAATAGAATTGGCATCGTGTTCTGTAAGTATTTGTAAAAAGTAAAATAAAATTCGTGTTCTTACTATTGGGTTTACTATAATCAATTAATTGGCAACCATACTTCCTAATACTTTAGTTTAATGCAATGGTGGATAACAGGCACAAGAAATGCACGCTTAAGACGTCAGTACCGAAACGAAAAAAAACTCGAAAAGAAAACGATATTTTTAATTGACTTTCTGTTTTCGTGTCCATGATTTGAAATTAAATAAATATTAAATATTTTTAATTTTTAACGATTTGAAATTCTTACGGAAATATCACTGAAAATACGCGATTTATATAATTTTTAAAAATTTGAATACATTTTTCTATCGTGCTTTTACTTCAAACTTAAGGTACATAATGGTTGTGAAGGGAGTACCTATGCCTAAATGTCTTGACATTTAAACAATATCTTTGACATTTTCGTCTTTATAAGTGTGTACAAAACTGTAATACAAAACGTAAATTAACTTTTCAAAGGGAATTTGTTATGATGGCCGTTTTGTGTCGCGACTACATTCATAATCTAATATTATTCCCTAACGTCTTTTGGGATTTTACTAAATGATACAATCTTACGTAACTTATTAGAAATATTAGAAATTTATAGTTATCTACGTAAAAAAAAAACAATCGATTTACTCCGCGACTTGAACCTGCTTCTTAACATTACTAGTGCTACACATAACATATAATAAAATCATGAACGGTGACGTCGCAAAGCAGTAATTTGCAAATAAACATTTTTGATGCAAAAAAAATATATCAAACTGAATTTTAAAACTTGAAAAAAAAAATCGTGAAGTACTTAAGCTATGTGTGATGAAGAGTTAAAAAAAACTTACAAATTCCCGTTTTTAATACTAGGTTGTATGCAATAATTTATTTATCGACTAGGAGAGTTAATGTATTTTTATTGGTAAAACTTTGACCCGGATGCTAAATTTCTAATTCAAATCCCGAAATAGTCGACTATTTTAATATACATTTTTTAAATTTATTAGTTTCTAATATGTATTTTTCAAATATTTAGCACTTAAAATACTACATTTTTGCTTTTTTTTTTGTTTTGAAGCAATGAAAATTTGTGACAATGTGTACATAATATTTATAGCTTTTATAACTTTATTACTGTTTTATTGCCTATAACACTTTTTTAAGTATCTTGATAAAGAATGGTTACAGACATAAAATCGCATAACACAAAATATTTAAAAGGCTGGGAGAAAACATCAGCATTTCAGTGACTCGATTTCTTTTGTTTCCACCTGGTGCCTCGTCGTGTCATTACAAAATTAGATGAAGATCGGTGAATGATTAATTCCAGAAAAACTCTCGAAATAAGAGCGAGAGGTCGTTACTACTTGTTCTGTAAGAAAAAGAGGGAAAAATATGGTTGCGCATGCATACCGTGTCCTGCCACCTAGCCAGCAGGAGTCTGGCAACACTTGTGTTGGAATTTTGAAAACTATAGCGAACAGTAAGAAGCATAGAGAAGGAACTGACAAGACAATAAATAGACTTTTGTCTAGTTGTCGGATCATCTGTGAACACGGTATGCGCGCGCAATCCAGGTAAAAAAGATATGTGGATTGAAAAAATCCTTGGATCGGGAAGGACTTTGTTTCTCTGGAATTACAAAGATTGTCAGGTTTACCTATATAGGTTATTTGTAGATATAGCAGCGGGTATGAAATAAAATTTGCAATGCAGACGATGATAATTGTAAATAATTGATACTTCTCTATAATCCGTATAAATTTCATCAAGTAGTGTTGAGCCGTATTCGAGATATTGATAACAAAAAACGATTAAAAAAATTGAATTAGTTTAACACCGATTTTATCTGTAAAATTCAATAATAAAATTTTAGTAGTGTTGTCCAGTAGACTTTTGTACAGTGGGAGCTTGGACTAATAGTTTTATTTACCCTTACTGTGTTTTTTAAGCACAGCGGAACTGTCCAAATATATAAAGGGGTATAGAACGCTCTCTATTAGAATATTCCAAAATTTGAAAGCTTCTGTTATTCAGCGGAAATTAACTTACAATGAACAGACAAATTATCTGCGAGACCACCGTGGTTTCGATACGTTATGCATAGTGTCTAATAATAGTACCTACTACCTACCATATATTACCAACGCAATAGAAACAAATAATGTAATAATGTAAATTAAGTTTAGCTATGTATTAATGACAAGAGAGAAACCCAATGAATGAATGAATTGTGGATTATAGACGCTCGACAACAGAGGTCATTAGCGTCGAAACCCAATGAAATTCTTTAGTAATCTAAAAAGCCCTATACTTCCACTTGATAAAAATTCTTTTATCCCCTATATCTATCTAAAATACCCTTAGAACTAGGGAAAAATTCCTATTATACAGGGTGTCCTCAAAGACACTAAACACACGCCTACCACATGTTCCTGAGACCAAAATAAGCCGATTTAAGCAAACTTACCTTCTTACAAAATTGCTTAGTTTGGGCGCTATACGGCCCTGAAGTTACAATTTTGAAATCATTTTTTTGTTATAAATTTAAAAGTGCTTGTGCGATTTTGCTAAAATTTGGCACGTAAACATAGTTTTATGGAACAAAAAAACCCATATCAAAATTATGATTAATATTAATCCATAGGCGTAGAACTCGAGTTTTTTAATATTTGAACGTTTCAAATTTCTACGCCAATGGAAGAAAAGGGGTTTAAGTATAAAATTTAGATTCAGTAACTTATCTGCTACAGAAAAGCTACTCTTAATAAGACTTGATTACTCTCATGGTTTTTGAGAAATTTGTATTTTAATAATTCGCAGTAATTTTTACAAAATGAAGTAAACTTACTAAAACATGAATAGAAATAAATAAATATGTCATAAAAAGTGGTCCAAGTGTCCTCCATTTTCACGCATACAAAGATTTATACGACGAAGAAAATTAATTTACTCTTTGCATAACTTCTTCATTATCTCTAGTTTTATTCTTAGAAAAAAGCATGGCCATCTTTTTTGTTTATTGATCAACTTATTATTATCAACGTATTATTATTGATCAACTTATTATTAAAATACAAATTTCTCAAAAACCATGAGAGTAATCGAGTCTTATTAAGAGTAGCTTTTTTGTAGCAAATACGTCACTGAATCTAAATTTTATACTTAAACCCCTTTTCTTCAATTGGCGTAGAAATTTGAAACGTTCAAATATTAAAAAACCCGAGTTCTACGCCTATGGATTAATATTAATCATAATTTTGATATGGGTTTTTTTGTTCCATATAACTATGTCAACGTGCCAAATTTTAGCAAAATTGCACAAGCCGTTTTAAATTTATAACAAAAAAATGATTTCAAAATTGTAACTTCAGGGCCGTATAGCGCCCAAACTAAGCAATTTTGTAAGAAGGTAAGTTTGCTTAAATCGGCTTATTTTGGTCTCAGGACCATGTGGTAGGCGTGTGTTTAGTGTCTTTGAGGACACCCTGTATGGCATCACTTTTAGCCGTTGTAATCTATATCACTATCAAAAGTAACTATGGAAAAATCCCTAATATGGCATCAATGTGTATTTACTATGTTGTTTGACTCTCATTAATATCGGTTCTGACGAAAATCTTATCTTAACCCGAGCATATCCGAATAAAATGTACCCTATACATTAATGCTCGGCTTCTGGTATACTGATTCAATGTAAAAGTAGATTTTACGTTAAAAATCGTAGGTATTGGAAACCGAGTATATGAGTTGTTAGTTGGGAGAGCACTAAGTTTTAAAAATATCGGACCAACCGTTAAAAACAGAAAATTGTGGAAACGCATTTTCCCACGTCAGGGAGAAACCATCTGCTTGCGTTGTGTGCTCTTGAGAGGTAGTGATATTTACCATCACAATATTCTGATGGTAAATATGTTTTATCCCTACATGCAACATCATGTTTATACAAACATGTCAGTACAAACAAATCGTACAAAGAAATCATAAGAAGTTGATTTAAAAAAAGCAATGTTTCGATCCTTCTGTTTGTACAAACAAAACGTAGCGACATTATGTCGTTGAGTGTAGTTTATCGACATGTAGGTATGTGCATTGTGCATACAAAAATCCTGAAAGTTGTTTGTACAGATTTGTGTGAACAAATCACTACGTGTAGTTGTAATATTTGTAGTAGGTACAAACATGTCAGAACAAAAAAACATAAGTACAAACATTCCGCTGCGTGTAGGAGGCGCTTCAGATAATATAATTATACTTACCTTATTACTATCCACGTGCATATAGTCGCTGAGCACGTTTATCTTAAATAAAAAAAGTCATGAGGTGTCGTGGGATAACCGACAAAAGCTGTGCTTCTTACCCATTGTATATAAAATCGAATTTATTTACATATAAAAGCTATATGTAAGAATTCTATAATATAGCAACAATACGCGTTGCCTAGCCAATGAGGTGCGTTGCATCGCCGCGTTCCAAGGTCTCATTCGTGACGTTTTTTTTGTGATTTAGGTCCCCATTCCATGCGTGCGTTAAGCATCATCATCATCCTCATCCTCGCCTCTTCCCGTTACGCGGGTCGGCTTTCCTAATCATGATGTGCCATTTTCGCCTCATGATTAGTATAAAGATTGGCTATATAGATTTTTGCGGTCGGTTGCCACCTGACACCAAGGTCTTGATCTTCTTGGAAAACCTGAAAGCCGCCGTCGAACAGTATTGTTTCTTTCGCCGCCATCTCTAATGAACTCTCAGACCTAAGAGCCCATCACAATCAAGAACTTCTACTCTGATTATGTCAAAGAAACTCCTCGATTAGGTTAGATAACGAAGTTTTCTCTCCGGCATTTTATTTCCTTCCTATCCTTCAGCAGTTGTCTACTGCTGACACATCATCATCCTGGCCTTAGTCCTATATTATTTGGGGTCGGCTCTCCTTATTTTATTGCGCTATTCGTCCTTATTAAATGCCATGCCCATATTGTCTCCATGTTTTTCTTGACTGTATTGGTCCAAGTCGTAAGAGCATAGCTTCAAAAAAAAATTAGCAATACTGACTTATTTACCTATTAGGTAATATTGATTATGATAATATTATTTTTATTTCTGTTTTTTACGTCCATCACATATGTTAATATAATAAAGTATTAGGTAATAAGGACCAGTTAAATGTATAAATTCTTTATTATTTGCCAACGTTTCGTTGCGAATTTGCAACTTCTTCAGGGCTCTACAACAATGAAGCACAAACATAATTGATAGATGGCAGGCTACATTAAAAATGTAATGTATATCATAGATAAGGCTTAGATGCATTTTACCTTTTTTATTAATTTAAAAAAGTTCTTTCATAAATAGAACTGTCAGTTTGGTCGCGGATTTCACAATTATTATTAAAATCATTAACAACGTTTAAAACAAGTAATAATAAATATAACCGAATTATGTGGCTAGTATACAGGGTGGATCAGGTTATAGTAGCAATAATTCACCATTCGATGGTCCATCGAAAAATAAGTCGACATGCATAATTTTATTTTTTTCCAAAACGCTTCCTAAGGGAGATACACCCCTTCAAAGTTCAGTTTTAAAATTCTTTTTTTTGTCCTAACTCTCAGGTCATTAATGCGTTTTTGACCAAATTTGGTACAAGTATTTATGCAATAGATACTCATTACTTGACGTAAGTAACTTTTGTCAAAATTGTCAAGTGGCGTAGATACAGGGGGGTTGTTTCACTTTCCCCGCCCTATTTTCTGCGCCACTGCATATTTTTAAAGAATAACATTTTTTTCGAATTCCCTGTTCAATTTAGAAAAAAACAGTCACTCTTGCAAAATTTCGATTTGAGGCTTCGTTTACGAGATAATTAGAGTTGAAAGTTTAGAACACTTCTAAAATAGCCACCTATGAAAATAATAGGTCTGGAATCTTGTACAACAATTGTAAACTTTTTACTGTTTGACGAATTTAAATAAATAATTCATTAATTAAATTATAAACAACAAATAAATAACTTATGAAAATAACCAATAAAGTAGGCGATACTTGGTTTTGAAATAATTTATGACACTTGTCAGTATTGATTTTTAAAACTGGACTTTGAAGGGCTGCATCTCCCTTAGGAAGCGTTTTGGAAAAAAATAAAATTATGCATGTCTACTTATTTTTCGATGGACCATCGAATGGTGAATTATTGCTACTATTACTTGATCCACCCTGTATATTATGTATTTTTCACCATCAAGTATAAGTAACAAGACATTTTGACAATTAATGTACAATATTGACCATTTGGTAAGTAGTTTTAAAGGTTAGATTTTTTTCATTTATAATTCATAAAGTAATTTACTATAATTATGTTTGTGCTTCATTGTTGTAGAGCCCTGAAGAAGTTGCAAATTCGCAACGAAACGTTGGCAAATAATAAAGAATTTATACATTTAACTGGTCCTTATTACCCAATACTTTATTATATTATTTTTATTCGAGTCTTCCTGTTTGCGCATCCTTGCGAGATTGTGCATATTATGTGTTGTTATGTTGTAATGTAGGTGAACGGCGAAGATACATGGCTGGATTTACACGGATATAAAATGTATACTCGTACGTTGTTTGTGAACGTTAATGGCTAAAGTGTTTATCCGGCTAAATTGATTCAATCAATTCACTTTATAGCTATGTGTACACACGTTCACTTGTGTATGGGTCTGTTTCTATGTAGGTATAGGTTGATACTCTCTCTCTATGTCTATAGTCTGCTCTCGCTACTCTATAGATCACACACATAAATGTAAAAACAAACCGTTACATAATAGATATTGTATTTGAGGACAGCGTAGAGTAATGGTCAGGGTGCTGTCCTTTGGACCAAGTTGTCGTAGGTGGGAACCCCACCTCGCTCATGGATGTTTTGTGATGTCATTTAGTTTTAAGTGATATGTTAATCGATGTAATGACCTAAGTAAATAAGTAAAGATATTGTATCTGTATCGAATATCGATGCATGTAAATTAACCGCGGTGTGACTTAAATCTTAAACAAAACAAAAAAAGTTGACCCTCTTAGTAAAGAAAAAAGTTCGACTGATGACCAGTCCTATACTTCCCACCTAGTAAATATTTGCAAAAAATAAACACTCTTTTTTTATTCTTTGAAAAAAAGCATGGCCCTCTTTTTTGTTTGGTGATCTACTGATGGCTAGTAATATAGCAAAAATCACGGTTACCTTGATTTATGTACAATTTTCTTTTTTTAGTAAAATATTTTTTCTCTCGAAAACTATACATTTTAGAGAAAAAAAATATTTACATTTTTTTCATATTATAACATCTAGAAATCATTTATATTTTTTTTATCTATGTTAATAATTGACATTGAGAACGTTTTTTGTAATATCTCAGAATCCACTGAACCGATTTGACTGAGATCTAAGTTAAAGGCTGATAAACACAATAGAACAATCGGCATGGCCGTATGTTGTTCCGTTTTTACGATATAGAAGGCGAAAAATTCACATACACACACACACATACAGACATCAGTCAGAAAATGATCTTAAACGATTGGCTAGGGTCTGTTAAAATCTCGAAATATTTTTTTCGGACTAAATCCATTACTTCCTTACCATAGTAGAGGTGGGAAGTAAAAAAGTAAATGAGTTGAATAGCATGCAACCTATCAGCACGATACCTATAGTCTTAAAGATAGTTATTAAAAGGGGTTTAACACCCTCCCTACCGCCTGAAACGTTTAGACTCTCTCGATCGTATTTTTGATACGAGAAATTGGGGCGCTACAGGCTAAATTAAAAAAAATTGTCCTTAAAAGTTAAAGTGCTCCGTAGCGCGTCAAGACGAATCCTTTATCTTAGATCAAAACGAACACTTAGTTCAAAAATAAGGTCGGGAGAGAAAACATTTCTAGCATCCGCTGAACTGATTTTGCTCAAAATTTAGTCAGATCTAATGCTGACAAATACAACAAAAGAAACCGCATGACCGTATGTTTTTTTTCGTTTTTTACGATATCGAAGAGAAAAAAATTTATCACATGCCCAAACGGACGTTAATCAGGAAACGGAGTCAAACAATTAAGGTATCAACACTTAAAGATCTATCAAAATGGCGAACTCATTTTAATACTTCCCCATCGGCCACCATAGATGTGGAAAGTAACACTGCTAAAAATATGCCTGTGAAATTTTAGAATTTGTGGCACTCGTCATTATCAGGACACAGTCGACTATGCCTAAAATATTTTCCCCGATTTTTCCTGTAAGTATTCGTGTAAGAATTATTAAATAGACAATAGCCAAACCACAAATAAATACTTTTCTTAACGTAATCAGTCGGCGAACATGCCATCGTGATGTTAATCGTCAAACAATTAAGATATACAAGGAAAAAATCAAAGACCACTGTCAGGACTTGAACCCGAAATTCCCAGTTTCCGGCTGGTTGAGTTACCTCTTACTCACACAGTGCCCGAGAGTGGGATCTGTTGTCTTCCTATATATACCTATTTCAACACTAAATCACACTTCATGCGAGAGCGGATTTAATTTTTATTGAGTTATTAGTTATGTTTATAACTTAAAAATTAAATCCGCTTTCGCATGAAGTGTGATTTAGTGTTGAAATAGGTATATATATAGGAAGAGAACAGATCCCACTCTCGGGGCACTGTGTGAGTAAGAGGTAACTCAACCAGCCGGAAACTGGGAATTTCGGGTTCAAGTCCTGACAGTGGTTTTTGATTTTTTCCTTGTATATCTTAATTGTTTGACGATTAACATCACGATGGCATGTTCGCCGACTGATTACGTTAAGAAAAGTATTTATTTGTGGTTTGGCTATTGTCTATTTAATAATTATTATATTATAACCACAAAAAACTCAACTCTCATTGTTGTATTTATTCGTGTAAGTTTTTGTTTCTATATTTATGTTAAATGCCAATACTATCTAGTTTTGTATTGTGTGGAGTACGAACTAACAGAGACTGGAAGCAAAGTGAGGTTAGAACTGTGAGCAGAGTGAGGTTAGGACGTAGATATAGACTTACAGACGTATAGAGAGCTATGTTGTAACTGTCTACTGTTGTTCATTGTTAGCCAGAAGCGTCGAATATGGTCTGTGTTGTGTGTATTATGGACTAGTTCACGCAGGTTGCACTGAAACAAAGAATGAAGGAAACTAACACTAACTCACACTTACTCCTTGATAGCGTCAGGTCACGTGATTCATGCTTACTGAAACCTACTGAATTACTGATTTCTAAGCAATTTACCGTAAGCTATACCTATTTGCGGTTAAGCTATTTTTATGTCGTAAAGTGTAAACGAATTGTATTTAAGTCCAGCAAACATAATAGTTCCGTTCAGCACCCATCCGAAATGTAAGACTTGTTAATGACGCCCATTGTATGACACCAGCGTGTGCAGCGCCATATTGATGCGGGACTTTAATAGCGAGCTTGGGATTGGCTGACATTTTAACTTGTGCAGCGCCATATTGATGCAGAAGGGCTGTTGAGACGTTGGAATTGACTGATATTGTAACTTGTGTATCGTCATATTGATGTGGATTTTGTCTAACCATTATAGGTAAGCGTATCTCAACGTACCGACTATTCAAATTTCCCGCTAAAATTGTCACTCGTAGTTCTCTACCTCAGTACATTCTGCCGCTTTTAATAAGTTTCAGATGTTCGCGTTGTGTAGAGACTAACCTACTATCCACATATCTATTATAGATCATGTGCTATAGCTATATACACAACTGAAAGATATACGTACCTATATTTATTTTTGCCATACCCACTATAAAATAGTTACTTTACATGCGAGTATGTAAGCATGGAGTGCAGGGTCAGTTAACAGGCAAGTGTGTTGAAACTGTTAAAACAAACTAGTGTGGTAAGTATAAACAGTTTCCATAGTTAATAATAATTTTTTTTATACGGCTGAAATGCAATTGAAAGATTTTTTCGTTGGAGAGCAGCCAATTATATAATTGTTTCGAAACATATAGGAAAAAATCATTTTACCAACCAGTGGTCACAATCAGGATTCTAACCTGAACCTTTCCACTTTCGCGGCGGAATGAGCTTACAATACTCAATCGTGACAAGATTGCTAAACTAACATTCTCCATATATGCTTCAGAATCAATAGATTTTCACTACATGCGAGCGTCAATTCATATCTGCTAATTCAATAGCTATATGATATGAAGTGAATCCTCGTACCAGCGAGAGTCTAACATGACAGTGAAAATTATTTCGAATATCCAATAATGGGATATATTATAATGGGATATATTATATATATATTCGAAACAATTATATAATTGGCTGCTCTCCAACGAAAAAATCTTTCAATTGCATTTCAGCCGTATAAAAAAAACTATTATTATCTTAAAGAAAATCAACTCGTTGGTTGATTTCTATATCGTGTTTTATGTATATATCTTACATGTAGATTATCTTATGATTTCTACAAGATATGATTGTTTCTAGAATATTATGTGCTAATACCGTTTATAGCATCGATATATCTAGGTACCTATGTATTTATAATATATCCCATTATTGGATATTCGAAATAATTTTCACTGTCATGTTAGACTCTCGCTGGTACGAGGATTTACTTCATATCATATAGCTATTGAATTAGCAGATATGAATTGACGCTCGCATGTAGTGAAAATCTATTGATTCTGAAGCATATATGGAGAATGTTAGTTTAGCAATCTTGTCACGATTGAGTATTGTAAGCTCATTCCGCCGCGAAAGTGGAAAAGTTCAGGTTAGAATCCTGATTGTGACCACTGGTTGGTAAAATGATTTTTTCCTATATGTTTCGAAACAATTATATAATTGGCTGCTCTCCAACGAAAAAATCTTTCAGTTTCCATAGTGATTTTAGATTTATGTATATTGCTACTGTGCTTGCGCACTGCGACTGCAACTCACGGCCTAGTATCAAAGTAAAGTTGGCGTCGCAAATGACTGTCAAAAATTTTTGAAAATAAAGTGAAAAGTAGCTATTTTATAGTGGGTATGGCAAAAAATACCATATACATATCTCGTACGTAATGATATTATATGACTCGTGTGACTGTTAAAACGCGATATCGCTTGTTTTTACATAGTGTCACTACTCGTCAGTAATATGCCTCATCACACATCTAGATATACTGCAATCTACAATTTTATGCTGGGTATGAAATAATTCTGGAAATTCAATAAGCAGTAATTTTATCCCCAAAATACAAAGCGGGCACTTAAAAAACGCGTATTTCATTTGTCTCATAAAGCTTCGTCGGTGGTAGTTTCTTTTTTCAAAATTTGCTTCAATAATGCCCTGGGAATTAATATAAATGAATGAACCATCCTTTCCTATATAAATTCAGAATTACACAGACAGTATATTAATCAGTTTTTTTTCTACTTATAAAACTTACACGCGATTTTTTATATCCACTCTCTTGAACACTATGTGAAGAATAATTAAAATTTGTAATATCATAAAAATGCCCTGTATTAAGTTAAACAAGAGATAAGATAGATAAAAAGTTTTTATTAAAATCAATGTCTACAAAACTTTGAACTTTTGTAAATTTTACTTAAACCGCCAGTATAATTTTCTACAGTATGTATTAATTAATTTAAGCTGCGTAAATAATTGGTATAAAATGTGAGAATTAGCAAATAGATTATAGTGGAACAAATCTTTATTTTATTTATTGTAGACCAGCGGTTACCCGTGGCTCCACTCACGTAGATATTTAGATTTTTTTATGCTTTCTCATACAAACTTGAACACCCCGTTGCACCCCTTATTAGGGGTTGTCTTAAAGAATTCTAAAATTCCAGTTTTATTATTTGTTTTGAGGAGTATTTATACCAAATTTCAAGTTGATACAAGCAGGGAATACGATTTTCTCTACAAACATGTTCACCCCATTTCACCACCTTGGGGGCTGATTTCCGAAAAATCCTTTCTTAGTGCACCTCTACACCTTGTAAGGAACATAACTTCCAAATTTCTATCTTCAGTGGTTTAAGCTATGCAATACACCCCCTTTTGACTACCTTAGGGGTTGAACTTCGAAAAATTCCTTCTTAGTGGACTCTTAGTGTTTATGTGTGGGTGTTGATTAGTTACCCCCTTAGGGGTTGAATTTAAAAAATTCTCGAATATAGATTTGCTTATTTTTAAAGAAGAGTTAGTATGTCGAATTTCAAATTTATAGCTTCAGCGGTGTGGCCTGGGCGTTGATTTAGTCAAAAACTTTTACACCCCCGTCTTACCCCTTTAAGGGTTGAATTTAAAAAAAACGCTCGAATGTAAGGCGACCTGTTGAGTTTTTTGACAAAATGTTCATATCTCACAAATCGATAAGGTGAGAGGTATTGAATTCAACATACTAACTCTTTTTTAAAAGTTATACGCATACCCCTATTCGAGGATTTTTTAAAACTCTACCCCTTAGGGGGTAAAACGAAGGTGTAGAATTTTTTGACTAATCAACGCCCAGGCGAAACCGCTGAAGCTATAAACTTGAAATTTGGACAGTAAGTTCCTTTTGTGACGTAAGCACCGGCTAAGAAGGGATATATCGAAATTCAACCTCTAGGGGGGTCAAAAAGGGATGTATTGCACAGCCTAAACCACTGAAGATAGATACAAAAATTTGGAAGTTATGTTCCTTACAGGGTATATAGGTGCACTAAGAAAGCATTTTTCAGAAATCAACCCCTAATGGGGTGAAAATGTTTGTATAGAAAATCGTATTCCCTGCGTATATCAACTTGAAACTTGGTATACTCTTCAAAACAAATAATAAAACACGTATTTTAGGATTTTTTAAGACAACCCCTAAGGAGGGGTATAATGGGATGTTGAAGTTTGCATGGGAAGGCATAAAAAAATCTAAATATACGTGAGCGGAGCCACGCGCGATAGGTAACCGTTAGTATATAGGTACAATATATTTGTAAATAAATGGAAAGGTTTATTTATAAAATTTATTAAATATTAAAAAATATATGAAATATATAAAATATAAAAAGCGAACATCTTGTATATAAAAATCACGTTGTATATTGATCGATTGTAAACTTCAGTGATTAATATAATACAGGCTTATCTGACGAGGCATTTTATAATGTATCGTAAATATAGTTTGAAAAATCGGCACTTATTCATTTCCAACTTTGTGACAGCTGATATTTACTTTGCAGGGAAACTTTATAATTAAATTAGCAATTGCCGCGTATAGTAGTTTATCATTGATTCCGTGCGGACACATAATTTGTACGATTTATATGATGAATGGCAACATTTATCTGCCAGCATTGGCACGGAATATTAAAACCGAGAATATAGGGATGCCCGGCATTGAGAGATAGGTACTGTTAGTGATGGGCGATTGTAAGATGTTTTGACAATCGAAACAATTGCAATCGTTCATAATAACAATCGAGTCCACAATCGACTCGGAGTTTGATTTCATAATCGAAATGTTCGATTGTTCAAGTCGATTATTTGCCAGCGAATGAGAATACATATAATCGCGATTCAAAGTTATATGCTATAGTCGATTAAAGTCTGACGTTCACGCTACTCGTTCATCGTTGATTCACTGTTCACACTGTTCAGTCGGTCTCAGAGCACTCGATTACTGCACAATCGACTATCCATCGACTCAACCACAGTTGTTGAGTGATGAACGATTATATATTATGTGGCTCTCGACAGTGTACATCGTCTGTATGATTCAGTACTATGCAACTTGGTCTCGGTGAGCTATGAAACAACAACAATCGAGTCCAAGTGAAAACCATCGAGAGTCATCGAGATGTTTGAACAATCGAGACAATCGACTAAAATATTTCGTAATCGCCCATCACTAGGTACTGTACTTTGCCCGCGACTTTCCTAGCGTGAATGTCGATTTTCCTCGTATATTTCCTCACATTTTTGTCAGTTTTTACGGGAAGCCTATTTTAAACCGAGTTTAGTCGGGTAAGTATTGGTAGTCTATAGTATCTCCTAACTTGAGTAGCAGTTGATATACTACATTTCGGCTCAGTGATGCTAATGCAAACAGATGGAGAGTCCCCGGTACTCTCAACAGATGCGTAAACATGCAGATTAGAATGCGATGACAGCTACATATAACCTCAAACAGCTGACCAAGGAGTGTTGAATGTAACATACGCACTGGATGCGATAAAGCCTGTAGGTGTAGAACTCCCACAAAAAACGTCACTTTCGTGACATTTCACCGAGTCATTTTTGAAGAAATAGGGAGAGGGGCAAAAAGATGTGTAGGTATACATTCGGGAAACGCTTTTCGCAGAATAGTGTAAAATACCCACAAGAAAACTAAATTACAGATTTAAGTCTAATTACTTAAACAAATTAGTAACAGAATCTGCCTATAATTTCGTTTTCTGGCGGGTTGTAGGTTATTTTGTATGATATTACCTAAAAAATGAACGCGTTTCCAGAATTTTTGTGTCTGTTTGTAACGGCTGTATCCGGTGTCGATTTTGATTAAACTTGGTACATTTTCAGTTGGTATCCAAAATTATACCCAGCTACTTTCTGGTTGAAGAAAAGGTTCTTAAGAAATGTTTTATTAGATTTTTTTATTTTACTGGATTTGTTATCCAACAAAATGCAAGGACAGACGGGTTGGCGTGCTAAACGTTGATCAAATTGCTGTGGGGTTGAAACCCACCTACGCGAATGGATATTTTATGTCTTGTTGTAATAAACTTAGATATATTAATAAAATACATTATAGTTTGCGCTAAAAATGTCCTCCATTGTTATTTTTATATTGACCCTACGTAAACGAATAATTTTGGGTGCTTCTGTGGAAATTTTCCGTTTGTTGTGAGTTCATTCAATGCGCTTAGTGACGCGCGATACGAGATGTTTTAGTCAATTGTCTCGATTGTTCAAACATCTCGATGACTCTCGATGGTTGTCACTTAGACTCGATTGTTGTTGTTTCATAGTTCACCGAGACCGAGTCGCATAGTACTGAATCGTACACTGTCGAAAGCCACGTAGTATACAATCGCTCATCACTCAACACCTGTAGTCGAGTCGATGGTCGATTGTGCAGTAATCGCGTAATACGAATTCAATATAGTGAAGAGATCACAGGGTAGTGAGTACCGAATGAACAGTGAACAATCAATGAGTCGCGTGAACGTCAGTCGACTAGCATATAACCTTGAATCGCGATTATATGCATTCTCATTCGCTGCTATTTGCTATAACCTATGTGGCAAATAATCGACTGGAACAATCGAACATTTCGATTGTAAAATCGAACTACAAGTCGATTGTGGACTCGATTGTTATTATGAACGGTTAAAATTGTTTCGATTGTAAAAATATCTGATTATCGCCCATCACTAAATGCGCTTTCTGCACGAACGCCGACTAATTTCAATGTATGATATCTCTAAACTTGATTTCAATTGAATGACAAAACTCATCTGTTAAAGTAGGGATTTACCTAGCATTTCAAAAATGTGAAAAAATCTATCTTAAGTATTTTATCAAAATAATAATAATAATAATGCGTTTAATGTCCGTTTCTCGACATTATGTCATAACAGACGCCATTCGCACCATTACTATTTTCCATTTTACCACTTCCCGTTGTTTTCTATATATTTTAAACTTCAACTTTTTTTTATTTATTAATGTGCGAATGGAGGAATTATAGGAAATTAGGATAAGGTAGGCAATTTTTGGAAGCATAGGAGTTTGAAAGGTAATCGGCCATGGCCTTGAATAAGGAACCATCTCGATATTCATCTGGAATTATTGAGGGAAACCATGGAAAACCTCAAACAAGATGGCCGGTACAGGAATTACCGTTTCTCGACGTGAGGCAGTAGGAAAAAGTCCTAGCCACATCTGGCCCCGTCGGGATTCGAACCCAGTACCTTCCCAATGCGAGTCTAGTGCTGTACCACTCAGCTACATCGCTGGGTAATTAATCAAAATATATGTTATGATGATTTCAATTTTAAAAAGCCTATTGGAACAATCAGTCATAAATTGAATTGAAAAATTTATCCGGCTTTACAAAATTGAAAATTCTCAAATTAAAAAAACGTTGCATTCCCTATATTATGTGTTAAACCGTTTCCAATTGCCGTAGAGCTAAAACCGATAGAGATTTCAATTTCGTTTTACATTTCTGCTTTTAACGTTGTCCCTAGTTATTCGGGTGAATTTGGTTACCCCTCTAGAGACGGCAGTGTAATTGAAGCGTCAGGTATGATTAGGGAATGGAAACATGTATTCATTGTCCGTGTCTGTGACCTGTTGTTCCAACAGCAAACGTACAATTTCACCATCGTTCATCCTTACTGTCCAGTCGCCTGCAACCATGGACTTTCTGTTCCAGTATCCGTGATTTGTGTATTCTATGTAGGGCATGCAATTCGAATATTCGAATATTCGAATATAGCGAATATTCGGCTGCATTTATTATTCGAATAGTAATTCCTGTTATTCGAATATATTCGAATTATTTGTTAAGAATTAAAATTGTTTAGAAACGGTTTACGGCGGCGCTAAAACATCTTACAAACGCTACACTAGCTTTAAGTTCGCGCTAGGGCGTGGGAGGGGAATCGAAACGGGGCGAGGAAAGTTTTTTTTTGTTAATTATTGCATGTTTATTTGATATAACTATTTACTTACGTTACGTTACGTACTTAATTGCTTGATTTGCTCTTCGCACGAGCTAATAGACGTATTATTTATTTGTGAAGTATTTTTTTTTATAGGGGAGCAATATCCCATACTTTTGTGGTACAAATTAATAAAAATGCGTCTTAGATGCTCATTTAATATTTTTGTTTGAATAGGAAAAACAGAAAGAAAGAATTTTGAATTTTTTTGATTACTTAAATATGTTCATTTGATCTATGGTTCTCGGAAGCTATGTGCGCTCTAATATTTAGTTAATTTGATCTGAATTTTTACGTAACTAAGTAAAGTAAAAATGATTATTTGATCTCTTTTTAATTAGAAGTAAGCTGCTTTTGTTGTTAAAATATTGATTGGATTTATGGACGTGCAGTAAGCGTGTTGATTTTAAATAATTAAAAGTCATTTATTGAAGTTCCAGTGTTTTTATTATTTTTACCAATTATTCGAATATATTCGAATATTGGCTAAAATTTGAGCGAATATTCGAATACCTGAAACATCCGAATATTTGCATGCCCTAATTCTATGTGAATAAATACAATCATATCCATGATATTATGTTAAAAAGTACGACAGTTTAGTGTTGGGTTTCACAAAGCGCTATCTGAAAATCTGCGTGGACAATAACCTTAAATTTTGACCAGTGTTGACAACCTCATTTGTTTTTCATCCTAAAAGTAATTTGAAAATCTAAAATCAAAACAAAGTCCCTTAAACTCAATGAAATTATGATATCTTGTATATTTATTGTAAATTTTGGTATTTTCTTTCTTCTAATTAATTAATAAAAATTGGTGTAGCTAAAAAAAATAATTTTCCTGACAAGCTTTTTATTTTCAGTTGTTTTCAGACGTTTTGCTCGAAAACTGCGTGGCGTATAGGATTTTGAAATTTGGCATGATGCTGTCTTTGTAATGCGCACATAATTCGATAATCAAAAGTTATGAAATATTATTTTTGTAAATATTTTTATTGGGGGCGATTTGACCCCCTAAAAAAGTTTAATTTATTGTATCGTGTAGAGTATCGTTGGATTCCAAATATATTTTTTTCAGATTTTTTGGTGAATTGGTTATAAAGATATAGCTTAAAATGTGCGATAAAACACCATTCCCCCCTGATCTTCTTGGTTTCTAAAATTAAAAGTTTGACATTATTAGGGTTAATAGGTATTAAGTTATAGATTATAGGAAAACTACCAGAATTTTCGTCAGTCTATAGTTTGCGAAAAAAAATGTTTTCTGTAAATTATAAGACCAAACTGTCGGATAAGACGACGAAAGCAACGACAAATTTCGCCGTTGAGAGTTAAAGCGACGGTAGTGTAGTGGTATCTGTAGTGGCCTCGCAAGCGTAGATAGCCGGTTTGAATCCTGGACGGCCCGGAGTTTTTTTATAATGTAAATATTTTGGAATTTTGTAGAGTAAGATATTTAACTTAAAAACGATTTAAAAATAAGGGGTGACCACCAAAATCTACAATCTAAATGTGTTGATTATTATTGTTACGTCACATTAACAAAAAAAGAGTGTGTGTGTGTACTTATGTACGCACGTCAGAAGTTATACTTCTTTGGCGTAACAAAATAAAAATAACTCCAAAATTTTATCCCGCGTGCCAGTACTAAACTTTTGTAAAAAAGACGATAAAATAATAAAATAAAGATATTAAATTAATTAATTTAATAAAATATTAATTTATTAAATATAGTTATTTATTATATTTATATCTAATTATTAAAGAAAAAATAGCATGTTTGTGTTGAGATTCGAACCCGAGACCTATTGCGTATGGCGCGACGGTGCTATCCGTTACGCTACGTACATTTTACTTACCAATGCTTTATAATTGGTGATATCTAGTTTTTACTAAATAATAATGTAAACAGTACGGATGTTGGAGTATGAACTCGTATTTAACGAAAGCGGCATAAACGAGCGTTTGTATAGCAATAGCTTTTATTAATGTTATTCAAAACTGAAAACGCTCTTGTCACATTGTGACTGATGATAATAAGGTATTATAATCATGAACTTCCGACTAACTTCATGGTGTTACTACCGACTAACTCCATGGTGTTAAATGTAAAAATTCACTCTCATCATTTTTCCATAATGCGCCAAAAGAAGTGTAACTTCAAAAAATAAATTATATTTTATGGTGTATTTTAATTTATTACTTTCTTAGTTGTACGGAACCTCTGCGTGCGAGTCTAACTCGCACTTGACCGTTTTTTTTTGTTTTGTGGGCGTTTACACATCAAAATAGTTATTTCGCCGATCAGTTGTTTTTTTTAGATTTTATGAAGAAGTATGTTTTTATACTTATGACGTGTTTTAAACATTTGTTCTGGCTCTGCAAATAAACAAATTATGGATTTCTTCCCAAACTAAAAGTCTTCAAAAATGCAGTTCATTATATTTTCCGAGGTGAAATTTTAATTTCATTACATTGTGAATGGTTTCCTTTTAAAATAATAACGTTATTGTTTCATTGGCCCTTTGCAGTATAATTTTCCCGACTCCGTAAAGTCCTCCGTTTGTTATTTAATGGTTAGATGGTAGGTAGTTCGTTTGATGTAGGAGGCTGATCATGTTTGCGTGAACTTTGCCAAGTCTTGTCTACTTTGAACTATGAAGTAACGAATGGGTGGGTACTTTAGTTTTACATCACGTAAAAACTTAACAAAAGCTTAACTCAATCCCGAGGGAAATAGGTCGTTGTTGCTTTAATAATTTATATTGTATACTTAAATATTATAAAACTTATACTTTGATGACTTTTCTGAGAACCATTATATTATAAGAAACTATTATGTAAATAACAAAACACTACAAAGTAAGAACGTAGATGCAATCTAAATATGTACTTAACTATTTTGTTTTAACTGATGTATTTGTTTATTTGCATACTAGATACCCCGTCCGGCTTCGCCCGGGTGCACTCGCTCCGCTAGTTCGCTCGAATTTAAAATTAATTAATGTTACTCACTAATAATAATTAATTTGTTACTCACATATATAATAATAAGCTATCGAATGGTAAAAACCGCATTCAAATCCGTTCATTAGTTCTCGAGATTTGTTGGTAGACATCTACCCATATTTCCTTTTATAGGTAGGTAATATGTAATATGTATAGTTATGGCACAATACCTACTGTTAGCGTTGGTTAGTTGGTTGGCGGGATATGGATAGTTAATAGCGATTAAAAAATAGGTTTTGTATGTGAGCAATATTCAAATACATATTCTTCAAGACAGGCATTAATGTTCACAAAATTAGAATGAAAACTTCAAGTAAGGCTTGTAATCTAATTCTTTCTATAAAAATCGATCAATTTTTTGACATTTCAAAATAAAACCTAATTTAATATTACTATTTGAGATATTAGGATGTCCAAAATTTATACAATAACAGTGTTCTTGAGAAATTAGAAGAGAAAAATAAATTTTAATTAAGTTTTATTTTGAAATGTCAAAAAATTGATCAACTTTTATAGAAAGAATTAGATTGCAAGCCTTATCTGAAGTTTTCATTCTAATTTTGTGAACATTAATGCCTGTCTTGAAGAATATTTGTTTGAAGATTGTCTACATACAATCGCTATCAACTATCCATATTAGTATATAGATTTCACCAGGTAGTTGTTACGTTCGTTTAGGTGTGTGTGTGTGTCAAACGACATCAAGATGGGGTATTCGGCCAATCAGAATGGACCCTGATTGCAGGGCCTAGTCGCTTGTATTTAAATGCCACAAAGCGTAGAATATGAAAAGGTTTAGAAAACACCAGAAGCTAGTGGTTTATGTAACAGCCTGTATAAATCATGACATTTGTAATGGAAAACGAACAAATTCAACTGTGATTTCATTAGAGCATCAGGGAACGTGTTTTCAGGTGTACATCATCTGCCTATTTGTCCTCCAACAGCCTACGGCGCAAACAGTTTATTTGATTTTGTTAAAACTTTGAAAAGGGGAATTAAATCAGTAATTACCGGCTCACTCTAAAAATTAATCCGAAAGGACACAATTTAATAGGTACTAATTATCTGCTGAGGGGTTACGAATTACGGTTAAAAATGACGTAACCTTTACATTTAAGATGTTGTAATTTTGAGATCTCAAATATTGAACAATTCACTGTATCGTAGATTAGATTAGATCATTAGATAGTAGATTATAGACGCTCAACAGCTGAGATCACTGTATCATCGTTACATTTTTCTATTTCATATACCTATGTATATGATTTTTTTAATATATATTTTTTGTGCTATTGTTCTTAGCAGTTGGTGCACACGTTTTTGCTTCTTTATATTTTTTTGTTCTCTCTGCATAAAAAAAGACAATCGACTAGACCCTGCAGTCAGGGTCCATTCTGATTGGTCGAATACCTCATCTTGATGTCGTTTAACATACACACACACCTAAACCAACGTAACAACTAACTAGTGAACTCTGTATACTAATATGGATAGCTGATAGCGATTAAAAAATGGGTTTTGTATATGGAGAATATTCAAATACATATATTCTTCAAGACAGGCATAAATGTTCACAAAATTAGAATGAAAACTTCAGGTATAAGGCTTGTAATCTAATTCTTTCTATAAAAGTCGATCAATTTTTTGACATTTCAAAATAAAACCTAATTTAATATTATTTTTTCAGATATTAGGATGTCTACAATTTATACAACAACAGTGTTCTTGAGAGATTGGAATAGAAAGATAAATTTTAATTAATTTTCATTTTAAAATTCAAAAAATTGATCGACTTTTATGGAAAGAATTAGATTACAAACCTTACCTGTAGTTTTCATTGTAATCTTGTGAACATTAATGCCTCGCTCGTTCGCTCGAATTTTGTTAATACACTACTCACTCGCTTCGCTCGTTCGCTTGAATATTATAATTACATTACTCACTCGCTTCGCTTGTTCGCTCGAATTTTATTAATATTACAAAGTCTTTCTGACTGAACTCCTCCTAAACGGCTTGACCGATTTGAATAATTTTTTTTTGTTTTGTTCACTTTTATAATACAGGAATGGTTTTGAAAAAGAAAAAATTAAAATCGGCCAAGCCGTTTAGGAGCAATTTATCTGTAAGGGTGTATGTGATTAAACTGCTCCTAAACGGCTTGACCGATTTTAATTTTTCTTCGATAAAAACCACCCCTGCATTAGAGCGAACAAAACAAAAAAAAAAATTCAAATCGGTCAAGCCGTTTAGGAGGAATAGAGTCACAAACGCTTGGACAGAAGAAATATATATATATAAAGATGGGAGAATCTTGGCTTCTGTCGGGCGTCCCCCGACTCCACCCTTTTTTTATATCATTAAAAGTAAATGGCCCCATTTTATCAATATTTAATGCTTTTCTAATCTGTCTTAAAACTAATACTACGTGCTGTCATTATTGAAAAAAATATTAATGTTGCTATTAGAGGTATACTTTGTCATTATTGTAATGGTGTATTTTTATGTCCTTAATACTTACGGGTTAATCAATTTTAATGTCCAGCGCTGCATACAGCCTGTTTTATAATGTCGCGGAATTTTGAGTTGTATATCGAAAGACAGCGGCTTGAGACTGCAATAAGGTCGTCTCACGTATCAAAATTTGACAATTTTGAACAGTGCATATTATTTCTCTTACGTAAACAAATAATGTAAACCAACTTTTTCGCTCTTATTACTTATCATTTTTCTTAATTACAAACAAGAATTTAAAAAGAGAAATATACATTACACTGGTGAACAGAATTATCATATATCTTTAAATGTTTGGAATTTATTTCTAATCATGAAATAAATTCTTTTGAAACTATTTTCATGTAATAGTGGTAATAAAAAATATTCGATAATTTTGTCCATGAATATAATTTTAAACGCTCAGCATAAACCATCATAATGACGCAGCAGACAGCACTTCTTTATCTATAGAAAGAGATATATATAAATTATCTTCCTCGTGGTTTGCTTTCAATTTGACAGATCGGTAGGCGTGACACAGTAGATCTGTAAGCCTATCACAGGCTGAATGTTATCTACGTCATTTCTGTAGCGGCATAACTCTGTTTAAAATTCAACTGAAAAACATTTTTGGGATTTTCTTTCCGAAAAATTCTCGAAAAAAATTGTTTCATGTTCTGTTTGTCATGCAGATTCCAACAAAAAAAATAAGGGACGATCCCATTCGGACGCCATGAAGAAGTGAGATGTGTTCTGAAGAAATTTAATCAATGTATCGATATTCATCACAAATATCGTTAATTATCTATTCTTCAATTTTTTGTATCATTATTTCAAAATTGTTGTTTGAGAATAGATAAAAGATAAGAAATCTTTCAACTTTTCATTTTGTTACATTGGGTAGGTACCCGTTTTCCACCACCTATACCCGTACTTCCACCATATTATTTTTTGAATTCTTTACATTGAAGTTGAACATCCGTTTCTGCACCGTCTCTTCTTCCACTATATTATTTTTTCAATGATAAATGCATTTGCTGTTCATAATATGTATTAAATACTGTTAAACTAAAGGTAAAATTTCAATTCGTACTTCCCGGGTTTTTGTCATATATTTTATAATTATATGTATAATTTCTTTCTGCACTATTGCATAACTATTATATATTATAATATATACCTGTTTGATTTTTGTACTGTTCATAGTTGATTGATTCAACGACGTGCTCGTTAACCTTTTTTTTATCAATAACCAAATATTATTTGTATTTTATTACTGTTTTTCTTGACTTCCACATCACATCCAAATTTATCAAAGACCATGTCTTTACTAACAAAACATTTATATAGTACATAATATAGATGAATATTAATATCTTAATTTTTAAAATTTCATAATTGCTTTGTATATAAATAATTTGTTGACTTGTCACTGTAGCAAGTACTAGACCTCG
The DNA here is from genome assembly GCA_039654895.1 of Mongoloraphidia duomilia. Lineage (NCBI taxonomy): Eukaryota > Metazoa > Arthropoda > Insecta > Raphidioptera > Raphidiidae > Mongoloraphidia > Mongoloraphidia duomilia. The sequence goes on from CM077516.1 coordinate 66,428,995, forward strand.
CGCGGCGAAAGATGAAGCCACCGCGTCATAGTAACGTGAATGCATTGCGCCCGCCTTCTAGCTTGCTGTTGGCTGTTTATTGTCAAGAATAGCAGTTTGCCAAAATTGTACCTAACGTCATAAAACCCAATGTGCAGTTTTGTGTACACGGCACTGTCTGCGGGCAAGCAGGCGTTCACTAGCATATTATTGATGACGTGCCTGGCTTCATCTCTCACCGCGGGCACTCTACTACTGTACTACAAGCATTGTTATTGTTTTATACGATTTATATGACAGGGAAATGTGTCATAAACATATTCCATAATAGGACAGAATCATATTACAGTTCATAATATTTAATGTACGATTAAAAATAAATTTAATGTGTCCAAAACGCGAAGGTATGTACAGCTTTCTTAAATTTAATTTATTAGTGTATTTGCCATAATATGGCACATACACTATTGGCGTCGGTCGGATGGCGGGACCTAGGGGTCGGACCAAAATTTCTCGACGTTTCACAGCCTCCTGAACACTTTGGCACCATTTTTAAAAATGTTTATATATATATGTATGTATATATTTATATATATATATTTATATATATATATATATGTGTGTACACGATAACTCTCGACAGACTTAATCGATTGAAACGAAATTTGGTACACACATTGGAACCCATCACCGCAAGAAGCCTATTTAAAATGGGCCCGATCGGACCATTTTCAGGGTTGTATTTAGGGGTTCCAAAAAGTTTTTGGGCCCAAAAATACCGAAAAATTTGTCAGAATCGTTTCAAAATTGAAATTTAACTCTTTAGTAAAGATTAAAATGTGCTGCTAAAATTTTAATAAAATCGGCCCGACAGGACCGGACTTTCAAATTTTATGAAAACACTAGTTTGTTGATACGGATTTACTTATGGAAGGGTGTATTTAATTGGGTGTACTGATAAAATCCATGTCTAATATTGAAATTTAGAAAAATTTAATTATTTTAAGGGATGTATTAAGGGGTTAAATTTTTTATTTTGTCAAAAAACAAACTTAAGTTTACATAATAATGCCACAATGCCTGTATTAGCAAATACACTATATTGTCGGCAGGGTTTGGCACTGCGACCCGAGTTTTTATAATCAAAAACGAATGTAATTTAAAAATGTGTAGGTAAGAAAACTCCGGGGTTTGTAAGTTTCAAAAATTTACATAATACTCGTATGTATAGGTACTTATAGTATAATGAGTATAGCGTTATATAAAAATTATATGCACCTATGTTCTGGAGGATTTTCTGATGGATAGCCGTTGCTGACGAATTTTATGCCTTAGGTGAAAATCAATGTTGTGGCTTTTTTAACAAAAAAAAATAAATACAGTGGATACTCGTTTATTCATATGAGATGCAGCGGAGATTTGACCATGATAACAAGGAAACCGATTAAACGATTACTTCTTTTTTTAAGTACTAGTTACGTTAAGCCCCAGGCTGGGCGCCAGTTGTATGATTGTAAGATAATAAATAATCTCCATAATTGCATGACATCCAGTCTAGTTAAATTAAATATGAAATCACGGGAACTTGGACGAATTATTGTCAATAAACAATCAAACCATATTTTTAATGTTGACAAGCAATTAGACATTTTGAGGTTAGTTAAGCATGTGTTTATATTTTTTATTGAAAATTGTCTGTATTAATTTATGATTACATGTATTGATCATTTGTATTATTTTCTAGAGCTTGAAAAAGTCTGAATAAATTACAGACGAAACGTCGCTAATTCAATAATGGTTTGATTATTTATTGACAATAATTCGTCCAAGTACCTGTGATTCCATATTTAATAATAAATAATTATATTTTATTATATCTATATGTGTAATTTTGCGCTATGTATTTTTTTAAATTATTTTTGTTACATATTTGTGGATGAATAAATGAATATTTTGATGGAACTTTGTATAACTTGCTGTTGAATTTTAAGCATCCGGTATGTGTAAAATTAAATGGCTTCAACATCAACGTCCATCGAAAACTAATGGGTTAACCAGCCGCACTGATACCTATAACCCGACATGGAATCTGTTGTCCAACAGTATACAATACGTTCCATAGATATAGGTGTACCGGAATACATTTTTATTTTCACATTAATCTATACTATAGATAGATAGATATTTATTCGTCACATTAACAAAAAAGTATAAACAATGTTTCTTTGTTTGTGGCGGGTAATCTCAGGAACTACTGAACCGATTTGAAAAATTATTTCACTGTTTAAATGTCTACTTCTTTCCGCGTAACCTAGGCTATATTTTATTACCTACGCCTTACGCTAAGACAAAATTGGAGTGAACATTTAGCGAAAGAGTTAAATTGCTGTATACTACGCTAGCTAAATAGTTGTGAGATCTTTAAGAAAAGCCCTTTCAATATACCTTACATGATCGAAAACAAAGATATGTTTTTGTGTTAAACTGTACCTCCCACCTAAATTTACGGAAAAATATTTTTAGGTTCTGACTACTGGAATATATGTATATGCAGGCTATTCTAAATCTCAGCTTTATACCTTTATTTAATCTAGAGAAATTCGACTGTGACAGACATACGGACGAGGGTTCCGTTTTCCATTTGAAGTACGGAACCTTAAAAAAATGATATGTGCCTCACCCACATAAGCGCACCGTCGAAGTTATACTTCATACATTTCCATTTTTGCTTTTCCCTTCGGCATTTTTAAAATTAATAAAAAAGTCATGGGGTGTCGTATGGAACACATGCTTCTTACACGTTGTGTATTCTATAAAATCGAATTTATTTACATACCTATAAAAGCTATATAAAAACTATATCAACAATACGCGCTGCCCAGCCAATGAGATGCGTTGCATCGCCGCGTTCGTGACGTTTTTTATATTTTAGATCCCCTCTGGCAAACGTGCGTTAAGAAGCATTGCTTCAATAATTATTATTAAAAAAACCATGAATATCAAAACCTCCATGAGTCCATACATAAGTAATAAGTATCCAAAGCCTGCTTACAATATTACACTATTTTGAAACATTGTCAGTGTTACATTAATTTTTGAGTCGAAGTCATTCTAATTCCCTACTCTCGGTAAAGAAGTATGTAACTTCAAAAATATTCGGCAGTTGATGGAACACACTGTATTTGCACGTATATTATAGCAGTTGTAGCGTATCTAATGTAATAACAGCTCATCCGCTTATCGCGCCGGCTGCCATCAGTGTTGAGTTGAACGACGCTGACTGCTTTTAGGTAATTTGATGCTTTCACTGAAATTACCTATATTGTGTTTCGCGAATCTAATAGTCAAAGAGCTTGTGGCAAAAAATTTTAAGATTTTTTTAAAGGCTAATATTTTGAAATTATAAGCTAGTATTTAGGGTGTAGGTAGATACCTAAATAAATATATTACAGTCAGCTGTCGGGAGTCTGGACACCTGGCGTCGGGACGCTTTAAAAAGGTGACTAGTGATTTTTAGTGAAGAGCAAAGCAAGACCAAGACTTGGACAGTCTTGGTCTTGGTCTTGCTGATTCAGTCTTAGTCTTGGTCTTGGTCTTGCTTATTTAGTCTTCGTCTTGGTCTTGCGTATCAAGTCTTAGTCTTGCTCATTTTATCTGTCTTTTTTTTAGTTTTTTACTTCTGAAGATCATCATAGTTATAAATTAAAAATAATTCACAATCTATTATTAACTAACAAAATACTTTATTAGTGTATTTGCCATATGGCACATACACTATTGACGTCGGTCGGATGGCGGGACCTAGGGGTCGGAACAAAATTTCTCGACGTTTCATAACCTCCTGAACACTTTGGCACCATTTTTGGAAAAGTCTGTTAATATATGTATATATATATATATTTATATATATATATATGTGCGGGCTATAACTTTCGAAAGAGTTAATTGATTTTGACGAAATTTGGTAGGCACGTTGAAATCCATCACCGCACGAAGCCTATTTAAAATGGGCCCAATCGGACCATTTTAAGGGTGGTTTTTAGGGGTTGAAAAATGTTTTTGGGCCCAAAAACGCCGAAAAAATTCTCAGAATCGTTTCAAAAATGAAGTTTAACCCTTTAGTAACGATTAAAATGTACTGCTAAAATTTTAATAAAATCGGCCCGACAGGACCGGACTTACAAATTTTATGAAAACACTAGTTTGGGGATAGTGTTTTACTTACTGAAGGGTGTATTTAATTTGGTACCGTGGTTGCATTGATAAAAATATTGAAATTAAGAAAAAAAATATTATTTTAAGGGATGTATTAAGGGGTTAAATTTTTTATTTTGTCCAAAAACAAATTTAAGTTCACATAATAAAGCCACAATGCCAGTATTAGCAAATACACTATATTGTCGGCAGGGTTTTGGCACTGCGACCCGAGTTTTTTTATTAAAATGTTAAAAAATATCAAAATTACATCATTTTTTAATTATTATTAGTCTTGTGTATTTGGTCTTGGTCTTGCATGTTCGGTCTAGGTCTAGGTATTGGTCTTGTTCTTGTTCATTCGGTCTTGGTCTTGCTTTTTCGCAAGACCAAGACCAAGACTGCAAGACCAAGACCAATTTTGCTCATCACTAGTGATTTTTAAAAGCTGAAGTTTGGTACAGGGTTAATTTACTGAACATCATTTATGAAACAAACAGTCAGAACCTCATTTTGATAAAATCGACCTAGTCAGAAATCTGCTGACTAATTAATCCTGCACCAAATTTCAGCTTTTAAAAATCACTAGTTTTTTTACACCTTATTAATGCGCTCCGACGTCAGAGGTCTCGACGTTGACTTGCTGACTGTAGTATATTTATTTACACTCTAAATACTGGCGAATATCAAAATATTAGCCTTTACAAAAATCTTGCAGTTTTTGACCACGAGCTCTTGGACTATAACGAGACAGACAGACTCTCTTATATGGATAAAACTATACTTATACAGTGGTACTTCAGCATCTACTGACGTGACTCCATGTCAACTAGCACTTTTAGTACTAAGTAACTTGAACCGTACGATATTTTGATGAGTTTAATCCGGAAACTAATACAATAGTAAGTGAATAGTACTACGAATTAATTACCTCGACTTATAGATAGATAGATAGATAGATAGATAGATAGATAGATAGATTTATTTGTCGCAGCTATATAAAGATTGACAAAACGTCAAAATACAATGATAATATTATAAAATATGTCATGTTACATTAATATTAAAAAAAATCGACTGATGACCAGTCCTATACTTCCCACCTAGTAAATATTTTCAAAAAATAAACACTCTTTTTTTTTTATTCTTTGACTAGGCCTAAATAACCTTAGCTGTTGGTGGTCTTTAAAACACAATTTAATTTTTATTCTTTGAAAAAAGCATGGCCCTCTTTTTTGTTTGGTGATCTATACTGATGGCTAGCTTAATATAGCAAAAATCATGGTTACCTTGATTTACGTACAATTTTTATTTTTTTTAGTAAAATATTTTTTTTCTCGAAAACTATACATTTTAGAGAAAAAAAATATTTACATTTTTTTCATATTATAACATCTAGAATTCATTTATATTTTTTTTTACCTATGTTAATACGTGACATTGAGGACGTTTTTCTGAATATCTCAGGATCCACTGAACCGATTTGACTCAAAATCTAATCAGATCTAAGTTAAAGGCTGATAAACACAATAGAACAATCGGCATGCCCGTATGTTGTTCCGTTCTTAAGATATCGAAGGCGAAAAATTGACCACATACACACACACATACACACACACATACACACACACACACACCACACACACACACACACACACACACACACACACACACACACACACATACAGACATCAGTCGGAAAATGATTTTAAACGATTGCTAGGGTCTCAAAACGTGAAAATCTGTTAAAATCTCGAAATATTGTTTTCGGACTGAATCCATTACTTCCCTACCATAGTAGAAGTGGGAAGTAAAAATCTTTAAAATTGTATAGACAAAATTCCATTAGTTGCTTTTTGACAACTTTTTTGAAATTATTTTTGGGAAGAGAACGTGTTTCCAAAGGTAGAGCATTATATAACCTTAGTGACCAATAATTAGGTCCATATTTCTGTTTGTTTACAGAATGAAAAGGCACTCTGATGTCTCTCGCACCGCGTGTATTGTGAGAATGTACTTCCTCAACAATTTGGAATTTCGATAAATTTCGTTTGACGTACAAAAGATTGACAAAAACAAAAAGAGAGGGTAGCGTCATGATATTTAGAGCCCTGAAAAGAGGAGCACAGTGAGCATTATGTTTCGCTTTAGATATTATTCTGATTGCTTTCTTTTGCAATTTAAAGACTCTATCAACATGAGAGTCAGCACCCCATATAATCAGTCCATACTGCAAAATAGAATTGAAAAGTCCGTTGTAGATTGTAATACATATATCTGTGGACACTATGTTTACAATTTTTCTTAAAAGGAATAAGATTTGCGATAGCCTATTACAAATCGAATCGATATGTGTGTTCCATTTAAGATTATTATCAATATGATTCGTTATAATTCGTCCAGAATGGGGTCGTTCCACTTTTTTTCGAAGGTTATAACTTGCATGACAAATAGTCTATAAAACAACTTTTTGAAAAAATTTCAGAAACTTTTGAGCAATAGAAAAATTCCAGACGTGCGTATTTTTCTATAAATATCTATATTGTTACGGAAATTATTTATACCGTTTTATTATGACCGTAAACATACACTTTTATTAGCTACGTAGTTATACACGTGTAGAACGCGCGTCGCCGTTCGCCGGGATGCCCCTAACCTCCCCCCATCGGCCTGGGGACCATTCACCGTGTGCCGTATTGGCACAATTAGTTCTCGCCAGTTCCGCTAGGCTAATACATACGCCTTGTTGTTATTGTCTATGGTTGTGGTAATTGTCTATGGTTATACGCCAGTGAACCTAAGTGGGTAGTACAATAGTCATCAACCGAACTGAAGCGCCACTGCTCTTGATGCGTGTAACAATATTTTTAAACATAAAGTAAATGCCGCTACGGAAGTGACGTAAACTATAGCCATCCAATCACAGTTTTGGTATCAATTAATAATAATAGTATATACCAAGTTTAATTAAAATCGGTCCTGTCGTTTCAGAATTTTCCTGGTACAAACTGACTAAAAGAATGCAGCTAGAATAACAAGTACCTACCTATATAGTTTTTTTTATATAAAATAATCAGAAAAAGCTATAGTAAACGAAATAGTAGCTGTTCAAACTTTTAAATTCAAATTACCATCACTTTTGTAGGCGAATCCGAACAATACACAAAGTTACTATAATTTGCATTATGTAAAACAGCTGAGAGATATGTAGATATATATGCGGTTTTTCACCAGGGATGTAAACCTAGAAAATTAGTACCAAAACGCGAATAAAAATGTAACAGTAGATTGACATCACATAAGAGGATAAAAACATCTGAATACCTGACCTACAAAATAGTAAATAATATTCGATATTATCTCGCGTAGGGTTTTTTTAAACTTTTCCTTATATCTTAACAAAAAAATTATGGTAAATACATAAGACCACAAATAAAAAACAAACACGTTAGCATTAAGCTTATTCCACTGGGTAATAAAATATATAGGAACCAGAATTTGAAAACTATGTAACAAATTGTAAAATTTTATATTTTGTGACAATAAATCTTATCTTAGATTACCTATAGATAAACAACGTTTTGAGTTTCTGTGGACAGTAATTAATTGGTATTTGATAAAATCAATCGATTTAAAACCCCTTATATCCACAATATATTATTCACATAACAATTAGAGGTGAAAATAATAAATATCTCAGACAGCTATGCTGCCATGATTTTTGAGCTATATCTAAGAAAAAATCAAATGACCACTGTCGGGATTCGAACCCGAAACCCCCAGTTTCCGGCTAGGTGAGTTACCGATTTCTCCACAGTGCCCGAGAGTGGAAACCGATCTCTTCTTATATATAGCAATTTCACGTTGAAAACACACTACATGCGAGAGTCGACTATTTAAATAAACTGCAAAGCATAGTACAGCTATTAAACAGTCGAATCATTATACATGCGAGAGTTAACATTTTATAAGTTTTAACAACTTAATAAACTCGTTAGGCCGGGAAGCCTTGGGTATTACCTATAGATAAACAACAATCATGGCAGCATAATAATAATAATAATAATTTATTGACCAAAAAAAAGGGTTAAACGAGTTCAGCATAAAATGCTGCTTTTCAACTCACCCTCATAGCTGTCTGAGATATTTATTATTTTCACCTCTAATTGTTATGTGAATAATATATTGTGGATATAAGGGGTTTTAAATCGATTAATTTTATCAAATACCAATTATCTTAGATTGTATATCTAGATGCGTAATGGGGTATATTACTGACGAGTTAGTGACATTATGTTAAAACGAGCACAGCGAATTTTAACAGTCACACGATCAGTCATAATACCATTACGCACGAGATATCCTATGGTATTTTTTGACATATAAAATAGCTGCTATTGATTTCATTTTCAAAATTTTTGACAGTTCATAATCACATCACACAGTAGACAACTTCACTTGTGTCAATTTCGAAATTCCGATATTAATTTCATCAGTTCCGGAGTTGATATGTTTAAAAATTTTGTCCGAAATCTCAGAATTCCGATATGGAAGCAATCAGTGTTGGCCTGGAATACAAAAATTTACTGAGAAAACAACCGATCGGGGCCCGTCTCATACGAATTCCGATATGGAAGCAATCAGTGTTGGCCTGGAACACAAAAATTTACTGAGAAAACAACCGATCGGGGCCCGTCTCATACGACTTTTTGTTAATGAGGGGATGATTATTAGACCAGTCCACCGGAAGATCGATCCAATTGGAATTCTCTCGGTACTCCCTAATCCTATGGCAAGGCCGAGCCTGGAAACCCTAATCATACAGTACATTTTATGTCCCAGATAACACTGATTTCAATAATAAGAAAATAGAGTGATCTGTGTGCGTAATCAGCTCTTGTCCTTTTGTTTCTTGGGTTGCGATTGGTCGGTCGGGAGAATTTCAAATTTTGCTAATGTACTGGACCGTATTTACCAATTTATTTTGTTGTAGACTGTATAGGTAAGTGACACTGTTGGAATATAATTTTTCAAATTACTCTATTTTGGAAATTAATGAACTATATAGGTGCAAATACCTGGAACACCCGGATACGAGTACTCAATACATCCCTGGTGCACATGCATTTATTGTTTTGTTCATCGCGATTTATGTTGGAGTAATTATATTTCATTTATTTTCACTTTGAGGAAATTTAAACTTGAACTGTATTCATTCCGTTTTTGTAGATATATCAAATTAAATTAGATTTGAATCAGCCTTGTGCATGGGCGTACCACATGAGGTATTACGAAGTTTAAAGTTGTTCCCTGGAAGGCAGCACAAAAAGCCAATTAACTACTCAGGCGCTAATTGAGCATTTTTCTGTTAAAAGCTGTTTCGTGTGAACCTTCGAGTGTTTTTGTTTCTGAATGTTGGAAGTTAAATACATTAAATATTTTTTGTCTGATACTTATTCACTATTAGGTACGTTGTGGGTATATAAGTGGTTTGATTATTATTAAGTACTACTAGCTGCCCGGTCCAGCTTCGCCCGGGTGCTATGAAATTAATACCTATTTTTACAGTTAAAAATGCAATAAACTGTTTCCCAAAATACATGATTCGTAGCTATGGTAACGTAGAACGCATCATTAATTCGTGACCTCCTGTCTTTTCAACACCATTAGGCTATTCACAGTAAAGTAGATAGTGTGGAAGTGTGAATGCATCGGGAACAGTTTTCCTGGATAAAAAATAGCCTATATCCTTTGTCGGACTTCAAGGGATCTCTTTGTCAATTTTCGTCGAAATCGGTTCAGTGGTAAAGCCGTGAAGAGGTAACAAACAGACAAACATACTTTCGCATTTATAATATTAATTAATATAATTAATTAATGTAGTAAATTCGCAGGTATGTGTACAGTAAATAATAAAACAGACAGTTTTTTTAAAAGTACGGCGTTTCGTCTATTGATTTAAACTTTTTCAGGTACTTTATACTGGCAGTAAAAAATTATAAACAAGTAGTGTTGCCGTCTAGATCTAGACTTTCTTGACTCTTGTCTTGTCTTGTCTAGATTTTCAAGACAAGACTTAAGTCTTGTCTAGAAATTTTCAAGACAAGACAAGACTTGCTTTATCTAGAAGACTCTTGCCAGAACTCTAGACAATTTTCAAGAGTCTAGATAAACTAAATAGTACATAGTAGGTAAAGTAAACCACTCGGTCAATCTAGACTCTTGAAAATAATCTAGAGTCTTGATTTAAGACAAGATAAGAGTTTTTTAATCTAGACTTAGGTAGACTTAGTGAAGTCTTGATATTTTTATAGACGGCAACACTATAAACAAGTTAATAAAAATAATATTGTTAAATATTAAAATAATGTACTAAAATATATGGACACGAAATCTACTAAATAATATAATTAATATTAGTTTGGATTGAATTATTATCAACAGTTAGTCAAATCCTGTATTTGAATATTAAGGTGTAGTAGTCAGTGTGTTGACCTTTGGGGAAAGCATTCGTGGGTTCGAATCCCCCTTCGCTCATGGATATTTTGTGATGTCATTTAGTTTTAAGTGGTATGTTATTTGATGTAATTAAGACACTAATGACCTAAGTTGTCGACGCGTCTATAATCTACAATAAATGAACATTAAGTATTGATTGTAAAATATAAATTCTCAAGTTTGATTGAACAGTGTATAGATCATTATTGCTTGAAAAGGGTCTCTTATAACAGACCGAAACGTAGTACTAAAAAATAAAGTTGGACAGCTATAGTCAGTTTTTGTGTATTTTATTTATTAAAGTAAACTCTCAACGTGATTAATGAAAATGAATTAATATAAAAAATCCTTAAATAAATACTTTTACGCTGTCATTGTATTTTTTGTTTGTATGTAAATATACGTCATATTAAACGTTTTATCATATTTTTTTAATTTTCAGATGCACGCTTCTGATACAGATTTCCGGAGTTAGGGAACATTTTTTTCATTTGTACATAAATGAAATAAATTACAAGTGCTTTATTTTTAGCGCGTGATAAAATCCTGCAGTATCATTGCAATTCATATTATTTTTTATGTTGGTGCTTTTGAAATAATCCCAATGCAAATGCAAAGCGTCGTACGTGCTCGTTTTTTTGTAGATTTGTTTTCAACTGTTTTTATGCACATTTCCAGAAAAGTGTTTTTAACATTTTTATATTAAATCCTTTTATAAAATAATTATTTTTGTTGATTTTCAATTGACTAGTAAGTAAAGTTTAATTTTATGTAAAAATTGTGAAATATAGGTACCTTAAAAGCATTCGATACCTACAAATACCCCCTACATGCACTCGTCATCTCAAATTCTTCCCCTTAGTCTAAAACCGACGCTATTTTTAAAGCTAAAGGGTTCAGGTAAACGCCAAATGAATTTTTTGATTACAAGTTTGGACTATGTGTGAAAGATTATGAAATTTATTTTTATTTTTTTTAATTTCCTGGAAATTTTTTTCAAGTTTTTGCCCGAAGGATCTGTAGTGTGATTCTTGGTCCTTCATTTGGCGTCTACCCAAACCATTGAGCTTTAAAAATAGCGTCGGGAGAGCCATCAATGTAAAGTATTTTTCTTATTAAAAATAATGGAAATCTTAGGTACAAAAAATTAAATTTGAATCTATTTCGACAACTTTAAAAAAATATCATTTTAATCTCATTTTTAATATAGATAAATGAATATAATAAATTAAAAATTTTGGAGGATACAAGTAATTCAAGAATTACAAGGCGCGATATTCATGTAGGTACTGTGTGTAAACGGTTTTATCGAACATAGGGAAAATAACACTGAGAAGATTTATAATTTTGTAGTAGGCTATGAGCCATAAGACCTAATATAAATATGTATTGGATTACACAGAAAAAATAGTAGGTACAGTGAATTTTTTAAACAATTTTCCATAGCAACGGTTGACTATTAAGCGTTACTCGGAACCGGCTAAATAAAAAAGTCATGATGTGTCGCAAGACACCCGACAGAAGCTATGCTTCTTACGAATTGTATATAAAACCGAATTTATCAAAGATATAAATAATACAATTAAAAAGTTATTATTTGATCGCCATTTTGAAATCTGACGCCATTTTATTTTTTTGTGTCTTATTAAATTCTCAAATATCAATTTTCAAAAGGATCGGATAATTTCTACAAAGAAATATATACCTATTATAAAGATCTTTTTGACTTGATTTAATGTTATCGTAGATACTTATATAAAATTAATAATAAATAAATAAAACACAACAAAATTTGATTTAATCAAGACAAGTCTAAAATAGGTCTGATCACAACGAAATTATAATTTTGAATTACTTGTTTGTTTCAAAAGCGTAGCTAATAGAAACTGCCAAAACAAAACACTGTTGCGTGTCGACAATGTAGAGTATTATGTTGACTCAAAAAGACACAACATAATGACCGCCATTATTAAATATGACATCATTTTATTTTTTTGCGTCCTATAAAACTCGCAAATATTAATTTTCAAAAAGATCGGATAATTTTTCAAAAAAGTGCATACGGGCGCCACTTTGAAACCTGAAGTAATTTTTTGTGTCCTGTAAAACTCTCAAATATCAATTTTCAAAAGGATCGGATAATTTTAGCAAAAAAGTACCTACATATGGCCGCCATTTTAAAATATGACGTCATTTTATTTTTTTTGTGTCCTATGAAACTCCAAATACCGATTTTCAAAAAGATCGGATCATTTTTGCAAAAAAGTAAATATGGCCGCCATTTTGATATCTGACGTCATTTTATTTTTTTGTGTTCTATAAAATTCTCAAATATCAATTTTCAAAAGGATCGGATAATTTTTACAGAAAAGTGCATACGGCCGCCACTTTTAAATCTTACATCATTTTATTTTTTTGTCTCCTATGAAACTTTCAAATATCAATTTTCAAAAGGAACGGATAATTTTTACAAAAAAGTACATACGGCCGCCATTTTGAAATCTGACATCATTTTATTTTTTTGTGTCCTATGAAACTCAAATACCGATTATCAAAAGAATCGGGTAATTTTTACAAAAAAGTACATTTGGCCGCCATTTTTAAATCTGAGATCATTTTATTTTTTTGTGTTCTATGAAACTCTCAAATATCAATTTTCAAAAGGATCTGATAATTTTTACAAAAATGTACATACGGCCGCCATTTTGAAATCTGTCGTCATTTTATTTTTTTGTGTCTTATGAAACTCTCAAATATCAATTTTCAAAAGGATCGTATAATTTTTAGAAAGGAGTTCTACATATTTCTGCCATTTTGAAATCTGACGTCATTTTATTTTTTTGTGTCCTATAAAACTCGCAAATATGAATTTTCAAAAGGATCGGATAATTTGTACAAAAAAGTATATATAATGGCCGCCATTTTGAAATCTGACGTCATTTTATTTTTTTGTGTTCTATGAAACTCTCAAATATCAATTTTCAAAAGGATCTGATAATTCTTACAAAAAAGTACATATGGCCGCCATTTTGAAATCTGACACCATTTAATTTTTTTGTGTCCTATAAAACTCTCAAATATTAATTTTCAAAAGAATCGGATAATGTTTACAAAAAAGTACATATGGACGCCATTTTGAAATCTGACGCCATTTTATTTTTTTGTGTCCTATAAAACTCTCAAATATTAGTTTTCAAAAGGATCGGATAATTTTTACAAAAGTGACGTTACACTACTTCGTGACGTGACTTTTCAATTGTTTAGTGTGCTTTATTTCCTTAGTCTGATTTTATTACATTTATCCGAAACGTTACCGGAGAAAGACCTTTTGCCTGTGAAAATTCAAAAGTACGATTTGCACCCGGACGAAAGCCGGGTCAGCAGGTTACCATAATAATGTATTGTCACCGGAGCTACACATGTGTGCAAAATTTCAACTCAATCGGATCACGGGAAGTGGGTGAAAATTTAAAAGTACGATTTACACCCGGACGAAAGCCGGGCCGGTCAGCTAGTTACCATAATATTGTATTGTCACCGGAGCTACACATGTGTGCAAAATTTCAACTCAATCGGATAACGGGAAGTGGGTGAAAATTCAAAAGTACGATTTACACCCGGACGAAAGCCGGGCCGGTCAGCTAGTTACCATAATATTGTATTGTCACCGGAGCTACACATGTGTGCAAAATTTCAACTCAATCGGACCACGGGAAGTGGGTGAAAATTCAAAAGTACGATTTACACCCGGACGAAAGCCGGGCCGGTCAGCTAGTTACCATAATATTGTATTGTCACCGGAGCTACACATGTGTGCAAAATTTCAACTCAATCGGATCACGGGAAGTGGGTGAAAATTCAAAAGTACGATTTACACCCGGACGAAAGCCGGGGTATGAACGTCAAGAAATTTTGGTCCGATCCCTAGGTCTCGCCATCCGATCGACGTCAATAATTAGTTACACGTCATTTTAACTCAGTAGGCCAGGGTTTTTATAAACTTAAATTCAAACATCAGCAGTCAAAAAATTGAATAACTATATTAAAATAATGCAATATAAGACAGAGCATACGTTATCTTCCAATATCCATATCACACTGTGCAACAGACAAGGACAACCGAAACAAGTTCGCGATTTATTAGATAAAGTCGCATTTATTTCGTTTAATAATCATATAAATCTGTATAAAAAAACAGTTTTGACACAATATTATACATGAAATCTATCTAAAATTTTCTGCTCTTTCGTTTAAGACAGGTTTCGAATCGATCTGACATAAATTGAGCAAACTATAAGCAAAAAACACCGTTTTTTCTAATTTGCTCCCCTCTGGGGCCAAAATTCAAAAATCGGGCGACGTTAGGATCAAATAGACCCCGAGAGGAATCGAACAAAAAAAAGTTTTTTAAAATCGGTTAACCCGTTTGGGCTGTACGACTGATACAAAAAATCCGTTACAGATTCACAGATTCACAGACAAAGCGAGTGTATATAGGCGCTTCTAGCTTCGCTAAGATCGCGCCTAAAAAAAATGAGCTCCTATATGTCACGATCATGATGGAGTTTTTGTCGAATTATATTTTTTTTATATTATCTGACTTCTTTAAAATGTTGAAATAGTCCCCAAATTCGATATTTTTAATCTATTTGAAGTTGCTATAATTAAATAGAGCAGTGTGATCCTTGAAAACAGTGTAGAAATTGTCGGAAGTGAGCACTTCCTTGGCACATAGGATCAATAAAAGCAATACTGATTAATTCAAAATTTGCATTTAATAACTAACGTTTCGGTATTCTTCATACCATCTTCAGAGTCTACAAGAAAAATTATAATGTTGATACAATGGTTGTATGTAAACGTGGGTGAGAATATTTATATGGTGAAAAACAATTATTTTGTGGAAATAAAGTTAAAGTTAACAAAAATTGAAATATGTTTTTATCTTACCAAAATGCTGTCAATTTCTTTCAGTATTTTGTTTGATCGGTTAATGAACATGGTGTTGACATTGTTGGTTTTTTTTAAATAAAAACTCATAAAAATTGTTAAAAGTAAAATGTAGTTTCACTGATAAAATTGGAAATAAAATCTATGTTCACCTCTAATTAATATCCGTTATACTGAAAGTTGAGAGTAGTGAAAACGAAAAAACAGCAATTTGATAGGATTTAACAGAGACAATTATGTAAAAGGTTATAATAAATCGATTAAGTTACTATATATATGGGACAAATTCTCAATATCTGTACGTTTGTTGACGCTATTTTTAAATTTTTTAATAAATACCATTTCTAAGAATATCCGTTTGAAATAGTTGGATTCTTTAATTAATATGCTCGTATTGTTGAAATCAAACTCATGATTGTTGTTGTAACTATGTTGTACTAGCGATGTTAGATTGGAATTGGGATAAAAGTATTTTTTAAATTTTTTTAGGTCATAATTATGTTGTTTTAATCGTAAGGACAGATATTGAGAAGTTTGACCAACATATGTAGCATCACAATTCTTGCAATCGATTTTATAGACTAATTCCGAGTTTTGTAGTTTTTCATTTTTGTTTTTAAGTTTGGAAAAGAAGTTTTTATTTATAGAGTTATGATTTTTACAAGAAATTTGAACATCCTCTGATTTGAATATATTTTTTATTTTCTCGGATAATATAGGGATGTATGGAATAGAGTAGTAGGTAATAAAAATAAACTACACACCTACTACTCTATTCCATACATCCCTATATTATCCGAGAAAATAAAAAATATATTCAAATCAGAGGATGTTCAAATTTCTTGTAAAAATCATAACTCTATAAATAAAAACTTCTTTTCCAAACTTAAAAACAAAAATGAAAAACTACAAAACTCGGAATTAGTCTATAAAATCGATTGCAAGAATTGTGATGCTACATATGTTGGTCAAACTTCTCAATATCTGTCCTTACGATTAAAACAACATAATTATGACCTAAAAAAATTTAAAAAATACTTTTATCCCAATTCCAATCTAACATCGCTAGTACAACATAGTTACAACAACAATCATGAGTTTGATTTCAACAATACGAGCATATTAATTAAAGAATCCAACTATTTCAAACGGATATTCTTAGAAATGGTATTTATTAAAAAATTTAAAAATAGCGTCAACAAACGTACAGATATTGAGAATTTGTCCCATATATATAGTAACTTAATCGATTTATTATAACCTTTTACATAATTGTCTCTGTTAAATCCTATCAAATTGCTGTTTTTTCGTTTTCACTACTCTCAACTTTCAGTATAACGGATATTAATTAGAGGTGAACATAGATTTTATTTCCAATTTTATCAGTGAAACTACATTTTACTTTTAACAATTTTTATGAGTTTTTATTTAAAAAAAACCAACAATGTCAACACCATGTTCATTAACCGATCAAACAAAATACTGAAAGAAATTGACAGCATTTTGGTAAGATAAAAACATATTTCAATTTTTGTTAACTTTAACTTTATTTCCACAAAATAATTGTTTTTCACCATATAAATATTCTCACCCACGTTTACATACAACCATTGTATCAACATTATAATTTTTCTTGTAGACTCTGAAGATGGTATGAAGAATACCGAAACGTTAGTTATTAAATGCAAATTTTGAATTAATCAGTATTGCTTTTATTGATCCTATGTGCCAAGGAAGTGCTCACTTCCGACAATTTCTACATTTTTAATCTATGTTAAACATAACATAGATTAAAAATATCGGATTTGGGGACTATTTCAACATTTTCTCTTTGATATTATTTTATTTAAAAATATCCGAAAACATTCGGATACTTTTAGATAAAAAAATATCAAAGAGAAAATTTTAACTAAATGTTGCTGCTGAATGAAAAATAAGCAACATAATATATTGTTTTTAGCAAATCTTTGTTCATTTAAAGCTTCCATTTCGAATAACAAATGAATATGAGATTTTTTCCATTGTTATGTTTCTCGTCAGAATTTAATGTATCGCATATTTCTATAATAAAAATTCGATACTGAAAACGTATTTTTTTCCGACCGTGAATTTGCATTGGGAATTGAACTAAAATCGTTTCACATTTAATCGGATCAAAGTATGCGTACATTCAACATGAAAATTGCACGCTCGACGTGTAAAACTTCACGCACATTTACTGCGATTTAAATTTGTGATTGGCGATCCCGCAAGATTGGGAAATTATACGTTTTTAGGGTTCCGTACCTCCGTATGGAACCCTATTACCCCGCCTACGATATCTGTCCGTCCGTCTGTCACAGGGCTCTATCTCACAAATGGTAAGAGATAGCTAGTTGATAAATTTTTAGAGTGTTGGGTCTCCAAGTCACTATATGAATATTATGAAGTATTAGAAATACCTTGTATTATGTCCGTCTTGTGAATTTACACTACGCGTTTCAGCAACGAGTTGTCATCTTCAGGTGTGGTTAATTATTTTTTTAAAAACACACATTGAGTATTCATAACACTATATAATATTATGATGCTAAGCACTGTGTATTATGTCGTGGTTTGTGAAGTACTGATTTAAATTTCGAGATTTTATGATTTATATAGTAGGTAGATGAAATGGAAATGTGAGTATGTGTGTGTATGTGTGTAGACGATTACTGAGTATTGGGTGTTTGTGTGTTGTTAATTATTGTGTCGTATATTATGTTCGATTTTAGTGTTAGTTTGTCATTAAGAATGTTGATTTTGTCGTATTTTGTGGCTTTATATATTTCATATTCTTCCAGGGTGTCCATGTGTTTACCTTTACTGCAAATATGTAATGGAATAAATTTGTTTCAAAATCGTGATATTCATGATTTTGTGAAATTATATGTTGGGCGTAATTAGATTTAGCATTTATATACATATATAGCTAGTTGAATTTTTCACAAATTGTGTGTTCCAACTAATCCAGTTTTATGGAGGTGCTTGTACAAATGACAGTGTCCCCTCAGGCCTCAAGGTCCTATTATGATCCCCCAACTTTTTTTGCTCTGATGTGTTAATAGTTCAGTAATTAATTATTACTGGTATTTCCTCGACTTTTCTCGTACCTAAAATTTGTTCCTATTGTTTCGATAGCTATTTCTTGTCAATTTACATTGAGAAAAAATCGATCAAAAAGAGAAACTTTTTTGTAAAATTTTGAATCACATGGTATATTTAATATTGTATTAATGTCTGAGTATTATTTAAATTGAAATAAAATTAACGATCAGTATTTTTTTTTCAGACTATTAAATAAATGTATTAATATGACGTTTCGGCCGTAATTTGAACTTTCTTAAAAAAACCCCAATTTGGGCCGAAACGTCATATTAATAAATTTTTATAATAAAGTTTAAAAAAAAAATATAGTGATCGCTACTTTTATTTCAATTCACATATATTTAAGTTAATTATTGAATTGGAAAACTGCTCACTTCAGACAATGTTTTACACTAAACATTATAATTAATCGTTTTTGTTTTGTTTCAGGTAAGCATCACTTTTGAAAACCACTTCTAATCGTAAGTACCTAAATAGATAAGAAATCGTCCTGATCATATTTTTTGGGGTTCCTAATTTTTAATTTAATTTGAGAAAAGTATACAATCAAATTAAACCTAAAATTCACAGATTTTTGTTTTTTGGAATATTTTTCTTAAATGGTCCTTAAATAGTGGAAGGAAAAAATTGAGCATCGCTGATCTAATTGAGTAAGCGACACACTTGAAAGATTACGTATACGTCTTCAAACTATACCTACGTAAGTCCCAAAGTGCGTCAAAGACCCAAACTAAAATTTACAACAATTTTGTTTAAGTAGGTACAAGCACTAGTATTTCCTATCTTCGTTTTGATACTCAAATTTCAGTCATAGATACTAGTGTGCCAGTGGCGTTACATTTGTTTTATTAAGTAGAACGTTCGACTCTCTCTAAGAACCATTATATTGCACTGAACGTACACGTTCTTACAGAAATGCCCCCACGTATCTACAAATTAGGTTGGGTTGGGGGTTAAAAATAACTTTTTTGCATTATTCACTATAAAATAGCTGCTTTACATGCAAAGTGACTTTTGACAGGCTGGTATGCGGGAACGTATCTTTCCCACACTAGTGTGGGAAAGCAAGCTATTTCCATAGTGATTTATGTTTATTCGTCCTGATCCGCCCGCTATTACCTACTGACAGCTATTCTCGGCCCACTATAGAAGTGAAGTTGGCGACACAAAATAAACTGTTAAAATTTTTTGAAAATACTGTAATTGAAGTGAAAAGCAGCTATTTTATAGTGGGTATGGCAAAAAATACCAAATATATCTCGTGCGTAATATTATAACTCGTGTAACTGTTACTACTCATCGGTAATATACCTCATACGACACTAGATAAACTACTATTTTGCAATAAGTGCATTGAAAGTGATGCGTTTCATACTTGTTAACAGAAGAAAGTCAACACTTGATGGCCACTTTTAGTACATTGTTAAGATACGAACGACGCTATCCAGTTCTCTATATTTCTATGAAAATGATGTAATGGAGATGGGCACATAAGAAACGTAATATAGATGGCAGCAGGTAGCCACCTAAGTTATCATTGGTTTTCATAGAAAAACGCGCGAGAAATCAAGTTTATTCTCTTTTGACAGCATGCAACCACTTCTTTTCAGTTCCGGATCCCTTGAAAATGCAAAACCTCTATGATTTGAACGTGACTAAATAGTCTAGTCAAAATGTCAGAAAATCGAAATTTTAGAAGCATTTCATATTACTTTTGGGCAAAAGGTCTTTTCCCCCTATTTCGACCCTGCTGAATCCGAATCTGCCGGTTGCCCAACCGAAATCCCGACCGGAAATGAGATATTCAAGATGGCGCCGAAACCCGAAATCGGCACTGTAAATCCCTCCTTCGACTTAGGAATGCGCCCAAAATGTGCAATTATACGTTTTTGAGTATGAGAAACTCGAAAATACACTTAAAAAAATTATAGGTTAGGATTTTTCAAGATGGCGGCCAAAATGGCACCATCACCGTTATCCTTATTTTTGACGTAAAAAAGAGTGTGACGGGTCTCAAAACATGTTCTTGGACATGAGAATTTCAAAAATCCACTCTAAAACAACATTTGAATTTAACTTTTAATTCAAGTACAAAATATAAGACAATATTTGGTGTGTACGCAGTTTTAGACACGGCACATTTGCTTTCCTATAGCTGCAGTTCTTCGTGTTACAAAGGCCCTTACAGTGACAAATAACAACTTCTGGGCACGACTTAGGTATGGGATCTAGCGTCATGAATTGAGGCACAAGTTGATCGCCATCAACGGCCCAGCCGCAGTCTTCAAGGAGCGGCAGAGATGGCGTGGGAAGATGGGCATTCTTCCATACACAAACCTGAAATTATAAATAAATATATTAGATACCATTAAATACCGTTGTTACCGCCTTTCATGTAAATATCCAGGGCAACTCACTTGGTAATGGCATCTTCTGATGTGCAGCCGAAGCGCATCTGATGTAGGAGGGAGTGACTCTGGTTTTCTTACAGCTCCAAATAAAATAGTTCGGGCTTCATCTGTACTCGCAACTCCAAGATCAACCTAGGCATAGAAAATTAAATTGTCTGTAAAATTATTTCATAAGACAGGAAACAAACTTAAATCCATTTTTGACGTACCTTATACAATTTGACGACAAACGTCTCTACGTTCTTGAGAACGTTCTCATCCAGTGGTGAGCATCCAAGTCCGCTCAGAAGTTTACAGTTTTCGGCGGAGAAAAGCTTCCAGGCGCCTATCTTTGTAATAGATGGAAGTTTGGACGTTGAATCACAACCAGTGATGGCATGGAAACTTACTAGATGACTAACTTGTGCAGGTGAAAGTTTCTTGCAAATGTCATGCACTGGAATGTATTTTGTATCCCGTGCAGTACCGCTCATAACCCACAGATGCCAGAACTTCATTTTGGCAAAGTGGTGGGCAAGAAGAAGCACTACATCAGTGTCTCTGGTCATCACAACAATATTTTTAGCTGTACTGTCGACAGCATGAAGAATCATACGGGTATCAGCTTCCTCGTGTGACGCTCTCAGCAAATCAACATTGCGAGTTGGATCGGTGTACTCAGCGTGTGACATCTCCTTAAATCCTCCTGAGAGCATTAGTATTCTATCGGACTAAAACCTACATAAGTCTGCCTTGTTCTCCGAAAGAAATAAAAAGCTACTCCAGTTCTTCAGCAACGGCATGTTAGAATCAGTGATTTCCCTGCGTACTGGAACGAAACCCTTGGCTCTTTTCTTTCTTGTTCCACCTTTTATGGATTGAGACAAGTACCTGTCAAACACAACGTGAACTTCACTGTACTTATATCCATGACTCAATATTCTTTTTATAAAGCAGTCAGCGTAGTCACCAAATGTTTCAGCTTGATGCAGACGACCCAAAGACAAGACAAAGGCCATTCCATCGATTATGAGAATTGAGTCGGATTTTTGGTTTACAGGTAGTAGTTTTGGACACTCTATTCCTTTGACAATTTCTTTAACTAGAGAAGCCTTTTCTGCGGTTCTCAGCTGCCCATTTACTGAAGCTAACGATATAGGAACCTTGCATAGTTCATGCTTCAGAATTTTTTGAAGATCAATTTTTCTTCCTCCATCATATGCGGCAAACAATACACGCAAAAAGTCTCTGTCAGTGTTCATAATTTGAGTTCTATTAGATTCTTGAGAATTCTTCTCCTTGTAGAGATCACCTAAAGTGAGTGAATTTGCTATGCACCTAACGCACGACATTACTTGAGTATTAGTGATTAAAATAATGGAATCATTATTTTCAAATACTAAAAACTTAAAAAAAAATTTTTTTTTGCATTTTTGAGTAAAAAAAACGTAAGTAGTGTTTTTTAAGTGTATTTTAGAGTTCCTCCCTGCAAACGCACCTGTCTCAATTCTGGAGAGACACATTAGTAATTTTTCTGTAAGTTCCTGTAAGCTTTCGTTTTTTTTCACCAAATATTATCTTATATTTTGTACTTGAGTTTAAAGTTAAGTTCAAATGTTGTTTTAGAGTGAATTTTTGAAATTCTCATGTCCAAGAACATGTTTTGAGACCCGTCACACTCTTTTTTACGTCAAAAATAAGGATAACGGTGATGGTGCCATTTGGCCGCCATCTTGAAAAATCGTAACCTATAATTTTTTTAAGTGTATATTCGAGTTCCTCATGCTCAAAAACGTATAATTGCACATTTTGGGCGCACTCCTAAGTCGAAGGAGGGCTTTACAGTGCCGATTTCGGGTTTCGGCGCCATATTGGCCGCCATCTTGAATATCTCACTTCCGGTCGGGATTTCGGTTGGGCAACCGGCAGATTCGGATTCAGCAGGGTCGAAATAGGGGGAAAAGACCTTTTGCCCAAAAGTAATATGAAATGCTTCTAAAATTTTTATAGAGACCCTTTTTCGATATTTTGACTAGACTAAAACACAACACATCGACATTGTCAATGATTTGTTATTGTAACAAAACTGTTTTGAATTTGGCGGAATAAAATTATTTATTTCAATAATTAAAAATGTATACAACAATATACAATAATTTTATTAACAATGAAAAGTCAATTTCAATATACAACACTGATATACAACACTGTTTACAGTATTTCTCAAAGTAAAACCACTTCAATAGCACAGATTTATCTTTAGCTGTCCCTGTTGTTGTTGACTGCTGTACTTATATAGCGGCCCAGTTCGACCCCTCCACGCTCGTCGCGCATTCTGGAATATTCTCGTATCTGCCACGCCTACACATTGTTACAACAAACAGTCAATCGCTGCACTCTCGAATGTTCTGTTGAAAACAGTGGCGTAGAATCTGGGATTTCGTTACATTATTTTAAATAAACTTATATTGTACACACTACTATATGAACTGCCCACAGATCGAGGTGGCTACATAGCTAGCGCCCCTAGCGGTCAAATTAGGCAGTTTTCATGTCCATTATATTTAGTTGTATGCTTTAACTATAGATTAAGTGATTCGGCTTTGCTTTGCTTAATGTAATAAAATCAGGGAGCAGTATGAGAATATAGGTAGATGATGTCACGTGCGGGAAAAATTTAATCCCGTAACATCGCATACCTCTAGGTGTGAATGGAGCCCATAAACAGGAGAGTAGGAGAGAGAGAGAGTAAAGTCTGTTTTCCCGGTCGATGGAAACAGAACTGAAGGGAGTAAGTATTTTCCTAATTCAACAACAAGGGTTCTGTTCAGTGACCGCAACGACATAGCCACATTGGATTAGGTGCAGCTATGTATGATTGTGTTGGTATATGGCGACCGGCACTCCGGGTGGAGGGAGAGAAGAGACGAGAAACGACAGCACACGCCGAACGTCCGAAGTTGGAAACGAGGTAGGGGAGGCGTCTCTCAAACGTTTAGAGGTTGGAAGGGCCGATGCGGTCGGTTTCAAAAGGGCGGTTAGCTTGGTCACAGAGCTCTTGTCGCGAAATAATTTAAACGTCCTCTTTGTTGTTTGTAATTCGTTTGGGGAAAATACATACTCAAATACCTATTTGAGTCGCCCGTTGTAGTTTCCTTTTTTTAAAGAGAACATGCTCTTAATTTCAATCTGGGAAGCTACGTTTATTCAGAAGTAAAAACGAATTTTTTGTCTGCATGGTTTTTTTGAAAGAGAACATTTTAATTTCAATTTACGAAGGTACAGTTTGACCTATCGCATACGACAGACAGTCGCCGATAAACTATGTCGATAAAAATATTCATCATTGATTCTTATGAAGCTATGCACACGAGGGACTAAACTCCTGGCGCGACAAAAAAGATGCGAGCAAATAGAACATACTCCATCTTTTTTGTCGCTCCAACCAGGCCCGGATTTCTGCCTAGGCCAATAAGACACCGGCCTAGGGGCCCAGCCGCCGAGGGGACCCTGGTCAGGGCGGAGATGGAAATAAAAGAAAAAAAAGCCCAACAATTTTGTAAGATAACCCAATTGGCGACTTTTTTTTTGCTAAATTTTCATCGAAATCAATTTTTCCATTTTTTTTTTCACTTTTTTTGGGCTTGAGGGGCCCAACTATCAAAGTGCCTAGGGACCCTGGGTCTTTAAGTACCTACGGGCCTGGCTCCAACAATTTAGTCGCTCGTGTGCTGATGTATATTCGTACCGAAAGTGACCCATTTATTTAAAACTCGACCAGTGAAATTTAATCACACTGGGTTTTTATGTAGGTACCTACAATAAACACGATTTTTTTTTTCTTGTACTCGATATGGTGTAGACTAGACGGCAGTCGTGCCACTATTATATTGATTTCGATTAACTATTTTTATATACATATTTCTTAATAAATTTTACTCCCCTCTGACTCTTCATTTTACAACAGTTTTACTATATTTACATATCGTGTAACGCATCCCGCGTGTACGTCGCCGTGCGTCGCGCCGCCTGAGTGCTATGCTCTGTCATCTCTCCTTTGTATACATTATATTTCCATATTTACAACAAACATAGACAAGTGTTTCATTTATGCATATTTTGGTGGTGAATTTTGATGCCGCTGAATTGGATAAATATTTACTGAATTTGCATTTTCTATGTAAATTTAATACAGATCATATCATCATGGGAACGATTTTTAATTGAAATTTACTTTAAATTTTTTAATTTACATTTTTAATCTGTTTGTATAAAAAATCAAAAGTTCTCCGAACACTTTTGAAATTTTGTGTTAGATAAGCACAGTTTATTTATCATACAAAGTCATACAAAAAGTTTCTATATACATTTCATTGTTTTGTCTTTTGGAGCTACCTCGAATAAATGCGCCGCTTCCAACGGCCCGGGGTACACGCATTTTTGTTATTTTAAATAGCACCCAATGTTTTTTTCGCCAGCTTCAAAAGAAGGGCTTCATTTTGAGCATTAATAAAGTTTCTGAAATATTTGAAGTCGTATGAGATATGGAAATTCGGAATGGTATTTCATTTTTGTGTTTTTTTGCCATTAAAAGTCTATAAAACTGATGTGAATTTGGTTATTTTGGCGTTTTTTTTAATCTTATTCGAAATGTTTATAGTGGCAAATATAATTGAAGAATTAAATGTGCACCACCTCATTTTTTTTTCATATATGAAAGTTCTCAATATCTCAGATATTTCAGAACCCATTCGCTTTAACTTGATACTTCATTATATAAAAAATGGTCACAATGGAGCGCTTCTTCAGAATCGATGAAAAAACATACAGGATGCTATTTAAAATAGGAAAGGTGTGTGTGCCGGGAGGAGGCGGGGTCAATGATTCGATACCTATGTCAGATTGAGTCCCCATATTATAGAAACAATTTGGGAACCTGTTTTATTTAAGCTAGCCTGTATAATTATCGCAAACCGATAATATAACTCTGAAATCTAGAAATAAGACGATACCTGCAATCTACATGTTTGCAAAAAAACTTATGAAACGAAATATTAATATGTATGCAGGTAAATAGAATCGTTAAAAATTGAAACGAAATCTGTGGGAACAAGCGATTTCAAGGATCGCATAAGGAGTATTGCTCCCAAGGGAAGTTCGATCACGTACCGTTACTTTCTTCCTCTATGTTCATTTTCTATTTATGTTAACAGAGTGTCAGTGGCGTGCGAATGAAAGGTCATCAAAGGTAGTACTATTAGCACTGACTTCATTTTTATTAGAGTGGATAAACGGAACCCTAAGAGCGAAACTACATGGGCGAATTTTCCGCGGCGGATTGCACATCCAAATCGAAACCGTGCCTACAAAGGAGTGAAACTAGACGAACGGAATATACCTCGCGTTTTTTTTTTAATTCCGTTGGCGTGAGCGTGTTCAACGTTTCTGATTGCGTTGATATCGTCACCGCCATAACACGATAGAAACGAAAAACATTGTTTAGTGCGGGATAAACTAGACGAGGCGACGGATCACCGACGGATGTACAATTTGGGTAAAAAATGTGTGTGGAAATATCCTGTTGATAGTCTATCTCTTAATATTGAATGAACCCACCAACGTCGTTTTTTCCTTCTGTTCTTTAAAAAAAAATTTGCACATACAACAGTAGCGCAACTAGTTACAAAATGGACCCCACCATTTTGTAACGAGCAAAAAGTGATGACAGTATGTAAAAAAACGAGCGATAGCGCGTTTTTACACTCACACGAGTCGTAATACCATTACGTACAAGACATATATGGTATTTTTTGCCATACCCACTACAAAATACCTACTTTTCACGTCATTTTCAAAAAATTCTGACAGTCCATTTGCACCGCCATCTTTCCTTCCACAGTGTGCGGCGAAGTTCGTGCAAGTAAGTAATGACAGGCGCACGCAAGCGTATAGAGCTAATAAACAGAAGTTGCTATGGCAACCGTTATTTTCTGCGCTAGTGCGGAAAAAAAACATTTTCCGCACACCTGCCTGTTAAATGGCCGCTATACATACATCGAAAGTAGCTATTTCTTAGTTTACGGACAAAAAACAGGCGTGGAAGATAACGAAAGAGCTAATAAAAAATATCATGGTTAGAAAGGAGAAAGACGAAAGAGAGATAATTATGGAATGAAGAGAGTACAGACAGCAGCCATTTTGATGCGATGCTTAATTGAGCAGTTCCGGAATGGTTCGCGGAGAGATAGGGGTTTTTTTTAGTGGGTGGAAATCCCACACTATCACTATCAAGGTGATGTCTTTAAAAGATTTTTTCCTCTATCGGCAAAAAGAAAAAAAAAAAAGCTATTTTTTAGTGGGTATGGCAAAAAATTATTGTAATTATTTTAATTGTCATGACCGGCCGAAAAACAAGATCAAGAAAATCTTGTGTTTAGATTTGCGAAAATTGAAAACAGTAAAAGTCCTAACTCCTTTGCTTAAGCGTTTCTCCTAAAAACTAACGTATTTGGAGTTACGAGGTTTGCGTATTAAGCCATCGATAAGTTGTCTACACTACACACTACAGAATTGAGACTTACTTACTCAAAATCTACATTTATTATTGTAATAAATTAACACTCTGAATAAATATATTATATAGTGCGAACATATTGACTGTGGAACGCTCCAAATAAAAACTTTCCCGATTATTTGCAATCAATATCCTCGAACGCGTCAACCTTATTTCTTGATCGTGCATCTTTTCTGATTGCTATCAATTTTTTTACCCCCACCCCTTTCCGAGAATTTCGCGGAGAATCAGAATCTGTCAGAAAAGTAGGGATTGTAATTTTAAAAATAACTCGCTGACGTCATTGCGAAAAGGGGTGGGGGTAGAAATAATTGACAGCTATCCATATACAATATACATATTACCCTATACTGCTGATAGATCAAAAATCGTGAAGCCAACATACGTGCGGGTATATATTTCTGTCTTTTTTTATGCGGGCTCAGCTGGCTGCTTTCTGATTGGCTACTGTCATAGACAAAGACATTTTGTCCGAATGAAATAGAGACATATCTTTAATTTCAACATGATGTTGAGATGGAACTCCTGTACATCGACCAATGCCATCATCGGAATAAATGCGGAATTATTTCGTCAAAAGAGACACAGATATATTTTTGCTCTCTTTGAGTAGTAAATGGACAAAGCGTGGTATATACAGGGTCCGGCAGAATGAACTTTACACTTTGACTTCGCTATAACAATTTATTGAAAATGTTTAGAAAAAAAATAAAAATACATTAATAAACTACAAACTTAGGAAATTTATCGACCAAAAATTGATTCTCGCAAATGCCCTCCTCGCTTTTCCACACACTCCTCTAAACGACCTACGAAATTATCCATTACCGACCGGAGCACAAGTGGGGAAATACTTAGCGCGAATTTCAGTAGTAATGTTCACTTTAAGTTCTTCTAAGTTTCTGGGCTTATTCTTGTAGACTTTTTCTTTCAAGTAGCCCCAAAGAAGTAATTGCTTGTCTGACTATCTCTTGGTTTTCTGCATTATTTACAGAACGTAGTCTGCCTGGTGGTTTCTTATTGCAAAGTGACCCTTCATTTTTCCATTTCTTTATCCAGGAATAAATAGCAGGACGTGAAGGACTATCTCTGGCGTTAAATTCTGCTCTGAACCGTCTTTGAACGACGGTAATCGAGTTTGTATTGATAAATTGTTCTACACAAAAGACACGTTGTGGTATTGTCCACTGCATTCTTGAACAACTGTCAAATTCGACAATAAAATTTCCAAAGCCTCCTGTATGATATGAAAAAAGAACCATCGCAATTTCTTATTTGGTTTCCTTGAAATTGAAAAAGAAAAATGTAAAATTCTTTCTGCCGGACCCTGTATTTTAAAGTATATGCAGCTATCAGAAAAGATGCGCGACAAGAAATAAAGTTCAAGGATTTTGGTCGCAGATAATCAGGGAAGTTTTTATTTGGAGCGTTCCACATGCAGCCAACGTTTGCACTGTAAGAATTGTGTATCGTTGCCCAAACTCGCATAAAAAGTTACACTTCAAAAAATAGGACTTCAACGTAAGAACAATGGTAATGATTGAAATCAGGAGAGGAAGTTTCTGTGGCAAAGGATCAATTTTAATCATCAGTATTGCAATTTATTTGATCCTTTGGCTACAGAGACTTCTCCCTAATTTCAATCATTATCTACGGATCACCATATCTCTATATCATAGAATTTTTTTAACAACAATGGTAGGTAATAATATAAACCGTCAGGAAGATTTTACCGTTTACTCCACGTACTAATCGACAGAGTCTCTAGGAACACACATAATATGTACATGTGAATTATGTAAATAAGTGGATACCTAACCTCTAAAAGCATGTGACACATACCTATAGAAGTGTGTTAGTACGCTTTTGTAAACAACACATACCTCGTATCCACACTGGATTCTTGGGATTAGGTGAACACAGGAATGGTACGGCACGGTTGCACAAAAGGATAATACGCGAAGCGCGCGCGCCACGCTTGACAAAGCCTGGCTATTGTCGAAATGATCCGATGTACAGTGCAAGTACCAGGTTACACATTTCATTGCAGGGCGGGCATTGAATCGGTTCAGTTTCGACACGAGACGGCATGGAGCAATCGGAATTTTTAGAAAGCGCGTAGGAATGAACGACGGCTCGACTAATGTTTCACTTGAATTTTCTGCCACCAGGTGCCAGAAAATGTCAAATCCCCATAAAGGATTTGACTGGAGGCGTGGCAAATACATTTTGTTTTTCCTTTATTTTCTGCCACATGCAGATGTCTATTTTAGTGTTGTATAAGGAATGGCTAACCTGTTCACATCTACGTGCCAATTTTTTTCAAAAAATGTTTGATGTGGCCATGAAGTGCCAGCAAGTAACCTAAGAAATTTAAGTCGACAAAAAATTGAATCAAAATTACTTGTCATATCAGTCTCGTATTTGTTATAGAATAGAATAGAATACTTTATTAGCTAAAACCGCAATGTGGATAACTTCGTCATAATTACAGTAAAATTCCTCAACAGTGTAAAAGGCCTCATTTGTAGGATATTTCTTTGTCACGCTTTTGAATTTTTTAATGTATTTGCCATATGGCACATACACTATTGGCGTCTGTCGGATGGCGGGACCTAGGGGTCGGACCAAAATTTCTCGACGTTTCATAGCCTCCTGAACACTTTGGCACCATTTTTGGAAATGTCTATTTATATATGTATATATATATATATATATGTGTGTGTGTGTGTGTGTGTGCGGGCAATAACTTTCGAAAGAGTTAATTGATTTTGACGAAATTTGGTAGGCACGTTGAAATCCATCACCGCACGAAGCCTATTTAAAATGGGCCCAATCGGACCATTTTAAGGGTGGTTTTTAGGGGTTGAAAAATGTTTTTGGGCCCAAAAATGCCGAAAAAATTCTCAGAATCGTTTCAAAATTGAAATTTAACCCTTTAGTAACGATTAAAATGTACTGCTAAAATTTTAATAAAATCGGCCCAACAGGACCGGACTTACAAATTTTATGAAAACACTAGTTTGCGGATAGTGCTTTACTTACTGAAGGGTGTATTTAATTTGGTGCCGAGGTTGCATTGATAAAAATATTTAAATTAAGAAAAAAAATATTATTTTAAGGGATGTATTTGGCACTGCGATCCGAGTTTTTTTGTATTTAGGTTGCGAATTTGAATGATAACCGAATTTTTTCGACAGCATCTTAACATATTTTTAATTATTTCGATTTTGTACCTCAATCAATGTCGTGTCGACAATATTCTCTCGCGTGCCATAGGTTCGCCATCCCTGCTATAGACTATCGAACCGAGCCGAGTCGATTTAGAGCGCCAACAAAGTTGTAACGAGACCTCTGGTCTATACATTTTTGTGGATTTTTCGGGGTTTTGTACTTATACCTAAACGGAGAACGTGTCTCCACAATTTTTGTCTGTTTCCCTGTTTGCTCATCAATTGAGAACAACTGGACCGATTTAGATGACATTTGGTTATATCGTATATCAATGGACACCCAAACTTAAACTGAAGAGTACTTTTTTACTAGGTTTTGCATCGATTAAGATAAGGTTCCTATCACGTCGCCAGTAAAATCTACAGTATAATAATATATATATTTCTTGTAATATGAATTATAATTCGTATTAGGCCGGGCGCATACACAATTGTTTCCACGACTAAACAGTTTAGTCGAGTTGTGTACGTGTCGCGATTTCAACTCGACTAAACTGTGTAGTTGTTAGAGGTGTGCATACAATAATAATAAATAATAATAATTGCCTTTATTAGGGCGGAGTTCAGCCATGCTGCTCTTCCACTCAACCCAACATAACATACAGAAATACAATATATAGGTATCATAATTTCACTATTAAACTAATGGGTATCCGAACAACTATTTAGTCGAGCGTATGCTACCGTCAATACGCAGCTGTGGACATAATCTGCTGACGATAGTTGTTCAACAGAAAAGTCAAAAGACGATCGATGCGGTTTTATGATTTTTTTTTTGTTGTACAATACTATAGTGTCGATAGTATATGCGCAGTCCCTTCTGATCCCATAGCCTTTTGACAAACAACTAAACAGTTGTGCGATTAAAAATTGATTATGCCCCGGCCCTTAGCCTATGGAACAAAACCTCGTATTTTATTATTTTACATCGTCATTATCAGTAAAACAATAATTAATTAATAACATGCATTATGTAATTATTGTTATGACAACTTTTATAACAATTTTAAGTATTTTAAATTTTTAAAGTGAATACAATTTGTTCTATTGTCCTATAGATGTCCTTTATGTCTATGCTCTCTTACGAGTTGCATAACAGTTCGACTAATTTTGATAATAATTCTTGATAACTTTTCGTGTTCGAGTTTAGCTTTATCAGAATTGCCATACGCAGTTGATGAATTGTCGTAAAACGTTGAACAAAATAATTTGAAAAAGTGAAGTAATAATTTAGTTCTGTGTATCTAACTTTGAATTCCGGTATTTTTTCGAATTGATGACACCTAGTTGTGCAAAAATAGTGAATTTATTAGTGTAAAATATACTAGATTTTCAATTTCGCGTAATCTGTGCTGTCAAAAGTAGTTTTTTTATCGTTTATTCGATTTAATCCACATTATTGTATACTCCGTGTAAATTTGATTTACTATTTTATTTGAATAATCTTGTGGAGTGAGAAAAACTTTAAATTTGTGAAGAATGAAATGTAATCATATTGATTATGCGAACACGATTTTTACACAGTGACGTTATTTTGAAGTACTCTTTTTATTTCGACCTGTAATAGTCTCACATCTTTGCACCAGAGAATTTAGGTAAGATTTTGGGAATTTTATCCTCCATGTTTCTGCCGATTATGTCAATGGATATTTCTTATTACTCTTCTGGTGGTATATTAATTCGCTTTATTTCGACTATATAATCTTGTGAGTATTGAAGTCATTTTAAAACCGTGTTTGTATTTTGTATTTTTTTTTTTGTCCAGTAGAATAGTTAAAGATATATATAGTTAACGATCGTTTATCATACCAAAAAATGAGATTTTTAACTCTTCTAGTGGACAAAAAAAATACAAAATTACAAACACGGTTTGTCAATCGTCAAAAAATATTCCTCGCAATATAAGGTGTTTTATTTTGACTCCGAGCGATCACTCGAAGTCAAAATAAAGCACCTTATAGACCGAGAGCTAGTGACAATTTTTTGGTGTTATTTATTCAAAGCTTTATTTTTGTGAAGATGTTGAGGGAGACATATTAAAGTGCCCTGAGTAAAGGATTTTGCTAGATAGCGGTATGGGAGGGATGCAGACCGCTCCCAACATGTAAATCGTCAAAAAATATTCTTCGCAATATAAGGTGTTTTATTTTGACTCCGAGCGATCACTCGGAGTCAAAATAAAGCACCTTATAGACCGAGAGCTAGTGACAATTTTTTGGTGTTATTTATTCAAAGCTTTTTTTTGTGGAAGATGTTGAGGGAGGCATATTAAAATGCCCTGAGTAAAGGATTCTGCTAGATAGCGGTATGGGAGGGATGCAGACCGCTCCCAACATGTAACAAAAAAAATGGTCACAATTATTATTGCTTCAAGGCTGAAATTGTTTGTATAGCTTGTCGGTGATCCAATAATGCCATTATAATATTTGCAGATCGATTAGTCAGTATTAAAGGAGTGGCCGATTACCCTAAACGTGTCATATTATTAGTTCAAGGTTCAAATTTTAATATGTTGTTACGGCGACTATTTAAAGCATATATTTCAATTTGCAGAACAAAATGTCGGTATTAACCCCCTTGCAGAACGATATAAACACCTAGGCGAGCAAGTTTCTCTCTAAGAGAGGAGGTTAATACCGACATTTTGTTCTGCAAATTGAAATATAATCTTAAAACAGTCGCCGTAACATATATTAAAATTTGAATTAGGGTTTTTATTCTGACGATTCTTTTGGTCTCATATTGATAAACACTGTACATTCCTTTGAGACTAGTTGTGTTACCGACTGCGCCATGTTTTATTGTAATAAAATTAATGATTTGATGTTTTAAAATTGTTTATATTTTAAATAAAATCTTACATTAAAATAGAATAAAATAATTTGTGTTTTAAATTAACTTTCTGTATTCATGTCTGGTTGATGTCTGACTTCAGAAACTTTAATCGTTGAAAGTACAATTTTAAAATGATTTAATAAATTAATGATTGCGTAACACTATTATAATTAAAGGCTGATTTCTACAATATATACAACAAGCTGTAAATCCCCGATATGTTAACTGATAGATCTTCGTATAAAAGCAGTTCTTTGGGAAAAATTACTTCGGTTGACTTGAAATCAATTTCTCTGGATAAAGAAATGATACCTATAATAAAAAAGATTTCCTCGACATTAATAAATATGCTAACCTTTGGAAATTGATATCGTATATAGGGTTTTTACTGTATGATTATATGAAATGCCCATAAGTCGCTATGTATTGCCTAGGGAAGGCTTTAACTTCTGTACGGGATATGGTCTTACCAAGGATATTCCCTTTTTTTCATAGGAATGACAGATGCGACTATTTTGCTTATTAACAGAATTTAAGTGACTTCATATTTTATACTTATTAAGCAGTTCATTAACTCGTTCGTTTTTTTCCGGAAACTTTAAAAGGTACATGATTTATACAAAATATATTTACTTTTCAAATATCTTATTAAGAGGACTCTCGTTGTTTACTATTTACACTCTCCCGATCTTGTCTCTAAACCTAGAGCGTCGGTTTTGGTTTAAAATTAAATATAAAGGATGCATCTAGACGTGCTACAGCGCACTTTTTATTTTAAAACTATTGATGATGTGTTTGCCGCAGTTATAGATACAGTAAAGAAGAAATAATAAGTAATTGCAAAAATAATGTTTATTCAGATAATTTTACAATAACGTTGTTGTATTTCTCAAAATCAATTAATCAATTATCAAATCAAATATGCAGTTTTATACATTTACAATAATTACATAATTAATTATTTGAATTATGAAATCACAATAATTGTGTTCAGTACGACTTTATTCAACAATTGAAAAGCTTCTTCAATAGAGCTGACGTAAAATAATCATATTTAGAAGGACATCGTGTGGCCAAAAATCAACATTTTTAAAATTTGGCCTGTAGCGCCCCAAAATGGAATCGTTAACTCTAATTTGACGCAAATAATCTACCATCGGATCAAAAATATACGATCGAGTACGTGTATTTAAATTTTAGACGGGGTGAAGGAGGGTAGATCCCTCTAAAGAGGGGTCTAGCCCCCTCACTGCCACCTAAAACTTTATTACACGCTCCCGATCGTATTTTCGACCCGAGAATAGATTTTTTGCGCCAAATTGAAGCTTATTGTTCCCTCTTCCGGGCGCTATAACCCAAATTAAAAAAAAATGTGTTCAGGTCACAGCGCCCTTCTAAATATTAGATGGTATATACTAAAAAAAGTTTTTCAATATTTTCAAAAAGTGCCCTGTAGCGCACCTAGACGCATCCTTGAACTTTAATTTAAGACCAAAACGGACCCTGTAAGTTGAAAAATAAGGTCGGGAGAGTATGAATAGTAAACGTACGTGTTTCACTTTTTTGCATTACTGCAAGCGACGTACAGTATAATTTTTTGTCTTTGTCGACTGCGTTTAAACCCCATAAAGTATAATATTTTATTAGTCATTACATAATCGGTATTTTGTGTGTAGCTCTTTAATCGAAAGACCATCAGTGAGAGGGGTCTCTTAACAAAGTGAATCAATGTTAATAATAAAAAGTTAGTTACGTAATATTATAACCTTGAAAGCGTAAAACATGCCGACATAGTATATACAGATTGTATCAAATTAAACCTGTGCATAGGGCATTCTGCGTGTAAGACAGAGATTGATACATAAAGCAATAAGTAAGAATGAGATAAATGATCGCTAATACGATGTTACGTGGTTACTGTAAATAAATATGTAATACCGAACAACTGTCATCGTTGTTTTCTACAGTAAAAATAGTCACTACTGAAATTATTGATAAAATGACATATTTATACTGTTCGAGAAAAAATTCAAATAATTAAATGGTTTTATGGTGGTAATTCAACCGGCGACATAATAAAATTATTTGTAGCTGCCTTTGAAAATAGCATAGAAGGAGCGAAAAAACAAAGATGACGCTATTAGGTTGTATAAATATTATTTATTTACAGTAACCACAGTAACTTCCTTTAGTGATTATTTATCTCATTCTTACTTATTGCTTTATGTTTCGATCTCTGTCTTACACACAGAATGCCTTATGCACAGGTTTAATTTGATACAATCTGTATATCCGTAATGACGTGTATTGATTTCATCTTATCCTGTATCATTAATTATTCATTTGTATATAATTTTACGAGAGTTGTCCTGTGCAGGGATTTGGCGAGAGTTTCGTGTGTAGTAAATACACATACTTGTAAAGCTCTAATGTCTATATCCCAAAGCTCTGTCTTGTAGCTATACTTTCGTCCCAAATGTGTATCTGCAGTCCTGATACTCATTTTCAAAAAATATAGGTTAAATAGAGACACGATGTTTTCGATTTATTAAAGCAGAACATGTTATTTGCTGATATCCTGATTTCCAGGAAAACAAGCTTGAGTGAGAAAAATTTAATATAGAAATTTTTTTTACAGAAAATCAAAGATGCCTTGTATAAAGGAATGTAAGAAAACAAGGTTATTAATTTGAATTTTCGCGAAATTAAAATAATTTTTTTCGCACTATCTATACATATACAGTGTGTCCCAGGATAAATGTAACGAGAGTGTATTGAACAATAAAATTTCGAATTTCAGAATGGTATTTGGAGATCGAGTCCTGCTTGATGTAAAACTAAGGTATATCAAAAATGAATTGATTCGGTCTTCTACCAGGGTGTTTTATAAACAAAGTTGTTAAAACGACCAAGAAAAAAATACCTACCTACCTTTATTTTTTAAAATATGAAAAAATTCCACTAAGAAAACCCCGTACCAAATTTCAGAAATCTCAAAAAAAAATCAAAATTATTAAATTTTATTTTAAACGATTAGATAGGTAGTATACCTAAGTATAACAATAGTAGATTGTATTATGTATATCTAGATGTGTAATGGACAATATTACGACGAGTGATGACATTATGTAAAAACACCTGCCTGTTAAATGGCTCATTAAAGGTCGCTATACATACATCGAAAGTAGCTATTTTGTAGTGGGTATGGCAAAAAAAAAAAACAATTTGTTGACAACACAAAATTAAAGAAACATTTTTTGACATTATTTTTTGGGTATGGTGTAATAAAATTGCATTCTAAACAACTTTTCTTAGTGAAATTTTTTTATATTTCGAAAAATAAAGGTACTTTTTTCTTGGTCATTTTTACAACTTTCATGCTTGTAAAAAAAAACTCTGTGGAAAACCGAATCAACTCATTTTTGGTATAGGTATCTTAGTTTTACATCAAGCAGGAGTCGATCCCCAAATGCCATTCCGAAATCCGATTTTTTTTGTTCCTTACATCTATTCTGGGATTTCATTTTATTTATTGTAGATTATAGACGCGTCGACCGTCTATTCTGGGACACACTGTATATTTTTTAATATAAAAATATTTTATGGGAGAAACAAATTTCGTAATTTTTATTTCAATAACCCAGAAGAATCGTCTTCATTAAAAATTCGATATAAAATTATAATATAATTAAAGATACTGATTTTTATCTCATAGGTAGGTAGGTACTTGATAATGTTAATCTATTAAAATATTGTTTTATTGTTTAAAGGTATTAAATATTGCGTTTAATCTAAATAAAAACTAGATTAAAAATACAGGCTACTCATTTTGTGTTGACAATATCATTCTATTTTTGTTAATTTTTTGTTATTTACAGAAAAATGGTGATATTTATCTAGAAAATACATAAATTTATTGTTGTTAATTATCTCACGTGCAACATAGACAAAAAAAGTAATACAATTAAATCAGAATTATTCAATCAGATTGATAATTTTCCTGTATGCTTATTTCTTCACATCTTTTTGTCGGTTTATAAATTAGTTTAATTATATTAGAATGATTTATTGTATCAAAGAAAATGTTTCTCAATATAAGAAGAGTAATGAAATATTATATTAATTAGCAAATATATACAGTTCGACCTACGACGGCCGACAAACAGTGATATGTAGTACTACAAAAGCCAAAGCTACTTACGCAAAATCTACATCTAAGGCCGTGTACACACGGAGTTACTCAAAAGAAACTGATCACTGACGCTAATCACTAACCAGCCCGCGATGAGTAACCTTTGTAATTGAAAGGAACACAGCAGACAGCGCTACTTGTCTCTAACAGTAACGCCTTACTAATCAGTTTGAGGCTACCCAACCTGTCGAGTCGCTTCAAGTTGAGTCACCTAGTTTCTCGTCCGATTCAGATAGATTTTCTAAAAAACTCGGGTCGCAGTGCCAAAACCCTGCCGACAATATAGTGTATTTGCTAATACAAGCCTTGTGGCTTTAATACGTGAACTTAAGTTTGTTTTTGGAAAAAATAAAAAATTCAACCCCTTAATACATCCCTTAAAATAATATTTTTTTCTTAATTTCAATATTATTATCATTGCAGCCTCTGTACCAAATTAAATACACCCTTCAGTAAGTAAATCACTATCCGC
Organism: Mongoloraphidia duomilia; assembly: GCA_039654895.1. Lineage (NCBI taxonomy): Eukaryota > Metazoa > Arthropoda > Insecta > Raphidioptera > Raphidiidae > Mongoloraphidia > Mongoloraphidia duomilia. Next base: position 66,467,438 of record CM077516.1, read on the forward strand.
AAAACTAGTGTTTTCATAAAATTTGTAAGTCCGGTCCTATCGGGCCGATTTTATTAAAATTTTAGCAGCATATTTTGATCTTTACTAAAAGGTTAAATTTCAATTTTGAAACAATTCTGAAATTTTTTTCGGTATTTTCGGGCCCAAAAACTTTTTTCAACCCCTAAAAACTACCCTTAAAATAGTCCGATTGGGCCCATTTTAAATAGGTTCCGTGCGGTGATGGTTTCCAACATGTGTACCAAATTTCGTTGAAATCAATTAAGTCTTTCGAGAGTTATGCCGCGAACACATATATATATATATAAATAAATATATATATATACATATATATATATATATATATATATAAATATAAATATATATATATATATATATATATATATATATATATATATATATATATATATATATATATAAACATTTCCAAAAATGGTGCCAAATTGTTCAGGAGGCTATGAAACGTCGAGAAATTTTGGTCCGACCCCTAGGTCCCGCCATCCGACCGACGCCAATAGTGTATGTGCCATATGGCAAATACACTAATAATTGTCTTTGGACATACGATATAAGCTTAAAAACTTTGCATCTGAAAGTTGGAGTTCTTTTACAGGAACGAGTAATCGGCGGTTGAAATTTATTTCAAGATATGGATGAACCCAAATTCTTCTTCGTATTCTATTTCTTCTGTAATGATAATAGTAATATAGCAACACAGATTCATCACTCTAATAATTATCCATGATAGTCCTCAATGATTGCGATGATAACGTTCCATGACCACACAGAAGAAACTACCGATCTCGATCACTTCTGAGTAGGCCGCGTGTGCGCAGCTGCATCACTAATGAGTTAGTAACCGGTTAGTAATTTCAATCACAAACCAATTCAGTTTCTTTTGCGTAGCTCCGTGTGTACAGGGCATAAATGTTATAAATTGACATTTACGCAAAAATATAATGTCTATCACCTATACCTATGATATCATTTGTTTTTCGTGCCATGATAACACCGTTAGCGTTAAATATTTAACGCAAACATTAAACGGCTCAAGCTCGCGTAAGAAGTGACACTTTAATAATATTAACATTTTTCATATTTATGTCAATTAGAGAAACTGCTAAAAATTTAATCAGCTGCTGATATAACAATCGTGATTTATTTGAACCATGAATATAATTTAAACCAATAATCCTTTGACCTCAAAGTCTGGCAATGATTTAACGGATTTTCTAAAATCATCAACTTCACAACAGTACGAATAACCCAGTGTAACATTATCTGGCTTCCAAGATACCCAAGATATTTTGTCACAAACGTCCGTGCATATAATATCTTCTTCTGGTACGAATCTGTACGGATTATTAACTCCGATAAGCACAACTCCCAATTTATTTTTAGGTTCATAAATAGATTTCCAGTAAAGTTGTGGAACTGGCATTGCTTTGAAATTATTTTTATCTACGTACAAATATATTTCTTGTTCTTTACCATTTACGTCCGGTAAAAGAGAAACGCCATGAGTTCCCGTATACACTATTAAATCTAAACCACGTTCCGCGGCATAATTTCTTGTACTTATTTCAGCATCATTCCAATTTCCACCATTAAAAGTTTGCCATTGGGGTGCCGTATTCACATAATAAAACGTCAATCTATGTTGCGACCCAAAAACGAAGTCAGCTTTTGCTGTCAAATGACCTCTAGATAAAAATAAGTCATCATTTTTGTGAATATATTTTTCAGCTAATTGTTGCGATCCCAAAATTCGGGCCAGTCCAGTAATTTGATTGTTTCTGTTGTAGAGTGTTGTTGGTTGAGGATTTAATTCTTTATAAAAATCACCCTCTTCAAAATAAGGTCTTGGAAAACCTTTTTGGTAACCGTTAATCGCCGATGTCAAATTGAAGACTGTATAATGAGTGAAATATATTTTCTCGTCATGACAAAGCAGGATGTGTCTAAGAAATTGATTTCCAACTTGGAAACCTATTTCCACTTCGCTACTGTTGTCGAAACATTTAGTTCCTGTGCGTCTAGCGATATGTTCGGGATATTCCTTACAAACGAGCTTGTCGAATTTATAGTTCGTGCCATTAACAGAAAATGTTTTTTCGGAAATGCATTTTGCAATTGCTTCTTTTAATTTTATTTCCCCTAAATTGACAAAATTGCCGGGACATGCTAAATTAATTGTCTGTCTCGTTTGAAATACCAATTCATCAGTAGGACTCTCTGGCAAATATATTTCATCAGCATTTGGATTGACTAGCAACGTTTGTGGTTCTCCTAAATCTTTATTGATTGAAACGCGACAACCTATAACAATGCATTATTGTAATTATAAATACTAGTAGTCAGAGAGCTAGTGACAATTTTTTGGTGTTATTTATTCAAGTCGCCGTAACAACATATTAAAATTTAAACCTTGAACTAATAATATGAATTTCGTTGGGTACATGACACGTTTAGGGTGATCTGTCACCTCTTTAATACTGCCAATCGATCTACAAATATAATGGCATTATTGGGTCACCGACAAACTATACAAACAATTTCTGCCTTGAAGCAATAATAATTGTAACCATTTTTTTTGTTGGGGGCGGTCTGCATCTCTTCCATAACGCTATCTAAAAAAAATCCCTTACTCAGGGCACTTTAATTTGCCTCGCTCAACATCTTCACAAAAATAAGGCCTTGAATAAAGAATACCAAAAAATTGTCTCTAGCTCTCGGTCTATAGCGATTAATAATATTTTATCTAGTAGTATTGTTTGTCACTGATTAATAGCCAATTTTAATTCATAGTAGTTGAAAAGAAAATTTAAATGGATTATAACGATAATAAATGATTGTTTAAAGTGTTATATTTTGGTATTTCGAAATGTATTGTTTTTTTTTCTATTTATTTAAAGCCACTAATTGACATTTTCAATTTCATTTTCACCACTGTTAATGTGAACGAATCTCCATGAAATTAAAGTACCTATATACAGTGAATTTCACTCAAGACTCAACATATAGGCATCTGTGTTTTTAAAGACCACCAACAGCTAAGGTTATTTGGGCCTAGTACCAATTCATACTTTCAATTCATTATTATTTTTTTTATAATAAATTGAAAATCCAATTGACACTTTTACCAGCTCTCGGGCTAGAACCCGGGAACTTGTAATAGAGGAACCATATAGCAACGCCATGTAAACAACAGGCCTTGCTAAACGCTCGGCCATTCCGCAACATAGGCGGATTTTATTTATCCGGTTGTTTAGTTGTGGAAAACATTAATGCATTAGAGAAAATCGTTTCACTATTGTATTTTTAGTGTCGTAATGAGGTATCTTACTGATGAGCAGTGACAGTATGTTAAAACGAGCGCCAGCCAGTTTTAACTGTCACACGAGTCATCATTTCATTACGCACGAGAAATATATGGTATTTTTTGCATACCCACTATAAAATAGTTACTTTTCACTTAATTTTCAGTATTTTCAAAACATTTTGACTGTTCATTTGCGTCGCCAACTTCATTTTTTTAGTAGGCCATGAGTATCTGCCGCAGTCACTGATTTTATTTCAGAGGTCGCAGTGTGTACGCACAGTAAATAAACATAAATAACTATTGAAAATGTTTACTTTCCACACTAGTGTGTTTTGAAAATACTTTCAACACATCTGCCTGTTAACTGACATACCTACACGCACGTTAAGTAGCTATTTTATATAGTGGGTATGACAAACAATTTATAAACGCTGTATACTTATAAACAAAACGTTTACTGAATAATTTGTAAGTATTTTTTGTATGTTTTGAGCAGTTAATCCCTACAGTCATAGTTTGGACATGAGTGTTTGTCAAAATTGAAAAGATACATGTTTGACGAATTTTCGATATTCGCTGATTAAGGGGTGGAGAATTACTTTAACGGTACCTTTGGCACCGCTTAAAACATGAATTGGGAATAATACTCTTCATAAAAATAAAGAAATATATAGGGTTCGTCGGTTTTTAGAAAAAAAAGAGTGTGTCTGTACTGTGTATGCACGTCAGAAGTTATACTTCTTTTACGTAACAAAATAAAAATAACTCCAAAAATTTTATCCCGCGTGCCAGTACTAAACTTTTGTAAAAAAGACGATAAAATAATAAAATAAGGATATTAAATAAATTAATTTAATTTAGATAATTATTAATTTATTAAATATATTAATTTATTATATTTATATCTAATTATTTATTAAAAAAAATAATACATACCTCCGTTAACCCCAATAATTTAAAATCACATATATTTTTTATTCGTACTGTAACCTCCCTTTTTTTATTTGACAGTGATTTTGACAGTTCAATTAGAGCGAAGCTAGTTCAGCAAGGAGTATAGATGGCAATGCGACGAACTCATATTTAACAAAATCGGCATAAACGAGCGTTTGCAAAGCAATAGCTTTTATTAATGTTAATCAAAACTGAAAACGCTCTTGTCACATTGTGACGTGTAACGACTCTAGTTGAAGTTTTACTAACAACTAACTTCAAGGTGTGAATTTAGTTGCAACTTCATGGTGTCGGTAAATTTCGTGACGCGATGCGCGCGCATCCTAAAAATTCACTCTCATCATTTTTCCACAACGCGCCAAAAGAAGTATAACTTCAAAAACTATCTGAACAATGGGGGAGGTCCTCGAGTACTATCACTATTTAGAATATTCGCATTCTAAACCTCACTTGGACGATTTTTTGTGTGTTTTAATTCATACTGATTTTAAATTCTATGCTTGGGTTTTTAGTGAATATTTCCTAAATCGTAATACAATTTAAAGCATTCTTTGTTTGTAATTAATTAATTTTTAAATAATAAAATTTGTTATATTCTCACCACTGTATGGATTGGTCGAATCAATTTTGAACGAAAATCCCTCTTTACAAATAAACACAAATAACACTATTTTGATTAATGTCATTTCAGATTAAAAATGTTTGCCTGTTGCGTAGCGTACAACTTTTAGAATGCATTGTAAAATCCCAATTATAAATTTTATTGCAGTATTTTTAAGATATGGATAATTTTTTTAAAGATAATATAAAGTATCTACATTAAAAATTATAGCTATAATACTTATATATTATTTGCATTTAAGGGGGATTGTACACCATTGTTACATTGTTCTATCTGATCCAAACTAAATGTCATTGCAAACTAAATCTGATTAGGAACCTTAATAATATGTTGACAACTTTTCAGCTAATTGATTTTTATGTTGCTTAACTGCATGGGCGTAGCCAAGGTAGGGTAAATTGGACACTGCCCCCCCCCCCCCAGCTCACGGGCAAAAAATAATTTAAACTCAATTTTCTCTGTAAATATTGGAATCCGTCAGATGGATGAAGCTTAAAAAACATGGCGGAGTTCGGGGAAACTTTCATATACGGGGTATAGTTTTGCGTGTAATTTTGTAATTTTCAAAGTGATAACAAATGATAAATATAAGTGCAATTTGTGATTGGGCTGGTACGAATCCTAAACAAAGGAATTTCCTTGAAGGAGAACGGATTCTCAAAGCTGGACATATTATCAAATGTGGGAAATATAACGAGAAAAATGAGCTGTCAAAAATAGTGATCTTTACGGCATATTGTTTAAAAACACCAAAATTAAAAGAAAATCTTACTCATAATCAAAAATAAAATATGAGGAATTAACACAGAACTGAGTTTAATATTTTTGCCCCCTAAATCATATCCTGGCTACGTCCTTGAGCTCAAGTTGTCTCGAGGCTGAGACATGGAATGTGCTTCAGGTTTAACTCAGTAATTATGTCTAATGACGTGACGCTAATAACCTCAGTTGTCTATCGTCTATGATCTATACAATCTCCAATGACGTGTTAATTATTACACAAAAACGTAGTCGCAATTTGTAGATCGTCAGATGCAGATACCAACAGCGTAATGCCGCACACTACATTACACAACTGATGTATCACGAACGCGCGATTGTCAAACACACTTTAAATGGGAAACAAACGCATCGCTCGCTATATGTATGGAATTTTAGTCTGGGGTAGTGCGCCTTCAGCTGAACGTGTTTTTGTTGTACAGAAAATGGCTCTTCGAGCGATCACCAAAGTTCCACATCGAACCCATTGTAGACCTATCTTCTCTGATTTGAAAATATTGCCATTACCATCTTTATACATATACACAAATTTGATATATGCCAAAGAAAATATTGAAACGTTTCTTAAACATTCTGACTGCCACTCACATGATACGAGACATAAAGGTTCAATTTGTTTACCATTGCACAAATACACTATTAGTCAAAAAAGTTTCAATTATTTATCTATGAAATATTACAATAAATTACCGGATTTTATAAAAGTGCAACCCTTAAAAAAATTTAAAAAACTAATCAAAACGCTTCTAATTAAACATTGTTTTTATAGTGCTAATGAATTTTTAAATTGTGATTTTTAATTTGTAATTGGTATACTTTTTTATATTGTATTTCTTGTCTTGACTTTTTGTATGCAAATAAATTGATCTATCTATCTATCTATCTATCTATCTATCGAGCACACGCTGTTGCCAAATCGCGCGTTCGAACGAGAAATTTCGGATAGCTAATACAGCTGCTAAATCGGGCGTTTTCGACACAAAAAGTAGCATGTGTGTGCTGAGCCTTATAATATATACTAGCTGATTTAACTTAATGTATGTCGGCAAAAAAAATTTTTTTGAAGTGAAACTTTTTAAGCGCGGTCGGTAAATGTGATTCCGATTGACAGTGTAAGGAAAAAGCGGGGGACGGGGGACGGAAATAGTGTAAAAGCGAACTTTTAATATAGGTTTGGCATACGAAATGAAACTTGATTTTGATGAAAATGTCACTTCAAGCGCCGCCGTACAGTTACGAGTATCACCTGCATTAAAGAATGCATTGAATCGCTAATCGCATATTTGTGAAAAGTGAGCTCACTGGCCATTGACAATACCTCTTATCAATAATAGCCGTGGATATGCATTCAAATTCAACGAACAATGAATGAATATAAATGATAATATTGTGTTTAAAAATATTTTCTACATACATCTATCAGACCATCTGGAACTATGGTACATTTTCTGATAAGGTGCCTATATAAAAAAAGTTAACAAAATTTGAGTTTGCAAATTCAACGACAGTTGTTTTTTTTATTATCTATTATTATTCAAAAAAGGAGGTGGTTCTTAATTCGGTTGTATTTTTTTTATGTTTGTTACCTCAGAACTCCGTCGTTTATTTTGTTTATCTAGTAATCATTTTATGTATATGCTATCTATTGTATGTTATCTCATACCTGCTTCATTTGTGAACCGATTTTGATGATTCTTGCTTTATTTAATAGGGCACACCTTCAGGGTGGTTCCACATAAATTTTACTCAAATCGGTTCAGTAGTTTTTTTTTTTTTAGTTTAGCAATCAAATATCAAGAAAGAAGTCGGTTAATAACGTGCAAAGCTATACTAAAAAGTAAAAAAATCTCCTTCAAAAAAAGCCATAAAAAAGAGGAAAATAATAAAAATTTTGAAGTCGGCGATACCTATATAATAATATAGTTTTATAGTATGATAATTAATTTAGCTCCGACCTCAAAATTTTTTTTATTTTTCTTTTTTTGGTGACTTTTTTGAAGGAGTTTTTTTATGTTTTTTTTCTATAAAATTTTTACTGTATTTTTAATACAAATAATGCAAACCCGTTGTATTTAAAGAGGCATAGGATTTGACATGTTGTCCTATTTTTAACTTCCCACTGGAAGTTATTGTAATGGGTCCGATTTTGCGAATGAAAAATTTTGACATATCTGGACGTTTTGAGGTCCCTAGAGTGACAGAGTCTAAATCTATTATTTTTAGAGAGATGTCTCTGTGTGTGTACGTACGTTCGTTCGTTCGTTCGTTGACGTTCGGTCGTTCGTATGTCGTTGGTGAACTTTTTTTCGTCTCGCATATCTCGAGAACAAATAATGATATCGACTCCAGACCAATTTTTTTCTTTAGGTTCTCATCTCTACTTAATTTTACTGTATTGAATTCGAGTTCACTGTCTGTACAGATTATGTACACAGACTCATATAATATATCGTATCAGGTACATAGCATGTAATTGTATTTACCTACACCAATATCATAGTATAAGGATACCAATACCCTGTCTTGCGTTGAATATAAATGTAGCCGACAAGGACGGCTACATTTAAATCCCATAAAGTATATTTTATTAATCATCAATCGGTATATGCCTCTTTTCGAAAGGCATGCATGTGTGCATGCGTTAATTTATAATGCACGAGACATTTTACTGAGAGGCAAAACGACGCAAGTGTGTCCCGAGCCACTTACATCATTCATGCGTCTTGTGTTGTTTTGTTTAGTAAATAGGAGTGGAAGAAAAAACTCTTGAATTTATTGATTCATATGTAAACAATTTTCATGTGCAACGAACTCTGCGTGTAAATACTTGCATAACGAAAAGAGATGTGTATTTTGCCTCCTATTGCATGCGCAATTAATGCATGCAATGGCGCATGATTTGTCGTACGAAAAATAGACATCGTGTATAGAGCTACCTTGAGAGGCCCTCTTAAATAATTACCTACTTGTAATAATAAGTCACGTAATTAAGAATTTATGTTATTTTTGTTCTGTAACATGTTTAATAAAAGTTATGTTATGTACAGTAGGCGTCTTATACCTGCACCAAAAAAGCATTTTTTAAAAATGTTGCCTCAAAAACAATGTACGACTTATACAGCATTGCACTATTTACAGAGGAAAAAAAAAACTCGGGTCGCAGTGCCAAACCGTGCCGACAATATAGTGTATTTGCTAGTACAGGCATTGTGGCTTTATTATGTGAACTTAAGTTTGTTTTTGTACAAAATAAAAAATGTAATCCCTTAATACATCCCTTACAATAATAATTTTTTTCTTAATTGCATTATTGTTATCAATACAGCAGCTACACCAAATTAAATACACCTTTCAGTAAGGAAATCCGTATCGGCAAACTGTTTTCATAAAAATCGTAAGTCCGGTCCTATCGGGCCGATTTTATTTAAATTTTAGCACCACATTTTGTTCTTTACTAAAGGGTTAAATTTTAATTTTGAAACGATTCGGACAATTTTTTCGGTATTTTTGGGTCCAAAAACATTTTTCAACCCCTAAAAACCACCCTTAAAATGATTCGATCTGGCCCATTTTAAATAGGCTTCGTGCGGTGATGGATTCGAACGTGTCTACCAAATTTCGTCAAATCAATTAACTCTTTCGAAAGTTATAGCCCGCACACACACACATATATATAAAAATATATATACATATATAAATAGACATTTCCAAAAATGGTGCCAAATTGTCCAGGAGGCTATGAAACGTCGAGAAATTTTGGTCCGACCCCTAGGTCCCGCCATCCGACCGACGCCAATAGTGTATGTACCATATGGCAAATACACTAATAAGATATCCAAAAGTTAAGTTTGATCAAATTAATTTAACGTAAAACGAGGTGTTGGGGTACTAGGATTACTACGATATATTATGTACCTATTGCTTCATAGTACAGAACTTACTGTGGTTGGGTGGTAACTTTCCATTTACCGCATACTACATGTTCGAATGCAGCTGCGGGAATACTACCGCCAGACATTCTGTGTATATTCCACCAACATCGCCACACTCTATAATATATTAGGATAGGTGATTGTACGACCTTTCGAAAGTGGAATTAGCAAGATGTAGCCAGGATTAAAGTTATCGGGTTCAATTTTGTTTGTTTTTTACATTTTTTTAAGCGAAACTTATTTTGTTGCGTTTTCCACTTTCACAATAAACTAAGGGTACAGACAGAATTTCCCAAGTCGATAGGTCGTTTAATATAGCATAATAGTGTAAAAAACACACATCTGTTTCAAAACCGCCGCACGAAACGCACCGAACGGCATAGCTGTGTGTATTTTACATTATTATGTTATTTTACACGACGTATCGACCTGGAAACCGACTCGGCAAACGCTTCGGTTAAAACCGCCGTATCTGTCTTGGACCTAAGTCAGACCATTGCTGATTATGTCAGACCGTTACCAATCACATGTTACCGGGTTACATTCTTTGAAGTGAAACTTCTTTAGCCGCATTCCGCATTTTAACGATAAAGCCAGGCCCGTACCGACACGTAACGGACCGACAAATTGAGCTGTAATTCACATTTAACCGATCAAAGACAGACAGTACTGCAGCAACCGGCTACGCGGATAGTCTCGCTTTTGATAATGTTCGGTCACCTATCATTGGAAAATTTGGTCGTGAGCGCAATCAGACAGGCCGTCGGCATATGTTTGTCATTCACACTACACCGGCACCGGCCGTAAATACACGGTCGGTGTCGTCACCAGCAAAACATTCTATCAAAGAATGCCGGCGAGCGCTGTGCTGTTCCGTGCTGTGTCTGCAGTGTGGAATCAGCAGTATAGGTTGGGATTGAGCCATATACAATACATTGCTCAATATTTTGTCGGTCCGTTACGTACGTCGGTGCGGGCTTGTGCAGGTATATGTGAGTCATACTTTACGAATCACATGCTTTGAAGTGTGAGACTTCTTTATCCACATTTTCCACTTTCACGCTAGAGTCAGACCGTTATGGGTCACATTATATAATCGGGTTACATATTATAAAAGTTTCACTTAAAAGGTTACCCATTTTTTTATTTAATTATTTAATTAGATCATTGTTTTCAGGTATATTTTATATCTTTACAAATTATAATTATAATATAAAATACAATACAGTTAGATATGACTGATAATCTTTTATTTTAAAATTTATAAATAGTAGGTACCTATGTATATTTCTTGTCAACAAATACTTGTAAAAACCCCATAATTAGATGTTTTAAATTTGCCAATTGATTGACATCTAAAAATATTAAAAGTGTACATAAATAAATACATATTATTATGATTAATGCAGTTAATTAATCGGATAATTGATTTGAAACGAAAATATTTTTGTGTTTTTTTTTTTAGTATTCATATCTATACAAACATTTCTTTTTTAATATGCGCTCTCAGTCGTATTTTTGATCCGAATGTAGATTTTTTTGCGTTATAAAATTAAAACCAATCCTAATGGAAAAGCAGCATGCCAAATTGAAAATGAACACAGGCCACACAACAATATTCGATGATTTTGCCGTTTTCCGTATAATTTATTTATTGAAAGCTTCATGAACCTCTTGAAGAGTGATGAAACCTTTGGTGCAGAGAAGACACAATTTTAAAAGTAACCAGTTAACAATTTCTTCTCGACCTACGTATCTCTAACCGTGTTAGCATCATCAGGAGATGATTAATGATTAAAACATTTCTCTCCTGATGGTGCTAACATGGTTATCAAAACGTTTAGAAGAAATTGTTATGTGGTTTGGTGTTTTGTGGTTACTGTTAATATTTTAAAGCTGACAATAATATTATTTATTATTATGTTTCAAATTATAATATACAGGGTGTTGCATAACGTTCTGTATATAAGGAGCTTATTCCTGGGGTCATTTACAGCAAAAAATGTCCTGTGAACAAATAACCTATTCGCCATGTACTAAGCTACAGACGTTTAAAGATTAAGATACAAGCTTTAATATTTAGCAGTGTTTCATTGCAAAAAAAAAAGTGACAACAAGAGAAAAACAAAAGCAACAGAACTATCTTATGTGTTCAAAATGACCACCTTCAACATTAAATACACTGTAAGTGCTATCAAGAATAGACTGAGTGTAGGTCTGTAGCTCGGTAATCATGGTGGACATTTGTTCATAGGACATTTTTTGCTTGAAATGCCATCAGGAATATGCTCCTTAAGTTTGTACAATATACACCTGTATATACCAATAGACAAAAGAAATAATGGAAGACTTAAACGTCCTTGACATGATGAGGATGTAAAAATAATGGTAATAACAGATCTGGAGGAGAAAGAGAGGAGAAAAAAGATTGGGTCTTGATAATAATTAGGAACCGTTTAAAATCCTATAGATCAGTCGACGATTCAAATAAGAAATTATTGCTTTTACTGTCAGATTTCAACACTGAACATATAAAACATATATTTAAACCAATAATCCTTTGACATCAAAATCTGGCAGTGATTTAACAGATTTTCTAAAATCATCAACTTCACAACAATACGAATAACCCAGTGTAACATTATCTGGTTTCCAAGATACCCAAGATAATTTGTTGCAAATATCCGTGCATATAATATCTTCCTTGGGTACAAATCTGTACGGATTATTGACACCTAACAACACCACTCCTCGCTTATTTTTAGGCTCGTAAATTGCTTTCCAGTAAAGTTGTGGCACCGGCATTGCATTTAAATTATTTTCCACATGTAAGTAGAGCTCTTGTTCTTTACCATTTACATCCGGCAAAAGAGTTATACCATGAGTACCTGTGTATACTATTAAATCTACACCTCGTTGTGCTGCATAATTTCTTGTGCTTATTTCAGCTCCAACCCAATTTCCGCCATTGAAAGTCTGCCATTGAGGTGCCGAATTAATATAATAAAATGTTAATCTTTGTTGAGCACCAAAAACGAAATCTGCTTTGGCTGTCATATGACCTCTGGCAAAATAAAAGTCATCATTTTTATGTATGTACTTTTCAGCCAATGTTTGCGATCCTAGAATCTTTGCTAATGTTGATATTTGATTGTTTCTGTTATATAATGCATTCGGTTTGGGATTTAGTCCTTGGTAAAAATCTCCATTTTCAAAATTTGGTCTCGAAAAGCTTTTTTGAAAACCGCCAATTGTCGATGTCAAATCATAGACTGTATAGTGAGTATTATATATTTTCTCGTCGTGGCAGAGTAAAATGTGTCTGAGAAAACGGTTTCCAACTTGAAAACCAATTTCAACTTCGCTACCGCCTTCGAAACATTTCGCACCGGTCCGTCTAGCAATGTGTTTCGGGTACTGTTTGCAAATAAGTTCGTTAAACTTGTAACTTCCGCTGGATCCGTCTATGGAAAATGTTTTGTCGGAAACGCACCTTGCGATTGCTTCTTGAGAATTAATTCCAGATATGTTAACAGAATTACCAATGCATGATAATTGAACGCGTTGGTTCGCTTGGAATGGTAATTCGTCGGTTGGCCGTTCTGGCAGGAATATTTCATTACTATTTGGGTTGATGAACAATGGTTGAGGTTCTCCTAGGTCGTTGTTGATAGATACACGACATCCTTTAAATATAAATAAAAACAGTTGTTATAATAATTACCTAATATAAAAAGTCGGACACATCACACAACCCTGACCAATATTTTCATATAATATAGGAGTAGTACGCCTACAGCGTAAATTTCCACAACCTCCCTCCTTGATTTTTACTTCCCACCTCTACTATGGTAGGGAAGTAATGGATTCAGTCCGAAAAAAATATTTAGAAATTTTAACAGATTTCACGTTTTGAGACCCTAGCGATCGTTTAAGATCATTTTCTGACTGATGTCTGTATGTGTTGTGTGTGTGTGTGTGTGTGTGTGTGTGTGTGTGTGTGTGTGTGTGTGTGTGTGTATGTGTGTGTGTATGTGGTCAATTTTTCGCCTTCGATATCTTAAGAACGGAACAACATACGGGCATGCCGATTGTTCTATTGTGTTTATCAGCCTTTAACTTAGATCTGATTAGATTTTGAGTCAAATCGGTTCAGCGGATCCTGAGATATTCAAAAAAACGTTCTCAATGTCACGTATTAACATAGGTAAAAAAATATAAATGAATTCTAGATGTTATAATATGAAAAAAATGTAAATATTTTTTTTCTCTAAAATGTATAGTTTTCGAGAAAAAAAATATTTTACTAAAAAAAATAAAAATTGTACGTAAATCAAGGTAACCATGATTTTTGCTATATTAAGCTAGCCATCAGTAGATCACCAAACAAATAAGAGGGCCATGCTTTTTTCAAAGAATAAAAATTAAATTGTGTTTTAAAGACCACCAACAGATAAGGTTATTTGGGCCTAGTCAAAGAATAAAAAAAAAGAGTGTTTATTTTTTGCAAATATTTACTAGGTGGGAAGTATAGGACTGGTCATCAGTCGAATTTTTTTAAGGAGGAACTAGTTATGCCATCCCGTACTAAAGGAATATACATGTGTAAAATTTAATAAAAATTATTCGAGCCGTTTTCGAAAAAAAATAGTTTTTAACATGTTTTAGGAGGCCACTTCTGGCACATTTTTGCTAGACTGATTTTGCATTTTCGCCTCGAAGTGTGGCCGTTCTGAATATGCAACCAAAATTTGAGTAAAATCGATATAATTGCAATGGTTTGGGTTCTAGCCACTAGGTGCGACCACAGACAAACAGACGACCGACAGGCAGATGAGAAACAGACATTTTTAAAACAATTTTTTTTTTATTTAGGAGACTTGAAAACGTGTAAATGCACCACAAACTGAAAATAGAATTTTTGCACAATCACAAGACTTCTATAACTATAAATATACTCCGTATATATGGAAAAGTAAAAATTAATAAAATTGTGTCGATTTCATCACAATTAAAATGAAATATATATATTTTTAAGTGACGTAAGCTTATGGTTAGGTATTAATCATTGCTAACAGAACTGAAAGGGATTTTTAAGGAAAATTGTAATAATTTAGATAAGTACTTACAGGAAAATATATTCCAAATTATTGCGTTCATAGAAGCTATTTACTTCCTAAGTTCCTACCTCTATTATCGTAGGGAGGTATTGAATTCAGTCTAATTTTTTTTTGTGCGTGGTGAAATTTTTTTCTCCGTCGATATTTCGATATCTCAAAAACGGAACGACATAGTATCATGCGGTTTGTTTTATTCTACTTGTCAAAACTTCACTTAGATCTGATTAGATTTTAAGCCAAATCGGTTCAGTGGCTCGTGAGATATTAAAAAAAATGTCCTCAGTTTCACGTATTAACATATAGGTAAAAAAATATAAATGCATTCTAGAATTGTTAAAATATAAATAAAATCTTAATATTTTTTTTCTATGTACCTACAGATTTCGAGAGAAAAATGTTTTCTAAAAAAAATTTGCGCGGAAATAATTTTTATTTGCCTAATCAAGATGTTGAGCTGGCCTTTAGTAGATAAACAAACGAATGATATGGCCATTCTTTTTATTTTAAGAATTTGAAAAGAGAATTGTTTTGTTGGAAAATTTTCAGTTACGAGCGATTGTTTACTACGTGGGACGTATAGGACTGGCTTTCCGCTATCCAGTCAAATTTTTTTTAAAACATTATATGGAAGCACAGGACTACCTTAAGTAGTAGGGTTGTATTGTTTCTTTGTGTAATATAGTATAGATGTTTTGTTTTATGTATTTTGAGAGACAAATATTTTATTTCTATTATTAAAATGCACCAAAAAGAAAAAAATCCACGTGGAAACTCCTTAGTAAGCTAAGCAAAGTGAGTAATTACGGTAAACCTACTGTTAACTATGGAGAAGTTCCAATAAGAACACGTTCTTCTGACTAACAAATGTTAAATAAAAGTTTGTAAAGGCTTGAATGGCCGAGCGTGTAGCAATGCTGTTGTTTACATGGCGTTACTATGGTTCCTTTATTACAAGTCAGGTTCTAACCCGAGAGCTAGTAAAAGTGTTGGATTTTCAATTTATTATTAAAAAAAAATAATGAATTGAAAATATGAATTGGTGCTAGGCCCAAATAACCTTAGCTGTTGGTGATCTTCAAAACACATTTTTTTTAAAAGCTTGTAAAAATAAACAAACTGATTTACTTTCACGAGAAAAAAATTAATTCAAATGAGTTTTCTACAAATTGTAAACATTTTCTTACCACTGTCTGGCGATGCAGAATCAATTCTAAACGAACTCCCAATTTTACAAAGAAGTGCAAATAATGCAAGTTTATAAAAAAATGTACTCATGATGAGTCTAATTATATATTCAATTTTATATATATTAACTATTGTTTATTATAAACTAATCAATGTGAAGTATAATACAACTATATATAGGCTAGATAATTTGTCAGATAATAATCACGCGAGGAATAATAAAAATATTGTTCTTCGATGAATGAATGAATTTAAACCTAATCAGTTACGGATTTCATCGAAATTGATATATTGTTTCGACATCCATTTTCACGTAGGCGTTGGAACGTAAATTATTGTATTGTTAGACCCATAATTTTATTTGCTTTCAATGTTATTACTAAAGTTGACAAAAACTGTCTGATTCCTCGATATAGGGTGTCCTCAAAGACACTAAACACACGCTTACCACATGTTCCTGAGACCAAAATAAGCCGATTTAAGCAAACTTACCTTCTTACAAAAATGCTTAGTTTGGGCGCTATACGGCCCTGAAGTTACAATTTTGAAATCGTTTTCTTGTTATAAATTTAAAACGGCTTGTGCGATTTTGCTAAAATTTGGCACGTTGACATAGTTTTATGGAACAAAAAAACCCATGTTAAAATTATGATTAATATTAATCCATAGGCGTAGAAATCGGGTTTTTTAATATTTGAACGTTTCAAATTTCTGCGCCAATAGAAGAAAAGGGGTTTAAGTATAAAATTTAGAATCAGTAACTTATTTGCTACAAAAAAGCTACTCTTAATAAGACTCGATTACTCTCATGGTTTTTGAGAAATTTGTATTTTAATAATAAGGTAATCAATAAAAATACGTTGATAATAATAAGCTGATCAATAAACAAATAAGATGGCCATGCTTTTTTCTAAGAATAAAACTGGAGATAATGAAGAAGTTATGCACAGAGTAAATTAATTTTCTTCGTCGTATAAATCTTTGTATGCGTAAACATGGTGGATACTTTGACCACTTTTTATGACATATTTATTTATTTTTATTCATGTTTTAGTAACTTTACTTCATTTTGTAAAAATGACTGCCAATTATTAAAACTCAAAT
This sequence comes from Mongoloraphidia duomilia, assembly GCA_039654895.1. Classification (NCBI taxonomy): domain Eukaryota; kingdom Metazoa; phylum Arthropoda; class Insecta; order Raphidioptera; family Raphidiidae; genus Mongoloraphidia; species Mongoloraphidia duomilia. The sequence goes on from CM077516.1 coordinate 66,484,457, forward strand.
TTCTCAAAAATCATGAGAGTAATCGAGTCTTATTAAGAGTAGCTTTTTTGTAGCAAATAAGTTACTGAATCTAAATTTTATACTTGAACCCCTTTTCTTCCATTGGCGTAGAAATTAGAAAAGTTCAAATATTAAAAAACCCGAGTTCTACGCCTATGGATTAATATTAATCATAATTTTGATATGGGTTTTTTTGTTCCATAAAACTATGTCAACGTGCCAAATTTTAGCAAAATCGCACAAGCCGTTTTAAATTTATAACAAAAAAACGATTTCAAAATTGTAACTTCAGGGCTGTATAGCGCCCAAACTAAGCAATTTTGTAAGAAGGTAAGTTTGCTTAAATCGGCTTATTTTGGTCTCAGGAACATGTGGTAGGCGTGTGTTTAGTGTCTTTGAGGACACCCTGTATAGCTTATAACCATCGGACGGTTTAGACTTCAGACGAATCGATAGACACCTCATTTATTAAAATCCATCCAGCCGTTGGAATGCTTCGAAGGTAGTATCGAGCGTCTATAATTTACAATGCATTCATTCGAAGGTAGTAAGAATCCCACATACATACCTACATACATAGATACGCGTAAAAAACAATCCCTGTCTTTGCTGTCGCGCAGTCGGGTAATAATAATTGCACAAAGTAATTGACATTGCAAAAACACTGACCAATTAAACATAATTTCAAATTCTTCCCAAACACTGATCTCTTTCTTCTCTTACATTGTTTCATTGCTTTTCCGCTCCATTAACCTTGTTACGAACTATGCATGACTCACTATCTTGAATTTTGGAACTTGACTATAGATGTATTATTTTGATGTCTAGATACCTATAAGGATAATAAATGATGCTTTTTATAGATATGGAATTGACTTGGCGCAGTTTTGTATCTTCCTTTCATTCTTTCGCTTGCTATCCCTAGTCAATTTTATTTTTATTGGATTTGAGGTAACTGTCTTCTCGGATTACTTATACTTACTCAAATATAACACGTATACGGAGTGAGTCAGTTTCATTTTATCACTGGTGGGATTTCGAAAACGGTAAGAGTTGCACAAATTAATTAAAATTGGAAAAACGTAGCTGATTTATACAGGGTGTTGAAAAAAAAGGGTAAAATATTTTAGGGGCATATAATATGACCCAAAATAAGTCGAAAAATTTTAATAAACATAGGTCCGCAAAGGAACCGTTAGTGAAATATTTCCACTTATGTGTGTAATAACTTATTATTTTTCAATTGCTCTGATCTCTCGCAGCTTAGAGTTAACAAAATAAAAGGCTATTATTTTGTCACCTTCAATGAGCCATTTTCCTGAGAATAGTTCCTTCAATTATCCACGAGAGGCAGCACTTATAATAGGGACAAACTGAAACATTATTTATTCCCCATTAGTGTCGTGTCATTTTAGTGGTATAACTTAATTATTTAATTAGTTTAATGATAATAATAATTTAATAATTAAGTTATACCACTAAAATGGCACGACATTATGGGGAATAAATAATATTTGTATACCTACCACAAGTGCTGCCTCTAGTGGATAATTGAAAGAACTACTCTCAGGAAAAACTCATTGCTCTGAACAATTACAGCAGCGCATAGAACAAGCGTGCAGCCACACAAATAAGGCACAGCCCGGTATTTTTGAGAAAGTACGCAATTCCTTCTCACGAAGATGCACAGCCTGCGTGAACATGGAAGGTGGGTATTTTGAACATCTTCCACATAGATAAAATAAAAATAAAATAAATCAAATTAAATTTAAAAAAACATGCTCTTTTATTAAATGGACGATAAGTAACTTACGCTATTGTAAAGATAAATGGAAATATTTCACTAACGGTTCGTTTGCGGACCTGTGTTTATTAAAATGTTTCGACTTATTTTGGGTCATACTATATGCCCCTAAAATATTTACCCTTTTTTTCAACACCCTGTATGAATAGCTGAACACTGAGATATCGTTGTTAGATAGGTAGTATGCGTCAGACTAATCTAAGAGCTGGTAAAAGTATCACATGAATTTTTAGTTTTTCATTAAAAGTAATAATAAATTAAAAATCTAATCAATTCATCTTTTTAACTAAGTATTATAATTTTGAATCGTCCTTAGAAGTGTAAAAAATATTTCATTTTTAAACAGTTTCGGATGGAACTAGAATATTCCTTCAAAGCATATTCCCCGAAGGGAATTTTTAGAGAATATTTCGTAACCTTGAGTAAATTCCTTAAAAAATACAAATGAGCAAACATTTAACGATTCTAATTAAAATATACCTATGGTGTAAAATAATCATTCTTATCAACTACAATATAAATACTTCATAAAAATGTGTGATATGTTCTTTTGTGATTTAAGAGTACCTATTCAATAGCGGAAGTTACCCCCTGCACTCTTCATCTCAAGTCCTTTCCCCTCGTCTATAAAACGGTTCCCGCTCTCCCGACGCTATTTTTAAAGCTAAAGGGTTCGGGTAAACGCCAAATGAAGGACCGAGAATCGCACTACAAATCCTACAGGCGAAAAATTGAAAAATAATTTCCTGGAAAAACTTGCAACTTTTTTTAAAAAAATCATAAATTACGTAAATTTTTACACGTAGCCAAAACTTTTTTTCAAAAAATTCGTCTGTAGTGTGAGTCTTGGTCCTTCATTTGGCGTTTACTAGAACCATTTAGCTTTAAAAATAGCGTCGAGAGAGCAGGAACCCTTTTATAGGTGAGCCAAAACTTTTTCAAAAAATTCGTCTGTAGTGTGAGTCTTGGTCCTTCATTTGGCGTTTACTAGAACCCTTTAGCTTTAAAAATAGCGTCGGGAGAGCGGGAACCGTTTTATAGGTGAGGGGAAAGGATTTAAGATGAAGAGTGCAGGGGGTAATCCACTATCGAATACTCTTCACTTGAAAAAGGTATAATTTTTGTAATCTAACAAATAACAAATAGAAATGAATATTTCCTTTAGTTTACCCGAAAAGAAAACATTCCCTGGGATCATGTTTCAAATATAAATATCGTTAATTTAAACTATAGTTCAGTTCGGAAATAATAGTCAGTGATAGTCACTGAAAAGCTTAATGAAGTGGAAAAGCAATGAAACAATGTAAAGCGTACCCGTTCTTAGATTTTCCCATGCATAAAAACTGTGCCGCTTATATTGAGTTGTGAAGTATGTGTAAATGTTAGTCACTACCCAGAATTTCTGAACTGAAATATACCTCTTGTCACAGTTGGAGTACCTATCCAAAAGAATAAATTTAAAATTGACTCACTCTATATGTTAAACATGAATATAGAAAGATATTACTAGGTATACTTTCCTAGATATCATAAGACATTTTTGCAAAATATGATTTAGTAAATGCATCGATATTTGCGCATCCCTGGAAATAGGTATTGCACATTATATGAATAAGATATCAGTAACATTTTTTGTAAGTCTATATGGTGCAGTTTGTAATACTGAAATATCTTACATTGCTCTTTTATTATATCAGAGAGGATCGGAAATCTTGAAACATATTTTAGAATTGATATAACGAATACGTTATGCACGAGAATTTATCTTGTAGTCTTCCTTCAGTAATGGTCGAAATGATGAAAGAACATTATATCATTAAATCAAGTAGAATTGTAAGTCTGTTCGAAGTTAGACACTTTTATTATCTTGAATTAAAAAACGGAGTTTTGCTTAAAAATGTTTTAAGGCCACCAACAGTCAGGGTTATTTAGACCTAGCATTAATTCATATTTTCAATTTGTCGATCATATTATGCCTAAATACTAAAGACATATTTAAAATTGCCTTTAGAAAATCGATATGGTAACCCATCCGATAGATGGAACTATGTCTGTATACTGTTTAATACACTAATCCCGTCTTCTGAAAGAGCAGGCAAGTATCCTAAATATAAGTGTAATATACATACAAAAAATTGTGAGCTTATTTATAAATTGTGCAGACAAATGTCATACTTATAATTCTACAGACTACCATTGAATTGAGGCTTTCTATAGGCCCACGATCGCTTATGAAAACTTAGATACATTGTAAAGAGTATAAAACATGTTAGTTTAAAATTGAGGGACTGGGCGCTATTTTGGGAGGGGCTTTAAATCACCCCAGCCTCCCTTCTTCCGCCATCAATGGCTCCATAAATAAACACTTCTATAGCGTTTTTTTAATCAGTGGTGTTAAATAGACGTAATGTTTGTAATGTAAATTTATACATGATTTTATATTCAATTAACCTAAAGTGGCAATATATTAAGTAATAATTATTGTAGATTTCATTCACAATTAATTTTAATAATCAGTTGACATTTTAATTGACATTAGTTCCATTCAGCATTTGTATTACAAATTCAGTACCTCTGTATGGGCGTTGAAATAGACGAGACACCAGGGATTTAATTACATACATCCACATTGTAATATAATAATTTAATAGGAGGTACATTATAACAATGTTATGGTAAAATTAGAAGTTCGATCCATGCATCTCTAATGCTACAAGTGCACTCAATGATTTGTGGTGAACCTCAAGTAATTCACCTGAAATTGCTTTAGTATGTAAATTGACTTAAACATTCCCTCGCTAATAACCCTTGTTGTCGAGCGTCTATAATTCACAATTTTAACATTCCCTCTTATTAAATTAAGTAACAAAACTATTCATGATATAGAAAGTTTGTAATATTGAATACGGAATCAGGGGTCCCCGGGATCACAATACCAAAAAAGAGGCTTGGTGTGTGGGTAAAACTACACTGCTAACTTCTCATTGGGTGCCCTTAGAGATTAGAGACCAGTCTACCGTAGAAAAACTATTTGAAAAATTTTATTATTGAATTTAACAGATACGATGAACAACATCAAATCGATGGCAGATATGCCATTTTTTTACAATTTTTTTTTGTAAGTACCTATCTTGAATACTGCTCAACACTACTTGATGATACTGCAGGTGATAGGAGAAGTAGCAATAATTTACAATTGCATAATATAATCATCTGTCTTGCAAATTTTTTGTGCATACCTGGCAGATCTCATATTGAAGATTTATCCATTTGGAGAGAAATCTGTCAAGTATGCAAAAAAAGATTTGCAAGGCAGACGACGATAATTGTAAATAATTGACACTTCTCTATAATAATCTGTATAAATTTCATCAAGTAGTATTTGAGATACAAAAATGAAAAAAAAAATTGAATTTGTCTGCCACCGATTTAATGTTTTTCATCATATTGTCTGTTAAATTCAATAATAAAATATTAGTATTATTGTCCAGTAGACTCTTGTACGGTCAGAACTTGGTCTATAAGAGTTTAGTAAAAAATTCAACAGTTATCTGCAAATTGTGCGAAATTCATATTTTAACAGCTTTTAAAAATGTATCACATGAATAAATCAGTGTAAACGCGTTTTCAGATTATAAATATAATATTAGCTATTGAACAAGTTATAACTTATTACTCGCATCAGATGAATTTTAAAAAGTTTCGCTACAACATTTCAACTTTTAAATAAATGTATAATGGAACGTGACTTTATACAGAGAATGTCAAATGAAATATTGAGATCGCAATATCAATTGTTGGAAATGGAAAAATATTTTCAGATATTTGATTTTTCATCGAGAGAATGGGATTTTGAAAGCATTTTTTTTTAAACAAATCGATAGAAATATTTGTGTGGGATGTATTTTCCAAGTTTTTTTATTAACTTTAGCTGTTGTCAGTTAGTTAATCAAATCTTATAAACCATTTTTGTCCCACTTTCACATCGACTTGACATTTTGCGTATGTCATAATATTTTAGGGTTCCGTATCTCAGAATGAAAAAACGGAACCCTTGTAGGATCACTCTCGTGTCTGTCCGTCCGTGCGTCTGTCACAGCTTATTTTTTCCGAATCTACTGAACGAAAAAAATTGAAATTTGGTACATATATAAAGTTCGGCGACCCAATCACGGACGTATAGCATAAATAAACGAATTATGATTTTGGGGGGCAAATTAGAAAATTAAAAAAAAAATGTTTTTCAAATGCACCATGTAATATATTAAATGAAAGGGCTCGTTATGAGAAATAAAAATACATTTTTTTATAATTTTAAAATGCATCATTTAAAAGATAATATTAAAGAAAATATACGAAACTACCGAGCATTCCCTGCCCCCTTATCTCAGAAACTACTAAGCCTAAAATTTTGAAAAAAATAGAGAATATATAGGGCCTCACTCATAGTTTACAGGAAAACCTAAACGAAAATTCTAAGTTCTTCAATTCGTACGGAAAACGGAAAATTAGGCATAGAACTGTACCAAATATATCAAATATACCATTGTTTATTTCGTGGTACACGTGGAGTATTTTTTATAATTTGAATATCCAGTTTCTTCGTCATCTAAATTTCCATAACTGTCCCGTCATTTCCACCATAATTGATCCGTTTCTTACACCATGCGAAATAAGGATGGTTCAAAAAGTGCGCCGGTTTTGAATCGCTCGCCATTTTGTTGTTTGTTGCTTAGCAACACTGTTTTGTATAAAGTTGACATCTGCTAACATTCCGATTTCATTCTGTGTGCCATCATGGAACGCTTTTCAACTGAGCAAAAAAATAAGGCCCGATGACACCACCCGCCCAAAATCCACTCCAAACCGTCACTCGCTGCGGATGCATTTCCTTTTCATGAATCGAATGAGGATTTTCTGATCCCCAAATACGACAATTTTGCTTAGTGACAAATCCATTTAAGTGGAAGTGTGCCTCATCGCTGAAGATGATTTTCCTTGCAAAGCCGTCGCCCTCCTGTTGTCTTCTCAGAACCCAGTCACCACAATCTTGTCTCTTCTGGTGATCGGACACTTTCAGTTCCTGGGTTAATTGAATTTTGTAGGGGTGGTAATGAAGATCGCGCACAAGAATTCGCCGCAATGAAGACTACCCTATGCCCAATTGTTGGGAACGACGTCGAACCGATTTCAGTGGACTAACATTGACACTATCACGAACCAACGCAATGTTTGGTGTGGATTTTGGGCGGGTGGTTTCATCGGCCCTTATTTTTTTGCTCAGTTGAAAAGCGTTCCATGATGGCACACAGAATGAAATCGGAATGTTGGTAGATGTCAACTTTATACAAGAGTGTTGCTAAGTAACAAACAACAAAGTGGCGAGCGATTCAAAACCGGTGCGATTTTTGAATCACCTTACAATATTTCCATGACTCCGAAAAAAGCTTGTTTAAAAAATTGATGCGTGTAACCGTTACACGTGCGGTTGAAGTAAAACTTACATAACATGTAACCCTGTTACACGTGGTCCTGTAACGGCTTGACGTAACGCGTGACTACCTGACACTACCGTGAAAGTAAGAAATTTAACTTCAAAATATTTAACCAAAAACTTTTTCATTGTGAAATATGTTGCGACTTTATGTCGTTATTTTTTTTTTGCCATACCCACTATAAAATAGCTACTTTACATGCGTGTATATGTATGCATGGAATGGGTCGTTTGGCAGGTGTGTTGAAAGTGTTTTCAAAACACACTAGTGATTATGTTTATTTACTGTGCGTGCGCACTGCGGCAGCTACTCATGGCCTACTAAAAATGTGAAGCTGGCGACGCAAATGAACTGTCAAATTTTTTTGAAAATACTAAAAATGAAGTGAAAAGTATCTATTTTATAGTGGGTGTGGCAAAAAATACCATAATATATTTCTCGTGCGTAATGATTATTGACTCGTGTCACTGTTAAAACTCGCTAAATCGCTCATTTTAAGATACTGTCACTCGTTAGTAATATACATCATTACGACACTAGAAATACAATCTACTATAACACGGATGTCTATGGACTATAAAGATTTCTAATTTAACACGATACCGTCCTGTATTATTAGCTCAATGAGCATTATTGTGTAGGTTTGCAGGTTGTGGATGAACAACTCGAGGTGGTTTCAAAGGGTCCATATATAAGAATACATGAAATAAGCTAGATGCTAAAGGATACAAGGTTATATCAGCTGTGTACCTACACATATAAAGAAAAATGGGGACGCTCTGGAACTGTCGACTCCTGTCAGATATATAACGTGTCCAGGGAATCAATTCCTAAAAGGAAGATAGAAATATAATGTGGTCAGGGATGTGTGCTGTGTAGATAATAAAAAAAAATTTTAACATTGGAAATGTTTATGTTCGTATATGGGGGCAGAGTTACGAGTTTTCGTTCAAGGCCAAAAGACAACGGTGTCGCGATCAAGTGAGGAGCAATCATGCAAAATTGAACAAGTGCAATTTTTTCGAAATGTGTTTTATATCATGTCTAGTTAATTGAGAGGTATTTGCGACGATCTGCGGTGTTATTTTTGAGCAAATGTCAATAAATACTGTAGAAAAATCCATTTAAAAGTTAAGTAATCAAGCAAAAGTGAACGCGTATATAACAGAAGAATAATAGGGTTATTCCTGACAAAACTAAACAGTGCATTGATAAATATTGTGTGTATAATAAACAGTTAATTATGTTTCATATATGCTGTTATCATTTCCAATGTCCTCGATGGTTGCAAGGATTGCGAAATCTGTGAATTTTTTTATTGAACCAACTTAAAAAAAAATAATTATTAAATAGACAGTAGCCATTCCACAAACAAATACTTTTCTTAACGTAATCAGTCAGAGGTAACTCAACCAGCTAGAAACTGGAAATTTCGAGTTCAAGTCCTGACAGTGGTCTTTGATTTTTTCCTTGTATATCTTAATTGTTTGACGTTTAACATCACGATGGCATGTTCGCCGACTGATTACGTTAAGAAAAGTATTTGTTTGTGGAATGGCTACTGTCTATTTAATAATTATTATATTATAACCACAAAAAAACTCAACTCTCATTGTCGTATTTAAAAAAAAATGTCTGAAAAGAATAAAATAATTTTTCCCTCGTTTTGAGATTACCTTTCCTACCCTACATTCAATTAGAAACCGGCGGAATTTTTTCTCTATTATAGGCATAGTGATTTATTTACGCCGACTTATAATTGAACGTAGGGTAGAGAAAGTGATTGTAAAACGAAGGGAAAAATTATTTTATCCTTTTAGGAAACATTGTCCTTTTTTGAAGTCGGTTAATTTTTTTAAAATTGTTTTTATATCACACTTTTCAATTTCCATGAATTTTCCGGTAAATTTTGGCAATCTTTCTAAGAACGTGATATTTTTTAAAATTTTATACATTTTAATTAATTTATAATTATATAATTAAATACAACATATGAGATAATTGTGGCCAATAATGTAATAATTATTAAATCAACAATGATCCCAATCCACAAGCATTCACTTTTCTTAACATAGTCAATCGGCAACCTGCCATCATGATGTTAAACGTCAAACGATTGTTAGAGTATACAAGTCTCCGGCTACTCGACCAGCCGGAGACGGAATTTCGGGTTCAAGTCCCGGAATGGCTTCTGATTTTTTCCTTGTATATCCTAACAATTGTTTGACGTTTAATATCATGATAGCAGGTTGCCGATTGATTATGTTAAGAAAAGTATATGCTTGCGGATTGCTTTCATTGTTGATTTAATAATTATGAATTGTACCTACATAATTTAAAAAAAAATGTTCGCGTCGATTTTCAATATTATTCATGATTAAGTAGGTATTGAAATAAAATAAAAAAACTAATATTTTTTTTTAAACCCAATTCGGTACCCGCTCCCCTATTCTACGATATACCTAGAACAAAAGTTTAGATTTTGTCTTATTTTTATTTTTAATTGTAGTGATGTTAACTTTTACTAACGCTAGGTGCCCAACAGATTTTAGTAAAAAGAGCAAAAACCTGAAATTTAATTAGCCCTTAAATAATCCTTTATTCTCATACCAGTAATTTCGTCATCAACATTGATTTGGGCATCGTATATCCTTGGACAGGGTATAAGTCTTTGGCGTTCTGTTACTGCTATGTGTATGCCGGTCGGTAAAGAAGAACGAACGCCCGGAGATGTGTATGTGTAGACGTGGAGCGTTCATTGTGAACATCGACGCTCTCTGTGTACCGACCTTACTTCTCTCAATAACTCAAAGGCACTGCAACTGTTAAATGGAGACTTTACACTCACAGATTTCATCCACATTGTACAGGATTATTACAAAATAAAACCTATATTCAAAAAAATAATCATAAACAATTTTTACCTTAGTCATATAAATATTTGTTAATTTTTATATGATCTTGTTTTTTTTTTTTAACAAACTGATTCGTAATATTTTTGGTGAAAATTCTATTTAGATGGGGACGTCCCGCTAAATTAAAATTCACGTCTCTAATGGAACCCCAGTCATTCTTAAGGTACGTGCAGTACGCAGCTGGGATTCTAGATGGTAGCATGTATGGTAGATGGTGGCTGGAATTATAAGCGCTTTAATAGGTTTGCACAACGAAGCTTTGATACTAGCATTGATACAAGCTTAAATCACGTTTGAAATGTCAGATAGCGAAGACGAATATTTGTGTTCTTCTGCTACAAAGTGGTATATTTTAAATACAAATTTGGGTAGGAGCTATCATGTCCACTCTATTAATAGAAAACGATCTAAACATGGCGAATTTTATCATTTATACCAAGAATTAAAATTTTACCCAAACCGGTTTTTTGAATATTTACGTATGGAACCTAACACTTTTAAATACGTCTTAGAAAAAACTCAAAACAAATTAAATAAAAAGTGGCAAAATTTCATTTATTAAACTAGTCACATCCATTGCGAAACTTGTAACGGCCATTTGACAGTTGTCACACGTTGATTGTAGTAGTCAGCGCGCTGAAAGAATGGTGAGATACATTCTTGAATCTAGCAGCTCTTGTAACAGCGCTTATACCTGCTACACTCACTGCTTCGTTGTGTACGCTCGCATATATAACAATGCATTAATTTAAGCAAGCCCTGTTATGATCTACGCTACCATCTAGAATCCCAGCTGCGTACTGCACGTACCTTTACTTGAATAAGATAATGCTTGAGGTAGTACTTCCATAGCCTAGTATTATTTCATCTATGTAGCTATAATATCCCATTACATATTTTGAATATCGACGTTTTAGTCTATCAAATCAGTTTGAATTTCACCGCGCACATTTCCCTTCTCTCATAATATATGTCCGTCAGCTGCGCGCGCAGCTCTACGATGTTCAACAGTTCCGCAACGTTGCCATGTCAAAATAATTGGCCGAAGTTTTTACTCTTTCATCGCGATTTAAAAAAAATCTAGTCAGTGAATCTTGTTCCACCACGAGTTATAATAAAGAATTCATATTTGTCTGTAGTCTTGCAGTTTTTTATTGCAATTAAACGTCGTGTTTATTTGCTATATCCGAATTAGTACTCGCATTCACCCTTGATATAGGCCTTTCAATGTAAAAGGAGGTAACTTTTCACACGCCGAGTCGAAATAAATTCGTTGATCAACGTACATTTTATCTCTAAATATATTCGCAAAAATGACTTACGAAAGTTTTAAGTCTGAAAGAACGCTGAAAATTCAATACATTTGAGACTGACATGCTGCATTAAAGTTAATTTTGTTTATATTAGAAATCGTGTCCATCGTAATTATAATAAAATTGAGCAAAATCGCAGGATAGTGGACAAAATAATTTGATTTAATAAATTATGTACGACGTTTCGTCTATAGATTTAGACTTTTTCAAGTACATACATAAAAATAACAATATTATATATATAAAAATATATATAATATATAATATATAAATACAATATATAAAAATAACAAAAATATTGTTATTTTTATGTATGTACTTGAAAAAGTCTAAATCTATAGACGAAACGTCGTACATAATTTATTAAATCAAATTATTTTGTCCACTATCCTGCGATTTTACTCAATTTTGTTAATTTTGTTTCTGATGATTTCAAAAGTTTTTCGATTATTTTTAATTAAATATTAAATTAATTTAACTAAAAATTTTAATTAATCTAAAATGCTTTGGTAGGTAGTTTCAAATTACTCAAGTAAACATTATCTTTTTAATATTATTTAATTTAATTAACGCTTCTCTTTTGTTTCAGGTAAGCATAATTTTGCATTCTCAAAACTGTTGAATGTTCTGCACGTAAGTACCGAACTTCAATTTTTAACTTTCTGGGGTAGGGGGGCGTAAAACGTGCTAATTTTTTTTATCCTCGTACATAAAATTGTGAAGCATAAATTGTGACAAAAAACGTCGAATTTCAGGGTTTTTTCTTCTATATTTTAGTTGCAATTTGATGTGTAGGTATATCTTTACTGCAGGTGTCCTCTTCTCAAAATGTCTGCTATAGAGACTCAATGAAGTATCACGGAAATGTGACCCTATTGAATCTAGAAAGTAGGTACCTACGCGAATTCCATCCTCCTTGGTCAACTATCAATTTTTTGAGATTATATTACGTAGCTGTCATCGTATTCGAATCTGAATGTTTACACTTTACACATCTCTTGAGAGTACCAAAAACTAACTTTTTCTTTTCTAGAATTCGGTAGCGTAAAGTCCGATTTTTTTTATTTGCGATAATTTTCGAGATATAACTTCAAACTTACCATGTTTTAGCTTTCAGAAAACAGTTTTGTATTATTTTTGTGGGCAGTTATGGTTTAAAAACTAGGAGTAATGTCTTGGTACACCATCTGGTGTGGGACCGTTCGATGTATTGGTGTTAGGGTTTGCGTGAAACAATTCCAAAGACGGATCGGAAATAAAACGTTTCCTTTCTTTGGGGCATGTTTCCGAGAAACATGCCCGACATATCCGAGGAACGATCTCGTTCATTAGCACCTTTGCTGTAAAGGAAAGAAATGATATTGTGAGTGTCCGCGGATTGCGAATCGATCTCGTTCCACAGTTATAAAGTCTAAACGGACTATGCTTCGTAGTGTAAAACTCCGAGTCTACTCGAACATGCCGGACGCTCGATATAGTGCATGCGCACTCTCATTCGGAAACGAATATTCATACTGTGGCCGTTGTTGGACTTAATGGTGACGGATCTCGTAAACAAATCGGACTATATGCCGGAGTATGAACATGTTAAGATGCGTTCTAAGGAAAGATAGAAAAAAACAAAACAAAAAAGAAAATTAGATAAGTTGTTGAAAATGCCCTCCACCTCCAAAGATATATATCAAAAATAAAGCGAAAACGGACCTATGTTTATGTAAACTTTTTGTCTTAAAATCGTGCACATATTAACCCCCTTCCATTTTGGCATTCAATTATGAAACATCGTATATTTTATATAATGAGAAAAGCACTATGCGATAATGGAAGCTGATATTTTTTTAAAAAGTTCAACTTATTATATTAAAAAGAGTACTAGGTAACAATGGAAATATTACGACTGAAACGAAAGCTTGGTTGTTTTCATGCATATTGTTATATCATTTGCATTGTAAATGCAAAGAAAGCATAAATCAGCGCAAAACTTTTTAATGCGCCAAGTAGGTAATTGAAAAAATTTGAATTAAATTTTTTCCTCTACAAAAATATTTTCTCTTACATAAATTATACATCCAAATTATTAAAGTAAAGTAATTTAAAAAAAAATTAAGCATGTTTTGCATTTTTTCTTAATTTTTTAACGCAACAGATATTTTATTGAGAATGTACTATCTATTTAATAAATTATAATTTAAAAAAACTAAAAAGTAAAAAATAATTAATTTTATTGTAAAAAAGCGTGGGGTAGTATGAAAATATGATACAAAGCACCCCACGCTTTTTTACAATAAAATTAATTATTTTTTACTTTTTAGTTCATTAAAGCGTGTTTTTTAGTTTTTTTAAATTATAATTTATTTTTGCTTTTTAGTCCTGGAGATCCTGGTCAGGATAATGGGATAAACTTATGGAATTATTGTATTGTAATCGGTCCTTGATAAGTGTGCAAAGTTTCAGTTCAATCTGAAGTTTTTTGCTTTTTTTTAGTCCTGGAGATCCTGGTCAGGATAATGGGACAAACTTATGGAATTATTGTATTGTCATCGGTCCTTGATAAGTGTGCAAAATTTTAGTTCAATCTGAAGTTTTTTGCTTTTTTTTAGTCCTGGAGATCCTGGTCAGGATAATGGGACAAACTTATTGAATTATTGTATTGTCATCGGTCCTTGATAAGTGTGCAAAGTTTCAGTTCAATCTGAAGTTTTTTGCTTTTTTTTTAGTCCTGGAGATCCTGGTCAGCATAATGGGACAAACTTATTGAATTATTGTATTGTCATCGGTCCTTGATAAGTGTGCAAAGTTTCAGTTCAATCTGAAGTTTTTTGCTTTTTTTTTAGTCCTGGAGATCCTGGTCAGGATAATGGGACAAACTTATTGAATTATTGTATTGTCGTCGGTCCTTGATAAGTCGACAACGTTTAAACTAAATCTGACCGTTCAAAGTTGGTCAAAATCAAGTTCAAAGAAGTCGGTTACAAACTGACAAGCAAGCAAACATACAGGTGAAGCTAATATAAGCGTGTTAAAAATGGACAGGTTGTGTAAATTTACCTAATTTATTAGGAAAATATTAGACCAAATTACATATTGTCGGTAGGTTATAGGTAGGTACACACTAAGAAATGAGAAGGCCGATTACATAGATTATCGATGGTCCATTTGTAGCAAGCGATTAATCTGGTAGTAGACAGTAGACACACAAAGAGACAATGGCGTCGCAAACAGGTATCGCCTGCACATCGCGTAGATTCCATAAAACACATTGCGCATGCGTGGTTACTAATTTTACATTAATTTAGTTTGTATTCATCCATTTTATATATGTAACTATACATTTTATTTTGTAATTTTTACACACTTTATTGGAATATTACACAAATTATGTAATTTTAATTTACTTTATGTAAAAATCACAAATTTGTTTAACTTTACAGTAAAAGTCCAAGTTTTTATGAAGTTTTCTGTGTAAAAATAAATAATAATGTAAAATCACTTAGAAAATCGAGCGAATTGTACCTTAACTTTCAAAGTATTTTTACATCCATTTTTTACAGTGCACATACAATAATAAATAATTCAAAAAGGGTGAAAAATTTAACCATTTTAAGGGGTGTATTAAACGGTAAACATTTTTATTTTGTACGAAAACAAATTTAAATTTGTGCATGTATTAGTAAATACACTATTTTGTAGACATGATTTGACGACCTGCGTTTTTTTAGAACTTGAAATTAGCAACAAAATAGGGTAGGTATAGGTACTTGTATGAATTTTTTGTATTCCATTTTAATAGAGCAATAAATTCTGAACAAAATGACACGTAAATCACTTCATTGTGATTTCAAACAAACTCAAAAATATTTTTTTAACTATTTATGTAAACTTCGCCTGTTAAAAGCGTTTTTGTTCGTGACGTCCCGGTACCTACATGAACGTATGGAGATTATTTTATACTATCTATTGTAGTCTAGAGTCTATACCAGGGATGACGAACCTATGGCACGCCATATTGTCCGCACGCCATTGATTGAGGTACACAACCGAAATTATTAAAAAATATGTTATTAAAAAATTTGACTATCATTCAAATAACATATTGTAACAAAACTGTTTTCTGAGTTGGCGGAATAAATAAGTATTTATTTAATATAATTAACAATTCAATAACAATAAACGCAACAACTATATGTCAATTCTAACAATCAACACAATAATAATAACGAAACAGTAATTCTTAAACAAAGTAAAACACTTAAATAACACTGAACAAATAACTATATTTATATACCCGGATTATTTATTTGTAAGTACTGTATTTATATTCGTTATTCAACAC
This sequence comes from Mongoloraphidia duomilia, assembly GCA_039654895.1. Classification (NCBI taxonomy): domain Eukaryota; kingdom Metazoa; phylum Arthropoda; class Insecta; order Raphidioptera; family Raphidiidae; genus Mongoloraphidia; species Mongoloraphidia duomilia. Next base: position 66,500,317 of record CM077516.1, read on the forward strand.
GACACTGACTCACGACTGACTGACTACTCACTCACTCGATTGAGTGAGTAGTCAGTCAGTCGTGAGTCAGTGTCGTGTTGAATAACGAATATAAATACAGTACTCGTATCTTCGATACCATTCCACGCCTCACCACTGTGACCTTTCCTTCTCGACGCTTCTATTGCAGGCAGAGGCGTAACATCTTGGGGTTTGCTACAATATTATTATGAGATCGGCACGACCATCCTACCCAAGTTTCATGGCATTCAATGTAATATCGAAATAATTGTTTTCATCTACGTTTGGATAATTTTTTTGTCCACTAAATTTCTTTAGGTGCTTTGTCGGCACGTCATGGCCACATTAAACATTTTTTTTTAAAAACTAGCACGTAGATGTTCACCATCTCTGGTCTATACTGTCTAAAGGCCAAGAAAAAGACTTAAAAAATACTATATTGGACTCACGTAAACTGTGTAAACTATCCAGGTGTGCAGGCTTTCACGGCCGGCATTGTTCCAAGTCTTCATGGTTTCCGGACTTGTAGGCCGTGGTCCGGTGGTATTTCTATCGTACAAGGATGGAATACGACCGAGTAGAGAACTCACCCCCACCACTACACACTGCGCAGATGACCAATTACAGAGAGACGGACTACGATCGAACAGAGAACACACTGGTGCTAGGCATAAAAGAAGGGAGGACACCAGTCACTGACACACTGACCTGTGAGAACACTTCGACCGCTGCCACATCGCCTTTGAGAATGTCTACCGCAGTTGTAGACGAAACGTCAGGTAGAAATACCACCGGACCACGGCCTACAAGCCCGGAAACCATGAAGACTTGTGTAAGCTATGTATCTATGCGGAAACGAATATGCAGGATATACAGTGACGTCAGACGCTGATTTTGATAACATTTATTTTAAAATGTCTTCAGATTTTATTAAAATATTGCGCTTCAATGAATCGTCAATGTCTCTCAGATTTTAGAGTTTTGTTCAAATTGGCGTATATTTTCGTGCTGTATGCTAAAAATGCGATGGAAAATTCTAGAAGTACCCTATTAATGTACTATGTAGTATAATATGGTCAGGGACGTATTTGTAACATTTGCGCCCCGGGCAAAGACGATTTGCCGCCCCCCTTTCAGTACCATTTCCTCTGCGTCCTACACATTGTTTTTGATATTTAAAACACAGTTTGTTAAATCCATCAAAAATAAGAACTAAAAAAATATGGATTTCTTATAAAAGTTTAGTACAATAACTTAAAAAATAATGGTTTTTAATAGCGTACCGGGTGGTAATCACCACAAAGCTGAGCTGTTTTTATTTGTTGCGAAAAGAAAAAATTAGCTTGACTATTTTGTAATATTCCGGAAAAAATTGTCAAAAAAAAACTGAATAATAAAATATGCGATCGTGTTAGTGATGATACTATAACATATTGTGTATCAAGGACGGAATGAAGACGATTTCGACGAGTGTGAAGTTAGCTACCCGAGCGCGAAGCGACAATAAAATGTCTTATCATCGCGCCCGCGGTTGTCCGACGCGGCGGTTATGCCGCTTTCTCGAGTCTGCCGCTCCGGGCAAATACCCTTTTCACCGTGTGGTAAATACGTCCCTGAACATGGTACTACGAACAATATACATTTGTAGTAGGTACTTAGTCTGATAAGGTTTCGGAGTTCGATACATTTAATCAGAGACTTTCAGGTACATGTCTTCCCACACCACCGTTCAACAACCGCGATGTAACCGCAGCAATACATAGTGAAACTTTGTCAGACTAAAAAAGATTATACAGTAGCTACGTGGATATCGATCCGGTCGTTTTATTTTATTTATAGGAGGTACTCGGACCATTGTGATGGTCGGTCGGTGTACATGCTGACTGGACAGACATTTTATTAAAAAGCCTATCGCTGTTCATTATTTATGGATATAGTGTAGGTACATCAGAAGTATAAAGCTGTTTTTCTCTTTATAAATTCACGATTTGTGGGAGATTTGATGCTAAAACACTTTTTATTCAGGGAAATCTTTCTGGAACGATCATAATCCAATACTCAGTAATCGTCTACACACATATACTCACATTTCCATTTCATCTACTTACTACCCATATAAATTGTCTTGGAACATTTTTTCGCGAAAGATATATAAAAAGTTCGGTGCAATTTGTCTTAGATGTATCTTACGGTTATCTACTTGAAAAAAAATATCAAGTACCTAAGTACACAAAAAACAAGTGATTCCTTTTGAAATTAAAAGCAGGATTAAATATTAATCGTAGCGTTCAATAATAAAACAGTATTAAAGAAATTTAAGTACAATATCGACAACGTTCATTGTCACTGCTGTAAAATATTGGAAAGGATTCATTAAAAAGGGTATCCTTTGCTTTGTTCTCTTTATTCCCTTTTTCGTCACATCCGTGTGTAGGTAGAGGTAACCTTTAATTTTAAAAATTAAAGGTATTATCAAATATTTTCATTTATTATATGTGTCGATTGCACGCTTCGTTCACGGCGTCATTACGTGGAGTATGATTTCCAATCCCGAAGGTCGGGATCCTGATCGATTTTTTTGTTCGAATTAATCCCGAAATTCCGAAGAAGAATCCCGGCTGTTATCTTATTGTGAACACATATTATTGTATAATGTCGTTGTCAAACTTATTATTATATTGAATGTTTATGAAACATTAAAATTTTCATGCTAATTATGTATAAGAAGCAATAGATACTATAATAAGAAAATGTAGAAACCGGTTGATCCTGTGGGCCAATCCGAAAACGTCTCGTTGTTTTTGAGCTAAAAGTTATTATTTATATATTTATGAGCTTTCTTAGTTATGAATTTATTTTTTTATTATTAAATAAATAAAAAAAGTAAAAAAATAATATTTTTGAGCTCTTTAAGCTCAAAACTGATATCTTCTTCATTATTTATAAGAAAACAAGGACGCTCGGGCGTTCATCCCAAAATGGTCAGAATAGCTTCTTAGGACCTCAAAACGTCGAGATCTGTTGAAAATTCGATTTTCGAAATCAGACTGAAACCAATAACTTCCCGAATTTTTGAAAATCTTTAATTTGTAACCCTGTTGCATATGACGGACCGGATGACAAAAATCGTCACCTTATGTCCCGACTTTTTGAGGAACTGCCTTCACACCATTAGCAATTAAACTTGCTCGATATGATATCGTTCTGAATAGAGAGTGTAATCAACACGTGTAATAAATTAATATCATAATTGAAATTATCTTGCAGTAAGGAGGCATCTGGTGTTTAAAGGAAAAATTACCCTTACACATTTTAAAATCTAAGGTGCCTTGACGTCAATTGATTTTTGAACTTTTCATATTATATTCAGCGAATATGAAATTTTTTTTCTCTAAGGTTTTTAAACTCTTCTGAAAATATTTAGTAAAACCCTTTGTGAATTAAAAAATTATCTATCTATGCCTACTATTCTATAAAATGCTTTGTGTATATAAGTATGTATGTACCTATGTATGTTCAAAATGCTTCAACTTATAAAATCTATTTAACGGATTTTGATGATTTTTTTTAATATTCCTATGATTCCAGAAGTGCTATAGGCTATATTTTATTCAACTTTTTAAATTAATTTTTGAGTTAATTAATTAATTAAATTTTTATTGGTTCTTTACTACTAACAAAACGTGAAATTCCTTTGCATTTTAGCGTACTGGCGGAATCCTACTAACACCAGCCCGACTTCGTTTCGCAGGGGGAGAGATTTTCGCGGGGGGATAATAAATCATAAATTCTTATGTGTGTACTGTGTAACTACAGAACCGATTCTAAAAATTCTTTCATTAATAGAAAGCTACACTCCCTGAGTTATATAGGCTATATTTTATTTTGATAAATTTCTCGCGGGGTGGGGGGCGAGAAATTTATCAAAATAAAATATAGCCTATATAACTCAGGGAGTGTAGCTTTCTATTAATCCTTAGGCAGTAGCAAATTCTTTTGCATTTTAGCGTATAGGTGGAATCCTACTAATATTATAAACATCACCAGTTCGACTTTGCTTCGCAGAGGGAGAATTTCTCACGGGGGATAATAAATCATAAATCGAAATAAATGTGGGCGAAGTCACGGGTAGCGTCTAGTGTATTTATATGTTTTAAACTATAAGACTGGGTATAGCAATTCTATCGAAATGTTCCCCTTAACTCCGCCATGTTTTTAAAACTCCTCCCATTTGACAGATCCCAATACTATATTTATATCTATTTCATAAATAAATAGGAAATTACCCTCATTATTTATTTACAAAGTCTATAAAATACAATAGCCAATAGAAATTCTTTAAAATCGAAAGTATTATTTCGTTATATATAATATCATAGTTATACTAAGAAATACGTCTAGTGACATAAATACACACGTACCATATTATATCGATAACTTTCAAGTAAGTATATTCAACTAGGTATTATAATTCTAAAAAGGAAACCGCTGTTCTTCAGAAATCGTTGTGCTGGAGTCTTTAACTACTTAGACGTACTCGTCTTTATACCGAAAAGGATGGAACGCATCGTGCAAAGTTGGAGTGTGCGAAAACTATACAGGGTGGTAATTTTTCGATGTTCACAATTGGTATCTTGGAAACGGTTAAATATACAAATAAATTAGAGAAAAGTTGGTCTTTTTCATCACGATTAAGAATCTAAAAAGAAATTCAGGATATTTTGATTGGTTGCTGATTAATCACGGAAAAAATTGTGGTTTCAGAAAAAAATTAAATTAAAAAAATTAATTAAATTTAAATTAATTAAATTAAAAAAATTAAATTAAAATTATCTTCCCTACCATATTGACGCTATTTCAATCAAACTTGGTAACTTCCTGTTTTTGACCACTCCGAGTTGAATGATGTCGACAGAAAATTTCTAGCCATTCTAGATTTCAAACTGCGAAAGTCAACTTTTTTATTTCTTATGGCCGCCATATTGGATTTTCACATCATTTAGTATTGGTAACAAACAATATAGCAAAAAATCACTACCCTGTATACCTACCTATAAAGTTCCTATATATATGGACTCATTCCCGTTTGGCACAATGAATTTAATCTGTAACCAACAATTTGAGACGAAGATATATAATCATGGTGACGAAGTTACGGTGTGCAAAAGCCATGTATCTGTAAAGCTCCTTCGGGTCGAGAAAGCGCGCTCTGCGTCTCTATATAGATTGAGCATTTACTGTTGAAAAAAGTGTCCAGGTAAATGGGCTTAATGTTAAATTTTATTTCGAAACTATTTCCTAGCTCAATGAGCCATTTTCCTGAGAGCAGTTCTTTCAATTATCCACGAGAGGCAGCATTTGTGGTAGGGACAAACATTACCTATTTATTCCCCATTAGTGGTATAACTTAGATATTTAATTAATTTAATAATAATTTAAAAATTAAGTTATACCACTAAGATACGACACTAATAGGGAATAAATAATGTTTGTCCCTACCACAAGTGCTGCCTCTCGTGGATAATTGAAAGAACTACTCCCAGGAAAATGAAATGGCTCATTTGCCATGTTCCTGTTATTTTGTATGTATTTCAATTTCAACTTAGTTAACAGCAATGTGCGAGCGGGACAAATATAGGAAATTAGGAAAAGCTACATACAGGCAACTGTATAACGATCTCAGCGTTTATCTGGATTTATTGAGGGAAATAATGGAGATATAGAAAGAGAGAGAATTTGTATTGTAGATTATAGACGATCGACAACTGACAGCATTAGCGTCTAGGAAACAATGGAAGATGGCCGGTTAAGGAATCACCGTTTTTCAGCGAGAGGTGCTAGGAAAAAGTCCTAATCACATCTACCCTCGCACGGATTCGAATCCAGTACCTTCCGAATATAAATCTGTAGTCAATCTGAAATAGCAATAATTGTTTTTGATAAATTCCAGTACTATATGCTATAACTTTATATTAGAAATCGTGTCCATCGTGATTATAATAAAATTTTATTTATACCAAGTTTTATGTTAGATTTCCATTTGTGAAGAACTTGTCCTATAAGATCAACTGATTATTTTCTAACACAAATATTAAGTTGGTGTTTTATAACTTAAATAAATTGGATAAGTTATTCACAAGACTTACAGATAAGACGCCTATCTCACATCAATCTAATATTATTTATAAAATACCTTGTGAATGTAATAAGTGTTATGTGGGACAAACAAAACAGTTATTAAAAAATAGAATTTATCAGCACAAAATGGACTGTAGAAACATAAACTTAAAAAGTGATAATAAGACGGCGTTGTCATCTCATCATTTCGACACTGGGCATAAATTTCTTTTCAATGAAGTTAAAATATTAGATAAAGAAGAAACGCAATATCAGTGAAATGTGTTTTATTAGAAAAAACAATTCAATCAATTATAGAACAGACACTCAAAATTTAAGTAGTCAGTACAATTATGTTATGAAATTATACTAACGTTTGTATTATTATTATTATTGATTGTTAAAAAGTTTTAGTCAACATAATTTGTTACCATGTTTTTGTCTTATGTACTCTATCTTATGTTAATTGCTATGGTTAGTAATTAATATTAATTTTCATAAATATTGTTATTTTTGTGTACTTGAAAAAGTTTAAATATATAAACGAAACGTCGTACATTTAATTTAATAAATCAAATATTTTGTCCACTATCCTGCGATTTTTCTTAATTTTATATGCTATAACGTTTTATATTTTTGTAGCCCCCAAAATAATATTTATTTTCGAGCCTATGATATAAAATTCAATTTCAAGATAAATACATTGTCAACTATAGGAACGGCATTTGTCGAACTGTTGCGGGCTCAAAACATGTCGCGATTCTGGCCGACGAAGTGAGTCTTATGCTCGTGGAGGCAGTATGAGTGAGAGAATGCTATAGGCACGGCGGCTGGTACATCACGTGAGAGCAGAACTCAGAGACAGTACACTGTGAGGGATAGCTAGCCGGCCTGCGGTCAGACTGCTTAGGGTCGCCGAGTCACGAACATATATGAAAAATTGATGGTTGTTTGACGATGATAAGGTCGTGTATGGCGTATTGATTGAGTCAGCTTTTGTTGAGATTTCATGGTTGATTATTGTTGTTTTTGTTGGTGTGTCAGGCGATAATTTATCATGATTGTTTAGAACACAGATATTCCTATATACTGTATCCAGTTTCCTGAGCTATTCACTTGAATATATTCCCGAAATTTCCTTATATTGTTGTCAGACTAAGCCCTTGAGGTATAGCATCACAGCTGGGATCTGGTCCTTGTGATTTCGTTGCTGTGGATTGTTGTAGGATTTTCGGATTGGATAGAACAAACGATTGGATTCGGACGTCGTTAATTAAACATTTGCCTACTAGTTTTGTTCGTGAAATTGTGTAGATGAAAAATATTCAGTGAATATTTTTACCATTCAGTGGCGTACCCCTATTATTATTGTTGAAAATTAGCAATGTTATTTTATTTTAATGTGTCGTCCGTGCTTATTTGAAATATCAGGATTTCCATGTTGTAACTGTTGTTTGCGGATTTTGTTGTTATAAAATTGGTGTTAAGATTTTGTTAGGGTTCCCTTTAGGAATAAAGATCTAGTTTTAGGATTTATTTATTAAAATAGTTTAGGATCGTGGATGTTTTTTTATTCAGCTTCCCAAACCGAACCCGTTGGGTTTGCAGTGTACGGCCTAAGTGGTTCTGGCGCCCTTTGATTTTCTTTTAGTCTGTGTGGCACGTACAAATATTATACATCATAAAATAGTCCATTGTTTTGTTGTAGTGTTTTTTTGTGTCGAGTGGTAGGTGGTTGGGTTTTTTGAGCCCTTGTTAGGGTTATTTTTGTTGTTGATGTTTGATCGTTTTTCTGATTGTTTTATGTATTATTTATTGTTTTAGCTTAAGTATGTATTGTTCTTTGTGTTAAGTGGTTGGTGATCGGATTTTTTAAGCTCGTCTTAGGGCTTTCCTCATTGGCTGCTTTTGTTGTATTGTTATTATTTTTTATTTAGACCCACGTCCCCCGCGCCGATCAGCTTAGCTAACCGTGGTCTCCCGGTCGTGGGGAAAAGTGGACGTTACAATGCATATTAAGTTGTTAGTGAATATAATTTATGGGGAAAAAAACAAGTCAGACCTCATTTTGATTGAACCGACCTAAGTGAGCAGGAAGTAGAAGTTTCAAACTTTTGCCGATTGTTGACTATAGGTCGGTTCTATCAAAATGAGGTCTGACTGTTTTTTTCATAAATTATTTTCGATAATTTAATCTTATACCAGATTTCAGTTTTTACAAGTCACTAATTTTTTTACATCTTAGCGCCCCGATGCCAGGTGTCCCGGCCGCTAACTGTAGTATATTATTTATTTACACCCTAAATACTACTAGCTAATCTCAAAATAATAACCTTTATTAAATTTTTGCAATTTTTGACCACAATGTGTTTGTTACACTTTCAAAACTGAATGCGCCTTATACAACTTTATAGATACTTATATGGCGAAACCGGAGAAAAGATGTGGGAACTAAAATGGTTGAGAGATGAAAACGGAAGTATGCTCCATTCTGCCACTTTCAAGTGGTCATCTTATGTGCGGAAATAGCCAGCTTCATCATAATGTTTTAAAAGATGAGATCTTTCAAATATTGCACAACCTTTATACGACTTGCTGATTCAAGATCATTTAAAATTCATGTATACGTCTATCACAAAAATTTATTTCAAATCAATATATCCGCCGACGTAAGGTAAATATAGAATAACATAAAAGAATGTAAAAAATATTATGTGCTGTAAAAAGTTGAAATATGCTTTTATTTTTAAATGGACTATTTCGTTGAGATTATCATTTTCGAGAAATTTCTCGCATAGCCTCAAAATATTCACTTTCAAATAAAATATCTACCTACCTATTGGGATCCGTCAAATGAGCATAATGACATCTGGTAGCAGAAAATTGTATCAAAACGGGGGAAAATTTTACATGCTAACAGTGCAAATTTATCATGAAATTGGTTATTACAAGAATAAAACAAGTAAAATAAACAAAAAGTTTATCGAAAATGGAATTCGCGACGTTTTCTAATATCATGGCATTAAACACTGTCAGTTATTGCCTTGTAAAACTTACTTTACAGCGAATTATTTTGTAATGAAACGTGGAAAAACTGTATTTATGAATTAAAAAAATATTTTATATTAATAATAAGATGTACTTATTATCATAGTAAAATCATTTGATGATTAACAAATTTATAGGACTAACTTTGTATACAAATATTTTGAGGTTAGTAACTTACATACTTATTACAATATAACATATTATGTTGCAGTTATGTGTTTACATTATTCACCTAACCCTGCCTTAAAGAAGCATTGAACGGGTGATTAATTTCGTGGAGATTTTCTTTTAATTTTGATGTTTTTAAGCAATATGCCGTAAAGATTACTACTTTTGACAGCTCAGTTATCTTGTTTTTTTCACACATTTGATAATATGTCCAACTTTGAGAATCCGTTCTCCTTCAACGAAATTCCTTTGTTTAGGATTCGTACCGGCCCAATCGCAAATTGCACTTATATTTATTATTTCTAATTACTATGAAAATCACAAAATTACACGCAAAAGTATACCCCGTATATAAAATTTCCCCCCCTTTGCGCCATGTTTTTTAAGCTCCACCCATTTGACGGATCCCAATAGTAAGACTAAAGACGTAAGTACAGGGCTGCTTGAGAATTGAGGCAGCTTGAGTATATCGACTGTCAGATAAATATGATAAATTCTTTTTCTATTTTATTAATTTCTCTAAAAGTTGATACTAATAAAAAATGCAGAATTTGATTTTGGCGGTGATAAACACAATAGTTAAGTCCAGCCTCACGGTACAAAAATCTACCATAAAAACATCAAATCGCTGGCAGACTAATTCAATTTTTTTAATCATTTTTTATTGTCAGTATATATATGGCTCAACACTACTTACTACATACATACACACTCACACTTCCATTTCATCTACCTACTATTTAATCATAAAATCTCGAAATTTAAATCAGTACTTCACAATTCACAACATAATAGACAAGTACTTAGATATTATAACGTGTTACGAATACTCAATGTGTGTTTTATAATATAAAAAATTAACCACACCCGAAGATAGCAACTCGTTGCTGAAACGCGTCGTGTTAACAACACGTGAAGTCACAAGACGGACACAAGGTATTTCTAATACTTCTTATTATTACTACTTCTTGATGAAATTTATACAGATTATAGAGAATTATCAATAATTTATTATTATGTCATTGTCTGCCTTACTATTTATTTGTTTTTTACATACCTGACAGGCCTCCCCCCGTGGATACATTTTCAGTTGAGGTCTGCCAGCTACTATGCAAAAAACGTTTGCAAGGCAGACTATGATATCTGTAAAAAATTGATATTTCTACATAATCTATATAAATTTCGAATTAGTCTGCCACCGATATGATGTTTTCCATCATATTATCAGCTGTTAAACTCGCTAATAAAATTTAAATAGTGTTGTCCAGTAGACGTTTGTATCGTCGAAGATCAGCCTATAAATATCTCAGGTCTTAGTGATATTTTTTATTGTGGTTAAGAAAAAAAATGTGCTGTGAAAAGGTTTTCCATGTTTTCTTTCGATGCATTTATATTAACAACCAGTAGAATTAAACTTTATTAAAATTCTAAAGTTGTTTGAGTTAATTATATAAAGCAATAAAAAATTCATAGTTATAACCGTAGAAAACTTTAGCAGAAAATTATAAATTGTTTATTATGTTCTTTTGTTATTCCCTGAAGTAAGAAAACAACTTTGTTTCCAACTAATTTGCATAGTTATGCATTTCTTAGATTATATTTTAGAACATGTATTTCCAGTTTATTTTGAAATGGAAAAACAAATGTAGATTTGCCTTAAAATGTTATTTTTATTATATTTTAGTGGCGCACTGCATCTGCATTCTGCACGTCTATAAAGTCTTTTTGACAGGGCGTTTGTGTCTCTTTTATTTATCAAGTTCAAAACAGATTAGGGGTCATCCATATATTACGTCAAACTCAATGTTCCCAACTACACCCTACATGTAAAAACGAGCGATAGCGAGTTTTTACAGTAACACGAGTCATAATACCATTACGCAAAAAAAACCATATTATGGTATTTTTTGCCATACCCACTACAAAATACCTACTTTTCACTTCATTTCCAAAATAATTTAACAGTTCATTTGCGTCGCCACCTTTACTTTTACAGTATGCCGTGAAGGTCGTAAGTAATGACAGGCGCACGCAGGCGGATAGAGCGAATAAACACAAGTTGCCCTGGCAACTGTTTACTTACCGCACGCCTGCCAGTTAAATGACTCATTACAGGCTGGTATACATGCATCGAAAGTAGCTATTTTGTAGTGGGTATGGCAAAAAAGAATTTTTTTAACTTTGCTCAAGATTAGACCTTTTCATTACGAAAATTTTTTCTGTGCATGCGTTAACTTCCGCCATATTTTTCGGGCACGTTTCATATTGAGAGATGAAATGTGATTGATTTTGAAAGAAGTAAATAGTACTAATTAAATAAGAAATATTATTTAAACAAGTGGTACAACATCCTAGAGACATATATTACAGTAGGTACTTTTGAAGATAAGAAGATAAACAATTTATGACAGGTATAGGAGTTAAGACTCTAACCTTTCAACCAATTTTCGTTTACTTCCTCCAGTTTTTCGGCCATGGCACCTCAACCACCATCTTCATCGAGAACAAGTGTGTTCTTCCACTGATTTATGCATTAATTTAGCACCTTCAATAACATTTTCATCTAGATTAATATTGAGAAACGTTGTTGGGCCATCCATTGCGTCAAAAAGTGCCCGAAACTTTTGAATACCGCGTTCCTAACCACGGCAGCGGCGCTTGCGCGTGCGAAAATATGAAAAGGTCTATTAAATAAATTATTTTAATAAATTATTAATTTATTAAATATATTTATTTATTATATTTATATCTAATTATTAAAAAAAATAGCATGTTTGTGTTGAGATTCGAACCCGAGACCTATTGCGTATGACGCGGCAGTGCTATCCATTACACCACGGCACATCTTACATAGCAGTGCTATATAATAGGGTATTATAATCATGAAAAATAATAATTTAAACAGTACAGTTGTTGGAGTACAAACTCATATTTAACGAAAGCGGCATAAACGGGCGTTTGTATATCAATACCTTTTATTAATGTTATTCAAAACTGAAAACGCTCTTGTCACATTGTGATTGGTGTGAACTTCCGACTAACTTCATGGTGTTAAATTTTCGTGACGCGATACGCGCGCATCGTAAAAATTCACTCATCATTTTTCCATAACGCGCCAAAAGAAGTATAACTTCAAACAATTCACAGATTTCGCAATCCTTGCAACCATCGAGGACATTGGAAATGATAACAGCATATATGAAACATAATTAACTGTTTATTATACACACAATATTTATCAATGCACTGTTTAGTTTTGTCAGGAATAACCCTATTATTCTTCTGTTATATACGCGTTCACTTTTGCTTGATTACTTAACTTTTAAATGGATTTTTCTACAGTATTTATTAACATTTGCTCAAAAATAACACCGCAGATCGTCGCAAATACCTCTCAATTAACTAGACATGATATAAAACACATTTCGAAAAAATTGCACTTGTTCAATTTTGCATGATTGCTCCTCACTTGATCTCGACACCGTTGTCTTTTGGCCTTGAACGAAAACTCGTAACTCTGCCCCCATATACGAACATAAACATTTCCAATGTTAAAACTAATTTGTCGATTTAAGTGCAAATGGCGGCAGTGTTGTGTCTCTATAGAACTGCATATGTTTGTGAAACTAGCGGAGATGAGCAGATTTCTGTGCGATGAGTGGCCCCATTGCATTGCAGGGAGACTTACGCAGTTCTTTATTATTATTACAGTGGGATGTTACATCATAGAAGTTTACTTCAAATGAAATAGCTCGTAGTTTTGTCTGTGTATACGCTGTAGGGAATAGACAATGTCGGTTCTTTTTGCTTTGCTCTTGCAATTATTTGACATAAAGTCAAACACACACCAGTATTTATGATTATTGTTTGCATTTGAAGGTCGAACGCCAGATGCCATTTTTTTTTACAAAAATACGACTTGTGAAAACAGTAATTTTGCAGTTTTGTATAAATAATCCACGGTAGCGTTTCCAGACTTTTAACTTTAATAGGTGCTAAAAAGCAAGACCGCTTATGGTGACTGGTGACTGTCGTATTTTTAGGGAAGCGGAACCCTTAATAATGAAACTCCGCTATTCGTCCGTCCAGTTGTCTGTCACAGACTTCTAAACGGTTAAATTTCGAGACTTGAAAATTGATATGTATAGTATATAGCTAAAGTACTTCGGCCCACAAATATTTCACGGGGGTTGCATCCGTTGCGGTGAATAAAGGAAAATTTAATTATTTAGCATTTCGTTGTAAATGGCTCACTTTAAAGATAAAAATATTTCCCTCCTGTAGGTAGGTATCTGAAAAAATTAGGTCCAAAATTTTGAAAAAAAATCAAGCATATAAAGAGACTGGTAAATATTACAGGAAAACTATAATACTCATTCGGTAGTTTTCGAGGAGTACGGAATAGGATGTGTTAATTCAGGTTATAAATTGCCTGCATGCAAAATTTCAATCAGGTCCGTTGCGCCGTCTAAGTATAGATGGACGTATATAATGTATAGACTATAGATATCTAAATTACAGTGAAAGCATGCATATATTTCATCAAATATATATGTACTATTTTTCTGAGTCACGTACTTGTGTTTTGAGTCAGATTAGCAAAGGAAAGAGCGAGAGAAAGCCATGTGAACATTTGTATATTAGCGTTTATAATAATGTATGAGAGAGAACCAGACAATGAAGTAGGTTTAATAAAACGTAAGCTTGTTCAACACCTCAAATACCACTTTGTACACTGTCAGATGCGTTTCGTCCTTTATGTGCAGTGTGTATCCTTTATGTCAGCCTTTCCTAAACTTTTCCGCCTACGGATCCCTTAGAGATTAGCACAATTCTCGCGGGTTCCTGTTAATACAAAACAGAGTACCTAATTTATTTATTTAATGTTTTTTTAAGTATTGTCTTAAGACATTACGTGTGTCTGTGGCGGGCTTAAAAAGTAATTTACCTCGTTTTTAACTTCCCACTGGAAGTTATTGTAATGGGTCCGAAAATCGAAATCAAAAAGGAAAAAAAATTTTTATGTTTCAAGGTCACTACACTATTTTTACACTACTTTTAGAAAGATGTCTGTGTGTGTGTGTGTGTGTGTGTGTGTGTGTACGTACGTACGTACGTACGTATGTGTACATTTCTTTCAAAGACGAAATCTCGAGAACGAAAAATGATATCGACTACGTTAGGGTGCCAATCGACGCGTATTAACGTATATATGATCTGAAAGAAATTTTTTCAAAATCGGTTCAGCCGTTCTTTTTTCTTAACCAAATAACCTCCAAAAAAGTAGATTTTACACAATATCTCGCGAATAAAAAATTATATCGACTTCGTAAGGGTGTCAATCGAGGCGTGTTAACGTCATTTTGATCCGACATAAATTTTATAAAAATCGGTTCAGCCGTTTTTTTTTAATTATTGTTAAAATTAAATAATAATTATATTTTAATGATTAAAATGATTACTTTTCTGTGCAATATCTAATTTAATTATTAGTATTAAATATTTATCAAACTGGGAAGTTCGTCGTGTGGACCTCAAGGGTCGCACTTTAGTCCTAACAAACGACCCACCTCACGGCTTGTTACAAATTTAAATTAAAAAAAATCGGCCAAATGCGAGTCAAACTCGCGCACCGAGGGTTCTACAATAATAAAAATAAGGACTTAGGTAGGGGTAAAAAATTAACAGATTTATTTATTAGTGTATTTGCCATATGGCACATACACTATTGGCGTCGGTCGGATGGCGGGACCTAGGGGTCGGACCAAAATTTCTCGACGTTTCATAGCCTCCTGAACACTTTGGCACCATTTTTGGAAATGTATGTTTATATATATATATGTGTGTGTGTGTGTGTGTGTGTGTGCGTGCGAGCGAGCTATAACTTTCGAAAGAGCTAATTGATTTTGACGAAATTTGGTAGGCACGTTGAAATCTATCACCGCACAAAGCCTATTTAAAATGGGCCTAATCGGACTATTTTAAGGGTGGTTTTTAGGGATTGAAAAATGTTTTTGGACCCAAAAATGCCGAAAAAATTCTCAGAATCGTTTCAAAATTGAAATTTAACCCTTTAGTAACGATTAAAATGTTCTGCTAAAATTTTAATAAAATCGGCCCGACAAGCCCGGAGTTACAAATTTTATAAAAACACTAGTTTGCGGATAGTGCTTTACTTACTGAAGGGTGTATTTAATTTGGTATCGAGGTTGCATTGATAAAAATATTATTTTAAGGGATGTATTAAGGGGTTAAATTTTTTATTTTGTCCAAAAACAAACTTAAGTTCACATAATAAAGCCACAATGCCAGTATTAGCAAATACACTATATTGTCGGCAGGGTTTTGGCACTGCGACCCGAGTTTTTTTAAGTTTGTTTTTAAAAAGTCGTTTTATTTAAATATTTTATTTTGTTCTTTTTAGTGTTTCAAGATTTTCCCGTATCTTTAATTAAATTAATTGGTAGGGTAAAAAAAATATATTAATAGAATATTTGATGAATAAAAAAAAACAAAAATGTTGCGATCCGAAACCCGGCTTCGAAGCAGGGACCTTTAGATCTTCAGTCGATCGCTCGTTCAACTGAACCAGTCGAACGATGATGCTAAACGCTCTATAGTACGACTGGAGTCAGTGCTGTAATAAGAATACATTATTTATTAAAATTTATTGATTATTTTTTAACTTCCCATTGGAAGTTATTGTAATGGGTCCGAAAATCGAAATCAAAAAGGAAAAAAAATTTTTATGTTTCAAGGTCACTACACTATTTTTACACTACTTTTAGAAAGATGTCTGTGTGTGTGTGTGTGTGTACGTATGTACGTACGTACGTACGTATGTATGTGTCCATTTCTTTCTAAGACGAAATCTCGAGAACGAAAAATGATATCGACTACGTTGGGGTGCTAATCGACGCGTATTAACGTAAATATGATCTGAAAGGAATTTTTTTAAAATCGGTTCAGCCGTTCTTTTTTCTTAACCAAATAACCTCCAAAAAAGAAGATTTTACACAATATCTCGCGAATAAAAAATTATATCGACTTCGTAAGGGTGTCAATCGAGGCGTGTTAACGTCATTTTGATCCGACATAAATTTTATAAAAATCGGTTCAGCCGTTTTTTTTTTTTTTTTTTTTTTAATTATTGATGTTTTAATGATTAAAATGATTACTTTTCTGTGTAATATCTAATTTAATTATTATTATTAAATATTTATCAAACTGGGAAGTTCGTCGTGTGGACCTCAAGGGTCGCACTTTAGTCCTAATAAACGACCCACCTCACGGCTTGTTTTAAAATATTTTTGCAAATTCCCACTGCCTTTTCAGCCAAGCCATTGCTTTTTGGATAATGAGGACTAGACGTATTTATTTGAAAACACCAACTTTTTGAAAAATCATTAAATTCTCTTGAATTAAATGGCATATTGTCAGCTATCAAGACTTTAGGAATTCCGTGAATGGAAAATATAGTTTTTAATATTTTTATTAACGTAACAGAATTTTTTGATTTAACTTTAATTAATTCAATCCATTTCGAGAAATAATCAATAAGCACGAGATACGATTCACTAGCATACTTAAATGTCACATCCAACTTTTTCAAACGGTAAATCAGGTATTTTATGTTGAATCATGGGTTCCTTTACATTTTTTGCTCTAAATTTTTCACATATTGAACATTTGGCAACTACAGTTTCTATGTCTGAATCCATATTAGGCCAATAAAATAAGGTTTTTGCTCTGGCTTTTGTTTTCACAATACCAAAATGAGATTCATGAACATTTTTTAAAATTTTGTTACGCAATGCCAAGGGAACCATAATTCTGTTATCTAAGTATACTAATTTATCATCCAATATTATACTTTCCTTAAATTTGAAATAAAATTTTATTGATTCATTTAACTGATTTTTAAATTTAGTCCATCCTTTTTCAGAAATTTCAGTTAATTGTTTTAAAATCGGATCTTTAACAGTTTCAATTTGAAATTCCTTTTTCATTTCAGAACTCATTTATTGTATGTACGACATCATTTAGTGAACTATCTAATTCATGGTTTTCTGCATTTGTACAAGCTCTACTAATCGCATCAGCAATAAACATTTGTTTTCCAGGTTTATGCTGAACATCTAATTCATATTTCATTAATTTAAGTTTAATTCTTTGTAGTCTACTGGACGGAATTTTATTTATTTCTTTTTTCATGATTGATATTAATGGCTTGTGATCTGTGTGAATTATAGTTCTGTTACCATATATGAATTGATGGAAGCGTTTACATGCGAACAATATAGCTAAAAATTCTTTTTCGATTTGACTATATCTTATTTCATTTGATGATAAACTCTTCGATGCAAAACA
The DNA here is from genome assembly GCA_039654895.1 of Mongoloraphidia duomilia. Taxonomy (NCBI): domain Eukaryota; kingdom Metazoa; phylum Arthropoda; class Insecta; order Raphidioptera; family Raphidiidae; genus Mongoloraphidia; species Mongoloraphidia duomilia. The sequence continues at coordinate 66,518,020 of CM077516.1, forward strand.
TACAGGTCTTTTATCTTGAATTAAAACACAACCTATCCCGGATTTACTACTATCAGTCTGTATTACAATAGATTTATTACTACCAAAATTGGCTAACACAGGTGCATTCGTTATCTTTTCTTTTAACAATCTAACACATCTACCATGAATTTTATCTACCCAACAAAATTCTATATTTTTCTTTAAGAGTTCTCTTAAAGGATTAGATAGTTCAGCTAAATTTGGAATAAAATTACGCAAATAATTTATTAAACCTAAAAAACGTTGAAGTTCTTTTTTATTTGAGGGCATATCATAATCAACAATTGCTTTAACTCTATCTGGATCGGGTAAAACAGTTCCTTCATTGAAAATATGGCCTAGATATTTTACAGTGCTAACTTTATATTGAAATTTATTAATATTAAATTTAACATTTTTGATTTTTGCTCTCTCTAGAACTTGTTTTAAAATTTCGTCATGTTTTTCTTTAGTTTCTGCATAAATTAATATATCATCAATATAAATAAAGACATTCTCAATATCACTAAAATTTTCGCTATTATATTTTTGAAAAACTTCACTGGATACTGACAAACCAAAAGGTAATCTTTTAAACGAATAATTTCCAAAGATTGTACCAAAAGTGCAATAAGATTTACTTTCATTATTCAATTTGATTTGCCAAAAACCATCTTTTAGGTCTAACACCGAAAAATATTTAGCATTTTTAACTATGAAATTTTCAATAAAATAACTTTTGTTTGTTTCAATTTTTAAGTCTACTGAACCATACGTTTTAATTTGTGAACCCCCGTAAGCTTCTAAATTTAATAAGCAATTTTTTAATTTTAGTTGACTAGAACTGTATTTCTTTAATAAATTAAAAATGTCAATTCCAATGATGTTAACATCTGACCCCGAATCTAATTTAAATTTCAATTTTGTATTTTCAACTTGAATAGTTTCTGACCATTCTATATTACATAAAGTTTTGTTGTTACCTAACGTTAAAGTATCACAATAATATTCAATCTCATCTACGTTTTCTGCTTGATCTATTTCTATTGTTCTTACATTCGATCTACAACATTTAGCAAAATGATTTTGTTTTCTACATTTATTACACGTTTTCCCATATGCCGGACATTTACCTTTATCATGGGTCCAACCACATTTTTTACAGTTTTTAATTTTATTTTGACAATTTGAATTTGACCTATTATCTAAATCTTTCATCTTATACCTTTCCTTGTCTTGTGCCTTCACTGCATAAGCGTTACCAAAATTGAGTTGTTGATGTTGAACTTCTTTAGACTGCTTGATTTGAATTTCAGCTATACGGAAATTATTGACAGCATCTTCTAGTTTGACTTCTCCTTTTCGAATCATCTGATCCTTGGTGTCCTTATCACTGGCTCCTAGAATGACTCGATCTTTCAGTAGCTCATCAGGATTTTGAAATTCACAGTCAGCAATCAGAGTCTTCAAATCCGTGTAGAAATTGTCAAAGTTTTCACCATCTTGTTGAGAACGGTTGTAAAATAAGAATCTTGAATATGATATGTTCTTCTTGGGGTTGCAATAATTTTCAAATTTTTCCATAACTTTTAGAATTTTCTTTGCTTCATTGGCTTCATATTTAAATGTATTATGCAATTGTCTGGCATCTTTACCAATTACATTAAGTAAAATCGCTATTTGACGTTCTTCTTCTTTCGTATCATAGGATGTTGCCTTCATAAATATATCGAATTCTTGTTTAAAGAGCTTCCAATTTTCTTTAAGATTCCCAGACAAAAGTAAAGGACTTGGTTTTGTGAATTCACCCATTGTTTATAGATCCAAATATCAATTTAAAAATTTATCATTTCAATTTCAACTTATTTCTTGACTTTTTATCGACTGCGCCATGTTTTGTTTAAATACATATATTGAATAAATTAAAATTACATTTAAAAGTTACATTAAAATATAATACAGTTGTTTCATCTAATGCTAAAAGATTACTGTTCCTCCGTGAATCCAATTGAAACGTATTTTAATACTTATTTAATAGTTAGGTACTTACGTAACCCATCATAATTTGTTATCTATAATTTTATACTACAGCTATCTCTTACCGTTTGTGAGATAGAGCCTTGTGACAGACGGACGGAAATCGTAAGCTCAGAATAGGGCTCCGTTCGGAGCCCGTAGGTACGGAACACTAAAAAGAGTGTGTGTGCTTAAGACAACACGCGGAAGTTCGAAATTTCGAACTGCCTTTATTTTTAACTCTTCCGTCAGCCATTCTAGATGAATATCAAATTAGTTCCTTAAAATAGGACAAGACCGTAAACCGTCCTTCTTTCTTTCTCAATTCTTTGCCAGGGGAAGCAGTTCTTATCTGAATTTAAACAGTTCGAATGTTCAGCAGCCACAAAAAAGATCATAAAAAATAATCAGTGAAGTGTATCTATGTTTTTCGTGAAACAAAGTTTTCAGCTTGTATAGTAAATGTGGAACTAGCCTCCTTTTGAATTTTACATGATCAGGGAATTTTTCTGACGTATTTATACATTATTCAAAAGTTCTTCAACATGCGGTATAACATAAAAAGGGCAGATTAAACTAATAAAAGTTTTAACTGTCCAAAATGAGTTGAATTTAAAAAAAAAGCTATTAATATTAACTTTGCTATCATATATCTATTGTGTTCATCTATAAATACTATAAAAACGTTCAAATTTTCAAAAGAATGTTGCTAAGACCAGAACCGCGGTACGCCTCTCTACATGTGTTTTTTTTTCTTTTTTTATTTGACGGGAAACGCCGATTTTTAAATTCCCAGTACATTGGAAAGTTATTGTAATGGAACCGAAAATCAACAAAACGACTGCAAAAAAGTAAATTTTATAAGAAATTTCGCTCAAAAAAATGTTATCAACTTCGTTGAGGTGTCTATCAAAGAATGTTAACGTCACTGTGATCCGACATAAATTTTATAAAAATCGGTCCAGCCGCTTTTTTATTTATTGTTAAAAATAAATAATAATTATATTTTAATGATTAAAATGCTTACTTTTCTGTGTAATTTCTAATTTAATTATTAATATTCAATATTCATCAAACTGGGAAGTTCGTCGTGTGAACCTCAAGGTCGCACTAGTAAATTCCCAATTAAAAGTAACTTTAGTCCCAATAAACGACCCGCCTCACGGCTTGTTTCTGTCTGTTTCAGGTACTTATGATTATAGTAGATTGTAATGAGGTATATTACGCATGAAGTGATTATGATAAAACGAGCGCAGCGAGTTTTAAATCACACGAGTGATAATATCATTACGCATGAGATATATGGTCTTTTTTGTCATAGTAGCCCTCTAAAATAGCTGCTTTCAATTTCATTTTCCGTATTTTCAAAATTTTAACATTTGACATGTACAGCAATCTTCGCTTCTAAAGGTCCAATTCCACTAACTTAGGCAACATATTGTGTAGCACTAGCATGCCACATGTCGTCTAGTGTTGCCGGTTCCGGAATAAGTTTTAACTTAAGAAATCATTGATTGCACAATGTTTGTATATCGTTGATGACTTTACTATGAAATAATTTATTGTATTGTTTATACTTTATTTTCATATTTGCTATTATGTTTATATTTATCATGTCTGACAAATTCGACTCCTTGTAGTCTTTTGAACGAAATAAAATAATAATAATAATTGTATCTATGTTATCTCAAAATTCGAGAACCAGTGAGTCAACTGATTCGAAAAATTATTTCACTTCTTGGTGGATAACATAGGCTATTATATTACGCTATGACAAAATGGAAATGAGTGATTGGGGAGTGAGCGGAATAATAGCGATTTTCACCCGGGCGAAGCCGGACCGGGCTGCTTTTATAAATATTTCTAATAAACATAAACTGTAAATTAAAAATTTAACATGTTTTTCTTTATTTCAGGTAAGAATTTTTTTCCTGGAAATTTATTTACACCACAAGAGTAAGTGTTGATAATTATTGCTAAACTAATAACTTATAATATTTAAATATTTTTATTAATTTGTGGAACTCGAATCTCTGTAGTTTTTACAGGAAATTAACTGAATTGAAAAACCTCAGTTTATTTTGAAAATATATTTTTATTGCCACAAAATTGTTGTTTATTAAAACGTTAATCTTTGAAAAACTAATACATTATAAAATCTTATAGACTATCAGTTTTAAAGTAATAAAAAGTATATTGTGTAACTAGTGTGCTAGATACATCTTTATGCGTCAGGCGCGATGTTTTCAGCACGAGTAGTAGGCGAGCGCTCACGAGCCTTGGCGAGTGAACATCGCAAGCCGAATACGAGTGCTGAGAACATCGCGCCTGTAATGATGAGCAAAATTGGTCTTGGTGTTGCAAAAAAGCAAGACCAAGACTAGGATTAAATACGCAAGGCCAAGACTAAAGGAGGCGAGGACAGATGGCTCAGTTGGTAGCGTCGCGGCCTCTGAATCAGACTGTCGTGGGTTCGAATCCCACCTCTGCTCGTAGATGTTTTGTGATGTTATTTAGTTTTTAAGTGACATATTATAATATTTGTTGTATTTAAGATGCTAATGACCTAAGTTGTCGACGCGTCTATAATCCACAATAAAATAAAAAGACTAAAGGAGCAAGACTAAGAATACCACAGTCTTGGTCTTGGTCTTGCTTTGCTCATCACTAATCGCGCCTGACGCATAAAGATTTAGCACACGCGTTGCACACTATACTTTATTCAACACATGTATGGTTTTAGACTTTAATTGAATAAATGTCAAACAGCTTAAATTCACTGACAGCAGTACGTCTCATAATAAAAACATTGGCCTTGATACAATACCTATTTATTTACTTCGTTGCCATAGTAACCATATTTCGTTATAGCATCGAAAAGAGGTACATAAGTCATAATGGTTTATTATGTAACGGGTTTTTCATTACGTATAACATTGAAAAGCGTTTCATAATGAATCATGACGACACCAGTAAATAAACGGCCATTTAAGATCCGCATTACTGACACGAAAAACACTAAAAACGTGCATGTGTTGAACAAAAATATTTATATTTATATCTCGTTTGCAAGGTTTTATTTCACCAAAATATCACTTTTCAATATAGTGAATTGATATATTAAAACACGTAGGTAGGTAATTAAAAAAATTCTTTTGTGTTATTTTCGGAATAACTGGATTATAAAAATATAATATGTAGTTAAAATAATTTGAGCGTTCACATCTATTGTTACAAAGGTAGTTAAAAAACGGTTTCTATCTCATAATAGCCTTAAACAAAATACCATACAATGTTACGTTTGAGAATCAGTAAGATAGTACGCATCACAGACCTGAGCCTATTTCTATGGTACGCATACAATGCGTTTTACAATCCATTCGTGCAGGACTTAAAAAAACTTTTTTTAACGCATGTTAAAAAAATGTCTAAAAACATTAAAAATTGATCGAGCTGAATAAAGGCATATTTTGAGGAATTTGATTCGACTTTCGTTACTTATTTAAAAGATTTTGTTTTTTTCCTCGCACATAAAGTAGTGATGGGCGATTACGAGATATTTTAGTCGATTGTCTCGATTGTTCAAACATCTCGATGACTCTCGATAGTTTTCACTTGGACTCGATTGTTGTTGTTTCATATTTCACCGAGACTAAGTTGCATAGTACTGAATCGTACAGACGACGTACACTGTCGAGAGCCACATAATATATAATCGTTCATCACTCAACAACTGTGGTCGAGTCAATAGATGGTCGATTGTGCAGTAATCGAATGCTGACCGACTGAACAGTGTGAACAGTGAATCAACGATGAACGAGTAGCGTAAACGTCAGACTTCATTCGACCAGCATATAACCTTGAATCGCGATTATATGTATTCTCATTCGCTGGCAAATAATCGACTTGAGCAATCGAACATTTCGATTGTAAAATCAAACTCCGAGTCGATTGTGGACTCGATTGTTATTATGAACGATTGCGATTGTTTCGATTGTAAAAACATCTCGTATTCGCCCAACGCTAACATAAAGTATAAACATTGCAAAAGAATACATAAAAAAATCTTCTATAAAGGAAATAAAACCTTACAAAGTTAAAAATTAGGAACTCTTCCGCATAGGTAACTCGAAAAAATAATGCGAAAATAATTGTACGTTTTCGGTTAAGTTCGGTAAATACAATTGGTTTGTAAGATAATATGTAAGAGGGCAGTATAGCCTAGTGGATAGCGTACTTGGTACCGAAGCCTCTAGACTAGACTGTCGTGGGTTCGATTCCCACCTGCGCTCTAGGATGTTTTGTGATGTTATTTAGTTTTAAGAAAGTTGTTATTTAGTGCAGTTGAAAGACGCTAATGATCTGAGATGTCGACGCGTCTATAATCTACAATAAATAAATAAAAAGATAATATGTAGGTACCTACAGCAAATTCTAAACAATCGTACCTAAGTAAAATTTCAATCGGCTTTCAAATTTTTCGCGAACATGCAAACGGACGCGAAATTGGACAAAATTTATTCAAAGATCTTAGCCTATGCACGCGAGTTTGCGTTGCATTTTAGGTAGTGTTTTTACGCCGATCGATTGTTATCTTTTTCGATAAATCTGGTATGACTAATAAGTAAACCAAGCGTCAGCTGGCGCACCCGCGGTGGGTATGGGTGTGAGAGGCTGCGAAAGTGGTAAAAAAAAATTTTTTTTTAAGTAATAGTACGCCGGCTGAAATTTGTTTTTATAAATAGTTGACATCATTGTGAGTTGAAAAATAATCGTCAGCTGCATCGTGGAAGGGGGATTGTGCGTTAGCTGGTCGTATGAACTTGTAAAAAAACACGTAAAATATTGCGCATTTCACTTTTTCGCACACCTAGGATTATGATTATATCGCTATCAAAATCCTAGGTAACGTAATTGTCTCAGCTGCTGTCAGTGCAAAAAAGTGAAATGCGCAATATTTTACGTGTTTTTTTACAAGTTCATGCGACCAGCAGACGCACAATCCTACTTCCACGATGCAGCTGACGATTATTTTTCAACTCACAATGATGTCAACTATTTATAAAAACAAGTTTCAGCCGGCATACTATTACTTAAAAAAAAATTTTTTTTACCACTTTCGCAGCCTCTCACACCCAAACCCACCGTTACTTGAGCAGCTGACGGTCGGTTTACTGATTAGTTGTACGAGATCAACTATCGATATCAAAATCAGCCGGCTTACTATGACTTTTTCATTTGCAACGCAAACTCCCGCACTATTAGTATTTAACCACTACTAATGCTTTTCCAAAGATGTATATAAATATTAACTTATGCATTATTACGTCACTTGATTTTGACACAAATCGTATTTATTTGACGATCATATATCTACCGAAAATAACCAAAACGTCTGATTATTTTGGTATTTTAGAGATAAGGCACTCTTTAAGTTTCTATTCATAATAACGTAAATATTTCCTCTTTCTTCATGTTAACTCAACTAAGGTTTACAGTTGCAATCTGTTGTGCTTCGGCAAGAAATACAAGAATATTTCATTCTAAACTGACCACCTTTTATATCACTATACCCCATTGGGCAAAATTTGACACAATACACAGCCAAATCATTTCTCACTAAAAAAATTTGATTTTCTTTATGCTCATTGAAAGCTTATGTCCATATTCATAAAGCCTTTTACGTCTAATTTAAGTAAACAAAAGCATCTTTATCGTTTATATAACACCTGAAAATTGATTGGTGGACCTTGTCTTATTTAACTAAAATATGTAGCAGCTTCGTGAATATGAGCATTAATTAATTACTAATAAAGAGATAATAAAGTAGACCTTTTGTGATTTTACAAATATTATACAAAGTATGGGAATAATGTAACTTTTGAGATTTAAGCATTAGTTGCGAAAATTATTAAAAATTTCTGGACTATTTGTTTTAAGGTAGTTGTCGTGCTACAATAGCATCCAAAAGTTTCGTTCATAATACGCTGTAAAACAATAAATAAGTATAGTATTAAATGTAAAAAAAAATTTGTTAGAGATTGTACCTAAACTGTTGTTCACATAGTAACACATATTTAGTTTGTTAGCTTGGATTATATAAAAATGTCAATCTTTTCTCATAAATTGTTGAACTTTGCGTTATTATATCTCAACAATGAAAAGGTCAATAATTTTTGGATTTTCTTTTTAAACTCAGAACAAAAACATCAATGAACAGTTAGTTTTTTCAAAATTTCTGACTGTTACTTTTTTTTTTTAAATTAAAAAACTTGTCAAAAACACAACCTTTCCTATGCTCTCCGTGTTAATTATCCGAACTTTAATTAAGTTTATCTCGAGTTAGAGATGGTCAATCAACTTCAAATTTTAATGGTACCTATTTGTATTATAGTATCCTTAATGAGTATACGAAAATTTAGAATTTTCTGACACTATGCCCATAGCACGACAACTACCTTAATTAATTTTTTTATTACTGAAAAAAATCACAAAATAGATACTTTATTAGATTGTTGGTTTACTATTATTGTATTAACATCTGATTCGGATTATAATTGAAAATAAATTAACGAACAATATTTTTTTTGTGAATATTGTGTTTTTATTATCTATTATTTAATATTTTAAAATATCTGAAGACGGTCCAAATTAGGACCGTAACGTTATATATTAATATTTTTTTTTAAAAGTCTGAAAAAATAGGTAATATAAAGTATTGGTCGTTAATTTATATTCGATTTATTATTAACATATATTATTGAAACCTATTCTGCATTATATATTTTATGTACCGAGATTAACAGTGGTGTTAAGTTTTTATCCCTTTTTAATTCGTTGAATATTAAATATTCAACGAGAAACAAGAAATTTTTTTATGATCACCAAAGACGTTTACAAATAGTTTAACTTCTCTAAGTCGATTTATAAGGAGTATCCTAAAAATACGTCATACACACAAAATAAATACAAGCATCAATGGTAAAAATTCAACTGAAATAATAATTCGAGTTATGGAGGTTCACGTTCAGCTGTGCTTATCTGTATTAAAGCTATTATTTTCTTATTTGCTAACATTCTTTTGAAGACAAAAAATTAACCGCGTCGTTATTTATTTGATACAGAATACGGCTTATTATTTGTTCTAAAACTTAATACCAAGGTGTTAAGAATCTGTTTTAATTAAAAAACAGAAAATGTGGTGATCCTGATGATATTAGAGATAAAACGACTCAAATGTGATCTTAATTGGATCCTTAAGCCACATTTGAGTCGTTTTATCTTTAATACCAAGGGATATCCTCATCATCCACGTCTTCGTCACTCTCAATGTCAGAAGGGCAAGGTGAATAGCTTATATTGTATTCCGTGTCGAATGTTGAGGCATCGGCTATTGTACTTGGTGATGGCTCATATTGAGCATATTCTGTTGCGACAGAAGAACGGTCGTCGTCGTCGTCGTTTTCATCTGTTTCTCGTGAACATTTGTTTTCTGATTTGTTATCATTATCTGTTATTTGTATGTCAATGTATCGAAATCCTTGAGCTGCCAACTCTTTTGCGTATTCTCCCTGTTTTCGTTTCTCAAGATATTGTCCTAGACCCGAAAACATATTTTCGTTAAAAATTGGACAAGTTGCCGAAATTTGACGATGAAGAGATTCAGGATTGCCAATAGGTATAAATCCACTTATGTCAATTAAACAAAAAGCGCAGATGATTAAATCGCACTTCTGGTGTTGATAATAAAAGAAGCCAGTTTTCGCTAAAGAAGAACTATTCACTATCGCTTCTATATCTTTGTTGATGTATGTCTGCAATCTATTCTCTTCATTATTTGACATTCGTGCCAATACATCTGGCGGTGGTAAATATGGTGACTAGAAAAGAGAATGAAATATTTAATTGTATTTTTTGTTGTGATGATAATTTTGGGTTAGTATTTAATATTAAAGAAGATAATACAATACCAAGTAGTTTTTTTTAATTATTTATTCATGAGCGCTTCCGAAAAACTAATTGCTTTCCATCATCAGATGTTCCGGAAAACCAATTGCTTTCAATCATCAGATGTTCAGTTCAGTTTAACAATATTTAGCTGAACTGAACATCTGACGATGGAAAGCAATTATTATTGATTTTCCTAAAGCGCACATGAATAAATATTTTTTTAAAAATTATTTGACATTGTATTATCTTCTTTAATATGAAATATATTATATTTGACACACGGTTCACGATTAGTATCATCGATTTTGTAGTTGATTTCAGGTTTAGTGGTCGTGGCCCAAAAGTTCTTGATTGTAGGTCTGGTTCCGTTCGGTGACCAACCACAATAACTACGGAAATTTTGAACTTGCCCAATTGAAATTGGAAATTTAAACTTTTAAAATTTAAAGTGTGGTTAATTTTAACTTTGGTAAATTGAAATTTGATCAAATAAAACTTTTTATATTCAAATATTAGCACCATTGGTTGGACAAAGTATTATTTTGTAACTGGTGCTAAAAATTTATGATTTATTTATATACATTGTTTTAACAAGAGTCAAAGACATATCGCGGACTATATTAATATTTAATATACAGAATTTTTATAATGTGTGCATTAGTATATGAAACATCCATTTGGTATGACGTAACATAATGCTGCAACATGGGAAAAATTAATTTTTCAAACCTATGTCAGCGTAGGGACTCTAACCCTAAACTTTCCACTGTCGCGGCGGACTGAGTTAACAATTACTCTCACAGTGACACATTTTCGAACAACTAACTATTTCCCTTTGAAGCATTCTGTCACTGAAAATCACTACATGCGAGAGTCGATTATTAACTAACTATATAACAGTACCATCTTACATGTAAGAGCTAATGTCAAACGGGTGAATCTAAGATGACAAATTATGATTTATTATCCCCCCGTGAGAAATTCTTCCCCTGCGAAGCGAAGTTGGGCTGGTTGTGTTTATTATAAATATTAGTAGGATTCCAGCTATACGCTAAAATGCAAAAGAATTTCAGAGTTACATTTTGTTTCTATCACACAGGAATTATCCCACCTCCGCGAGAAATTTATCAAAATAAAATATATGGCCCATATCACTCATGGATAGTGTAGCATTAGTGAAAGAATTTTTACAGTCGGTTCAGTAGTTCCAGAGATAAGAATTTATGATTTATTACAAAAAACAATAGGGCTCTTCCTTTTTATATGTCAAACATTCTACCAAAATTTGATTTCGATCCGCTCAGCCGTTTGACCTGTATCAATATCGTGCTCACAGACCAACAGACAAACAGACCAGCATACGAACAGACTTTTTCCAAAAATATGTTTTTTGGGACTCCGGTGACCTCGAAACGAAAAAATATTGTAAAATTGCGAGAAGTGAATTTTGACCTAAATTAGTACCATTACTTGTTGAACTGGTAAAATGGTATTCTTTTGACATGTTTTCGTAAAATCAAAAAATGTTTTCCTCTTGTAAATTCAGGCGACATACGATATATCACTGGCAATATTCGCGATGTAAATGAAACTATGTTTGTGAAGAATAGTGACCCTTTTCCCACATAACGAATTCACTAATGTAATAAACTACAGAAGTAGGCAGTCCAAATTTGAGCGCGAAATTTAAAGTGGAGTCGATTGGCGTTCAAAAATGTATGGGGTTTAACGGAATGTTCGTTACTGTTCTCTTAAAACACATTTCTTACCAAAACAATTATGGCTGTTTAATAAAAATAATTAATAAATCCCGTCATTGTTGGCTACAAAACTTTATTATTTCGTGTGAAATAATTTTTTATTTCAAATTAAAAATTTGTGAAAAATGAATGTCCTAACTTGATTCAGCCAGTGACGTTTATTCTAACCTAACTTAACCTCATTGACGTTTGTCGAGGTATAATTTAAGCAATTATAATTAGAAATTGAGTTTGTTCTTTCCATTTGGAGTTGAAAAAGTGTTCTGAAGTCGTTTGAGCTACGCTAGATCAAGGAAAGGTAAGCTAAAAGGGTAAAAAAATGTTTTCATCAATTAGGTATTGGATATCTAGGTATTATTTTATCTTTTTTCTCAGTCAGAAATTTAAACTTTTTGCAGTCATAATTTTCATTATAACTGCAGTCAGATACAAGACACCATCCCATACGTACGTTTAACGCAGATTCTAGTTAGAAGGAGACAGTTGCGACTCCGCCACGCCTTCTCGAAGTGATGTCGCTTTTGACAGGAACTCTGTCGTAAAGCCAGCTATCTCTGAGTTAAGTTATTATACCAAATTTCACCAAAATCGGACAGCAATTCTGGAAGCCTGTTATTTTGTCTAGGTATCATACAAAATATCCGACAAACACCTAAGGAAACAGACATCCTGTTACAATATGTAAATACAGGCTGATTCACGAAGTTCTTCCGACACTTAAGGAACATGTTCTTGAAGTTGTATTAAGCAAAAAATTTGTACGAACATGGATCCAGTTCTCCGTATTTTTAATTAATTTTACCTGCTTAAATGGTTATTTTTATGACAGGTAAAATTACAAAATAAATGCTTACACACTATTATTGTTGATACGATTTTCAAAAATGCGCCTTTTTCAGTGCACTTTGGCGCATGCCTGTGAATCACGGAAGCGTCGCATTCATATCATATGTGCTTTAATAGTTATTGACTGTTCTCGTTGGTCTCTTATTTAAACAGACTGTGCGCATGCGCGCCTATCATTTTGATGGAAATCTTGAAAAACCTGTGCGAGTCGGACTCGCGTGGACAGGGTTCTGTACTATTCCGTTTCCCGTGGGAATTTAAAGACAGGATTTTCGTTTAGGTTTTCCTGTAAACTGCCTATGAGTGAGGCCCTATAGTCTCTATTTTTTCAAAATTTTAGGCTCGGTAGTTTCGTATATTTTCTTTAATCTTTTAAACTATGCATTTTAAAATTATAAAAAAATATATTTGTATATTTCTCATAACGAGCCTTTTCATTTGATACGTCACTTGAATTTTTTTTAAATTTTCTAATTTGCCTCCCAAAATTAGAGTTCGTTTATTTACGCTATACATCCGTGATTGGGTCACCTAACTCTATATATGTACCAAATTTCAACTTTTTCGTCCAGTAGATTCGGAGAAAATAAGCTGTGACGGACGGGTAGACAGACACGAGAGTGATCCTATTAAGGGTTCCGTTTTTCATAGGATGTAGGGAACCCTAAAAAGAGACCAACCAAAACAGGCATTGTTAAAGATTAACTTAGTTTCAAATGCATATAGCCTAGTAAATACAGAGAATCGTATCATGTTCATATGAACTTTTTTGCTTAAAATAACCTCTTCCTCAAAAACATGCTTCTTAAGTGTACGAAGAATTTCGTGAACCATCCTGTATATTAGTACCTATTGATTACTGATATTTTTCCGTCTGTCGGTGTAGTAGAGAAGTAGGTATACTAAAAATGGACATTTTGGATGTAATGATTCCAATCCATTGATCCATTCCTACATCATGATGACAAACGATTAAATTCAAAGTAGCTGACCTCTACAGTCACTCGCTGAAATTAATCTGAAGCGGGACGATTTCAAGAACAAATATAACCGCTAGAGCCTTCAGAGCCATGGACTATAATTTTTTTTATTTTGGTTTGATCGTTGTCCGGCGTCTATAATTTTATATTTATATATTTGTAATTTTATTAATAATAATAATGCTGTTTTAATTTAAAACTAAGAATATCAAATCATTTTGAAAAAAATGAACAATTTTATAGTTTTTTGGATTTTAAAATGTATAATTAAATGGTAGCCTACATAAAAGAGTTTTAAAATTCGACAAAATTGATTTTACAATTTACCTATTTAGTTTTTTACATTCTTGACGATTTGCTAATTTTGAAGTATATGTGACTTTGATTAAAACTTAACGGATACAATTATTTGATAAGATAATAATAAATTGGGTATTTTAAATTATTATCTATTACAGTAAGGTTAATAAGATAAAAAATTTCATTATTGTTATAGGTCCTGAGGAAGACACACATTTTGCCAAAACCATTATGTTTAGTAAATAAATATTGTTTTTAATTTAGCATTGTACCCCGTACTTACTAATTATATTAAATATTATAAACAAGGTGTCTTATTTCATTATATTAATAATTATTATTTAATTTTAAAAATGATGAGAGGGGAAAAGCAAAAATGTAAATATATGAAGTATAACTTCGACCGTGCGCTTATGTGGGTGTGGCAAATGTCCTTTTTTTATCTAATGCTCGGTTGCTGGCGCGACTTTCAAACTTCTTTTAGTAGATACTGATTTACAACGAAATCGACTTTCTAAGTCGTGCCAGAAATCAGGTATAAATATTATATTTTCCAAATAATGTTAGCACTAAATTACTATGGAAACTATGAAAACAAAATAAAATATAATTACTTCTTACCACAACATCTTTCATCTTCAGCGAACACTACATGATGTAGTGTTCGCTGAAGATGAAAGCTTAGCTTTCGAAATGTACATCCATCAATAAAACTGTTGTGGTAAGAAGTTACTATATTTTATTTTGTTTTTATTCCAACCACAGTGCTCATATATATTTTTATATGGAAACTATTGTTTTATTATTATTGTAGATTATAGACGCGTCGACAACTCAAGCCATTTGTGTATTAGAATCTGCCAGCCGGCATACACAAACCGACTGGTACGAACTCGGGCTCATGGGAACTCCAATTCCCAAAGAACTATGGTAAAATTAAGTTTTAAAAACACTTATCTTAAATCTACTTTCAAATTTGTACCAAAAAAATATATTTACCATATTTTGACGTAGACAATCCATTTTGATAGTTTTTCAGATGTTACACGATTCACTTCAGTAAGTTTAAAATCCAAATAATTCAACAATTACAATAAACATTAATGTTTTGAAAATCGTAGCAAGACTAGCAAACCATCATCTGTATAACCAATCTCTTCCAGGTATATTCAGTGTTGCCAACTGTAAAGCCTTTCAAAAAAGTAAATAAATCATATACATACATTTTTAGAGTGTTGGGTCTTCAAGTCACTATAAGTATGAATATTATGAAGTATTAGAAATACTCAATGTGTGTTTTTTTAAAAATAATTAACCACACCTGAAGATGGCAACTCGTTGCTGAAACGCGTAATATAAAATTACAAGAAGTCACAAGACGGACATAATACAAGGTATTTCTAATACTTCATAATATAAATAAATGAAATGATATTCCTCCTTATATCCACAACTCATTCACATAACAATTAAGTAGTGAATTGTATATCAGACTTGTGTTTGATTGTGAAGACTTTTTTTCAAAGTGAAGATTTTTGACGGGTAAAAATTGCTATTGAAGAATTGAAGAAGAATTTACTCTTATGAAGATTTTTCTTAAAAGTTCTGGTCTCTGGAATAGAATTTATGACGGCGCTGACGTCGTATTTGGTGTAGAAGGTACTCGGAGCGCGTGTCAAAAAAACCGTAAAATTTACATTAAAAATCTATGATTATTTCAACTTTGATTGCTTATAACTTTCGTGCTTTTAAAGATATCGGTACGGGATAAAAAACATGATATAGAGCGTTCTTTTCTTTTTAAAAATATAGGTTTTTAATTTAAAATTCGATTGTAATAAATTCAGCGGTTGAAATAAATTACGTTTTAGCCATGGGTGACACTGAGAGGTGATTTTTTCGCGCGCTCTGACTCAGTATATACAGTGCGTCCAAAAAGTCTGGAATCACCCGAATAAAAACCAAACACAGTTGTGTGGAAAAACCCTGAAACATGTCAAATAATTTTTGTTGAAAGCTACCTTTTGATGTTACTTAATTGTTTTGTTTTTTTTTTGATGACCTTGGAAAAGTAATGACGTCATCAATATTTTTCTTAAATGGCACCCCTCAATTTTTTATTATTTTTAATAGTTCTTGGAATCCTCTACTGTGTCAACATTTTGGTATCTTTGGTATCTAAAAATAAAAAGATATTTTCTAATAAAATAAAGTAGAGAATAGGCGGCATTTTTCTCTGAAAATTTATTATGTAAGATACCAAAATTTTAACAGTCAGGTAGAAGATTCCAAGGTTTATCAAAAACAATTCAAAAATTGGAGAGGTGCCATTTAAGAAAAATATTGATGACGTTATAACTCGTTCAAGGTCATAAAAAAAACAATTGAGTAACATCAGACGGTAGCATTTAACAAAAATTGTTTGAGATGTTTCAGGGTTTTTCCACACAACTGTCTGTTTGGTTTTTATTTTGGTGATTCCGACTTTTTGGACGCACTGTATATTTTTTAAATACGTCATTCTGTTCGAAATTGTATCAGCCTTGAGATCAATGATGATCTTTTTTGTCCTAAAATATGTAGTTCTCGAAATTTTTGCAAAAATAAACTTTTGGGGGTAAAAAATTAGGCAGAGGGAGTGAAGGATGGCATTTTTAGTATGTTAGTAAGGGTACCACCCTCGACAATTTGCCTAAAAACCCGTTTGTTATTTGTTAATACGCGTTTTTCCTCTAAATGCCACTTTTGTATCTAATTCACCTAGGCTATCAGTATGCTACACATTTCAAATTTGTGTTAAGAAATGTAAAGAATTTTAAAGACCGTCCTGAAGAAATTTACGTTTTGGAGGCTGGCAACACTGGGTATATTACACATGGCATTTATAAACTAAGTGGGGATGGATATATTATGTGCGTATGCCAATAGTGGCCTGGCAAAAACTGACCTAAGACTTAAATTAGGTGTGGTTAACTTTTATACCGTGAAGGGTCAAACATAATTTTAATTTTGAATTCTTATGGTAACGAAAAACAAATCATATTGGTAGGTAATCGGAAATGGCTTCGAATAAGTAACCATATCGTTATTTATGTATCTATAATAGGTAATTGTTGAAAAAAAAAAATCCCAACAAGATGGTCGGTACAGACATTTCCGTTTCTCAGCGTGAGGCAGTAGGAAGAAGTCCTAACCAGTAGCCACATCCGCCCCCGGAGGGAGTCGAACCTACTACTCTTACAGTCTTATCATTCGACTAATCACTCGGTAGCAAAAAATAATTTGTACGGATAAACATTTTTAGATTTGTTTTTTTTTTCGGATAACAAAATAGGTATAAGGATACAGTAGACGTTTTTCACAAATACGGACTTATTTCGACGTAAAATTATTGATTGAATTATTGATCGAAAAATAAATCAATGTATCATGATCACCTCTCGCATGCAGTTGAATTAAACTGTTATAATTGCTATAGATACCTATTACCTATTTATGAAAAACTAATAATTATCAACCTATGGCCACTGAAGAGTAATTGAGAACTCAACCAGCGCGAAACTGGGAGTTTCGGGTTTGAATCCCGACGGTGGCATATGTATAAAAAAAAATTCTGTATAGCATGGTTATGTTATAGCAACTATAATATGTAATAGTAATTCACTAATTACAATAGTGAATTTTAAGAGGTTAAATTCATGACGAGTTGACAATGCCTATTCTATTTATTTGTGTGGATTATTCGTTCTTTTACCTGAACGTGACCAAAAGATTATTTTTCAAAGAATTACTAGAAAATGGGCTGGTTAATGTTATGAAGAGTAGATGGTATATAGGTACCGGCATTTTGACATAAAATCTAATTAGATTTAAATAATTACAAATGACAAATGCTATATTGATAGGCTCTAATGACCTAAGCTGTCGAGCGTCTATACTGTACAAATTACAATCAATCAATCGACAGAGTTAATAATAAATGTATTATTTATAATATTACAAACAATATTTTTAATGATACTAACTGCTGGATTACTTTTGATCAGTGGCGGCTCGTTTATTTATTTATTGTAGATTATAGACGCGTCGACATCTCAGGTTATTAGCGTCTTTCAACTACACTAAATAACAACTATCTTAAAACTAAATAACATCACAAAACATCCATGAGCGCAGGTGGGATTCGAACCAACGGCAGTCCAGTCCAGAGGTTGCGGCACTAAGCACGATAACCACTAGGCTATACTGTCCTCAGTAGCGGCTCGTGATAGACACATACACTATTGGCGTCGGTCGGATACCGATAGCCGTACCATAAATCTCGACATTTCACATCATTTTGAAATTTGAATAGCTCTGCGCTATTTTTCGAAATGTGCCGACAATAAAGATGTAGGTATCTGTACCTACATCAAAAATGCGTTGAGACTCTAAATAGCGGGGAATTATGCTGAACATGAATTAAATCTCGATTTTTTTCCGTAACTACTGAACGGATCTTGTTCCGGTTTTCACGATTAGATAGATTGATTCACGAGGAAGGTTTAAGGCCTGAGCGCATTAGCGCGGTGGCGTTTTTTGAATAGGCCATACTGTTGCGGTGGTGCTTGCGGTGACTTCGTGCAGTTTTTAACTTTTTAGATAAATTTTGTGATTCTGTGTGAATACACGCGATCAAACTCAACAAGTTGTGTCTGACCGCCACCGCGCCATAGAACGCTGCGCCAGAATGCTCTTAACGCTGACAAGCAGCGACACATACGCGTGTGTCAATTTGTTTGCTAGTGTTGCGTTCAAACGCCACCGCTATCGCCACCACCACCGCGCTAATGTGCTCAGGTCTTTAGATGTATTCATGAAACTGGGCGGCCCGACTTCGCCTGAGTGAAAAAGGGGACAAATCTCAGAAAACCGATTTCAAATTTTTTTTCACTGTTCGATAGGTAATGCTTTGCTATTTAGGACAATCTCAGAAATTACTGAACCGAGTAGGTAATGTATTAATAAATCATAAATTCATAGCACCCAGGCGAAGCCAGACCGCTAGTAAAACATAATATTGAACAGAGATTCTTGCATCTTTATACATGTCCGGTGTTCTATTTTTAGTTTTGTTCAGCGGGAATGGTGTGCGGTCTTACAAATCTATCATCTTGGTGTGTCTCGAGGGGTTAGGGTCCAGTGCTTTTATTTTAATTGAAATCCAACATCTGTTTTCAAATGGTAAAATAGCTTATGGCACATTTTTTTACCGGGACCCCCCTAACGCCTAGTGTACGCCTATTTCAATTGTACTTTCTGAAAAACCAAGAACTAGACCGATTTCGCTCATTGCTTACTCATTACATCATAATATATTCTAATGATCTTAGTTATCGGGATTCTACAATATCTATTCATCGCAAATCATGATGGAGATATTATAACGAAGCCAGTTGAAAACAGCAGGGTTCCTTTCTGGTACGGAACTCTAAAAAGCGATCAAGTTCGTGTCGGACCACGCACAGTGAAGGGTTCCGTAGTCGGGAAGAACGTATCCGTCATGTTGGATTTTTAATGATTTTCAATTTTTTTGTAATTATCACCTTAAACACTATGTTTCAAATTTAGCTTGATTGGAAGTACCCCCTATTAGATTTTTGATGATCTATCAGTCAGTCAGTATATGTGACATACGAACAGACGAACAGGACAGTATTATAAGGGTTCCGTTTTTGCCATTTGGCTACGGAACCCTAAAAACAAATTATTTACGTCCACGTTATAATTAGTATATTTTAATCACATATAGTCTACTAAGATATTAATTAAAATAACCTCATCGTAAACGTTCATAATGCTCATTCGTCGTTGCTGCCTCATTACGTGTAATATGGAAGCATCCAACATACTATACAATCGAGTCTTCACTGTAGTGGTGCTTTATGTAAACCAGCGATTCTTCAACAATGATGCGGTAATCCGAATATATTTTTTTCTGTTTCTTTTTTATTTATTAAACTCGAATTACGTTTCTAACGTACTGGGATCGAATCTTGGAGATGTAACAGGACTTTTTTATTGCCTATCGCCGAGAAACGGTATTTTCTGTACTGGCCATTTTGCTAAAGTTTTTCGTGGTTCCATTCAAGATAAGTTATCTTAATTCTTAATTACCATGTTTACGCGAAGTGTAATTTGTAAACACTTTTAAGAATGATCTTAACATCGATTTTCGTACGCATAAACGCACCTTAACATCACTTTTCTTAGTGTTGTTAAACCTTAGTAAAAGTGTTAAGTTAACACATCTAACTAAGCAAACTGAGTTAAGACCTACGGGTAAACGCTTTAACCAATGTTAAGGCGCGTGTCGGGAAGAAATTCTGGGAGTAAAACTGGACTGAACTAAAACTTTCCATGGTCCCAGCCAAAACGAAATTCACCAAATCAAATTATTTACTTATTTCTTATTAGGGGGCATCCATTAATTACGTGAGGTGATATTTCGACCCCCCCTCCCCCTTGGTGAGATGTCGTGAGATTTTGCTCGATCCCCTCCCCCCTCTCCTAATCTCACGTGAGTATTTATTTAAAAACACATAATTTACTTAATTATTAGTGTATTTGCCATAATATGGCACATACACTATCGGCGTCGGTCGGATGGCGGGACCTAGGGGTCGGACCAAAATTTCTCGACGTTTCATACCCTCCTGAACACTTTGGCACCATTTTTGAAAATGTGTGTGTGTGTGTGTACACGATAACTCTCGACAGACTTAATCGATTGAAACGAAATTTGGTACACACATTGGAACCCATCACCGCAAGAAGCCTATTTAAAATGGGCCCGATCGGACTATTTTCAGGGTTGTATTTAGGAGTTCCAAAAAGTTTTTGGGCCCAAAAATACCGAAAAATTTGTCAGAATTGTTTCAAAATTAAAATTTAACTCTTTAGTAAAGATTAAAATGTGCTGCTAAAATTTTAATAAAATCGGCCCGACAGGACCGGACTTTCAAATTTTATGAAAACACTAGTTTGTTGATACGGATTTACTTATGGAAGGGTGTATTTAATTGGGTGTACTGATAAAATCCATGTTTAATATTGAAATTTAGAAAAATTTAATTATTTTAAGGGATGTATTAAGGGGTCAAATTTTTTATTTTGTCAAAAAACAAACTTAAGTTCACATAATAATGCCACAATGCCTGTATTGGCAAATACACTATATTGTCGGCAGGGTTTGGCACTGCGACCCGAGTTTTTTTTTATTTAAGACTACTTAAGACTAGTATTTAAGACGTCTAAGAACGTAGTCTAGAATACTTTGTGGCGTTCGCATAACCGCGATAAATATTATTGTGTAAGATTTAGCCATATTTTAGTGGAGAAACATGTTTTACTTAATTTAACCCAGTTTTCTCGCAATTTTACACTGTTTCTTGCGGAAAAAAATTACGCGATATTTGCCGAGACCCCCCCCTCTCCTCCGCGTGAGATTAGGTGAGGTTCGGCTCGACCCCCTCCCTCCCCTAAACGCCTCACGTAATTAATGGACGCCCCCTTAGAACGACAATAAATAAAAGATAGGAAACTGTTAACTTTTTTGGGGAAAACTACTTTGATCTCACCTGTAGTAGATCACAGTTTTAAAAGTTTGAGAAACGCCGATGTGAACTTGTAGAGATTCATGGATGGTGTACTGGTGTACATCTAGGATATTAATTAAAAGCACCCCATTGTACATGCTAACGTTTATAACGTTGCACCGTGTACCTGCCTTATTACGTAGACACTGGGGAGAACATAGCCTAACTTTTGGAAATTCCACCCGGACCTGGTTTCTGTAATGTTGAATAACCGCCTAGTTATCACTTATCAAACTGTCAGCTTCAAATGTATGCAGTTATGTTAAACACTGCATCTGTTTTGCTGAATTTTATTAAAAACTAGCTGCTCGGTTCGTCTTCTCCCCGGTGCAAACAGCATATCGTTATTTTCGCTCACTGCTCATCCCACTTTTGTCGTAGAGTAGTGATATTTAGCCTATGCCACTCATTAAGCAGTAGGCTTTTAAACATCACTTCACTTTAACTTATTACGTAGACACTGGGGAGAACATAGCCTAACTTTTGGAAATTCCACCCGGACCTGGTTTCTGTAATGTTGAATAACCGCCTAGTTATCACTTATCAAACTGTCAGCTTCAAATGTATGCAGTTATGTTAAACACTGCATCTGTTTTGCTGAATTTTATTAAAAACTAGCTGCTCGGTTCGTCTTCTCCCCGGTGCAAACAGCATATCGTTATTTTCGCTCACTGCTCATCCCACTTTTGTCGTAGAGTAGTGATATTTAGCCTATGCCACTCATTAAGCAGTAGGCTTTTAAACATCACTTCACTTTAACTTATTACGTAGACACTGGGGAGAACATAGCCTAACTTTTGGAAATTCCACCCGGACCTGGTTTCTGTAATGTTGAATAACCGCCTAGTTATCACTTATCAAACTGTCAGCTTCAAATGTATGCAGTTATGTTAAACACTGCATCTGTTTTGCTGAATTTTATTAAAAACTAGCTGCTCGGTTCGTCTTCTCCCCGGTGCAAACAGCATATCGTTATTTTCGCTCACTGCTCATCCCACTTTTGTCGTAGAGTAGTGATATTTAGCCTATGCCACTCATTAAGCAGTAGGCTTTTAAACATCACTTCACTTTAACTTATTACGTAGACACTGGGGAGAACATAGCCTAACTTTTGGAAATTCCACCCGGACCTGGTTTCTGTAATGTTGAATAACCGCCTAGTTATCACTTATCAAACTGTCAGCTTCAAATGTATGCAGTTATGTTAAACACTGCATCTGTTTTGCTGAATTTTATTAAAAACTAGCTGCTCGGTTCGTCTTCTCCCCGGTGCAAACAGCATATCGTTATTTTCGCTCACTGCTCATCCCACTTTTGTCGTAGAGTAGTGATATTTAGCCTATGCCACTCATTAAGCAGTAGGCTTTTAAACATCACTTCACTTTAACTTATTACGTAGACACTGGGGAGAACATAGCCTAACTTTTGGAAATTCCACCCGGACCTGGTTTCTGTAATGTTGAATAACCGCCTAGTTATCACTTATCAAACTGTCAGCTTCAAATGTATGCAGTTATGTTAAACACTGCATCTGTTTTGCTGAATTTTATTAAAAACTAGCTGCTCGGTTCGTCTTCTCCCCGGTGCAAACAGCATATCGTTATTTTCGCTCACTGCTCATCCCACTTTTGTCGTAGAGTAGTGATATTTAGCCTATGCCACTCATTAAGCAGTAGGCTTTTAAACATCACTTCACTTTAACTTATTACGTAGACACTGGGGAGAACATAGCCTAACTTTTGGAAATTCCACCCGGACCTGGTTTCTGTAATGTTGAATAACCGCCTAGTTATCACTTATCAAACTGTCAGCTTCAAATGTATGCAGTTATGTTAAACACTGCATCTGTTTTGCTGAATTTTATTAAAAACTAGCTGCTCGGTTCGTCTTCTCCCCGGTGCAAACAGCATATCGTTATTTTCGCTCACTGCTCATCCCACTTTTGTCGTAGAGTAGTGATATTTAGCCTATGCCACTCATTAAGCAGTAGGCTTTTAAACATCACTTCACTTTAACTTATTACGTAGACACTGGGGAGAACATAGCCTAACTTTTGGAAATTCCACCCGGACCTGGTTTCTGTAATGTTGAATAACCGCCTAGTTATCACTTATCAAACTGTCAGCTTCAAATGTATGCAGTTATGTTAAACACTGCATCTGTTTTGCTGAATTTTATTAAAAACTAGCTGCTCGGTTCGTCTTCTCCCCGGTGCAAACAGCATATCGTTATTTTCGCTCACTGCTCATCCCACTTTTGTCGTAGAGTAGTGATATTTAGCCTATGCCACTCATTAAGCAGTAGGCTTTTAAACATCACTTCACTTTAACTTATTACGTAGACACTGGGGAGAACATAGCCTAACTTTTGGAAATTCCACCCGGACCTGGTTTCTGTAATGTTGAATAACCGCCTAGTTATCACTTATCAAACTGTCAGCTTCAAATGTATGCAGTTATGTTAAACACTGCATCTGTTTTGCTGAATTTTATTAAAAACTAGCTGCTCGGTTCGTCTTCTCCCCGGTGCAAACAGCATATCGTTATTTTCGCTCACTGCTCATCCCACTTTTGTCGTAGAGTAGTGATATTTAGCCTATGCCACTCATTAAGCAGTAGGCTTTTAAACATCACTTCACTTTAACTTATTACGTAGACACTGGGGAGAACATAGCCTAACTTTTGGAAATTCCACCCGGACCTGGTTTCTGTAATGTTGAATAACCGCCTAGTTATCACTTATCAAACTGTCAGCTTCAAATGTATGCAGTTATGTTAAACACTGCATCTGTTTTGCTGAATTTTATTAAAAACTAGCTGCTCGGTTCGTCTTCTCCCCGGTGCAAACAGCATATCGTTATTTTCGCTCACTGCTCATCCCACTTTTGTCGTAGAGTAGTGATATTTAGCCTATGCCACTCATTAAGCAGTAGGCTTTTAAACATCACTTCACTTTAACTTATTACGTAGACACTGGGGAGAACATAGCCTAACTTTTGGAAATTCCACCCGGACCTGGTTTCTGTAATGTTGAATAACCGCCTAGTTATCACTTATCAAACTGTCAGCTTCAAATGTATGCAGTTATGTTAAACACTGCATCTGTTTTGCTGAATTTTATTAAAAACTAGCTGCTCGGTTCGTCTTCTCCCCGGTGCAAACAGCATATCGTTATTTTCGCTCACTGCTCATCCCACTTTTGTCGTAGAGTAGTGATATTTAGCCTATGCCACTCATTAAGCAGTAGGCTTTTAAACATCACTTCACTTTAACTTATTACGTAGACACTGGGGAGAACATAGCCTAACTTTTGGAAATTCCACCCGGACCTGGTTTCTGTAATGTTGAATAACCGCCTAGTTATCACTTATCAAACTGTCAGCTTCAAATGTATGCAGTTATGTTAAACACTGCATCTGTTTTGCTGAATTTTATTAAAAACTAGCTGCTCGGTTCGTCTTCTCCCCGGTGCAAACAGCATATCGTTATTTTCGCTCACTGCTCATCCCACTTTTGTCGTAGAGTAGTGATATTTAGCCTATGCCACTCATTAAGCAGTAGGCTTTTAAACATCACTTCACTTTAACTTATTACGTAGACACTGGGGAGAACATAGCCTAACTTTTGGAAATTCCACCCGGACCTGGTTTCTGTAATGTTGAATAACCGCCTAGTTATCACTTATCAAACTGTCAGCTTCAAATGTATGCAGTTATGTTAAACACTGCATCTGTTTTGCTGAATTTTATTAAAAACTAGCTGCTCGGTTCGTCTTCTCCCCGGTGCAAACAGCATATCGTTATTTTCGCTCACTGCTCATCCCACTTTTGTCGTAGAGTAGTGATATTTAGCCTATGCCACTCATTAAGCAGTAGGCTTTTAAACATCACTTCACTTTAACTTATTACGTAGACACTGGGGAGAACATAGCCTAACTTTTGGAAATTCCACCCGGACCTGGTTTCTGTAATGTTGAATAACCGCCTAGTTATCACTTATCAAACTGTCAGCTTCAAATGTATGCAGTTATGTTAAACACTGCATCTGTTTTGCTGAATTTTATTAAAAACTAGCTGCTCGGTTCGTCTTCTCCCCGGTGCAAACAGCATATCGTTATTTTCGCTCACTGCTCATCCCACTTTTGTCGTAGAGTAGTGATATTTAGCCTATGCCACTCATTAAGCAGTAGGCTTTTAAACATCACTTCACTTTAACTTATTACGTAGACACTGGGGAGAACATAGCCTAACTTTTGGAAATTCCACCCGGACCTGGTTTCTGTAATGTTGAATAACCGCCTAGTTATCACTTATCAAACTGTCAGCTTCAAATGTATGCAGTTATGTTAAACACTGCATCTGTTTTGCTGAATTTTATTAAAAACTAGCTGCTCGGTTCGTCTTCTCCCCGGTGCAAACAGCATATCGTTATTTTCGCTCACTGCTCATCCCACTTTTGTCGTAGAGTAGTGATATTTAGCCTATGCCACTCATTAAGCAGTAGGCTTTTAAACATCACTTCACTTTAACTTATTACGTAGACACTGGGGAGAACATAGCCTAACTTTTGGAAATTCCACCCGGACCTGGTTTCTGTAATGTTGAATAACCGCCTAGTTATCACTTATCAAACTGTCAGCTTCAAATGTATGCAGTTATGTTAAACACTGCATCTGTTTTGCTGAATTTTATTAAAAACTAGCTGCTCGGTTCGTCTTCTCCCCGGTGCAAACAGCATATCGTTATTTTCGCTCACTGCTCATCCCACTTTTGTCGTAGAGTAGTGATATTTAGCCTATGCCACTCATTAAGCAGTAGGCTTTTAAACATCACTTCACTTTAACTTATTACGTAGACACTGGGGAGAACATAGCCTAACTTTTGGAAATTCCACCCGGACCTGGTTTCTGTAATGTTGAATAACCGCCTAGTTATCACTTATCAAACTGTCAGCTTCAAATGTATGCAGTTATGTTAAACACTGCATCTGTTTTGCTGAATTTTATTAAAAACTAGCTGCTCGGTTCGTCTTCTCCCCGGTGCAAACAGCATATCGTTATTTTCGCTCACTGCTCATCCCACTTTTGTCGTAGAGTAGTGATATTTAGCCTATGCCACTCATTAAGCAGTAGGCTTTTAAACATCACTTCACTTTAACTTATTACGTAGACACTGGGGAGAACATAGCCTAACTTTTGGAAATTCCACCCGGACCTGGTTTCTGTAATGTTGAATAACCGCCTAGTTATCACTTATCAAACTGTCAGCTTCAAATGTATGCAGTTATGTTAAACACTGCATCTGTTTTGCTGAATTTTATTAAAAACTAGCTGCTCGGTTCGTCTTCTCCCCGGTGCAAACAGCATATCGTTATTTTCGCTCACTGCTCATCCCACTTTTGTCGTAGAGTAGTGATATTTAGCCTATGCCACTCATTAAGCAGTAGGCTTTTAAACATCACTTCACTTTAACTTATTACGTAGACACTGGGGAGAACATAGCCTAACTTTTGGAAATTCCACCCGGACCTGGTTTCTGTAATGTTGAATAACCGCCTAGTTATCACTTATCAAACTGTCAGCTTCAAATGTATGCAGTTATGTTAAACACTGCATCTGTTTTGCTGAATTTTATTAAAAACTAGCTGCTCGGTTCGTCTTCTCCCCGGTGCAAACAGCATATCGTTATTTTCGCTCACTGCTCATCCCACTTTTGTCGTAGAGTAGTGATATTTAGCCTATGCCACTCATTAAGCAGTAGGCTTTTAAACATCACTTCACTTTAACTTATTACGTAGACACTGGGGAGAACATAGCCTAACTTTTGGAAATTCCACCCGGACCTGGTTTCTGTAATGTTGAATAACCGCCTAGTTATCACTTATCAAACTGTCAGCTTCAAATGTATGCAGTTATGTTAAACACTGCATCTGTTTTGCTGAATTTTATTAAAAACTAGCTGCTCGGTTCGTCTTCTCCCCGGTGCAAACAGCATATCGTTATTTTCGCTCACTGCTCATCCCACTTTTGTCGTAGAGTAGTGATATTTAGCCTATGCCACTCATTAAGCAGTAGGCTTTTAAACATCACTTCACTTTAACTTATTACGTAGACACTGGGGAGAACATAGCCTAACTTTTGGAAATTCCACCCGGACCTGGTTTCTGTAATGTTGAATAACCGCCTAGTTATCACTTATCAAACTGTCAGCTTCAAATGTATGCAGTTATGTTAAACACTGCATCTGTTTTGCTGAATTTTATTAAAAACTAGCTGCTCGGTTCGTCTTCTCCCCGGTGCAAACAGCATATCGTTATTTTCGCTCACTGCTCATCCCACTTTTGTCGTAGAGTAGTGATATTTAGCCTATGCCACTCATTAAGCAGTAGGCTTTTAAACATCACTTCACTTTAACTTATTACGTAGACACTGGGGAGAACATAGCCTAACTTTTGGAAATTCCACCCGGACCTGGTTTCTGTAATGTTGAATAACCGCCTAGTTATCACTTATCAAACTGTCAGCTTCAAATGTATGCAGTTATGTTAAACACTGCATCTGTTTTGCTGAATTTTATTAAAAACTAGCTGCTCGGTTCGTCTTCTCCCCGGTGCAAACAGCATATCGTTATTTTCGCTCACTGCTCATCCCACTTTTGTCGTAGAGTAGTGATATTTAGCCTATGCCACTCATTAAGCAGTAGGCTTTTAAACATCACTTCACTTTAACTTATTACGTAGACACTGGGGAGAACATAGCCTAACTTTTGGAAATTCCACCCGGACCTGGTTTCTGTAATGTTGAATAACCGCCTAGTTATCACTTATCAAACTGTCAGCTTCAAATGTATGCAGTTATGTTAAACACTGCATCTGTTTTGCTGAATTTTATTAAAAACTAGCTGCTCGGTTCGTCTTCTCCCCGGTGCAAACAGCATATCGTTATTTTCGCTCACTGCTCATCCCACTTTTGTCGTAGAGTAGTGATATTTAGCCTATGCCACTCATTAAGCAGTAGGCTTTTAAACATCACTTCACTTTAACTTATTACGTAGACACTGGGGAGAACATAGCCTAACTTTTGGAAATTCCACCCGGACCTGGTTTCTGTAATGTTGAATAACCGCCTAGTTATCACTTATCAAACTGTCAGCTTCAAATGTATGCAGTTATGTTAAACACTGCATCTGTTTTGCTGAATTTTATTAAAAACTAGCTGCTCGGTTCGTCTTCTCCCCGGTGCAAACAGCATATCGTTATTTTCGCTCACTGCTCATCCCACTTTTGTCGTAGAGTAGTGATATTTAGCCTATGCCACTCATTAAGCAGTAGGCTTTTAAACATCACTTCACTTTAACTTATTACGTAGACACTGGGGAGAACATAGCCTAACTTTTGGAAATTCCACCCGGACCTGGTTTCTGTAATGTTGAATAACCGCCTAGTTATCACTTATCAAACTGTCAGCTTCAAATGTATGCAGTTATGTTAAACACTGCATCTGTTTTGCTGAATTTTATTAAAAACTAGCTGCTCGGTTCGTCTTCTCCCCGGTGCAAACAGCATATCGTTATTTTCGCTCACTGCTCATCCCACTTTTGTCGTAGAGTAGTGATATTTAGCCTATGCCACTCATTAAGCAGTAGGCTTTTAAACATCACTTCACTTTAACTTATTACGTAGACACTGGGGAGAACATAGCCTAACTTTTGGAAATTCCACCCGGACCTGGTTTCTGTAATGTTGAATAACCGCCTAGTTATCACTTATCAAACTGTCAGCTTCAAATGTATGCAGTTATGTTAAACACTGCATCTGTTTTGCTGAATTTTATTAAAAACTAGCTGCTCGGTTCGTCTTCTCCCCGGTGCAAACAGCATATCGTTATTTTCGCTCACTGCTCATCCCACTTTTGTCGTAGAGTAGTGATATTTAGCCTATGCCACTCATTAAGCAGTAGGCTTTTAAACATCACTTCACTTTAACTTATTACGTAGACACTGGGGAGAACATAGCCTAACTTTTGGAAATTCCACCCGGACCTGGTTTCTGTAATGTTGAATAACCGCCTAGTTATCACTTATCAAACTGTCAGCTTCAAATGTATGCAGTTATGTTAAACACTGCATCTGTTTTGCTGAATTTTATTAAAAACTAGCTGCTCGGTTCGTCTTCTCCCCGGTGCAAACAGCATATCGTTATTTTCGCTCACTGCTCATCCCACTTTTGTCGTAGAGTAGTGATATTTAGCCTATGCCACTCATTAAGCAGTAGGCTTTTAAACATCACTTCACTTTAACTTATTACGTAGACACTGGGGAGAACATAGCCTAACTTTTGGAAATTCCACCCGGACCTGGTTTCTGTAATGTTGAATAACCGCCTAGTTATCACTTATCAAACTGTCAGCTTCAAATGTATGCAGTTATGTTAAACACTGCATCTGTTTTGCTGAATTTTATTAAAAACTAGCTGCTCGGTTCGTCTTCTCCCCGGTGCAAACAGCATATCGTTATTTTCGCTCACTGCTCATCCCACTTTTGTCGTAGAGTAGTGATATTTAGCCTATGCCACTCATTAAGCAGTAGGCTTTTAAACATCACTTCACTTTAACTTATTACGTAGACACTGGGGAGAACATAGCCTAACTTTTGGAAATTCCACCCGGACCTGGTTTCTGTAATGTTGAATAACCGCCTAGTTATCACTTATCAAACTGTCAGCTTCAAATGTATGCAGTTATGTTAAACACTGCATCTGTTTTGCTGAATTTTATTAAAAACTAGCTGCTCGGTTCGTCTTCTCCCCGGTGCAAACAGCATATCGTTATTTTCGCTCACTGCTCATCCCACTTTTGTCGTAGAGTAGTGATATTTAGCCTATGCCACTCATTAAGCAGTAGGCTTTTAAACATCACTTCACTTTAACTTATTACGTAGACACTGGGGAGAACATAGCCTAACTTTTGGAAATTCCACCCGGACCTGGTTTCTGTAATGTTGAATAACCGCCTAGTTATCACTTATCAAACTGTCAGCTTCAAATGTATGCAGTTATGTTAAACACTGCATCTGTTTTGCTGAATTTTATTAAAAACTAGCTGCTCGGTTCGTCTTCTCCCCGGTGCAAACAGCATATCGTTATTTTCGCTCACTGCTCATCCCACTTTTGTCGTAGAGTAGTGATATTTAGCCTATGCCACTCATTAAGCAGTAGGCTTTTAAACATCACTTCACTTTAACTTATTACGTAGACACTGGGGAGAACATAGCCTAACTTTTGGAAATTCCACCCGGACCTGGTTTCTGTAATGTTGAATAACCGCCTAGTTATCACTTATCAAACTGTCAGCTTCAAATGTATGCAGTTATGTTAAACACTGCATCTGTTTTGCTGAATTTTATTAAAAACTAGCTGCTCGGTTCGTCTTCTCCCCGGTGCAAACAGCATATCGTTATTTTCGCTCACTGCTCATCCCACTTTTGTCGTAGAGTAGTGATATTTAGCCTATGCCACTCATTAAGCAGTAGGCTTTTAAACATCACTTCACTTTAACTTATTACGTAGACACTGGGGAGAACATAGCCTAACTTTTGGAAATTCCACCCGGACCTGGTTTCTGTAATGTTGAATAACCGCCTAGTTATCACTTATCAAACTGTCAGCTTCAAATGTATGCAGTTATGTTAAACACTGCATCTGTTTTGCTGAATTTTATTAAAAACTAGCTGCTCGGTTCGTCTTCTCCCCGGTGCAAACAGCATATCGTTATTTTCGCTCACTGCTCATCCCACTTTTGTCGTAGAGTAGTGATATTTAGCCTATGCCACTCATTAAGCAGTAGGCTTTTAAACATCACTTCACTTTAATTAAGCGAAACTTTTTAGCCGCGTTTTTTTCTCGTTCGGTTACTCATGTCGAGATTACGTCACGTCCAATCGAAGCAATCGACAAGACCAGTAGGTACTTATTGAAAAGCAGCGACGTTAATGTTCATAACTATATTGTACAACTGCATACAAGTGTGATGGTAGTCGAGTAGACAAGTAGTCATCGAAAAGCAGCGGCGTTTATGTTCATTGTAGATCTACATAACTAATATCGTATGAATAGAATGTCGAGCAGCAAAACAAATACCCATTGACCACCAAAGATAGAATCTGGAAATTCTTACGTTCGTCTTCTATACTGATTAGGGTTCAAATTACATTACCAAAACTACGTAAACAAAATTATATACTGAGAAATGAAACTACTGGTTATAGCTGTCTGAAATGGGGATAGAAGTGTTCTTTTATCTTTTTCTACCACAAATCATTAACTATGGTCACAGATGTAAATTAACAATACCTACTTTAAATTTTTAAATTCACAAATGCGTCAGAAGACACGGAAAAGAGAAACTATCCGTTTTCTATCCAGGGGCGGTTCCAGTCGCTCTGTTCGGGGGTGGCGTTCTGAACTTCTGGGGTATAATTATTATAGAAGGTAGCCGCTTCTGAGAAGAGAACAAAAAAATAAAAAATAAAAGTTGTTCCACAGTTTTATGATAGACAATTATTGCTGCACTAAACACGTGTAAACCTGGACTAGTTTTTTTGTTCCAGGTGAAACTTTTTCTATTCCCGTTTCTTATAATTAAAAAAATATATACAAGATTTCGGGGGTGGCGATCGTCACTAGCGCCAACCCCTTGGATCCGCCACTGTTTCTATCTCTCTTTTCCAACCTGACACTGTCATCTACAGTTGTGCCTATGCAGACTCCCCTACTCTATCTATGATATCTCTGAGTATCACAGGAGAAATAAAACTACCTACATCCCACATGGCTCATACACAGATAATGAGTCAACTAACTAACGGGTAACTCTATAGTCAATAGAAACTGGGCAACATGAAGTTATCGTAGTATCGCGTCGCCGAGGTGTTATATAGAAGATATTCCTTATATAATACCTACGGCGGTGGTACGTCAGTGAGTACATTATGTTCAGCTAGACGTATTATGAAATACTGCAAAACAACTGCGCCAAGCATTATGAACCTTTGCCACATCATTTACTACAGATTTAGTGTGTGTAGTTATGTGGTTATGTTGTGTAAGAGCTCTGCTTAACCAACATCAATTGTGGCTTAAACACTCATTTACATAGTGGAATAAAAACGGAATTTATAACTTTATAATAGCAAAGCAGAATTTAAAAACTTACGCGGGGTTTTATAAAATGCACTGTCAGAAAATTCCAGACTGATAATAACTGTACTTTAGGGCAGTGCTTGTCAAACTATATAATGTGACGGACCGGCATTATTTTCACTGATGTATGACTGACCGTTACATTTTTTTCCCATGGGGCGGATAAAATGGTGACTATAGGGACAAGACCAGGTGTATATTAGCGTTAGCCCTTCGGTTATCCCATTGGCAGGAGGATCTTCCCCGAAAAAAAATTCAAAAAATAGGACGCAAATTTGAAGCAAAATTTATCGAAGGTCAAAGTTTTAACATTGGAAATGTTTATGTTCGTATATGAGGGCAGAGTTACGAGTTTTCGTTCAAGGCCAAAAGACAACGGTGTCGCGATCAAGTGAGGAGCAATCATGCAAAATTGAACAAGTGCAATTTTTTCGAAATGTGTTTTATATCATGTCTAGTTAATTGACAGGTATTTGCGACGATCTGCGGTGTTATTTTTGAACAAATGTTAATAAATACTGTAGAAAAATCCATTTAAAAGTTAAGTAATCAAGCAAAAGTGAACGCGTATATAACAGAAGAATAATAGGGTTATTCCTGACAAAACTAAACAGTGCATTGATAAATATTGTGTGTATAATAAACAGTTAATTATGTTTCATATATGCTGTTATTATTTCCAATGTCCTCGATGGTTGCAAGGATTGCGAAATCTGTGAATTTTTTTATTAAATATATACTGAGCGCATGAAGCGTGATAGCAGATAGATAACTGACCAACACATCGAGTCGATTGTCGATTGAATCAAAACAACCGACTTATCGCATTTTAACAGAGATTTGATTGTAGGGTGATGCATAATAGCGTCTGACAATTTTTTTTTATTCTTGTATAAACTACCTGCCGACCGGCAACATTTTAATCACGGACCAGCACCGATCCGCGGACCACCGCTTTGAGAAGCACTGCTTTAGGGTACCTTCAGGGGCGGATCTAGGTTTTTCGGAACTCAGAGCTTATTGAAGTCCAATGGGGCCCCACACTGTAAAAAATGGATGTAAAAATACTTTGAAAGTTAAGGTAGAATTCGCTCGATTTTCTAAGTGATTTTACATTATTATTTATTTTTACACAGAAAACTTCATACAAACTTGGACTTTTACTGTAAAAAGACAGCTTTGAGATGGCTTAAGGATCCAAAAATAATAAGCAAATACTGTTAATATTGCATTTATTAAGCTGACGTTTCGAGAATTATATTCTCATCCTCAGAGCTCTGTTAAAAAATTATAAAATTGTGTTAGGAAAAAATTTAAAAAATAATATATAACAAATATTAATTAACTTACCAAATGCCGTCAAACATGACAGTAAAATTGTCCAAAAAACTTTTTAAAAAAAACATACTAACATTTTATTTGGTTTTTATTGAAGTGTAAAAAAATTTGTTTTATTGATTTGATTTTGTACACAGAAATACTCAAAACTTTATGTTTTATAGAATTTGATTTTATTTTTTATTGTAGAAAATTTTTTTAATTTTTTTTTTTATTTGCCAGATTAACTGTTTTATATTTACGTGCTATAAGCTAGAAACTAAGTGAAATAATTTTTGATTTTTAAGTTGTTATTGCAAAAATGTAGTATGTTTATTCAAGTTTGGACAATTTTTATTTCATTGAGCAATTTACTATATATATGTGACAGGTTATCAATATCTGTGCGTTTGTTTATACAATTTTTTGTTTTATATATGTAAACCATTTCAAGGAAAAGGCGTTTTTGATAATTACTTTCTAGAGCCATAATGGAGGTATTTTCAAAATCAAATTCGTGATTGTTGGCGACGCTATGCTGTACTAAAGAAGTGCAAAAACAAAGTTGAGAATGTAAATTAGATTTTATTTGGTTTTTGACGCCCACATTATGTTGTTTCAAACGCATGAGTAAATACTGAGATGTCTGTCCCACATATATAGCATTACAGTTTTTGCAATCAATTTTGTAGATTAAGTTTGAATTTTGAAATTTTTTTGTTTTAGTTTTAATTTTTGAGAAAAACATTTTATAAATTGTGTTAGTATTTTTGAAAGAAATGCGTATTGGTTCCGATTTAAAAATTAATTTTAATTTGTCCGATAGAAAAGGGAAATATGGGATGGAAAAATATGGTTTTATTGCTGTTACAACATTTGAATCTGATGTATTATTGTTATTTTTTATGGACTTTTTAAGAATATCCTGGTTATTGTTTTTTTCTTGATTATGAAGATTATGCTTGTTTATAGTCTGGTTTACAATTTTATTTATTAAATCTGCTGGATAATTGTTACTAACAAGAAAGGATTTTATAATGGATACATTTTTTGAAATAAACTGTGGACTTGAAATACCTATAGCTCTATGTACAAGATTTTGTATGACATTGATTTTATGAGTGAAAGGGCTCGTGGAATAATAATTTAAGTATCTTCCTGAGTGTGTTGGTTTAAAGAACCAATCTATGATTAAACTGCCATCTTTTTGATGAATGATTTTAGTATCTAAATAGGAAATAAAACCTTGTAACTCAGATTCTAAAGTAAACTTTATATCAGGATGGAAAGAATTAAAAATGTGTTCATTATCATCAGGATCACCACTTTTCTGTTTTTAATTAAACAGTTCTTCACATCTTTTACTGTAAAGTTAAACAAATTTGTGATTTGTACATAAAGTAAATTAAAATTACATAATTTGTGTAATATTCCAATAAAGTGCGTAAAAATTACAAAATAAAATGTATAGTTACATACAGGGTGTCCCACGACATGACTGCCATAGCCTGGGACTGTGTTGCTGGAGTGATTTCAAGTCAAAAATGTCTAATGAACATATACCCGGAACGCTATCCTAACTGAGCTAGAAGCATTTGAAATTTTAGATAAGTAGTAGTAGGAATTCCCTACTAATTTAAAAATCATTTAAAAAAAATCGCTTTATTGAATTAGTTGCTTAAAATGTCCACCCAGTTGCTGTATACATAGTCGAGCTCTTCTTAGAATTGAAGTGGTAGCTCTACGAATGGTGATTCACAGCCACCTGGTCTTTTTAATAATAACAAAACCAACAGCCGAACCTAATACCTGCTTAGTGGGCTTACTTATTTAAAATTTCAAATGCTTCTAGCTCAGTTAGGATAGCGTTCCGGGTATATGTTCATTAGACATTTTTGACTTGAAATCACCCCAGCAACACAGTCCCAGGCTATGGCAGTCATGTCGTGGGACACGCTGTATATAAAATGGATGAATACAAAACAAATTAATGTAAAATTAGTAACCACGCATGCGCAGTGTGTTTTTATGGAATCTACGCGATGTGCAGGCGATACCTGTTTGAGACGCCATTGTCTCTTTGTGTGCCTATTACCAGATTAATCGCTGGCTACAAATGGACCATCGATAATCTATGTAATCGGCCTTCTCATTTCTTACAGTGCATTCTTGTTAGATAAAAAACTTTGAATTGGTGTTTACAAATGCTAATAATTCAATTTTTATGAGCTGTTGACACTTGGGGGCCCATGGCTTAAGCACTCTTAGTCCCTATGTAGATGCGCCCCTGGGTATTTTACTGTTTTTCGGAAAGTGTCTTAAATTGTTTATATGGTACTTAGTAGGTAATGATCCACCTAAATTTTTATTTTCTAAAAATGAGATCGCTAAATAGCCTAAAACGACTTTTATAATTTCAATTTTGAAATTTTGCCTGAAAACGCTAGCCGCCATTATTTGTTTTAGCGCGAGGTCATAATATTATTGCAAACAATCGCAGGCAGAGTGCAGCATGACACGCTATTTCTAAACAAATCCTTGCTTTGTTTATACTACAATAGTGACGTCACACACGAACTATCATGAAGGCGTTTCACTTCAATATAGACTAAAAGTGTTACTTTTTGATACTTTAACGATAAATATTGTTAGTGTATTTTTGTGAATAAAAACCAATGTTTGGGTTTTTCATTGAACGGACCCTTCGTATATTTATATTATTTCACAATTAATTTCTCTTAATGTAAAATACCTTATACCTACATTAAATTCTAAGGGATGTGACTTAAGCGAGCATTTTTAAGTCATTGATAAAATCTCATGCCTAATGATGACATGACATCATTGAATATTTGCAGTTGTTGCACTGGAAAAGTGCAGGGATATCTGAACAGGTCTTGCACTTTGGTCCCAGAATACTTGGTGAAGACAGCTTGGTGTAATGGTCAGCGTACTGGCCTTTGGAGCAAGCTGTCGTAGGTTCGATTGCCATCTCGCTCATGGATGTTTTGTGATGTCATTTAGTTTTAAGAGATATGTTATTTGATGTAATTAAGACGCTAATTGACCTAATGCGTCTATAATCTACAATAAATAAATAACTGAATATTTGGTTTTAGGCAATTTCTTCCGGTATGTATTCGTCCTTAATCAAAAAAAATCCATCCCTAGTGATGACATGACATCATTGCAGTTGATGCATTAGAAACGTGCATTTACATGCACAGACGACAGCCGGCGTGTCTCTTGAGTTAGCTAACCGTCGCGTCGGTATGAGCAAACGTCACGCGACGCCTGAATCAATACGTACCGACCCGTCTTTCTCTCGCTCTGTAATCCTCTTTGTTTAACCAGACGCCCACTGCATACAGCACATATTTATTGTATATAGGCTAATATGACGTCTGTTATATAATATACAATTACAAACATTGAAATAATATTTAATATTACATATATGTTTCCACATAATCATAATATTATATAGATTATGCCAACCGACTGCCCAAACGCGCCACCGCAACACAACTGCATACTATAATTGTATAATTTCATTACAGGCACTTGAAGCTTATAATTCATTATGTTATCATATATAGTCAAGTTCCAAAATGTAATATAGTGAGTCATGCACTTAGTTCAAACACGGCAGAATCCGCGCGGAGCAAGCGCACGCAGCTTATTAACATTAGCGTAATCATATTAGTTTATATACATGTCTCTGTGGATGATCAATCCCACGCGGCTGCCACCATTCGACCGCCGTGACGGCGTTCATTTGTTTAACGGAGACCGCGCGTTTCGGACGTATAAACAAATACGAACACATTGCTTCTTCGACTTTCAGCTTTGAATTGAGTTGTATTTATTGTAAATTATAGACGCGTCGCCAACTTAGCTCATTAACTCCGAATTGAGTTGTATATAACCTCGCCCCTCTTTCCGCAAGCTCACCACGGCTGTCTGAACACAGTATATTTTTCCGCGGTTCAAAACGCGCGACGTCGCAAACGTGCGGATTTCGCCATGTCTGAACGAGCCCATATACTTTGCTATTTATATAAGCGATACAGTTTTTATGTCCTTTTTTTGGTCCTTAAAATTGTCATTTCCGAATATTAATTCTCTCATGGGCTAAAATGCTGAAATTTTGGCTACATCTTTTTTTATTTATTTAGAAACATTTTAGTCCATGAAAGCATTCATATTCGGGATTGACCATTTTAAGGACCACTCTAATGGAACGCGTATGCTTATATTGTTTTATTGCTTTTCCGCTCCATTAACCAACTGTTACGAACTATATGCATGATTCACTATCTTAAATTTTGACTGTAGTAACACAATTAAAACTTTAACTAGTGCTTCTATCTCGCCGAAACGATACCGAAGAAACAAGTATCAGCCTCGCCGAGATGAAACCGAGACTAAACATCTATTGGTCTTGCGGAGACCCCCACCTGCGCTCACTAGTTAGCTTTCGAGTGATACCACTTCCGTATACCTAGTGCTGGATCGACGCAATTCGAAGTTATACTGGCTCAAAGCCCGCCGAGCACCGTATAATTGCGTCATATTGCGGACCCCCTCACTGAGGTAGCGCACTCGATCCGAGCTTAATCCTTTGTGTACTATACTTAGTTTTGAATTTATAAGACGAAACATTGGTCACCCATATTCCAATTTTTACGTGTATCCCCCCCTTATTGTTTGGGCTTTATAGGTACATTCACGTCAAAAACTGAATAATTGTGATATTAATTATAGTTTTGGAACATATTTATTACACTGACTCTATCACCATGAGGAAGGTTGATTAATGATTATTGCTGTTAAAATAATTTAAACGTCACCACCGGGAATTGAACCCAAAATCTCTTATATATAATGTACACTGTACCAACTGCATTTGTTGTCAATCACGCCTTTTTAACGTTGCATGACGTCTGTATAATATTCCTCTTTAGTAACGGTAATATATTAGGCCACCAGGAAAATAGAGAGTTCCATAGCGCAGTTTAGATTTTACTGAAAGCGATTGAATGTGTCACCCATCAGCCTGTATTTCATTATGAACCTACATAGGAGTATAGACAATACATATTGCTTTCGCTGTGTATCGTGGGTATATTTCAAAAGGTGATCAAGTAAGATTTTATTTTTTAGTGTATTTGCCATATATTGTACCTAACGCCATAAAACCCAATGTACAGTTTTGTGTACACGGCACTGTCTGCGGGCAAGCAGGCGTTCACTAGCATATTATTGATGACGTGCCTGGCTTCATCTCTCACCGCGGGCACTCTACCACGTTCGCGATAGCGATGACGTTGACAACCAAATCCGTCGGTGTAAATTCTATCGCCGACAAATCGCAACAAGTATGTGCGGATTCATTTGTTTACTAAATGCGTGTCTGATTGCCATCGAGCTTGGTGGAATGGTCAGCGTGCTGGCCTTTCGAACAAGCTCGTGGGTTCGAATCTCACCTCGCTCATGGACATTTTGTGGTGTCATTTAATTCCATTGATATATTTTTATTTGATGTACATAGTAATGAAGACACTATAATGACCTAAGTTGTCGACGTGTCTATAATCTACAATAAATAAAAACTCGGGTCGCAGTGCCAAAACCCTGCCGACAATATAGTGTATTTGCTAATACTGGCATTGTGGCTTTATTATGTGAACTTAAGTTTGTTTTTGAACAAAATATAAAATTTAACCCCTTAATACATCCCTTAAAATAATATTTTTTTTCTTAATTTCAATATTTTTATCAATGCAACCTCGGTACCAAATTAAATACACCCTTCAGTAAGTAAAGCACTATCCGCAAACTAGTGTTTTTATAAAATTTGTAAGTCCGGTCCTGTCGGGCCGATTTTATTAAAATTTTGAAAGCACATTTTAATCGTTACTAAAAGGTTAAATTTCAATTTTGAAACGATTCTGAGAATTTTTTCGGGATTTTCGGGCCCAAAAACATTTTTCAACCCCTAAAAACCACCCTTAAAATGGTCCGATTGGGCCCATTTTAAATAGGCTTCGTGCGGTGATGGATTTCAACGTGCCTACCAAATTTCGTCAAAATCAATTAACTCTTTCGAAAGTTATTGCCCGCACATATATATATATATAAATATATATATATATACATATATAAATAGACATTTCCAAAAATGGTGCCAAAATGTTCAGGAGGCTATGAAACGTCGAGAAATTTTGGTCCGACCCCTAGGTCCCGCCATCCGACCGACGCCAATAGTGTATGTGCCATATGGCAAATACACTAATAAGATCGCCATCGCTATCGTGTGTAGTACTGTAGTATAGCGTTTAATACTAACAAGTGATTAAGTAAAAATTTGTAAGTACATTCGATGTAAACAATTCAATTGGAATATGATTATCATTCGATGAACTGGATGATTAAACTGTCATTGATTTCGTTTGACCACAAAATTCGACAAGAGCGGCTTTGCCTTTTGGCCACAGATTTATAATAACGTGCCGTATTATAATATTACGCTGATATAATATGAATATCGTTACATCACACATCGTGTGATGTACGTTTGCTGGGATGTAATTATTCATGTATTCACTCCATTTGTATAGATTACCAGCAAAACATAGGACGGTTTATGTACACCACTGAATGCATCGCTGTTCATTTCTGAAACTCAAAGATAGTTTTCGAACTATTATTTATATGTGAAAATTCTATTTGCTCTTCGTATTTTTTGCTAAAAACTAATTTTCAACGTTAGGAAAAATCATAGTGAAAATCGAGTGTCTTGGACCTTCCGCGAATCTTTCCAAAACATCGTTTTCAAATTTATTTTGTATATTTATTTTAAAGTACCCATTTTCACCGGTCAACAAGGGATTTTGCCTTGATTTGATATACCTATATACGCTCATTTTATAGTTTTTAAACGGTTTTATTTAGCTTGACCCCGTATATTTGTTTGATTGTTTGATTTGTTACAATCTTTGTTTCAAATCTTGCGACAGCTTTTTCAACTACTTCTACTTAACCGATTCTTATAAAACTTTGCACACACATTGAGTTCCCGTGACAATACAATATTATGATAATTTCAACTTGATAACGAGGATCTGATGATGGAATCAGGAGGTGGACAGTTGAAAGGATGAGAAGTTTGCATAATGATACGGGCCAGAAATCAAACTAAAAACTAGAAAATAGGCAAAAAAACTTTTAAGTTAAACGGTTTTATTTTAAATCATCAGCTGTACCAAAAACTAGAAAATAATTAGTACACAAATCAAGGGGCACTTTGTGTCGCTGCGTCAGCGGGATAAGTAATAAAAACGTGGGGCGCATAAAAATGTGTATAACGACTGTATAATTATTAAATAAGAACGGCTTGTCTAGAAAAATGTGTTTCCAAGCCCACCAACAGAAATATTTCAAATGCGCCCCGCACGTTTTTATTACTTATTCCGCTGACGCAGCGACACAAAGTGCCCCTTGGTTTGTGTCCTAATTATTTTCTAGTTTTTGGTACAGCTGATGATTTAAAATAAAAATGTTTAACTTAAAAGTTTTTTTACCTATTTTTATTGAAAATTGAGTTTGAAAATTTTTTTGCCCATGAGTTGGGGAGGGGGGGTTAAGTGCCCTGTTTGCCCTACCTTGACTACGCCAAGTTGTATATTATGCACAGATACTATGTAATTTGCGGTGTTTGATATTCTAAATACGTGTAGAGGTCGGTTATGGTACAAAGTACAGTATACTCACTAATCAAGCTTAATTATTACCTCCCCTTGATGATGATAACTCATTCGGCATACAGACACCTTCGTCTTCACACTCAGGTCCGTACATATTGCGGTGTAGACAGTAAATATTAGTACCTATACTGTTTAAACAATATACATATTATACTGCTGATAGATCAAAAATCGTGAAGTCAACATACGTGCGGGTATATATTTCTGTCTTTTTTTATGCGGGCTCAGCTGGAAGGTTCCTGATTGGCTACTGTCAAAGATAAAGACATTTTGTTCAGATAGAACTCCCATATATCGACCAACGACATCATCGGAATAAATGCTGAATTATTTCGTCATAAGAGACACAGATATATTTTTGCTCTCTTTGTGGGCTTCACTCACCGCAGTTTGAGTAAATGAACAAAGCGTGGTATATATTTTAAAGTAAGTATATGATTTAAACACAAGCATTCTCGTTTTTTCAGTAATTCTATAAAATTGAAACCTTTAATTTTAAATCCTGTAAATCTTATATATAAAATTCTCGTGTCGCGGTGTACGTTATTATACTCCTCCGAAACGGCTGGACCGATTTTGATAAAATTTTGTGTGCTTATCGAGTAGGGTGGAGAATCGGACAACATCTATTTTTCATCCCCCTAAATGTTAAGGGTGGTCCACCCCAATTTTTTTTTTTTTATTTTTTGGACAATTTTTTTTTTTTTAATTTTTTCATGATTCAGCATTGAAAAATACATACAACTCTAAATTTTCACCCTTATACGATCAACCCCTGATTTTTAATCGCGATTTTTATATTAAGCTTTAAAAAATACATATATGGCGAACGAGCGAAGCGAGTGA
Organism: Mongoloraphidia duomilia; assembly: GCA_039654895.1. Classification (NCBI taxonomy): domain Eukaryota; kingdom Metazoa; phylum Arthropoda; class Insecta; order Raphidioptera; family Raphidiidae; genus Mongoloraphidia; species Mongoloraphidia duomilia. The sequence continues at coordinate 66,560,636 of CM077516.1, forward strand.
GTAGTGTATTTATAATATTCAAGCGAACGAGCGAAGCGAGTGAGTAGGCGAAAATATTCAAGCGAACGAGCGAAGCGAGTAAGTAGGCGAAAATATTCAAGCGAACGAGCGATGCGAGTGAGTAGGCGAAAATATTCAAGCGAACGAGCGAAGCGAGTGAGTAGGCGAAAATATTCAAGCGAACGAGCGAGGCGAGTGAGTAGGCGAAAATATTCAAGCGAACGAGCGAAGCGAGTGAGTAGGCGAAAATATTCAAGCGAACGAGCGGAGCGAGTGAGTAGGCGAAAATATTCAAGCGAACGAGCGAAGCGAGTGAGTAGTGTATTTATAATATTCAAGCGAACGAGCGAAGCGAGTGAGTAGTGTATTAATAAAATTCAAACGAACGAGCGAAGCGAGTGAGTAATGTAATTATAATATTCAAGCGAACGAGCGAAGCGAGTGAGTAGGCGAAAATATTCAAGCGAACGAGCGGAGCGAGTGAGTAGGCGAAAATATTCAAGCGAACGAGCGAAGCGAGTGAGTAGTGTATTTATATTATTCAAGCGAACGAGCGAAGCGAGTGAGTAGTGTATTAATAAAATTCAAACGAACGAGCGAAGCGAGTGAGTAATGTAATTATAATATTCAAGCGAACGAGCGAAGCGATAGAGTAGTGTATTTATAATATTCAAGGGAACGAGCGAAGCGAGTGTGTACTGTATTAATAAAATTCAAACGAACGAGCGAAGCGAGTGAGTAATGTAATTATTCCTAGAAATTATTAACAACGTTTGCCGGATCAGATATACTAAATATACGTGAGCGGAGTAATGGGTGACCGCTATTAAATCATAATTTCATACCACCCGAGCGAAGCCGGGACGGGTCCGCTAGTATTTTTCTAAATAAATCGTCTTCTCTATTCTCTACGGTTTGAGTTATTGGTTTACAACCGTAAAAATCTACTTCGTGTGGTCAGTTTCAATTTTCAGAAATTTTATTTAATAACAAAATTAAGAAAAATCGCAGGATAGTGGACAAAATATTTGATTTATAAATTAAATTTTATTTAAATTTAAATTAAATCTAAATTAAATTTAAATTAAGTTTAATTTAAATTAAAATTTAATTAAATTTAAATTTAATTTAATAAATCAAATATTTTGTCCACTATCCTGCGATTTTTCTTAATTTTATTATAATCACGATGGACACGATTTCTAATATTTATTTAATAACTAACCTTTATCAGCGGCTTCCCTCGCTTTAATGTTTAATCTCGCAATGGTGCATGTGTGTTCAGAACCAACGCCTTCTACAACTGAAGTCACTTGTGTGACGGCTGTAGAAGATAAAAACCTGTTACTTTTACTTCTACTTACGTCAATTGTGTAACATTTGTAGAGGATTCAAAATATTTGTTATTACATTAATCAGTTTTTTTAGCTATACTGCTCAGCCTTAGTTAGTAGAAGCGTAATGGCATTATATAGTCTAACCCCCATAGGGCCGGCATTAGTGAGTTTGACGCCCCAGGCGATATTTTTATAGCCGCCCCCTCCCACAAAAAATATAATTTTTCCGATGACAAATTTTTCTGTTTTAGTTATTTGACAAGGCTATGAGAGCCTTTTATGGAGTCAACTATCAATTAAATCTCTTTAGAATACCTTTTTGCAAAATTGAGTAAGTATAAATCATGATATAACTATTTTGTGTATTGATAGGGTAAAACAACTTGCAGGTTATACACTCTAGGCTTTAACAACGACTTTGATTCGTGTTTTAAAAAATCTTGCCTCTTTGGGCTTGGCGCTCGAATTTTCGTGAAAAACTTTCAATAGGGTTGACTCACCAATTTTTTTTATTTCGGCAGTTTTTTTTTTTTTAATTTAAATCAATCAAATTTTTTTCGGAATTTTTAGACTCGGAAAGGCCTTAAAAAATAATAGAGTTGAAAATTGTTAGTCAATGACGTCATAGGACTATGTTCACGCTTTAATTCTAACAGCCAATAAGAGTAAAGTCAGCAGAAATGAAAATACACTGTTGTATTTACAATTGTCAAGCACCAGCTGTCAAGCGTCAAGAAGCGTGTTTTAGTGACATCATACGTTGAAATATCTTTAGTGTTATTTTTACACATTATTTTCAGACGTTTTTACTGAGAAATAAATACGGAATCAATTAATTAATTACGGATTTTGACATGTCATAATATCAGAACAACATGACAACGCTGTCTCAGCCATATTTCGTCATTTTATTCGACAGTTTAGTAATAATTAACTTCCCACTGGAAGTTATTGTAATGGGTCCGAAAATCGAAATCAAAAAGGAAAAAAAATTTTAATGTTTCAAGGTCACTACACTATTTTTACACTACTTTTAGAAAGATGTCTGTGTGTGTGTGTGTGTGTGTGTGTGTACGTACGTACGTACGTACGTACGTATGTGTCCATTTCTTTCTAAGACGAAATCTCGAGAACGAAAAATGATATCGACTACGTTGGGGTGCCAATCGACGCGTATTAACGTAAATATGATCTGAAAGGAATTTTTTTAAAATCGGTTCAGCCGTTCTTTTTTCTTAACCAAATAACCTCCAAAAAAGTAGATTTTACACAATATCTCGCGAATAAAAAATTATATCGACTTCGTAAGGGTGTCAATCGAGGCGTGTTAACGTCATTTTGATCCGACATAAATTTTATAAAAATCGGTTCAGCCGTTTTTTTTTTTTTTTTTTTTTTTAATTATTGATGTTTTAATGATTAAAATGATTACTTTTCTGTGTAATATCTAATTTAATTATTATTATTAAATATTTATCAAACTGGGAAGTTCGTCGTGTGGACCTCAAGGGTCGCACTTTAGTCCTAATAAACGACCCACCTCACGGCTTGTTTTATTGTGTATTTGCCTTTAATTTTTATTAAATACAATTCTGTTATTTAACATTTGTCTATGTTATGTAATTATATTTAAAAATTCATTACTTTGAATTACTAAGTATAATAAACTTCTGTTCAATACAAAAATTCTATGTCTACTAAAAGACAACAAATTTAAAAAAATATTTATTATAATAATTGTAATGCTGGAAGTTAAGTTACTTTAAAATGCTTAATGCATAATTTTTTTTTCAAGCACTTTTAGTGAGTGTTCGATTATTTTAAGCAAAACGAAAGTGCTTGTTGCTTGAATAAATCGGGCATTTATGATAGTGCTTGATGCTCGGTGTTCAAGCACTTAGGTTCGGTGCTTTACCTATAGCTCTGTTCGCACTGTAGGATTTTTTAGTTTGAAGAAACCGTACCGAAAATGCAAATCAATCCTTTTTTCAGCGAATTATTTGGACAACTTATGAACTGTCAACGCGAATATTGTTTAATCTGGCGTGCGTTTTCAGAACTTTTATAGTCGTCTTAAGTAGTCCATAAACTAATGCATCTATGTATATGTAGAAAATGTACGTATGAAGTTATATGAAGGTTGAGTCTGAAATGATCATTGAAACCAAGGATGTACTAACTACATCTCCCAGTGGGATTGTCAGCCACCAGCATATCCTCGTTATTTAACCTCGGTTATGATATAATAACGGCACTATCATCACTATAATAATAATAACGGTATTTATAATGGTTAATTATTATGTAGGTAATCTAATCTAGATTTTGACAATAATTTACTTACAGTTAACCCTCAATTTTCACGGTAGATTGGTTCTGTAAAAGTGTAAATCGAGACTTACATTTGTACAAAACCGACTACAAAAAAACTTTTTAACAAAAAAGAAACTCGACAAAGCCATTGAAAAAGAGGAAAATTATACATACATAAAAAAATACATAATAACAAAAAATCAGTAGATAGAACTAGTGAACCGATTTAAGTAAAATTTATATGGGACCACCCCGAAAGTATGCCCTATATATTAAATAAAATAATAATCATCAAAATCGGTTCACAAATACAGGAGAAATCGAGGTACACTGTACATACATAAATAAAATACTATAAAATTACGCGCCGAATTGAGAACCTCCTCCTTTTTTTTAAGTCTGTTAAAAAGTATAAGTTGTTTTGTAGTTGGGAAATGGGAGCCAATCCTTAGGTATTCTAAATTATGAAGGCCTCCAACTACAAAAAAACAATTTATCTTTTGGTCGTATGTGATGTTTTCTACTTTTTCATAGAAGAATTCATTGGCCATTGCTACATGGATATAGAAATTTCTTTTGATAGCACCTTATTATTAATTTACAAAATATGCTTTTATTAAACAGGAAGAAAGGCTATAAGAATCTATAAGTATTGTTATTTTTTTAAATTAAACAACAAACATTTAATTATAACAATAGCAATTTATTTTGCTTATGTGGCTCATTTTGACGATTGTTTTTTAAATAACAATAAGGTAAAGAAACATTTTATATGCAAAATGGCTGCAGGTTTCCTGTGAGAGTCATAAACTTGAAAGCTTACTAAATATCTTTTGTTTTTTTTTAAACATACAAATTTGTTACTTTAAAATATCAAGTTCAACATAAACCTTTTTAGGTGATATTGTCAAGGTAATATTTTTCTCAGGAGGTTTACAGCCAATTTGCATTATACATATATTTTCTTTTCCTAATATTTTTATTCATAAAATTGTATTCTGTAAATTCTGTAATTTCTATAATTTTTGTAGGTCATGATTAAGGACTGATGTGGTCCGAAACGTCGGCTCTTTGTTTAATTAAAAAAACAAAAAACAATATAGATTCTTATAGCCTTTCTTCCTGTTTAATAAAAGCATACATGGATATAGCAAACGTTTGTCCATCCCTCCGTGTGTCTAGTGAGTGCACTGTTCCAGACCATAAATCACTGAAATACGTGGTTGTGTTCAAGAAGTCCCTAGTGCTGTATAAAATTTATTGATATTATACTGCTTATTTGTTCGTTTTTACCAGATTTGTAAAAAATGTTCGTGGCATACAAAACAGGTTAAATAACTAAAATACAGGACAACGGTACCATGTTATGTATTGTCCCACGGGTGATAAAAATACTATATAGCATACTATTTAACAAATTAGGGAAGTGTTGTCTCTGTCCAACCGACTCATTACTGTTTTGTGTCCCGTGTGTAAACCTAAACGCCACTAAACAGTGTTGCCATTATTTGTGATCCTTGGAGGATAGTTTGGAGTAATGGTCAGCGTGCTGGTCTTAAAAGTATTTGATTGCGGAAGTTACCCCCTGCACTATTCATCTCAAGTCCTTTCACCTCGCCTAAAAATGATTCCCGCTCTCCCGACGCTATTTCTAAAACTGAAGGGTTCGAGTAAACGCCAAATGAAGAACAGATCATACAAGCGAAGAATTGAAAAAAAAATTCTGGTGAAACTTAACTTTTTAAAAAAAATTACAAATTACGTAATCATTACGTAACCAAAACTTTTTGATCCTTCTTGATCCTTCATTTGGCATTTGACCGAACCCCATAGCTTTAAAAATAGCGTCGGGAGAGCGGAAACCGTTTTTAGGCGAGGGGAAAGGATTTGAGATGAAGAGTGCAGGGGGTAACTTCTGCTATCGAATACTCTTAACATATAGTTTTGTTTCACGCATGACATTAACTACTTTCTTCTATATTTCCGTAACATTCAATATTGGGCTTGAGAATGGCCGAGAGTGTAACAGTGCTGTTGTTTACATGGCGTTGCTATGGTTCCTCTATTACAAGTTCCCGGGTTCTAGCCCAAAAGCTGGTGAAAGTGTCAATTGGATTTTCAATTTATTATTTAAACAAAATAATGAATTGAAAATATGAATTGGTGCTAGGCCCAAATAACCTTAGCTGTTGGTGGTCTTTAAAACACAAAATTCAATATAAATAATAGTTTTATACGGCTGAAATGCAATTAAAACATTTCTTCGTTGGGGAGCAGCCAATTATATAATTGTTTCGAAACATATTGGAAAAAATCATTTTACCAACCAGTGGTCACAGTCAGGATTCTAACCTGAACCTTTCCACTTTCGCGGCGGAATGAGCTTACAATACTCAACCGTGACATGATTGCTAAATTAATATTCTCTTTATATGCTTCAGAATCAATAGATTTTCATTACATGCGAGTGTCAATTCATATATAGCTATGATATTTTACAAGATTCAATATTTCTCAAATGCCACCCCTGTATGAGACATTAAACGTTATTCATGTCAAAAAAAGCTGTAACAGCTGAACGTTACGTATAGTTACTGATTAAAATGATAGATTAATAGATGTTTCTTGTTTAAGTAATGTGAAATAACATATTTTACGTTTGTTTGATATAATTTTGAGATTTATGTACCTATTAACTTATTCGCTAGCTTAATTTTATGTGAAGAACACAGATTGAAACTATAAATTTATCCAATCCAGAAAACGGCGTAAAGAGACACAGAGAAAGTGAAAACAAAACGACCTGCTCCGGTGCCCATCTCCCAGTCCCCAGACCGCATGTTTGTAGTTGAGGGTTAATTCTGAACTACGAAGTGGATATAGAAGTTTTGTTCCAGCTATTAAATCCGAAACCAATCAGATAACTTTTTATAAAACCGTTTGATAAGAATTCGTTTTTAAATAATCAAACTAATTTAGAACGATCTTTTAAATTTAATTTTCAAATTAAATACAGTAGAAACTTTATAACTCGAACTTTACAAAGAATTGCTAAAAATTTCGAGTTATGGAGTTTTCGAGGATTTTATTACTTACAGTTAAGGAGGCTAACAGAAATTACACTTTGACTTACAGAGTCTGTAAAGGTTACTTCGAGATATAGAGTTCGCGAAACTGGAACTTCGAGTTACGGAGAATATGTATTCACAGTATACCTCGTAGGGAAGTCGTATTCAGTTCGAGTTATAGAATTTAAATAGTTCGAGTTATGGAGTTTTTTTTAATTTCAATGGAAAGGAATGACTCGTATAACGCGTGTGAAAAAATGTAAGGCTCTACGATGATTTCAATTTTGACTGGCTATAGCTTCTAGATTTTTAAAGATATCGATATGGGACAAAAATCACGTTTTAGGGCAATCTTTGTTTTCTGAACATGTGTATTTTCAATTTAGAATTCGATGAAGAACACAATAAATAAAGCTATTGAAAAGGACTAATAATATGGTTTCCAAGGCTATAAAAAGCGCGTGATTTTCAAGAAGCTGTAGCGCGCTTACTATTTACACCACAGAAAATTTGTAGGAATGAAAATTGTAGGAAATGTAATCCTATTTAAAACACTACATTATGAAAGAATCACTTAAGTCGACCGTTTCTGAGATATTTCGAAACAGGCTTCCGAAAGGCTTGCAAAGTATATTCAAGAGAGGGTGGAGGGCGAAGCACAAGTGGGATAACCGGGGACTGTTGCAAAAATACATGTCTAAAGGTGTTCTACCGTCTGTGAAAAATCCAGCTCTATGGGATTTATTTGCGACATTGGTGATTTTTTCCTTTCATTTACTGAGCTATATACACTGACAACTGAGAGATAGATTTATGAAATAACTTTATTTTCAGTATCTCCATCGAGTCAAACAATAAAAACATGAAAAACCTCGTCCAATATTATAGTCGTCATAAATCTCTTTGATGTACCGCTATTATCGCGATCACGAAATACGTATATGTGTGCACTGTGTGTACTTTTTGTAAACAACACGTCCACACTATCTCTGTTTTTCGTGTTTGCAATGTATTTGCGTGTGCTGCGTGGAATGTTTACATACTATGTGTCCGCTGCTTAACAGCTATATGTAGTTTTTGAAATTCAAAGGAAAGTCGCGAATATAACTCGGACTTGCCTTGCTTGTTAGGGTTCCGTACCTCAAAATTAAAAAAAAGAAACCTTTATAGGATCAATTTGTTGTCTGTCTGTCCGTCAAGACCCTTTTTCTTAGTAACGACTAGAGATATCAAGTTGAAATTCGTACCAAATACTAAGTACTACAACCTTATAATTGTGTACAAAATTTAAGCTTCTAACGCGATGTAATATTAAAAAGATACGGCCTTTTTAAAATCATATATTTATTTGGTAGATTGTAGAGGCAAGCTAAAAATATATATAACTAAGGACGCAAATCAATCCGCTATAGGCGCTATATGCTATATGCGGATGTAAACTATATCAGGGTACAATTATTATTACTGCAGACAAACATAATTTTTATTAAATTGTCACAACGGTACAGAAACCTCAGGGCGTAAGTTCTACTCGCACTTGACCAGTTTTTGAAGTTATACTTCTTTTGGCGCGTTATGGAAAAATTATGAGAGTGAATTTTTACGATGCGCGCGCATCGCGTCACGAAAATTTAACACCAAGAAGTTAGTCGGTAGTAACACCATTACATGAAGTTAGTCGGAAGTTCATGATTATAATACCCTATTGTATAGCACTGCTATGTAAGATGTACGTAGCCTAACGGATAGCACCGCCGCTTCATATGCAGTAGGTCTCGGGTTCGGATCTCAACACAAACATGTTTTTTTTGTTTTTTTTTTAATAAATAATTAGATATAAATATAACAAATAAATGTATTTAATAAATTAATAATTTATTGATTTAAATTAATTTATTTAATATTGTATCGTATTTTTACAAACGTTTAGTACTGGCATGCGGAATAAAATTTTTGGAGTTATTTTTGTTTTGTTACGCCAAAGAAGTATAACTTCTGACGTGCGTACATAAGTACACCCACATTCTTTTTTTTAATAAGAATTTTGTTTAACAATAGACTCGTTTAAACCATTTAGAACCGTCTTGACATAAATCAGGAACAAAAACTGGAGAGGTATGGATTCTCCGGAGACTCCTGAAAACACCGTTGCCGAACCGTAAATGGTAACGCAAACGAAGCAATAGAGAAAGAACACTGTATAAGGATAAGACAGATCACACACAGAGAGTAGAGGTACATAATATTACACTAACGTTTGCTTGGTTTCCCTTGCACTATACAAATATAGGACGCGACGAATTGCAACTCGTTCCACCGGTCGGTCTGTAAAAGTAATTAAGTAAAGCAATTAATTAACCTAATTCTCTATAGCATAAAACATCCTGTCCCGATGTTAATATGTACTCTGTCTTGCACAGTAGCGAACTTTTCAATTTTGCCCAAAGGTATCTCTGCCATTTTCAATATTTGCTCCTAAATTAATCGTCATTGAAAAGGCTACCTTTAATAGAAACTGCAGTCTTTTAAATTGAAAGGGCAAACTGTTGGGTATTGTAGCGAACCCCAAGATGTTACGCCACTGCCTCGAATAGAAACCACGAGAAAGAAAGGTCACAGTATTAAAGCGTGGAATGGTATCGAAGATTCCAGACAACGTTAGAGGATACGAGGACGCACTAAGCGTACACTGCACGCAGGTATATAAACAGGAGTGTGTCGTGTTGAAGGGGTCAGTGAATGGTGAATCGTGCCATCAGTCATGGTACAGTGAAATAAATATTGATCAGTCAACGGGAATCAGTCAGTGTAAATTGTACTGTGACAGTGTTGAACAGCGAAATAAATCTGATTTAAATACCGTAACATAAATAATTACAAATAAATAATCCTTGTATATTATATAGTTATTGTTAAGTGTTATTTAAGTGGCACGTTTAGTTCAATAATTACCGTTTAAGTTTTTTTATTGTTAGAATTGACTTATTGTTATTGTATTTTTAATTATTGTAAATAAATATTTATTCCGCTAACTCAGAAAACAGTTTTGTAACAGTATAATGGGGATTCGGGGAATTAATACGTCCTCCCTATTAGCAAGAATTATGGCCCTGACAATATTTCTTCCCAACTCTGTGATGTGTATGCACTCTGTCTTGCACAGTGGCTAACTTTTCAATTTTGCCTAAATGTGCCCCTATGCCAATTTCAATGTTTGCCCCTATTAATCGTCTTTGAAAATGCTATACCTTTAATGAAAACTGCAGTCTTTTAAATTGAAAGGGCAGATTGTTGGGTATCTAATGGTTATTTGTGAAATTTATACGCCCTCTCCTTTGGCTGTCCCGGTAAGTATTGTGACCTTGACAATATTTCTTCCCAGCTCTGTGATGCGCAACATCGTACCATTGTCGGGCCATCAAGGTTATCCATCAGTAAAACTGGAACACCAACTTTCGAAGCTCGAGTTTGTGGGGCGGCACCCCAGATAACTCTAATGCTGGGTTACAGAAAGCATTGTCAGAAAATATGATTTGACTATGGCCTTAGAGTGTATAAAAAATTTCGCTGGTCTAAAACATCAATAAAAATGAATTCAATCGTGCACAGCTATTGCCCGCTAGTGGCAACCTATAAGTTGCACACAACCTATAGGTTGTGTGCACGAAGACTACTAGCGCCACTAGTGCACGATTGAACTCATTTTTATTGATGTTTTAGACGGCGAAATTTTTTAATAAACAAATATCATTTAATTTAGCTGCGTGCATATAGTATAAATAGCATAGGTATATAGCATAAAAGGTACATGAAAATTATTTATTTTAAGTTTTTTTTTTCTTCAGTTTTGACGTATAATAAAAAATAACTAATTAATTTATATCAGACATGGAGCCTGGAGGTGTATCTACATCTATGTCTATGGTTTATATTGACAGATGACAGCATAACCTCAAGCATAACCTCAAACCATGGCGCCTGTAATCTTACGGACCGGCTTTAAAAGTTTCAAATTTATCAGATTTATAGTTAGAAGTAAAATCATGGTTTTACTTACTTGGCTTTTTAAACAACAATTATGCTCACTGACAGCTACGGAAAATTAGAGTTGAGTTTACAATGGAGCTCACAACGAGCGCTCGCATCGATATTATTATAACTCTGCCCCCTTGCACACAGCCTATACTATAATCTAGTTAGAAAGTGCAATGTAGCAGTTGATAACGAGTCAGCCCTGCTCTTTCCAGACGTCGGCGACGTCGCCGTCGCTGTGTGCAACTTGCAAGCTGAGCTAAAGTCGACAAGTGCGCTGCTTTTTGTATTTGCCGGCACATCGTGCTAATTGAACTCATTTATATGTATTTATATACAAGAGATGCCTCGCGCCGCTCCTTTTCTAATCACTGTCTTTCTTTTGTATTATTATTTACTTGTATTTTATAGACTTCAATCTAAATAACACTTTAGTTTCAAACTTAATGAACACAAGCTTAATTACTGCGTTCCGTGCATTCGTCGCTCTCTCTTTGCTTATTGGAATCACCAAGGTTTCCATATCTCATACCAAAGGAAGCCGATCTCGATGTCTGAACCACCTCCAAGATATGGTCTTTTCTGAGCTTCCGAAATCCAGTTTCAGTAGAAAAAAACGGGTTAGTCTCTGTAAAATAAAATGAAGAATTGCACCTAAGTAATCATATACTACTAGCCTAGATCCCATCATATAGGATGGTTGTTCAAGCTTTTTTATTCCTGCGGTTTAATAATTTGTTGAAATGGCATTTCTGTTTCGTTTGCATGGAATATAGATACTTTATTATTTACTATTTTATATACATTACATAAAAGTCATATATTAAAATTATATAAAATGGTCATTGAAAAAATCGTGAATAGCATTTTTCAATTAAAAGACATTTTTAATTTAGGCAGTGACAACATTTGTATCTGAACATTTATAGATTTGAATAAATATATCAATTATCAATTGACATGTGTTTTTTGCAATGACGGATTTATTAGTGTTGAATTATTATATTTTGTTGTTATGTTTGGCGTAGAAATGTCTTATAAATAAGTAAATAACGGTGTCTCGACCTTAAAAAACATGACGCAAAGGGAGGGAAACTTTATATACGGGGTATACTTTTGCGTGTAATTTTGTGATTTTCAAAGTGATAAGAAATAATAAATATAAGTGCAATTTGCGATTGGGCCGGTACGAATCCTAAACAAAGAAATTTCGTTGAAGGAGAACGAATTCTCAAAGCCGGACATATTATTAAATGTGTGAAAAAAAACAAGAAAACTGAGCTGTCAAAAGTAGTAATCTTTATGGCATATAGCTTAAAAACATCAAAATTAAAAGAAAATCTCCACGAAATTAATCATCCGTTCAATGCTCCTTTAAGGCTGGGTTAGGTGAATAATGTAAACACATAACTGCAACATAATATGTTATATTGTAATAAGTAGGTAAGTTACTAACCTCAAAATATTTGTATACACATAATTAGTCCTAATTTTGTCAATCATCAGAGTGATTTAACTATTGTAGTACAGTATGATAATGAATACATCTTATTATTAATATAAAATATTTTTTTAATTCATAAATACAGTTTTTCCACATTTCATTAGAAAATAATTCGCTGTAAAGTAAGTTTTACAAGGCAATAACTGATAGTGTTTAATGCCATGATATTAAAAAACGTCGCAAATTCTATTTTCGATAAACTTTTTGTTTATTTTACTTGTTTTATTCTTGTAATAACCAATTTCACGATAAATTTGCACTGTCAGCATGTAAAATTTTCCCCCGTTTTGATACAATTTTTTTCCACCAGATGTCATATGCTCATTTGACGGATCCCAATAGTTCAGTTAGGACATTGTCAGCAGTGACTAATATTTATTGTTTCACAATGCAATATAATCGGCACAGTTTTATACAGGGGAAAATCTAAGAACAGGTATGCATTACATTGTTTTATTTATTTATTGAATTCGTCGTGGGCGAAAGATACAAATAGGTAGATTAAAATTAAAAGTTACGTTAAAATTGATACTTATTTTAAAACTAAATAATATGCAAATTAAGAATTTTCAACAAATTCTTGTATTAAATATTTAAATATCTAAGTTTCTTTTTGAACATGTTGATTGACAGTACTTTTGTAAGTCAGTAATTAAATTATTATAAATTTTTATGCAATTATTTACAACTTCTTTGCAATGTTCCCTCTAATTTTTTCGCTGACTGCGCAGTACAAAAGTATATGGGAGCAAAAATGTTCAAAACGCATGTAAAAGTGTGCAGGTGGGGGGGGGGGGGGTCCTGTGCCTGTATTTGAAATCAAAAGAGATTTCGTTTGACGTTTAAATGTTAAAGGCCGTTTAAAAAAAAAAATTGACCCTCTAAATTTGACTTTTTTTGTGAAATTTGGATTTTTGCCATTTTTAGATGCAATTCTTCTCTAAAATGAAATTAAAAAAATGGTGAACAAGCCCATTGTGCGCAGAATACAAAAACGGCTGCGCAACTTTCGAAAAATTAGTGCGCGGCCGCGCAGCCTAGAGGGAACTTTGCTTCTTTGTAGATCTAGTTTTTTTTTGTTTGGCTTAAAGTTAAGTTGTTTCTGCACCTGTAACCGTGTTCATGTAAATATTGAGTACAAAGATCTGGTTTACTTTGCCGCTACATTAAACGCAAGATAATTATATTAAATCACTTACGAGAAGAACTCCTAAAATAATTCTCGTAACGGTGACTGGTGTAAATAAATAACTTTTTCTGATATTGGACTTAACTTAATTATTATTAATATTGATCTGTATCTAAAACCGTTATAGAAGAAAATATTAAATTCAAAAAAAATAAAAAAAAAACTACTCAATGTCCGATATGTAGCTATATTTTACCCTGACGGAAGTATAAATTTCGGACTGCATAAAGTTAACAATAAACGTACGATCCGTCGATGTCGCATTGTGACCGTGGTGACGCCACAGAAATGAAAAAGATTTAGTTCCTTTGGCGTAAAGCCAAATCAAACTAGCTGGCAATAAAAACCGACCATTGATATTGCGTGAAAAAATAAATGAATGATCGTTTGTCACGTCTTGCGTTCGAATATTGGTTTTGTTCAATACGACTATGTCTAAGCGGTATTTTTACGTGATGTCTTTTAAATATGCATCCATTGAATTAGTATGTAACGCGTCCAGTCAAAAATATGAAATTTACAAATAAAATTACATGTATTAAAATATACTAGATATTTCAAAAAAAATAAATAAAGAATTTATCCCCATTTTTAAAATACCATCTCATTTTTATCCTTATAATTTCTTGTGTAGAAAAAAGCCATAGAGTCGAACAGTGACGGACTAAGCCCGTCGGAGGCCCGGTGCGGCAGAAATAAATGAGGCCCCCGGTCTGCTTAGAAATTGATGTATTTGTAGTGTAAATTTCGTAAAAAATGAATAATATAGATGTATGCTGACAAAAAAAAAATAAAATATTTATAATAAAGACCTACCTACGTTTATATATTTTGTATACGTACGGGACCTCCAACTCCAAACTTTCTTGCTAAACATATTTTTGCCTTGTTTGGGATTTGATTAAGAAGGACTTTTCGAGATTTGGAGGCTCCCCAGGATCAGAGGCCCGGGGCGAGCCCCCCCCCCCCTTTTAGTCCGCCACTGGAGTCGAAGGTTTTTTAGTAGTTTCTACACTGCTTTCGGAAAGTTTGTTTGACGTTTTTAGATTGGGATAGCTCAGCATTATTTAAACTTCTTCGATTTAGAACAGTACACAGAGCGGCATCATCTTCGTGTCACACGATGGCACTGTTCAATACAGGATTCTTCCAATTGAATATGTTAAGTATGAACATATCTACGTTTAAAGTTAAATGCTACAGTTTATTTAAAATAAATGTTTGATACACTGCTAAAAAATTTATCATATTTTTTATTTATAAGTATCATTATATAACATGTCGTTATAACCGTCTGTAATTCGAACCTAGCTCTGTTATTATTGTAGATTATAGACAGACGCGTCGATCTAGCTCTTTTGATTGGTAAATAAATAAACAGGAAAAGATCTTTCGCTTTTTTGGTCTTTGCATGTTTAGACGATCAATACCTACAATCTATAACATAGTTACATAATATATATTCTTAAATGTCTAAGGACAAAATATATTGTAGGACTAGAATTAGAATAACGGTTTGATAATTGGATTTACCATCTGTTGTGTTTAGGGTTGCCAGGTTCAAAAATAGAAAAACCGGACTCGGTATTATATTTAATCGGACATTTTGCTCTAAAAGCCGGACTACCTATTTTAAATGGAAATAGAGTCAGTTGGGTATTTTCATTCGTTTATTAATAATCAATTACAATCATTTTTTTGCGAGATAAACCTTAAACGTGCTTAAACTAAAAAAAAACAATCAGTAAACATGAATTACGTCATTAGCTTGGAACGGGCCTTAGCTGTGCGTTCTGTACTTCATCGCTAAAAAACCTAACGAAAACCAGACAGGTCGGTCTTGTATATATTTAGCCGGCCACGACCGTAAAAAACCGGACTAGTCCGGCTAAATTATGACACCCGGCAACCCTAGTTGTGTTTTATTTACCAAAAATTAGTTAGTAAGATGTCTTCACTGTTTGAAAATATTTCATTTAACTCTAGTGGATTATTATCTTTTTTAATCGACTTCAAAAAAAGGAGGTGGTTCTCAATTCGGTTGTTTTTTTTTTTTATGTTTGTTATCTCAGAACTCCGTCATTTATAAACCGATTTGGAAAATTCTTTTTTTATTTGAAAGGGTATACTTTCAGATTGGTCCCATAGAAATTTCTTCAAAATCGGTTCAGTAGTTCGGCTGATTTTAATAAATGTGAGTAACGGCGTGTGATTCCTTTAAGGTAAATGTCACTTTTTAACACTAAAAAGTAAAAAATAAAAAGCTCAAAAAGTCCACTAAAAATAGGAAAATAATGAAATTTTGAAGTCTGCACCAATTTAATAAAATTCGGTTAAAAATCTATAGTGATTAATATCTTCTTTTTAACCAACTTCATATTTTATTAAATTGGCGCAGACCTCAAAATTTCATTATTTTCCTCTTTTTAGTGGCTTTTTGAAGAAGTGTTTTTTTTAACATGGGAAATGTTTATGTTCGTATATGGGGGCAGAGTTACGAGTTTTCGTTCAAGGCCAAAAGACAACGGTGTCGCGATCAAGTGAGGAGCAATCATGCAAAATTGAACAAGTGCAATTTTTTCGAAATGTGTTTTATGTCATGTTTAGTTAATTGAGAGGTATTTGCGACGATCTGCGGTGTTATTTTTGAGCAAATGTTAATAAATACTGTAGAAAAATCCATTTAAAAGTTAAGTAATCAAGCAAAAGTGAACGCGTATATAACAGAAGAATAATAGGGTTATTCCTGACAAAACTAAACAGTGCATTGATAAATATTGTGTGTATAATAAACAGTTAATTATGTTTTATATATGCTGTTATCATTTCCAATGTCCTCGATGGTTGCAAGGATTGCGAAATCTGTGAATTTTTTTTTGTTAAAAAGTTTTTTTTATAGTCCTGTTAAACAAAATAAAAAGTATATAGATATCTTGATTTTCAATTCTCGTGGGTTGATAGCCTATCATATTCGCTTCAAACAAATAACGTGTATCGCATGTATGCAGCATTCATTCAATGTATACTGTACCTCGGGGCTATACAGGAACGTTTATATTTACACGAAGCTATAAGAAAAAAAGGGTATGTCTGCATCGCGGGTACAGACAGATGACGTGAATACCGTTAAACACAAATAATTATATTCGTTTTCATGGAAATGAATACATTAACTTTTATTATCTTATAAAATTAAATGTTCGTAAAATATAATTCCTATTAAATGAAAATATGAAATAATTGTTATTTTATTTTTTTATATTTTAAATTGTTATCGAATACCTATATATTTTCATTATTAAAAAAAAAATAATTAAAAACCTCCGGGATTCGAACCTGGGCTTGGCGTTTGTACCTGTCGGCAGACTCGTACTTTACCATACAGTCACACTGACGTACTATATCTGATACCTTACCAAGTTACACATGCTGTGTTTTGTTTCCCTTGTCAGCCATACTTGCGACTATTTCCATTACATCTAATATTTCTAAAATGCCACCCCAGTATGAGACATTAGACGTTAAGCATTCATGTCAAAATGTAGTTCTGTTCAGTTTATTGAGTACCTACTCTCCTTAAAACCAGGAATTGTAAGTGGCGCAAAAATACAGTCTAAAGATAATTTTATTCGTTCAATAAATCCATTACAAATGATTGATTAGAACTGATTATCCACAGTGAACCATGTAAATTATAGATGGGTGATCCGGTTCCAAAGAAAGATTCGAATCTATTCCATCTACATAGTGAGAAACAGTTTCGATGAATCTTTTTAACTGCCAAATTTATGCTTCAAAAAGAAAAACACGGAAAACCTTTATGGAATCACTCGTTTGCTCGTCCGTCCGTATGTCTGTCACAGAGCAGTCAAATATCTCTGAACTAAATAAAGGTACTAAGCTGAAATTTAGCATAGTTATGAGGCTAATTAACCGATATTCCAATAGTATGAACCTAGAAAATATGTTCTCGTAAATTGTATTCCTCGTAAATTCTCGTAAATTTGTATTCCTTGTAGTACGTGTATCATTTGAAAGGGCTTTTCTTAAATAAAATAACAGTGACCAACACTTCACAGCTGTCGATATGGAGTCGGATCTGGTTTATTACTACCAGATATTTTATGCTTGCTGAATATCAGATGTATCATTGATACGATTTTAATGAGCCATTTTCCTCAGAGTACTTCTTTCAATTATCCACGAGAGGCAGCACTTGTGGTAGGTACAAACATTATTTATTCCTCATTAGTGTCGTGTCATGTTAGTGGTATAACTTAATTATTTAATTAATTTAATAATAATAATAATTTAATAATTAAGCTATACCACTAAAATGACACGACACTAATGGGGAATAAATAATGTTTGTACCTACCACAAGTGCTGCCTCTCGTGGATAATTGAAAGAAGTACTCTCAGGAAAATGGCTCATTCTTTGGGTAAGTTCGGTTTTGAGCTCAGATCGATCTGAGTACTCTATTGCGTTCGAATTTAACATTTATATGCTCTGAAAGATCTCTATCCTGCGTTCGGATTTAAAATCTGGAGGAGATCGAGCACGCTCTATGAGCTCCGAGGAAAGCGAGCGAGCAATCAGATTTAACCATCTTCAGAGCATTCATTTTAAAAATGAGCGGAAACACTTGTGAGAATGGATAAATTTCGAAGTTTATTTATATAAGATAATTTTTCAATAGGTAAAATTACACGAATAATATTTATTCAAAGAATAGTAATAACCAATAAGTCTATATCGCACAGAATAATTATTAAATAAAATTTTTATTATATCTATGCGTCGAAAAAATCAACAACCGGTAGTACTATTAATTTTAAGATAAAGGATTAAAACGAAAATAATTGCAGTGAATAATGATTTATTATTATAACAATGTTGAATTAAATCAACATGAAGAGCAATAAAGGATATATTTCGGTTTTAGTAATAAGAATTTAGCTTACTGGCGCTTACTGACATTTGGAAAAATCTGCTAGATTACGTTCGGAATTGTTTAGATGGCTCGATTTGCTCGCTTGTCACGTGACCAAAAATTTGTTCGCTCGGCTCGATCAATCGAGTGCAAAACCGAACTTACCCTTTGTAAAAACCAGTCTTCTTATAAACTTGCCTTCAAATATATCTGTGGCGATCGGTATATCTAGCTGTTATATCCGTTGATAGACGAGTGTCATACTAATGTAATGGTCCGTCGGGCATGAAAAGACGCCCTTACCGACGGCCATCACCGCCGCGGCGTCACCATTACGGCGGCGAAGCCCTAACACGTAGAGCGATGCCAAGTGCATTGTTAAAGGTTGACTGACAGGTCTGCCAACCGACACACTACATCTATTGTTGTTGTTGTTGTTGTCATACTGATGCCGGTGTCAAAATGAACTACCCAACATCCACAACGCTCACAGAATACATAGTGAGTTCGCTGTATTGTTTTTAACGAATGAGACATTCTTTTAGTTGAGAGAAGGCCGGGTAAGGTTGATATGCTATATAGATTTAGTATTCCAGGAGTTTCCAAACTTCACTTTGAGGGTTCTTAAGATATGTAGATTTATAATATAATATGTAGGTATATCTTCACTTAGCCTGTTTACATGTATATAACCTCTGTTGAAAACATGGTAATACAATATAAAAACCGGTCAAGTGCGAGTAAAACTTGCGCCATGAGGGTTCCGTACCGTTACAATAATTATATTAGGTAGACATAGTCTGTGAAAATTTCAACCGGCTACATGTTACGGTTCCAAAGATACAGCCTTTAAAATGTTTTTCCGTTTTATGTGTGGGGAGTGGGGACCCCCTTTAATTTTTACTTTTTGTGATTTTCGGATTTTTCCCTTTACTTGTGCTGCGAGACCTTGCTTTTTGCCAAATTTCATGATTCTAAGTCAACAGGAAGTACCCTATAGGTTTTGATGAGTGATTTTGCGAATATCAAAATAGGTATAGGACCTCCTTTAATTTCTACTATTTATGATTTCGGATTTTTCCCTTTACTTGTGCTGCGAGATCTTGCTTTTTGCCAAAGAGGTTCGGTTTTTTCTTCTTGAGATACGGAACCCTAAAAACGGTCAAGTGCGAGTAGAACTCGCGCCATGAGGGTTCCGTACTGTTACAACAATTTAATTAGTGTAAACTATGTTGTCGAAACATGTCTTCTAATTGAACCATATTTCACTCGTAAATGGAAATAAATTTAAATTAAATTTTATATTCTAATAAATTATTATTAGTTGACAGGATGTAGTAAGGCTCGATGTGTCACGGAAGGAACACATTGATGACAAGTTCTACTGTCAGCTATATTCGACCCTCTTTAGGTTTCAAAATGTTTGAGGTTTTTTATGTAGCTGTCATCGTATTTGAATCCGAGTGTTTACACAGCTTTTGAAAGTATCGGGAACTCACTGTTTTTTTTTTAACAGCGGATACGTCGACTTTTTTTATTCATCCTTTTAGTTTTAGCTTCGCCTTTTTTCAGTTATCTGATATAAAATATATGTACATATTTGCTAAATTTCCAATCAGTTACCTTCCATGTTGAAAAAAAGTTAAATATGCAGAGCCAGTATAAAAATCGCTTACAGTTCAAAAACGGATAGAAACACAGTGCTATCCGTTTTGAACTGTAAGCGATATGCACTGACGCGATTAACGCTAATTATTTTGAAAATTTGTGCTGTTTTTGTTAAATGTTATTTTGTAAACTTGTATTATTATGTAGCTCTAGAATTGAATTGCAATTCTAGGTTTTAGTTGTGGCTTTTAGGACAGAATACGTACGTAAAATTATCTTAATCGAAAGAAAAATGATTAAAAATGCAAAAAATCGACTGCATCTAGCACAAAAATACAAAACAAGCTTCCAATATGAAAAGTAGTCGGGTAAAAAGATGTTTATTTTTATCATCTCAGTACTAGGACACTAAAACTTTAGATAGGTAATATATTTTTCCTGCCTACTTCTTCGTACCTTTATTAGACGCAGTCGAGTTTTTTGTTCTTTTAATAATTTTTTTGATTACCACTTTTTAGTTTTTTGAACAATTTTTTATAGAAACTTGAATATATTTATATAACATAATATATATTTTTGAAATCTACTCATTCAAAACCTTTTTTATACCCATGTCAATGGGATTTTCTGATTTTTTATGTTGGACAATATGACGACTTTTGACCGCCATATTGGAATATTCGTGACGTCGTATATCTTCGGAGGGTTAAGACTATTCTAATAATACCTTGTTTGTCCAAATCGGTCTATCCGTTCCAGCTCTAGAGCGTAACATCTGGACATATAGTCACATACAAAGACTGATAAACACAATACCCTTTCGAGTAAAAAGTACCTTACGCTTTAACTTTGAGTTAAACTTAGATAGAGCGTCAAGTTTCATTGTCGATCATTATTGTTGAAATATTCAGTAAAACTAACAGTAAAAACAAGCTTAACAAGCACAACAGGTTATGGGCCTAGTGCCTAACAAGTAAGAAAGGCTTGGAATTTATTCGAATTTGTGTAAAAAAATATAAAATAAACGCAATATAAAATTTATCACAAGCTTGTCATTACTGTTAGTTTTACTGAATATTACAACAGGTTATGGGCCCAGTGCCTAACAAGTAAGAGAAGCTTGGAATTATATTGGAATTTGTGTAAAAAAATATAAAATAAACGCAATATAAAAATTATCACAAAGTTGACTTTACTGAATATTTTAACAATTATTGCAAGTCATTATCGCAGATACATTGCTCACTCTATTGACGGCAGCATAACACATCTTTGAGCATAGTTGATTGCAGATTTCTCTTGAAATGAGGTGCCATCCAAATAGAAGTTTATAACAGAATTAGCAGTTCTACGGAAGGAAAATCTTCTCAAAGTTAAATTAACAAATTAACGTTTGTTTACACAATAAAACGTAGTTTGAACGTGTTGTATGGAATCTGTATTCAGTGGGAGCGCGTATTCAACCCTGGCCTCAGTGTTTGGGGCGTCCTCTCATGGATGGTCCGACCCCGGCAATAACACAGCAATACATGCCACCTATGCTGTATCTATTCGCTAGATCGCGCAGATTGTAGTTGTATTGTTTTTTTTTCGTTTCGACGCCCTCGCAACTGAACATGCAACGACGGCTTTTGTTAACGTATTGCCTGTTTTCAGTACGTTATTATCGCCACAGTAGAGTTGAAATTGAAATGCTGAAACAAAATTCAAAAAAAGTTTTTTTTTGTTTCACGTACTACAAACTGATATGATTGTGTGATCAAAAAAAAACCTCCTTGAAAAAACCACTAAAAGAGAAAAAAAAATGTAATTTTGAGGTCTGCGCCAATTTAATAAAATATGATGTCGGTTAAAAAGTATAGTACCTGTAGTGATTGATATCTCCTTTTTAAACGACTTCATATTTTATTAAATTGGCGCAGACATCAAAATTTCATTATTTTCGTCTTTTGAATGCCTTTTTGAAAAAGGTTTTTTTTTGTTAAAAAGTTTTTTATTAAGATATCGAAGGAGAAAAAAATTCACCACGCGCCGCGGCAAAGATATCAGTCAGAAAATGGACTCAAATGATTCCTAGGGTGTCAAAACGTGAAGATCTGTTAATATCCCGAAAAAAAATTCCGACTGAATCCAATAGGTAGATACTTCCCTGTTATAGTAATGGTGGGGAGTAAAAAGAGTACGCAGAACGACCTCATTATTAAATGGCTATAATTATTTAAATCCTGATATAATGTATTTTAGTAATACCTACGATTAATTAATCTGCGTAGTATATTAATTATTATAAACAGGAGCTTTGTAAGCACATAGTTGCGTATGTGAGTTGATATTACGTATCATTGTTTTGCTCTGAATCGCACCTATATTCTAATTTCAACGTCACATCACATTCATATAATATATCAGCGTTTTCTAAACTTTTTCGTCTACATATACGCCTTACGGATTAGCAAAATTGTCGCGGATCCCCAATCCCCATTAATATAAACCAGAGTAATTTGTTCATATAATTTTTAGGGTTCCGTATCTCAATAAGAAAAAACGGAACCCTTAAAGGGTCACTCGTTTGTCCGTCAGGCTGGCTGGCTGGGTGTCCGTCTTTCAAGACCCATTTTCTCAGGAACGGATAGAGATATCAAGTTAAAATGCATACGAAATACTAAATTCTACGGTCCCTTTGTGATCGCGTTCAGCTTGTCCCCTCAGCTGTTACCAACTGTGGCTTTTTTTTTTTTTTCAAAAAAAAATGTCCCCACAAGGGATGCCAACTGTGATCGCGTTCAGCTTGTCCCCTCAGCTGTTACCTGCCGGAACGCCTGACGGTGATTTGAACAACCGTGTTGGCGTCTTATCAACTTACCCCTTGGGCCCGGCAGCACGCCACTGCAGTGAAATTACGGTCGTGTTCGACCGGACATGGGCTTTCACCACACCTCTAATTGATTGATTTCGGGATGCCAGGACAATTAAGTGTCCACTTATTGCTACTTTTACTCACTTATTCTTACTTTTACTCACTTCGCTAATTGTGGGGCGTACAGTGTCGTTGTGGTGAATGGTGTCGGGTTAGATAGCAAACGGAATCTGTACCTTCGCTTGATTGCTCAGAGCCAAGGGTCAAGATCCCATTTACTACCCCTAATTGGTTGTGTATGAGTGTAACCCACCAGACACAAGGCCGGAACTATGATCCAGATGGATTACAATCGTGTGAAGTGTACTAGATGTGTGCCGGATTACTGGACTGCCACACCAAAATGGTTGCTCAGTATTGGCGAACCGCCCAGCAATTCGGATGTGGGAAAGTGTAGTATGTGTTGGCGTAATGTAAGGTGTGAGTTTGTGCGGCTGAAATAAGTAAAGCTACTCATCAAAACAAGTAAGTCAATTCAAACAACTTCTAATATAATTTATTCAGTATCAAAACGAATTTTACAGTTATCGTATAATTGTCAATTTATACCTGAATGGAAACGGTTCATGAACTAAATAACTATAGTATAAAAAACTACCCGGTTCGATAAGTTTTGAATTTAAGTTTCTAATAAACGTTTAACCTATAATCAACATTTTATCTCTAGCTAGTTTAAAACCGCTGATTTGAATTAGATTTTCTAATTCAAACTTATTGAAATTATCATATTAATATTATTTATTTATTTATTCAATCAATATTTAGCGTACCTTTATTTAATCTGTATTATCATACTTTTAAGCGCTTTGGCTTTTATTTTGATTTATTATTATTATAATGCCATTATTATCGTTGCTAAATCAACATAGATTCATTTACATTTCGTGATGCCTAAATCAATTTCATTGCATTCCATTATTGGAGATAATTTTATTGACTGATAAAATTATTATCTTAATTTAAAAATACCACATACTTTATAAGCTGAATCGCCGTACGGGGATTAGTCCGGTACTCTGTATTTAGAGTTGTTTATATTTTAATTTTCCAGGATCTAATGACTAAAAATGAGCGTGTTTGCCCTTTTTATAGGGTCGGTTTTCCCGGCAATTTGACTAGCCAAATCACGTGACGTCGAGTCAGCTAGTGTACGTCGCGTCGAAGCGACGTAGCGCTACCTTCCAACCCTATATCAGCCCGTTCATTGTGACTGTTATTTACCTACGTTCAAACATTTAATATTTCAACCCTATTGTGTGCTGATGGCCGTACAATACAACAGACTGAGTTACTTGTCATGATTGTCAATTGACTTGTCTGAAATTATTTACATATCGAAAATTACCTATCGGTCTTGTATAATCTCACGGTGTCTGTCTATTGTTGATGTCGAGTCAAGCGATTTTCGTCCGTCAGGAGCTACCGTTTGTCCCCCCCTCAACATCTTTATTTACACTTCTCTCCTGCCGTTGACATATCTATGTTTTGTTACTAAGCCAACATCTGATTTTATTCGGCTGATGACCTTGTCCTATTTTATTTACAAATTTAAACAATGTTTCCCTATTGTCGATACGCCGGTTCAATGGCCTTTATTTAAATTAGGTACCGTATTGTCGTTACTTCATTACTATATTTTTTATTACGATGACTACACGAAGGAATGTATATGACTCAAATAATCCGTGAATAGGTCGTCTCTGCACACCTTAAAGTTGTAATGAATTTAAGCTTCTAGGTCAACGAAATCAAAAGATACGACCATTTTGTCATCTCATCAAAAACCTATAGAGTACTTGCCGCTGACCTAGAATCATAAAATTTGGCAAAAAGCAAGATCTCGCAGCACAAGTAACTTGGTAAAGGGAAAAATCCGAAAATCACAAAGAAAATCACAAAAAGTAAAAAATAAAGGGAGTCCTATACCTATTTTGATATTCGCAATCTCACTCTTCAAAAACCTATAGGGTATACTTCCCGTTGACCTATAATCATGAAATTTGGCAAAAAGCAAGATCTCGCAGCACAAGTAAAGGGGAAAATCCAAAAATCACTAAAATAAAAATTAAAGGGGGTCTCCACACAAAAAACGGAAAAAACTTTTAAATGACTGTATCTTTGGAACCTTAACATGTAGCCGGTTGAAATTTTCACAAAATATGTCTACCTCTTTTAATCGTTGTAACGGTGCGAAACCCTCGTAGCGCGAGTTCCACACGCACTTGACCGCTTTTTTTGAAGTGAAACTTCTTTACTTGCACGGTATAGAGCGAACTGGATTCATCTGACGAAAAACTACTGTAACCATGGCATTTATACTAGATATACTTACTTATAGTAGGTATAATATGTAGATTGTAGTATAAACAACATACTATTATTACTGTTTGGTGGACGGCCTTAATACAGTTCGACCGTCGCCCACTTACAAACCTGTATTCCAGATCGCTGACTATAGAATCACTGTTTGCCGGATGGCGTTTATACAGTTCGGCCGAACTGTAGATACTAAGCTTTGCCCACTTTCAAACTTGCGTTCCAGATTGCCGACCAAACTATAATTTTGCTTAATTACACCAGAAATGAGTCCGCGGACCCACTCAAATATAAGTACTTACGGACCCCTAGGGGCCCGCGTACCCTAGTTTGGGAAACGCTGATGTATATAATTATTATTATATACAATAATAATCCTGATTAAAATCTGGGAATTAATTTCAAATTGATAACCTGGCCATAAAAGCGTTAGTAACATTGTTTGAGTGTACCTAACATAACCTGTATGACTCAACTGACATCATGGATATAGAAATTATGCTGAGATTGGGATGACTGAGACAGGGATTCGAAGATTTCCTATTAAACTAAAAAACTTTTTAACAAAAAAAAAACCTCCTTCAAAAAGCCACTAAATAGAGGAAAATAATGAAATTTTGAGGTCTGCGCCAATTTAATAAAATATGAAGTCGATTAAAAAGTATAGTATAGTGATTAACGGTGATTAATATCATCTTTTTAAACAACTTCATATTTTATTAAATTGGCGCAGACCTCAAAATTTCATTATTTTCCTCTTTTTAGTGGCTTTTTGAAGGAGGTTTTTTTTTTGTTAAAAAGTTTTTTATTTTTTACTTTTTAGTGTCAAAAAGTGACATTTACCTTAAAGGAATCACACGCCGTTACTCACTTTTATTAAACCGACTTTCTTACGCTGTCTAATGTGTCAAAAAGTGACAAAAATGATTTTTTTTTCAGTGTTGCATTGTAATGTTACGTCATCCGATGAGTGTTTCAAACACCAATGCTAACTTAAGCATTTATTTGTATTTAATAAGATGCGATACTTTGGTCGTGCGAACATTTAACTGTATTATTGGCTGCTTGTAGTTATTTTCAATTAACTCAGGACATCACATAGAAAAAAGTTCTCCGAAGTCCGAATGGTATTCAATAATGCCATTTCTTAAATTCGAAAGTACAAATTCGACTAAATAGACGTGAAGAGAGTAGCCACCACAGCTTATCTTCTTTTTCTGAGAGATAACTTGTATATCTGTTGCACGTTCTCTAAAGTCAATGATTTGTATCGCTGTCTATCTCTCTCTATCTATGTGTTATCCACTCAAGCGTCAATAATTAAATTATCTGTGTACTGTCACCACTCACTGGCTTACTGCTTGGTATGAGCTATATATATTATATATGACGAAGCTGATGCTAAAGATACGTAACGAATTTAGCGCGTTGGCGAGCTGTTTGTTAAATTACCGAGCACAAAAAGTCTCGCCAATATTGAATTAGTTGCGACGATTTCAGACTGATAATATTTTTATGTGTTGTACTAAAGTGATTGGCAAACATGTTCAGCTATAAATTAAATTGTCACTCTGTGATTTTGTTAAAATAATATTATTTATAATGAAAGTTAATCTGAAAAATACGGTAATTACTTAGTTAATTTATTTGCGCATGGAGTGTGGAGGCGTTATTGTCAAATGACTGGAAAAATATTTAACTACGCTCTGCTACATTATAATTCTAAATTTTAATGTAGCAGAACGTAGTTACAGTATTCAGGCCATTAGTATAAAAAGTTTAGGCTGTGAATTTTCATTATGATTAATTAATTAATGAGGCAACACATCTATACGGAGTCCATAGGTTCTGAAAATGCAGCTTAAGCATAGTTTTTATACAGGGTCCCTACATTTGAATCGGGCCCATATGAAAGCCCGTTAATTTATACTTTGTTGATTTTTTACTCCCCAGTGTTTATTTTGTTAACTTTTTGACTGACAGTAAGTTATAGTCTACAACATAGGTTCCCTAACTGTGCGTCACGGCGCTATCCTAGGGGAGTCGCAATTTCAGAACTCCAGTCCCGATTTGAGAAGTTATGCTCAGAAAAGCAAGCTTATCCTGCTCATTAATTGTATTGTTTGTTGTGTTTTATGTTTTGTAATTATTAGAATTAGAATCTAATAAATAATACTTAATTAAAATTCTATATTCTTTGGAGTTTTCTTTGAATACTAAAGTAATTTTATTGTCTGCTAGAGCTACACACAGTATCTTCTTTTAGAAGGGCGTCGCAAAAAAATGCAACCTGTAAAGGGAGTCGCAGTAAAAAAAAGATTGGGAATCCCTGGTCTACAACCTGAAAAAGCTATTGCATTATAGTTTTAACATGTTTATATTAGCTTCACTTGTATGTTGTATGTAATATGTATGTTGTAAATAAAAATCTTTCAACTCGATATTCACTCTCTTCCAAATGTCCAATTAACGTGAAACTTTGCAGTCGTGTGTGGTTTTGATGACAATACAATATTCTGATATTTTGGTTGTAATAATATTTATATAACAAGTTAAAAATGGTAACATAAAACATGTTATGGTGGAAGTGAAGCTGTTGATGGTGGGAAAACTTGTCTCAGGTCGCACAGATCTCTAATGAAAGAGCTATCTCCTCTATATCAGATAATTGCACTATAGGTACTCTAGTACCTCAAGAGATGAAATTTATCAGAGTAAAAAGTTAAAAAATAAAATTTACAGTTTCAAAAAAATTATAAATTGGAAAATACATTTTTGTTCTCGTTTTTTTTCAAATTTTTCCCTTTAAACCAGCTTCCAAAAACTATTTACAACAGAAGCTCTAAACACGATTGCAATGGTTTCCTGAGGTTGTAAATTATAATGACCAGCCAGACTAGTTAACAGAATGAATACTAGGCAGAAGGAAAGCAACAAAATTTGAAATTGCATAGGTTTTCCTATGGGCCCAAATCAAATGCACGTACTTTCTATACATAACTTTTTTAATCTCAAAAAAGTTTTTTTCAAGATATTGATTAATAATTATATTATCACAAAATAGTATATAATTTTAAAACTTCGATTAAGAATATTAACTATATAAAGTTCTTTCTTTTGTTTCAGGTAAGCGCTTTTTATCACCATAAAATTTCATACTGTGAGTAGTAAGCACCTATGTGTAAGTATCTAGGATAAACATAAATTTACAGTTTTCTACTTTTAGATGTTTTTTTAATGTAAAACGCATATTATATCATTTATACAAGCTCTTATTTAACTTGCTCTGTTAGTACATATATGTTTATTAATTCAAATCTTGCAAGTAAATTCCCGACGACAATACATGAATCAATCGTTTTTAGAATTAAATAATTAATTAATTTTAATAAATTACAGTTTGAATTGTAAATATTTTGAAAGACTAAAAAGAACAAAATGAAATATTAGAAAAAAAACTTTTTAAAGGCAAGCTTTTAATGAAATGTAGATACTAAAAATAAAAATATAGGAGCACTGTGGTTGGAATAAAAACAAAAATAAAGATAGTTACTTCTTACCACAACAGTTTTATTGATGGATGTACATTTCGAAAGCTATGCTTTCATCTTCAACAAACACTATACAGTATAGCATAGCTTTCGAAATGTACATCCATCAATAAAACTGTTGTGGTAAAAAGTAACTATCTTTATTTTTGATACTAAAAATGGAAAAATAATATTTAATAATTTATGTCCATAATTATTACAATCCATGCTTTTATAATTATGAACCTAAATTATTAAATATTACTTTTTTCCTTTTTAATAGATACATTTCAATAAAAGTTTGTCTTTAAAAAGTTCTGTTTTACTAATATTTTTTAGGTTTCGTTTAGATACAAAGAGAGTAAAAAAAATAAACAGTTTATTTTTTATTAAAACATGACTCCATTTGTATTAAAAAATGGCTCATAGCGTGTCCGAAATGACCGATTCAGTAATATTAAACTGTTGTTTCGTTCCACAGTGTACAGGTACACGTATCTATTTTATTGTCCTTTTGAAAATGTCCACTTTGAATAACGTCCAATCATTGGTGGACGTGACGGGTATTGATGGTGGAGGTATGCGGTACGTGCTGGTCTGGTGATGCCTGCATATTATTCTAGATATGTTGAGAAATTGTCTTATCTCGTTTAATTTATTCCCAAAATTCAAAACATTAAAAACCGAAGATGTTTGACTGTTTAACAAAATCTCTCAAATGGGTTTGCCAGACCAAATCATAGCCAAGTTCGACAATAAAAATTTCAACCTTGTGTTGAAAAATTATCTTCTGGAAAAATGTCCATGTTTAATATTGTCTTTATGTTGACTTGTCTACACTTTGGTGTTTTATTGGACCAATAACATTATCTTACTTATCTAACAATTTCAGTTTTAATTATCAAAATTGGAATACCTGTTACAATTTTTTCGTATCAAAAAACAATGTGTCCCTGGTACTGTATGTGTATTCAGATTCGAATACGATGTCAGTTACATAATAATAACCTCAAAATATATGGACAGCTGACCAAAGAAGATACCTACAAATTATTAGCAAACGCTCTAGATACGATTTTTACACCAAATTGAGAAATAAACGCTAATGATCTCAATTTTGAGCGTCTACAATCTGCAATCTCTATATCTCTCTCTCCCTCCGTTTCTCTCCTTCCGTCTCTCTATCTCTCTCTTCCTCTCCCTCTCTCTCTCCCTCTCCCTTTCCCTCTCTATTCCCACTTCTCTCCCTCTCCTTCCCTCCGTCTCTCCCTCTCTCTCCCCCTCCCCTCGTATCTTCCTCTCTCTCCCCCTCATCCTCCCTCCGTCTCTTTCTCTCCCTCCGTCTCTTTCTCTCCCTCCGTCTCTCTCTCTCCCCCCATCTCTCTCTCTCCCTCCGTCTCTCTCTTCCTCCGTCTCTCTCTTCCTCCGTCTCTCTCTTCCTCCGTCTCTCTCTTCCTCCGTCTCTCTCTTCCTCCGTCTCTCTCTTTAGAGAAACAATAAGAACTAGAACTCACAGTATGAAGGAGTTTTAGGTTGGAAAATAACCAGAATGTGGTTGACTTATTATTTTGTAGTAATTGTCAACTAGCAGATGGAAATGACTCGTAATATCTGTGATGCTTTATCGATGGTATCGTTTGACAGATTGTCGACAAAATAGAAGCAGCTTTGATCTGAAAGGTTTATCACCAAAGTACGATTAGCTTTGTGGCCTATTATAATAGCTGTAATTAGTTACGCAACATCATATACCTAGTAATAAGTGATCCTAAACAACACAATATATAACGCTACTAAATTCAGCTCGGTCGAATCAAATACACGTGTCATTTATTATGTAGGGGAAGGTGAGGCAAGGCGGAACCCATAAGGAGACGTTAAATAAAAACACCGAATTTTGATATTTTGTAATCAACTTTTTATAATTACATGAACTTTGCTTCTGTAATCAATAGGTACTGAATTAGCGCATACATGCTGCGCAAGTGACCGCCATGTTCTTAGCAGGAACAGCTGCCAGTTCTGACTAAAACTGTCGTATCAATCGTGTATTAAAATTAGCTGCGTTCAAAAAATTAGCTGCGTTCAAAAAATCTTAGAAATTGGCTAACGAACATCAAAATGTCGACAGTCGAGTGAATGTGCTGGACGCTGGTACTTCTATATACTGTGTCATTTATAAAAAAATTGAAAATAACCTACAAATATTATAGGAAATTAACTGAAATTGATGCAATATACTCCATGTTGCAAATAAAACGCACTGGCATCAGTACAAATGTATAACTATGTCATCTGTAAAAATGAAATTAAAAAAATCGTTGAACTAAAAACAAACATAAAAACTGTTATCTTTATGATTTTTATTTTTCATGTTCCCAATTTAGTGATATGCTTTTTATAGGGTGAACAAGAACAAGGGTGTACAAACACAATTAAAATCAAATTAATGTGTAATTTGTTTTTACTAAAGCTAAACTTATTTCTGAGGTAATTTTCGACATTTTCATATCTAATTTTTGCCATTACAAAGGATGAAAAATTAATTTTCTTTGTTGAATTATATGCAGAGTTTTGTGCCCTAAAACTTTTATTTGAAAGTTTTTTACCAAAAATAATTAACAAATTAGGAAATTATGAAAATATAATTTTACATTGAAAATTTTTCGTTGGAAAGCAGCCAATTATATAATTGATTCGAAACATATTGGAAAAAATCATTTTACCAACCATGATGGTCACAGTCAGGATTCTAACCTGAACCTTTCCACTTTCGCGGAAAATTCAATATGGCGGAAGCTAAACTTTATTTTATCGATGTGAGTTTCAAAAATCTAAAAAGATAGGTACCTAAATAAAAATTTATATTAAAAAAATCAAAAAACCCGACTGCGTCAAAAGCGAACTAAAATGATGGAAACGACTAAACGAGATCAAATAATAACATGCAGTCGGAGGCATATATGTAGTAACAAATTGAACAGAAATATCTGCAGATGCTTCCGACTGTCTGTTATCTTTTGATCAATTGTTTCCATCTCTTTAGTTCACTTTTGAGTTTTGACGCAGTTGGTTTTTTTTTATTTTTTACAACCTTTTATTTAACTTGTAATGTTTGTATGTTAGTTTGTTTAGATCAAATCTTGCAAGTCAATTTTGAACGACTTCCACGTATCCGATCGATTTAAAATTTAGTACACATATGCATTCTCGATGACAATACATGAATCAATCATTTTTAGAATTAAATTCAATCCTTAAGGGGGTCAAACGAGGGAGTAGGGTTTTTTTGACTATTCAACGCCTAGGCCAAACCGCTAAAGCTAGAAACTTAGAATTTGGACAGTAGGTTTCTTTTGTGACGTAAGCACCCACTATATGAAGGGATTTTTCGAAATTCAATCCCTAAGGGAGTCAAAAGGGGATAAACTTTTGAACGACTAAAAGGAACAAAATAAAATAATAGTAAAAAAAAACTTTTTAAAGACACGCTTTTTTTAAATGTAGGTACTAAAAAGGAAAAAAATAAGTTTTAATAATTATTTAGTTTCATAATTATAAAAGCGACTAATAAATATCATAGAGTTCACGACCGACGCTTTTATAATTATGAACCTAAATTATTAAAAATTATTTTTTCCTTTTTAGTGCATTTAAATAAAAGCTTGTCTCTAAAAAGTTTTTTTTACTAATATTTATTTTACTTTAATTTTAATTCTGGGAAACTGCAAAATTTATATATAGTTACAACTTATGATCAGCACTGTATTGTACACTGTTAGTTGTACGGTTTTAATTCAATCTATTATTTATACACATAATGAACGTGAAATAATTTATTCGTTAAACACAGAATAAATGACACAGCGCTGTATGTTGTGTACGCACCTACTGTATTGTGTGTGTGTGTGTGCAGTGTGTGTGTTAACAGTATGTATTATATTATATAACTGTGTATAATGGCCCGAAAACTTGTCGACGCCTCCAAAGTTTAGAACTACACTTAAACTGAAATAAATTGAAAACAGTTTTAAACATTTATTTTTTGTACGTAGGTAACATACGTACCTATCTAAGGCCAGAAGAGGACAGTATGGCTCAGTTGGTAGCGTCGCGGCCTCTGAATCAGACTGTCGTGGGTTCGAATCCCACCTCTGCTCATGGATGTTTTGTGATGTTAATTTAGTTTTTAAGTGATATATTATGATATTTGTTGTATTTAAGACGCTAATGACCTAAGTTGTCGACGCGTCTATAATCCACAATAAATAAATAAATAAATTAAATCTAAGGCCAGAACTGCTTATGTCGAATTTTGTTTTATAGTTTTTACTTTCGAGCTACCATAGAAGTGAAGAAAGTTTTGTCATGGCAAAAAAAAAAAATTGGAGATTTCAACGCATGAAAATCGGGGATTATCTCAGTTAAGACCGGTTTCAAATTTTTTTCACTGTTTTTTTATGAAGGTCAAAACTTGCTAGAATTTCGCAGTCCAGCAAACTTAAACAATGACTCAAAGTCCAGCCACGCCTACGGGCCTCCACTAATTAAAAAGCGTTTTTTTTTTAATTAGTTTACTAAAAAAACAAACCGACGCTGTATTCCTGGTAAATAAAAGGCGTATAGTAAGTTTTATATTCTTCTGTCAGAAATAAAATATTAAATTGAATTACTACATTCTTTGATTTTTAAACTATATTTTTTCGTATTACAAATAATACGAAAAGCACATCACAAATCAAAACCAAAATTTGAAATGAGATCCGTAAAAACGTGTCTGCGGACCACGGCCCCTCAGTTGGTGACCCCCCTTTTATGACTACAGAGTATAAGTACCTACCTACTTTAATACGAAATTAGCTTAAGCTTGAAATATTGCTTGCTAACGGCCCGGTTCCGCTTCGCCCGGGTGCTATGAATTTATGATTTATTGATACATTACTCACTCGTTGACTCCCGGGTGCTATGAATTTATGATTTATTAATACATTACTCGCTCGCTTCGCCCGCTCGGTCCAGTTATTATAGCCTATGTCCTAAAGCAAAGTATCACCTATCGAACAGTGAAAAAAATTGAAATCGGTCTTCTGAGATAACCCCCGATTTTCACCCGGGCGAAGCCGGATCAGCCAGTTTCAATTATACATCTAAACGTTCCTCGTGACTCAGAATCGTGAAAACCGAAACAAAATCCGTTCAGTAGTTACGGAGAAAATCTGGCGCAGACAGACAGACAGACGCGACGGGGACTTTGTTTTATAATATTATGTATTGACTAGCGGCCCCGTCCGGTTTCGCCCGGATGTTAAGAAAGCCCGGGTACAATACACTACTCACTCGCTACGCTCGTTATACTATGTAAAGAAGATACGGAATTCTGTAAAATTATGAGCGCAAACTAAACTAAAAAAATTATAATTATTGTCAAAGAAAGAATATAACAAAAATAAAAATATATAAATAAATATCATGTAGAATTTAGAAAAAAAAGCCAAAAATTCTACGATGCTATCAGTTTCCGAACCCGAGTCCCTGTGCATAGAGCGCTGCGATGTAACCTCTGCGCTACGAGTGGAACAGTTGAGTACGGTCGTTTTTATGATATATAAGTATGTTGCGAATTCTTACGATCGGGTTACGAATTTAATTAATTAATTATTATTATTTATTAATAATGCTATATATATATAAACCTTCCGTGAAAAATTATTTAACTGATGGTGAAAACCGCATCAAAATCCGTTGCGTGGTTTAGGATGAGCTAGCGGTTAAACAGACAGACAGACGCGAAAAGCGACTTCAATTTATACTAAGATAAAGATAAAATATTTATTAAGCTAGTTATTATATACAGGTGTTTACATAATTAATTTTAGTGCTGGTACCAAAAAACCACCCAGGACATTTAATGTTTCATAATTTATGATTACATAATGTGATGCTTGTTTTAAACTCTTATTTTTATTTAATGGGAAAAAATTGTAAAAAACCCATCCTACATAGCAGGAAATGCAGAATGATGTTGCAAAAAAAATAATGTTATTATGTTATCAAAGATTCAAAATGTTTTATTTGTTAATTTATACTAGGTATATAATATATGTAGAGATGATGATTGGTGAACTAATAAGTGTGGACTGACGATAGTTCTGAAAGAAACGTTGTATAGTGAAAAGTCGACTGAATTGCTGGTGAGGTAAGGTAGCCGGTAGATTCTATGCAAAGAACACAGAAAGGTGGTTTGACAAAGGGGAAGTAGGTACACGGAAATGAAAGGCTTTCATTCGACTTTTCATTTATTAAATTTTCTCGTTTCGTGTGTCGCCGCTTTCTGAATTAATGAAGTTTAATTTTCTACGACTGCGCATAACACTTTCTTCTGTACATCGGTACCCTTCCTCTGATCTACATAAAATGTTGTAAAATGAAAATTTAAATTCCATATAGTATATTCGTCATAAAATTTGTTTGTATTTCAGCACTGCCTTATTTCTTTTGATCGTTTATAATTAATGTTGAACGTAAATTCTTCTTAACAAATGTTTATTTGTAGTATGTATTTGTATATAGGCTGCTTCAAAATTTTCTGTATTGACGTGACAACGTCTAGTGATGGGACTCGAGTTGTGTTTCACTCGAGTGGTTTTTATTTTACTCGCACTCGAGTGAAATTTATTTTTACTCGACTTTCGAGTCAACTCGAGTTACTCGAATCGTCGAGTGACTCAAATCGACTAAATTCACTCGATTGGAGGTAGGATTAGAACCCATCCAAAGGTAAGCATGCTAACCATTATACCAATCTGTCCTCAACTTTCTTAAAGAAGAATAAATTAAAAGCGCTGTGGCTGAAACAAAATAAAAAACAACAATTTATAGTCACTTCTTACAACAATAATTTTATTATTATTATAATGAATGTGCATATCGAAAGCTAGGTTCTCCATACCTAAACCTAATATTTTAACACGAAAATATTAGGTTTAGGTATGGAGAACCCTTAATAAAAGTGTTAGTAAATACCCTAAAGAATACAATTCCAGCAAAAAAATAACCTCGTTGTATTTAACAGTCAAAAGTTACACGTGATTGAAGTTAGGTAAAAGAAGTACATTATTTTGAACACCCCGTATAATAAATTCATTTTTTTAGGACAGACATTGATTTGTCCGTCCATTATCTAGTGATCCTCAAAATTTCAATTCGATAAAGGTTTCTGTTTTGACTATGTCGAATTTTAGGTAAAGGTCTGCACGTGTCAAAAATTTCTAAAAAACTTGAATAACTCATAAATTACTGAATTTTCGAGCATGGCTTCTCTTACAATTTCTATTCACATTTAGGTGCAGAATTGAAAAAACAAATAAAAACAGGGTGCTAGGTTAAAAAAAAACATAACTTTGATCTGCCACGCTTAAATGGGACAGGCTGTATAATTGAAAATATTTTTAGGTTATACACCATTAAAATTTATACAACTTTTTTATTTAAACTTCTTTTCTATCTTCACCCAAAATCAATATATCGGCCGACAAGACAACGCAAGTTTTGGAAACCCTGTATAGGATATCATTACCTATGTAAAATTAAATGTTTACAAATATTGACTCTCCTGTATATTTTAGAACAGACCGGTAAAGAAATAATTCGTTAACCAAATAACAATTTGAATATTTTGACTTTTCGATGTGGAAGTAACGAGTTCTTTGTAATTAATCATACTGAGCACGTAAAAACTTTATCATGTTACGTTTAATTAAAACTGCGACTGTACTCACAAACACATTTCGAGTACAAAATTGGAAACGTCCTGTAAAGAATAGGATTTTTTTTTGAAGCTTAAATTAAATTTTCTGTCGTCCACTACTTGTAAAATATACTGTGTGTGGGTTAGAAAACGTAACATAGGGAAAATAATATTGAGAACATTTACAATTTTGTAGTAGGCTATAGGCCATAAGATCTAATGGAAATATATCAACGTCTGGGAGTCTTCAGTTCCCGGGTTCTAGTTCGAGAGCTGGTAAAAGTGTCAATTGAATTTTCAATTTATTAAAAAAAAAATATATATAATGAATTGAAATATGAATTGGTGCTAGGCCCAAATAACCTTAGCTGTTGGTGGTCTTTATTTCCCCAGAAATCCTACACATTAAAAAAACCAAGAAATTCAAGGACTCTGAGTAATATTAAACAAATTTAGTAGGTCGACGGAACACTATGTTCAAATAAATTGTGATCAGATGTACACATATTTTTTTTTACCTCGTGACAATAAATCTTTATTATTATTACGTAGACCGTTGCTATGGAATAGTAGATTGTATATCTAGATGTGTAAAGTTTCGATTATTTCCGTCGCCCCAGATCGACCCAAGTTGATTTAGTGTGCGTCCTGCTTTACGCAGGCTATAATATCTATAACAGAGCAGCTAAAACTTAAATAGGTACTTATTTATATTAAATTTTTGCTACACACATTATACCGGGTGTGGATTAGAAAAGGTAACATAGGAAAAATAGTACAGTGAATTTTTTAGGCAGAATCCGAGAATGCTATGAACCTAGTTAGGTAATCGTTGTGGTATAGGTACATTTCAAAAGTTGCTATAAAAATTCAAATACCTATTTGTTTTTATGCAATATAGAAGTTAAAAAACAAAATGACAAACTTTCAGTACCTAAACAATATTTTGCCATACCCACTACCAAATAGCTACTTTCGATGTATGTATAGCGGCATTTAATGAGTCATTTAACAGGCAGGTGTGCGGAAAGTGTTTTACATACCGCACTAGGGCGGTAAGTAAATGGTTGCCATAGCAACTTCTGTTAATTCGCTATATACGCCTGCGTGCGTTTGCCATTACTTAATCGCGAACTTCACGGCATACTGTAGAAGTAAAGATAGCAACGCAAATGAACTGTCAAATTTTTTTGAAAATGACGTGAAAAATAGCTATTTTGTAAAAATGCCATATATAAGTATTATCTTGTGCGTAATGGTATTACGACTCGTGTGACTGTAAAAACGAGCGATAGCGACTTTTTACATACTGTCATCACTCGTCGTAATATTTTCTCCGAATCCACTGGACGAAAAAAGTTGAAATTTGGTACATATATAAAGTTAGGTGACCCAATCACGGACGTATATCGTAAATAAACGATTCTGATTTAGGGGTAAATTAGAAAATTAAAAAAAAATTTCAAGTGCATCATGTGAGTATCACATGAAAGGATTCGTTATGAGAAATATTAAAAGATATTAAAGAAAATATACAAAAATCGAGCCCCTTTATCTCCGAAACTACTGAGCTTAAAATTTTGAAAAAAATAGGAAAGATAGGGCCTCAATCATAGTTTACAGGAAAACCCTCGGGAAAACCTAAACGAAAATCCTAAGTCTTTAAATTCCCGGGAAACGGAATAGTACGGAACCCTCTCCACGCGATTCCGACTCGCACTTGACCGGTTTTTTTATTCTTTTGTTCAATTACAACAACAAATGTTCTATGACTTTTTTATTGTACAAGTCAATATTTTTAGAGTAGGTAATACATTTTTAAAATTTACCTATTTTCAGCTCCTTGAAAATAGATACCCACGTTTAAAATTATATTTGTGAGCAGCTACTATTTTTTTTATTTTCTTTCAACTATGCTGAGCAATCTCTGTAAAAACAATTTCATAATTTTTAACCTTTATTTTTAAATTCGCAGAGATCCTATTGCTAGTTGCGTCTCTCTCGTACTCTCGCGCAGCATAGGGATCTCTGCGAATTAAAAACAAGTCGCAAATTTCAAAAAGTTAGCTTAATAAAAAAAGACATGTGTCGCGACACACGCGACCGAAGTGAAACTTCTTATGTATGAATAATATAAAAACCAGTTAGAGATAGGAGCACTTCTGTACGTCATGCGAAGTCAGAAGTCGAATGACTTGCCACTGGCTATTTCAGGATTTATATCTACCGGTAGGCGGACTGAGCACAACTGCCGTTCGAATGCATCTATACCATGTTATAACATAGACGCGGGAGAAGAGGGAATACATTCCAAACATTATTTCCTCTTACACATTTTTGTGTAGGTATAGGTGCCTACACAATTTTCGTTTTATCGAGCTAACATTTTACCCTTCAAATCGTCGAGGCAGTGGCGCCTCATAAGAAATTTCACTTCAAAAATTATTATGGAAATTATATATAATGTAACAGGCCTATGCACATATATATGATGGTTTACCTATCTCTATAGGGCACATGTATTTTCCTGTACACGTGTAAATATTTTCCTGGCAATAAATATTATTATTATTATTCATGTTATCACGCCAGACATTCTATATGTGTTGCAGAGGCTTTATGAAGCTTAACGGCCAGACTGGAGCCCCAGACATGTTTCGAGTTTATCGCCAATCATTTCTATCCCGGTAAAGATTAGTGTCTCGAGTTGTTAGTTTCACAAACTACCGCAAGTAATACATATATCCATGCACTTTTATATTTTATTAACTAGCTGTACCCGCGACTCTGCTCACATGCATATCGAACTGCTGCTATTATTTTGTAGAAAATTTTTTATCGCCTTGTATCTTCGAGACAAAGTGTCTTTTCGAAAGAGCATTAAAGGACAAAATATTCTTATAATTTCTCAAGGAATCATCCCTCAAATTTATGCCGTATATTTAGTAAACATCCCTGTATATTAATTGGTATATGATAAAATCAATCGATTTATAACCCCTTATATCCACACCATAGTATTCACATAACAATTAGAGGTGAAAATAATAAATATCTCAGACAGCTAGGCTGCCATGATTTTTGAGCTATATCTAAGAAAAAATCAAATGACCACTGTCGGGACTTGAACCCGAAACTCCCAGCTTCCGGCTAGGCGAGTTACCGATTTCTCCACAGTGCTCGAGAGTAGAAACCGATCCTTTCTTATATATAGCAATTTCAAGTTGAAAACACAATACATGCGAGAGTCGACTATTCAAATAAACTAGCAAAGCATAGTACAGCTATTAAACAGTCGAATCACTATACATGCGAGAGTTAACATTTTATAAGTTTTATCAACTTAATAAACTCGTTAGGCTGGAATGCCTTAGGTTTTACCTATAGATAAACAACGTTTTGAGTTCCTGTGGACAGTAATTAATCCATGTATATACCTAATTTTTATACTAAACTTTGTAAAAGACTAATCTTTTTTACAGTAAATAAATGTAAATGTAAATACAGCCAAAATATAGCTATTTACAAGTTTGCGATTTGAGTTTTGATCTTTAGACACCGTACAGAACAAACTAATGTTGTTAATCCAACACTGCGATGTTGGTTAATCACGATAGAAGAGGCACTGCCATGCTCGGTTTTAGACACGACTCTGTCACACCAGACCATGAAAAGGAAGGACCGAGACCCTCTTTACTTTCCTGTCTGACCTCTGTTCCGATGGGAGCAGGAGATGATTGACGTATTTACAACTTACTATTAGTAGGTGCGTTTGGTATCAAGGTGTAGTGTAAAAAGTGTAAGCACTTTTGACACTATTACGTTTGTCATACAAAAGTGTAAAATAACTGATCTGTTTGTTATTTCAGTGTGGGACTAAAAGTGTAACAACTATAGTCCTGACCTTTGAGCAGGTGCACGTAGTGTAGTGTAGGTCACGTGATATATGTCTGAATTGACAATCGCTTTGACAGATTTGATACTTTTTTCGTACTCAATTTTTTACATTTTTTGTCTCTTAAAAATGAATGAGCTTCAAAATGTAATGGTACAAGATAAATATGGCAGTGAGTTTAACATTTTTAGGACCAAAAAAAACTGTAAAAACTAGAAATAATGAACTCAGCCAATCTGTCATTAATTTATTTTGTAATGCGCATGTACAATCTACTCAGAATGTACACTAGCCCGTTTGTTACAAGTGTACATTTAATTTACACTTTTGGTGAACTTTTTACACTTTTCAGTGAAAAATTATCTACACTACACTACACTACACCTTGATACCAAACGCACCTAGTGTTATACGTACACTGAACAGGTTATTGATCAACAAGTTACCATAGTTTTGTAAAGTATTATTCTCCTGAGATTGCCATTGCAAACCCACAGGAATAACTCTGACGTCACAGTTGCGTTATCTATCAACTAATTTTCAACATATTTTGATCATGTAGTTCGTAAAGGTTCACTGTATCTATTACTTATAATAATATGATAACTTGTGTAGTACGTGTTAGAGATGATACAAAATACTAGGAACAGTTATTTTGGAACAGTTTCGAACGAGGAACAGATTGGAACAGTTGTCAGTTTAATAAAATACTTGTTCCGGGCTGTTCCAATGCTTCGACTGTTTCGAGTAACAGAACGGGCATTCTTCTGCATTAAGAAACTGTTGGATTGAATCATATTATGTGCAAAAAACTAATCAGATAAAATAATAATCTGGAGTCATGTAATATTTTTGTTTTTAGTTATTTTTGTTTTCATTTCTTTGTTGATTTTAAATAACACTTTTTATTTAATGGTAAAATCCATTTTTCGCTATTGATTTTCTGTAAAAGTATATTTTTAATATATTGTCGACAAATTTATTTTGTTTTTTTTAATAATTAGGTACCTTAAATTATTAAACTTGAATAATAGAATTACATAATCCACGAAACAATATAAATAATATACACTTCATAATTTCAAATTTTTATACGTTGCATGTTACAAGCTATTCCGAGGATGTCAAGGTTCCAACGTTGGAACTGTTAAAAAGTAACAGGTTTTTGGAACTGTTCCGTAAGCGGAACAGGAACGGAACGAAACTGTTATTAAAAAATAACAGTTTGTACCACCTCTAGTACGTATTGTTAGCGCATCACGCAAAAACCACTGGACAGATTTTAATGAAACTTTACAGATCTATATCTAATAGGTTGGGTCTTTATCTCCAATTAGAATTGTCACGATATTCCTCATCGGGGATTAGCAGTGAGCGAAAGTAGTGAATTGTATAATACTAGCGACATCAGACGGGATTTGATAGTACTATAAAGTATCATTGGAAGCTAGTTATTTTACTTACACGAAATCTAAGCTTACGACTTTTGACGTGAATAACGTCTAATGTATCATACTGGGGTGGCATTTCAGAAATATTAGATGAAACGAAAAAAGTCGGAAGTAGTTGACATGTTAAACATAACACAGCATGTATATAGTCTCAAACACAGTAAGCCAGGTGGCCGTGTGGAAAGATATAATAAAAATTTTGATTGATAAAACTAGGTGAACCTCCAGCTTAGAAATAAGTAGGTACTGTACAAGTTGCAGGATCACTTAACAGGATATCTTTGTATTAAATAACGTACGCAGTAACCTATGTCGTGCCACTACACTTCTTTATTCTTTTGCTCCGAACGAATTTTACGACTCTAGACGGTGAACAATCTACGAAATGTTCGTAAATATTAGAATAGGACAAAAGCGCGTGCGTACAGAAGAAATGTCTTTATTTATGACGGTGCAGAGGCTACCGACTATAACAGACAAGCATCACCCTTCTCGTACGCTTTATGGGGAAATATTGTAGTGTTTTATTTTCACAAAAGTGACTTTCCTAAACCGAGGTCGGGATTGTTATGATTTTTTTACAATAGCTAGAATACATTTACAATTTTCTAAATCAGAGATTTCCAAACTAATTTGGCCGCCCCCTTTTTCAGAAAAAAAAATCGCTCAACGCACCCCTGTAGAAATCTACCTTTTTCAGAAAGATGCGGGACGAAATTTCTACCTACGAAACATATTAAAGAAAGACGTATTGAATTAAATTAAATTATAAAATTATTTATTAAATAAATAACTTAAAAAAAACTTTTTAAAAAACAATGGTTTTATTTTGAAACAAAATTGCACTAAAAAGTAGAAAATATTTTTTTTTAGTGTGCGTCCGCTTTTTTAAATTTAGAATGGCGTCACGTAGCTTATCGTATTCTGCTCATGAAACCCTTTCATTTGATACCCATGTCAATGGGGTTGCAAAGAAAAAGGTGAGCCGCCATCTTAGGGCGTCCGCCATTTTGAATTTAGAATGGCGTCACGTAGCTTATCGTATTCTGCTCATGAAACCCTTTCATTTGATACCCATGTCAAGGGGGTTGTAAAGAAAAAGGTGAGCCGCCATCTTGGGGCGTCCGCCATTTTGAATTTAGAATGGTGTCGCGTAGCTTATCGTATTCTACTCATGAAACCCTTTCATTTGATACCCATGTCAATGGGGTTGCAAAGAAAAAGGTGAGCCGCCATCTTGGGACGTCCACCATTTTGGATTTAGAACGATATTAGATCTACTATATTGCATTGTCACCGGACTTATACACGTGTGCAAAATTTCAAGTCAATTGGATAACGGGTAGTGGGTCAAATTTCAATAATTAAATTTAATCTAAATAAATATACCTACGTCATGCTGAACTTAATAAAACCATTGAAAAATCTGTTATAACTTGCAATTACTACGAATTTAACACAGGCGCTATTCGCTAATGATCTAAGTTGTCAAGCGTCTATAATTTACAATTCATTCATACGAATTTAACTGTATTTTGCGAAAAGTTTTTCAAAATTTCTTTATGCTTCCACGGCCCCTTTATTTTTGTTCAACGCCCTCCAGTTGCATCCAAGAATACTACCCCCCAAGGGAGGCA
This sequence comes from Mongoloraphidia duomilia, assembly GCA_039654895.1. Taxonomy (NCBI): domain Eukaryota; kingdom Metazoa; phylum Arthropoda; class Insecta; order Raphidioptera; family Raphidiidae; genus Mongoloraphidia; species Mongoloraphidia duomilia. The sequence goes on from CM077516.1 coordinate 66,604,114, forward strand.
TTGCTCACTTTGGATATTGATATGAAACTTCTTTAGGCGCGATAGGTAGGATATGGAAAAAACGTGACTTAAAAGTTGGTACTATTTTTAGTGTATGTGAAGGAGAGAGGACGCTGTAGACCTGTAGTATACCGGTGAGTGAGTGAGTGAGGGAGTGAATTTCACTTCTACTATGTGGTCTTAAGCTATATCCGTCACCGTTTTCCATATTCGAGCGAGATCACTCCTAGACCTATTGAGACTAAATTTTATTTATTGTAAATTATAGACAACTTAGGTCATTAGCGTCTCGATTACATTAAATAACATAACTCACTGAAAACTAAATGACATAACAAAACATCCATGAGCGGAGGCGGGATTCGAACCCACGACAGTCTGATCCAGAGACCACGACGCTAACCACTGGAACACACTGTCTTTTATTGAGACTTAAGAAGTTTCACTTAATAATTATGGTAACAATATCTTTACTGGTAGAAAATGCCTTACCAAATGGAGTGGAATTCAGCTTTAAGGTTTTCAGTCCAAACCAATATACACAACACACAATATACAGATTGTATCAAATTAAACCTGTGCATAGGGCATTTTGTGTGTAAGACAGAGATTGATACATAAAGCAATAAGTAAGAATGAGATAAATGATCGCCAATAGGATGTTACGTGGGTACTGTAAATAAATATGTAATACCGAACAACTGTCATCGTTGTTTTCTACAGTAAAAATAGTCACTACTGAAATTATGGATAAAATGGCAATTTATACTGTTCGGGAAAAAAATCAAATAATTAAATGGTTTTATGGTGGTAATTCAACCGCCGACATAATAAAATTATTTGTAGCTGCCTTTGAAAATAGCATAGAAGGAGCGAAAAAAAAAGATGACGCTATTAGGTTGTATAAATATTATTTATTTACAGTAACCACGTAACATCCTATTAGCGATCATTTATCTCATTCTTACTTATTGCTTTATGTATCCCTCTCTGTCTTACACACAGAATGCCCTATGCACAGGTTTAATTTGATACAATCTGTATACACTAAAAATGTATAGGTGCTTATATCGAATTTAGTATTAATACGCATATTATTTGTTTCAGTCATGTGACACGCGTGGCAGGCTGGTTACCACCAGCGGAACAATGGGGCATCGGAGAAGAGGAATCACTGCCATACGGATGGGAACAGGCCATAGATGCACATGGGAAGCCATATTACATCAAGTTAGTTTTGTTAAAGCTTTCTTTTATACTGATTAATTACAATAAACTAGTTGAATAAACTCATATAGGCCTTCCTATTGTTACAAGCTTGTATTAAATTTGACTTTTCTGCTAGAGTTAAATCTTATAACGCATTTATGACTTATTTCCACTTGTAGTACAATTGATTTGAAACTTTGCAGTCATATGTAGTTCCGATTTCAATACAATATTCTGGTATTTCGGCTATAATAATATTTAGATAACGAGTTTAAAAAAAAAGCTCGGGTCGCAGTGCCAAACCCTGTCGACAATATAGTGTATTTGCTAATACAGGTATTGTAGCGTTATAATGTGAATTTAAGTTTGTTTTTGGACAAAATAAAAAATTTAACCCCTTAATACATCCCTTAAAATAATATTTTTTTCTTAATTTCAATATTATTATCAATGCAACCTCTGTACCAAATTAAATACACCCTTCAGTAAGTACGGCATTATCGTCAAACTAATGTTTTCATAAAATTTGTAAGTCCGGTCTTGTCGGGCCGATTTAATTAAAATTTTAGTAGCACATTTTTAACTTTACTAAAAGGTTAAATTTCAATTTTGAAACAATTCTGAGAATTTTTTCGGTATTTTTGGGCCCAAAAACATTTTTCAACCCCTAAAACCCACCCTTAAAATAATCCGATTGCGCCCATTTTAAATAGGTTCCGTGCGGTGATGGATTCCAACGTGTGTACCAAATTTCGTTAAAATCGATTGAGTCTTTCGAGAGTTATCGTGTTAACACACACACACACACATATTCAAAAATGGTGCCAAATTGTTCAGGAGGCTATGAAACGTCGAGAAATTTTGGTCCGATCCCTAGGTCCCGCCATCCGACCGACGCCAATAGTGTATGTGCCATATGGCAAAATACACTAAAAATAAAAAATAACGTGTGGTGGAAGTCCCGGGTGGATGGTGGGAGAACGTGTCTCTAGTCGTTTTTACAAACTTTTTTTATAACATAAATGACTAAAATTTGTCTAAAAATTTAAAAATAGAGTAGGTAGGTACATTTTTTCTTTTTATTATATTTTAATAAAAGCTTGTTAAAAAAACTTTTTTAGGTTAGATATTCATTTTTACCGTCAGAACGGTATTTTGATATTATCGATCACCTGTCAATGGCGATACCCTAAATTAAGCCGGTACCGTTCTTTAACTTTTTGTTAGGTAGTACCTACTATGTTTATTATGCCTTCAAAAATTGTTTTTAAGGCGGCTTATTTCTGGAAAAATATATAGCATATATAGTACAGGGTGTATCACAGAAAACCGAACATAGGAAAAACTCCATTGTGCAAATTAGTTAGGATCAACGATTACTTTGGACACATATGAGAATGGGTACCATGGTAACGCTGACTAACCATTATTTAATAACAATAATAGCTAATAATGAATAATTAGAAAAATCAGTTAAAATAAATTCTTCAATATTAAATGAATTTATTTTTATTAATGAAACAATTTTTTATTAAGAAAATATTTTTTTAACTAATAATTAAACAAAACAAACAGTTAAAATAAAAAATTAAAGCAAATGTTCAAATAAACCTCCATTTTGAATTAAGCAGTGGCTTAATCGGTTACAAAAACTTTGTCTCACTTTATCTAACATTACAGGAGTCATATTGAAACATACTTCGACGATTTTGTCTTTAAGTTCATCCAGATTTTGTCAAATGAACAGCAATATGCATTTGTTACTGTATACGTACACCATGGTAACGACCTCTGAATAGAGGGCAAAGCAATCTCTGATCTTAACTAATTTGTACTGTGTACTTTTCCCTATGTTCGGTTTTCTGTAATACACCCTGTATATATTAGTAGGTACTTATTGTTTACAAAGAGTTTGCTAATCCACTATTTAGCAGTTTCGGATAGGAAAAAGGCTCAGGCGACAACAGTTTATTTTTACAGAGAAAATTAAGAGCCTTTTACTAAAAACATTTTTATAAACCTTTAAGCAAATCAAAATTCGAAGGGGTATGGAATAGCATTGACATTTGACGATATGACATCTAGTGGCCGAAAAATATAGCACAATGTGGTTATTGGAATAGGCCACGTCTCCATGTCAAGTCCCTTATAAGAATTTGACATTGGACGCTATGACATCTGGTGGCAGAAAATAAAAGTATAACAAAATGTAGTTGCCACGCCTCCATGTCAAATCACAATTATCTTGTCGTTTAGAATTTAGATATAGTATCGATAAAAACTGATATTGATTCGCATGCACTGTTAAACCATAATTAGAGGAGTTCAGTTAACTTGGGATGTCACAATGCAGCTTGAGAGTGAGAGAGAGAACAATATTCAGCTGTATAAGGGTTGACGGGAAGAGATGCCTGCGACGACGGTGAAGAACAAAACACAACCCTCCGCCTGTCAGTGTAGTTACCCCGTGGCGGCGTGCATGTCGCAGCTAACATTGTGATTAATTAAATTCTCTATAAAGAGACAGTTTATATATACATACATAACTCAGTATCTTCTTGAACTACGCCAAGCTAAATACAGTCAACACGTTCAGTCTGTGATTAAACATTAACTAGATTGAGGGCTTCATCGGATTTTAATTACATGTTACACAGCTAATTCTTTTAAATACCATTTCTCATTGTAATATACTGAATGCGATTTGAAATATATAGGGTGCGGCAGAGCAACCGGACGATTTTTAAAATAAAATATAATGTTGAAAATTTGTTCTTTATAGGTAATGAGTGTTCAAAGAGTATTTAAGTCCCTAGGTGGCAATAGATTGTGAAATGCATGTCTATACTTTCTTCATACAGTCTTTGCATTTTCATGTGACGCTTGACGCTGGTTTCTAGCGTCAAATGCGGTCACGTGATTAAATTTTAACATGAACGCCAACTGGAAAAAATGTAGCGTAAAACATTGTTTAGCTTTTACGCTCGAGTTCTACTGGTTCTACTGCAGTTGTACTTAACCTATAGACAAAGATTAGTTTGTACGAATATATTAATATATTTTATCTCAATTATAAAACAGATTCTGAAGAATTTCATCGAAAAAAATCAATTGTTGACTTTGAAATCCAATTTTCATCTTATTTTCTTAATTTTATGTTAAAAATAGCACTATTTAACCCAAATGTGCTCGAAGTATACCTAATTAAAATAAAGTTTTTGACAATGAGAAATCAGTTGACCTGTCAAGGTCTTCATAAAGAAATGTTTCTTAAGTCCTAATCGTTTGTTAATAATATTAAGTTTTCTGCGAAACCTGATATTTATTTATTAAATTTGACGCTACATTTTTTCAAGTTGGTGTCAATGTTGAAATTCTATCACGTGACCGTATTTGACGCTAGAAACCAGCGTCAAGCGTCGCATGAAAATGCACCTTTAGACAAAACCTTAACCCAAAACAAAACATTCGATGAGGTGTTTTAGATTATATGAAGACTAACGACTCGGTCCGGATGGTATGAATTTATGATTTATTAACATACTTACATTACTTACTCGCTTCGCTCGTTCACTCCAATTATTAGGTATAGCAAAGTATCACCAGTCGAACAGTGAACAAAAAATTGAAATCGGTTCAGTAATTTCTGAGATTACTCCTGATTTTCACCCGAGCGAAGCCGGGCCGGCCAGTTATCCATAGCCTGTGTTCTAATAAAGTATCACCTATCGAACATTGGAAAAAAAGTTGAAATCGGTACAGTAATTTTCACCCGGTCGAATCCGGGCTGGCCAGTTATTAGAGATTATGTCCTAAAGCAAAGTATTACTCTCGAACAGTGAAAAAAAAAATTGAAATCGATCTTCTGAGATTACCTCTGATTTCCACCCGAATGAAGCCGGACCGGCCAGTTTCAATTATGTACATCTAAACCTTCAATCTATCTAATCGTGAAAATCGGAACAAAATCCGTTCAGTAGTTACCGAGAAATCGGTTTTCTGCGATTACCCCCGATTTTCTCCCAGGCAAAGCCGGGCCGGCCAGTTATTATAGCCTATGTTCATCTCCATTGCGGAAGTCACCCGTGTACAAAATTTCACAGAGATTTGTTGAGTAGTTGAGGCGTGAAAGTCGAACAAACAAACTCACTTTCACATTTATAATATTAGTTAGGATATTAATTAATTAGCTAGGATAGTATACAGACATCCGTTTTACAATCCATAGGTGTTCAGGACGTAAAAACGTTTTGAACGCAAACGTAATTGAAAATCGTCAATTAATATAATAGCGTACTTAAAACGTACGTAAACGTGACGTAATCTGACAAACAAACGAAAGTCTAGTTGGCCGGTCGTTCAATGATTCATGTTTTACCGTCATTATGGCCCGTATTCACCGAGCCTAGTTAGTTATTTATTCCGTTGATTTATTCCCCTGGTAACTATTACTCGGAATAAATAGCGAAAATACAATTCACCAAACGTAGTTCAGTTTATTGCAGGTATAAATCGTAAGAATAACTATTCTGTCCAATTTCAAGGGTATAAATATTTATTCACCTAGTAAAATAGGATGGACACGAAATGCACAAATTACATTATGACCTGGCGGCCTTTTCAGGTAAATATTAATTCCATATCTTTCAGGTAAAGGCTTTTCTAGAAAAATAAAATAAATTTACATTTTCGATCGATGCGCCATCGGTCGGATCTTTGGTAAACGTCCTTTAGAATCAAAATATTTGACAAAATGTCCAAGGTGTATGGTAAAAAGTAAATTTGTACCTGAAGTAACCATTCTATCGAATGAATTGCTTGGTTAATTGAAAGCTAATTTTATTCCAAGGAATAGATTTATTCTAAGATTAGTAATTTCTATCTTTAACAATGTTTGGTGAATAGGGGCCTATGTCGTATAGTATCGCTGTTGACTGGACTGGTCGAATCAGATTACGTCACAACATACGTCAAAAGTTGATGTTTGAAGTAAACATGCGTAATTTGATTTTCACATAAAATTATTGTGATTTTCTTCTTCCTAATCCTTAAAATCATTAAAAAAATTGTATTATTAAATAATAATTTCTAATGTTACAGCCATGTTAATAAAACGACAACGTACGAAGCACCGGAACTGGAAGTGTACGGGGTTGTTGAAACACCTGTCCCGGAACCACGTTCAGTTTTACTTGAACGCAGTCCATCGCTTGGTTTTGGCTTTGTTGCTGGTTCGGAGAGACCTGTCATCGTCAGATTTGTCACCGAAAATGGACCTAGCGTGGAAAAAGTAAGCTCAACATTTTCTTATCTAATGAGGACTAACATATTTTTATTCGTCAAATGGCGCTAGTGGCAAGTAAGGTATACGTCAAACGCTTACTTATTTGTCAAACTAGTGACAAATAAGGTATGTCAAACTTTTAGAGATTAACGGATTTTGTTTAGTGATTCTTCATTTATCCTAAGGAATAAATAATTAAATAAATACAAAACTGCGTTTTAGCCATTAAATGATTGAATTCAGATACCAGAAGCCACTGTCGGGTCTTGAACCCGAAATTCCCAGTCTCCGGCTAGTTGAGTTACCAATATTACACACACAGTGCCCGAGAACAGTTTCCACTCTCGGGCACTGTGTGAGTAATTGGTAACTCAACGAGCCGGAGACTGGGAATTTCGGGTTTAAGTCCCGACAGTGGCTACTAATTTTGTCCTTGTATATCCTATAACAATCGTTTGACGTTTAACAATCATGATGGCATAATCTGCCGATTGATAATATTAAGAAATATTATTCACTACCTACGGGTTACGTTAATGCTTATGGATTGAGATCATTGTTGAATTAATAATTATCTTCATTATTTGTTTACAGCTGTTGCCCGGCGACGAGATTCTCAGTGTGAATGGCGAAGATGTACGTTCAGCTCCGCGGGAGCGAGTGATCTCGATGGTTCGTGCGAGCGAGCGTACGGTAAGACTGACCGTGTGTCAGCCACAACACGGATCGCGCGGCGTAACCGCGGCGGGTCGCAAGAGCACCCTACTCAGTGCGGGTAAACGGGCACGACTGCGAGCCAAGCCTCCCAGAGTCAGATTTGCTGAGAGCGTTTGCGTCAACGGTGCTCCGCTATTTCCTGTGAGTGTTTAATTTTAATTGAAAGTTTAATCCGCTTTTCCGTTTTTCATTGCAATGAAAAAACAGCACTGCAGATGCCTCAATACATCTTATTAGAGTCGTATCGTTTGGAAAAGATAGTAGCGTAATTTCTACGCACAAACGAGTTTCGGGTCGGACGGATATATGTTTTCTAACAAGGGGTAGTCAATGGTGCGTCTCGACTGGCGACTAACAACTAAATGACCATATTCATAGGACCAGCCTTGTTAGAAAACATAGACTCGTCCGACTCGAAACTCGTTTGTGGGTAGAAATGGCCCTATCTTCTCTAAACGATACTACTCTATCACATTAGCGTCGCGAATAAAATTGGGGGGAGGGGCGTTTTTACGAGTTTTTTTTAGATTTAAAATGTACGTTTGTGGGTGAACATCGTTCGATTTGTCGTTTCGCGACGCTTTTGTGGCAGAGAATATCTTTTCTTTCTGCGATCTCATTTAATTATAGCAGAAAAATAAATATAATTACATCAAAGTTTCATTTTAAAATTAGTTGATTTTCTTTATAAATCAGCAATAGAATAATGTGATTATTTTTTAATGATTATAAATTAAGTAAAATCGCGTTACTTGGTATTTTTTCTACTGATACCTACATTTAAAAATATGGTGGAAGAACGGGTATAAGTGGTGGTATTATATTAGACTTGGAGAATACTTACAATTTCAAGCATATTTTGTGATCCCAGGATATCGGGGTTTCTAACAATTAGTTCCAGGATTGTCCTGACATTTGGCTAGGAAGAAATAAAAAATATAATTGATTTTATATCAATTATATTTTTGTAGTGTATTTTCAATGGAAAATACACTCACTGGCGACGAGGGTGACAAATTCTAAAAGCCACCTATAATGTAACCATACAATAAATGATTGGTCAATATAGGGTGATTTAATAATTATTTTCTGGCAAACGACATCGTTGATTTAAAAAAGAAAAAAGCAATATTACTATTTTAAAAACGTATTTTGTTAATCGGAACAAATTAACATAAATTATAGTTCACATACAGTTATCAGGCATCAAAATTAATGAAACAAATAAACTTAGAACACAAACTTTTCCGGAACAAAAACAACTTATTATTTCGCATTTTTAAAAGTCACATTAATTTAAGTAATAAATTTTTGCCATACCTGCTATAAAATAGCTACTTTACATACATCTACGTATGCAAATAAAGTGACTTTTGATAGGCTAGTGTACGGGAACGTATCTTTCCCACACTAGTGTGGGAAAACAAGCCAATCCCATAGTGATTTATGTTTATTCGCCCTGATCCGCCCGCTATTACCTACTGCCAGCTACTCTCGGCCTACTATAGAAGTGTAGTTGGCGACACAAATGAACTGTAAAACATTTTGAAAATACTGAAAATGAAGTGAAAAGCAGCTATTTTATAGTGTGTAATGATATTATGACTCGTGTGACTGTTAGAACTCGCTATGCTCGTTTTAACATAATGTCACTTACTCGTATGTAATATACGTCATTACGCAACTAGATATACAATCTACTATTACATGAGCGAGCGGTTTTTATTATTTGGTCAAAAATCTCGAGATAAGTAGTTTTCGATCCCATGATTGGCACCAGAAAACGGTCGGGATCCCGGGATTGTATTCTCTTACAGTCGGCATAAGCTGTTTATTTATTGTTTTTTCTTTCTTTTACAGCCTTCAGCATTTTCCTTAGGGGAAATGTGTGCACCGCCGATGGCTAATGTTCTGAAAGTGTTTCTTGAAAATGGGCAGACCAAATCGTTCAAGTATGATGCCAACACCACTGTACAAGACGTTGTTACTTCATTGCAAACTAAACTGTGCCTGACAGCGACTGAACATTTTAGTTTAGTTGTAGAACATATCAAATCGCTTCGAAGAAATAAATTAACATTGCTTGATCCGCAAGATACGCTCGCTAGGGTAAGCTATTATTACACCAGCAATTGGGTTTTTAAACGAATTTTTTTTTTTTACTTAAATGGAAGGACCACATCAAGTTTTATAGCAAAACTGTTTTTATTTAATTTTTTTGCTTACTAATTAAAAAGTTATATTTAAATAAAAATTAATTTTTAAACTCAGTTCCGATAAAGTGCCGAAAGAATCCGAACGCGTGTGACGTCATTATGTTATCTATGGTCTTTGTATCCATGGTTACCAAATTAAAAATGTATTATTTTTGATAGTATGTGTAATACATATACACAAATACCAACAAATGCAGACACATTTTAACATAACGACGTCACAAACATTCCTGGCGCGTTTTGAAGTCACGTGATATTTTTTAAATTTTTATACATTTTAATTAATTTTTAGTAATTTATCTATAGCTTTAAAAAAAATTTTCTTTTCGATTTTCAATATTATTTATGTTAAATTATTAGAAAAAATTAAAAAATTAATATTTTTTTTTAAACTTAAATACCTAATTTTCAAACTTCGGGGTATGCCTCCCCCAGTGACGGAACTAATATGCGCTGGCCCCCCCACTTCATTTTTGATAATAAAATACCTCTAATTCCTAAGGCCGGGCGCATACACACAATAATTGTTTCCATGACTAAACAGTTTAGTCGAGTTATGTACGTGTCGCGATTTCAACTTGACTGAACCGTTTAGTTGTTAGAGGTGCCATAATTTCACTATTAAACTAATGGATCGCCGAACAACTATTTAGTCGAGCGTATGCTAGCGTCAATACACAACTGTAGACATAAGCTGCCGACGATAGTTGTTCGACAGAAAAGTCAAAAGACGATCGATGCAGTTTTATAATTTTTTTGTTGTACAACTATCGTGTTGACAGTATGCGTAGTCCCATCTGCTCCCATAGTCTTTTAACAAACAACTAAACAGTTGTGCGATTAAAAGTTGTATGTATGCGCAGGCCCTTAGTAGAATCATGCAATTCTTTGATTCGCTCTTCATAAAATATAGACTTTTTTGTGTGATGGGGCGGGAGGCGGGAGCCCCATAGTACATTTTGTTACAAGGACTGAAAATTGGCGCAATCACACGAATCACAACCACCAATTTTGCCCCAGTAGCACACAGTACTTTTTATAATAAGTGCATTGAAAGAACAACAATAAAAACTTACAAAAACACCGATATTGTAGATCAGGCGAACTATTATAGTTATCAATTATCGTGTACGATGTCACCACTTTCGTTTAATTTTGATCCAAAAGTAATTTCCCAGGGGACGAAAAGAGTTTACCTTTGATCTGCGCATGCGAGATTTTTATGTTTTGTCACTGGCATGCAGAATCCAACTTTCGTCCCCGAAAACAAGTATGTAATGTTGCACTTTCAATGCACCTATTACAAAAATTATATTTTGTAGAGGAGCCGAAAGTTTTATATGCCGCCAATCGCCATTGGCGTCCCCGTGGAAATTGTAAAATGAATTTATCATAATGATAAAACTTCCTTTTTGTTCAATTCATGTTATTTGATAGCAAATTTTTAAACAGTTTAAATAATAATAAAACGCGAAGTTTTTTAAATTTACACTATAACTTTATTTTATGACAATTGTATAAGATATGTTCTGAAGAAGTCACTGTGTTGACGAAACAATTGTCATAAAATAAAGTTATAGTGTAAATTTAAAAAACTTCGTGTTTTATTATTATTCAAAATGTTTAATATTAATTTACATCAAGTAAGCACCCACTCTATAATATATTTAAATTTTTAAAATTTCAGATAGCGTCAAGGCCAGGCGCACACAAACTGCGATGTTTGTTTCGCGTAGCATTTGTTCCCGTTTCTGCAACTGTTTTAGCACAAAGGGATCCGAATGCTTTGGATTATTTATATACTCAATGTTGTAACGACGTAGCACAAGAGAGATTCGCACCTGAATTACAACCCGACATGGCTCTTAGATTGGCAGCATTGCACATGCATCAACACGCTTTAGCTAATAATATGTCTACGACAAAACTTACCGTTAAAACAATTGAGTGAGTATTTTTAATAATATTTTTACTAGGTTTATGCTCGGTTGCAGAAAACATTGTCAAAAAATCTGATTTGACAATTACCTTAGATTGTGATCATATAATTACAGTTTTTATACATGCAGGAACAGTCTAATGTCGATGTAAAATTCTGTCATGTAGAACATAAGATTGTACTTATACAAAAATGAATAAAATGGTTGATCTACATAGAAAAAGATCGCTTTTCAGGCTAAATTTTAATCAAAATGCGTAGAAAAATGTTGTTTTGAAGTGGAAACTGTACACAAAAATTATAATAAATAGATGTATACACAGTTTTAAAAAAATATCGTTTCAATCGATCAATTGTTTTTGTTTAGCAAGATCGATTTGAAATTCTACAATGCTTTTCTTATAGAGAATCTAAGGTCATCGTCAATTCAGATTTTTGACAATGCTTTCTGCTACCCAGCATTCAGTTTTTAGACTAGCCCGTAGAATAAATAATAATTGGTTGTTTGATTGAACATTTTTTTTAAATAAATGAAAAGATCACATACAAGTTTTATAGCATAACTATTTTCTACATTAAACCTGAAAATTTAAGGAATTTTTAATCTTACAATCTGTGCCAGCTCCGATAATTTCATTTTTAGATATTAGTATATTGATTAGATCAGTTTAGCTTATTAAAGGGTAAGTTCGGTTTTGCGCTCGATTGATCGAGCCGAGCGAGCAGATTTTTTGTCACGTAACAAGCGAGCAATTCGAGCTATCTAAACAATTCCGAATGTAATCTAGCAGATTTTTCCAAACGTCAGAATAAAATGGCGCCAGTAAATTAAATTCTTATTACGAAAGCCGATATATATTCTTTATTGCTCCTCATTTTTGATTTAGTTCAACTTTGTTATAATATGATTTATAATTTTTTCGTTTTATTAGTTTATTTTAGAATTAATAGTAATACCGACTGTTGATTTTTTTCGACCCATAGATATAATAAATATTTTATTTTATTATTCTGTGCGATATACACTTATTGCTTATTAATACTATATTCTTTGAATAAATATTATAAGTGTATATTTACCTATTGGAAAATTACCTAATACAAATAAACTTCGAAATTTAATCATTCTTACAACACGTGTTTCCGCTAATTTTTAAAATGAATGCTCTGAAGATGGTTAAATCTGCTTGCTCGCTCGCTTTCCTCGGAGCTCATAGAGCGTGCTCGATTACTCTAGATGTTAAAACCGAACACAGGATAGAGATCTTTCAGAGCATATAAATGCTAAATTCGAACGCATTAGAGCACTCAGATCGATCTGAGCGCAAAACCGAACTTACTCAAAAAATAATTAATGTTATCTTTTTACAGACGTGAATTCGGTTTAGAGCGATTTTTACCGGCATCTTTACTTGAAAACATCAAACGTAAGGAAGTACGTCGTCTGGTCGGTCATTTTTTGAGAGGTTACAGTGGCGGCAACACAAGTGGTCCAACAGGGAACGGCGGGAAAGCTTTAACGCCTTTACAAGCAAAATTACATTATTTAGATCTTGTAGCACAATTGCCAAGTTATGGAGCCAAGTGTTTTTCAGCAGGACCACCACGAATTGCAACACCGACTGATTACCTTGAAACTGTGTTGCTTGTTAGCCCACGTTTTGGGCTTAGTCAAATATCTGGGAGTCATAGTTCAGTTGTAAGTAGAGGATTATGATTTTACTATTTTTCTTAATTGCATGTCTAAATAAAAAAAATTAACTCCAATTTTAATTCTTAAATTACTAACTAAATCGGAATTCTAGCTCTCTTATTAACCAAAACGTATAGATTAACGCCATATACTAAATACATTGTAGAGTGACATCGTCATTGGAACAGAACGTGACTGATTGGCTAACTTCTCAAAAATGGTTGTAGTAGTAGATGACAGACTTATTTAAAAAAATGTATGAACTGTAACATAATAAACCTTCCTACCTCCCAGCGCATGCATGTGCCGTCTACGAGTATATCTAAATCACCGCATTGAGCCAACGACGTATGGTAGTTGACTAACGTTTTTTTGAATAGTACTTCCTTCAATTTAATAATTCACAGATGTTTTGCGCATGTAAAAATACAGAATATAAATAAAATATAATTAAGTTTTATTTTTTTATGAATTTTCAGAATGTGCAATAAAAAAAGAGAGATGATCCCATTATTTAATTATTATCATCTACTTGAGTTTTGTTTTTTTAGATTTTGAATATCCAATGATCCAATCCCTATTTTTATTCTTATTTCTTATTATATTAATAAGTGCACACATATTAATTATGCATTTCAATTTTATAGCCGGTGCCAATTGCAAGACTTGAGGACATGTGTGAAATTATTGTAAGACGGGAAGATGAATTGAACTGTTCAGTTTCAATAGCCCTAACAACAGACCGACTATTAAATTTATCTCTTGAAGAACGGGATGCCTGCGAATTAGCACTCGTTCTCCAAGGTTATCATCGTGTGCTAACCAATAAAAACTTACCGGTGGACAGAGAACGAGAACCTCCTCCAGAAGATTTGGCTCCGCCATTTTTAGGTCAGCATAACGTGGTTCCTGCAAAATGGAGTTATGTTGATCATGATAACCTTCCTTTACAAAGAGCTGCTTTTATGAATCCACCCCAATATTTGAGTCCAAATAAAATCCAGGCAAATGGATTTTATCAAACTGATACCATAAAAAGAAATAATATGGGCATTGATCATATAAAACCATTAGGTGTTGACAACAACATGAATAGTCAAATGTCAAATAAAAATCAGATGCAAATCTTTAACAATCAGAAATATGAACTAAACGATTCAATAAAATCGTTAGGCTATGATTTGCAGAGTGTTGTTTCAATGGAAATTTTAGAGAGCGGTATTGTAGAAGCACGCAATGAAGAAGTGATCCGACGAGTTCAAGAAATGCAGCAACTAGTTGAAAATAGTGAGCAGTATTTGTCAGAACAAGAAAATCGGAAACGTGAATGGCATGAAACTTGTTTAGATGCAGACAGCGATTCTGATAGTCAAGTCAGTAACACAGATGATGCTCCTGGTCCTTTGAAACATAGCGATTCTCTTTTGTTATTAACGCAGAATCAGAAAATCGAAGCCACAAACGGTTGTTTAGCTTTTAGTGCTCTTGATATGTTACGGTCAGATATTACCCAATCTGAAAGTGATACAGACTCTTTAACACCAACAAACTCACCAATCCATAATTCTATGCACAACAACAAAGCGATTCGAACTAGTTTCGGTTTACACAGTCCTGATAATGGCTGTAAAAATGAAGAAGATTTAAAGCAATATTTGAAACAGTTGAGGGAACATGCTCATATGAATAACATGGTTTTTGATACTGATTTAAGCAATTTAGAAGCGAATATAGATTTATATGACTTAGATCCAGATATTATAGATTTAACATTACTGCCGCCTCCTCAAACACCGGACGAATTAGATGGCTTATGTAATTTGCCAGCAGCTTTGAGCGTTCCCCCGATTTCATTTGCTGACTCTCCAGTTGTTCAAAGTGAAAAAACATATGCTAATAATTGTATATTAACGCAAAATCATAGATTAAATTGTATTAATGACGAGAATGCGAGAAAAATTAGCGAAATGAATATAGATGATTTTTTGGCAAGTGTGACAGTTTTACCGCCAACTCAACAAGTAACTCCAGCTGTTGAATTAACTCCTGAAGAAATTATGTCTTATATTATTCCTCCGCCACCTGGTGATCAAAGCGACAATGAAAACAATTCGTCATCATCAACAAGTACGTTGAAATCAGAAGTTGTTAAATTTCCGGTTAACAATGAATTGAGAAGACGGAACAGTAGCGGTAGTGTTAATACAAATTTATCAACCTTTACTGGTGTCAATCGAGTTATTGAATATGCAACGGTGGATCGAAAAGGTGCATTTTCATGTTGTGGAAAAGGAAAATCAGAAAAACAAAACCATAATTCAAACATAATTGAAGTGAATAATGATCAAATAAGACCACCTCCACGAAACCACGTCGAATTAAAACCGCCTGATAGACCTCCAAAAGCAGTGAATTTAAATGGGGAGAGACCGCGTTCAAATTCGGTGTCATGTGATCAGTCAGCTCCATCATTGCCTCCGCGCGATTCTTCACACAATGCTCCTCCACATATATTTCTACCTCCTAAAAAACCACCGTTACCTCCGGTCCCATCTATAGAATTAAGAAATCGCAATAAAAGTCCGGCACCCATTTTAAAAAATCGTACAGCTTGTATTGGAAGTCCACATTTACAAAGAAACAAGAATGAATACAAAGATTTGGAAAATGGTTTAGATTCTCCTGAAAGTGCTAAATTATTTTCAGTCACCGCTGATCGTAATTCAGCAAATGAAATAAAACGTGCTGTGAGTACTCCCACGTCTCCTCATTTAGGGCGAAATGCACATTTAACTGCCGTTCCTATAAACAATGAGCATTTAATTGACAATAACATAAATGGAAAAATGCCTGAAGTATTTACTTTCAGTAATGTAAATGAAAGAAAGAATGGTCCCCTCTCATTAGATACGGAGTATAATAAGTACGGAAGAGAACATCACTCCAGAACATTATCTTGTAGTGCTATAGAACATTCCAGTACCCTTACAAGAAATAAAGACAATACAAAGCTAAGAGAAACTTTACTCTCAAAGAGTGATGTTGCATTAGCTGGATTACTTTTAAGGTTAGATCAAGTAGCTGCACAATGTAGCGCTGCGCAAGCACATGGAGGAGGAAGGCAAATGTCTGAAGAACGTTTTCAAGTAAGAACAATCATAGTAATATTAATATTTTGTTATATTCAGTGTTGATTTCAAGTCTGGAAATAAAACATGTGATTCACATAGCTCGACTGCTGATATAAAAAGAATGTTTTTTTATTTTACAGAGCGCCCGTGACGAACTTACTTCTCATTCACTACAGTTGGTGACTAGTAGTAAGTGCGTGGTGGTAGCCATGTCAAATCCGTCATCTACAGATTTACCGGAACACTTAGCAGCTTGTCTGTCCATTTTACGAAGGCTTACAGAATTATCACAAGATCTTACGAAACATACGACAGCACCACTTCAGACAAGAAATCTTGTATTGAAGGTTTGATACATTTTTTTTATTTAATAGCAACCACTTACGACGGAAACGCAGTTGCTTTCCTCAAAATGTTCAAAGTTATATATTAAAGTTGCCAATTGCTAGGTTTATTGGATCTAACAATAGTGTTTAAAACAGTTATTTTGTCTTCCCCCTCCCTGATCAAGGCCCTAGGCCAAAATAGGACACTGTCGCTCACAGGGCCGGCGTTAGAGGGGGATAAGTGGGACATAGGCGTTATTTGATTTTTTGCATAAAAATTTCCTAGCGTCGGCCCTGGTCGCTCACTCCGTGTTTTAATTAATTCTGTGGACAGCAGAAGACCTCATTCTGAAAGATTATGTAATGGTTACATCCAAAATTACACTAAAATTTCAAAATGATGTATTTTTGAAGTTATACTGCTTTAGCGAGGATGGTGAACCTCTACTCAAAAATTAATTAAATGCTGTAATGTAACGCTGACAGGGATAAAACGGCTCTAACAATTTTGATTCCTGAAAAGGTGTTTTGGAGGGCAAAAAATCGATCTACCTAGGTCTCATCCCAGGAAAAAATCGTTTTCTTATAGATTTCATAATAAAAATCAATTTTTTGACTTTTTAAAATAGTGTAATATTGTAAGCATGCTTTGGATAGTTATTTATAGATGTTATGATATCCGTGGATTTTATTGATAATAATTATTTATAAATTTTAAAAATGTTGAGTGACGAAAAGCAAAATTGTTAATGTATGAAGTATAACTTCGACCGAGCCCTTATGTGGATGGGGCACATACCCTTTTTTTGCGTATAGGATAACTCGCTTTTTGCTCTAGCCAATGACAGCTCAAATTAAATTACAACTATCGTTTTAGGTTCATAGTGTAACCGCAGCATTCCGAGATCTTGTAAACGCAACAATAGAACATACTTCAACAGGGAAACTGGAGGAACAATTAGCATATCATGCTGAATGCTTAGCTAATGTTTTAGCAACTCTATTGAGAAGTTTGCGAGTGTTTTCACCATAGCGATGTAGGTGTGGCACTGGTGAAAAAATCAGCGCCAATAGGTGAGGATTGTTCAATTGTTTTCATGCTGCGAATAGGATGTTTTTTGTTATTCATTTAGTGATCAGTGCTGAATAATATACTATCTGTATAAAAACTAGTGATACAGCTTTTTGTGAATAAATAAGTGAATATCGGAAAGTTAAGTAAGTATATAAAATCTTGAATGTTTTGAATCTTTTAGGAATGAATTTTTTAATAATGAAACTAAATAATAAATAATATTAATAGGAGTGACGAATCGAGATTTGAAAATTTCATAGTATAAAAAAGGATTAGGGTTGTTGAATAATACATAAAAATATAGTGTAAACTGTAAAGTATATAAAATTCCGATATATTAATAATAGTAAACGAATAATATGTTATTTAAATGTCAAATTGTTACCGAAAAAAATTATTATGTATTTTCTGTTAAAGATTATAAGAAAAATTATTTTATTGTTTTCAATTTTAAATATTAATTTTTATGGTGCTAAGTTGAAAAGATAGGTGTCATAATATTATAGTACCTATATGTAAACGTAAAACTGGAAGATTCTAAAATTAATAAATAGATGCTTAAGACCTCTGTTGTCGAGCGTCTATAATCTACAATATCTTTCTATCAGAAATTAGTAACACAATAATTATTTTAAAGTTTCTCTGTTTTTTTTCCTTTTGAAAATATCAGTTGAATTACCAAAGACTTTTTAATACTGTAAATTCAAAGCCAACAGAGAAATTTTCATTTCAACAAAATGCGTTAGAGGGGACAGAAAGTGTAATTTTGTCATTTTGCTATGTTACTGAGTTTAAGACTGTATAGACTATAGGGCATTTGACCCGTGTAGAGTCTGAAAGTAAATTAATTTTTGTTTGATTTGTTTCTTAATTTTTTATTTGCTTTTCTTATTCTAACCCTTCAATATTTGTCCTCAGATCTTCGGTAATATTAATGTATTGACGATAAATATTTTGGGGGATCATTTATAAATTAGTGCATTTTTCATATTATAATAGCTATGTTCCAACCTGTTATAAATGGATCGTTTTGAAACGGTAACGAAACTGTTTTTACCGGTTTTGTGCGCATGCGTCAACCTTGCACGGTTCTGTAACGGTACTCACGTAGACATTGGTTGGAACGCTTTTGTGAGCGTTTTGTGCATCAAATCATGGCCTTCATGACCATGCACAAACGATCACAAGTTCGGTTGGACCGCGTTCTATCCACTGCGCATGAGCGTGACTGTAATATTACGGTATTCAGAGTGGTTGGAACAAAGCTAATGTGTAGCCTTTATTGATGACAGTGACACATGCGCGAAGTAAGAAATGCATCAGTACATTGGCGAATCTAGTGCAGGGGAACGGAGACATGTGCCCCCTCTAACACGGAATTAGAAACAATATAATGGAGCCTATTACGAACGTGTGTTGTGTGTCATATCATTCATAGACATAGCGACTCACTGAACATAGTGACATAGATCCATAATAGACCCCGTTATAAAATAATATGGTGTTACTACAATTTCCTGATCTTTATAATTCATCAGATATGAAAAAACGATGCATTTATCATATCGATGTTCCACTCTGTATACATAGCACCGAGATCAGGGGTGCTCTACCTTTTTATGCTTGAGATCACCTTAATGCAATGTGAAGATTCACTGCTTAACAGTTAACCGTTGCTGAAACCCATCCTTTAAATATATATTATTGGGTGGACATATTAAATTTATGAACGTTTGCTTTAGGAGTGATAGATGTTCGCACATGTCTCCGTACGATTGTTACTACTTACTGTCCTTTGGATTAAAAACGAAACTGCCTTTCTATCTAGGTAAAAAAAAATCTTTTTCGAAAAGAAATGAAGATTGTGTGGGCACCCTTGACCTAGATAATTAACTAGACTGCCATATTGAATGAAAGAATGTCTGGATCTGTGAATGTATTGGTATAATAACGATGCATAATTTACCAAAATTGTCCAAAATCAAACTCATTAATGTTGTCTATTGTGTTACTAAGACTCGAGTATTAAAAATAATGTATTGAATTATATTTACGAAAGCACTGTATGTACATATTTTTATTAACGTTTTGTGTATTTGATATAAATATTGGCCATATTATAAGATTAATTTTAAGTACAATATTTTGCAAAAAGATTATTTTAACTGCTCAAATTGAAATTTTAATATATTGTAATATATATAATATATATCTCCAAATTTTATTATTATGTCTTTATAATTACTAAGTATATTATATATTTTATTGAGTTTTTGTTAACAGATTCAGAAAAGATTTTACCAATAATTGAAGCCAAATTTTTGTTTTTCCATTTTTTTGGAATTTGTTTTTAAATTATAATCTCTACACTCATTTTGAAAAGTACAATTTTTAACTTTAGGTCTTGTTGTTTTTATGTTACTAGTCATTTTTTTGATTTTTATTGCAAACTTCAAAATAAATATTGAGTTTATATACACAAAACAAATACTCAAAAATTTTAAATATTTGAACATTCTGTTATATTTTTTAAGATATTAACCTATTTTTTGTGGAAAAGTATTAAAACTTTTTTATTGGAAATTTAAAAAATAAGTAATAATTTCATATCATAATTATGAGCCTTATAAAACAATATAAAACATGTAAATAATAGGGCATAATAATTACAGCGGTTAAAATTTGCTTATAAACAAGATTGCCTTATGAATCAATTTATTCATATAATGATTAACAATATCAGTATAATTGTTTGTTGGTCAATTTACATTTTTGCCAAAATGTATGTGTAGGTATCTAGTTTTTTTTTGTTATTAAGGGCGATTTAGTAATTATTTCATCGATACTGCATCGTAATTTAACTCAAACCACTCAAAATTTCTCGTTTGATCGAGCGATTTGGAACACCATGCGCTTTATCTAGCGATCAATGCGTTTGTTTCCCGTTTGAAGTGCATTCGACAATTGCGCAAAGAATGTGCAGCCTTAAGCTGTTAGTAGCTGCATGTAACTATTTCCAACTGACTTAATCGCAAAATTCTACTACAAAAAGTAACATGTGTGCGTTAACTCTTAGTTGTTGCCTTCGGTTGGACATGTGCTATATCGAAACATATAAGTGTTTATTTTGTATTTATTTTCCGATTAATAATTTGCTTTTGAGTATCAGTCCGATCGCGATCGTTTTCAAATTGAAATAAAATGGTGCGGTATTGTTTTATTGAAAAAATGTAAACCATTAAGATTTTACGTTAAAATAATATAATATTCGTGGCTGTTTACATGTACAAGTTATTTGAATTTCTCACTTTTAGGATCTCGGACGTATAAGCTTGAAGATGTTGGTTTCCGTTTTGCATTGCTTTTATGGAATAAGGCCTGGCGCATACATACAATTGTTTCACGACTAAACATTGTAGTCGAATTAGGTACGTGTTGCGATTTCAATTCGACTAAACTGTTTAGTTGTAAAAGGTGCGCATACATTTAATTAGTTGTGCCACAATTTCACTGTTAAACTAATGGGCAGTCGAACAACTGTTCAGTCGAATGTATGCGCAAAGTACGTCAATACATAGCTGTAGACATAAGCTGCCGACGACAGTTATTCGATAGTTTAGTCAAAAGGTGATTGGTGTGGTTTTACGATTTTTTAGTCGGTCAACTATCGTGTTATATGTATGCGCACTCCCATCTACTCCAATAGCATTTTGACAAACAACTAAACAGTTGTGCGATTAAAAATTGTATGTATGTGCGAACCCTAAGTGATACTGTAGAGGTGGAACTGACAGTTCACAAATCCAATATACTAAAAAATTAATATGTAGGTACCTACTTGCATATTATTTTTGCGCCCCCTATAATTTTCTAGCGGCCCACAAACAGTGAAATATTTACTTCCTGGCGAAAAGAGCATTTAGACGGCAAATTTGAAAAGGGCGGCGAGTAGGGACGACTTGGCAAACAAGGACACGAGCGCTGGTACGGTGAACTCCCAAAATTACGTCTTAAAACTTGCATTTTACAAATGTGATTTATAACTTTTCTAACATAATTTGTATGTTGTTTTGTTTTATTTAGTGGACTGGCTCGCATAGCGTCGTTAAAGCAGGTAGCATGCATATAATATTCTATACTCACGTTCTTAAAATAGAGCCGGGAGAGGTAAATCTTGATACATTTTTAGAGTGTTGGGTCTCCAAGTCACTATATGAATATTATGAAGTATTAGAAATACCTTGTATTTTATAAAAAAAAAAAAAAATTAACCACACCGGAAGATGGCAACTCGTTGCTGAAACGCGTAGTGTTAAAGAAGTCACAAGACGGACATAATACAAGGTACCTATTTCTAATACTTCATAATAGAGGTAAATCTTCTTTGCCTGGGGGGGCATAGTTTACATATACGGATATAATGATATACGTCGCTGGCCACTGCTCCCTTGTATGTAGATAAATTTAATATTAATTCTGAATGAATTTCTTAACCGATACAAGTGTAGTGTACTCCATAAGTCAACTCTTAAGCCAATCACGTTTATAAACAAATAATAACCGCTTTAATAATAACTACCTATCGTTAAATAAGTTAAATATGTGGAAAATTTAAAAAAAAATGTCATGACCAAAAATATTTCCAATATCTATAATAATACATACATGTGGTATTTACAGTGACTGCAGTCTATTATTATAATGAGATAGTAAGTAAATAAGTAATTAATGTAAATTGTAAACTTTAAACTATAATATTAATACAAAATACTGCACTGTCTCAAATACAGAGTGGCACTTTAAAACTATTTCTTTGTACAACATAGTGATTAGTGACAAATAAACATAATATGTCAATAATATAAATCTATATCTAAAGCTCTATAATGGACTTATCTCTCGAAATAAGAGCGAGAGAACGTTATTGCTTGTTCTGCAAGAAAAAGAGAGAAAACATGTGGTTGCGCACGCATACTGTGTTCTGCCACCTAGCTAGCAGCAGTCAGTGACAACCGATATAGACAGACTATATTGTCTAGTTACCGAATCATCTGTGAACATGACATGCGCGCGCAATCCAGGTAAAAAAGAAACGTGAATTACTAATATCTACACATCTTTTTAAAGTTCAGTTTCGTACGTGAGTTCGGGTCATTTAACGTTCGCGTTAAATATTTAACGCTAACTGTGTAACCATGGCAATGTAAAACAAATTATATTATTCTATTTTTATGTACTTGAAAAAGTCTAAATATATAGACGAAACGTCGTACATTTAATTTAATAAATCAAATATTTTGTCCACTATCCTGCGATTTTTCTTAATTTTATTATAATCACGATGGACACGATTTCTAATATAAATTATTCTATAATGCTCGGTTTCTGATATGGCTTTCAGCTTTAAATCTAAATTTAAGAATGCCATTTGTTATCAATTAAATAGAAATTACATTCTTAATATCAGAAACCCAATTAATTTATAGCATTTAGATGTAGATTTTGATTTCACTTGTGTATAGTGTGTAAACAAGATATCACTGTTTGCCGCACGACATTGATACAGTTCGACCGTCGCCGGCCGAACTGTATAGCTTTGCCCACTTACAAACTTGCATTCCAGGGCGTATGTAGATTTTGCGTAAATAACTTTCATTTTAGTAATGTGAATTCTTTGAGTATTGTGTAAGAAGTTACACTTCCTCCGAGGTTCGCGACATAGGTACAATTTTTTTTCTTCTACCTGCTTCTCTTTTCATTTATAAAAATATTCTTTTTTGTCATTTGGAAATTTTTGCGTTCAAAATATTGTTACAATACCATGACAGGGCCCCTTACACCGGAACTGTTCCAGAAATATGTAGGTAGATCAAAATAAATTTTGGATTATGAAAAATAAACTTAAATGTAAAAAGGTGATTTATATTATTGATTTCAGATTTAAGTAATCAACATCTAAAAAAAGTGTTTAAACCAGTTTATATTTTCTGCTATCTCGTATGGTCAGTATTAATTAATTCGAATAATTAGACTGTAGTCAACTGTTTCAGGAGTCGGTGTAATAAATTTCATATAATATTGTAACGTTAACAGACTGTGAAAGGGGCTAAATTTAATAAATTATACTGATTTAATACGCATTGCAAAAAGTTGATTAAAATATTTTAATGTAATGTTCGTTTGGCAGTAATAAATATGGGTTAAAATCAAAAAGAAATTCTAAGAAGGTCGTCTCAGGTACAGACATGCTTTGTCTATTCAATGCTATATTTATCGTTCAGATGTTGCTTTTAGTTTGAAATAATATGAAACCAGTATTGTTCCGATTTAAAAGACGTGTATAGTCACTGAGCCAGATTACTCTTAGAATAACACAGTGACGTAATCAGCCTATTGGCGGCAAAGCACTGCCCTCACTTAGTAACGGACTGTTTGTTTGACAACTGTTACCCTCTCTGCTGGTCTTTAATGATTTTTACCACAGACGGCGTGGATTTTCTATTGTTGGAGCCGTTGCGTTATTACGGAACAATAGCCGTTGTCGAGTGATGATGTCTCGGTGTCATTCTCATAGTATTGTGTCCGTAGTATTCACATTAAAAAGACGCTAATGACCTCAGTTGTCGAGCGTCTATAATTTACAATTCATTCATTCATTCACATTAAAACACGGTTATCGACTTATTTATTACAACTAAACAAATATTACATTAGAATTTCGGATCAGACGCTAATGACATCTGTTGTCGAGCGTCTATGATCCACAATTCATTCATTAGAATTTTGGATAGGCTAGGGTCGATTTCATACAGAAAGTTACTGAATAGAGCTTCGTAATTTGGAATTTAACAATATTTTCTCCTTGAGGCGTTTGTATGCCCAAATATTCAAGTCTGATAGTTACAATTGTATCCAATAATATTAATAACTTTTATGTTAATATTGTTATTTGGATCTTGGATGTATATTAAAACTTATAAATAGATAGAAAATGTTCTTCCAATAATCATAAAAACTGAAATAATTAATATGTGGTGTTTTAATGGATAGGTATACATATATTTTAATTAATTAGCAAACAAAATTAAAAATTTTCTTCATGATTTAATTACTAATTATGTTAAATGATAATGTTTTATGAATAATTAAATGCAATGGTGGGTATCCGAATAATTTTAATAATGTTAATTTATATACATATAATTATTGCTGCACAAATGATAATATTGCATACTTATTATAGCCTGTAGTCTGTACCAGTGGCTATGCAGCCATGCAGGTTTTTACAGTAGCCTGTACTTTAAATTTGAGTAGGTACCAATTGGATGTGTTCCAAGTTTCATTAAAATCGGTCCAGCTGTTCTTGAATGATAGAGATCACGTAACTATTTTATTCATATATTAAGTAGTATGATTAGTAAAAAGTAAAGAAATTGTATATGGTTAAAAAAACACAAATTAAATATAGTCCAGTGTAATTTAGTATATTCTTTATTACTTGTACTGTAATATTTTCTTCAAAAATTAGAAGAACAATGTCATAAGTAGGTACGTCAGATAATCCGAATCGGGACTGTATTCATAAAGTCCGCAGATCCTGGTTTTTAAAGACTGTTCAAAAACATATTGTCATTTGCTAACAGTTCATATTGTAGGCATAATCCAGAAAAATGTATTTTTCTGTATCTGACAAAAAACATTGTTTACGATTATACAAAGTGAATCGGTAGAAAGTTACAAATTACAATATTTGGAGAGCGTGTTCTAAGGCCCAAAATACTAAAATGTTTATTTGAACATGTACCTACCTATCTGAAGGTCAATAATTATTACAAAAATATAGATGATAACAATTTTTATAATATATCGTAATAGTCCGGGAGTTTGCGTTGCAAATGAAAATGTCATAGTAAGCCGGCTGATTTTGATATTGATAGTTGATCTCGTACAACTAATCAGTAAACCGACCGTCAACTGCTCAAGTAGCGGTGGGTTTTGGTGTGAGAGGCTGCGAAAGTGGTTAAAAAAAATTTTTTTAAAGTAATAGTATGCCGCCTGAAACTTGTTTTTATAAATAGTTGACATCATTGTGAGTTGAAAAATAATCGTCAGCTGCACCGTGGAAGGGGGATTGTGCGTCCGCTGGTCGCATGAACTTGTAAAAAAACACGTAAAGGTAAAATATTGTGCATTTCACTCTTTTGCACTGACAGCAGCTGAGACAATTACGTTACCTAGGATTATGATAGCGATATAATCGTAATTCTAGGTAACGAAATTATCGTAGTTTTATTCTTGAATTACTCTAAAATGACGGTCATTCTTAAAAAAAATGTTTTTTTTAAGGTAAAGAATCACAAAAATAATTAAATTATTAACTTTATATGTGCATTAACTTTAAGAAGTGTTTTATTCAAAGGAAAAAATTACATATCCCATTGGCGGGATTTGAGTTTCACGTTAGGTATATTACCGTTACACTGTAGTGTTACGATATGGAGGATACGAGTTCATGAATCATAGTGACATGTAATTTTATTCATATGAGAACTATTGTTTCCAATGGACACCGTTGGCATTTAATTGATCATTTTTCAGTATCAGTATTTAATATTTTATCCATAAGAATTAAGAAGTTTATAGTTTATACCTACTTAGTTACTTCATTCTAAATAAATATATTTTATTCAAATTGACAGTTAATTATAATCATTGAATATTAAATGAAAATGCATATTTACATCTTAAAAAATATTCATGGGGTGGTTTTTGTTGAAAAAGTCGTTCACAGTAATATTTTTTTGCCATTCTGATTTTATATTTTAATTTTATAAGCTCATTTTTATGATATTTATATTGACATATCCCAAGGAATCAACCAAAATGTTATATCTATAATATTATTAATGTTTTAAAATAATAAATAAAAACAATAATCCTATTTACAACTTTTTGCAGTATTTTATTGAAAACCCTTGTCTACAAAATTCACGATGCTTTAGCTTAGGTACCTACCTATACACTCAAAATTCACGATACCTACGATGATCACACTCAAAATTAACATTACCTCGATCATCAAGAATCGACCTCGATCATTAAGAATCGATCTCGATCATTAAGAAACGACCTCGATCATTAAGAATCGACCGCGATCATTAAGAATCGACCGGGATCATTAAGAATCGACCTCGATCATTAAGAATCGACTTCGATTATTAAGAATCGACCGCGATCATTAAGAATTGACCTCTATCATGAAGAATCGACCTCGATCATTAAGAATCGACCTCGATCATTAAGAATCGACCTCGATCATTAAGAATCGACCTCGATCATTAAGAGAATCGACCTCAATCATTAAGAATCGACCTCGATCATCAAGAATCGACCTCGATCATTAAGAATCGACCTCGATCAATAAGAATCGACCGCGATCATTAAGAATCGACCTCGATCATTAAGAATCGACCTCAATCATTAAGAATCGACCTCGATCATCAAGAATCGACCTCGACCATTAAGAATCGACCTCGATCATTAAGAATCGACCTCGATCATTATGAATCGACCTCGTCATCATAAAATCTCGAAATTTAAATCAGTACTACTTCACAAACCACGACATAATACACAGTGCTTAGCATCATAATAATGTATAGTGTTCCGAATACTCAATGTGTGTTTTTTAAAAAATAATTAACCACACGTGAAGATGGCAACTAGCTGCTGAAACGCGTCGTGTTAAATCACAAGAAGTCACAAGACGGACATAATACAAGGTATTTCTAATATGTACTTCATAATATTCATATAGTGACTTGGAGACCCAACACTCTAACAATGTATCATATTAAATTACTCATTAACTAATAAGTCACATACAAAATCATAAGTGTCACAAACATTCACAAACGACTGGCATTCGTGAAAAGTTAAAAATTTTAATATTTCATTAGAGAGCATTGAAGTTCAGGAGCGTCATCTAGTGGCCAAAAAAATAAGCTCACTATTACAAAAAATAATTGAATTTATTTTTGATTTTTTCTCAAAAACTAAGCTGTCACAAACGTTTTTATGGACATATTCGGAATTCACAAACGATTTTCGATCGAAGCATATATTAAAATCAATTTTTGAAAAATGTCGGCTAATCGTACACTCTTAATTAACCATTGAATTACTCATTAACTAATGAGTCACAAACGAAATGAAAAGTGTCACAAACATTCACAAACGATTGGCATTCGCGAAAAGTTAAAAATTTTAATTTTCAAAATTTATGTCGGCTAGAAATCGACCTTGGTCACTAAGAATCGACCTTTTCACTAAGAATTGACATTATTTGACCTTGCTCATTAGGAAACGACTTTATTCACTAAGATTCGACCAGATCTCCAATAATTGACCAACTCTCAAAGAATCAGGTCAAGATCACGTCGATTCTTAAGTGATCTGATTGATTCTTAGTGATGTAGGTCGATTCTTAGTGATATAACCCTATGGTTTCCTGTTGTATGGATGTAAATGAAGTATACAAAAAGGGTTTATTTATTTTGTTAATTTATTTATTGATAAATATTGCAAACAGCAATAGCAAAAGAAATACAATCCATTATTACAATCTTCAATATGAATAATTAAATTCTTGCAGTAGCAACTAACCCTATTTAATATTATATCAGCAGCATTTCAACTAAACAATACTTGTTATCAATTTTTTTCGATGAAAAATATTTTTTCCCGTTTTTACACATTTACAAAAAAAAGTAGCATAATAAAATTAGTTTTTACACAACTATTATTGTAATTAGTAAGCTCTTCGAAACGTGTTTAAAATGAAGTATAGATTTAAATTTATTTTTAATCAAAATTGAATAATTTTAACAAAAACATAAATAATTAAAGATGATGTTATTTTAATAGACTATTTTACTGACTTTTGGAAAAATTTAATTGAATCAAATCCACACTTTGGTCAAATTATTTCACTAACACTGGTATATTGAAGTGAAATAATCTAATCTAAATGAGTCAATAATAAATTGGCTACTCTAAAAACTAATTCCATTATTTTACTTTTTATACAGAAAACTGTATTGCTTTAAGATTTTTTTATCTGTAAAACTAAAACTTAAAACTATGTTCGATAAGAACAAATAAAAAAAAATTTACTTACAACTGTAAAATCATAAATAGTATCAGTATAGTAACATAAAAAAATTTAAACTTGAAATTCAACTATGAATTTATACTAATAAAATATTTAAAGTGTCTAGGTGATGTCACATTCGTTCAGTAATTTTCTTCCCAAATATAGAGACAAATGTAAAAGTGAATTAAATATCCATCTACTATCGGACAGTGCAAACAACAACTAAATACTTGAAGGGATTTTGTTTTGTTTACACAAAGGGCGAGGAAGAAGTAATGTTTTGAACTTTGTTTAATATACACAATAGCGTTTGTATAAAACGAAAACAAAGTTAGTTAAATGATTATAGTAAATGTGATCCAGTTCTAGAATCTGGTAAAGTTTCATATCTAAATTTTCACTTGAACGAGTGTCTAAGTAACGTCACTTAGTGCCAACCAACGCCACCGAGAAATTCTTTTCATTGAAATCTTTTTCGTTGGCCGTCTTGGGTGCCGATATGTTGCCACCCAAGGCCAACGAAAAAGATTTACCGTTATCCAAAAGAAATACAGGCTTTAGAAAGTTGTTCATTCATAAAAGTACAAAAAGAAAAGCAATCTTCGATACTTGTACCTACGATTTTTAACTAAATTTTGCTGTTTTTTTACAAACCTGTAGGTATATTTATGACGGATGACAATTTTGAAGATAAAAGTTTTTTTTAGAAAATATCAAAATTGATCTGAGAATTTCGTGGTCAGTCTTCAAATTTTGACTACTTAATTAAAAAAGTACAAACA
Organism: Mongoloraphidia duomilia; assembly: GCA_039654895.1. Lineage (NCBI taxonomy): Eukaryota > Metazoa > Arthropoda > Insecta > Raphidioptera > Raphidiidae > Mongoloraphidia > Mongoloraphidia duomilia. The sequence goes on from CM077516.1 coordinate 66,633,641, forward strand.
CCTATCAATGAAAAAAATGCGCTTACAGTGATGCTGAAATTATTGTACTATCGAAAGATAATGTAAATTTAACTGCAAAAAATAATTTCTAGAATAAATTGTAATTTAACTGAAGATTACTTATAATCTTTTATATCGCTACTAGATAATAAACTTAAACCATTTATTTTTCGAAATGGTCACATAATGATACCTCTTCCCAGGGCTGGATCTACAATGGGGCAACCGGGGCAATGGCCCAGGGCCTCGACTTGAAGAGGCCCCCTGGCAAGGGATGAAACGGGAAAATTGTTTAACCCAATCTAAAAATTTTGCAAAAAAAGTTGAAACAAATCCCTAAATAATTATTCAGAATGATAAAAACGAATTATTTAATAATACGCCAAACGAATTTTACTCAATTGCGATTTTAACGAATTGTTTGTAACTAATACAATATAAATATGTATAATTATTGACAACATACTGTGATTCTTACCCTTCAAATTATTATTTTCTATTAATATCACAAGTAATTTATAAATGGGACCTCTTCAGCTCAAGATCCGGCCCTGCCTCTTCCTCAAGGAAATAAAACATGTACTTACAATTTCTTATAATTCAGTTTTTGAATTATAATTATTATTTTCTAAAGTAGTTATACAAAAAAACAAACATTCTAAAAATTAAAGTCGCAAATTCTTCTAATACTTTTCAAAAGCCGCGTCATATATCCCAGTTTTCATTCATATACAGCCACAGGTTGATTTACACCAGGAGGCGAAAGGTGGAAAATGTAAAATGACTTCTTTGCGATCGGCCTTTTTTTTTGGAGTTTTCTGAACGTATTTAATTTCTGTCCTTTATAAATTAATAAGTCATGAAAATTGCTTGGAAACAAAAGATTTATTTACTAATTTTTGGCAATAATTGTCACATATCTACTTTGCGTGTTGACCCTCTTATTTGTAAAAAAGATAACATTTTTGGCAAGAATGCAATTCGACAAATAATAATGCAATTGCCAGGTTGGCCTTGCGGCTGGCGATGAATTTTTTTGAACATGTGTTAAGTTAAAGTAATTGGCTTTTTTCTTTTTGTGCAACCGTTACAGAGATGAAATAAAGTTTTCATGTGACAAAAGTATTTTCAGTGTTTGCTTTGTGTTTTTGTATAACTATTTTAATTAAAATACACTACTATAAACGGTGACAAGTCTGAATTAATGGTGGCCCACAGTTTTCGATCAAACAGTCTATTTCACATGAAATGAAAGAATAAAAATAATGTATTTTTTTAAGAAAATAACCTTTGCATTTAAAATATCCTAATATATTAAAAACAACTTTTATCCTTATTTGTCTCTTATTTTACTAAAAATTAATAATCTATGATAATAAATCTTCCTATATATTTATAATTAATGTGGATAATTTTACAATTATTATTTTATTTTATTAATATTATAAACTGCAGTTACAATTTTAATTATAATCAATTTTTTATACTGTATGTACATGAAGCAGTGCGGTAAAGAAGGTTCCTTGGCTGAATTTCAGATAAGGAGAAAAAAACCAATTAGGTATACTAATATTAATTATCAAATATGAAACTGATTTGTTTTTGTGACAGATAATCAGATAATCATAATATGATATGGGGTACGTTAGAAAACGAATCTAAAAGAAATTCATGAATGATGATATAATGAATAATGGGTATTTTTTTTACAATAAATTTACTTATAAACGTGTGTAAATTATGCTTTTTGAATTCTGTAAAACTCTGGTACCTATTTCTAGTAAGTAATGAGTTCTAAAGAAAATGTCTTCTGGCCTTCTGCTAAAATACGCAGTGACGCCCTGGGCATCTCAACATTTGTCGTTCTTTCAGTTTGGCAACAGATGAACACATAATGTGCCTACATCAACAATAATAATTTATTTTGAGTAGGTACCTACTTACTTCTTTTTTGTAAAATGTTTGTTTTCTCAAAATTCTGCTGACCTTAAAAAGTTGCCGCACTGAGTCAGTTAGGTCCATAATAAGTAAATATGCGCTTAAAACGTGGTTTATTTTTACCAAAATTTTTTTTGTAACTTCAGAATGTTTGGTCACAAAACACTCCATTACTTTAATTTTAACTTCCAAAGAATTTATGATTTTGTTTATATTAATAATTGTTTAATTGTTTATATTAATAATTGTAGTTCTTCTACCATAATTAACCACTACATGCTTGTAGTAATGAAATTTTTTGTACCCCAGGCAAATTTGTTTTTTAATATAAGTACAGAGCGCCAACATGGCGGCGTCCCACTCAATCTTTAGGTATTGCCCTAGTTTTTGTCCTTTTGATTCAGGTTTTTATGAATTCTATTTTTATGCCATATAATTAATATAAAATGGTTTTATCGCAACCAGTTCGCTCATTTTTAAGTTAAGCGGCGAGGACAAAGATCAACAGAAAAATATGCAAACAAAGAAATATAAGGTGAAACTTATAACCTCTTCTTGAAATGTTAAAAAAACAGCGTCTCCAGTACTCTCAAGAAAATAACTTAAAAAAATGGTGATAGCTTACCAAAAAGGGTTGAATATTATAGCATAGGTACGCTCTAGATAGATAGGGCCTGTACTCTGTAGAACTGCTCGCTAAACAGGCTGGGGGCCATAGAGTACCAAGGAATTCCCAGTAGGTTGGTCTAATGACAATCTGCTCTTTAAAAAAACATAATAATACTCAAAAAAGTCCTATGAGGTGGGCTGCTCGATTGATTTTTTCCGGGAAGTTCGGGAACTTTTTGTGTCCCATGTCAATCCTGTCGTCATAGATGTCAACGACACATTACCAAAGATGTTATAAATTACTATTATAACATCCTTGCACATTACCCTGACATTTCACTGAGTTCCTATATCAGAAATTGTTTGGGGGAGGGTTTAAACATATTAATAATTTAAACTGGTTTCTTGTCTCCTTGTATGAAATAAGCGATATTAAGTTGACATACACACAATAATATACAGATTTTGAAGCCACAAATTTGTCTGATAAATGTTCTGAAACTTTTAAACTGAAATATTATATTATGTACAAAATCACCATACTAATCTTATTTCCTTTACAATTCATAGATTCTAGATTTCTTTACAAATTTAAACAACTACTTCCAGCAATTTTTTTGTCAATATCTAAAACACAAAATGTAGGCATTGCCGCACTTCATTTTATACAAATATTATTAACAGTCACTTAAAAAATGGTTAGATAACTTTAATTATTTGATGTAAATAATTTTTTTCCTGTATAACCAACCTAAAATTTATTAAAACAAGGTCAATGATTATTTAATTTCTACATTGAGCATGTAAATGACTTTTTTATGTCAATAGAAAGAGACCCGTCTAACTTAAATAATGCAGTTGGTTTTTTTTTTGTCTAGCACTTAAAAGGCTTCACATTAAATTTTTGAAGTTTGTTAAAATAGACCACACTTTTATTTTTTCTTTCGAACGGCTTATTTCACAGCACTAAATACTTTTGTTTTCATAAAACCCCAATAAAAAAATCACTGAGAGATAAGTCTGGGGAACATGGGTGCCACAGTATTTCCCCTCCACGACCGATCTACCGTTGAGAAAAGGCACTATTTAAGAACTCCCTAAATTGTTGACTTCAGTGAGCGGGTGCTCCATCATGTTGAAACCATAATGTATTTAAATCAAGTTTAAATCTTTTAGAGCTGGATTTATTCGATTTTGCAGTAACTCGAAGAATAACTCATTGTTTAGGGTGCCATCAATAAAAAATTGACCTATCAAATATGATCACTAATCAATCCAGCCCACACATTTACTTTCTGAGGATAGTGGGTATGACTTTCGTGGAATAGTTGGGAGGCTGTTTCTGCTTCAGTAGTAGGTGCCTCACATTTTGAGAATAAACTTGTGACAGAATAAACGTTGCCATCAGTTTTAGGGGGCCTTGTTATAAAGATTATAAAGCCCGTCTCGTGGGTGTTGTGACGTAAGAAGTTATCAAATTTTATAAATTTGTATCTCTGTTAATAATTAAAACATTGAAATGAAATAAACGCCATTGTGTTTCTGGCAATGATTTCTAATAGGAAACAGTCATATATTAATTTTTTTAAATTTTTTACAGTCTCATTTTTCAAAAAGATAGGTGGTAAATAATAATTTCAAATAAATTAGTTAAGGATTAAAAATGTTGGATATTGTTAAATTGCATTTAATTCTTCGAATACTTTCTGGCCGTTTAAAACCGAATAAGGCACCAGCCTACAGAGTTTTATTTAATGTATTCAATCCGTATTTTGTAAAAAAATTGCTAGAAGTCACTACCTTGTTTATGATATTAAATTATTCTTAAAGTAGTACGCTATAAATCATTTCAAATGTAGAGTTGCTTACACCAAAATCTCATTCATTTCAATAAATTTCGTTATTTTTATGAGAAAAAGTTAAAATTATTTTTATCCCAGTTTTTTTTTATTATTATTATGATGTCATACAAACATACAGAAAAACGTTTATGCGACTACACTGCCGTCTGTTGGTAAAAACTGTAAATGTACTCCCGCAGTTTGAGAACTAATAACTGACTTTATTCAACACATGCACGCTTTTAGTGTTTTTTTCGTGTCTGTAGCTGTAATGCGGATCTTAAATGGCCGTTAATTGACTGGTGACGTCATGATCCATTATGGAACGCTTTTTGATGTTATAATGAAAAACATTTGAAAAATCCGTTACATAATGAACCATTATGTACCTCTTTTCGATGCTATAATGAAATATGTTTACTATGGCAACGTAGTAAATAGATATTGTATCAAGGCCAATGTTTTTATTATGAGATGTATTGCTGTCAGTGAATCTAAGGTGTCTGACATTAATTCAGTTAAAGTCTAAAACCATGCATGTGTTGAATAAAGTATAGTGTACAACGCGTGTGCTAAATCTTTATGTATCAGGCGCGATGTTCTCAGCACTCGTATTCGGCTCGTGATGCACACTCGCCAAGGCTCGTGTGCGCTTGCCTATTACTTGTGCTGAAAACTTCACGCCTGACGCATAAAAGATGTATTTAGCACACTAGTTACACAATATACTATTATATTTCTAGGAGAGTCGTTAAATGTATCATTAACAAGGTAGCAATCTTAATATGGAAATCCATTTTATAAATAACTGCTTCAGTGTCACTTATAATATATTACAACATGTATTTATGTACATTAGTGCACAGCCAAATGCTATCGTTTTCTGACAGTTGGAGTGATCAGAACAATCTGACCAAAGTTCGGTTAAAATAATTTTGAATTTCACACATTATTAATTATTCTCTCTACAAAATGAAAATATGCTACAGAAAATTTCAACTTCATTAAAATTATTTCAACCGAACTAAAAGTTGAGCCAAATGCACCACTTAAGAAAATATTATTGCAGTTACACAATCAAAATGAATTATTAACAAAATTATGCACTAAAATTGGCCGAACGATGTAGTGGATCGAGGTCGAGTGTTCGGCATTCGCACTATAATTATTAAAGATTGTTACATCGTGTCCAGGTTAAAAATGAGTCGAACGATAAATTCACTTTTCTTGGTCGAAGTTCATTTATTACAAGTTTATATTGATTTAAATATAATAGTTGATTGTTGATTGTTTTGCAGATATTCGATACTTTCTTAATTTAACGAACATATATTTTTAATTTTCACACAAATTACAACATATATATCACAGATCTACTGTAGATGTTTTTTTTAAGTGTGTTTCCGTTTTGTTGAGTTTTTATAGTATAAAAATAATTTTTTTTTTCGATTTTAAAACGTAAATTAAACACGAAATACTGCGCAAATAAAAATTAGAATACGAATAGTGAAGCCAACGAATTTTCTGCGCTTCATAAAATTCACAAAACGAATTAAAAGCAAGAAATTGTGCTTTGTCAATGAAATCGGAAAAACATACCAGACAAAAAAAAAGAAATTAACCGTGTTTTGTTATTATTCTCCGAGAGCTTATGAAACGTTTTCCTAATTTTAATACCTAATTAATCAAAACAATATTTTTATCAGTTGAAATGCTTTAATAACTACGTGCATAATAGGGCTTCAGAAATTTCTAATAAAGTTTAATCACCTTTTCACGAATAAATAAATTAATAGTCCCTTTAATATTATGCACACAGAGTTTTTGTCAAATTAGGTATTCGTAAACTTAAAAATTCAACATCTGATGTAGAATAATTACATCACTCCGCGGGAGTTCAGTTCTGTTAATCAGCAATTATTATTATTTTTATTTAATCAATCACTATAAACAATTCGCTCACTTTACATGAAAAACGCGAAAGTAAACTGGAACGGCAGGCCGACGGGGAAAGCCATGTTCATCGGGCCAACGCCTAACAGCTATCAGACTAAAGAGCTGTAGATTTCATTTGGATGACTGTTCTGATTGCTGTCGTTTTGCCTGGTGCATTGCTGAAATAAATATACAATACATTTAATAAATTAAGAATAAATAAACATTTATTTACATTATATTATAAACACATTATAAATGTACAATATTTTACGTATCGACATAGTCACTGTGCAGCACAGATTCGTAATTTTTTTTTTATTTGCGATCCCTCTTCACGAGACAAAAATAGTCAACGGCTCCGGGTAGTAATGAATTATTTTTTTTTGCAACGTATTAAATATAGGATTTATACTCGTTTAGACAGAGGCGGACTAGCATTTTTGGCCGTCCTAGGCCGTTCAGTACCAGCCGCCCCTTTCTGTGAAATAATAGTAGGTTCAACTTACAATAGTCAACTGGTCTCAACTATAGTTTGTACGAAGTTTCACATCGAAATCAAGCCAGTTATTCTCGAGTGATGTCGGTACAAACATATTATAGCCAGACAGACAAAAATTATGGGGACACGTTTTCCCATCTAGATAAGTACTATGTATCATACAAAAAAAGTGGCTGCGTGTACTTATGTACGCGCTTTAGAAGTTATACTTCTTTGGCGTGATTAAAAACTAATTTTTAATTTTCATGCAAATAATTTATTGAAATAAAATAATAAATCAATAAAAAAGGACTGGAGTAAATTTTTTATATTTGTTTAGATGGTAACTATGGAATAATGGAAATCATTAGTGCTGTAACTTCATCCTGTTATTTTGATCTTACAGTGTGCGCGCGCATCATAAAAATTCACTCTCAGGCAGCAGTCCCATGTACACGGAAAACGCACGGAAGACGGAACTCGGAAATGCAAATGGCGGAGGTTGACCAATCAGATCCTTTCCGTAAAGTTTGAATATTACGGAAAGAATCTGATTGGTTAACCTCCGCCATTTGCATTTCCGAGTTCGGTCTTCCGTGCGTTTTCCGTATACATGGGACTGCTGTCTCATCATAACGCGCCAAAAGTAGTATAACTTCAAAATAAAAAATAAGTTAAAAAAAAAAGCAAAACCCGCAAGAAAACGAAATTGGAGACAGAACTTCCGTCACAATTCTATGTAGATATAAAAAAACATCGATTAAATACCTGCTGTTTTTGTTCCCAAGTTTTCATAGCAGACTTGTATTTTTCAAATTCATGACACCAGTCCGAATAAATTCTTTGGTAGTCATGGGTTTTGGCTGGTGGGGCACAGCGGTGAGTGTTGACTGTTACGTTATATGAACAGAGCAACGAACCACCCATCCAACAATCATAACGGCCCGCATCTGCTTCTGTTACGGTTATAATTACCAATCCATGTTCTGAGGTTGAAATGTATTTATCAGGCCTGTAAACAGAAACCAAACATAATATAAGATTTCAAAAAGTGTTGTCATTTTTGAAGTGCAACTTCTTATGCGAGTTCGAGTCATAAACCGTTTGCGTTAAATATTTAACGCTAACAGTGTAGTCATGGCGACAAAAAAGCCAATCATATATTATTATTTTGCAAATGTCATTTATAATATTTACACGTAGATTTTGCGTAAGTAAGATTCACTTCTGTGGTGTATAGTGTGAACAACATATCATTGTTTGCTGGACGGCGATTATACAGTTCAGTTGGCGCCGGCCGAACTGTATAACTTTGTCCACTTACAAACTGGCGTTCCAGATCGCTAACTAGAATCAGTGTTTGCAGGACGACGTTCATACAGTTCGACCATGCAATCGATTTAAAAAAATAATCATTTCAATCAACCATTTTTGAGTAGAATTAAGTTACAATTCTGTAATACTTCTACCTCAAATGACTTACCTAAATACAATTTTGTATCTGCCTTTTTCTTTAGAATAATGATACCAAACAACCGTCTGTGAAGAAAGAACGGCTGGCATTTTCAAAAAGCAGCCGAGATGAAGGCTCTGACCCCAAGTCACCTCCATTTTCTTTTTTACTATACTGCTGTCGCAAACTCCTGCAGTGCTGTTGGACACATCTTGCAATAATCTACAACAAGTATTATTAAAGTATACAAAAAGTATTATAAAATGTATGTCAATTAGCGATATTATTAATGTCGAAACAACTGAAAAATTTTATCTTTTCGCTTAACATATTTCTTTGAGATTAAAGTTTTTACTTTTTGGCGGTCTTGTAAGGCACTGGTCTACTGGCAGGGTTGACCTGGGACACAAAAAGTTATTCGGAAAAACGAATCGAGCGCCCCACCTCATACGATTGTTAAGTATTATAATTCAATGATATTTCTTTAATGAGGGGAATTCTCCGAGTACTCCCTATGGTCAGGCCGAGTCTGCACGCCGGACAATTGCCTGGTTGCCCGTCAGTATCTGGGCCTGATCCAAGTTTCTCTACATTTTTTATCATCAGCATTGGAGTATATTTCATATAAAAATATTTCTTCATATTTTATTTGCAATAAATCATAAAATCATTGGACTTACCCTGGTGTATAAAGTTTACATGAGTTAGTATCTTTATCCCATCCACAGTACGGATCATGTACGCATCTCAAACAGTTATCATATCTTCGATTACACATAACAAGATCGAGTTGTTTGACTCTATGATCAGAGGCAACATACAGAGCTTTATGTTCAGTTGAAATTTCCATTGCGCGTATCGGTTCACCCGGTGTAACATCCCATACATCCAGAAGTACAGACTGGGATTCAGATTCATCATCATCACTCCATTGTACAATCTTATGGACTCTTCCATCATTAGTAGCGGCGTAATAAACTGTATAATCTATAACTTCACCGCCGAGTTTATCTACAGTGATTTTATCGACGACGAGTCTTGTGAAAAGAACGTCTCGTTTGAAAAATACAGGTTTATCATTTTCATGAGCGACAGCCGCATCCATCAACGGATGAGATCGAATGAAGTTCAATACAGTATCTGGTAATGTTTCGGTATCATTAACGCAAGTTCCCGGTCGTGGTTCTGGTACTTTATTACTAAGAACCGGTAACCAAGCAGAACTTGATGATGCTTGTTCTTTAAATTTACCAGCAAATGCTTTTTGTATGTCGTCGATCGTAAATGAGCAAATTGCTGATCCCATCAAGCCGTTGGTTGACGTTGTAAATGTACCATAGAAACGAGTATCGTCTCCGGGAACTTTGTAGATACTCTCTGTAAAGAAAAAAAATAAAAAACTGTGAGTCCTCGGTGTTCCCAAGAGATGTATACAGATTATCAAAAATCAATTCTGAACATAGCCAATTAATGAATGCAACAAGGAAGACATAAACAACATGACTAGCGCGACAAAGATAGAACGCTATCATGGCTTCGTAAAGTTTCAAACTAAATTTGAGTAAACATTCAAAGTACTTATTCATAAAAATAACTAAACTAATAAATAAAGTGGAAAAAATGACCTCTTTGTTGCACTTATTAATTATCTATGTTCAGATTAGTTTTCGTACAATGAATATGATGACAGCTGCATATAACCTCAAAAATTTGGACAGTTAACAAAGGAAGGTTGAATATTTATATAGAATACGTGATAATACTCAGTCACTCTAGCATAAATTTGGGGCGAGTGAGGTCAATAAAGATATTTTACATGTTAAAATAATTATTTTCAGCTGAAGAAAATGTAATTCTGGCTTAAGAATTGCGTTTTTCTTGTGTTTTTATAAACAACAAAATATGGCGATACATACGTATTTCGTTAAAGTAGAACGGAAATTCTCCAGGAATGGAGCAGTTGAGTCGAGCTTTGAGATACGTGGCCCAGTTCTGACTGAGGATGTTCTTTCCTCCGGTATCCTTCTTGCAGACTCGAGCAACACGAGAATATACGCTTTTACCGCAATTGATGTACTCGACGGCCGTTTCGCGGAAGAAGAACAGCACGTAGTTGCCAATGTCGAATGAGCCGACGAAGTTCGGTTCTGAGGAAAATACAAAGCATTAATTTTTATATACTTATTAAAGTATTATTTTAATAAGCTAAGAATATTTGCCACCTCTATATTCATTAATAAGTAAATACAAAAAGTGGTGGAAGTGCAAATTTATATGGTGGAAGTAAAGATTTACATAGTCAGAATAATGGTATACTGTCTGATACATTATGTACTTTAGGGTGGGTCAAAAAAATCAATAATTTTTTTTTACAAGTGACACGGAAAAATAGGTTGCTAGACACCTTAAAAAAATTCTCACCAAATATGAGCTCTTAATTTTAATAGGAAGATCCTCCGCATCACAGTTTTTTATGTTTTTCTCAGTCCAATAGAAAAAAATTCATACCTCATCATTAATTGATTGTACAGAAAAATGTTTTAAGAGAATTTTGTAGGAAATTTAATGCTCTACAAAAAAGGTATCTTATATTTTTTCCGCAAACCTCACCATTTGAAAGATATTGAAGATTTATAATAGTCATTTATTGTTGAGTTATAAAATTCATAAACAAAAATGAAATTTGTCTTAAAATAATCAAACTTAAATCTTCAATATCTTTCAAATGGTGAGGTTTGCGGAAAAAATATAAGATACCTTTTTTGTAGAGCATTAAATTTCCTACAAAATTCTCTTAAAACATTTTTCTGTACAATCAATTAATGATGAGGTATGAATATTTTTCTATTGGACTGAGAAAAAAATAAAAAACTGTGATGCGGAGGATCTTCCTATTAAAATTAAGAGCTCATATTTGGTGAGAATTTTTTTAAGGTGTCTAGCAACCCATTTTTCCGTGTCACTTGTAAAAAAAAATTGATTTTTTTGATCCACCCTAATGTACATGTAGACAGGCCGGATCCAGGGGAGGGCCAATGAGGGCAATTGCCCCCGCTGAGCCATAGTTGAATAATAATATTTTACCCAATTTTTAGTTTCATACATACAAATCACAAAATCAGAACGTATCTCTTGGAAGATAGATAACTCATATAAAAATTGCCCCCACCCCTTCATGTCTTCATAAAATTTTCAAATACGCAATTAAAAGATATGTCTGTTTAGAAACTTACTGTCAAGCCATTTCGAATCATATTTAAGCGTTCGTTTGAAGCTGAATTCTCGCCGTCCGGTGGTGAGATTGTGAAGATCCGTTCGGAAGATAACTGTATCGGCTTTGGTGAATTCGGCGTTCGTGCCCGAATAGAGTCCCGGTAGGTCACCCGGGTTACCGCGTTCGACCCAAACAGCAGTCGAGTTATCGGCCGGATCGTACGGACATTTGGCAATACCCATTCCGACGCCTGGAACATACTCGTGACGTAGCAGGTGAGTCAGGTTCGCGTAGATCACCCAGTCTTTCGGATTGTGTGCATTCGTGCCGCATATGTACAGTCGATTGCCGTCGCCCATTGGCTGAATCACACGGACGTGGTTGCGACAGTCGAAATGCTGAAACACATAAATAATACAAACTCGTTAAAATTGTACTCAGCAAGCGAATCATAAAGTGTTTTAGTCAGTGCTGGATTAGTAAATTTTGTCGATTCACGCTAATTAAAAAAAATTGTCGATCTACAAATTTGGATTTTTCTTTTCGGTAACTTCTCAAGAACATGTCGGCCAATCGGGCTTCACTTCAGTGTATTCTATGCCCTATCCATATTACTGTTACGGATCACCCTGTATATAAACGTCAGGCAAGAATTCTGAGAAGCGGTGTCTGCTTGCTGAACACACTGGTGTCTACGCAAAGATTCTCGACAACGCTAGAGAATATGAGGACGCACTGAGCGTACACCGCGCGCCTTATATAAGCAGCGAGTCGGCACTCGTGACTCGCCGCTCGCTTCCTTTGACTCGCGGTAAAAAAATCGACTTTATACGGAGCGCTCCCGAGGCGAGACAGGGCGCTAAGAGGCCGGCCAAGCGTTGCCAGTACACTCTCGCGTTCGAGTAGTCTCGGTACACCTCGGGCGACAGTGTACAGTACTGTCGGCAATAGAATTGACTGGCAACATCAAAGAACAGCCGGCATGTGCTGACATTTCTCTATGTCGCGGTGGAAAGTGTAGACATAACGAACGAAGATCATCGACTTATATAACTGGACGTGCTCTAGCGGTTAAAAAGTTTCCTTCCGAAATGTGTGGCCAATCTCTATCTCCTAATCGCTTGTACAGAAAAGGATAGAGATAAGCTACAAAGCAAACCACTAACCATACTCTATCCTTCTCGCTAATGTGAATTAGAAAAATAACAACGTTACAAGGTTATTAGAGTACAGGTTGCCTCATTCCATCTGACCAATCAGCGTAAGCGCGGGAATGACGTCAGCTAGAATTTAGTTTAAATCAAGTACAAAAATTGTTGAAGATTATGCTTATTTATATTAGGCGCATCGTGCAGATTTTTTCTTAAAATTGGCAGAAGACAATAAATAGAAGAATAGATGTTAAAAAATAGGATAATTTTTATTTTTATTACAAAATTTAGGTTTTAATATCTATAATATAAACAAACAAAAAATTAAATAATGCTCAAGAAATGGCAGATCTTGTTAATTACCTATTTTTTAAATTTAAGAAACGAATAAAATTAACTAACAAATTGATAAATTAATTATTTTATCTTTTATATTCACAAAATATTAAAAATAACCACAAAACACCATAACACTTAACAGCTATCGCAAAATTGACAACTTATCATATTTTTTTCACTAACAGAAGAATCATGTTTCTATTAGGTATTGAAAAAACATATCACACTACCATGGTTACTGTGATTTTTATTTCCAAAAATTAGCAGCGTCCATCGTCTGATCTTTTCTATTGAAGTGAGCAAGCATGGTATATTCTGAGTGACGTCATCCCCCCACTACTATCTATCGGAATGAGGCAACCTATACTCTACTAACCTTGACAACGTTATACCTAAAGTGACCACACGTCCCGATTTTGGCGGGACAGTCCCGCTTTTTGGTGGACTGTCCCGCGCCCCGCCGATTTTTAAAAATGTCCCGCTTTTTAGAAAATATCTGCATTTCTTATTTTAAATGTACTGTAAAAAAATATATTACCTATTATTTATTAAGTATTATGGTGAATATAAAGAAATAAAAAATGCATAAAAAAAACACATAAAATGCATGCAGAGTAAACTAAATTAGGCAATGTACCGAGTTGGATTTACTCGGTGGTGTTCGATCATTGTCGTTACGTCTCGGCTTAATTCAGATAAGTGCAGAAAGTGCGGACTGCCGTTAGACAGTGCGGTTTGTTGTTTTTTACAAATATTTTTATAGTTACCAATAATTAATAATAAATACATTTTTGTACAAGTATATGTATACAATATATATATATATATATATATATAATATATATATAATATATAACTAAATTGTAATTCTCATTTCATCCCATTTGTCCCGCTTTGTCTCAATGAAAATGTGGTCACTTTAGTTATACCGCTTAAAAGGCACATCCAGTAACCAGTAGTATATAAGTCGATGGTAATTCATATTATGTATTATAACCTAAAAATTCAATCTGTATGAATCGAGCTTAATGTTGTCGGATACATGTTCGAGTATTAAAGCGTTGCAGCAGGAAAGAGAAGAGCGCCGACCGACGCATCGGGCTTTGTGTATCCTCAGGATTACAATGTCCGACAGATGCGGACCAATGCGGAGCTTTGTCTGACTTTACACTCGTGTAAAAGCTTTGTTCACAGTCTGTTCTAGAAATAAGCTCGCAACTAGGTATTACACAGAGAGTGTTAACAAATTAAATCGACAAATTACAGTTGATTTTTGTTTTGTTTAAAAAGACGCGCAGCTAATAGCCTCGACAGGCGTAACTTAACTTTAGAAAAAAATCTGATTCAATTAAAAATCCAAACTGGGGAAAATCAAGACCACTAACAGCTAAGGTTATTTGGACTTGCCTAGCACCAATTCATATACATATTAAAGTATTGTATAGTTACCCTCCGTACCATTTGCCTAATTCTTATTTAAATTCATTGATCATAACCTAAAAAAATCAAAAATCGAGATTTGATCCGCCGGCCGTCGTACAAAAAGGTTGTCAACCACTGTTTTAAGCAACAATAATTAACAAAACAAATTATTTTAGAGTATCTCTTTTGATAGAGAGCAATTATAAGGGTGTAACTGGGAACTGTAGTTATTAGAACTATAATAAAAACTTTTTATAGTGTCTTTTCAGACTATCCTAAACTATTTACCTATAATTTCCGACAATTATCTGTTAATTTAAATTGTAATTACTCCTAACCATCTCAAGATAATTATGTATAGTGCATTATTAAATACCTATAGGAATCATTATTAGTCGGTTGGTTCAGAACGACGTTATATTGCCATACAATGTACAGACAGAGTGATCTGTACATTGACAATGGTATGTTATTGTGAACCGAAGCTAATATCATGGGCAATTCACTTAAAATATAGCAGAAGCAGGGTGTGGATTTCAATAGCACATAACAATTATTTGCTTAAACACTTCACGTATTGAAATGTTTTTAAGTACGTATATTTCAATATAAAAGTTCTCTATAACGACCCAGACATGTAAGGTTTTTACCTTTAAATAATTTATGTACAGCTGAATTTTGGTTTTGTGATCCTACTGACAACCGGGAACATCATATTAAAATTTTCGGAAATTCTCATGTCGGAGTCCTGGATTTCTAGGCCTCAGTTCTGGAATTTTCGACGAAATTTTAAACTCTAATTTTATATCTCTAAATTAATGCAAATGCTGTATGCAGTGTGGGAAACAACATATTAGAAGTCCTAGGGTCGCCTATGCCCCTTGGCCCTTTCCCTTCTTTTTAACCGTCTTCAAAAAAAGGAGGGACGTTCTTAAGTCGACGCGTGTATATATATATTTATTTATGTATGACCACGCATAACTTTTTACACAGTAGCCTGATTTTGATGATTCTTCGTTTATTGGATAGGGTATATCTCGAATATGGTTCCATATAAATTTTACTTAAAGTAGTTCGGCTGATTTTAATAAAAGTGAGTAACGGCGTGTGATTCCTTTAAGGAAAAAACTTAGTGTTTTATTATTATTCAAAATGTTTTATTTTTATTTTCTAGTTTTTAGTTTGATTTCTGGCCCGTATCATTATGCAAACTCCTCATCCTTTCAACTGTCCACCTCCTGATTCCATCATCATATCCTCGTTACCAATACCAAGTTGAAATTATCATAATATTGTATTGTCACGGGAATTCAATGTGTGTGCAAAGTTTCATAAGAATCGGTTAAGTAAGAAGTAGTTGAAAAAGCTGTCGCAAGATTTGAAACAAAGATAGTAACAAACAAACAAATATACGGGGTCAAGCTAAATAAAATCGTTTAAAAACTGCGCTGTCTTTTCGACACCACGCGAGTACTCCACGGTTAAAATAAAAAAATGTCCTATGTATTATATGAATTACGTTTTTCTACACAAAATGATAAAAAAACTACGACGAATGCTGTTTCAGTACGTATAAAATTCTAGCCTGGTCTTAAAATCAACGGAAAATACACACTAGAAGACAAGAGCAGGAAGATAAAGTGCATTGCAATAAAATCGTCCTCTGCATTTCAACTGAAGGACACTTGAGTATCCATTACGTCTTTTAAATACGGACATACAAAGCTTTGTCGGAACCATCGAAGATGATTCATTGATTCAATTTCTAATTACCGTTTTATTCAACCACTTATTTATCCCATTTGGTTATTTATCAAGGTTTTTATATACTACTACTACCTATATCTACATTTGCAATTTATTAACCGAACCAATTACTTAGAGAAAGTAGAAAAGTTTGTTCACTGCTCATCTTTTTGTCGTAGCCTATATTCCTCTAAAAGGTGTAGGTTTTGAAACAGTGAAAACATATCAAATCGGTCCAGTAATTTTTGAGATAATCGCGCACATACATAGGGTTATCATCCGTCCTGATTTGTCCGGACATGTCCAAACTTGCGGCCTTCCGTCCGGACTTTGTCCGGCTTTGTAATTTGTGCGGATTTTCGACTTAGATGAAAAAAATTAAATTACTTAAGTATTAAATCAATCTAAAATGTTCGTACTTTTTTTGAAATGTCCGGTTTTTTGTCAGAACTTTTTAAATTTCGAAATGGTAACCCTACACATACATAGCTACCATTGAATTGATAACATCATTTTTTTATTCAGTTAAAAATGGATAGAATAATTGGAAAATGTATCGATTTTGAAGCGTAATGCAGGTGATAAATATGAAATATCGACTGATATGTTTCGCAATGTCTGAATTATTAAACCGCGTTTTCAATCAAAGTCGTTCCCACATCAACATCAAACCTTTTTGACAAGCAGCCGCACCGTTTGGTGGTAGTCAATAGTCACGTATAGAAATCGATCTGTCAATCATTTCACATCGCATCTAAAACGTGTCATTATTTTCTAAATGGCTTGAATATATTATTAGGTAGTTTGCAAAAAATCAGGAGCGGATATATAATTTTGGAGCGCAAATTTGTGGGTGCAATTTTTAAGTCACACAAGTATTATGGTCGAACACTCAGATAAATAAAAGATATTTCAGCCTCTTTGGTCGAACACAATGACTCACTATCCTAAATTTTAGAATTTGACAATTGACTATAGTTCACTAGCATCAGTCAGTTAGCGCTAGTCTACTACTCCATGTGAAACTGTTTACATATTATTGGTGCCATTAATAGGGACGAAACAGCGTTTGCAACTAGTATGAAGTTTGCTGCCCGAGGAACGTTGCATTCGCTGTTTCTTTCCGAGTATTGCATATTATTTTTCACAACTCTATTTAGAATTCGATTTGAGCCTTGAGGTACCTGCAATTTGGGCGTGCAAAAATATTGATCTGTCAGATCCGTGTGAAATTTATGTGGGGTTATGTCTGTAATTTTGACGTTTTCGAGTATAGTTGACCCGAGAGAGATGATAATATTAATATGAAGCAATAAAACTGCATGATCAGCATATAGCACCCAATCAGATACTGCAGTTGGTGGGAAAACTACAGTGCTAGTGATACGTATAGTATGATCAACAAAAGAATGTCCGTCAAGAGAGAGAGAGAGAGAGAGAGAGACAGAGATATTGTAGATTGCGCTTTCATAATCTACAATCTCTCCTTTCTTGATCGACGTTATTTCGTTAGTCAAACAATATAAGTAGATGCTAATATTTTTAATTGTCAGGACTCGAGTGTTTATTATCTACAAAATCTAAAAGATAGTGACAATTGACGGTGCAACGGATTAATTTCAGTCCAGGTGAGGCGACGCGAAAAAGAACGTCAATATGTAAAAAAGCGAATCAATTAATGACATCGTTACGTCAGCTGCGTGTTGCAATGTCATACCGCGCGGTGCGTCCCTCTATTCATTGTTTAGAGCGCGTGTAAATATTTACACCTGTGATTGACGAACGAGTCGGTGCGCGCTGTTGACAGCTGACAGTTGTCAACAGAAGCATATACAGACATACACACACATAATATATAGGTGCACACATGCGAATGAGTCAGACAGAGACGAACAGAACTGAAAAGTTAACACGAAAGCATTATTTAATTCAATAGAGCGCGATAACGTTGATAAATGCGATTCTGAGTGGCTGTCGCACGGATTATGTGTGCCGCCAACCACCTCGCGCCCCCATCCTCCGCGTGACGCCACCAGGTTCGACCCGCTCTCGCGAGCGGCAGTGATACTATGCTGCGCGCATGTGTTCCCACAGCTGGGCCGACATATTATACGATAGTCAGTTATGACACTGTTTACATACGCCTGATTTTTCGCAGATTTTTACCCAAAGGACAGAACCTCTATTGTTCTCACTATTCTGTCTGCATATGCCTGTTCGTCTGTCACAGCCTTCTAGCTCTTATTCATAGTTAACCCTTAAGGTAAGTGATTAGGGTCCCTTCGCTGAGGGTAACTTAAGTGCTGAGGACACCTTATTCAAAGGAGCGTTTCATAGTCATTTCCTTGAGTGAGGGAAGAATTATAGTAAACCTCCATGATTTTTCCCTTTAGAACAGTTGGTCATACTGCAGACCGATTGTGTTTAGTTGTCATTTTTGATATAAATGCGTGTTTTTTATGTGTTTTTACTTTTTCGACACTTAAGGGACATACTATCCACCCTTAAGGTGAAGGTGATGTAAGGGCCCTTACAGACGTTAATTTTGACTATGAAACGCATATTCGATTTGAGGATATGAGTAAGTGTCCCTTACTACTTAAGGGTTAACTATGAATACGGCCGTTAGTATAGTAAGACCTAAACTATATACATATGTGCTACAATAATGAAATCAATACCAGTGGCAGACTAACGGTGGGGGGGGGGAGGCTCGCCCCGGGTCTCTGATCCTGAGGGCTCTCCAAATCTCGAGAAGTTTTTCTTAATCAAATCCCAAACAAGGCCAAAATATGTTTAATAAGTAAGAGGTAGTTTGGAGTTGGAGGTCCCGTACGTACACAAAATATAAACGTAGGTGGGTCGTTTATTATAAACATTTGATTTTTTTTGTCAGCCATTACATCTATATTATTAATTTTTTACGAAATTTATACTACAAATACATCCATTTCTAAGCAGACCGGGAGCCTCATTTAGTTTTGCCGCCCTGGGCCTCCGACGGGCTTAGTCCGCCACTGATCAATACACATAATTTTTCACAACGCCGCTATTGAAATTTCGATTTTCAGTACCTGTTTAGCGAGTTGAAACTGCGAGTTTCAACCCTAGGGATGAAAATTTTCAGTTGCCGGTTTTCTCTGTTTTTTAATATTGTCAAGAGGGAGATAGAGCGTGAGTCGTGCCAACTTCAATCCAAATTTAATATTTGAAAACGTCAAAATGACAAACATAAGTATAACACCACATAAATTTCACATGGATCGGACAGATCTAAATATTTTTGCGTTTTTTTTTATATGATTTAATTACGCAAGTCTATTTCCCGATATTTTTTATATTTTTATTCATTATCATGGACGATACTAACTTTAATTTAAATTATATAATATATTATGTTTTTTGAATGATAGTAAAAGTTTTTCGGCAAAATCTAACATATTTTTAATTATTTCGATTGTATACAAATCAATGCCGTGCCGACAATATTCCGCCACGTGCCACGCGTGCCATCGGTTCTCCATCCCTGCTCTAGAGTCTAGATACTCAATGGATCTCTTATTAACATAATTAAATTTCAATCAATGCATTTATCCCCATAGAGAACAATTCGCAGAATACATTGTATAAATTAAATTCTGATTATTTACTGAATATCGAATTAAAACTTTCTTATCAGAGCTTCATTGACAACACAGAACTTGACACAGGGTTGTACTGTGTCTGTGTACATTACGTAACACTAACAGTATTACACAAATGTACCTATATGTTGCGGGTATAGTCTACCTTATACTTATGTCTTATATTTCCTCACTCGCACATTGCTATTAAGTTGAAATTTAAATTAACGGGGACATGGCAAATTGAAGATAGTAATCGTAAGAGTGGCGTCCGTTATGACAACATCGAGAAACGTACGTTACGAACGCATTATTCAATAGCTGCGACAATTCCTGCCAAAATTATGCTTCAGAACAATTATGGCAAAGTACCTACGAGAGAAAGACATTTTTTTCCCTCTTTATTTAAGTCACATCCTAAGTTTAGTTAACTGCGTGGAATATGAAATTTTAGATGAATTTTGTACCAGACATAGTATTACTATAAGCCATCCAATTATTAACAGTAATCATTAGGTAGGTACGTGTTTTTCCAAGATCTGAGTCCTGTGTTTGTCTTGGGTTCCTAATGCAGCGAGGTTCTGTGGCGAGAAAAGGTGTTGGTTCCTTTTCTCCTTGTTTGTTTAATCCCTATCATTTTGTGTCTGGCATTAATTTCTTAAAGCCAATTCGTCAATTCCCAATACCCTAATATAATGCTAAACTCACAAGCAAAGAGTATATACGATATAAGCGCTTCAGTTATGGCTGAGGTCGTAAGAAAATAAATCGTACGTCAGTTACATCCCTGCAGACGATGAGAGAATTTGGGAGATGTTTGTTTATAAACAATAAACTTCATTTAAAATTGGTAAACAACAATTATGCAAGGATTAACTATACTTTAGAGTTTAGGAGATATAGCAAGTGATAATGTAAGTTAAACTTTGTCAGTTATGAATTACGTAATCAAAAAGATATGCTTATCAATTAAAATGTTCATACTTTTACGACCGGTACTTTTTTCATAGGTATTAGAATGGAATTAATTTGTCTTTAAATAAAGTTTTCTTCCTCTTATTTTCATTAATACAGTGTGCATACTTTTTCAGCCAATTTATTTTTTTATAAAACGTTTTGAATAATAATAAAACACGAAGTTTTTTAAATTTACACTATATCTTTATTTTATGACAATTGTTTCATCAACACAGTGACTTCTTCAGAACATATCTTATACTACAATAATGATTATTGTAGTATAAGATATGTTGTCATAAAATAAAGATATAGTGTAAATTGAAAAAACTTCGTGTTTTATTATTATTCAAAATGTTTAATATTAATTTACATCAAGTAAGCACCCACTCTATAATATATTTTTTTATATTCTATTGTCGAGTTTATCATACATTTTAATCACACTGTTATGTTAATTCGCTGTTATTTCTATGGTTACTTCGTATGTTTTATGTGTAAAAATTTAACAGCGATTCAAGGTTAGTAGAGTATAGGTTGCCTCATTCCGATAGACAGTAGTGGGGGGGATGACGTCACTCAGAATATACCATGCTTGCTCACTTCAATAGAAAAGACGCTGCTAATTTTTGGAAATAAAAATCACAGTAACCATGGTAGTGTGATATGTTTTTTCAATACCTAATAGAAACATGATTCTTCTGTTAGTGAAAAAAATATGATAAGTTGTCAATTTTGCGATAGCTGTTAAGTGTTATGGTGTTTTGTGGTTATTTTTAATATTTTGTGAATATAAAAGATAAAATAATTAATTTATCAATTTGTTAGCTAATTTTATTCGTTTCTTAAATTTAAAAAATAGGTAATTAACAAGATCTGCCATTTCTTGAGCATTATTTAATTTTTTGTTTGTTTATATTATAGACATTAAAACCTAAATTTTGTAATAAAAATAAAAATTATCCTATTTTTTAACATCTATTCTTCTATTTATTGTCTTCTGCCAATTTTAAGAAAAAAATCAGCACGAAGCACCTAATATAAATAAGCATAATCTTCAACAATTTTTGTACTTGATTTAAACTAAATTCTAGCTGACGTCATTCCCGCGCTTACGCTGATTGGCCAGATGGAATGAGGCAACCTGTACTCTAATAACCTTGACAGCGATTAACAAAACAGCATTACTAGAAAAATTCATTTTAAACCTATGTCACCGTCGGGATTCAAACCCGTATCTTCCACTATCACCAGATTATTCTACTTAGAAAAAATGTTGAACATTTGTCTGCTGAATTCGTAGCTTGATAGTTAAGAACAGAGGGGGCCCATTGCGTCGCAATGGGTACAAAAACAGTTATTTGGTACTTATACATCCCACTTTTAGGAGGGGGGTTTAAGGTTATGTTTCTTTAGGCTTAATATTTTTTTCAGAGTTTTATGCGTGATTCGAGTAAGTATTTACGTAATAAAAATATTAAAAAAAAAACAGAAAACTAAAATTAGTTTATGATTTCAGAATAGTATTTTCTCTTTAATTACTGATTTAGATTTATTTTATTTGTACTTACTTATTATATTTACCTGGTGTAAGTATTAAAAATATCGGTCTACATTTTAGAATACAGAAAATTGAAAAAAGTCTTCGCAAACCTGGTCTCTGGACCCAAAACTTCCATCTATTTCAGCGCATATGCACTTAACACTTTTTGTTTATTTAGATAATAACTACATGGACGGTGTTATGTAACAACTCATTGATACACAATTTATCTAAAAATAAAGTGAAAAGTAGCTATTTTATAGTGGGTATGGCAAAAAATACCATATATATCTCGTGCGTAATGATATGACTGTTAAAACTCGTTTTAACATACTGTCACTACTCATCAGTAATATACCTCATTACGCATCTAGACATACAATCTACAATTAGCTTACGAGAATGGGGGTCTAAACTCCCAAAATATCTCTTTTGGTTACGCCACTGCTGAATACAAATTTATAATTAATAACACCAAAAGTACACTGTAAGAAATGAGAAGGCCGATTACATAGATTATCGATGGTCCATTTGTAGCCAGCGATTAATCTGGTAATAGGCACACAAAGAGACAATGGCGTCGCAAACAGGTATCGCCTGCACATCGCGTATAGGTTCCATAAAAACACATTGCGCATGCGTGGTTACTAATTTTACATTAATTTGTTTTGTATTCATCTATTTTTATATGTAACTATACATTTTATTTTGTAATTTTTACACACTTTATTGGAATATTACACAAATTATGAAATTTTAATTTACTTTATGTAAAAATCACAAATTTGTTTAACTTTACAGTAAAAGTCCAAGTTTTTATGAAGTTTTCTGTGTAAAAATAAATAATAATGTAAAATCATTTAGAAAATCGAGCGAATTCTACCATAACTTTCAAAGCATTTTTACATCCATTTTTTACAGTGTATGTCGACACTGCACTTTTACCCGTTTTATCATAAAATGTTTTTGAAAGTCAGCTATTAATTTATACATATTTTTCTTTATAAAATATTGCTGTTGGTATTAAAATAAATTACGTACATAATGACTAAATAAATTAATGTTTTTGCAGGCAATTAATCTGTCTCTGCTTTTAATTTTTGTTTTTAACATTTTGTAACTTCTGTAACCACAGAACATTTCCAATAAAATATTTTTTCAATTACAATCAATTTAAATGTTTATTTACGTCAAATGAAATGTGTAGGCCATCTATACACTTCAATATACTTAAAACATATTGTACATATACTTGGACATAGGAAAGCTATGCCTTGATATGATCAAAACATATACACAAAAAATTCGACTGATGACCAGTCCTATACTTCCCACCTAGTAAATATTTGCAAAAAATAAACACTCTTTTTTTTATTCTTTGACTAGGCCCAAATAACCTTAGCTGTTGGTGGTCTTTAAAACACAATTTAATTTTTATTCTTTGAAAAAAGCATGGCCCTCTTTTTTGTTTGGTGATCTATTGATGGCTAGCTTAATATAGCAAAAATCATGGTTACCTTGATTTACGTACAATTTTTATTTTTTTTAGTAAAATATTTTTTTTCTCGAAAACTATACATTTTAGAGAAAAAAAATATTTACATTTTTTTCATATTATAACATCTAGAATTCATTTATATTTTTTTTTACCTATGTTAATACGTGACATTGAGGACGTTTTTTTGAATATCTCAGGATCCACTGAACCGATTTGACTCAAAATCTAATCAGATCTAAGTTAAAGGCTGATAAACACAATAGAACAATCGGCATGCCCGTATGTTGTTCCGTTCTTAAGATATCGAAGGCGAAAAATTGACCACATACACACACACACACATACACACATACACACACACATACAGACATCAGTCAGAAAATGATCTTAAACGATTGCTAGGGTCTCAAAACGTGAAAATCTGTTAAAATCTCGAAATATTGTTTTCGGACTGAATCCATTACTTCCCTACCATAGTAGAGGTGGGAAGTAAAAAAAATTCTATGAGAATGCCTATTGAATTATACGACATTTAAAATATCATAACGTGATATGTTTACATACATAAGTACAGGTACCATATTAATGCTTGCATTATGCAAGCATAGGTATGTACAAAATAGTGAAAAGTACCGAATAGTTTAAGCAGTATATCCCCACTCAAACCGAAGGGGCCGCGGTCACGGCCACGGTTCAACTGCAGCCAAACGTAACACATTAATTCCTGCCAGTCTATACCTAAACCCAAAGAGGATACAGGATTACAGGTGAAGCAGAAATACAAATTGTAAGTGACATCTGGATTCTCACTTCTCAAACTGCAACTATATTTAGTTTAAAGGCCTTCGCGGGGGCGACGAGGAAACAGGCTTAATAATGACTCAAAAAAGTGACTGAACTTTTTAGTGTATTTGCCATAATATGGCACATACACTATTGGCGTCCGTCGGATGGCGGGACCTAGGGGTCGGACCAAAATTTCTCGACGTTTCATACCCTCCTGAACAATTTGCCACCATTTTTGAAAATATACCGAAAAAATTCTCAGAATCGTTTCAAAATTGAAATTTAACCCTTTAGTGAAGATTAAAATGTGTTGCTAAAATTTTAATAAAATCGGCCCGACAGGACCGGATTTACAAATTTTATGAAAACACTGGTTTGCGGATAGTGATTTACTTACTGAAGGGTGTATTTAATTTGATACAGAGGTTGCATTGACAATATTATTGAAATTAAGAAAAAAAATATTATTTTAAGGTATGTATTAAGGGGTTAAATTTTTTATTTTGTCCAAAAACAAACTTAAGTTTACATAATTAAGCCACAAGGCCTGCATTAGCAAATACACTATATTGTCGGCAGGGTTTGCACTGCGACCCGAGTTTTTTTGCGTTTGCGGAGCCCTTCGTGTTGCGTTTGGTCGCAGTTGGGCCGTGGCCGTGACTGCGGCCGTTTCTGTTTGAGTGGGGCTTAAACAGTGGTTTCAATTAATCAGCCTATATATAACAGACTTGTGGCCACTACTACAAAAATATTCTTTTTTTTTATTCCTGTGACTATAAAGTGGCCTTTATCGGAACTTCAGTAGCTTTTTGAAAGAGTGATCCCAAAAATAGCCCGTTTAGAGGTCCGCACATTTTTTTATTGATTTGTAATTTAATTGATATCTGCCTTATGATGAGACAAAAAATTCAGTTGAGCATAAAAAAAGTGGAAAGACAGACAGAAAATCTGTGCCGTACTGTAATATGTAGTGCATTTTTTTCTTCTTCACAAAAAGCAATTTTAAGAAGGGGTAAAGATAGGTCATAGGAGTGACAGGGCTGCTCTCGAGTCTAGATTATCCGTGGTTAATGTTTTAAGTTATTTCCCCTGCACTCTTCATCTCAAATTACTTCCCTTTGCCTAAAAACGGTTACAGCTCCCTCGACGCTATTTTTAAAGCTAAACGGTTCCGCTTCGGGTAAACGCCAAATGAAGGACCAATAATCACACTACAGTTCCTACAGGCGAATTTAAAAAAAAGGTTTGACTACGTGTGAAAGATTATACGTAATTTACCTATTGGGATCCGTCAAATGAGCATTTGATATCTGGTGGCACAAATTTGTACTCAAAACGAGGGAAAATTTTACATGCTAACAGTGCAAATTTATCGTGAAATTGTTTATTACAAATATAAAACAAGTAAAATAAACAAAAAGTTTATCGAAAATGGAATTCGCGACGTTTTCTAATATCATAGCATTAAACACTGTCAGTTATTGCCATGTAAAACTTACTTTACAGCGAATTATTTTCTAATGAAATGTGGAAAAACTGTATTTACGAATTAAAAAAATATTTTATATTAATAATAAAATGTACTTATTATCATACTGTACTACAATAGTAAAATCATTTGATGATTGACAAATTTATAGGACTAACTTTGTATACAAATATTTTGAGGTTAGTAACTTACCTACTTATTACAATATAACATATAATGTTGCAGTTATGTGTTTACATTATTCACCTAACCCTGCCTTAAAGAAGCATTGAACGGATGAGTAATTTCGTGGAGATTTTCTTTTAATTTTGATGTTTTAAAGTAATATGCCGTAAAGATTACTACTTTTGACAGCTCAGTTATCTTGTTTTTTTCACACATTTGGATAATAT
Organism: Mongoloraphidia duomilia; assembly: GCA_039654895.1. Classification (NCBI taxonomy): domain Eukaryota; kingdom Metazoa; phylum Arthropoda; class Insecta; order Raphidioptera; family Raphidiidae; genus Mongoloraphidia; species Mongoloraphidia duomilia. The sequence continues at coordinate 66,660,058 of CM077516.1, forward strand.
GTCCTTCAACGAAATTCTTTTGTTTAGAATTCGTACCGGCCCAATTGCAAATTGCACTTATATTTATTATTTCTTATCACTTTGAAAATCACAAAATTACACGCAAAAGTATACCCCGTATATAGAATTTCCTCCCCTTTGCGTCATGTTTTTTAAGCTCCACCCATTTGACGGATCCCAAATCCCAATATGCGACGAAAAATTATTTGAAAAATGCAGGTGGTAACTTCCGGTAACAAGTCAGTCAGTAATAATATTGTGGCAATGTACCTTTATATGCATAAGCATGCATGCATAAACATATAAGTAAGCTAATTTTTCAATGTCTGGTTTTGAAACCACGACCCTTGGATATCGTTATCGATACGATCTTATACATACAAATATGCAGAAGAGATCGTTGATAACACGTTCATGGGTCACGCCAATCGGCTATCACAATCATACCTACAGCCTTGGAAAATGTGTGTCCGACGACTGTTTGGGAATGGAAAAACTCGCTTATATAATATATCTTTATTGCACTGCTCTTAACTGACGAGACCATAAAATGATATGGACGGATCTCGTACCAATTAGATTCAATTAGGTATTTAAGTTTAAAAAAAATTATTAATTTTTTAATTTTTTCTAATAATTTAACATAAATAATATTGAAAATCGAAAAGAAAAATTTTTTTAAAGCTATAGATAAATTACTAAAAATTAATTAAAATGTATAAAAATTTAAAAAATATCACGTGACTCCAAAACGCGCCAGGAATGTTTGTGACGTCGTTATGTTAAAATGTGTCTGCATTTGTTGGTATTTGTGTATATGTATTACACATACTATCAAAAATAATAAATTTTTAACTTGGTAACCATGGATACAAAGACCATAGATAACATAATGACGTCACACGCGTTCGGATTCTTTCGGCGCGTTATCGGAACTGAGTTTAAAAATTAATTTTTATTTAAATATAACTTTTTAATTAGTAAGCAAAAAAATTAAATAAAAACAGTTTTGCTATAAAACTTGTATGTGGTCCTTCCATTTAAGTAAAAAAAAAATTCACTTAAAAACCCAATTGTTTTAGGAAAGTGCGTCTGATTTATCAGAAAATGAGTAAAACGAAAAGAACATATTGATTTAGTATCATCATTTATTTTAACGTCGACTGTGCAAAGGAACAAATATGGTTCTCCACTTTTTTTACTTTGCATCAATAGTCTTGGTAATTTCGTTTATGTAGTAGCCTAATGGAAACAAACAAAAATGTATCAAAATGATAGAAAACCAAGGAATAATTCACTGGATCTTCAACCCGCGTGTTTTTTGGAGAACTCCTCCTGCACTACTCCACTTTTCACCACACAAAAAACGCCATCGCACTAACCTCCCCCCCCCCCCCGTAAGAGGGTTCGTCAGTGCACACCCTGCAGCTAAGTTTGATTGTATGATAAAAAAATAAATAAATAAAGACGATATAAAATAGAATAGAAAAAATATATAAATAAGTATCAAGTGAAATATGGAACAGTTGTAACAAAAAAAAACATTTATTATAGTTCCAACCGGAATCGAACCAGCGAGCTTCCAGGTACGAAGCAGACGCGCTAGCGGCTTTGCCATTGCAGCTCATGTTTATTATAGAGCTGTTCATTTTATGGTATAACCAGTAGTATATTAACATGTAAACTGTACAGTCACTGGCACCTAGTCATATTGTTATGCAAAAGGCACTTCGTACTTGTTCGGGGCTCTTCATGGTTGCTTCATAAAGTGCTCGAAAAAAATGGTGATTGCGTTTCAACTTTAGAGTGTAGATAAAACGAGGGCCAACGATTGACCTCTGCGACTTCTCACGAGGGCCCAGGAGTGTTCGACACTTGGTTTAGATATCGGGTATGCATAATGGGGGTCCTTATATTGAAAAAAACTTTTTAACAAAAAAAAACCTCCTTCATAAAGTCATTAAAAAGAGGAAAATAATGAAATTTTGAGGTCTGCGCTAATTTAATAAAATATGAAGTCTATTAAAGAGTATAGTATAGTGATTAATATCTTCTTTTTAGCCAACTTCATAGTTTATTAAATTGGCGCAGACCTCAAAATTTCATTATTTTCCTCTTTTTAATGACTTTTTGAAGGAGGTTTTCTTTTTGTTAAAAAGTTTTTTATTTTTTACTTTTTAGTGTCAAAAAGTGACATTTTACCTTAAAGGAATCGCACGCCGTTACTCACTTTTATTAAACCGACTTTCTTACGCTGTCTGATGTGTCAAAAAGTGACATTATTTTACCTTAAGGAATCACACGCCGTTACTAACTTTTATTAAAATCAGCCGAACTACTGAACCGATTTTGATGAAATTCCTATGGGACCAATCTGAAAGTATATCCTTTCAAATAAAAAAAAAAATTTCAAATCGGTTTAAAAATGACGGAGTTCTGAGGTAACAAACATAAAAAAAAAAAAAATTACAACCGAATTGAGAACTACCTCCTTTTTTTGAAGTCGGTTAAAAATAGACATTGTGCAGTAAATATATTTATTTAAAAAAACACGGGACTCAACTGGACCTTGTGCTTCTTCATCTACGACTTGAAAGAAGATCTTCATATTTTGATTTTCGTCTTTAGATTAGACTCGGCGTCATGAAAAATATAAATTTTCCAGTGAATGTTTATTTACGAACACGGGATTTAACTGTAACGTGTCAGAGCATTCCAATTTTCAATCATTTCTTAAGTCTTATGGGATCAAACGTATAAAGAGTTCGGGATCCATTGTACAAAGTGTACAAGTTCGATATCAACGCACCAACGACCTTGTGAATGTGTTGAGTGATAACATTATACCAGATCGACGCGCCATACAGTGGATAACGCCGACACGCACAACAATGCGATCTGTATTACCGATAGCTTGCGCGACATATAAACAGTCAACAGTCAAGACAGTCAGTCAGTCAGCCAATCGGTGGCCCGTATCTACTAGTATTGGTTGCGACAGCGACCGTCAGTTGTTTTGTCGATTGTGACACTACAACTTATCTCTCTAGCTGGCTTCTCCATTCAATTCGCTTTACCCTCTCGCCGAAAAAGCTAAATAATATACAACGCTGTTTCCTTTATCTCACTTTACTGGCTCTTTTCTCCTGTTTGTATGTTTAACGCCAGATTAAACTTTTCGGTGAGTCCTTGAACTGCTTCGAAATTAAAAATAAGTGCACGTTTTTTGCACTTGAATAAATTTTATTAATGCCTGGTAGTACGCGGACCATAAAAAACGAATTAAAAAAAAACCGCCCATTCAAATTTTTTGCAAATCTTATTACGTGTTCATTATGCTTATTACATTCTTTGTTCTCGAGATATGCAAGACGAAAAACATTTTACAACAATTTCATAGTAGTTTTTTTGTTATAAACAAAAAAAACGTTAATTGAAATTTCCTGCAAACCTAATCAGGTGTTCCTACAGATAAACAACGTTTTGAGTTCCTGTGGATAGTAATTAATTGGTGAACAGCTATTAAACAGTCGAATCACTATACATGCGAGAGTTAACATTTTATAATTTTTATCAACTTAATAAACTTGTTAGTTTATTTGAATAGTCGACTCTCACATGTAGTATGTTTTCAACTTGAAATTGCTATATATAAGAAAGGATCGGTTTCCACTCTCGGGCACTGTGGAGAAATCGGTAACTCACCTAGCCGGAAACTGGGAGTTTCGGGTTCAAGTCCCGACAGTGGTCATTTGATTTTTTTCTTAGATATAGCTCAAAAATCATGGCAGCCTAGCTGTCTGAGATATTTATTATTTTCACCTCTAATTGTTATGTGAATAATATGGTGTGGAAATAAGGGGTTTTTAAATCGATTGATTTTATCATATACCAATTAATCAGGTATTCATTATGTAATTATGTGTCGAATGAAATTGGTCCGGAGGTGATATCATTATTTGTTCTTGAGATATGCGAACCGAAAAAAAGTTCACCAGCGCACGAACAAACGTACGTACATACACACACAGAGAGACAGATATCTCTCTAAAAACAGTAGATCCAGGGACCTCAATCTCAAAACGTGTAGATAATTTTTTAATATAGATAATTTTTCATTCGCAAAATCGGATCCATTACAACAACTTCAACGGGAAGTGAAAAATGTGTAGGATTTATTTAAGCCAATTCGGAAGTCCACTTTTCATTCATCATTTTGCACGGGACATAAAAATATCTTTTTTATAAGTATATTTCTAATTATGAGATTTCGGTCATGTAAATACACTTGGCAAAAACATATTTTAGCTAAGAAAATTCCAATAAAAATGTTTGCAGCTTTGTAAGTAGATATGCAAAATTTAGGTACCTATATAAAATAATAATAACGACATAATATCCTTTGAATTTTTTTTACGTTGTAATATGTATTTTAAACTCACCTCAGATTTTCCCTTTGAAACACAAGACGCCACGTTGCTAGCTTCCAATGTCATTGAATCTCTCTGAAAAAAAAAATCAAAATCAATAAGGTTGTTCAATAGTCTATAATTATTATAACTTATTTCATTACGGCTCGTATTCACCGAACTCAGTTAAATTTACTCCAAGATTAATACATAGCTTGAATCTTGACAAATCAGTGAGATAGAAAAGAATTAAGTTACATAACGAGTGTTCAAAAAGTATAGTGCTAGTTGTTTTGTAAAACGCATGTCTGTACTTTCTTCATTCACTAATCTTATACATAAAACGATAACAACCTCAAACAAAACACAATTAAAAGAGGCATTTTAGCGTTTATGAAGACAGTACCTACAGACATACGTTTTAAGATTCATAACCTAAAAAACTATTTGAACGCATATCAATTACAATTAAGGTTAAATTCAAGGCGGAATATAATGGGAACGTTTAAATATCACGTAACGTTTTCTTCGCTATTTTTGAGCCTCCCCCCCACCATAACATTAAACATAACATTAAAATTTCGTTCAGAAGAAGCGCAAAATTTGAATTCTAGGAGAGCGTAACATAATGAATCACTATTTTTTTTAATTCCTTAAGATAATACTTAACATTAAATTAACCTATACTCTATAGTCTATATACTACCCCTTTGATAACATAATGGCAACGCTAGTTTTGTATGTTATATTTTTACCATTGAAGTATTAAATCATTGTTCAAATGTTAAATACTTTATTTACATAAATGGCTATTAAAAAAACGACATCTCGTGGGTTAATAAACTTTACCGTTTATATTTTATAATATCGTCATATTTATATGTAAAGTGACGTCGCAAAAACAAATACAAAAGCTTAATCAAAGAACGTAATAATCAGTCCCTTTTCATGTAAAAAACAAACACCGACTGCACAAGAAATATTAATTTCGAGTTTAAAATGAAACAGTAGTACTCGCATGGAACTATATAACAGTTGGGTCCAGAACTATAATGTGTGCCAATTGCAATAAGCTAGCAAAATATTTAAAATAAAATTTTCATTGGAAAACACTAGGAGAGAGAACAACAAGCACCCATAAAGATAGTATGTAGTTTATAATACATTAACAAAAATATATATTATAAACAATCAATAAACAGATCTCAGGAAATTGAACAAAATTTATTTATTTAACGTCTTACAATAATTTTCGTACAACGTTTCGTCGATTTTAACACGTACTGTAAATGAAAAAAAAAATTACAATATTATAACATTTCATAATATTGATAATTCGTCCAATTTCCTGTGATCCGTTTATTGATATTGCCACCATGGATGAGATTTTACTAATTGTTATATAAACAACGAAAATTCTAACTAAATTTCTTTACTTTAGTAGGTACCTATACCAACAACCAAATTATATCAAAACTATACCAAATTTTTAAAATATTATTTATTATTTCAGAAACTTTAAATAAGTGTGTTAATAGTCCAAGAGGTCGTGGTCAAAAATTGTAAGAATTTTATAAAGGCTAATATTTTGAGATTAGCTAGTATTTAGGGTGTAAATAAACACACTAGTCAGTCAGTCTGCCATCGGAACACCTGGTGTCAGGGCGCTTTAATAGATGTAAAAAAATCTAGTGTTCTGTAAAAACTGAAATTAGGTACAGTGTTAAATTATCGAATATAATTTATGAAAAAAAAAAACAGTCAAGCCTCATGTTGATACAACCGACCTAGTCAGCAGTCAATAGAAATTCCAAACTTTTTTTATTTATTTATTGTAGAATAAAAACGCGTCAACAACTAGGTCATTAGCGTCTTAATTACATTAAATAACAACTTCCTTAAAACTAAATGAAATTAAAGAACATCTATGACCGGAGGTGGAGTTCGAACCCACGACAGTGTGATCCAAAGGTCGGCTACGCTAACCGTTACACCACACTGTCCTCTTCCAAATGTATGCAGACCGCTGACTAGGTCCCATTATTTGTTATATATTCTTGATTCTGTCTTTCATAAATAAATAGTTGTTATTTTAAACAGACACTTCAATTCGGAAACAATCTAGTCCAGTATCATGCTTTCAAAATCGCATGTGTGTAAACAGGTACTCACTGTACATTTAATAACAGGAGCGTGATTGGTACAGAGCCACGTGCGCCCTTAGAGTTCCCGCATGACCGTGTAGCATGCGCGGGAGATATTGTTGCCTCGGGTGCAGATTACCGGACTGTGCCAGACAACCGGTAAATAAACATTATCACGGCACACAAAAAATAATTAAACTTTTAACATTTCATTAATTCACAACGGATTATATTCTGTTGGCCTTTTTTTGTGTTTATTTGATGTAAAAAATATGCTTGAATAATTATCCCGTATCGTTTTTTTTTTTTACATTTGTTTCAAAGTCAGTTCTGGTCTATGAACAATTAACCAGCGTTTTATACATAATATCGGGATTGGTAGTGACGTGAATTCTGATTTTTTTAATGAATGATTATAAAAATGTTCATTTGGTTATAATTTACATATTTTTCTTAGCAACATTGTTAGTCCAAGCGGCAGGTAATAAATGAAGGGGGTTACCTGGAAAGTATTCCGAAGTTAATGATATTTTGGTGTGTTGTTTGCGGGTACTCTATGGAGTAGAATCTGAGTTTTCGACCTCGAAGACCCTGTGCTAACGTGGGGGGAGCCGAAAAACCACGAAATTTTACCACCTTTTTTGCTTTTTTCGAAATCTCTCAGAAACGGTCGATTTAAGCAATTTTTTCATTATGTAATGTTTTAAAGAGGATTACATTTCCTACAATTTTCATTCCCACAACTTTTCTGTGGTACTAATGGTAAGCGCGCTGCAGCTTCTTGAAAATCACCCGCTCCGCTTTTTGTAACCTTGGTAGGTAACTAGGGTGCGGTTTTATGAAACCACGGTGCAAGTGAAACTTTATTGCCATAACCCTAAACGCTTTTAACCCGAAATGTAATTTGAACTCTAATCAGTATGAGACCGGAGACGAATGTAACAAGCCGTGAGGTGGGTCGTTTATTAGGACTAAAGTGCGACCCTTGAGGTCCACACGACGAACTTCCCAGTTTGATAAATATTTAATAATAATAATTAAATTAGATATTACACAGAAAAGTAATCATTTTAATCATTAAAACATCAATAGTTAAAAAAAAAAAAAAAAAAAAAAACGGCTGAACCGATTTTTATAAAATTTATGTCGAATCAAAATGACGTTAACACGCCTCGATTGACACCCTTACGAAGTCGATATAATTTTTTATTCGCGAGATATTGTGTAAAATCTACTTTTTTGGAGGTTATTTGGTTAAGAAAAAAGAACGGCTGAACCGATTTTAAAAAAATTCCTTTCAGATCATATATACGTTAATACGCGTCGATTGGCACCCCAACGTAGTCGATATCATTTTTCGTTCTCGAGATTTCGTCTTAGAAAGAAATGGACACATACATACGTACACACACACACACACACACACACACACACAGACATCTTTCTAAAAGTAGTGTAAAAATAGTGTAGTGACCTTGAAACATAAAAATTTTTTTTCCTTTTTGATTTCGATTTTCGGACCCATTACAATAACTTCCAATGGGAAGTTAAAAATTCAGATTCTATCGTTGATGGTCAATGGGTATTTGATGTGCTGTTCGACTTATTCGTACGAAATTATAGTTATGAACATAAACGTCCCTGTTTTTCGATAAGTACTGGTCTGGTCGATCGTTTCGATTGGACGTGACATGACGCACGACATGCGTAACCGAACGGGCAAAAACGAGACTAATATAAAGTGGATAGAAATTTGATGATTTCTTAAAATTTACCATAAAATTTTCTGGAAGAGTAAAAAATATGTGTACTTATCTAAAGAGGAACCTTTAAAAAATTTTTTACAATGACTATCATAACTTGGAAAATTTCATAGATTCATATTTTAAACTTGGAATCGCCATTTGAAAAAATAAGAACAACCCACATTTTTAAACTTCGCATATATAAAGGTTTTACCGGACACAGAAAAAAAAATTCGACTGATGACCAGTCCTATACTTCCCACCTAGTAAATATTTGCAAAAAATAAACACTCTTTTTTACTTCCCACCTCTGCTATGGTAGGGAAGTAATGGATTCAGTCCGAAAACAATATTTCGAGATTTTAACAGATTTTCACGTTTTGAGACCCTAGCAATCGTTTAAGATCATTTTCTGACTGATGTCTGTATGTGTGTGTGTGTGTATGCGTGTGTGTGTGTATGTGGTCAATTTTTCGCCTTCGATATCTTAAGAACGGAACAACATACGGGCATGCCGATTGTTCTGTTGTGTTTATCAGCCTTTAACTTAGATCTGATTAGATTTTGAGTCAAATCGGTTTAGTGGATCCTGAGATATTCAAAAAAACGTCCTCAATGTCACGTATTAACATAGGTAAAAAAAAATATAAATGAATTCTAGATGTTATAATATGAAAAAAATGTAAATATTTTTTTTCTCTAAAATGTATAGTTTTCGAGAAAAAAAATATTTTACTAAAAAAAATAAAAATTGTACGTAAATCAAGGTAACCATGATTTTTGCTATATTAAGCTAGCCATCAATAGATCACCAAACAAAAAAGAGGGCCATGCTTTTTTCAAAGAATAAAAATTAAATTGTGTTTTAAAGACCACCAACAGCTAAGGTTATTTGGGCCTAGTCAAAGAATAAAAAAAAAGAGTGTTTATTTTTTGCAAATATTTACTAGGTGGGAAGTATAGGACTGGTCATCAGTCGAATTTTTTTTTATTCTTTGACTAGGCCCAAATAACCTTAGCTGTTGGTGGTCTGTAAAACACAATTTAATTTTTATTCTTTGAAAAAAGCATGGCCCTCTTTTTTGTTTGGTGATCTACTGATGGCTAACTTAATATAGCAAAAATCATGGTTACCTTGATTTGCGTACAATTTTTATTTTTTTTAGTAAAATATTTTTTTTCTCGAAAACTATACATTTTAGAGAAAAAAAATATTTACATTTTTTTCATATTATAACATCTAGAATTCATTTATATTTTTTTTTACCTATGTTAATACGTGACATTGAGGACGTTTTTTTGAATATCTCAGGATCCACTGAACCGATTTGACTCAAAATCTAATCAGATCTAAGTTAAAGGCTGATAAACACAATAGAACAATCGGCATGCTCGTATGTTGTTCCGTTCTTAAGATATCGAAGGCGAAAAATTGACCACATACACACATACACACACACATACAGACATCAGTCAGAAAATGATCTTAAACGATTGCTAGGGTCTCAAAACGTGAAAATCTGTTAAAATCTCGAAATATTGTTTTCGGACTGAATCCATTACTTCCCTACCATAGTAGAGGTGGGAAGTAATAACACTGAGAAGATTTACAATTTTGTAGTAGGTTATGTGCCATAAAATCTAACGTAAATATGCAGTGGATTACATACCCGTGTCCGGTCTCAAAGGTGAACATAGGGATTTAACATGGTATTGTTCATTTTTGCTGATTCGTGTTCGCCAATTCAACGTACAAGAAAGGTAATCGTACCTATCGAAAGATAAAATTATTGCGCATCAAATTATTCTAAAAATAAGACCAAAAATGAAATTTTTACTTTAAAATACCAATTTGAATTTTACCGATTTTGTAGTAATTATTTCAAATTAAGTAGACCAATAACAAAACATTGAAAGAAGTATGCTGTAATAAAAAGGTCAAAAAACTTTTGTACCCGTAATTGGTGCACGTAAGCATTTTTACAATAATTAAAGTAAAAATGAAGAAAGAGTTTTTATGGTAAAAACGTTTTACAGCGGTGTTAGTTTGCGGAGAGTTTAAGATTTGTTTTCTATTAAGTTTAATGACACACAACGTTAATTCCCTATGTTCGACTTTGAGACCGGACACCCGGTAGAGAAAATAGCACAGTGAATTTTTTTAAACAATTTTCCATAGCAACGATTGACTATTAAGAGTAACTCGGAACCTGCTAAATAAAAAAAGGGTGTGAACCTCATCCACATAAGCTCACAGGGGAGTTTCATTAGAATATTTTTTAGAAAAATTATAAAAAATATTTGCTGTTTATATAAATTAAAATGTCAAAATATGTAGGTTATCTAGGTGATACCAATTTCCCCTTTATCGTTACAAATTACTTCCCCTTTATCGTTACATAAGATTTCAAATAGATACGTCGCTAAAAAAATGTTCACTTCAAAAAAATAAAGCATCTACTACATACATATTATACATATTATACATACATATTATACATACATACATATTATTTACTTTGGATCTTATAGTCCATAGCCTACTATAAAGTTGTAAGTATTCTCAATGTTATTCTCCCTATGTTCTGGTCTGCCGTTTACACACTGTATATTTACTCATAGTAATTAATTAATAAATCACATCGCGGTGTACTTACAAAGTAAAAAGTAAAAAAAAAGTTAAAACTCTTACGTATAACAAGTGTTTTATACATTATGGCATTATGCATTAATGTTTAGTTGTAAATTTTAAACTATACTCCACAGCTTGTAAATTTCTAAGTTTTAATTTCTTCATTTATGATCTTTACAACGCTCATAATTCATTTCTCATTAGTGAGTTGAAGTATCGTTCAAAACGACAATTAGAAAGTTAAATGAATCGTTCATTACTGTTTTTTTGAACCGTTGGTTATTTTTCAATAAAAGAGAATTTTTTAACATAAAAACTAGGGGACACTTGCATTGGCTAGTAAACCAATATCGCTCGTGTAACCGACAGCGCATGAACCGAAATATGGAAAAAATTTAATTAGCTGGGGGAAACCTTTGCAATTATAAAATATGCTCTGATCAAAAAATAAAATTTTGGTTTGAACAAAAAACAAGCGTTTTAAGTCGATAAGACCTCATTCTGAATAAGAAAAATATGAATATATTGCTCTAAATTTTCATTTGTTTACAAAAAGAAAAACATTGTCCATGTTTCCCACTATCAGTAGGTACAGGTAGTGGAATTATTTCGTTTCGATTGGATAATGAATTAATTAATTGTAGATTATAGACGCGTCGACAACTCAGGGTCATTAGCGTCTTCAACACAACAAATAATCCATTTGTGTATTAGAATCCGCCAGCCGGCATACACAAACCGACTGGTACGAGCTCGGGTCCCTGGGAGAGCTAATTCCCAAAGAACATTGGAATGTGATTTGCGATAGCAAGCTCATTCCAAAGTCCCCCCTGGGGGGTTCGATTGTATAAACATATTATTAGATAGATACTCTTATTCAGATTGCTACACATACCTATAAAGGTCGATTTATACTATCCGGTCAGACACGGCGCGGGAACGTAGCGTTTCCGGCAAGACAAACATTTTTACATGCATTTCAAGTACGGATATTTATACTTAGCGGATCCTGTCCGTTCAGACACGTATCAATACTCGTATTTGAAATGCATGTAAAAATGTTTGTCTTGCTACGTTCCCGCGCCGTGTCTGACTGGATAATATAAATCAAGCTTTATGCGTCAAACATACAACACATTTAAAATCTATATTTTTGGTACCTATGTATACATTGTATATTATGTAGGTACAGGCCCCGGAAAAGGTCCATACAAGATGTCGGACATTCTAATGTTCTTCCCCCACTCTGGTAAACATCACTGGGACAAGCTTAACAGATAACCATAAAATTTAAGATGTTTTACTTTTGCAATCCTATACGAGCATTCGTGGACACTTATCTCAAGATAAAACCGACACAGTTTAAGAATTGCGTATAATACGTGGCGGTTCCTCCATAGGACGTATAGTTCACACTAGACGTGGGTCGTTACGTTATTTTCAAGAAACGTAACGAAACCAGTGACTTGGTCGGCGTCACCTGTTTCAAAACTAGTGATTTTTGTAACTAGTTATTTTTATTCAGCTACTGTGATTGCTTGCATAAATACCTCCACCTGTTACCAACTATACAGTTACACACGAAACGAGACGAAACTAACATACATTAAATCACTATCTAAGTGTTTGCAGCTATACACTTAAATCACGGCATGTGCGTGTTCGGGTTACTTCGGATTTATTCGTGTCACTGTCACCCGCTCTCGCTTAGTAACGCATTTGCAAAAATCACTACTTGTAATGTAACTCGAAACTAGTGATTCGGTTACATACCGCGTAGCTAGTTATTGTAACTAGTGACGTGAAATAACGACCACGTCTAGTTCACACAGTTCAACAGCGTTTAGTTTGTAAACTTTTTTTGGTGGATGAAGAGCGCGGCGGGGAAAGGTGTAGCTCTGTGGCGCGCACGTTGCATTTACAATAACGTCCAATAAATAACCATGGCACAATAACACCCCAACACTACTTTATTTGTTTTCGTAACTGCAGCACATTTCCCAGTTTATATATATTGTTGTCGAGCCCGCGTTATATAGGTAGGGTACAGTGGCGCAGATGAAATACCTTTTACCGTTTGTAAGATAGAGCCTTGTGACAGACAGACGGACGAACGGACAGACATTGTAAGCTCAGTAATAGGGTTCCGTTCGGAGGTACGGAATCCTAAAAAGAACAGCTTAAATTTTGTTACAAGGAAACTATTTTAAATATTAAACGCGTTAATCTCTATTCTCTACTATTATTATAAATGAGTTTGTGTCTGTGTTGATTATTGTTACGGATCACCCTGTATATAACCGGCAGGCAAGAGTTCTGAGAAACGGGGGTCCGCTTACTGTAACAACTGGTACCTGCACGAAAGTTCTAGAGAAAGCGAGAACACACTAGGCTTATGCTACGCAGCCTATATAAACAGGAGTACGAGTGAGTGAGGGGATCAGTCAACGGTGAGTCACGCATTCAAGTCAATGGAGAATACTGAGCGACAAAAAATAAAAAGATTAATTTTTTAGACAAACCTTCTGTCTAAAAAAACATGAACCAAAAAAATCACAGCCTAATTTATTAAAGATTGGACATTTAAACGTAAGATCGTTGAAATCAAACTTTGATGAATTTCTTGTTTATTTCAGTATGCATAATTTTGATTTATTAACACTAAGTGAAACATGGTTAACTACAGAAAGTGATTTACACTCTCTTAGGATCCCAGGCTACACACTTATAAATTGTGATCGCGTTAGTAAACGCGGTGGTGGTGTGGCTATTTATATTAAAGACTGTATTTCGTATTCTGTTGTGCCAATTCAGAATAATAATGGTGAAGCTCTCGAGCAGTTATGGATAAACATTAAAGTGAATAATCAAAAGTTTGCCATTGGCACCTTGTATAGACCCCCAAATTTCGCATATATCGATTCTCTTAATATTTTTGAGGACACGCTCTTAGAAATAGTACCCACTTGTGATAAACTTATATGTCTGGGCGATTTAAATATTGATCTGAATGCTACCACACCTGCTTCTAAATATCTCAGTAATATATTACTGTCGTTGGATCTAACACAAATTATTTCAGAAGTTACACGTTATAATGAAAATAATGAGGGAGGGTCATTACTTGACTTAATTATAACAAATGACATTTCAACTGTAGTCCATCCCTGTTGTGTTGATATGCCGGAGTCTGTAACAGATCATCGACTTGTTCTTTGCAGTATTATGCATAATCAAACAAAATTTGTTAAAAAAGGCATTTTGTATAGAGATTTTAGATATTTTAGTGATGATGATTTTATCAATGATTTGAGAAATATAGATTGGCTTTCAGTATTAGATTTTGAAAACATAGATGACAAGATTACTCAATTTAATTGTTTAATTCATGAAGTCCTTGATAAGCACGCACCTTACAAATATAAAACATACAATGTTACACCAAAATCTAAGCCTTGGATAACTCACGTTATAAAAATTATGATGAGAAAACGTGATGCTGCTAGAGACAAATTCTTAAAATTTAGAACTAAAGCCGCGAAAGATTTTTATCACGACCTAAAAAATTACACAAAAAAAGCCATAGATAGAGAGAAAAAAGCTTTCCTTAATTTTACAGTGAATAATAATAAACAACCGAAGTCATTGTGGAATAATTTAAAAAGTTTAAATATCACAGGGTCTAATAGTAATAGTACTGACATTCCTGTAGATTTAAGGAAAGCTGACGAAATAAATAAATATTTTTTGAGTGCTTCTACTAGTAACAATGATATAAATCGTGAGACACTAAATTTTTATTTGCATAACAAACATCCAAATTGTGTTGAACCATTTGTAATAAATACAATTTCCCAAGAGGAAATTTTGAAAACTATATCAAAAATATCTACAGATGCAGTTGGATGCGATGGAATTTCTATAAAAATCTTGAAAATGTGTCTTCCATACTGTTTAGACGTTGTTACTAACATAATCAACTCGTCAATAATCGATTCTACTTTTCCCAATCTTTGGAAAAAAGCTATTGTCAAACCAATGGCTAAAATCAACCATCCTAAAGATTTTAAAGATTTAAGACCAATAAGTATATTATGTAGTGTTTCTAAAATCATTGAAAAAATTATCCATAAACAACTATATGAATATTTCATTACGTACAGCTTATTACCTCAATACCAGTCTGGATTCAGGAGCAACCACAGTACTGTAACCGCTCTCACACTTTTGAGTGACGATATAAGAAAAGCAATGGACGATTCTCTGTGCACCGCCTTGATATTGCTTGATTATAGCAAGGCGTTTGACACTCTGGATCACGAACTACTTCTAGCTAAGTTACATTTTCTCGGTCTTTCTTTTTCAGCCATAATGTGGTTTGATTCATATTTGTCAGGTAGATCTCAATCAGTCTTCTTAGACAATGATAATGTTTCAACTTATCAGCAAATAATTAAAGGAGTACCCCAGGGTTCAATAATTGGTCCACTGCTTTTCATTGTTTATATATTTGATTTTTATACATCTTTACAACATCTTAAGTTACATCAATATGCTGACGACACGCAAGTGTATTATTCCTTCCAGTTATCTGAGAAGCAGAATGCTACTGAACTCATAAACAGTGACCTACAATCAATACATCGCTACTCAATAAATCATGGTCTAATTTTAAATTCTAATAAATCATCCATTATCTACATCGGTAGTAACTTTCTTATTCGATCAATGAACAATCATTTTCTGAACATTAATATAAATGGGAAAGGAATTCCAGTTGTAAAAACAGCTAAGAATCTTGGTGTAACTTTTGACCAGAATATGAAATTTACAGAGCATATATCTATCAAATTTAAATCTGCATATTTCAGACTTAAGAAATTGTTTTCGTTTAAAAATTACCTGTCAGTGCAAATGAAACTTAGATTGGTCAATGTTTTGGTTTTACCAATAATTGAATATGGTGACGTAGTTTATGGTAGCTCGTTAGATTTTCAAACCCGATACAAGGCTCAAAAGCTTCAAAATGCCTGTTTAAGATTTGTTTTTGATATTCCCTATAGAGAACATATAACACCTTTCCTCACGCATCATAGTATTTTAAACATGACAAATCGTAGACTTCTTCATTTTTATTCATTTTTATTCCGTTTGCTAAAAAATAACGAACCCTTATACCTAACAAGTAGGCTGGTAAAGCGTTTAAATCCTTATCAGATTAGATCTATTACTTTTGAAATTCCATCACACACTACCTCAAACTTTAAAAAGTCTTTCTCATATTCAGCCCCTAAATTATTAAACGACCTTCATAACATAATTCCAGGGCATGATTACAATAATTCTAATGTGTTAACTAAAATCAAAAAATTTCTTTTAGAAAACCAACCAATGCATCAGCCAATCTAGGCTTTTTTTTTGCATTTTATAAGTACTATTTTCTGTATTTTATTATTTTCTGTATCTTATTTTTTGTTATTATAAGGGCAGATGGAAGATCAATCTTGATGATTGAATCTGTTCCCATTGCTTCTTTTGTTGCAATAAACAATTCTTATTCTTATTCTTATTCTTAAATAGTGCGTCTGATATAAATACAGTGAATATAAATATTTGAAACATAAATAACTAGAAATAAATAGTCCTGGTATATAGTTAATTGTTTAGTTATTGTTTACTTGTGTTGATTGTTAAAACTGACTTTTCGTTGTTGCGTTTATTGTTATTGTGTTTATAATTATTGTAAATAAATATTTATTCCGCCAACTCAGAAAATAGTTTTGTAACATTATGTTTATTACCATTCAGCTCCGTAACGAGTGAACGGATTTCCATGAAATTTGGTATATATAATTAGTTACTTTAGGTCCTGGAATAGCACATAGAGTACTTTTCATCCCGGAAAAATGTAGGTATATTTCCTGTAGATAGTAATAAAACGTAACTCTGGAATTCTTTTGCATTTTAGCGTATTGGCGGAATTCTACTAATATTATAAACACTACCAGTCCGGCTTCGTTTCGCAGGGAGAGAATTTCTCGCGGGGGGATAATAACTCATAACTTCATAGCACCCGGGCGAAGCCGGACTGGACCGTGTAGGTACTTCTTTATTGTTCAAAAGTGATACTAATCTTTTATCCAATCACAATACCTATAATAAGAATTCAGCCATATAATAATATCCTTCAATTGTTTTGATTATACATATTATCACTGCATTCTGGAAGCAGTATTTAATCTTAGGGCTGCCGACTGTAACAATTTAGATATATTCAAAACGACAATTTGAAAAAAAGTAAACTTTTAGAAAACTGTCATACTCATTTGCATACATTTTATTCAATACACAGAAAATCAGTTTTTTGAAAATTATAAATTCTCTATTTAATATATGCATTCATTTTTTTTAAATAGATAAATGACAGGTTTTTTTTTTAAGACCATCAATGCCTGGGTTATCTGAGCCTAGTATAAATTGTAACTGTAACTGATACTCTTACTATAGTTCTTAGATTAGAACCTGTGGACTGAAGAACTTTCAACTGTCAAACAGAAAACAGTTGCTGCAATAATAAAATTAACAAATGAACTTTTCCTCCGAAATAAATAAATGAATAACAAACATTTTTCAAAGGCGAGAGGTTAAAATGCGCGATTTAGAATACTACACCGAGATTTGATGATTACTCGAAATTTCTCGTGATACATCACTATTTCAGCGAATAGTGTGCGACCTTACGCCGTTGGAAGCGTCATCTGACGATTTCCTAGCGATTTAAACGCAAAATTACGCGACAAAAAGTAGCATATGTATGCGTTGGCCCTAAGTAAACACAATCAAGGCCCAGTTTAAACCAGATATGTTATGGAGCTCCGTAACCGTAACCGAAACTATCGGATATTCGAAATAATTTCATATCCGTATCCACAAGCGAAACTGATAAAAGACTCCTAATAAAATAAATTATCCAGATCAGAAATGTCGCATCCCTAACAATCCTGATTTGAACCATAATTCCTAAAGCTGCACCTTAGCTTAGGACATTAGGTCGCCTTCCAGTTGGACGCAAATGGCGAGGTTGGTAGTCAAAAATAGACTATAATACCTGGAAACAAAATAAAATCTAACCTTTTCTGAACATTTTAAAGTATCCTACACTAATATAAAAACATAAAAATTTGTTCATCCAGATTCTAGAGTAATCGTTGATATTTGGCAGGATATCTGAAAAAGCCAGATACTTAGCCCGAAAAAACGTTAATTAAATGCGAAAGGTATCATTGTTTAGACACGGTAAGGCAAAATCTAAATTCACTTATGATCTAGAGGGCACCCAAGTGAAAGAAATATGCGTCGTGAGACACCCGACAGAAGTGAACACTGCAAACTGAATCGAATAAAAAATATTACAGTAACTCCAAAAAAACAGATAACTGGCTTACATCTAAAAATATTATCAACTTTTCTCCCTCGATGTAAAGCCACAATTATATCAGATAGTAAAAGAGTAAGAGAGACACTGTATATATAATAATAAAAATGCGCCTTTTGCGTCCAATTGGAAGGCGACCTAATGTCTTGCGTCCAAATTTATCCGCGTCCTTTTGTCGTGATACCAGCTTGAATATAGATAAGTATGAATACAGCTAAATAAAGAATTTTCTAATAATTTATTTTTTGAATAAACAATCAGTATTGTTAGCATTACAAAGCCACACAAATAATTATTCTTAGCTGTCAAGGGAAATCCATGGGTGATTTTCGTATAAACGGTCTGATAATATTGATTCAAGTAAAACGGTCCGTTTAACCACGGCACTGGGAGCTTCCGAGGCATTTCTATACGTAGTTTACACACAAGTCGACGCCGTGAAACAATGCTTTACGACTTACAATTTATTTTAGAGTTTGCCATACAATGAAACCTCTTTCTCAATAACACTCAGGAGTCGAATGTGTTAATATGAGTACCAAATAGTGAGTACTGAATACGGAAGGTGTTTACTGCAGCTAACACAATACAAAGAGAACTTTCTCCTTTTAGAACAAAGTAGATCATCTTCGTTTGTTCTATAAGATCAAACTTTAATCTTCCAGTTTTCAATTTAAAACTCTTTTCTCAATAATAATGTACAATATAGTGTGTTCCTCACAAAACCAGGACACCAGAAACACAAAGAGATTTGCATAATATATCAACGCAGTAATGCGTAGCATTGCGTAGGCGGAGTGGACGGCCGCTTAGGACTCGTTCTATCAATTAGTTCTCGTTTTGATATCATCTGCTGAAAGCAGAACTCGGGCCGTAAATTATGGAATTATTTTTTCAACTTGTTTAGTAAATATGATTTTAATAGAATTATCGCTATAGGCACTTGGAAGAACATGATTGAATAAAATAAATACTCAGTGTCAACCTATTTTTCTTATAATCTTTTTCTTGTCAATAACGCATATAGCCTCGCTGCTGCGCGTTTTAGTTATATATAAAAAAATAAATAAATAAATAAATACACAAACACTTGACAAATTCTACACATTTATTAATCTCAATGATCGTTTCGGGATTCTAGCCCATCATCAGGAGAGTTCAGAGTTTTAGTTTGAACTCTCCTGATGGTGGGCTAGAAACCCGAAACGATCGTTGTGATTAATAAATGTGTAGAATTTTTCAAGTGTTTGGGTATTTATTTTATTGTATAGTAAATATTATTATGTATTAGTTTTCTTATGAACATTTTTTAGAATCCTGAAGACTTAATATTTTATAATTTTTTTTTAATAATGAAAATATAGGTATCTATAGATAGGTTGATAGGATATGTACGAATTTAATATATAAAACAAATTTCAATTATTTTATTTAGGTATTATACCTATTTTATGAACATTTGATTTTATAAGATAAATAGGTAAAAGTGAATGTATTCCTTCCCATGGCAACGAATATAATTTATTACATAGGTATTTGTCTTTAACGGTATTAACGCCATCTGTCTGTACTCTGTACCCGCGATACAGACATACCCGTTTACTTTAATTATGATTAAAACGATGAGTATTAAAGATTTTAGCAAATAAATATTGTTATTTTTGCCTTGCTATATTAATTAAAAAAACAAAACATTTAAGATATATTTA
Organism: Mongoloraphidia duomilia; assembly: GCA_039654895.1. Lineage (NCBI taxonomy): Eukaryota > Metazoa > Arthropoda > Insecta > Raphidioptera > Raphidiidae > Mongoloraphidia > Mongoloraphidia duomilia. Next base: position 66,680,132 of record CM077516.1, read on the forward strand.
TATTAGAAATCGTGTCCATCGTGATTATAATAAAATTAAGAAAAATTATGTTATGAAATTATGCTAACATTTGTATTATTATTATTATTGATTGTTAAAATTTATAGTCAACATAATTTTACCATGTTTTTGTCTTATGTACCCTATCTTATGTTAATTGCTATGGTTAGTAATTATTATTAATTTTTATAAATATTGTTATTTTTATGTATGTACTTGAAAAAGTCTAAATCTATAGACGAAACGTCGTACATTTAATTTAATAAATCAAATATTTTATCCACTATCCTGCGATTTTTCTTAGTTTTATTTAAGATATATACTAACGTAAGTATACTGGCTGCCTGCAGTTCGGCTTCGCCCGGGTGCAAATCGATATTTTCCCTCATTGCTCATTCCCTTTTGTCGTAGAGTAATAATATATAACCTATGTTACTCATCAAGAAGTAGATTTTTAAGCATAGAAAGAATTTTTCTAATCGATTCAGTGGTTCTTGAGTTTAAAGGTAAGATAGATACCTATACAAACTTCTTCTTTTAAAATATGTAATATATATAAGTATAGATAATCGATTTTCATACGATAATTTTGGTGGATATAAATATCAAATCTTCATCATCATCATCTGCAGCATCACAAAATCCATCTTCTAACAGCTTAAATAGCACAGTGTTATCTTTTTTCTTTCCTTTTTAAATTACGCATATAGCCCCGATGCTGGGCGTTTAAATAAAATAAATAAATATCAAAATCAGAACAATTTTCGCCTGTAGTAATTTCGTTAAACACAACGTTAAATTCACAAGTAAAACACAGTAAAACAAAATTACCTCTGCGTTTCGATGTCCGTAATAGGAAAAGTCAAATTAGAATTAAACAGTGCCTTAAAGTCCAATTAAATTCGCCTTGTTAAATGACAACGTAAGTTAGATGAAAATTAAAAAAATTACAATAAAGCCTACGCGGTCGTAAGTTCGTTTATAAATTTAATTTAAGATTATTAGAAAAAGTGTGAGACGTGACTTATTGAAGAGCTGGGCTCGAGAGAGAGCGACTAGGGCAGCAGCAAAAAGGGTCTCCGGTCGATCGGTCCCCGGCTGTAGCAGGAGAGCAGCAAGTAGTAGCAGAGGTGCGTATGAAGTTAGGAATAACTATAAGGTATACCAGCCAGTTGTAGAGGTATCAGAGGGTGAACCGACGTAAATTTAACATGTCTCAAACTAATTAAAGTAGTTAATTTCACTTCCGGAACAAATGTGCACCATTATTCTGTTGTACTATTGGTTGGGCGGTCGTAGAGCTATACTATAGCTCCATACTATCGTTGACGTACACCGGTCAACAAAACTTTGGTAATGAATTACAATGTTAAATGGCTGTGAATAAAGACGTTACGTTGCTAATTATAGTAATGAAACCAACAGCTGCATACGCATTACGTAAAGTGGCTACTCGATTTAAGGTATAACAATTCTATCTTTTTACTATGATTTCTGCATAAAAAATAATTAATTTAATTCATATTTGAAAAAAAGATCAGCGATCAAAAATTTTAAAATTGTTGAGTTAATCTGAATCTTTTTTATTAATTTGTCATGTTTCACAATAATAATGAAAAATGGCAATTTTTATAATTTTTTTGCTATAATAGTTACTAATATTTTTAACAAGACTGTTTTATACACGGTGTTATTTTTCGAAACCTATGCATTTTCAACAAAAGCGAAACTAACAAAGAAATTATTAAAAATAATCAATATGATATTAACTAAATTCACGATCTGTATTTTCATAAAAAACTAAGCAGTTTAAGTGACTAAATTGTTGTGTTTTATTTAACAAACCAAAAAACGAAGTGTTAGAAAACCACCATATTATTATTATTTCAAGTCTGAAAACATCAAATATTAAAAAAAATGCACAAATAATATGGTATCTTGTGTACTGCGTAATTAAAGTATCTACAAAAATAATTATTAGAGGTGTTTCTTGTTGTCTTATTATCTTCTTGTATTACCAATTAATATCTGCGCTTCCACCATTTCGTACCTGTACTCCCACCATGATATTAAGTATTTGATTTTAATAATATTATTATTATATACAAATACCTCTAATTGTTAGCATTCACAAATAAGTAATTAAAGTTATATATTCATCCCGCAGGGTTTCATATGCATAAATGTAGTATGTAGCTAAATTTAGTCGATTTTGTTTCTTTATTTTAAGATAAACTGAAAAACATATAAAGGTAAGTACCGCCGTTATACGTTTCAAAAATGTCACGAGGACTTGGCACAAAATAGTACAAATTCAGTACTATTTGTATCTGCCTTATGTTTTATTTTTTAGTTTTTAAATTGTTTTTTCTTTGGTCTTGCTAGCTTTATATTACGTTAGCAGTGCCACATTTTTTGACGTAGAACTACGCTTTCCTGGCGGTATATATAGGGAGGTAAAATGATGCGAGACAAAAAAAATCGATACAAAAAATGTGTGACGCAAACTATCATAGTTACGCCATAGTTTGTGTTTTGTATCATGTATGACATGTAAATATTTTAAGATAAAACTATAGCAGTAGAGTTGTACTACGTTTTCGGTTGCGACACAATCGTAATTACTATGCCTCTTGTAATTTATTTTTTCTTAAATGGCAAAGAGTACAAAATTATTTTTGGTGGTACAAAATAAGTAATAAATAATCAACACGCCCTGTTTCATTGACATTCGAAAAACATGTCTTTGTTACGCTCTTGTTGCTTACGGTGAATTTTTATGAATAGGTATCTACAGAAATGCGATTATAAAGAAGAGTGAATGAATATAGTTAGTATGAATGAATGGTAGTGTGAATGAATCGAAAACGTTAAACAAATAATATTTTAAAACACCTGAACGTGTTGAAGTTTTGCTGACGAACATACATAATGTGGTTTACGCATACTTAGAAAGTCAGCTGAATGAGTGAGTGAATAGAATAATAGATGTTATCTGAGATGAGATGACGTGTGAGCAAGCAAGACAGTCTCACAGTTTCGTCACCGTCACACATATCTCAGTGTACGCTAAATATATAGTCAGCTCTCTTTAACTTCACTTAGTCTAATACCACTGATTTCTGCATAGATGTATGGATAGATGGTATTTAATCAGGGTTGGTACAGATTGTGAAACTCCAGGTTTGCCAGGCTTAATCTAAAAAGATATCAATAAATGTCTTTAAGCAATTCAATATTTTTTGTTCTAGCTCCTATGTCGTCTAGGCCCTAGACTATATAGGGGGTAGAACAAAAAATATTTAATAGAAATTTGAAATTGAAATGAATTTATTTTTTCATAAAAAATACAAGCAGTATAACATTGCAATGTGCATATCTGAAAAAATAATAGGATACATCTATAGACAGTAGCCATTCCACAAGCAAATACTTTTCTTAACGTAATCAGTCGGCAACCTGCCATCGTGATGTTAAATGTCAAACAATTAAAAATATTTAGTTGCTTAAAGACATTTATTAATATCTTTTTATAGTGAAATTAACTTAAAAAAAATCGCGAATTAGATATTGTAAATTATAGACGTTCGACAATCTAGGCGAATTAGAAAAAATAGAGGAAAAACGACTAAAATGAAAAAGTTTTAAGAAGAAAGCCACATGGGAATAAATTATGAGATTTATAAATAATACGTTTAAAAAAATTGTGTCACTTCTTATGGAAAACTTTATTTAATTCGAGATTTAATTACTTAAAAAAATAATTTAAAATTTAAAAAATTACAATGGGATCTTATAATTTTAAATGAAATATTTGAAATTTAAAAATTATTTTATTAATTATTAGTGTTATTTTTTGACAATAATTCCACTGAAAAAACATTACCTATTATGGATAATAATTAACAGTGCATAATATAATAATTATAAAAAGAAAACTTTAATAAATGTCGACATTCAGGCTAGAACCCGGGTCCTCAAAGTGAGAGGCAAAAAATGTAAGTGTTTGACGTATCCCTTACTTGCCACTAGCGCTATCTAACGAATAAAAATATGGTAGCCCTCATTGGTCGTACAACGCAATCATACAACATCCTGTAAAATTCATTCTCTGTGAGTCTATACTATGACTTCACTAACTACAGTCTATAGTCTATACTATGACAGTATGACTTCACTAGCTCCGTTATAGGCATTATAGCCGACACGATTTGATGAGATTTGATATTCTGAACACATACAACAATGTGCTTGTGTGCTCTGTCTAATTGTTGCGCAACACTCACTTACATATATGTCATGACAGAGCACTGTTTTAATTGTTTCCATTTATTGTACGTGAATGTCGCATACAATATAGATACATATGTGTTTTACAGGGTACTGTATTTAGGGATGATTCAGAATTATTAGCCCAGGCATTTTAAAAATGATGTGAAGCCTTGAAAAATGACGGTGCTAAACATATTACAAATATCTCGAATTACAATAAGTTTAAAATAGCTCACATAACGATTTTTCGACAGGTGTTTTACCCAATTAGAAATTTTGCATGATAGTATCTTTATGATAGATAAATAGGGAATGGTGACTCTGCTTGGCCATTTGCGGGGTCTGAGGTACTGTGCATAATAAAAATTTGCCAAAAAATATGCTTTACCGAAAAAGAAATTAAAATAATATGAAATTTAAGATAGTTTTGAACATAAAAATAAACACCGCGGACGTTTTGGGGGGGTGCTGACAAAGAAGCAGACTACCCCAACATTGCATTTCAAAAAAATGTAATCACGTGAAAACAAAATATGTTATGTATGTTGAAGTGAGAAGCGTTACTGGTAAGAATGAGTGTGAGTGATAGCGCTTATCGGCAGCTCCAAGTGGGAGCGTGCTGCGCTCTCATTGGCTATTGACAGATCACGTGATCTAGATCAGGTTTTTAGGAAATTTTCTCGTGAACTATCTTGGTACACCGTACACGTACAACATTGATGCTAGAATTAAATAAAATATGCACTGCAAAACATTTTTTTTTGCGTTTATATAATAATTAAGTATAAATGCTACAAACTTGAAAAAAGGATAATAATAATTCAGAAAGTCGGTCAACAGTCAATGAATACGATTGTTTTATATTGTTTGACATCCTACACTCCGCAGTATAATTAATATTTAAGAACAGTTTTGCTTCGATTATTTTGATATGGAAAACAATTTACAATTCGCCTATATATGTTGGCACAATAAATAAGACTTATGTTATTTAATGTATGGTTGAACACAGTTAATCCTACATGTGGCGCTACATAGCCGTAAAGTGGTTTATAGAATAGAAATGTCAACCTTCAGGCGATAAAGAGTTGCATGTCCATAAAATATGTGTATAAGAATTTAAATTTTTAAATCAATATATCTATATTAATTCGGACAAATCAAATGTGCTAAACCGTTTCTGTCACTTTTACGTCATAATTACTTTTGTCTAATCTATCATCTTCTCTACATAGTATAAATTGAAGTCGCTTTTCGCGTCTGTCTGTCTGTTTAACCGCTAACTCCTCCTAAACCACACAACGGATTTTGATGCGGTTTTCACCGTCAGCTAGATAATTTTTCACGGAAGATTTATATATATAGCATAATTAATAAATAATAATAATAAATTAATTAAATGATCGTAACCCGACCGTAAGAATTCGCAACATACTTATATCATAAAAACGACCGTACATAACTGTTCCACTCGTAGCGTAGAGGTAACGTCGCAGCACTCTATGCACAGGGACCCGGGTTCGGAAACTGATGGCATCGTAGAATTTTTGGATTTTTTTTTCTAAATTCTACATGATATATATTTATATATTTTTTATTTTTGTTATATTCTTTCTTTGACAATAATTATAATTTTTTTGAAACTAAAAATTATAAATAAAAGCGAACGAGGGAAGCGAGTGAGTAGTGTATTGCACCCGGGCTTTCTTAGCACCCGGACGAAGCCGGACGGGGCCGCTATAGTACTAATATAAATGTTTCTTTCTCGCATCTGTCGGTATGTTCACGATTTACTAAAAAACCGCTGGGTCGATTTCAATTTGGTTTTTACGTGAGCATAATTAAAGTGCTTAATTAGGTTATAGGTACGTTATCACATTAAGGGTCGGCTTTACATATTTGGCTTAAACTCAGTTTAACTGCTGCTGAAAGTAGCTTAAAATATAGTGTTTTTCATTTAATTCTGAGTTTATTTTTTTTTTTTAGGAACAAAAATTTGAATTTGAATTGATAAGTTTATGAATTATATTACTGTGTAACAGAAAAGGACAACCGAAACAAGTTGCTTATAAAATATGTATAAAAAATTGTTTTGACACATTTTAATATAAGAAATCTATGTAAAAATGTCTCCTCTTTCGTTTAAGACAGGTTTCAAGCCGATCTGACTTTAATTAAGCGAACTGTAAACAAAAACACCGTGTTTTTTTAATTTGCTCCCTTTCGGCATTAAAAATCAAAACAAAAAAAAGTTTTTCAAAATCAGTTGAGCCGTTTGGACTGTACGACTGATATTAAAAAAGTATTTTGACATCGGCGCTTTTAAAATGAAGGAATGCAGGGGCAACGCCGGGCTTAATAGCTAGTGTCCTATAAAACATTCCTCCAATAAGGACCCCTAGATAGTGACAAAAAACCCTCAAACCACGGTTCATTAAAACCCGCTACGCTTAAACAATATACCAATTATTAGGGTGAACTTTCGTTTAAAAGTAGAGAATCTCATCAAGAATATTAAAAAAGTAATGTCGAACAAGAATTTTTTTTAATTAAATCGACCTCCATAAACGAATCTCTTTGTTTCCAGAAATAAACAACTGACAAGCGAAGTTTCCGTATTCAATTTTGAAAAAATCAAATATTAAAACGTTTGAGAGGGATGTTGTGTCGGTGATTGAACTTCAGAAATAATAAAGCCAGGTTAATAACTCCACACATCGACGTGAACCCTAACAATATTTTATTATCCTCATTTCAAAAACACGCGACGGGGACGACATCGCATTTTAACTTTATTACAAAACGCAACACAAGTACCAAAGGTTTATTAGATAATATGATCCAGCAAAGGTAGGCACACAACATACAGGGTGTCTCTTTGATAACGGGAACATTAAAACTAACATGGAGACTTTTTGGTGGCTTTAGATTACATTAGATTTAACGTGAGGCGATAAGACAACTTGCCTCATAATCACTGCGACTTGAAAGATCTTTTGTGAATCCCCTGATATTTATTTCCAATCGGGCAGGAGGCTCTTGATAAACCTTATAACTATACAACTATAGTCAAACAAGGTGAAAACTTCTTCCGGGCTGATGAGCCGTGGTCAACTGGAGGTTTTCCAAACGTTTCATCTCTAACTGTGAGAGACGAAACGTTTGGAAAACCTCCAGTTGACCACGGCCCATTAGTCCGGAAGAATTTTTCACCCTATTTGACAATGGAAAGTCTACACAATTTTATTATACAACTATACAACTAAATGACATCACAAACCATCCATGAGCGGAGGTGGGATTCGAACCCACGACAGTCAGATCCGGAGGCCGCGACGTTAACCACTAGACTATACTGTCCTCATGGATTAATCAATAAATAATGGTAGGGCGGCGGAAGCCAGTGTTGCCATAATTTTGATATCCATGAGTGGAGGTGGGATTCGAACCCACGACAGTCTGATTCGGAGGCCGCGACGCTAACCACTGAACCATCTGTCCTCATGGATTAATCGATAAATAATGGCAGGGCGGTGGAAGCCAGTGTTGCCATAATTTTGATATCTGTCTGTAGGTAGGTACTGGAAAATCATTCGAAAACGGTTGAACTCAAACATCACTATCCAAACTTAAAATACTGGGTACTTTTCATCCAGCTACAATCAGCACGTTCAAATTAAAACTATAGCTTTTTCTCTCAGTTTCTTTCGCGAATTATACCACAAACATGTAAAAAGAAGCTGAGACAAAAGCCACAAATAAATGTGCCACGATGTGATCCGACACACTGTACATAAGTATGTTATTGTGTGTACAATATTAGTGTATAATTAGATAATCCTCGGTCGGACGTAAAGGTAGAGTCGGTGATTTAACTGGAGATGTCTTCTCTTTGATGTGGGTCAACACGTGACCTTCGGGATGTGGATTCTGGATACATTTAAAACAACTAGGCGACGAAGTATTTCCACCAATCAAATTCAGAATTTACAGGACAAAATTATTATCAAGCTTGAAACAAAAAATATTTACCTATACCGAATTTGAAGTTTGTGTAAAATTAACAATTCATTTACATAATTCACAATTGAACCGACTTCAAGAAGTAAATTGTCTTTATAAAAAGAATAAAATAATTTTGCCCTTAGTTTTAGAATCACCCTCTCTACCAACACTCAATAAAAAGGAGCGCAATTATTTCGTCAATCATACCTATAGCTGTTTATTTTCGCCGACTTCAAATTAAATGTGGGCAGGGAAGGTCATTGTAAAACTAGGGGCCAAACTAATTTATCCTTTTTAGAGATATTCTGATTCCCTTGTAAGTCGGTTAATTTTTTTTTAATCAAATCGTTTAATCGGGTCACTCGAATAAAAACGGATACCTAATGTGACTGGTTTATAAGGGTCGTTCGGATACAAAACTAAACATTACGCAAACGTTTCTTTTGATATATGCGATCACACATACAGACATATTACGACAAATACACTGTAAAAAATAGAGATGTGTCGTTCACGCTAGACCCGTTCACTGTGAACGGGTCCAATAAGTGAACGATTATGAACGAATCTGAATTCAGTTCCCAATCGGATATGGTTCAGTTTGTAGGTAAATGGTTTAACGCGTACCAACTCCGAGACCGACTGACTGATGAACGATGAACGAAATTGATAGGTCCTTATCAGGTAAGAACAGTCTGTAGGTAAACCGAGATCGACTAACTGACGAACGATGCGAACGAAATTAATAGATCCTTATCAGGTAAGAAGTAAGAACAGTCTGTAGGTAAACGGTTTAATGCGTACCAACTCCGAGACCGACTGGCTGACGAACGATGAACGAAATTGATAGGTCCTTATCAGGTAAGAAATAAAGTTTAAAACTACCAGTACATTCTATTATTTTTCAACTTTATATTGAATTGGAAATTTTAAGTTTTGCGTGTTTTTTTTATAAATGTGGCATGTAGAATATATCCAGATCTTTATTTTGAATTGAAAATTTTGAGATGTTTTTTTTTTAAATAAATGTGACATTAATGTAGGTATCTTCATTGAATGAATATTATATGAATTTTGTTATTATTAAATATTAATATCTAATAAATAAACGGGCGTTAAATTTAATAAAATAAATACGAATCAAAAATCATCAGTCATCACGTTTAAAAGACCGAATCACCGGATCCTGTAACAGGCTGTAACACAGTGGACGTAAAAGGAATTTCGGTAGCGCATACTCACATAGAGATCATGGAGCCACTGGATCACTTGATCCGTTCAATCAGACCCGTTCATTAGATGAACGAGATCCGGTTGGAACGAATCTTCGTTGTGACCCGGACCGCCCATCTCTAGTAAAAAATGGATGAAAAAATACTTTGAAAGTTAAGGTAGAATTCGCTCGCTTTTCTAAGTGATTTTACATTATTATTTATTTTTACACAGAAAACTTCATAAAAACTTGGACTTTTACTGTAAAGTTAAACAAATTTGTGATTTTTACATAAAGTAAATTAAAATTACATAATTTGTGTAATATTCCAATAAAGTGTGTAAAAATTACAAAATAAAATGTATAGTTACATATATAAAATGGATGAATACAAAACAAATTAATGTAAAATTAGTAACCACGCATGCGCAATGTGTTTTTATGGAATCTACGCAATGTGCAGGCGATACCTGTTTGCGACGCCATTGTCTCCTTGTGTGTCTATTACCAGATTAATCGCTGGCTACAAATGGACCATCGATAATCTATGTACTTAATCGGCGTTCTCATTTCTTACAGTGTAGAGAACATTTTTTTGAAGTCGTTTAAAAAACATGCCGAGTGCGTAGTTTAAAAAAAGCATTACAAGTAGAAATTTACATATTTAAAAAACATTAATTACAAGTAGTAAAAGTGGTCCATAAAAACGACAGAGGTGTTCAGAGTTCAATTAAGTATGCCATAAATCTGACACTTAAACCTCATACATATAAGACATACAACCACTTGCGGTTGAAGAAGAAGTGTGAAGTTACGTGATCGCAATTAACATTAATTTATTAATGAATTAAGCGCACCTTTTGTTCAATTTGTTTTTATAACTGATTATACCTTCTTATTTTTAACTACTGTAAGAAGAAAAGCAATGAGCGAATTTCATTGGCTGGAGTAGAAAAAGAAAAAGATTAACGTGAATTTATTATTGGGCTAGCTGTACCAGCGGCTTCGCTAGGCTTCGATTCGATTTCTAATGATCTAACATAATGATTTGTACCTTAAATTTAAAATTAGACTTTAAGTTAATGAATAATAATTTTATCGAAATCGACGCAGTAGTTCTGGAGTTATAAGCAAACAAACAAATTAATTATTTAAGCATTAAAATAACCAAAATCAAAGACATACATCAGTTACATATTAATAGGTAGTTACCACATAGGATTTTAGAGGTATTATCCAGATAATATAAAAGATAATATAGATAAAGATAATATAAAGAAGAAATACAGATAAAGATAATATAAAAGATAAAAAACTAGGTATCTACTGCAGATAAAGTTTTTTTCAAAACAGGATAAAATGATAAAACCAACGAAGCAAATTTTATATTTGTTATACCTATAATTTAGTAAAAGTACGCACAGTTATGCTTTTCCCACGGCATTGTAATATATTTTATGAAATTTCAAAAGCAATCACGTTTTAAGACGATCATTTTGTTACAAATAAAAATTATACCTACTGTATGGTCAATCGAAATCTTATAAATGGTGCAGGAACGGGTAGAGCTGGTGGAAGTGTACCATTTATAGATAAATTAATTATCTAGTAGGTGACACCTGAGTTGATTAATCTTATGAGATGAAAAACAATTCAAATTATCGCTAATTAATGTTGTTTACATAAGTTACAACACATTTGTTAAGAATGCCGTAACGTAACGTAATCTTAGAGCAAATCAGCTTTTAACGTTAACGATTGCAGTATCACAATAAAGATTTGGTCAGTTGGTGGAGGAACGGGTTGAGATGGTGGATGAACGGGTTGAGATGGTGGATAAACGGGTTGAGATGGTGGATAAACGGGTTGAGATGGTGGATGAACGGGTTACAATGGTGGATGAACGGGTTGAAATGGATGGTGAAGGGGCGGATTGAGATAGTGGGTGTCCGGGTTTTAGTCCTTTTTTTTGGAAAAAAAGGTTCCACAGTTAGATGACTTTGATTCACTATTTCAAAATTTTAAGCATTAATAATAGATTTACAAATCAGGACTGAACATCAATAATGGCCTAAGTGCCAAAAAGTTGATTTTGAGTTATTCAATTGTTTTTGTTTTGTCAACAAATTTTTGATAAAAAAACCTGAACCAAATTTTTTATTTATTATCTAGGGTAAGATTCATATTATTATTGCAAAATTTGTTTGAATTCCCTTCCTCTTATAAATGAAAAATAATATTTTATTCAAAAAAACGTAGAACGTGCTAAGTGCCATATCTTTATCGGCAAAAACGAGATAAGTGCCAATGAAAGAAATGTAAAGTTCGGTGGCACTTAGCCCGTTTAGCTTTACCAGTAAATAGAGGCACATACCTCTAACGCCATATGTCGGACCCTGTAAGCACTACTAGAGTGCCCGCGGTGAGAGATGAAGCCAGGCACGTCATCAATAATATGCTAATGAACGCCTGCTTGCCCGCAGACAGTGCCGTGTACACAAAACTGCACATTGGGTTTTATGACGTTAGGTACAATTTTGGCAAACTGCTATTGCATCTCCAAAACAGCCAATAGCAAGCTAGAAGGCGGGCGCAATGCATTCGCGTTACTATGACGCGGTGGCTTCATCTTTCGCCGCGCGAGGTCTATCATGGTCATAACGCTTAGCCCGCTTTATAAGTTATTGGTGATGGCACTTAGCTTGGTTTTGCGGGTCTAACTTTTTTTTTTTTTGGCACTTGGCCCGTTATTGATGTCCAGTCTTCAAATTATAAATTACAAATAGCACTTAGTTTCACTATGGCAGTATTTTATGATAATAGGTAGATAATGACGTCACTACAGTTACATTTGTATAATATGTAAAGAGCGCACCTTGCCTATAGCTACCGATAGCGACTTTGTTATAGCAGTATAAAATATAAATCCTTGCCATGATATTAGAAGCAAATGTGTGTAAGTTGTATACTGTATGTCCATTTTATTCTGCTACTTATCTTGTAAAAATTACCTACACTCATTTATCTATTATCTGAGGACGACAAGTAATAGAAGTACTACAGCGAAAAAACGTGCCTTCTTCAAAAAATTTCAGGTCCTGAAGAAGACGCATCTATAGTGTTGAAACGCTGACTTAAAGAATTCAGTAAATAAATATTGTTCTTCTTTCGCCTTGTATTCCGTTCTTCTCAAGTAAATAAACTTCAAGCAAGGGGTTTTAAGAGAAATATAATTCGTAGGTAAGTACTGTGTTAATAAAAAAAGAGGTTTAAAATGTAAAATCAACTTTTTTCTAAAAACAATTTTTATAATTGCATTAATGTTGTACTCTAAAGTCGCAGACAGGTAGAATGCAAAGATGATACGCAACAAACGCAAAATACACGAAAAACAGAGTTAGTGTGGACGAATTTACAAACAGTACCTATACTATACAGCCCATACATACGGATTTTGTGATCGCTATAAGAGCGGTGCATCAAAGAGATTTATGACTACTATTGGACGGGGTTTATCATATTTTTATTGTTTGACCCGATGCAGATACTGAAAATAAAATTATTTCTTTAATCAATTGTCAGTTTGTCAGTGTATAGTGCACATAGTGGTGTTGATTTTTAAGTGAAATAATTATTTTCAAAATAGACTTCACAGACGATCAAATTTTTAAATTTTTAAAAATTTCACTGACGCAAAATCGGCGATTATATTTTAATATTCGTTTTTTTTAACTAAGCTATTGATAACAACATCATTTCATCGTCAGTATCGCTCATTTCGAAAAAAATACAACCACTTTGCACAAATACCGAAATTGAATTGTGAGTTCACCTTCATAGACATCAATAAAATCAAATATACTAAATGCAATGTGAACACTGGACGGTGGTTGTACCTATGTTCCATGTGTAATGAACATGACATTGATTCAAGCGTGTGTGCTGCATATTATGTTTGCATACTTTGTGTCCGCGCCTTAACGTTAATACATCTATATCTGTATAGTTTATGCACCGAGAAGAGATCAAAAAAAAAAACATAACTGAACTTTTCACTGTGATTTTTTAATTTATGTTAATCTACCGATAACATTAACAGTAGAAACTATCACAAACAATTGAAAATCGAATAAAGTTTTCTTAACTTCAATAATTTTTTGAAGTAACATTTTTTTACGAACGCTAGAATGAATAGAATTTATCTGAAGAAAAAATGTAACGAAAAGCTGCAACGGTGTTACCATGGTAACGAAAAACAAATCAAAACTGTAATTGTCAATTAATAATATTAAATTATTAGATATGTGGACTTTGTGTAAGTAAGTTTCAATTTTTTAGTGTGTAGTGTGAACTACACGGTCCATTTATATTTTTATTATAAAACTGTTCGTAATTATTGCCACGGCAAATTAGCAAAGTAAATAATTATATAGTAAATAGTTTAAGGACCTGACTTTGTGTAAATAAGTTTCACTTCTTTAGTGTGTAGTGTGGACTACACGATCAATTTTTTTTATTATAAAACTGTTCGTAATTATTGCCACGGCAAATTAGCAAAGTAAATAATTACCTATATAGTAAATAGTTTAAGGGCATGACTTTGTGTAAATAAGTTTCACTTCTTTAGTGTGTAGTGTGGACTACACGATCCATTTTTTTTATTATAAAACTGTTCGTAATTATGGCCACGGCAAATTAGTAAAGTAAATAATTACCTATATAGTAAATAGTTTAAGGGCATGACTTTGTATAAATAAGTTTCACTTCTTTAGTGTGTAGTGTGGACTACACGATCAATTTTTTTTTATTATAAAACTGTTCGTAATTATGGCCACGGCAAATTAGTAAAGTAAATAATTATAATATAGTAAATAGTTTTAGGGCATGAATGGACATACTTACATTAAACGAGTACCTGTGTTGATATGGACATACGGTATTTGTAGATGCTTGTATGAATGTAGTATGTATGTAATAACCTCAAGGGAATAAACACAGTTAATAGTCTCCAAGCCGAGTGGCTCCTATACGCAAACGCCGTTTGAAATGTACGTATTACGTAAGTAGTGTACCATTATAGTAGTACACAGGCAACTCGAAAGTGCGTTAGAGACCCAGTGCTTCTATAGGCACTTGACAGTTGAGGCCCCCCAAGCCCCAAAAAAATTGGAAAACAAGCCGTGAGGTGTGTCGTTTATTAGGACTAAAGTGCGACCCTTGAGGTCCACACGACGAACTTCCCAGTTTGATAAATATTTAATAATAATAATTAAATTAGATATTACACAGAAAAGTAATCATTTTAATCATTAAAACATCAATAATTAAAAAAAAAAAAAAAAAAAAAAAACGGCTGAACCGATTTTTATAAAATTTATGTCGAATCAAAATGACGTTAACACGCCTCGATTGACACCCTTACGAAGACGATATAATTTTTTATTCGCGAGATATTGTGTAAAATCTACTTTTTTGGAAGTTATTTGGTTAAGAAAAAAGAACGGCTGAACCGATTTAAAAAAAATTCCTTTCAGATCATATATACGTTAATACGCGTCGATTGGCACCCCAACGTAGTCGATATCATTTTTCGTTCTCGAGATTTCGTCTTAGAAAGAAATGGACACATACATACGTACGTACGTACATACGTACACACACACACACACACACACACACACACACAGACATCTTTCTAAAAGTAGTGTAAAAATAGTGTAGTGACCTTGAAACATAAAAATTTTTTTTCCTTTTTGATTTCGATTTTCGGACCCATTACAATAACTTCCAATGGGAAGTTAAAAATAGCATTTTTTCAATAAATGCATCTATTACGTTTAGTGACTAGTGTCAAATCCTCTGTCATCTTTTAAAACTTTGCATATACCTAAGTTATTTCTCGCTCTTACAAGCAACGTAATCGTGCTGTTCTTGTCGTATCGAGTTACTGTGTCTGAGACTCATATTTATATATGCTGTGTTTTGTTTCACATCTCAACCACATCCGACTATTTCCGTTTCATCTAATATTTCTGAAATGCCACCCCAATATGAGACATAAGTAGTGTTGCCGTCTAGATCTAGACTTTCTAGACTCTTGTCTTGTCTTGTCTAGATTTTCAAGACAAGACTTTTGCAAGTCTTGTCTAGAAATTTTCAAGACAAGACAAGAATTGCTTTATCTGAATTAAGACTCTTGCCAAAACTCTAGGCAATTTTCAAGAGTCTAGATAAACTAAGTAGATGTAATGGGTTACTTTACCTACTACTACTAATCTAGACTCTTGAAAATAATCTAGAGTCTTGATATCAGACAAGACAAGAGTTTGTTTATCTAGACTTAGACTTAGTGAAGTCTTGATACTTCAAGACAAGACTTAAGTGAAGTCTTGTCATGATAGTTCAAGACAAGACAAGACTTTGAAAGTCTTGTCTTGTCTAGACGACAACACGACTTTGTTCACGTCAAAATGTGTTCACTGCAGGTCACAGATTGCAACTACGGCACAAATACAAATCGATGAGCACTGTGGCGTTATAATTAGTTTTCGTTCATAAAATAGAAATTAATTTCTACCGAACTATGTATATATGAAATGTTACTCATATACCGTCTGGAAAACAGCTATGTGAGTACAGCTTTCGTGCATATTTCAGTAGAAAATTATTGTTGGTTGCTACGTAGGTATTTACATATTTCAAGTACGTTTATGTAGCGACCGCATGTGTAAGTAATAAGTTGTTTAAGTGATTTATGATTCTATATAGAAACAAGAGGTAAAGTAGGTCGATATACTAACGTATTCATTTGTAATTAAGTAATCAACGAATGCCATTCGTTATGAAAAGCATGACAATATTTAAACTATGTAGATGATTGCGAACGGTCATAAACTTATTTGCAAAACGTCGACAATTTACATTTTCATTTAATTTAATTTTATTTATTTATTTATTGTAGATTATAGACGCGTCGACATCTCAGGTCATTAGCGTCTTTCAACTACACTAAATAACAACTAACTTAAAACTAAATAGATAGATAGATAGATAGATAGATAGATAGATAGAAAAATACTGTATTTCAGAAATAAATCTATTACAGGAAATTGGCATGAATTATATCGCTAAACAAATAAATCAAATACTCAAACATTTGAGAGAGAGAACATACAAAAAAAAAAAAAAAATAAAATAAACATTATTCATTCACAATGAAACTTCTTAGTCTGATTGCACTAGTAATAAATCGGTATAAATCATTCAATTTTAGTTCGGTAATGTTTCCTAGTAAAAATAAGAAGTAATTATTCTCATTGCATTCGTTGAACAAATATTTTTGTATGAGTGTATTTCTAAAACCAGAATACAAAGGGCATTCAATTAGTACATGGAACATATTTTCTACCTTTTCTAAGTTACAAATTGTGCAAATTTCATCAGTTTTCCATGTGTATTTAGACCCTTTAGAAACTATTCTAAAACTTAAAACTAAATAACATCACAAAACACCTATGAGCGCAGGTGGGATTCGAATCCACGGCAGTCCAGTCCAGAGGTTGCGTCACTAAGCACGCTAACCAATAGGCTGTACTGCCCTCCATTTTCATTTAACGAACAGCGACAAAATTATTCTTGACAAGGCATTCAAGGCCAGCTTCAATTATACATCTAAACCTTCCCCTCATGAATCAATCAATCTAATCGTGAAAACCGGAATAAAATCCGTTCAGCAGTTACGGAGAAATCGATCTTCTGAGGTTACCCGATTTTCACCCGAACGAAGCCGGGCCGGCTAGTTATTATAGCCTATGTCCATCTCCAATGCGGAAGCTACCCGTGTGCAAAATTTCACAGAGATTGGTTGAGTAGTTGAGGCGTTAAAGCGAAACAAACAAACAAACGAACTAACTTTCACACTTATAATATAAGTTAGGATATCTATAACCACAAGGTAAATAATGTCTACTGGTGGAGGCTCTCTTTTACCCGACTACGGCAAAGCCAAAAGGAGGGTAATGTTTTTAGCAGTTTATGTACGTATGTTTTTATATTATAAAAGTAGTGTTTCAAATGTCAATCCAAAATTAGAAGAAAACATGGTTTGAATCATTTCGTAAACTCTATCTACAGGGAAATGATTGTAAAGCCTCGAAGCTAACTTGCTAAGATGACATTTGGTTTGATGCACCGAACGCACACAGTACAAACCGCCTTCGTCACTGCCGCCCCTCTCGACTGTTAGCCGGCCCTCTCGACAAATAGACGATACAACCGGAGACACAACTAATATTACGTTTGTGATTGTGGTTTACTGGAACTCATTAACATACAACTGGAAACTGGTTCTTGTGATGTCACCAGAACGCATGCTTTAATTACATGTTTCTATTGCAAATACAAGGACCCGTGTCCTCTTTATTAAATCCTTAATATAGACTCGATGCTGAAATACAAACACTGCGACAAGACGTCAACAAGCTATCATAACAGTTCTATTAGAATTATTCATTGGCTTTGATGCTTCTCTGCATTGGTTATATATAAACATATTTTGCTAGTTTATAACAATACATGTTTATAACAAACTACTTCCACAATACGAATTAATTCTCATTAACGAATTACAGGACAGGACGCACCTACTACATATACTTATAGACGGATAGCAGCTACGTATTTTTTAACTGACTGGTACAAGGCTTACAATATGCGTATACTTACTGTTCACGTGGAGTATAATAGGGGAGGGTGGGGCAATACGGGGTAGTTAAGGTTTGATGTTAAATAAAATTCAGAATATCATAGATAAAAACAAAAACTTTTGGTTTATTAAACCTTTGGTAATCAGTTTTTAAAACTATTGGTAACTAAGGAACAATTGATTCACTTATTTTAACATAATCGATGATTAAACGAAAAAAGTCATTTCTCCCTGTCTTGCCCCATAGGTGGGGTAGCATGGGGTACCCTATGGGGCAAGACGGGGTGTTTGGTGTTTTTTCATTATCTTTTCTTTGTTTAATCTGCCTTTCTTCTTTCTTTTCTAGTTTTTCATTTGCTCTTCCAACCAATTCCCTCTATCAGTTTTACGAATGTAATTCCACACCATTCTGAAATAATTTAATAAAATTATTTGCAGGAAAACGAGTGAGGCAAGATGGGGTACTGCCCCGTAATGCCCCTTTAGAGGTACCCCATCATGCCCCATTGGGTGTTATGAGAAAAAAAATTGTAATATAAAAACGTGTTTGAAAAGATGCTCACCTTTAATCCTTATTTTCTACAGATTTCACGAAACTAACACTTGTAACAATCAGCAAATCCTTTGATACTTTTGTCGCTTGTAATAGTTCAAAAATAATAGGCAAACACGTCAAAACAGGTTTTTTCTCAATATTGACGCAACGCGACGTCCCACTTCAATTCCTGTCATATGACTGAAGGGGTGGGGATGCCGGGTGTCTTAAGTCTTTGTTGCATTGCGCTGGAACGCTTTGAAAATACCTATAAGTATATTAAATAATCGTATAATTCTATAAATTATACCCAGCTCTACTCTATTTTGTCATTTTTTTATGTTGAATCCATCTACAGACTTTGCTCCGTCAACGACGAGTAGACAGAGCTAGTTACTTTTACGCCACATTTGGGGACTTATTTTTTTATAAAAAAAGTAACACATTTATTTGGCATATTATTAGGTTTGCGAATACACTGTTGAAAAATGAGCCCGTTTAAGTTAATCCAATTATATCCGATTCAATCCGGACAAATGTCGAGCACACGAAGGAAACAATGTTAGTGATTTATTCATACAAACAAAAGACTAGCGACTAAAACAAGTGAATGAAACGAATATATATAGCATAGTTTTGTATGGGACGTGCGCGAGTCCCCTGTCGCTAGGTATATTTGTAACACAGAGCAAATCAAATAAACAAATAACAGATACACATTGGCATTGCAGTCGGTATTTCATAGACTCAGCCCGCCAAATGCACTACTGCGTGCACTATAGTGTCTATAGTACACTACTATACTAAGTTACTGAACTGACAGGCTGTGTTGTATATACTATATGGTGCACGGCCGCCCTATTCCCAGAAGTACTCTTGAACTACGGTCTGTCAGTAATTTTTCACAGATCAAATTTAAACCTGAATAAAAAATGCGGTTGATATATTACGTGTTACTCTCTTTGCACGTACGTTTTATAGCACTTTAAGTCAGGGATTTGTGAATTGTAATTATTATTTACATGAACTAGTCATATAAATAAACAAAGGTTTGAGTTCTTGTGGACAGTAATATTAGGTAAATGATAAAATTAAACGATTTTTTAACCCCTTATATCCATAACAATATTATTCACATAATAATTAGAGGTGAAAATAATATATATCAGACAGCCAAGCTGCCATGATTTGTATAAGCTATATCTAAGAAAAAATCAAATGACCACTGTCGGAACTTAAATGGTTGTATTGTGCATTGTAGCTTATTTAAATAATCAGCTCTCGCATGTAGTGAGTTTTCATATCTGAAATTGCTATATATAAGAGGGGATCAGTTACGACTATCGGGCACTGTGGAGAAATTGGTAACTCACCTAGCCAGAAACTGGGAGTTTCGGGTTCAAGTCCCGACAGTGGTCATTTGATTTTTTCTTAGATATAGCTTATATAAATCATGGCAGCTTGGCTGTCTGATATATATTATTTTCACCTCTAATTGTTATGTGAATAATATTGTTGTGGATACAAGGGGTTAAAAAATCGTTTAATTTTATCATTTACCTAATGAAATAGTCAAATTAGTTTATTTATACCTATATGTATATAAAAATAGGTAAAAAAAACTTTTAAGTTAAACGGTTTTATTTTAAATCATTAGCTGTACCAAAAACTAAAAAAATAATTAGGACACAAACCAAGGGCACTTTGTGTCGCCGCGTCAGCGGAATAAGTAATAATCTGGGACTTTTAACAGACTTAAATAATAACAAGGGGCGCATTTGAAATATATGTCCGTTGGTAGCTTGGAAACACTTTTTTCTAGACAAGCCGTTCTTAATTAATAATTATACAGTCGTTATACAGATTTTTATGCGCCCCAAGTTTTTATTTTAGTCTGTTAAAAGTTCCAGAATATTACTTATTCCGCTGACGGAGCGACACAAAGTGCCCCCTGGTTTGTGTCTTCATTATTTTCTAGTTTTTGGTATACAGCTGATGATTTAATATAAAACCGTTTAACTTAAAAGTTTTTTTAACTATTTTTATTTTCTAGGTTTTGTCAAAACCAACCAAATGAGCCCAAACTCGAGGGGGTTATTAGTAACGGTTGAAGAGTTCCACTGTCCACCTCCTGATTCCATCATCAGAGCCTTGTTACCAAGTTGAAATTATCATAATATTGTATTGTCACGGGAACTCAATGTGTGTGCAAAATTTCATAAGAATCGGTTAATTAGAAGTAGTTGAACAAGCTGTCGCAAGATTTGAAACAAAGGCAGTAACAAACAAACAAATATACGGGGTCAAGCTAAATAAAATCGTTTAATAAATAATCTATATATTATTACATACGTGAACATCTAAAATTGTCGTAGTTTTGCTTCCTATTTATTATGAAAGGAGGGGATGAAACTTACATCATTCGAAAGGTACTGTGCCACAGATGTGCACAAAAAAAATCATGTGTACATGTTGCCGTTAAGGCAGTTAAAATGAAGTGAACATACACACACGCAGATCTCCAATGAAAGCATGCCTTCCCTGCACTGGAGAATATTACATGCAAAAACGTTGTTTCTCTCGCTGTTTAAAAACCTCTGGTGACACACCACGGAGATTCTATGAACTATCAATATGTAGAGAGTATCGGCAAACCAAACTTTTGTCGGATTTCTTCGTTGTCGGTACAGTTATGTGGAATTTGTGTTTATAAGGTTATATGTGACAAATAAATGAGACCCGCGTTGTGTTTTGTTGTAAACTTTTACGTTTTTGTCTAAAAGTAAACGGAAATAGTACATTGTGCCACAAGGGAGGAAAGTGCTACATTTCTTCCCGCGTATAAAATACGCGGGAAGAGATGTAGTAATTTCCTCCCGTGTTGCGCATACTATTTTTTCTCCTGCCAGGCCGAAAGTTCGCAAAATTGAAAAAAAAAATTATTAAAATTATTATTTTTTTTAAATTTTATTATTAAAATTATTAAGAAATAATTTTAAAGGAAATAATTTTAATGTGTAGGAGACAGAAGTAGGTGCGTGAGAGCCGGCATAAGTACTATTGCGCACGCGCACTTGTCCGTACCACGGGAATAATGAGCGACTTTGTTCCCGCTTGGCAGGGATGAAAGTACGAACTTTCGGCCTAGGTAGGAGAAAAATATGTTTGTGTTATGCACATATAGTATAGCTGCGTTGTTCCACCGTTTTATGTATTTGCATTTAACAAAAAAATTGGAAACTTCACTCAGCCCTAATGTAGTGGCGCAATTTATTGCAACAAATAGGCACATGCAGAAGGCACTGTCTCTTGTTCCCCTCTCCCCCCGCATTGTCTTCGTCTATATAATTATTCCTCAAGACTGCTCGATTCTAATTTGCATACATATTGCATAACTTAACTTTATAAAACCGAATATACGTAATATACGAATGTACAGGTTGAAAAATAATATGTAACATTTTCGATAAAATGTTAAGCTACGCATAAAAAAATTGAACAGACTTAAAAAATAATCAAAAACGGAAAAATATTTTCTCCTGTCTTTTAACAATCACTTTCTCTACCTACAGTCAATTAGATGTCGCGTCGGTGAAATTACATATCTCTTTTTATAGTGGTTTATTTAATTGAATGTAGGCAGTGAAGGTGATTGCAAAACGAAGGGAAACATTATTTTATCCTTTTTTTAAATTTTTTAAAACTATCTTTTCAGTGTTTAGTGTCTTTGTAGGTATTTTATTTTTTCCGAGTCGCCCGAATAAAGTTGAATAAGCAATTAGTTTTAGGTTCTTCCTCATACAATCCTAAGTAACAATTCCATCCGAATCGGTCCAGTAGTTCCTGAGAACACATACATAGCTACATACAAATTTAACCGTCGAATCAATAATCTCCTTTTCTAAGTCGGTTAAAAATATATGTTCAGTTAAACATAAATCTCATAAAAATAATGTGTTTTGATTGTGACAAAAATTTATTTTTCTACCAGCTTTTGCTTCCAAATACAACTTAATTTTGAGTACAACCAGTCCTGGTTGATTATTAACTCATAGTTGATTTTGGCGTCGTCGGCTATGATTTCAGTTGTTGCCAGATCGTGGTTGAGGAGCGTTGCCTGTTTTGCTAAACCGTCGACAAGCTCGTTCCCAGCAATTCCGCTATGCCCAGGAATCTATATAAGAACTATTTTGCATTCTGATTGTACTAAGTTCAGTAGATTTTGAATTTTTATCAGTAAAGGATTACTTGTTCTTGAGCTGTTGTTCAAGGCGCGTATTGCGCTACATGAGTCGGTGCAAATGAGATGCAAGTGGATGTATTCTTTTCCATGATAACGAATACAATTATGTTTATGTAGGTATTTGTGTTTAAAGATATTCACCTGTACCCGCGATACAGACATACCCATTTTTTATCAATATCGTCAATTTTAATCAATATAATAATAATTAATATGTGACCAACTTGTGTACTTAATAAACGTTTGTCAATTGTCATCTAACGCAAACAACATGCAGAATCTCTGTTCTGAGAGAAAACCACGAACTTTTGATTGCACGTACCTTATATATAATAGAAATATAAAAGTTGATATCAATTATTCGAGGGATGAGAGTAAATATTTAATTACAACTCAGGACAATCCATTTCCTAATTAAAATGGATTTGCCAAGGGACAGACACTAGACAGACAAACAGACCACGTCCGGCGGGCGGCTGACTGGCGAGGGAGGGCCACGGAATCGTGTTCGAGAACTGAACAAATATTTACCCGACGGATTTGAAAAAGTAAATATGTAATATATGTATGTATGCACAGGTTGGAACAAAACGTACAGAATATTTCAAATTCAATCAGCAGAGATGGTAATCTTTCCTACTTTTGATATCTATTGAAATTATAGCGTAGGTAGGTACATTCTGAAAAATATAGTTCGCAAATTTTTAAAACCACATTCTTTTAGAATTTTAAATTACCAAAAATAAAGATCTGCATGACTGTAAGGTATTTTCAATTAAAAATATACATTAGGTATATTATTTCTTAGTTTTTATAATGACAAGAAAAGTCCTTCTTACTTCTCACTTCTATTACGGAAGGGAAGTATTGAAATCTGTCTGAATTTTTTTTTTTTTCGAAATTTTAATAGATGTGTGTATGGTAAAATGTTTCTTCTTACATAATTCATATCGTTAAAACGACACAGTTAGACCTGGTTCGAATTTGTGCAATCGGTTCAGCGGACCCTAAGATATTAAAAAAAAATGTTTTATTTTCTGATTGATGTCTCTGTGTGTATGGTAAAATGTTTCTTCTTACATAATTCATATCGTTAAAACGAAACAGTTAGACCTGGTTCGAATTTGTGCAATCGGTTCAGCGGACCCTAAGATATATAAAAAAAAATGTTTTTAAAGTTAGGTATTAACAGGGGATAGAAATATATACTTAGGTCCTAGATGATGACATGAATAAAATCTAAATCATTTATTTTTATAGATTTCGAGGGAAAAAATGTTCTAAAAAAATTGCTCGGAAATCATATTTTATCAGCCTATAATTATTAAGCTGTTTGTGATTTTATTTGGTCATTGACAGATCCATAAACAAATAAAATGGCCATGTGAATATAAAAAAATATTTTTTTATTGAGAAAATTTTGTTTTGTGACAGTTACGACCGATTGTTTCTAGTGGAGAAGTATAGAACTTAGCTCCTCAGTAAAATTTTTTATACCTTGTTTTTGTTCCCCTCTGTATATACTAGATATTATATAACCTACAAACATATCAATATCGAGATATACAGGATACTAAGATACATTGTGTACACATATTTGTATATACAGACTGACCATGTCTAAAACTGCACTTTCATTAAATATTCCCAAAAATAAATATGTATGTACGTGCTTTATTAATGTTAAAACAAGTGGGTATCGAATATAGATACAATATACAACGATAAATTCAATTTCTATCAAACACTTGTGCCCTAGTGTTGTCTTTCCAGGAAAAATTTGAAGATCAATAAACTGCAGACGTGCAATTCAGCATGTATGTTTTACATACTCCTGAAAGTACAGTCCAGTGCACTTTATTTATGATTTTAATTTAATTGAAATAGGCGTGTCCGGTCGATTATCCATAAAATAGTACAGTTTTAATTTCGTTTATCAAAATTATTATACCTTTTTGTTATTAATAATAAATAACAAATTATTTTTATACTTATTTTCGAAACTGAATTTCAAGACTAATAATAATATCTACTTATTCTCTATCGGAAGTGGCCCCCTGCACTCTTCATCTCAAATCCTTTCCCGTCGCTCTCTCAACGCTATTTTTAAAGCTAAAGGGTTCGGGTAAACACCAAATTAAGGACCAAGAATCACACCACAGATCCCTCTAGCGAATTTTTTGAAAAAAAGTTTTGGCTACGTGTGAAAGATTACGTAATTTTTAAAAAGTTGTAAGTTTTTTTTAGGAAATTATTTTTCAATTTTTCGCTTGAAGGATTCGTAGTTTGATTTTTGATCCTTCATTTGCCTTATCATTAGTCTTAACATTTGTCTTAAAATTAGCGCCGGGAGAGCGGTAACCGTTTTTAGGCGAGGGTACAAGGGGTAACTTCCGGTAGAGAATCTCAGAATACTCATCTCCAATAATTTACACAAACATTTGCTTTATTTTATTCGTTGGGTAAGCACAATAAACTCACTTTAGAAAAAAATAAAATCTGTTAAAAAGAACAAAGATATTAATAAATAGGGAAAAAAATTAACTCACTTGAAATTACAGAACAGTATAGCGTTACTGGACTGAACAACATTTTTCAGAGAAATTAGTAAAATAAAAAATGGGTCTTGACAGACGGATACCCAGCCAGTCAGACAGAGGGAACCCTAAAAATGGACAAAATAAATGAAAAAAAATGACCAAAAATGGAGAACCGAGTTCTATGTTCCAAAATCATTTTTTTTCCAAGACCACTGATCCGATTTGCACCAAATAAATAGGCCTGGAAATTGACACAAATAAAAATCATTCATATAAAATATTTTTTTACTTTAAAAATTAATTTAATTGAATTTGATACCGAAAAATTTTGAAATAATAAAATGAACAAAATAAAATATAGGTAAATAAAATTTTTTTTAAAAACAAGCTTAAATAAGTAAATCTGTTAATTTTTTACCTCTTCCTAACTTCTTATTTTTATTATTGTTCGGAACCCTCGATGCGCGAGTCTGACTTGGACGGTTTTTAAATAAATTAGTCCAGCCATTCCATGCGGGTACAAACAGGCAGACAAAAATTCTGGAAAGGTCTTCTCCCGTCTAGATAGGATATAAAATAGCAAGAAACTAAAATTACATAGAGAGGTCCCGTCAATATTTTATATATTAGTGTTGATTATTTAATTATTAAAGATGAACCAAGAATAATTCGATTGTCAGTAGATAGGTACTAGACAAACATCGATTTAAAATCAAAGTGGATTGCGTTTAAAGTTATTATGTGTTTAATGTCCGAGTTGAGTGGAGAGTCAATGGGGGTCGAAGTTCTGACACTGGTCTGCAGGTAACGAGAAGAAAGATAGCAAGCGATTTATTACGCCATAAAACCGTTACTGGACAGCCAGTACCAGCAGAGGCTATGTACATAGGGGGTTCCCCACGTATTACGTATAGTACTTGCAAGTTGCAATACACTAGTATAAAAATTCACCGTAAATCTTAAAATTAGGTATTTGAATTATTGTTTGCTGCTGTTTCGTCGGGAATAAAAATCGTTTAATTTTAATTATTTATTTAGAGCCGTCCACCGGACTAACTCAAAATCTTGTGTTTAAATTTCAATATTGTTTAGGATCATATTTGTAACGTATATTCAATTGTATACGAAACTAATTTAAACAAAATTATGATTATGTGAATTGGTCTTATAAGGTCACAAATCCACGATAAATTAATAAACCAGATAAACATTGTTGAAACATAACCCATGCATACATACACAATTACTCGGGAACAAAGGAATTGGCGTCCGCCATGTTATTGTAGTTATGTAGAGACTAGATGTTTTGTTATGTTGGCTATATGGTTTTACTAAACAACGTATGTGAGGTTAGCAACAGTCCTTATTCAAACAAACTGCTCACAGCGAAGGATAGTTTAAAACAATTACTTTTTAATGAGCACTTTTTCTGATTTAGCTTCGTAAATTTAAACTATTTTACCGGAGTGGAAGATATATTACAGCTGAAGCTGTTGTAGCAACAATTTGCTGTCTTTCTTTCTCTAATGTAATATTGTCTACAAGTATTTTACAGTAAGTAGTTGATGTTCGATTACACATAATCGGAACCCGATATGTAATATCAGATTAGATTATTGAAGTGAAACTTTTTTTAGCTACGATGAGAGTAATAGGGTACATTCCAGTGGACAGTGATCAATATAAAACTTTGTTATAATGAAAGTTTATGCTCTAAAATATTTATTAGAATTTTTATTTTTATTAATTAAGTTTATTAAGTTTCGTAAACATATTTAAATTAATAAATAAAATCATGATTTTTAATCTATTTGTCACGTGACTTAAAACACCGCGTGACGTCAATTCATGTAAAATATTGATGTATCCATACAACGGAACTTAGATTGAAACATCATGTTTACATAGGTACAAAACGGTATTTTTCAACACTCTGTTTCTGGGTCTTTAAATAATATTTATAACTAATATAAACGAACTTTCATAAATTTATGACGTCATATTTGCCTAGAGCAAAAACGATTTTTAGCGGGCGGGGCTAACATAAATATTTCAAAAATTATTTTTGAGCTTATTTGAAATCAGAATGATTTAGGTGTCATTTTGTTCATAATTTACTGCTCTATTAATGTAATACAAAAAAAAAAAATTAGTCAACTACCCTATTTCGATCAACAGCGTAATGAAAAAAACGACAGCGTCAGAAGTGGGGGAAATGAGATACTAGCGAGAAACCGATCGGAATTGGCTGGCTGATAGTGCGTTGAGGGGGAAACTCGATCGACACGCCCCTTTCTGCACATTAAAGACGCCCGATTCTATAGCTGTAATCTCAGATACATGGGACGAAAATTACGAGGGTGTGTTCTGTGATTACGAGCATTTTATAAAATTTGCAAGCAATCATCAAATAAAAATTTTATCTGTAATATAAAATCCATGGCATGTCTGTCTGTTTTTTCCGCCCTTTCCGGTGAGACCATGAGGTAGAAGGTTCCTATAGGAACACGAAAATGATACGAAAAATTTTAAACTTGAAAAATTCGAGAAGGGTCGTATTTGTGGCCCAAAAAAGTCCCCATGCTTATCTTATGGGGTTAAAAAATCACGTTTGTTCGATTGCGCTAAAATTCGATTTCCGGAGGTTTGAATTTTAAGACAGTAGTTTTTCGACGATTTTAGCTTGACATCGGTATAATTTGACGTTAAAAACTCTTAATTAGATTAAGTTTAGACAAATGCGTAATCTACTTTATTCGAGCCGCTGATTGGTTAAACAAATAGACACGTTTATATTTTATTCTGACTTTCTTCGTAGTACTAATTTTCGGATCAATATTTTCTCTCAATTATTAAAGAATTAAAGTTTCATATCGAAATGGATAGCAAGTATACTTTTATACAAAAAAATCCCTCATTAACTTTATTTCATTGATAATATTTTAATTAAAAGACGACAAAACAAGTGCGGCTAATTTTCCGAGTAACGACTGTGGGTGGATGGGAAGGTACTCGTACATACCGACATACGTAACCCGTGTGTGCTAAATTACCGGCCGGTGAAAATTAAACGCGGCCAATAACGCGCTCCATTGTCACCTTATCGTGCGCGTACAACTACATATGTATTCACTTCCAGTCTCCACTCCCACCTCTCAGAGCTGCGTTCAAAATAAACGTTTGGACGCATCTCTTTAATTAACATTTTAATCTTCACTGAAGGGTTAAATTTCGATTTCCAAACATCTTAATCTTCATAAAACAATAGTCTAGACACTTCTTACCACAATAATTTTATTCGTGAGTGTACATTCACGAAAAAAATTATTGTGGTAAGAAGTGTCTAAAGTTCTAAACTATTGTTTTATTTTGTTTAAAACCACAGTGCTCTTAATATTCCTGTCTTAATCTTCACTGAAGAGTTAAATTTTGATTTTGAAACAACATTTTAATATTGACTGAAGGGTTAAATTTCGATATTCAAATAATTCCGCTAGTTTTTTCGATTTTTTGTCCAAAAACATTTCAGACTAAAACATTTTTATACCTAAAAAAATCAATTTTTAAAATGGTTCAATGACGCTTTGAATAGGCTTCGTGCGGTCAGCGGTGATAGATTTTAAATTATATGCATTAAATTCGTCATCGGCGCCAAACGTGTTTCTCTGCAAATATTATATACTTACCTTTACCTACGTTCTCTGTACACTGATCTCGCATGGCCATAATGGGACAGATAACGTATTAAATATATGGGCTGTAGTTAGTGGGCCGTGATGTTTAGCGCCGATAATGTCAGCCCTTTAAAAGGAAAAATATTTATCAACATCAAACATTTATTGTGAAGCCGTTTTAAGTGCTAGACAAAAAATCCAACATTTAAGTTAGACGAAGCTCATTCCAAACAAACCAATTAATATAATTTAGTCTACTAATTTGTTTGGGTTTTTTGTAATTTTTCCCAAATTGTACAATATGTTTTATTTTTACTTTTCTTTTTTTTCTCTTAATTTAGGCAGCAGGTCACGTGGAAGGCTTTTTTTAATTTAAATGTTGTCTTTTTATGTACAAAATTGTATCTTTAGTTAATAAAATTTTATCTTATCTTATCTCATTTCAAACAAACAATAGGGTGCAGTTTTATGAAACCACGATGCAAGTGAAACTTTATTGCCACAACCCTAAACGCATTTAACCCGAAATCGCCGAAAGTGTATAATATTTTGTTTACGTGGTTCTGGTAACGTACTTAATTTGAACCCTTATCAGTATTGAGACGAACGTAAGAATCCAGAATCTATTGTTGGTAGTCAATGGGTATTTAATGTGCTGCTCCTCTGAACCGTACGATATTAGTTTTATTTATTGTAGATTATAGACGCGTCGACATCTAAGGTCATTAGCGTCTTTCAACTACACTAAATAACAACTAACTTAAAACTAAATAACATCACAAAACATCCATGAGCGCAGGTGGGATTCGAACCCACGGCAGTCCAGTCTAGAGGTTGCGGCGCCAAGCACGCTACCATCTAGGCACGATATTAGTTATGTAGACGTACAATATAGTTATGAATATAACGTCGCTGCTTTTAGATGAGTATTGGTCTTATCGATTGCTTTGATTGGACGTGACGTTACCGAACAAAAAAAAAAAGGGCTAATAAATTTTCACTTTAAAAAGTCGTTTATATAGGCTCATTGGCGACGCCATCTCAGTGGCGGTGCCAGAGGGTGGTCCGGGTGCGCCATAGTCCACCTTAAACTGACTTGGCCCACCCCTTGGCCCACTCTAGCATAATCCCCAATCTCTAGGTTATCTTTTAAATACGTTTTTAACCCTCGAAATTCTATAGCAAGTAATCTGGGTTAAAATGTTATCAAGCACTGAAATTTTGGGAATAAATGTTATTGACCCACCTTCAGATCACTATGCCCAACACTGGCCCACCCTAACAAAAAACCCTAAAAAAAAAAATGTGTTTTGAAGATCACCAACAGCTAAGGTTATTTGGGCCTAGCACCAATTCATATTTTCAATTCATTATTTTTTTTTTTTTTTTTTTTAATAATAAATTGAAAATCCAATTGACACTTTTACCATCTCTCGGGCTAAAACCCGGGAACTGGGAATTTGTAATAGAAGAACCATAGCAACGTCATGTAAACAACAGCATTGCTACACGCTCGGCCATTCTCAAACCCACAAAAAACCTTAGTGCCGCTACTACGCCATCTTAAACGGTAGCCCAGTCGTCCACCGCTTTGCATACAATGGTCGTCGGGAGTCGATGGGTCCTTTCCACAATACAGGCCAGTGCGCACCGCACTACCGTTTCGTAGCTGCCACTTCACGTTTCAACGATTTACTAAGCTCGGATGGGCACTATAAAAATTGTTAATATTCCCCTATACCTATACACGCTCGGAATTAATATTTTTAATAAAAGCTACGAAATATTCTAATGGCTGTACAACGGATGTTCTATTCTAATTGAAATCAGCAAGCAAAAATGCCAATATGAACAAAAAAAAAAATTACACGTACACATTGTGTCAACAAATAAAACCAAGAAGTTTTTATGTCGATTTTTTGTCATGTTTTTTGTTGAGAATCGGTTTGGTTTTTTTGAACTATTTATACTGAATGAAACCAATTTTCTAGACATTATAACCTATTAGTCGGCACAAAAAGACAAGAGTACAGTGTGGCCCAGTGGTTAGCGTCGCGGCCTCGGGATCGGACTTTCGTGAGTTCGAATCCCACCTCCGCTCATGGATGTTTTGTGATGTCATTTAGTTTTAAGTGTATTGTTATTTAATGTTATCAAGACGCTAATGACCTAAGTTGTCGACCCGTCTATAATCTACAATAAATAATAACAAAAAGACAAATTAATAAAATTGGTCAGGAGTCGATATATCATTATTTGTTTTTGAGATATGCGACCCGAAAAAAAGTTCACCAACGTACGAACGGACGTACACACACACATACATCTCTCTAAATACAGTAGATTCGGACTCTAGGGACCCCAAAACGTGCAGATATGTGCACATTTTTTATTCGCAAAGTCGGAGTCAATACAACAACTTCCAATGGGAAGTTAATATTATTTGGAGTTATTTAGTGTCCTGAAAAAATGATCCAAGGGGCACAGTAATTAGGATTGTGGCGCAACCAAAGACGTAGAACTACTTCTATAGTTTTATAATGACGTCATATCTGTCAAAAAATATTAACATAACATATATGATACAAAACACAAAGAAACTACTACATGGCGTTGCTATGGTTCCTCTATTACAAGTCCCCAGTTCTCGGGTTCTAGCCCGAGAGCTGGTAAAAGTGTCAATTGGATTTTTAATTTAATATTAAAAAAAAAAAAAAATAATAATGAATTGAAAATATGAATTGGTGCTAGGCCCAAATAACCTTAGCTGTTGGTGGTCTTTAAAACACAATTACAAAAAAATTACAAAGAAACTATGGCGTAACTATGGTAATTCGTGTCACAGATTTTTGTATCGCATCATTTTACCCCCTATATACCGCCGGGAAAGACGTAGTTCTATACGCCAAAACTCTCTCTCTCTCTGATTGCGTGTAAATGTCACGCATCTGAAGGGAAACCTCATGGGTAAACATTTTTAACAAAGTAAACACTAAACAGAAAGGGGCGTGTCGATCGAGTTTCCCCCTTAACGCATTCATACTTGTACACTACCCGTCAGCCAATAGGTTCCGATTCTCAGCTAGCAGCTCATTTCCCCCACTCTTGACGGTATCAGTTTTGTTTTTCGTTACGCTGCTGAACGAAATTACTTTCATCGCGGCTCAAGACTCACTTCAAAAGATGTTTTTGCAAGCGCTAGTGAAGATGTTTAAACATCAAAAACTTCGCTAAATGTATGAAATATTGTCCGCTAAATGAAGGCAATTTTGTCTTCAATTTTACTCAATGAATCTTTTGAAGAAGAATGCAACACTGAATATTAAAAAGTTTCCGGAAAACATCAGAACACAAATACTGTTTCCTCGACATACGTTTCGCTAATCATGTTAGCATCATCAGGAGATTATTAAATTTTACAATGTTTCGATTGAATATTATTTGAAAACTTTAAGTATGTATCGAATTTATTTGTAGAAAATAGTACTTTAAAAGTCCTTGCAACAAATAATTCTTACTTCTGGTGTGTTCGCTTGGCTACAGCAGAAACTTTCAGTAGCAGATACTTCTGCATGGGCAACACATTTATTCAGGTCGATCTCGTATCCTTTTGTAAGTCTGAAAAAACCGGAAATCACGAGACGAAATAGAGCAGTGCCATCTACCAGTCAAGTAAGTGAAGCCAACCAGGGTTGCCAGTTTACAACAAATATAGTTTTACAAAGACGCGGAAGTGCTATTAAATAAAATTAATAAATAATAAATTTATTCAATAAACTAAAAAAGTGTGAAACATGTCAATTCGTCCCGGGTCTCTGATCCTGGGGGGCCTCCAAATCTCGAGAAGTCCTTCCTAATCAAATCCCAAACAAGGCCAAAATATGTTTAGTAGGTAAGAGGCAGTTTGGAGTTGGAGGCCCCGTACGTATACAAAATATAAACATAGGTAGCTCGCTTATTATAAATATTTGATTTTATTTTTGTCAGCCATTACATCTATATTATTCATTTTTTACGAAATTTACAATACAAATACATCAATTTTTAAGCAGACCGGGGGCCTCATTTAGTTCTGCCGCCCCGGGCCTCCGACGGGCTTAATCCGACACTGTGTTTACCCTAACCCTTTAGCTTTAAAAATAACATCGGGAGAGCCATAACAGTTTTTAGGCGAGGGGGAAGGAAGTCGAATATTTTTCATTCATGTGTACAGCAGTGATCACAAAAAAAAACAAACTTTTCCAGGTCTGTGACCCTGGTATTCATAATTTACAGAAAGATCACTGCAAAGTATGATTACAGAATAAACCTAAAAAAATCTGGAACCCCTGTACTAGCAGTCAGTATACCTTCGTAATATTACCACACGCACACACCGACAGACTTGCACACACAGACATATATACAATAGTGCGGACAGTTCGATGTAAAGCACCGACGCTAAAATGTAATCAAGTGTGCATGACAAATGTGGCGACATTAAACGCCGTTTCATTCACTCACTCATTGGGCTTTTTCTCTCTTGCTTGCATACACAAACTCATAGCGTCACAATCAACATTTCTAAATAAACCCGATTCACAAAATTTAGGCCCGCATCTACCTTCGACCTTTAAAATTTACAAAAAAAGGACTGAATTAAATTTAAAATCTAGCTTGAAGTTCAATTCCCACGCTTTAATAAAGTGGGTACTGTGTATCGAAAAGCAGGTGAAACACTGAAATTTGTTAAAATTTTAGTTATAGTTTAATTTTATTCTTAATCGTCTTTGGATGGCGGCGATGGGAATTCTCCTTTTTAAGATATCATAAAACACGTATAGACGCTATTAATGAACTAAGTTTTCGAGCATCTATAGTTTACAATCGATTTATAAATCACGTTCTTGTTTTTTTGCTTTTAAAATCAAATAATTATTTCCAATAATATTGGCTGCCAACATTTTTCCCCATCTCTGTACCTTATACAAGTTGAAGAAAATAATAATCTGTATCTATATTGGTTTCTTTTTTCATAAAAACATGTAGGTACCTACATGATATGCAGGGTAAAATAAAATTAAAAACTAACTACCACTGTTCAGCGATATTCAATTTAGTTACATGTTAAATGGTCTGTAAACCACAGTTAGTTCCTTATCATCAATAACATTTCATGTAGGTATTTTGGTGGAAGTTACAAAATGTTTCAAAATCCCAAGTATAGTATTATATTTAATGCGAAAGTGTGTTTGTCTGCCTGTCTGTTACCTTCTCATGGTTTAACCACACTGAACCGATTTCGACCAAAATTGGCATAGAGATTCCTTGTAGCCCGACAAAGGATATAGGCTACTTTTTATCCCGGAAAAATGTTCCTGAGGGGAAGCATTCAAACCACACTTCCACACACTACTGTGCATACCTATGGCGTTGAAAGACAGGTGATCATGATTTGAAAAACAGATTATTGTCTTTTTTGACTGTCAAAATAGACATTTTTAATTACTATCAAAATAGTATAGTATTATCAGTTTTTGTGATTCATCTGAGTGCCAATTTTAAATTTTAAGTGATAGGTACTTTGCTTTAGAATAACGAGCGAGCGAAGCGAGTGGGTATTGCGTGTCTTATTGTGTTTTAAAGACCACCAACAGCTAAGGTTATTTGGGCCTAGCACCAATTCATATTTTAAATTCAATATTTTTTTTTATAATAAATTGAAAATCCAATTGACATTTTTACCAGCTCTCGGGTTAGAACCCGGGAACTGGGGACTTGTAATAGAGGAACCATAGCAACGCCATGTAAACAATAGCATCGCTACACGCTCGGCTATTCTCAAGCCCAGCGAGTGAGTAATGTATTAATAAATCATGAATTTATAGCACCCGGGCAAAGCCGGACCGGACCGCTAGTTATTTTATGCATCATTAAAACTGAATAAACATGTAGATATACTGGTGTATGGTATGCAATAAAAATATACAATTTAAACATTTTGAATAATAATAAAACACTAAGTTTTTTAAATTTAAATTAAATTTAAATTTAAAAAACTTGTTTTATTATTATTCAAAATGTTTAATATTAATTTACATCAAGTAAGCACCCACTCTATAATATATATACAATTTAAGAGGTGTCTTAAAAGATCTTGATTCTCGCTAAGACCGCGATGCATTTATGTATAACTACTAGAATCACCGAAGGGACCTTGTGGTGTAGTGGTTAGCGCGTCGGCCTCTAGATCAGACGGTTGAGGGTTCGATTCCCACCTGCGCTCATGGATGTTTTGTGATGTTATTTAGTTTCTTCAAGGTTGGACCAGTGAACTCACAAATTAATTCAATGTTAAATATATTTTAATGTGTTTAAAATATATTACGATAATTACGATGGACATAAAATTATTATCTACAGAATCAAACAAAAGTAATATGAATGCATTTATCATAATGCTAAGAAATAACGGGTATAGTTAATAACGTATAACCTATCTTTATTTGTACTTTGAAGTTACCTAGTTAAAAATCGTGAATCAGTTCAGATATTTCCGATATTACAGACAAAAAGAGTAGATAAATTTAAAATTAGCAGTGTTTGTAAACAAGAACATTAATAATACAGTTTTATTAAAAAAAAAACTCGGGTCGCAGTGCCAAACCCTGCCGACAATATAGTGTATTTGCTAATACAGGCATTGTGGCATTATTATGTGAACTTAAGTTTGTTTTTTGACAAAATAAAAAATTTAACCCCTTAATACATCCCTTAAAATAATTAAATTTTTCTAAATTTCAATATTAGACATGGATTTTATCAGTACACGCAATTAAATACACCCTTCCATAAATAAATTCGTATCAACAAACTAGTGTTTTCATAAAATTTGAAAGTCCGGTCCTGTCGGGCCGATTTTATTAAAATTTTGGCAGCACATTTTAATCTTTACTAAAGAGTTAAATTTCAATTTTGAAACGATTCTGACAAATTTTTCGGTATTTTTGGGCCCAAAAACTTTTTGGAACCCCTAAATACAACCCTGAAAATGGTCCGATCGGGCCCATTTTAAATAGGCTTCTTGCGGTGATGGGTTCCAATGTGTGTACCAAATTTCGTTTCAATCGATTAAGTCTGTCGAGAGTTATCGTGTACACACACACACACACACACACACACACACACACACACACACACACACACACACACACACACACACACACACACACACACACACACACACACACTACATACATACATACATACATACATACATACATACATACATACATACATACATACATACATATATAATATATATATATATATATATATAAACATTTTTAAAAATGGTGCCAAAGTGTTCAGGAGGCTATGAAACGTCGAGAAATTTTGGTCCGTCCCCTAGGTCCCGCCATCCGACCGACGCCAATAGTGTATGTGCCATATTATGGCAAATACACTAAAAATGTATTCGCCATAGCGCAATTCATATGTCGTATCGCGTATTGGATCAACTGGTACAACGGTATATGAGCAATGCATGACCACTGGTGAACAAGTCTTCCTCATTTATAGCAGGTTTGACCAAAGTGTATCCTACGGGCACTATATTACGACTCTAGCTACGCTAAATTTAATATATCTCTGTGGACTTCAAAATAAAAGATAAAGTAAGTAATAAAATATTCTCATGTCTATAAAATACTCAACGCATCTTATAAATTATTAGTATTAATCAATATGTAAGGTACAGTTGACTCAATATGGTTTACACTTCTAGTTACCGGTTTTTATTAAACGGTTTTATTTAGCTTGACCCCGTATACTTGTTCAATACTATCTTTGTTTCAAATCTTGCGACAGCTTTTTCAACTACTTCTACTTATAGTCCAGTCACGAGAGCTTCAAAAGGTAGGTCCACCTTGCGTTTTGTGTAGCAAATGATTTTATTTTTTTGTGTCCTCAAGCATGTTTAGGAGATGTCAAATCCAAGTTTGCGACCTCTAAAACAGGGCGGGGGAGTTTTGGTGGGCAAAAAAACTTTTTTCGGTTTTTTGCTTATAACATAAAAACGGCTGGTCCTATCGAAAAAATGCTAATTTATTGACTTTAAAAAATTCAAGTGTTAACTACATATTAAGTCCGTTTCTGTACATTAGAAATAAAATAATAACTTTGTCTGCTATTTCGACTTATAGGATACCGATTCCAAATTAGCCATTTTCAGAATCTTTGTCTGCAGTCTTTTAGTATGTTTGTTACAGGTTAACTCAAAAGCCCGATCAAAATAATTGATCGGGCTTTCACTATAGGTACCTACTGTTTGTTATCATGAAATAGACAAGACTATAATACATCAAACTTGAGAATCTCAAGTCATGCTGAAGTGATTTTGAAACAAAAAAAAAAACTCCAAAAAAGCAACTAAAAAGAGAAAAATAATAAAATTTTGAGGTCGAGGCCAATTTAATAAAATAAGAAGTTGATTAAAAAGTAGACTTCAAAATTTTATTATTTTCCTCTTTTTAGTGGCTTTTTTTACGGAGTTATTTTTTTGCTAAAAAGTTTATTTTTTACTTTTTAGTGGCTTTACAATACTTAGTTTGCACGTTATTAACCGACTTCTGTCTCTTACGATGTGTCACAACTCACAACTGACATTTACCTTAATGGTAGTACAGTCCGTTACTCATTTTTTTTATTAAAATCAGTAGAAGTACTGAAGCGATTTAAATAAAATTTATATGGGACCACCCCGAAGGTATGACCTATTAAATAAAACAATAATCATCAAAATAGGTTCACAAATACAGGAGAAATCGATGGACATACATACATAAAAAACATAGCTGCCGAATATAGAATGAATTGTGAATTATAGGCGCTCGAGTCGAATATAGAACCTCCACCTTTTTTGAAGTCGGTTAAAAAAGTGTTGGTTAGCTGAAGCTCACTTCAGTTTCATTAAACGGACCAATTATAAAACATTTAAAAAGTTAGTTAATATCAAAGTAAAAAGAGCGGGAACATTTAAATTATAGAGTTCTCGAACTTACAAATGTTAAACACACCATTCTGAAACCAATATAGGTGTGTATAATTTGTAAAAAACGGTCAAAATAGTAATATATAGGTTAGGCGGCTGTCGACACAAATAAACCACTTTGGAAAACATATTTTATATTCCGTGACATGATCCACTACCGTATATTTTACTGCATTTGTTCCGAAGCGCGAAAAAAATTTATGACATATCCACATTGTATAACAAAGCGGTGAACGGTGAATTGACTCCGAGTTTCCTTATGGTAAATTATGACAACACGCAGCGGCGTATCAATTCGGTTTTGGAAAATTGGTGACACACCTTTATTTTGGAACCGAATAGTACACACAATTCGGCATTCGACCGAATAAAAAAAAAGACTGACAAGTTCGACAGAATAAGAAAAAAAAGACGGACAAGAACGAGCAGAGCTCGCGCCTTGAGGGTTCCATACGTTATAACAATTTGATATAGTTTACAATTAGTGTTGCCGTCTAGATCTAGACTTTCTAGACTCTTGTCTTGTCTTGTCTCGTCTAGATTGACAAGACAAGACTTGCTTTATCTAGATCAAGACTCTTGCCAAAACTCTAGACAATTTTCAAGAGTCTAGATAAACTAAGTAGTAGTATGTAAAGGTTTACTTTACCTACTACTACTAATCTAGACTCTTGAAAATAATCTTGAGTCTTGATATTAGACAAGACAAGAGTTTGTTAATCTAGACTTAGACTTAGTGAAGTCTTGATGTTTCAAGACAAGACAAGACTTTGAAAGTCTTGTCTTGTCTATACGGCAACACTATTTACAATCATTGTGTAGGATGGCGCCACTTTCACTTACTTTAATATAAAAAAGTGATTTTTGAAAGGCCGTATTTTTTTATTGCATTGAGTTAGAAGTTTGGAATTTTTACAGGACTATGAGAATGTAAACCTTAGTATTTGATATTAATTTTAACTTGATACCTCTAGCCATTTCTGCGAAAAGGGTTTTGACTCTTGACGGACAACAAAGTGATCATATAAGATATAAGGGTTCCGATTTTTTATTCTGAGGTACGAAACCCTCAAAAAGACCGAATATCGAATGGTAAGCGGAATATTCGTTACATCTCTAAGACCGGCTATTTAATCTCAAATCCGGAACTCACTGTATACTAAAATTGTAAAATGGTATATTAACAAACAGTTTTTTCTGTATATTTCATAAATATTTTATGCTTCTGAAAGCACGATCATCTAAAGTTTGGCTACTACAACAACAGACTATATATCCTTTCGATTTAGCTGTGTATGTCCCGTGGGAATATTGGGAGACATGATGTGATGTAGAATTGACGGATAAAGGAAAGATCGGGAATTAATAACAATTCATAGGATTGTACGGAGCACATCCTTCTCCCCTTTGCTTTTACAAGAGAATGTATAAACCAACTGTTTTCCAGACTACAAAACAACCATTAAGCTTTCTTGGTCAGGGTCGGACTTAAAAGAAACCACAAGTGTATCGTTTCGGTACTCAACTGACTACCATTTCCTAAAAAAGTTTTTTTTTTCTTTCTTTTAGAGCTTAAAAAAAAAAATTACCACATTTTTAAGTAAAACGTGAAAGATGAATTTTTTACTTATTGCGTTGTTTATTGACATTTATTTATTAATACAAATTATTTCTGTTGAGTTTAGACGCTAATGACCTCTTGTCGAGCGTCTATAATCTACAATTCAATTCTGTTGAGTTTATAGTGCAATTTTAACAGGCTGTTTTTTTAATCACGATGTTTAATTTTGGTTGCTACGTGTTCATACGTGGCTGTGTTTTAATTTTGGCAAATTGTTGATCGTTACCATAGCAATCGTCATTTAACAGCGTAATTAAAAAATAAAATTGTACGATAAACCCAACATTAGCCTTTTGAAATTTACAACCACGACAAGAGTTAGCGACTGGTCTCAAAAGCACACATAGAATTGAATAAAGTTTGAGTTTCTTAATGTAAAAATAAAAGTCAATACGTCCCTGTTTTGTACACTCCAGGGATTTCGCTCGACGTTGGTAATCGATATTATCAAAAAATCATTACATCAAAACTATTTTAACTTATACAATTGAACTTGAAAAGCTGGTTCTAGACTTGACTCCCAAGCGATTTCCTTTAACAAAAAAAAGTACAAACGAACGAAGGGGAACAATGTTTTTATGGATTATGTAACACGAGTATAATATAGATAATACTTTTTTATTCACGGATAACTAAAGAGTGTTTACTAAGCAGTTATTATTTTTATTTCAAAAGTGAAATATAATAGATACCAACACCGTTCAATAATTTAATCAAAATATTTTAATAGGTATTTTAACTATTAAGCATAATTTAGTACTTCTTGTTTTCCTTATAAATTTAACGTCAGGAATTATGTCGATTAGGTTTAGTAATTTATACAAAAAAAGTTTAAAAAAACAGCAGAGATATTATGCATTTTTTTAGTGTGCAGTTTAAGGGATTAATAATTATCTCGACTCGTTTTGAAAATTATACATAAAAACTTAAGGTTAGCTTTACATTAGTATGTAGCTAGTTATAAAAAGCATTTCGAAAGTTTATAGTTTCGACTGATAGAATTAACATAAATTAAATAAAATATATAGTTAATTTATTAGGTATTGGAAGTTTTTTCCAGCTAAAATTTGTATTACTGTCAAGGTCTCGAAGTTATCACATTATTTTAACGTCATATTTCTAAAAATATAAAAATCTACATCAAATCACGAAAAATCAATAATAAACCGGGTTTTACAATCTCCACGTCTTCAAAAGATCTCCCACAATTATTTAATGGACATATTAGAAATATCTCAAAACATTAGCAAAAATATCCCATACGCTCTCTGAACAAATTTTTAAGTTTTGGGACCATACCTGGAATTT
Organism: Mongoloraphidia duomilia; assembly: GCA_039654895.1. Taxonomy (NCBI): domain Eukaryota; kingdom Metazoa; phylum Arthropoda; class Insecta; order Raphidioptera; family Raphidiidae; genus Mongoloraphidia; species Mongoloraphidia duomilia. The sequence continues at coordinate 66,721,278 of CM077516.1, forward strand.
AATATATCAGGTTTCACTTAAAATAAAAGTTACAGAGAATTTTTCACGATAAACTTAGGTCGTAAACAAACCTTAGCAATGCACAAATTAATGATAAGCAATCATCTGGTAGGGGGCGTTTCTAGTAGCAAGCGACCGCTAGTTCGCGACCTGGCATGTGATTTATCTGATAGTCACCGCCCTGTGGAAGCTTTAAATCTGGGGCGGAGACGTTAACTAAAGGAGTGAATCGACCGAGAAGAAAATAAAACTACTAACAATGCTTTTCTTAGCTGTATAAAATATATAGGTGCCTATGAGAATAGAAAACTTACCTCGCAATACGACTGGCTGATGTTACTTAAATTTAATCTGTAGACTCGATCCCTGAAAAATAAGAAAAACACATATTAGAAACGGCACTTTAATAGAAATGAAATCAGCAATAAGTGAAGTTGAAAATTGCATTCTGTTGCACCAAATCGTGGAGCAATTTGTTATTGTATACTTTGTGTTTCTTTCAAGCGTCTTTGTTACGTGATTGTTCCGTTGGTAAAAGAAACACTTTTTTTATTTCTCATAGTCATACAGTACGATTTACACGAAGCGTAGATATAGGCATTAGCGTAACTAGGGGGTGACCAAGGGGGGCCAGCCCCCCCCTGGAAGGTGACGGGGCCCCCCTAGAATAATAACGGCACGTAGTTCAGGGTGCTGACGTAAGAATAAAGAAAGTCGACTTAAAATTATTACAAACTATTGAAAGTAACCGTTTGGGGGTACCAAACTTTAACCAAGCGCCAGATTCTGTAATTTTGTATTTTCATTATTATACTTAAAAAATAGCAGCCACTCAAAATGAAAACTTCATACAAGACAAGCAACTTTTACTGTTTTTTTTAAACATAGCATTTAATGACTATTAAATTACTGACAATAAAATATCTCATAAGAGTGATTTTCAGTTCTCAGATTGAAAGGGCCATGGCCCCCCCTGGAAAAAATCCCTAGTTACGCCAATGGATATAGGGGAAGTCATAGTGGCGATATTACCAATCTTAAAATGTTTATAAAGATTTGTTTCCACTTTTTTGAAAATCATGAAAAATTTACAAAAAAAAAATAAAATATAAACAATATTAAAAAAATTGAAAGTTATTTGATACTAAACTAAAGATTTTAACTGCAATTTATCTATAATATTTTACACTGCCCTGAAAATCTTCTGAATCATGCACTATACCGGGTGCTGATTTGCTTTACGGGTAATAGGGATTTTACATGTAAAATCATTTTTATGAATTTTCCTGCTTCCCTATATATTTTGGTGGAAAAAAAAACAAATACAAAATTTGTTCATAATTAAAAACTCTAGCTGACACGTATGTTTGCAAATTACCAATATGCAGCTTTTAATTACAAAATAATTATTGAGGAACTATAATTAAGTTTAAATTAAAAATATTTTATCCGAATAGCCAGACTTCAACAAATTCAAATTGTTTTCATTGTGTTTTTGACGTTTCAATTTATGATTGTGGTTAGTAAATTATGGCTATTCGGATAAATATTTTTAATTTAAACTTAATCATGCAGTTCCTTAATAATTATTTTGTAATTAAAAGCTGCATATTGGTAATTTGCAAACATACGTGTCAGCTAGAGTTTTTAATTATGAACAAATTTTGTATTTGTTTTTTTTTCACCAAAATATATAGGGAAGCAGGAAAGTTCATAAACATGATTTTACATGTAAAATCCCTATTACTCGCAAAGCAAATCAGCACCCGGTATATATAAACAATATTAAAAAATGGAAAGTTATTTGATAGGTACTAAACTAAAGATTTTAATTGCAATTTATCCAAAATATTTTACACTGCCCTGAAAATCTTCTGAATCATGCACTACTTATATAAGAAAAAAATGACAGAATAACACAAAAGCTGAAATGTTTAAATTTGAGGTCATTTAATCAGACAGTTGAGTGTCGTTAAGTGCATTTTTTTGTTTCGTCGACAGACCTTGAATATAGACGAATATACTGTTTTTGTAGCATGAGTAATTTATCATCATTTCTACTATTATAATAAAGGTGCACGTTAGACAGAGAGAAGCGGAGATTGTGTGTGAGAGAGAGAGAAGGTTGTGTAGTGGGAGCTGAATTCGCACAAAAACACAAAATGAACACTTGGCGGCGTTGTCCACCAAATCCGAGCGATAAACTGTTCCGGAAGTGGCTTTTAGAGCGAAACAAAGTGCCTGCTTCCACGGCATTACATTATCCGTTACAGAAGTACATACATAGATCGGTGCAAGCGCTTGAACTATAGAAGTCAGTAGCTCGAATACGAACATCAATTGAGGAGCTATACTTAAACTTAAGCTACGAATGTAAACTTTTTAAGCTTGCTGCAGTAACGCAGAAATTTCTGTCACGGAAATTGGCGACGCCGACGAAAAATATGTAGTGACGGCACATCCTGATAAATAAAATTATAACTGCACTTAGCATAGCAGTTTTAAGGGCAACCATTAAAAACTTTTGTGTGTGTTTTAAAGACCACCAACAGATAAGGTTATTTGGGTCTAGCACCAATTCATATTTTCAAATCATTATTTTTTTTTTTAATAATAAATTGAAAATTCAATTGACACTTTTACCAGCTCTCGGGTTAGAGCCCGGGAACTTGTAATAGAGGAACCATAGCAACGCCATGTAAACAACAGCATTGCTACACGCTCGGCCATTCTCAAGCCCCATTAAAAACAGTTGTTAGCTCAGGTCGTTAGGCGGCTGTTTACTGACTGTTGGAAATGTCAAACCCAGGTTCGAATCCCCATATAGGTAGGTATTCATTTTTTGTTTTTGTTTTAATAGTAACAATATTTTGGATAGCAATTTATTATAGAAAATAGTATATTGCATTACAAGGGACGAAACACAGCGTTTTCAACTAGTGTGAAGTTTGCTGCCCTCGTTCCTCGGCAATTAACACATGTTGCATTCACTGTGTTTCGTTCCGAGTAAATGCATATTATTTTTCACAACTCTATTGACAATTCGATTTGAGGACCCGCAATTTTGGCGCGCAAAAAATCCGCAAAAATATTAGATCTGTCATATCTACGTGAAATTTATGTGCGGGTCTGTCTGCCATTTTGACGTTTTCGAGTATTATATGCGAATTGAAGTTGACTCGACTCAATCGCTGTATCTACCTCTTAACAACGTTAAAAAACAGAGAAAACTGACAACTGAACATTTTCATCCCTAGAGTTGAAACTCTCAGTTGCAACCCGCTAAACAGGTACAGAAAATTGGATTTTCAATAGCGGCGTTGTGAAATAGTATATATTGCATTACAAGGTAAAGAACTTGGCGTTTGCAACCAGTGTGAAGTTTGCTGCCCAAGGTATGAGGGCATGCAACCACACGTACTGCAAACGCCAAGTTTCATACCGAGTAATTGCATATTATTTTTCACAACAACTCTATTGACCATTCGATTTGAGGTACCTTCAATTTGGGCGGGCAAAAAAGACGCAAAAATATTAGATCTGTCAGATCCATGTGAAATTTATGTGAGGTTATGTCTGTCATTTTGACGTTTATGAATATTCGGATTCAATATCGCTCTATCTCCTTCTTAATTTGACGTTTTTGAAAATTATATGCGGTTCCAATCGTTCTGTCTTCCTCTTAGTAACGTTGAAAAACAGAGAGAACCGACCTGAAAATGTTCATCCCTAGGGATGAAAACGCTCAGTTTCAATCCGCTAAACAGGTACCGAAAATCAAATTTTCAATAGCGGCGTTGTGAAAAATAATATTACATTTAATAATGCATATTATTTAAAAATAAAAACTAGCGAATTTATTTTTGTTGATATAAAAACTAACAGAGTAATTAACGAGAGACATTTGGACCTCCGTGGCGCTGCTGTTGACAATACTAGACATTGAAGAAGTCAAAATCAACTTGTTTGTGTTAAGCGTTAATCAAGTGTTGAAAAGTATTTTATTTATATTTTAAACAAAAAAGATTATTCGAAACGTAATGAAAGTCCAAAGTAACGTGTCGTCTATGTGTTTCAATACCTATACGAAAAACAGACACGGAGTGCTCCTGGGTAGTTTTTAACCGAACCAATATTTCATGTAAGTTTTATATCAAGAGCTGAGATATGAGTCGATTTTTAAAATTTACCAATCACTCAAAATTTCTCATTGCAAATTGGAAAAAATAAAAAAATAAATTATAAATGACCGAGATCTTAATTCAATGGAATCTTTTGTGATATTTATATACTTCTGATAAAACGGACCGCTCGGTTTTTCTGATATATATATTTTTAGTGATAGTAAAGTTGACTAAAATAGTTTAGAGCAAAATTCGATCCATAGAATTACTATGAAGATTGAAGAAAAACCTCCGTGGCACAGGATCAATAATTGCAAAACTGATATTTAAAATAATTGCATTTATTTACTGACGTTTCGGTGCTTTGTGCACCGATACTCTGAAGATTGGAAAGAGTGCCGAAACGTCAGTAATTAAATGCAATTATTTTAAATATCAGTATAGTGAAATTGTGTTTTAAAGACCACCAACAGCTAAGGTTATTTGGGCCTAGCACCAATTCATATTTTCAATTCATTATTTTTTTTTAATAATAAATTGAAAATCCAATTGACACTTTTACCAGCTCTCGGGCTAGAACCCGGGAACTGGGGACTTGTAATAGAGGAACCAAAACAACGCCATATAAACAACAGCACTGCTACACGCTCGGCCATTCTTAAGCCCTATCAGTATAGTAATTATTATTGATCCTGTGTCACAGAGATTTTTCCTTCAATCTTCATATATTTTTAGTGTTAAAGGAACGATTAAACTGGAAGCATATTTTATTTTCTGATGAAACCGGGGCAGGCTTAAAACCATCAAATTGTTGTGAATGAGTATATGGCGAAGGCCTGGAGTAAGATTTTCTTTGCCTACAATATTTCTGCGCGGACATCGAAGGAGATTCGTCTCCAGAACACCCAATGGTTTCCTTACAAAAGAGATATTTCAGGTCTTCGTCATACTCGCTCATGAGCATCTGGTGATTTCAAAGCCTGGGTACCTATTGTGTAACTCATTTCTAGTGATATCACTAAAGTGAGATTGTTCACGCGAATATGCATTTTTCGCACTAGTGAAATAGAACCATTTAACGTGAATTTATTCGCCATCGAATTTTTCAGTGAAACGTGAAATATTTCACGTTTCACTGACAAATTCGATGGCGAATAAATTCACGTTAAATGGTTCTATTTCACTAGTGCGAAAAATGCATATTCGCGTGAACAATCTCACTTTAGTGATATCACTAGAAATGAGTTACACAATAGGTACCCTGGTTTCATCACAAAACTAAATAAACTTCCAGTCAAATCACTCCTTCAATATTAAAACAGATTATTCTGTTACGGATAACCCTGTATATAAACGGCAGGCAAGAGTTCTGAGAAACGGGGTCTGCTTACTGAACAACTGGTACCTGCGCGAAAGTTCTAGAGAAAGCGAGAACATACTAGGCTTATGCCACGCAGCATATATAAACAGCCAGTGCGAGTGAGTGAATCAATCAGTCAACGGTGAGTCACGCATTCAAGTCCACGGTGGATCAGTAATATAAATAGTGCCGTCATTTAAATAACCAAATTGATAAAATAAATACTAGTTTAGTGGTAATAATTACGAGTTATCGTATATAGTTGTTTTGTTTTGCTTTGTAATTATACTGTTTAGTTATTGTTTACTTGTGTTGATTGTTAGAACTGACTTTTCGTTGTTGCATTCATTATCATTGTTTTTAATTATTGTAAATAAATATTTATTCCGCCAACTCAGAAAACAGTTTTGTAACAATATACTTACCAGAAAACTGCGTGGGACGTTAATTTTGACCAAGAGAGTGTATCTATGTATCAACAAAAAATGGGTATGTTTGTATCAAGGGTACAGACAGATGGCTTGAATACCATTAAACACAAATAAGTTTTCACGTTGTCATGGAAAGAAATACATACATTTTTAGTTATCTTATAAAATCACATTTATATTTTAAATTGTTATCCATTATACCTATATATTTTCATTATCTATTAAAAAAATAGAAATATTTAAAGCCTTCGAGATTCGAACCTGGGCTTGGCGTTTGTACCTGTCGGTAGATTCGTACTTTCCGCACGGGCACCTTGCTTACTGTGTCTGAGACCTTAACATAGTTGTATATACTGTGTTTTATTTTACATGTCAACCACGACTAAGTATTTCCGTTACATCTCATATTTCTAAAATACCACCCCAGTATGAGACATTAGTTATTCACGTCAAAAGTAAAGTAACAGTAAAGTGCTGTTTGGTCCAAATTTTTACAAAGAATGTGTTCTCAAAATCCTTGAAAAAAACTGGACTGTTTGAAATCGCGGGTGTATCGTACATCAGTCCAGATTCAAAGTGCTTCAACTTCGTTTGTAATATAGCTTTACAGTTTACGCCGTACGTTTACTTCTGCAAGTTTCTCAATGAAGAGTACAGTTTATATATGTATGCCTCTATAATAATATATAACCAATAGACAAGGGTATTCTATTATTATATATATAGATAGATAGATAACATCAACTGGGTCAAGGTTTATTACCGAAGGTCCGACAGTACATTCTACATGATTTATATTTACCGAATGATATATCAACAGATGTTTATATTCTGCTCAATGGTCACTTTAATCAACACTTCATGTAGCCATTAAATTTTATAAATACATTTGCAATGTAGATTGTAGATTATAGACGTTCAACAACTCAACGAGGTCATTAGCGACACACAACGCAAATAAGTGTATGAAAAAAGCTTCAAATAAAACAGTTAATCGACAAATCGAACGGAATTCTTGGCAGTGATGAAAAACTTTATACTGGGTGTTTCCTAAAAAAACGCCTCAAGCCATACATCCGTTATTTATTATACAATTTCAATAATTTGAAAAAAAAGTTGAGTAGGTATTGTCTGATATTTAATATGAGTTTAATACGGCCTCGAAAGTGCAAAGATTCGGGTTTCAATTCCGATTGTCGACATAAAGGTTGATAAACAAATAATATTTTCTAATAATGAAAAATTAATTATATAATTTGGCTGCCCTTTCCAATAAAAATGTTTCTCTATATTAAAGTTGATGTTCAAAAAAATTAGGGCCATTTTGCAGTATTTCTAGAATGATTTCTTTCATTTTTTTGTTTGTTGAAATTGGACAATAAATAACGGAGTCATAGCTTGAGGTGTTTTTTTAGGAAACACCCTGTATAACAGGCAAGAAAAAAAATACGACTTTTTACAACAGAAAATAAACAATAATAAAATATTGGTAAAAAAAACTTTTTAGAGACAAGCTTTTATTGAAATGTATTAAAAAGGAAAAAATAATATTTAATAATTTTGGTTCATAATTATTATAAAAGCGGGGGTTGTAATCTCTATGATAGTTTATTAGTCGCAACCCTCGCTTTTATAATAATTATGAACCGAAATTATCAAATATTATTTTTTCCTTTTTAGTACATTTCTATAAAAGCTTGTCTTTAAAAAGCTTTTTTTACTAATATTTCATTTTGTTCATTTTAGTCTTTCAAAATTTTACCCTCCTTTGACACCCGTAGGGGTTAAATTTCGAGAAATCCTTTCTTAGTGGATGCTTACGTCAGAAAAGGAACCAACTGTCCAAATTTCAAGTTTCTAGCTTCAACGATTTGGCCTGGGCGTTGATTAGTTAAAAAAAACCCTATATCCCCGTTTGAACCTCTTAGGGGTTGAATTTATTTCTATAAACGATTTATTCATATATTGTCATCGGGAATACATATATGTGTACAAAATTTTAAATCGATCGGATACGTAGAAGTCGGTCAAAATTGACTTGCAAGTTTTGACTTAAACAAACACACAAACTAACAAACATACATTGCAAGTTAAATAAAAGCTTGTAATAAAAATTAGAAACGATTTTACATGTTCACTAATGTTTAATATATTATGGAACAAATAAATAAGTTATTAAAATCAATTTTAATAATATCAAACATTCACCGAAATTTTAAGCTCACCTTTATACAAACACTTTTTTTTATCATTTCAAAGGTAAATAAATAAACGATTACGTTAAATATTTGCTTATTTAAAGATATATGATCCCAATTCGAATATCATCGATTTTCCATTACAACAAGCTATTACGACTTTCAACTAAAGCGATGATACTGCAAGAAAACCGAGCAGACAAGTTGACGGAAAGCGTGTGTGAGGAAGTTCGAAGAGGCGGTCGCGGAGTGCGGATAGAAAACATGTCGAGAGGAGGAGGAGGAGGAAGAGGCATCTGTAAGACGACGAATGTTCGCCTGAGGCCGAGCTAAGTCGTCTCCACTCTCCATCCACGCTCTGAAGTAGCTCTATGCCCGTCGTACAGAAAAGTTTTCTAAACAAATATTTTCCTTTCGAACCAACAAGTGTTCCCAACAAAAAATACATGTTTAATGTGCTATTGATATTGGTTTCTCGGTGGCGACGGAACCGAATGCAAAATATACAAACGCCGTAGTGTAATTGACTAGCGTGCTAAACATGATAAAATAATTGATTATTTTTAGTTTATACCACTGAGGCCCGTATCCACCAAGCCTAGTTACTTACTCGGAATAAATAGCGATAATTCAATTCACCAACGTAGTTAAGTTTACTGCACGTATAAATCGTAAGAATAACTATTCTGTCCAATTTGAAGGGTATAAATATTTATTCGCCTAGTAAAATAGGATGGGCACGAAATGCACAAATTACTTTATGACCTGGCGACCTTTTCAGGCAAATATTAATTCCATATCTTTCAGGTAAATTTTTATTTATTGTAGATTATAGACGCGTCGACATCTATGGTCATAGCGTCTATCAACTACACTAAATAACAACTAACTTAAAACTAAATAACTTCACAAAACATCCATGAGCGCAGGTGGGATTCGAACCCACGGCAGTCCAGTCTAGAGGTTGCGGCACCAAGCATGCTAACCACTATACTGCCCCCTCTTTCAGGTAAAGGTTTTTGTAGTAAAATAAAATAAATTTACATTTTCGATCGATGCGCTATCGGTCGGATCTTTGGTAAACGTGCTTTAGAACCAAAATATTTGACAAAAAGTTCAAGGTGTATGGTATAAAGTAAATTTGTACCTGAAGTTACTATTCTATCGAATGAATTGCTTGGCGAATTGAAAGTTAATTTTATTCCAAAGAATAAATTTATTCTAAGATTAGTAACTTAACAGTGTTTGGTGAATACGGGCCTGAAAGAAAGTAATGAAGTTCACTTCCTATACCTTGCTGTGCGTGAAAAACGGGTAAAGACAGATATAGTTGTTAGGGCCACGTGTCCTTGTTCCACTACAATCTTAATAGACTGTACGACAAAGACAGGTGGACCTATTAACTATGTTTGTATTTACACGCTAGCAGTGCGTCAGTTTACTTTCCAGAATTTCTGTATTTCAGTGCTTTGTACTAAGTAATCGAAAATCCTAGTAATATTATAAATGCGAAAGTGAGTTTGTTCGTTTGTTTCGTTTTCACGCCTCAACTACTAAACCAATCTCTGTGAAATTTTGCACACGGGTAGCTTCAGCAATGAAATAGGCTATAATAACTAACCGGCCCGGCTTCGACCGGATGAAAATCGGAGGTAACTAATCTCAGAAGACCGATTTCTAACTACTGAACGGATTTTGTTCCGGTTTTCACGATTAGTTTGATTCGACACGAGGAAGGTTTAGATGTATAATTGAAACTGGCCGGCCCGGGTTCGCCCGTGTGAAAATCAGGGTTAATCTCAGAAGACCGATTTCAAAATGTTTTTACTGTTCGATATACTATATCCTTTAAGACATAGGCTATAATAACTGGAGCGATCGAGCGAAACAAGTGAGTAATGTATTAATAAATTATAAATTCATAGCACCCCGGCGAAGCCGGACTGGGCCACTAGTACAAAATAAATGCATTATACCTTGTTTTTCAATGTAATAATGACATTTGTTTTAAACAAATAGTAGAAAGGTCAGACTGATGCATTATTGAAAATTTTTATTTTGATTTTGAGTATTTTGATAAATTTTAATTTGCACGTTTGAACCTAAAATGCGTTATTCAAATGTCTTACTGCCCGTCTGTCTGTATGTGATCGCACTTAAAACTCACATCACTCAATCAATTTTGTTCAAATTTTGCCATGCGTTTTCGGAACGGTTGCATCTCGAAGCGAATTTGCAAAATCGGTCTAATAGCTCAAATGTAAGAAAAATGGGTCCCTAAAAACTGAAAAATAATTTTCTGCATGCTCTTGTTTTTGTCTAATTTTTTAACGACCAACTGTTTGTTCAATTGAAAAATTAAATTTTTTTCACTTTTTATTTTTATGTTGTTATCTAGGTATTTAAAAAAATGAAAATCACAGAACGCAAACGACACAAACAGTATGTCGAATAATCGAGATTTAACTGTACTTATTTATTTAATTAATATCTGGGTACCGAGCTTTGCTCGGATGAGTTCAGTAAAAACAGTACTTCTATGCTGTGAGATATTATTTTCTCAGAATATTATTCCGAAACGAATTTATTTCTGAAACATAATTTAAAATAATTGTTTCTGTTAAATATTTTAAATACCTATGTGTATTTTTAAGCGTAAAAACTAAGTATCAACTTGAATCAAGCATTTTTTCCTGTAAATATTATTTAGGTCGCCATTTTCAAATCTACCGCCGTTATTGTTTTGTTGACTGAAGAACTCGCAAAAACCGATTTTCATAGATTGAATATCTTGTAAAAATGTTCGAATCAGATGAAATTTTGCTCGCCCGTTACCATTTTAACAATCCAATTTTAAGCATTAATACCAAATAGGTATCAACTTTATCGAAGTACTTTTTCGCTGTGACGTCATCTTAACAACTTCCAGTAAATTTCAAATACGTTTTTTTTTGCATAGGTACCTACTGAAAAACTCACAAAAATCGATTCTTTTAATAACAAACGTCAGACTATAACGTGCGCAAAACTTTTTTTGCATGTATCTTCACCATAGTTTTTAAAAATCGACGTGTTTTGATACACATGCCTGCGGCGCTAGAAGTGCGGCCCTTTGGGCCGCCGTGCCAATTTTTAGATACGCAAAACTTTTTTGTATGTATCTTAACAATAGTTTTTAAAAATCGATGTGTTTTTACACAGACCCGCCGTTTTGTCATTATTTACATATTGTGCAAGACACTTCTTATATTAGTGTTCATTTACAATTTTACTGACTTTAATTGAGCGAGTTATAATAAATAAAAAAAACACCTTTTTTTTAATTGCTCCCCTCTGGAACCAAAATTCCTACCTAGATCAATTTCTCGTCCCGAAAAATCCTCATTCTGTAAATTTCATCAAAATCGTTAGTCGTTTTTGAGAAAAAAAGGTCTAGGGAAGATTATACGTCATACTACATTTAACGTACCTACTTACCTATACTACATATTTTATATAAGTAATATAAAAATAACATACCTATTTATTTAAATATTAGCTACAACTACTTACATAATTATGTTTAGATTTTATTGTTGTTATTTTTTTACTTTTCAAATAATTACTGATTATTTTAATAAGTTAAAGATTGACTGTCAGAGTAATTTTGACATAAATAATGAAAATAGTTTGTTTTTCCAAAGCCTACTCACAATACGACACTGTTTTATGACGTTAAAAAACTGTTTTTTAAAATGATAAAATCGATAAGAAAACGAATTTTTCCAGAGATGAGACCTAGCTAGATCGATTTTTTGCCCCCCGAAACCCCTTTTCGGTAAATTTGATCAAAATCGTTAGAGCCGTTTTCGAGAAAATATTTATATAGGTACATAGAAACATATATATATACAAGATTTACTCGTTTAATAATATAGGGATTAAAATCAAAGTTACAATTTATCGAAAGCATTAAACATTGTATACCACTGCAAATTACGAACTTGATAAAAACTATGGTGGAAGTACCGGTATGATATGGTGGGAAGTACGTGTCGGAGCATTAACACAATATCGTCAGAACAACAATTGCATTGCAATCAGTGCTGTATAGTTTATACGACTGCAGCTTGTGCAGACTATTTACCGTACCTATAATTATAGCGTTGGGAAAACTAGTTTTCCACGGCGATGCTCTACAAACCGGTCAATGACAAGAGCACTTGAAAAGCACGAAGTACATACTCATTGCAGACGTGTAGTCTTGAACATGAACGGCGGAAGTTACTCATGTTAGTCACGTTTCAAATTTTAAATACTTTTACGTCCACAATTATCATTTATCACTGACAATTTTATTATGTCACAGAATAATAATTATTGAAATTCATGTATAAGCATTACTTTCTGTGTAATATATTGTTACGGATCACCCTGTATATAAACGGCAGGCAAGAGTTCTGAGAAACGGGGTCTGCTTACTGAACAACTGGTACCTGCGCGAAAGTTCTAGAGAAAGCGAGAACACACTAGGCTTATGCCACGCAGCATATATAAACAGCCAGTGCGAGTGAGTGAATGAATCAGTCAACGGTGAGTCATGCAGTCAAGTCTACGTTGGATGAGTAATATAAATAGTGCCGTGATATAAATAACCAAATTGATTTATAAATACTAGTGTAGTGGTAATAATTACGAATTATTGTATATAGTTGTTTTGTTTTGCTTTGTAATTACTGTTTAGTTATTGTTTACTTGTGTTGATTGTTAGAATTGACTTTTCGTTGTTGCGTTCATTATTATTGTGTTTTTAATTATTGTAAATAAATATTTATTCCGCCAACTCAAAAAACAGTTTTGTAAAAATATGACTCGGTAGATGTGTCTCTGTCTGTACCGGATAATCTCGAGAATTACCGTTTGATATCTTAATTTTAAATAAAGGTTCAGGTACCTATACACTAGCTGCCCGGTTCGGCTTCACCCGGGTGCAAATCGGATTGAATCTAAGTTGGATTAAAATCAAGTTCATCTCAAAAGCAGTGTGAAATATAATATAATACTAATAATAATGAGTTGATCATCTGTCTAACTTATTTACATTTTGGTGAAACTACATGGGCAATATACACATGGTTTCACTGTATAACTGAACTTTAGCGTTATTTAAAATGCAACTCTGCAAGGAATAATGATGGAACAAATACAAATACTCTTCCACTAGTTTGGGGTTGATATTTTCTTTTTAAAGTAAAGCTCTCGAATAGCTGAACGGTGTTGTTTTTACTTCAGCATAATATAATAGATTTAATGTAACAAAAAATCAAAAAACAATAAAGTGTATATAAAATTGATATATAATAGAGAATATTATGCATCGTTTATTCACAGTTCGATAAGTCGGTAACATCGATGTCTACACCGCGATATGCACGGCCGACGCGGTTTGTTGCCGCTATTTTCAAAACATTAGTTCCGCGTGAATGTTTCTTTTGAGGGAGCGTCGGTATGGTACCTACAGCTAAGCCATCGAGCCGGTTTGTTCAACGGGACCTACTGGGGTTTACTGGGACTGACTGGGATGGGTTTGATGGAAAGAGAGATCTAAGTTGCCGCTCTCACATCTATAACACAGTCTCTCGATCGATATGTATTTATAGAACTAGACAACATCGGTTCTCGAAACATTTTGTCATGTTGTAGTTAAGAAGTGACCATATTGTTGTTTTAAGGATCCAAACGAGATCTCATTGTTCTCATTTAAAATAACTATCAGCAAAATGGAAACTTAATCTAATAGTATAGGAAATTGTAAATAAAACATAAATCGGTAGTTTTAATTAACTTTATAAAAGCGACTTTTAATAACTCCAAAATAAATAAATTTAACATTAAACAACAACTTTAATTACCTCTTCCTAAATTTACAAAAGCATACCATAAGTGTACAAAATAATATTTATAATTTTCATTGAAACAGGCATTCTGCAACTGTTTGCTAATTCATAAAATGAATGACATAATTAAAATTATGTGTTCTGTTGAACAAATATTAATTTAAAAGTCAAATATACAGTTTTTAATTACTCTCAACTTTAATTAACTTACATTTATAGAACCACCTATAAACATTGGCCGTCCGCTCGGCTACCACACGTACATAACATATGTGTGGGTAAAGTAGTACAAATGTAGATGGGAGTTTCAATTAGTGCCTGAAGGACTCGTTGTTCAATTTAACCTTTTAATGGCGGATGTATTTTTTTATTCCTATGGTCAATTTTTGATGTGAATAACGTCTAATGTCTCATACTGGGGTAGCATTTGAGAAATATTGGGATGTTACGGAAATAGAAGGAAGTAGTTGTCCTGTGGAACAAAACATATACTATTTAGTTTAAAGGTCTCTGTTGACATAGACAGGCAGTGGTGAACTAAGCCCGTCGGAGGCCCGGGGCGGCAGAACTAAATGAGGCCCCCGGTCTACTTAGAATTGATGTATTTGTAGTGTAAATTTCGTAAAAAATGAATAATATAGATGTAATGGCTGAGAAAAAAATCAAATATTTATAATAAAACGACCTACCTACGTTTATATTTTGTATACGTACGGGGCCTCCAACTCCAAACTGTCTTTTACTTACTAAACATATTTTTGCCTTGTTTGGGATTTGATTAAGAAGGACTTCTCGAGATTTGGAGCCCTCCCAAGATGAGGCCCGGGGCGAGCCGTCTAAACTCGAAAGAGTCAGCCGTAGGAAGTTGAAATTTGGCATGCACATAGAATTGTGTCTTGCGCTGAGATTTCAGAGGTTGTTATTAACAAAAAAATTCGACTGATGACCAGTCCTACATTTCCCACCTATAGTAAATATTTGCAAAAAATAAACACTCTTTTTTATTCTTTGAAAAAAAGCAAGGCCCTTTATTTTGTTTAGTGATCTACTGATGGATAGCTTAATATAGCAAAAATCATGGTTACCTTGATTTACGTACAATTTTTATTTTTTTTAGTAAAATTTTTTTTTCTCGAAAACTGTTTTTAGAGAAAAATAATATTTACATTTTTTTCATATTATAACATCTAGAATTCATTTATATTTTTTTTACCTATGTTAATACGTGACATTGAGAGCGTTTTTTTAATATCTCAGGATCCACTGAACCGATGTGACTCAAAATCTAATCAGATCTAAGTTAAAGGCTGATAAACACAATAGAACAATCGGCACGCCCGTATGTTGTTCCGTTTTTACGATATCGAAGGCGAAAAATTGACCACATACACACACACACAGACAGACATCAGTCAGAAAACGATCTTAAACGATTGCTAGGGTCTCAAAACGTGAAGATCTGTTAAAATCTCAAAATATTTTTTTCGGACTAAATCCATTACTTCCCTACCATAGTAGAGGTGGGAAGTAAAAAATGTTATGGCTGATAAAGTGAAAATTAAAAAAAAAATGTATTTAGCATGTGCCATATTCTCTGTTGGAAAAGGCCCACTTTGGAGATTTATTTTTTTAATACGAAATTTTATATTTTGCGAAATATTACAAAAAACATAAATTATAAATCGACAAATTAAGTCAGTATAGAATACATAAATAAAGTTAGCAGACTGATTCGTCTCCATAAATTTATTAGTTTATAAGTAGTAAATCATTTTTTAAAAGTAAAATATGAGTTATTCAAACTTCACAGACATAGAAAAAGTAGATTTACCTCCGCTCAAACCGAAGTAGATTTATTGTAGATAAGCAATACCAACCATCAATAAAAATAAAATTCTAGAAAGCAATTAAGGAAATAACAGAGGTGGCGCTGAAGTGTGCAACTATGTGTGCTAACGTATAATAGATGTTTCTTCACAAGTTTAATTAATTTCATTCGATAATTTATTACCTAAATCAACGATAAAAAACTTTTCAATATACAAATACGAGTTTTAACTTTTCACATTTTTTCCGACTTTTACTTTAATTTTTTATTCGCAATCATCAAATTTCAAAAACACTGGTTGCAGTGCTAAACCTTGCCGACAAAAAAGTGTATTTGCTAAACAGGCATTATTGCCCTTAAATATCATTAGGTAGGTACACGAACTTATATTAATTTTCAGATTAATAAAAAAAATTAACTTTTTAATACATGCGTGTTATGTATGGATGGAATGGGTCAGTTAAAAGGAGGGTGTGTTACAAGTGTTTTCAAAACACACTAGTGTGGAAAATAAAGGCATTTCCATAGTGAACGATATTAACCAGTAATCACTATACTACTTATACTTTTTAACAGACTTCATATTTTATTAAATTGGCACAGATCTCTGAGAATTTCATTATTTTCTTCTTTTTGAACGAAGTTTTTTTTTGTAAAAAGTTTCTTATTTTTTACTTTTTACTTTCAAAAAGCGTCATTTACGTTAAAGGATTCACACGCCGTTACTCACTTTTATTAAACCGACTTTCTACCCATGTCTGATGTGACAAAAAGTGACATTTACCTTAAGGAATCACACGCCGTTACTCACTTTTATTAAAATCAGCCGAACTACTGAACCGATTTTGATGAAATTTCTATGAGACTAATCTGAAAGTACCTATACCCTTTCAAATAAAAAAAGAATTTTCCAAATCGGTTTATAATTGACGGAGTTCTGAGGTAACAAACATAAAAAAAAATACAACGGAATGGAGAACCACCTCCTTTTTTTGAAATGAACAGAAGAAATTCTCTTTACCGTTGTCTCTCCGAGGTCCGTATACACAATATGTTTGCGATCCGGATGCAGATCGCGGTCCACCCAGTTGGTGACGCCTATATTACACAATTTGAACGATTTGAGATTCCACAAAACCAGCCTGTGTTTTGAAAGCAGCTGTTTATCGTGTTTACAGTAAACTTAGTACCCATACACTGAATCGACACAAATTACGTGTAATTCATTGGAACTGCTGATGAATGCAATCAATGAGACAGAGATATAGACAGTAGATTATAAACGCTCGACAGCTAAGGTCATCAGCGTCAGAGATATAGAGAGAATCCATGCGGGCTTTGCAGGTATGCACATCTAAAATGCATAATCAGTGACGGCGCGTGTCATTTGGGGCACTGTTCAGTGTCCACTCATCGTCGATGTCCAGAGGGTGCGGTTTGAATCGACACAAATTGTGTGTAATTCATTACGGCTGCTGCAATCAGAGAGAGATAGACTATGCAGCCCTCACAATATAATAAACAGCGACGGTACGTGTGATCTGTGACATTGCTCATTTCATTTTAAATCCAGGGAGGATTATCAAAATATTATGTTGGTAAATTATAGCGTTTTTTTTTTGTAAATTTTCAGAAAATTAAATGTTGCAAATAATAACTAATTCCGAGGTGCTACAGCCCATCAAGAGCCTTGACCCTGGAAATTTTCTTTACTCGATACGGTCTAGGGCTCTAATTTTTAACACGCTTATATTAGCTTCACCTGTATGTCTGCTTGCGGGATTGCGTGCTTGCTTGCTTGTGTGCTTGCTTGTTTGTCAGTTTGTAACCGACTTCTTTGAACTTGATTTTGACCAACTTTGAACGGTCAGATTTAGTTTAAACTTTGCACACTTATCAAAGACCGACGACAATACAATAATTCCATAAGTTTGTCCCATTATCCTGACCAGGATCTCCAGGACTAAAAAAAAAAGCAAAAAACTTCAGATTGAACTGAAACTTTGCACACTTATCAAGGACCGATTCCAATACAATAATTCCATAAGTTTGTCCCATTATCCTGACGAGGATCTCCAGGACTAAAAAGCAAAAATAAATTAAAATTTAAAAAAACTAAAAAACACGCTTTAATGAACTAAAAAGCAAAAAATAATTAATTTTATTGTAAAAAAGCGTGGGGTGCTTTGTATCATATTTTCATACTACCCCACGCTTTTTTACAATAAAATTAATTATTTTTTACTTTTTAGTTCATTAAAGCGTGTTTTTTAGTTTTTTTAAATTATAATTTATTATATTTTTTTAAATCTTCCTCTACGACCTACGTCATCCAGCCAGCGACAGAATAATAAAAAAATACCTTACTTGTTTGCTAGTGTGTTATGATAACAGTATAACAGAAATCTTATGGGGTAGAATATATTTATAAGGTTAAACAAAACGAATAAATACGAAATAATTTACTGAAGTCACTTGAACATTTTTTTAAAATCAAACACCGAAAAAAATAGCGAAATTGGTTCAAAGTCCAAACTTTACCCTCTATAGGAAACAGTAAAATGTGTTTCTAAAATTTTACCAAAATCGGGCAGACAAGGTCGGACTTTATTTATGAAAACACTGGTTTGAAGACAGTAGTGAATACGTATGTAAGGAAAAGACTCCCTTAATCCTATTTTAAATTTCCCGCACAAATATAACGGGTCAGTAAAGTAGTCACAAGATTACGTAAACGGTCAAGGAGAAATAAGAATGCGCCATGCTAATGAATGTTAGATAAAACTAAAGTATTTTAAGTTTTTTAAATTGATTTTAATTAGTTTTTAGAAAGGAAACAACGAAGTGAATAATAAACATTGAATGTTGTTTCTTTGTTTGCAGGTTTGTAAATATGTCTAATTTTATTAATAATTTGTAGTTTAAAGATTATGTAATTAAAATAAAAAAATGCTTTGTTTGCAGAGAAACTATTCTGTTCAATTATTTACTTTCAAAAAATACAGAAAAAAATAATAATTCATTATACGTATAGTGAAATACTTACCTATATAATTTGTTGCAGATGCATTGATAAATTAATAATTAGAAGAATGCATAATGACTGCAAATAGTATATGAAGACACCTGTTGTAAGAACTGTTTGCAGTCATTATGCATTCTTCTAATTATGTATTTGGTCACGGCTTACGTGTTAAATTTGTATTTATTGATAAATTAATGTTTGCCGAATATTGAAAATGAAACAAATTTAAACAATTTAAGGGATTTAAAAATTAAAGGGTTAGATTTATTTTGTCAAAATGAATTGTATATGCAGGTAGATATTAGCACTACACTATTTTGTCGGTACGATTTTGCAGTGCGACCATTTTTTAATAGAATTTTATTTTTCATAACCTCTATAATGCCATGTTTATGAATTCAATTGTTGGTAATTATTAATAAACAAATTTAATTATTTAAATCTTGATGACCTATTTCAGTACTAACGTTAATTAAATTGCGTACTAATTACAAACAACAGCTACATAAATACAGAATTACACACATATTATATGAGGTTATAATATATAATTATTGTTTGGCTATAAAACTTCTTTTGTGATATCACGCTACAGGCATGTACCTATCCATATTAATAATTATGTATGTTACGACAACTTGTACATTATTAACATTGCACGCATTGAAATTAGGGGAAAAAAGTATATTTTCAAGAGGCGTGTTAAGGATGTTGAAAATTTGCAACCCGAAAAAAATATTAATGACATAAAAAAACAAACAAGCCGTGAGGTGGGTCGTTTCTTAGGACTAAAGTGCGACGCTTGAGGTCCACACGACGAACTTCGCAGTTTGATAAATATTTAATAATAATGATTAAATTAGATATTACACAGAAAAGTAATCATTTTAAAATCATTAAAACACAATTATTATTTATTTTTAACAATAATTAAAAAAAAAACGGCTGAACCGATTTTTATAAAATTTATGTCGGATCAAAATGACTTTAACACGCCTCGATTGACACCCTTACGAGGTCGATATAATTTTTTATTCGCGATATATTGTGTAAAATCTACTTTTTTGGAGTCTATTTGGTTAAGAAAAAAGAACGGCTGAACAGATTTTGAAAAAATTTCTTTCAGATTATATTTACGTTAATACGCGTCGATTGGCACCCTAACGTAGTCGATTTCATTTTTCATTCTCAAGATTTCGTCTTAGAAAGAAATGGACACATACGTACGTACGTACGTACACACACACAGACATCTTTCTAAAAATAGTGTAAAAATAGTGTAGTGACCTTGAAACATAAAAATTTGTTATACATTTTGATTTCGATTTTCGGACCCATTACCTACAATAACTTCCAATATGGGAAGTTAATAAAAGTCCACCTATAACAATACATTTACATGTCACAGTGAATGTATTAGCAAATTAGATTTGGTTAGTTCCAAACCCGTACAGTTCCAGCCGTTCCAGGAACTATGTTATCTGTCTGAGACATTTCCTATCTTTCCTCATAACAAGATCGGTCGCCAAAAACGATCAGTGTGCTCGTTCTCTCCCGAGAGACAGTGTGCATAATTATGTACATTGCAACGAGTGGCTGTCGCGTTCGGTTAATCTCGGCGCTTTCAGTGTATTGTTAAGAACTAAAGAAAGGTTAGGAAAAATTTCAAACAGTTCTTTCCTTCAGTTACACAAAAGTGCTAGTGAAACAGTGGAACTGGATCGTTCCGCGAACATGTTTCCGTGAACTAGTTCCGCTCAACAAAGGAAACTTTTCATGTTCAATCCATCTTTGAAACAGTTTTGTGCTCGTCTATACAGCAAATACACTATTCTGTCGGCGGGGTTTGGCATTGCGACCTACAGTGTTTGTAAATTATTGATCAGCCTTTATTATACGTACACGTGTTTGATTTAACCCAGCACCCATGCAAATAGGTGAATGCACTCGTCACAAACAGATTATTATGATAATATTATTAACGCCATTGCGGAATCAAATCATCGCCGATTAAACAATCACAATCATTTGTATGGCCGGCCGGGCTATGCTATCTGCTGTAAGTGCAGCTTGTGTTGTCAGTATATAATTTACAGTTACTCGCAAAAGTATTTTTACAAGTGTTTGCTATAATTTCTTAAATAATTTAGAAATTTGTTATTTAAAAAAATATGTACATTATATAAAACACCTTAATATCAAAATAAAAAATGGAGGTGTAAAACTATTGAAAAATCAAATCAATTATCTGTAATCTATACTAATTTAGAAATCCAAAAAATCGGTGATGATAATTAATAAAACAACAGTAACTAGACCATACCCGATTTTAATTATTTTAATTATATAATGTAAGTAGTTATTTCATAAGTTAGGTTTTTTTTAGTTTTTAATCACATGTTTTATTAATAACTTTTTGTAATCTAAAATCTTTCAGAGTTTTAAATTATCAATGAACTGAAGATGACAAAATTTATTGCCGAAACGTTTTCAGTTAATTTACTTCTACTATTATAATTGAATATATTAAAATCGGGTAAGGTCTAGTTACTGTTGTTTTATTAATCTATACTAATGCGTTATAAAGCTGAAGAGTTTGTTTGTTCGTTTGTTTGGTTGAACGCGCTAATCTCAGGAACTACCAGTCCGATTTGAATTTTTTTTTTGTTAGATAGCCCATTTATTGAGGAAGGATATAGGCTATATAATATCACGTTACGACTAATAGGAGCGGAGCATCAAAGAAAAATGTTGCAAAAACGGGAAAACGGTTAAAGTTACGCAAAAATCATGTATGACGGAATTGTTCCTCTTTAAAAGTTCTAAAAAAAAAGTCCGCGACAGCATATGTCTATCTTTTAAGGTTGACTCACTATAACTTTTTTTATGGTAATCAAATTTATTCGTAATTATAATACTCAAGCGAACGAGCGAAGCGAGTGAGTAGTGTATTTATAATATTCAAGCGAACGAGCGAAGCGAGTGAGTAGTGTATTTATAATATTCAAGCGAACGAGCGAAGCGAGTGAGTAATGTAATTATAATACTCAAGCGAACGAGCGAAGCGAGTTAGTAGTGTATTTATAATATTCAAGCGAACGAGCGAAGCGAGTGAGTAGTGTATTGCACCCGGGCTTTCTTAGCACCCCGGCGAAGCCGGACGGGTACCGCTAGTAAAATATACATCAGGGTGATTCATAATATGTGCGCAGGATTTCAGGATGTGATAGCTCGTTCAAAAAAATAAAAAAAAGTTCCTATTAACATGGGTCCGCAAAAGCACCGTTTTCGAGATGGTGTTAAAGTTGAAGAAAAAAATTTCGTTTTTTGCTTATATCTGAAGAACGGTTTGAGGTACAAAGTTAAGCTGCCGCACACATTTTCTACCTTAAAATTGCTTTGTTTTTTTTTACGAAAAATATTTTTTTGTTACCAGTGGTGGAGATTTTGAAGGATTGAAGGGTATTTTTCCCCCTAACTTCTACGCCACTGGAAAAAAAATAATTTTGAAACGCGTTTTGGAACCGCCGGGATATTCTACACAAAAAAGATACTCTTGTCTTGAAGCGCTGCAGTCAATCGTTTCCGAGAAAAAGAGCATATTAGGATTAAAAACATGATTTTTTTTAAGCACCTACGTACTTGATTTTATAAGTTGACAAAATGGCAATAAAAAATTATACAAACAAAACAGACCACCTTCAAAATCTCTACTACTGGTAACAAAAAAAAATTTTTCGTAAAAAAAACAAAGCAATTTTAAGGTAGAAAATGTGTGCGGCAGCTTAACTTTGTACTTCAAACCGATCTTCAGATATAAGCAAAAAACGAAATTTTTTTCTTCAACTTTAACACCCTGTATCTCGAAAACGGTGCTTTTGCGGACCCATGTTAATAGGAACTTTTTTTCATATTTTTGAACGAGCTATCACATCCTGAAGTCCTGCGCACATATTATGAATCATCCTGTATAAGTAAAGGGTTTTTCTTACTTAAATGGTAAAATCGGGCGAAGCCGGATTGAGCAGCTAGTTAAGATTCCAAAATTGAAGTAACGAAGAAATTACACACCGCATCACTAAGTCTCAACATAACCACAAAGATCACACATTGACACAAAAAATTCACATACGAAAATATAGTCAAGCAACTCACAAATCACAACTTGTTCGTTCAAAAATCCGCTAAATACCTACTAGTACAGCATTATGACCTTTCTACTATTTTAAAAATTATTGACAATCATTTACGTAAGTTTCGGTTTTTGACATTACGTAAGCTGTCCGGTGATATCAGTGGCGGAGACGTAAGCTGAGTTCACACGAGGACAATATTTTTTTAATTTTTTTATTTATTGTATAGATTATAATCTATACAATAAATAAAAAAATTAATATAGACGCGTCGACAGCTTTGATCATTAGCGCCTTATATTTACATCAAATAACATATTATTTAAAACTAAATTTCATCACAAAACATCCATGCGCGAAGTGGGATTCGAACCCACGACAGCTTGCTCCAAAGGCCAGCGCGCTGACCATTATACGTCAAGCTTGTCCTCACGGGTACCTAGTATTCAGTATAAAACTATAATATATTATTGCATTGTCTAATGCTTCGTGAACAGTTTAGATGCTAAGACAAGACGATTGGTGGAATATAATAATTATATTGTATTGCGAGATAGAAAGCTGGGCTATCTCAGAAGACAATTGAATAGTTTGTCACATGTGGACACTATTGTCTTGTCCGATTGTAATGTCCTGAATATTGTGCACGTGTGAACTGTGCTTTACTATGAGACGACAATATTGTTTTAAGTTTCTGTTTTTCTACTGTACAGTATTACATGTCAATTTACTTCAAACACCATTCGTTGCATAAATGATTAGTTATCGTTTGTGTAAGATTCTACGAAGAAAGTACCGACACGCGTTTTACAATCCACCTATGGACTTTTTGAACCCTGGCTACTTTCAATGAGGATAGGCGCTGCCAAATTTGACTGTTAGGGGCGCCAGCTATTTAACTACCGTGATCTGTGGACAGAATTCATAGTAGTGTGTACAGAATAAGTTTATTTAAAACTAGCGACCCGTTCCAGTATCGCCCGGGTGGTATGAAATTATGATTTAATAGCGGTCACCCATTGCTCCGCTCACGTATATTTAGTATATTGTTAATTTGTTATCCCCCCGCGAGAATCTTCCCCCCCTGCGTAGCTTTCTATTAGTGAAAGAATTTTTAGAATCGGTTTAGAAGTTCCAGAGATAAGCTTTTATGATTTATTACCTCCCTGCGAGTACCCCCTCGCGAGAATTCCCCCCCCTGCGTAGCTTTCTATTAGTGAAAGAATTTTTAGGATCGGTTTAGTAGTTCCAGAGTTAAGAATTTATGATTTATTATCCCCCCGGAGTATCTCTCCCCCTGCGTAGCTTTCCCTTAGTGAAAGAATTTTTAGAATCGGTTTAGTAGTTCTAGAGATAAGAATTTGATTTATTACCCCCCCCCCCACCGCGAGAATCTGCCCCCCTGCGTAGCTTTCTATTAGTGAAAGAATTTTTAGAATCGGTTTAGTAGTTTCAGAGATAAGAATTTATGATTTATTACCCCCCTCCCCCAGTAACCCCCTGCGAGAATCTCTCCCCCTGCGTAGCTTTCTATTAGTGAAAGAATTTTTACAATCGGTTTAGTAGTTCCAGAGATAAGAATTTATGATTTATTACCCCCTCTAATTTTTTTGAAAATAAAATATAGCCCATGTTACTCGCTGATAATGTAGCTTTCTATAGGTGAAAGAATTTTTAAAATCAGTTAAGTAGTTTTTAAGTTTATCCATTACAAACAAACAAACACACAAAGTTTACCTCTTTATAATATTAGTATAGAACAGCGGTCCCTAACCTTTTTCAGCCGCGGACCCCCAAGGAAATCAAGCATAATGCCAAGGACCCCTGAGTGAAAAAAGGTGCAATTTTGGACAATATTATATTTTAGTATTCCTTCATTAAATTAAAAAACAAAAAATAAACTTTTTCGTAGAAAAACATTAATGAGAAGGTTGGTGCTGCTTTTTTGCAACTAATAATTACGAGATGTTTGGCGTAGGTAATTTATTTATTTTTGTTAATGCCCTAAGTAAGATAGATGCGTATGGGACCGCGGACTACCAAACATATGCTCGCGGACCCCCAGGGGTCCGCGGACCACAGATTAGGAAACAATGGTATAGAATATAGACAGATAATAAATCATTGACAATGCCGATGTGCTGTGCAGTTCATCAATGTTCATATCATAGAGGTTTTGTATTTCCAAAAGATCCGGAAGTGAAAAGAAGTGGTTGTTTGATTTTTTGCGCGTTGTTCTATGAAAACCAATGGATATCTTAGTTAGTTATATACCTGCTGCCATCTATATTACGTGTCTCATAATGTGCCCATCTCCATTGTGTACGAGGGTAAGCTGAGTCACGGTTATTTTAATAATTTTTTACAGATCGCAATTTTGTAACGTTCGTCCGTAAAGATTTCATGAAAGTTAATATTTATCATTGTGATGAAATAAATACCAATATACTTTCGAACTGTATAATATATGCTCGTGTAATTTTACCGCAGCAAATAATGCCCTCGATCAAACTCTCATTTAATATGAAAGCTGGTCTGTCCAAATACTTTTGAAAATAACTGTACATAGCTACTAGCCAGGTGCATGTGTAATAAACAAGAACACACTGTTCAATTAATTAGAGAGCAGAGCGACGCGATGGACCAACCTGATGAACTGGAACATTAAATAACGGGCGGCCTGTATCAATACGCCACCAACAACTAGAACGAATAAATGCCTATAGAAATCATAATTACAATCATGGATACGATAATATCGGTTCTAAAGCCCCGTCTATAATAATTTGTCACAAAACGCAAGACGAAAATGCAAGAAATACCAAAATTGATTATTTTTTTCTTATGTATTCTCAAATGGCAATATATCGGTAATGTATGAAAACAATAAATTTTAAAATTGGTTCGAAAATAGATATGTGACTGTCTTTTCAAAAACACCATACCTCCTTTCTGGGCCCTGTATTTAAGCTATAATTTTTTAAATGAACTTAAATACCTAATTTAAAAAATACAGCAAAAATAAAAGTAAGTACATGTGTGTTCATTCATATTTACATCACAATTATATTCTAATATTAGTTATTGAATAGCTGTATTAAATATTCTATTTTTCAGTAGATATCAGCCACAAATTAAAAAAAAATATTATCGAACAAAAATGAAAACCATTTAAAATGTAAATATAATATTTATTTAATTAAAATTTCCTGTGTATATATTTACTGATGGGTTAAATAAAATTTTAAAATTAATTATACATATAAGAATCGTAGAGTAATGAGTATATATGTTACGCTCAAAGATCGAAAACGCTCAGTGAGCGGAAAAATAGCTCACAACGCGTTGTGGTCACAGTAAAACATCCACATGGCGAAATTCGTGTTATGACTCTAATGAAAACGCGCACGACGCGTTGTGGCAATCACAGAAAGACCAAATAGCGAAATTCGTGTCGTTGCTGACATGCTATTCGATCTCAACGCGTTGTGGCAATGAAGAAAAGCCATGACGCGTTCTGAGCATTCATTGTTTTAACTATATCACGACGGACACAATTATAGTAATTTCTAATATAAGTAATTAATTTAAGTACATTGTTGTTGTTTATTGGTGATCAATAAACATTTATGTTTGTGTTAAATATTTTTATTACTTGAAAGAATTTTAATTTGTCATAAAAAAATTAAAATCCCTAATTATTTTAAGTGAATTATAAGTAATTTACAAATGATTAATATTTTGTGTTCAGTAATTTATTACTTAATACATTGATTTTTTTAAATATAAAGTAATCTCAATAAATAACAAATATCGTTTTATTTTAATTTATATAATTATATAACATATTTAATAATGACAAACACGTTATGCAGTGATTTTATAAAATAAAAAATATTTCCTAAGGACATCTACCAAAACGTTTCCAGCCTAGGCCTAGTAGGATCCATATCGGAAAGTAGTGTGCGTCGTAATCAAATAATATTCCATACGCGTCATAGCTTTTCTTCATTACCACAACGCGTTGAGATCGAATAGCATGTCAGCCACGACACGAATTTCGCTATTTGGTCTTTCAGTGATTGCCACAACGCGTCGTGCGCGTTTTCATTAGAGCCATAACACGAATTTCGCCATGTGGATGTTTTACTGTGACCACAACGCGTTGTGAGCTATTTTTCCGCTCACTGAGCGTTTTCGATCTTTGAGCGTAACATATACAAATGATGGTATATTATAGGTACGTTTTAATAAAGCTTGAATAAAGTTATAAATGTAACAATTATCTATAATATCTATGACCATTGGTCACAGGGAACGGTAGCGTATGTCATATACCTGACAATTTAATTCTTTAGTGGGCGTGTGGATTGCAATAATATTCTAGTTTTAATTTTTTCGCTTTAATTGCAAGAAACACCATTACCAATTAAAATAAAAATTAAAATGGCAAGGTCTATTCATCAGAATATCAAATCTAAATATATGGTGGTATGGCTCCTCCTCACAGACTTTCTTTCAACTGGATTTTTCCGAAACAAATGAATAATGGATTTTTGTAGGGTCATTAATGACACATCGATTTATGAAATATGAACTGTGAGTCGTTTTTGAGAAAATCGCAATTTTATATTTTCGTTCAAAAGTAAACTATTCTTAATAATTAACAATGAAAGATAAACAATCAATATGATTAATTTCCCTAGACCGTAACAAAAATACATAAGAATATCAGACGACACTATCATCATGATATTATATAGAAGGCTATACTTATAGGAAAAATGTAAATGCACCGCCGGGATACGAACCCAGAATTCCCGATTTCGCGTCAGGAAAGTTTCCACTTACTACACAGTGCCCGACAGTGAACATTTAATCTTTCCTATATATAGCACGATGTACCGCAAATCCAGTAACTGCGAGAGCTATTAATTTTATAACAACATTATACAATGAATGCTGGCTTTCTCAAAATGGCTGGGACTGCCTTATAGTCAAAACACACATGTGTGTTTTAAACTATTCTTGTTTAGGTGAGTAGGGGAAATTCCAAAAACCCATGTTTGTAATTTGGTTTCGATTTGCTGAACGGTATCAGCCAGTTCTCTGCACGTACGGATGGATGGATGGACTGTGGACATATCTATAACTCAGTTTTCGGTAGGTGTGTAGAGATTATGAAATGTCTAAACCCGTTTGGATCTCTTTTGATTTTTTTCGCCATTACAAGACGTAATTCCTATGGTCGATCGAAAGTAAAAACGATGAGGAAGACGCAGCTCGTTTGACTGATTGTTGAATGAATTGTGGATTATAGACGCTCGACAACAGAGGTCATTAGCGTCTGAGACTGATTGTACGTATAGTAGGAAGATTCTCAGCGAAAAATAGGCCATCTACTAGACCACTGAAGGATTTATACGCCGTTAAGGATTTCACATTAAATTTCTTCATATAGGTATCTGTATAAAACATTTTTACAAAGTTTTGCAGAATGTTAAAGAAATATCCTTGAGTATTAATAAAAAATAGAGAAAATATAATCAAAATAGAAAAAATAGTTAATAGCAAGTGGAATATGGAATAGTTAAAAAAAGAAACTAAAATTAATGTTGCCGCCCGGTTTCGAACCAGCGACCTATTGCGTATAAAACAGCTGCGATATCCCTAAGCCACGCACCCCTTTGTGTGTACTGCTATATTTATGATAGGTATATACCTTAAGTTGCCAGTTTGGGATGTCCCAGTGTTCTGCAATAGTGTTGAGATATATACGCGATAGTTTGATTGGACGTGACGTGACGCGATCTCGACATGAGTAACCGAACGGATAAAAACGAGACTAAAAAGTTTCACTTAAAAAAAGAGAACAAAAAATCGACCTAAGTCACTTTGTCTTTCGGCAACAAATATAAAACATGAAAATTAATATGCAAATGTACATTTACAAATGTGTCCACTCAATAAACATACACAAAAAGAGCAACACATAATATAGGTATGATGTACTGTACACACTCGCAGCTATATAGAGAATAACATTAACTAACAAAATAATTATTTGAATGACGCGCGCCCCGCGGTGATGTTCACTTGTCGTTATATTGCGAGTATACCTACCTCTACCTACAGGTGTGCTCACCAATGGTACTGCACTCTGCAGTTGCATAGTGCACTGTAAATACCGTTTAATAAGTGTCTGGACATGAGATAATAACCTGTGATTGGTCTAATCTGTATTAAAGAAAGAGACAGAAACACTATAACAAGTTGTGATTGGTCCGCTCTGAATCAAAAAGAGAGAGATATAATGCAATTTAGATACCCTTTAATAAATGTTTGAATATGAGATAATAACCTGTGATTGGCCTAATCTGTATTAAAGAAAGAGATGGAGAGACTATTATACAAGTAAAATTGGCCCGATCTGCATCAAAAAGAGAGATGTAAAGAGACCATAACAAGCTGTGATTGGTCCGATTTGCAACAAAGAGAGTTAGAGAAATCATAATAAGTTGTGTGTTTACATGATGAAATTGACACCCTGTATAAAACGCGTCCCTGCAGGGATTCTAAAAGTTCGACAATAATTAAGTTTTAACCACACG
Organism: Mongoloraphidia duomilia; assembly: GCA_039654895.1. NCBI lineage: Eukaryota > Metazoa > Arthropoda > Insecta > Raphidioptera > Raphidiidae > Mongoloraphidia > Mongoloraphidia duomilia. Next base: position 66,750,864 of record CM077516.1, read on the forward strand.
TTGAATTCTATTGATTGCGCAGTTGACGAACGCGGACAATGTTCCAGACTCACAGTACCAACAATTTTAATCAACAAAATGTCGGTCAAATGTTTTGTTAGTCGTTTATTTCAAACATATTAGTAGATATCTGTACCGGATGTGTATTTTTGAAGCACCATAAACGTTGTTCAGGATTGTTAAGGATGTATGGCACGTACCTATACCGTATAGTCTTACACACAAGTTTGTCTCTTGCTCCATATATTTACTATACCATATCAAGCACATCCGATGTATAGCGAAAACTTTTACCTCGGTACACACATAAATTACATAGCAGAGACCTTGGCAACGTTGCGAGAGTGTAGCAATGCTGTCGTTTACATGGCGTTGCTATGGTTCCTCTATTACAAGTCTCCAGTTCCCGGGTTCTAGCCCGAGAACTGGTAAATCAATAGGATTTTCAATTTATTATTAAAAAAAATAATTAATTGAAAATATGAATTGGTGCTAGGCCCAAATAATCTTAGCTGTTGGTGGTCTTTAAAAACACATTTTTTTTGGCAGCGTTGCATTGAAACTATAAATCGAACGACAAAAATCTATCAATTTCATTGGTTAGTTTCTCAAAAGTGGGCGATAATAATGTTAAAAATGTTTTATTATGACTGTATGAGAGCGCTGTTGCCGAGTATAAACACGCATTTTATAAAGTACGCTATTTGTTTGATACTTTTATAAGCAATTTTTTTTTATTTTGATTGACATCGGTGACTTTGTTTTGCCATTTTTTAATGTTGACTATATCTATAGACTTTGCCCCATCATCGAGACACACCTAGTCTTTATTTACACTCAGTACAGAATATTGCCACCAGCGCTTCTAGCGGTTAGTTTACTATAGAGTAAGGCAGCAGTCCCATGTACACGGAAAACGCACGGAAGACGGAACTCGGAAATGCAAATGGCGGAGGTTGACCAATCAGATTCTTTCCGTAATATTCAAATTTTACGGAAAGGATCTGATTCAGGGGTGTTACGAATATTCGCATCCGCATCCGTAAATGCGGAATATTCGCATTAATTCAGACATCTGCATCCGCATTCACATTTGCATCAATCAATGCGGAGTTTTTACGGATGCAGATTCACATCAACAAGTAACTACATGCTGCAATATTGCTATTTTTTAAATATAATTCACCAATTTTTAAATTTAATTATTAAACAAAGATTTTTGATTATGAAACTCGAAGCTTAAAATTCTGTTGTGTCATAAGTAAAACTAAAAACTTGTGTAATTTTGTTTTAAAAATATGATTAAATAAATAAAAAGTTAAAATTAAATTGATTTTCAGTTATTTATGCACTTAAAATTTAAATAATTATTCTTTTAAAATCCCAAAATCTGCATCCGCGGATGTGAACTTCTAATAATCCGCATCCGCATCTGCATCCGCGGATGTCTAAATTTTTGCATCCGTAACAACCCTGATCTGATTGGTCAACCTCCGCCATTTGCATTTCCGAGTTCCGTCTTCCGTGCGTTCTCCGTATACATGGGACTGCTGCCTAACAGCTGATGAGACTTCTTATTATGTAGTAATTATTCGTATGCTATCATATATTATAAATAAATTATAACGGAAAACAATGCAATTCCATCTTCCCATTTTATAAGTGCAAATGAAATCTTTTCCCCGTCATAATGCATAAAATCTGTCTTAAAAACAAATGAAATTCTAATTAATGAACGGTTTCATTCAATGACAATCAATCATAGAGAATGATAGTTGGTAACAGGAAATGATAAATGACATTACTACACAACCGGTCAACAATGATTATCTCTATACATAACTAAAACGAGTAATTCATAGGGTAAATCGGTAATTCAATAAAACTTTTAACAAATTAACGCCGACGATCGCTAATCCATTCACGTACTGGTTAAGTCAAACACAATAGAATTAAACATTGAACATATACAGAGAGTACGAGTGAGAGATAGATAGGTACTGTCCGTGGATCTTTCTCTCTCTCTCTCTTACTCCGTTCAGAATGTATTGTGTTAACAGAGAGTTACACAACCATAAAGCTCCATTACACGTTGTGGACGTCAAAATGACAAAGCGACATGTCACATGTATGTCAACCCCCACGCGAGTTCTTGTATACTGAATAATGACAATAGTGATGTAACAATGATGCTCGGTTGCAGAAAACATTGTCAGAAAATATGATTTGACAATGATTTAGATTGTGACTACATATATTCCTTCATAAGAAAAGCGTTGTAAAATTTCAAATCGATTCTGTTCGAAAAATAATTAGTCTATTGAAATGATATTTTTTTAAAACTGTGTAAAATGTAGCACATGTATTTAACGTAGTTTTTATTAACAATTTCCACATCGAAACAACATTTCAACGCATACTGATCAAAATTTAGCTTGAAAAGCAATCTATTTCTATGTATAGATAATTTTTTTTGTGTGTGGGTACAATCTAATGTTCTACATGACAAGGAGTTTCACAGCTACATTAGACTGTTCCAGCATGTATAAAAACTGTAATTATATGTTCACAATCTAAAGTCAAATCAAATTTCTTGACTATGCTTTCTGCGACCCAGCACAACTCTCTATTTTTACTTCCCACCTCTACTATGGTAGGGAAGTAATGGATTTAGGCCGAAAGAAATATTTCGAGATTTTAACAGATTTTCACGTTTTGAGACCCTAGCAATCGTTTAAGATCATTTTCTGACTGATGTCTGTATGTGTGTGTGTGTATGTGGTCAATTTTTCGCCTTCGATATCTTAAGAACGGAACAACATATACGGGCATTGTGTTTATCAGCCTTTAACTTTGATCTGATTAGATTTTCAGTCAAATCGGTTCAGTGGATCCTGAGATATTCAAAAAAACGTCCTCAATGTCACGTATTAACATTTAAAAATAATATAAATGAATTCTAGATGTTATAATATGAAAAAAATTTAAATATTTTTTTTCTCTAAAATGTATAATTTTCGAGAAAAAAAATATTTTACTAAAAAAAATAAAAATTGTACGTAAATCAAGGTAACCATGATTTTTGCTATATTAAGTTAGCCATCAGTAGATCACCAAACAAAAAAGAGGGCCATGCTTTTTTCAAAGAATAAAAATTAAATTATGTTTAAAGACCACCAACAGCTAAGGTTATTTGAGCCTAGTCAAAGAATAAAAAAAAAAGTGTTTATTTTTTGCAAATATGTATTTACTAGGTGGGAAGTATAGGACTGGTCATCAGTCGAATTTTTTCTGATAGTTTAAGTTCTTATCAATAGAGTGCGAACAGCACGTTACTTTGATCACCATCCGGTAGATCTACAGCCACATGATATACACACATAGGTATCAACAAATGTATCATTACGGCATCAGTGTTACCACTACAATGTTATGAGTATTGAATGACGGAACTCACTATATATATACCAACATGTTGCAATGAAATATTAGGTACTGTCCGAGAAATAAAATCTGATGAAAGATAAATTAGTGAACAATAGGAAGGCGCTAAACCACTTGTGTGTTTACGTAACATATTATACGTGAATACAAAGTAAACCCCACGACTTAATTATGTATGTAAACATTGTGAATAATTGTCGGGGATCTCTTTGTGCAGTTGTATCGACCGGCATTACTCAGCATGTCACCCATTGTACTGACTGCACGCTGACTAGTAACTGACTCTTGTTTTTATATAAAACTAGCGGTCCCGTCCGGCTTCGCCCGGGTGCTAAGAAAGCCCGGGTGCAATACACTTCTCACTCGCTTCGCTCGTTCGCTTGAATATTATAAATACACTACTCACTCGCTCTCAAAAGGAATAATTTTTCCCGTTTTTTGCAAAATTTTTCATTGATGCTCCACTCCTATTGGTCGTAACGTGATATTATATAGTCTATAGCCTTCCTCGATAAATGGGCTATCTAACAAAAAAAATTTTTTTCAAATCGGACTGGTAGTTCCTGAGATTAGCGCGTTCAACCAAACAAATAGATATAGATCGATTGAAATTTGAAGAACAGGAAAAAAATTATGAAAACGGAAAATTCGCTCTTCTAGTCCTTAGAACTTTACACTTACAGACTAAGTTACGATTTAGTTTATTTTTATTAAAGTTATTAACTTCTGTATAAATCATTAAAAACATGACACTCTCATGATGTGGACTTTGTAGGCGCGTTACTATATATACGAACACATCGATCGATACTTCTATTGTACAAAGTGCAGAATTCACCAATTTTATAATATTAGTTTAGATCAGCGGTTCCTAACCTTTTTCAACCGCGGACCCCCAAGGAAATCAAGCATTATGCCAAGGAGACCCCTGAGTGAAAAAAAGGTGCAATTTTCGGACAATATTATATTTTAGTATTCCTTCATTAAATTAAAAAACAAAAAACAAACTTTTTCGTAGAAAAACATTAATGAGAAGGTTGGTGCTGCTTTTTTGCAACTAATAATTACGAGATGTTTGGCGTATAGGTAATTTATTTATTTTTGTTAATGCGCGCCTCTAAGTAAGATAGATGCGTATGGGACCGCGGACCACCAAACATATGCTCGCGGACCCCCAGGGGTCCGCGGACCACAGGTTAGGAAACAATGGTTTAGATTATTATATGGGTTTCGTATTACTTGTTACGTCACTACGTGCGATGTTCAATACGAATTACTTACATTAAACTTATTGCATTTTCCATTATACTGTTACTGTACAAATTATTAACTTTTTACAAAACGTACTGAGTATTATTATTATTATTATTGTAGATTATAGACGCATCGACAACTCAGGTCATTAGCGTTAACAATTAATAATCCATTTGTGTATTAGAATCTGCCAGTCAGCATACACAAACCGACTGGTACGAGCTCGGGCTCCTGGGAACGCCAATTCCCAAAGAACATTGGAATGCAATTGCGAGAACAACTATCCCACTGTTTCCCCTGGGGAACGTACTGAGTAAAGATAAATCTTATGTAGTGATGAAATTAACTACAATACCGGGATCAAAGAACAGATCCGTGTTCCTTTCAGTCCGCTTAAAGTCATAAAAAATGATCCTCTGGACCTCTGCCTATGGCGACGCGTTTACTTAATAAATTGCCACGCATCAAACATTTAATGCATCCCTGATGTCTTGAAATTTTCAAAAGCTTTTAACAAATTTTTACTTATAATAATTGATGTATTATAGTGTTGATAATTATTTTAATGAAAAATTTTTAACTGTTTTGTTGACTTATCCAATACTGTAGGTATTGTCTTTGGGACGAATAAAATTATTATTATTGTTTGCCTATACATAGCACGCGGCACATATATACACTATTTGCGTTGATCGAATGGACTCAGATGCTAATGACCTCAGTTGTCGAGCGTCTATAATTTACAATTTCGACGATTGACATCATTCTGAAGAACTTGGTAGGTACCATTTTTGAAATGTTTTGATTTTAACGAAATCTATATCTATATATATAAAACAGTTCCGTTACTGACTGACTGACTGACTGATTGACTGACAGACAACGCCCAGGTCAAACCGCTAAAGATATAAACTTGAAATTTGGACAGTAGGTTCCTTTTGTGACGTAGACACCCACTAAGAAAGGATTTTTCGAAATTCAACCCCTAAGGGGGTTAAATAGGGAATGAAAATTTGTATGGAAATTCGTCATTTTTGAAGTTAGAAGCATGAAATTTTGCAAAGAAGGAGTTTCTTATATAACGTAGGTGAGCACTAAGAAATTTTTTTTTGAAAATGCATCCCCTAAAGGGGCTAAAAAGGGGATGAAAGTTTGTATGGAAGTTCGTCATTTTTAAAGTTAGAAGCATGACATTTTGCACAGGAGTTCCTTATATTACGTAAGTGAGCAATAAGAAAGGATTTTTAAAAATGCATCCCCTAAGGGGGTTAAATACGGGATGAAAGTTTGTATGGAAGTTCGTAATTTTTTAAGTTAGAAGCATGAAATTTTGCACAGGAGTTCCTTATATAATGTAGATGAGCAATAATGTATTAATAAAATTCGATCGAACGAGCGAAGCGAGTGAGTAATGTATTAATAAAATTCGAGCGAACGAGCGAAGCGAGTGAGTAATGTATTAATAAAATTCGAGCGAACGAGCGAAGCGAGTGAGTTATGTATTATAAAATTCGAACGAATAAACACCACCAGCCCGGCTTCGCTTCGCAGGAGGAGAATTTCTCGCGGGGGATAATAAATCATAAATCGAAAAATACGTGGGCAAGCCACGGGTAACAGCTAGTTTGGTATATAGGTAGTTTGACCAATGAAAGAAAGCCGGTCGAGAGAGAGAGAGATTGTAGATTGAGCGTCTATAATCTATAATCCAATCTCTCTCTCTTGACCGGCGCTCTTTCGTTGGTTAAACAGTACACACTGCAATTCATCACCACACGAAGTCTATATTTAAAATGAGTCTCATCGAAATTCCAACCGTTTTAAGGATGGTATTTATAGGGGTTGAAAAGCATTTTTGGGTCCAAAAATAACTGCAATATTAACAGAACTGTTTCAAAATCAAAATTTAACCCTTTATATAAAAATGTGTCTCTTCTAATGTTTTTTTGAAAATTTCAAATTTGTTTATTAAGCAGAAAGCGCTTTATGTTTGCTTGAACAATAAAGAAAATTTAAGCAGTTATAAATTTGATGAAAATTTACAATCGATATGTGTTTCTCCATAAAGAAAACAATGATGGCATAAACAATGAACTGATGGCACCGATTTCCTAGAAATCACGCGCAGGTATGAAATATTAGTGTTTTTACTTCCCACCTCTACTATGGTAGGGAAGTAATGGATTCAGTCCGAAAACAATATTTCGAGATTTTAACAGATTTTCACGTTTTGAGACCCTAGCAATCGTTTAAGATCATTTTCTGACTGATGTCTGTATGTGTGTGTGTGTGTATGTGTGTGTGTGTATGTGTGTGTGTGTGTGTGTGTATGTGTGTGTGTATGTGTGTATGTATGTGTGTGTGTGTGTATGTGGTCAATTTTTCGCCTTCGATATCTTAAGAACGGAACAACATACGGGCATGCCGATTGTTCTATTGTGTTTATCAGTCTTTAACTTAGATCTGATTAGATTTTGAGTCAAATCGGTTCAGTGGATCCTGAGATATTCAAAAAAACGTCCTCATTGTCACGTATTAACATAGGTAAAAAAAAATATAAATGAATTCTAGATGTTATAATATGAAAAAAATGTAAATATTTTTTTTCTCTAAAATGTATAGTTTTCGAGAAAAAAAATATTTTACTAAAAAAAATAAAAATTGTACGTAAATCAAGGTAACCATGATTTTTGCTATATTAAGTTAGCCATCAGTAGATCACCAAACAAAAAAGAGGGCCATGCTTTTTTCAAAGAATAAAAATTAAATTGTGTTTTAAAGACCACCAACAGCTAAGGTTATTTGGGCCTAGTCAAAGAATAAAAAAAAAGAGTGTTTATTTTTTGCAAATATTTACTAGGTGGGAAGTATAGGACTGGTCATCAGTCGAATTTTTGTATGTGTGCGTCACTGCGTGTAGTACAATGAACTGCAGATTGCAGAGCTGCCACTGAAGAAAAACTGCAACGGGAAACTAAACAAGACAATAAACAAATAACATATGGAAGGGATGGCAGAGGCGCCTGCCGTCGCGTCCGGCGCTTAGAAGAAAGATTGGAATCAGGAAAGTTTATTGGTGGAAATAAAACAGGCCTGCAAAGTAATAAAGAGCGATGCACACATTGTTCAATAAAGATAGCACAATAACTTAATTCAATGAACATGGTGCACTTATTGTAGGCCGTGAAAATAATATAAAGAAGTTATTTGAAGATTTTGTTATTGATTTTTCTGTGCCGAAAAATATTTAACAAAAAGATATTATTTAGACTGAACAAATTTTTTTACCGTTTTCTCATTTCTGATTTGTTTTGATACAGAAAATTTCTAGAAATTTAAATTATATGGTTTTTCATATTTAAATTATTAATTATACTTTATATTAGAAATCGTGTCCATCGTGATTATAATAAAATTAAGAACAATCGCAGGATAGTGGACAAAATATTTGATTTTATGCTATGGTTAGTAATTAATATTAATTCTCATAAATATTGTTATTTTTATGTATGTACTTGAAAAAGTCTAAATCTATAGACGAAAACGTCGTACATTTAATTTAATAAATCAAATATTTTGTCCACTATCCTGCGATTTTTCTTAATTTTATCAATTATACTATTTCATTAATAAATATGAAAAATGATTTTCAAACATGGAAGCCATGTTCTCCATAGCGTTATTTTAAATAAATAAAATTGATTCAATATAGTTATGACATTTTTTAAATTAAATGTAACAGATGATCATTCAATTTTATGTTAATTATATCGGCTTCATATAAGTATCTATAATGAATTTGTATTATTTTGCGTTTTATGGATAGAGAGCTTCAGTGACAATAGCAATAGCACAATAGTGATAAATAATAATATCCCACACTTCATTGAAAATTATAGGGGCTATAAAATATGAAAAACGAAGAAGTGATGATATCAAACACAAGTTAGTCATAAAATTTTAAAATGTGACAAGACATTAAAACATATTTGTGGCCAAACGGCAAAACGACTTACGTCCAATTGTTCAAATAAAATAGATTGCTTTTGTTGTCCTGCAATAAAGAATAGAATTCCAGTGGCGGAAAAGGGGGGGGGGGTGGCTCGCCCCAGGCCTCTGATCCTGGGGGGCCTCCAAATCTCGAGAAGTCCTTCTCAAATCCCAAACAAGGCCAAAATACGTTTAAAAAGTAAGAGACTCGTATACGTATACAAAATATAAACGTAGGTAGGTCGTTTATTATAAATATTTGATTTTTTTGTCAGCCATTACATCTATATTATTTAGTTCTGCCGCCCTGGGCCTCCGACGGGCTTAGTCCGCCCTGGGCCTCCGACGGGCTTAGTCCGCCACTGGTAAGAATCGTCACTATAATAGTAGATTGTATATCTAGTTGCGAAATGAGGCATATTACTGACGAGTTAAGTGACACTCACACGAGTCATAATATCATTACGTACGAGATATACAGGGTGTCCAAGACTCTGCGTTGTCGGCCGATATATTGATTTTGGGTGAAGATAGAAACGAAGTTTAAATACAAAAGTTGTATAAATTTTAATGGTGTATAACCTAAAAATATTTTCAATTATACAGCCTGTCCTATTTAAGCGTGGCAGATCAAAGTTATGTTTTTTTTTAACCTAGCACTGTGATTTTATTTGTTTTTTCAATCCTGCACCTAAATGTTAATAGAAATTGTAACGGAATGCTCGAAAATTCAGTAATTTTTGAGTTATTCAAGTTTTTTAGAAATTTTTGACACGTGCAGATCTTTACCTAAAATTCGACATATCCAAAATAGAAACCTTTATCAAACTGAAATTTTGAGGATCACTAGATAATGGACAGACAAATCAATGTATATGTCCTAAAAAAATGAATTTATTATACAGGATGTTCAAAATTATGTACTTCTTTTACCTAACTTCAATCACGTGTAACTTTTGATTGTTAAATACAACGAGGCTATTTTTTTGCTGGAATAGTATTCTTTAGGATATTTACTAACACTTTTATTAAGGGTTCTCCATACCTAAACCTAATATGTATTTTCGTATTAAAATATTAGGTTTAGGCCAAACTGACTACCTATGTCATATTAATATTTAATTGTGTTAATAATAAGTTAATTAATTGAAATACTATTCAATTAATTAATGTTATTATTACCACAATTAATGCGACATAAGCAATTTTTCCTTATAACCGCAGCCATTTTTATGTCTAGTCTACCGACAACGTCTATTAAATGAAAAACTTTAAAATGCCGAACAAAAAAGAAAACTAAACATAAAACGTTACGAATAAGTTCACAGTTCACATTGCATACTTAGTTTAAATTGCATAAAAACGGTGTTCTTAACTTCTGTATTTTATGATCGCCGGCAGCCTCCATAACCTAAAAATGACTGCCATAAATGCATATGAGTATGCTATAATTTTTATTGCTTAGTAATATTTCATTTCACTTTATACAACTTTTATCTATTGCAACGCAACGGCTGTACTTGCGACCATCAAAATGTAATGATGTTTAAAAACATCTTTACCATCGATCTAAAATTAGGGTTAAATGTTGGGTTACGTTTCCATCATTGTTTAAAGCTTAAGTTATAAATACATGGAGGATAGAAATTGAAAGGAGATTGATCTCGGCAGCCGCATGTCCCCAAAAAATCGATGACGGTAAGGGTTAAGGGAAAGAGTTAAATTTTTTTATCGAAATCCATCCCCGTACGAGGCCTATTTTAAATGAGCCTAACCGGAACATTTCAAGGGTTGTTTCTAGGGGTTGAAAAAAAAAAATTGGGCCCAAAAACACCGAAAAAATTATCGAATTGTTTCAAAATTAACCCTTTAGTATAACCAATTAGAAATGCCCCTAAAATTTATAAAAATTTATAAAAACACCAGTTTGGGGATAGTGAATTACTTACTGAAGGGTGTATTGGTTCAGATTTTAAATTGATAATATTATTGAAATTAAGAAAAAAAATATTTTTATAGTGATGTACAGCGTACATTAAGGGATTAAAATTTTTATTTTGTCCAAAAACCAACTGAAGTTTACAGAATAAAACCACAACGTACGTATGAGCAAATACACTGTATTGTCGGCAGGGTTTGGCACTGCGATCCGAGTTTTTTTGTTTTGAACTCCCTTTCAAAGTAATATTGTTAGTTGAGTATCACAACTTAAATAATATATAAAGTTTTTATTTAGTGTTTAAAGAAAAACCACAACATACGAGTTCAATTAACTTTTTATAAGAAGATGACATCGTTTTGAAATCTTACACAGAACGAGAAGAATCGAACTTTTCCTATAGTCTGAACAGGAAGCCCCGACAGAAAGATAAATACAAACATATTAGTAGCGTGATAAACTTTTCCATCAGAAAACTCCCCGTTCATGTCGAGAAAAAAAAACGGTGGCAGCGGAAATTATCTTCAGTATATATAAATAACAAATGGTGAAAAGTTTTCCTTGACACGAACGGTCGGCAGCAAAACATCAAAACCCAACGTCCTCTGAAAAGATAACGACGTATGGCGTTTTTGTGATACGGACCTCCCAAAGAAAGTGGATTCTTTATCTGAGACATTATTACCACATATGTTTGAATGCCTACACAACTGACACATAACTAAGCAAAACAAGACCCCTTCTTTTTACTTTTGACGTCGTAATAACAATAATGATTTATTAATTGCCGTACCAAAAAGACATTAGCGTGATCAAATTTATAAAACAATACGAAAATATTGAATGGACGATTTTATCATTATTATTATTATTGTAGATTATAGACGCGTTGACAACTCAGGTCATTAGCGTCTTCAACACAACAATTAATAATCCATTTGTGTATTATAGAATATGCCAGCCGGTATACACAAACCGACTGGTACGAGCTCGGGTTCTTGGGAACGCCAATTCCCAAAGAACATTGGAATGCAATTGCGCGAACAACTACATTCCAATGTTCCCCCTGAGGGGGGGAGGGCGATTTTGTCAATTTTTTACAAACATTTGTGTGTAAGTATATAAAAAAACTGCAGTTAGAAAGGTAGACATTGTAGAAAATAGAAGCATAAACAAGGGTTATAAGCATAGAGATATCATAGATAGAGTAACTGTAAAGTAACAGTGTCACGTTGGAAAAGAGAGATAAAAAACGTATACGTTTCCTTTTCCTTGTCTTCTGAAACATTTGTGATTTTAAAAATTTATAGTAGGTATTGTCAATTTACATCTGTAACCATGGTTATGTATTTGTAATAGAAAAAGATAGAAGAACACGTCTATCTTGCGCCGACACTTTTTTGGGTGGCTTCCCTCCTCTATCTATGATATCTCTATGGTTATAAGCGTCTATGTATGTTAAAATTACGAACGCATTGTTACAAAATCTGATTTGGCAATGATCACCATAGATTGTGACAACGCGTATTTCTCCATTCGAAACATAATTTTTCTACGCATTCTGATCAAAATTCAGGTTGAAAAGCGATTTCTATCTAGATCAATCATTTGTTTTTCTGTGATGTTGAACATGACAGAGAGTTTGACAACGACGACTGTTCCTACATGTATAAAAACTGTAATTACATGATCACAATCTAAGGTCATTGTCAAATCATATTTTTTGACAATGCTTTCTGCAACCCAGCATTATACTATTAAAAGTTTGGATACTAGTAGATAGTATATACTATATCCATGAAGTTCTTTGTGGTTTATGTAAATTTAAATCAAATGTAAAAATTATTATGTTGTTAATATATATTTGAAGTTAACAACTGACTGTGTATCAGATAACCAAAATGGCCCACTGATTAATCGGTGATTGGTGTATTTTCTCGACGAATCAGTCACCGTATCAGAAAATGAGCTAATTGCACGCACTAATTAAGTAGAATGTATAACTTGAAACTAAAATTGTGTACCATAGTTTCTGACCTTTTATTATTCTGGCCGTATATGCCTGTCACCGATCGTATTAATTACATATGCCACGCCCAGTTCAACCACGCAACTGTTTAAAATTGTACCTCGTTAAATATTAAAAACCTGTGCTTGTTTTAATTAGAATATTTATTAACTTTCCATTGGAATTAGTTGTTGTAATGGGTTCGATTTTGCGAATGAAAAATTTGAACATATCTGCACGTTTTGAGGTCTCTAAAGTTCGAATCTACTGTTTTTGGATCTCTCTCTCTTTGCAGGAACTTTCAATTAGCGGTTTTTTATTTATAACAAAAAAATTACTGTAAAATCGTTGTAAAATGTTTTTCGTCTCGCATATCTCGAGAACAAAGAATGATATCGATTCCGGGTCAATTTCATTTGACGCATAATTGCATAATGACCACCTGATAAGGTTTGCAAAAAAATTGTTTGGCCGTTACAAAGCATGCAAAATTAATTTTGTTTAATGACTTAGATGCAGAATTTTATGTTCTAAAACTTTTATTCGAAGATTTTTTTTCCTAAAATAATTAGGGAAGCAGAGAATCGCAAAAGTTTGATTTTACGGATTAAATCCCTATTACCCGCAAAGCAATTCAGCACCCTGTATAACAAAAAAAACATGTTAACCTATATTTTGTCGAAATATTTATAAGATCAGATATGATCAAAAGAAAGGTACCTACTTGTTAAAAATTTAAAAGTGCATGATGACGTGTTGACTGCGACGCGAGACACTACATCGTTATCTCCCGTTGCGGTCGTAAGTTTTGAAACGCTGCCTTTAGCTAGCTTTAGAACTCGACTGACGTGTGAATCAGCCTTTATTAAAAATGGAATAAATTATTACAATATGTGCGTAGCTTCGGAAGATGATTTTATATTCATGTGCACGTTTCAATTAGGAACTGGAATTATGTAACATGATCCAAGATAATATTTTTGTATGGTCGATACGTAATTTACAAATAAATTTGTTAATTACAATGTAACATGATAGTTGCAGCCACAGCATAAATAAATATGTAAATAAAGCGATGCATGATATCTAATAACATGTACACATTACGTGTTATCCTGCGGTTAAATGTTACCGACATCGTTAATGTTAACTTTGTTATCGAAAAGAATGTATTTTCCTGTCCACATAGGTACCTATATGTTCCTTTTACACTATCGGTCATAATAATTTTTTTAAAAGGTATAACCAGTATCCACATCTATATTATAGCATTTCTACTAATATTATAAATTTGAAAGTTTGTGTGTGTGTAGGTTTGTTATCATTCAGCTCCGTACCGACTGAACGGATTTTCATGAAATTTGGTATATAGTTATTTTAGGCTCTGGAATAGGACATAGGGTACATTTCATCCTGGAAAAATGTATAGTTCCTGTAGGATAGTAACAAAACGTAACTCTGCAATTTTCTTGCATTTTAGCGTATTGGCGGAATCTACTAATATTATAAACACCACCAGCCCGGCTTCGTCCGGGTTGCAAGGCACATACTGTACAAGAAAGAATATCAGTTGGGGGGTGACTCCACCATATAAGGTATCTTGGGTCAGCAAAAAGAAACCTTCAAATCGATGCATTTTTTTTTCAAAAGTTATTGTTTAACAAATTCCGTACACAAACGCACAGCCACCATGCGGAAACATTTCTTTACGTTTTGACAAAATTTTTTTACATACATACTTTCATTAATTTAAGAAACATAAAGGTAAAAAAGTTTTAAAACTTTTTTAATGGTAGTGTACGAACATAATATACAACGCCCCATATCAACAAGGTATCAGATGTCAATTAAAATAATGATTTGATTATTAAACCATGTAGGTATCAGAATAGACTATGAGGGTACAATCCAACGGATTGATTACAAAAACGAAAAAAAAAACACTCGAATCTAATGCTCATTTAAACAGAGTCGAGTTTGAGCGTAGACTAGTTAATATCTGGATATAATATGTAACTAGCCATTACCCGCTGCTTCGCTCGCATTAATGTCGGTTTTTGGCTCAACACTTTTTCTTTAAAAAAATTACCGGACTACTTTTCATATTCAAAATGTTCATTTCGATGGTTTTCGGGCTTGTAGGTCGTTGTTCGGTAGTATCTCTACCTGAAGTTTCGCCTACAACTGCGGTAAACAATTTCAAAGTCGAAGTGTCCTCCTTGGCGGCTCACAGAAAACTGGTAAGTGTGTCAACGACTGGTGTCCTCCCTTCTTTTATGCATATATGGAGAATTTTAAATTGGTCATCATGTCACGGTTGAGTATTGTAAGCTCATTCCGCCGCGATAGTGGAAAAGTTCAGGTTAGATTCCTGACTGTGACTATGGTTGTTAAAATGATTTTTTCCGATATATGCAGGAATCAATTATGTAATTGGCTGCTCTTCCAATAAAATTTTCAATACTACTACATAATATTAGGTGCGTTTGGTATCAAGGTGTAGTGTAAAAAGTGTAAACACTTTTGACACTATTACGTTTGTTATACAAAAGTGTAAAATAACCGACCTGTTTGTTATTTCAGTGTGGGACTAAAAGTGTAACAACTATTAGTCTTGACTTATGAGCAGGTGCACGTAGTGTAGTGTAGGTCACGTGATATATGTCTGAATTGACAATCGCTTTGACAGATTTGATACTTTTTTCGTACTCAGTTTTTTACATTTTTTGTCTCTTAAAAATGAATGAAGCTTCAAAATGTAATGGTACAAGATAAATATGGCAGTGAGTTTAATATTTTTACGACCAAAAAACCTGTAAAAACTAGAAATAATGAACTCAGCCAATCTGTCATTAATTTATTTTGCAATGCGCATGTACAATCTACTCAGAATGTACACTAGCCCGTTTGTTACAAGTGTACATTTAGTTTACACTTTTGGTGAACTTGTTTACACTTTTCAGTGAAAAATATCTACACTACACCTTGATACCAAACACACCTATTATATACATTAAAATAAATACACAAACACTTGAAATTGCCTAGCGATAATTCTATTAAAAACATATTATGTATATTGTATATACATTGTACACATATTATACCCCGTGTCCGGTCTCTAAGGTGAACATAGGGATTCAACATGGTATTGTTCATTTTTGCTGATTCGTGTTCGCCAATTCAACGTACAAGAAAGGTAATGGTACCTATCGAAAGATAAAATTATTGCGCATCAAATGATTCTAAAAATAAGACCAAAAATGAAATTTTTACTTTAAAATACCAATTTGAAAATAACCGATTTTGCAGTAATGATTTCAAATTAAGTAGGCGAAAAACAAAACACCTTAAATGCAAAATTTACAAAAGACGCCACCCAGATATTAATTCTTTGAGGGAAGCCATAGTTGCCAAATGCGCATTAATTAATGTAAGACAGCTGCTCAACGTTATAACAGATATTGTTTAGTTGAAAATGGGGGGTTATTTGAATATTTAATATAATTTTATTTTCTTTATTAAGTATTACTTTTCATTGTTTAATAATAAAAAACCAATTAAATTCTTCATTACTTAGATAGGTACCTGTTTGTTTTCTTATTATAGTCTGTACGAGTAGAAGTAAAAGCCAAAATACTTAAAAATGGCACACAACATTAATTCCCTATGTTCGACTTTGAGACCGGACACCCGGTATAGGTGCATACAATCACTTGAAACACATAACCCTCCTTTAGGCTTCGCCGTAGTCGGGTAAAAAGTAACATTGTAAACTGAAGCATTTACAATAGTCCGTTCACTATTGTCATATTATATTATGCTTATAGTATTGCCGAATTATACTGAATCAACAAAGCACAATATTAATAACTCTACGTTGATAGTTCAATAGTAATAATCTCTGGTAAACATAACTATACGTATATCACATACGGCAAGTCTCTAGTTTACAATATCTATGTTTCCATCGCTTTCTAATAATTCGTAACTTCACATTATTCTACAATGTACAAACCACTAAGAGAATAAACTTGAATACACATTGATAAAGCATTTTATAAATCAAACTAGTCAACTTTTTACCCGACTGCGCGACGCAAAGGAGTGGTAATGTGTTTATCAGCCTATGTATGTATGTATGTTTGTATGTTCATTTGAAGCACTATACAGACCAAACGCCTGGGCCGATTTTTATGATTGACACGTCAATCGACTCCCCTTAGTTCGGCGAGTGTCACTAAAGACATGACGTTAGTGAAAATTCAATATGGCGACTACAGGACGCCATATTGTGAAAATGAAAAAAATGAAATGTTCCTTTGAAGCACTATACAGACCAAACGCCTGGGCCGATTTTTATAATTCACACGTCAATCGATTCCCCTTAGTTCGGCGAGTGTCACTAAAGACATGACGTTAGTGAAAATTCAATATGGCGACTACAGGACGCCATATTGTGAAAATGAAAGTCAACAAACTATGTCAAGTGGGGTATCGTTGAATAGGTATTTAAAAATCATTTTTAGTTTTCCCTCAACATTTTTCGATTCGACTGACCGTTTAGGATCTATATCGATTTATTTTTAACTAAAAACATTTGCAATAAAAAATTTATTTTAAAAAACAAAAAACCCGACTGCGTAAAAATCGAACTTAAAAGATGGAAACAAGATCAAATGATAACATGCAGTCGGAGGTATTTCTGTTCAATTTGTTACTACTATGCCTCCGACTGCATATTATCATTTGATCTTGTTTCCATCTTTTAAGTTCGATTTTTACGCAGTCGGGTTTTTTGTTTTTTAAAATAAATTTTTTATTTAGAAAGTGGGTTTGGCACTGAACTAGCGAGTGAGCATTCATATAAAGAGATCTGCAGTCATCTAAAAATATTTTCTTTTTTTTAATTTTAAACTATTGTAAAATATCTATTTATCGATAATGATATATTACTTCTCGATTTGTTTTGCCCGACATAACATGTTAAATCCAAAGAATAAAATACAAGTAAAAATACAATAAAATAAATGTACATAAAATCGGTAGTATTCTTTGTCTCTATACTTTAATTTTCCATCGATACTACACTTTTTAAACAGATGTTTAAATGTTCGCGGGCAAATGTTTGTAGGTCTGGGTTGCGTTCAGATACGTCCTCGTGGAAAAACGCCATGGAATATCACGTGATCTCATTTACGTACCCAGTGTTATCTAGTGATTGTAAACTTTCTGAACGCTCGTGGTTATATTTGCGGGCTTTTTTTAAATTATATAACTATTAAAAACATCAGAAATATAAAGTATCTAAATAACTTGGAATTAATGAAAATCGTTTTTTTTTAACATTATTTCATAACTTTATAACAAATCTTACATTAACCTGTTCCTAGCTTCGGTGTTCGATTTTGAATTTTTAATGAACATTCTTCTGCGCATGTCAAGTAATTTCTACCGTACTCTCCGAGCAATGTAATTTCGAGTTAACAATTAGGAAGTTTCCCTTTTTTATTTTTTTAGTTTAAATCATAGTTCTAAAAATTACAAAATTAATGGCGGAAGAATTTTTGAAATATCTTTAAAAACAGCAAAGTTATGCTACTTCAAAGTTTGAATTTGACAATTCTCCAAGAAATTCCATTTTCAGTCTGGGTGACGTCACGCGGCACGATATTTTTAAAAGTTATATTCAGTTTGTATACAGTGTGTCCCACCGTAACTGAGACATAGCATTTTAACATGGTGTTACGATAATTTGTTAATATTTGCTCCCCGTTAACTGTTTTTGTTATTTTTATTTTACGATCTGGTTCTAAATGTCCCCAGTAATGATGTTGTAGACTTATTTTTATTTAAAAGTCTTTAAAAATTAATAAAATCACATTTTTAAAAAATAAATCACAATCTTTGCTTTGTATACCAGTTTAATGGTCAATTGCTCAATGCCGCTAATAGCTTAGTTGGCTAGTGCGTTGACTAATATCATTAACCTTCACGCCAAGCCCGGGTTCGAATCCCGACGAGAGCTCATAATTAATTTTTTTTTTTTTTTAATAATGAAAATACATTGGAGAACAATTAATAATGCTTATTATTTACAAATAAAAGTTAAGCGATTTTATTAATTATTTTCATTAAAACTAACACGTACAATTCTGTTTTAATGGAAATAATTAATAAAATCGCTAAACTTTTATTTGTAAATAATAATTATTAAATAATAATATTAATTGTTCTCCAATGTATTTTCATTATTAAAAAAAAAAAAATTAATTATGAGCTCTCGTCGGGATTCGAACCCGCGCTTGGCGTGAAGGTTAATGATATTAGTCAACGCACTAGCCAACTAAGCTAACAGCGGCATTGAGCAGTCGACCATTAAACTGGTATACAAAGCAAAGATTGTGATTTATTTTTTAAAAATGTGATTTTATTAATTTTTAAAGACATTTAAATAAAAATAAGTCTACAACATCATTACTGGGGACATTTAGAACCAGATCGTAAAATAAAAATAACAAAAACAGTTAACGGGGAGCAAATATTAACAAATTATCGTAACACCATGTTAAAATGCTATGTCTCAGTTACGGTGGGACACACTGTATGTGTGGTAATTTAACATGGCAACTTCCGATAAGTCTCTTTCTTTAAACTCGTAAATTGTTATGGAAACACTAAAAACAAACCAGTTGATGACGGAAAATATTGACATATCTAAATTTTTAACAGTTAATTTTAATCTAATATAAATAGAAAAGTCTGTCTTACAACAAAATAGTTACTAAGTAACTCAGGTTCTAATTACTCACAAAGCTAAAAAACAGCAAACTTATACCGCGTGACGCCATATTCATAAATCAGTTTCGTTTGCGACCCCACATACAAGAAATTGAATATCTCCGTTGAAATTAAAGATATCAAAATAATTCTTTCAGAATTTTTACTTCCCACCTCTACTATGGTAGGGAAGTAATGGATTCAGTCCGAAAACAATATTTCGAGATTTTAACAGATTTTCACGTTTTGAGACCCTAGCAATCGTTTAAAATCATTTTCCGACTGATGTCTGTATGTGTGTGTGTGTGTGTGTGTATGTGTGTGTGTGTATGTGTGTGTGTATGTGGTCAATTTTTCGCCTTCGATATCTTAAGAACGGAACAACATACGGGCATGCCGATTGTTCTATTGTGTTTATCAGCCTTTAACTTAGATCTGATTAGATTTTGAGTCAAATCGGTTCAGTGGATCCTGATATATTCAAAAAAACGACCTCAATGTCACGTATTAACATAGGTAAAAAAAAATATAAATGAATTCTAGATGTTATAATATGAAAAAAATGTAAATATTTTTTTTCTCTAAAATGTATAGTTTTCGAGAAAAAAAATATTTTACTAAAAAAAATAAAAATTGTACGTAAATCAAGGTAACCATGATTTTTGCTATATTAAGTTAGCCATCAGTAGATCACCAAACAAAAAAGAGGGCCATGCTTTCTTCAAAGAATAAAAATTAAATTGTGTTTTAAAGACCACCAATAGCTAAGGTTATTTGGGCCTAGTCAAAGAATAAAAAAAAAGAGTGTTTATTTTTTGCAAATATTTACTAGGTGGGAAGTATAGGACTGGTCATCAGTCGAATTTTTAAAGTTACCTTTATTACAATGATGTGACAGTATCATAATTAGTATTTTCGTCCAATGGAAACTTCCTAATTACCTACGTTTCGGAACGCATTTAGGGAACTTTTACTTCCACGGGGACATTTCTGAACGCCCCCCCTGGACTATATAGTTTACTATAATATAAAATCTAACGCAATGCCGGTTGCCTCTGAGATACTGAATATTATTTAGCCCAAACAAAGCAGCTTACTGCCACCGCCATCATTAAAAGCTCCATCCATTGCAAATTTAATTTTAATCGCCAATTAATCAGCGTCCGTTGCAATTCAGCGGAAAACTTGTAATTAATATAGGTTATATTTAAATCGGATCTGATATTTCAACACCGAGTCAGCAATGTATAAATGTGCATAGAGTCATTGTATCTATGTGAGCTTTATAGAGAGCTTGTGTTGTGTTAAGCTCGATGTGTACAAAGCACACTGATGTGATGTGTTTAAACTTTACAAACAACTGATTGTTAATGCCAAACTTTACATACACCACTACTCGCATGCAAATGTGTGTACATATTGTGTAACACTTACACACACAAACGTATAGGCTTTGACTACATATTAACTCAGCACTAACAGTTTGTAAATATTTTGACAGTTTTCCTAATCTAAAGTTTGTACATATTGCGGCTATCGATGAATATGATAATAATGTACATGTGTGAAAATGCATATACAGGGAGAATTAAGAATATATTACGGTCGGAAACGCAAACGATAGGTATCCTTCGAACAATTCGTGACAAATCTAGACTACCCAAACTTCACATATTAATTAAAGATAATTTTCTATTCACTGTCACTCGTAAATAAGAAAAACACTACAATGATAATTTTTTAATGACTGAATCAAATATTAATTTATTGTTAAAAAAAATGTTATTTATATCTACATACGAGTTTGTCCGGAAAAGAAATCCAACTTTCAGATGAACAGGAGCGTTGAAACATGGCATACCATATACTTATATCGTGCCTCTAAACAAACAGGAAAAATCCTAATGGATGGTTTATCGTACATTTTAATCACACTGTTAAATGAAGGTTTGCTATGGTAACGAAACGCAGCAATCAATGAACACGTAGAAATCAAAATTTAACAGTGTGATTAAAAAAAATACCGTGATTAAAATATGATGAACCGACAATAAATCTGTTGATTCTTAACTCACAGTCACACCCTCTGCGGGTTAAGAATTAAGAAGGTTTAAACTTAAAAAACTCTTTTGAATGATGGGTGTTTTGGTATATTTACTCTGAAGCCGCTTCAGTTAGAACATGAAATTGGAACTGGACGTTTTTTTTTAAATCAAGTTTCTTGAAGAGTATGCGCATCTCTGAAACCGCTTGAAATAGAAAAGTGAAACTAGAGAAAAATACTCTTCTTAAAATAAAAAACTCGGGTCGCAGTGCCAAACCCTGCCGACAATATAGTGTATTTGCTAATACAGGCATTGTGGCATTATTATGTAAACTTAAGTTTGTTTTTTGACAAAATAAAGAATTTAACCCCTTAATACATCCCTTAAAATAATATTTTTTTCTTAATTTCAATATTATTATCAATGCAACCTCTGTACCACATTAAATACACCCTTCCATAAGTAAATCCGTATCAACAAACTAGTGTTTTCATAAAATTTGAAAGTCCGGTCCTGTCGGGCCGATTTTATTAAAATTTTAGCAGCACGTTTTAATCTTTACTAAAGAGTTAAATTTCAATTTTGAAACGATTCTGACAATTTTTTCGGTATTTTTGGGCCCAAAAACTTTTTGGAACCCCTAAATACAACCCTGAAAATGGTCTGATCGGGCCCATTTTAAATAGGCTTCTTGCGGTGATGGGTTCCAATGTGTGTACCAAATTTCGTTTCAATCGATTAAGTCTGTCGAGAGTTATCGTGTACACACACATATATATATATATATATGTATATAAATATATACATACATATATATATTAACATTTTCAAAAATGGTGCCAAAGTGTTCAGGAGGCTATGAAACGTCGAGAAATTTTGGTCCGACCCCTAGGTCCCGCCATCCGACCGACGCCAATAGTGTATGTGCCATATTATGGCAAATACACTAATAAATACATGTTCGAAGGTTTTTTTGGGAACCTGTTATTTTTAACAGCAAAATTTCAGTAACAGGTATTTTCAGAGGTTATTTTCCGGAAACTGACACTTTTATATTATTTGATCATTAGTCGCAAACATACGGTATACAGAAAGCTTTCAGGATGTGCTACAAATAATTTTATTATTGTTATTATTATTTTGTAATGTTTGTTATTTATACTACATGTGTATACATTATCCAGCTTAAAGTATCTAGTGAGGTAGAGCTGCATTAATATTCACACTCGTTTCTGAACAAAATAGTCTTGTGAAGCTTTGGGGATTTTAGCATCACAAACGTGATAAATACAGAAATAACACCCTCAAAAAGAAACACGCAGATCGCGGACTATAACAGTTGGTAGGTATTTGAAAATAAACTGACTATTATACTAACTATAAGTACGAATTTAGTAAGACAAAAATATATTACAAAAAAATAGTGTTAGTATACTTATGTACAATATATTGGACCAGAAATACTTCACTTGTGTACTATTTTTTGATTTGTCAGCTGCTTTTGACACAGTGTGTCATCAGTTTCTTTTAGAAAAAATCAATAGACTTGGTATTAGAGGTACCACAAACGATTGGTTTAGAACGTACTTAGAGAACAGAACAGCAATTATTAGCATCGGCCAACATAAATCTATTAAATACGATATGAAAACTGGAGTTCCACAAGGCAGTAATTTAGGTCCAATACTATTCCTTCTCTACATAAATGATCTACCAAACTACATAAGCTGTGGAAAAGTCACAATGTATGCAGATGATACAAGCATATTAATAACTGCAAAAACACTACAAAATTTAGAGCTTTGTGTTAACAAATCGCTTGAAGAATTCTACACCTGGTGTAGAACAAATCACTTAATTATCAATCTCAACAAAACAAACTATGTTGTATTTGACAGACCAAACGTATGTACAAAAATAAATGTGTCCTATAAGAATACTGTCATAGAGGAAGTATTTGAAACTAAGTTTTTGGGGATAATGGTGGACAGTAAGATACAATGGAAAGAGCAAGTTAACAGCGTATGCAAAAAACTGAACAAAATATATTACTATTTGAGATCTTTAAAACCTATTTTTGATACTAGAGCACTGTTAAGTATATACTATGCGTTTGCGTATAGCAACATAAAATATTGTGTGATTTTATGGGGACATGCACCAGAATCCATTCGCGTATTTAGAGCTCAAAAAAGGATTATTAGATTAATATTCGGAGCAAGATACAATGAGTCCTGTAAAAAATATTTTACAGACAACAGCATAATGACTTTTTATTGTATATATATATTTGAACTACTGTTGTACATTAAAGAAAATTTAAATAATCTTAAATTTGGATCAGATATCCATAACTACAGCACCAGAACAAGCGATATGATTCATATAGAAAAATATAATACAACACGCTACAGTAAAGCGCCAATATGTAAAGGATGCATACTATATAACAAGTTACCGAATGAAATAAAAAATATAAAAAATAATAAGAAATTTAAATCTGCCCTGAAAATTTATCTTGTAAATAAATGTTTGTACGAACCAGAACTGTAATTTTATCGTAATTTTATTGTAATTTCATTGTATTTATGACTTATGCATACTCATTGAGTCTTCGCATCAATAAACTTATTATTATTATTATTATTATTGTATTAATATTTGAACAAAAAGATAAGATTTTCTGCATCATATATTAACGAGATTTTTTTAAATAACAAGAATCATATTCAAGTAATATACTTTAACTTCATTCGTTTAAGGGATTTCTGGCGATTCCCGGTATAAAAATTAAAATTTTCAGTGTGTAATTATTACAGAGATATAAATACAAAAAAGCGAACACTCTTTTTGTGGTACAAACAAATCACAAAGGTAAAAAATGAAAAATAAATTACAATTTTTTCTCGTAATTATGCATGCAAATATATAAAAAATACCGATTCTTTTATTTCATAACCTGGCATTATTATATACAAAAAAAATTCGACTGATGACCAGTCCTATACTTCCCACCTAGTAAATATTTGCAAAAAATAAACACTCTTTTTTTTTATTCTTTGACTAGGCCCAAATAACCTTAGCTGTTGGTGGTCTTTAAAACACAATTTAATTTTTATTCTTTGAAAAAAGCATGGCCCTCTTTTTTGTTTGGTGATCTACTGATGGCTAACTTAATATAGCAAAAATCATGGTTACCTTGATTTACGTACAATTTTTATTTTTTTTAGTAAAATATTTTTTTTCTCGAAAACTATACATTTTAGAGAAAAAAAATATTTACATTTTTTTCATATTATAACATCTAAAATTCATTTATATTTTTTTTTACCTATGTTAATACGTGACATTGAGAACGTTTTTTTGAATATCTCAGGATCCACTGAACCGATTTGACTCAAAATCTAATCAGATCTAAGTTAAAGGCTGATAAACACAATAGAACAATCGGCATGCCCGTATGTTGTTCCGTTCTTAAGATATCGAAGGCGAAAAATTGACCACACACACACACACACACATACAGACATCAGTCAGAAAATGATCTTAAACGATTGCTAGGGTCTCAAAACGTGAAAATCTGTTAAAATCTCGAAATATTTTTTTCGGACTAAATCCATTACTTCCCTACCATAGTAGAGGTGGGAAGTAAAAAAACAACTAGAGTGCGGTTTTATGAAATCACGCTGCAAGTGAAACTTAATATTAATATTAACGCCAATATGCAGAAAATGATTACTTAGTTTAATCGAAACGATCGTCAATTAAATAAAAAAATTTATGAATTTTTGGATTTGGCCTACATTTTTAAACTAATATGTTAAATCCAAAATATGAACTCACAACAGAAAACTTAATTAAATTATTGCCAAAACCCTAAACGCTTTTAATCCGTTAAGTATATTATATATAAACTATTGGGTCTATTAGATCGCTTCGATTGGACGTGGCGTGACGCTCGACATGCATAACCGAACGGAAAAAACGGTCCTATTCATGGTAAAATACGAACCAATGAACGACATGCGCACTAGGCGTTCATTTATTCGTCATATTACGTCACGTCTGACGCGAGTTTAAGGGCGCTATTATTATTGACTACTTAAAATTACGATATCTCAAAAAATATGAATTCGGCGAGCATAATTTTACATATTACAAGATTCTCTTTGATGATGCCATAAGAAACGTGGCACGATTCCATGGTTTCTTTGTTCACATGAGAATTTTCGAAGGAATTTCTGCATCCAGTTAGTCAATGAGTATGAGTCAGAACAAAACAAAACGTTGTACATAAATTATATACAAACTTTTCAACCGGAAACCGATCAACCTGCTTTTCGTCTGCGTTTAATTGTCCAATCAAGCCGAACTAAAAACAAACCTGGCGTGAAATATTAACACAAGCGTCGAGATAATAAAGTATATGTAGAATGAAAGGGTTCCGAAAGGTCAGAAAGGGCGGAAGCGTCATCGGCACCTGACCAGCCAGTCGACTGCTAGATGGAGGAGAAACATCCTGGCGAAACGGGGAACACAAAGCCTTGCACACGACGGTCACGGACTCGACTCTGACCTTTATTCCATAATTTCATTTGGACAAACAGAATCGATTTGCTTTGCTAAGAACACAAATATGTCGTTCACGTATAATATAAATATTAATAACTTTTTGAGTGATACCTACAAAATTTCCGGATTTGTTATATACTGGCGGCTCGGTCTGGCTTCGCCCGAGTGCTATGAATTTATGATTCATTAATACATTACTCACTCGTTTCGCTCGATCGCTCCAGTTATTATAGCCTATGTCTAACTCTTAAAGTATAGTATTGAACAGTGAAAAAAATTTGAAATCGGTTCAGTAATTTCTGAGATTCCCCCCAATTTTCACTCGGACGAAGCCGGACCGGCCAGTTTTAATTATACATCTAAACCTTCTTCGTGGATCAATCTATGTAATCGTGAAAACCGGAACAAAATCCGTTCAGTAGTTATGGAGAAATCGGATGCAATCTTTCTCATTGCCAAATTTTATCGAAATCTATTCAGCGGTTTAAGCGTGAAAAGGTAACAAGACAGACAGAGTTACTTTCGCATTTCGGTACAATATTAGTATAAGGATGCGAGGTAAGTACTAGGTATCTTGGCGCACGTTATTTTGATCGGTAAATTATAGATCTTTGCTTACTCTAATGTTTCCATGGCTTTAACCTAGTGTAATAGTATATTGTGCAATAAGTGTGGTAAATCTTTTACCCACGAGAGAGGAATTGAGCGCACGAACGCAGTGAGTGCGCTCATCCGCTCTTGTTGGGAAATAGGCAACCGCACGAATTGCTCATACTATTTTTTATTAGTAGTGCGGGATAAGTACTATTTTGGCGCTCGTTATTTGAAGTAATATATAATTATTATTTAAATAAAAAATCAAGAGATGGCTCTATAATATCGATTTGCGTGTTATATTTAAATGCGTGCGGCAATTGTGTGATTTACGTACGCAAATAGACATTTGAAATACGCTAACTAGACCATATAAAAACGACTCATTTTTAACAAGATTATAATTTGTTTCCTCGATTTAATTTAAACGTTTAAAAAAAGTGTAACTAAAAACGTGACTTATTTACAAAAAGCGGTCCAACAACGAATATATTACTATTAGTGAACGTGATATAGCTACTGAAATCATAACTCTATTTTTCTGAGGAAGTCTTTAGGGAACTGTGTTTCTATGCATTTTTATAATAGGTAATTGCATGAAGTCCATTAACCTTTCGCTTCTTCGCTCCTATAGTACTTCCACCGATTGTACAAAAAGGTCCTGCTGCAGAATTATTGGCGCGCGTCACTCCATTGTCGACGTCAGGACTTGTTCTATACCTATAGTAATGATTTATCAACAAAATGCGACCCGAATCACCAAATAGAACTGCCTACGCCAGCGTTTCTACAACTTCCTAAAGTCAACCTACTCAATGTTTTTTTTACAAGCTTTTTTTTAACTGGCAATGCATGTTAGCTTGTGTGTTTATTTGTTAGTTTGTGTGTTTGTTTAGGTCAAAACTTGCAAGTCAATTTTGAACGACTTCCACGTATCCGATCAATTTGAAATTTTGTACACATATGTATTCCCGATGACAATACATGAATAAATCGGTTTTAGAAATAAATTCAAAGCCTAAGGGGTTCAAACGGGGATGTAAGGTTTTTTTGACTAATCAACGCCCAGGCCAAATCGCTGAAGCTAGAAACTTGAAATTTAGATAGTTGATTCCTTTTCTGACGTAAGCATCCACTAAGAAAGGATTTCTCGAAATTCAACCCCTACGGGTGTCAAAGGGGGGTAAAATTTTGAAAGACTAAAACGAACAAAATAAATATTAGTAAAAAAAACTTTTTAGAGACAAGTTTTTATTTAAATGCACTAAAAAGGAAAAAATAATTTTTAATAATTTAGGTTCATAATTATAAAAGCGTGGGTCGTGACTATTAAACTATCATTATAGAGTTCACGACCCACGCTTTTATAATTATGAACCTAAATTATTAAAAATTATTTTTTCCTTTTTAGTACATTTAAATAAAATCTTGTCTCTAAAAAGTTTTTTTTACTAATATCTATTTATTTCAATGTCTGAATAGTGACAAATATTTCCTCCCGCTAAATTAAAATCGTTTTTGGTATAACCCAGTCAATCTTAACTTGGCTGTACACTCAATTGTTTTCAAACTTTGTAAACCCATACTTAAAAGGGATTACGCAGAAGAAAATCACAATTTGATGTCAGAATTTTACCAGGTTTTCGGACAGATTTGGATTTTAGTATAAGAATTATTGGATTACAACAGACGAAACAAAAATTGTTACGAAAAAAACAGCATTTTTTTAATTGAAGTTTAAAAGAAAAAAACGATTAATGTAATTTAAAAATGTTTAAAAACACTGGAATATAAACAGTCACGATGTTGAGGTTACATATTTTTATAGAATTTATATTGCTTTTTCGCATTAAAACTTTTCCAATTTTCCATATAGGTATGTATATTGATCATAGTTATAATATACTTGACTGTACGTCCGAGATATAAATTTTACTCATTTAGTTATTTGAATTGTAGCATAATTTCCATAAAAATAATAATATTGTTGTAACTTGTAACTGATACTGACAGAGAGGTTCGATTTATAAGCGCAACAATATTAATGAATAAATTGCCAGCACACTGAAATGGTAACTAAAAATAAGCAGGCTTGTTCAGCATGGGGATATAGCTCAGTGGTAGAGCATTCGACTGCAGATCGAGAGGTCCCCGGTTCAAACCCGGGTGTCCCCTTAGGAAATATTCTTTTTTTTAATATTTTATTAATGTTTATATTAATATCATATATTTTCTTTGTTTTTTTAAGACAGTTTATACTCAAATATATTTTCAAAATTAATTTCACTTTTTCATAAATAAGTATTATTATTAATCATTACGAAAACTGTGATAGGTACCTACATACAAAAAAAATCATTGCAAAAAAAATATTCTAAAACAGGAATGCAATAACTTTTTGAATATCAAATAATATTCTAAACGAAAAACGGCAGGTGCATTGTTTTTTAATATTTTAATGTTTTCAATTTGCCTGTTGGCTGCATTAAATAAATAAATAAATAAATAAATAGAGTTTTTCCATAGAAAAACTAATTTATGCAAAAAATGTTTCGGTTACATTTTTTTTCTTATGTATAGGTAAATTAAAAAAAATTGACCATGCTACCGACTATCTTTATTTATTTATTGTAAATTATAGACGCGTCGACAACTTAGGTCATTAGCGTCTTGATTACATTAAATAACAAGCCGTGAGGTGGGTCGTTTGTTAGGACTAAAGTGCGACCCTTGAGGTCCACACGACGAACTTCCCAGTTTGATAAATATTTAATAATAATAATTAAATTAGATATTACACAGAAAAGTAATCATTTTAATCATTAAAACATAATTATTATTTACTTTTAACAATAATTAAAAAAAAAAAAAAAAAAACGGCTGAACCGATTTTTATAAAATTTATGTCGGATCAAAATGACGTTAACACGCCTCGATTGACACCCTTACGAAGTCGATATAATTTTTTATTCGCGAGATATTGTGTAAAATCTACTTTTTTGGAGGTTATTTGGTTAAGAAAAAAGAACGGCTGAACCGATTTTGAAAAAATTTCTTTCAGATCATATTTACGTTAATACGCGTCGATTGGCACCCTAACGTAGTCGATATCATTTTTCATTCTCGAGATTTCGTCTTAGAAAGAAATGGACACACACATACGTACGTACGTACGTACATACGTACATACATACATACGTACGTACACACACACACACACACACACACACACACAGACATCTTTCTAAAAGTAGTGTAAAAATAGTGTAGTGACCTTGAAACATAAAAATTTTTTTTTCCTTTTTGATTTCGATTTTCGGACCCATTACAATAACTTCCAATGGGAAGTTAACAACTCACTTAAAACTAAATGACATCACAAAACATCCATGAGCGGAGGCGGGATTCAAACCCACGACAATCTGATCCAGAGGCCGCGACGCTAACCACTGGACCACATTGTTCTCCTACCGACTATTACCGTGCATTCACGTCAACCTCCTAGACAAGATAAAAACCAAAAAATATTTTTTTTTGATAGTAGATATCTATACCTACTGTAAATTTGGATTAAAAGTTTAATTTATTAAATTATAGGTGCAAAAAATACTAAATCTGATTACTGAGATTTTACAATTATTATTATATTATGTATTTACATCTTTCCACTGTCAATGACTACACCCAAAGGGACCTTTTAAGCGATATTTTTCAATAACCATCAAATCCACTTTGTCCATTTGCACAAACACAAAGGACAGTTCGGGAGGCCCATTATAATGTGGTGCGTTGTAATACGTATGTCTATAGAGACCCTTTAATAAGAGACCGGACATGAGACCGCAGCCTGTCATTGGTCCGCCATTAATTTTCAAAGCAGAAAATGCTACTGATTCGCTTTACATGCAAGAGAGACAGAAATATCATAGCAAGCTGAGACTGGTTCGCTCTGCATCAAATAGAAAGATAGAAAGGCC
This sequence comes from Mongoloraphidia duomilia, assembly GCA_039654895.1. NCBI lineage: Eukaryota > Metazoa > Arthropoda > Insecta > Raphidioptera > Raphidiidae > Mongoloraphidia > Mongoloraphidia duomilia. The sequence goes on from CM077516.1 coordinate 66,781,467, forward strand.
ATTATTGGTCCGCTCTGTATCAAAGAGAGAGCATATAGATCATAGCAAGCTATGATTGATCCGCTCTACATCAAGAGAGAAAAAGAGAGAAAGATATCATGATCATAGAAAGCTGTAATTGGTCCGCATCGACAAACCATAACAAGCTGTGATTTTCTGCGTTAAAAAGAGAGATCAAAAATATTTCTGCAGGATTACGAAAAAAACTAGTTGCGGTTTATGAAACCACGGTGCAAGTGAAACTTTATTGCCATAACCCTAAACGCTTTTAACCCGAAATCGCCGAAAGTGTATAATTTTGTTTACGCTATTTAAACTCAGCAAAGCTAAAAGTGTACATAGTAAAATATTGAAATAAAAAATAAATAAAGAAAATATAATCAAAATAGAAAAAAATATAAATAATTATATCAAGTGGAATATTGAATACTTAAAAAAAACTTAAATTAATGGCTCCTCCCGGTTTCGAACCGGGGACCTACTGTGTATAAAGCAGCTGCGATACTTCTATGCCATGCATTCCGTTGTGTTTACTGCTATATTTATAATATACCAAGTTGTCTGTTTGGGATGACGCAGCGTTCTGCAACAATGTTGGGACATAATACGCGATTCTTCGATTGGACGTGACGTGACGTGATCTCGATATGCGTAACCGAACAAAAAAAACGAGGTTAAAAAATTTCACTTAAAAATGGTGGACGCACACGTCGTGTCCAGTTTCTGATTACGTGTGTCTATCTTCATCATCGCTATTGATTTATGAAGAGGAGATATAATTTATTTGAAACTACACACATCGGTAGCCTCGACACAGGAGACAGCAGAAAGAGATTCGTCAGCGCAGTTTCCAGTTCGTTTATCGCCGTAGATGTTGCCGTGCTGCGTGAACACGTTATTAGTGCCGGCGTCGAATGCACGCGTGTGTGTGCGTGACACTGTGTGCGTGTAAGCATCCATGGATGTGTATACTTAATTACCAGATAACTTCACACCGCAATGATTATTATTGGTTAATCACTGTTTATACGAGACACCGTCCGCTTTATTTTCAAAATAACAAAATAATATCTTTTTTGGTCAACCCCCTATAAAAAATAGCTGCTTTTTATGCACGTATGTCGATCATAAAGTAACCCATTTTACATGCCGGTGACGAGAGCCGGGCGGTAAAGGAACTTTACCGCCCGCCAATTGCTAAGTATTTTTTCGTTCAAAATTGACTTGCAAGATTTTACCTAAACAAACACACAAACAAACTAACATACAATGCAAGTTAAATAAAAGCTTGTAAAAAAGGGGAAGCACAAAAATCCTTGTAGGATGTGGTGCACTTTTGGATCAATTGAAGACCACCCCTTACTGTTTCAATCTTAATCAGTCCTGGCCTGCAGACCTCCCTACTCTAAAAAGCAGTTTTTTTTTAAGTTGAACTTCGCCTTTTTAGTAAGTGTCTCTGCTTATTAAATAAAGAAATAAAGAAATTATTATTATCAGCAAGTGGCCTTCAAAGTCAACAGAACTGTGGACATCAAGGAACCAAATAAATGGACGTGTGTAAACAGTAACTACAGTAACAGTGCACAAACAGAATAAGTACATAAATGTGTAGTTGTGAACATTGCATAGCAGATATTGTGACAATCAGCAAGTTTCATCTCTCCGTGAGTCACTTTAATTATCTAAACTGCGAATGTATGCGAACGGGCTAAAGACCGTTTCCTATATAACAGACAGGAGGAGGGTATATTATGTATTAGTGTAGTTCAACCCCTTCTCCGTATCTAATTCTATATCGTTCCTTGTTTCTCCCTTCCCCATTTCATTCCCGGTAACCCTTTATTCCCCTATATACCTACGCATAACAAGTGCACACACGCGTCGTGTTCCCACACGGCATTAAACCCAATAGGATCGACACGGGGAAGCACTGCTTTGTGCACAAAAATATGTACATATATGTATACAGTGTGTTCTAGGATTGACACAGTAAAATAATTGAGTAAAAAAATATCAATGAACGCACACTGAAACAAAAATCATTGCGTTTAAGAAAAATTCATTGAGAAAAAAGGCATTGAAAGAAAAAGTAGGTATTAATGTTTTTATTACTGGAGGCCGTCTCGCTAAATTAAAATTCACGTTTCTGAACCCAGTTTAAAATACTTTCACAAGCATGGATTAGGCAAAAGAAAATCACAATTTTAGGAGAGGTTAAAATTTCATGTTTATTTCAAACAGTAACTGTTGACTTTAATTGCTATGACGTAATATGATTCGAGCAGTTCAGTCAATAGTGGTATTACGATGTCATCATGATATGGACGACGTGCGAACAAGGCTATTGTTTTTCTCACCAAATTAGAGTTCGGCGAGAATGATGATGCAATAAAAAAATGCTGGATCATGGCTCCATTATTTACAAATTCAATTACTAAGCACCAGAAAATTTATATAATTTTTATATGTATTTTTAACAAAATGGGAAATAAACCGCAGACTCACGCCAAATACCTCCGATTCAGAAAATCGGCAAATATTATTTTTTTCTATAAAATCAAAAAGATTTTTAACGTTGAAAATATATGGTGTCGTTTTCAAATTTTAATAGCTTGTCAACTTTTTTGAAGGGGAGAAAAAAAATGACAAGGGGCACAGTAATATTACGATTGTGCTGCAACCGAAGACGTAGAACTACTTCTATAGTTTTATAATGGCGTCACATCTGTCAAAAAATATTAACATCATACCTGATGCAAAACACAAACAAATTATGGCGTAAATAGGTATGGTATTCGCGTCACACATTATTTTCGTCACAATTTTTTTTTTGTCACACATTTTTTGTAACGCATCATTTTATCCCTATACGCCGGAAAAGACTCTGTTCTACTTCAAAAAGTAATATTAGCATAGCACTGCAATGTTTATGAGGACTTGAGAATAGTCGAGCGTATAGCAATGCTGTTGTTTACATGGCGTTGCTATATGGTTCCTCTATTACAAGTCCCCAGTTCTCGGGTTCGAGCCCGGGAGCTGGTTAAAGTGTCAATTGGATTTTTAATTTAATATTAAAAAAAATAATGAATTGAAAATTTGAATTGGTGCTAGGCCCAAATAACCTTAGCTGTTGGTGGTCTTTAATACACAATTTTTTTTGCAATGTTTATGCAATCATATAATGCTTTTTTTCTACACACAATATACAAAATTTTGTATGCATTATCACAAGCACACAAGCGAAACATTCGACCGGAAAATACTGTTTACGGATTTACTATATAATAACACGTATGGCGATAAAACGGATTAGCAGTATAATATGTGAGCGTGTTAGCACATTTAATTATTAAACGTAAAATGAAAAATGATATTAACATCATGATAGTTTGTATTTAATATGGATTTAGAAAAATGCACTGCAAAATAAACTAGAAATTTTTAATTCAGAATATTATTGCATGTCAAATAGGTACAATATTTACTAATGCTAATCCCTAGATTCCTAGAATAGTGTACTGAGATTTAGTACATGCCAATACACATCGGTAGACCTCGCGCGGCGAAAGATGAAGCCACCGCGTCATAGTAACGTGAATGCATTGCGCCCGCCTTCTAGCTTGCTATTGGCATATTTATTGTCATGAATAGCAGTTTGCCAAAATTGTACCTAACGTCATAAAACCCAATGTGCAGTTTTGTGTACACGGCACTGTCTGCGGGCAAGCAGGCGTTCACTAGCATATTATTGATGACGTGCCTGGCTTTATCTCTCACCGCGGGCACTCTAAAACTGTACCTACATTTTCACATCCTTCGCAAAAAATCTGTTTCATATAGGTACCTACTTATATTATTTCTTTCATATTTTTTAAAATTATTATTTTTTTTATTCTAATCGTTTTTGTCCTATCCGATACCCCCTATAAAATAGCTGCTCTTCACCCATGTACACCGGCTGTAAAATGACGAGAAGCGGGAGGTAACGTAAATGTACCGCCCGCCGGGCGCAAAAGTAAAATTCAATAATATTTAATGTTTTTCAATTTATTATTTTTAATAATAAACAAAGAAAAATTCGATAATTTTAATATTTCATATTACTCCAAGTTAGCAGCAAACCTGGGGATTTTGATACAGATAGGTACCGTTGTCTTTACCCGCGCGGCCACTGCCATAATATTATGTATGTCACCGCACTTATACATACTATGTACACTGTAAAATGTACATTTACCTATAACTACTTAACCTACTATTAGAAATTAAGTTTGGTATACAAGTGAAGTGTCAAAAATTTTGAAAATACTGAAAATGAAGACAAAAGTCGCTAATTTATAGGGTGTAGGACAAAAAGTAGCGTATATTTAAGGCGCAATGATATTTTGACTCGTGAAACTGTTAAACAAGCGTCGTTAAACTCGCTAACGCTCGTTTAACATAATGTCACACTTCATCAAAAATATATACTTCATTACGCCCTAGATATACACTCTAACTACTGCATTATCCCCAAATAAACCCTAGATAAGAAATAAGTAGTAGATGATTGAAATTGTGTGGTGGACCCCATTATTAAATTCGCAAAAAAATATCTCTATCTCAAAGTCACAGCACAGGTCGAAACTTTTCCTTTTTATTAGATGTTTTTTATTGAAATTGGAATTTTGTCCTTCTGTCTTGGTGTCACACGTATTTATCGTCCAACTCGCTATAGCATAAATAGCAGCTTACTGCAAGGCTTGCGTGCGGTAGTGGTTTGAACGGCTGCTTCATACGCAATACGTCGCGGTTTCGAATCTCCATGCAAGCACCATTAACTTTAGTTTTTTTTCATATTAGATCATTTTTTTTATTTTTCACTTTCTATACAATACGCCTATCCTGTGTCACATTTATGCACTTATATACCTATGTGAATTAAATTCCATAATATTAAGGAACAGTGTCGCCGCGTAATAATAATTAATAAGTTGGAGAGCATTGTCGTCGGTTTTCACAAGTTCATGACTTTGCCTTTTGCATTGTTTGTGACATCTTATTCCGTACCATACGTACCACCGACGCGACCGCATACGCTGAATACACAAAATGGTCATGTGTGTCTACAGGCCACAGCTGTTCTGCAGTTCAAAGAGTACAGAAAATCAAGGAGACTATACCTCGCTTGTACAAATTTTTTTCATTCCACCTTCGCATTATCGAAGTTCGACCGTACTTCTATAGCCGGGAATACATCTGGCAAACGTTGCCATTCGTTCGCATTGTCAAAGGTTTTTTTTTTTATTTAGAAATAACGAAAATAAAAAACAACAAAACAACATAAAGACATGTGCATCAACTCAAAGGTTTATTTATTATTTGACTGGGGTAGAAACAAGCAATCAACAAAAACTACATGATTTACATTTTCAAATTTTATGACAAATTCATTTGTCTTTGCATTTCGTTTTGTTAACATTTTATTTTTTGATTTTGACTATTATTTATGTTTTTATTGACTGGAACTTTAAATTGTATTTTGTAAATCGAGAAATATATGCGTTAGTGGTCTGTGATAGTTTGCAACAAATTAAGTATAGTTCGAATTAGGGGTCGGAATATTCGAATATTATACTACTATTTTTTTTAGTATTTGGTTTTATTAAACAATGTCGTCAATTCCCGAAAAAAAAAACAAAACCTATTGGGATCTGTCAAATGAACATATGACATCTGGTGACTGAAAATTGTACTCAAAACGAGAGAAAATTTTACAAGCTAACAGTGCAAATTTATCGTGAAATTGTTTATTACAAAAATAAAACAAGTAAAATAAACAAAAAGTTTATCGAAAATGGAATTCGCGACGTTTTCTAATATCATGGCATTAAACACTATCAGTTATTGCCTTGTAAAACTTACTTTACAGCGAATTATTTTCTAATGAAATGTGGAAAAGCTGTACTTATTTATGAATAAAAAAAAAATTTATATTAATAATAAGATGTACTCATTATCATACTGTTCTACAAATCACTGATGATTGACAAAATTAGGACTAATTATGTGTATACAAATATTTTGAGGTTAGTAACTTACCTACTTATTACAATATAACATATTATGTTGCAGTTATGTGTTTACATTATTCACCTAACCCCTTAAAGGAGCATTGAACGGATTGTTAATTTCGTGGGGATTTTCTTTTAATTTTGATGTTTTTAAGCAATATTCCGTAAAGATTACTACTTTTGGCAGTTCATTTTTCTCGTTATATTTCCGACATTTGATAATATGTTCGGCTTTGAGAATCCGTTCTCCTTTAACGAAATTTCTTTATTTAGGATTCGTACCGGCCCAATCACACATTGCACTTATATTTATCATTTCTTATCACTTTGAAAATCACAAAATTACACGCAAAAGTATACCCCGTATATGGAATTTCCCCCCCTCTGCGTCATGTTTTTTAAGCTCCATCCATCTGACGGATCCCAATAGATGTTGATCTTTTTTATATGCAAAAATTTAAACTAAGAAATTTTAGATGACCTTTTCTGACTTGCGTGTTGTGTTTTTTAAAGACCACCAACAGCTAAGGTTATTTGGGCCTAGCACCAATTCATATTTTCAATTCATTATTTTTTTTAATAATAAATTGAAAATCCAATTGACACTTTTACCAGCTCTCGGGCTAGAACCCGGGAACTGGGGACTTGTAGTAGAAGAACCATAGCAACGCCATGTAAACAACAGCATCGCTACACTCTCGGCTATTCTCAAGCCCTTTTATGACTTGCACTCTTCATATTCGTCATGATATTCAGAACACGACCGTACAAATTTTTCATTGTAATTAATGTGAAATTTTCAAAATCCATCAAAGATGATTGTTCTTGTTTTCTCCCCAGTGTTAACAACATAATGGCAGGCGTCCAGTTTTGTGTGTAGTGTAGTGCAGTGTATAGTGTTACCAATTATGTAGTGACGACGGCGAACAAGACGCGCCCGTCTTAATATAATTAACGTCATTACGTCATGTCGCGTCATGTCCGGGCTTACTAGGTCGCTTTCATAAATACAGAAACATAGTTTTTGAACGCGTATTATTACACAACACAACTTATCAGAAAAATAATACGTACGCAAAATTAAAAAAAATTTTCAAGTTAATGTTTATTTTAAGTAGGTATATACATAATAAATAATCTGCATGATTTTTACAAGCATTCATTATTTAATTTGCTGTGATAGTACGTATGTTAATATTACAAGCTTTTATTTAACTTCACATGTTCTTATGTTTTGGTCAAATCTTGCAAGTCAATTTTGAACGACTTCCATCATATTCGATCGATTTGAAATTTTGTACACATTTGTATTCCCAATGACAATACATGAATCAATCGTTTTTAGAATTAAATAATCAATGAGCCATTTTCCTGAGAGTAGTTCTTTAAATTATCCACGAGAGACAGCACTTATGGTAGGTACGAACATTATTTATTCCCCATTAGTGTCGTGTCATTTTAGTGGTATAACTTAATTATTAAATTATTATTATTATTAAAATAATTAAGACGTTAAACCACTAAAATGACACGACACTAATGAGGAATAAATAATGTTTGTGCCTACCACAAGTGCTGCCTCTCGTGGATAATTGAAGGAACTACTCTCAGGAAAATGGCTCATTAGATTAATGTTTTTATAGTAAACATTTTGAGAGACTACAAATCACAAAATAAAATCTTAGTAAAAAAGACAAGATTTTATTGAAATGTACTATAAAGGAAAAATAATTTATTTTTAATAATTCAGGTTCATAATTATAAAAGCGTGGGTCGTGACTAATAAACTATTATAGAGTTTACAACCCACGCTTTTATAATTATAAACCATTAATTACTAAAATTATTTTTTTCTTTTTAGTCCTATATTTCAATGAAAGCATGTCTTTAAAAAGTTTTTTATTAATATTTCATTTACTCTTTAACAGAAACTTACTGCTAAACTTGTTTCTAAATTCATTTTTTTTCTTTTGAAACTTCAGAACTTTCCCATACAGAAATACCCTCTTGATCAGCTGTCAAAATTTTCGAAGTTATATATGAAGCTGTCATCGTATTCAAATCTGAGAGTTCACAATTCACATTTAACTCGAATATTAAGAAGGCTGTTTCTTATAAAATAGTGATTACTATATGTGTATTGTTTTTGTTCTTGTAAATTAAATAAATAAATGCAATATAAAAAATTATCACAAGCGTGTTTACTGTTAGTTTTACTGAATATTTCAACAGGTTATGGGCCCAGTGCCTAATAAGTAAGGGAAACTTGGAATGTATTCGAATTTGTGTAAGCAAATTATCATAAGCTTGTCTTTACTGTTAGTTTTACTGAATATTTCAATAGGCCCAGTGCCTAATAAGTAAGGGAAGCTTGGAATCTATTCGAATTTGTGTAAAAAAATTATCATAAGTTTGTCTTTACTGTTAGTTTTACTGAATATTTCAACAGGTTATGGGCCCAGTGCCTAATAAGTAAGGGAAGCTTGGAATTTATTCGAATTTGTGTAAAAAAATTATCATAAGTTTGTCTTTACTGTTAGTTTTACTGAATAGGAACTTTCTCTGAGGCTTACCCTATCATAAACTTCTACTGATTCATGTTTCATTATTTATGAAATCGACTCTTTAGATACAATGTGCACACACCTCACCTCTACACAGGTGGTTACAATCATTACATTATGGATAAGTAGCAAGTTTGTAAGTGAGTAGGGGAGACGTGGATATCGTGATCGTAGACAATATTGCTTCAACTATCATTATCAAAATGAAAAAATAAAAAAACTACTGTGTTGTAAAAATTGTCAAACTCGTCTCGTGCACACGAGTACGGTTACAAATCAAACTTAATCCCAGTGACTCATTGACTTGTTTTATAGTTTTATTACTAAACTTTTATTTATTTTTTGGTATAGACCCAGCGGTTCTTAACGTGGGGTCTCCGACGCATATGCAAGGGACTCATAAACGCTTTGGATTTTTTTTTAACTTTTATATAATATCAACACAAAACAAAAGAACCAAAAAAATGCGTCGTAGGTATTCTTTCAGTCAGTAATTTTTCACGTACAGTGAAACTGGCTTTTGTTACAATGAAGTTTTCAGACTGTTTTTTATAAATTAAATGTAGATATATTATGAAGTATTAGAAATACCTTGTATTATGTCCGTCTTGTGACTTCTTGTGATTTAATACTACGCGTTTCAGCAACGAGTTGCCATCTTCAGGTGTAGTTAATTATTTTTTAAATCTCGTAATTTAAATCAGTACTTCACAAACCACGACATAATACATAGTACTTAGCAGCATAATATTATATAGTGTTACGAATACTCAATGTGTGTTTTTAAAAAAATAATTAACCACACCTGAAGATGGCAACTCGTTGCTGAAACGCGTAGTATTAAATAACAAGAAGTCACAAGACGGACATAATACAAGGTATTTCTAATACTTCATAATATTCATATAGTGACTTGGAGACCCAACACTCTAAAAATGTATCATATTAAATGTAGGTTTGTGTCAATGAACGTTCATTGGAAAAGTTTTTTTTTTTTTCAGGGTAGACATAGATTGGAGGTTCGTCGCTTTTTAGCGAATTTTGAATAGGGGTTTTCCGAAGAACAAAAAAACAACTGGCATACTATACTCACGGCAGACTATGGACATCAACAGAACAGTGAATGGTATGCATGACTTCTATGTTTCAAAATAATTTTAGGCGGTCGATCTGATAGACATGACCTTAAAATCCAAAAACACCTAAAATATTTCGAGATATCTTCTATAATCACAATCAACGAAAAAACGAAATCAGTAAAAACGGATATTCTACTCGAGGAACCAGTCACATCTTGCAGACGTGCCTTTACATAATCAAATCATTCATAATTCTTTCAGCAGCGCTGTTCAGTAACATAAAAGCTACCCTTTGCATTGCACATAAATAACTATCGCGTGGATTATGCACATGAAGCTAACAAACCATATATGAAATTATAAATTTGTGCAACCGTCACGTATCTTTAACAAGGTATGTCGGTATTATAGGCTGCTTCAAAAACTATCACAAGAAAACAACTTCGGTTAGCACTTATAAATTTATTTCACCCAGCACAAGTAAACCAGAGAATTTTAAAGATATAAAATTATTGTGATACATTTTTAGAAAGTTGCGTCTCCAAGTCACTATATGAATATTATGAAGTATTAGAAATACCTTGTATTATGTCCGTCTTGAGACTTCTTGTGTATTATGTCGTGGTTTGTGAAGTACTTCACAAACCACGACCTAATACACAGTGCTTAGCATCATAATATTATATAGTGTTACGAATACTCAATGTGGGTTTTTAAAAAAATAATTAACCACACCTGAGGATGGCAACTCGTTGCTGAAACTCGTAGTGTAAATTCACAAGAAGTTACAAGACGGACATAATACAAGGTATTTCTAATACTTCATAATATAAAATTATTGTTTTTATTTGTCTAATTATACCTACCGGAATCATTCGAAAACAGATGGACCGATTTTTATGAAATGGTATCTGGATGAATACAATTAAAGTCATATTTGCAAATCGAGATCAGCGTTGGCCAAACCGTTTGATGTGTGTTCAAAAAACCGCCCTCAAAGCGAATGTCTTCCAATGCCAACGTAGGTTGGTGACTGTTAAATATTGGCCATATGAAAACCATTCATGACACGGCATGGCAATTGGTCCGAATCAACATTGGTCGACATTTGCCATGTTGTCTGGAGCTGGTTTTAGAGAGCGAGACTTTTGGCGTAAGCAGCGGACTACATAATGACATACATAGAACCGGCTGATTAAAGAATTTTGCATTATGCTTTCAAGTATATAAAAAAAACGGCGCGGATTAAAATAGTCGTCGAGGACAGTGTGTTCCAATGGTTAGCGTCGCGGCTTCTGGATCAGACTGTCGTGGGTTCGAATCCCGCCTCCGCTCATGGATGTTTTGTGATGTCATTTAGTTTTAAGTTAATTGTTATTTAATGTAATCAAGACGCTAATGACCTAGCTATCAACGCGTCTATAATTTACAATAAATAAATTAAACAATAGTCGTCGGATAATTGAGCGGCGGATTAAATAGAGAGTACTATATTTTGCCGCGAGAGTTTGGCATTGCAGTCATTGTTCTTAGTTTCTTAAACATCCTGTACAATAAATACTTTTATATGCTCTGCGGATAGCTCAGCTGAGCATGTATACACGTAGGCTGTAATTATTTGTAGATATATCCGTATTTCGGGAAGTTTTGTAGGTACCCGCCGCAGTGCATCGGTAGGGTGCACCACGCTCACGCACTGCGCTATGCGTGACGCGAGCGTGAAAGTCATCCACGTATAGAGCGCGGTAGTTTTATACACAGTATATAGTCGCATGACAGATCTGTTAGTCGCGTCACGTGCACGCGATCGTCGGCAACCAGCACACAAAGACAATGAACACACAGCTAATTGCATTGGCTCGATATATCTACAACGCGGACCGACGATATTCTGTCCTCAGTTTGTGCTTCAACTGCAAGAAAGCAGAAACTACAAAAAATAAGTAGTGTTGCCGTCTAGATCTAGACTTTCTAGACTCTTGTCTTGTCTTGTCTAGATTTTCAAGACAAGACTTGCAAAAGTCTTGTCTAGAAATTTTCAAGACAAGACAAGACTTGCTTGATCTAGATCAAGACTCTTGCCAAAACTCTAGACAATTTTCAAGAGTCTAGATAAATTAAGTAGTAGGTAGTATGTAAAGGTTTACAAACCTACTACTACTAATCTAGACTCTTGAAAATAATCTAGAGTCTTGATATTAGACAAGACAAGAGTTTGTTAATCTAGACTTAGACTTAGTGAAGTCTTGATATTTCAAGACAAGACTTAGTGAAGTCTTGTCTTTATATTTCAAGCCAAGACAAGACTTTGAAAGTCTTGTCTAGACGGCAACACTAAAAATAAGGTAGATCTCATAATAGTTCAGTAGTTTTTCCAAGGTCTGAGTCCTGTGTTTGTGTTTATCTGGTTCCTAATGCTGCGAACGCCTGTGGCGAGAAAAAATGTTAGTTCCTGTATTCCTTGCTTGTTTAATCCTTACCATTTTGTGCCTGGCACATGGGATTAATTCCTTTAAGGCAAGGGGGGTGTAAAAAAATAGTTAAATATAAAATTACAAAATTCCTAGCATTAATCATGAATCGACAAAATGCTCGATGGGTTATGAAGTCATTTTGCATATCGTTTGTGAGATAGAGTGCCCGCGGTGAGAGATGAAGCCAGGCACGTCATCAATAATATGCTAGTGAACGCCCGCTTGCCCGCAGACACTGCCGTGTACACAAAACTGCACATTGGGTTTTATGACGTTAGGTACAATTTTGGCAAACTGCTATTCATGACAATAAACCGCCAATAGCAAGCTAGAAGGCGGGCGCAATGCATTCACGCTACTATGACGCGGTGGCTTCATCTTTCGCCGGGCGAGGTCTACCGACTGCTTATAGTTCAAGAGCTCGTGGTCAAAAATTGCAAAATTTTTGTAAAGGCTATAATATTCTGAGATTAGCTAGTATTTAAGGTGTAAATAATTAATACACTACAGTCAGCTAGTCACGGTCGGGATCTCTGGCGTCCGGACGCTTTAAAAGGTGTAAAAAGTTCAAAACTTCTACCGACTGCTGACTAGGTCGGGTTTAACAAAATAGGGTCTGACTGTTTTTTTCATAAATTATATAATGAATTAGCCCTATGCCAAATTTTAGCTTTTTTAAGACACTAGTTTTTTTACACCTTTTCGAGTGTTTACAAGTGTAAACCGATCAGTCATTGAGTATATGTCAACTTACAATGTACACGTCTATAGAAAGTGGTGGAAGAAAAGTACACGAGCGGCGGGAGAGACGGGTCGAGACGGTCTGTGCATATGGTGTAGGTGCTGACAAAAGGAGAAGAACAGCCAGAGTTAGACTCTCTATCACGATGGTGAATTCTTTTCTTTCTGCTTTTGGCGTTGGTGCCGTTGTCTTGTGTACAAAACTTCAGAGCTCATCGTAGTAGAGAATGAAACGTATACACATATAAACGTCTTTACCTGCTTGCAGCCCAGACCACTGTTGCCAAATTGGGAGATAAAAATCTTCAAATATAGGTACTTTACAACTTACTAATGATTCTAAATTCTTCAACATTGCGGTAATTAATGAGCCTGTAAACGACTTTTTTTTATTAAATCGTTAGAGTGACCTCCGTCTAACTTAAATACCGGTAGATTTTTTTTGTCTTCACTTAAAACGGCTTCACAATAATTTTTTAAGTTGATTAAAATAGAGCACTTCTCTATTTTTCCTTTCAAGCGGATGACGTCATTTGCTCCGAATATCACGGCCTCCTTGTACAGCTTGATATATTTAATACATGTCTCATATTGATAGTTGATTGATAGCAACGGTGCGATCAGTTAGGCGGTGTGGTTAGAAAGATTATAAAATCAACGCGACGGGGGTTGGGACGTAAGCGCAAGTATTAAAATTAAAACATTTATTATCTCCGTAAATATCTGACGTATTTATTATTTTATTTATTGTAGATTATAGACGCGTCGACATCTCAGGTCATTATAGTGTCTTTTAACTACACTTAATAACAACTATCTTAAAATTAAATAACATCACAAAACATCCATGAGCGCAGGTGGGATTCGAACCCACGGCAGTCCAGTTCAGAGGTTGCGGCACTAAGCACGCTAACCACTAGGCTATACTGCCCTCATCTGACGTATTGAAATAAAATAATCGCATTTTTCTTTGTGGCAATGATTTCTAATAGGGAACATTATCCTGGGAGTGATGTAAACTATGATGTTGCTGACATCGGAGCGAATTTATTATAAGCTCTGTGTTTAGATTACAACTGCTGTTGAGCTTGAGAATGGCCGAGAGTGTAGCAATGCTGTTGTTTACATGGCGTTGCTATGGTTCCTCTATTACAAGTCCCCAGTTCCCGGGTTCTAGCCCGAGAGCTGGTAAAAGTGTCAATTAGATTTTCAATTTATTATTAAAAAAACAAAAAAAATAATAAATTGAAAATATGAATTGGTGCTAGGCCCAAATAACCTTAGCTATTGGTGGTCTTTAAAACACAATTTTATAACAAATGCTGTTTCCAACTAGGAAGTATAAATAAGTTATATTTAATTGCGTCACTTTGTTTTGACATTGGCTATTTTAAAATGGTAATCACGCTAGTCGTAACGCCGGGTTTACCAGTTAGTGTCTTATATAAATAAAACAATATGAAGTTTCTATCGATGATAAAACAATCTTGTTACACCGCTTTGCAAAGTTAGTTCATTTTTAAAATTATAAAACATCAAGGGGTTTTCAGTATAGTATTATAGTATAATATTATACGGGTTTTATTAAGGTTCACAGGTACGGTATAGCCATCTGGCAACACTGGCCCTTAGGAGGAAGTAAAAGCGAACGTTGTGTACACAGAGGAAAACAAACTGAATATTAAGTAGGTGCACACAAATTTATTGTTCCTCAACTTGTTCTCGTCCTGCTCCCCTCCAACCGCTGCACATATCGTAATTATTAAACCCGCAGCCACGTTCCACTGATTGCAAATAACGAACCGTGAAACAGATTTTTTAATTATATGCCGTTTATACTTTTGGTTTGTCTAAATGTTTTATTTTGTAAATGTCAGAAAATGATAATCAAGTATCTATGTCAATATTTGATTAAGGTTTTAACTATAACTTAACCACTGCAGCTAAAAATACATAAAAGTTTGGATGATGCGTTTTTTAAACCTTATATTTTTTTTAATTGAAACTTTTTAGCTCGAGAGTACCGTAGAATTTTCTGTCACTGAAATTGGGTATTAAGTTACGCGCATGCGTGGGATTGCTCGTTCGACATTATTACTTTTATACTGCCATCTGTGATAATTAGTACGAACTATAAATAATCATTTACTTGTAATAAAATATAATTTGTGATTTTATTACAATCAACGTGTTTTATAATTCACAATAAGTTTTGTAGATATATAGCAATGCAATATAGATAGATAACTTAGAGAAAATAAAATTGTATTAAGAAGAAGAATTGTGGATTATCGCCGCTCGACAAATTTGTATTAAAAAGCGTCGATTAAACAGTAAATATTTTTTTTATAAATAGGTATAATAATGCACGTGATGTCACTTTTGTACCCAACTTTTGCGACAAAAAATTCTACGTTACGCGCGAACTAAGAAGTTTCACTTCAAAAAACGCTTTTTTGTGTTTCGGTTCAATTTATAGTTTTTAAGGAGCGCAATCACATCGATCAAATTTCTTAATTTTTATCGAATTCCAAATCACACGAAAAAGAACTGCCAACTGTGCATAAATAACGTGAATGAAATAAACATAAAAACTTTATGAAATATCTGAAGCGGAAAATTTAATATACGTTTGACTGAATTAAAGGTTGGTTTGCCAAACTAAGAAGTGGTTGGAAAACTCCTGACCTAAATTTACATTTATTAATTAAGTTGAAGATAATGTAATCTATGCATTTAAACTATACCTATGTAGGTATTCATAATGCAAATTAACACAATAACATTTCTTAAATTCTTTAGATAAGCATAACAATATAATTAACTATAAATCCATTCTTGAACGCCAAGTTAAAACTAGCTTTGATATCTCTTCATACTTTTACTATAATAGCGTTTTCAGCTGGTATTCACTTTTTGACACTAGTGGCGCGTAGTTTTCCACGAGTGTAACACTAGCACCGTGTCAGTGCTGAGTAGTGTACACGCTCTTCGTGTAGGTCATTACTCTGTCATTACCACTGTACTTTCTTTACACGACCTCCCTGAGACGGTCAGACTAGCATCCCACCGACGTCCAGTCGAACACGACACACTGTAGCACTTCTCTCTACACTGACCAGTCGAACACGGTTCTTGGTGAGAGTTTACATTAGTGCGGCCTAGTGTAAGAAAGTGTAACCAGCTAAAAACGCTATAAGTATAGTAATCCATCCGATTGATGGGTCACTGCCTGTAAAATTCGACATTTTGTGTGCATGTGTAGTATCTCTTTTTAATTTTTATTTATTTAATTGTAGATTATAGACGCGTTGACAACTTATGTCATTAGCGTCTTAATTACATCAAATAACATATCACTTAAAACTAAATGACATCAAAAAACATCCATGAACGAGGTGGGATTCAAACACATGACAGTTTGCTCCAATGGCTAGAGCTCCTAGCGGTTGAGTTACTATAGATAGAACAACATGTGCGATCTCTTTTTATATCAGTAACATTCTACTCCGGAAAAAATCGTACCAAGCTGGGTTTTTGGCCACAACTTTAATTTTAAGCGTTATACGTAACGTTCAAAAAGTCCCCATCGATATTATGTCCGCTTCAAAAGTTATTTAAGGTCAAAGGTTACGAAAATTGGTTTCTCGCGGATATCTCGATATTGATGGGAACTTTTTGCACGATACTACATAACAACAAATTAAAGGTGTGTGAAAAATTCAACTTGGTGCGAATTTTTCTGAAATGACCCTATTGTTACTGGAATAATATACCTACCGATGTTGAAATAAGAAAAATTTATAATGAAACATTGACCACTTTCGTGAAAACGAGAATCATGTCTTGATGGGTGAAGTTTAACTTAAAATGATGGTATCATTTAAGAGAAATAGTAATCTCATCGATTTATTATGTGCAGATGCATCTCAAGTTTACTAGAAATAAATAAAAAGTTCATTTGATATTATAGAGATGCTTTCAGTCTTGTCTTACATCTTAGGTATTGCTTAATAACTGAACTCGTCTGGAAGAGTTTTTATTTCAAACGAAAAAAAGTAATTTTATTGGTATACTCAAAAAGTGCAGACGTTATCTACTCAAGTAAAAGTTTGTTCAGTTTATTCTGGGAAATTAAAGATTACTCAGAATATAAAATGGTTTTGATCATATTTTGTGTCGGACGGCTCTTGACATTAAACTTTTAACTTACGGAAGTGATTTTTCTTTTTGTTGCAAGAATGCACTTTATTGAATTTCAAACAATTAGTTCATTTAACGATAACATTTTAAATAGACCATTTATTAAATTTTATATTAGATCTGATTAGATCGACATAATTCTATCTTCACAAAACACTTTTTATAATAAAAAAATGAACGTCCTTCAAAAAATGTCACTAAAAAGAGGATAAAAAAAAATTGAGGCCGGCGTCAATTCAATTTCTGTAACTTTTTATGTATCTACTTTTTAGTGTATTTGCCATAATATGGCACATAGACTATTGGCGTCGGTCGGATGGCGGGACCTAGGGGTCGGACCAAAATTTCTCAACGTTTCATAGCCTCCTGAACAATTTGGCATCATTTTTGAAAATGTTTATATATATATGTATGTATATATTTATATATATATATATATTTATAAATATATGTGTGTACACGATAACTCTCGACAGACTTAATCGATTGAAACGAAATTTGGTACACACATTGGAACCCATCACCGCACGAAGCCTATTTAAAATGGGCCCGATCGGACCATTTTCAGGGGCTCCAAAAAGTTTTTGGGCCCAAAAATACCGAAAAATTTGTCAGAATCGTTTCAAAATTGAAATTTAACTCTTTATTAATGATTAAAATGTGCTGCTAAAATTTTAATAAAATCGGCTCGACAGGACCGGACTTACAAATTTTATGAAAACACTAGTTTGTTGATACGGATTTACTTATTGAAGGGTGTATTTAATTCCGTACAGAGGTTGCATTGATAATATTATTGAAATTAAGAAAAAAAATATTATTTTAAGGGATGTATTAAGGGGTTAAATTTTTTATTTTGTCTAAAAACAAACTTAAGTTTACATAATAAAGCCACAAGGCCTGCATTAGCAAATAACTATATTGTCGGCAGGGTTTGGCACTGCAACCCGAGTTTTTATTTAATTGGCGCCGACCTCAACATTTTATTATTTCTCTCTTTTAGTGCTTTCTTAAAGGAGTTTGAATTTTTTTAATAATAAAAATTTCATTTTTACTTTTTAGTGACTTTGCAATACGCAGTATATTTCATTACTAAACTAGAAAAAAAACCGCTGAACCGATTTAAGCAAAATGTATGTGGGATCACCCTGAAGCTTATGTCTTTTTAAATAAAAAAAGAATCATCAAAATCGATTCACAAATGCAGGATATATGATGTAACATACTTACATAAAATTATACAGTCGATTTGGGAACCGTCTCCTTTTTTGAATTTGGTTAAAAAATTGATGACAAATTTTGCTCAAAATTTGCATGCGTGTTCAGAACGGTCACACTTCTGATTTCAGCTCAAATGTGGAAGAAATGACTCTTCAAAAGCCAGTAAACACAGGTTAAAAAAACTGGAAAATAATTTTTTTCTCGGAACGTCTGTAATGATTTTGATTAAATTTTACACATGGATACTCACTTAGTTCCAGCATGAGAGATGACATGACAAGATCCTCCTATAGAAAACGCAGAAGGGGAGGTGACGATGCATGTATTGTATAGGTATTACTCTCATTATGAGAAAGTTCGAGTTATGTCTGACCGTTTATTGAATCTGTGTTCAAATGAACGTTTCACCCTCTCAGTTATTCTATTATTTCCAAACAGTCTGTATACATCTAAGTGCAAACTTAACACTATTATCATAATCGAATTCCGATCTGAAACTATATTTTGTAGACACATTAGAGGTGTTCGGTAGTCATGAAGGGCCGGCAGGGGTGAGTTGGTGGTCCAACCCTAATATCATGGAAGGGAGAAATATGTGTCCGCCATGGCGTTATCTACTTTCTACGCTGTGCTACCTTAGCCTTATAAATTTCCGGTTGAAATGTTAATGGTCAATTAACTGATATTCTAATGCATTAATTTAATATCCATGGTTACTTATGCGTGCGCTTCATGCAACGCTGCACAAATTACACCACTAAATCTTTTTTTTATGTAAAAAACATAAATGCATAAACAAATGACATTCGAGTATTAAGGGAGTAGGTATGTACACAATATATTTGCGGGTATACACCTCTAACTTCGACTTACTCATTTAAGGCTTTTTATGAAACAGGCAGAATAGCTATAACTTTGGAAAAATAAAGACTATGCTTAAACTTACGTACCTAACAATTAGTGAAATAAATATGTTTGATGTTTGTGATAATTTAACGGTCTAAAAAAGCTATTCAATTATTTCAAAATTTTAATGTGCGTTTGTTAGTTTATTTAAAAAAATTTACAGCTGACTTAATAACACACTTAAGACATTTCACCAAGACACCAGTAAAGAAAAAGTTTTTTTGGTATAGGTATTCATTTAAAATATCAAAACTAATATTGTCACTCCATAAGTCATGTATGAAAGAAGCTAAAAAATTGCATATACAGCCTTAAACTCGTCGTTACAGCTTCTCTATTAAAAATGAATCACCACTTACCTATTCATTATTGCTTAATTACAATTTAACTATATAATATTTTTGTCATTAAGCTTTCCACATTCAATTTTAAAAAGTTTCTTGTATACTTATACTCAAAGTATATGCGTGACTAGCTGAACAGCTGTCATTTAATTTAAATAAAATTTGGTACAGTTTTTCGATTATAGGTGACGAAGAAAAATAGTTTTCATCGAATTGCCGCGTCGTTATAAACTATAATCTCTACATAGTATAAAATGAAGTCGCTTTCCGCATCTGTCTGTTCCGCGTCTGTCTGTCTTTCTGTATAACCGCTAGCTCCTTCTAAACCACGCAACGGATTTTGATGCGGTTTTCACCATCAGTTAGATAATTTTTCACGGAAGGCTTATATATATAGCGAACGAGCGTAGCGAGTGAGTAATGTAATTATAATATTCAAGCGAACGAGCGAAGCGAGCGAGTAGTGTATTGCACCCTGGCGATCCGAACAGGGCCGCTAGTCTAATATAATAAGTATATTTAATTTCCTTATGTGTATCTGTCTCTCCACGTCCCCCAGAAGCCCCCCGTTGACCGAGGAAGCTAAAACTTTGCGCATTTATAGGGCACAGGATAAAACCTAACGGACAACATTTTCGATTTTCTCTTCGGGGACAAAAATGGGGGAGACCGAAAAACCCTTGTTAAATTCCATAAGAATGATTATTCTGCACGCACTTACAGAACAGGGCATGACACAGGTCTCCCGGGGGCAATAATGGGGGCGGGTAATATAATTTCGTATCTTGGATCCTTGGACTTCAATCTAGCACTTGACGAAAGGCTTAAACATCCGTTTCCACTATAATAATAAAATTGTAGGCTATATTATGTGGTGATTAGCACCTCGGCAGTATATCTACCTAATATGTATGTATGTAGGTACACGATAAGCTCGGGCACAGTTGGACCGATTTGAAAAAATATTTCACTGTTTTAAATCCCACATCTTGGCGGATAACATAGTCTACAGTCTATACCAGAAGTTCCCAAACTGTGCGTCGCGGCGCTATCCTATGGGAGTCGAAATTTCAGAATTTCAGTCCCGATTTGAGAAGTTATGCTCAGAAAAGCAATCTCATCCTGCTCACTAATTGTATTGTTTGTAGTTTTTTTATGTTTTCTAATACCTAATTATTAGAACTAGAATCTAATAAATAATAATTAAGATTCTATTTTCTTTGGAGTTTTCTTTGAATAAAGTAATTTTATTGCCTGCTAGAGCTACACACAGGTATCTTCTTTTAGAAGGGCGTCGGAAGAAATAGCATCCTGTAAAGGGAGTCGCAGTAAAGAAAAGATTGGGAACCCCTGGTCTATACATTATTACGTTAAATAAAAGGCAGACAAGCAGTGATTTAAACTCGGTTGAAGCCAGACTGGACCGCTAGTGTAACAATAAAAATGCTTCATAACAAAAATGCCGCAAAATAGTTTTTTTATAATCAGGAAGTTAGTGTGGAATAATTTATTATTTTTATTACACATTTAAAATTTATTTGTTGCGTTGATGAAACCATGATATAGCTTAAATTGTAAAGTTACAGAACAGACTCTGAGTCATACTACGTTTAAAAACGAAAAAAAGGTTCTTATATAACAGTTGATCTAGATAAATAATTAAGTACTTCTGATATCATTGTCATTCTCAATCGATCTGAAAAGATTATCATTATAGTTTTGTCGGTGTTTATCTGGCTTTAGATTTAAACGTATACTGACAGCGTGTTATTAATGATTCACTGTAGACGATCGCCATTATCTCGATTCGTTCCTCATTAGTGCAGGGTTCGAACCCCGCGCACTGCATATCATTGTATATAGGTACAGTACATACAGGGTACATGAAGAAGTTTTTCAAAGAATCTCTCAAAAATGGTGGTTATATTTTTCAGCAATCATGAAATAGAAAACGCATCTTTGGAATTTTCCGCGTACAGAAACTGATAAAGATATTTCTATCTACAATACGATTCCAAAATTTAAGAAGTGACCATACACTTATACTTCACTATTTATACACTGCAAACTCAAGTGTTTTATGTTTAAACACTTAAAGTGAATAAATGCTTGTAGTCACTTTCTAAACATTTTACGGTGTTTTATTTAATGTAAACACTTTAAGTGTTTAATTTTAATACACTTATAGTGTTTTTAGTAATGCACTTAAAAGTGTGTTTTTATAATAAAACATTTAATGTGTTTTACGAATTTTTAATTAATTTTCATATTCATTAACATTTTTCGTCAATTTAGTTCGGCTGTTAAAAATTATTTGAAACTCAAAAGCCAAATATTTTTCAGTTGTCGAGCGTCTATAATTTACAATATCTTGTCTTACCAAATATTTTCTATTATAATCATGGCTTACTTCAATCAATAAGTTAATAAGCCATGATTATTATAGAAAATATTTGGCATTTGTGTCTCAAATATTTTTATGACAGTCGACCTATTGACAAAAAATGTTTATGAATACCAAAATTAATTAAAATTTCTTGTTGTTCATAATTTATACACGTAGATATACGTACATAAATTATGGACAATTTAAGATTTTTTCTATAATATATAACACATCATTTTAATTTATTACAATAATTTAAGCTCTGGCGATATTAATGATACTTCGATAAAAACCAGCAAAGTAATGAGTAGTTTGAATGATCCAAAAAATGGTATTTAAAGTATAATTATTGTTTATAGTGTGTCGCATTTAAAATGAAGACACCCCCATATTTTCGCTATTTTAAGTAATACAGATTTGAATTTTTGCAGTAATACAGGTTTTTTTAAGATACTCAACTGAAATCTGAACTTTAAACTCAGCCTATATACGAATTCACAAATAGGGTCAATTCTCAATATTTTGCTTCGCGTTGAGATATCGAAAAAAATTATTATTAGAAAAAGTTGTTAATATTATTCTAACCCCATATACAGAGTTTCATGACAAAATTCGTATTTTTAATTTTTTCATTATTTTTGTCTTACACAAAATTATTACAAGTTTATTTTTTTATTTTCAATGCTATGAAAAGTAAAAACTTGACACTTATCACTTGTAATAATTTTGTGTAAAAGCAAAATAATGAAAAAATTAAATATATAAGCACATAAAAAATTAAAAATCATTAAAGTATTTTTTAGAATATTTATTTATTTATTTTCTTTTCATTGTGTTATATAAATTATTTTTAATCAAATTGAATTATGAAAAATAATATTTGAAAAACAATTTAAGTTTCATATTAATCAAAATGCAAATGAAATGTTTGTTTATTAAAAATTGTTGAAGTATTTTTGAGAATAGCTATATATTTATTTATTTTCTTGTAATTATCAGTTATGACTGATTTAAATCAAATTTAATTATAAAAAAAATATATTCAAATAAGAACTTCAGTATTATGTTGACATTGAAAAGCAAGTTACACATGTTTTGTTCGTTTCTTTTTTTCAATAAAGAAACTAAAATGACTAAAAATTAACGATAACAAAATTAAAAAGACCAGTACATTACTTATTACTCTGCTTCTTGACTTTCATTGGAAGTTGTCCCATGATCCCTTTTTCTAATAAATTTTAAAAGAACTTGATTTTTTTTTATATGTGTTCCCAATACTTCACTATCGATATATTCTAATACGTTGAGATATTGTTTTGGAAATATTGTATCCCAGACATAATATGCCGCCAATAAACAAGCTAGTACCTTTGGTACTGTAGGATTCGAAATTTGGACTCTGATATTGGTATCAGCGACAATAAAAGCAGCACTAATTACTTCTACACTATCAGAATATATGACAGCCCGAGGAGACTCGTTTTCTTCTGCCATAAGACAATCAGTAGTTGAACGGGCCTATATAATACAATAAATTATTAGTGTTCGCATCTATGTTAAGGTGCATATTAATAAAATAAAATATTTCAAAGCTTACTTGTTTGAAAGTAAACAAAGGCTTGACTTCTTTTTTTAATTTTTTACTTAAAGAATCGTTTAATTGAGTTAGAATCTTGATTTCGAAATTTTTATCCTGAACTTTTACTTGGAAATAATTTTTCAATCGACTAAACATCGAGTTTATACTTTGAAGTATCAAATCCGCAGTTGTATTTTTTAAATTATAAAATTCAAATAACATCTATAAAAAAATAATTTAAAGTAGTAAATACTTTTATCAAACAGAGTGAAGAAAATTTAAAAACTTAAAATTTTACAAACCGAATCACAGTCTTTTAAATGTGGATATTTTGTGACCACTTCCAAAATTGATTTCGCTTCATTTTTAATCCAAATTAGCCGCTCATTCAATGTTAGTCTAATGAGACTTTGGACATGAAGAGTATTGCCTTCTTTTCCTTGTTTTTTTTCTAATTCTAATAAAGCTCGGCTAACGTCTAATTTAGAAGGCTCGGATCTATAAAATTAACTTTCGTTTATTATAATGAATATAATTAAGTACACTGAGAGAAAAAAATATTTTTAGAAAGAAAATATTTTTTGGCTAAAAATATTAGCTAAAAAAAATAATTTCTTATCAACAGAAAATCGTAAGCTGTTTTAATATTTTTTCTCAGTGTAATTAATATATGTATATGTTATCTTCAAATTATTTACAAAATATTTACGTTTCACTAGATATTGCCACTTTTGACGTTTTCGGTGCATCATTAATAATATTCCCTTCTGCATTTCTTTTTTCTCCCTGGTTTCTTAATATAGTTCGATGATTTCTTATCCAGGTAATTAACTGAGCTCTCACAATATCCTTTATTAAAATTTTTTTTTTATTTTGACTTTAATTCTATTAAGTATACTTTTATTTGTAGACTGTAATTAAATTATATAGGTATTAATAAAAAAAATACTTACATAACCCTTTGGACCACCTTTTAGTAATGGGTAAGCGGAGACTATGGTGCTGGCAAGATTTTGATAATCGATTTTCATCGGTTTTGCATCAGTTGTTTGCCATAAAAAAGATCCCCAATGATAAATTAAATCTTTTTGTGAAGCTAATACTCCATAATCTTCTATTTTTTTTTTCAAACCGTAACTTAAAGGAGGTAAAATTGCTGGCATCTTAATTGAACCTGGTCCCGTTTGAATTCCTCTCGTTTTTTTTGACTGGTCAATTATATTTTTATCAACATTAGAATCATCATCTACCGACATTTCAGACTAAAAAAATTACGTTACATTAATAAAAGTTAGAAATAATAAAATTACAAACTAATCACTTTCAAAGATGACAATTAAAATTAACATACTTATACAGTGCCGGCTCGAACGGTGTTCTAACCGTCTCTTTGTAAGGGGAGCCAAATATCGAACCTCTGTATAATTGCATAAAACATTTTTACATGTAAAATATTCATGCATAGTTTAAAATAGAAAAGGGGGGGAGCACAAATTTTTAAACAGGGCGCCAAATATGTTTCAGCCGGCACTGCATACTTAATTTAATTTACTAACCTTAGAAATATCTTCGATTGATAAATCTTCAGGATCATTTTCAGTTGACTTTTCTAATACATTTAAAGGTCCTGCAGTGCATATTACTTCATATGATAAATTTTCGTTACTTGCATGCAAAACATTAGGTACAGATTCAAATGTTGGTAACAAAAGAATATTTAATTTATCTAAATCACATACAATTTCATCATCTTCCACATCGATCCACACATCTGCATCAATATCTTTTTTTTGTACGATGATTAATTTATTTTCAGATAACTTTTTTAAAAACGTATCACGTTCACAAATTTCACGAATTTTTTCGCGTATGATTTCCAGATCGGAAACGCTTTGTTCTGATTGAAATTTGATGCACTTTGAACGCCCTTGCAATGAGCAAAACACTTTTTTTTCCATATTTTTATTTTGTATATAATAAAAACACACACGTAAAAGTATTGTGTTGTTTTACTGATTATTATCCACAAATTTAATAATTTTATGAACACAAAAACGATATATTTTATGATGAACATACAACTGAAATACGGGAAACCACAAACGAATAAGAACTAACCAGCTCATGCGCGCGCAGCACACTAGTGTTGTGTGTGTGTAAGGCTACGGTTACAGTGCACGCGTCGCCGCGCGAATACTTAGTGCGTATAATACGTCAGTATTTAGGCGAGCACATGGGTGGTATATGATACTGATGATTATCGCGCGATTTGTAAGTATGGATATTGATGAAGAATATGATTTTATAGAAAACTCGTTACTAAGCGAAAAAAAAGGCAGCAGTATTGGGTAAACACCATATTCGTAAATCGTTATTTGAGTGAAACTTTCACTTTTTTGATAAATTACAGAAACAACCATACAAATTTTATATTCATATAATATATTAAATTCCCACAGTGTTCTTCTGTCGAAAACTAAGAATATTAATTTTTCAATATTCATATTCATTCATAATATAATATAATACCTATAGGCATAAACATAAATAAAGAATGCGTAGTTTGCGCGAAATCGCGAAAAAAAAAACTTGTTTGAACTCCTAGTAATAACCAGCTCTACACGCGACTAATTCGCTTCTACTGTAACCACTCATATTGTATTCAACATGTTAGTTGCCCGAATACGAGCAAATACGCACGAAGTACACTTCGCGCGAGAACGCTTGCACTGTAACCGTAGCCTTATACAGTTATTATATATTATAGTTACTTTATTATGACGCACCAACTGTCCATTGCTATAGAACTGTTGAATAACTGATTTACCTTTGAACCTACCATAAATGCCCGAAATTAACAAAAAAATCTTACTATATTGACATTTGGCACATTATTTTTAGCATTGTAAAGCCATTTTTCTAGTTATTTTCGGAATGATCAATGATAAACTCCCTAACATTTACGAATGATAATATTTAGCGGTGTTGTTAAGTGAGAACAAAATATAGGCAAAAAGCATAGACCATATTGTAATTCATTGTACTGTGCTTTGAAAACTGATTGGAAATTGGAATATCTGACAAAAATTAACAATTTATGTAAAAAAGTACAAATATGAGCGGCACAGTGTTTATGCACGGGACTCGCATGCGGACACGCGTTGTTTCATTGCTTGTGCTCGGTGCCGACTATAAAAATAGTGACATAATACACTTATTATGTCACTATTTTTATATGTTATAATGTTACTAATAAGATATGATAATCGATCATGAAATTAGTAATTGAATAATTCTCATAATCGAATGATCATTCATAGCAATAGCCCAAAATCGAGATACTTCCAGATATCCATAATACCGATTGATTTCGTTAGTATCATTCATAATCGCCCGCCTCTATAGTCTCCCCCTATATAATGAATTTTTTAAGGCACTTCTATGCCCACGTGGATGAAATCCCGGTCAAAAGAAAGTTTTTTATAAGTTTAGCAAGAACTTCCTGGTACATCCTGTACGGTATATCACACGGTGTACAGTTTTGATTAGGTAAAAACGTCGTGATGCTAATTACAGGTGAGCTGACAGGCGACGGCACAGTGAACGGGGGTTACACCAGGGCTCTAGTTGCACACCCTCGTTATACGTTTCATACAGGAAATCGCGTGTGTTATTCGAGCGTCGGTGGAGCGCCGACGGGGGGAAAGGGGGGCCGATGTTGTTTCTTTTATTATTTATATCGTTTTAAATAATTGCACCGATTACAAGTGTTATTCATCATATTTTGACATCTGTGATACCGAAACTGCTTATTACAGAAATGCCGGATAACATTCCCAGGTGGTCGCACACACACAAAAACATAACTAATTTCTGCTTATTGAAATTTAAATTTTGTGTAACAACAATATTGTAACTTTTTAAATATAGGGTGAAAAATAAAAGTTAAAAACTATTATTAATGAAAATATATCCTATATCCGATTTAAAATCTTAGCTAAACTTTTAAAATGACACCGATAGGTAAATCAATACCGAACGATCAAACAAAAATTATTAAGAAACAAAAAAAAAAACCACTGAGGCTGGTACAAAATTACAAAAACAAGTTTTCAATATGAAAAGTACTCGGGCGAAAACATCGACATTTTAGTATAAGTAAGTATAAGGTATACTAAAATTTTTACCCGAGTTATTGAGATGACACTATTTTGACGTTCCCGACGGTATTTAGCGGGGTAAAAGGATGCGAGACGAAAAAACGATGCGTCACCAAAAAAATGTGAGACGTGAACTATCATATGTATTTAATGTTGGTGTATATTCACTATTGGGTGTACTAACCTTGGTCAACGCTGTCCAAACAGAATCCTGTCGTGTGAATATACTGCACATATTCAAATGATCATACATGTCCAACTATACCCAACATTGTTAGCCAATACATTCGCCAACATGGAAATAACGGATCATGTCGTCTCGAGTCGGCTTAAAGTTAACTTTACACAGGCTAAGCCAAGGCGAGCAATTGATACGTATTTTTTTAAGCGACTTCAAATCAACGGAGGAAAGGTTATCAATTCGACTGTATTTTTAGTGTATTTGCCATATGGCACATACACTATTGGCGTCGGTCGGATGGCGGGACCTAGGGGTCGGACCAAAATTTCTCGACGTTTCATAGCCTCCTGAACACTTTGGCACCATTTTTGGAAATGTTTATATATATATATATGTATATATATATATATTTATATATTTATATATATATATATATATGTGTTCGCGGCATAACTCTCGAAAGACTTAATTGATTTGAACGAAATTTGGTACACACGTTGGAATCTATCACCGCACGGAACCTATTTAAAATGGGCCCAATCGGACTATTTTAAGGGTAGTTTTTAGGGGTTGAAAAAAGTTTTTGGGCCCGAAAATACCGAAAAAAATTTCAGAATTGTTTCAAAATTGAAATTTAACCTTTTAGTAAAGATCAAAATGTGCTGCTAAAATTTTAATAAAATCGGCCCGATAGGACCGGACTTACAAATTTTATGAAAACACTAGTTTTGCGGATAGTGATTTACTTACTGAAGGGTGTATTTAATTTGGTACAGAGGTTGCAATGATAATAATATTGAAATTAAGAAAAAAATATTATTTTAAGGGATGTATTAAGGGGTTGAATTTTTTATTTTGTCCAAAAACAAACTTAAGTTCACGTATTAAAGCCACAAGGCCTGTATTAGCAAATACACTATATTGTCGACAGGGTTTTGGCACTGCGACCCGAGTTTTTTTATTTAGGTATGTGTGTCACCTCATATCTTCTGGATTTGTGAACCGATTTTGATGATTATTTTTTTTATTTAATAGGGCATACCTTCAGGGTGGTCCCATATAAAATTTACTTCAGCAGTTCCACCGATTTTTTATTATTATGTATTTTTTTATTTCTTGCCAAATTACATTTAGTGATGACTAATTTTAGTATTAATATGTAAGATGCACGAAAGGTAAACCGAATATTTATTATCAAAAGCATGCTTAAATGAGTCACATGAGATTATATAATATGGATTAGTCTACAAAACATCACCCTCACCTAATTGTTATGTGAATAGGAAAAAATCTCCAGCAGAGCATTCGTGTTATGTAAAAACAGCCGTTTACTCTCTGACTAATAAATTACAATCTCACACGTTATACGTAGCTAATCTGACATTACTCTTAAAAAAGTACTACAAAAACCAACTCTGGAAAGATAAATATCTCTATGGTTGAAAATTAAATTTGTTGATTTTAGGTTGGAATAAATCAATCGAGCAATTACGAATTTATCTGGCAGCTAATATTCCGAAAAACTCAGTCTGAATACCTCTTGATATCAGTCAAAAAATTAATATAATTCCTTAATCTCTTTAAAAAAATATTGTTTTTAAAACAAGCTTTTATTAAAATGTATTAAGGAAAAAATCTTTGTGAAAGTTTTCGCAAAACTTATAAAAATGAGTATAACACGGTAGATTTGCTGTTCACCAACGAGAGGCGTCCTGTCACGGTCGCCAATTGTAACGTTTCTCCATCATCAGGTCGGAGACATGAAAATATTGGTGTTCATTGGAACTACGTATGTGTGCAAAGTTTCAAGTCGATCGGTAGATCTACTGTTCACCAACGAGAGGTGTTCTGTCACGGTCGCCAATTGTAACGTTTCTCCATCATCAGGTCTGAGACATGAAAATATTGTATTGTCGTCAGAACTACGTATCTGTGCAAAGTTTCAAATCGATCGGTAGATCTACTGTTCACTAACGAGATGTGTCCTGTCACGATCGCCAATTGTAGCGTTTCTCCATCATCAGGTGTGAGACATGAAAATATTGTATTGTTATCGGAATTACGTATGTGTGCAAAGTTTCACGTCGATCAGGAGATCTACTGTTCACCAACGAGAGGTGTCCTGTCACGGTCGCCACTTGTAACGTTTCTCCATCGTCAGGTTTGAGACATGAAAATATTGTATTGTCCTCAGAACTACGTATCTGTGCAAAGTTTCAAGTCGATCGGATATGTGGAAGTGGGTCAAAATTGGATACAAGATTTTTGACTCTAACTAATAAGTGAAGTTAAATAAAAGCTTGTAACTAATAGTTTTTCTTTACTAGAACGCGGATGATTTAACGCTGTTTTGATGTAACACTGTTTACAATTTGAAACCATATATGTATAGCGCTGCTTCGGGGGTCTACCGCACTTCCGAGCAGACGTCACAGTCCATCCAACTACAGAAAAAGGGATTAAATTCGATACTAAACATTCACTCTTTTTTTCGTGGTTCCTAACCTTATGTGAGTAAAATGTTTGTTAATTTATACTATACTTAATTTATATTTCTATAGGTTATGTTAATTAATTAATTGTGTTTTAAAGACCACCAACAGCTAAGGTTATTTGGGCCTAGCACCAATTCATATTTTCAATTCATTATTTTTCTTTTTTTAATAATAAATTGAAAATCCAATTGACACTTTTACCAGCTCTCGGGCTAGAGCCCGAGAACTGGGGACTTGTAATAGAGGAACCATAGCAACGCCATGTAAACAACAGCGCCGCTACACTCTCGGCTATTCTCAAGCCCTCTCTATAGGTTATGTATTCCTAAGGGAAGTATTCTAATAATTTGTTTAAAATAAGAATCAATTAAATTTTTAATAATAAATTGAAAATTTAATTGATTCTTATTTTACTAGTTCTCGGATTAGAACCTAGGATTAGGATTTGGAACCTAGGAGTCATGGAAATATTCTAATAATAAAACCAATAGAGAAAAAGTTTACATGGTAAACCAATACAATTTTAAAATGAATATACCTATATGATTGTCTGAGGAATGTTATTCAAAAATTGTTAGAAGTCAATACCACAGTATTATTATTACTTACTTTGTTTTTATTATATTCAAAAGCAATATTTCATATTAAAAACAACGTGCATGTTTTTTTAAGAATTTAAATATCTTCAGAAGCAAATATTTATTTCTACAGAAATAGCATCTGTAGACACGAAACGCGATGTTTCAAAGTACTATTTAAAGTCTGATCTACAGTGAGAAAGTAATATAAATCCTAAATGAATACGAATAAATAAAATCGTAATTTTAATGTCTGTAATTGCAAGTTTATTTCGACTTACTATTAGACTAGAGCTTGAGAATGACCGAGGGTGTAGCAATGCTGTTGTTTACATGGCGTTGCTATGGTTCCTCTATTACAAGTCCCCAGCTCCCAGGTTCTAGCCCGAGAGCTGGTAAAAGTGTCAATTGGATTTTCAATTTAATATTAAAAAAAAAAAGTAATGAATTGAAAATATGAATTGGTGCTATAGGCCCAAATAACCTTAGCTGTTGGTAGTCTTTAAAACACAATTTAATTTACTATTAGACTAGAGGCCCGGCCCGGCTTCGCCCGGGTGCTATGAATTTATAATTTATTAAAACATTACTCATTAGCTTCGCTCGTTCGCTCCCAGGTGCTATGAATTCCAGTTATTATAGCCTATATGTCCTAAAGCAAAGTATCACCTATCATTGGAAAAAAAAGTTCTGAGATTACCACCAATTTTCATCCGGACGAAGCCGGGCCAGTCAGTTATTATAGCCTATGTCCTAAAGCAAAGTATCATCTACAGAACAGTGACATTTTTTTTAAACGGTCTTCTGAGATTATTCCGATTTTCACCCGGGCGAAGCAGCGCCGGCCAGTTTCAATTATACATCTAAACCTTCCTCGAGAATATCTACCTATTTAATCGTGAAAACCGAAAAAAATCCATTTAGTAGTTACGGAGAAAATCGGGCACATACAGACAAGCGTGGCGGTATTGATTGATTGATGATGATGATGATGATGTAGATTGTAGAGTTTATATGATATAGAGATCGAATGAACCATTTTCTGAATTTTGTTCTTAACTCAAAAACTACTGAGCCAATTCTGATCGGACTTTCACTAACATGTCTGTACATCAAGGTATAGGATAGGCATTATATTAAAGGGAGTTAATCAGTTGTCAAAAAAACCGACATTAACGCGAGGAAGGTCACGGGCAAAGGTCAATATAAACTGAATAAATTATCATTAAAAAAGTAATATTCTTTTGCCCAGGCCTGTAATTAAAACAGTATAATATAATCTTAGCATCTGAATCAGTTCAAACGTCCAATGCCGACGAATTGTCAAGTTTAATTTGCAAGAGATCTAACTTTAGTAATTATGTTAAAAGAATGCAGTGAAAAAAATTCTCACATACAAACAACTCACTTTGCTGATCTAATCATTAATTATTATTATAGATTCGAAACTTGAAAATACATCTAACATGCAGGGGCGGATTGAAGTCTTTTCTTAGATTAATGCCGGGTTTATCGTACATTCAACACGCTGTTTTGTTAATCGCTGTTAAATTTTTTTCACCGATTAACACATAAATACGAAGTAACTATAGAAATAACAAAACAGCGTGTTAAATAATGTACGATAAACCTGGCATAAATCTTTAAACTGGGCTTGAGAATAGTCGATCGTGTAGCAGTGCTGTTGTTTACATGGTGTTGCTATGGTTCCTCTATTACAAGTCCCCAGTTCCTGGGTTCTAGCCCGAGAGCTGGTAAAGGTGTCAACTGAATCTTCAATTTATTATTAAAAAAAAATAATGAATTGAAAATATGAATTGGTGCTAGGCCCAAATAACCTTAGCTGTTGGTGGTCTTTAAAACACACACACACAATCTTTAAATTGGGGTTAAAAATTCATTTTTTATAACATCATTAAGCGCTCATTGTTGATAAAAAAGTATAAAAAATGTATTATAATAATTCAATTTTTGTGGGCTGTTGGCAGCTGGGGGCCCATAGGGCTTAAGCCCTGTTAGTCCCTATGTAGATCCGCCTCTGC
This sequence comes from Mongoloraphidia duomilia, assembly GCA_039654895.1. Lineage (NCBI taxonomy): Eukaryota > Metazoa > Arthropoda > Insecta > Raphidioptera > Raphidiidae > Mongoloraphidia > Mongoloraphidia duomilia. Next base: position 66,814,473 of record CM077516.1, read on the forward strand.
TAGCGTGTAGCCATTTCAGAATGTTGACTTTCTTGAACTGATGAACTTTCATAATATATATTGCAGTAAAATATTTTAAGAAAGATTATTTCGGATTTTCCAAAGAAAAGTTTATCTTTGAGACATTTAATACCGAACATTATGTCCGATTTAAAGCTGTTTTTATGTTTTACGACTAAGACTTGGATATATTATTATATATTTATATTATATGCTACATAATAAATAGCTGAATACGAATGTAAAATGTACATACTAGATGTTCCAGAAAATGTTCCATTATTAACTAAAATAAATTTCAGGAATTGCATAAAAATAATGTACATGTATTAATATAATATTCATAAACAATATCGTGTTCCATGAGTAAAAAAATAAAATAAATTTACTTTCTGATTCCTTTTGTCTAAAGATGCTTATAACTGTATTAGTAGTAGAAGACTTTAATTAAGTAAATGCAGTATAATAATATATTTACATCACAGTTTTTTATTTTAAAAATTATTTTTACAATCTGATGTCCCGTTTATATTTTATATATTAATATTGACAACATTACGAAAAACTAATGTTTGCGTTGTCTTTTCTGAAAGATACGGTATACAATAAAGAAAATAAAATAGTTGCTTTATAATATAGATTCTAGTTTGGCCAGTTGCCATATTAACTAAAATTCAACGAAATAAACACGTGATTAATACGTACTATTATCTAAAATTAAACTGCTCGCAAAAAAATTCCACCGAAGTAATTATGAACTTGTCAACTTGTTACTTTAAAACAGACAGTTATAATTGTAATGTCAAGAATTGAAAAAAAAACTAATTGATGTTTATAATGTTGTAAACTGCCGTGTTTTAATTTAAGTTATATTTATACCTACATTAGCATATTACATAGTGTTTTACATGCATAGCGAATCGAGCCTGAAGTTATACACATTTTAAGAACTAAAAATTCTTTAATTTTTATATAGGTACTCATATATTGGGTATGTAGGTGAAAGTCTTCTCTGATCGTCCAAAAATTCGAGTTTTTGGTGAATTTATGTTTTCAAGTCCCCTGAGCTCTAGGAAATGATTTTTGATGTGAAACATCTATAAATGGCGGGCTTGGATGGGAGTGAAAACGTTTTGATGGCACGTCGCGTCTTTACATTGCACGTCGCATCTTCCCACTTACAGCACTACATCTTGCTATTTTACGTGTGTGTGAATATCTATGTATTGGAACGAATTTAAACAAGCGAGCGTCGTTCCAAGCTGTTTTAATACCTGCCTAGGGAAAGAATTTCTCGCGGGGGGAGGAGGGATAAATCATAAATTCTTATCTCTGGAACTACTAAACCGATTCTAAAAATTCTTTCACTAATAGAAAGCTACACAATATCCCTGAGTGATATAGGCTATATTTTATTTTGATAAATTTGTCGCGGTGGGAGGGTTTAAAGCTGTGAAATTGTTTCACATCTGCCAGGCGTCCCACGACGGCTCACATTTTTGTAAAAGTCTGTGTCAACCGATTTTGATGAAAACTTTTATTTTAGTTTTCAGAGGCACCTGAATTTACTCTTATCGTTATTATTTTTACTTTTCATAATTTTTAAACCCCCACAGCTTGAACTCTCCCTGCATTTTCTATAGGATGAATTAGTCATGTCATCTTATAATGGAAGTATCAAATTTCAATTTTATTCAAAATCTTTTCTTAGCCGTTTTAAAGGAAAAAATATATTCAATTTTTACCGGTTTTTAGGGGGCCACTTCTCCCATTTTCTTTAGGACTGGTTTTGTTACTTCGCCTCAAGGTGTGATCGTATTGAACACGTATGCAAAATGATTCAGCAGTTTAGGCTGTATAGGTGCAACCAAACATACAAAACTGAAAATTTAAAATCGGGTTTTTTCACGATCACAAGACTTTTACTATATGCCCGGATATAGGAAAGTAAATATCATATGTGCACTAATTACACATCTAGTATCATTTTAATGAATTCAGTTACTTTTGTTGTATTTTTTAATACTAGACTTTTTTATTAAACGTTCTGTATTTGCATTATCATAATTATTCCAAATGAAGAAAAAACGTATCAATGTCTACTGTGTACAATTACATGGTCCATGTCAGTTTTCTCAGTGGGTGTGCTGAATTTTATTATTAGAGACACCATTATATTAATGGCATCTGCAGTATTATATTTTTAATTTTTGAAATATACCCTGTTTATACAAAAAATTATCTGCGGTATCTACGAGTATATGATATATCGACAATTTTATAATAAAAATGCAGAGTAAGTGCCGAGTAAGTGCCTTTTTATAATACTTATATTAAATTTTTTCATTATATAAAAAAACTAATCAATTTGAAAACCTACTAAAAACTGCAAAACATTTTTTCACATTTTATTTATTACTAGCCTTTTCTGTTGCGATAATGTCAGTTTGGACAGAAATCTTTTTTAATTGATCGAAGAAATTACAGACGATTTTCAAAGTAGTTAAATAGCGTTTAATTATCCCTGGCAACTTGCAGCCACTGACTTGAAGTATTATTACTTCAATAAAAGACTCCTACATGTCAGGGACAACTCTCTAGAGTCTAGTGACTTAATTTCATTAGTCTCGGTACTGACAGAAAAGTAACCTACATACACTAAGTTTGGATACCGATAGGTAGTATACCTACATAAAGTGTCATCAAAATCGGCCCAGCAATTCTTAAGTGATAACACAAACAAACAGGCAGAAATTCTTGAAGCACGTTTTCCTGTTTAGGTGTTGTACAAAATATTTAAAAAGCCCACAAGAAAAAGAAATTCTTGAAATTAACGTAAGCTAACGTAAATTATTTTTTAATTAAATATTAATACATAACGCATCTCATTTGAATAATACGGAGTGGCCTATACTTTTGGTTTGTTATACCCCGTGTCCGTTCTCAAAGGTGAACATAGGGATTTAACATGGTATTGTTCATTTTTGCTGATTCATGTTCTCCAATTCAGCGTACAAGAAAGGTAATGGTACCTAATTGGTATATGATAAAATCAATCGATTTAAAACCCCTTATATCCACACCATATATATTATTCCCGTAACAATATTAGAGGTGAAAATAATAAATATCTCAGACAGCTAGGCTGCCATGATTTTTGAGCTATCGAAAAATAAAATTGTGTTTTAAAGACCACCAACAGCTAAGGTTATTTGGGCCTAGCACCAATTCATATTTTCAATTCATTACTTTTTTTTTAATAATAAATTGAAAATCCAATTGACACTTTTACCAGCTCTCGGGCTAGAACCCGGGAACTGGGGACTTGTAACAGAGGAACCATATCAACGCCATGTAAACAACAGCACCGCTACACAAGAGTGTTTATTTTTTGCAAATATTTACTGGTGGGAAGTATAGGACTGGTCATCAGTCGAATTTTTTTCTTTGGTAAATGTTGCGATAGGTATTATAGTGCTATTCAAATGTTTTTGTGATCGAAAGTTAATTCAATATTTATGTTATCTTTTTACAGTCGGAAATCTAGTTTATGACCTAAATAATATACTTTAACAACGGCATTAACTCAAACTAAAATGAACCCATTAAATCTACCGTACAAAATTTATTTGAAACTAATTCACGATATTGTCAGATAAGTTTTGTAGTCGGTTTGTAATTTACAATAATTAACAATAATATTTTATTACATTATCATAATATGTAAATAAAACATCAAGTTTAATGTATTTATTAGTCAAAACTTGTTCGTTAACATTTAAATTAATGATTTGAGTACGGGCGGGTTCATATGGGTACCTCTATATGTAGGAAGTATCTAACGCTTCAACCATGTGTGTACACTACTGGAGAAAAGTAGATAATCTTCTGCAAAAACCGGTTAAATCATAATTTGTTCAAAATTGAGCTTTTGAATGTATAGGTAATTTTTAGGCGCATTATGAAAAAATGACAAGCCGTGAGGTGGGTCGTTTATTAGGACTAAAGTGCGACCCTTGAGGTCCACACGACGAACTTCCCAGTTTGATAAATATTTAATAATAATAATTAAATTAGATATTACACAGATAAAGTAATCATTTTTATCATTAAAACATAATTATTATTTATTTTTATCAATAATTAAAAAAAAAAAAAAAAAAAAACGGCTGAACCGATTTTTATAAAATTTATGTCGGATTAAAATGACGTTAACACGCCTCGATTGACACCCTTACGAAGTCGATATAATTTTTTATTCGCGAGATATTGTATAAAATCTACTTTTTTGGAGGTTATTTGGTTAAAAAAAAAGAACGGCTGAACCGATTTTGAAAAAATTTCTTTCAGATCATATTTACGTTAATACGCGTCGATTGGCACCCCAACGTAGTCGATATCATTTTTCATTCTCGAGATTTCGTCTTAGAAAGAAATGGACACATACGTACGTACGTACGTACGTACGTACACACACACACACACACACACATACACACACACAGACATCTTTCTAAAAGTAGTGTAAAAATAGTGTAGTGACCTTGAAATATAAAAATTTTTTTTCCTTTTTGATTTCGATTTTCGGACCCATTACAATAACTTCCAATGGGAAGTTAATAACAGTGAATTTTTCAAAAACTGTAACATCAAAATTAACAGGATTGATTTCCATATATAGTTACCATATAAACAAATCTTGTCTTTTATTATTTTATTTCGATAAATTATTTGCATGAAAATTAAAAATTAGTTTTTCACAACGCCGCTATTGAAAATTCGATTTTCAGTACCTGTTTAGAGGGTTGAAACTGAGCGTTTTCATCCCTAGGGATAAACATTTTCAGGTCGGTTTTCTCTGTTTTCTAACGTTGTTAAGAAGGAGACAAAGCGATTGGATTCGAATATAATTTTTGAAAACGTCAAATTAAGAAGGAGATAGAGTGATATTGAATCCGCAAATAATATTCATAAACGTCAAAATGACAGACATAACCCCACATAAATCTGACAGATCTAATATTTTTGCGACTTTTTTGCACGCCCAAATTGTAGGCACCTCAAATCGAATTTTCAATAGAATTGTTATGAAAATTAATATGCAATTACTCGGTAGGAAACTTGGCCATTTGCAACACTGGGTGCAAACGCCAAGTTTCTTACCTTGTAATACAATATACCTACTATTTAATCACGCCAAAGAAGTATAACTTCTAACGCGCGTACGTACACTCACCCACTGTCAGGAGGAGAAGGTACTTTACTACATTAAGAAAATACTATTTTTCTATATTTGGACAAAATGCCTACAAAAAAGTTATTTGGAAAGGGAAGTGTGCAATTTTTAAAATTTTAAAGTGGTTCTATAGACGCTATATGACGAGCGTCTATAATCTACAATCAATCAATCTACCAACCAACCATACTGTTAAATAAAATTTTCTGAGAAAGTACTGTGCAACCGAACAGATGAAAGTATATTTTTGTGAGAATTTTTACGTACGGTAGTGTTAAAATCTAAAGCAGAAATTGTATAGTTTTATAAATGTTAATTTTAAAGTTAAATGTGATGTTTATGCTTAAAATATGCTATGCTTTAATCTCCGTTTGCTTTATATGCAGTAACAACAGCGAATAGTAATTAGTAGACGTTATTTAATCAAATTAAATAATCATGAATGTTTATAATCTGAACAAATACAATAGTTTGCTTCAATTAGCAAACTAGATATGCAACTCTACAGCAGACGGCTAATATTATTAATTTCTTGATTACATTTTATGTATTGCGGAGAACACATATTTCAGACAGGTATTCAATTTTTCGAATAATATTGTGGTAAAATTATTTAAATAAATACATTATTATCCAAATTTTATATAAAAGAAAAATTCATAGCGATGAACAATAAAAATTACCTAATAGAAATTTTAGGTAGTAACGAAAAAAATTGAATTAATTGATTGATTTTGCTGAGACGTCAAAAAGTAAAATGTAAAAAGCTGATAAAAAAAATTATTAAATTTTCAAATAAAATTGTGAATGTTATTATTTTAATATAGTTAAGATAAACATCCACAATATCAATAGTACAAAAAATTAAAATAATAATTTAAAAAACGCCCGACCGCGCTTGACAACGATTACCTAAGCGGTTGTTTAAAAAGTATGAAATAATTTACCTAATATTTTTATTCCTCATATAAAAGTATTTAGCTGATATTCATGAACATGTTGGGAACTGCTGTAAAATGTCCCTAAATGACCCTAAGGCGTTCATGAATATAAACTACTTTTATGAAGAATAACAAATATTAAATTATCTCACACTTTTTAAACGATCGATTATAGGCAGTTGTTTTGGGTAGGGTTGTTTTTACATTTCGAATAGAATTTATTTTGCACTTTTTAAACAAAACTCTATAGCTCAAAACCATCTCGCACTTATATTCTTTCAAACAAAACAAACCACATCGAAATCGGACCACCCGTTAATAATAAGCTAAGATGCCACAAATATACACACACACAAACACCCCGTGTTGTGTCGGGGATTAAAAATAATGTTTTAAAGAGTAGGCACTGAAAAATGACTTTTTAAACAGAATAAAAACATATTTATATTAATTTCAAATTAGTAATTCCTTCAGATTTTGAATTTATTTACATTGAATCAGATTTTTATAAATAAAACTTAAAATTTTCTATTTACGTTATTTGTAAATTTGTAAAAGTAACTCATATAAATAAGTCGCAGCTTTATTGCGATCTGATCGACCTTCACACGAGTGAAGCACCGAGCAAAATCTAGTAAAGGCGTAAAATCGGTGCGTACAGAATATTGCGATTTGGTGAGCAAAACACTAATATGATCACACTATTGTAATGAATAGAGCGCGTGAGTTTTTAGTTTGCCTTATCAGTGTGACCGCGGGCTATAAGAGTGTCGTCACATCATTCAGGGTCTCCACACATGCACCGGTTCAACACTACGCCAACTCATCACACAACACAACACGAAGGCAGAAGGGTATTGACGGAGATATACAAAGCTATCTGCGATCGACCGAGTATACGGTATATACGTGTCCACACCCAATTCATGCCGACAGGTTTAGTTACATCAATCATACCCGTACTATATCTATACACACACATTCGAAAATGTATGAATGTTCACGCATAACGTAAAATTTTCACGCACATGTTATCATTTACATGCTTCTTAGTCCTTACTCCTTACTAGCGTAAGTCATGGTGGAAATATTATATTGTGTGTTTACCGGCAGGTTTCTCTCTCTATGAATCGTTTCTCTCTTGCACATTTCTGTAAAATAATACTCAGGTGTGCCAACTCATAAAAATCTCTAGAATGCGTCGTGATTTTTATATTTAAATGTTTTCGGAACCAATAATTTGACAAATAAATAACAAACGTTTAGGTAACGAAATCAAGACGAATTTTTTTAGAGATTACAACATTGACTCAATATAATTCACTATTTGACAAGACATATGTCAATTCAAATTCTTAAATATAACTCATTATAGTTTGTTATAAAGGTAAAAATAGGATATATATTTTTTGCCATACCCACTACAAGATAGTTACTTTCGATGTATGTATAGCGGTCTTTAATGCGTCATTTAACAGGCAGGTGTGCGGAAAGTGTTTTACTTTCCGCACTAGGGCGATTTAAGTAAACAGTTGCAATAGCAACTTCTATTTATTCGCTCCGTACGCCTGCGTACGTCTGCCACTGCCACTACTACTCACGAATGTCACGGCATACTGTAGAAGTAAAGATGGCGACCCAAATGAACTGTCAACATTTTTTGAAAATTAAGTGAAAAGTAGGTACTTTTTAGTGGGTATGGCAAAAAATACCATATACAGGGTGTCCACGGCGACGTATCTTTGTTATTAGTGGAGATAGAAAATCGGTTAAATGGGCAAAGTAGTGCAGAATTATGTGCCCATTAACGTCCCGTCGAAAAAACAATTGAATTTTGACACACTATGGATTTATTTAGAAAATAGTGAAAATTGCCATTTCTGAAAACTGGCCATAACTTTTTTATTTATGAAGATATCTGAAAATTTCTTTAACCATTTTTTGATAATTTTTTAAGATCTTTTCAGTGGCGTAGGTTTATTTTTTTTATATCCACTACATAATAAGATATTGACATGAACTTTGGTTTTTCTTATGGACGCCATTTTGGATTTTTAGATATTCGAATTCTGCTTATTTTTCTGATTAATTTGGTGTATCACATGGCACATTTAAAAAATTTGCAATAAACGTCCCATATTACAGACATTAAAAACAACTGACAGTCAAATATAATTAAGTAGTGCGAAATTTTAAAGTGTAAAATTAATAATAAATCATTGTTTGGCAGAATTTCACTATCAGTTGTTTTTATGTGTCTGTAATATGGGACGTTAATTGCAAATTTTTTAAATGTGGCATATGATACACCAAATTAATCAGAAAAATAAGCAGAATTCGAATATTTAAAAATCCAAAATGGCGTCCATAAGAAAAACCAAAGTTCGTGTCTTTATCTCAATATGTAGTGGATATAAAAAAAATTAACCTACGCCACTGAAAAGATCTTAAAAAGTTATCAAAAAATGGTTAAAGAAATTTTCAGATATCTTCATAAATAAAAAAGTTATGGCCAGTTTTCAGAAATGGCAATTTTCACTATTTTCTAAATAAATCCATAGTGTGTCAAAATTCAATTGTTTTTTCGACGGGACGTTAATGGGCACATAATTATGCACTACTTTGCCCATTTAACCGACTTTCTATCTCCCCTGATAACAAAGATACCCATGTTAGCCAACGTCGCCGTGGACACTCTGTATATCTCGTGCGTAATATGGTATTATGACTCGTGAAACTGTAAAAACTCGCTGTCGCTCGTTTTTACATACTCGTCGTAATATAGTTCATTATGCATCTATATATACAATCTAGTAATAATAAATAGTAATTATATGAAAAAAATACAGGTTAGATGTTAACGGTCAATTTGGAACAGATAGAGCCCGAATACAGTGAGTGCGACAAGGACGGGTGACGTGAAACCACTTGTAAAATGATTTTTTGTTTTCGAGTTGTCAGCTCTGGGTATTATTTGCACTTTGAGATGATTTTTAGAGAGAGAAACCTGCCGGATAAGCACACCATGTAATATTTCCACCATGAGCGTATGTAGACTGCGTTTATTTACAAGCAATAACCAAGAGATCGTGGTCAAAAATTGTAAGGATTTTGTCAAGGCTAATATTTTGAACTTAGTATTTAGGGTGTAAATAAGATATTATAATATACTAGTGAGAAAATCTGCGGTCGGAACATCTGGCGTTGGGGCGCTTTAGAAGGTGAAAAAACCTATAGTGTTTTCTAAAAGTTGAAATTTGGTGCAGTGTTACAAATTATTATTATTGAAAAAAAAACTGTTAGACTTAATTTTGATAAAACCGACGATATTTATCGTACTTTCAAAAAATACAATTTGTTTTAAAAGTGTTGTGAAAGTAGTCAGTTTTTTTTCAAAAGATTAATCTTGCCGCCAAGCCTTGTGTAAAATTCGGGATGTCTTATAAATCTAGACATAACATTCCTCTACAGTCTACACAAAATATCTTTAAAAATTCACCACAGACAAAATCACGAAATACGGTAATAGAAGCTTTAAAAATGTAACACGATCATGTAACAAACACATGTAAGGACGATATACATATTTACTTAAGGACGATATACATAAAGTCCGTTTTACTACAACAACAATCGTGTCAGGAATGAAGAGAAATGAAGATGCATTGTTATAGTGTAAGTATACAGGATGTTTCAGAATAAGGTTCCGGTACTTGAGAATCTTATTCCTAAAGTGATATTAAGAAAAAAGTTCATATATTTAAACCATGCGGGGGTTCCCAAAGTCGGGGTTGCGACCCCAAGAGGGGTCGCGGGCTGATTGTTTAGGGTCACGGCCTGTTTTCGTGATTATAGAATTTATAACTCTCGTGATTATAATAATAAGCCTTAACATTCCCACTGCAGGGAAAAGGCCTCCTCTGCAGCTTCTTCCATTCGGAACGATTCTCGGTTTTTCTTGACCAAAGGGGTCCGGCGAATTTGGCAAGATCATCCCTCCATCTTGTAATTTGTCTTCCAACATTCCTTTTATTAAATTTTGGATACCACACTGTTGCCCTGTACGACCACCTATTATCCGTACGCAGCGATTATACCATATTAAATTCGAATAAACCATTAAATTCGAATAACAGAAAAAAAATACTAAATAAGAACACGTAATCAAATAAAAACGGAGTGAAGAGGCGGGAGGGGGGTCTAACGACTTAAATTTAATTGCTGCATTTTTTTACTGAAAAATCTATTTTATAGACTATTTTGTACATTGTGGGGAAAACATTTTTAAGGGTCGCGAAGGCTTTTGCACTTTTAAATTAGGGCCATGATAAAAAAGTTTGGGAATCCCTGACTTAAACTATGGTTCGTAACCGCTTTATTTCTGAAATACAGGAGAGTTTTTCTTAACTGGAAAACCGTGCATCAGAGGTAAAAAACTTCAGGGACCGTTTTTACTCAGAATTGAATGACAATTAAGAAAATACATAATTTTTATTTTGAAAAAAAAGCAATTACTAATTACCTACTACCTACCAAAATTAAAAAAAATCTGTTGTAGTTTCAAAAATATTGGGGAAAAACTGATTTTTTTTTAAAGCGGTTACGAACAGTTTACCTATATGAACTGTTTTTCTTAAAATCATCCGAGGAATAAGATCCTCAAGTATCGGAACATTATTCTGAAACACCCAGTATAGTGAGAGAGAGAGAACAGAAGATTGGAGAATTCGCGGATAGAGAACGTCGTCTGGCTGCTGCTGGTGCCGGAGACAAGACGGAAACCTTAGCAAATAATGCATTCGCGCCGTGTTTGGTTGGTGATTAAGGACCAACCGCACCGTAACAACTTAACTTCATATGCATGTATGGATATGGTCCACCGAGTTAATTTGTTACGTCGCACACAAGTATAATGAGGCTGAGAACGAACAAATCTCTGCAAATCTTTGTAGTGTGTGGTACACCGGGGCAGAAAAACACAAATTTGGGAGCACGAAAGTTTTCGGGAGTAGAACGATTCCAAACTTATCCTTAAAAATATTCAGAATTCATAAAAAGACTGAAAAAAGACTTTTGTGGCTCAGTATCAATGATTGCAATACCGATTTTTAGGATAATAAATTAAAGATGGCGTTAGAATATACAAAAATAAAAGTTGTAAGTACTTACATAGCTCCGACGTACAGGGCGTCCCTCTTGCTGTCCAGGTAAAACGTTCTGTAGTACATCATGCCGCATGTGAATTCCCGCACATGGTCTGTGAACAAAAACAACAGGTTAGCCCTCTCTCTACACTATAAATTAAAATCTGACTGAAACATAACATGGCCGACGGCCGTTCTTCTCTTTTGAGAGTCAAACCATTTATTTGTCGAAAAAATCGTAGATTTTTATTTCAAAACTGTCCCAAAATTTTTGAAGTTTATCAATTTAATTTCGCAATTATTTGCAAAATGCAATAAGCACTACTTCCCCTAGGGGGAACATTGGAATGTAGTTGTTCTCGCAATTGCATTCCAATGTTCTTTGGGAATTGGCGTTCCTAGGACCCCGCAGTAAAGAAAAGATTGGGAACCCCTGCCCTAAGTAATTACTCGGGAAGAATTAATAGGCTTTTAACCAGTGAAAGAATTTTTCAAATCGCATCAGTATTTCCTGAGATTGATTTTACTTATTTACTATGTATATTCAACATAATATACAGTGTGAGTAAAAAGTCTGGAACTAATGCGGTAAGATGAAAATAATTGAATTTCATAAAAAAATCCTCGGACCCGTTAATTTTATTTTTTTACTGTACATGTTTGTTGATATTTGTTGCATTTCGATAGTCTTTTGTTTTCATACTGTGACGTCATCGTTAATTTTTTTTAATAGCATCCCATATTTTCTATGTCATATTTGGATAGTGCTTAAAATTACGAATTCATTGATGTACGATAGTATGACCTTAGCATTCATACTTCTCGAGATAATCGAGTTTGAAGTACAAACAAAAACTCAGGAAAAAAGACACAATCCACAATGTTCTCCACAATTTTCGCTTTCGTCTTGGATATTGTCAAGTAGTAAATGAATGGCAATTTGAACACTTAGTTTAATTATTATTTTAATTAACTTATGTTATTTTGTAAAATTCACATCATCTGCAAGCATCGGAGGCCTTCAATTGTTTGAGTTTCACAGTTATTAAATGTATCAATATTTCATGGCTCACTCTTTTTTCCTGAGTTTTTGTTTGTACTTCAAACTTGATTATCTCGAGAAGTATGAATGCTAAGTTCATACTATGGTACATCAATGAATTCGTAATTTTAAGCACTATCCAAATATAACATAAAAAATATGGGGTGCCATTAAAAAAAATTGACGATGACGTCACAGTATGAAAACAAAAGACTATCGAAATGCAACAAATATCAACAAACATGTATAGTAAAAAAATAAAATTGACGTGTCCGAGGATTTTTTATGAAATTCAATTATTTTCATTTTACTGCATTAGTTCCAGACTTTTTACTCGCACTGTATAATATTGGGTAAATTTAGCATTTTTGGATGACCACATTACGTCCTATAAAATGTTATGCTAATAAAGTTTAGAGAAAACATTCCATATGATTAAATTTGTAGTAATAATATTTTACTTAAGTTTTAGTGTCAATAAAAGTCTACTCAAAGCATCAGGAATATTATTCATTGTAAATAAAATTTGATTATGCTTTAAGTATAATCATATTATGGTCATTTACATAAGGCTCTATTGCAAAATATTGACATTTATCGCCCAAATTATTAGCAAATTCAAATTAATTTATGTATCTGTGTTTTTTTCGTTTATCATGTATTTGTAGTTACCTACTTAAACAAAACTTTACTATGGTACATTTTTAAAGTGTTGGGTCTCCAAGTCACTATATGAATATTATGAAGTATTAGAAATACCTTGTATTATGTCCGTCTTGTGACTTCTTGTGAATTTACACTACGCATTTCAGCAACGAGTTGCCATCTTCAGGTGTGGTTATATATTTTTTTTAAAAACACACATTGAGTATTCGTAACACTATATAATATTATGATGCTAAGCACTGTGTATTATGTCGTGGTTTGTGAAGTACTGATTTAAATTTCGAGATTTTATGATTTATATAGTAGGTGAATGAAATGGAAATGTGAGTGTGTGTGTATGTGTGTAGACGATTACTGAGTATTGGGTGTTTGTGTGCTGTTAATTATTGTGTCGTATATTATGTTCGATTTTAGTGTTAGTTTGTCATTAAGAATGTTGGTATTGTCGAATATATTCATGATTTTGTAAAATTTTATGTTGGGCGTAATTTGATTTAGCGTTTAACAAGTTTCTTTTAGGGAGATGTTCTTTGAAACGTTCTTCAAAAGGTCTTCCAGTTTGTCCTATATAGAATTTATCACAATATGTGCTGCATATTATTTTATAGACGCCGATGTGTTTTTTTAGGTGTTTTGTTTTTTGGGTTGAGAATGTTTTTGATTTTGTTGTTTGTACGGAAGCTTACTGTGTAATTGTATTTTTTTAATTGGTTTTGTATGGTGTAAGGTAGTAACTTGGTAAAGTTTGCAGAAATGTAGTGGTTGGCTGGTTTTGTTGTATTGTTTTTACGGTTTTTAGTTTGGTTTTGTGTCTGTGTATTAAATTATCGATTATGGAACTGTTATACCCGTTTTTTATGGCTATGTGTTTGATGATGTTGATTTCTTCGATGTAGTCGTTATTGTTTAATTGTTCAATGTGTTTTTTAAAAAATAATTATCCACACCTGAAGATGGCAACTCGTTGCTGAAACGTGTAGTGTAAATTCACAAGAAGTCACAAGACGGACATAATACAAGGTATTTCTAATACCTACTTCAAAATAAAAACTTTACTGATTAAAACCTGATTTACTTTAATGATATTTTCTATATTATTTTTAAGTAAAGTATATTAAGATAAATTAAATGAGGAATGGTAAGATGAATATTGCATTAAAACAGAAATGTTAACTGTTTTTGTCCGAGATAAACTATGCGTTAAAAGCAAAAGTTGAAACGTATTTCAAATGCATTCTCCTCCAAGTTTCAGCTGGCAAGCTGCAACTGATTTAAGAGACATTTTGTAAGTTATTCATGAGTGTGCTCTAAATTCTGTGAACTAATTCCCAATTTCCACTAAAAATACCAGGATTAATTTCTAACTCTCCGGATAATACAGGATTTATTGACCTGTGTACATGGAATTTTATAATGGGTGATTTTGTAAATTATCTAATCAATTTTCAATAGAATAATGATCAGATTATTGTACAACAATATAATACTAGGTATACCAAAGAGTTTTTTTTGTCGGAAGCATTTATTAAGAAAACAATTTTTTCTAACACGAATATATAAAATTGTGTTTTACATTGTTACGGAACGTGTGTAAACAGTCGCATTATGAGCCGTGTATACTAAACTTTTTACACAAGGCTGTCACTTTTCACGCACACCCGTTTACATGATCTCGTTATAAAAGTATTGTGCGTGACAAGTGTGAGAAAGTAAGTACCTCCTTTTTAAAACTTGTGCGGTGTTTTTGAAACTCGCCTCTGACTCGTTTTAAAATATCGCACTCGTTTTAAAAAGGAGGCACCTTCTCATAATTATTGTACATGTAACACTTCTATGTACAATTAATTGAGACGGGTTATTTTTAATTATTTAAGGCCACAAACTGTTAGAATTCTTATTCACACTTTTATTTAAAAATTATTTTTAATAATAAATTGAAAATATACCAGTTCTACGATTAGAATCTGGGAACTCGGGGTTTGTAATAGAAGACCTCGCCATGGAAACACCATATTGCCAACATCTCTAAGGTATCGGCTATTCTTAAGACCTGGTCATTCAAAGACAAACTGAGAGACTACTGGATTTTTGCCTGTAATGCTAGAAAAATAAGAGCGGGAAACCTTGAAACTTCAACTTTCAAGTAGAGACGGTGGTAATATGGAACCCCACTTTGTTTTTCTTCAGTAACTAAAAGGGTTTTACTAACATTTAAGCATTTTTTTCATTAATAGGGTCAAGACATATTTAATTTGCATATATGTGAACGAATTTAGAATACAGCGATATTTTTACATGTTACAAGCAGTTACTGTAAAAAAATCAAAACTGGATATTCGAGGAATTGTGCTGGTAATATGGACCTCTTGAAAAATGAAAAATTATAGTGAAATAAATGCATATGTTGCTACAAAAACATGATATAAACACAATTAAACTTGAAATATCCTAACAGTGAAATAAATACGATTCTTAGCGACAGTAGTCACAGATATTGAGTATTGACACATTAAACATAATTGACACATTACACACTGGATCCACACTTCTCCTCATATGTCTTCTAAGGGTTCCATATTAACAAAATCACGTGTTGCAATACATCGCTTAGCTGTTCAAAAGTTCAATAAGTGCAATTTTATCTGTTTATAGGTTTTGATAGAAAGGCAGTATTTTAGCTAGTAAAATTATCAAACATCGAAGAATCGCATTTAACTCACCTGTATGTTGACATTAAATAACACAGAAAAAGTTTTGTTTTTAAGTTATACACATAATCTCACACTTGTACCGCGTTCTATGCGCTGCAATTTCCCACACGACTTGATTTGTGAGTAGCAATTGATATTTAGGTATCTAGAAGGTAAATGTCACTACCAACTCATTATTAACCAGGGGTTCCATATTACCGGCAGGGTTCCATAATACCACCTTCTCCTCTACTACACAAGTATCTAGCTTGTTAAAAGAAACATACGGTATGTATCGAACTTGAATGTTACAATAGCTGTTATATACATACAGCATTCCTGTATTCTATTATCAAAACAAAACTTAACCGTACGGGCCACTAATTGATAACGGCACAAGAAACGTTAATAGCTTGTGCAATAGGTATATAGATATGTAGTATGTGCCATACATTGTACTTGTACAGTAAAATAGCACCAGCACAAACAATGCTAATGTGCTCCGACACAGAGCTAGGAGCTATAGCTGCGGCTTTTTGTGCTCCTGAACTGTGAAGCCAAGCAAAACACCAACGTTAATATTATTATATATAATATATCTGTGGTCGTAAGGCAAAACGACTTATTCCATAGTTTCGGTATTAAATAAGATTCGGTACACAAGCACTCAATGAGGATGGGCACTGCCAAACTTGACCGCTAGGGGCGCCAGTTATATAATCACCTCGGTTTGTGGGCAGTTCATATAGTAGTGTGTACAGAATAAGTTTATTTAAAATAATAAACCATTAATGCCGATGTGCTGTGTTTATCAATGAAAGGTTTTGTATGTCCAAAGGATACGGAACAGAAAATAAGTGGTTTCATGTTATCAGAAAGGAAAAAAACTTGATTTCTCGCACGTTTTTCTAAGAAAACCAATAAAAACTTAGGTTTATCATGTGCCTATCTCCATTTTAAGGTTCGAACCTAAAAACAGGTCAGATTAGAACTTTTAATTTATTATTAAAAATATATAATAAATTAAAAATATGAACACTACTTAGATCCAGATAATCCTTGGGCAATGGTAGCCGGGCAGAACTAAAAAAGTTTAACTTCAAAAATTCGACATAAGCGAGTTTGTTCCTCAGCTACAGATTCGTGTTTAGCTCCGCTGTGTGATAGTAACTTTTTGTTAGATCATCAAAACAACATTGGAATTAATTCGGCCGGTCTTAACCTATTTGTTATTGCATAGCTCTCAAGTCGTTAATATTAAATACTCAACTATTGTCTCTGACTGATATAATTATGCACTAGTTATAAAATTTAATGTTTAGTGTTTATTTACAATATTGTTTCAGAACTAATTTTAATGACGAAGCACTGCCATAAATTTTTTTTTGTCATACCCAATATAAAATAGCTGCTTTCGATGTATGTATAGCGGCCTTTAATGAGTCATTTAATAGGAAGGTGTGCGAAAAGTGTTCTACTTACCGCACAAGGGCAGTAAGTAAACGGTTGCCATAGCAACTTCTGTTTATTCGCTCTGTACGCCTGTCATTACTTACTCACGAACTTCACGGCATACTGTAGAAGTAAAGATGACGAAGCAAAGGAACTGTCAATATTTTTTGAAAATGACGTGAAAAGTAGGTATTTTGTAGTGGGTATGGCAAAAAATACCATATGTATCTACTGCGTAATGGTACATTACGACTCGTGTGAATGTAAAAACTCGCTATCGCTTGTTTTTACATACTGTCATCACTCATTACACATCTAGATATTCAATCTACTATTCTTGGTCCTTCATTTGGCGGTTACCCGAGTCCTTTAGCTGTAAAAATAGCGTCGGGAGAACCGTAACCGTTTTCAGGCGAGGGGAAAAGATTTGAAATAAAGAGTATAGAGCAGGGGTTCCCAATCATTTCTTTACTGCGACTTCCTTTACAGGTTGCAATTTTTTGCGACGCCCTTCTAAAAGAAGATACCTGTGTGTATCTCTAGCAGCCAATAAAATTTCTTTATTATAAAAAAACTACAAACAATACAATTAGTGAGCAGGATGAGTTTGCTTTTCTGAACATAACTTCTCAAATCGGGACTGAAGTTCGGAAATTGCGACTCCCCTAGGATAACGCCGCGACGCCCCAGGGAGTCGCGACGCACAGTTAGGGAACCTCTGGTATAGAGGGTAACTTTCGGTATCGAATACTGATAAGGTAGGAAACTGCGTGAGCAAATCGGCCATGGCGTTGAATAAGGAACAATCTCGATATATTTATCTGGAATACCGTTTCTCGGCGTAGACAGTAGGAAAAAGTCCTATAGCCATGTATATCTGCAAAGTGTTTTTACTCAACTTGTAATTATCTAAAGTAAATTAAACAATTGGCATCTATTTCAAAAAGAATTCACGATTTTATTCCTGGCTAATATCAAATTCCAGAAACAATATTTTACAAATATTGGAGTGCCACTATATTTCATAAGAAATGCAAGTCAGTATTTTGACTTTTATGGATACACACCTAGAGATGTAGTGTTGTAATTTTAAATATAAGCGCAATTTATTCACTGTAGAATTTTAAAGAAAAATACAAAAACGGCGTAAAAATGCGATTTCACATAGTGTTGGTATTGTAATTTATCTGACGGAAATAATATATTAGATGCATTATCTTCAGTTCACATATCATTGTTTGCGCGCGTCGTCGCCGGGTCGCTTTGCATAGTGTCCCGAGTCCGCGCACGAACAGTTGCAGGACCGGCGCGCTACGATTTCCAGCCGATTTCTGCCATTTAATAAATTATAGGTCTATTCATTTTCAAGACAAAGTGATCTCTGTGTGCGTGATCAGTTCGTGTTCCTTTGTTTTTACTTCCCACCTCTACTATGGTAGGGAAGTAATGGATTTAGTCCGAAAAAAATATTTCGAGATTTTAACAGATCTTCACGTTTTGAGACCCTAGCAATCGTTTAAGATCATTTTCTGACTGATGTCTGTATGTGTGTGTGTGTGTGTGTGTGTATGTGGTCAATTTTTCGCCTTCGATATCGTAAAAACGGAACAACATACGGCCATGCCGATTGTTCTATTGTGTTTATCAGCCTTTAACTTAGATCTGATTAGATTTTGAGTCAAATCGGTTCAGTAGATCCTGAGATATTAAAAGAAACGTTCTCAATGTCACGTATTAACATAGGTAAAAAAAATATAAATGGATTCTAGATGTTATAATATGAAAAAAATGTAAATATTTTTTTTCTTTAAAATGTACAGTTTTCGAGAAAAAAAATATTTTACTAAAAAAAATAAAAATTGTACGTAAATCAAGGTAACCATGATTTTTGCTATATTAAGCTTGCCATCAGTAGATCACTAAACAAAAAAGAGGGCCATGCTTTTTTTCAAAGAATAAAAAAAGAGTGTTTATTTTTTGCAAATATTTACTAGGTGGGAAGTATAGGACTGGTCATCAGTCGAATTTTTTGAGTTGTGATTAGTCGGTCGGGAGAATTTCAAATTTTGCAAATGTACTGGACAGTATTTACCTATTTATTTTGTTGTAAGCTGTAGGTAAGTGAGTCGTGACACTGTTGAAATGAATTTTTTCAAATTACTCTATCTTGGAAATGAATAGACTGTCGCCCGAGTAAATTTTAGAATAACAGCGTTTCACATAGTGATTATAATATCTCGTAACCCTAGCGACTGCGATTAGAAAAAAAGGCAAGTCCGAGTTAGGCTCGCGCGCCGATGGTTCTGTACCATCAACCAATTATTTTTCTTTGAATTAATTACCACCAAAACTGCAAATATTTTAATATTGTAACAAAACTCGTTGGTAACTTTGGTAAATATTTTTATTTATCTATTCTTTCACAACAGTGACAACCGTTTACATGCTTTGGACAATTATTGTTCCTCACTTTATTCACTGCTCGCTTTTTTTGTCTATTTTTCCGTTGGTCAGTTTTGCTTGACCGTTGGTCAATTTTTGTTGACCAACACTTCGTTACTACTTGACCACTGCTTGACCACTATGTGTCCACCATATGTCTGTGGCACGTATATTGTTCACTGGGTCCACTATATGTCTGTGGTGGTAGTATTTATTTGCCACCTGCAGATATCTTCCACACTGTCTGTCACTTTGCACCAGAAGATTATCTGCACTTAATCACTCGAAGATCTCGTCTGTCACTTTCAAATATCTTCCACACTGTTTGTCACTTGGTACTGGAAGATTATTTGCACTAGGTCACTCGAAGAACTTTTAACTCGCTGGTGGTCTATTTATTTCTTGTCGCACTTTTCACGTCTGCTCTCGTTGAGAATGTATACGTGACTCCCTCGTGTTTCATACTTGCTCTTGCCTATATGAACTTTCCTGGTCATTTTATATCCATGGTGGCGGGTTTTCTTATTGTTGTCAACCAGAATATTTCTTCGCGCTCAAGGCTGCGTGATCCATGTTAAGCCAACGAATCATGGCTGCAACCAGCCTGCTTAGATTCGTTACAATATTATGAAGTATTGGAAATACCTTGTATTATGTTCGTCTTGTGACTTCTTGTGATTTAACACGACGCCTTTCAACTTACAGCAACGAGTTGCCATCTTCAGGTGCGGTTAATTATTTTTTTAAAAACACACATTGAGTATTCGTAACACTATATAATATTATGACGCTAAGCACTGTGTATTATGTCGTAGTTTGTGAAGTACTGATTTAAATTTCGAGATTTTAAAATTTAAATTAATACTTCACAATCCACGACATAATACACAGTGCTTAGCATCATAATATTATATAGTGTTACGAATACTTACTCAATGTGTGTTTTTAAAAAAATAATTAACCGCACTTGAAGATGGCAACTCGCGTCGTGTTAAATCACAAGAAGTCACAAGCCGGACATAATACAAGGTATTTTCAATACTTCATAATATTCATATAGTGATTTGGAGAGTGGAGACCCAATACTCTAAAAATGTATCGAATTTATTTTACGCGACGCATCTGTTGTAGACGACCTATTATACAAAAGTGTTGCGACTGAAGTCTCGAATAAAATTCATTCGCGAAAGTGTAAATTTTTAAAACGCCGTCCCTGTTCACAGTTTGTGTACGTCTGTACATTCGTTATCTCTACACATTCACATATTGCATTGGGTTTAAATCACTTAGATATTAAAACCGTTCATCTTACCTAGACTGACTATTGTGTGGCTCCTATTGCAACAGGCAGTCAAAACAACTCTCTCCACCTATCTATGTATGTATAATCTATTTATACACATGATAATAAAAATAATAATATGAAATGCAATAGTCAATGTAGAAAAACTCTTTTGCATGTGTTGACTGCGCAAGTGGTCAACAACTTTTTTTGGATTCGGAAATAGACCTATTCCGATATTCAGAAATTTGAAAATTTACTTAAATACTGAATTTTCGATTTTTTGGACTTTTATTTAAAGATTAATTAACCCTCGACCGAAAAACAGGGGTGTGATCGTATGTACGTGGCATCATCTCTTCAATAGGTGGACCGATTTTGATGCAGTTTAATTCTTTATACGACAACATTTTTGCGGGAAAATTATTAAAAATACAAGTGAAATGGAGAAACGCCGCCGTCTTGTATAATCTCAAAAGACCTTGATAAAAATGTATTTAAAATTTTTGTAGACGACTTTTAAATTTTATATTTATATTTTATCCATATTTGTATTACAAATTACAACACGTGGTTTTAGTAGATTTTTTAAATATTTATTTTCCTATTACTAGTAGATATCAATAAATCTTAGGCGTCATCAAAACTGTATAATAATATATTTTGTTCAACACCCGCCAGAAATATGTAATTTCTATTGGTCGAAAGAGGAGATTCCACTCGTGTGTTTTACCGCACTCGCTACGCTCGTGAGGCAAAATCCACACTCGAGGAATCTCCTATTTCTCCCACTAGTCGCACAATATACTATTTTTAAGTTTCTTCGCTACTGATTTATTAATTAAAATTCATAAAATATGACGCCATATATTTAATACATTAAGCTTTGATATCGCATTTTTCAGTTTCGAAAGCATTTGCAAATTGTATTTTTATTTTAAACTGTATCAAGTTAATGGATTTATAGACCGTTTGAGATTTTAGCTCCACAACATTTCTGACATTTTAAAAATCAAAAACTGACATTCAGTTAGCTTCATAAAAAAATTTAATTTGTCTTACTAACTACAAACTAAGTTCTGTCATATTTTAAAGAGTTTTTCCAACATTTAATAAACGATCTCCAAATGAACAGAAAATGTTGGCGAAGGAAAATTACTGCATACCTAGTACTTAAAATCCTTCCGTGAGCCAGTACAGAAAGTGCTCATTTCTTTATTGTAGATTATAGATTTATAGACGCATCAACAATTTAGGTCATTAGCGTCTTGATTAAATAATAATCACGCTTAAAACTAAATGACATCATAAAACATCTATGAGCGAGGTGGGATTCAAACCCACGACAGACTGCTCCACAGGTCAGCACACTGACCATTACACCAAGCTGTCCTCTAGACTCTAGAAGGTGTTCATGAGCCATAGTTGAACGTCTACTGGTTTACTGTGTCTACACCGTATCTCATATCACATGAATTTTTAAATTGCACACATTTATTATTATGGTATACAACGTCTGTGTATGGGATATTGCCGTATAAGAATTCTATCACATATCACAGGTGTCGTTATGAAACTGTAATACAGGCAGTCCCCCTACTCTCGTGCATGCGTTACGAGTTACAGTCGACTCTCGTTAATTCGAAACTCGAGGGACTCTCAAAATATTACGAATTATCGAGTGTTTGAAATATCAAATGGTTCGAAACAAAGGTTCAACAAACAAACGTTGATACAAGTTTGAACTTGTCGCAAAATGTATGTACAGTCGACTCTCGTTAATTCGAAACTCGAGGGACTCTTAAAATACTACGAATTATCGAGTGTTTGAAATATCAAATGGTCAAACTAATCATAGCAAAAACAAAGGCTCAACAAACAAACGTTGATACAAGTTTGAACTTGTCGCAAAATGTATGTACTTACAATCTTTCCGCCTCTTTCTCTCTGCAACTTTGAATTGTCGAGTTTTGAACGATGAGTTCGAATTAACGCGTCGTTTTGTTATATAGCAATGATTTTTTCGTACGAATTACCAAGTGCATAAAAATGTATTGATTTAATTCGAAATATAAAGAGATTTTGTAGGGAACTCGTGATAACTTTGAATTATAGAAAGGTTCGAATTATCGCAGGTTTGAATTAACAAGAGTCGACTGTACTATAAGATTCACGGGATTCAAGTATTAAAACTACAATGTTTTATCATTGTCTACATTTTCGCAGTTTATTCTGTGCGTCCTTAGAACAGATTTTTCAATATTAATATTTAAAATTATTACATCTTTGCTTGAAATTTCGTTTTGTTGCAAATTTTTCGGGTATTTTGTATGGTATACCTAGACGGGTAAATGTGTTTTAAGAATGTATGTCTGTCTATCTGTTCAAAAATAGCTAAACCAATTTCGATGAAGCTTAGTTCATTATCAGTTGGTACCCAAACTTAAAATATCGCGTAATAAGGTAGAGTTCCCGTTAAATGCGACACTGATCGCCGCGGCAAAAGCTAGTAATAAGTAAATTTTCAGAACACATCATGTCAAAACAGTTATAGGAAAGATAAGTACCTGGTACCTTCGCGGACTCAAGAAAGTTTACACATGTATAATCTAGTTAGCGGTTTATTAATTTTCGCATATTGTGATTTGGCTTTTGATAGTAATGTACCAATTACTAAGGTTACCTACATCCTATAAAAATTTAATAAAAAAAATATAATCAGAACACCTTTCTTGTTTTATATACAATCCAAATTACTCAATAAACATAAACATATTTGATATTAAAAAATTCCTTCCTCCAATCTTGCAATAATTCTTCTTTTTTGTTCATCGTTTTTATAATTTCGAGGCATTTAAACGACAATTATTTTTTTTAATTGTTGACATTTATATTTACCTATCAAACTAAATTTGTTGCTAAGCTACTAACTTTTTGTGAACTTACACTGAAAACTCAAGTGTAAACTTTTTTAAGTCCGCGACTGTACATAGCTTTTGCAACACAACGCGGAAAAATGAAACTAGTCGACATAGTATACACATTTTGATAATCATTTGTGGTCAATATATCGTGAATATGTACAAAAATATATAACCGAACTACTTAAATAGACTAACAAAACCGATGCAGAAAAGATATACTTTATATTTTTTTAAATCGTACAAAAAGTAACAAGCTGCTTGATGCAAAGACGCACGACCACTAAAAGAACAAATCTAATGTATACAAGAAAAATATATTTATTTTTTTCCAAGTGTTTAAAAGTGCACACGGTAAAGTTTTGCAAACTACCAGTACATATACATATATCAATTCATGAGAACAATTGGCAAACTGCGCAGTCGAACAATAGAAAATATATAGACGAATGAAAAAGAATTATAGTTTTCTTTTCAGTGTGTGGATATAGCCTTTTTAGTAGAAGAGAAAATCGAAAACAGTTCGAGTAGAAAAACATCAGGACTCTCTGAATGTGGGAGCCAGTTGAGTCGTTAATTCTGGTGAACAAGTCGAGCCAATATTATGTACATCGACGAATGACGTCGATAAATACGAATCTAATGTGGTAAGTTTCCGCATCGTTCCAAATAAATCGTTTATATTATAAAAAAAAAACTTTCCTATTGGGATCCGTCAGATAGGTGGAGCTTCAAAAACATGGCGCAGACGGAGGGAGATTTCATATACGGGGTATACTTTTGCGTGTAATTTTATGATTTTCAAAGTGATAAAAAATGATAAATATAAGTACAATTTGTGATTGGGCCGGTACGAATCCTAAACAAAGGAATTTCGTTGAAGGAGAACGGATTCTCAAAGCCGGGCATATTATCAAATGTCGGAAATATAACGAGAAAAATGCATGCAAAATGAACTGTCAAAAGTAGTAATTTTTACGACATATTGCTTAAAAACATCAAAATTAAAAGAAAATCTCCACGAAATTAATCATCCGCGTTCAATGCGCCTTTATGGCTGGGTTAGGTGAATAATGTAAACACATAACTGCAACATAATAAGTTATATTGTAATAAGTAGGTAAGTTACTAACCTCAAAATATTTGTATACAAAGTTAATCCTATAAATTTGTCAATCATCAGGGATTCAACTATTGTAGTGCAGTATGATAATAATTACATCTTATTATTAATATAAAATATTTTTTTAATTTATAAATACAGTTTTTCCACATTTCATTAAAAAAGAATTCTCTGTAAAGTAAGTATTACAAGGCAATAACTGACAGTGTTTATTGCCATGGTATTAGAAAACGTCGCGAATTCCATTTTCGATAAACTTTTTGTTTATTTTACTTGTTTTATTTTTGTACTAAACAATTACATGATTAATTTGCACTGTTAGCATGTAAAATTTTCCCTCGTTTTGAGTACAATTTTCTGCCACCAGATGTCATATGCTCATTTGACGGATCCCAATATACTTAACACAATTGTCATCACAAATTTCAACTGCTGTGGCGCATGCTATTGAAAATAATCTGATGCGCTCAGATTAGACTGGCTAATGACCTCAGTTAACGAGCGTCTATAATCCACGATTTATTTCATATATTAGACTCATGCTATAATATTTTAAGCATTGCCGTCTGGTGCGTGTCGGTTCATTATTTTCAGGGTTAATGTTTCTAAGTTACCTTTCATTTTAATAATTTAATAAAATTGATTAATTACACTTCCGAATAATTACGATTAATATTTAATATCAAATAATGGAGGTTAATTAAAAATTAAAATAAAAATAGATTATTTCTGTTTACCCAAACACTACGTATGTTCAAGGTTATTAGAGTACAGGTTGCCTCATTCCATCTGACCAATCAGCGTAAGCGCGGGAATGATGTCAGCTATAATTTAGTTTAAATCAAGTACAAAAATTGTTGAAGATTATGCTTATTTATATTAGGTGCTTCGTGCAGATTTTTTCTTAAAATTGGCAGGAGACAATAAATAGAACAAGCCGTGAGGTGGGTCGTTTATGAGGACTAAAGTGCGACCCTTGAGGTCCACACGACGAACTTCCCAGTTTGATAAATATTTAATAATAATAATTAAATTAGATATTACACAGAAAAGTAATCATTTCAATCATTAAAACATCAATAATTTAAAAAAAAAAAAAAAAAAAAAAAAAAAAAAAAACCGCTGAACCGATTTTTATAAAATTTATGTCGGATCAAAATGACGTTAACACGCCTCGATTGACACCCTTACGAAGTCGATATAATTTTTTATTCGCGAGATATTGTGTAAAATCTACTTTTTTGGAGGTTATTTGGTTAAGAAAAAAGAACGGCTGAACCGATTTTGAAAAAATTTCTTTCAGATCATATTTACGTTAATACGCGTCGATTGGAACCCTAACGTAGTCGATATCATTTTTCGTTCTCGAGATTTCGTCTTTGAAAGAAATGTACACATACGTACGTACGTACACACACACACACACACACACACACAGACATCTTTCTAAAAGTAGTGTAAAAATAGTGTAGTGACCTTGAAACATAAAAATTTTTTTTCCTTTTTGATTTTGATTTTCGGACCCATTACAATAACTTCCAGTGGGAAGTTAATAATAGATGTTAAAAAATAGGATAATTTTTATTTTTATTACAAAATTTAGGCTTTAATATCTATAATATAAACAAACAAGAAATTAAATAATGCTCAAGAAATGGCAGATCTTGTTAATTACCTATTTTTTTAAATTTAAGAAACGAATAGAATTAACTAACAAATTGATAAATTAATTATTTTATCTTTTATATTCACAAAATATTAAAAATAACCACAAAACACCATAACACTTAACAGCTATCGCAAAATTGACAACTTATCATATTTTTTTCACTACAGAAGAATCATGTTTCTATTAGGTATTGAAAAAACATATCACACTACCATGGTTACTGTGATTTTTATTTCCAAAAATTAGCAGCGTCCATCGTCTGATCTTTTCTATTGAAGTGAGTAAGCATGGTATATTCTGAGTGACGTCATCCCCCCCACTACTATCTATCGGAATGAGGCAACCTATACTCTACTAACCTTGACGTATGTTTACCATTATGTATTTTTAAATAGAACCAAGTTATGACATTTTCGCCCTCATAATGTCTTTGTGTATCTTCAAGTTTTGGGATAAAAGAACTTTGTTTAATAATTTCGTATGTACACTGTACAGTACTGGCCATGTAAGAATTACCTACTATCAAATGAAACATTGCCGAAACAGATAAACAGAAGTCTACTATATTGTGTTACCCTTTTCGTAAAAAACAATAAAAAACTTTAAGAAAACAAATAATTAAAAAGTTTATGTAGTAAAACAGTACATTAAGCTTTACGAAAATAAACAATTTATAGTCTTATTTTAGAGAGAAGTTTATTTTTTTTTTAAATTACCATAAAACGATTCCACTAAATTTAGTTTTTTGTTACAATGCGCCAAAATACGCAGTTCTTAAAAAGAAAGAAATAAATTAAAAACATCAACAGACACTAGACAGTACGAACAACCGACAGGCGACAGAGTGATTAAATGATTTCACTCAGTTCCCAATTCTTGAACCGAAAATATATTTAATCAAATTTTACATATAGTAATATTAATTGCTGGCCATTTTGACAGAATCCTTATCTTACATGATAGTAACAGTGATAATATCTAGCAGACGATCTTTAAGCTACCTAGGCGTTACATTTTTTTCTTATATCCAGCAGCCACAGTTTGAAGTTCTATATGCCTACTTCAGTCATCGGCTGCTAGATGTCAAGGATACGTGTAAACGGAGCAAGATTAAAAAATAAATTATTCTTTAATGAGTACCCAATATAATAATTGCATAACATTTTCTGATCAACTAAAAAATTAAAATAACATTTTTATTAATTCTGGCTTGTCTACAGTAGCAATCAAATAATAAATTTATTCAATTTAATAACTTATACAGGGTGGTGGCCGTGACTGCTGCACATAGGGATTTAACCTGTAAAATGAAACTTTCGCTTCCCTAATTATTTTAGGAAAAATATCTTCAAATAAAAGTTTTAGAACATAAAATTCTACATCTAAATCATTAAACAAAATTAATTACTTCCCACCTCTACTATGGTAGGGAAGTAATGGATTTAGTCCGAAAAAAATATTTCGAGATTTTAACAGATCTTCACGTTTTGAGACCCTAGCAATCGTTTAAGATCATTTTCTGACTGATGTCTGTATGTGTGTGTGTGTGTGTATGTGGTCAATTTTTCGCCTTCGATATCTTAAAAACGGAACAACATACGGCCATGCCGATTGTTCTATTGTGTTTATCAGCCTTTAACTTAGATCTGATTAGATTTTGAGTCAAATCGGTTCAGTGGATCCTGAGATATTCAAAAAAACGTTCTCAATGTCACGTATTAACATAGGTAAAAAAAAATATAAATGAATTCTAGATGTTATAATATGAAAAAATGTAAATATTTTTTTTTCTCTAAAATGTACAGTTTTTGAGAAAAAAATATTTTACTAAAAAAATAAAAATTGTACGTAAAGTAAAGTAACCATGATTTTTGCTATATTAAGCTAGCCATCAGTAGATCACCAAACAAAAAAGAGTCAAAAAAAAAAAAGGGTGTTTATTTTTCGCAAATATTTACTAGGTGGGAAGTATAGGACTGGTCATCAGTCGAATTTTTATGCATGCTTTGTAACGGCATAAATTTGATATGAAAATGTCAAAATTACCTCAAAAACAGATAGCGATAGCCATGGAACTTGGACAAAATGATGACGTTTTAATTTTGACATTTTCATATCAAATTTCTGCCGTTACAAAGCATGCAAAATATATTAATTTTGTTTAATGATTTAGATGCAGAAATTTATGTTCTAAAACTTTTATATGAAGATATTTTTCCTAAAATAATTAGGGAAGCAGGAAATCGCAAAAGTTTTATTTTGCGGGTTATATCCCTATGTGCAGCAGTCACGGTCACCACCCTGTATAATAAAGCTACAATATTTTTCCCGGGGTTTTTAAAGAAACCTTAAACCCTATCGTAACCGCGGATAAGAAGTATCCTATACTTTCAGTTTGTGTATCAGTGTACAAGTTTCAATAAATCGGTTCAGTCGTTCTCGCTTGATGTCGATACAAACAGACAGACTGAAAACATTCTAGAGATATGTTCTTCTGTTACGTATCACACAAAATACCTTTAAAAATCCGCGAAAAAACAAAACTTTACAGACAGAAGTCCCTTTACTGTTTATGTATAATATTGGTATGAATTTCTTGTATGACGTGAGCTGTACAAAAGTTTTCTGTATGATGTAGAGTCTGCTAGAAGAGAGTCTGACTTTGCTATAGTAAAAAGCAGAGTGCTTCAAGCATTGCATTGAACTGAATTTATTTTTATAGCATTTAGTGAGCACCATAGCAAACAGATGTTGCCAAACAATGTATCATATTTGTGTTAGCTTAAACACCGACCATAAATACATTCAATATTTTATACGACTTTATCCTTCTGTTCGTTCGGCTCCATTGCAGCAATGTGTCAATCTTGGGGAAGTAAATTTGATTATTAAAAATTGAGAAAGTTTAAAATTATAGAGGATGATCGTATATATTTAACCTTGTGTTTTAAAAAATCAAATTATAACCATTTTTGTAAATATTGTAGTCGCATCCTAGGAGTATTCTCTACATAATTAATGTGACCTTGTTTTTTTCTCCTCAGCAATCTTTAAATATATACAAACACTATAGCGGTCCCGTCCGGCTTAGCCTGGATGCTAAGAATTTATGATTTATTATTCTCCCCCCGCGAGAAATTCTCCCCCTGCGAAACAAGTCGGATTGGTGATGTTTATAATATTAGTAAGATTCCGCCTATAGTATGCAAAAATGCAAAAGAATTTCAGAGTTACGTTTTGTTACTATCCCACAGGAATTATCCTGCCCGCGAGAAATTTATCAAATTAAAATATAACCTATATCACTCAGGTATAGTGTAGCTTTCTATTAGTGAAAGAATTTTTAGTATCGGTTCAGTAGTTCCAGAGATAAGAATTTATGATTTATTACCCTCTCTCGGAGAAACACTTCCCCTGCGAAGCGAAGTTGCCTGTCGTTGTTCTCGCTTCGCGTACTTGCCTACAGTTTATAATGTTAATAAGTACAGTATATTAGTATAGATAGTCAAAAAATCCTACATCACCGTTTTACTCCCTTTGGGGTTGAATTTAAAAAAACTCGAATTGCCTATAACATTCCTCAATAAATGGGCTATCTAACAAAGAATTCTTTTTCAAATCGGACTGGTAGTTCCTGAGATTAGCGCGTTCAAACACACAAACAATTTCTTCAGTTTTAATTAGTAGGTATACAATAGATAGTCAAAAAATCCTACACCCCCGTTTTACCCCCTTTCGTGTTGAATTAAAAAAAACTCGATTAGTTTACAGTCCTATCTATAACCTTCCTCGATAAACGGGTTATCTAACAAAAAAAAATTTTCAAACACACAAACTCTTTAGCTTTAAATTATTATTAGTTACAGATTATTTAAAAATAGAAAATTTATGTTTTAGAATAAGTATATCCGCAGTAGGTACGACCTATTTTTCAAATTTTTAAAATCTGGAGGTGTTGGTGTATCTTATCGCAGCCTGTCATTCTTTTAGAAATTGTTTGTTTGGTACAGGGAGCTCACCTGAACCCATTTGATTTGGGGAAAAAATCTGGTATAAAAAATGCAAAAAATCAAACATAATAATATGTTACTGTGATATTGCAAATGGAAAATATTCTGATCGACCGTTGAAACTAGTCGCATGTGTTTTAAAGAAAAGGGAAGAAAATAAACCTTACTTTCATTCACCCTCAGACTTCTCTGTATGTTTTAATAAAAACCTAAGCTAACCTTCTTGCGTTAAAATAAATAAAAACGTAAATTGTGCGTAGAAAAAGCGTTTTACGAGGATGGCGGCAATTTCACAGTTCTATACATGTATAGAAAAATGCATTCAGAAGGCAGCAGTTCAATTACTTTGCCAGTCTGTGAAATGGTTAGAACAATGCTAGTCACCGGAAAAACGAGAAAAATGTATTTGAGACAGACGAATTCGCACGCGGTGAAACTGAATTGAAAAATTATACAAAAATCATTTGCGGAAACCAAATTGCGATGTCACGCGTCAATAGCAATATGCAAAATCACATTGTTCTCTAATATCGAGACAGCAGATGTGTCCCCCGTAGCCCGTACTATAAAGTATAAACCCCCGAAGTACTAGTTGTGTCGCTACCAGAGTTCGAAACAACAAGGGAGTCGGAAATGTGACCTCAATCAGGACGCAAACATGCACATTTGCATTTTAACTTAAAACATTTCAGAACTATATATTACTAAATTGAAAACCAATTTCCATCGTTCAATTAAACTTATAGGTACAGCTTGAAGCTAGAATTATTTTCCATACCCAAAGGTTTTGATTGATTGCAGATTATAGACGCTCGACAGATAAGGTCATCAGCATCTCGTATACCCAAAGCTGAAACTTTATAGTCTAAGAGGCAGCGACGAATTTTCTTAAGTGTCTACCTATACGTAAGACAAAATTATATTTACAATCCCTGTGTAAGTGCTCCCCAATTGAGAATCTGTATGTCTGGCAGCCTTTCTCCCTTGGGTTTTAGGTGGAACGTAGAAATTAGACAAATTTTTCATGTAATAATGTAACACTATTTTTTAATTATTAATTTGTATTTTTGAGTCAATGTTGTAATTTTTAAACAGTTTCGTCACCAAGGTACCCTGCACCTAAATTTCGTTTGTTATATTTTTTATTCATAATTTTTTTCGAAGTATTCGCAACAACACTTTGGTCTGGCATTTTAGAATTACTATGTATATATATGTCACCCTTTATATATTAAAAAAAAGACCTTATTCATATTTTACCTGTCTAATTTCTCCCTGCCACCTAAAACGCAAGGGAGAAAGACTGTCAGACTTACAGATTCTCAAATGGGGAACACGTATACACTGTATAATAATATAAAGGATACCTGTATACTATACAGGTATCCTTTATATTATTTTGCTTACGTAGACACTTGAGAAAAACCGTCGCCAGCTCTCCGTCTATTATTGTTCTCACTATTCCATTTGTCTGTCACAGTCTTCTAGCTCCTAAACTACCTATGTTACAACCATACTTACAACAATGAAATCGACACAATATATTTATTATACTTATTATATTATGTAAGTTGATGGCGCAAACTGGAACTCTAAAAAAAATTTTACTCTTTTCAAAATTAGCGGATTTTGAAAATATTTTAAGTGCCCGTACTTTGTTTAAAAATAATTTAACCTCGAATTTAACAAAAAAAAAATTAAATGGAAAAGTTGTTAATTCAGACTGCGTGTTACTAGAACTCGAAAAAAATATTACTTGTTTCGAAATTTGTGGATCTACTTTTCCTTCTGAAGATATAATTTGCGGTTCAAACTTCGTTTATTTCAACAGTTCAAAAATACGACATGAAGAAAGGTTATCTATTTAACCAAATTTACTCTATTTTGAGATTCTATTTTTTTTTTTTTTGTTGCTGCTTGTATAGATATAATTAACTATTTGTACTACTATTACAATGTGCTAGTTAAAAAATAAAAAAGAACAGTCCCACAGGCGGGTGAAGTAACTACTAATTTTACTCCACATGCACTTTAAACACAAAAAAATAATCGATTTCAACAGTTATAATTATTATTACGACCATTAACTTATTCGTTTTTAATGAAGGTAAATTGAATAAAAAAAAGGTAACGATACCAATTAGCCAACATGATTACGTTATGTACCTGCTACATATGTGTGCACCTACTGTATATTATACAAAGTGTAAAAGAAAGTTTGTGAAAATTGGAAATCCGTTAAAAAAACTAGATTGATAAAATAAATTATTAACCCGTGAGTTAAATTCCACGAATTATTTTTTTTATTTCAATGTACAATCCAAGTCGGGACATAACAAGTGTATGATTGAGATAAAGGCGCGCACAGACAGTCAAGCATACTTAACAATCATTGTTATTGCATAAGTGTATATACTTGACAGGTGTCGTTTTCCACACAGAATACAAACATTTTGCGCTAACTTCGGTTATGTGCCCTGGAGGAGAAACCTGACTGTAGCAATTATTCTTACTCTCGAAACGGAGCAGGCAAAGAAGAAAAAAAACAAAAAAGGTGATTTGGAAGAAAGGGTTGGTTAAAGAACCTTCTACATTGCTTATATGCCCAATCAATTCACAACAAAATTGTAGGGTTATAATAAATAGTTTCCAAACGGTTA
The DNA here is from genome assembly GCA_039654895.1 of Mongoloraphidia duomilia. Lineage (NCBI taxonomy): Eukaryota > Metazoa > Arthropoda > Insecta > Raphidioptera > Raphidiidae > Mongoloraphidia > Mongoloraphidia duomilia. The sequence goes on from CM077516.1 coordinate 66,847,751, forward strand.
AGCATTAAAATCGGATGAGCGGTTTCGAAGATTGTGAACGAACATCGTGACACGGGATTTTTATATATTAAGATAGAAATATCAGAATTCATAAGCGTCTGAAATTTTACATAAAAGTGTGCGATTTATGATTCAGTTTATTTTAAAGATAGGTCCATCGCACACAACAATTGTTCAAAGGTAAGGGTTTAACTTGAAGTGCGCAGAAAAAAAAACCTATATTTATGGTGGGCTTGAGAATAGCCGAGAGTGTAGCGGCGCTGTTGTTTACATGGCGTTGCTATGGTTCCTCTATTACAAGTCCCCAGTTCCCGAGTTCTAGCCCGAGAGCTGATAAAAGTGTCAATTGGATTTTCAATTTATTATTAAAAAAAAAAAAAAAAATGAATTGAAAATATGAATTGGTGCTAGGCCCAAATAACCTTAGCTGTTGGTGGTCTTTAAAATACGATTACGATTATATTTATGGTATATTTATGGTATTGTAGCGGGGGTAAAATGATACGTATAACAAATAATGTGTGACATGAATTACCATAGTTACGCCATAGTTTGTTTGTATTTTGTATCATGTGTGTCATGTTAATATTTTTTGACAGACGTGACGTCATTATAAAACTATAGAAGTATAGTTCTACGTCTTCGGTTGCGTCACAATCGTAATTACTGTGCCCTTTGTCATTTTATTGTTCGTTTGGAAACTACACACGAAACACTAGCTGGAGGTGGTTTCAGAAAATGATACTTTTTTAGGCCTTTTGCAAATTGACCAAACAAAAACGTTGTCAAACAAAACGTTTTTGTTTGAAGCTGTTGGAAACTGTATTTCAAATGCTTTTAAATGGATTCAATTCACACTGATCAAACAACGTCTTTCAACACCTACCAATAAAATGTTTGGTTGAAGGACATTTTGTTTAATCAATGTGCATTGACGACCAACAATTTGTTGTTCATCGCAACAAAATGTTTTTGAATGCAATAAAACGTTTTGTTTGACGTTTTCGTTTAATCAGTATGCAATAGGCTAGGGTCTCAAGTAACAGTGTAGCAAACTGCACCTTTTCATCACAAAAAATACAAGGTATTTTCAACTAACGTCCGAACTATAGTGCTGAAACCCGGTATATTACTGCACAAATAAAACAATATAAATAATTAGAGTTATCAGTTTTACAGCATGTTGCAGTCCCCGTTAGCTCCACTTGTTCCTCCAGTTCGTACACCAGTTCTCGCCCATTCACCTGGTCACGTTATCGACGTAAACATTCTATATTGTGTGCCAATCATCCACACAGTACTACAGTGTTAACGCTTATGAATGCGAGGTTGGCCCAATATAAGAATGGGAAAACTTGACCAACAACTTTTTTTTATTATTTTTGAAGACTCGACTCGGAATAACTTCCCGACACGATTATTATACAATACATACATTGTCACCTTTACAGCCTTCCGCCCTGCATTTTCTGGAAGGAACAAGTCATGTCAATTATACTGGTATACAAATAGCCGGTTTATCGTACATTTTAATCACGATGTTTTTTAATTACACTGTTAAATGACGGGTTGCTATGGTAAAGAAACGCAGCAACCAATGAACACGTAGCAATCAAAATTTAACAGTGTGATAAAAAAACATCGTGATTAAAAATGTACGATAAACCGGTCATTAGAGAGTAGTATCCATATGTAAAATTTAATCAAAATTAATAAATTAGTCGTTTTCGAAAAAAAGTATATTTTCTGTTTTTATAGGGGGTCACTTCTCCCACATTTGAGCTTTGCTCGATTTTGTGATTTCTTTTCGAGATGTGAACACATATAGGTATGCAAAATTTGAGCAAAATCGATACAGTCGATTGTTCTTTTTAGATACGACCAGACAGATAGACAGACATATTTTTTTAAACTCCTTTTTTGTGCTCAGGGTAAGACGTAGGTATACTTGAAAACTTGTAAATTAACCAAAAACTCAAAGTAGAATTTTTACACGATCACATTTCCTACATATATTGATAACTAGTATACCATATAAGTAATGGGAAAGTACAAAAGTAAAGTGCGCTATAGTCTGCGATTAATTCATTATTTAAATCGAGAATAAAACTATGTCTGTGTACAACGAAATTTCAATTATTAATAATAATTCAATCAATTTTTAATCCAGAGCAAACAGGCGATAGGACTTAGAAACTAAAATATAATATTTCAAATATGGTTTCGCGGGCTTGTAGGCCGTGATCCGGAGGTATTTCTACCTAACTTAGGTACCAGCTGACCGTGCCAAAGCCTACAAACCCAGAAACCTCTAATTTGGAACAATGTTGGCGGTGAAAGCTTTTAAACAATTCGATAACACAACAATACGATCGATAGGCTGAACGTCTACATTCACCAATACATTTTTTTTGTATTGTTATTCTGTCTCATTCAGTCTACATTAATTATTTGCAGTTGATTTAATTGTTATTTAATGAGCTTCGCCGATGTTTTTATTCCCATGTTACGTAAGGAAATGGAAATGGTAATAGGGTCGAAAAATCGTGTCCGGGACTACCCTCAAAACGTATAGAAAAGCGGTTTTTCACATGGTGGCTATGTGTCTGCCTCTTTGGAATAAATATTCTTTCATTTACAATAACTTCTGCAAAAATGCACCGATTTGAATGTATGTTTTTACTTCCCACCTCTACTATGGTAGGGAAGTAATGGATTTAGTCCGAAAAAAAAATTTTAACAGATTTTCACGTTTTGAGACCCTAGCAATCGTTTAAGATCATTTTCTGACTGATGTCTGTATGTATGTGTGTGTGTGTGTATGTGTGTGTGTATGTGGTCCATTTTTCGCCTTCGATATCTTAAGAACGGAACAACATACGGGCATGCCGATTGTTCTATTGTATTTATCAGCCTTTAACTTAGATCTGATTAGATTTTGAGTCAAATCGGTTCAGTGGATCCTAAGATATTCAAAAAAACGTCCTCAATGTCACGTATTAACATAGGTAAAAAAAAATATAAATGAATTCTAGATGTTATAATATGAAAAAAATGTAAATATTTTTTTCTCTAAAATGTATAGTTTTCGAGAAAAAAAATATTTTACTAAAAAAAATAAAAATTGTACGTAAATCAAGTTAACCATGATTTTTGCTATATTAAGCTAGCCATCAGTAGATCACCAAACAAAAAAGAGGGCCATGCTTTTTTCAAAGAATAAAAATTAAATTGTGTTTTAAAGACCACCAACAGCTAAGGTTATTTGGGCCTAGTCAAAGAATAAAAAAAAAAAAGTGTTTATTTTTTGCAAATATTTACTAGGTGGGAAGTATAGGACTGGTCATCAGTCGAATTTTTTTAATGTTTGTTTCATTAAGGACTCCAGGTATATTGACTTTGCGGTGTCAATCGGATCAGTGGTTTTGGAAGTCTCACGGCGTGTGGCTTGGCAAGTCTGGTCTGACGTTTGTCATACCTCGCGCTGTGGGAACATAAATACTCGGTATTGCTAGAGGTGACTTGCAGTGGCCCGAACTTTCCCGTGAAATGTCGGTAAATGATCAGACATCGAAGGCTTGTGGTTCGACGGATGACAGGCCTCTATACGGCTCGTGCACAGTCTGTTGTGTAAATTTACATTTTATCAACATTAGACGAGGCGCTGTAGGTAAATCGCTTGCAAAATTAAAGAACGTCTGGAAGTATTCGGGTTCACTCGAGATTTGCCAAGCCACGCGCCATGGGAATAATTCGACCGACCGTAAGTCCACTGCAAGTACGAACCTCAAGCAATTTGAGATTTGCCAAGTCACACGCCGTGAGTACCCCGGCTTAAGTATTGTATAAAGGATTTTTCTCGCAAATTCTCCTGAAATTTTTCATATCAAAAAGTATTTTGGAAAATTGAAGTCTTATACCGATATGTTAATATTCTGTTTTTTCCCATCCTTTTGCCAACATATATACCTACCTGAGTACAATGAGTATGTAGTTCATGTAACACGCTATATTTTAATGTTGGCAGTATTTAAAACATGATACCACCCACCGACGGACGCCAGTCGCTACACAACACAGCAACGAGACGGTCGGTCGGGCGGTAACCGCGCAGTGGGCCGACCTGGCCACCACCCTCTCTCCATCACCTCTCACCAAACATAACATACATATGATAACATAACATAATATAACGGAACCTCTAACCTTGTAACGAACATATAAAACGCGTTTGAATTTATAATGTGACAAGCACGTTCGTTTAGAAATTAACACAATATTATATAAACTTATGTAATATTCTGACCACAATGTAACTACATAACTTGTAATATGTTTTGGATTTGTAAACATTTAACACACCATGTCCACAAATCGTAATAATGTACAGATCAAGCTCTTTAAGAAGCACACTTATTGAGACCGAAACTACGTTTTCTTAAGCGTCCACGTTACACTACCCACGAAATTGGGCGAGGACGAGAGGCTAGAGAGGCACTTCGAATAACTTCGTGCATCTTCACCTCGTCTCGGGCGACTTCCGATCATTGTCGGTTTTTGTGCTCGAGTCAAAGGGACGGAGTCGCGCGAGCAAGGGCGAACACGTCATCCATGTTAACCTACACGAGCGAATAGCGATTAGTGATGAGCAAAATTGGTCTTGGTCTTGCGAAAAAGCAAGACCAAGACCAAGACTATCATTAGACTAGCAAGACCAAGACCAAGACCTTTTGCAGTCTTGGTCTTGGTCTTGCGAAAAAGCAAGACAAAGGCCAAGACCAAGACTATCATTAGACTAGCAAGACCAAGACCAAGACCAAGACCAAGACTGAATGAACAAGCGTGTTAAAAATGATGTAATTTTTTTTGATGATCTTCAGAAGTAAAAAACTAAAAAAAGACAGATAAAATGAGCAAGATTATAAGACTTGATACGCAAGACTAAGACTAAATAAGCAAGACCAAGACCAAGACCAAGACCAGACATATTTGAGCAAGACCAGACCAAGATTGAATCAGCAAGACCAAGACTGTCCAAGTCTTGGTCTTGATCTTGCTTTGCTCATCACTAATAACGATTGAGGTCCTTCCGAAGTTGAGCGAGTAGTGTAGCGACGCACCTCGTACTCGGGTAACTTCAACGAGTACTTCGGCGAGGAACTTCGACTTGTAATGTAGAGGACGCTTTAGGAATAGTCTTCAACTCAGACGCCCTTTCAACAAACCAACATTATATGGCGGGATATGTAAGCGGGATACAGCTAGAGTGTAAATAGAGGTTAAGGAGACGAATCTCCGTGGCCTGCAAAGGAAAGCGTGCGACTCAAAAATCGGTGATTTTCATAGTTTGAAAAAGTGCCGCAAGCAGCGTTGTTCTCAATAAGAACCTATCCAGTATACTTAGGAGTTGAAAAACACTGAGATAAAAAGCGAGCTATCGAAAGTGCATCAAATTAATTTCAGTACCGATATCGCGATGTGGACATTAAACAAAAAAGTGTATTCATTTTATAACTGGTTTAGGTTGAAACTATTTCGCATCTTGAGATGACAATCTTGGTGATAACAAAGAATTTTTAATAAATTCAAAATATTATTTGTTGTGAGATCAATATCAATTTGGCAGTCGCCAGTTTTTAAAAAATATTACCTACTAAAATACAGGGTGTTTCAGGAAGAATGATACCTATTTTAGTATGTTATAGTATCGTTCATTTTGAGCAAAAAAGTTCATATAAACATGTGGCCAAATCTCAGTTAAAAATACCACACATTTTTACTCAGGTGACATATGATGCAGATAATAAAATTTATGGTATTTATGCAGTAATTCAATTAAGGCTGGTATCTCATTTGAGAATTGGCCGTTTATATGAAATTTTTTGCTCAAAATGAACGATACTATTCATAATTAACCACTCAACTTTTAAAGAAAATGACATTTTTATAGAACATTCATTATTCAAATACAAATATTGACATTTTTATTTACTGTGAGAGAACAATTTTGTCTAAATTTTATCTCAAAAAACAAAATGATAAAAGACAATTCTCATAATTTCGTATCGGTTTTCATAAAAGAAAATCTTCGCTTTTACAAAACACTTCATAGAATTTGATTACATAGTACCTACTGAAACACTGAAACCGATTGCAAATATAGAAAGTCAACGTCTAAAGTCTATTATAAACGCTTCTTTCTTTCAGTGTTTGTACAAACTTCAGTTTGTCGAACAAAGCGATGTGTTAATTAGATATTATTATGTATTTACAAAATATACATTTCCCTTATGTAACAGCTTCAGGGAAAATTTAAATGAAGAAAATTTGATATTTGCTTCATTTTGATGTCACTCATCCCTCCTTAATTAAACTGTATTGTAGTCTAACAAAAGACAAAAGTCTTCGATGTGACAACGCTTTGAGAAATATTAAATACTTATATTATTCTATAATAAAAAAAAATACGTTCGAGATACTATTTGCGTTTATTTTTAACTTTCAAAAGAATATTATGTTATATGACGATTGAAGAAAAACCTCCGTGGTACAGGATCAAACTACTATACTGCAATAGGTATACTGCAGATATTTAAAATAATTACAAATATTTAATTGATTTTGTGCCACGACCGTTTTCCTTCAATCTTTATATTAACTGTAAGGATCGCATTTTGCTTTAAACTATTTTGGAATCAACTTAACTATTAATATATATATGGTGCTGTGAAGTTTAGAAATGGCTCCATATTTCGGTTATTATAATTTATAGACATACTTGATAATATTTGTATAATTGATTTAATGTTTCATATAAAAGTTAAAGTTAAAAGAAAATTTTAGAATTTTTACCTTCTTTTTTACAAATTTATTTCGAAATTGTTTGAAAGAGTGAATTTTCGACAGTTTAAAGTATTTATTTATTTATTTTATACTGACGACAAAAAAATGATTAAAAAAAATGAATAAGTCTGCCACCGATTTGATGTTTTTCATTAGTATCTTTTAAATTCAATAATATAAATTATCATTAACTTCCCATTGGAAGTTTTAATGGGTTCGATTTTGGGAATGAAAAATGTGGACATATTATCTGCACGTTTTGATGTCCCTAGTTTTAGTAGAATTTTGTACGGTGGAAGCTTGAACTGCCAATTGAGTCGCTCAGCTATTGAGCGTCTATAATCTACAATCTACCAATTGAGTACCTATAGCTGAAGTTCAAAAATTAATATTTGCCTACTTTTCATTACAATATGTAGTGTACACAAATACTACACTTCTCTCTATATCTTTCAGATAATATTCTTTATGAATTTACTTTTGGCAACAATGAAAAGAAAATGCACAAATAGACAAAAAAAACTTTTCTTGGATGAGTGAATATAAAAGCAGTAACAGATATGTATGATGTCTATAAAGTTAAATACAAGAATATTGTCAACGTCTGTAAAAAAACACACATAAAAGTTTTTTTTTTATTACTCACTCAAACTAGTTTCGTTGCCAACAAAATAGATTTTCTTTTTATGATTTTTGTGTATTTTCTCTTCAGTTTTTAATTATTTGCATTACATAATATTATTCTATAATTTTTCTATTGTCTTTCGCCATACGAGATTTGTATAAGAGATTTCACCATCTTGTTCTATCTAACCTGCAATCGCTAGGAGCACTAGTGAAAATATGTTGCTTGCCGCCTATACTGCATGTACTACGTGTACACAGCATGTGGAATTTTATAGGCAGTGTCATCTATCGGATGGGTTAATATACTAATTTTCAATTCTTAGTCTTTAGTATTTAGTCATACTTTCGCTAAAAAAATGGTAATTCTTATACCAGCCATTTGGTTCTCTTCAACATTCCCAGATAAATGACGAGCAAATTCCTTAGTCCAAGTCCAAATCCGTCCTTCTTTATCCTATCGCCACATTGCATTCGACAAAGCAACGTCCAACGAGTGGCGGTTTTTACCCGACTACGAAAAAAAGTAATGATTTTAATTATATGACATAAAGTCAACAAACATGGAAGTCAAACTCATTATTACTTTTGAAAAATTGTATTGGATAAGGAGCCAATTATATAATTGATACCAGACATCGGAAAAAATCATTTTACCAACCATAGTCACAATTAGGAATCTAACCTGAACCTTTTCACTTTCGCGGCGGAATGAGCTTACAGTACTCAACCGTGACATGATTACTAATCTAACATTCTCCTTATATGCTTTGGAATCAATTGATTTCCACTACATGCGAGTGTTATTTAATTATATTGATTCCAAAGCATATAAGGAGAATGTTAGTTTAGTAATCATGTCACGGTTGAGTACTGTAAGCTCATTCTGCCGCGAAAGTGGAAAGGTTAAGGTTAGATTCCTAACTGTGACTATGGTTGGTAAAATGATTTTTTCCGATATGTCTGCAGGTATCAATTATATAATTGACTGCTTATCCAACAAAATTTTTCAATTGCAAATCAGTCGTATAAATCTATTATTTATTATTACTTTTATTATTCCACGTTTGGACTCAACTGAATATTAAAAATACACGTACTTTCCAAAATTAAAATTGATACATGAATACACAGGAGCATGTTTTCTAAAAAATATTACAAAAATAATACGTAGGTAGCAACTTTTCCACCTCACACTTTTTTCTTGTTCTCTACACGGTTACATGGAAGAACAACTCTTAGCTGAACTTAAACCGTTCAACTGTTCAGCAGCTGAAAAAGCAACAACAAAAAAAGTAAATGCACTAAAAAAAGACTCCTCAAACATTGAACAAACTCTATAGAGAAATTGCGGTAACTTTGAGCGCAACAGTACAACACCAATCGTCCATATAACTACACTTCTATATAACTATCTTATATACAGGGACATCAAAAAAGGCATGTGTCGCGGCACACATGACCGAAGTAAAACTTTTTATTTATGAATTATTTCGGGTTGTTTGGTAATTCGCGTCACCTGACTTCCGTTTCGTCCCATAGCATTTACTCCTCAAATCGTCGAGGCAGTGTCGCCTATGAAATTTCACTTCAATAAACAAAAAACAGTAGATTCGGACTCTAGGAACTTCAAAACGTACATATATGTCCACATTTTTCATTCGCAAAATCGGACCCATTACAATAACTTCCAATGAGAAGTTAAAAATATTTGAAGGATAGTATACGTAATTTGGTGCGAGTCTAGATTGATAAAATCCATGCCTAATATTGAAACTGAGAAAAGGAAAAGTGCGCCTCAAATATTGTCACTCCATGGCCCCCTAAATTAGATAAAAAAATTGAAAGGCTCCCCTACAAACAGTAGGATTAGTAAAAATTGGATACAGTGGTGGACACCCGAGATTCTTCCCCGAACGGTGGAACACTATTACTGAGCCTATACGATGTCAGTCCATCCGCCCGTCCGTCTGTCACAAGGTTGTATCTCACAAACGGTAAGAGATGACTAGTTGAAATTTTCACAGATTATGTGAATTGTTGTGGCATGAATCCTAGCAAATAATAAAAATCAAAAAGTTTAGTCCCTAGGAGGCTCCCCATACATGAAAATATTATACTCGTACTTATCTTGTATGTGTCTGTGTTTTCTGTAGAATTGAACGTTTATACTACTATACCTTGTTTCTGCTGTGCTAGTGCAATGGATAAGGCGTTCGCATGTCACCCCGAAAAGCCAGGTTCAAATCCGACTGACGACACGTATTTTTTTTTTATTTTTTTTTAATGTAAATATTTTGGAATTTTTAGAATAAGAAATTTAATTTAAAAATAATTTCAAAAAAATAAATTTAATTTAATAAAGTGTATTTTAAACACAAGATTTTGAGTGACGGTGGACGGATGCTAAATAAATAATTAAATCATAATGATTTTCCACACTTGTCCACAATAATCATAAGCAGTGAAAAATATTAGGCAGCGCTGCGGCTGCCCTGATTGTTTGGTTATAATCTAATATAAGAAAAAATCAAATGTCACTGTCGGGACTCGAACCCGAAACCTCCAGTTTCCGGCTGGATGGTTACCAATTTCTCCACAGTGCCCGAAAGTAGAATATGTTTCTTTCTTAAATATAACAATTCCAATTTCAAATTTTTATACATTATAGCCAAATAATCAAGGGTACATATTTATCAAAAACCAATACAAATATTTGGAATTTTCCCACCCAACTTGGCAAGCCAGTGCTAGGGTGGGAGCACAAAAATTATATAATGACCGCACTATAAAAAATGGATGTAAAAATACTTTGAAAGTTAAGGTAGAATTCGCTCGATTTTCTAAGTGATTTTACGTTATTATTTATTTTTACATAGAAAACTTCATAAAAACTTACTTTTACTGTAAAGTTAAACAAATTTGTGATTTTTATATAAAGTAAATTAAAATTACATAATTTGTGTAATATTCCAATAAAGTGTGAAAAAATTACAACATAAAATGTATAGTTACATATATAAAATGGATGTATACAAAACAAATTAATGTAAAATTAGTAACCACGCATGCCCAATGTGTTTTTATGGAATCACACGATATGGAGGCGATACCTGTTTGCGACGCCATTGTCTCTTTGTGTGCCTATTACCAGATTAATCGCTGGCTACAAATGGACCATCGATAATCTATGTAATCGGCTTTCTCATTTCTTACAGTGCGGACTGAAAATAACTGCTTATGATTGTTGTGAATATGCTGTGGACATAAGAGAGAAAAATCATTATGATTTAGTAATTTATAAAGTGTATTTTGATTTCTTTCTTAGTTGTACTCTCTGCGCACGAGTGGAACTCGCACTTGACCGGTTTTGTTTTTTTACTTGATATTTCACAGGTTTATTTCCTTTTTTTTGATGTCTCTGTACGTGTATCAAACAAGGTAGACACGTGTGTATGCATGGGTATTGTTCCCCGTAAGTAGTTACAGGATAGGTGCATATCAACGTGTCAGCATTTTCACGAAGGGTACTCCGTTATCCGTACACCGTACTCCGCAGCGTACCTATACCTATATGTGTAGCTACCGCCGTTATAAGGGGTGACGGTGATCATATGGAACGGGGGCACAGGTGCTTGCTACCACTAACTGTATCGGCGGCAACGGTACCTTCTACCCTGCTCTGGATGACTGGTTTTTTCTTCATTTAACTGCACGACGACGACGCAATATATTATTGTCTGGCTCTAAAAATATACCGTGTAAATATTATTCCCTAAACAAGAATGTCTCAGTCTAATTCTAGTTGCATGCACCAAGGCTTGCCAACCGTAAAAAAATGAATTTTCGGGATTTCTTGGATGCAGAAGCGGGACTCAAAGTTTTTTGGCGGAACGCATGTAAAATATTTATATACAGGGTGTCCAAGACTTGCGTTGTTGGCCGATATATTGATTTTGGGTGAAGATAGAAAAGAAGTTTAATTACAAAAGTTGTATAATTTTTAATGATGTATAACCTAAAAATATTTTCAATTATACAGCCTGTCCCATTTAAGCGTGGCAGATCAAAGTTATGTTTTTTTTAACCTAGAACCCTGTTTTTATTTGTTTTTTCAATTCTGCATCTAAATGTGAATAGAAATTGTAAGGGATGCCATGCTCGAAAATTCAGTAATTTTTGAGTTATTCAAGTTTTTTAGAAATTTTTGACACGTGCAGACCTTTACCTAAAATTCGACATAGCCAAAAAAAAACCTTTATCAAACTGAAATTTTGAGGATCACTAGATAATAGACGGACAAATCAATGTCTGTCCTAAAAACATGAATTTATTATACAGGGTGGTCAAAATAAATTACTTCTTTTACCTAACTTCAGTCACGTGTAGCTTTTGATTGTTAAATACAACGAGGGTATTTTTTTGATGGAATTGTATTCTTTAGGATATTTTCTAACACTTTTATTAAGGGTTGTCCATACCTAAACTTAATATTTTCATATAAAAATGTTTGGTTTAAGTATGGACAACCCTTAATAAAAGTGTTAGAAAATATCCTAAAGAATACAATTCCATCAAAAAAATACCCTCGTTGTATTTAACAATCAAAAGTTACACGTGATTGAAGTTAGGTAAAAGAAGTACATTATTTTGAACACCCTGTATAATAAATTCATTTTTTTAGGACAGACATTGATTTGTCCATCCATTATCTAGTGATCCTCAAAATTTCAGTTTGATAAAGGTTTCTGTTTTGGCTATGTCAAATTTTAGGTAAAGGTCTGCACGTGTCAAAAATTTCTAAAAAACTTGAATAACTTAAAAATTACTGAATTTTCGAGCATGGCTTCTCTTACAAATTTTATTCGCATTTAGGTGCAAAATTGAAAAAACAAATAAAAACAGGGTGCTAGGTTAAAAAAAACGTAACTTTGATCTGCCACGCTTAAATGAGACAGGCTGTATAATTGAAAATATTTTTAGGTTATACACCATTAAAAATTATACAACTTTTGTATTTAAACTTCTTTTCTATCTTCACCCAAAATCAATATATCGGCCGACAACGCAAGTCTTGGACACCCTGTATAGATATTTTAATATACACATCTATACAAAAATTTAACTATTGATGCCAACGAGTGGAGATTCCTAATTAATACATGGTTTCGTGCTTCATACACAAACGGACACTAAATTTCTCAATGGATTTCTAAAAGCCGAAATATTTTAAGGAATACGCCTATGAAGTACTATGATATTAAAAAACCAATTGTCCATTAATTATGAATATTTTAATTAGTTGAAATACTGTAGAAAGTAGAAACATACATTACAATTTATTTTATTTCTTTAAGGGGAGGGTAAGGTTAATTCGTACAAAAAAAGGCACATTTTTGTGAATTTTTTTCGACAACACAGTTAAAATCTATTTATTAAAACCAATGGAACATCAAAGTATAACATTTGAAGAATATTTTGTAAAATTTTCATGGAAAAATATTAAAAAATACGGCAATGGCCGCAATTATTTGGAAGCGTCTCAGAGAAAAGTAGAATTGCGGTGCCCCTTATAACTTGGTGCTGGATCATCTGAAATCAAAAATGGAAATTTTTGCCGTTAGATAATCGCTTTCCCCAGGTAACGCTGGAAGGGTTTTTCGAAATTTCAATTTTTCAATTTTTGGGAACACTTCGAAGTGAAAAACGCGATTTTTTTTTTGCAAAAATCGCGTTTTTTACTTCGAAGCGATTATCTAACGGCAAAAATTTCCATTTTTGATTTCAGATGATCCAGCACCAAGTTATAAGAGGCACCGCAATTCTACTTTTCTCTGAGACGCTTCCAAATAATTGCGGCCATTGCCGTATTTTTTAATATTTTTCCATGAAAATTTTACAAAATATTCTTCAAATGTTATACTTTGATGTTCCATTGGTTTTAATATAGATTTTAACTGTGTTGTCGAAAAAAATTCACAAAAATGTGCCTTTTTTTGTACGAATTAACCTTACCCTCCCCTTAAAACAAAATAAAACTGTCTGAATTTCGGTGCGCAGCGTGCGTTTGATGACGTAAATATAACCATTAAAGAATTTAAGCTGGGTTAGAACAAATTTTCTATACTTTGGTTAGTTTACTTGCATAACGCTGCTGAAGCATTATTTTTTTGCAAATATAAAAAAACTATTTCTATTTTATTTCCGGGACAAACTGTGTCCCGCAAGAATTTTGAACGGGACGGCTAAAAATAGTCCTAGAAACGGGACACCCTGGAAAATCCAGGACAGTTGGCACCCCTACATATTTCTATACTGTTTTTTATCTTCTCGAGGGGTTAGCCGATTTGAATTATTTCGACTCCGTTGTGTTGTCAAGAAAATACCGGAATGATCCTATTTAAGTAATTTTTAAATCGGTTCAGTAGTCTTTTTTAGTTTATTAATCAAATATCAAGAAAGAAGTCGGATGATAATGTGAAAACTACGTATCAACCAAAAAGTGAAAAATAAAACTTTTTATAATAAAAGCAGTTCACCATTATTATGATTATGAAGTAGAGTACCCATAGTGAGTAGTAGTCACATAATTATTTTTAACAATTCAATTTATGAGACAGTAAATATTCAATTTATTCGACGGACGAATCTTGAAATAATTGCAGGACATGTTTTCTTTTTAACCTCCTTAATTTTTTACATTACCTATGTAATGTACCTACCTACTTTGTAACTTTTACAGTGCATTCGTTTGCATATTATATTATACTAGCGGACCCGTCCCGGCTTCGCTCGGGTGGTATGAAATTATGATTTAATAGCGGTCACCCATTACTCCGCTCACGTAGGTATATTTAGTATAGCTGATCCGGCAAACGTTGTTAATAATTTCTAGGAATAATTACATTACTCACTCGCTTCGCTCGTTCGTTTGAATTTTATTAATACAGTACTCACTCGCTTCGCTCGTTCGCTTGAAAATTATAAATACACTACTCACTCGCTTCGCTCGTTCGCTTGAATATTTTCGCCTACTCACTCGCTTCGCTCGTTCGCTTGAATATTTTCGCCTACTCACTCGCTTCGCTCGTTCGCTTGAATATTTTCGCCTACTCACTCGCTTTGCTCGTTCGCTTGAATATTTTCGCCTACTCACTCGCTTCGCTCGTTCGCCATATATGTATTTTTTAAAGCTTAATATAAAAATCGCGATTAAAAATCAGGGGTTGATCGTATAAGGGTGAAAATTTAGAGTTGTATGTATTTTTCAATGCTGAATCATGAAAAAATTAAAAAAAAAAATTTGTCCAAAAAATTAAAAAAAAAATTTGGGGTGGACCACCCTTAACATTTAGGGGGATGAAAAATAGATGTTGTCCGATTTTCCACCCTACCCGATAAGCACACAAAATTTCATCAAAATCGGTCCAGCCGTTTCGGAGGAGTATAATAACGTACACCGCGACACGAGAATTTTATATATAAGATTATGGAATACACAATACAGGCATTGGAAAACAAAGAGAAAAGTTTGGAATCTAGCTTTAAATATTCGATATTGCAAGAAAATATTTAAGTCGTTACTATATGTATAACGCGCGTTCTGGAAGTGTTCCAACAAAACAATTCGATTTGCGAGTTTTTTTCAACAATGAAGATGGCTATTAAGAAACATGACAAAGGTTATATATCAGTTATTATAGCTTTTGTGTTTATTCAAGGAAAGACTTCACTATTTCTTAATTTTTTGTAACTTCTTTTTTGTTATATTGTTTCAATTAATTGGGATGGTATCTAAAGAAATAAATAAAATCTCTCTCGACGTTCAGACTTCAGATTACAAGTACCTAAGTAATATTTTGCTTCGATTTAAAAAATGAATATTAGTAAAAAAAACTTTTTAGAGAGAAGCTTTTATTGAAATGCACTAAAAATGAAACAATAAGTTAGGTTCATAATTATAAAAGTCACGACCCACGCTTTTATAATTATGAACCTAAATTATTAAAAATTATTTTTTCCTTTTTAGTGCATTTAAATAAAAGCTAGTCTCTAAAAAGTTTTTTTACAAATATTTATTTTGTTCATTTTAGTTTTTCAAAATTTTACCCTCCTTTGACACTCGTAGAGGTTGAATTTCGAAAAATCCTTTCATAGTGGATGCTTACGTCAGAAAAGAAACCAACTGTCCAAATTTCAAGTTTCTAGCTTCAGCGATTTGGCCTGGGCGTTGATTAGTCAAAAAAAAAACCCTGCATCCCCGTTTGAACCCCTTAGGGGTTGAATTTATTTCTAAAAATGATTTATTCATATATTGACATCGGAAATACATATGTGTATAAAATTTCAAATCGATTGGATATACGTGGAAGTAGTTCACAATTGACTTGCAAGATTTGACCTAAACAGACACACAATCTAACAAACATTGCAAGTTAAATAAAAGCTTGTAAAAACTTGTGTCGGAACAAGCACATTGTGAAATTTAATACTTTACTTTAAAAATTCGTATGAACACCTATAATATGTTCTCGTTGCGGCTTTATCTATGAGTCTGTATGTCACAATTTTTTGTATCACGCGTACAGACCAAACGACAGAACCGTTTTTTTTAATATCTATATAAACAAGTAATGCGCGGCATGACTCTCAACTGCTGGCATATTATTGCAACCTGTCCACCACTATTTCCATACAAATGTGTGATCGACTATAGTTCTGATTTACATACAAATGCATATACCTAATCCGTAGAGGAGACTGGGGTTGGTTTACCAAGGGTGTATTTTTACATTAAAGTTTTCTTAATGAAATTATTAACCACTGCTAAAGAAAATTTAGCATAAACATAAGAATAACAATCAATATGATTAGACACCTATACCGTAACTAAATTCACTATATTAGTGAAATTAACATAAGAATATCAGACGAATTATCGCCATGATATTTATATAGAAGGCTATATAGGAAAAATGTAAATGCACCGCCGGGAATCGAACCCAGAACTCCCAATTTCGAGTCCGGAAAGTTTCCAGTTACTACACAGTGCCCAACAGCATACATTTAATTCTTCCTATATATGCAACGATGACCACAGATCCATTAACTGCGAGAGCTATTATTTTATAACAACATTACAATGAATGCTGGCTTTCTCATGGCCCGGACGCGCCTAATATAGTGAATTTAGTTACAGTATAGGTGTCTAATCATATTGATTGTTATTCTTATGTTTATATTAAAAACCGTATATAGATTTCTCGTTATAATTTGATTAAAATTTAGCATGTTCGAAAAAGAAAATGCAATAACATATTTATTTGAAAGTCTTTTTGAAAAGAGATTTGCAAAACTGAGTTGAATTTTTTTATTGTTCATAAAACAAGTCAAGAATAATAACAACTGCAGGCATGAGATAGTCCTCATTTCACTTGCGCAGGATGTATGCGCGAATTAGGTTTTAAACTTTGAGTGATTCAGTTGATATATATATCATTGAGCTGTGACGCGGCTTAAGGTTTTGGACGTTCTTTAAAATTTAAATTATCAGACTTGTTCTGTTCAACTGCAGTCTCCCCTATAAATGTACAATCGCACACAAATACACCCAAGCACGTTTCTTTTTTACGTATGCAGTTATGGCTCGGATTTTTTGCAAGGCTGCTTAATAGTTCAGTTTATGTTACGTTAAAATGCTGACAGTATAAAATCTGTTACCCAGTTATATTGGGAAATAAAGCTACTTATTCAGTTCCATTTTGTTGTCTAATTTTACTACTTCAAGGGGACTCGAGGATTTTTTTGCAACAAAACTGGTTGAAAAACAAGCCGTGAGGTGGGTCGTTTATTAGGACTAAAGTCCTAAATTAGATATTACACAGAAAAGTAATCATTTTAATCATTAAAACATAATTATTATTTATTTTTAACAATAATTAAAAAAAAAAACGGCTGGACCGATTTTTATAAAATGTATGTCGGATCAAAATGACGTTAACACGCCTCGATTGACACCCTTACGAAGTCGATATAATTTTTTATTCGCGAGATATTGTGTAAAATCTACTTTTTTGAAGTCTATTTGGTTAAGAAAAAAGAACGGCTGAACCGATTTTCAAAAAATTTCTTTCAGATCATATTTACGTTAATACGCGTCGATTGGCACCCTAACGTAGTCGATATCATTTTTCATTCTCGAGATTTCGTCTTAGAAAGAAATGGACACATACGTACGTACACACACACACACAGAGACATCTATCTAAAAATAGTGTAGTGACCTTGAAACATAAAAATTTGTTATACATTTTGATTTCGATTTTCGAACCCATTACAATAACTTTCAATAGGAAGTTAACAATTCGATTCTAAAAATGATGAATGCGCAAATATTGGCTTTTTATTCAGTTCCAATTTGTTTTTCTAATTTACTACATGAAGAGGCAAAATTATCTGAGAAAAAATTCACTACAAAAATGATCCAGTAAGTAAATATTCAGACGTCTGTAAATAATAGAAATAAGTAGAACAACGCATATTTAAATTTATTTATAGCGTTTTCAGTTGGTTACACTAGGCCGCACTAGTGTAAACTTTCATCAAGAACCGTGTTCGACTGGTCAGTGTAGAGAGCTACAGTGTATAGTGTTCGGTTGGGCGTATCAAATGATAGGGTTTGAAGAGTAAAATACGATAAGCTATGTGACGTCATTTAAAGACTAAAAAGTAAAAAATTAAATTAAAAAAAATAATTATAAGAAAAGCTTTCACCTAGGTAAGTATTTAAAAAAATGTACTAAAAAGTAAAAAATAATTTTCATACGAATTCAATAGAATTATCGCTAGGCACTTGGTAGAACATGATCCTCGCCAACTAAACATAAATATATACAAACACTTGAAAAAGTCTACACATTTATTAATCTCAACGATCGTTTTGGGTTTCTAGCCCATCATCAGGAGATGATGATGATGATGATGATGATTAATAAATGTGTAGAATTTTTTCAAGCCTTGTAAATTTATTTTAATTAATTAATTAAGCTTTGGAGCGGTCAATGGAGCAAAGGAACAATGCAATATTGTTATAGGACCGCCCCAAAGCTTTTAGTTTCCAGATGTATGAAAATAAATTTTTACTTTTAGTAGATACTTACATTTTTTTAAATAAAAGCTTTTCTTATAACTTTTTTTCTAATTTTTTTTAATTCATTTTCATAGAAAACCAATACGCTCATCATACATTTAAATTTAAGAAGATAAATCATCGATGGGCAAAAGCTGTTAAATTGAATTTAGTGAAAAATGTTGTAATCAAAATCAAATTCCACGCTTCGCCTTAATCGCAGCACAAGCATATTCCATGAGGATCTCCTACATTGATACATAAGGACGCATTGAATGCGGCACAACGCGCTGCTTATCAGAGACGATAAAGGAAGTTGTGTGGAAAGTCTAGAGTGCGGGTTATACATTATCGTTTTCACATTATGATGCCGGGCGTGTAAAGAAAATAATTTAAAAATAGCAATGTGCAGTAAAATGTGAGTTGAGAGGGTACTACCTAGATAATATACGAATGAATAGTGAAGGCAGCGCCACCTACTTACATATGAACACTGTATATATGTACCATATATACAGAATGTTCAAAGTACAACGGTCAACTAGAGATAAACGTTTCCTGGAGCACATCGTACGCACTTTGCGCATCGTACGCAATGTTCCCTCTAATTTTTTTGCTAACTGCGCAGTACAAAAGTGAGTATCGGGTTCCAGATCTGGTTAAGCTCAACCAGATCTGGAACCCGATACTCAGGCACTCCCGAGTAATGCCGACCGATAGCACAAGGTCAACCGAAGCGGAACAAGCTCCGCCCCCTACCCACAGGTATAAATACAACCTGCGCCCGAGAATTTGTTATTCTACATTCGCAGCATCGGGGACGGAAGGACCTCTGAAGAAGCTCGTCACTCGTGCTAGCGAAACGTTAGGAAGCAATTCCAACCAACGACGGTCTATAGATCCGAATCAGGACAACACCAGCTCATAATTTTTTACACCACAATATCCTAATTAATATGAAAATTGAAGGAAAACATCCGTGCCTCAGGATCAATTATTGATCCTGAGCCACGGAGGGTTTCTTTTGAGTCAATTCAACCATCCTAACTAATATTATAAATGCGAAAGTGAGTTCGTTTGTTTGTTTGTTCCTCTTTCACGCCTAAACTACTCAACCAATATCTGTGAAACTTTTCACATGTGTAGCTTCCACAATGGTGATTAACACAGGCTATACCAATACCTAGCCGATCCGGCTCCGTCCGGGTGAAAATCAGGGGTAATCTCAGAAGACAGATAACTATACTTAACGGATTTTCAAGATTATAGATACATTAATTCACGAGTAAAGTTGAGATGTACAATTGAATATGGCCGGTCCGGCTTCGCCCGGGCGAAAATCGGAGGTAATCTCAAAAAACCGATTTCAATTTTTTTTTTCACTGTTCGAAAGGTGGATACTTTGCTTTAATAAGTGTGGAGCGAACGATCATAAATTCATAGCACCCGGGCGAAACCGAACCGGGTTGTCAGTAGTATAAAATTATAAAACTGTTCCGAAAGTGTAACGATGCTAGAATTAAAACCAATTTCAAGACTACACTTTGTATAATATCAGCAGCCTCAATAATTTTATTACTGCATTTTAACCGAACACAAAAAAATCGTAAAAATTGGATTGAAAATTTTACGATCATATCTTAAAAGATCAACAGAAAATGAAAGCTCGAACTTTATTATAACTAAATAGCTTCCAGTAAGAGCTTTACCTTGCCAACTTGTTTGCAGTAAGAATTACATATAGGCTGTGTGCAATGGGATTTTTATAATGAAACTCAATTTTCTCTTATATCCGAGAAAACATATTTGTAAGAGAAAGCTATAATAATAGCTGTGTCCAGAAACGTAATTGCAGATCAATATCGACCTTTTTTCCATAACTGCGATATGTAGTACCTTATAGTCAAGCTCTAAAATTTAAGATAGTGAGTCATTCATAGTTCGTAACAAGGTTAATGAAGCGGAAAAGCAATGAAACAAAGCAAGCATACCTACGTCTCATGCATAAAAACTGTACCGCTTATATAAAAAGTGAAGCATATAAGTGCATGACTCACTATCTTATATTTGGGAACTTGACTATAAATACCTACTTGAACATTATTTATATACCTATATTATATAGGCATACCTACGTACACACGACAAGAATATATTCCAATTTCGAAAAACTATCAATAATTATACGAAATTTCTTCTCGATATAAATTTTAGAAGAAATGTTGAAAATGGTTTTCATCAAAATTACCATTTCAATTTTAATGATCTACTATTTAATACTAACTGAATACCACTATTATAAACTATTAAAAAAGTAGGTTAATAATGAAACAATTCTATCATTATTTTGGAAATTTCAAATGAAAGTGAATTAACTGTTGGTCATAATAACCCTTTTGCGTAAATTATGCCACCTGTCACGGCAAAACTGGAATGAATGGAAAGGACTTTAATATGGAAATATTCAAAATATTTATTTGTACCCAAATTTGATTAGAAATACAAACATGACCTCTTTCAAAAATAGCTAACGCGTGTAAACAAAGTTTAAACTTCAGTGTAAACGCGGCCTTATTTTAGTTTCCTTCAGTCCACCGCAAAGTGTCATATATATAGTAATCCAACCTGGTTATCAAATATATGACGGATTACAGTAAAACAATCGTTTTATCATATCGGTAGGTTTATGTACACATATTATGCACTGTATTGGTAATTTAATGCCTGTTTCCGACCCATATTTTGCGTTAGTACTATCGCAGGTAAGGTTATATCATCAGTCATAATATTGATTATGCAATAAATCATGATTGAAATACATACACTGCAGTCGCAATGCCAGACACTGCCGACAAATCATTATGTGAATTTAAATTTTCTTCTTGGCAAAATGAAAAACATAATTCCTATTTTAGAGATCCAAAAAATCGGTGATGATAATTAATAAAACAACAGTAAATAGACCTTACCCGATTTTGATTTATTCAGTTACAATAGTTGAAGTAAATTATATTGAAAACGTTTCGACATTAAATTTTGTCATCTTCAGTTCAGAAACAATTTATAACTCTGAAAGATATTAGATCTACTCACATTATAACATCATCATGTATAAAGTTGTTAAACGAAACATCCAAGTACATTTTTTAATAAAAAAAGGCCCTTTCAAAACCTCGATACAAATACACAAATTTTAATTATGCTTAGTTAGTCAAGACATCCATTTTGTAAAATGTAGATACCATCGATAATAATGTATTATATTAATACAGATCATAGAAAAACCTATCAAGTGACATTGATAAAATTGTCTTGGTACAGTTCTGAAAGTACTACAATATGACGATTTCGTACGTCCTCAAGTGAGTCGCAGCGGCCCTTCCGGTAGGACGCTGTATACTCTATCATTAATAGCGATAATTAGATGAATACTTCACGCCAGCGAACCACATTTGCATACAAATTAAACTTTACTCAAGTTTTCTTTTTTAACTAGAGAATAGAGCGTATACAACTATAATTTTATTACAAATTGAAATTGTACAATAAAAATGTGCATTTAGTGTGTAATATGAATACGACTACAAATTTAATTGGCTGCATTGAAGTACCAAAACTTCAACTCTAAGAATAGAAAAGTTTTTAACAATTTTTATTTATAAAAGAAATTTATTTATACAGGTTGTCCACGGCGACGTTGGCTAACATGGGTATCTTTGTTATTAGTGGAGATAGAAAGTCGGTTAAATGGGCAAAGTAGTGCAGAATTATGTGCCCATTAACGTCCCGTCGAAAAAACAATTGAATTTTGACACACTATGGATTTATTTAGAAAATAGTGAAAATTGCCGTTTTTAAAAACTGGCCATAACTTTTTTATTTATGAAGATATCTGAAAATTACTTTAACCATTTTTTGATAACTTTTTATGGTCTTTTCAGTGACGTAGGTTTAATTTTTTTATATCCACTACATAATGAGATATTGACATGAACTTTGGTTATTTTGGATTTTTAGATATTAGAATTCTGCTCATTTTTCTGATTAATTTGGTGTATCATATGCTACATTTAAAAAAAATGCAATTAACGTCCCATATTAGAGGCACTATAAAAACAACTGACAGTCAAATTATATTTCAGTTCTGCCAAACTACGATTTATTATTAATTTTACATTTAAAATGTTCGCACTACTTAATTATAACTTGACTGTCAGTTGTTTTTAATGACTCTTATATGGGATGTTCATTGTAAATTTTTTAAATGTGGCATGTGATACACCAAATTAATCAGAAAAATAAGCAGAATTCGAATATCTAAAAATCCAAAATGGCGTCCATAAGAAAAACCAAAGTTCATGTCAATATCTCATTATGTAGTGGATACAAAAAAATTAAACCTACGCCACTGAAAAGATCATAAAAAGTTATCAAAAAATGGTTAAAAAAATTTTCAGATATCTTCATAAATAAAAAAGTTATGGCCAGTTTTCAAAAACGGCAATTTTCACTATTTTCTAAATAAATCCATAGTGTGTCAAAATTCAATTGTTTTTTCGACGGGCCGTTAATGAGCACATAATTCTGCACTACTTTGCCCATTTAACCGACTTTCTATCTCCACTAATAACAAAGATACCCATGTTAGCCAACGTCGCCGTGGACAGTGGACACCCTGTATAGTACGCGAAAATATACTCATTTCTACGAGTATATAAATAATATGTGAACTTTGCAACTATTTTTATTAATAAATAAAAAGATTATCCTAATATTCTTATATGAAATCGATTCAGTGATTTAAACTTTATATAGCGCGACCACAGACAGACAGACAGTTGCCATATGCGTCCTCTTTTCCCCGGACACCGTCCTATTTTTAAGAACGGCGTCCGGGGAGTTTTTTTAATCTGTCTGGAGTAATTATGTAGGTACCTACATTTAGGGTTTAAGTAAAATCCTAAATTCACATCTTTTGTTATAACTAATATTTTTTATTTAATCGCAATTTTGTATAGGCGTCTGGGTTATGAACGAATGGAATATGTTATAAGAGAACTAAATTTGATCGAAAAAAAATATTTGGTGGTGATATAGTCAGGGCCCTGGGGCTTACAAGCAAAGTGTCCGGGGTTTTTGACCCATCAGTTCTAGTTTTAAAAATAGATATTATTATGGCAACTCTCGTATAGGAGACTTGACAACATGTACCTATACTTATGTTCACCAAAAATTAAAAATCAAATTTTTCCTTGTTCACAATTACCTTACGAGAAATTAAAAAACCATTATTTAGGCGGATTCGTCATAAAAATTATTAAATTCATTTTGTGATACTTTCATAAACGCTAAAAAGCCAAAAAGTAATTTTGATTTTAAATTATTCATCAATTAAAGGCAGCTATTTCACCGACCAAAACTTACATCACACAATAAAAAACTCGGGTCGCAGTGCCAAACCCTGCCGACAATATAGTGTATTTGCTAATACAGGCATTGTGGCATTATTATGTGAACTTAAGTTTGTTTTTTGACAAAATAAAAAATTTAACCCCTTAATACATCCCTTAAAATAATTAAATTTTTCTAAATTTCAATATTAGACATGGATTTTATCAGTACACCCAATTAAATACACCCTTTCATAAGTAAATCCGTATCAACAAACTAGTGTTTTCATAAAATTTGTAAGTCCGGTCCTGTCGGGCCGATTTTATTAAAATTTTAGCAGCACATTTTAATCTTTACTAAAGAGTTAAATTTCAATTTTGAAACGATTCTGACAAATTTTTCGATATTTTTGGGCCCAAAAACTTTTTGGAACCCCTAAATACAACCCTGAAAATGGTCGGATCGGGCCCATTTTAAATAGGCTTCTTGCGGTGATGGGTTCCAATGTGTGTACCAAATTTCGTTTCAATCGATTAAGTCTGTCGAGAGTTATCGTGTACACACATATATATATATATATATAAATATATATATAAATATATATATAAATATATATATAAATATATAAATATATATATATATATACATACATATATATATAAACATTTTTAAAAATGGTGCCAAAGTGTTCAGGAGGCTATGAAACGTCGAGAAATTTTGGTCCGACCCCTAGGTCCCACCATCCGACCGACGCCAATAGTGTATGTGCCATATGGCAAATACACTAATAACAAGCCGTGAGGTGGGTCGTTTATTAGGACTAAAGTGCGACCCTTGAGGTCCACACGACGAACTTCCCAGTTTGATAAATATTTAATAATAATAATTAAATTAGATATTACACAGAAAAGTAATCAGTTTAATCATCAAAACATCAATAATTAAAAAAAAAACGGCTGAACCGATTTTTATAAAATTTATGTCGAATCAAAATGACGTTAACACGCCTCGATTGACACCCTTACGAAGTCGATATAATTTTTTGTTCGCGAGATATTGTGTAAAATCTACTTTTTTGGAGGTTATTTGGTTAAGAAAAAAGAACGGCTGAACCGATTTTAAAAAAATTCCTTTCAGATCATATATACGTTAATACGCGTCGATTGGCACCCCAACGTAGTCGATATCATTTTTCGTTCTCGAGATTTCGTCTTAGAAAGAAATTGACACATACATACGTACGTACGTACGTACGTACATACGTACACACACACACACACACACACACACACACACAGACATCTTTCTAAAAGTAGTGTAAAAATAGTGTAGTGACCTTGAAACATAAAATTTTTTTTAACTTCCCACTGGAAGTTATTGTAATGGGTCCGAAAATCGAAATCAAAAAGGAAAAAAAATTTTTATATTTCAAGGTCACTACACTATTTTTACACTACTTTTAGAAAGATGTCTGTGCGTGTGTGTGTGTGTGTGTGTGTGTGTGTGTGTGTGTACGTACGTACGTACGTACGTACGTACGTACGTATGTGTCCATTTCTTTCTAAGACGAAATCTCGAGAACGAAAAATGATATCGACTACGTTGGGGTGCCAATCGACGCGTATTAACGTAAATATGATCTGAAAGGAATTTTTTTAAAATCGGTTCAGCCGTTCTTTTTTCTTAACCAAATAACCTCCAAAAAAGTAGATTTTACGCAATATCTCGCGAATAAAAAATTATATCGACTTCGTAAGGGTGTCAATCGAGGCGTGTTAACGTCATTTTGATCCGACATAAATTTTATAAAAATCGGTTCAGCCGTTTTTTTTTTTTTTTTTTTTTTTAATTATTGATGTTTTAATGATTAAAATGATTCCTTTTCTGTGTAATATCTAATTTAATTATTATTATTAAATATTTATCAAACTGGGAAGTTCGTCGTGTGGACCTCAAGGGTCGCACCTTAGTTCTAATAAACGACCCACCTCACGGCTTGTTTCCTTTTTAATTTCGATTTTCGGACCCATTACAATAACTTCCAATGGGAAGTTAATAATATTGTAAATTATCGACGCTCGATAACCTAAATGATACTGCAATAATAAACGTTAACTGTTATTTTGAAAAGAATATATGGAAATATGAATGCGAGCATATTAACGATACAGGTTTTCCAGCAATATAAAGATTAATGATAAATATCGAGAAATTGAATATATAAATGTATCTGGGCTGTTCACTTTATCTTCAACGTTCCATTCACACTTTTCTCTTATTCTTCTGGAGTAGAATTTAATATAAGAGACCACGCACGACAAGGAAGCTAATTTTCGACGTTCAACATTAATTTGAAGGTCACATTCGGCAATCGGCTCGGTAGGTACGTAATTTTGCGCATTTTTATTGGACGAGGTTGGCGTTTCTCTCAGTCTCTTCTATTACTTACAGACAGAGTAAAGATAATTAAGTTGCTTACATATCGACTATCGCCATTAAAAAACATTTGGTTACCGCAAAATTTGTTGTCGTGTTGTCTGTTTTGAAAAGAGAGATAAGATTGTAACAAAAGTAAACAAGCTTAAACAAAAAACATATAAAGCTTCTAAAATAGAAATTATACTTTACTTGGAAAGATATCCTGACTTGAAATTTGCGCGCTTTATACACGATCAATTGAGACCATTTTAAGCATTCAAAAAATATTCAAATAGTCGCCTCTTATAGAACTTAATTATTCTGTGCTCCTACACTGGTAGCATGTAGCTATAGTTTTGATTTGGTAGCAATGCGGTATATTTGACGTTTCCTGTTATAGTTTGAATATTTATATTGATTTTTAGAAGTTGCAGGTTCTCCTGAGAAACGTCCAAAAGTAGACGCTATATTATAATACACACATTTAAATTCAAACTGCTATAAGTCAAAAAATTAATTTAAAACTTGACTTTTAAAGTTTCAATCTATACATCGCCCTAAGAGATGGCAATAAAAAATTAAAAAATTGAATCGATCGTTTCATTTTTTAAAATTCTTTATTATTTGGTCACATTGACTTATATACCTAATATATTAAGTTAAATAAACGTAAAAAAATTACATAGTCATTACACATTAAAACTAGTACAGTCACGAAAAACTTTGTTAAACCTGGTTGGTTTTTCATAAGAACCGCGCGGATATACTCAGTACTCACTCCCTATAACAAAAATTCTCTTTAACGAAAGAAATTGGTCAGTTCCTTGAGTTTCGTTCTATAGAGAGCTTTGACTGTATTTCAGTCAGCTGTTAATAAGTTCACCATTATATTATCTAATCGTTTTTTTTTTTTCATGAAGATATTAAATAAGCTGTTACTAGTGTAGTACGATCGTTTTTATGAATATTTGAGTACTTTTTTGAGTTTAAAATATTAAAATTAAGTTAATGAGAAATAAAACATTTTTAATAACGGAGGTTATTTTATGACTAAAATTTCCAAGAAATATGCAGTAAAATAACTTTCACCGCAAAATGAATTCACCTGCTTAAAAATGTTAATAAGAAAATTTAAATATTTATGATATCATTAAGGATTCTGTACTGTGCTTACTGCAGTTCTATATACATTTTTATACACTTTATTTATTAATGGAAAATACGACACCTCTGAAGAAGTGCATGTGGAATCAAAAATCAGCCTCTACAATTTTCAAAATTGTGTTAATTACATAACAATGTCTTCTTGTATCGAAAATTTGTTATGCTGAAGTATTTATGTAATAGGTAACATCTTATAGGAAAATGGCAAATTTATATAGACTAAAAACTTCTGCTGCAAGTAAGTTAATACTCCCATTTTATATCATAATCATGTGGACACACTGAATATCTAGAGGTACATATTATAATAATACTACAAATTAGTACCTAATTTATTTATTTATTTATTGTAAATTATAGACGCGTCGACAACTTAGGTCATTAGCGTCTTGATTATACATTAAATAACAACACACTTAAAATTAAATGACATCACAAAACATCCATGAGCGGAGGTGGGATTCGAACCCACGACAGTCTGATCCAGAGGCAGCGACGCTAACCACTGGACCACAACTGTCCTCTAAATTAGTATTAAATCTTATAAGTCAAATAATAATGTTATAGGTATTTTTGAAAAAACAAACGAAGTTTTTGTTATTTTTTGTGTAAAAATTAAAATTACATTGACGTGAGCTTTATCTTTTATCCCTTGCATTCTACAGTTATTTTGAAACCTACAGTAAAATAATAAAAAATAATTTAATTCAGTTATTTCGATACAAGAGTCTTGATCTCTTTCTTAAATTAGTACAAGGGCAAAATATCAAAGGGCAACCAATACTTCACGGGGATTGTTGTTTATTTTTATAAAACAAAAATGCAATTTCCTCAGGGCAATAAAATATAAGTACTTAAGCTATTAAAGCTGTTTCAATATAATATCAAAAATATCAAATAACTGTGAGAAAATCTTCAAGAAAAAGGAAACATCATAAAACGCAGCTGACAACAAACAAAAATTGACTGTCTAGCTCAGATAATAAAAATAATCCCTTAATAATGTCAGTTTCTCAAACGTACAAATTCAATAAAAATATGATAATTTGAATATAAAAACGTACGAGAGGAGAGAAAGTCTCAGGATTGATCCAGATAAAGGAGAGGGGGGGAGAGTTAAAAGGGAGACTATGCGTCGAGCGTCGCGATGCACAACGCGGGTGGCACGGCGCACGAGGCGAACGAAAGCGGAAAGATACATTAAAAAAAAGAAGAAAGATACCCTCAGTGACTATATGTATATAGTTCATCAACTTTGAATTTGCAGGGTCAAAACATCAATATAATTATCCAGGTTTTTAAAGAAACAGCCGCTGCACATAGCGTATAATATTACATTTGGATAGGTAATGTAAAATGTTACTTGTTTATAAGTTTATAATAACAACCTGCAGTTATCAATCACTATTAAAAAAAAAGTCAATCCAACTTTCCATGTTGGTACAATTTTTTTTTTGCTATTTCTTTTTAACTAAAAGCATATACCAGCAAAAGTTCAGTGTAAAAGATTAAAGACTGAAAGAATTGTGACATCCGAATTATAAGGGTTCTTAGTTTCTACGGAACCCTAACGGCCTAACAAGAGTCTGTTGTTGATGACAATTAAATGAAAAATACGTTCTCTGTACTATCGAAAGTTAAGAGGTATTCGATAACAGAATATAAAATAGAACGCTTTTAAGAAGTTACGCTAAATTAGTAACTGTTATTTTTGGAACCAGTTCTTTTCCGGTAACAGTTCCAAAATATCAATCTGTTACTGTTATTTTTTCCATCACTGCTTTTATTCACACAACTAATCTTTAAAACCAATTTCATTATAAGTATAGGTACGCAAATAGTTATTGGCTTAAATAGTATGAACATATTTCTTGATACAATTTGCCTCTTTGGCTCATTGTACACATCTCGGCTATTTTCAAGGTCACAGTGTTATGCCGACACGAGGAGACCCGAGCGCGAGAGTGTGGAAGGCACGCTCGTGTTCATTCGCTGTGTCTCGTCTCGCCTCGGCAGTGCTCTGTGTTTTGTCGGTTTTATGAGCCCGAGTCACGGATGCGAACCGTACCGAGGTGCGAGATTTTCAAGGTCACAGTGTTATGCCGACACGAGAAGACCCGAGCGCGAGAGTGTGGAAGACACGCTCGTGTCGGTTCGCTGTGTCTCGTCTCGCCTCGGCAGCGCTCCGTGTTTTGTCGGTTTTATGAGCCCGAGTCACGGATGCGAACCGTACCGAGGTGCGAGTACAAGCGACCCGTCCATACTATCGCGTTATCTTGCGGCTTTGCATAGTGCATCAGTTGAATTTAGAACTTGTTGAATTACTACGTGTTTCAATTAATTATGTGAAATTTTTATTTTGCAGTACGTTTGCATAAAATTATAATAATTGTACGCCACAATAAGCTGTAGAAGCGTTAAATTCGACGACGTCCATGTTGGTCTGTTGTAGAACACCTACTGCGTTATTCGAGAGAGTGGATGGTAGCGATCGGGGCTTCTTGCCTCTCAGAGACATTCGGCGAGGTGCCTCGGGCGAGGACTAAGTGCCGGCAATATATTAATTTATTATTGCTAATTATAAACATTCTGTAAATTTTGAGATCACATAATCTGCACCTATTTATAACGTAGGTAAGCGCTGGAGAGTGTTATTGAAAAGAAGAAATAAATAACATAAAAGAGAGACTGTCAAACTTGTATAATCCGATAAGGATGTCATCATAAAGCGCACCCCAACCGACTCGTACAGCCGATATAAAAAACAATCTATAGTCGCTACTTCTATACACACATCCAGGGCTAACTCAATCCAAAACTTATATCTCGTCGACGGTAAAACGAGTTGGTGAAGTTTAAAGGTACACTCGGTACAGTCACGGTTCAAATATTATCCAAAAATCGTTTTTCAAAATAATTTTTAATATGAAAACTTTCAATTGAATTTGCCAGAATACTCTTAGGTATACGATATTGTTAAAGGTACAAAATATGTACAAAACTGCGTTTATTTCCAAAACCTCTGATCCGATGGGCAACATATTATAATTAGTATAAGTATTGTGTGACGATTAATTATTCTAAAACAAGGGACTTTTGTTTAATGTACGTTAGTTCACCAAATGCTGGATTCGAAAAACTGTGGATAACAATATTAAATAGTTGATAACAATATTAAATAGTTAATAACAATCAAACGATTTAAACCCCTAACATCCACAACGTATTCACTCAACAATTAGTGAATCTTAGACAGCTAAGCTGCCATATGATTGTTAGGCTATATACAGTCGAACTTCGATAACTTGGATTTTTGAAAACTCGAATTTTTGATAACTCGAACAAAATTGGTTGGCAATAGCGTCAAGAGTGAAAATTAAATATTATTATATATCTTGAAGTCTTGATAACTCGAATTTTTTTGTGGCAAGTCATGGTTCGAGTTATCAAAGTTCGACTATATTTAAGGAAAAATCAAATGCCACTGCCGGCAATTGACCGTCCAGCCGGAAACTGGGAGTTTCGGGTTTAAATCCCGGCAGTGGCAATTGATTTTTTCTTAAATATAACCTAACAATCATGGCTGCTTAGCTGTCTGATATTCGTTAATTGTTAAGTGAATATATGTTCTGGATATTAGACGTTTAAATCGCTTGATTGTTATTAAATTTAATACGTTAATACGTTTAGTTCAATTGTTTTTTTTATTTTTCGAAGTGAATTCAATCTTAAGCAAAAATTATGAAAAAAAAATTCACAAAAAGTTAGTCATGCTTAGTTAATTATTTTAAAGTTTTCACCGTGACTGTATTACGAAGATAGAAAAAAGACAAAATATGAAATTCTATATAAATTCTAGTGATGAAGTTATTCAAATTTTTATATCAAGTTTAGCGTATTGTTTTTTTGTCATTCTGCAGCAAAAGAATGGATATGTCCTTTTATAAAGAATAGCGGCTGTTAAGATGACGTCATATATTACGTAGAGTTAATAGACTGCTGTATAGGGGGAGACGACGTAGTTTGTCGCGCCCAAACTTGACGAGCTTTTTACCCCCCTTATCACTGACAAACTCACGCTTCTATTTATATATGTATTTCAACTTCCACATCAGTTCTACATTTTCACATCCGAAACGATAAACTCTCTGAGTGTCTGCCAGACAATTAAAATTTAAATAGCATTTTCAAGATTCTTTTTAAACTAAATGAAAGTAACATCATAAAAATAACTGTTGAATGAAAAATATATTGACGGAAATCAAATGTTTTGCAGTAGCGGCGCTAGGGTTTTTTGTTACGGTGGATCAGTTTTACATTTTCACACCCGAAACGACTCTCTGAGTGTCTGTCCGACAATTAAATAGCATTTTCAAGATTCTTTTTAAACTAAATGAAAGTAACATCAAAAAAATACTGTTGAATGAAAAATATATTGACGGAATCAAATGTTTTGCAGTAGCGGCGCTAGGGTTTTTTGTTAGGGTGGATCAGTTCTACATTTTCACATCCGAAACGATAAACTCTCTGAGTATCTGTCAGACAATTAAATAGCATTTTCAAGATTCTTTTTAAACTAAACGAAAGTATTAAGTAACATCATAAAAATAACTGTTGAATGAGAAATATATTGACGGAAATCAATTCTGTTTTGCAGTAGCGGCGCTAGGGTTTTTTGTTAGGGTGGATCAGTTCTACATTTTCACACCCGAAACGATAAACTCTCTGAGTGTCTGCTAGACAATTAAATAGCATTTTCAAGATTCTTTTTAATCTAAATGAAAGTAACATCATAAAAATAGCTACTGAATGAAAAATATTGACGGAAATCTGTTTTGCAGTAGCGGCGCTAGGGTTTTTTTGTTAGGGTGGGCCAGTGTTGGCCATGGGAACGATTATTCCCAAAATTTCAGTTTTCGATAAAATTTTAACCCAGGTTACTTGTTATAGAATTTACAAGTAAAATTGTTGAAATTTCAAGAGTTAAAAACGTAATTAAAAGATAACCTAGGGATAAGGGATTATGCCACGGTGAGTCAAGACAGTTTAAGGTGGACCATGGGCCACCCGGCCTACCCTATGGCGCCGCCGCTGCTGTTTTGTTATACCTATTAAACGTTTCATTTCCTGGGGACAGCTAACTGCAAGTTTTCATTTCTCGTTATGTTTCACTGAATCGAACTAAAACATACTGTGATTGTATCTAACACTTTACACTTTTTTGAAGTATAATATTATGTAATAAGGAGATCTGAATAAATCAATACAAATTTTAAAACTAGATACATGTATTTTTATAAACGAGGTGATATTTTGACGCCATGTTATGAAAACAAGATATCTAATCATTTACGACTGCGTAAAAAGCGAACTTAATAAATGAAAACAAGATCAAATGATAACATGCAGTCGGAGGCATCAGATACATTTCAACTTGTTACTACATGTATGCCTTCGACTGCATGTTAACATTTGATCTTGTTTCCATCTTTTAAGTTCGCTTTTTATGCAGTCGTGTTTTATGATTTTTAAAATAATTTATTTATATTTTCTTCCTTTTAGTTGAATCACTCATCAAGTCTCTTCATTTGATACCCCACACAAACGATTTTATCTACCGATTTTTTGCGTATTGACAAAATGGCGTCCAACATCCGCCATATTGAATTTTCTGTGACGTCATATACTCAGTAGTACTGACGTATCTATATATGATGTAGACATCTTATTTTTCAAAATCCGTCAAGCCGTTTACGCTACAGACGGCGCCGACGAAAATACAAAGATATACTTACATACATATACAGGGTGTCCCAAAAATAATGGGACATAAAGTAACAGCTGATTCCTTACAAAAAAATATTGCGATAGACCCCAACATGTCTATTCCGAAAGTTGATATTAAAAGAGATACAGGGTGTCAAAGTTTAATTTTTATTTTTATCATTATGATGCGGCATTTTAATAAGAAACATT
This sequence comes from Mongoloraphidia duomilia, assembly GCA_039654895.1. NCBI lineage: Eukaryota > Metazoa > Arthropoda > Insecta > Raphidioptera > Raphidiidae > Mongoloraphidia > Mongoloraphidia duomilia. The sequence continues at coordinate 66,881,295 of CM077516.1, forward strand.
GAATTTTTAAATTAAACTTTTAAAATTACCATGATAACGCCGCGCCGGCGCCATTGTTTTCAAAGCCACCTATGTTCATTTTCAAAATTTGCCATTTAAAACCACATTGCATCGATTACTTTAAGTGCAAATATCTTGAAAAAGGTTACTCCTAGCCACTTTTACAAAGTATACCTTATTTACGTAAAAATGACGGAAAAATCAATTTTTTAATTCAAAAAAATAGTACGAGTACGTACAAAAAAGTTATGACTATTTGAATGAGTGAAAAGGTGTGTAAGTGACGCCCCCTACAAGTAAGTCATACCAAGGTCAGATTTGAATTTCTCATGTCAAAAAATCCCCATATACCAAATTTCATTAAAATGCCTAATTTATTTTAAAAGTTATTTAAGAAAATCAAAAATAAAAATTAAACTTTGACACCCTGTATCTCTTTTAATATCAACTTTCGGGATAAACAAGTTGGGGTCTATCGCAATATTTTTTTGTAAGAAATCAGCTGTTACTTTATGTCCCATTCTTTTTGGGACACCCTGTATATACACCCGAAAAACATTACCCCCCTTCGGGCAGTCGGATATTAAGTAAAACACTCTGTATATAATAATATATTATGCGTCTTACATGCGACCACTGAAGTTCTTTTGTTGAAATTTAAATAAGAAGCTCACGAATTTTAAACGTAAAGTGGTTCGGGAGTATCGTACAAGTATAAATCAAATATTTGACGTTTTCCAATGAAAAGATGGAATGACTTGGTATTTTTTAAAATGTACTTAATCATTACAATACAATGTTGATTTGACAGTAAGTTGTTGACTTCTGACCCTTCCTTCCCATCATTCCTATTGACTATCGGTCTTTATATAATCATATCTGTATTATCATACTAATACTTTATGGTCGTCATTTCCGACGTCTAATATATAAATGCACTTCACAAACGATTATAATTTTCGATGTAAAAAGTACGGAGACAAAATTCAAAAATGTGAATTCAAAATACAAATAAATCATGCTTATATTAAGTTAGCATTTAATGTTTGAAACACACATCGAAATGACGTAACATAACAATGCAACACTGGAAAAATTATTTTCAAACCTATGTCACCGTCGGGACTCTAACCCAAATCTTCCACTATCGCGGCGGGCGGCGGCTGAGTTAACATTTATCCTACGGTGACACGATTAAACAATACGTTATTGTTTCCATTATGAAGCATTTGTAACTACAATATTTTTAAATTAGGTATTGTTAGATATGAACCTTCTTACATACGAGTGCTAATGTCAAGTATGGACTTTTTAACTTTTAATTCAAAACTATCGGTTACAATGTAAGTATATAAATAAAATAGAAGTGTCTGGCATTTTCGAATTTTCAGTTTTTCAAGACTTTTTCCGTTTGCATTCTCGACTACTAAACCAAATCTTATGTTGAAAAAATTGTTGTCTGTCTGTACTAACGGATTTAACTAAAAACTACTGAAGCTATTGACATGAAATTTACACAGGTACTTAGATACTTAGGTACTTAGATCGTAACCCTGGGACATCTGCTTAAGTCTTTGTTTTATTGTGATATCTCAAACGGTTCCGAATATATGATGATGACCAGATATGTACCTAGGTATTGGATTCCATGAAGCGGTTGGTCGTTTCGCAGGACTATTCGGAATAGTATCTGAGTCGTTTCGCAGGGTGATTCGGAACCTAATGCACGTCAAATGCATTCAAACACAGTTTAATTTCAAAAAATTCGACTGATGACCAGTCCTATACTTCCCACCTAGTAAATATTTGCAAAAAATAAACACTTTTTTTTTTATTCTTTGACTAGGCCCACACAACCTTAGCTGTTGGTGGTCTTTAAAACACTATTTAATTTTTATTCTTTGAAAAAAGCATGGCCCTCTTTTTTGTTTGGTGATCTACTGATGGCTAGCTTAATATAGCAAAAATCATGGTTACCTTGATTTACGTACAATTTTTATTTTTTTTAGTAAAATATTTTTTTTCACGAAAACTATACATTTTAGAGAAAAAAAATATTTACATTTTTTTCATATTATAACATCTAGAATTCATTTATATTTTTTTTTACCTATGTTAATACGTGACATTGAGGACGTTTTTTTTAATATCTCAGGATCCACTGAACCGATTTGACTCAAAATCTAATCAGATCTAAGTTAAAGGCTGATAAACACAATAGAACAATCGGCATGCCCGTATGTTGTTCCGTTCTTAAGATATCGAAGGCGAAAAATTGACCACATACACACACACACACATACACACACACATACACACACACACACACACACATACAGACATCAGTCAGAAAATGATCTTAAACGATTGCTAGGGTCTCAAAACGTGAAAATCTGTTAAAATCTCGAAATATTGTTTTCGGACTGAATCCATTACTTCCCTACCATAGTAGAGGTGGGAAGTAAAAATTCGACTGATGACCAGTCCTATACTTCCCACCTAGTAAATATTTGCGAAAAATAAACATTCTTTTTTTTTTATTCTTTGCCTAGGCCCAAATAACCTTACCTGTTGGTGGTCTTTAAAACACAATTTAATTTTTATTCTTTGAAAAAAGCATGGCCCTCTTTTTACTTCCCACACTATGGTAGGGAAGTAATGGATTTAGTCCGAAAAAAATATTTCGAGATTTTAACAGATCTTCACGTTTTGAGACCCTAGCAATCGTTTAAGATCATTTTCTGACTGATGTCTGTATGTGTGTGTGTATGTGTGTGGTCAATTTTTCGCCTTCGATATCTTAAGAACGGAACAACATACGGACATGACGATTGTTCTATTGTGTTTATCAGCCTTTAACTTAGATCTGATTAGCTTTTGAGTCAAATCGGTTCAGTGGATCCTGAGATATTCAAAAAAACGTTCTCAATGTCACGTATTAACATAGGTAAAAAAAAATATAAATGAATTCTAGATGTTATAATATAAAAAAAATGTAAATATTTTTTTTCTCTAAAATGTATAGTTTTCGAGAAAAAAAATATTTTACTAAAAAAAATAAAAATTGTACGTAAATCAAGGTAACCATGATTTTTGCTATATTAAGCTAGCCATCAGTAAATCACCAAACAAAAAAGTATAGGACTGGTCATCAGTCGAATTTTTTGTTTGGTGATCACTGCAGATGGCTAGCTTAATATAGCAAAAATCATGGTTACCTTGATTTACGTACAATTTTCTTTTTTTAGTAAAATATTTTTTTTCTCGAAAAATATACATCTTAGAGAAAAAAAATATTTACATTTTTTTCATATTATAACATCTAGAATTCATTTATATTTTTTTTTACCTATGTTAATACGTGACATTGAGAACGTTTTTTTGAATATCTCAGGATCCACTGAACCGATTTGACTCAAAATCTAATCAGATCTAAGTTAAAGGCTGATAAACACATAATATAACAATCGGCATGCCCGTATGTTGTCCCGTTTTTACGACATCGAAGGCGAAAAATTGACCACATATACATACACACACGCACGCACGCACGCACGCACCCACCCACACACACACACCACACACACACACACACACACACACACACACACATACAGACAGACATCAGTCAGAAAATGATCTTAAACGGTTGCTAGGGTCTCAAAACGTGAAATCTGTTAAAATCTCGAAATATTTTTTTCGGACTAAATCCATTACTTCCCTACCATAGTAGAGGTGGGAAGTAAAAAGTTACACAAAAGTTTTAGATTTTTTATAATTTTAAACAATACCCTGCCTAAACAAATCGAAGTCGCGGACACAGCTAGTTTACAATAATTAGCGATCTTTAGAGATAAATCAAAACCTTTGTTCATAATCCATCTATTAGAGATCAGTGGTTACAACTTATAAATCACTGCAGACATTGTGAGAGTGTAATAATGCGCCGCCTTTTATTGTTTAAAACTACTTGTTCACAATGCAATATATATACGAGTATATATAGAGAGAGAGAAAGAATTAGAATGCTCTGTCTAAAATGCATACACAAGTCATGCAGACTTTTTTTAGCGTATATCTTTTGTCGCGCCGAATTTGTTAAACAAAAGACGACGGCGTCTCAAGACGCTCTTATGTCTACATTACAATGTCTTTTAACACACAAAGTGCAGCAGAAATCACTAGTGGGTCGGTGCCAAAGTTCAACTTTGTCATCATATTTCAACACAATACACTGTAATAGTACGCTTTATTATTATGGCCCGAGGCTGTCGTGCAACGCCATTTTTCAATAAGACTAAAACTTTATTAACTGCACTTACAAAATATGTACTATTATAAAATATGATAAACTGTGCAGAAATTAAATTTTTAACACAGTGCCAAATAGAATTTATAGATTAACTAGCTTTTGCTCGCGGTTTCGCTCCCACGTGAACGTCAATTTTGCCCGCAGATACCCTTTGAATATGGAAGCCCCATAATATGTGTACTGAATTTTACTGAAAATCAGTTCATGGTCGTTTGTGGATTTTATATCAAACATACTTTTATTTGTACGGGAACCCCACCTTAACGCGAGCAAAGCTGGATTCCTACATACGTGTACCAAATTTCACTTAAATCGGATTACAAGTTTAAGAGTTATGGCGGAACAGGCAGACAGATACACAATCTTCCTTTAGAATTTTATTATAAGTATCACTTGCTAATACTCGATAATCTTATTCAGTGACTCCAAGCAGACAATTGTTTACTGATATTTCTGTACTTACGGATGGTTACTATGAACGAATCGTCCCATATTGATTTTGATTAAGCTTTGTAATTATTTACCTGCAACAAGAAAAAACGAAATTAGTGGAGATCGACAAATTATATATTGTTATCAAAATTAACGAATTAATTTTTTTATTTTAATAATAATTTAATACTAACATATTACAAATTATAAAGAGGAAAAGTTTGTATGTTTGTTTATTTGTCGCGGGAAATCTCAGGAAATATTGAACCTATTCCTTCAGTTATTTTCACTATTTAAAAATTTACTTCTTCCCGAGTAACATAGGCTATACCTATACTATTACGCTAAGACAAAAGGGGAAATGTAAAACAAGTCGGGGATCCCGCACGCGATTTCTGAAGCTAAATTGGTCTGCTAACTAATTATGAGAAATTTGTTGGTCTTGAATCTTGATTATTTCGTTGCTACACCAAAATAATCAAACCCAACAAATTTCTCAAAAATTATTTTTTGAAAACCCTTACAATGGGGTTGATTTATGGACGATTTTCTTTCACGAAATCACGAATTTTAAACAAAATCGGCTTTATTTAACGAAAAAACGTTCTGATCTACTCAAGAATTATATCACACGCTCAGCTAAAAATGTAATATTTAAAACAATAAAAAATTAATAGCATTTTAACAAAGAACGTGTATTATAAGCGTACTTTTCATTAACTTATCGTTCTGACTTAATGAAAGAAAAATGTCCATAGTAAGTATATTCTCTTTTATAGTAATTATTATTTCTCTAACTTATTCATTAAAAATATTTGTTCTTTGTCTTCTCGTAGCGACGGCGCCATCCAATGCACTGTGCAGCGTTTGTTTTAAATGGAATAATTTATTATTTCTTCATATAAAATTTAAAAAAAGGAATAGTTAGTTCACATTAGAACTATTTCATATCTAGCATGAGCACGTAGGGACATACAGAATGAACAAAAAGCTTAATGTTCCAACTTCCGTGGTTGTCTCTTTTATTACCTTAACAGTTTAAAATTGCTTTCCACTTCATTACAACACTACAAAGGCCTTTAAAGTGTCTAAATATCGATATTAACATGAACCAAAGGACCCAAGAAATTGTTTCAAAATCGGAACTCAACCCTACAGGACACATTAAAATATGCTCCTAACATGTTTACCAAAATCGGATTGCGAATAGTGAATTACTTACTGAAGGGTGTTAGTTGGATCGATAAAATGCTTGTCGAATATTGAAAAATTAAGAGAAATGTGATAAGTATAATTAAGGGGTTTAACTTTTCTGTCCAGAAACAAATTTATGCTAATATAATGATACATTTAAATACCAAAATGCCACTATGTGGTCGGTAAGATTCTGTACTGACACTTTAGTTTTTCTTTTTGTCTAAATAACAAAAAGGCATAAGCAAACTGAAATAATTGGAAAGAAATTATCCCATTAAATTAGATTTTTGATAATAATTTACAGGGCCAACAATTCTACACCCTGTATTTTATGTACACTAATTTATACAGTTTTAGCTTTTCAACTTCTTTGCATATACAAAATCCATGCAACATTCTTCGGAAAGAAGACTCTCCAAGTATGCGTGAACAAGCGGCTAACCCGAGTGCATTGCATAGCGTAAATCATTTGCAGAACGCGACAGTAAGAGGTTATGCTATAATTTAACCTACAAACTCCAATAGACCATGTTACACGAATCCATTTATTTAATACTAGCGACCCGGTCCGGCTTCGCCCGGGTGCTACGAATTTATGATTTATCAATACATTACTCACTCGCTTCGCTTGCTCGCTCTAGTTAATATTATATAGCCTATGTCCTAAACTCTAAAGCAAAGTATCATCTATCGAACAGTGAAAAAAAAAAATATCGGTGCAGTAATTTCCAAGATAACCCCCGATTTTTACCCGGACGAAGCTCAGCCCGTCAGTTATTACCTATACCATATTATGTACTAAAGCAAAGTGAAAAAAAAATGATATTGGTTCAGTAATTTCTGTGATAACCCCCGATTTTCACCCGGACGAAACTGGGCACGCCAGTTATTACAGTCTATAAATCCAATTTTCCTAATGCAAAGTATCACCTATTGAACAGTGAATTTTTTTTTGAAATCGGTCTTCTGAGGTAATGCCGATTTTCATCCGGGCGAAGCCGGGTCGGCCAGTTTCAATCATACATCTAAACCTTACTCGTGAATCAATTTACTTAATCGTGAAAACCGCAACAAAATTCGTTTAGTAGTTACGGAGAAAATCGGGCACAGACAGCCAGACATATAAATACGTATTGATTAAATGAAAATATCGATGTGTAAAAATCTTTACACTGCAAATGCCCTTACAGTCTTTTAACCCTAAACTATAAATGCTACAATAATAAACTAAAAGTATTGCAGCAAATGCTATTTTTATTGGAGGTATATTAGCTGTCGTACATCGAAAAAAACTTTTTAACAAAAAAAAAAAAATTTAAGGACGACGCCAATTTAATAAAATATGAAGTCGGTTAAAAAAGTGCCGATTAAATTAATATTTACTTTTTAACCAAGTTCATATTTTATTAAATTGGCGTTGTCCTCAAAATTTTATTATTTTCCTCTTTTTAGTGGCTTTTTTGAAGGAGGTTTTTTTTTTGTTAAAAAGTTTTTTATTTTTTACTTTTTAGTTACAGGAATCACACGCCGTTACTCACTTTTATTTATTTCTTACGCTGTGTGATGTGTCAAAAAGTGACATTTACCTTAAAGGAATCACACGTCGCTACTCACTTTTATTAAAATCAGCCGAACTACTGAATCGATTTAAGTAAAATTTATAAGAGACTAATTTCGAAGTATACCCTATCCAATAAAAAAAGAATTTTCCAAGTCCGTTTATAAATGACGGAGTTCTGAGGTAATAAACATAAAAAAAACACAACCGAATTGAGAACCACCTCCTTTTTTGAAGTCGGTTAAAAAGGGAGTAAAAAATTAAATTCTTGAAGACAGTAGGCTAAATAAACTAACATTTCAAAATTGCATATTTTATTAAATTTCCAGTTAACAAAGGTTAATTTATAAAGTTGGAAAGAAAATATTCATTCAAGAAATTATTCATATTAAAATCATTTTATGTTCCATTTAAATAAAACCACTTTTATTGAAAGTTAAATGGTATTCATGGTTAAGAAAGTTTACCAAGAGGGTGAACAGAGTTACGTGTCGGTTAAGATATAAAGTTTCAGTCAAAATATTGTCATCTTAGAGCAGGCACGAGTACACCAATGTGTATTTACGTCATTACATACAAGTACTTACGTACACTAGTGTACAAGAATGCATAACGAATTTTAGAATTAGTTATACGCAAATGCGCAAGACATGGGGTAACTTAAAAGTTAGTACAAGAAGTTAGTTCATGTCGATGTCCGTTTGTCATAAAGCTCTATCTCACAAACGGTAAGAGGTAGCTAGTTGAAATTTTCACAGATAGTGTGTTGTTGTGGCATGCATTTTGGCAAATAATAATTAGAATTAAATAATCAATTAGTTTTAATAAATTAATGTTTATTTTTTATACTTACATGGATATACAGGGTGGTAATTTTGTTTGGATCATTATAAGAAATCATTGTTTGAAATAGTGTTCTAACCTAGATTATATTTTTTGATTTTATTTATTGTAAATTATAGACGCGTCGACAACTTATAGGTCATTATAGCGTCTTGATTGCATTAAATAACAACACACTTAAAACTAAATGACATCACAAAACATCCAGGAGCGGAGGCGGGATTCGAACCCCCGACAGTCTGATCCAGAGGCCGCGACGATAACCACTGGACCACATTGTCCTCTATATTTTTTGAAATCACTTATACCTAAGTTCGTGTCTACTTTTAAACTCGGCTATGATGAAAGAAAAAAGTAAGACTCTAATGTCGGCTTTATCGTACATTTAACACGCTGTTATGTTAATCGCTGTTAAATTTTTACACATAAAACATACGAAGTAACATAGAAATAACGCGGGCGTATTAACATAACAGTGTGTTTAAAATGTACGATAAACCCAACATAATTATGTAAAAGACGGAATTTCGTAACTGTTATAAAGTTATTTTTTTGTACTTTTCCTTTGAAAAGATTGTAAATAATATCTTCAAACGTGTAAAATAATGCATTCTTATTATTTCTTTTCTTTGATTATTGATTAAGCGTCGGTAGTCTGGGTAGATGTAAACATTCAGACAGCAAGACATAACCTCAAAAAAATTGACAGGTTACAAGTGGAATATAGAAAAAATAGTATACGCTCTAGATACGATAGCACTTTTCGAACTACCCGCCACAAATGACACTTCCGAGACAGACTTCCGTGACATTTCAATGAGTCACTATAGTAAAAATTAGGGGAGGAGGCAGATTTTTACGCACCAAAAACTGACTGTTTGCACACTATCGTACATCAACCATATATACAATACATGTAAAACAAACAATCGACAGAATAATATTTCGTTGAAAACTTGCGCAAGTCACCTAATGCATATTAAAATTCATATAATATTATATCGGGGGACCCTTTCGACTCTCAGTCGTTGGATGCCAGTTGAATACAAGATGTCTATTTCTGTTCTCTATACGCATCGAGGTTAACGTAGACCTTAGGTCAATGTGCAGATTGGATATACTACACATTGGAGAAGGTATCATAGATTTACTGACTGTTTATTAATCCCAGTGGGGGTCTACACGGCTTGCACACATAAATCAATAAATTCAATCAATCGGTTGAATGATTTCAACATGGCATTCTTTTTCAAATATAGAAGTTGTCGTATTGGGTTCGATTTTGCAAATGAAAAAAATTTGATGTATTTTCACGTTTCAAGGTCCCTAGAGTTTGAATCTATTATTTTTAGAGAGATCATAGATGTCTGTGTGTACGTACGTACGTTCATGAATCTTTTTTTCGTCTCGCATATCTCGAGAAAAAAGAATGATATCGACTCCGGACCAATTTCATTCGACGCGGTTTCTTTATATCAAAAAAACTACTGTAAAATAATTGTAAAATGCTAACCTGTATTGCAAATAGTTTTTCTACGGTAGACTGGTCTCTAATCTCTAAGGGCACCCAATGGGAAGTTAGCAGTGTGGTTTTACCCACACACCAAGACTCTTTTTTTGTACATTTTCAGAACTTATTATTTTGAATTAAGTAATGCAGTAACTTGGTAGGTGTGGGTTGCTGTTTACAGTGTTTTCGTAGCTACAACTAAAACCCGTTTTTGAATTTAGATGGATATTTTTATTACAATAATTTTGTGGCCGTGCAAAATAATATAATTTTTTATAAATGTTATTAAATTTATGACGTCTTATTTTTCATCAGTTTGTTAATAATTTTGATATCTAACTAAATTGTTTGAGAAATTCAATAGACGCGAGATCATCTAAATTCTAAGTATTAAAGCGTTAGCTTTATTGAGAACATTTTGACATAAAGAAAAAATAAAGAAGTAATTAATCTATTTATAATGACAACTGTAAGTTTCTCGTTTAAATTCAATATTCTCACGGTAAATTTTTATATAAATATTAATTTTTGTATGTGTGTCTGTGTAAATTTTTTTTCGTTCATAATAACTCTTGCGAAAATGCATCGATTCTAATGATTTTCTTAAAATGTTTGTCTTGTCGATTTTGACTGCAATTGGATTTCAGAAATGTAAGAAATTTGGCGCATGTTTTGTACCTATAAAAATCATCCAACCACGTGCGAGAATCACACTCTATGCCCTGTTCAGTCGTACGAGAAGTCGAATCGCGATCGCCCATCGTTTGGGAGAGGTGACACATTTTCGATAAATTAAACAAATAAGTAAATATTTTGTTACGCACATTTTTCATTGTGGTGCTTATGAAATTCATTGTTAGTGACTTTTCATGAATCAGCATTAGCTTGATAGTTATTTTAAATGTGTACAGCATAACTTTTCAAATTAATTATTATGAGAGTGACTGTTATATTAATCAGAAAATGCTATCTACATCATAAGAAGATGTTTAATTAATGAAAAAAATGTTGCTTATTTTTGTTTAAAAAAAAAAACAGATTGGGTAATTTTGTTATAACAGAAAGAAAAAATTATGATTAGGTATTATAAAAGCAAAGCCGAAAAATCACATGTTTCTTTTAGTACATATTATTACCTCTAAATTTTACATTAAATACTACTTAAGTCAACTTACCCCTAGTATAAATTCAACTAATACCGGACCAGGGGTATAGGTTGACTAAGAACTGGTGTTCTATAAAAACAAGTAAAAAAACTGAACCATGATTCATGTCCACATTCTTATTGTTTTTATTTATATGTTTAATATTTTGTCTATTATAAATTCAATACTTACTTACTTTGACTATAATATACCTACATGAGTGTCGAAAAGTTGAAATAGAAAAAATAATCACAAACTAGTAAAAACTTAGTCTATTATCCCCGGTCGCCCCTATTACAAAAACGTAATTTTCCTTCTTTTTGATATCTATCTAAATTAAATAGTTGAGAATATAAAAATGAACGATAATGTTATATATTGGTTATTGTTCAAATATTACGACAAATTGAATAAAAATTGCATGTTTCCAGTTATTGAAAATGAGAAAAATCAATCGCTGCTCTACCGTCAGAAGTTAAATAGAGCCAATATTGTTTCGGAGGGGTAGGAGGCTAAAAATTGGTAGGAAGGATAAGAAGGCGAGGGTTTTGTCTGTTTCTCTCATCTGTAAATTCGTGTTTTAGTTTATTGAATTCACAAGCAGACACTGTGCGTCGGGCACGTAGTTATATATATATGTTATGTTGGTACCAACTAACCGGGGAACGTTTACGTTGGCAGAACTGTCTTCTACTGTTAAACTGTCATTTGTATTTTGTGAGAAGGTGAATGTTAATTTGAAAATTTAACTGACATGTTTATGATTGCGTTTTCGTGTTTGCTCTATGCTTTCTTGTTTTCTTTTTTATTCAATTACTTGAAACAAAAAGTTGAACAAAAAAAGGGATACAGAAAGTCTATACGACTGTTCACTTTCATTTTGTCTGTACACATAAAGAGAAAATGTAATTCTCATGATTGTATTGAATTGCAGTTTTAGGGTTCCGTATCAGAAAGGAACCCTATATTGTTGTGCCAACATTGTATGTTATAGGCCTCTAACTTCTAAACTAAATGAGATAGGGACTTGAAATGCATATATAATATGTATTACAGCAGCTCAAAGACGGAGAGAATAATAAAAGACTAAAAAGGTTTGTTTAACGGAGGCGCCCATACGTGCAATTGGGGGTCAAAATAAAAAAATCTTTTGTACCTGTTCTTGTGGGGTATCGTTGAAAAGGGCCTTTTGAGTAGATTATGAATGTGTTTAATTTATTTCATCAAAATTGTAGGTTTCGCATAACTTACATAGTACGGAACCTTACTCTTTGCGTGGCTCGACACGCACTTAGCCGTTTTTAATAAAAGGAATTCTTTTGAGTTCAAATACAAAAAAAAATATTGGCAGATTAAACGAACATGCATTTTCGATAAAATAAAATATTCAATCAATATAAAAGCACAAACTCCAAAGCACATTCTTTTTTTTCTAAAATAAAAAAAAGCACAAATGATCAGATATTTTTATGCATCTGGTTAATAGGTTCGTAACTGTTCGTTATTAAAAATTCTACAGTTAAATGTATATGTTATCAATGCATACACAGAAAAACTCGGTTGTAACGTCATCGTTTACAGCGAATCACCGTTTATAACGAACTAAATAAAAAAGATAGGGTTCCTGTTGTCAAAAATGAAATCAAACCGAGCGAAGTCGCGGGCAAAAGTTAGTAGTAGTAAATAATAACAGCGATGCATTGTAATAATATTGAAATTTTCATAATAAGTACATATTTTGAATGGATTTCTTTTATAGTACTTATTTTTATAGACGAGGCGTAATGAAAATTTATTTGAGTAATCCATCGTAAAAATGCAGATATAAATTCGAGTGCATTTTTATTATGTTTTAATGTTGTTTATGAATATGAAATTCCAAATTAAATTCTATACAAAAAAAATTTAATCGTAACGCTTTTGTTTTATTTAAAAAAGTGTTTTTATCATATAGCGATATCATAGATAGAGGAGGGAAGCCACCCAAAAAAGAGTCGGTGCAAAAGATAGAGATGGAGAATAGAAGTGTAATTCTATCTTTTTCTATCACAAATACTACATAACCATTAACCATGGTTACAGATGTAAATTAACAATAAGTACCTACTATACATTTTTAAATTCATAACTGCAGCGTCAGAAGACATTTAAGAAAACTCGGGTCGCAGTGCCAAACCCTGCCGACAATATAGTGTATTTGCTAATACAGGCCTTGTGGCTTTAATACGTGAACTTAAGTTTGCTTTTGGACAAAATAAAAAATTTAACCCCTTAATACATCCCTTAAAATAATATTTTTTTCTTAATTTCAATATTATTATCAATGCAACCTCTGTACCACATTAAATACACCCTTCCATAAGTAAATCCGTATCAACAAACTAGTGTTTTCATAAAATTTGAAATCAAACCGAGCGAAGTCGCGGGCAAAAGTTAGTAGTAGTAAATAATAACAGCGATGCATTGTAATAATATTGAAATTTTCATAATAAGTACATATTTTGAATGGATTTCTTTTATAGTACTTATTTTTATAGACGAGGCGTAATGAAAATTTATTTGAGTAATCCATCGTAAAAATGCAGATATAAATTCGAGTGCATTTTTATTATGTTTTAATGTTGTTTATGAATATGAAATTCCAAATTAAATTCTATACAAAAAAAATTTAATCGTAACGCTTTTGTTTTATTTAAAAAAGTGTTTTTATCATATAGCGATATCATAGATAGAGGAGGGAAGCCACCCAAAAAAGAGTCGGTGCAAAAGATAGAGATGGAGAATAGAAGTGTAATTCTATCTTTTTCTATCACAAATACTACATAACCATTAACCATGGTTACAGATGTAAATTAACAATAAGTACCTACTATACATTTTTAAATTCATAACTGCAGCGTCAGAAGACATTTAAGACAAGGAAAAATGAAACTACTTATCTCTCTTTTCCAACCTGATACTGTCACCTACAGTTGTACCTATATGACTTCCCGACTCTATCTATGATATCTCTATGGTTTTTATAGACACAACGCTTTCTTAAATTTTTAAACTGCACGCCATAGTAAAGTTTCTCGTAATAAATGAATGGCGCCAGTGAAACAAACAAAAACAAATAAAAAATAAAAAAAAACAATCAAACGAAAGCACTGACTGGAAATAAACATATATATTTTTAATAATCATAAAAGAACAAAAAAAACGTATTGGTCTTGCAATCAGCGAGTAAAACTTTTTCATTTCAGTTATTACCATTCCCGGATGGCAGAGCGAAATAGAACAGATCGTTTCTCGCTGTCATATAATCAGAACTAAAGACATTTATTAGAGGAAACAGCCGTTCCGCGGGATTGATTCCAATGATCCGAGTGTGTCACGACACATCTACTATGCACGGTTAGAAACTATATTCTGTCTCAATCGAATTAACATTAACAATCGCTTCTAACTGCAAAAAAAAAACAATTTTCTGTTCATATTATTCTTTATACAAAAAGCATGGCCATCTCATCCCATTTGTTTGTTGATATACTAAAGACCAACTAAAAACATTTCGCACTTTTTTTGTTACACACTGCATATCTATATCAAAATAAATTCAGACTCAACAGGGGTGAACTCAGGAAAACTTAACTAAAACTGCATTTTTACAGCTGAATATTCACATATTTTTTACAAAAAATTAGGTACGTATATTACTTTACATAATAGTAGGTATATTGTGTAACTATAGTATGTGCTAAACACATTTTTATGCGTCAGGCGCGATGTTTTTAGTAAGAGAGAAAAGCCCAAATTATTTTGGTAGTGTCTTGTATAATAAACTGCCAAATTGTTTAACTGACATTAATTGTTTTAAACTGTTTAAGACCAAACTAAAGATGTTTTTTATTGAAAACTGTTTTTATGACATTAAAGAATTTTTAAATTTTAATTGTTAATTGTAACTGTAAATGACGATGTATCCAGCTTGGGCATTACAAATATATTCTTATCTTATCTTATCTTAAGAGTAGTAGGCGTGCGCACACGATCCTTGGCGAGTGTGCATCGCGAGCCGAATACGAGTGCTGAAAACATCGCGCCTGACGCACAAAGATTTAGCACACTATATAGTTGCACACTATACTTTATTCAAGACTTAATAATTGAATTAATGTCAAACACCACAGATTCACTGACAGTAGTACAGCTCATAATAAAAACATTGGCTGTGACACAATATTTATTTTATACTTCGTTGCCATAGTAACCATATTTCATTATAACATCGAAAAGAGGTACGTGATGGTTCATTATTTTTTTCAAAAGTTTTCATTATAGCATCGAAAAGCGTTTCATAATGGATCATGACGTCACCAGTTAATAATAAACGGCCATTCAAGATCCGCATTACAGACCCGAAAAAACACTAAAAGCGTGCATGTATTGAATAATAGTATATTGTGTAACTAGTGTGCTAAATACATCTTTATACGTCAGGCGCGATATTTTCAGCACAAGTAGTAGGCGAGCACACACGAGCCTTGGCGAGTGTGCATCGCGAGCCGCATACGAATGCTGAAAACATCGTGCCTGACGCATAAAGATTTAGCACACGCGTTGCACACTATACTTTATATAACACATGCATGGTTTTAGACTTTAATTGAATTAAAAAAACAGTTACATTATGGTTCATTATGTAACTAGTTACATAATGGTTCATTTTGCAACTGTTTTTCATTATAGCACTGAAAAAACGTTGCATAATGGATCATTATGTAACTAGTTACATAATGAACCATTATAGCATTGAAAAGCGTTACATAACGGCTATTTAAGGTCCGCAAAATAGATTCGAAAAAACACTAAAGCGTGAATGTGTTATATAAAAACATTTTTTAACCTCATGTTGTGAGTATTTACCATAATTTGAGGCTTTGTAGAACCTGTTAGGTTCGAAAAAAATTGTGGCTCTAGTTATCATTACATGATATGTAAGTACATTGTACTGTGCAGGTACGGAATATATCCCTAGCCCTAAATAATTTATAACACCAAATGTGCAGAAATTGATTTTACGTGCGCAAATATTATGTGTTCGACTGCCATTCTTCATTACCGGGTTGTTTATTTGTTTTGACAGTTGAAATCCGACAGTTGAGTGTGTAACAAAAGAATATCGAATGACATTTCCACAATATTGAATACACCATTTTATTTTATTTACTATTTAAAATATCTTGGAAATATTTATTCTCCTCATTTATATATCAGTATACTTACAATTTTTATATAAAACTAGCGGACTCGGCTCGGCTTCGCCCGGGTGCTAAGAATTTATATATTAATAGCCGGGCTGATTTTATTAATACATTACACACTCGCTATGCGTTCGTTCGCTCGAATTTTATTAATACACTACTCACTCGCTTCGCTCGTTCGCTTGAATTATTAATACAATTAATACATTTTTCACTTGCTACGCTCGTTCGCTCGAATTTTATTAATACACTACTCACTCGCTTCGCTCGTTCGTTTGAATATTATTAAAACATTACTCACTCGTTTCGCTCATTCGCTCGAATTTTATTAATACATTTCTCACTCGCTACGCTCGTTCGCTCGAATTTTATTAATACACTATTCACTCGCTTCGCCACGAACGCCATATATTAAAAGTAATCCGAAGTGACGATTCCCATACAAAATTACTAATTTTGAATTTTTCGATTTTTCAGCTGTTCTTTTGGGTTTTCCCTATTTTTTTTAAACCACCCCTTTATTAAAGCGAAAAAAAAAATTCAAATTCAAATCGGTCAAGCCGTTTTTGAGTTTTAGCGAGACTAACGAACAGCAATTGATTTTTATATATATAGATATTTCACGTCACATATGTTTTAAAAAATAACTAAAAACTCAGTTTTTGAAGCGAATATTCTTTAGCCACGATGAAAAACGACAACGTCAGGAGTGGGGGAAATGAGCTGCAAGCGGGGAACCGATTGGCTGGCGAGGGTAATGTAGGTACGAAGGTATTGAGGAGGAAACTTGATCAACACGCCCCTTTCTGTTTAGTGTTTACTTGAGTTACAAATGTTAACACACGAATGTTTCACTTCAGATGCGTGAGATTTACAAGCACCCAGCTTTTTAGGGTTCCCTACAAGAAAGATACTCTATTGTTGTGCCAACGATGTCTGTCTGTCTGTCACAGGCCTCTAACTTCTAAGCGAAATGAGATAGGGACTTGTAATTCACACATAATATGTATTACTGCGGCCCAAAGACGGAAAGAATAACAATAAATTAAAAAAGTTTATTTAAAGGGGGCGTCCATGCATGCAAACGGGGGTCAAAGAAAATTTGTTTTTGTACCTATTCTTGTGGGGTATCTTTGAAAAGGGCCTTATGAGTGGATTATGAATTGTACGCTTAGAAATAATCAAAATTTAGTGGCTTTTTGTAACTATTTACACCCTGTAACATCTAAAAAATTGCTTCAAGCACTTAGGTTCGGTGCTTTGTCCAGCTCTGGAGAAAAAAGTGCAAGACCAAGACAGATTTTGCTCATCACTACCCGAGTTAGACAACGAATGTATTGCGTTCTGTTTCTACTTTCTAGATCTTACGACAGAGAGAGATTTACAAGTGAAGCAAGTTAAGTTTAAGCTTAGGAGTTTTTATTGGGTCCGTGAGACGTGGCGGCGTTGTTCGGCCCGCAGCGATTTGATCGTCCCTCAGACTGTGACAGTTGTACTATGTGTATTTACAATAGTGTTAGTGTTTTATATATAGGAGTTAGTGTTATAGGAGTTAGTATTAGAGTGCGCGACATGCCGGTTTATGTATCCGGACGTTCGAAACGCACATCTCCTCTTGTTTCCGTCGGTTTACTGTTTACAGCCACCGCTTGTACCGCTATTGTCAGGGCTGTAGCAATATTCGCTAACATATAACTTTAATGATTTATTTCGTTTATAATTTAAAGTTGAAATTAAATAATATATAAAATATAGTACTAAAACCGGCTCTATAATTGAGTTACGTATGACTATTTCACCACTAACTCAATTTAAATTTTAATACTGTGCTCGAGTATAAAAATTACAGTAGGTTCCACCATGTAGTATCTCAACGGGTCGGCCCGTTCCTTCCACCAGTTTGTATGCTACGGGTAAGTTCGGTTTTGCTGCGCTCGATTGATCGAGCCAAGCGAGCAATTCGAGCCATCTAAACAATTCCGAACGTAATATAGCAGATTCTTCCAAAAGCCAGAATAAAATGGCGCCAGTAAATTAAATTCTTATTATGAAAGCAGATATACAGGGTCCTGAATCGTTTTGCGGGTAATAGGGATTTAACTCGCAAAATCAAACTTTTGCGATTTCCTGCTTCCCTAATTATTTTAGGAAAAATATCTTCGAATTAAAGTTTTAGAACATTCCGCTAATTTTTAAAATGAATGCCAGGAAGATGGTTAAATCTGCTTGCTCGCTCGCTTTCCTCGGAGCTCATATAGAGCGTGCTCGATCTCCTCCAGATGTTAAAACCGAACGCAGGATAGAGATCTTTCAGAGCATATAAATGCTAAAATGTGAACGCATTAGAGCACTCCGATCGATCTGAGCGCAAAACCGAACTTACCCTAAAAAAAATATTATTATGTAATACCTATACAGTTATTTTCTTACGTGTTATACTTTCTTTTTTATTTTTTAGTGAAATTTGACTTATGTAAGAAGTTTAAGAACGGTACAGTTACATAAGTTGAGAACTGACTGTACATATTTTGGCAAAATATGATTTTTTTATTCTTAAAGATCGCTGTAAACGTGGATCCATTTTAGAGGGTTCTAAAACTTCATAAAGAAATAAATAAAACTTTCTATAATAATATAATTTGGCTGCTACAAAATTTCCAAAAAACCCTATAATATCCTCAGCCGTACTAAATTTACTACGCATAATATTGTTTGTTTATATTTTTGCTCGTGTATTAATTATCACTTAGCGAATGTGAATTTTATGTATTATATATTTTTCACAACGCCACTATTGAAATTTCGATGAAAATTACCAGTTGTTGGTTTTCTCTGTTTTTTAATGTTGTTAAGAGGAAAATAGAGCGAGCGAGTTGCACCAACTTCAATTCGCATAGGTATAATATTCGAAAACGTCAAAATGACAGACATAACCCCACATACATTTCATATCATAACCATGATAATCAGTACCAGTGTGGTTCTTTTAGTGTGTGAAATTTGTTGAATTTTGTTCTTTTATTAATTACATCCCGATCTAGGGGACATTTTAATGTGTTTATGATGCTCTCTGTGATGAATAATAATAATAATTAATAATAACATTTATTTTTTTTACTATAATTACGACATATAACTAAGTGTGTCTTTCCTGAACGGAGTGCTACTCTGTTCAGGTAAATTGTGTAGTATAATAATGCCGCTAAATGTTGATGTGTCCACAATAACTACGGAACTAAATAGATTAAAAAAAAATGAATTAATTGAAATTATAATATATAAGGCTGTCACAGCTAATATTACGGCAAGTGACACGCTGTCTAATTTTATCAAAGATCATTTTAACAACAGTTCGTGCTTGACACCTATGGTTGACAAGGAGCCGATTATAATAGAAAATGTTTTTTTAAAAAAACAAGTTGAATTATGTGAAAATCTTATCGAAGAAAAAAATAATAGACTATTGGACCTGCAAACTATTAATAACCTACTTAATGAAAAAATTAATAAGGAAAATAATAAAAAAATTATTAATGAAAATAATGATGGGATTTCTATAGCTAAAAGTACTCCTATAATTCAAAATGAGCAACACAATGCAAGGAATATCAAGTCAAAAAATGCTAATCAAAGAAGATGCCAAGATGAAGAATCATCTGAAATAATTCCAAATAAGAAAATTAACAATGATAACTTAACTGTCTCGAATAAAAATGCTCAGGTTGATGTTCCTGGTTCAAATAACAAAGATGATGATGATGATGAACAATGGACTACTGTGGAACCGAAAAGGCGTAAACCAAAACAAAACAATTCAACTGCTATTGTTGGTAAAATGCAACTTAATGGAAAGTTAAAAATTGTGCCGAAGAAAGCCTTCTTATATGTATCAAGGCTTGATCCTGATACTAATACAGAAGACATAATTGATTTTCTGAAATCTGATTTTCCAGAGGTAACCTGTGAAATTTTAGAATCAAAATATCCTCAACATTACGCCTCTTTTAAGATTATAATTAACCTTGACAATGTGGAGAAAGCTATGGAGCCTGTTATTTGGCCGCGAGGTGCGTTTGTCAATCGTTATTTTCACCCAAGAAGCCAGAAGAACCGAAGAGTGTAGCTTTACATCCTGATGTGTTATTATTAAACTGTCAGGCATTAACAATGAAAAAATTAGATTTAATTACTACCGAATATTTAGATAATGATAGCTTTATTTTTTTATGTTTGACTGAGACACATACTAAGTCAGATTCTGTTGCATCTTTTAATTTTCCTGGATTTTCATTAGGTGCAAATTATTCTAGAGTCACATGCAAGGGTGGTGGTGTTGGTATTTGGTATAAGTCTTGTTTAACCATCACTTTATTAGATTTAAACTGCTACTGTATAGATCAAATTATTGAAATTTGTGGTATCTCGTGGAAACCAGAATCTGACAAAAAAATCATAATATTAGTTTGTTATAGATCACCTGGTAAAACCAATCAATTATTTTTTGATAATATCGAACAAATTTTTGAAAAGTTTATTAAACCAAATGTGCAGGTTATGTTTTGTGGAGATTTTAACTTGGATCCTGACCGTGACTCACATGATTACAATTTATTAGCTCAACTGTTGTCTACTTACAACATATCTAATTTAATCTGCCATCCAACGAGAGTAAACAGAGCGATTGATCATATCTTTACTAATTTTATAACAAATGGTTTACTTATTCTTGATAATGTAATCTCTGATCACAAGACAATTTTATTGAACTCAGGACTGTATAATGACAAAAAATGTAGTTTCTCATTGTTTAAAAGAAACTTCAACGAGGATAGTATTGCAAACTTTTTAAAAGATCTTGAAATATGCAACTGGGAATACTTGTATAAGCAAACACAGGTTGATGTCGCTTTTAATTATTTTTATGATAATTTCAGACATTATTTCAATATTCATTTTCCTAAAAGGAAAATACACTCCAAACAACGTAAAAAATGGGTAAATGATGAAATTGTTCAGTCTAGTCTAAATTTGAAAACATTATATAATTTAAAGAGTATGTATCCTGTCTTTAATAATATTTATAAAACTGCGAAAAATGTACATGTGCAGTTAATTCAAAATGTTAAAAATAAATATTACCAAAACTTAATTACTACTTCTGACAATGTTATAAAAACAGCATGGTCTGTCACTAATGATATACTTAACAAAAAAAAGGGTTTCAAAAATATCATAATTAACAATAATGGTCAAACTGTTGATGATCCGCAGATTGTCGCTGAGCATTTTAATCATTTCTTTCACGATGCTCCTTACGAGGTTATAAAACAAATATCAAGTGATAACAATACTGATATTCTTCCTATTCATCTTGAGAATAGTATTTTTCTTATCCCTTTTGTTGAAGATGAACTTATAACTTTGTTAAATAACAAACTAAAAAATAATTACTCGTCAGGACCGGATGAGATCCCTTCTTTTTTAATAAAATTGTCCCTTAATACAATTGCTAGTCATCTCACATTCTTAATTAATCTCTCTTTTCAAACTGGGAATTTCCCTAAATGTCTTAAGATAGGTAATATTTCCCCTATCCACAAAAAAGATGACCCAAAGAATATGGCGAATTATAGACCTATTACCCTATCTTCGTGTTTTTCAAAAATTTTTGAGTATGCATTCCTAAACCGTATTGAATCTTTTCTTAGTATCAACGGCATTTTGACTAGTAACCAACATGGTTTCCGCCCAAATTATTCGACTATTACGGCAATTAATTCCTTTTACAATAAAATCATTGCTCATATGGAAACTGGGGAATGTCCTGCGGGGATCTTTTGTGACCTTAGCAGGGCATTTGATTGTGTTAACCATAATAGGTTGTTACAGAAAGCGGAGAGATATGGCTTGAGGGGCACTGCTCTTGAATGGCTAGATTCTTTTCTGACTGATCGTCAACAGTTTGTTACCGTTAAAAAACTTTGCAATGGCTCAATTTATACTTGTAATTCCAGTTATTTGGAAATCGATGTGGGAGTACCACAGGGCTCAGTATTGGGTCCTGTGTTATTCCTAATATACATCAATGATCTAGATTTATCTCTTGAACCTGACCTGTCATGTACTCTATATGCTGATGATGCTTCAATTATTCTCAGTGACAAAGACTCATTTCAGCTCAACGCTAAATGTGATCTTAATTTAAATAAATTACTTGTTTGGTTTAGTTGTAATTCACTCTACTTAAATAAATCTAAAACACAGTACATCAGATTCCATAACTATCAAAATGTTAATAATATGGATCTAAACATTCATATTAAAGGAGAAACTATTGAAAGAGTCAAATCTATAAAATTTCTTGGTTTACATCTGGACGATAACCTAAATTGGAAAATACATTGTTCTAACCTATCATCTAAGCTTAATTCGATTTGTTATTTGATTAGGAACCTCAAGACTGTATTGACAACCATACAACTTTTAAATTTTTATGATGCACAAGTTGTCTCAAGGCTGAGATACGGTATCTGTTTCTGGGGAAATTCAGTCATGTCTATTGATGTGTTTATCGCCCAAAAACGTATTATTCGTGCAATAGCTGGCATCCCCAAAACAACTTCATGTCGACAATCATTTAATAATTTTAAATTGATGACTCTATGTCAAATTTATGTTTATGAAATTTGTATATTTGTATATAAAAACATTAACTACTTTGCAACTAATGGTAATTATCATTCATATCACACACGCCATAGGCATGAACTGAGTTTCCCCTTTAACAGATTGAATATAAGTAAGAATTCTCCCCATAACATGGGTATAAAAATTTTTAATAAGCTTCCAGGAAACATTAAAGAATGCAACACTATTCACATTTTTAGTCGTCTCTTGAAGACATATATTTTGTCGATTTTGTTCTATAATTTAAATGAATTTTTTAATATGTAATTTACTATCTTGACGTTTTCTACACAAATGTTTTATTTGTCAAAAGAAATAAAAGGCATTATTATTATTATTATTATTATTATTACATAGATCTGACAGATCTAATATTTTTGCTGCTTTTTTGCGCGCCCAAATTGCAGGTATACCTAAAAACGAATTGTCAATAGAGTTGTGAAAAATAATATACAATTACTCGGAACGAAACATAGCGTTTGCAACGCATGTGATTGCTACCCTTGTACCTCGGGCATCAAACTTCACACTGGTTGCAAACGTTATGTTTCGACCCTTATAATGCAATATATTAATGCTGTTTTTTAAAATATTTTCAGTAATTGTATACAATCATGAACTACGAAGAATATATATTATGTTTTCTAAATTCAGAATTTGAATGTAAGTTCAGGAAATCGTCATATATTGTCTGAACTGCAAGCTTATGTTGTAGGTACCCCGCGTTCCCCCAAGCAAGTTCTAATACTATGCTCTATATGCAGTGGTGTATCCTGGGATCATACAATGCTCACATACATATTATGTACGCTGTTATTTCGCACAATAGTTTCGTATATGCACAATGTACATAATAGTATGTATGTACACTATTCACAAAAAAACGCGGTTATCTAGCTTTAGTAAAACTTAGTAATAAATTGATATTTTTCAGTTTTATTTTATAGACTGTTTCATTTGATCACCTGAAGTGAGAACATTTTCAGAAATATTATTTTCTAAAAGTAAGAGGGTTTTAAAATTTATTCACTAAACTCATACCTCTAATTTTACTACACGACTAATACGACACTTTAAGTCAGAGATGGTATGTCTGCTAAAAACATGGCGGTCCCTTGCGCAGCATGTATGCGCGAATTAGGTTTTACATTTCGACTGATTTTGCTGGTTAAGCTGTATATGCTTATGAAATTTCACAAATAGGCGTCTATTTATTGATACATATAGTTTTACATAATAATATGTATGTTTGTGCAATGTAATAGTATATTGCATTACGAGGGTTGAAACATAACGTTTGCTACCAGTGTGAAGTTTGCTGCCCGAGATACGAGGGCTGCAGCAATCACAAGCGTTGCAAACGCTATGTTTCGTTCCGAGTAATTGCACATTATTTTTCGCAACTTTATTGACAATTCGATTGGAATTATCTTCAATTTGGGCGCGCAAAAAAATCGCAAAAATATTAGATCTGTCAAATCCATATGAAATTTTTGTGGTGGTCTGTCTGCTATTTTGACGTTAACAACGTTAAAAAGAGTGAAAACCGACATCTGACCATTTTTATTCCTATAGGGTTGAAATTCTTAGTTTCAACCCGCTAAACAGGTATCGAAAATCGAATTTTCAATAGCAGCGTTGTGAAAATAAGATTTTATACTTTGATTGATTTATGACTATGGTCCATACTTATAGAATTTCACAAATAAGCATATATTTTTTATCTATAGTGTACATACTATGAATGTATTGTACCAATGTAACGTGTATAGATATAATATACATGCTTACAAGCAGAACTACGCGTTACGAATACGTTATTAGGTATTATTGTATACACATTTAGTTTAGATAAGCGGAAAATAAATTCCTAGTTTTGCTTAATATTTACATAATAATAATATTGGACGTTTGACTAAAAATGTATATTAATATTATAATTTATCTATGTATGCATGGAGACTATACTACTGTACCGAAATTTAAGGAGTCACTCATGCAGTGATACAGGCACAGTTCGTATGCATGGGACGCGTTTGCTTTACATGCATACAAACTGTCCATGTATAACTGCATGACTCGCACCTTAAATGTTGGTGTGTGTTTTAAAGACCACCAACAGCTAAGGTTATTTGGGCCTAGCACCAATTCATATTTTCAATTCATTATTTTTTTTAATAATAAATTGAAAATCCAATTGACACTTTTACCAGCTCTCGGGCTAAAATCCGGGAACTGGGGACTTGTAATAGAGGAACCATAGCAACTCCATGTAGACAACAGCACTGCTACACGCTCGGCTATTCCCAAGCCCTTCTTAAATGTTGGTACAACAGTATAGAGACCTGTGTACATTGGAGACGTCCCTAAAATGTAGGCTAATTTTTATCGGTTTAGCCGCTAGAGGCGCTGTGGCACGCAAGGAGCGAACACAAAATCGACATAGCGAGCGAAAATGTAAAGCAGGTCGGGGATCTAGCACGCGATTTTTGAGCTAAATTGCTGTGCTCTGGCTAAACTATATTAAAAGATACAGTAAAAGCATCGCTTTATACTACTGGACGTGCCTAGCGATTAAAGTGTCCCTCCGAAAGAAAAAGATAGAATGAATGTGTGGCCAATCTCTATCTCTCTTAAAAAAGTACTGTAAACGTTCTGCACTTGTATTAAGAAAAGGATAGAGATAGGCCACAACCATACTCTATTCTCGTTACTCATGTTAATCCAAAAAATAACTACAACGATAGACCGCTATGTTTATAAAACATAGGGAAAAAATTTAAGGGGTGATTCCTTGGGTAATTTTAAACTATAAGAGCTTCTGAAAATGACTACCAGCACCAGCTATAGAATGCATGAATCCAATCTTCTCACGCTAATGACCTCTGTTGTCGAGCGTCTATAATTCACAATTCATTCATTCATTCATTCCAATCTTCTCCTCATTGTTTGTCGAACTCTTTCAAAAACACCAAAAATAAGTCACGATCAAAATGTAATCAACAAAACAAAGCGGCTCTCCGAAAATCATGAAAGGATAAAATATTCTTAAAATTATTTACGAAATTTTTGCCGTATATTTAGTAAACACTCTGTATAAGCCGATGCAATAAAATATGAGAGATTGGTTGCTTTTGATTATTTTGCCGTCAAACTGAAACCTTCACGGACGATTCCGGGCCGGAAAGCTAGTAGATTTAATACTTAACGCATACATAAAATGGGTTGTGAACTCGACTATTTCACACCCCATCGTTTAACCGGTGGACGTAAATGTTTTGGCGCCTACCATGGGGACTATTGTCTTAAAATGAGATCATTGATCTAATATATACGGCATGTAAGTAATGCTGTACACTCTATATAGTCTATATTGTTATTCAACTCATATCCGTTTGTTATGTAAACAGACTGTACAGTAATAGACTGACAGACAGACAGGATGTTTGTAGTGCGTCCACTGCTATCCAGATTGGTCTCTGGAGTCCCGTCTCGAGCCGAACGGCGCGCCGCCTCCTCCTGAACAATGCTTTGTGTTCAGCTGATTCATGCATATGCTGACACTCGCACAGTGTTTTACAAGAATCGACACGTGAATCAGCGATTCGTTACGATTCGAAATAAAAGAACCGTTTGCATAAATGTACGAAATTACTTAAAAAATAAATATAGAAAATCTTTTAGTATAATAGTACCTACTTTAAAACTTGTGTAATATATAATTATATAATAATCCGCACAAGATAATCTTGTATAGGTATATTACTGTAACACATAAGCAGGGCCGGCGTTAGGGGGGGGTTAAGCGGGGCAAAGGTACCCCGGGCCCGGGCCCCTGAAGGGAGCCAGCCGGCCCGGGGCTTACCTATTATATGTGACTATTGTGTTAAAAACTGTCAGCATTAAAACATTTTCCCAACAAAAAAGGCGTTATTTGATTTTTTGCATTAAAATTTTCTGAATATTTCAAAAAAAAAAACAAATTTTGGACAAAAAAAATTTTTTTGAGGACACAAAGGAGCCTGAGAACGCTTACCCGGGGCCCGAAAATCCTAGCGCCGGTCCTGCACATAAGTATATGAAATGTACTTTTCGTGTCTCTAGTCGGTTGCTTAAAATAATATATATCGCGCGCGTACAATAATGCAGTATTTTATGTGATATGAAAGCATAGTTAGGCGGGCGTAAAATATAGACTGTGACGTCAGCGTGCAATAATACATATTTTATGCCATACGAGAAGTATAGGAATGTAGTTGCTATGGTAACGAAGTAAATAAATATTCGATCAAGGCCAAAATTTTTAGCTGTCAGTGAGATTTCAGTGTTTGAAATTAATTCAATAAAGCTCTAAAGTTGAAACAGTTGTGCTTCTCAAATATGTATTACAAGTACAACTCGCAAAATTAAGTATAAGACTCTCGCGTACCAACTTTACATTTCGCGTCTTAATTATCTTATATTTAATTGTACTAGTTGTATAAACTACTTTTATACAAGATTTAGTAAACAAATATTTCCATTAGACTTGAATGAATGTATTTTATTATTCGTTTGAAAAAAATAATGTTTATTTTCTAAATTAAAAAAATAATTTGCTGAGTAATATAAAAGCATGTATGTAGGTATACAAGGTGATTGATTGGATATGTCAGTGGAATGCCATAAAAAAGGACGTTGAAAACATTATTTTCCAAGGAACTGTTAGACATGACGTTTCAGAAAATTTTGAAAATTTATTGAAAACAGATAAACCCATTTTTACAACTATGTTAACTCATAGATATAGAAATCCGGGAATGTAGTATAAAGTGGCACTTTAGACAAGGGGGAAAGCCATTCAGGGGAGGGTGCATGCCTGACTTATGGACATATTCATGTGCCCACGTTCTACTGGCCGCGTCTTTGCGCACGCTCAATTGCTCATACAGCGCTTGCGCAACTGAAACGACCAATAGAATGCGGGCACTCTTGCTTCCTCTCCACCCCTCCCTCAACAGCAACCACCCTACTCGCTTGTACTAAATCCCCAGATTTCTATATCTATGTGTTAACTTTAAACTTTATAAATTTTTGAACACTCAAAATCAACGTTTGTATCATACTTACAGGACGTTCTTAAACTGAATCTTCCATATTGATATTTTCTTTGTAAGTCTGGATTTAAAATGCTTACCTGAAACAAGAAAAATAAAATTAGTGGACGTTGATTATACAAATTGTCATCTAGTGGCAGTGGGATTTCTGGTGGTATTTGATATTTTCTGGTGAGATCTGGTGATATTGGAATATTTTCAATTATTCGTAATTAAAATTGGTGTTAAAATTTTTTGGAATATTTGAATTTCTTTTGTTCGTTTGGTAACACTGAAATTTGAAACTAATGACCATTAAAGAGACGCGACAACTGAGTACTGACAACTTGAATTTCAATCAAGAAATACTGTAATTTTTTTTCTGATATTTTATAAGTAAAAAAAATAGTCACCTTCAAGGAATTTCAATACACATTTTATGACAAATTTACCATCAATATTATGGATCTGGAAAGAAAAATAATGTATTTTTATATAGAAATTGGGACTTGAAACATTATGTTCAAGAAATGTTAATAATTATTTAGAAATTTTTAATTTGTCAGTTTTAGTGGTTTTCTAGTGGTTTTCAATCTGTCATCTGGTGGGAGCAACTTTTGATCGTTGGCAACACTGATTATGAACTGTCCATAGACCATGGTAGTTATATAGCTAGCGCTCCTAGCGGTCAAATTTGGCAGTACCCACCTCCATTAATAATACTTATATAAATTAGGAACGGGTTACGGGATGTCGGCCTGTGATTTCGTTTTCTTGCGAGTAAAATCCACAATCTACACCATTACTTGAGAACGGGTGGACCGATTTTGTTGAAACTGCAGAGTACCTACTTTTCAGCGACTTTTAGGTTAAGATAATGTTTACGTCAAATTCGACAATAACTTGTGAGCTAAGCCGCGGGCAAAATCAACACTTCTGAACGATTGAACATTTCGAACGTGTCTATCAATGCAATTCGGTTGTTTTTATGATTGGCCAATAGTGGACGTTTATTTGCGGCAGCAGTCTGTTGTTTATGTTTTATGCCATTCAAATGTTCGGTCATTTTGATTCTGTGATTTAACAACCACAACGTGTCTGTTCAATGTTCAGTATCTACGAGTGTTCTATTATTAAAACGACTGCTCGAAATTTATGGTACATGTTCAGTCTGCGCAACAAACAAATTTATGTAGATGTTGAACTTTATTATTAAACCAACTAAACGTATTAATTAATAGGACAGTTCTTTTTCGTCAACACGATTTATACATGTTGTTTATTCTTTTTTTGAGTTTTTAAAAGTTCACTGTACAAAATGAATGTAAAAATACTTTGAAAGTTAAGGTAGAATTCGCTCGATTTTCTAAGTGATTTTTCATTATTATTTATTTTTATACAGAAAACTTCATAAAAACTTGGACTTTTACTGTAAAGTTAAACAAATTTGTGATTTTTACTTAAAGTAAATTAAAATTACATAATTTGTGAAATATTCCAATAAAGTGTGTGAAAATTACAAAATAAAATGTATAGTTACATATATAAAATGGATGAATACAAAATAAATTAATGTAAAATTAGTAACCACGCATGCGCAATGTGTTTTTATTGAATCTACGCGATGTGCAGGCGATACCTGTTTGCGATGCAATTGTCCCTTTGTGTGCCTATTATACCAGATTAATCGCTGGCTACAAATGGACCATCGATAATCTATGTAATCGGCCTTCTCATTTCTTACAGTGTTGGCTAAACGGGCTACCGTACGATATTTAAATATTTAATGGATTCGCTAAATCTGTACAGACGCTTTTAGCAGGACCTAATTTAGGTTTGAGCCGCTCCCAGGCTGTTAATAAAAAAACTATTGGATACAAAACTTAAATCAATAAACATTAAAATAAGGCAACAAAAATAAAATTTAAGATAATAATTATATGAAGCTTCGTTTATTTTTCGATCGACCCGACCGTCGCGTCCTCCAAGATCCCGTGCTCGCATTCAGCCTATTTAGTCTATAATATGGTAAGCCTTGGCTTTTAGTAGGTACGTAGGGTATTGAGTATCGCACGCTGTCGACTCGTTTATATATTATTTTGGTCCTACCCCCTATAAAATAGCTGTTTTTCACGGTCGTAAAATGACTGATTTTAGGGCGGTAACGGTCCGGGCGCCAAAGTAATTTTACCGCCCGCTTATAACGGACGAAAAAGTAAAATTTAACAGTTTTAACATTGTTTTATATTCCTCAAGCTGGGATCGAGCCTATAGTCTTATGAACCGTAAATGACATGACACGCTAACCAAATAACTTATACGATTCCCCAGGGGGAACATTGGAATGTAGTTGTTCTCGAAATTGCATTCCAATGTTCTTTGGAAATTGGCGTTCCCAGGAGCCCGAGCTCGTACCAGTCGGTTTGTGTATGCCGGCTGCCAGATTCTAATACACAAATGGATTCTTATTTGTTGTGTTGAAGACGCTAATGACCTGAGTTGTCGACGCGTCTATAATCTACAATAATAATAATAAATACTTATACGAGCAATAAAGAGGTGGAGACTTTAAGAGAGTACTTAAAAATAATACTTGCAGCAGTAGCCTACTATTCATTATTGAAGTTAAGTTTGCTACACAAGTGGAATGTCAATGGTATAATGAAAACAAAAACCACTATTTTATAGGGTGTACCTAAGACAAAAAAATACAGTATGTATCAAGACGGAATGGGATTTTGGTTCGTGTGACTGTTACAGTCGCTGCGGTCGTATAACAAAGTCAGTTCCCAGTTTCTAATTTGAGAACTGCTGAAAGTGTCAAATTAGATTTTCAATTTATTATTAAATGTAATAATAAATTAAAAATATAAATTTGGTCTGGGATTTATATCTTACAATTTTACGCTTTTAAAAATTTCAAACGATACTCATTTTTCTTATCATGAAAAAGAAAAAAATCATTGATTTTTTAATGTCAATAATCACTCAGTACATTATGTATTACGACTACATATTTCCATAAACATATGTACTCGTAAGTAGATGTGTGTGTCAGCCATATTTAGATTGTATAGTGATTTGAGGACCATTCAAAACTAATGAGATTTTTTTATTTGCATCTACAAAAGAGGCGTGTCACATGCAGGGTCGTGACATCGGGGTGACCCTTGCGTCTCCCGTATAACTCCCCACCCCTCCCCGCGCATCCTCGCGGGGAACCAACATAGAGAGTGCCAGCCATTGTGTCAATCAGAGGTGTGATTGACACTGATGTGAATTGTGAAAGCATTAGTACCTACACATATGTAGAGACAGAGCTGTAGCATTAAAAGAAATAATGCCATGTAGACGTCAAAGGGCTTGAGAATAGCCGAACGTTTAGCGATGCCGTTGTTTATCTCCATGGCCTCAAGTTTTTGAGAATTTTGCCCTTTCTTTGAAGCTGTGTATCTTGGTGAATATTTGGATTAAAAACGACATTGACCAGTGCAACTTGTACGAAATTTAACGCTCTACAAAAAAGTATAGATTACGTTTTGTCGTAGGATGCAAAAGAAAAGAGTTATAGAGCAAAAACTGAAAAAAGTGCCAACATTTTGCGGTTTTTCGGCTCCTCCCAAATTTTCATAGGGTTTTCGAGGTCGAAAACTTGGATTCTTCACTACATACCACCCACATACAGCATACCAACATTTTAAGTTCGGATTTGATGCAAGGTAAAAAGTGCCTGCCGACTGGACTAGATGTATCAATTGGATTTTTAATTTATTATTATAAAATAAAAAATATTTCTTGGTACTAAGCTCAAATAAATCTAGCCTTAAAAAATAAATAAACAAACGTTAAAAATCTACTAGTAGCTTAATACAAACAAACATCTCTCTCCCTCTTTTTCTTTCAGTGGTTCTTTTGAGATTCTCAGTATTGTTCAATGAAAATTCGCCAGATTACTTACGTACCGGGACTAGGCTTGATCAAAACGGTTCTAAAGATGAAAAGAACATGGAATAGTTCCTTTGTTGAGCGACGGACTCTTCATACCAAAACATAGACATAACGAGAGTCAGTTCACAAGATGTCCCTAAGGCGCTGAGTTTAACCGAACGCACCATCTACTGTCTCTCGGCATGGACCGAACACAGTGACCATTGACGACCGTGACAGTTAGATTTCGTGATGAAATCAGAACTAAATGAACATGCTAATGTGCGTTCTGGGAAAGATCGGAAACGTCTCCGACAGAAAACATTACTCTTGTAACCTTCGTTGTCCGACGTCTAGAATCTCAAATATATCTGGAATGAAATTAACCTAAGTAATACATTTAAGTATTTTCGTATTTATTAGACCTGCAGATAATATTTCGGCGCAGAAACTCAAATCATTAATCGAGTACTTAGAAAACGCCACTGTTTACTACAACCCTGGACGTATCGATGCGGAGCGTGAAATACGGAATGGGTTGAATAGCGTTTGTTTCTTTATTGATCCGCTCTGTTGTTCAATGGTTTCGAGACCTCTAATGCCCTCTCGCTGCACTGTGACAGATGTGTATTATTTACTTTCGAGTTTCGACATCTGCGAATCATGACATATTCAATTTACCTTTTGTTACATTATTTTTAAATATTTTCTTTTTTTATTTTTAATCGAACTGTATTTTTGATCTACAATTGAGTCATAAAAATCATGCCATAACACCACTGTGATTAGCGTGTTAACTGCAGTAATGATTGACGGAAAAATTAGAAATGTTTTCCCAGTGGCAACAGTATCAATAAAATGCAATACTGACGTTAAAATATTTGCATATATTCACTAACGTTTCGGCACTCTTTGTGTCATCCTCAGAGTATTCTGCAATTCTGTCACTCTGAAGAGTACCGAAACGTTAGTAAATATAATGTAAATATTTTAACATCAGTATTGCATTTTATTGATCATATTGCCAGTGGGAAAAAAATTCTAATTCTTCCTTCAATCATCATCAATATTGTGGATCGCAATTTTACTCAACACTAACTAGAGTCAACTTAATCTAAACTAAAAGGAAGAAAATAAAAACGAATTATTAAAAAAAACCCGACTGCGTAAAAAGCGAACTTAAAAGATGGAAACAAGATCAAATGATAAACATGCAGTCGAAGGCATACATATTGTAGTAACCAGTTGAACAGAAATATCCGATGCCTCCGACGGTATGTTACCATTTGATTTTGTTTCCATCTTTTAAGTTCACTTTTTACGTAGTCGAGTTTTTTGTTTTTTTAAAATAATTTATTTTTATTAGTTCAATGTAGTGCAGTTACTGTTTATTTTTGTGTATAATGTGTATTTCTGAGATAATCGTAATTTTAACTAATTTGTTGTTAAGGGAGCAATCTAGGAATACACGTGTGCCAATATTGTATAACAGCAACACCGGTACAGATATTATACATTTGATAACAGTTAAACTAAAATATGCCCACATTGCACGCAATAGCGATAACAATGGTGTATTTAATAACATTATTATTCAAGTAACAGAGGTTTTTTACGTACACGTTCCGCATATGTATTATGACTTTTATGTAATTCACATAATCCTCAAATGCATCATAACAATAAGCTCATTTTATGTATAATTTCATGCGCTTATCGCATACGGGGATGCAACAATTTCAGTGTTAACTATTGCTAACTTTTAAGGGTTCCGTTCAAAAATGTTAAAAAAATGAGTACGTGTGTATCGCGGGTACAGACAGATCATATGAATACCGTTAAATACAAATAAATGTATTCGTTGTGATAGAAATACATCCGTACTTTTATTTATCTTATAAAATCAAAAGTTCGTAAAATCTAATAAATAAAATAATTGAAGGTAACTAATTTTATTTTTTTACATTTTTAATTGTTATCCAATACTTATATTTAAAAGAAAATATTAAAACTCTTCGGGATTCGAACCTGGACTTGACGTTTGTGCCTGTCGGTAGACTCGTACTTTTCTACAGGGCCACCTAGCTTACTGTATCTGAGATCTTAACACAGATATACATTCTATGTTCTGTTTCACATGTCAACCACTTCCGACTATTTCCGTTACATCTAAAAGTCAGTAATAGTTAACATCAAGAATTAATAGTTATAACTCTGTAGTCTGTATATAAAGAGAGTACAGGATAATAATATGCAGGCAATTTACATAATATATATGTAAATGTATAGTTT
Organism: Mongoloraphidia duomilia; assembly: GCA_039654895.1. Lineage (NCBI taxonomy): Eukaryota > Metazoa > Arthropoda > Insecta > Raphidioptera > Raphidiidae > Mongoloraphidia > Mongoloraphidia duomilia. The sequence continues at coordinate 66,915,519 of CM077516.1, forward strand.
ATATACACATAGAACAAATTGCATTATTTTTATTTTACGTGACCTTTCCGTACTAAAATAGGCAATATTTTGCTCCGCGAATAGTTGCATTCCCGTGTTAAATGTACTTTGAAATTAAATGATCCTGATGTGCAAGTGGCGTGCACGCCTGGCACGCGGTGCTGCTGCCTTCTAGCGGCCGAAAAGTGAAGCATTGGGTTTTATTTTGTGTACTGTTGTCAAGAGATTATTGGGATCATCCCATGTCATATTGGTTGGAAGTTGGACCGCATCGGTTTTGATCAAAATATGAGAGGATTTTTGTTTTATAACAGAAACGTTACGTGGAATCCATTGACTGGTTTAATGTTAATAACTTAATCTACCTATGTAACAGCCTGTTACTGTGTTTATATACCTGTTAATTACATAAATAAATAAATGTCTAAATTAGCATTCTTACGCTTTTGACGCGAATAACGTCTAATGTCCCATACTGGGGTGGCATTTTAGAAATATTAGATGTAACAGAAATAGTTGGAAATGGTTGGACATGTGACACAAAACACAGTATGTATATCTACGTAAGGTCTCAAACACAGTAAGCCAGGCGGCCGTGTGGAAAAGTACGAGTCTACCGACAGTTACAAACTCCAACCCAGGTTCGATTCCCGAAGGCTTTTAATATATTTTTTTAATAATGAAAATATATAGGTATTGGATAACAATTTAAAATATAAAAAAATAAAATTACAATTATTTTATTTATTATAGGTACTTTATAAGATAAATAAAAGTGGATGTATTCACTACCATGACAACGAATAAAATTATTTGTGTTTAACAGTATTTACGTCATCTGTTTGTACCCGCGATATCGACATACCCATTTTTTTATCATTTTTCATCCTCGATTTCACAAAAAAGAAAAGTATGAGACTAAATAGTTCTCTAAAAATCAGAATTACGAAAATATAAATATGATTACTTTAAGATTAAAATTTAAGTTGACACTAATTACCCTTCTACAACCTGATTAAATTAGTACGTAATGATTATATATTTTTTTACATGATTAGGAAATTTGTCGAGCGTACATAGTTGCCATTAAAAATATTGCTACGGATCATCCTGTACCTATATAAACGTCAGGCGAGAGTTCCGAGAAACGGGATTTGCTTACTGTAACAACGAGTAACTGCACGAACATTCTGGAAACAGCGAGAACGCGCTAGGTTTGAGCCGTGCAGCCTATATAAACAGGAGTGCGAATGAATCAGGCAATCAGTGAATGGTGAGTCGTGCCATCAAGTGGATCAGTGATATAAATATTAATCAGTCATCGGTGAATCAGTGATATAAATCGTGCAGTAATATAAATAGTTCAGTGATATAAATTGATAAAATAAAAAACTAGAAATAAATAGTCCTGGTATATAGTCAGTTGTATATAGTTAATTGTATATAGTTAAGTTTTAATCACTGTTTAGTTATTGTTACTTGTGTTAATTGTTAGAACTGACTTTTCGTTGTTGCATTTATTGTTATTGTATTTTTAATTATTGTAAATAAATATTTATTCCGCCAACTCAGAAAACAGTTTTGTAACAATATGTATGGACATTTTTTTATATCCTTGCCTAACACTATTCACGCACTCATATAGAATCATGAAAAAAATTGTACACAACTGAAAACTCTGAAGTGTGCTATTGCAACAGTCACAGTACATACATAACATGGGTACTGCAATGGGAGAAAGTGAATGCATTTAGGGGAAACTCAGTTGGTTTTTACTGTTCGTTATAATAGGTAGCTCTGATTTTAATAGCTCGTTTTTCCACTCAAATGGGATGAATATTTTTTATAATGGAAATTTGGATTATTATGCGCTACTGCCGCACAAAAATTCTCTTGTGTTTTTTGTATTTTAATGAACCGGAAAGTGATGTGTAGCTTTTTTGCGAAATATTATTTCTCATCCACTCTTAAATCGCATCACTGAAAAGCATAACACTAATGATTTTAAGTTGCCAATCTGTACAGTGTACCATACATACAGGGTGGTGACCGTGACTGCTGCACATACTTAACCCGTAAAATCAAACTTTTGCGATTTCCTGCTTCCTTAATTATTTTAGGAGAAATATCTTCGAATAAAAGTTTTAGAACATAAAATTCTGCATCTAAATCATTAAACAAAATTAATTTTGCATGCTTTGTAACGGCAGAAATTTGATATGAAAATGTCAAAATTACCTCAAAAACAGATAGCGATAGCCATGGAACTTGAACAAAATGATTAGAAATTAATCTGGCAGCTAAAACGTCATCATTTTATTCAAGTTCCATGGCTATCGCTATCTTTTTTTGAGGTAATTTTGACATTTTCATATCAAATTTCTGCCGTTAAAATCCATGCAAAATAAATTTTGTTTAATGATTTAGATGTAGAATTTTGTGTTCTAAAACTTTTATTTGAAGATATTTTTCCTAAAATAATTAAGGAAGCAAGAAATCGCGAAAGTTTGATTTTACGGATTATAATTAATCTCTATGTGCAGCAGTCACGGTCACCACCCTGTATATTTAATATTAAATTTTTTTTAAATTTTATTTACTGTAAATTATGGACGCGTCGACAACTTAGGTCATTAGCGTCTCATTGATTACATTAAATAACAACGCACTTAAAACTAAATGACATCACAAAACATCCATAAGAGGAGGCGGGATTCGAACAAACCGCAGTCTGATCCAGAGGCCGCGACGCTAACCACTGTCCTCTTTAATATTTAAAGTTTTACCATAAACCGGAGCATAATGTCTAATGTTAGATGTAACGGAAATATTCACAACCTAAAGTAGTAACAGCTGTACATATATAAAATTATTATTATTATTAATTTTATCAAGTTGAATTATTCTACAACCTCATAATTCCGTAATAAAATCAAGTTTTTAACTCAATGCAATAAAAAGATACTGTTTTTCAAAAAATCACGTATTTCGATTCTGATTAACCCACAAGTATGTATAGAAACCATCCACAGGACAAGTTAAAAACATATAGCTATGGACACAAACCAATCTTGTGGTCGACCGAAGCACCATCCTACACGATGGTTGTAAACTATATCTGGGAAATTATTATTAAGTGACAAACTTAATTTTGATTTAATTGTTATAACGGTACGGAACCCTCATGGGTGAGTTTTACTAGCACTAGACCGCTTTTTTTGTAATAGAAGTTTGTCATGTCAAAGCGTTAAACAAAATGACAAATGACGTTTAAAATTTGCAATAATTATAATACTATATCTAATCTTCAATTAGTGTTAAAATATTTTTAATTAAAATATATTATTTTCTACTTTTAACAATTTTATGAATGTATCAGTGCCGAATTTTGACCAAGCCCGGGCTTAGGGCGGCATATTTTTAGCGGCGGCAAATTTTTAGAATTTTGAAAGAACCGGCAAAAATTTTGGGCTTGGAGCGACGCCAACGTTAAATCCGACCCTGGAATGTATAATATTTACATATTTCCGGAAAAAACGGAAATGTAGGTAATATTAAATTATTTATCATTAAAAGCTTCCACACGTACGGCATTTGGTAACGATATTATCCGAGATAATTTCATGTGACAAATAAATTGACAAAATGTAATCACTTGTTGATATTAAATCACGAATCTATCAATCAAAGAACTTAGGCATAATTCAAAAACATACTCTGAAATAATGAAAATCACATAAACAGGTTTTATGATCTGATTTAAAATGATCATCTGGTCAAGTAATTATTATTCTACTACAGCGTGGACTAAATAAAGAAGAATATGGATTTCATATTAATCGAAAGCAAATAGATAATGGTTATAGCTCTGGAACAACTACTGTACCGATTTCAAAAAAGTTTTTAATTCTAATTATAGCATTAAATCACGTATAAATTTTGTTACGGACATAACTTGAGAACCACAGAACCAATTGTAATCAAACATAGCCTAAAACCTGACCAGATAATGTACTTACATGGGAAAGAAAACCACATGAAAATCGGTTCAGCGATTCTCGAGTTATAAACGGACAAACAAACAAACATACGTTGCATATAAGGTTAGATATTTTATATTACTTATCAATTGAGACAGTTCAATATTACATGTTTCCGATTTCGTTCAGACAGAATTAATATCATCTGTGTTCGAGTTTGTTTGTAGGTGCCTATTGATATTCCAAAGAGAAACCCTTGAGACAAATAATTACGAAAGCGCAGCATAACCGCCGCGTCGCCTTGTCGTTTGTAACACAGGTAAATGGCTTCGGGGCATTCCATTCAAGTGAGCGCGTTTGATGTTCACGTAATACTACATTTATCAATATCCACCAATTACACCAATTTTCCTTCATTTGGTTACGTAATCTTCTCAAAAGACTGTCCACGCGCTAATGACTTCCGGAAATCCTCACACATTGTTTTATCAAAAGCCGACAACGGACAAAAAGCCTTTTATAAAGAGAGTAGGTAATATTGAAAGTGGACACTAATTACAGAGATACTTTATGTTGCAGAGATTGAAACAGCGTCGCATTCTGCATGTAACTGCCTTTTTAGTCTTTTTATGTAACTACAGTCTGTCTGCTCTCAGCCTTCACGTCTACAAAGCAGTGTCTAGTAAATCCATCGCTACAGCGCGGTTCGCTTACAGCGCTATGTCGGTATAATGCTTAGCGCTAATTCGCTATTGCATGATTTATTTAATCATTATATCGTAGACATAAAAACTTCATTTATGTAAAAAAAAATTGAAAACAGAAAAAAGTGGGTTTGTACTTATGACCACACGATAGAAGTGAAAACTTCAGATTTTCTAATTTTAAAATATATATACCTATAATTTTTTAATCACACAGTTTAATCATAAATATATTAATAACATAATTATATTTTTAATTTATTCCACCTTGGTTTCAAAAAAATTATAATTATTGTCAAAGAAAGAATAAGTATAACAAAAATTAAAAAAATGTAAATAAATATCATGTAGAATTTAGGAAAAAAACGTCAAAAATTCTTCGCTGCCATCAGGTTTCGAAGGTTCCTATGCATACAATGCAAAGACGGTGCCCACTACGCTATCCTAGTGACTGTTATGATATGAGTATATCAGCCGCGTCACATTTGGGTATGCGCACGCGAACGGTTCACTTTATTTCACTACCCAGGCAAAGAGTGTATACGCCTAACGCGCCTAAGAAAGTTTTCACTTCAAAATGCGACTTATTACCTTCATCGACTCGAGTCCTCAATTTTTATTACCCGGAAATCCCGTGATTTTTGTTTACCAAATTACATAAATAAAACAAGATTTTCTTTTCATTAGTTCTGTCATAAATGTGAATACACACATGTATTTTATTTATTGTAGATTATAGACGCGTCGACATCTAAGGTCATTAGCGTCTTTCAAATACACTAAATAACAACTAACTTAAAACTAAATAACATCACAAAACATCCATGAGCGCAGGTGGGATTCGAACCCACGGCAGTCCAGTCTAGAGGTTGCGGCGCCAAGCACGCTAACATCTAGGCTATACTGCCCTCCTACACACATGTAAAATGTGAGAGTGTGTGTGGCTATTATTGTGTGCATGCGTATTCATTTATAAAGTATCTTTGACCAGCTCATTGAGAGAAGTACTTTCTACATAATGCGTCTGTCCTAAGAGAGAAGGAAGGGCATTTTCCTTGTTTTGCAACTCTAATTATTTAGTGTGCATCACCAGTGGCTTCAGGCTATTTTATATGAAAACTATAAGCTATTTGAATGGATTTTTTTTAATAATTACAAATTATATGTATGAAAGAACTGCCCAAAACAAAATACATAGGAAACAGCTTTAGGGGAGGCTCAAGTCCAAGAGTGAGCGTTATATTATTATTATTATTTTTCTACTAGATTTGGTGAGTGTTTAAAAATACCTTTATGTAAACTGTCATAGAAAGCATTAAAAAAAATCCTCAACGATCGTTAGGAACCCGAAACGATCGTTGAGATTAATAAATGTGTAGAATTTTTCAAGTGTTTGTTTATTAATTTTTTTTTAAATCCTTTAAAATTAAAAAAAAAATTAACAATTGCCCACAAAGAGACGGTGCAATATATTTCACATTTTCACAAATAAGAAAAAAGATGCTATTTTTTATAAAAAATTATTGCATAGGCTACGTCCGCGCTGTCCGCGTCTTTACTAAAGAAAGTCAATATTTATCCAATTAGGCTGTGAAAACTTCAATTGATGGATAATAGCTATCAGCTTCCACTGGTTCAGACGAACTTTAAAAGAAGATAATGCAGATTAAAGACGCTCATCAACTGAGATCATTATCGGAAGAAGATAAAGTGTTTCTAGACGGACTTTTCAGTACAAAAAAGAATATTCACAGAAAGTTAATATTTAGAAAAACTATCAATCTCCAATCTGTTCAATCGTATGTAGCAAAAATGATTTCGTAATCATTCGCAAATCCAGGATGTCCCGTACAAATCACAATTAAGTTACTGGTTGCTCGCAGACATCAAAAACGAAATCTTTTGACGCTTTTCGAAGCTGTCAGTAAAACCGTGTCTTTGTTATGGTGGATTTCACGAACAATAACATTACATGTAACCCCTCATTCGTCTTTATTTGACACGTGCTGTAAAATGAAGACAAAAGAGAATAATCCTCGGATCAGAGATCATTCATGTTTGCGAAATGCAGTTCAATAGTTACATGCAACAAAAAATGTTAACTCAGGGTCTGGAGTCTGGACAAGTATTTTTTTGAAGTAAAACTTTTTAGGCAGGACTGTGGCTCGCCGATTTGAGAACTAAAATGCTGAGACTGAAACAGAAGTATAATTACGTGCATGACCATACCAATTCTATAACTAAATTATTGTAGTCAAGGAATAAGATTACCATAGCAACCTATATAAATAAGTAAATTATGTACTCATGACTCATTCTGATCCATTCTTTTAGTTCCAATTCTAATTAATGTCCTATACCTATACATCTTGCCTATTTACATAGTAGTGTGTTACATAAGTTTTTCTTCGGTCATGTGTGCCGCGACACATGTTTTTTTTATTTTCACTGCATTTAACAAAAATATTTGAAGCCATACAACTTATATTTGTTCTGATTGCTTACGAATAAACATATGTTAATTTTAATTAATTATTCATCTCGATTTATATGATACAGTGAGTAAACTACGGCACGTGGGCCAATTCCAGTTCGCAATTGTCTTCAAAATGATAAATGACAATGACATGCCAAACAATATAAATATTACACGTAAAGTAGCTAGAGCCATGAATTGTGCAGAAGAGGACATGAAACATTCGATGTACTTTGTACAACAGAAGTGAGGCCCGCTTTTTTAACTTTGCATGAGGACTCTATAGTAGCGATTCTAAATTCAAAACTGATCATCAAGTATAAGCCTCGAATACCTAGTAAATAATATTATATTAATAAATTTAAAAAAAGTCCCAATAATTATTTTCATTCACATTTTACAATTTATTAGTGTTTTAAAAAAGAATAAACGCTACCACTGAAACAGAATGATAGTGTTCATTTAAAAAGGATCACCCCGCGACTCTACTCTCCCCGCACCCTTACGTTCGGACGTCTACGACAAGAAATCAACCCTGCACAGCATAGTAACGGTTTCCCTCTCTTTAAAATATTGCGCGTCTACGCAGGTATTTATCAACTTCTCTTGTGTGCACGTAGTTGTTTCGGATTATTTCTCTTCGCTTTGCAGACGCGATGTCCGACTTGCTAGGTCGAAGCTTAAAAGCGGTGATCCGGTTTTTCTTAAAACTCCTAGGGGTTTTAAGATGGAATTAAAAGGCTTGGCTTTATATATATAAGTATAAAAAAGTACAGTAAAAGTATTATAGAAATTGAAAATTGAAAGATTTAAAAATTATATTTGTCTACGCAACAAATAGTAGAAAACAAATCAGTGTGAGAACAGGCCACTAAAAGAAATTAAATAATTAAAAAAATTTTATAAGCCAATTTAGATCACTCTTTCTTTATTACCCCAGAGAGCCCTCTCCCGCCTCTTCACTCCGTTTTTATTTGATTTTGTGTTCTTATTTAGTTTATTTTTCTTCTATTATTTGAATTTAATGGTATATAATCATGAGAGTTATAAATTCTGTAATAACGGAAACAGGCCGTGACCCTAAAAAATCTGCCCGTGATCCCACTTTGGGAACCCTTGCATTACACAATCGGCAATCGCTTCGCTCGTTCGCTCGAATTTAAGATTTATTAATAGATACATTACTTACTCGTTTCGCCAGTTCTCTCGAATTTGTGATTAATTAATACATTACTAACCCGCTTCGCTCGTTCGATCCAATTAATATAGCCATGTCCTAAAGCAAAGTATCACCTATCGAACGGTACATTTTTTTTGAAATCGGTCTAATAGTTTACTTCTTACAAACAAACAAACTTACTGTACTCTCTCTTTATAATATAGTACAGATAATTCTCTCCTGTGATCAGATTTAACACAGTGATAACAATCATGGCAGCAATCATCCATTAACATAATTATTATGTATTTAGTTAAGTTATTCAACAGTCTCTATTGATAATTATGCAATGTAACACAAATTGTATTTTATTTTTAAAAATTTAATTATTAATAAAAATGAGTTCTAACAGTGAAGAGTAAATTTATTTAAATACAGAACAATAATATTATACATTAGAAACTCCTTGTGAAAACCGATAATAATCTTCATAAAAATAATAAAAATTTAATTCTGTCAGTCAATTTCAAGTTGGCTGCTCAAAAACGGCTGATGCGAGTTTAATGAAACTTGCGTAATTTGCAGTAACATTTCCTCCATCTCGATTAGTTAATCATTATGGTTTAATTTTTAGACGTAAGTTCTGTTATTTTCAACAGCACTGCTGCCATCAGTGTATTTATAATTTAAGTAAGTATATAGTATAAACCAGCGGTTCCCAGTCCATGGGCCGCGATCCACTTGTGGGCCGCAGGCAGCGTGGTACTGAGCCGTGAGAGTCTAAGCCAAGATAAATATTATCGGACCTTCAGGGGGCAAGATGGGAACAATCGAGTATATAAGTGTCTATTTGTGTGTGTTTATGGTTTTTACTTGTATACAGTCAAACCTGGATAAGCGAGAGTTCAAGGGAGCACAATCTCATTCTCTCTTATAGAGGTTTCTCACTAACCCGAGTTTCTCGCTAATGCAGGTACATGGGTAGCGTTTCTCTCTTATAGAGATACGCACTGGATTCCCAGTTTTGTAGCGTTATTTAGGTACAATATTGACGAGAAAACAATACAAAAACAATGGTAGGAAGTTCCACGATGTTAAATTTGTAATTTGTTTTGTCATTTGTTACTGTATGTGTGTATCTTTTATGTATGTATGTATTTTTATTGTAGCTATGTTGTCGCTTATAGAGGTATAGATAAGTAGCAGTCTCACTTACGGAGGTCCATGAGGGAAAAACGACCCTCTCTTACAGAGGTTTCTGTTTCTCGCTAATAGAGGTTTTGGGAGCTTAAAATGACGGGTCCTGCCTATTACTCTCACTTATAGAGTTTTCTCACTTATCCAGTTCTCACTTATCCAGGTTTGACTGTATTTAGTTAGTGGGCCTCAAATTTTTTTACAAAATTGGTGGTCCGCACAACTAAAAAGGTTGGGAACCACTGGTATAAACTATGAAGTATCATGAATATGTACTGGATGTCTTCACTATCATCACGTTTATCTGGACAATTTAAAATCATTTTGATTTAATATATAAAATTGTAACGAGGAAGATATAAGGTTTCTGTCAGAAAGGCTAGTAAGTATTACATCGATTATTTCCATCACTAGTTTGAAAGGTAACTACTGTTCATCAAATAAAATAAATCAAATTTAAAATCTACAAAACATGCATGTTAAGCATAGCATGTTTTGGCGAAAACGTTATACTCCAATATTACTAGTATTATTATAGGCACGGAAAAGCATGTAACGTGTTTATGACTTATTTCTGATACGTTTTTCGCTATGTATTCAAATAGCTTTACATATGTACATGTATAACAAACCTATTTAGCATAATAAAAAATGTACAACCAAGATCAAACTTATAGAAGGGAAAGTTGGTGAATCTAAATTATGAAACCACGAAGTGAAACTTTATTGCCATAACCCTAAACACGTTTAACCCGAAATCGCCGAAAGTATATAATTTTGTTTACGTAGTTTTGGTAATGTAATTATAGAACCCTGATCAGTATGCAGAGACAAATGTAAGAATTCAGATTCAATCATTGGTGGTCAATGGGTATTTGATATGCTGCTCAACTGAACATTCGTACGATATATTAATAACTTCCCATTGGAAGTTATTGTAATGGGTCCGAAAATCGACATCAAAATGTATAACAAATTTTTATGTTTCAAGGTCACTACACTATTTTTAGAAAGATGTCTGTGTGTGTGTGTACGTATGTGTCCATTTCTTTCTAAGACGAAATCTCGAGAATGAAAAATGATATCGACTACGTTAGGGTGCCAATCGACGCGTATTAACGTAAATATGATCTGAAAGAAATTTTTTCAAAATCGGTTCAGCCGTTCTTTTTTCTTAACCAAATAGACTCCAAAAAAGTAGATTTTACACAATATCACGCGAATAAAAAATTATATCGACTTCGTAAGGGTGTCAATCGCGATTCGCGGCGTGTTAACGTCATTTTGATCCGACATAAATTTGATAAAAATCGGTTCAGCCGTTTTTTTTTAAATTATTGTTAAAAATAAATAATAATTATGTTTTCATGATTAAAATGATTACTTTTCTGTGTAATATCTAATTTAATTATTATTATTAAATATTTATCAAACTGGGAAGTTCGTCGTGTGGACCTCAAGGGTCGCTCTTTAGTCCTAATAAACGACCCACCTCACGGCTTGTTAGTTATGTAGACGTACATTATAGTTATGAACATAACGTCGCTGCTTTTCGATGAGTACTGGTGTGGTCGACTACCATCACACTTGTTTACAGTCGTAGCAATACCTAGAGTGTGACGTGACGCTCGACGTGCGTAACCCAACGAAGAAAATTGAGACTAATAAAGTTTTACTTTTTTTATTTTAAATTTTTTAATTAAATAATTTATTTTGTAGATTATAGATAGATAGATATTTATTTGATCACAGTCGACACTGACAAAAGGTATGTGACAAGTCAAAATAAGTATGTTAATTGAAATCATAAAATTCTTTGAAATCATAACGCTCGACAACTAGTGTCTAATCATCAAATTACAGATGGGTTAAAACGAATGAATGAATAAATTGTGAATTATAGACGTTCGACAACTGAGGTCATTAGCGTCTGGGTTAAAACGACATCACAAAACAGTCAATAGCGTAGGTGAGATTCGAATCCACGACAGTCTGATCCAAAGACCAGCACGGTAACCATTCACGAAGCTGTCTTCTTTTATTTTAAACCGTTTTCAATAAACATAAAACTCGACGACTTTTTGAGCTTTTGCTATCGGAAATAAATATCTATCTTATACAGCAACGGTTTAGCCTATAAAGTATGCCCGTTGAGTGAAGGCATAAGAGTAATACGGGAGAGGTGTGAGGTGCCTCCCAGAAAATTGTTTTCCTACTGGTTAAAATGATGATGCTAGAAGTCCATTGGATTAATTTGAGGAAGATTGAGAGATATGAACAAAACCCATTTCTATAGGGGTAAGGCCCGTATTCACCAAACACTGTTAAAAATAGAAGTTACTAGTCTTAGAATAAATTTATTCCTAATTGGAATAAAATTAACTTTCAATTCACCAAGTCATTCGATAGAATAGTAACTTCAGGTACAAATTTACTTTATACCATACACCTTGGACATTTTGTCAAATATTTTGATTTTAAAGCAGGTTTACCAAAGATTCGACCGATGGCGTATCGATCGAAAATATAAATTTATTTTATTTTACTACAAAAGCCTTTACCTGAAAGATATGGAATTAATATTTACTTGAAAAGGTCGCTAGGTCATAAAGTAATTTGTGCATTTCGTGCCCATCCTATTTTACTAGGCGAATAAATATTTAGGTATACCCTTGAAATTGGACAGAATAGTTATTCTTACGATTTATACCTGCAGTAAACTTATCTACGTTTGGTGAATTGAATTATCGTTATTTATTCCGAGTAATAGTTACCAGGGGAATAAATCAACGGAATAAATTTCTAACTAGGCTCGGTGAATACGGGACTAAGTGAAACGTAAAAAGCTCTGATTTAGAAACTATATGGGGGCAGATTTTTTAAGTACTCGAGCACTCGAAGAATCTCAAGTCTGAAGCTCGCTGAATATTTTGCAGAAAAACGAGTAGCGTAAACATTAATTTTCTTCCAGATGACTTTTTTCGAAAAAAAAATCTTAATTATTTTATTAGTCGTTTAACATCCGACAATAAAGAAATGTTTCCCCAAAATCTTTTGTATATATAGTTTTATGGTACAATTTTTTTAGTCAAATCGGGATCTACATATTCGTTTAGGTAAACGAAAAAAAAATTTTCCTTTCTTTATTTCGTGTCAAGTATTTAAAAGATCAGCCGCAAATTTCGATTATATTGGATTAAATATTTGTGAATACATGATTGCACGAAAATATTTATAGATGGAATTATATTTCGTCAATACATGACCATCAGAAGCAAAAAAATAGTTCAAATAAAACTGAGGACTATATGTAGCTTTTTGATTATCTGAACGAATTTGATTGTTTACAACAATTTTGAAGAAATTAATTTTTCAGGCTCTCTGATTATTTTGATGTTTTATATGAGTAACAAAAGTAAGGATAAAACTATTTAGTCGCCGTGATGCCATTATATGGAAAAAGTTTGCTACTAACCTTAAACATTACATCGGGGTCCAATGAACTTCAAAACAAATCGGTAAATGAGTGCACGACAATCCTTTACAAAAATCGATGTTTCTAGTGCTTAGAATTAGAATTAATTCTAATTCTAGTGCTTACTGCTTAATTTGTTTTAACATATTTATAACCCCATAACAACCTTAAACATTACATCGGGGTCCAATGAACTTCAAAACAAATCGGTAAATGAGTGCACGACATCCTTTACAAAAATCGATGTATCTAGTGCTTAGAATTAGAATTAATTCTAATTCTAGTGCTTACTGCTTAATTTGTTTTAACATATTTATAACCCCTTCCTCAAGGCTTCAAAAAATCCCTCCAAACAATGAAGAAAAAAAAACTAGAGACGAAATAGCAGGCGATCAAAGTGGAGTTCTTTGAACCGCAGTGTGGTTTTTAAGGTTAATTTCTGGAATGTGATGTTTGAAAGTTAAAAGTATCTTGAAAAATATGGATAAATATTTGGCCCGTCTATATTATACATAATTTTCAAAAGTATGTCTGCCTGCCTTTCCACGCCCTCCAAAAGTCCCCCAGTTGACCTTGGAAGCTGAATCTTGACACACGTGTAGTAAAGGGCACGGAACAACGGAATCGTATTTTAAATTTTCTCCCCGGGGGCAGACACTTTATTGAATAGTCAATAGGCGATTAAATAACATTATAATCATTGTCAAAAAATCAACAATATCTGTGCTGTTACACACTTTAGTTTTAGGTCACTATACGTATTTAATGGCAATTTTTTGCGGTATTCGATATAATATGATCGTTGAACATGAAGTGAAGAAAAAGGAAGCATTGTATGTAACCAGATAAGATCAGGATGGCGGTACAGACAGTGTTATGGTGTACCTACCGAGAGAGAGAGAGAGGAAGAGAGAGATACGGAAGGTGGAAAGGGATATCCAACAGTTATGGAGTATACGGTGGTGGTGTTCACATACGGCAGTACACACACGCGCCACCCTCCTTTTTTATGTTGCCATAGAAGTTCTCGTTTTCCGACGAAACGATAAGCCGTAAACAAGGAGCTACGACCAAACGCACACAGCAAACTCGCTTTCTATATATCTACACATGCGTCTACGGGAATACCGAACGTCCTATGGGAATGTTCTACCGAATGCAAAAATACACCAAGTTATACTGACGGGACGAAATAGAAACTAGGGACGCACCGAGGATTCATATTTCAAAAATTCTAGTACCGGGTGAAATTTGAAAACCGAATGCCGGGTATCCAGCCGAGTAACTTTATACTGCGTAGTATTGCTACCAGTCTATAGATGGCTCCGCTTAGAGCACTCCTGGAGGAACAGTATAATAATTGAATAATGTTGACCGTTAATAAACTTTTGAATTAATAGCTCGTTTTGATGTCTATCTGTCGTGGGATTCTAGTCCCTATACTGTTCAAAAAATGCCATAAAATTTTTGTACCATATATTAGGTATTCTATACTAACATTTTAAATGTCGAGCATAGCAAATGAGTTGATACTAGGGAATGCAATCTCGCGAGATTTTGAGTAAGTCGAGATCTCGAGAGATTAGGAAAGTCAGTCTCGCGAGAACTCGACAATTTCGGTATCTCGCGAGATTAACAATTATGTTACTAATTTCCTTAAAAAATAGAAAAGTAATGGAAAAAATTAAAGAAAATGTAAGGCATTTATTATAAAAACCATTTAGGACAACAACAAATTAGTGAGTAAGTACTTATCTCTTCATTTTTAAAAATAATATGAAGTTATGAACGTTATAACTTGTTATAATAAATAATCAGCCTTCAGTGACACCTGATCGCAGGCACATTCGTATCGAAGGTCAGTTCGCGCACAACCGCGCTCCGAAAAACACACGAATATATACTGTAGTGCAATCTCGATAATCTCGCGAGTACTCGTACGATTCTCGTCCGAGATTAATCTCGTAAAAATAGCCGATATCTCGCGAGAACGAGATTGCATTCCCTAGTTGATACTAAGTCTAGGAAATCTTGGTATAGTTGATATCAAAAATGATAAAAAATAAATAGAATTTTATAAAAAACAATAAATTGAAAATGTGAATTCGTACTAGGCCTAGATAACCCTGGTAGCTGGGGGCCTTTAATAAATAAATTGTCGAGCGTCTATAATCTAATCTAATAATCCATTATATAAATATCTAAAATTAAATCCAAAATTTAAGAAAAATCAGTGTCTTTATCGAACACGATTCTACAATCTGTCACCCAGTATGTCCTAGACAGAAAACATACATATACACATCCACACATACCATGCAGGTACAGTCACTTCTGGGTCGACTATTTTCATGTATGTGTCTTCTTGTGACTCCTTAGTGAAGCGTTTTACAGGTGGACCATTCCTGTATATTTTACAATTTTACTGAATTTATACTCTTTAAGAATTAGTGCAGAACGTAGCCTAACATTGAGTATGCAACAATAGAATGAACGGGTGTGTTCAGTGGGTCCTAGACAATTAAAAAATGTAAGGTACAAGCCGCGTAAAGTGCACATCTTCCCTATTTTTGGGATCAACTCGAAAACGGTTAGCCCTACGAAAAAATGTGTTAGAATAAAATTGAAAACCATTAGATTCCATATAAGAAGTTTCTATTACATTTTTCGTAAATGCAATCATACTTGCCCAATATAAGCGTGCTCAGTTAGGGATAGTTTTTAAGGCGAAACGAAAAATGCACCCGTTGAGTTCTTTCGCTGTGAGCATCTCATAAAAGGCTGTTTTGACGACAAAAACTTTAAGCCTTTTCTCTTCCTATTTCTATGGATGTTTTTTTAGGATATTTTGACTACTGACTCTCCAGCCATGGCAATCTAGGTCTAGGATAATAGTAATACAAATATATTCATTCCCATCTGAATCTAAAATTTTAGGTATGTGAGTCCTATACTTGAAGTTAGGTTAATTTGTTTTTGGTTGTGACCATATTGCCTCGCTTGGCTTTTGGTGGGAGAAATGAATAACCAATTAAGTGAGGCATATTATAGAGACGACTATATAAATAAAGAAATAACCTTTCTTTTTTTACCATTTGAGACGTAAGTTTTCAAAACAACACTGAAAAATAATATTATTGATAACCTTAAGATGAGACTCTTTGTCTTTACTAATTATATTAATTAATAATTATTATCACACTTCATTGCATCTCCCCCAGGGGGAACATTGGAATGCAGTTGTTCTCGCAATTGCATTCCGATGTTCTTTGGGAATTGGTGTTCCCAGGAGCCCGAGCTCGTACCAGTCGGTTTGTGTATGCTGGCTGGCAGATTCTAATACACTATTAATTGTTGTGTTGAAGACGCTAATGATCTGAGTTATCAACGCGTCTATAATCTACAATAATAATAATAATCATTGCATCAATATGATATTTTCTCCCCTATTTTAGTAAAGGTTGCATTTCGGTCGCGTCGTACTCAATACATGCGCAGCTGTTAATTTGTCACACGACAAGGTCGCCCATCTCTAACTGATTCATATTCAGTTCCAATTAATCGGTGATTTTTAAACATGTCGCTTACGTCGTTGCGGTCGCAAATTTGGAAAAATTGACTTCAACGATAGTTTAAAATCGTCTGTATAAAGGCGGATAAACACAGTCTGTGTACACACACGTAAGTACGCACATACATGCATATGTACACAGGAAATACGTATGCTCTCTCCTCACAGATGTAGCTTTTGCTACATATTCTCTATCATGATGTACATAAAAAGTATCGAACCTGCGACCTGCAAATTGTATGATGTACTGTTATATTCTTATGTTTGATCTTTATGTACGGAACACAGTTTTTTCTTATCAGTATAAAAAACAATAGCTATTTTATAAAGTACATACTTTTTTTCTCCGATGAAACTGTTTATGGTTCCAGAAAACCCAATGGGAAAATTTCTTTACACTTTCTTCTATTACACCACATACAGGATTAATTTTAAATTGATATTAATACATTGTTCCATTTATAATTATATTATGCAAACTAGCTTTTGGTTTCGTTTGCGTGAACGTCAAATTTGCCCGTTGATTTAATCGCGTTACCAGGCCCGGATTTAGAAATTTGCCGCCCCTAGGCAGTTGCGAAAATTGCCGCCCCTCACCCCCCTCGAAACTTCTTCAATGGTGGAATACTAGTTTGGTACGAAAAGTTTTTCAATAAATAAAATGCACCTTTCTGAGAGCAAATATTTTGCAACTGGTCATACGTACTGTTA
Source organism: Mongoloraphidia duomilia (assembly GCA_039654895.1). Lineage (NCBI taxonomy): Eukaryota > Metazoa > Arthropoda > Insecta > Raphidioptera > Raphidiidae > Mongoloraphidia > Mongoloraphidia duomilia. Next base: position 66,932,792 of record CM077516.1, read on the forward strand.
TGAACGATTATTAATGTTATTGTTAATTTATTGTTAACAATAAATTAACAGTAACGTTAATAATCGTTCACCAATGTTTAGTAATAATGACAGAGGAGGTTATGTGTATCACAATTACTGTAGGGGAGAAAATAAGATGATTTTCGATACAGCAACTTATCGAATATTCGATATTAGGCCAATATCGAGACTTGCATAAATCGATGCTTTTCTCGATTCGGGCGTTGTTCACTTAAATGTTGGTACGCGTGCCAACGAAATAGGCGGGAAATTCAATACCCACGAATATAACAAGTTTTCAAAGTTTCCGTCAAAATTTGCCGCCCTTCAATTCTTGCCGCCCTAGGCAACTGCCTACTCTGCCTGCATGGTAAATCCGGGCCTGCGCGTTACCTAATGTCGATTTTGACAGGAACCCTATCTTAAACTTAAGAGTACTCGATACCGGTTACTAGGTAGGAAGTATAGGACTGGTCATCGGTCGAATTTTTTTTATAGGTAATGTGAATAATGTTTCACAAAGTCAATAAATTGTTTGTTTTTAAAAAGCTAAAAACATGGTTTATACTGAGCTTAAAGGCATATAAATTTATAAATATTTTTTGTTAACTTTTTGTAATATTATATGCTTCTGGATATAAAAGCTTTTTGGTGAAGGATTTTTTTTATAATAGCGTATAAAGAGCAAAAGGTTTAAAAACATGAAAAAATATTTTTAAAATATTTGTATGTATTTGCTTTTAACTATCAGTTTCCAGGGCCTAGAGCCAGTTCATATTTTTATGTTACATTATTTTAATAATCTAATATACAAAGAATTTTTAAAATTCATACAAAAGAAATCAAATTTTTTACATGGTACATATTTATATACATAACATATCAAATTCCGAATTTCAATTTAACAATTTTTTCTATACAATAACTGAATAAATATGTTTTCATGTAGGTACCATCAATTTCTTTGATCATCTACTGTTTGTCACTATGACTTCTCCTATGCGATTTCTTTTGTCTTTAGAGCAATGACGAATTATTATTATTATTCGTTGTAATTCGTTTTAACAAATTTCTACAGAAATTCACCTCAAATATAGTAATTACTTAAAAAATACTTACGACGATTTTCGGAACACATTTAGGAATATTTAACGTACCTGAAACAAGAAAACATAATTAATCATCAAGCATATTTTTCGAAAATCAGAGACTAAATAGTCTCTACATAGTAACATAGGTCCTATTTTATTTAGTTATGGAACTATTATTTCAAAAAATTATTTGTGTAACACAAATGAAAGTTAAAACCCGTGTAGTTCCATAACTAAATAACAAACTATTTTTACATTCGATTTTTTACTCAAAATGACCTTCCCAACAATCTACCAAAACTTCATACAAACTGAATTAATATTTTGCGAAATAATTAGGCAAACATTCAGAACTTCAACATTCTGTATCTCAGGAACTGTTCGCTTGCGGACATATATTTTATAGGAACTTGTTTCTTCAATGTATCGGTCTCCGAAGCTTTTGGAATACTTAAGAAACATCCTGTATATAATCGATCAGATTTTCTACTCAAACTATTAAAGTCGATTAGGCGCTCTAAAACGACACTTATTAGGTGAAGTTCCAAAGAGATATTTTAAAAATAATGTTGCCCGTTGAGCATCAGAAGACAGAAACGTGGATATTCTGGATCATATAGCGCATGTAGTAGGACCGATAGTATCGATTTTCAATCACGCACACATAAGAGGGTACAGCGGATGTGTGCATTTGATCACAAACGACTAACGGTCACCTAAGACATATTACGTCTATATAACCTATTTATTTTCTTAACCCATGGCTTCAAAGTTGGATTAATTTTTAGCCAGCACACCAAAATACGATAGGTATAATAACAATAAAATAATAAGCCTTCATTTCACCATTGAGTTGCAAAATTGTGAAAAAAAACTTTTAGTCGTAGTTAGTCACCTGACCCGGTAGCCTGAATCGGTCGAATTAATTCCGTAGCCGGATCACTAGGGCAAATAGATAGTCGGGTAAAAGGTCGCCGTATAAGCTGCTGCCATATCTTCCCAGCGTTCTACTCTAGCTCAACAGAAGAGTGGTAAACGTTGCACAGCGTTTCGTCAGAGTTATTCAGCAGTATGAATTCAATTCACTATACCGTGCGTAAAGTAGTTCACTTGAAAAAAATTGCTACGACTTACCCCGCCATAACATTCCCTCACACCTTTTCAGGGGACGCCCCGCAAGTTTGGAACCGCTGGTCTAAGAGATTGTTCGATGAGACCAAATTTGTTCTGTTACCTGATAGTGCCACTAGCAAGTGAAATATCTATCATTCAATCATTTAACGCATTGATTCCCGAAGTGGTCCAGGTGGACCCCCAGGGGTCCACGGGAGACTAGACGGGGTTCTACGTTGGCGTGACAAATCTGCACATTTTTTGTCGAGTTTGAGAATATGGTAGAAATGTAGCTGCAGGGGGTCCACCGGAACCAGCAAATTTTAAAGTGGTCTATGAGAAAAAAAGTTTGGGAACCTCTGATTTAACGGCTAAATCGCAGTTTTGTAATTATTTATAATTGATAAATGAAGAATGACTAAACACAAACCGTTAATCTCTAAACGTTTGACACACACCTTATTTGCAACTGACGCGTTCTGACGAATAAAAAACGTCAGCATTTGACACATACCTTATTTGCCAGTAGCGTAATCTGACGAATAAAAAAATGGTTGCTCTCATTGGCATTGCGATAGTCCTCTTTATAAACCCTTAACTGTACTTACATTCATCGGACACACAAGTACAACCACACACACACGCAGAGAGAGAGAACAAGGAAGGGAGGGAGAGAGGTCACCGGTTTGTCCACCATCGTCGGGATGGCAGCGTCTCGGTAGTTTATGTGGCGACCTGGTCACCGCACTCGTAAAGCAAATTGAATCAGATATCTATCAAGTGCGCCTTGATAAATGATCTGACGTAAAGGCAGACCTACCGCATGTATCCACACAACGGGTTCGTACAGTGAAACAGTTTTTATTATTGTGTCTCTTGGTCCGGACCATATCTAACGATCCGATCGAGTTCTACAAACAAGCTTCACTAACGAGTTACCCGAATATCTGTGAATCTGCTCAAGTCAATTGTTTTTGCACGTATCTATCTAAAACAATTCTGTATGCGGTACGATTTACCAAAATATTGTTTTTATTAATTTCGCTGTATCTAATGTTATTACCAACTATAAGTATTTTATTAAAAAGCGTTTTTGTTTGGTTACTCGTCCGGGCACTATGAATTTATGATTTATTAATTTTGTTTGGTTACTCGTCCGGGCACTATGAATTTATGATTTATTAATAGGTACCTACGTAATAGTCACTCGTTTCACTCGCTCGCTTAATTATAGCCTATATCCTAAAACAAAGTATCACCTAACAAACAGTGAAAAAAATTGAAATCGATTCGGTACTTTCTGAGATTGCCCCCGATTTTCACCTGAACAAAGCAGGGTCGGTCATGATATTATAGCCTATGTCCTAAAGCAATGCATCACCTATCGAACAGTGAAAAAAAATTGAAATCGATTCAGTAATTTCTGAGATTGCCCCCGATTTTCACCCGGACGAAGCCGGGTCGGCCAGATATTATAGCCTATGACCTAAAGTAAAGTATCGCCTATCGAACAGTGAACATTTTTTTTTAAATCGGTCTTCTGAGATTACCCCCGATTTTCATCCGGACGAATTCAGGCCGACCAGTTTCAATTATACTTACTTTTAAACCGTATCTAATCGTGAAAACTGGAACAAAATCCGTTCGGTAGTTACGGAGAAAATCGAGCACAGACAGAGAGACGCAGCGGAGGACTTTGTTTTATAATATATTGTTTTGATTAGCAGTATTTAGATAGTTTTGCCCAGAAATGACAGTCCCCTGTTATGAGAGCCTATCTAATAACAGGGGGCTGTCATTATATAGCCTAAAATAAGCGCGTATTCAGGGATCTCATTCTTTCTCCTGTTGGAATAGTTTAATTATATCATGAATAAATATTAAATATATAAATTGATAAAATCTCGTCCGATGTCGTTAGTACCACTAAGTCGTTATTTTCGCCCACTGCTCATCCCTTTTTGTTATAGCGTAAAAATATTATAGTCTTACAAAATTATTTTAAATTTTTCAAATCAATTCAGTAGTTCGGATGTAATTCAAAATCTACCTGGGCGAAAACTATAGTAGTCTATATTATACTGTATTTGTTTATCATCATTTCACATTTAAAATACATCGAACGGTGGGGCAATTTTTGCTTTCCTGTTAACTGGTGCCTATCTTTTTTCGGATCGTCGATATATTTAAATCTATACTTTTAGAGTACTGCATCAAGAAGAACACGCGTTTTAAGTGAAAAGTCTTGGTATTATGTAAGCCGAATGCAAAGTGGGTGCGTATTGGATAGGTGCATGACAAGATATGTGCAGCAACAGAGTAAAATGTCGAGATGCCGGGATGAGATGCAGCGCCGCGCGCAAAGCATTATGGGGTGGATTGTGTATAAGATGTGACGGTGAATAAGTAGCTCCGACAGCACGGAACTATATACCTATACCTCATAGCCAGTTCTGATACCGAGAACCACTTCCTGTCTGTTTTCTTACGCGATGTAAGACGACTAAATCTGTTTCGGAAATGAGAGGGATTTTTTCCGTTCCCCAAGAGTTTTTGATGTTAAGAAACTTCGAATGTAACAAAAACGAGGAAAGTTTAATTTGACAAAATAAAAAAGCATTACACTTGTAGCTGATACAGTGTTTCAATTTAAAAAAAAATGGTCAAGTGCGAGTCAGACTGCACCGACTCATTGAGGATTCTGTACAATAATAAAAATAAGGAGTTAGGTATAGGGGTAAAAAATTAACAAATTTAATTATTTAAAAATGGATACTTCATCTTTGTATTCACCTGTTGTGTTTACTTTACATGTTGAGTCGGTGTTCTAGCAGTGGTGTTGGAATATTGACTCTCGCATGTAGTGGTTTTTCTGTGACAGAATGCTTTAAAGGGAGAAAGTCGATCGTTTGAAAATGTGTCACTGTGTGAGTAATGTCAACTCAGTCCGCCGCGATAGTGGAAAGTTTAGGGTTAAAATCCCTACGGTGACATAAGTTTGAATTAATGAATTTTTCCTGATTACAGCATTGTGTTACATCATTGTTCTTACAACAGGTGTCTTCTCTTCATATACTGTTTGCATTCATTTAATTAATTATTTAAGCTTGTTTTAAAAAGTTTTTTTAACTTATGTACCTATATTTAATTTTGTTCTTTTTAGTGCTTCAACATTTTTGTTAAATTATTTTTGAAGTAAAAAAATATATTAACAGAATATTTGATGCATAAAAAAAAATATTGCGATTCGAAACCCGGGATCGAACCAGCTGGACCTTTAATATCTTCAGTCGAACGCTTACCAACTGACCCAGTCGAAAGATGATATTACACGCTCTATATAGTAGTATAGGATAGAAGTACGGCTGGATGTAGTAAAATAAAAAACATTAAATTATTAAAATTAATTAATTATTTAATTCTAATTATTATTTGTCAGGATTCATGCCACAACAACACACAATTTGTGAAATTTTCAACTAGCTATAACTCTTACCGTTTATGAGATAAGAGCATTGTGACAGATGGACGGACGGACATCGTTATGCTCAGTAATGGGGTTCCGTTCAGAGGTACGAAACCCTAAAAAGATCGACCGTGAAGAATATTAGAAAATCGATTAGGTTTCTAAATACTTTGGTCTCTGTACACTTGACTAAAAATACATATTATGCTGTAGTAATGATTATTAAATATCGTTGATGAAAAATAATCACACTTTTTAACCAATGATTTTTTTTAAATGTTTTTTATCCAAATGAATTTTTCTTCATCTCAATGAACCCTGATCACTGGTTTACGAACGATTGTGTTTTCGGTGTATTTATTAAGCCGCAATGATACGTTTTTCAAACCTTGAATTTGATGGACTTTTCAATAAATTTAAAATCATATTTTTAAACACCTCTATACATATAGAGAACTAAAATAATTTTTTCTTATTTAAAATGATCCACTGCACCCTCAATATGTTTAAATGAATATTCCGGCAATTTAAATGGGAGATTCACTTGACGTATTTCCAGAGGGGGTGTAGCGGATCACTTTTTTATTTATTTTACTTCCGCTACGGTAGGAAATTGGAATTTTTTCCGAAATTTTAATAAATCTTAAAGTTTTGATACCCTATGAATCGTTTGGACCCGTTTCATTTTGTCAATGATATTTTTTCGCGGAAATCACTTTTACGGTATCTCGTTCTTATCTTTCAAAAAAATTCTTAGCACAACAAAAATGTTTAATACCTTTTTTAAAACAAGCTTAAAACCTGTAATAGTAATTTATGCATAACTTAAGTGGCTTAATAGTGACGGATTATATGACAGTCGCGATTTTGCGATACGAGCCTACGGTTATGTTGCATTTATACTAGAACGAGTTGTGTGTTTACCGCACGAGCCGAACTTAAAGAGTATTATAAAATCGCGACTGTCAGATTCGTCACTTAAGGCACGCGTTACATACAATATTTTTTGCAACAACTGCTTCAAAAGTTCAATTTTAAGCAAATATAAAACACAATTTGGGTTAATATGTTATTAGTGACATTATAGCAAAGTAATCTATAAAGTACCTACTTTATTAAGCACGTGTGTTATAAAGTAAAACAAAACAGTATTACTTTATAGAACGAAGTGCGTTAAAATTTACTTTAAACACTACCGTTCGAATGCAGCAGAAGCTTCCATAAAGAATCATTTTTCAAACGGTACACAGCCATCTAAAATTGTACTTTTGATGCAAATGTTGCAAAAAATTGATTTAGTTGCACTGGAGTTGGCAGTACATTTATAAAGACTAGATATTTATATAAAAGAGGAAGAAGTTTTTAATCCATCTAGAACTAAAAAAAACGAGATCATAGCCTTTAGTCGTTCTTTCTTCTTCCGAGTGAACAATAAATAAGTCACATAATTTTTGATTTACATATTTACATTCTTCATTATTTAGTTTTATTGATCGTTATAACAGACTTCAATAATATTGTAAAAAGTAGTAAATGTAATGTCTTTGTTCAACTGAGATGCGTCTGAACGTACTAAAACAATTTTAAGTTTATTTCACTCTAAAAAAAAGTTATGGGCACTTAGAATTTACTTCGTTTAATAAAAGTTACTCGTTGCAAAATGTACTTGAGGCCAGACAGAAGCCTTTCACGTTTCACTTTTCTTCAACTTACACTGTATTTTATGCAGTCAACATAAATCATACATTAATGAAATAAGTATTGCAATACAAAGGCGGCAATTTTGACATAAACAAGCATTGCAATTTATTCCTGTATTCATATTATTAAAACGTAAAAAATATAACTAAATAAAGCGTCTTTCACAATTTTTCTTATACGAATTCACATACATTTCTTCGTTTACTTTTTGACGTGAGTAACGTCTAATGGTGTGGCATTTGAGAAATATTGCATTTTACGGAAACAGAAGGAAGTAGTTGTCATGTGAAACAAAACACATATTTGTTGACATAATCCAGGTGGCTGTGTGGTAAAGTACTAGACTACCGACAGGTTCAAACGCCAAGCCCAGGTTCGAATCCAGTTTTTAAATATTTTACTAAAAATTAAAAATAAAATTACAATTATTTTATTTATCATATTTTACGAACGTTTGATTTTATAAGATAATTAATAAAAGTGGATGTATATTAACACAATTATTTGTATTTAACGGTATTCCCAGGTGGCTATGTGGTAAAGTACTAGACTACCGACAGATTCAAACGCCAAGCCCAGGTTCGAATCCAGAAGGTTTTAAATATTTTATTAAAAATTAAAAATAAAATTACAATTATTTTATTTATCATATTTTACGAACGTTTGATTTTATAAGATAATTAATAAAAGTGGATGTATATTAACACAATCATTTGTATTTAACGGTATTCCCAGGTGGCTATGTGGTAAAGTACTAGACTACCGACAGATTCAAACGCCAAGCCCAGGTTCGAATCCAGAAGGTTTTAAATATTTTATTAAAAATTAAAAATAAAATTACAATTATTTTATTTATCATATTTTTCGAACATTTGATTTTATAAGATAAAAAAAAGTGGATGTATTAATACAATTATTTATATTTAACGCTATTCACGTCATCTGTCTGTACTTCAAAACTCGCCTTAAAATGTTGCTAATTTTACGATTGGTCAGATTCTTATAAAGGCTATATACAGTCCATTCTGTAACACTGACCACCCTCATAAATCTGACCACATCCTGAACACTGACCCAAGTTTAATCAGCGTCGTATCTAGAGGATGGCCCGCGTCAGGGACGCTCGAAGCAAAAAATCTACATTATGGCAAATTGCAAACAAATAGCGATTAGAAGTTTTAAAATCATTTGAAAAAATCACGCCGTTTTGTCTTTTTCTATAGTTTTATGGTTCTATTTCTGCCTTGTGTAAAATTATGACATGACTGGGCGCCAAGTCCTCCTTTCGCCAGGGGTGCAAATCTTAATTTTGCCAGGGGCGCCAAGTCCTCCCTTTATATTTTTATTTATTTATTGTAGATTATAGACGGGTCGACATCTCAGGTCATTTGCGTCTTTCAACTACACTAAATAACAACTTCCTTAAAACTAAATAACATCACAAAACATCCATGATCGCAGGTGGGATTGGAACCCACGAAAGTTTAGTCTAGAAGTTGAGGTACCAAAAACGCCGCTATCCACTAGGCTACACTGCCCTCGTCTTCTTTGTATATTGTCCACGTGTCTTTAGTGATCACAATCCTTCGAAATCGATAGTGGTAAATGTAGACAACTGACAACATGTTGAAGACCTGCGATTCCAAAGGTTGGTAAAGAATCATCTAGTTGCATAAACACAACGATCGTAGGTACTTAGTTTCATTTACCTTTCCTTATATATAGCTACATTACCTAAGTACATACATACTAAGATAAGATGGCGTGAGTAATAGCTGTGACATGACGGTATTTGAAAAACTCCGTTGAGATGAAAAGGGGAGAAACACGAACACAGGATTCTGTTCACAGAAGTGTGTGCACCCAATGCACAGGTCCAATGTTATATTTTGGGGACTTTGGAGAGTGTCTTGTACTATTTCTATTGTACAGAATATGTCGTTACTAAACATCACGATCTACACTTTCTCTCTCTCACTTTCTCTTCGTGTTTGTGCTCCTCAAGGATGGAACAACTTACCCCGCTCATAACTTCTTATCATATTTTTATCGTCGTGATATTATCTTCACTTTAACTGTTGTTCTGTAAATTAGTACTCAACATTAATTAGAAAAAAAATCCTGCCTCTTTTATACACTCCTATTTTAGTAGAAAAACGTTTAGTGCTCATTTAGAAGAAAAATATTTTTTTTCAACACATGCACGCTTTTAGTGTTTTTTCGTGTCTGTAAATCGGATCTTAAATGGCCGTTTATCGACTGGTGACTTCATGGTTCATTATGAAACGCTTTTCGATACTATATTGAAATATAGTAACTATGGTAATAAAGTAAATAATTATTGTATAATGGCCTATGTTTTTAGGATGAGATGTACTGCTGTCAGTGAATCTACTGCGATTGACTTTTATTAAATTGTGTTTTAAAGACCACCAACAGCTAAGGTTATTTGGGCCTAGCACCAATAATATTCATATTTTCAATTCATTATTTTTTAATAATAAACTAAAAATCCAATTGACACTTTTACCAGCTCTTGGGCTAGAACCCGGGGACTGGGGACTTGTAATAAATCAATAAATTTATTTATTGTAAATTATAGACGCGTCGACAACTTAGGTCATTAGCGTCTTGATTACATTAAATAACAACACAGTTAAACTTAAATGACATCACAAAAGATCCATGAGCGGAGGCGGGATTCGAACCACGACAGTCTGATCCAGAGGCAGCGACGCTAACCACTGGACCACACTGTCCTCCGAATTCAATAAAGCTCTAAAACCAAGTATGTGTTGAATAAAGTACAGTGTGCAACACGTGTACCTATTAAATCTTTATGCGTCAGGCGCGATGTTTTCAGCACGAGTAGTAGGTGAGCGCGCACGAGGCTTTCCAAGTGCGCATCTGCGAACCGTATACATTATTTTTCTTTACTCATTTTTTAATTTTTTTCTTTCAATTGCAGAGGACTGAATCCACTCGGTTTAGTTCGGAAAGGCACGGTGATTTACTCAAATACGCGGACTTTGGTGTATACTGTTTCCAGCAAATCTCGACTGTCGCGTCGTTTAGTTGAATCAGTGTGCGTCCCGCTTTATTTTAATATCCTTGATTGGTCAGTTTCCTCTTTGTTGAACTCCTAAAGGGATCAACATGTTAAATAAGCAATAAGAAGTGTCTTTGTTAATTTATCAGCATTTTATTACAGAAACCAGAAGTAATAGAAGAGATGGGTTAGATGGACATGTTTTTGTGTTCAACCTCGATTAGCAGGGATTTATCAATTATTTATATTATATTTAAAATCGTGTTTGACATTGCTAGCCAAAAAGTAAATGTAAAATCGGTTCAGCTGTTTTCAAGTAAATCGCGAACATACAGACAGACGCAAAAAAGGTGGCATGACTTTAGTTTAACAGATTATAACTAAAATTTCTCCATAATTTAAAAAAAAATCTTAGACTTAAATATTAAGACCGTTTGCATATTAGTTGTTAAGATATATATTTTGCTGATACAGATTGACATAAAAATAAACTGCATCTTTAGAAACACTTATCATAAATTAAATTCTATACAAGACGAATGGCATGAAACGATACAAAAATAAATTAAATATTTCTCAGGTTATATGAATTTACGACATTCTAAATCCTATTATTCATAAATAAGATTCAGGCTGACAGTGCGACAGTTTCCTCACCCTTGTCACGTGTACAAACTCAGTGCCACATAGTGCACTACACCCTCCGCACTATACTTTATCAGAATTCCATTTACCGTCCTTAAAATCCATGAACCCGTCATTCAGTCCGCCGCCTCCCATCCTCTCACGTATGTGTACACAACCGCTGCCGTCTCCCAGCTCCACCCACCCTACCAAGTCCTTACACGCAGCAGAATATCCCTAATATTTTCTCCCATCACTTCGAATCTTCCTAATGGACTCTAAATGCCATTGCCTCCGATTCAGAAATGACATTGAATAGGTAAGATTTTATATACAAGGGAGCGGAGATGTCTGAAATTTTTAAACTCTAATAGATATTTGCATTTACGATCCTTGAAGACTTTATTACAGGAACTTACTCTTAATATTTTAATACATGAATTAGAGGCTGTTTATCATTTAACGCATACGCACAGTGGTGTACTCACTCTTTTTATTCTAGTTAACGTGGTGTTTGTTTTTTAATTATAGAAGCTTCTATTTTAAATTCTGCAAATTAATAGCATTTTAAAAAGATATTTTAACAAGCCGTGCGGTGGGTCGTTTATTAGGACTAAAGTGCGACCCTTGAGGTCCACACGACGAACTTCCCAGTTTGATAAATATTTAATAATAATAATTAAATTAGATATTACACACAAAAGTAATCATTTTAATCATTAAAACATCAATAATTAAAAAAAAAAAAAAAACGGCTGAACCGATTTTTATAAAATGACGTTAACACGCCTCGATTGACACCCTTACGAAGTCGATATAATTTTTTATTCGCGAGATATTGTGTAAAATCTACTTTTTGGAGGTTATTTGGTTAAGAAAAAAGAACGGCTGAACCGATTTTGAAAAAATTTCTTTCAGATCATATTTACGTTAATACGCGTCGATTGGCACCCTAACGTAGTCGATATCATTTTTCATTTTCGAGATTTCGTCTTAGAAAGAAATGGACACATACGTACGTACGTACGTACACACACACACAGACATCTTTCTAAAAGTAGTGTAAAAATAGTGTAGTGACCTTGAAATATAAAATTTTTTTTTCCTTTTTGATTTAGATTTTCGGACCCATTACAATAACTTCCAGTGGGAAGTTAATAACTGAAGGGGAATGTCTTTTTTTTTTTAAATAAAATACAATCTTCCGATGTATAAGACGTGCAAAAATTGTAGCGAAATTTTATACACTGGAGTGTCCTATCACCTATGCAACTAATGAATTCGAGATTCGAGTGGATGAAGGTGATAGGTAGATATATGTCACAAAATCACAGTTTTAAGAAAATCGCAAAAAAATATCTACTTTAAGTTGCATATAAATTACTTATGCACATTTCACATTCAACCACGTTGCAAATTCCACTTAAATATAAAAAAATGAATTTTAAAGGTTCTAAATGTTGCATGTAAAAAAAGTCGAAACTGAAAAAATGCGACTTATCATCCTTCTTTAATAAATACAATCTAAGTTTCCAGAATTTTTGTGTTTGTATCAGTACTTGACAAAGGCTAGAGTGATTTTGATGAAACTCACCTACTATAGGTAGTATACTGTCTACTGATAAGTTACTCTTAATGTAAGTATATAGGGTACTTTTTATCCGGCTACTATCGGGTTAAGATAAGGTTTCTATTAAAAGTAGCATTAACGCGAACGAAGCCGCAGGTAAAGACTTTTTTAACAAATTATTAAGACACTCAGTCTTAAATGCAAATAAGTGGTTTGATATTTCTGATGGAGATTTTTTAAATTCCACAAAATATTTAAAAGAAGTAAATTGTAAATAATTAAAAATTCGGTTAAAAATTCTGATATGGGTTATTTTCTCTTTTATCGCACAATGTTTTACTTATTTCGAAAAAATATCCAGCCAAAGAAACAGAATGATTCTACGATAAATTCACTGGGGGGAGGGGGGTTGGTTGGTAAAAAAACTTCATTTTAATAATAAAAATTAATAAAAGAAAATGACCAAAATAACAGACATATATGTCTGTTATTTTGGACACTTTCTTTTATTAATTCAATAATTATACAGACGAAAAATCATTTACATTAATAATAAAACATTAATCCATTTCACCACTGAAACAAGTTATCGGCCAAAAAATAACACTTTTTTGATATAATGAATGTACCTACCTTTTTGGCTCAGTATATTTTTGAATATTAAATTTCACCACAACCTGTAAGATCTACTTTATTCGTTAAACACATAAAATAGTGATGGGCGATTACGAGATATTTTAGTCGATTGTCTCGATTGTTCAAACATCTCGATGCCTCTCGATGGTTTTCATTTGGACTCGATTGTTGTTGTTTCATATTTCACCGAGATCAAGTTGCATAGTACTGAATCGTACAGACGATGTCCACTGTCGAGAGCCACATAATATATAATCGTTCATCACTCAACAACTGTGGTCGAGTCGACTGAACAGTGTGAACAGTGAATCAACGATGAACGAGTAGCGTAAACGTCAGACTTCGTTCGACCAGCATATAACCTTGAATCGCGATTATATGTATTCTCATTCGCTGGCAAATAATCGACTTGAGCAATCGAACATTTCGATTGTAAAATTAAACTCCGAGTCGATTGTGGACTCGATTGTTATTATGAACGATTGCGATTGTTTCGATTGTAAAAACATCTCGTATTCGCCCAACGCTAACATAAAACACTATGGAATATACGAAGTAAAACCTGAGACAGTAATGCAATGCAATAGACACTGAACTGACATATGTATTTGACAGGTTACATACATGCATAGATAAGTAACGTTTAAGAAAACGCCCCAAGCAATAAATTTATCTTAAAGCGCTTTTAATGTATCGTTCTTTAAATTGCCCGTTGGCGAAACATCTTTTTCAAACTGTCAAATTTCCCTCTTTATATATTTGATAGATGCATCGAAATGACAGTTCGGTAAATTCAATTAAAAAAATAAACTGTGTAATGTCTCATATTACATTGATTACTGATGTACAACTGGGTGCATTTTTTTTTTTAAGAAGAGGGGTCGAAGAATTATATCGGAGGTCGTAAAGTAATATCACTTATGCCGACTTTTTCTTTATTTAGATACATTTTTAGCTATATTTTGTGTAGAATTAACCATAACCATACTTTACAATACAAGCTGCAAAACCAACATTGATGCTGGGTTTATCGTACACTTTTATTTTTTAATCATGCTGTTAAATGACGGTTGCTATGGCAACGATCAACAATTTGCCAAAATGAAAACGCAGCAACCGTAATGAACACGAAGAAATAACAGCGTGATTAAAAAACAACCAGCTAAAATTGTACGATAAACCCGACATTAATGTTTTGACACAATATATATAAATGTATATAAAATGAGTACAATATACATATTATCTATGAGTAAAATTAAATTAAATTTTTGGTGCACGACTTTAAAAAAGTCATTAATTAATTTTAAATTGTCTTGTCATATCACAAAATAATCTAATCCCTTATCTATATGTTTATATCAGACACCATATTGTAAAAAGTTTAAAAGAAAAATAAACGACAGAAATCTAAATCACATAATCGAAGTAGTAGAAATCTAAATCACATAATCGAAGTAGTAGATACATAATAAAGAGTTAAATAATATATTATATTGATACGCCGATAACGATGGCATAAAACAATAAATGCGAAGTTGTTAAGACATAATATAGAAAGCTGTAATATCGACAGAGTAACCACTCTATAAGGATAAATAACATGAACTCACTGACACAACTAAATTTAAAAAAATTAATGTTCAAAAAAATGCTCAAAAATAAAGGAATAACGCACGCTTTAGTAAGGATGGCTGCTTAAAGTTCAATTGGACTATATTTTAATGCCATATTGAAATATTACCATAGATTCCCTATATTAGAGTGTAGGTACCCATTATTCGAAAAAAAATTTGAGTAAAAAATATTTTTTTGTCCTACCGGCTACCCCCTATAAAATAGCTGCTTTTCATGCATGTACACCGGTCGTAGAATGACCGATTTTAGGCCAGTGACGATCCGAGCGCTTAAGTAATTTTATCGCCTGTTTATAACAGGCGAAAAAGTCAAATTCAATAATTTTATGAACCGTATGACGCGTTAACCAATTACTAACCTACGAAGCAAAATAGCTGTGAAAACTTAAAAAATTAAAAAAAATAAGTGCTGACAATATTGAAAATACTGTAAATGAAGACAAAATCCGCTATTCTACAGAGTGTAGAATAAAAAATACAGTGTTATCAAGGACGCAATGTGATTTTGACTCGTGTGATTGTTGCACTTGCTGCGCAAACATCATCACTCGTCAAAAATCGTCTTCATTACGCCCTTGATACACAATCTATTACTGATATACTAAATTCCAGCTAATTCTTTGTGATATATTATTATAGATTACAACAGTGCCGTTTCAAGTTTTTTTATAAGTTATATCCAATTATATATATCCACATACAGTATCTAAACAGGTAAGCTGCACATAGGGAAATTAGCATTGGGAAAAAATGAATGGATCAGAGTGAGCCAGGGCTCATAATGTACGTATTTATATAGAGTTGCTATGGTTTTTTAGTGTTTTTATTTAAGTTTCAGTTATTTTTATTTTAATAGTTGTTTAAATGTCAAATAAAATAAAAAAAATTTAAACTAAAATAAAAACACTAAAATAACCATAGCAACCCTATATAAATACGTACATTATGAGTCATGGCTCACTCTGATCCAATTATTTTTTCCCAATGCTAATTTCCCTATGTGCAGCTTACCTGTTTACATACTGTATATCAAACTTTATTGGTAGCTAGTCGTCTTGATTCAGAAAAATATAAAAAAGATACAAGGTATCAAAGTGATCTTATTGTACGCCACTGGTTGGCCTTAAGAAATCGAAACTATCTTCATAAAATTGTCCCCAGGGACTTATGGAAGTTATTTATAGAAAATGTTTTTTTTTTTGTAAACTTTGACACCTGTATCTTTTCTATAAAACTAGATAAAGGCATATTAATATATATTTTTATGAATCAGGATGACTAGGAGAATCTACCAATAAAGTTTGATCGATTAAAACTGCATCACCCTGTATAGAGCACATGTACATATACAAGAGAATATCACTTGGGGAGGTTGCTCTACCAAATAAAGTATCTGGCCAGTATCATTAATTAATATCAAAGCTGGGTCGAATCGAGACCACAAAATATCCATGAACAGAGGTGGCATTCGAACCCACGACAGCACGCTGACCAATACATCACACTGTTCTCTTTAAAAAATTTCAATATTAAAATATGTGTTTCCGTAATGAGGCGAAAACCTGCTAAGGTAATTCCGTTTTAGGGTAATGTTTCACGCAACAATGTTTCGACGACGTAACAAAATCATTGCTGCTTACCAGATTTCAAGCACAAAGATAATAAAGTGAGTTCCACAACTGAGACAGACAGAAACGTTAAGTTTGACAGTTTCCGTGGTCGTAAAACGGCTCATATAACATATTATTGTAGTTACAACTCGCATAAACTGTATCAGCTCAATCGTCAATATGATAGAACATAATCGACATCAAGCTGCATGCATGTATTTAATGTCACAACTGAACTTACGACTATCGAAGTTTTGCCATCATAAATATACTTAAATTCCTATACATATTCTACATACATAAAATCAAAGCTTTGCCTTCAAACACTGAATTGAGTAGGTAGTTAAATTTTATTTTTAAATTCTTCCATTTAAACTATAAAATTTAAACAACGTTTTGAGTTTCTGTGGACAGTAATTAATTGGTAATATGATAAAATCAATCGATTTAAAACCCCTTATATCCACACCATATTATTCACATAACAATTAGAGGTGAAAATAATAAATATCTCAGACAGCTAAGCTGCCATGATTTTTGAGCTATATCTAAGAAAAAATCAAATGACCACTGTCGGGACTTGAACCCGAAACCCCCAGTTTCCGGCTAGGTGAGTTACCGATTTCTCCACAGTGCCCGAGAGTGGAAACCGATCTCTTCTTATATATAGCAATTTCACGTTGAAAACACACTACATGCGAGAGTCGACTATTTAAATAAACTGCAAAGCATAGTACAGCTATTAAAACAGTCGAATCATTATACATGCGAGAGTTAACATTTTATAAGTTTTATTAACTTAATAAACTCGTTAGGCCGGGAAGCCTTAGGTTTTACCTATAGACAGTGGTCATTTGATTTTTTCTTAGATATAGCTCAAAAATCATGGCAGCTTAGCTGTCTGAGATATTTATTATTTTCACCTCTAATTGTTATGTGAATAATATGGTGTGGATATAAGGGGTTTTAAATCGATTGATTTTATCATATTACCTATAAAATTTAACTTACTCGACTGGTGATCGCGTATTGATCTTTTGTTGATTGTCGATATTAATAGAATAATTTAGAATGTTCGTGTGTGTTTTAAAGACCACCAATAGCTAAGGTTATTTGGGCCTAGCACCACTTCATATTTTCAATTCATTATTTTTTTTTAAATATTTTGACAACTAATTTCATAAATCCCGGACTTTTCTTTTTCTTCTACTTTTTCTTTAGGGTTCCCTAATTTTTCTTTCAAACTATTACTTGAAGAGTATACAATATTTAATCCTACTTCTTTAAAAATCTTTTTTAACCCTCTGGTGAAGCGCGATTCAAATGGAATCGATACATATCTAGAAATTTCTGTTTCATTACGAAAAGTCGAGGAATTTTCCAAAGCATTCTTAAAACTACGTTTTCTAATCATTTTATCTATTAAATCTACATTATAACCATTACACAAAGCTATGTCCTTAATTAAAGTTTTTTCTTTCTCAAACCTTTCCTTGTTGAGAGGGAAGCTGAGTAACCGGTGTATTAAAAAGTTTAATACACCGGTTACTCAGCTTCCCTCTCAACAAGGAAAGGTTTGAGAAAGAAAAAACTTTAATTAAGGACATAGCTTTGTGTAATGGTTATAATGTAGATTTAATAGATAAAATGATTAGAAAACGTAGTTTTAAGAATGCTTTGGAAAATTCCTCGACTTTTCGTAATGAAACAGAAATTTCTAGATATGTATCGATTCCATTTGAATCGCGCTTCACCAGAGGGTTAAAAAAGATTTTTAAAGAAGTAGGATTAAATATTGTATACTCTTCAAGTAATAGTTTGAAAGAAAAATTAGGGAACCCTAAAGAAAAAGTAGAAGAAAAAGAAAAGTCCGGGATTTATGAAATTAGTTGTCAAAATTGTAATAAAAAGTATGTTGGCCAAACGAGAAGATCTATTTCAGTAAGATTTAAAGAGCATATGGCTCATCTAAAATATGGCAGGTTTGATAAATCTAGTGTTGCCCAACATGCATTTGAAAATGACCATAAAATAGACAATAGTAATTTAAAATTAATTAGAAACGTCATTAATATTAGACAACTAAATAAATTGAAAATCCAATTGACACTTTTACCAGCTCTCGGGCTAGAACCCGGGAACTGTGGACTTGTAATAGAGGAACCATAGCAACGCCATGTAAACAACAGCATTGCTACACGCTCGGCCATTCTCAAGCCCTAGAATTTTCGGAATTCAAAAAAGTGCTGTTCGAATAATAATAATATCAAAATCATGCCAAAAATATCACGAAAATATGCAGTTACTCAATCTAAATATTTTGCATATTTATTAATGTATTTGTTTTGTCGACAATCAATCAATAATGAATCATATCAATCAATCAACAAATATCCATCATGTACAGCCAGAGAATATTTTGATGGGGCAGATTAGATATCGATCTAATCTGCCCCTCCAAATATTTTGCACAGACGCAACAATTAAAAATTAAAAAAATCTAGAATTTGATTAAGTTACTCCTATGTTCATCATGAGAGATTATATTTTATTCTTCTTATTGTCTTGAGAATTATGTCATAACAAACACTTTTCTGGAAAGGAGGCGTCTCTCTTTTCAGTGTTGTGAGTGGGATTTTGTATAATTTTTGGAATCAGAAGTTACAGACATAAATATTTTTCACATATTTTTTAGGGTAGAATGAAAAAACGGAACCCTTATATAGGATCACTTTCTTGTTCGTCTGTCTGTTCGTCAAGACCCTTTTTCTCAGGAACGGCTAGAGGTATCAAGTAGAAATTCTAAGGTCTACAAGCCCATAATCCTGTAAAAAATTGAAGCTTCTAACTCTAATCGAATAAAAAGATACGGCCTTTAAACAAATCACGTATTTCGATATTGACTTTAACTCACAATTAGGTATAATATGTCGAAACCATCTAGATGACAAGTTAAAAACATATAGCTATGGACGAAAATCAATCTTGGACCGAAGTGCCATCGTACGCGATGGTTGTAAACTATATCTGGGAATTATTACGTGGCAAACTTAGTTTTTATTAAATTGTTAGAACGGTACGGAGCCCTCATGACGCGAGTTCTACTCGAACTTGACCGCTTGTTTCCTCAGAAAACAGCAAATATTAAAAAACTCGGGTCGCAGTGCCAAACCCTGCCGACAATATAGTGTATTTGCTAATACAGGCATTGTGGTATTATTATGTGAACTTAAGTTTGTTTTTTGACAAAATAAAAAATTTAACCCCTTAATACATCCCTTAAAATAATTAAATTTTTCTAAATTTCAATATTAGACATGGATTTTATCAGTACAAGCAATTAAATACACCCTTCCATAAGTAAATCCGTATCAACAAACTAGTGTTTTCATAAAATTTGAAAGTCCGGTCCTGTCGGGCCGATTTTATTAAAATTTTAGCAGCACATTTTAATCTTTACTAAAGAGTTAAATTTCAATTTTGAAACGATTCTGACAAATTTTTCGGTTTTTTTGGGCCTAAAAACTTTTTGGAATCCCTAAATACAACCCTGAAAATGGTCCGATCGGGCCCATTTTAAATAGGCTTCTTGCGGTGATGGGTTCCAATGTGTGTACCAAATTTCGTTTCAATCGATTAAGTCTGTCGAGAGTTATCGTGTACACACACACACACACACACACACACACACACACACACACACACACACACACACAATATATATATATATATATATATATATATATATATATATATATATAAACATTTTCAAAAATGGTGCCAAAGTGTTCAGGAGGGTATGAAACGTCGAGAAATTTTGGTCCGACCCCTAGGTCCCGCCATCCGACCGACGCCAATAGTGTATGTGCCATATTATGGCAAATACACTAATAAGCAAGCTGACTATTCAGAGCACTAATGATGACATTTCAAACATAAAGTCTAAGAAATTCACTCGGTTCATATCCATTTTTAATAAATTCAAGTTCATATAAATAATAATTATTATTGTTTATATGTTGTTAAAATTAACCAATTGATGTAATCGTTTATATTTTTGTTATAGTACTTGATAAAGTCTCGAAAGAGACGAAACGTCGTACGAAGATAAATAAAAGAGTTATTAGCGTATTTGCCATATGGCACATACACTATTGGCGTCGGTCGGATGGCGGGACCTAGGGGTCGGACCAAAATTTCTCGACGTTTCATAGCCTCCTGAACACTTTGGCACCATTTTTGGAAATGTCTATATATATATATATATGTGTGTGTGTGTTCGCAGCATAACTTTCGAAAGACTTAATTGATTTGAACGAAATTTGGTACACACGTTGGAATCCATCACCGTACGGAACCTATTTAAAATGGGCTCAATCGGACTATTTTAAGGGTGGTTTTTAGGGGTTGAAAAAAGTTTTTGGGCCCGAAAATACCGAAAAAAATTTCAGAATTGTTTCAAAATTGAAATTTAACCTTTTAGTAAAGATCAAAATGTGCTGCTAAAATTTTAATAAAATCGGCCCGACAGAATCGGACTTACAAATTTTATGAAAACACTAGTTTGCGGATAGTGATTTACTTACTGAAGGGTGTATTTAATTTGGTACAGAGGTTATTGATAATAATATTGAAATTAAGAAAAAAAATATAATTTTAAGGGATGTATTAAGGGGTTAAATTTTTTATTTTGTCCAAAAACAAACTTATGTTCACATAATAACAGCACTATGCCTGTATTAGCAAATACACTATATTGTCGGCAGGGTTTTGGCACTGCGACCCGAGTTTTTTAATCAATAACAATTTATTTTAATCCAAGAACCCATGAACCGTATTGAATAAAGTCTAAGGATAGCAAAGGTTGTTTCATTTGGCATTCCGTTTCCGAAAGGATTTGCTCCCAGAATAAATTGGGTCGATATATAGTTAAAGTATACATCGATGAACGCAAACCAAACAGTCCTGTGTGAACTGTGTATCTTACAGCCTGTAGTCAGGAGTCGCCGTATTCGATCAAGCGAAAACTTTACGTCTGATTTCACTTGAAGAATCGTCCGCCAACGGCAAGTGTTAAACTGCACAAATCGATTCTAAAAGTAAATTTCAATCGTCGACATAAACTTAAAACTAACTAATCCAACAAATACAACAGTATATACTTAAGAAAAACATTACAACATCACCTGTTTTGTTTTTTTATAGATTGTGTTTTATTAAGCAAGTATTTCTTATTGCAACGATCTATCTAGAGCGGAGTCCACACGTGAAGTACGCGCATCAAATGTGATCTATTTTCAAAGCGCACTGTGCGTCGTCGCTCGGCTTTGCTTTCGGACTTAATATGTCGGGTTTATCGTACATTTAACACGCTGTTTTGTTAATCGCTGTTAAATTTTTACACATAAAACATATTACGAAGTAACCATAGAAATAACAGCAAATTAACATAACAGCGTGATTAATAATGTACGATAAACTCGACAATACGCTATAACTGGAGCGAGCGAAGCGAGTGAGTAATGTATTAATTAATTATACAAATTCGAGCGGATGAACGAAGCGAGTCAGTAATGCATTAATAAATCATAAATTCGAACGAACGAGCGAAGCGAATGAGTGCCACAGATATATGCTGCTACAAATGTATTAATAAATCATAAATTCGAGCGAAGCGAGTGAGTAATGCATTAATACATTATAAATTCGAACGCACGAGCGAAGCGAGTATGTAATGTATTAAAAATCATACATTCGAGCGAACGAGCGAGTACCGCAGTTACGCTGCTGAAATGTAATTAATATATCATACATTCGAGCGAACGAACGAAGAGGGTGAGTAATGAATTAATAAATCGTAAATTCGAATGAAGCGAGTGAGCAATGTATTAATCATAGCATCCGGGCGAAGCCGGACCGGACAACCAGTATTTCATAAATCTAGATTAATTGGAGAATACAAACAGCAATATTTATTTAATGACAAGTGACATTTTCCAATAAACAATAAAACTAGTTAAAAAGTTCTGCGCAGCTAGCAGTCGAACTTTCCTCGTCGTTGCAGCGTGACGTACTGCGCACAAAACTGCATACGCAGCCGGTATATCTAACATATTAACGCGCTCAACTTGAATTTAAATCCTTGAAATAATTTCCCCTGGGTGAAACGATTGGATGATCTCTGGTTCCCAGGACAACTGCGACTCGTAATATCCTGTCTATACGAACGGATGATCCTTTGAGACTCCTTCTGAACCATACGTTATACCGCGTCATCCTTATCTAATACATGTGTTTTCTCCTCGGTTTCTCCTTCTCTCAAACCATCACCCCCCGTATAAATATATGTATTTATTTTTTATCTTATTAATGCTGAATGACGAGGTACTTAGTTCGAGTAGTTGAATTTTATTACCTACTGTTTTTAACACAAGTTAATTTACAACAATGCCAAAGTAATATGAAATGTGGCATCATGATGATCAATATTAAGTACAGGGGAACCTTTTGCAGAAATTGAATTTTGTTAGTGTAAGTAAGTATTTTATTTTCTATGACAGACCCTAACGACCTCAGTATTGTCGAGCGTCTATAAACTACATATTCTACAATTTCTCTCATTTTTTATGCTTGGACTATACAACCATTTCTTTGGACATTATAACAACACAAGAATCTAGGGTAGGTATAGATAATTTACGTAAATTTGAACATTTGGACTTTTGTATTAATATCGGAATGGAGAATCATACGTGGCTTCCATGTTCCAAAATCATTTTTAAAAATAATATTTAATATGAAACATTTCAGTGGAATTTGCCATATACTTGACGATATTATTATAGCTACAAAATAGGCACAACCGATCCGATTGGCACCAAAATCGATAGACCTGGCCTCCATACTGAGACAAAAAAAATCATTCAAATCGGTGCTTTTTTTGCAGACGTTATCGTGAACGAAAGAAAATTGCAGACACGCAAAATCGCCGTGCAGAAGATCACAACATTTCTTTCCGTTTCTAGGGTATTACAATATGAATCTGATCTTATCTCGGACACGATTTTTCGACCATCATCGTACTTCCATTTTCTTACGGAACATGGAAGTAAGGCGCCATTTTGAAGTTGAAACAGTCAATCAATTTTCATTGGAACGTGGGAACGAAAAGTTGTTCAATTTAAGTTCAATTTTAGTTGATCAACTAAAGTTGATCAATAAAATCGCCCCGTGAGAACCGGTCTTAAGATACTACCAATATCATATTATAGCAAATCGCTCTAATGACAGATCTCGCGGACTCGAATTGCAGTTTTGCACGAAAATCACAAAATTAAACAATACTGACGTTTAATGCATTTTTTCCTAACAATAATAATATCTTTATAATGATTAACCTCAGACGCTATTGACCTCTGTTGTCGAGCGTCTATAATTCACAATTCATTCTTTATAATGATTAACAGAAGAAAGCTTAATATAGATTCTTTTTACACCGAGTTTACTAATAATCATGATTCCTTTCAAATTTGAACCTTCGAAAGATTAATATCTTAAAGTTTTATCCTTATTGTCAATGACGTAAACAGCATATACTATTTCATAAATTGCAGTTGACATTATAAAGAACCAGGGTTTGTGCATAACACTTTGTTGCATCTCAAAAACTTCCTAATATTTATTTCATCACTAGTAAACTTCGTAAATACCGTATTTTATTATCTCAGCGGATCTCATTCATACATCGTTTGAATCTCGTTCTTTTGTCTTTTCAGATACGTTTGTTTGAGGTGTCGAAATCCAAATATTTATTGAGGCTGATTGTTCATCGTCAAAGAGGACACATTAGTGTTCTGTAATCATGACTCGTGAATCCATGGCATTTTCAACATTTGTATGCACGAAATGAATAGTAGGTACTGTAGTACCAATTAAAATGTTTGCGCAAATTCTAAAAAACTAATGAAAATCTAATCTTCACTATAGATTTCCCATAATCTTTACCATCCTCTTTAAGTGCCTGATTTTTTTTTGCAAAATTTTTGATCTAATACTTTCGGATTGAGATAGGGAGGAAAGACTTGCTTTCCAAGTCCTGTCAATCCATTGCGTCTCAGTCTTTTATGTTTTTGTAATTTAGGGAATAAGATGCTGGCACATGGGTTAAACTCTGAAGTTTAACCCATGTGCCAGCATCTTATTCCCTAAATTACAAAAACATAAAAGACTGAGACACAATGGATTGACAGGACTTGGAAAGCAAGTCTTTGGGTTGAAATTAAAAAAAAGTCCAAAAAATAATCCTCGGAATATCGACGTAACAAATCACTATCTGCATGCCAAATTTCAACTTCCTGTGGCTAACCGTTTAGAAGTTACAAGTCTGTGACAGACTTATTAGATGGACAACGGAGGCACATCATAACGGTTTCGTTTTTCCCATTTTGTTACTCCGAATTACAAATGAACGGGATCCGTCGAGACAAGAAAACGTGAAACATATTTGTATGAGCAACAAGTAGAAAAATACTAACATAAAGTAGAAAAAAAGCGTTGTGTCATGCGTTTCAATTCGTTGTGACGCGTTCAACTTTACTTTCTTAACCCCAAAGTTATTGAAATACACACTGGAACTACACATATGAGAGTTTAGTTCATATACAGATAAATCATCCGGAGGCACAAGGGTATATCAAAGCGAGAGACACTGCGAACAGGGACGACCAAATCAAAGTATTGTTCAATTATTCATTACTAACGACACATTTGAGAATTCAATTTATATAGACGGTTGTGTGCAAAAATAATTCCTGTTGTAGTTACAGTTTTGATATGCAAATTTTAAAATCGTAATAAATACAAATGAATACTTATATTAAATAGATTTATACGGCTGTTTTGCAATTGAAAATTTTTATTGGAAGAGCAGCCCAATTACATAATTGATTCCTGCAAATAATTTCACCTACATGAATAGCTCTCGCTACTACGATGATTCACATCTACAACCTAGCTATAATTAATAACATTCGCATGTAGTGGAAATCTATTGATTCCAAAGCATATATGGAGAATGTTAGATGTTAGATTGGTAATCATGTCACGGTTGAGTAATTGTGCGCTCATTCCGCCGCGATAGTGGTAAGGTTCAGGTTAGAGTCCTGACAATGACTATGGTTGTCAAAATGATTTTTTCCGATATTTGCAGGAATCAATTATATAATTGGCTACTCTTCCAATAAACATTTTCAAATTAATATTATGTTAGCATTCATGTTAGGAACACCAATTGAATGACGTCACGTAACGTTACAATGCAATAGTAGAAACACCTAGCACTGGCATTGCCAAGTTGGGTAGGTTAAATTCCTAAGAATTTTGTATAAAAAAAATTGTGTATATTTTGGAATAAATTTATTTATTATTATTATTATTCATTTTCAAACCATTGTCACCGTCGGAATTCAAACTCGAAACGCCCACTATCGCGGCGGCTGAGTTATCATTAGTAATAGTAATAGTAATATTTTTGTTGTTAATAGGGTATATGCATGAATCTTTTCACCTCATTTTTATTTCGTAGCACGTAAATAATTAAAACTTATTTTTGTGCTTAGTTGAAATCAGAATGAAGAAATTGATGTGTCATTTTGTTCACAATTTACCGCTCTATTAATATAACGAAAAAACAAATGTTATGCATATATCCTTTTGTAAACGCATCAGAATGTAGATTTCGGTGAGAGCAGAGTTTTCCGAACAAAAATAAGGAATGTTTTTTTCTTACCAAATAAGTAGATATAATAAAGATGAGACAATGTTTCTGAGCTTACCTGAAACAAAGAAAAAATACATAAAAAATATGAAATTATTGTACCCATTTGGTTATGTCTTCATCAATTTAACTGACATAAAATTAATGTAGACTTCTACCAATAACATAATATATGAAAGATTTTGTATTGAAGAATTCTTAAAGATAATGAAGGGCAAAAAGTCGAAATTGGCCATTACTCAACAAATAGTAGAGTGGGAAATAGCAATAGTTATATAGGTCCCGTAACGCAACTAAAACTGTGACATGCGCAGAAGAGGACAATATTTTCCTTTGCTTCTAAAGCCATTAAAAGGTTAAGTCCGTCCAATCACTTTAAAGCTTAGACCATTCAAAATTAGGTCAAAATATTCTACTTTCAATAAATTGGAATCAATATTTAAGGATTCAACATGTCGAATTTGTCTGAACGAAGATAATGATACTGTTCACCCCTGGACCAGAAGAGTGGTTTAGTCGGTCAGAAAAAGAAAGATAGTGGCATCTGCAAGCGTGCAGGCGGCAGGCAGACAGGTATACCGACGACTCACTGACCATTGTGTGACCCGTGTTATGTGTATATATTCTGTATTATTTGACGTTTGGAATTGAATACGTTTATACACACACATACACATACACACACTTCATCTCTACACTTTACGTACATCTTATTTACAACGCCACTCTCACGACTTACGCTTCTTCTATTTACATATACAGAATGGACAGCAATACAATATTGTCAATCACTTCAGTAACTGTTGTTGATTCATATATCTATAAACTTCTATATGGCACATTTTTTCGAACATATTGAGATAGAAAACCATACGTTCCATATGTACAAAACTATATCTACTTCTGTCTGCGGATAAAAGCGCAGTGCGCTTGCGTTAATAATGATACTGCGACATGCGTTTGTCGAAACACACATAAGCATGGGCTTACGTAATTCTGTGGGATTTTTAATGAAGAAATAGTGTGAGTACGTAGGATGGATAGCTCATGAGTCCCACAATCAGATACTACCAGGTGTTTTGGCTAATTTTTTGGCGGACACCCTAGATGACAAAAATCTTTATTTTTGTCTCTGTAACTCGTTTGCGGTTGGTTCTAGGCAAATTTTGGTAAAAACCTTTTTTGTTGTAAATAAAATAAGGAACAAAAAAGGTTTTAACAATTTTTTTGATATCTGCTACCGTTTCGGAGATATATATAATCATATATACTTTATATGAACTTTTTGACTTATTTTGATGAATACTACACGCTGTAGAAATTCGGCCTCTTATTTTAAAAACACCCTGTATACATGATTACCTATGTATCTCCGAAACGTTAGCAGATATCAAAAAAATTGTTAAAACCTTTTTTGTTCCTTATTTTATTAACAACAAAAAAGGTCTTTACCAAAATTTGCCTAGAACCAACCACAAACGAGTTACAGAGACAAAAAAAAAGTTTTCTGTCATATAGGGTATCCGTCAAAAAATTGGGCAAAACACCTAGTAATATCTGATTGTGTGACTCATGAGCTATCCATCCTATTCCTACGTATAGTCACACTATTCCTTCATTCAAAATCCCACTGACTAGGAAATATTTACTTATGCCCCTGCACTATAATGTAGATGGCAGCAGGTTTATAGCGACCTAAGTTCAAAAATTGCAAGATTTCTGTAAAGGCTAATATTTTGAGATTAGCTAGTATTTTAGGGTGTAAATAAATATACTAGTTAGTTAAAGTCAGTGGTCGCGGGACATCTGGCATTGATCGCTTTAATAGATGTAAAAAAACTAGTGTTTTGTAAAAGCTGAAATTTGGCACAGGATTAATTTATTGAATATATAATTTATGAAACAAACAGTCAGATTTCATTTTTGTGATAAAATCAACCTAGATAGCAGTCGGTAGAAATTTGGAATTTCTATCGACTGCTGAATAGATCTTTTGGACTTTACTGCTATACTGTATATTATGAACCAGTTCATATACCGTTGTTCCTTCCGGTGCCCTAGTCTCTTGACCAGAAGCGAACCAATTTAAGGAAACGGTAGCCGCTGTCATTGGTTTTACATATTTGATTTATGTAAACATCGGGCTGATCAAAGATGGCCCTCTTTCAGTTCACTGGAGTTAGACGCTGTATGTACATAATAATAATAATACGATCTCGGTCAGTATATGGGTGTATTTTACAACACTCTAAGGAGCACTAAAGATGCGAAGAGAGATATTCAATGTTTTGAATTTCGTTATTTCTCTCTATAAAGTGTGCTCTTAACCCTTCTTTTTAATACAACTAAATTTAAATGAAAGTATAAAACAACTCATATTATAAAATTATTACACATTGTTTTGTTCTATACTTTTTACACAAATGTGAACAAATATTTTATTTTTGCTACACAAACTGGAAGTTTTAACTAAAAACTAGAGAGACAAAATATAACAATGAAATTAATGGTACATACCTTTTGTAAATTCCCAATAGGTACTCTAAAAACGAGAACCTGGCAGTTGGAACCGAAATCACCGAGTTACCCTTTCTCTCTTATTCACAACTATAACGGCCCAGTCCGGCTTCGTCCGGATGCTATGAATTTATGATTTATTTCCCCCCCCCCGCGAGAAATTCTCCCCCTGCGAGGCGAAGTTGGGCTGATGAAGTTAATAATATATTAGAATAGGAATCCGCCAATACGCTAAAACTGCAAAAAATTGCAGTTAAGTTTTGTTACTATCCCACAGGAATTATTCCCCCCACGTAGGGCGAGAAAATCTCCCCCTACGAGGCGAAGCCAGGCTGGTGATGTTTATAATATTATATTAGTAGGATTCCTCCAATACGCTAAAATGCAAGAAAATTGCAGTTACGGTTTGTTACAATCCCACAAGAATTATCCTCCTGCGAGAAATTCTCCCCCTGCGAAGCAAAAATTGCAGAGTTACGTTTTGTTACTATTCCACAGGAATTATCCCCCCAGCGAGAAATTCTCCTGCTGCGAAGCGAAGCCGGGCTGGTGGTGTTTATAATATACGCTAATTTTTCCGACATAATCGACAAAATATATCATCATAACATTAGCTAATTTGCACAAAATATTCCTAAATTATATACCTAAACCTTCCTCGTGAATCAACCTGTCTATTGGTGAAAACCGAATGAAAATCCCCACAGTAGTTTCTGAGATTAGCGCGAACATACAGATAGACGCGACGAGGGACTTTAATTTATAATATGTACAGATCAGGCAAACTGAACAATTATGTGCAGTAAGAGACAAGAGTTACAATACTTCCTCTACTAGTAAGAAGTACTTATAGTAGATCTTAGA
This sequence comes from Mongoloraphidia duomilia, assembly GCA_039654895.1. NCBI lineage: Eukaryota > Metazoa > Arthropoda > Insecta > Raphidioptera > Raphidiidae > Mongoloraphidia > Mongoloraphidia duomilia. The sequence continues at coordinate 66,962,445 of CM077516.1, forward strand.
GACAATTGACGGTAACGTCGTTCATAACGAGGGTTTTTTTAAGGGAGAGCTGGTTGGATGTAGATGCCATTTTTTCTCTTTCTCATATAATTTTGTAAAAAATGCAGTAAACGTTTCACATTTCTTATCGAAAGGAAATTACTTCATTACACTTTTGCTATATATTTCAACTTGAACATTTGCTGCAAAGTAAGTTAGATAAGCTCAAAGAAAGCTGAACAATTGAAAATAGGTAATGCATTTCTAAGGGTGAAAATCTTCTTTAAGGGTGGAACATTGAAAAAGAAATAATAATAGACAATTTATCTGATGCAGTGATGAATGCTATGCGTACGCCCAAAGAAGAAAATATCGTGTAGTGATCCACAAGCAACTGTATACGCATTTGGCAATAGTACAGTAAAACCACAGCATATAGAAAGTACAAACAACAGCAAACTCAGTCGAATGTCGGCACTTTGATGTTTGGCGAATTTCTAAGACCTCGGACATAGCTGTGTATCCAAGTCTTCATGGTTTCCGGGTTTGTAGGCCGTGGTCCGGTGGTATTTCTACCTGACGTTTCGTCTACAACTGCGGTAGACATTCTCACAGGCGATGTGACAGCGGTCGAAGTGTCCTCCTTGGCGGCTCACAGGTCAGTGTGTCAGTGACTGGTGTCCTCCCTTCTTTTATGCCTAGTACTAGTGTGTTCTCTGTTCGGTCGTAGTCCGTCTCTCTGTAATTGGTCAACTGCGTAGTGTGTAGTGGTGGGGGTGAGTTCTCTACTCGGTCGTATTCCGTCCTTGTACGAAACGTCAGGTAGAAATACCACTGGACCACGGCCTACAAGCCCGGAAACCATGCCGGCCGTGAAAGCTTGCACACTTGGATAGCTGTGTATATTCGGCGTTTTTTAATTTTACAACACGACTGACACCACAGTTTTGAGTCAGAACTGGCAGCTGTGCCTGCTAAGGACATGGTTGCACCCGCTTGCGACCAAGCGTACACGTGAATTAGGTTTTACACTTCGAGTGATTCAGCTGATATATTCTTTAAGCAGTGGTAAAACCTCTAATAACTTCTGATTTAATTAGTTTTATTCTGAAAAAAATACATGGTGCAAATGTTAACTAGGTGCGAATTTTTAGGGGATGGCTACGCATGCAATATGAAAATAGGGTCGAACCCACGGTAGGAAATGCCTCTTAAAAATTGTTAAATTGTGTTTTAAAGACCACCAACAGCTAAGGTTATTTGGGCCTAGCACCAATTCATATTTTCAATTCATTATTTATTTTTTTTAATAATAAACTGAAAATCCAATTGACACTTTTACCAGTTCTCGGGCTAGAACCCGGGAACTGGGGACTTGTAATAGAGGAACCATAGCAACGCTATGTAAACAACAGCACTGCTACACGCTATTCTCAAGCCCAGGAAATGCCACTTAACAACGACTACTGAGAGAGGTGCAAGTACCACTAGGAGACCTTTGCCACAACGCAGGATGTCGTTGTGGCAAAAGTCTCCTATAGCGGTACTTGCACCTCTCTCAGAAATAGAGATATGCATGGTTCTCGTTTTTTCATTGTGGTTAATGAGCTACCAGTCTACCTCAAAACCAGCGGGTTTAGCGGAAGTACTGACGCTCTGTACCGGTGTTATAGGAGGCATTTCCGACCATGAGTTCATTTTAAATTGCCTGCCTACTAGCCTAGTTACTTCCTAGAAATTCCTACTTTACACCAACAATTTTTACTTCCCATCTCTACTATGATAGGGAAATATTGGATTCTGTCCAAAAATTTTTTTTCGGGATATTAATACATCTGCACGTTTTGATACTAGATTTTGATGAGCCAAATCGGTTCAGTGGTTCCTGAGATACATATACAAGAAAATGTTCTCAGTGTCACATTTCAACATAGATAAAAGAAATATAAATGCATTTTAGATGTTAAAATATGAATAAAATCTTAAAAAATTTTTAATGTACAGATTTCAAGAAAAAAATGTTCACAAAAAAAAATTGCGTGAAATTATTTTTTATTTGCCTAATCAAGGTGGGGCTATGATTTTTAGTTGGCCTTTAGTAAACCAACAAACACGCTTTTTATATTAAGAATATGAAAAGGGAATTGTTTTGTTGGAAAAATTTTCAGTTAGGAAGTATAGGACTGGTTATCCAGTATCCAGTCGAATTTTTTTTTCATATTATGCTGTATCTGTAAAATTATCGGCATTTAAAATGAACAGCTACACGTACACTGTTGGATGCATTGTACACAGATGTATCTGTATTAGGATTCTAAGACTGTTTATGGGATGTCACGGAAGCATTTTCCAACGCTAATGGAAAATCTATTTTACAATATCAATGCGTTTCCATTGTCAATTCAACGCATTTTTCCGCACGCTTTTGAAAAATTACGGTATTTTGTGAGAATGAAAACTTTATCAAAAGTAAATGTATCTAATTTGTAGGCTGGTTAGATAACATTATACAGCGTGTCTTATTTTTTTTTTGCTTTTTGAGTTAGAAAATGGAAACTCTGAGGGGTTGAGCAGGGCACAATCTGACATAGGCGCACACAAGTTTGTTATATGGCAACGTATATTTTTTTCGACTGATTCAATAGGAATTTTGAGCATTTTTCAAGTAATAAACTATCCGGCTTAAGTGAAGAGTTTCTGAAATATCTGAGGTCAAAGTTACGGATCGGGGTTCTATTTTATTTATTAATATGATTCAAAAAATAACTTGATGGCGACGCCATTAAAAGTAATTTCTAATACTTATCATATTGTTTTATCATAAAAACGTGCAGCCCACCGAATATTATTGTTTAAAATTAATAATCGATATTTTTTATGTTTGCATGTAGTTTGTTTCAATTTACGGCAAGTAAACGAATACGACACAAAATTAAATGTACGTACCTACCATACATTAAGGTGGGAAGCACGATTCAATTTACTACATTATCAACACGTATCTATTAGTAGGAAACATAATATGTAATTTACATCTACCAACTACCGAATATTGACTGAGGTGCAGAATCATTATACATAGGTACGATAAAAAAAGATCATATCGAGATATAACAAACAAAATTATTTATCCACAATGAACCATTTTCCTGATAGTAGTCCATTCAATTATCCACGCGAGGCAGCACTTGTGGGGGGTACAGACATTATTTATTCTCCATGTGTGTCCCGCCATTTTAGTGATATAACTTAATTGTTTAAAATTATTTAACAAATAAAAAAATGTTTTTAAATAACCACAATGCCAACAAAACATTGTAGTTTTGCTAATTATACTTCGGATTTAATCGATATCCAGATGAAAACGTGTTTTTTATACAATTCCTAAAACGTCACATTGACGGTCATTAGATGTGATAAATTCAGATTGGATATGACAATAGAAAAAATAACAAAATTTACATATAAAACGGTCAGTAAACGATAAACTAATAACTTAAAACCACCGTACCACTAGCGCTGCTAGTGAGAAAATTTTCCTACTTCATGAAAAAGGGTCATTCTATAAATTTTACAAAGCTTGGAAAACGTCATAATTCTTGCAATTTTGGTATTTCAATTTTGTTATCACCCACGAAATTTTACTGTCCGATGTAGCATTATTTCTAGTATTTTTGTTCACACTGAAAATATTTTTTTTAGATTTTACTATGCTTTCGACATTTCAGTTTTTCAGGAATGAATTATCCGAAAGTAACATCCGTTTTTTTTGTTTTTGGATGATTGTTTGATGTTTCCAAGTTCTGTGATACCATAATATTAATTTCTTAAAATAATTAATAGTATGATAGTATCTAATTTATAACTACAATACACAGGGCCGGATTAACCATGTTGGGGCCCCTAGGCAATGCAATTCTCGGGGCCCCTTTTCAGCCGTTTGAAGATGATCAGCTCTTTTCAAGTTGATGAAGGTAGCGTATTGTATGGTTCATACAATACGCTACGTAACGCATCCATATTATTACTTCTACTACTCGATACTAGATGGTTCTGTTCTGTAAGTATGAAGTATTTCATCAACTGACAGCATGCGTCGAAAAAAAGCAATAATACCTATTGTCATTGAGGATACAAATTTTCTGCAATTAAATTTTCACTCTATGAAACATTTGCAATTTCCTTTGTGCGCGCGCAGGGCCCCTAGCTGATGCGGGGCCCCTAGGCAGTTGCCTACTCTGCCTAATGGTTAATCCGGCCCTGACAATACAGTCTATGGAAACAATATATCTAAGCGAATTAATAGAAAAACTTTAATGTAATAATTTTATATGTTCTTACTCTTAGAAAGCGTGCAATAAACTATGTGAAAATTAAAAAACTCGGGTCGCAGTGCCAAACCCTGCCGACAATATAGTGTATTTGCTAATACAGGCCATGTGGCTTTAATACGTGAACTTAAGTTTGTTTCTGGACAAAATAAAAAATTTAACCCCTTAATACATCCCTTAAAATAATATTTTTTTCTTAATTTCAATATTATTATCAATGCAACCTCTGTACCACATTAAATACACCCTTCCATAAGTAAATCCGTATCAACAAACTAGTGTTTTCATAAAATTTGAAAGTCCGGTCCTGTCGGGCCGATTTTATTAAAATTTTAGCAGCACGTTTTAATCTTTACTAAAGAGTTAAATTTCAATTTTGAAACGATTCTGACAATTTTTTCGGTATTTTTGGGCCCAAAAACTTTTTGGAACCCCTAAATACAACCCTGAAAATGGTCTGATCGGGCCCATTTTAAATAGGCTTCTTGCGGTGATGGGTTCCAATGTGTGTACCAAATTTCGTTTCAATCGATTAAGTCTGTCGAGAGTTATCGTGTACACACATATATATATAAATATATATATATATAAATATATATATATATATAAATATATACATACATATATATATAAACATTTTCAAAAATGGTGCCAAATTGTTCAGGAGGCTATGAAACGTCGAGAAATTTTGGTCCGACCCCTAGGTCCCGCCATCCGACCGACGCCAATAGTGTATGTGCCATATTATGGCAAATACACTAATAAAGCTAAATTATCTCTTATTACGAAGACGGAACACGAGAAATATTTCTTTAAACTTTAAACCCTGTATCGACAGCTTTGTGTTCTATTTGTGTGAAAAATAGATTTATTTTGTCTTTAATAATTACGAATAGATCCGTCCTAAGAGTTAACACCGTCCCATCTACACCCAAATATTTCAATACGTGTAATTTGAAAACTTGACGTGTTTAGAGAACTTTAAATTGTGCTATTTTTTCCGTACCGTGTACACGAAGGAAGTAGAAATTACAAAAATCCGGTATTTTATGTGTTTCATCACGCATTTTTATTGTCCGATAATTAATTTAATTACCTACATTGCTCGAAAAATAGCAATTTATAAAATAGTTAAAATTTTCAAAAGCGATGAGTGCAAATTTCTCATTTGTTCCGTTTGAGAAATGAGCGTATTTACTAAACAGGAAGTTGATATACATACGGCGTGTCACGTCACCATATTCAACATCCGGTACAAGTGTAGCCTACACTATAGTTCAGAACAAAAGTTACAATTACTTAGGTATATACGGAACCTATAATCAACTGACTCAATGCATACAACACAAATATAAAAATATTATATCAATAATTCATGATCAATTTAAAAACAATTTTACGTGTATATTTTGTGTGATAAGGTGCACAACTCACACTCCATTCGCCACCCCCTAAGTTCACCTTCTGACGGTAACCTATACCTAACCTCCAAGTCATGCAACCGCAAGGCCCCAATGCTATGTTTGTCACACGCAATGTTATTTCAGTCCAATAATTTTCGGCGGTTTACATAAATGTTTTAACAAAAAAAAAAAAACAACACTAATACAGAAGATAAAATGTAAAACAAAAGCTGAAGTGGAACACCGGTTGAGATTTTGGAGGCAGCTAAATCAAAAGTTAATATCGCTAATCTTAACTATTAATCTTTATACTTCACTACGTTTTAAAACGTTTCCCAGTTTGGAAACGTCATCACAATTTATACTAGCGTTTGCCCGCTTCGTTCGTGTTAATGTCGGTTATAGTATAGAACCCCATCTTAACCCGATAAAAAGTAGCCTATATTTTAAGTATAATATAATATGTTCAGTTATCCTATACAGGGTGCTGAATTGCTTTGCGAGTAATAGGGATTTAACCCGTAAAATCAAACTTTTGCGATTTCCTGCTTCCCGGGTAATAAGGATTTAACCCGTAAAATCAAACTTTTGTGATTTCCTGCTTCTCTAATTATTTTAGGAAAAATATCTTCGAATAAAAGTTTTAGAACATAAAATTCTGCATCTAAATCATTAAACAAAATTAATTTTGCATGCTTTGTAACGGCAGAAATTTGATATGAAAATATCAAAATTACCTCAAAAACAGATAACGATAGCCATGGAACTTGAACAAAATGATGACGTTTTAGCTGTCAGAATAATTTCTAATCATTTTGTTCAAATTCCATGGCTATATCGCTATCTGTTTTTGAGGTAATTTTGACATTTTCATATCAAATTTCTGCCGTTACAAAGCATGCAAAATTAATTTTGTTTAATGATTTAGATGCAGAATGTTTATGTTCTAAAACTTTTATTCGAAGATATTTTTCCTAAAATAATTAGGGAAGCAGGAAATCGCAAAAGTTTGATTTTACGGGTTAAATCCCTATTACCCGCAAAGCAATTCAGCACCCTGTATATTGTGTGCACGGACTACGGAGGGGTAACTGACAGGTCGTGTTCATGATGGCAGAAATGGTAACTGAACAACTTTCGCTGTTTTGGTATATTATAGTAGATACAGTTAGAGAAAACAACCGCCTCACGCGCAGAAACCAGATTTGGTTCGGATTGGTCTATTCTATTTTTGAAGGGGCGCGGTGTACATGTCAGTGGCGTCAGTCACAGTGCACTGTTTTTTATTTACTTGTCAAGTTGTCATTCAGCGTTCATTGTTTAGGTTTTATTACCTACATGCTGTTAAAAATCGAGTATTGAATTGTGTTTGAAATCCATTATCAGCGATGCATGTTTATTAACATTTATTTCCTTTATCTTATTAATCTGTTTTGCGTACGCCACTGACTACTTCTCACACCAGTTTTTGTGCGCAGATTTCCATTAGGATTTGGTTTTCTCTAAATGTATGTACTCTACTTATATTCACTAATGGAGATTATTGTTAAAATTCAATAAATTTAATGAATTATTTTATTAATTATGTACAAAGCATAGATGAATCAGATCTCGCCTAAAAATGCCAATATATAGTTTGAAAATTAAATATTCATACTCATAGCGAATTTTTTTTAAATATAACTTGTCAAAATAATTAAAACAGCAATAAAGTAACGTTCTTTTGTTAATAGCGGCTTAGTTCAGCTTCGCCCGGGTGCTATGAATTTATGATTTATTAATACATTACTCACTCGCTTCCCGAGTGCCATATAACTCGCCCCTTCGTTCACTAGTTCCAGTTATATTATAGTCTATATTCTAAAGCAAAGTATCACCTATCAAACAGTGAAAACCAATTTGAAATCGGTTCGGTAATTTCTGAAATTACCCCCGATTTTCACCCGAACGAATCCGGACCGGCTAGTTATCATATCCGATGTGTTAAAGCGAAGTATCATCTATCAAACAGTGAAGATTTTTTTTGAAATCGGTCTTCTGAGATTACCGCTGATTTCCACTCGGGCTAAGCCGGGTCGGCCAATTTCAATTAAAAATCTGAACATTGAGCTCGTGAATCAATCTATCTAATCGTGAAAACCGGAACAAAATCCGTTCAGTAGTTACAGAGAAAATCGGGTACAGACAGGCAGACGCGGCGGGGGACGTTGTTTTATAATATTATGTATTGATTAATATTTCATAAAAAAATTGTCTTCTCACCTTTCTTTTAGTAGGTTTACACAACTGCAAGACATGCATAATAATAGAAAGATTTTTTCGTTGGAGAGCTGCCAATTATATAATTGTTTCGAAACATATAGGAAAAAATCATTTTACCAACCAGTGGTCACAGTCAGGATTCTAACCTGAACCTTTCCAATTTCGCGTCGGAATGAGCTTACAATACTCAACTTTGACATGATTGCTAAATTAATATTCTCCTTATATGCTTCAGAATCAATAGATTTTCACTACATGCGAGTGCCAATTCATATCTGCTAAGTCAATAGCTATGATATGAAGTGAATCCTCGTACCAGCGAGAGCCCAACATGAAAGCATAATAATGACTTATTTTTGGTTTCTGCCCGGTAACTCAAATGAACACTGATTTGTCGACTAGTACGAATAGTAGCCGCGTTTACTACACGTAACCGCGCACATAATCAATTATTCACAAACACTTGATATTGTCTGATTGTCAACTTTCATTTACACAAAAATCTCGCCGATCTTTACGGAGCTCTTCACAAACGGTACTGAGATTGAATTCAAAATTGCATTTAGTTTTAACAAGATAAACTATTATGTAAGACATCCTGTGTAATCTAAAGTATGGATTATTTAAAGAAGGGGTTCCCAAACTTTTTTGATCATGACCCTAATTTAAAATTGCAAAAGCCTTCGCGACCCTTAAACATTTTTTCCCCACAATGTACAAAATAGTCTATAAAAAAGATTTTTCAGTAAAAAAAATGCAGCAATTCAAATTTAAGTCGTTTATTCAAGAATTTTAGTATAAAAAATACAGTAAAAGAAATATAGAAATTACCCCCGTTCCGCCTCTTCACTCCGTTTTCATTTGATTTCGTGTTCTTATTTTGTATTTTTTTTCTATTATTCGAATTTAATGGTATAATCACGAGAGTTATAAATTCTATAATCACGGAAACAGGCCGTGACCCTAAAAAATCAGCCCGCGACCCCACTTAGGGTCGCGACCCCGACTTTGGGAAGCCCTAATTGAAAGCAATAAAGTAACGGAGGGACGAAATAGTTAAGGTCGATTTGTATTATCCGGTCAGACACGGCGCGGGAACGTAGCATTTCCGGCAAGACAAACATTTTTACATGGATTTCAAATACGAATATTTATACTTAGCGGATTCCGTCCGTTCAGACACGTATCAATATACTCGTATTTGAAATGCATGTAAAAATGTTTGTCTTGCCGGAAACGCTACATTCCCGCGCCGTGTCTGACCGGATAATATAAATCGAGCTTTAGAAATAAGTAATAGCCGGAAAAAGCACGACACCTTGTTTGAATGTACCAAGTTTAATTAAAATCGGTTTAACCAAGTGAAGCTAATATAAACACATAAACAAAATTTGGAAACACGTTTTCTCGTTAAAAAATTATTAATTACATAATACTTAGAATCAATGTCGATGAGTTCATTATTTAATTGTATTTATAATTTATTACAAGTTTTTATTTAACTTCACTTGTATGTATTTATTTATTATGTATTTATGTACGTCCTGGAATTTTGTAATCAATATTTCACCCCCTTCCACTGAAGCTATCGGGCTGAAATTTGGCACGCACGTTTGGTTCTCGTGACAATGCACGATTACTTAAATGCCGCCATTTTTAATCCAATATGGCGGACGTTACAAAATGGCGATTTATCATTTCCACAGCAACCCCTATGATATGAGGTATCAAATGAAAGGGCTTGATAAGCGAAACACAATAAGTGCATTTGAGGGCAATTTAAGGGCATTTTGGGGGCAATTTAAGGGGATGCTGGGTGTCGAAGGGGGGTAAAATTTTGAAAGACTAAAATGAACAAAATAAATATTAGTAAAAAAAAACCTTTTAGAGACAAGTTTTTATTTAAATACACTAAAAAGGAAAAAATATTTTTTAATAATTTAGGTTCATAATTATAAAAAATTATTTTTTCCTTTTTAGTGCATTTAAATAAAAGCTTGACTCTAAAAAGTTTTTTTTTACTAATATTTATTATTACGAATTTCACTTTCGTTAGACTTAGAATTGAAATGAATAAATTATTTAACTATTATGTTACTACTTATGTATGAACAATAATAGCGCAAACAATCAGTATATTTTACCAATGGGTAATTCATCAACCCTGTATGTGCGTTTAACTGTCACATTCTTGAGGCTGAGCCGCGCCAACAGCATAATATATCTTGATTACTGTCTAACAATTTTAAACTGATTAGTTTATGAAGTATGCATAAATTAATTGTACATTTATGCAGCTAAATCATGGCAAATAATTTAGTTGCATATTAAGTCAGGGCATAAATACCTACTAAGTTAGCACATTACATTCAGTGGAATCGAGTTGTCACATAAAAGAAGTAAAAATCTAGCTAATCCAAATAAAAATATTAGATTCGATACTTTTTACAGTATGATCGTTTTATTTTCTGGTATGTGATTCGTCATTTTGTATAACTTAGACCCTTAATGAAATGTTTAGTGTTGTAGCTTACATAAGTAGAATAAAATATAATTTATGCAATCTATAATTGTGAATTATTGAAATGAATTTATTTTAGTCAGTTAAGAAATAATCTTTACTCTGTAATAATGTGATTTAATTTTGTTAATAATATCTTTCATAAAATATTATAATTAAAATACAATTTGTATCATATTTATTACAAGAATATAAAACATTATTTCATGAAATGTCCGGTAACAGATAGTTCATGGGCGGACGGGACTATTTCTGGATCAAACTTTCGCGATTTCCTGCTTCCCTAATTATTTTTGGAAAAATATCTTCAAATAATAGTTTTAGAACATAAAATTCTGCATCGAAATCATTAAACAAAATTAATTTTGCATGCTATGTAACGGCAGAAACTTGATATGAAAATGTCAAAATTACCTCAAAAACAGATAGCGATAGCCATGGAACATGTCAGAATAATTTCTAATCATTTTGTTCAAGTTCCATGGCTATCGCTATCTGTTTTTGAGGTAATTTTGACATTTTCATATCAAGTTTCTGCCGTTACAAAGCATGCAAAATTAATTTTGTTTAATGATTTCGATGCAAAATAAATTTTGTTTAATGATTTAGATGCAGAATTTTATGTTCTAAAACTTTTATTCGAAGACATTTTTCCTAAAATAATTAGGGAAGCAGGAAATCGCGAAAGTTTGATTTTACGGGTTAAATCCCTATTACCCGCAAAGCAATTCAGCACCCTGTATATATGTAGTAGGTAATAGGTGTGCATGAAATACGTAGATATAATTATAGTTTTTTGTACCAAAAAAATGAGTGGTGAATAGTTTGTAATTAATTATTTCACGAAATTGAAAATAAAAGTTTATAACAACAAATGAAATGCGTGACAAAAGCAAGCTACGCTATAATCCACTCCTGTATATTTAATATAATATAAAATGTATATACCTATACAGGTATATTTCTTTGATTGTATATTTATAAATTTACAAAAGTTAATAAGTCATAAACAAATTTTATATAATAGAATAACGTTAGCAAGTCGCGAACCAATGTTATAGTGTATAAAAAACAGGGCGCTGATCACGCAATACTGCAAATGAACCGCTGCCTGGTTGTAATAGGACTGCAGTAAAAAGTAACAACTCTATATTAACAGAAAAACAATGTCGCCATAACCGTTCGTGCACATTCTTAACAAATACATAATGGCGCAGAAACAGAATGTTTAAGTATACAGTAAACTTCCTTTATGTCACCGCCACAGAAGTATATACAGGTCGGGAAAATATTATGGTAGGGTGTGCGTGTCCTCAATTTTGAAGACACCACTCGAAGTACACTATGCCTCCGCTTATAGATTCGTCATGGCCTATGTTCCGAGACAGATGTACTATTGGCGTGGCCAGTTGCCGCTGCCACACACAATTCACTGCTTCCATATTGGAAATGGCATTCAGTCGCAATTCCACAAAACGGGACCGATCGCGATACAATACAAGTCAATTAGCGACATCACTTTCTCATTTGGCCACTCCATTTTTTCCACAATACGTATATTAAATAAATAAGTGCTTGCTACGACGGTCGGGAATGAACTGAGGACGCCGGATGCCAATTGGCACGTCCCCACTACACTTGCCACGTGGCTTCCTTTGATTTGGACCGACACTCGTTGGGTTCGGGTTGGCATGCCATCTGGCACTATTTTGCTAACTGGCACGATCCGACAAAAACGTCCACATCACTCTTGGCTTTACCATTTGGCCTTGCTACTTGGCTTACATCGGCATAATGAGGACGCGACTTGAAAGTCTCATACTGGGGTGGCATTTTAAAAATATTAGATGAAACGGAAATAGTCGGTAGTGATTGACATGTGAAACAAAACAGCATGTATTCTAACGAAGGGGGAATTCAATTATAGCCCTGTGGTGTAGAATATTTAACAACAATCAACTGTGTAAAAGTTGGTACTGTAAAGCACAATTTTTTACATATTGAAATAATGATTTAGCGTCTGAATTTTCATTTAAAATCAAACTGACAGGCTGACATTTTTCAACTCAAGGATTATCTACGTACATTCTCGTATAGACAGAATCAAATTCTAATTACTTCATTGGAAAAGATTCAAAATATGCAACAATATTCACTACTTAAATAAAACACTTCAGTTCTTAAAATTTCAATATTTTATTAAGAAAAGAACTATATTATTTATAACAAAAGTCTTGTAGTAATTTTCTTTCAAAGAAGACTCGGAAAACAGTTTTTCTCTGTGCAAACATATAACTTACTGCTTATTCAAGTAAAGCAGGTGAAAAGTGACAGACAGGTGTCAACAAAATATTTACTGGAGAAGAAACTTTGACATTTATCAGCTATCATGTTATAAATGTCGGCATTTGAAAGACGTAAAGTTAAACATTTCGACGAAAAAACTTTTCACACAAAAAATCAACACTATATACAAAACAAGGATTGTATTATGATTTATCAATGAAGTTACTTTTATTTTTTAATTATGATTTACCTATACTGTTTGTTTTTAACACGCTTTTATTAGCTTCACTTGTATGTCTGCTTGCTTGCTTGCTTGTTTGTCAGTTTGTAACCGACTTCTTTGAACTTGATTTTGACCAACTTTGAACGGTCAGATTTAGTTTAAACGTTGTCGACTTATCAAGGACCGACGACAATACAATAATTCAATAAGTTTGTCCCATTATCCTGACCAGGATCTCCAGGACTAAAAAAAAAGCAAAAAACTTCAGATTGAACTGAAACTTTGCACACTTATCAAGGACCGATGACAATACAATAATTCCGTAAGTTTGCATTATCCTGACCAGGATCTCCAGGACTAAAAAAAAGCAAAAAACTTCAGATTGAACTGAAACTTTGCACACTTATCAAGGCCCGATTACAATACAATAATTCCATAAGTTTGTCCCATTATCCTGACCAGGATCTCCAGGACTAAAAAGCAAAAATAAATTATAATTTAAAAAAACTAAAAAACACGCTTTAATGAACTAAAAAGTAAAAATAATTAATTTTATTGTAAAAAAGCGTGGGGTAGTATGAAAATATGATACAAAGCACCCCACGCTTTTTTACAATAAAATTAATTATTTTTACTTTTTAGTTCATTAAAGCGTGTTTTTTAGTTTTTTTAAATTATAATTTTTTCAATTAGGTACTATAATAGGACTGGAGTAAAAATGCTTCTAAATTTGTTTCACGTACCATTTAATTACTTAAATCAATGAATAATTACGGCACCAAAGAAATAAAATTCAAAACTAAACGTGTTTCGTTGAAAAAAACATCAAGGCGTAATTTTTGTGATTATTTCTGGGCAAGTTCAACTAATGATACGCGAGTTTGTAAATTCACTGCGTGGGTGTTTTTAAGAACAAAATTGTTGTTTTTAATTTTTGTCGGCCACCTATGACAACTAACTCGATTTACAGCATCAGATCAGTTGTTGCATTATCACTATTCAGTAGAAAAATTATTAGTAATTGAATAATTGTTAATAATACCAAATAATTCCCTTTCTGCGAAATAATTGCTGTTCCGTGGTAGATCGGTACTATATTAACGCAGGTAAAATACATATTACGCTTCCATATGTCCGTAATAAAAGCATATTTTCTCGAAATGAACTATATGCAAAACCATAATAATTTATATCTGTGGACAAAATGCGAAAATGTTTATACCGAATTGTTAGAAACGTATTAAATAGATTTTTTGACTCTATTTTGTGTAACATTACATAAAAATGCTTGATCTCTATTATGTATATAAATTTCAAGGTTAGTAGAGTACAGGTTGCCTCGTTCCGATAGATAGTAGTGGGGGGATAACGTCACTCGGAATGCACCCAGTGAATGCACCATGTTGCTCACTTCAATAGAAAAGGTCAGACCATGGCCGCTGCTGTTAACTTTTGGAAATAAAGTTCACATAACCATGGTAGATGATTTTTCAGCTAGTGAAAAAAATATGATAAACTTGTCAGTTTTGCGATAGCGCACGTTATGGTGTTTTGTGGTTATTTTTAATATTTTGTGAATATAAAAGATAAAATAAGAATTTATAAATTTGTTAGTTAATAAATTCTATTCGTTTCTTAAATTTAAAAAAATACAAGATCTGCCATTTCTTGAGCGTTATTTAATTTTTTGTTTGTTTATATTATACTTAGATATTATTAAAATCTAAATTTTGTAATAAAAATAAAAAGTATCCTATTTTTCAACATCTATTCTTCTATCTATTGTCTCCTGCCCATTTTAAGAAAAAATCTGCACGAAACACCTAACATACACAAGCATAATCTTCAACATTTTTTGTACTTGATTTAAACAGAATTCCAGCTGACGTCATTCCCGCGCTTACGCTGATTGGCCGGATAAACGAAGTTCTACTGTACTTTGAGACATGTGACTGACGGTACTGTCTCTTTTCACTGTTGCAGAAAATAGACCCTGGGTGACCCACACATTCAGTGAAGAATTTATGTAGAGATAAAACGGTTTTAGATAATGTTCAAAATGAAGTTAAAAAATCTAAAAATAAATAAAATACAGTGGTCCATTAAAAGAAAAATCTCGTAAACGGTAGACACTATAAAACAGTGTTTTATACAAAAGTTGTAGAGATTTATTATAGGTGGTGCTGCCAAGGCCAGGCGAAGGTCAGTATCGGTTTTTTAATTAGGTATTTAAGTTTAAAAAAAATTATTAATTTTTTAATTTTTTCTAATAATTTAACATAAATAATATTGAAAATCGAAAAGAAAAATTTTTTTAAAGCTATAGATAAATTACTAAAAATTAATTAAAATTTATAAAAATTTAAAAAATATCACGTGACTTCAAAACGCGCCAGGAATGTTTGTGACGTCGTTATGTTAAAATGTGTCTGCATTTGTTGGTATTTGTGTATATGTATTACACATACTATCAAAAATAATAAATTTTTAACTTGGTAACCATGGATACAAAGACCATAGATAACATAATGACGTCACATGCGTTCGGATTCTTTCGGCGCGTTATCGGAACTGAGTTTAAAAATTAATTTTTATTTAAATATAACTTTTTAATTAGTAAGCAAAAAAATTAAATAAAAACAGTTTTGCTATAAAATTTGTATGTGGTCCTGCCATTTAAGTAAAAAAAAAAATTCATTTAAAAACCCAATTGTAACAGTGCATTTTTATTTCAGAATACGATACAGTATTTAATAGTGAACAAAAAAATATGAAGGTGCATATAGAGCTAAAGTGGATAGATATTGCGAATTAAATGTCAAATTTAATCAATTCGGTCCTCTAATTCAAGTCAATAAGGCCAGCGGGCTAGCTGTTATGCCATATCTAACGTTTAGGTAACATTTTGCAGTTATTGTTCGAAATTACTTAGACAAGCATTATAATGCCAGTTCAAGTAATTTCAAACAATAACTGCAAATTGTTACATAAACATTAGATAGATAAATCATGGAATAGCAGATATTCATATTATGCGCCTGCCTTCTGTATAACCAAATATTCGACATAAGCGGTTTTGTCTTTTGTCCACAGATATTAACATATGCGTTACAATAATATCACGATGCATGCATATTGCATATTCATTTAAATGTGGACGGAACACGAGAAGCTACGTTCATTAAAATGATAATAATACAAGTAATAACTGAAATATACTAATTATTTCATTGAAATATAATTTTTCAAATGGAAAGATAATAAACGAGAAACCGTCAGTAAAATATACGGTCCGATACTACTCGAACTAACTTTTATTTTTAATTAATTAATTTTTACACAGAAAACTTCATAAAAACTTGGACTTTTACTGTAAAGTTAAACAAATTTGTGATTTTTACATAAAGTCAATTAAAATTACATAATTTGTGTAATATTCCAATAGTCTGTAAAAATTACAAAATAAAATGTATAGTTACATATATAAAATGGATGAATACAAAACAAATTAATGTAAAATTAGTAACCACGCATGCGCAGTGTGTTTTTATGGAATCTACGCAATGTGCAGGCGATACCTGTTTGCGACGTCATTGTATCTTTGTGTGCCTATTACCAGATTAATCGCTGGCTACAAATGGACTATCGATAATCTATGTAATCGGCATTCTCATTCCTTACAGTGTAGGGTACTTTTTATCTAATCTTACAAATAGTAAATAATACATTTGGATTAAGATAAAGCTCTCGTTAAAAGTATAACATTAGTGTGGCGATGCCTTGCCTTTAAGTATTAACACAATTCTAACGGTGTACGTGTACACGACAATTATGTGTAATCTGAAATATTAAACCTGCAATTTTATAATTTGAGTACCTACCAATGTATTATTTTGTAAAACAACTATTTATTTTTTGTAGTTTAACAAATACAGAAACAAATAAAACTAAAAAATGACGTTCGTTACAAGTGTATTAAAAGTTAAATTAAAAGCACAATAACAAAACAACCACACGAGAGCATCGGTACAAACATGGAATAGGTACGTAACAATCGACAATATTATTTTATTTTTTAATTAAAAAACGCGTATTTTCATCCGCGATGTGTCCGCATCGACCTTTGTGAGAACAAACCGCATTCGCATATTAGCATCAATGATCAGCCTGTTTGATCACTGAATGACTGCATTATTGCATAATATAATAACTGTTCAAATATTCTATATATTTGTAAATACAGACGAACTAGAAAAATAATGATTAAGCTATGGTAATAGCACTGATTCTCGACGGTGACCCGAGAACAGCGTGGTTCAGTGGTTAGCGTCGCGGCCTCTGGATCAGACTGTCGTAGGTTCGAATCCCGCCTCGTCTCATGGATGTTTTGTGATGTCATTTAGTTTTAAGAGAGTTGATATTTAATATAATCAAGACACTAATGACCTAATATGTCGACGCGTCTATAATTTACAGTAAATAAATAAATTAAATCGACGGCGACTCAACTATTTATATACCTACTTATATTTATTATTATAACTTTATGACCTATGTTCTAAAGCAAATATCACCTATCGAACAGTGAAAAAAATTTGAAATCGGTCTTCTAAGATTACCATCGATTTTCGCCCGGATGAAACCAGGCCGGCTAGTTATTATAGCATATGTTCATCTCCATTGCGGAAGCTACCCGTGTGCAAAATTTCACAGAGATTTGTTGAGTAGTTGAGGTGTGAAAGCGAAACAAACAAACAGACTCACTTTCAAGTTTATAATAATATTAGTTAGGATTTAAATTATATTCAGCGTTTGTGTGAAAGCGTATACAATACGTACCACCAAAGGCCTCGTCAAGTGTGCTTCCTTACAAGCCACGCGTATTAAGTCAAAAATTTGCAAGATTTTTGTAAAGGCTAATATTTTTTAATTAGTTAGTATTTATGGTGTAGGTACTATAGAACTACTAGCGGACCCGTCCCGGCTTCGCTCGGGTGGTATGAAATTATGATTTAATAGCGGTCACCCATTACTCCGCTCACGTATATTTAGTATAGCTGATCCGGCAAACGTTGTTAATAATTTCTAGGAATAATTACATTACTCACTCGCTTCGCTCGTTCGTTTGAATTTTATTAATACAGTACTCACTCGCTTCGCTCGTTCGCTTGAATATTTTCGCCTACTCACTCGCTTCGCTCGTTCGCTTGAATTTTATAAATACACTACTCACTCGCTTCGCTCGTTCGCCATATATATGTACCTATTTTTTAAAGCTTAATATAAAAATCGCGATTAATAATCAGGGGTTGATCGTATAAGGGTGAAAATTTAGAGTTGTATGTATTTTTCAATGCTGAATCATGAAAAATTTAAAAAAAAAATTTTTGTCCAAAAAATAAAAAAAAAAATTTGGGGTGGACCACCCTTAACATTTAGGGGGATGAAAAATAGATGTTGTCCGATTCTCCACCCTACCCGATAAGCACACAAAATTTCATCAAAATCGGTCCAGCCGTTTCGGAGGAGTATAATAACGTACACCGCGACACGAGAATTTTATATATAAGATAGTCAGCAGATATTAAGTCAGACCTCTGCATTTTGATAAAAGCGACATGTCAGCAGTCTTTGAAGAAACTTCTGCCGACTGCTGACTAGGTTGGTTCTATCAAAGTGAGGTCTGACTGTTTTTTTTTTATAAATTATATTCAATAAATCAACCCTGTGCTAAATTTCAGCTTTTTTAAAACACTAATTTTTTTTACATCTTTTAAAGCGCCCTGACGCCAGATGTCCCGACTCCCGACCGCTGACTTGCTGACTGTAGTATATTCATTTACACCCTAAACACTATCTCAAAATATTATTAGCTTTTACAAAAAAGCTTGCAATTTTTGATCACGAGCTCTCGAACTATATGCTAGAGTTAGTGACTCACTCTAGCATATAGTTCGAGAGCGCGCGCGTTTTTGTTCGTCTAACAGCTAGACCAGGAGTTCCCAAACTTTTTTAATCATGACCCTAATTTAAAATTGCAAAAGTCTTCGTGACCCTTAAAAATTTTAAATTAAAAAAATGATATAGGTAAGCCAATCTAGATCACCGCTTTCGGCTTGCTACCATGGTGTTGCGCCATCTTATCCACCAATTCAGCAATTATCATTACCCCAGAGACCCGCCTCTTCACTCCGTTTTTATTTGATTTCGTGTTCTTATTTAGTATTTTTTTTTCTATTATTGGAATTAAATGGTATAACCACGAGAGTTATAAATTCTATAAGCACGGAAACAGGCCGTGACCTTAAAAAATCAGCCCGATCCCCACTTGAGGTTGCGACCCCGACTTTGGGAACCCATGAGCTAGACGAACGAAAACGCACGCGCTCACCATCAACTCTAATACATTTAAATAATGCCAATAATCGCGGGCGTTGCTAGTATTGAAACGGGACTTACAAAAAAGCAGAAAATTCCACCAGTTCAGTATTTTTCTAATCACCTATATACACAAAGAAAAGTGCAATATTGATTTCATTTGTTCACTGAACATAGCAGTTCAATACATGAAAACTGAAATTTTTGTGTGAACGTATACAAGACGTTTACACAAAAAAATATGTTTAAATGGCGTACTATATATACATATTTTTGTAATACATATATATAATAGGCATAGGTTTAAATGATATCTCCTTTTGTGTACGGCTATTGCATGTGTGTTCTAACGTTGTTTTTATGTGTTCAGACATTCGAAATTCCGTTCTTTTTTCCGTTTTATACGTACAACAAAACACGCCATCATAGCCTTGTCACAACAACCCCGTACAACATGCCTATTGCATATCATATAACGTCATTATAAAAATGTACTATATATAGATGGAAATGGGATGCGTCATTCAAACGAATTATACTACTCGAAAAAAGTTTTTTTTTTATTTTAGATTTTTTATTATAAGTACTAAAAAGGCTTGCGCTGTCATTCCCCAACCCAAAGCTTCGTAAACCAGTGGCAGAATCAGGGGGATGCCAAAGATGTTCAGCCGGAATCCAACGACTGGTGTAATATTTGCCACTGGTAGATAGCTGTCATGTGGGCACGGGTTTGCTTTTACAAATGTTTGACACTGGCCCATTCCCGCAAATACCTAATTTATTGATAAAGGAAGGCAAATAATGTGTATACTTAATATACAATGTACTATTCTATACAAACCCTCAATTCTTGGGTTCTAATTTTAGAACTGATAAAAGTATCAACTGGCTTTTCAGTTTATTTTTAAAAATAATAACCAACTGAATGCATGATTTGGTACTACTTGAAAATAACAATAATAAAATTTTAATGTCAAACTTTCTCCACGTAATTCAAAATTATTTTAAAATTACCTATAATTAGGAAGTTTCCCTTTTTTATTTTTTTAGTCTAAATCATAGTTCTAAAAATTACAAAATTAATGGCGGAAAAATTTTTGAAATATCTTTAAAAACAACAAAGTTATGCAACTTCTAAGTTTGAATTTGACAATTCTCCAAGAAATTCAGTTTTCAGTCCGGGTGACGTCACGCGGCACGATATTTTTAAAAGTTATTTTCATTTTGTATGTGTGGTAATTTAACATGGTGTCATGGAACAGTTCATGACAACAGATAATATTCTTTATCTAAGGTTGCCAATGCTAATTTATATTCATACTCTATGGTTGCGCGCTCGTTTTAATTCCGGTGCGACGTAATTCATTATCATTGCCAAGTGCCTCTTGTGATCGGCTTGATGTCGATTCTTTCTAGTTTGCTTGAACCGCGGCTCGCAGCCAGTATCGCCGAGACGGAATCACATATCTCGGGACGAGCTGGGGTTTTATGGATAATTATCGCCCATCGGAGTCCCCCAGAGCTTTAATTATCTTCAATTAATCAAAAACAGCTAAGTAGATATTTGTAAATAATTTAGAACTAATATAAGTGATGAATGAATGTTGCGTGAAAATTATAAGCATGAGTTTATAACATGGCCGTCTGCCATTTTAGAATAAAAATTTCATAAAGGTAAAATAAATGATTAATGCTGTCAGCAGCGTCATTTACGATATTACGTTTAATTACAGATAAAATTTAATATATAAAATTTAATATTTTAATATAACCTGTTGATCAGTGTTGTATTTTAAAAAATACACCGACCACGTGTATGATAATAATTGTGGAATAAAATCTGGATATATTTTGCCAATCATATACGATCAATTCATGGCATAGTTGTATTTTAACAGAATTGAATTTAATATAAAATTAATCAAAGATATTTTGATTCGCACACGCGATTTGATAATCAAAATAATATGGCCTTAACAAACCAATGTATAGTAGAATGAAGTATCACCAATTTGGTATATCACCAATCTTTACAAATTGGTGGAATTTGTTAATGAATTAATTGAGATAAGATTATACTGTTCTTTTGATCGATAATTTTAACCTATAAGAATCATCTGTCTATTTTCTTATGTCACAGATGGGTTATTCTCACCTGTGTTTAACTAAGGTAATTTTTCATTATTATCAACTAATTTTGGTTTCTATTGTGATCTAGTGTGTTTATAAAGAGATAGCACTATTATTGATTAATTTTTCATGTAACTTTGGTTGCCTAATACACTGGGTCTACACATTAACTCTAATTATGCATTTTTATAATTGATAAAAATTGTTCAGTACCAATCTGAGATTTTGATACAGATAGAGATTTGTAAATTATAATGCTCTTCAGCGGTTTTCAACTTTTTAATGTGTTGAGTTAAGCAGTATGTCTGTTTAACTGATTTAAATTGTTATTGCAGTAACGTTTGTGATTTGTAAAATTCTTGTTAAATTTATAGCAAGTTAATATATTATGATTGTTAAAGATACATAAAATTGTTTTTTTCATGTATGAATGAATTAATTGATGAGAACCTTTGGATCTGAATAAGTTTAGTGAAGATTGTTCGAATCAATCTAAGACATTTTTGTTCAACTAAGCATCTCTCACTGTTAATATTAGAACAGTGAACTTCATTAAAATAAGTATAACCTTTTGTAGAAAACATATTTCACTTTGTCTCGATAACAAGGACCCTCAATTGAAGTTCCACCCCTTTCTTTCAACACTTTGGACGAGTAAACATCCAAAGATAAATTAATGTGGGGAACCCAACCCTACCTTTATGCTGATAAACTTCGAACATCCAAATTCAGTTATAATTTGTAATCGTCGACAGCATAAAAATTATTCCACCACAATGGTAACTTCCGATAAATATCTTTCTTTAAACTCGTAAATTGTTATGGAAACACTAAAAACAAACCAGCTGATGACGGAAAATATTGACATATCTAAATTTTTGACAGATAATTTTAATTTAATATAAATAGAAAAGTCTGTATTACAATAAAATAGTTACTAAGTAACCTCGGTTATAATTACTCACAAAGCTAAAAAACAGCAAACTTGTACCGCGTGACGTCATATCCAAAAATCAGTTTCGTTTGCGACCCCACGTACAAGAAACTGAATATCTCCGTTGAAATTAAAGATATCAAAATAATTCTTTCAGCATTTTTAAAGTTATCTTTATCACAATGATGTGACAGTATCATAATTAGTATTTTCGTTCAATGGAAACTTCCTAATTATATGACTACTGTCCACATGAAATAAGTCCGGTCCTGTCTGGACTAATACAAAATATTCGCTATATTTCGCGTTACAAGGTATTCCAGATATATTGAAACTTTAACACGAGATTAAATATTTACCTGACGTA
Source organism: Mongoloraphidia duomilia (assembly GCA_039654895.1). Lineage (NCBI taxonomy): Eukaryota > Metazoa > Arthropoda > Insecta > Raphidioptera > Raphidiidae > Mongoloraphidia > Mongoloraphidia duomilia. The sequence goes on from CM077516.1 coordinate 66,985,259, forward strand.
ATTTAATTTGAATATTTTTTACGAGATAGAATAGTCATTCGTGCGTTTATAAAATTGTATCTGATAACGGATACACTATAAGAGGTCGCGGGTTGGGTGGCCATCAGGAGTTGGGGGTGGACACGCGCGAAAATATTATCTCACGACATGGTGAATGGAATTATATAATAACCGGTCATGTTAACTAACTTTTACCTCGATCGTATCATATTAATATATCTACACTGTGTTTAAAAAAATGCCATTACGTTGACACATCCTTAATATTATCCGAGGGGTAAATATCTGCCCAAAATTGTGTACACCATAAATCCCTTTTGGCAAATAAATCCTTATAAATCCATATAAATCCCCAATAAATCCCTTTATTATTATAACTATTAATATAACAAAAAAAAACTTTTAGTCAAATACCCTATTGTATGTGGTACAATAATGCCAACACGAGATAAATATAATAATAAACTTACCTTGGAACTCACACAAACTTGCATGACACCACCAAAAACAAATTTTATTCACAATGCCGCCGGTGTATGCGGTCGGGCAAATTAAAAAATGTTACGCGCACGCGCATAACATAAACAGCTGATTTAATTCTTCTGTAAATCCTCGATAAATCCTCAATAAATCCTCATAAATCCCCATAAATCCCCATAAATCCTCATAAATCCTCATAAATCCTTATAAATCCTCATAAATCCTTATAAATCCTCATAAATCCTCGTAATTCCTTCACGCTGTACACCATAAATCCTCAGATATTTACCCCTCGATATTATCCCTCTGTCAGATTGCTAAATGCCAGGGCTATGTAGTCCTAACACAATATAATAAGTTGCAGAATTTATGAAAAATATTTGAATTTAATATTCTATAATAAAAATTGTTGGCATTAAATATTTTTTCGTAGAGCTAAATGGATACATATACACATCGAATCAATTTCAGTAAACCTTCTAAGAACATGAAATAGTTAACTAAAAAATTGTTAGTCCTATCCGGAAATAAAATCACATATTAGTGAATAACACTATATATCAGACGACTTAATATTATCGTCATGATATTTATTTACGGATAGGTCTAACAATTTCTTAGTTAATTATAATATTTCCGTAACTACCTTACAGATCTTCTATATTTTGATTTGATTATAAAATAGTTCTTAGAAGATTTCCTGAACTAAATTCGATATCTATTCATTTGGCTCTATTTTGCTGTATTGTGTTTCGAACATTTTCTATAAGCCTGATACTTACCTACACGAATTAGAGGTGCAAGCGTGAGTAGTATTTTGTTCACGATCACTCACGCTCACGAAAATCATTTTCAACTCACGCCCGTTCACGCACTACAATATTTTTTTTAATCACACTCACGCACGCTCACGTCTAGATTTCAACACTCACGCACGTTCACGCACGATAATAATTATATTTTGAAACTCATGCCCACTCACGCACGTTCACTCGAACTCACGCAATTTTACAGTAGGTAACTTTAAAATTTATATTATAACATCGCGTCATCAAAGTTTAAATTCAATTCAAAGTTAGTCACACTTTTCGCATTTCGCCTGCAAATACAGAAATAATTTTTTACGTGATTAACTTTTCACTCACACTCACGAAAATTCTTCCACTCACGCACGTTCACGTATGAGTATATTTTTTTTCAGTCACACTCACGCACACTCACTCACGATTTTCTCGGTACTTACACGCTCACGGCGTGTCACGCACGATTTGCACCTCTAACACGGATGACACCAATGTTATTAGTGTATTTGCCATATGGCAAATACACTATTTGCTCCGGTTGGACGGAAGAACCTAGTTTTTATTTTGCTAGTGGCTGGGAATATGCTGATTTAAAGAAAAAAATGTTGAGCAAAAACATTTTTGCTAACTGTTCAATTCTTTCTAATGCATGGGAAAAACACGATCAGTTTTTCATCCCACCTCCGCTCATGGATGTCGTTTGATTTATTTTAGTGTAATTAGACGCTAATGACCTTTATTGTCAAGCGTTTATAATCTAGAATAAATGAAGATTCAACAAAAATATTTTCCTCTTAAAACAACTTTGCCTTTGTTTTCAATTAGTCTATAAAATATGGAAAGCAGACAGACACGCCGGTTTTAACCGAAGCATTTACCGAGTTGGTTTCCAAGTCGATAGGCTATAGCATAATAGTGTAAAACACACAGATCTGTTTCAAAACCGTCGCACAAAACGCACCGGACGGCACAGCTGTGTGTGTTTTACACTATTATTCTGTATTAAACGACTTGGAAATCGACTCGGTAAACGCTTCGGTTAAAACCGCCGTGTCTGTCTTTGCCCTTAGTTGGGTGGAAGTTAAAAGTGTATTGTGAATTGGCACAACAACAATTACTTACAGGTCTCGTAACGTAGCTCGAAGCGTGAAATTCGCAGAAGACATGAGACATCCGATATGTAACAGGGATGAGGTGCGCTGTATTCGAAAAAATGCAACACCGATACGAACAATCCGACAGCTCTGAGTGAAGTTGTCTCTCCTCTGCATTATTTGACAGCGAGTTCAGTGCGATTCCATATTTTTCAAGTGGCAAGCTATGTTACGGGTCTTGTATACCCTTTCATTCACACAAAAAGAGTTATTTAAGAAATTTTTGTCTGTAATCGAATATTTATAACAGACTGTATTTATTTTTTATCCCTATGAAACGAGATTAAAAAGAACCATGAATTTGTGAAACTTTTTGTGCAATCGTGAACATAATAAAGAAATGGTATACTTAATAGATAGATAGATAGATAGATAGATATATTTTAACACATAATGATACATAATAAGTACATGTGACGTCAGAAAAAAAAACATAGCTAATAGTAATTCTCAGAATAACATTTAAAAATTAAAGTTAAAAAATTCATCAATAGTATAAAAGCAGTTTGAAGTTAAAAATAATTTTAACTTTTTTTTAAAATCTTTTATATTTAAAACCGTAAATTGTGTAGGCAATTTGTTATAAAGCTTCAGGGAAATATATATAAAATTTTTTTGCACAGTGGCTAATTTGTGTAGCGGTAATGCTAAAGAATTTTTATTCCTCGTTTCATAATTATGAAAATCAGAATTTTTTTCTAAGTCTTTTAATTCTTTTTTGACATAAACCAAGCAATGATAGATATACATGGCTGAAAGAGTCATTATTTTATTTTTAACAAAAATAGGTCGACAGTGTTCGCGTCTGTCAACTCCTGCCAATATCCGAACCGCAGCCTTCTGTAAAGTAAAAATCTTCTAGGTTCGAACGTGGGCAACCAATTTATAAAAAAACGGTTTTATTAACAAATTTTAATGTCCATCCATAAGTCACATTTTATTCAAACTTTCTTTGCGTTTTGATTACATCACACAGTTATTACGACCGCACCCGAAATTCAGGCAATCGTAAATAAAATATGTTTTATGTCATAATATTTAATAACTCCATTAAAATGTCATCGTAAAACCGTTCATAGCTCTTAATAGCTCCCAACAATAAAAATAAGGCAATAGCTTCGACATAAAACGCCTAAAATATGTATCTAGCTACCATAATCGTGAATGTTCGAATGATATAAAATCTGTCAGCCTATTCTACACATTACATAATAATATGAAGAATTATAAATATGTATAATTATATAATATATTCAAAAAATGTACATACGCCTATTTAGGTATCCACAGCACAAGCAATCCATTATAGATATAGGACTGTCCTTGGAAATTATACAAAATTAACTGAATTTCAATGTAGCTATGTTTTTAAAAATTACAGGGCAAAACCCTATAATGTCAAAAAGAGCATTTAGAAAAAATTCGACTGATGACCAGTCCTATACTTCCCACCTAGTAAATATTTGCAAAAAATAAACACTCTTTTTTTTATTCTTTGACTAGGCCCAAATAACCTTAGCTGTTGGTGGTCTTTAAAACACAATTTAATTTTTATTCTTTGAAAAAAGCATGGCCCTCTTTTTTGTTTGGTGATCTATTGATGGCTAGCTTAATATAGCAAAAATCATGGTTACCTTGATTTACGTACAATTTTTATTTTTTTTAGTAAAATATTTTTTTTCTCGAAAACTATACATTTTAGAGAAAAAAAATATTTACATTTTTTTCATATTATAACATCTAGAATTCATTTATATTTTTTTTTACCTATGTTAATACGTGACATTGAGGACGTTTTTTTGAATATCTCAGGATCCACTGAACCGATTTGACTCAAAATCTAATCAGATCTAAGTTAAAGGCTGATAAACACAATAGAACAATCGGCATGCCCGTATGTTGTTCCGTTCTTAAGATATCGAAGGCGAAAAATTGACCACATACACACACACATACACACATACACACATACACACACACATACAGACATCAGTCAGAAAATGATCTTAAACGATTGCTAGGGTCTCAAAACGTGAAAATCTGTTAAAATCTCGAAATATTGTTTTCGGACTGAATCCATTACTTCCCTACCATAGTAGAGGTGGGAAGTAAAAAACTCATTATACTGTGAATATTTACAAAAAACAAGAAAACTGACTGCAGAACACAAAATATTCATTACATAACTAATTTCGTCGAGTTGATATCGCAACGGTTGTTATTATAACATCTGACGATCTGCAAGCGACTTAGTCGCAAAATCGCGAGACAAAAAAGTAGCATGTGTGCGTTGGTTCTAAGATATAGGTAATTATTTTTGAGAAAATAATATATGATAATGAAAACATTAAAATATCAACTGTTTTTATACATTCGCAGCTACTGTGTCGATTAAAATATGTTTAGTCATCTAATAAACACTTTAAAATAATTTAATTTGGCCTATTCAATAAGCGGCAATGATTTTAGCAACGCCATTGTATAATCACATACTATAATATTCGAATTATCGTGTTTTACATAAATCTGATCCTGTTGACCGATTGCGCTGAAATTTTAAAAGCTTGCTTTTCCTTAAATTCTAAGCTACATCTAATTCACACTAAAACAAACAGTCTTTATATTGAAATAATTTTACTATTTTTTTACTCTTTCCTGGCCCAAATTTTTTTGAACACTTTTAACACTTCTAAAATGTACAATTTCGAGAAAAATTTTCTAAACAAATAACTGAAATCATTTGGTATCCCGTTTTCATCTGCCAAATTAAGATGACTTATTTTAGTTGGTCATAATAAACAAATAAAATGGCCATACATTCAAAACAGTGTTGTTTTGTTGAGGAAATTTTCAGTTTTGACAGTTACAAATGATTATTTACTAAGTAGTTAGGAAATCAAAACCTGCGAACCTGCGGGCCAAATTGACATCACGAGAGCGAAGCCGCGGGCAAAAGCTAGTCTACACTAAATTTCGATTAAACTGTTTTTTTAACAGTTTGTGACATAAAGTCAAGGTTTCAACATGCTAGTAGTGTCAGTTTTAGCATATATTATGTATATAAGCAAATATGTTAGTGATGCGCGATACGAGATGTTTTAGTCAATTGTTTCGATTGTTCAAACATCTCGATTACTTTCGATGGTTGTCACTTGGACTCGATTGTTGTTGTTGTTTCATAGTTCACCGAGACAGAGTCGCATAGTACTGATTCGTACACTGTCGAGAGCCACGTAATATACAATCGTTCATCACTCAACAGCTGCTGTGGTCGAGTCGATGGTCGGTAGTGCAGTAGCTTAATACGAATTCAATAGTGAAGAGATCACAGAGTAGTGACTAGTGAGTACCGACTGAACATAGTGTGAACAATGAACAATCAACGAGTCGCGTGAACGTCAGTCGACTAGCATATAACCTTGAATCGCGATTATATGTATTCTCATTCGCTGCTGTTGTGGCTATACCGGGTGTCCGGTCTTAAAGTCGAACATAGGGAATTAACGTTGTGTGCCATTTTTAAGTATTTTGGCTTTTACTTCTGCACGTATCTATCATAAGAAAACAATCAGGCACCTATCTGTAATGAAGAGTTAAACTTAATAGAAAACAAATCTCTAACTCTCCGCAAACTAACACCGCTGTAAAACGTTTTTACCATAAAAACTCTTTCTTCATTGGAGTATAATTATTCATTTTTACTTTAATTATTGTAAAAATGCTTACGTGCACCAATTACGAGTACAAAAGTTTTTTGACAATTTTATTACAGCACATTTCTTTTAGTGTTTTGTTTTTCGCCTACTTAATTTGAAATCATTACTGTAAAATTGGTAAATTTCAAATCGGTATTTTAAAGTAAAAATTTCATTTTTGGTCTTATTTTTAGAATAATTTGATGCGCAATAATTTTATCTTTCGATAGGTACAATTACCTTTCTTGTACGTTGAATTGGCGAACACGAATCAGCAAAAATGAACAATACCATGTTGAATCCCTATGTTCACCTTAGAGACCGGACACGGGGTATGTGGCAAATATATAATCGACTTGAACAATCGAACATTTCGATTGTAAAATCAAACTCCGAGTCGATTTTGGACTCGATTGTTATTGTGAACTATTACAATTGTTTCGATTGTAAAAATATCTCGTAATCGCCCATCACTAAAATATGTATGTTCACTAAAACGCCTATTTATAAAAATGGTATAAACAGTGCGAAATATAGTTGGTGAATTTTTACAATAAGAACGTGCGTATAAATAGATACTACTGCGACTTGGGTGGTCCAACGACCACGCTTCACCAATGCGTTAATTCGGTCATTATTAATAAATTTCCCTGTACGGTTTACAAGCTAAAATAATAATATTACATTATTTCACTGTAATTAGTAATATGAATTTTCATTAGTCGTGTTTGTGCGACCACACACGTTGCCAGTGAAGTATAGGTATAGTTTAATTTTTTTTACTCCAATTACGTAATGAAAAGGTGAAATACATAAATCTAATTTGAAAGGAAACGTAAGGGTCTTCCTATTTAAATAAACACGAGCATTTACAACTTCATTCATTTTGTATTTCCTTTTTCCAGAAAAAGAAAAAATTTAGTAAAGTGAATTCATTTAAGTTCTTGAGTACTTTTTATCGAATTTACGTAAACTTGTTGTCTGCTGAAATCATCTGTCTATTATTTCTACAACTGCACTATGAGGAATTTTAACAGGAAACAAGAATATCAAAAATTAATACATTTGAATAAATTAATAAATAATCAGAGATCCATGAAAAATGATGGAACCTTTGCTGTGAAGACACTAAATACAAGTAAGCATAAAACACCAAACCCCGTATTTCTTCTTTTTTTCATTTTTTTTTACTCTTCACTTGTATATAAATAATGTTTGAAATAATTTTCACTTTCATGATGAGCTCTCGCTAGTACGAAGATTCACTTCTACAACATAGCTATATTGAATTAACTCTCGCATGTGGTGAAAATCTATTGATTCCGAATCATATATAAGGAGAATATTAGATTAGCAATCATGTCACGGTTGAGTAAATGTAAGCTCATTCCGCCGCGAAAGTGGAAAGGTTCAGGTTAGAATCCTGACTGTGACTATGGTTGGTAAAATGATTTTTTCCAATATGTTTCGAATCAATTATAATTGGCTGCTTTTCAACGAAAATTCTCAATTGCAATTCAGCCGTATAAATCTATTAATTTATCTTAACAAACTAAGTAAACAAATCTAGGAAGTCGATTTTAAATTACTTTTAATTGCCGTATCGATTTGAAACTTTGCAAGAGTATGTAATTCGGATGACAATACAATAATTTGGTACCATCGAAATCGAATTCAACCCCAAAGCGGGTAAAACGGGGGTGTAGGATTTTAATTTTTCGACGTTTCAAAATAGTGTAATATTGTATGCTGTGGAAAAAAAACTATACATTATTTATGTCAAAATACTCTGGCACATAATTTGCCATACTGGCTGGAGGTCGTCGGAGTGAGTAACTATGGACGGGCTATTTGTTATATTTTTGTCATTAGATTTGTTGCATAGAAGTATAGAAACTGTATTAGTTATTGAATATTTTTATCTTTATTTATTTCTTCTCGACGTACGTTTCGCTAAGCATGTTAGTATTATCAGGAGATGATGTTTGACGAAAAGGACAAAATGATAACGAAGTAATACTTTGTCTAGTTTATTTACTAGTTTATGAATTTAACGTTACTCCAGTTGGCAGTTAGTACGTATTTGTGAAACAAAACCGTATAGGTACCTATACTACCTACAAACGTTACATTATCATTTAGAGAGAAATCTCGCACTCTTTTTCAGTTTGCATGTACATATTTTTAGTGTATTTGCCATATGGCACTATTAGCACACTATTAGCGTCGATCGGATGGCGGGACCTAGGGGTTGGACCAAAATTTCTCGACGTTTCATAGCCTTCTGAACAATTTGGCACCATTTTTGGAAATGTTTATATAATATATGTATATATATATATGTGTGTGTGTGTGTGTGTGTGTGTTCGCCGCATAACTCTCGAAAGACTTAATTGATTTGAACGAAATTTGGTAAACACGTTGGAATCTATCACCGCACGGAACCTATTTAAAATGGGTCCAATCGGACTATTTTAAGGGTTGTTTTCAGGGGTTGAAAAAAGTTTTTGGACCCGAAAATACCAAAAAAATTTTCAGAATTGTTTCAAAATTAAAATTTAACCTTTTAGTAAAGATCAAAATGTGCTGCTAAAATTTTAATAAAATCGGCCCGACAGGACCGGACTTACAAATTTTATGAAAACACTAGTTTGCGGATAGTGATTTACTTACTGAAGGGTGTATTTAATTTGGTACAGAGGTTGCATTCATAATAATATTGAAATTAAGAAAAAAAATATTATTTTAAGGGATGTATTAAGGGGTTAAATTTTTTATTTTGTCTAAAAACAAACCTAAGTTCACGTATTAAAGCCACAAGGCCTGTATTAGCAAACCCGAGTTTTTTTTTATTAACTTTGTACCTACGTCTGCATGGAAATACCCATTTCTATTGTCATTTCACACACGGTTTATTTGTAAAAACTTTTTAATTATGAATTATTATTTGGCTGAAACAAAATATTTGTTAGCAGTTGTACATTATTTTATGAAGGAGATCGATTATATTGATATCGGGTAAATAGTCCAAGCGCTCGCGGCAAAAAATTGTAACAATTTTATAAAGGCTAAAATTTTGAGATTAGCTAGTATTTGGGATCTAAATAAAAATATACTCAAAACACAGATTATCTATGAGAAATTACGGTACTTTTAAACTAACAATGAAAATTATTAATAATCCATATGATTAAATTCTTTACCGCAAATAAATTCACTATATTAGTGAATTAACATAGTGATATCAGACGGCACTGTCTGTTTTGAAGATTATATAAAAGAAAAAAAATTAGAATTGCCGCTGTCGTGATTCAAACCCGAAACTCCCAATTTTGCGTCGGACAAGAAATTGTTGGCATGCAGAATTTATTTTATATTTTCATATAAGTAATAATTAAATCCGTATATCCATTGCGTTACGACTGTCAATATAAATAAAAAAAGTAAATTATCTAAAAGTGAATACAAGCGCGTACGTATGGTGGTGTAACGGGGGTGGAGGCCGGGGACTCCGCATAGTCTCCTGCATGTCTACACAACAACTTTTATCTACAGAACGTATAGCTGTGCATGTATTCATTATGTCGCGCCGGTCGACGGAAAAATGCTTGTTAACTATAACAACGATATGCAATTCACAGATAACAAACAGTACAAATTATACATGAATGCCAACAAAAGTATTGTAAGCCTATAGTACAAATAATTAGGCTTGTTACGTCATTCAAGCTTATACCTTTCAGGATTATTAAAGTTCGATTACACTGCTAAGCGTTACAAGAATACGATAGTATGTAGATTATAGACGCTTTTTTATTAAATTATTGGAATAAGCTCCGTCTAACTTAAATAATGCCGTTGGATTTTTTTGTCTAGCACTTAAAACGGCTTCACAAATCACAATAAACATTTTAAGTTGGTTATAACGGTTAAAATGATCACACCTCTATTTTTTCCTTTCAAGCAGCTGACGTCACCAGCTCCGAATATCACGTTCTAGAGTGCCCGCGGTGAGAGATGAAGCCATGCACGTCATCAATAATATGCTAGTGAACGCCTGCTTGCCCGCAGACAGTGCCGTGTACACAAAACTGCACATTGGGTTTTATGACGTTAGGTACAATTTTGGCAAACTGCTATTCATGACAATAAATATGCAATTAAAAATATATGTGGCGGGCACAATGCATTCACGTTACTATGACGCGGTGGCTTCATCTTTCGCCGCGCGAGGTCTACTACTACATATAGTACTGAACCCTACTCTTTGCGTAGTTCGACACGCACTTGGCCGTTTATTTGGTAAATTTCATCAGAATTGATGAAAGATAACACATTAATACACAATCTATCCTCAATAGTCTATGTCAACGTTTAATTTAAAAATTGAAAATATTTGATATACTTGCTAGATAACTGTGGCGGCGATTGTAAGATGTTTTTACAATCAAAACAATTGCAATCGTTCATAATAACAATCGAGTTCACAATCGACTCGGAGTTTGATTTTACAATCGAAATGTTCGATTGTTCAAGTCGATTATTTGCCAGCGATTGAGAATACATATAATCGCGATTCAAGGTTATATGCTAGTCGACTCAAGTCTGACGTTCACGCGACTCGTTCATCGTTGATTGTTCACTGTTCACACTGTTCAGTCGGTCTCAGAGCACTCGATTACTGCACAATCGACTCGACCACAGTTGTTGAGTGATGAACGATTATATATTATGTGGCTCTCGACAGTGTACATCGTCTGTACGATTCAGTACTATGCGACTCGATCGCGCTGAACTATGAAACAACAACAATCGAGTCCAAGTGAAAACCATCGAGAGTCATCGAGATGTTTGAACAATCGAGACAATCGACTAAAATATCTCGTAATCGCCCATTACTACAGTTGACGGTCTCAACAGAGTACTCTTCGGGTTACCGACAGTAAAAAAAGAAACTGGTATAAAACTGAGAAAATAGATAAGGCTGTGGAAATATTATGAATCCAAACTAGTTGTGACCAATGTATTACATTTGCTGATTGCAGAAAGCTAACATAACATAATAATATCATAATATAGTTTTAGTTGTACATATGCATGCAGATACAGGGAACTAATCCCGATTGGTGCACAGAACAAGCAGGGATCAAATACGGTGACATGCGATATGTCGTGATGACAAACTTTAATATTTCTTTTGTTACTCTACTGCGTTACTAATACAACAAAATTACTCCAACTGCATTATTTTTTCTCCAGCATATAATTTCTATGCATTGTTAGATATATCCATATTTTATTCAAGTGCATGTTATATTTATTTAGAATTTTGTAACTTAATATCACGCTACTAGATAAATAAATTATTCTATGCTATCTGAAGAAAGTTTTTCGAACATATATGTCGTGACACACTAGATTTTTTCGAGTTAATTGTATCATCTAAGAAAATTGCATTTCTGACAAAAAATTGTAAGAAACCATTTCAAAAATTTTTTTTTGTCATACTCACTATAAAGTAGCTACTTTACATAATATTATGTGTATGTATGCATGGAATGCGTCAGTTAAAAGGAAGGTGTGTTGAAAGTGTTATTAAAACACACTAGTGTGAAAAATAATCAGTTTTTAAAGTGATTTATGTTTATTCACTTTGATCAACCGACTATTACCTATAATACTTATGGCCTGCTATAAAGTATAAATATGAAGTTGACGACGCAAATGGACTGTCAAAAATTTTTGAAAATACTGAATATGTAGCTATTTTACAATGGGTATGGCAAAAAATACCAAATATATTTGATATCTCGTGCGTAATGATATTATGACTCGTGTGACAGTTAAAACTCGCTAAATCGCTCGTTTTAACATACTGTCACTACCCGTCAATAATTTTTTCAAGGGGTTCCATATTAGCAGCACAGTTCCTCGAATATCCAGTTTTGATTTTTTTACAATAACTGCTTGTAACATGTAAAAATATCGCTGTATTCTAAATTCGTTCACATATATGCAAACTAAATATGTCTTGACTCTACTAATGAAAAAAAATCCGTAAATATTAGTAAAACCCTTCCAGTTACCGAAGGAAAACAAAATGGGGTTCCATATTAGCAGCTTCTCCTCTATACCTCATTACGCCTCAAGACATAAAATCTACTATTTTTTCAAAACACCTAGGCCTAGCTTAGGAGAAACTGGAAAAGAAAAAAATATATTTATTTGCTAAACTATTTAATGATACAACACAGGCCCTGAATAAGTCACAATTTTTGTCGTAACATTGATCATAAAACAGCAAATAAATATTGTTAATCGTATATCCCATTTCTTGTATTCAATTGTTGACCGTAATAAACTTTCAAGAAAAAATCCACTAAAGCCAAGTTCACACTTACAAGAGGTACCTATATAGTCATCGAATTCGGCTAGGTACTTTAAAAAAAAAACGACCAACAATTACGTTTTGCACCATTCGATAATAAATTATTAATTAAATTACAAAATTCGATATGAGAGTTTTCCCTTACATACTATAATACTATTATGGTATTTTAAAATAAACACGACTCAAAAAAATAATAAATCTCGAAAATATTGCAAAATAATAAATTACATATTTTATATTCAATTTCATTTTCAATAACTTTTATTGTGCCTAGTGCCAAGCCATGAAAATTTATTAGTTGCAAAGTTGTTTTTTTTTATAAATTGACTATTTAATCTACCCGCCGGCGATATATTCTGTTTCGTGCTGGTTTTATCTATTTAATTTAAATTACATTATTCTATACATAAAGTATGATTTTATAGATCTATTTTATGCCTTTAAATTTATAAAAATGTATAGATATGAAAACACGGTTAGAGATATTATATAAAATAAACGGCGGTATTTTTGTTTAAATCAAATTTAATTTTTCGCACTGTTGCAAGTTTAAGAAAATTAAAAACCAATTTATGCATACGCGACGTTATAAAAAAAAAACTTCTAATATTTTTTATTATACTTCGTACGCGTAATGTCAGTTTTGTCAACTCTACGCACGGTCCGTATAACCATGAAAAAACATCATTTTACATGTTCGTGTTCGGAAAAATGTGTCTGCCATACCCACTATAAAATAGCTGTTTTACATGCGTTTTATTGCATGCATGTAGAGTGACCTTTGACAGGCCGGTATACGGGAATGTATCGTTCCCACACTAGGGTGGAAAAGTAAACCATTTCCATAGTGATTTGTTTATTCGCCCTGATCCGTCCGCTATTATTAATGACAGCTATTTTCAGCCTAATATGGAAGTGAAGTTGGCGACACAGAATGAACTGTCAAAATTTTTTTGAAAATGATGCAAGTGAAGTGGAAAGCAGCTATTTTATAGTGGGTATGGCAAAAAAACCGTATATATCTCGTGCGTAATGATATTACGACTCGTGACTGTAAAACCTCGCTATCGCTCGTTTTAACGTAGTGTCACTACTCATCAGTAATATACATAATATACCTATACAATCTACTATTAATCAATTTAAACAAGCTAGGGTGTATTACAAGTCCCCAGTTCCCGGGTTCTAGCCCGAGAGCTGGTAAAAGTGTTAATTGGACTTTCAATTTATTATTAAAAAAAAATAATGAATTGAAAATATGAATTGGTGCTAGGCCCAAATAACCTTAGCTGTTGGTGGTCTTAAAAAAAAATTCACAGATTTCGCAATCCTTGCAACCATCGAGGACATTGGAAATGATAACAGCATATATGAAACATAATTAACTGTTTATTATACACACAATATTTATCAATGCACTGTTTAGTTTTGTCAGGAGTAACCCTATTATTCTTCTGTTATATACGCGTTCACTTTTGCTTGATTACTTAACTTTTAAATGGATTTTTCTACAGTATTTATTAACATTTGCTCAAAAATAACACCGCAAATCGTCGCAAATACCTGTCAATTAACTAGACATGATATAAAACACATTTCGAAAAAATTGCACTTGTTCAATTTTGCATGATTGCTCCTCACTTGATCGCGACACCGTTGTCTTTTGGCCTTGAACGAAAACTCGTAACTCTGCCCCCATATACGAACATAAACATTTCTAATGTTAAAAGGGTGTATTCATCGATGTCTTTTACTTTCTTTAATTTTGATGTTTCCACGGAACACTTAGAGAGATATTGTTGTGTCGTCGGCAGATAAAGCAAAGCGAATAAACAAGATAACAAGTAAATTGATGAGCTGTTCGGTTAGGAGTGCGCGATCCGGTCATGGGATCAACTTGACCTCTTAATAACCTTTTCACTTCAATTTCACTGCATATACCCTTCGTTGCTTTCTCTTCAACTGACAAATGAGCGGTTGACATTACCTGGCCTTGTCAATTTATAAAAAAATAAAGTTTACAATATATTACATTTCCATTTTATTGAAATCTGGAATCGTTAGCGGAAAAAATCTGGCCATAAAAATAATAGTTAACAAAATTAAGCTGTTAAAAATAATAGTTAAGAGGTACTAAAATAAGGGCTTGAGAATGACCGAGCGTGTAGCAATGCTGTTGTTTAAATGGCGTTGCTATGGTTCCTCTATTACAAGTCCCTAGTTCCCGGGTTCTAGCCTGAGAGCTGGTAAAACTGTCAATTGGATTTTCAATTTATTATTAAAAAAAATAATGAATTGAAAATATGAATTGGTGCTAGGCCCAAATAACCTTAGCTGTTGGTGGTCTTTAAAACACAAAGGTACTGAAATAACATATTAAGTCCCCTACAGTTATACTTCTCAAAAACGTTCCGACTTTGAAAATTTCTCAAATTTTCTAAAGTACTCATCACTAATTAGTCATGTCCTGTGACGCTACAGTATATTTGTAATATTTTGTACTGAAAGAGAGAGAGAGAGAGAGTTTACAGATTATAGACGCTCGACAACTGAGGTGATTAGCGTAACAAAGATGTGATTATGTGTTAAAATAGGTAGCAGATAGTACAGTATTGCTGCTATGTAATGATAGGCTAATGTAATAATGTAACTGGTAGAAGGTAGACGCTTGTAAAATGTTAATTTGATTTCGAACAATTCATGATGTGGCATTAATCAACCAATGGCTAGAGTTTAATTGATGATGTCTACTACTACACAAGAGTATTCATATCGACTGGATAATGATTTAATGAATGAATTAACTGACAGGCGACTGCAAAGCCATACGTTCGTCAAACGAGCTCCAAAAGTATCTAGACTTTTTGGGGTAGTCCAAAAAAAGTCTTATGCTGTGTTTCTAATTACGACTTTCAGCCGAGAGTGTAGCGGCGCTGTTGTTTACATGGCGTTGCTATGGTTCCTCTATTACAAGTCCCCAGTTCTCGGGTTCTAGCCCGAGAGCTGGTAAAAGTGTCAATTGGATTTTCAATTTATTATTAAAAAAAAAATAATGAATTGAAAATATGAATTGGTGCTAGGCCCAAATAACCTTAGCTGTTGGTGGTCTTTAAAATACAATTACAATTACGACTTTCAGCTTTAAATCTAGATTTAAGAATGTCATTTGTTTTCAACTAAATGGACATCTCCATTTATAGTTTTAAAACTATAGATTTAAAGTTGGAAGTCGTATCAGAAACCGAGAACTAGGCTGGGCGCACTGAAAATCAATAATTAAGCTTAAGTTCATTGATTCAGTGAACTTTACATAAATACAATGTCCTTTTATTAATCATCTTGGGTGAATGGAAGTAATGTAATCGTGCAAAAATCCGAAATTAAGATTTCGATCAATCTTGACTATTTAGACTCTAAAAAACATTTTGCAAAATGTCAGGTCTGTCCGTTGTCATCTTCGGTGTGCGCAAAACATCAATGTTTCCTAATCTTTTGAACTACGGAACCGATCAAGTTCAAATTTATGGGATATACCTGTGCCTAGAATGAAAATGCATAAATAAAAATCTTGAATTTTTGACCTCAAGGGACGTTATTCAAAGAAAAGTGGGCTTAAAATGCATTTTAGAGGAGAAATTAAAAAAATAAAAAATATTTGTCATTTTATTTATTATTGGCTGAATAATTTTAAAATTATTTTTTTCAGAGTTTGTAAGACCGCTTACTCATTAAGGAAGAATGAGATTAGTTCCATTAGTCGTTCTTAGAGAGAGTTGACTGTAAAATAATTTAAATGCCATTACAAAAAAGTAATAATTTTTAATAGAGTACTATTCTTAAAATTTGGATGTATTGGAGTTTTATTGTCATAATCGCTGCAGTTTTTAATTTTCGCGATTTGAAATTAAAATTTATAACACAAATTTTACTTACAAATGAAGATAAATTTTACTGAACAGTTTTTCCAATGATTATGCAAATAATATTAAAATATGTAAAATGTATGCATGCAGGATGCACAAAATTAATTTTCGAGGAGTGTTGCCAAATACGTGAGATATAAATTCTCAAACTAGTCAACAATTTCCTCTAAATATGTTTCAACTTTCAACCAATTTTAAAATAGAGCAAAAGTATCAAAATATTAAAAAGAAATGTGAGATTTTATGGGTTTTATCCAGATTAAAAAAAAATAAATAAAAAAAAATCGACAATTCACATAAGTAGGTATGTATAAATAGGATATCAGGAATCAACACTACGTAGATTCTGCGAAATTGAGGATGAAACAGCCACCCATATCGTGTTCGAATGTGAGACACTAGTTTACAGGAGGACAGCCATCTTTGATTACATAGATGAGAACCAAGGTTATTAGAGTACAGGTTGCCTCATTCCATCTGACCAATCAGCGTAAGCGCGGGAATGACGTCAGCTAGAATTTAGTTTAAATCAAGTACAAAAATTGTTGAAGATTATGCTTATTTATATTAGGTGCTTCGTGCAGATTTTTTCTTAAAATTGGCAGAAGACAATAAATAGAAGAATAGATGTTAAAAAATAGGATAATTTTTATTTTTATTACAAAATTTAGGTTTTAATATCTATAATATAAACAAACAAAAAATTAAATAATGCTCAAGAAATGGCAGATCTTGTTAATTACCTATTTTTTAAATTTAAGAAACAAATAAAATTAACTAACAAATTGATAAATTAATTATTTTATCTTTTATATTCACAAAATATTAAAAATAACCACAAAGCACCATAACACTTAACAGCTATCGCAAAATTGACAACTTATCATATTTTTTTCACTCAGAAGAATCATGTTTCTATTAGGTATTGAAAAAACATCACACTACCATGGTTACTGTGATTTTTATTTCCAAAAATTAGCAGCGTCCATCGTCTGATCTTTTCTATTGAAGTGAGCAAGCATGATTCTGAGTGACGTCATCCCCCCACTACTATGTATCGGAATGAGGCAACCTATACTCTACTAACCTTGGATGAGAACGGAATTATTCCACAGGATAATCTAGTGGCCAATCTTCTGGAGCTCATAAGAAGATCCAGACTATTTGCTGACTAGATCCAGTAAAAAGGGCAAGTGACAAAATCCTTATAGGATGTGGCGCACCTTTTAGGCTAATCTATAGGATCACCCTTAATAGTTTTAATTTTTAGTCTTAAATGTGTATATTTTGAAATAAAAATAGATACCTAAATTAATTAAAACGTGGCATACACATCGACAAAAAAAAATCATCCAAAATTAATCTGGCAACACTGCTTTCGAGAAGCCATAATGTCAGTTGACCACAAATGCAGATATAAATAAATGATTTTAGGTATGTGAAACTCGTAGTAATGAGTCAGTGAATACTGATGACGATTTTCATGACGGGTCCTGGACCTCTAATCAATGTATGGTTGGCATCAAACCGAAATCAATAATTAATGCTTGATGCAGTTGCCATCATCTATTCAAATGGACGAACAACTGTCATCAAAGGCAATCGGGTTATATTCAAATATTGTTTTAAAACATGCATTTCAGTTTGTTTTTCATATTCATCAAAAGTGCAACGACTGTTCATTTATATTTTACATATTTTGTTATTATTATCATCACCATATTTTGAAGTATTTTAATCAACGTGTGCCTATGATGTGTCCTAAATAATTGCTTCTAATATATTATACATTTAAATGCATATTTATTTTTTCATTAAAAATACAATGCTTTCACGTTTGACTGATTTTGCACATACAGTTTATAATTCATGAATAATGCAATCAATATTATAAAAAAAATTCGACTGATGACCAGTCCTATACTTCCCACCTAGTAAATATTTGCAAAAAATAAGCACTCTTTTTTTATTCTTTGAAAAAAAGCATGGCTCTCTTTTTTGTTTGGTGATCTACTGATGGCTAGTAATATAGGAAAAATCATGGTTACCTTGATTTACGTACAATTTTCTTTTTTTAGTAAAATATTTTTACTTCCCACCTCTACTATGGTAGGGAAGTAATGGATTTAGTCCGAAAAAAATATTTCGAGATTTTAACAGATTTTCACGTTTTGAGACCCTAGCAATCGTTTAAGATCATTTTCTGACTGACGTCTGTATGTGTGTGTGTATGTGTGTGTGTGGTCAATTTTTCGCCTTCTATATCTTAAGAACGGAACAACATACGGGCATGCCGATTGTTCTATTGTATTTATCAGCCTTTAACTTAGATCTGATTAGATTTTGAGTCAAATCGGTTCAGTGGATCCTGAGATATTCATAAAAACGTCCTCAATGTCACGTATTAACATAGGTAAAAAAAAATATAAATGAATTCTAGATGTTATAATATGAAAAAAATGTACATATTTTTTTTCTCTAAAATGTATAGTTTTCGAGAAAAAAAATATTTTACTTAAAAAAATAAAAATTGTACGTAAATCAAGGTAACCATGATTTTTGCCATATTAAGCTAGCGATCAGTAGATCACCAAACAAAAAAGAGGGCCATGCTTTTTTCAAAGAATAAAAATTAAATTGTGTTTTAAAGACCACCAACAGCTAAGGTTATTTGGGCCTAGTCAAAGAATAAAAAAAAGTGTTTATTTTTGCAAATATTTACTAGGTGGGAAGTATAGGACTGGTCATCAGTCGAATTTTTTTTCTCGAAAACTGTACATTTTAGAGAAAAAAAAATATTAACATTTTTTTCATATCATAACATCTAGAATTCATTTATATTTTTTTTACCTATGTTAATACGTGACATTGAGAACGTTTTTTTAATATCTCAGAATCCACTGAACCGATTTGACTCAAAATCTAATCAGATCTAAGTTAAAGGCTGATAAACACAATAGAACAATCGGCATGGCCGTATGTTGTTCCGTTTATACGATATCGGAGGCGAAAAATTGACCACATACACGCATACAGACATCAGTCAGAAAATGATCTTAAACGATTGCTAGGGTCTCAAAACGTGAAGATCTGTTAAAATCTCGAAATATTTTTTTCGGACTAAATCCATTACTTCCCTACCATAGTAGAGGTGGGAAGTAAAAATGTATCTATGGTTTAGTTTTCAAATATTCATAACAAACAGTTTATTGTATAATAGTGGAACTTGTGGAAGTATTTCTTTACCACTTGTGTATTACGAATTAAATAGATTGTAGGTATATCAAAGAAATCCGCATGTGCAGATAAAATTTAATATAAGAATTGTTACAAATTAATGTAGACAGGTGCGATCCTGGAAGTAATGCAGTTTTGAAATTTTGAAGAGGAAATCTTCTTTGGCTTAAGAATCAAAAAGACACAGTGATATTGATGTTAAATTCGCATTTATTGCCTACGTTTCGGAAGATTTTCACCCATCTTCAGGGCTCAAATGCCGTCCAAATAATCAGTAAATTGTCATTATTGTATGTTAAAATAATGAATTTTTGTTCAATTTTTGTAGTGAATTGTTTTTATTTTTGGAAACTGTTAGCCACAATTTTTTAATTAAAACAAATTATGTGTTGTTGATAAAATTAATGAAATCAGTTCTTGCAATGAAATACACTTTTAAATGCAGCTATCTTTAACACAGTTTTTTATGACTGACTAAAATTTAGGTTTTTATTAAATTTGAAAAGGCGACATGTTTCGCCACTCTGTCATCATCAGGCCAAATTTTGTGACAAATATATCACAGACAAAAAGATCTAAAAGTATGTTATATTATAGAAAGCTTCATATCGTGACAGTTATAAAATGTAAGATGAATAATTGTCACTGAGTTTAAAATCAAAACTTGATAAAATTATATATGAAATATACAAAACATTAAAATGGAGAAGCATAGTTAATGGAAGTTTGTTGTGATATTTTCAGTAAAATTTCATTTACTATTAAAATTACGGAAACGTCATATACTCGTATATATTAATTTATTGTTCTTTTTTTAAATTTCGGTAAAAGTTATTAATGGTTACTTTATTACATTATTATTATTCTTTCTACTGTCAAAGATAACGGTTAATGGTGCTATTCTGCATGGTGAATGTTAGTATTTACAGCGCTGTTAAACTCACTGTAACTTAGTTAATGTTAAATTTGTTAGAAAATGACAAAGAATTAACAACACAGTAAATTCTTATATTGACCTTACAGAATAGTACCATAAAATCAGTGTTCTTAAGGCCTTCTCATAATTTAGTGCTGTAAGGCCCGTATTCACCAAACACTGTTAAAGATAGAAGTTACTAACCTTAGAATAAATCTATTCCTTGGAATAAAATAAACTTTCTATTCACCAAGCAATTCATTCGATAGAATAGTAACTGCAGGTAAAAATTTACTATATACTATACGCCTTGCAGATTTTGTCAAATAAAGCACGTTTACC
Source organism: Mongoloraphidia duomilia (assembly GCA_039654895.1). Lineage (NCBI taxonomy): Eukaryota > Metazoa > Arthropoda > Insecta > Raphidioptera > Raphidiidae > Mongoloraphidia > Mongoloraphidia duomilia. The sequence continues at coordinate 67,006,200 of CM077516.1, forward strand.
AAAAATCCGACCGATGGCGCATCTATCGAAAATGTAAAATGGTGAATATTGACATATTTTACTGACAAAAACCGTTACCTGTAAGATATGAAATTAATATTTACCTGAAAAGGTCGCCAGGCCATAAAGTAATTTATGCATTTCGTGCACACCCTATTTAACTAGGCGGATAAATATTTATACCCTTGAAATTGGACAGGATAACTATTCTTACGATTTATATCTGCAGTAAACTTAACTATGTTTGGTAATTTGAATTATCACTATTTATTTCGTGGGAATAAATCAACGGAATCAACGGAATCAACGGAATCAACGGAATAAATAACTAACTAGGCTCGGTGAATACGGGCCTAAGTGGTTGGAACGGGTGCGCATTCGAGATTTTGGTAATCGAGTGAGACAGATTGGCTTCAGCTTGACCATCCTGATTCTCGTTCCAGTAATATAAGTTCTATGTTATTTGTATCAATTAGTGTGTATCTGAAAAGTTTGTGGTAATTTGTTGATTAAAAACTGAATCCCTCGAGTATCGACAGACCAATAATTCAAATAGAAAAACGTTAAAACAAACACAAAGTGAAGTGTAAGATTGTAATATAATATTAAATCCACGTAGAAAACAGAAAATACTCGAGAGAGTTTCAATTTCGCCAATGGGAATCGATCGTAATCAAAGCTGAACAAAGTTCGAGTTAAATTTAACAGAAAACTAGAAATAGTTTTCTTTAGTTCAGAAATCAAATTACGTTTTCATGAGCTCGCGGCACGTACTGTAGCTATACTCACTACAAACAAAACAGACGGATATAGGAAAATCCTTTACCTATGTTCATAGCGAACAGAGAGATAAACAACTGTTCTAAAGATTTTTTTGTGTTCACAATACCCCTTTCACTTCAATCACAAAACAAATTAAAATTTGTTACTGATAAAATAGAACGTTTATGTTTTGTGTATATACATTCAAACTGAACTTCAATAATGCCGATTTTAAAAGCCTAATTTTACGTTCGTTTTCAGCTTTTTTACTTCTCACCCCACCTCTATTATGATAGGGATTGGATTCAGTCCGATTTTTTTTTTCACGTTTTGATTCTTAAGGAATCAATTTGAGTTCATTTTCTGCTTTCTCTTTCTCTAGTGAAATTTTTTCTCCTTCGATATCTCAAAAACAGAACGACATAGGGTCATGCGGTTTGTTTCGTTGTATTTATCAGCATTTACCTTAGCTCTGATTAGATTTTGAGCCAAATCGGTTCAGTGGTTCCTGAGATATTAAAAAAAAAAAAGTGTTCTCAGTGTCACGTATTAACATTGGTAAAAAAATGATGTTAAAATCTGAATAAAATCTTACTAGTTTTTTTACTTCCCACCTCTATTATGGTAGGGAAGTAATGGATTTAGTCCGAAAAAAATATTTCGAGATTTTAACAGATCTTCACATTTTGAGACCCTAGCAATCGTTTAAGATCATTTTCTGACTGATGTCTGTATGTGTGTGTATGTGGTCAATTTTTCGCCTTCGATATCGTAAAAACGGAACAACATACGGCCATGCCGATTATTCTATTGTATTTATCAGCCTTTAACTTAGATCTGATTAGATTTTGAGTCAAATCGGTTCCGTGGATCCTGAGATATCAAAAAAAACGTTCTCAATGTCACGTATTAACATAGATAAAAAAAAAATATAAATGAATTCTAGATGTTATAATATGAAAAAAATGTACTTAAATATTTTTTTTCTCTAAAATGTAGTTTTCGAGAAAAAAAAATTTACTAAAAGAAATAAAAATTGTACGTAAATCAAGGTAACCATGATTTTCGCTATACTAAAAGCTAGCCATCAGTAGATCACTAAACAAAAAAGAGGGCCATGCTTTTTTTTTCAAAGAATAAAAAAAGAGTGTTTATTTTTTGCAAATATTTACTAGGTGGGAAGTATATAGGACTGGTCATCAGTCGAATTTTTTAATACAAAAACGGGGCTTGAGAACAGTCGAGATCATAATGATGCGTTTATATTATGGAATAATCTCTCTCAATATATATTAGGGAAAGCTTATCATAAAAGCGTTTCAAAAACATACGTAATGCATTTGCTAACAAACAATAATGAATTCCGATTTTGCAAGATAGCATCCCATTTTAGTCCAAATATTAAAGTGCAGTACAATGCAGAGGCAATAACAAAAAATTTGAAATCTGTAAGACCGTATAATGCACGTCTGGAGATAATCTGAAATTCTGCTAAATCTATAAACATACAAAACAATAAGTTTGTGCTGACCTCAATAAATATTGTTATTTTTATTTCTTCTGTAAGTGCTTCTGGGGAGGTATTGTAAAGCCTCGCATCCACTCGCTGGAATGCGTCCGTCGTCATTGTTCTACTTGTTCACATAATAATAATATAGGTAGGTACAGGCTTGAGTAAAAGTCAAGATTGATTCAAATATTTTTGATGGGCAAAAGTCAGGATCGAATCAATTATCTTTGATACATTTTATTCGAATTTCATAGAGCGTTGTATGCCACTTCTCGACCTGTCGCATCGCGTCGATATGTGAGAATCGAGTAGGTATAATATATAAAAATTCGACTGATGACCAGTCCTATACTTCCCACCTAGTAAATATTTGTAAAAAATAAACACTCTTTTTTTGTTTTTTTTTATTCTTTGACTAGGCCCAAATAACCTTAGCTGTTGGTGGTCTTTAAAACACAATTTAATTTTTATTCTTTGAAAAAAGCATGGCCCTCTTTTTTGTTTGGTGATCTACTGATGGCTAGCAAAAATCATGGTTACCTTGATTTACGTACAATTTTTATTTTTTTTAGTAAAATATTTTTTTTCTCGAAAACTATACATTTTAGAGAAAAAAAATATTTACATTTTTTCATATTATAACATCTAGAATTCATTTATATTTTTTTTACCTATGTTAATACGTGACATTGAGAACGTTTTTTTGAATATCTCAGGATCCACTGAACCGATTTGACTCAAAATCTAATCAGATCTAAGTTAAAGGCTGATAAACACAATAGAACAATCGGCATGCCCGTATGTTGTTCCGTTCTTAAGATATCGAAGGCGAAAAATTGACCACATACACACACACATATACACACACACACACACACATACAGACATCAGTCAGAAAATGATCTTAAACGATTGCTAGGGTCTCAAAACGTGAAATCTGTTAAAATCTCGGAATATTTTTTTCGGACTAAATCCATTACTTCCCTACCATAGTAGAGGTGGGAAGTAAAAATAAAACTGTCGCATCGCATCTATATACGTGTGAATTGGCCTTGATTCAATTAATAACATTTATTTTCATTGTCGGACGGACAGGGAACAGAACTGATATTTTAGTGTACGTCGTGCTTTAAACCTACTTGTCCAGAGTCTAATGTCAATATTACACAGTAGGTACAGTCGCGGACTTGAGTTTTTTCAGTGTAAGTTTATAAGAAATCAGTAGCTTAGCGACAAATTTAGTTTGACAGGTACAATCGCGGACTTAATTTGGCTTTAGGTAAATGCATCAGTTACTTAGGGTTACATCCTAAAAATTCAATAAAAAATTATTATCAAAAGACCTCAGTTGTTTATACAATCCAAATTACTCAATAATTATTCAATTAAAACATAAAAAGATTTGATAATATTTGATACTAACAAATAATTCCTTCCTCCAATCTTGCAATGATTCTTCTTTTTAACCGACTTCAAAAAAAGGAGGTGGTTCTCAATTCGGTTGTATTTTTTTTATGTTTGTTACCTCAGAGCTCCGTCATTTATAAACCGATTTGGAATTTTTTATTTTTTTATTTGAAAGGATATACTTTCAGATTGGTCCCATAGAAATTTCATCAAAATCGGTTCAGTAGTTCGGCTGATTTTAATAAAAGTTAGTAGCGGCGTGTGATTCCTTTAAGGTAAATGTCACTTTTTGACACTAAAAAGTAAAAAATAAAAAACTTTTTAACAAAAAAAAAACTCCTTCAAAAATCATTGTGTATTTGTTTAGAGTACCTGTCCACTAAAAAGAGGAAAATACTGAAATTTTGAGGTCTGTGTCAATTTAATAAAATATGAAGTCGATTAAAAAGTGTAGTACCTATAGTGATTAATATCTTCTTTTTAACCAACTTCATATTTTATTAAATTGGCGCAGACCTCAAAATTTCAGTATTTTCCTCTTTTTAGTGGACAGGTACTCTAAACAAATACACAGTATGTAGCTGAAGGCTTACATAGCTGTAGGAGCTTAACGTGAAGCGTTTCTCTCCAATCAACTCATATTCAACACAGGTCACTATTTTTACAGTATCATTGCTCTAGCGAGAGCTAAATTTAAAAACTGTTCACAAAACACATTTTTATCATCGGTGTGCGTAGCACATTATTTTAAATCACGTCTTTTCGCGAATTTAAAACAAAACGGTTTATAACATGTCTGGCTACACACTATTACACACACATTGGTATCGCGTTTACTTAACACCGTCCACACTAGTGACGATGCTGGAGGCTATCGTTACATGATCATCATTTTATTAATTTCGAGGCATTTGAACAACAATTATTTCTTTTCATTTTTGACATTTAAAAACTAAATTTGCTGCAAGCTATTGGCTTTTTGTGAACTTACACTGAAAAACTCAAGTGTCCGCGACTGTACATGTCAATGTCAAAAATTAAAAGAAGTAATTGCTGTCTTAATGTTTCCAAATAATTTAAACGATGAACAAAAAAGAATTATTGCAAGATTGAAGGAAGGAATTTGCTAGTAAAATATTATCAAATCTGCATATGTTTTAATTGAATAATATTGAGTCACTTGGATTAAATTTAAAAAAAACCAACTATAGATGAATAAAAGTGATTGAGTCCGCAACTGTACATGTTGGAGATAATAGCATTTATAGCACGAGACAGCAATATTCAGTATGCGGTGGTGAAGTGGCCCTGTGCGCACATCAAGTCGAGTGGTCAACATTAGTGCGCTGTGCACAAAGTATTCCTATAGTACAAAAGTGCTTCACATAACACGCTAAGTTGTTAAGTTTTAGTTGTATTCTGTGCGGTTATGGTCGACATTCGGACACTATTATAATACTAACTAAGAGAAACATTATTCACGACTGTTTCAATTTTAAGTGAAAACTAACAATTAAACAGGACACTTATAGTCTAAGACAGGGATGGCGAACCTATGGCACGCGTACCATAGGTGGCACGCACTGAATATTGGTAGCAGTAGCACGCCATTGATTCATGATTGATGTACACAATCGAAATAATTAAAAAGAAGTGAGTGTGTACTTATGTACGCACGTCAGAAGTTATACTTCTTTGGCTTAACAAAACAAAAATAACTCCAAAAATTTTACCCCGCGTACCAGTACTAAACGTTTGTAAAAAAGACGATAAAATAATACAATAAGGATATTAAATAAATTAATTTAATTTCATAAACTATTAATTTATTAAATATATTTATTTATTATATTTATATCTAATTATTTATTAAAAAAAAAGCATGTTTGTGTTGAGATTCGAACCCGGGACCTATTGCGTATGACGTGGCGGTGCTATCCATTACGCTACGTACATCTTACTTAGCAGTGCTATATAATAGGGTATTATAATTATGAACTTCCGACTGACTTCATGGTGTTACTAACGACTAACTTCATGGTGATAAATTTTCGTGACGCGATGCGCGTGCATCGTAAAAATTAACTCTCATAATTTTTCCATAACGCGCCAAAAGAAGTATAACTTCAAAAATATGTTAGATGCTGTCGAAAAAAATTGACTATCAATCAAATAACATTATATTATGAGATCGACACAACAAAACAACGAAAGTTTCATGGCACACAATGCATTATCGAAATAATTTTTTTCATCTACCAACCAATTGAATAATTTTTTTGTACACTAAATTTCTTGAAGTGCGTGTTGGCACGTCGTGATCAGATTAAACATTTTTTGAAAAAAATTGACACGTAGATGTGAAAAGCTTCGCCATCCCTGGTCTAAGAGGTCGGGATCAAAAATTGTAAGAATTTTGAAAGGCATATATTTTGACATTTAGGGTGCAAATAAGATAGATATACCTATATGAGGTGTCCAATATAAGCGTGAAATGCATGGGAATTTACTAAACGGTAAGAGATATGGATTTGGTTAAATGAGAGAAAATGTGCAGAATCTGCGCAGTCAAACTTTACATATTTTACTTGGCTTGCGACAGACAGTTGAAAAACGAGATTGAAGAAAATATTTTCACTTTATTAAGGCACTTTTTAATGAAGATGCCAAATCTATTTTCATATATTTATTTAATATTCATATTTTATTTAATCTCTTACCGTTTAGGAAATCTCCATATGCATTTCACTCTTATCCTGGAGACCAAGTATTATAATAGACAAGTAAGTCAGCGGTCGAGACACCTATGTAATTTCTATATACAGGGGGCTGATCTAAAAAGTGACATTAACGCTTAGAATAATTAATAAGATGAGAGAGATTTTCATGTCTGGAGCATAAAACATTCTGTATACAGTGTGTTTCAGGAGGAATGGTACATATTTTAGTATGTAGTATCGTTCATTTTGAGCAAAAAAGTTCATAATATAAACATGTGGCCAATTCTCAATTTTTTTTACTCACGCCGAATATACTGATATGGTGTTCTTTTACGGCTTTTGAAATGTAATTATACTGTATCTCAGTAACCATTGAGATTTGGTCACATGTTTATATGAACTTTTTTGCACAAAATGAACGATACTATAACATACTAAAATATGTACCGTTCCTCCTGAAACACCCTGTATATAGTAAGAAAAGCGGTATCGTTTAACGGATTTGCTGGCGCATTGAACGCACGTACGGAGCATAGAAAGCCATGGCAACGCCACGCCGTCTTCAAGCTGTAAGTCTTCAACGTTGATTATATAGGGTTGGATTTTAAGATGTCTTCTAAATACCAGACTAATGCCATACATGTTCACGTTCTTTGAAATTAAGCGCCGATCGTAGAACCAAACTTTACGTTAAAAACGAAACGCGCTGGTAACAGGATTTTGCACGATCAAATATTATATTTTTTTAACCCTCTTTTTTTATGTTTTTTGATATATTTCAGAGCGATCACAAATATTTGAAAAAATACCTTTTCCAGCTTTTCTAGTATCTACCTAAAAATAATTTTTTCCTAATTTTTTTCATTCTCGTAAAATAGTAAGTAGCTAATTTAAATCTATTTTTTTTACCTTACAATTAGTATAACTACATACAATAAGATTACTTAAAATGATTGCATTATAAACAAAAAAAAACTATACATATTTATACAAACGAACTTCGTTTACTCGAATTTTTGATAACTCGAGCATAATTGGTTGGCAATACCGTCAAGAGTAAAAATTAATATTATTTGATAACTCGAATTTTTTTGTGGCAAATCATGGTTCGAGTTATCGAAGTTCGATTGTAGATACAGCACTCGGACACTAGAGCTCAAAACTCGGTAAACTTGCTGCACGCTTGATTATTTTGAATTTTACTGATATATTCCGACATTTCCATGATTTCACTGATCTATAAAAAAATCCCTGACTTTTCACGTCGGTGGCCATCTGTATTTAATTAATTGTGTTTTAAAGACCACCAACAGCTAAGGTTATTTGGGCCTAGCACCAATTCATATTTTCAATTCATTATTTTTTTTTTTTTTAATAATAAATTGAAAATCCAATTGACACTTTTACCAGCTCTCGGGCTAGAACCCGAGAACTGGGGACTTGTAATAGAGGAACCATAGCAACGCCATGTAAACAACAGCGCCGCTACACTCTCGGCTATTCTCAAGCCCCCATCTGTATTTATATCTATCACTTTACGCGGATTAAATAAATTTTAGTTTCGTATCTCTAGTGATAAATTAAACGGTAAAGAATAGAAAATGGCCCTAAATTGTGTCTATATAGAGGTAATACGTTTACCTGTATTTATCGATTAGACTTAGTGCTTCGCTAACTCATGGGAACAGAATATTGTATTCAATGATAATTGCTTTACAATTAAGGATCTTAATAATGCATATCTCCACTTAAACATATAAATTAGTTAGCATATTGCACCTGTCCAAACAGCCATCCACAAACGTTGACAATATACATGCAATTCCCGATATATACTTGTTTTCGATTTAAAAAAAATTAAAGATTAAGGCCCGTATTCACCGAGCCTAGTTAGTTATTTATTCCGTTGATTTATTCCCCTGGTAACTATAATTACTCGGAATAAATAGTGATAATTCAAATCACCAAACATAGTTAAGTTTACTGCAGGTATAAATCGTAAGAATAGTTATTCTGTCCAATTTCAAGGGTATAAATATTTATTCGCCTAGTTAAATAGGGGGTGCACGAAATGCATAAATTACTTTATAGCCTGGCGACCTTTGCAGGTAAATATTAATTTCAAATCTTACAGGTAAAGGTTTTAGTCAGTAAAATATGTCAATATTCAACATTTTACATTTTCGATAGATGCGCCATCGGTCGGATTTTTGGTAAACGTGCTTTATTTGACAAAATCTGCAAGGCGTATAGTATATAGTAAATTTTTACCTGCTGCAGTTACTATTCTATCGAATGAATTGCTTGGTGAATAGAAAGTTTATTTTATTCCAAGGAATAAATTTATTCTAAGGTTAGTAACTTCTATCTTTAACAGTGTTTGGTGAATACGGGCCTAAAACAATCAAGGGTAGTTCTAGATTACTCCAAAAGGTGCACTACAACCTATAAGGATTTTTGTGCATCCCCTTCTTACAGGATGTAGTCAGCAAATAGTCTGGATCTTTTTATGAGCTCCAGAAGATTGGTCACTATAGATTATCTTGTGGAATAATTCCGTCCTCATCTGTGTATCTAAAGATGGTTGTCCTCCTGTAGACTTTAAGAGTTGTTTTTATTCGAGTACCAATAAATTTTAAATAAAATAAGTAACGCGTGTCTTTCAATAAATGAATGCTAAATATTCATATTATAGACTTGATGAGATTAAGATGATTAAGATAATTGAGTACATAATAATATAACCTCTAACGTAAGTAATACATTTTTAAGTTCAATTTTAACTCATTATTATTATTATGACATTTGAATGTCATAATTTATTCTACTTTTGTAATTTACTTTTAGTTGACCTGAAGATGACTATTTTGTCGAAACATGTTGTCCTATATTGATTATTAAAATTATATAAGTAACTATTTTGTGTGAATTAATTAATTATTTAACTCGGATACACACAAGTAACAAGTTATAAGAAGTATACGTTCAAAATAAGTTTAGTTTCAACCGCGACTGCAACTTTGCTTACAAGAGCAAGGACAACAGTTCGAGCATCTTGTAGAAGTTTCCGTAACTCGAATTTTTTTATGTCCTTTCAACTATATTTTACTCAATGTAATAATAAAAATTATCTGGTCCTCTGTATTAAAGTTACCAATTGTCAATTTTCATAGGCCTGTAGGTATTATATTGTAGCATTATAGAGAATTCTATTTTCAGTTTAATTTATTTGTATTGTCAATTGCAATATAAAGTTTCGAGAGCGTAATTCTGCCCCAACTTTTGTTTTAGAATGCAATTATCGTCCTCTACAAACATGTATACTGTATAGATATATAATATACTAACCGCAGCTATGTACATGTTAAATGCAAAGACCAAATTCGGGTCAGTCCTTTAAATTTTTGAAGTGAAAACTTCCTTACGCGCGCTTTGCCTGGGCTGTTAACAACAGTGATGTGAAACGCTCCCGACGGTGACAAACGGGGCTACTCGGCTCAAACACGAACACGTATTTGCAAAATGCTGGTAATAGTGTGTAGTTCATAAGTGTGCTAATATTTTATCCGATGTTTTATAAACACAAAAATATACACCACAGCTTGTTTTAAAACACGCTAAACAAAAACGTACAATGATTCATTAAAAAGGATCATATTTTCATGAATCTACCTACATTGAAACTGGTTTCTGTAACTATGATGTTTCCCTCCGTGATTTAAATCATGCGATTTCTTATTTAGCTTTTTACTAATTTAAGCAGAGGACAGTGTGGTTCAGTGGTTAGCGTCGTGGCCTCATTTGGTTTTAGGTGTGTTGTTATTTAATGTAACCAAGACGCTAATGACCAAAGTTGTCGACGCGTCTATAATTTTCAATAAATAAATACTAATTTAAGCTTGGAGAACGAACATTCACCGCTTGAGTTAGTGACCATCATAAAAAAATCTAATTTCTGGATTTAGAAAGAGGTCAACCCATAATTTCAGCATTTACCTGTTATTAATTATTATACAGCCTTGCAGTTCACACTTAACTTGAAGTTTACTGATTTTGGTTACATGCAATTCTGGTTATACATTTCGGACAATGGTCGACTTTGTCTATTGTCAATAACATATATAACGCGCAGTGGGGAAACAGTGTCGGAAATAAGCGAATACATATGTACCTATCAGCATTTTATTTATCTGCAGTCTGAAAGCAGATGTAAAGCAGCAATACGCCTGCGCGAATATAAATACTCCGGAGTTATAAAATGTGCGTTTTGAACAGATCGGCACTTAGTAGAATCAGATAAAGAAGAACTCTATATCGACACTCTCAAAACAGTATCGGAAAAAATGCATTAAAAAAAAGTGGGTGTGTGCTTATGACCACACGACAGAAGTGAAAACTTGATTATATGCTAAACATCATAATATTATTTTATTATTATAATACGTAATAATAAAAACGTAATTTTTGAAACGATGCACTCCTTGTTAGACAGTAAACGTGGTCACCGACCCAAACGCGCTTCATGTCGAGTGGAGCCGAGTAAACCCAATTAACCGTCACCGACCCGAGCGTGACGGTTCACTTTCGTTCACTATTCAGAAAAAATGCAAAGTGCGCGTAAAGAAGTTTTCACTTCAAAAACTTTCCGCTCTAGTAACATAATGTACAATACATTGTGTTACTAGAGCAGAAAGTTAACGTTTACAACAAGTGTGAAGTTAGCCACACGAGCGAAGCAAGGGTAGCAATTACACTCGCAAACGAATAACAATCAATAGTTTTTGTAATAAGTGAACAAAATTAAATAGGTACTTACAAAAAACACCATATTAATTTTCGCTTATTCGACCCGAAAAGAAGTTCCCAAGGGACAAAAACGCTGGAAATTTCCCAGGGTCCCAACTCTCAGAGGGCCCTCGGCCAATCCTTAAACTTCTTCCTTGAGAAATAATAATTGAGACAAATTATTTTATTAATGATTACATATAACCAAGGTAGTAAGTTTTCAGCTTTGAAAAAAAGCGAATTCTTTATGTTTTGATAAAGATAATATTGGTTAGGGGGCCCAGTTTGTTTTTTGCCCCGAGAAAAGATCTGAAAGTTGGTTTAATTCTGATATCATGAGATTATTATCTGAGTTAAATTAGACAAGTCTATACTGGGTGTCCAAGATAAGCGTGAAATGCATGGGGATTTTTTTCTAACTTACTTGCATAATTCGCGAGTTATAAATAAAAAACGAAAATGGGAAAAACTCGCTTTTCAACTGTCCGTCGCAAGTCAAGCAAACTATAGAAAGTTTGATTGCGCAGGTAGTAGTTACTGTAGATTCTGCACATTTTCCCTCACTTAACCAAATCTCTATCTTTATTTATTGTAGATTATAGACGCGTCGACATCTAAGGTCATTAGCGTCTTTCAACTTAAAACTAAATAACATCACAAAACATCCATGAGCGCAGGTGGGATTCGAACCCACGGCAGTCCAGTCTAGAGGTTGCGGCACCAAGCATGCTAACCACTAGCCTATACTGCCCTCTCAAATCTCTATCTCTTACTGTTTAGGAAATTCCCATGCATTTTACACTTATTTTGCACTGTATAGAAAAACCGATCATAAAGCTTAAGCCGGATCTGTTAGAAACGAAAGAATCGAGGTCTCTATCGATACTAAAAGAATGATTAATGCATCACTGGTGTGTCACACTCATGTCGCCAATTCATTATCACAGCTACCCTTGGAATCAATTAAAGCAAAACAATTGCATCCGATTGTATAATTTCATGCCGCCAATGACTGCAGCCACGCACCGCCACACACGCACTCTGTATTATATAAATCATTCACATACAAAATAAAAGCAAAAAAATATGTATAACTAAAAAAAAAAACATTTACAAAGTACGAATTTCTGAGCAACTGGTTGGTTATGTCAAACAGGTGAATTGGAAATTGCTAACTCTTTTTTCTTTTTAATTTAAAGTAAATCGGTCCACCTATTGAAAGGTTTAGATGCTACATACAGAAAATCAAATATGCCGCGGGCGGGAGATTGTGTATAATTTTTCTGAGATAATTACAAGATGATGGTGATTCACTATTTCATGTGTATTCTAGGTACCCGCAGAAATGTTTTGTCGTATAAGGAAAACCGTATCAACATCCGTCCACCCATTGATGAGACAGACAGACATAACAGCCCTCTTTTTGGGTCGAGGGTTAATTATATGTCTAGAAAACCGGCCAAGTGCGAGTCGGTTCGCGCATCGAAGGTTCCGTACAATAAAAAAAATAAGGAGTTATAGGTAAAAAAATTAACAGATTTATTTATTTAAGCTTGTTTTTAAAAAGTTTTTTACTTATATTTTATTTTGTTCTTTTTAGTTTCAAAATTTTTCCGTATCAAATTTAATAAAATTAATTAAACTTTTTTAACAGAATATTTGATGAATAAAAAAACAAAAATATTATGACCCGAAACCCGGAATCGAACCGGGTATAGTTAATTGATTATATTTTAGTTCTAATTATTATTTGCCAGGATTCATGCCACAACTCACAATCTGTGAAAATTTCAACTAAAGGTACGTCTACCGTTTATGGGATAGAGCTCTGTGACAGACTGGTCAGACAGACTGACAGACAGACATTCAATACGAAGGTACGGAACCCTAAAAAATGAGAATAGTATCAAAAATACAGAATCAATTTCTTATATTTTTTGTCTGTACTGTTTAAGTACTACAAATATAAAAACTTAGATGAAGTAATAAAAATAACCGTTTTGTGTACTATTTTTAGCAAAATGCAGGAGAAATATTTATGTGCACATGTTTTATAGTTTATAACCGTGAATAATTCGGCGTAAATTTTACAATTTCACCGTATAAAATAATTATATTCGACATTCTGACAGAAATAGCAGACGTAAATATATTAAATATGTAGTTTGAAACGAAACTCCAACTGTGATCCGTGCTTGAGACTGAATGACGTTGGCAATTGGGTATATCGCAGGGCTGCAAATTCAGGTCTGCAATATTAATAGCAATGAATCAACGGGGACGAAACTCAGAGAGAGTCCAGTAGCACAAATCATTGGCAGCAACGTACACATATTACTCTTCCATAGAGAATAAGGAAGGAGCCTTTCTTGATTATTTAAAAAATTGCCATCGAGATTGCAGTATAAATCTACATAAAAGATATCAATCCACCTATTGTCAATATTTTCTAAATCCGTTCATAAAATAATAAAAAAGGGTAGGTGCCTCACCCACATAAACGCACGGTCAAAGTTATATTTCATACATTTACATTTTTGCTTTTCCCCTCTCAGCATTTTTAAAATTAATAAATAATTATTATTAATAATGCATAGGTATCTATCATAACATCTATACACAAGTTTATTTATTGTAAATTATAGACGCGTTGACAACTTAGGTCATTAGCGTCTTTATTACATTAAATAACAAACACACTTAAAACTAAATGACATCACAAAACATTCATGAGCTGAGGCGGGATTCGAACCCACGACAGTCTGATTCAGAGGCCGCGACGCTAACCACTGGACCACACTGTCCTCTATATACAAGTATTCAAAGCCTGCTTACAATATTACACTATTTTGAAACGTCAAAAAATTGATTTTTAAAATTATAAAATGTATAAGAAAACGAATTTTTTTTTGGATGAGGTTAGTTTTTTGCTACCCAAAATCCCTTTTCAGTAAATTTCATCCAAGTCGTTAGAGGCGTTTCATTCTTATTAGTGTTACATTACAGTAGTTTCATTAATTTTTCAGTCGAGGTAATTACAATTTACTACCCTCGCTAAAGAAGTATAACTTCAATAAAAATATTTAGGGTCATATTTCAATGTAGATTACCACTGGTCGCAAATTAAGAGGAACTTATGCCAAATAAAATTATTTCTTTTTCTAAATTATTAATTAAGAACGTATTATAAACTCTTTTTTAACTAACTTACGAAGATAATTATTAGAATTTAATCAGAGATATCTACAAAATTCTGGTTTTCATATTCCCTACATGAGTATAAATACTTATATTCTACAGATATATTTAAAATATCAAAAAAAAAAAAACAATTGGAAAATCTATATTCTTATGAACGTTGATATATTTTGAACGGGTATTTTTCCGTTAATTAAATGTGTTCTTTCATAAGATACAGAATATATTGAACGTCAACTTTTTTTAACAAAGATTATAAAAAACAAATGCCACTTCCTGAGATTGGTTATTTCGACGTTGCATACCTATATTTCACCCCTTCTGTTCCGTGACATGTGTGTTTCGCGTACGCACAGAGAGGGTTCAAACTACCCCTGTATCGAGACCCGTACGTATATATTAAGACTCCCGCGCGTCCCATAAACCTCCCGACAGACAGGGTGACAGATGGACAGTCGTCGTGGGCCTACCGCAACCCTATGCTTTACACCCACCCCCCTAAATAACCCTATCATCAAAAGTAACATTCCGTCAGAATTTATAGCAGCGCAATTGGTCTATGAACACTGACGTAATAGTATTTTTATTGCTAAAACAAAGGTTGACAATCTGAAAGAATTATGTTGTCACTCGGCACAGTTTATTTATTAGTTCTATTATTAAAAAATAACTCAGCCTCTATGTTTTTTTTATGAAAAGTTGTTAAAAACACCAAATAGTGCACTTTTTTGACACAAATCGAATATAATTAACCTTTAACTACCCGCGCCGGTGTATAAAATACACCATTTCTACTAAGAAAGCGGGAAAACTCTGATGCGTTATCCCCCGCTCATGCCCCTCGATGTAACCCTTGACCGATGTATTTACTAGGTACTCAGACAGTTGCGATTTGGTGGTTGGATAGTGAGTGTGTTTTTTTGACAATTTCTTTAATGCAGAATGGCTCTTATCTATATAAATAAAACAGTTCCGTTACTGACTGACTGACTGGCTGATTGACTGACAGACAACGCCCAGGTCAAACCGCTGAACATATAAACTTGAAATTTGGATAGTAGGGTCCTTTTGTGACGTAGGCACCCACTAAGAAAGGATTTTTTGAAATTCAACCCCTAAGGGGGTTAAATAGATGTGGTGTACATAATACACCGCGCGGGTAGCTACACGAGATTCTAGAGCGCGGGCAGTTAAACGTTAAATTCGAAAATGTATCACACGGGGCATTCGTCGGTTTTCTCGACTGACAAAGTTAGAAGTAATATGTTAACTTTCTAAAAAAAACTTCCCCTTTATCACATTATTTTGATGTCAATAAAATTCAATTCAGTTATTACAATAATTGAAAATGTTCGCTTTTTTATATATTGACAAATGGTTCCAAACTTGGGTGAATAATTTTTTTTTATTTCTCAATTTAAATAATAAATCAATAATTATCAATCATGGAATTTGATTATTTAAATTGATTATTTAGTTAGTTTTTTTTTATTTTGAACCTACACCGCTCTTACAATTAAGCTATAATTTTGTTAAACCCTGTATAATAACTCAGATGACTCAACTTAAAATTTTGCAATATAAAATAGATAAGTACCTACTTATTTTTTGAATATATAAGAAAATAGACTCTTGAAAATTACTTACAAAATTTTCGGTTCATAAGTAGAGCAGAATTAGTATTATTCAACGTACCTGAAACAAAAACAAATAATTGAAATTCGGTAATCTGACGTCACACATAGGTAAATTAAAATTGTAACACAAAACGTAAGCTCAATTTTTTAAGATTTTTTTCTAGTCTGTTTATCGATCGAGTATTTTTACAGCCCTACAATGATTCGATTTTGCAAGTAATCGCACAACCCTTGAATATTTTCGACTTTCAATCCTTAAATATCGGCAAAAACATCACAATCACGAACTATTTCATGCATTTATTTAATTCTTTAATCAGTAAAGCTTTCTGCAGTTAAGCGACATAAAATGTAAAAGCTCAACCAAGCTCTCGTGTTTTTCAAATTGCCAGCAAACACCAAGGTAAGAGGTATGTATATTACGACTCAACTGCATTATCATAGCGTTCCCTATGGGGTATATTTTATGTCTATAATATTGCACAGGGGTAAAAAAGAACTTTTTAAGGAATTTTAATAAAATGTAATTACTCGCTGTGGAAGGGGATGAAAATATTTTTTTACGTAAGGTATGCAATACTAATAAAACAAACCATGCGTGCCTGACGATCGTAGATGGCTCTCTAAATCAGGGTGTATATTGGCATATAATATACAAGATGGAAGGTACTTCATAACTTTCATAACTGCAGATTTTAAATAAAAAATAGATCAAATAAAGGTAGATCAACAGGGGTTATAAAGTACGAATAAATGTAAATGACATTCTAATTACCTCTTCTCAGATGTGCTTTTATCGCCATGTAACCAAAATGGCATTTTAAAATTACTTTTTCGATTACGACTGTTTTTGTTATAAGAAAAGTAAAAATACCTGTAAAAATGTTTAGTACACTTTTTTAGTATCAGTGGCATTAAGAGTGGTAAAGTGCAAACTAAAAATGCCATTCCATGCGCAACAGGATTTTATTGTTAGGGTTTCCATACCAAAATGACGAGATTTAATAATTCTCGAAAAAAAATTAATCAATTATTTACACATTTATTACAATTACTTAATTAATTGTTTTCCTTGAGACTTAATTCAACATATTCTGCATGCAGTATTTTTGTATTGTTAGTGTTTTGTAGTTATTTTTACTTCCCACCTCTACTATGGTAAGGAAGTATTGGATTCAGTTCAAACATTTTTTTTTTGGGATGGGCATTGGGCACCTTAGGAATCTTAAAAAAAACGGAACGACATAGAGTCATGCGGTTTATTTTATTTTATTTGTCAGCACTTAATTTAGATCTGATTACATTTTGAGCCAAATCGCTTCAGTGGTTCCTGAGATATGAAAAAAAATGGGTGTGTGCTCATGACCACACGACAGAAATGAAAACTTCAGATTTTCTAATTTTTGGTGTCATCTATTATGTCATCTATTATGAACTAAAAATAATGTAATACTAAAATTGTATTTTTAATTAATTCCACCTTGGTTTCAAAAAAATTATAATTATTGTCAAAGAAAGAATATAACAAAAATAAAAAAAAATATATATATATAAATAAATATCATGTAGAATTTAGAAAAAAAAACGCCAAAATTCCTACGCTGCCATCAGGTCTCGAACCCAGGTTCCTAGCATAGAACGCAAAGACGTAACCAACTGCGCTATGAATGGAAGTGTCTAGACGGCCTTTTTTATGATATAAGTATGTTGCGAATTCTTAAGGTCAGGTTGCGAATTCTTACGGTTTTTTGCGAACGCTTCACGTTATTTCAGTACCCAGGCAAAAAGTACGTAACGCGCCTAAGGAAGTTTTCACTTCAAAAATGCTTACGCGGAAATATTTATTTTCCTAATCAAGATGTCTACGATTTTAATTAATAATTGGCCTTTAATAGATCAACAAACAAATGAAATAGCAATGCTTTTATATAATATTAAGAATATGAAAACAGAATTGTTCTGTTGGGAAAATATTCAATTACGAGCGCTTGTTTACTATAGGTGGGAAGTAGAGGACTGGTTATCCAGTCGAATTTTTTAATCTTCATTGTTTAGTATTTCCATCGCAAACAGTTGCAAAAAAGTAAATAAACTCGATTATGCTTTTTGCTGTACACTGCACGTAAATACCCCTCAACCGGGACCCACTCAAAGAAAGTAAGAATATTTCAACAGCCTATACTACATTTCTAATTTAACACAAAACGTTATTAGTTGGGGACTATTTGAATTTGTATACCTAAAATACGATAGGAAACCTTCTTCCATTTACATACAAATCTCGATGCAATTGGGTTGCGTAAGTGATGTTTTAATCATATAAATGCGAAATATAAGGCCTTCGTACACATACAATGCGTTTCTGGGTCCTTAATAACTCTATAATATTATATAACAGCGAATGTCTACAGTCTATCTATACACATAGTAGAAGTTTACACAGATATGCATGTGTAATAAGCGAGCTCTAAATTTAATTATTTTACAGCTTTGCTCCGACGACCGCAGAGATTTGGTTGGCGTATATAATTGAAAATAATGGGACGGGGAACTGATCTATGTTGCTGAGACGTCAACTGTGATTCTCATCGCGGCGAATCGTATCGATTTGAAGTTTGAACACGCGGATAGAGAACATATACAGGCTGATTTATACACCAGGAGGCGAAAAATGGAAATTCGTGTTCGGGATTGAATTGTAAGTAAAAAATGTGAAATTACTTTTTTCTTGATCGGTCTTTGTTTGGAGATATCGAGGCATGAAGTTTTCACACGGATAGAGAAAATACAGGCTGATTTACACTAGGAAGCGAAAAATAGAAATTCCTGTTCGGGATTGAATTGTAAGCAAAAATGTGAAATTACTTTTTTCTCGATCGGTCTTTGTTTTGGAGATATTAAGGCATGCAGTTTTCACACGGATAGAGAAAATACAGGCTGATTTACACTATAGGAAGCGAAAAATGGAAATTCGTGTTCGGGATTGAATTATAAGCAAAAATGTAAATTGACTTTTTTCCCAATCGGTATGTGTTTTGACTTTTGGAGATATCAAGGCATCATAAAGTTTTCACGCGGATAGAGAACATATACAGGCTGATTTACACTATAGGAATGAATTGTAAGCAAAAATGTAAATTGACTTTTTTTCCGATCGACCTGTGTTTTGGAGATATCAAGGCATGAAGTTTTCACACGGATAGAAAAAATACAGGCTGATTTACACTAGGAGGCGAAAAATGGAAATTCGTGTTCGAGATTGAATTGTATGCAAAAAATGTTAATTGACTTTTTCCCGATCGACCTTTATTTTGGAGATATCGAGGCATGAATTTTTCTGAACTTACTTAATTTTTGTCCATAAAATTAGTCGTACGCCATGGAAATTAATTGGAAACAAAAGACTTATTTATTAATTGTTGAAAGCGTTCAGCTGGTATGAAAAGTATAACCATACATTTTGTCAATAAAATTCATAATAATTTGTATTTACAATATTATTTATATATAACCATTAACCATAAAACTTCGTATGTTTGTGACAAGTGTACTGATAATTATTTTTAACGATATCGTATGGCATGAAATTTCTGCCGAAACGTTGGTATTAAATGCAGCTATATTTTATCGCCTTTTATTGATACTTGGTCAGCGTACTGGCCTTTGGAGCAAGCTGCCGTGGGTTTGAATCCCACCCCGCTCTTGAATGTTTTGTGATGTCATTTATTTTTAAGTGATATGTTATTTGATGTAAATAAGACGCTAAGTTGTCGACGCGTCTATAATCTAGAATAAATAAATAAAAACATTATTGATCCTTAAGCAACGAAGCATCATCTTCCTCATTTACATTTATTAATGTATGAATAAAACTCGGGAACGATTTTTCAACCCTATCACCATAGTTCAATTTCCTTACGGAACATGGAATGGCGAAAGTATAATCCAACTGTCTTTTAAATGTGATGGATATTCAATTATTTAAATGTAACAATGGTTCGAAGATCACTTAACAAAAAAAAATCAACGGTTTATTTCAATATTTGAAATATGCTCTTAATTAGAAACGTTGTTTTTGATTAAAGTGAATGACTCATTCGGAATTGAATGTGTATGTAATGAACGATATAGGAACATAAAATTTAAGACTACGCCACTAATAAAACATGGACGCTATATGGCTCTTAATAATTCGTTTAATGTAGTTTTGGATGTATGCCAAACCGAGTAGATTTACATTCAATAATTCGAGTTATTTAAACAGTACCTAACATTTTTGAATTCAATAAAATTATCGCTAGGCACTTGGTATAAGAACATGATTGATTATAAAATAAATACACAAACACTTGAAAAATTCTACATATTTATTACCTAATCGATCGTTTCGGGTTTCTAGCCCATCATCAGGAGAGTTTTAGTTTGAACTCTCCTGATAATGGGCTAGAAACCCGAAATGATCGTTGAGATGTGTTGAATTTTTTTAAGTGTTGTGTTTACCAATATTTTTATCGTGATGTTATATCTAAGTCAGCGTTTCCCAAACTGGGGCTCATCGTCCACGGGTCCCTAAGGGTTCATAAGTATATCCGAGAGGGTTTTCTCTGGTGTAAGTGGGCAAAGCTATACAGTTCGGCCCATGAACGATATACTTTCAAGGATCACAAACTTATCCTCTCTGAGAATTAAAAACTACATAAATACTTGATACTAATTTCAACTTATTTACCTAGATCCGATTAGTATAATCACAATGTAATTTTAAATAGCGTTTGCTCTCTTAGTTACCAGTGCAAAGGTAAAGCATAGTTATTATAAAAAGAAACTAATATTCACAGAAAAATAAGTCAAAGAAAATTCGAACAGCCAATTATTCACAAAGACACAAAGCAAGAGAAAACGAATTATTAAGAAATAATAATAACGAAGGGTACAGCTTTATTTATTTGAAGTTTCGACATTTAATTAATTTTCGTGAAACAGGCGACGATTATTAAATCATCACAAAAATTCATTCACAACAAACTGGCTCTTGTGACTTTATGTACGTATTCAGAATAATGCGTAAAATGTTGATACATAGAGTGGTTCTGAAATGACAGTCTAACGTGAAGGCAGGATAATAGGGTTCCATACGGAGGTACGGAACCCTAAAAATGGTATATTATTATAAATTTTCCGAACAGGTCTATTGTAAAGTACGCCAGGTGGCTGTGTGGTAAAGTACTACACTACCGACAGGAATCCAAGCCCAGGTTTGAATCCCGAAGGCTTTTAATATTTTTTTATAATGAAAATAATATTTTATAGGCCTATATTGGATAACAATTTAAAACATAAAAAAATAAAATTACGATTATTTTATTTATTATATTTCACGAACATTTGATTTTATAAGATACATAAATGTGAATGTATTAATATTCACGTCATCTGTCTGTGTCCGCGATACAACCATTTTTCTGTCAGTTATAAACTGCGTGAAAAGTGTAATTTTTTTCTTTTTTTCAGGAAAAATATGATACACTTCCACTCGTTATCCAAAATCAAAAAAGGAAAAAGTAGCACAGTAAATTTCATAAGATATAACTAATTTAAACATTTGTCGATAACAAAAACTGTACACGTTGCGTTTCCTGGAAGTCAATATTTTATATTTCTGTACACCTATAAATAAAACAAAACAGGTACGATAAATGACAAGTAGAACCAACCTAATAAATATAAGGGTGCACATACGACAATTGTGCATTCGAGAGTATAATTTAGAAGGGTGACACTATAATATATGGCGAGGTTAAATTAAAATCAATAAATTAAAAATGTTTTATGACCATACAATAATAATTCAGCAGTTCACGTCTGATATACAAATTTTAATTCTGAAAGATCAGTAAAATAGAAACGAAAAATTGAACACTACTAAGATTAAATGTATTCGAGTTAAGTGAACCAGTTTTTTATACTTATGTACTTATTTTTATCTGGAAATTGGTCAACCCCGTGCATCATCTTCATCCATTTCGGTAAATGGTAACAATAAACGTGTTTGGTACATATTTACCAGTACCAATGCCAAATAACAAACTCTGTCTCGTCTATGAGCCTTGCGCATCAACTTTTAAATTCAATTTATTTTAGATTTAAACTCGACTCGCTTGTTGGTGAATTTTAATTTACAATTTCTTTTGAAGACGAACGCGGGCAATACATTGTCACATCTATCTGACTATGTATAAATTTGCTTACGGATGCAAACACAATCTTTTCACGTATTCAAATTTTCAATTATATAGGGTAAAGCCATCGGTTCCCGACCTACCACTTTTATATTAAAATTACACAATAGTTAGATTGTAGATTATAGCGATTATATAATAAGGCTCATTGGTTTCATATTTTAGCGATAACGGGGCGCAGAAAAGTTTATTATAAAACACTGATTTACTAGTTTGCAATTGACATGTTTACACACCTCTTGTAAATTAATATTTTCTGAATCAGAAGACCGATTTCGATAGGTGATACTTTGCTTTAGAACATAGGCTATAATAACTGGTGGGCCCGGCTTCGCCCAGGTGAAAATCGGCGGTAATCTCAGAAGACCGATTTCAAATTTTTTTTACTGTTAGATATGTGATACTTTGCTTTAGGACATAGGCTATAGTAACTGGCGGACCCGGTTTCGCGTAGGTGAAAATCGGAGGTTATCTCAGAAATATTACTGAACCGATTTCAATTTTTTTTTTCACGGTTCCATAGGTGATACTTTGCCTTAGGACATAGGCTATAATAACTGGCGGACCAGGCTTCGCCCGGGTGAAAATCCGGGGTAATTTTAGAAGACCGATTTCAAATTTTTTTTCACTGGACGATTGGTGATACTTTACTTTAGGACACTGTTCCATAGGTGATAATTTGCTTTATGACATAGGCTATAATAACTGGAGCGAACATAATACAATTTTTCTTATTACTTACATTATGTAATATTTCATTTAATTTGTTATAAAAGTGGTCAACCTGCACAGGTCTGGAAGCGGTGCCTTTACCCTACTAATATATTAAAAACAAGTAAATATATAAAATTCGTCAAGCCTGTTACGGATTGCCGACTTCATGTCATCGGCTAAGGGTTAAAAATGTATACTTATGCAAACGAAAAATTTTAGGTCTACCGCAAACGATAGACAGTCGGTGATAGACAATTTTGTCGATCAGAATATTCACTATGGATTCTACTCCCCAAATCAACGATGTGCATGGCAGTTGCACTTCTACCTATAAGAAAACGGAACATCTTTTTTAAGAAAAGCACGTCGATGTTGTTTATTTTTTAGTATTTTTTACACGCGTTATTTACCAACAAAATAAAATTTAAATACCATTAAACTTTGTCGTATTTTAGGTTACAGATAAAAAGGGTCACAGAATAAGTTTACTAAAGCGCATGTACAATATGCAAATTCTATTATGTACCCCGTCGAGTGGCTCGACTGTCAGTTGAACAATTAACGAGATGCATTTTTTACAAATTATAAACTTTTCAAACTGGATATGAAAAGTTTCAATGAAGCATTTTCAAACTTTCCACTGAAACTGTTTATCCCAAATGAAGATGGATTATGGTTAATTTTAACCAATGAAAAATTTAAAATCAGACGAAGCTTTTCCATGTTTTCTTCTTTTCACACAATTATAACTGCGGTAGTTGTTTTTACCCGACTGCGCGGAGAAAGTATAACTAGGCATTCGCATGCCGTATAACGCCCTCCACTATTAGTGACCATACGTTCTCCGCGCTCTCTCAATCCCTGTATTTTTTTACAAAATTCCTTTATTGATGTCAAGTAGATATATCGTATTTTCGAAAGAAAAAAATTGTGTCTGTTTGACTGCTGTCGATTTGTATGTTTGGTTGCTTATCACTAGAGAACTACTGCAATTTAATTTCGATAAAATTATTATTAATCGTTAAGTAAAAGTTCAACTTAAAATTAAAGGTACAAATCATTATGTTATAGGCATCGGGAAGCAGCATAATCCCGTTATGTAAAATCGAGGGGGAGGAAGCCGCGGGTACTTAAATAAGTAAAACTATGGATCGTAAACAAAAAATGTTTATACAAAAATTGTAGACAATTTTGTTTTCTACAAGATTGATAATAACCATTTTTTACTAAAAATGAAACGAAACCGAGAAATTCGCAAAAAACATTTTTCGTGACCTTGAACGTCGAATATCTGGCAACCACGATATCGAAGGCAACTTTTTACACGTTTTTTTAAACACCATAACGAAGGTGTATCTATAGAAAAATTGAGGTAACTGCGAATTATTTCGCACTGGAAATCTAAAATGACTGGACTATTTAAATGTACCTCTTTGGTCTAATATCTGAGGTTTTAGACAAAGTGCCTAACTGTCAGACTTTCAATAAAATAAGTTAAACCCGATTTCAGCACGACGCGCACTGTTTCGACTTGGAACACTTAGAACTCTCGAGAATAAAAGAATGTTCGTGACTTCATAGGATCTATTCTCTGGCAAACCGATCCGATGCTATTTTCTAAAAGCTCCGTATCGTTCCAGGTCGAAGAGTCGATTTAGCGTGCAACATCTCTTTGACAATATTAATTTTGAATAACATTAAAAATCAATTTACTGTTGAGTTCTAAAACGTAGTGTAGTAGAAACTATTTTGATAAAATCGAATACCTATGTGTATTTTATTTTGTATAAATAAATTTCAATTCTCTGTCATCGAAATAAAATAGTCAAATAAATTACTTGATTTTGTATGAAATTGTTTTGTGTCGTTTGCATAAATTATTAGTTCTACAGTAAAACCTCAATAAGGTAAATCAATAAAAACTATGTTCATAATTCCGGAAGTGGTAAGTTTCTGAATAACACTTCATATTTAAAAGCAAGTTATATGTACCCAAATAGAAATATAGACAAATAGAAAATGTATACAGCAAAATTAATTATAAAGATTAATATGGTGATAATAAATATTATCACTTATATTTGTAAAAAATCATTAAAAATAAAACAATAAAAGTTATGATGAAAAATACGATAGGTACGTCTGTTTACAACGGGATTTGAAACTGAACTTGTTATTTCTTACGCGGTGTCGTTCATAGAAACCAAAAAAAACAAAACAATGTTGTGAAAACAATGTATACAGAGTATTAATAGCGGACTGCACGGCACCGATTTCAAAAGATGGCGCTACCATACGTAATTTATCCCAATTTGTTTACCATGATATCAGCTTTTATATAAACAATACAGTTAGTTTGTGAGATCTGTAAGATTCTATAGATGATATTCTTGGTATTAAACATATTTGGGTTCATGTATTGAAATTAATAAAAGTAGGAATTAAGATTGAACTTGAAATATTTTTTTCAATGAAAAGGCATTTTTAGGCATTTAAAAAATAAATTGTAGGACAACAAATGGATATACTAAAGTTCAAGACGAAACTGTTAATAATCAATATAGATCAATTATAAATATTATTGTTCTATTAGTGTCCTCTATACGTTAGTAGACGAAATACTCACAATATTTTAGAAAATATTACAACTACAACGACGACAGCGCCTCTAAAGGTTTATTACCGGCAACGTGAAGGGAAGACCCCTTTTAATGTTGTCACCAAAAGCAACAACAGGTTTTAATGTTATTTTAAGCACCATAATCATTGGCATACGCAACTTAAAAATAAACTTAATTAGAATTGGTAACACTGATTTCCACCATTAAAAAGAAGCGAAATATTTCTACCATTTAAGTTCGTATCTCAAATCGGGTCACATATTATGGATAATTCTGATTACTGAAATTCTACTGTATATTAAATGTACACTGATTGGCGTTGTGTAGTACTTAAATACCTAATAATTGTTTGTTTTCTTTTTTTTTTTGTAATGTTTGTAAATAATTTTTGTAGCTGAAATTACAATTCGGAATAATGTATTTCCATTTCATTTTTAATGTTTATTTAATCGATTGACAACGGTGTATTATTATAATTAATGCAAAAGTAGGACGTACTATAAGCGGAGTCACTAAAAATGTAAAACTAGAGTGGTGTGTTGAGTTTTGTCTTTATTTTGGGAAAAAATAGAAATACGTACCGTACACAATTTGAGTCTAAAAATGAATAGAATGGGATTATAATATATGTTTATGAATGATTCATATAGTGGGGCCGTTAAGCGTTTCAACCTTGCACTTTGTGATAGAGAGATGCCACTCGGTACGAATGTTGGTCGAACCCATATCTTCACTTTAAGATGTGAAGGCATTTTGGGTCCCGCGACCGGGCCCCTAGACAGGGTGGTTGCGTAACTCTCAGGGGCAAAACGCCTGTAACTCGGCAACCGTTCCTCGCACAGCCTTGGGGGTAGTCTCATTGGATTCAGCACACTCTATTTCATTAAGGGACGGTCCTCAGACCACCTTCGAAACCTCCACCAGCTCGCGTAAAGGGGTGAAATACAAGTAGTCTATTGGAATGTTAAATTTTTTTAGGCTACGTTTGCATTTTGGGTAGGACAAGGTTTTTATTTTCGTTGCGTGGAGGGAGGAGGTGTAAATTAAAAAATGAGTTTTCGGGGTCGGCAGCCACCCCATTTGGCCGCCACCTTGAAAAGGGAGTGTAGTGGGGCCGTTAAGTGTTTAAACCATGTACGACGGGATAGAGAGATGCCACTCGGTACGAATGTTGGGCGGACCTATATCTTCACTTTAAGTAGTGGAGCCTCTTTGACTTTCTCATGTCATATGATATAAACATTTACTCATATTGGACGATCATTTGCACTTACGTCCTTATATTTCACCTCTGTACGCGGGCTGGAGAGGTTTCGAAGGTGGTCTGAGGACCGTCCCGTATGAAATAGAGTGTGCTGAATCCAATGAGACTACCCCCAGAACTGTGCGAGGAACGGTTGCTGAGTTACGGGGGGTTTTGCCCCTGAAAGTTACACAACCACCCTGTCTAGGGGCCTGGTTGCGGGGCCCAAAATGGCTCCACATCTTAAAGTGATGATGTGGGTCCGACCAACATTCGTACCGAGTGGCATTTGTCTATCACGTCGTGCAAGATTACACGCTTAACGGCCCCAGCAACCACCTGTCTAGGGGCCCAGTCGCGGGGCCCAAAATGACTCCACTTCTTAAAGTGAATATATGGGTCCGACCAACATTCGTACCGAGTGGCATCTATCTATCACAAAGTGCAAGATTCAAACGCTTAACGGCCCCAACAACCACGTGTCTAAGGGCCCGGTCGCGGGGCCAAGGTGCCTTCACTTCTTAATGTGAAGATATGGGTTCGACCAACATTCGTACCGAGCGGCATCTCTCTATCCCGTCGTGCAAGATTCAAACGCGTCATGGCCCCATCAACCACCTGTCTAGGGGCCCAGTCGCGGGGCCCAAAATAACTCCACTTCTTAATGTATGGGTCCGAGCAACATTCGTACGGAGTGGCATATCTCTATAACAATATGCAAGATTAAACGCTTAACGGCCCCGACAACCACCTGTCTAGGGGCCCACTCGCGGGGCCAAGGTGCCTCCACTTCTTAATGTAAAGATATGGGTGCGACCAACATTCGTACCGAGTGGCATCTCTCTATCCCGTCGTACATGGTTTAAACACTTAACGGCCCCACTACACCCCCTTTTCAAGGTGGCGGCCAAATGGGGTGGCTGCCGACCCCGAAAACTCATTTTTAAATTTACACCTCCTCCGCCACGCAACGAAAATAAAAACATTGTCCTACCCAAAATGCAAACGTAGCCTAAAAAAATTTAACATTTCAATGGACTACTTGTATTTCACCCCTATACGCGAGCTGGTGGAGGTTTCGAAGGTAGTCTGAGGACCGTCCCTTAATGAAATAGAGTGTGCTGAATCCAATGAGACTACTCCCAAGGCTGTGCGAGGAACGGTTGCCGAGTTACAGGCGTTTTGCCCCTGAAAGTTACGCAACCACCCTGTCTAGGGGCCCGGTCGCGGGGCCCAAAATGCCTTCACATCTTAAAGTGAAGATATGGGTTCGACCAACATTCGTACCGAGTGGCATTTCTCTATCACAAAGTGCAAGGTTGAAGTTGGATTCGTCGCTTGGCGGCCCCACTAATATGAGTATGTCTTTATTGGCTCTAGTATCTGCGTCACTTATCACATAGATTTGGGAAAGATAACGCATACGAATTGATATAAATCAAATGTAACATGTAATAATTTGTCAGTGTTACTTTCCAAAAGCCGATCTTCCACGTATGGTACGCCATTTCACACTTTTTAAGGTTCGTTATTTAACAGACAGTTTTTATTTTGGAAGCCTCAAAAAAGATAGGTACCTATTTATTAACTTAACATGATTTGTAAATATGTTTGTGGTTTGTACACTTATTCAAAATTTCATTATTTTAAATATGATTTTTTACTTTCTCATAAATCTGGAGTAGATACATAGGGAAAGTACAGAAAGTATTGTGATCGTGCAAAAATTTGATATTGAGTTTCAAGCCCTGTGAATCCAGAAGTGGTTTTTAAAAAATAGGTAAAAAATCTTTGTTTCAAATCTTGCGACAGCTTTTTCAACTACTTCTGCTTAACCGATTCTTATGAAACTTTGCACACACATTGAGTTCCCGTGTCAATACAATATTATGATAATTTCAACTTGGTAACGAGGGTCTGATGATGGAATCAGGAGGTGGACAGTTGAAAGGATGAGGAGTTTGCATAATGATACGGGTCATAAATCAAACTAAAAACTAGAAAATAAAAATAGGTAAAAAAACTTTTAAGTTAAACGGTTTTATTTTAAATCATCAGCTGTACCAAAAACTAGATAATAATTAAGACACAAACCAAGGGGCACTTTGTGTCGCTGCGGAATAAGTAATAAAAATGTGGGGCGCGTAAAAATCTGTATAACGACTGTATAATTATTAAATAAGAACGGCTTGTCTAGAAAAATGTGTTTCCAAGCCCACTAACAGAAATATTTCAAATGCGCCCCTGCACCTTTTTATTACTTATTCCGCTGACGCAGTGACACAAAATGCCCCTTGATTTGTATCCTAATTATTTTCGAGATTTTGGTACAGCTGATGATTTATTTAAAACCGCTTAACTTAAAAGTTTTTTACCTATTTTTATTTTCTAGTTTTTAGTTTGATTTCTGGCCCGTATCATTATGCAAACTCTTCATCCTTTCAACTGTCCACCTCCTGATTCCATCATCAGACCTTCGTTACCAAGTTGAAATTATCATAATATTGTATTGTCACGGGAACTCAATGTGTGTGCAAAGTTTCATAAGAATCGGTTAAGCAGAAGTTATAGTTGAAAAAGCTGTCGCAAGATTTGAAACAAAGATAGTAACAAACAAACAAATATACGGGGTCAAGCTAAATAAAACCGTTTGAAAATGTTCCTCGGGAGTCGGACATGTTTCTCGAAACCATGTACTCGCACAACAAAGGAAACATTTCATGCTCGTTCCATCTTCGGAACTGTTTTCGGCAAACCCTTCATTTTCAAAATGTGCGTCGTCTGTCCCAATTTTACGATCGATCACTATAAAATTGTTTGAATAGCTGCATGATCGGACTAAATAAATTAGAAGCCTCTGCCGTTGTTATTAAGACTGAATGTGTATTCTATATGGCTATGCGTGATTTAAACAATGGCTAACAGACATCAATAATACATAATCGTGTAGGTGTCCGACTGCTTTATGTCAGCAATGAGTTTGTCGAACAGAGAAAGAGTACCCCCAGTTTGTAGAAGAGTGGTTGGTGTATAAGACTTATAATAGTAGATATGGATAGGTAACTATATGATAGAATAACTTACTGATATAGTGTATTGTAGTGGTGTGTTTGACTTTGATAACCGCACATGTCGAACACGCGGCCATTTACACGCACACTTCTATATCATTACCGATAGACACGCGAACTATATATCACCGACTGGCTGGCTCACGCGCGTTACCACGGAGCTCTTACTAATACTAAATGTTAGATAAAAATAACCACAAAACAGTATCAACACACTTTTTTCTCGACGTAAGTTTCGTTAACCGTGTTAGCATCATCAGGGGAGCTATTGTGTAACTTTTGTGAATTTGTTCATTTCACATGTCACGCGTATGATCTCACTGGATTGTGTAGCTTATGAATTCACTCGTGAACTCAGTAGGCCACAAACTAGGGATTTTATTTTTGTTGGATATTAATTTTCACTTTAAAAACACAAATTAACGCGGATATGAGGTTATATTATGCGATATTTGACAGATAAATAACAATGAACGTAAAGAGAATAAAAAATTTTGGAGCATATAAGTAATTCAAGAATTACAAGGCGCGATATTCATGTAGGTACTGTGTGTAAACGGTTTTATTGAACATAGGGAAAATAACACTGAGAAGATTTATAATTTTGTAGTAGGCTATGAGCCATAAGACCTAATATAAATATGTATTGGATTACATAGAAAAAATAGTACGGTTGACTATTAAGCGTTACTCGGAACCGGCTAAATAAAAAAGTCATGATGTGTCGTAAGACACCCGACAGAAGTTATGCTTTTTACGCATTGTATATAAAACCGAATTTATCAAAGATATAAATAATACAATTAAAAAGTTATTATTTGATCGCCATTTTGAAATCTGACGCCATTTTATTTTTTTGTGGTCTATTAAATTCTCAAATATCAATTTTCAAAAGGATCGGATAATTTTTACAAAAATGTCCATACGGCCGCCATTTTTAAATCTGACGTCATTTTATTTTTTTGTGTCTTATGAAACTCTCAAATTTCAATTTTCAAAAGGATCGGATAATTTTTACAAAGGAGTACTACATATTTCCGCCATTTTGAAATATGACGTCATTTTATTTTTTTGTGTCCTATAAAACTCGCATATATCAATTTTCAAAGGGATCGGATAATTTTTACAAAAAATTACATATTATGGCCGCCATTTTGAAATATGACGCCATTTTATTTTTTTGTGTCCTATGAAACTTTCAAATACCGATTTTCAAAAGGATCGGATAATTTTTACAAAAAAGTATATATGGCCGCCATCTCGGCCGCCATTTTGAAATCTGACGTCATTTTATTTTTTTGTGTCCTATGAAGCTCTCAAATATCAATTTTCAAAAGGATCGTATAATTTTAAGAAAGGAGTTCTACATATTTCCGCCATTTTGAAATCTGACATCATTTTATTTTTTTGTGTCCTATAAAACTTGCAAATATCAATTTTCAAAAGGATCGGATAATTTTTACAAAAAAGTATATATGGCCGCCAATTTGAAATCTGACGTCATTTTATTTTTTTGTGTTCAGTGAAACTCTCAAATATCAATTTTCAAAAGGATCTGATAATGTTTACAAAAAAGTACATATGGCCGCCATTTTGAAATCTGACGCCATTTTATTTTTTTGTGTCCTATAAAACTCTCAAATATTAATTTTCAAAAGGATCTAATAATTTTTAGTGTGCTTTATTTCCTTAGTCTGATTTTATTATATTTATCCGAAACGTTACCGGAGAAAGACCTTTTGCCTGTGAAAATTCAAAAGTACGATTTGCACCCGGACGAAACTCGTGCCAGTCAGCTGGTTACCATAATATTGTATTGTCACTGGAGCTACACATATGTGCAAAATTTCAACTCAATCGGATCATGGGAAGTGGGTAAAAATTCAAAAGTACGATTTACACCCGGACGAAAGCCGGGCCGGTCAGCTAGTTACCATAATATTGTATTGTCACCGGAGCTACACATGTGTGCAAAAGTTCAACTCAATCGGATCATAGGAAGTGGGTGAAAATTCAAAAGTACGATTTACACCCGGGCGAAAGCCGGGCCGGTCAGCTAGTTACCATAATATTGTATTGTCACCGGAGCTACACATGTGTGCAAAATTTCAACTCAATCGGATCACGGGAAGTGGGTGAAAATTCAGAAGTACGATTTACACCCGGACGAAAGCCGGGCCGGTCAGCTAGTTACCATAATATTGTATTGTCACCGGAGCTACACATGTGTGCAAAATTTCAACTCAATCGATCGCAAGATTTGTAACAAATATACGGGATCAAGCTAAATAAAACCACCGTTTAAAAAACAAAGCACCTACTACCTACTTATTTTTGCGTGATGCCAGAACATACGTTTTTATTTGAGAATCAGTTCAGTTGCTTTTGCGTGATGCCAGAATATTTTAAAACTCGCAGTCGCATAAGAAGTTATTTACTTGAAAAAAAATCATGTAAATCGGATCAGTGGTTCTCGAGTTATAAGCGTACAAAGGGACATAGAGACAGACAAAATCAAATTGTTTGGGAAGGTATGATGAACGTCGAGAAATTTTGCTCCGATCCGATCGACGTCAATAATTAGTTACACGTCATTTTAACTCAGTAGGCCAGGGTTTTTAAACTTAAATTCAAACATCAGCAGTCAAAAAATTGAATAACTATATGAAAATAATGCAATATAAGACAGAGCATACGCTATCTTCCAATATCCATATCACACTGTGCAACAGACAAGGACAACCGAAACAAGTTCGCGATTTATTAGATAAAGTCGCATTTATTTCGTTTAATAATCATATAAATCTGTATAAAAAAACTGTTTTGACACAATATTATACATGAAATCTATCTAAAATTTTCTGCTCTTTCGTTTAAGACAGGTTTCGAATCGATCTGACTTAAATTGAGCAAACTACAAGCAAAAAACTGTTTTTTCTAATTTTCTCCCCTCTGGGGCCAAAATTCAAAAATCGGGCGACGTTAGGATCAAATAGACCCCGAGAGGAATCGAACAAAAAAAAGTTTTTTAAAATCGGTTAACCCGTTTGGGCTGTACGACTGATACAAAAAACCCGTTACAGATTCACAGATTGACAGATTCACAGATTCACAGACAAAGCGAGTGTATATAGGCGCTTCTAGCTTCGCTAAGATCGCGCCTAAAAATTGATGAAGTATATAAATAAAGTGAACTTTATAATTTAATTTATTGATCTTATATTATTTATTCATAACGTGTTTTTGCGTATAATTATGTTTAAAAAATTAAAGAGAAATTTATTTTCAAATTTATGTATTATAAATAAATATATATATATTCATAATGTGTCTTTGCCTATAATTATGTTTAAAAAATTAAGATATTTCAATTTTGTGTATTATCGTTTATTGCATTTCTTTCATTATCTATCTTATAAGAACAAAGTTGTCGTGTGTCCTTTTTCAATTCACTCTCTGTCTCACTCTCATTTCACGTTTCACTAACAAATTCGATGGAGAATAATGTCACGTGAAATTGTTCACATTTTACTAGTGTGGAAAATACACAATCGCGTGAGCAAATTCACATCAGTGATATCACTAGAAACGAGAAACACAATAGGTACCCAGGATTACACAATTAGTGAAACGTTGGTTACGGATATGATTACTATACTATAATATTTTAGAGAGGTTGGGTTTTCTATATTTTTATTAAGAAATGTTAGAACAAAAATTTAATTCAATATTAACAAAAAAAACGGCCAAGTGGGAGTCAGACCCGCGCATCGAGGGTTCCGTACAATAACAAAAATAAGGAATTAGGTAGAGGTCAATAAAGACTTAGGATTTTCGTTTAGGTTTTCCTGTAAACTATGACTGAGGCCCTATATATTTCCTATTTTTTTTTTCAATTTTTTCAAAATTTTAGGCTCACTAGTTGCGGAGATAAGGAGGGAGGGGGAATACACGATTTTCGTTCTTCTTATACAGGTATTCGAATAGTATATATTGAAAAATTTGAATACTTATTCGAATAAAAGTTTGAACGAATATTCGAATATTAAAATTTGAAAAATTCCGAGTCCTACTTCACACCCATATCCCTCGTCAAGAGATTCATGGCTCTTATTAATGTTGCCAGATTCAAATGGGTCCGTTCCACTAAATTAAAATTCACGTTCTGAACTCAGCCATTTTTTAGGTTCCGTAACTCAATAAGAAAAATGGAACCCTTATAGGATCACTCGTTTGTCCGTCTAGCTGGTTATTTGTCTAAAGCCGGCTCCAGACGACATGGCAAATGTCGACCAATAACATTCGGGCAATTGCCATGCCGTGTGGGTAGTTTTCATATAGCCAATATTTAACAGTCACCAATGTTGGTGTTGGAAGACATTGGCTTTGA
Organism: Mongoloraphidia duomilia; assembly: GCA_039654895.1. Lineage (NCBI taxonomy): Eukaryota > Metazoa > Arthropoda > Insecta > Raphidioptera > Raphidiidae > Mongoloraphidia > Mongoloraphidia duomilia. The sequence goes on from CM077516.1 coordinate 67,040,497, forward strand.
GGTGTGTTTTTTGAACACACATCAAAGGGATTGGTCAACGCTGATCTCGACTTTGTTTTCATCCAGATGACTGGACAGTTTTCACTACGCGGCGTTTGTCCAACATTGGTTGCCAATGCATTCGCCAACATTGGCGGCGTTGGTCATGTCGTCTGGAGTCGGCTTAAGATACATGATAGATAGATAGATAGATAGATAGATGTTTATTAATTGTTAGTTATAATCGATAACAATGCGTCATATAATCATAAAACAGTTTAAAAACTAAGGTAATCATTAACGTGGTAAAAACAATTCTTCAATAAAAAATCACGAAGATTGCACTTAAAATTTTTAAAGTTATCAATATTTTTAATAGATGCAGGCAGTTTATTAAAAAGTTTGGTACTTGAACTTAGTGGACCCTTGTTATACATTGATAACCGATTTTTTGATATGTGAAGGTCATTTGCCTGACGCGTGTTATGCCCATGCACGTCCCTGTTATGAATGAATTCAGATATATTCTGTTTAACAAATTTGCACGATTCGTAAATGTATATAGATGGAAAGGTAAGTATTTTAAGGTTGGTAAAATAAGGACGACAAGACTCTGTACGGCCGAGGCCAAGTATTAATCTTATAATGCGTTTCTGCAGAATAAGAATTCTTTTGCAGTTACTACTACTACCCCATATGGTCACATTATAACTCATAGCCGAGAATGCAAAGGCGTAATACACGTTAAGCAACGAAACAGTATCACTAAGTACAGCTTTTAAGCAACGAATTGAATAAATTGTGTAATTCAGTTTTTTGCACACGTTACTAACATGATCAGTCATAGTTAGAGATTGGTCCAATGTAACCCCCAAAAACTTGGTTTGCTGTGACAGATTGAAATGGTTACTTAATACTGCATTTTTGTGTAAGATCTTGCTAAAATTAACTATTGAAGTTTTATCGTCATTTAATATTAAACGATTTTTTGCACACCATATTCGAAAACTATCGATTGCGTTGGTAATATTGGTTACAAGTTCTTGTTCACTATTAGCCGAGACACCAATAGTCGTATCGTCTGCAAACAGGATTAGGCAAAAGGAAATCGCAATTTTATGTGAAATATATTTGAACTGAACTTTATACACTCTTTGAATTTCGATCTTCATAGTGTCTAAGTTGGTATTATGTATGTACATATAAGTACACCTGTATATTCTAGGGGTCCGGTGTTTATGGTGTCTATTGCACTGCCATTAGTTATGCATTAACTCACTATGATTCCTTCTGTCGAACCTGAACTAAAGCCGGACTGACACCTACCAATTTCTCAAAACACCAAATTTTATCATTTCACAAAGAATGTTGATTTTGGATAGCAAAATATTTATACCAAATGCTATTACTAATGCCGCCATCAAACTAATATAAATATTAGTAATTTGTGGATAAAAATAATGATGATATAAATTTTACATTGTATTTTTGGAATGGAATTTTGTCGATATACCATGCTTATATCTTTATTGATGACTTATTAATACGTAGGTATACTTTTATTGTAATATTTGAAACAATTAAAGGTTGTGTTGGGTTGTATACTTAGTTCTGATAATTATCTGATTTATTATTATTATTTTAATATTATTTTGATCAAATGTTTTAACCTTATTTTGTATTAAAAGAAAAAAATACCAATAAATTTAAAAAAAGGAAAACGATTGATCCAAATCTACGAAATAAAATCGACACACAAAAAATCACATTTTGAATTATTCCTTACTCCCGTATTTATAGAAGAGCATCCTGCAAATATCCCTTGCACTCTTCATCTCAAATTCTTTCCCCTCGCCTAAAAACGGTCATGGCTCTCCCGACGCTATTTTTAAAGCTATAAAGGGTTCGGGTACACGACAAATGAAGGACAAAGAATAAGACTACAAATCCTACTTTGAAAAAAGATTTTGGCTCGCGTAAAAGATTACGTAATTTTTTTTCAGGAAATATTACTTATTTCAATTTTTCGCTTGAACATATGAAGCTGTAGTGTGATTCTTGGTCCTTCATTTGACGTTGACACGAACTCTTTGCAGCTTTAAAAATAGCGTCGGGAGAGCCGTAACAGTTTTTAGGTCAGGAGAAAGGATTTGAGATGAAGAGTGCAGGGGCTATTTGTAGGTATCGAATGCCCTTAGAGATATTACTAAAGTATATATCTACTAAAATCCAAAGAATCTGATAGTTCAATAAAAAAAATGAAATTCCATGTTTGTCTAATTTATATCAATATTAAATGCTACGAATAATTCATAAAAAATATGCTCTGAAAAAGAGTTAAGTCATTTTTCTCTTCGATCAAAATCAACCGAACATTGACCTCCTTAACAACTACCCGCAGCGATGTCTTAAATATTTTACAAATAACAATAAATTTCTTGCTTTGCTTTAGAAATAAAGCATGCTATGCAGTTGACCATTTTTTATTAGATTACAGAAAATACGAATGGTCATATTTCATAATGTTTCTTTTATTCATATTTTCAAAAACTTATTTATGCGTATAGTCAGGTCCGGCCCTAGAGTTGCCGCCGTCTCGGGCAAATTAAGTTTTGGTGTTGCTATAACATACAGGGGTGTATTTAAAGGTCTGGTTCCTCTAAAGCGGATGTGGCCCTTTTTTAAGTCTCAGATCTCGTAACGTAGCTCGAGAGTTGAAAAACATGGATGCGCTCTGAACTTACTGCCAAATTATAGTGGAGAAAAAAAATATTTCACCAGCATATTCACTCGAGGTTGTCAGAGCACTTTGATGTTTGTTAACCACACAGTTGTTAAGCACGTGCTAACTCCAGCTCTAGTTACCCGACCACGAAAAAAGGAGGGTTATGATTTTATATTACTATACAGGGTGTCCAAGTTGACGTTGGCTAACATGGGTAACTTTGTTATTAGTGGAGATAGAAAGTCGGTTAAATGGGCAAAGTAGTGCAGAATTATGTGCTCATTAACGTCCCGTCGAAAAAACAATTGAATTTTGACACACTATGGATTTATTTAGAAAATAGTGAAAATTGCCGTTTTTGAAAACTGGCCATAACTTTTTTGTTTATGAAGATATCTGACAATTTCTTTAACCATTTTTTGATAACTTTTCATGATCTTTTCAGTGGCGTAGATTTAATTTTTTTATATCCATTACATAATGAGATATTGACATGAACTTTGGTTTTTCTTATGGACGCCATTTTGGATTTTTAGATATTCGAATTCTGCTTATTTTTCTGATTAATTTGGTGTATCACATGCCACATTTAAAAAATTTGCAATGAACGTCCCATATAAGAGACATTAAAAACAACTGACAATCAAGTTATAATTAAGTAGTGCGAACATTTTAAGTGTAAAATTAATAATAAATCGTAATTTGGCAGAACTGAAATATAATTTTACTGTCAGTTGTTTTTATAGTGCCTCTAATATGGGACGTTCATTGCAAATTTTTTAAATGCGGCATGTGATACACCAAATTAATCAGAAAAATAAGCAGAATTCGAATATCTAAAAATCCAAAATGGCGTCCATAAGAAAAACCAAAGTTCATGTCAATATCTCATTATGTAGTGGATATAAATAAAAAAATTAAATCTACGCCACTGAAAAGATCATAAAAAGTTATCAAAAAATGGTTAAAGAAATTGTCAGATATCTTCATAAACAAAAAAGTTATGGCCAGTTTTCAAAAACTAGCAAGTGAAGTACCTGCATTTAATCATTTAACGACAAAATCGCAGTTTTGTATTTATTAAATTATTTATTTCTTAATAATGGATAAATGAAAAATCACTAAACACAACCCGTTAATCTCTAAACGTTTGACATACCTTACTTGCCACTGGCGCCATCTGACGAATAAAAAATGTAAGCGTTTGACGTATACCTTACTTGCGACTAGCGCTATCTGACGGAGAAAATATGGTAGCCTTTTTATTGGCGAGCTGGACTATAGTTTAGTTTGAGTTAAAAATGACAGCTGTGCTATAGGATATCATAATGGTTTAGTATGTGCAGCTTGTATAGTATATACGAATTGGATTTTACTTTGATTGATACAAGCGATATATTTCTAAGAATCTTTTTAAAACACCCTGTATATTTCGAGTTCTATAGAAATACATTAAAAAGCTTCATAATTGGTGCGAATTTTTTTATTATAATAAAGATGCAGGCCAGATTTTATTATTATTTAAATTGGTACCCTTTTGACAAGCAACGTAGCAAAAATAAAATTTTAAAGAACATGAAATGTAAATAACCCGCTATTCCTTCAGCTGCAAAGCTTTAATTAAAAGTTGATTTATGGACTCGAAAAATTATTGTAGACGACTGTACAGAAAATGGCGTACTACACATAATAAATAAATCAGATACAGAAATTTAAGGTTATAATTTTATAGAACGTTTTGACGTCATTGCGGTGGCAGTAACTACATTTTTTTATTGCAGTGTAGTATGTTTGATTTTCATATCAAATAATTTGGACGATGACACAGGAACAAATGAATTTGTTTCCTTATTCCCACAACTAGCTAATTTGTGTAGCATTGTAAATTTTCTCAAACCAAAAAAATCTTTTGTTTAACATACAGAAAATATTATATAGGCATATTTTTTTAATAAATTAATGACCAAATCAACAGACTGATTATTATGTATACAGAGTGTCCCAAAAGTCGATGCCTAAACGAAATGAGATGATATAGAGGAGGTCATTTCCAATCAAAATAACCATATAATGTGATTATTATCCAATTACTTATTATTTAATTTTTTTTGAGACCAAAAAGTGTTCACAAAACAGTTTTTCTTTATTTGTCAGATAATAACAGAGCTCATGGAAATGCTTTTTTTTTTTTGGAAAGGCAGACCCTTCAAGATCATATTATTAAAAAAAAAATAACCAAACAGCTCAGATTTATTTATTTACTAGCCGTTACCCGTGGCTTCGCCCACGTATTTTACGATTTATAATTTTATTTATCGATCGAGATTGAGATTGCTTGGAATCGAGTGTTTTTAAAAAAATTTTATTATACAATACAATGTACCTACTTCAACCTATAAGAAAACAAAAAATATAACTAACTTAACTACAAATATCTGGGTGACCGAGCTTTGCTCGGATGAGATCAATAAAAATAGTGCTTACTGTGAGATATTGATTTTGTATTATTTTCTCAGAATATTATTCCGAAACGATTAACTGTCAGAATATTTTGACACAAAGTAGTTTGTTTTTTCCAAAGCCTACTCACCATACGACACTGTTTTATAACGTCAAAAAACTGTTTTTTAAAATTTTATTAATACCTACATTACTCACTCGCTTCGCTCATTCGTTTGAATATTATTAATTCCTTCTTCGCTCGTTCGCTCGAATTTTATTAATACATTACTCACTCGCTTCGCTCGAATATTAATAATACATTACATTTGTTATCCCCCGCGAGAATCTCCCCCCCCTAATTTGTAATCCCCCCGCGAGAATGTCCCCACCTAATTTGTTATCCCCCCCCCGAGAATCACCCTCCTAATTTGTTATCCTCCCGCGAGAATCTTCCCCCCTAATTTTTTATCCCCCCGCGAGAATCTTTCCCCCTAATTTGTTATCCTTTGCTCGTACGCTCGAATTTTATAAATACATTACTCACTCACTTCGCTCGTTCGCTCGAATATTAATAATACATTACTCACTCGCTTCGCTCGTTCGCTTGAATATTATTAATATATTACTCACTCGCTCCGCTCGTTCGCTTGAATGTTATTAATCCATTACTCACTCGCTTCGCTCGTTCGCTCGAATTTTATTAATACATTTTCACTCGCTTCGCTCGTTCGCTCGAATATTTATAATACATTACTCACTCGCTTCGCTCGTTCGCTGGAATTTTGTTAATACATTATTGCTCATCTACGATACCTATATAAGGATCTCCTGTGTAAAATTTGTTATTCCCCCGCGAGAACCTTCCCCCCTAATTTGTTATCCCACCGCGAGAATCCCCCCTAACTTGTTATCCCCCCGCGAGAAACTTACCTCCTAATTTGTTACCCCCCCGCGAGAATTTTCCCCCCTAATTTGTTATCCCCCCGCGAGAACCTTCCCCCCTAATTTGTTATCCCACCGCGAGAATCTCCCCACCTAATTTGTTATCCCAGCGCAAGAATCTCCCCCCCTAATTTTTTATCCCAGCGCGAGAATCTACCCCACTAATTTTTTATCCCACCGCGAGAATCTCCCCCCTAATTTGTTATCCCCCCAGAGAGAATCTTCCCACCTAATTTGTTATCCCCCCGCGAGAATCTCCACCCCTAATTTGTTATCCCCGCAAAAATCTTCCCCCTAATTTATTATCCCCCCGCGAAAATCTTCCCCCCTAATTTGTTATCCCCCCTCGAGATTCTCCCCCCCCCGCGTAGCTTTCTATTAGTGAAAGAATTTTTAGAAACGGTTTAGTAGTTCCAGAGATAAAACAAAAACAAATCTATCCCACGGGAACCGTACATTTTTCCGGGATAAAAATTAACCTATAACATTCTCTGACCCCTAAACTACCACTATGCAAAAAATCATGTCGATCCCTTGCTCAATGAAAAACAAAAACAAAACTATCCCACGGGAACCGTACATTTTTCCGGGATAAAAAGTAGCCTATGTGCTATTCCAGGCTAGAATCTATCTCTGTACCAAATTTCATCCAGATCCGTTCAGCCGTTCTGGCGTGATTGAGTAACAAACATCCATCCATCCATCCATCCATCCATCCATCCATCCAAACTTTCACATTTATAATATTAGTTAGAAGATTAGATTAGATTAGATTTATTTGAGTCCAAAATGTTTACATAGTATAATACAAAAGATCTAAGATAATATACCAGTAAACCCTACAGAGAAATATCTGTGCGTAGGATTGGAAACCTTAATACAATTCTATAATTTAGCATAGGTACTTATATAAAATTTTAAAATTGTAAAGTGATATAATAACATAAATATCTCATTCAATTTATAATTTTTTAAAATTATTTTTTAGTGGATATTATTATTATTAATGTAGATTATAGACGCGTCGACAACTCAGGCCATTAGTGTCTTTTTAGTGGAAGCACTAGGTGATGTCAGAGCAAAAAAACAAAAATAGAAATAACTTTTGAATCGTTAACAATTGGATAACCTGTACATATTATATGGTTATTTTGATTGGAAATGACTTCTTCTATCAACTTACTCCGTTTGGACGTCGACTTTTGGGACACACTCTAGATTAAATTAAAATTATTCGACCAATAGCTTGGCCCTTTTCAAGAAAAGACAGACTATACTAATAATTAAAAAAGTTTTGGTGAAATTTTTATAAAAATGTAGCAAAAAAAAGCGAACGTCTGTTTGCAGACTTAGATAAATACATAAATTTGTACACGGGGTACTTTATTGCTTGACCAACGAAAGAACGCCGGAGAAAGAGAGAGATATTTTCTAACATTATACACGCTCAATCTACAATCTCTCTCTCTCGACCGGCGTTCTTTCGTAGGTCAAATTATATTAGATACTTATATGTTGAATGTAATAATTATAATATCTTTAAGTAGTGGGATGTAATGTGAATAATAAAATAATAATGAAAAGCGAAGACAAGCGGAGTTCGGAGTCAACTATTAAAAGTCTATCGCTGGAATGTGAAGGAGTGTCCTGCCATCTTATTTATATCATCCATACATAACATACGCGTTGTATCGTAACTACATTTCCATAACTGGAACATCTATGAGTAGCATGAAAAATACAAAAACAGTAAACTACATTTCGTGTAACTTGCCGTCAAGAGTTAGGCAATACATTTTTCAAAAAATGTATACGCGTCGTACGTATCTCACATTCAGGATAGATACTCAGGGCCGGATTAACCATGTTGGGGCCCCAAGGCAATTCAATTCTCGGGACCCCTTTTCAGCCGTTTGAAGATGATCAGCTCTTTTCAAGTTGATGAAGGTAGCGTATTGTATGATTCATACAATACGCTATGTAACGCATCCATATTATTAGTTCTACTACTCGATACTAGATGGTTCTGTTCTGTAAGTATGAAGTATTTCATCAACTGACAGCATGCGTCGAAAAAAAAGAAAAAAAAAAGCAATAATATCTATTGTCATTGAGGATACAAATTTTCCAATTAAATTTTCACTCTATGAAACATTTTCGATTTCTTTTGTGCGCGCGCAGGGCCCCTAGTCGATGCGGGGCCCCTAGGCAGTTGCCTACTCTGCCTAAGAGGACAATATGGCTCAGTTGGTAGCGTCGCGGCCTCTGAATCAGACTGTCGTGGGTTCGAATCCCACCTCTGCTCATGGATGTTTTGTGATGTTATTTAGTTTTAAGTGTTATATGATATTTGTTGTATTTAAGACGCTAATGACCTAAGTTGTCGACGCGTCTATAATCCACAATAAATGAAATACTCTGCCTAATGGTTAATCCGGCCCTGTAGATACTGTAGATTATAGACATCCAATTACTAACTCTTTAGCATTAATATTTAGGAATCAGAAGGGCATTGCAGTGAAATTTCTGAAAACTCGTTGCGATCATATGACCAGTGGCAGACTAACAATAACTGAGCCCTGAGGTCCGGAGCGACTTCTATGTCGAGGCCCCTTAAAAATTAATAAGGCAAAGTTCAATCCTCCATTCCATACATTTTTGCATGTGTTCGTGCAAGGGAATCTCCGGTGGCCCTTATACTACATGTACGTCAACAGTGTTACCGGTCATATTATTTCTTTAAGTTTTTAGTAATTTTTAGGAAGTTTATTTTTTAGGTCAAAATGGCATGGCAATATAAATATAGAAGTCCTCCTCGCCAAAGAATCTCGGAGCGGACTCCCCCCCCCCCTCGCTAGTCCAGCACGACATAGAACTTCATTTAGTTTCTTACTTTCTTTTAAAATATCTCCAATGCATCATATGCAGGATCTTCCGAAGTACTTGGTGTTTGCTTATAATACCTTCCAATAAAAAACAACATAATATGCTAAGTAAATTTAAAGTACCTGCCTATACTTAAATTACTTGTTAAAAAAACAAACTGTCTATACTTAGGTTCGAAGTGTCCATAAACCTCAGGCTGTACCAGAGTTTCCTAAAATATGAAAATATGAGTCGGCACCATAGAAAAGGTGAACCGTGGTGCGACAAATGAAAAAATGTATAAACTTCTCACCAAATTTTCATAAAAAAATATTTACTAAAGTAAAGGTACGTGGTCGGTTACCGAAATATTATTATCATAATCTTTGATTGATGGATCGCAAGTCACCAAATTTTGGAAAACCCTGATTTATACTGTACTGCTGTCTACAAAAAAAAATCGTGTTTCTCACAGCTTTTATGAATTTCACAAATGTACAAGTTGTGAACACTGATCTTCGTTGTTGCCTATTTATTCGAACTGTCAGATTACGTAACGCGTAATTCGAAGTTATTACTTGAAACCATATCCAGTTACCGGCTCAATCTATTATAGTGTACGTTATAGGAATATATAATATTATTATTCCTTTTATGAAACGCAAATGAGATTAAAGTTAGTATTATACTAAGCCATTATAGGTGGGAGTGGATGTAAAAATGAACTATGATGTGAAGACAAATTGTCACGCTTAGTTGAACACAATGGTCTATTCACAGCGACAAAAAAAAATAAATTACAGTTAAGTAACATATTGTAAGAATGACTACGCTTTTTAAGGTTAATTCCTTTAATAATCTAAGTGAATATTGTGACTCTTAAGCCAATTTACCTACTCGAATCAATACTAGTAATATATAAAAATTAAATTTCAAATTATATTCTTAAAAATGTTTTAGTTGTAAGTCGATCGACAATCACTCCCAAATTACTGAACCGAGCCTGCCTCTTCCCGAGTGACAGGGATAGAACATTATATATGCTATTATAAAGATCTTTTTGACGTGATTTAATATTATCGTAGATCTTTATATAAAATTAATAATAAATAAATAAAACACAATAAAATTTGATTAAATCAAGACGAATCTAAAATAGGTCTAATCACAACGAAATTATAATTTTGAATTACTTGTTTGTTTCAAAAGCGTAGCTAATAGAAACTGCCAAAACAAAACAATGTTGTGTCGACTATGTAGAGTATTATGTTGACTCAAAAAGACACAACACTATGATAAAAGATTAAAGAGGGATTAACATTTAATTGCATGATAAAATAGTGACTAGTGATACTTGCGACATCTGATGAAATTTTATCAATTAATATTTACCCATGAAACCTTCCAATGGGAGCAAAAATTTTGGCTATATCTCATTACGCTATCACAGGAATCATCAAATATTTTTGATGGGAGGTCCGTTTTAAAAAAAATCTCAAAACTTTAATAGTGACTCAAAATCAAGTTGTACGCGTCTACACTCTACACTAATTAAAAAACATAATTTTCTTTTCTTTTGATTATATTTTACGGAACGCGAAATTATTAAAACAAACTTTTTTATTATGGTTTGTTGTAAAATTATATTAGGCTTTAATTTATACCTAATCTACATTTTTTCGTATTGTTTGTAACAATACAAGAAACATACATTACTTACAAATCAAAGCATAACGAAATTTTATATTTACGTTTATATTTACTGTGAGAGAAATAGCAATTTTATATTAGGTATTGTTAAAGATGAACCTTCTCACATACGAGTGCTAATGTCATAGGTAAAACAAAGATTAAATAACTCAGCCATCGCGAAAGTGGATGTTTCGGGTTAGAGTCCCGACGGTGATGTAGGTTTGAAAAATGAATTTTTCCAGTGTTGCATTGTAATTTTACGTTATTTTCGATGGACGTTTCAAAAATTCTAACATAATATAAGGATTATCTTGTATATATGTTGCAGTCAAAACTCTTAACCAGTCAAAAGTACTATTGACTAGCAAAATCAGTCAAAAGTACTTTTGACCGTATGCTTTAGTCAATAATACTTTTGTCTAAAATAACAGTTAAAAGTACTTTTGCCCAATGGAGCTGGTTAAAAGTACTTTTGACTAAGTGATTCCGTCAAAAGTGGTTTTGACTGGTTGTATCAGTCAAAACTCTTAAAAAGTTAAGTTGGTCGATAAAAATAACGACAAACGCACATATAAACTTTTATATTACTCATTATTAGTGGAGAACATGCTGATATTAGAACAAAAATGAGTGACTATGAAAAGAAAGAACGCTTTTTGCAAAGAATTTTAGCGGTAGAAGATATGAAAGATAGTCATTTCAATGTGATGACAAAAGAAAAATTTGAAAAGTTTGCAATGGATGTGGAAGACGCGAAATTTGATGAAAAGAAAACACCATTACAGTACAGTAGACTAAAACGCTTTAACATCATTGAAGTTTGTGGTATTAAAAAATTAGTTACAAACACAGAACCTGTCAAATATTTTTTGCCGGCTGAGGAAATCTACGACATTATTGATGCTGCTCATATTTCTATAGGGCATGGTGGTCGCGGTAGACTTAAGAATGAAACGGCAAAAAAGTACGCTAATGTTACAAAAGAAATGATTAATATATATTTATCAATGTGCGAAGTATGCCAAAGGAAGAAAAGCAAGAAAAGGAGTTAATAGTGCTTTTGACTGATGCTTTATTGCAGTTAAAACTACTTTTGACGAAGAGCGTCAGTTAAAAGTACTTTTAACCGCAAATTTGCAGTCAAAAGTACTAATAACCAATAATTTTCAGTCAAAACCACTTTTGACAAACCTGTTCAGTCAAAAGTACTTTTGACTGATTTTGCTAGTCAATAGTACTTTTGACTGGTTAAGAGTTTTGACTGCAACATATATAATACATTGTAATATTTTAATCATGCGAACAATTTAACTTTATTATTAAATTTTTTGTAGATATGTATTTTTGTACTTACTAGGTACTATACAATCAAAGAATCTTCTTATGCTAGTATTTTCTTTAGATTTGAAATATTTACCTGGAACAAGAAAAAATGGATTAGTAAAAGACAATGGAATAACACTAATTATTATGTGAGATTAGTACGGCTGAGGATATTATAGGATTTTTTGGAAAAAAATTTGCAGCCTAAAAAGGCGAAACGTTTAAAACAAATAAAACTATGGCTATATAAATATAATTTGGCTACAAAAATTTTTCCAAAAAATCCTACTTATTATTATTAAAATATATTTAGGTTAGGATCACTAATAAATGTTCAATATTCATGTAGTTATACTAGTGCTAGTACCACGGTTGTACTTTTTTCTCCTTACCCCCACTACAACTTCCGTCACGTTTTTTTCATATCCGATCGGAATGAATGAATGAATTGTAAATTATAGACGCCCGACAACTGAGGTCATTAGCGTCTAATCATATCCGATCGGAATCACTTCTACCTATACCGCGTATATATATGTTTCACTTAAAAAATACACAACTTTAGTTGGTATATTTATAAAGCGAGAATACAGGTCGTTTTAGATTATCTTAGAAAGGCTTATCATTTACGGGAATCATCTAAACATATAAATGTCAGTTGAGTCTACAAAAAGAATTATGTTTATGCTATAATGAAACCACACTTCAGGAAATCTACATCAACGTAACTGTTTATAAATTGATATATGTACGGGAAACAATATAAACACATAACATACTATATACTGACCACCAATTAAAATATCTACTTATTAAATGGCCAGCCAACATGTTGCTCTTCTAAGAACGTTTTATAACTTATATCATAAACATTATAGTATATACGGACTAGGAACGACTAGTAAGCTAGGAAAGCGTAATCAACAAGACTGGGGGGCAGATAATAAGAGTGACACACGTTGTGTCTTTTTGAAGTAAAACTTGTTTGGTCGCAGTGATTTCAAACGGATATAGATAAAATGTAACGGAAGTAGCCATCTATTAGTGATGGAGATGGAACGGATGAAAAATAACAAGAACACGGGAGCTGTCAATTTAAATGTAGTTATAAGTGAGCGGAGAGTTTCGCTTCTATATACCGCGTGCGCTTAAGCGCACGCACTCTTTTTAAATTTAAAATATAATAATAATAATGGGTTAACCGTCCGATTCTCGACATTTTTCGTCATAACAGACGCCATTATAGCATTACTATTTTTCATTTACCACTTCATCATTTTTTACATTTTTTAAACTTCAATGTGCGAGATGAAGGTATAAGAAATTAGGATAGGATAGAAGTCTGACAGGTAATCGGCTATGGCTTTGAATAAGGAACTATCTCGATACCATCTGGAATTATGAGGGGAAACCATAGAAAACCTCAACAAGATGATCGGTACAGGAATTACCATTTCTCGGCAAGAGGTAGTAGGAAAAAGTCCTAGCCACATCTGCCCCCGCCGGGATTAGAACCCAGTACCTTCCGAATGCGAGTCTAGTGCTCTCACCACTAAGCTACATCAAAAAGGTCATAATTTTTTTTAATCAACAAATCGAATTGTTGGAGCTTCATAACAAGTTGTGATGGTTTGATGACAAAAATATTGAATTATTTTATCACAATGCGAATAGCGGTTATAAAATAACTCTATTATTACAAATTTGCAATACAATAGATCGGTGTAAAGCAACCGAACAAGCGACACGAAATTAGTTACTGGGTACTAACTATAGTAACTACACATTGGTAAACGTGTATACATGGTTATGTACGTGGTATAGCGGTATAGAGAAGAGGAACGTACCGTCAGAAGAGATAATCTCAAATAAATAACTTAATCTGCGAGATCACATCGTGCGATTAGAACCTAATTTCAGACAATGAAGCCTTGAGGTTTGGACACACAAGCATACACAGGACATTGGTGCTTGAATAAGATAACATAATGTATGTATTTCTACATATACATCAGTGGTTCTCAATCGGTTTGGAATAGAGACCGATTCAAAAATTAAAAAAATTCTGAAAAACCAGATAATTCTATTAGAACAACTTTAGGTTAACTTGTGTATCTTGAATCAAAAATATAGGTAAATTTATATCCACACAAGATCAATTAAAAAAGTATATTGCTTAATAGACCACATGTTTCGACTTATAGAAGTCATCTCCAAGTTAATTACCAAATCTGTTTTATACCTAACTAAGTTAAAGGACCTTAAGATGACTTCTAAGTCGAAACATGCAGTCTATTAAGCAATATACTTTTTTAATTGATCTTGTGTGGATATAAATTTACCTATATTTTTATTTCAGACAATTCTAGTTTAATTTTTTGGTTTTTTGTTTCTCTTCGTAGCGTATCCAGATTTTTTTTAAAGTAGGTAGAAAATAAAAGATTTTTAAATTTAAACGAAAAACTACATCTCTTAATATTATTTTCATTTTTATCCTCGATGAGATATCACAAACACAATCTCTCTCGATGAAATGTCGCTTTCTTAAGCTGTATCAAGAATACAATACCATTTAGTTACGTGTTGGCAGAGACTTTTCTAAACCACTCTAATTTGTAATATAATTGATTTTTTATCACCCTGAAGAGACATTTATAATCAGCTGTTAAGTAAATTCTAATACCGTAATAATTATATTAAGGGTAAAAACTAAAAACAGATAGAACATTTTCTGCCAACTCGTCACAAAACGTTTCGTCTGTTAGCGCCCTGATTATAATTTCCTGTCAATTTGATCAATAGACATTGGAAGAATAACATGTCAAAATCACGAACAATTTTTTGATGTTGGAGATGGTTCGGAACAAGGATATAAATAATATTCAAAGCAGTTTTTCTGACTGACGTTTCGAAAAATATGTTTCCTTATTCAGGGCTATATATTTTCCGAAACACGTCGGCCAGAAAAACTGTATTGAACATTATTTGTAGCCTTGTTCCGAACCATCTATCTCTAACATCAATAATATATAACAGACTAAATTAACTCAACTCATCGAACAAATAACAATCTTTGTTTTCTTACTAGGTATACAACTTACAAAATCATAATATTATAGGCATCACTAATAAAACGGTTCACCGATTGAGAAGCACTGATATAAATCATAATATAATGTAGTACATAGGAAGCATAGTTCCTCGTAATACATGAATAGTTTTTTTATAATCACAGCATCTATATTATTTTGAAAGATTGCAATACGAACATTATTCATGACTATTTTTTAAATAAAGTTTTAAGAAAGTGACTTAGGTACCTACTAGATTAAAAAATAACGAAATATGTAATTATCTGAAACAACTATACATTTTTTCACTACAATTGCAATATTTGAATTTATGATAGGAAAGCATGTTTGTGGGCTGGTAATGTTAGCATAAAAATAATATAAAAATTATGATTTGATCCAGTTCTATATAAGAATATTAGTGTCTGGTGACCAAAAAAGTTCAACCTAATTTTCAAAATATTGATGAAATCGTGTTTTGTTCAATTTGGTTTTGACGATTAAAAATGAGCGAGTATTAAATAATCTATTAATCAATAATTTTTATTAAGTTAAATCCAATACGACCATTAGCACAATTTTACCACCGCAGATTATAAACTTGAATGATTATCAGGCAATTTGAAAGAAAGAAAGAAAGAAAGAAAGAGAGAACGAACACACTGCCTAGAGCGACAAAGATGGGATATCATCATGAATGGGTTTCGTAGCTTATTCGATAACAGCTGCATCGGAGCGAGTTCGAGACTCGTGGACCTCCATGAATATAATTAAGACGAAAGAATCGTGATACCTTTAACAACATCATTATCGACAACTAACGTATTTTATCTCGATTATATGTATTCAGTTTTACATTCACAGCGTACTGAGCGGCATAAAAAAATCGAAAAGTGTGGAAAATAGAGATTTTTTTGCGTTTACTATGATCATATATGAACTACAATAATATTAATGCGTTATATGTTAACACTAGCCGGTTTCAATCGCGTGAAGGTCAATTTTGTCCGCGGATTAGTTCGCGTCAGCCGTCAATGCCGATTTGGACGGGAACATTATCCTGTAGAGCGTAACTGCGTCCGGTCGTTTTCAAGCGATGTCGATACAAAATGACATCAAGACGGAATATTCTAAAAACTGTTTCCCAGTCTAGGTTTTTTACAAAACAAAAAACTAGCACGAACACTAAATTACAGAAGAAGAGATCCTGTTCCTATTTATTTTATTAATAACAAATAAGCTAGCAAAGCATTAAAGGTTTAAAATAAAATATTAGTAAAAAAAACTTTTTAGAAACAAGCTTTTATTTAAATGCATTAAAAAGGAAAAAATAATTTTTAATAATTTATATTCATAATTAATAAAAGCGTGGGTCGTGAACTCTATGAGAGTTTGTTAGTCACGACCCACGTTTTTATTAATTATGAACCTATAAATTATTAAAAATTATTTTTTCCTTTTTAGTGCATTTAAATAAAAGCTTGTCTCTAAAAAGTTTTTTTTACTAATATTTTGTTTTGTTTATTTTTAGTCCTTTAAAATTTTACCCCCCTTTGACACCCTTAGAGGTTGAATTTCGAAAAATCCTTTCTTAGTGGATGCTTACGTCAGAAAAGGAACCAACTGTCCAAATTTCAAGTTTCTAGCTTCAGCGATTTGGCCTGGGTGTTGATTAGTCAAAAAAAACCCTACATCCCCGTTTGAACCCCTTAGGGGTTGAATTTAAATCTAAAAACAATATTTTATTCATGTATTGTCATCGGGAATACATATGTGTACAAAATTTCAAATCGATCGGATACTTGGAAGTCGCTCAAAATTGATTTGCAAGATTTGACCTAAACAAACACACAAACTAACATGCATTGGAAGTTAAATAACAGCTTGTAAAAAGAGTGTATAGTAATTAGTAGGTACCTACACAGTTTTTGTTTGCTTATTTTTTCTGTTTTATTTATTTCTTGTTTTGTTTTCAATTTTATTTTGATTTATTTTTATTATTCAGACGCTATAATGACCTCAAATGTAGAGCGTCTATAATCTACAAACTATCCTTATATTGTCAATTGGAATAACACCTACCCGCTCCTATAAAGAAGTTTAACAATCAAAAGACACTCTTTAATTTTCTTGCAAAACACGATACTGCTGCATAATTTAAAAATTGTCTGATGATCAGCAAGAAGATTATTACAAAAATCAACTTATTAGAACAAGCAAGGAAAGGATAAATAGGTCAAGAAAAAATCTCAATAATTAAAAAACACTTGTTTAAATTGACATTTTAAAGGGGTGCAGAGTACGGTACTGCTGCATATTTTAAGAAGAATTGTCTGATGGTCAGCACAACGGCAGTTCAAGTCCAATAATGCAAATGATACAAAACATCGGATACAGAGAAGTGCTTTCAACTGAAGGCGGGTCTCTAACTCATGCATATTCAGAAAGGTTTTCGACGGAGTTTGAAAAATGTCTACTGGCCGATTTTTGTATTTATTAATATTAATTAAAAGATAAAGTGGAGCTTCAGAAGTTGTTCTCTGCAACAGTGTCTAGTTCATTTACATAGGAACTCATAATATGTTTCTGAACAAACACCGCAAGGGCGTAGTTCCAACCATTGCGAAAATGTTAGCCTAATATTTCATAAATTATTCTTAACGTACAGTTTATTTAATTCTATTTTGTGTAACGTCCGGACATATTATAATAAATGTAAATTTTTCTCGGTGAAGAACTTTAATGTCGGTGGGATCTCCAAAATGGTAACTAAAGATGGACAATTCGGCTCTTACAGACAGACAAAAATTCTGGAAAAGTGTTTTACCCATCTAGGTACAACATATCTGAAAAACCCGCAAAGTAAAGTGAAATGAAATTACAAACGCAGGTCCCGTTAAATTATTTTATATATAGTACCTATTTTACCTATAGAGCGGCAAAAAAAAATTTCACCAAGCCCGAGGGAAAAAGGAAACAAGGAAGACCTAAATTGCGATGGGGTGACTGTGTGGATCAAGGCATGAAACGTAACTGGAGAAGGAAGGCCAGTAATAGGGTGACTGGAAAAATCTGAGGAAGGTTACGGCCCACCTTAGAAGGTAGTGTCAATTATATATATAGCTACCTATTGATTTACTGACAATGATAATTCGTATCACCAAGATTCAGTCTTGAAGAAATATACAACTACAAGTACTACCTCCTAAAGATAAGATAAAGATGATTGATTAAATGGTGAAAAAAGTTGCTATTTCTCGGGATTAGAACAATTTCGATTGATAGCGTTTAACAATTTCTCATTGTCCACCTACCACAATATTCCCAGCACGATCTATAAGAATAATTGTCATTTCAGAATAACAACATTTAAATCCAATAGTTGTAATTGTACTCGGTCTTACGTTTGTGACACTTGTAATATATTTCTCTGAGACTATTTCACGGTTAAATAACGTTAACTCAGAACATTAAATCTATGTAAGTTGTCAGACATGGTGCGAGCTGAACAAAAAGACCTAAAATGCTGGTATGTGTGCACGTTATTGCTGCACACTTTGATATGGTCCAGTGATAAATACACATGTCTCGCTCTGTTCGCATTGCGTATACTAGGCAAGCGAGTAAGAGGGCAATATGATCATTGGGTCCATTTAAGTTCAAGAGGTAGATATGTTTCTGTATGTATATAACACAAAAGGCAATCACGTTATGGATCGCGGAGGCCGTGGCCATTCATCAAACCAACAAAGAATAATCCCATAAACAAATTATATAGAGAAGCGAAAGACAGTGTTCAAAAACACCTCTTTGGCTTGATATAATATAGTGAGAAAGAAGGTAAACTCGTCTGTTAGGTGTAGAACTACCCTGAGTCTAATTTGAAAAAAATTTAAAAGTAGGTAGTTCAAAAATATCACGATAATTACTATAAAGCCCGAATGGAACGCACTAAGTAAAAAATAAATGAAAGTGCGTTTCTCCTCTGTTCCGATATTGTCCTTGATGGTGCATTTTATTAGTGTACTAGCGGCCCCGTCCGGCTTCGCCCGGGTGCTAAGAAAGCCTGGGTGCAATACACTACTCACTCGCTACGCTCGTTCGCTATATATATAAACCTTCCGTGAAAAATTATCTGATGGTAAAAACCACATCAAAATCCGTTGCGTGGTTTAGGAATTACATTACTCAGTCACTTCGCTCGTTCGCTATAAATATAAACCTTCCGGGAACAATTCCGTCATACATGATTTTTGCGTAACTTTAACCGTTTACGCAGCGCACGCAACGGAAGCTCTCAAAAGGAATAATTTTTCCCGTTTTTGCTTTTTGCGACATTTTTCATTGATGCTCCGCTCCTATCGGTCGTAGCGTGATATTATATAGCTTATAGCCTTCCTCGATAAATGGACTATCCAACACAAAAATAATTTTTCAATTCGAACCAGTAGTTCCTGTGATTAGCGCGTTCAACCAAACAAACAAACAAACTCTTCAGCTTTATAATATTAGTATAGATATGAACGAGAACAAATTATTACTTGAACTATATAATTATTGTACAAGTAAATTGTCAATGAATCTCTTGAACAGAGGTGGAACCCAAAATCTTTGGTTTGAAGACATTGTAGAAAGCATTATCAAAAAATTTGATTTGACAAAGATCTTAGACTGTGATCATAATATTATGATTACAGTTTTTATACATGCAGAAAAAGATCGCTCTCCATGCTAAATTTTGATCAAAATGCGTAGAAAAATGTTGTTCCGAAGTAAAATTGTTAAATAGATGTACCTATATACAGTTTAAAAAAATATCATTTCAATCGATCAATTATTTTTCGAGCAAGATCGATTTGAAATTCTACAATGCTTTTCTTATAGAGAAATTTGTGTGGTCACAATCTAAGGTCATTGTCAAATCAGATTTTCTGACAATGCTTTCTGCAACCGAGCATTACACTTTTATTAACTTCCTATTGGAATGGGTTCGATTTTGCAAATTAAAAATGTTGACTATCTCCACGTTTCAAGGTTCCTAGAGTTCGAATCTATTGTTTTACCAAGTGGGGAATGGTAATAATTTAGAGATATGTCTGTGTGTGCATGTGTACGTACTTCGTGAACTTTTTTTTTGTCTCGCGTATCTCGAGAACTGCAACGAATGATATCGACCCCGGACCAATTTCATTCGACGCATAACAGGTATTACATAATGAACACCTGATAAGGTTTGCAAAAAATTAAATTGGCGGTTTTTTATAACAAAAAAAAACTACTGTAAAATTGTAAAATGTTCACTTGTATTGCAAATAGTTTCTTTACGGTAGACTGGTCTCTAATCTCGAAGGGCATCCAATGGGAAGTTAGCAGTGTGGTTTTACCCACACACAAAGTCTCTTTTTATTTTTTTTATCATCTCCTGATGATTAGGAAAACGTGCCTCGAAAAAAAAAATGTGAGTGCTTGGTATTTTGTGGTTACTTTTTCAGTATTCAAGTAAATTGTGCCACAGATATAAACTTGCCCCAGCCAGAACAGTAAGCAGAAGTGTTATTATAGGATATAGGTTTTCAGTGTGAGTATTCCGTAATGTAGTGTGTAGTACGATGTAAAGTGTGTGCTGGTGCCGCGGAGGTAATGAAGATATGTGATGTCCGCCACTCCCAAAGCCTCTGCGTGAGATCCAAGTAATTTAGTTCCAGTGAACTCGCTTTTTATAATATCCACGATATACACCAAACGTAGGTAGGTACCTATACACGAACACTACCATTTGACTGATAAATCAATATAGAAACATCACTTTACGCACTCATTATACCATTTCATATCCATGTTTCGGAATTTTTAAGGTATTGTTGCATAATATGTTAAGATCGGTTTTTACACAGTTTTATTTAGCTTCACGTCCCATATATTTGCATTTGTTTGTTTCAAATCTTGCGACAGATTTTTCAACTACTTCTATTTAACCGATTCCGATGAAATTTCGCACACGTTTTTAGTCCATACGACAATACAACATTATGATAATATCAACTTTCGGACCCCAATATGGCGGACGTCCCAAAATGGCAGATTGATTTTTTCTTCACAACCCCCTTGATATGGGTATCAAATGAAACGGTTTGACGATCAGAATACGATAAGCTATATGTGACGTCATTAATAAACCCATTATTATGGGCTTGAGAATGGCCGAGCGTGTATAGCGGTGCTGTTGTTTATATGGCGTTGCTATGGTTCCACTATTACAAGTCCACAGTTCTCGGGTCCTAGCCCGAGAGCTGGTAAAAGTGTCAATTGGATTTTCAATTTATTATTAAAAAAAAAATAACGAATTAAAATATGAATTGGTGCTAGGACCAAATAACCTTAGCTGTTGGTGGTCTTTAAAAAACACACGATAAACCCATTATGGCGCACGTCCCAAGATAGGGGATAGTCTTTTTCTTCACAACCCCCTTGTTAACATTTGATAAAGATACGAATATACAAATTCATGATTTATAACTTTTTAATCCTTAGTTTTGGTTGCGTTAATGTCGATTTTAACCCGAGCGTAGCCGGATAAAAAGTACCCTACCTCTTTAGTTTGGGTTCCGGTCGACGGTGTCACTATATATTTTAACTTTTAAGTTTGAGTGGTTTAGACAGATCAGAATCAGTCCAGCCGTCCTCGAGTGCCAGGCAAATAGACAGACAGGCGAACAGATAAAAATAATTCTAGAAACACGTTTTCCGTCTAACTGTCATACAAAATGCCCAAATCCATAAGACGATATTACACACAGAGATCTCGCTATTACTATAATTTATATCTATTAGTATTCATAAATTATATAAAAAAAGAATAATCAAGTAGTATCGAACAAACGAACTGAAAAGTCGCATATTACGAAAAATATTGATAAATTTATGACTAACATAAGTCATGCCCATCAGCGTGATCTTCATCTTTACCCATCGCAATCTCGCCATAGACATCGCCACCAGCACATTGTCTTCACTGTCTTCAACTTCATCATCAAAAAAGATAATACTGTGCTATAAACTGTTAGAAGATGGATGCCATGATGATGATGAAATTGATGATGATGAAATTGATGATGATGATGAAATTGATCATCATCATCATCATGACATCATGATGAAATTGATCATCATCATCATGGCATCCATTTTCTAACAGTTTATAGCACATTGTTATCTTTTTTCAAATAACGCATATAGCCCCGGTGCTGCGCGTTTAAATAAAATTTAAAAAAGTTGTCAAAATGAAAGAGAGATACGCACACATATTTTATAACCTCTCGACATAAATTACCATTCTAACTCTACAAGGGAGTAACGGTAGATAGAGGTACTAATTTAGGTCAAAATTCACTCGTCACAATTTCATAATATGTACGTATTTTCCCTGCTTTGGAGTGCAAAAAAAGCCGTTTTTTCAGTTTTGATTTTTAAAATGTAATTTATACACATGCGCGTAAATTCGTGTTTCTATATTTATTTAATCGATTTTAATCTGTTAACGGGCTTCACACACATCGTTTGAAAGTCACACTGAGTTTGAACTTAATATTTAGTTGACGGTTAATTGTATCAAAACATCAGTAGTAGTAATTAGGCTAATTGTGATTAATTTCCTCATAGAATATTAGAACAACATTAATAGATAATTTGTTTTTGATTTTAAATAATATAAACAAGTCATTAACAACAAATGCACAACTATTTTATTGTATCACTATCATTTTTATTTTGTATTAATTATTTTCAAACAAAATGATCATTAATTAATTATCAGAAAAATGTACAAGTATTATTTATGTTCCTTAATAAAGAAAAAGGAAGTATTCTGATTAAAAAACGTAAAGAAAAGTGATTTTTCACACGGCGACTGCGCGTCTTCTCTCTCTCTCTCTCTCAGAATTTTTTTTACAATAAAGTCTGCAGTTTATTTGAATAGTCGACTCTCGCATGTAGTGTGTTTTCAACTTGAAATTGCTATATATAAAAAAAAGATCGGTTTCCACTCTCGGGCACTGTGGAGAAATCGGCAACTCACCTAGCCGGAAATTGGGAGTTTCGGGTTCAAGTCCCGACAGTGGTTATTTGATTTTTTCTTAGATATAGCTCAAAAATCATGGCAGCCTAGCTGTCTGAGATATTTATTATTTTCACCTCTAATTGTTATGTGAATAAATATGGTGTGGATATGGGGTTTTAAATCGATTGATTACCAATTAACAATAACGTCTGCAAAAATGATTTTTCTTAGTACGGATTCCGGGCCTATTGATTTTGGCGGCAATCGGAAAGCTATCGTTTGGTTTTTGTGCCTCTATAAAAGAAAATAACACAAAACATCAACACTTTTTTTCCATGACGTTCACGTTTCGCTATAGTCTAGTTAGTATCATCGGAGATAAACTCAAGAAAAGCATATTTTTTGGAAATTCTATCATACAATGATAATTATTTATTTTTTCAAAGCATCGAATTAGATAATAAAAATAAAACGTTAAATTAAATTTCAAGTAACTTAAGATGTATAGGCGTAGAGAAATTTGAAGATTTCACTGACGTATAATAATTTCAATATAATTCTGAAAGAAGTGCCGCAGGTAGGAATTTATATCATTAATACACGACAAAGTAAATTGCAAGAACACTTACAAAGTTTTGAACTTCCAATTTTCCGCAGAGACACTTTGATGTCGAAATTTAACAGGGTTTATCAACTTGATCTTTTAATACTACGTTCTGAAATTTTATTTATAGACTAGCGGTCCCGCCCGGCTTCGCCCGGGTGCTAAGAATTTATGAACATACAGAAACCTTCCCTAGCGCGCGCATAACAATTCACCAAAATTTAATCGCAATCGGATGAATGGTATAGGAACGCATACTACACATACAAACAAACATTCATTTATATATACTCGTACATATACCGGGTGTGGCTTAGAAAAGGTAACATACGGAAAATAGCATTGAGAACACTTACAATTTTGTAGTCGGCTATGGGCCATAAGGCCTAATGTAATAGTATATTATTATTGCATTACAAGGTAAGAAAGCGTGAAGGAAAAAGGAATACAACCACGGTACTAGTATATAGAAGAATTAGTCAACTCGCCAACAGATGGCAGTAAACAAATATATTTTTTTACTTTTCTTAAATTTTTATATCCCTGTTCATTTTTCTAATTCTTTGACATCTCTACAAAGTCATTTAAAAAATTATCGGATCAGTGTTTCCTAAACTGGGGTCCGAGGGGATCCGCGGACTGCACCTCTGGTGTATAAATGGGCAAAGTTATATACAGTTTGGTCGGCGACGGCCCAACTGTATGAACACCGTCCGGCAAACGATGATATGTTGTTTTACACACTACAGAAGTGGAACTTACGCACAATCTACATCTAAGTACATGTTATAAATTGACATTTGCACTTCAAAGGAATTGAATAAACAAATCACTCTGTTTTATAATAATGGGGGCCGCGACAATTTTGCTAGTCTCTAAGCTAAGGGGTCAGTAAATCTTCATTTCATTGAGTTTACCTCACATCAGATCAATTATTCAATGTCGTATAGATGTGCTACTTGCTTTACCCACTGACAACTTGACAAAGAAAAAGAGACGAAGATAGCTATATTTAGGTATTATATACCTACATATTAAATATGGTATTGTTTGCATGTGTGCATGTCAGATATAAAATGTATGATGTTCATAATCATAACTACTTCATTATTATATCGCGATTGAGTTGGTTGTTATACAATAAAAATAATAAAGAAATAATAATACAATTACTATCACAGAATACCGCATCCAAATTCAAAAATAATAACAAAAAAGAATCCTAATGAATTTCAGTTGTCTTCACAAGCATTTCCGTTTTTTTAAAATATAAGTAGATATCATTAAAATAACTTGAAAGGAATAATCATGACTTTTGTATCTTAGTTTTTTTATTTTTATAAAATTCTCACGTTTGGGAATGGCCTTAGTTTCGGACAATATGTTTTTGTATAGGATATAAGAGAAACACCCAATGACGGGACGTTACAATGCATTACCAGAAAAGTTTATTTGTTTAACCTGTCACCGTCGGGACTCAAACCCGAAACTTCCAGATTCGCGCTGGCTGAGGTATCAATTATTATAGAGTTTACAGTGACCTGATTCAATGTCTCTTTTGTTTCTCATATAAAGCAACTGTAAACGTATTTTCCACATCATGCGAGAGCTAATGTATGAATATACAGTAGGGTGGTAGGGCTAAAAGTCCACAGGGTAAAAAGTCCCAAATTCAAAATCTGAGAATAGTAACAAGCTACAGGTAGATTTTGTGAGGGAATGGGAGAGGTACAAAAGCTACAAATAAAAAGTTCACTGTACTACAAAAAAAAAGAAATTTCAAACATCTTCAATGTGAATTGATTAATGAATTAAAAATGCATGTTTGTATTTTAAACGCAAGCATATCATATGTATTTCATGTTTTTTATAGCTTTTTGTTTTACCATAGGTACAATGCAATGCAATGCGTGTTCACACCTGGACTGAAATTAATCCGTTGCATCGTCCCAGCCATTATCGTATAAAAAAAGTTCTGTATATTGCGCTGTATTAATATAAAAAATGGACCAATGATTTGACATTACTGATGTAATGATGTCACTAAAATGCCATTCAATTGGGTCAAAAATACACTGAACTATATAACTTTGGTGTAACACATTTAGGTATATAGTCTGATTATTCTTAGAATGATACAGTGACGTCATCAGCCTATTGGCGGCAAGGCACTGCCCTCACTTAATCTGCTTGACCCTCTCTGTTGCTCTCTAGTGATTTTTACCATAGCCGGCGTGTAATTTCTATTGTTGGAGTCGTTGCGTTATAGATAGATAGATTGATCGAATATTGTTACAAAACTGTTTTCTGAGTTGGCGGAATAAATATTTATTTACAATAATTAAAAATACAATAACAATAAATGCAACAACGAAAACTCAATTCTAACAATAAAAAAACTTAAACGGTAATTACTGAACTAACCGAGCCACTTAAATAACACTTAACTATATACAATTGACTACACTAATATTTATTTTATCAGGTGAATTTATATCACGGTATTTATATCAGATTCATTTCGCTGTTCAACACTGTCACAGTACAATCTACACTGACTGATTCTCGTTCACTGATCAGTATTTATTTCACTGTACTGACGGATGGCACGACTCACCATTCACTGATTGATTCAACACGACACACTCCTCTTTATATACCTGCGTGCGGTGTACGCTCAGTGCGTCCTCGTATCCTCTAGCGTTGTCTGGAATCT
This sequence comes from Mongoloraphidia duomilia, assembly GCA_039654895.1. NCBI lineage: Eukaryota > Metazoa > Arthropoda > Insecta > Raphidioptera > Raphidiidae > Mongoloraphidia > Mongoloraphidia duomilia. The sequence goes on from CM077516.1 coordinate 67,066,912, forward strand.
TCGATACCATTCCACGCTTTACTACTGTGACCTTTCTTTCTGGTGGTTTCTATTGGAGGCAGTGGCGTAACATCTTGGGGTTTGATACAATATTATATTTGGCCGGAACAAAGCCGTTGTCGAGTGATGACGTCTCGATGTCATTCTTATAGTATTGTGTCTCTACTAGAGTAAGAAGACTTGATTTAATTTAATTTATTGTAGATTATAGACGCGCCGACATCTTGAGCGGAGGTGGGATTTGAACCCACGACAGTCTGATATAAAGGCCTGCTACGCTAACCATTAGACCATACTGTTCTCAAGAATACTTGATACTTATTATTTTTATAGATGACTAACTTTTGTCTATATAGAATAGCTCGTTGATTTTGTTCATGTTAATGTTAGTATTGACAGGAACTCTATGAGCGCAGCCGGATAAAAAGTATCATTTACTTTAAATTTTGGTACAAATTGATTGTGCACCAAGTTTCATCAAAATCGGTCAAGCAGTTTGTGAATGATGGTCGATAAGCAGACAGACAATTTTCCAAACGCATTATGCCGTCTTATAGCCATCATACAAAATACCCCAAAACCTTCAAAAAAATGAAAATAGATACATTAAAATATATCTTCCTGAATAATATATTATACTCAACGCTAAAATATTGATTTGAATTGTGTATTCCGTAACGAACCCACCCTCATTCGTGGCCAATAGGAACGCGTTAATCTAAATTCTGTATATAGGGAGACTCGAAAGGCTGATTCAGAAAAGGAAGTGCAATGTTATGATTGATTATTTCCGTTCCTCTGGATTGATTTCAGTTCAGTGTGGACATGGAACATAAGTATCATGCATGGTACAAGAACTATACAGAACAATATTATTAATAATAATATCTTTGTGTGATTACACAGCCATATTTCTTCAAGAAGAATACAACTGTTGATTGGGTAACATCATTAATTTTGTAATCATGCGCATTATAGACACCTTTATATGATATAATAATATATGATGTGAAATACCTCCGCTATAAATACTCGTTGAAAGAATTCAGTAATTTTACAGACGCGATTCACAATAATTTTTAAGGAGATACTAGTTAAAAAAGCGGCCAAGTGCGCGTCGGACAACGCGCAGTCGGGATGAACGTTCACGGTTAAAATTCAAAGTTAATAATAAATTTTAAATAGCGTGTAAGCAGTATATTTATGAGAGTTCTGGATTGACGTCACGACTAGAGTACGGAGGTTGTAGAACTCTAATAAATATACTACTCGTGTAATCGAAAATATCCCATATCTATCTCAAAAACTACACAACATATCTTATTGAAACCAATTTTCGTTGAAGTTTTACTACCTTAATTTTTTTACAGAATTTTCCACCCCTTAGTTGAAAAGTTACGACTTTAGAAGCAAATATCTTACCAACTATATTGACTTAAATAAAAAAAGTCATTTTGAATCTTCTATATCATTGTATCTCACACGCTTATGTGCACTGGATTTTTTTTCACCCCTCAGTTACATGTATGGAGTGACACCCCCAATTTTTTTTTCGTAATTTCACTACACAATTGTATAGCGGTTCATAGAAGATACCTTCCAAATTTCATATATGTAGTGCCAATAGTCTCCGAGTAAAAAAGCTGTGACATACGAGCAGATAATAACAGGACGAAATTAAAAGGGTCCGTTTTTGCCATTTGGCTACGGAACCCTAAAAAACAGCGAAGCCTCGGTACTCTTAAATTCGATGTGTAAAATATTAGGACAGCTGCAAACTCGGTTTTTTTGACAGCTAAGGAGGGTGTCTCATATACGCTGTAGAACCGTTCGAACTGCCCGTCACAACGTCACTTCCGCGACACACTTTTAGCAGAAATAAGGGTGATGTTTACACATCAAAAAATTAAAAGAAAAAAACGGTGAAAGAGGTAATGACCTAATGCATTGTTTTAGAGAAACGGTATCCTATATATCTATAACAGTGATTGTTTTTGTTTTTTCTCGAGAAAATAAATATCTTAAAAAAATAGGTAACCACTAATTAGTTATCTGTAATTATCTGGAAATAACTCTTTGGCTTTTCCATGTCTTAAAATTCTGTTTTAAAAATATAGTTTTCTCTTATCTTTTTCTTCATACTCGTAGGTAGTTGTTCTCTCTCTAGTCGTGTTAGATTTTTATATTGTGCTTCTCTCAGGAAAAAACTGATTAAAGTTGTCAATTCGAAAATAGTAAGTAACTGCAGAAAGAATAAAAATAATATATCCACTACATAAAGAAATGAAGATTTTTTGTTTTTATAAAGACGATAATATTCATTATGACTGACGTTTTAATGAGATAAAGGGGAGCGCGAGGCACAGACGTAATTATTATACAAGTTTTGCACGCTTCAGGTGCCGCGTTCTGTGCACAAGTTCGCAATGCCGTTTTTTTTTTTTTTTTGCAATAAAAGATATTTTCATGTATTCCTCTGATCATGATTAATATTCTTCGATTTTTTCACGTTTTCCAGTTATTTGGCCACCCTGAAAAAGTGACTTTCATTTTTCATGTACCAAATGCAACGAAAAATAATTATCAATAGTGAAAACAATAAAAAGAGAAGCATATACTTTTTTATGTTGATTACTTCTTCTATATATAGAGAATATGACCAATCCAGAAATCAAACCGTGTAATTACACAAATTCTTTCTACGAATTACAGTCGTTAAGAAAAAAATTACATAGAAACAAGAAATATACACGAGAAACATACAATAATGATGAGGCGCAGGTAAAAATGTCCGTGAAAATTAATGTCTTTATAAGTGTAAGGTGCTAAGTGAGACATTAAAAACGGTCAGATTTAATTCTTCTGGTCGCGGTCCGCTTGGATCATGCAACTAACAAAACCACAGAAACAATCTGTTGCTTAGCTGCTAGCTGTGAATTATCTTTACATGAATATATGTAATGTGGTATACTTAAATTGCGCGCACTGTACAGTACTATGTTATCTCTGAAGCAAAACAAATATGCAAATACAGGTTGAGATAAAAATCGCCTTCCTCAAAAATTTTAACAAAGGACAAGTTTTCTTATCTTTTATTATAGAATCCAACGCGGAATCCAAACTCTCAACACAAATAAGACGTCAACAATGAGGTAGAATCTCGTTCTGAGGGTAGAACGATACTCTATTCGCTGTGAGCAGATGCATGGTCCTGCCGTCTGGTGAGTGACAGCGTAAATCGGCGGTGCTAAACGCCATTTTCTCCGGAACAAAAATTCACACAATGGATCTAGTGTGTTCAAATTTAATCTTTTTAAAAGCACAAACTTTTTACCAAAAAAATTTCAAAAAAAAAATCGAAAACAAAAAATTTTCCCATATGGTGCGAACTTTTTGGCGGACACTATATAAGAGATAACAGGATCTGAGACGATTGTTCTATATTTGTTCATTGTTTCAATTCATGGTCAACGTTTATGTTTGTTCTTTCTCGGGATAGGAAAAATATTTCATGAATATTTGTAAAAAGCCAACTGATATTCGATTATTTAGAGCACAATTTACTTCCATTAATTAAAAAAATATTCTTCTTGTTATTTTCGTGCATTTTTTTTAAATTCTGTTTTATTTAAACAAAAAGTAATTAAAACAATAGTGTATTGGCTATATACTTATTTTGTAAATTTATATTTAATGTGTCTACCATATGCATAATACAACTGAATGTTTAATGGTTTACATTTTTTTATTTGCGAAAAAAGTCGCTTGCATGAATAATTGGTGTTGGATTTTATTAATGTTCAGTCGGTAAAATTTTATTAGCAAAAAGTGAGGTGGCTTCAAACAACAAATTGTAAAAGACAATAAAAATTATTTAAAAGAATCTTCAAGTTGAAAGACACCATTTTTATTATAGTAAGATAATGTAAATGCAAAACCACAGAAACAATCTATTGCTCAGAAGCTCGCTGTAAATTATGTGAATGTGCAAATTACTTTAGTATGCAACATAACTCTCAAAGTCCAAAATATGATTCGTAAATGTTAACGCAATATTAATTTGTAAAATGTTAATTTCACATTAAGTAATGAAAAGTTCTATGGAAACATTTCCAAAACGTTTTAATGATGAGCTCTCCCTAATATCTTGACACCTAGATCATTCCAACACCATCAATCACAATGATCTCGACTATATTCCTCTAAATGCCACTTTTGTGTCTAATTCGCTTATAGGCTATATATTGGCAGTGGGGGTGTTGGTTTCTTAGATTTCCATCAAAATTATGGGCGCGCACTGTGTATTAGACAGCGATGGCGACTATGCGCGTACGCTTCCTTCATTTTGATGGAAATCTTCAAAAAGAAGAAACCACTGAACAAATTCAAAATTTATATATTAATCGCTCATTAACATTTTTACCAACTCTTAATATTACGAGTCCAGAATAGTATGACAATTGGAAGAAACCAAGTTTCATTTAACGAATTACAGGTGTAGTTTGGGTACATGTCAATGGAACTAATTGTAAATTACAGACCAAACCCCAAAATTAATTGTGTAAAATTGTTTAATAAACGATCGTTTCGATCATCTGACCATATCATCAGTACTTCTTCCTTTTGCACTCTAGCAATAACCATATTTGAAGTGATATCTTCTTGATTGTAATTTTCATTTTCCGATCACGAGTGTTTTGTCCTGTATTTTCGTGAAATATTAAATATATTGTTAGATGCTTATATGTGTGTGCATACTGCATATGTACCATGCGAGGCATAGCTGAGCCAGTCATTAAGATAAGAGGTGATGACGCAGCCCTCTCGGGGTATCAAGGCATCTGGAGTAGAACGGATATCATATACATAGAGTCAACTTTGGGTATGAGGTGCGTGGAATACTATATAAATATTTAAAAACATTAAATGAAGGCAAATGAAGAAAGTATGATTGACATAAATGAGAAAACGATTCTGCAGAAAATTAATAGATATTTGGTATGAAAATGGTTTTTTGTATAAATGGTTTTAGTCAGACCAGGATAATTCCTAACCATGCCAATGATTAGAGATTATAAAAAAACAGTAGCCGACAACACGACGTGTAATCTTTGCGAGACAAAGAAAAAACGAGAGAGATACACTATTATTACGACTAAAGAAGAGACCGCGAGGGAGTATGATCTGTGATTATTTAGGCACTACACGTCCGCTATCCCATGATGCATTTTACACCAAACAAATAATGAGCTGGCATAGCGATATTTTATTGTCTAACAACAAAAAAAACTCCAACCGCGTATGTCTTATACATGTTTTATAATACATACATATCATTGTAGTTAAACTACAACAATGTCACATTGCTCCAACGCTGCTTCTCCGGTTCAGTGCCTCCAATACACAATAGAAACACAATTTTATAATATACTAGTAACTATAGCCTTTACTGACGGCTTTCGCGTCGGTTTTAACAGAAAACGTTCATGCAGACGATTTTTATGCCCGTCTTCTATAAAAGGATTAGTTACGACTGTACCGGTGTTGTTACCATAGTCAGTACCGTCGTGAAGTTACTATAGATGTCAGGGATAACTTAACTACGGCTTCGGGTTTTGACAGAATTGTCTTATAACCCGATCGGCGATCATGGCCGGATAATTTTGGGTACAGCAGTAAATAGGTATGTATACCGTGTTATCAAAACCGGTCTAACCATTCTTAAGCGACGCTGGTATAGACAGACAGACAAAAATTAACACCTTTTACCATCCTGGTGTCATACAAAAAAATCAAGAAAACGTATAAATAATGTACAGATAGACAAACAGGCGTTCCATTACAATTTTATATATTAGCATTGTTTTTTAGTTTAAACGATTTATTACAATGTCTTTCGCGAAACTTCAATTACAAATTAGAAGAACGATACACATTACACCATTAAGAAGTAGATCGTAAAATTGTTTTACAAATATATTTTACTGGTTATTAAATTATAGTTGAGGTATTCCAATGTGTCAAACATGTAACTGGGTTATACATATGAAATTTATTAATTTACAACTTTATATTAACTAAAGTAAACCGAAACAATGATGTAAATGATAAACTTGTTAATTATAATATATAGGACCACTCCGTATATGCATAAAGAAATAATTATTATGTATAAAACTAATATTATTCTAAATAAAATAATAGGACTACCTTGTGTTTTAAACGACACACAAAATATACTGAATATAATATTCAAAAAAATATATGACATCAATGAGATATAAATATTTGAACTAGCTAATTACATATCAATAGATAGTTTTTAATTACCAAAAATAACTGTGCATTATTCCGAAAATTATATTTATGTAACAATCTATTTATATATTATGTTAATTAGACCTGCATTTTAAAAACACGGTATCTTCTAACGTGTTTTCTAAATATAATGTGTCTGTCCAGCTAATGAGATTGTACTGACTCTCCTGAAAGTTGTAGTATTTTAAAAATTTATAAAATAATTAGTTTTCAGAAAGCCGACATAAATGGGGTTAGATAGTCGACAAAAAAACTGGCTTTTAAAAAACACCTACAAATCAATACGAATATATAAAAATAAGATAACGTTTCTACTGTTAGTCAATCGCGTCCAAACTACTGAACCAATTTGACAAATTCTTTCTCAGTTCACTATTTACGCTGACTACGACAAAAGGGGGTTAGTATTGAGCAAAAATAACAACTTTAGCAGTACCTTCTAGCGTCATCTAACGGAATTTTATCAATTATAATTTTATTTGGTATATGATAAAATCAATCGATTTAAAACCCCCTTATATCCACACCATATTATTCACATAACAATTAGAGGTGAAAATAATAAATATCTCGGACAGCTAGGCTGCCATGATTTTTGAGCTATATCTAAGAAAAAATCAAATGACCACTGTGTTTATGTTTATTTATGAAACTTTCAGCTGGAGCGAAAAAACCGACTACCGACATCGGACGGAATTTTATCAATTATATTGTTTATTCGCGATTGATGATATAAAAACCTACCTGCTTGCAACTGGAGTGAAAATGAGATCCCGCAATAGGCGCTTTAAAGGCTTTTAGGCTTTATATACAGGGTGTACCACAGAAAACCGAACATAGGGAAAACTCTATTGTGCAAATTAGTTAGGATCAGTGATTGCTGTGCCCTTTTTCATGCTTAAAACCATGATAATTAATTTAGTTGAGTTAGCCATGTGTATTCTATCTTTGTCACGCTACCCATTTTATTTATGTCTTCCCTGTTGCACTCATTTATTTTCTATGTTCTCAATCCTGTGATACATCCTGTATTCACCTGACATCATACAAGGGAGCCGTCATTCTCGGACAAAAGCGGGAAAATACTAAAGTAAAATATACAAAAAAAAAATAACCTTGCTTTCGGGAACATTTACATTACAGTGGTTTTGTTATACATAAAAGAGATATAAACAACAATTATTTTTAAGTCACTTCACTAAAAATAATACCATAAATTGGTAAATTTCGTTGTTTATAAAAAATTGCAACATGTTGTATTAATGTTTTTCATTAATCATTAACACTACCAATTCAACACACAGTTTAATTTTTTTATAAGCGAAAATATCTAATTTGATATGGTCAATTCATTCATATTATAAGTCATCAACTTTTCTATGACATAATAATATACAAAAAAACACTGGTCGCAATACAAAACTCTGCCATTAAAATAGTGTATTTGCTAATATACGAATTTTGATGTCATAAATTTTGTACGTTCGGCTCTGTCAGGTCGATTTAATTAAAATTTTAAGGACACATTTTAATCTTTAGATACACATATACCCAATTTCTTCGATGTGTCTGGGCCCGACATTTTTTTTTTCAAACTCTAAATTCAATCGTTAAAATAGTTCGATATGGCGGCCATTTTGAATATAGGTTTCATGCGGTGATGAATTGCAATCCGTGTACAAATCGATTAAGTCTTTCGAGAGTTATATCACACACTAAGTTCAGACAGATTCCGCCTTTTTATGGTCACCCCATAAGTTTCGCGATCGCCATTTTATGGTCACCCCATTTAGGTTCTGCGAACCGCCAATAGTGTGTATGTCATGCCATATTATACTATGTATAGGCAAAATACACTAACAAAACAAAAAAGCATAATTCTTGGAAGACCAATTCATTCTGTGATGATACAGTCATCATTCATCAAAAGATGCACAGATTCCTAGAATTAAAATGTCTGTTCATTTTACATCTACCGAGGTATAAATGGCGTTTAATAAAGTGATTAAAAGAGCGGCACTTCGTAATAATTAGTGGCCTTTCAATCCTACTCCCTTGTATATACACACACGTATAATGCTATTGGTATGGCTACTAGTTGTTCAATGGACGGTATACAGAAATTCCGACGGCAAAATGTCAAATCAAATGAAAATATGCATGTAGAATTTTTACGTATATATACCATAGTAAAATAGGACAGTACAAATGTGTTAATCCAAAAAAAATCATATCTATTTAAAATAACGTGTCTGTTTATTATTTATATTAGAAATCGTGTCCATCGTGATTATAATAAAATTAAGCAAAATCGCAGGATAGTGGACAAAATAATTTGATTTATTAAATTAAATGTACGACGTTTCGTCTATAGATTTAGACTTTTTCAAGTACAATCATAAAAATAACAATATTTATGAAAATTAATATTAATTATACTAACCATAGCAATTAACATAAAATAGGGTACATAAGACAAAAACATGGTAACATGGTAACAAATTATGTTGACTATAAATTTTAACAATCAATAATAATAATATAATACAAAAATTAGTATAATTTCATAATATATGAAATTATACTAATTTTTGTATTATTATTATTATTGATTGTTAAAATTTATAGTCAACATAATTTGTTACCATGTTACCATGTTTTTGTCTTATGTACCCTATCTTATGTTAATTTAATAAATCAAATTATTTTGTCCACTATCCTGCGATTTTGCTTAATCTGTTTATTATATTTTAGCTATTTGTTTTGCGTTTAATTATAAACAAGCTTTTAATTTTATCCTTAAAAATACTCTGCTAACTCAACCAGCGCGAATCTGGGAGTTTCGGGTTCGAGTCCCGGCAGCAGCATCTACATATTTTCTTAAATCACTTAGCTTGATCGATTATTTTTTAATTCAGTTATTTCTATTTTACAAAACATATCAATATTCAAATTGCCCGGTTATCCACTCTACTTGAGGTCTTATAACTTTAGAGCCTCTACCGCCGGAATAAAAACCTTTATTTTCCTCACTTTTTAGACTATGGTGAACTCGCATGGAGAGCCCTCTTTCTCTCTATCCTCCATGCTATAGGGTAATTTTCGGCCCTCCCGACGAGGAACAAAGATTAGCGCAACTGTTTTGTAGTTGGGTTCTGACTCCAGTTATAGATCGAGTATGTGTATGTGTGTGAAGAGAGATTCACAGACCCCATTGGATGTTGGGTTGTTGTTATGTACCTCTTAATGATTGTTATTCATTATTACAACTTCAAACATGCAAATGAATGTGTAACACTAATGTTGAAAAATGTTACTAAATTTTATTTGCTCATCAAATGTGTTATTTTTCCTTCTTTTCCTACCCGCTGTGCGCGTTGAAAAATACGTTGTATTTAACGTTAAAGCATTCAAAAAAAGTTGAACATATTTTTAACAACAGTTGGATGTAACGACGGGCACGGTTTTTAAAAATAAATTTAGTAGATAAATAACTTTTTGTAAAAACGATATGGAACATTTAATGGTTTCCGGAAATAAAAATTATCTGCAGGAATAATGACAGCAAATATTTCTTACATACTTATATAATTTTGAGGTTATATGTAGTTGTCATCGTATTCAATCGTACGTCATCTCTTGAGATTACTCGGGGACTCAGTTTTGCTTTTTTATATATACCTACCTATATTCTTTTAAATAGTTACCGAGGACAGTGTGAACCAGTGGTTAGCGTCGCGGCCTCTGGATCGAATCGCGCCTTCGCTCATGTATGTTTTGTGATGTCACTTAGTTTTAAGTTGATTGTTATTTTGATGTAATCAAGATGCTAATGACCTAAGTTGTCGACACGTATATAATTTACAATAAATAAAATAAAAAATTAAATAGTTACAAGAATATTTTTCACACAATTTGATTGACAGTCTGAAATGTAAATAAATTCCTCAGTTAAGCCACTACTAGAACCGACACAGGAAGTTTTTTTTTTTTAACAAATGGATATAATCTTTTATCTCGTTTATTCATAAGCTGAAAAAAGACAAAACATATCCACATGACTTTATTAACACAAACTCTGTATTATGTACTCTTTTCAAAGTTACGAAAATACAACATTAATGAAACATAAATAGGCACACCGACGTTATTCTGAACTCAAAGTTTTACGTGAAGAGAATTCTCGTGATTTTAAGGGCGGTAACTCCTGCCATTAAAATCCACATAAGTACTGCCGTTAACTTCATTAACCCATGATCTATTTGAAACACCAAGGTTAGCAGGGCTGGGCGGTATTTCAACTACCATGTATTTGAAATACGTATTTCAATTACAATTGAAGTATTTTCTTGTGTATTTCAAAATTCAAATATATAGGAAAAAAGTATTTTGTATTTCAAATACTAAGTTTATCCAATGTATTTCGGATTACAAGTTTTATTTTTCAGCCATTTTTTGCATATTTAGTATCTATATAACAATATCGACTAAATGTCACTGTTAAATTTCTGTTAAGTTTGTCCGAAGTTCTTAGGTCTTCTTATGTTCAAATTTACAAATTTGATGAATATATTCAATGCCAAAATCTTTGATTTCAAATTTCATAAATTTTTGTACAAAATGTTGATTTTAAGGTTGTAAAAAACGATTAAATTAACAACGTTTTGTTCTAGATCATCATAGAGGGCAGTGTAGCCTAGTGGATAGCGTACTTGGTACCAGCCTCTAGACTAGACTGTCGTGGGTTCGAATCCCACCTGCGCTCATGGATGTTTTGTGATGTTATTTAGTTTTAAGTTAGTTGTTATTTAATGTAATTTAAGACGCTAATGACCAAAGTTATCGACGCGTCTATAATCTACAATAAATAAAATAAACTAGATCATCATAGCCAGTTCAATTACAAGTTATGTAATAAAAGGTGCGTTTAGTATCAAGGTGTAGTGTAGTGTAGATAATTTTTCACTGAAAAGTGTAAAAAGTTCACCAAAAGTGTAAACTAAATGTACACTTGTAACAAACGGGCTGGTGTACATTCTGAGTAGATTGTACATGCGCATTACAAAATAAATTAATGACAGATTGGCTGAGTTCATTATTTTTGGTTTTTACAGTTTTTTTTGGTCGTAAAAATGTTAAACTCACTGCCATATTTATCTTGTACCATTATTTTGAAGCTCATTCATTTTTAAGAGACAAAAAATGTAAAAAATTGAGTACGAAAAAAGTATCAAATCTGTCACAGCGATTGTCAATTCAGACATATATCACGTGACCTACACTACACTACGTGCACCTGCTCAAAAGTCAGGACTAATAGTTGTTACACTTTTAGTCCCACACTGAAATAACAAACAGATCAGTTATTTTACACTTTTGTATAACAAACGTAATAGTGTCAAAAGTGCTTACACTTTTTACACTACACCTTGATACCAAACGCACCTAATGACACGAAACGAGAGTAATTATGTTATTAAATTAAACAATTTTTATTAATTTTTAGTTACATCATAATTTCTACCAAAAGTTTGTAGCAAAGTGTACACATTTTGAAATGAACATAATTATGTACAACATTTTAATAATACCACGAATATAAACAGTGGTTTGTCTGGTTTTACCGGTCCAAACAAAATATACAAAAATTAAGCTATTATAATATCATATTATAATACACACATACAATATAGAAGTATTTCTTCTTAGGTTTGTGTGTATGTTATTATACCTATACCGAGGTAATAGGTGCGGTGAACATATAATAATGCCAATTTATACAAGATGTACAACGGATACACGTTCTTTCTTATTTCTTAATTGGTTAGTGGTTACTAATGAGACGGACGCTCGTCAATTTCCTGGTGTTCACCGGTTCATAGTTCCGCGTGTCACTTCATTTGTTGCATTCCGAATAATAAAAAAAATTATGCAATCATTTAACAGTTATTTATAAATTCAGAAGAATTGGGGGATCAACAGTCAAGAAGTTTTTTTTTAAAGCCCCCCTTGGCTTCAAGGATTTAATTCCATGTGCCAGACACAAAATGATAAGTATTACACAAACAAGGATTAAAGGAACCAACACCTTTTCTCGCCACAGGCCCTCGCAGCATTAAGAACCCAAAAAGAAATCGTAAACATTTTTGAGTCAAAAAAATCGTAGCTTTTCTTTCAGTACCTAGCTAAAATATTTCACGCTGCGACGATAACAGTTGCGAAATAAAATTTTACACGTTCATGGGTGTTCTCAAAATTGACAACTTTTTACATTTTTTCTAGGTCCGCTTGAAAGTGGTGCAGCGACGGATAGAAACGTCATCAGGGAAATTGAATGTCATCAGGGACTGAAAGCTGAGGATTTTCCATCAAAATATTGTATTCGAAAAAAAATTAGATTTTTTTCCGTGCAAAGTTACTATTTGAGTTTAAAAATTGATGAGTTTCGTCATATAAATTATTAGGTATAAGTACTTCACTATATTTATACTTTATGTAAGCGGCACAGTTTGTATGCACGGGACACGTATGCTTAGGTACATTGTTTCATTCCTTCCCGCTCCATTAACCTTGTTACGAACTATGCATGACTCACTCTCTATTATTTTCGAACCATACTATAGTTCCATGAAATTTTACGAAAAAATTATGAACCTTTTACAGTAGGTAGGCCTTATCTCCGAAGTTGTCAATGTAGGGAAACATTTCCAAGAATTTTAACACCTCCGCTCCTACACGAAAGAATAAGCGTCTATAGTATATTCATTTTCAAGATAGAGTAATTTGAAAAATTACATTCCAACAGTGTCACTTACCTACAGCTTATCATAAAATGAATAGGTAAATATGGTCCAGTACATTAGCAAAATTTGAAATTCTCCGGACGACCATTCACAATTCAAGAAACAAAGGTATACGAGCTGATCACACACATAATATGTCACTCTATCTTGAAAATGAATAGACTATTATAGGTATGTGCATTGTACCGCAAAGTAAGGTTAACTTTTTTTTTATCACACAAACTCTGAATAATTTCACTTTTGCTGGGTGAAAAGACATTATACGAAACGGTCACTTACAATATATTTTCAAATATAATCGCTATCGGTCTTAATGGTCAGCGTGCTGGCCTTTGGAGCAAGCTGTCGTGGGTTCGAATCTCACCTCGCTCATGAATGTTTTGTGATGTCATTTAGTTTTAAGTGTCATTTGATATAATTAAGACGCTAATGACCTAAGTTGTCGACGCATCTATAATCTACAATAAATAAATAAATAATTTTATTTTGTGTGTAGTGATAATGGCTATAGTAGCCGATTCACTTTGTTTTTTTTTTTGTTAAAATAAAAAAAATAAATAAATAAATAAATTCAAATATAATCGTGTTTTCGATACAATCGTACATCCTGTATAAAAAGAGGAACGTGTATTTCGTGTTGTATCAACGTTTGATATTCCCGGAATGTGATTAATAGCGACTTAATTAAATTTAATTCCAAATTACCTTTTATGTCAACCCCGACCATAATTTATCTAGATGTTCCTAATAACTCAAAAACCAGTTGTTACGTAGACAGAAACACTAATATAATATGCACAACGTTCATCTGAATAAAGCCACTAAATCAGCAGTGTGAATGGACTTTGCATTTTACCGCTCGCTACAATATTCTCAATTTAGATTTTAGATTAACAAAATACATTATATTCTGTCGGTTTTCTCTATTTATGATATACATATACCAAAGTTTAATAGAGTTGTTGTCTGTGTGTTCATTGTAAAAATACTGCAGACTTGATAACTTAAGACTTATAGCCTACTAGACCAAGAGGCGGGCGTTAATATATGAAGCTCATTTGTGACAGGATGAAATTTTCAGGGAAGGTAGTATTTATTATGACAAAGAAAAAGCGCTAGGGTTGCCTAGTCAAATCCTGGTGCGACGGCCGGGATAAGCCACTTCCGGTGCAAAATGTCAATTTTTATATGTATATGTATATATGTATAAATTCAAACAGCTCAAAATTACAAAGTGGCCCTTAGTCCAGCATGGTAACCATAGTTTTTAAGAAAATGACATTTCGAAAATTATAAATTGTTAATAACTGCTCAAAATTGGATAAAATATAATAGTTAAATCCTGTATCACGGAAAAGAAAAGTTATACATTTTGTAAAGTAGTATCAGTATATGCAAAAATTTAAATTTTTGATGTGAAACATCTTTAGGTACCGGTGTAAAGTCGTTTGAATGGAACGTCGCCAAATGTCATTTGTTATTGCATTTTGAAACTACGTGGTCAATAATTATAGTTTTTTTACTAACATTATCAGCGGTAATGTGTCATGCATCGTTTTTTTTTTTTTTTTTTTTATTAAAAAAACAGATAGATTATTATGTATTGTTTTTTTTCTTATTGAAAAATTATTAATGTGATATTTTTTAGCACCTTACCTATATTAAAAATGTTAAAAATTCAATTTTCAACAAAAAATATCTCGCATTATTTTCTAATTTAACTAGCATAAAGAGATACCTTTATTAAAAAAATATATATAATTTTTATTTCATGATTTTCTTGACTTTTTTTCAAAGCAACTACCTTAAACTACGTTTTGTTTAAAAATGTTACATATTATTGTAAAAAAAAAAATAAATATTTTAATAGCACGTTAATATAAGTATGCTTAGAATAAGTAATTTAATAATAATTCATAAAATGTTATTGCCTTTGTTCGGAACATTTTTGAATAGTTTAATGTATAGTAAACTATATTGAAACTCAGGTCGATCACTCACGTATGTAATATAATAAAATTAAAAAACCGGTTGATTTGTGAATCAGAATTGTCAATAATTGGCAATGTTTGCCTTCTTCAGGCCTAAAATTACATAATTTTAATAATGTAATTTTAGGCTTGAAGAAGGCGACAAAATAGTTGCTGAAAAGTTGCCATAATAAAGATTGACAATTAGGAAGTTTCCATTGGACGAAAATACTAATTATGATACTGTCACATCATTATAATAAAGATAACTTTAAAAATTCTGAAAGAATTATTTTGATATCTTTAATTTCAACGGAGATATTCAATTTCTTGTACGTGGGGTCGCAAACGAAACTGATTTTTGAATATGACGTCACGCGGTACAAGTTTGCTGTTTTTTAGCTTTGTGAGTAATTAGAACCGAAGTTACTTAGTAACTATTTTGTTGTAATACAGACTTTTCTATTTATATTAAATTAAAATTGACTGTCAAAAATTTAAATATGTCAATATTTTCCGTCATCAACTGGTTTGTTTTTAGTGTTTCCATAACATTTTACGAGTTTATAGAAAGAGATTTATCGGAAGTTACCATGTTAAATTACCACACATATAAACTGAAAATAACTCTTAAAAATATCGTGCCGCGTGACGTCACCCGGACTGAAAACGGAATTTCTTGGAGAATTGTCAATTCAAAGATTGAAGTAGCATAACTTTGTTGTTTTTAAAGATATTTAAAAAATTCTTCCGTCATTAATTTTATAATTTTTAGAACTATGATTTAGACCAAACAAATAAAAAAGGGAAACTTCCTAATTCTGACTCACAAATCAATCGGTTTTTTCTTTTATTATAGTAAATTATTATTATTTTCCATTTTTTCATTATAGTTATTTTGGTTTTATATTCGCTTAGTTTACTTTATACCTGCGTCTGATTAAGTTGAATTTCAAGAAAAAATATTAATCGAGGTTCAGTAAAGTCAAATGCTTCAATTAGTTTTTAGTGTCAAACCAAATTTAAAATCACAAACAAAAATCAACCTTTTTTCTCTTTTCGAAACAAACTCCAAACTACCTTTTTAAAACTTTTATTACAGGTTACTACGACCTTCAAGTAAGTAATTTATACTAATTTATATAAGAGGTGCACGTTGAATTACGTTGAAAAATAAAAATAAGAAATTGCTACCCTAAAATACATAAATTCTTGGGAAAATTGTCAATACCAGATTCAGGCAATTCCTGCGTAATTATACGAATATGAGTTAGAAACCAAATGCGTTGAAAACATAAAGTTATAAATAACTAGACATACGTATGAATGTTTGCCAAACACAAGGCCGATAACTCATTTCAGAACGGTTACAATATATAAGTATACATATATACATAATGTTATTTGACAGCTTTAAAAATGTCAAAAAAACAAATATAATTTATAAGTTTTCAATGTGTTACCCAAAATTTCCTTAGGCAACCCTATGTATTTCAATACAGCTCTTCGAGATCTACAATATGGCGTCAATTGTATGCTGTCATATAATGACGAAAGATAATTATGAGCTAATGAAATATGTGTATTTTGCACCGGAAGTGAGCTCCTCCCGGCCTTCGCACCAGGATTTGACGAGGCAACCCTAGCACTTATTCTTTGTCATACTAGATTCTACCTTCCCTGAAAATTTCATCCTGTCACAAATGAGCTATATAAATTTACGCCTGCCTCTCGACCTATACAGGATATATTATTAATGTAATATCAATATTAACAGTATTTGCTTCTTATTTTGGATCCTTAAGCCATTTCAAAGCTGTTTTCTTTCATTATCATCAGGATCACCACTTTTCTGTTTTTAATTAAAACAGTTTCTTCACATCTATAATATCAATGTTTTTGGTTTATTCATGCCTATATTAATTTACCTTGAAATAAATGTTTGTGAGTACCCCCAAATGCAGAAGAATAAGCAAAAACTAACTGTCCGGGTGAAAATCGGGAGTAATCTTAGAAATTACTGAATTAATTTCAAATTTTTTTCATTGTTCGATAGGTGATACTTTGCTTCAGAACATAGGCTATAATAACTGGTCGGCCCGGTTTCGCCCGGGTGAAAACCAGGGGTAATCTCAGAAATTACTGAATTGATTTCAATTTTTTTTACAATGTTCGATAGGGGATACTTTGCTTCAGAACATAGGCTATAATAACCGGTCGGCCCGGTTTCGCCCGGGTGAAAACCAGGGGTAATCTCAGAAATTACTGAATTGATTACAAATTTTTTTTCAATGTTCGATAGGTAATACTTTGCTTCAGAGCATAGGCTATAATAACTGGACGGTCCGGCTTCGCTCGGGTGAAAACCAGAGGTAATTTCAGAAATTACTGAATTGATTTCAAAATTTTTTCAATGTTCGATAGGTGATACTTTGCTTCAGAACATAGGCTATAATAACTGGTCGGCCCGGCTTCGCCCGGGTGAAAACCAGGGGTAATTTCAGAAATTACTGAATTGATTTCAATTTTTTTACAATGTTCGATAGGTGATACTTTGCTTCAGAACATAGGCTATAATAACTGGTCGGCCCGGCTTCGCCCGGGTAAAAACCAGTGGTAATCTCATAAATTACTGAATTGATTTCAAATTTTTTTTCAATGTTCGATAGGTGATACTTTGCTTCAGAACATAGGCTATAATAACTGGTCGGCCCGGCTTCGCCCGGGTGAAAACAGGAGGTAATTTCAGAAATTACTGAACCAATTTCCATTTTTTTTTCACTGTTCGATAGATGATACTTTGCATAGGCTATAACTGGAGCGAACGAGCGAAGTGAGTATTAATAAACCATAAATTCATAACACCCGGGCCGCTAGTTATATTATAATAATAAAAAACATCCGTTTCAAACTACTATATTTCATTTGTTTTACACTGTCATAATCGTAAAAATAAATTAGAATATTAAAACATATGACAGCTGTCACAGTTCTCATCTAAAAAATAATTCAATATAATATTATCATTGGATTAAGCTCAATCATGATTGAATCATTAAAAAAACTTGATTAGAATCTGATTATAGATCGCTCTTTCACTGTTTACATTACCGAATATAGCAAACCAGGCGTGTGCAAGTACCTATTCAAAAAATCGTGTATCAGTCGACCAGTAAAATTACTCTATGGAGTCAAGAAAAAAGTCAAGTCGAGTCGTAAACAAAGGATAAACGTTTTCGTTGGTTTCTCTCGTATTACTCTAGTTTAAATACTGAAAAATTTCAAAAAGCTTTTTCATTATAATATGTACTAAACTCTATAGTCTATACCGGCTATCATCGTGGATGGGCATTCTTTATACAGGATGTCCGCTTGTGTGCTATCAAAATAACAAAAGATGACCACAGTAAAAACCTCACGGTTCACGAGATATTTGAACTTTTTTAAAATTTAAAAAAGTTATTCCCCGGTCATAAAATTGAGTAAGATTCGAATAGGTGATAATTACTCAAAAATGAGACCCTGCTCAATTAAAATAGCAATATATTTTTATTCCAAAAAGTAATTTAGGTGTTCGGTACCATTTTGGTATCTGGATGAAATAAGCAAGTTTTTGAGACTATGGCCGCACAACATGCGTTTTAAAAATTTTAATATCTCGAAAACCCAAAAAGTTTTTACTGCGGAATCATGTTATCACCGGTAAGTCTTATACAGAAGGTTCATTGGAAACTGAGGACAGTGTGATGTAATGGTTAGCGCAGCCGACCTTTGGATCACACTGTCGTGGGTTCGAATCCTACCTCCTCTCATGGATATTTTGTAATGTCATTTAGTTTTAAGGAAGTTGTTATTTGATGTAATTAAGACGCTAATGATCTAAGTTGTCGACGCGTCTATAATCTACAAAAAATAATTCATTGGAAACTCTGCGTAAGACTTTATTCAGCTCAAAAATCGACATGAAAATTCTACTACTCGTACTATACCCCTATACAATATGCATATATACATTGCCGGTAACAGATATATTACGCTGTCTAAAAAATGCTCTTTATAAAACATATTCAGTGCAGCTCGATTGGTGGTGGTGTGTTCTCCGCAGAATCCATTGTTTCTAGGACTAGCACGTCGACCGTCAGACCTCACATCGCGAGCATCCCCCGGTGGTGCAAGCAATGGGTGGAACCGAGGAACCCTTTTTGCACTCCAAACGCCACTTATGTCATACCATACATACATAATATAAAATAACGAACGTATACGAATATTATAATTTTAAATGAATGGCAAATGGAACAGAGTGCAGTTAGATCTGCATGGAAGGCGCTGCTACCGCAATGCATTGTGTACACTACTTGTGTAGAAAAGTCAAAAGTTCTTTACTTTTGTGTGAATAATAAATGAATTCATTTTTATATACCTACTCGTAACAGACATATACGGCTCGTTTATCTATAAGACACGGAGGTAGTTAAGCTTAGTTTTGCATATCGAATGAGGTTTAGGTATTAAAATAAATTATGTGGAAATCTTAAATAAACAAACTGATTCAACAATCTATATTCTATAGACTTGGTTGCAGGATAAAAGAAATACGTTACAGCTTCAAAATATTTAACGATTCGTTGAAAAATATTTTACTATTTATAAATCGGTTATATTATTCCAAAAATCCAAAAGAATTGAATCATGAACTAAAATCTCCAAATCTAAAACTACATATAAAATCATTTTGGGTGTCTATTAAGAGTTTGAGAATGGCCGAGCGAGTAGCAATGCTGTTGTTTACATGGCGTTGCTATGGTTCCTGTATTACAAGTCCCCAGTTCCCGTGTTCTAACCCGAGAGCTGGTAAAAGTGTCAATTGGATTTTTAATTTATTATTAAAAAAAGTAATGAATTGAAAATATGAATTTGGTGCTAGGCCTAAATAACATTAGCTGTTGGTGGTCTTTAAAACACACAATTTGAGTGTCTATTGAGAGATTGTAGATTTCAATAACTGAGATTAGCGTCTGTTGGGTTTCTATTTCTTTCTGCCATTTGTAATACCACAATCGAATTATTTTTGTACGAACTACTGGTGAAGAACCATACAGTTGATTTACAAAAATGTGTGGAATATAAAAAAGACACGGGTTTTTAGATTATTTAAAGCCATGAGCTACTAATAATTGTGTTAATTAAATAATCTTCCTCAAGATGTTTTACACAGCCTAGTAACATGTCATCGTTTCCAAATTCAGTAAAAGTTATTTTTGCGTCGGTAACTGTAATAATCTGGATAAATCGATGTTAGATACAGTAAAAATAATACTCGACTTTTCTTAAGGAATAGTCTCTGGTTGCATTGACAGTTTTGAAGACAAAAAAATTATACCTTTATTTTCTCATATTTATTTAATAGTAAGAGTCATCACCAAACACTTTGATTTCATGTACTTAACATACCTAAAACATATGACAACATTATTACTCAACAAAAATACTGTCTTTTCCATGAGTCACTAATGAATTATAAATTACCCAAAACCCTCATTGCTAAGTTAAACAAATGTATATCGAACAATTAGGTGTATATATGTCTATTTTAAAAAGCGACCAAAATTCATTTCAATTGTTATACTTACGTCTATAATTTTTTTTCATAGGAAGTTGTTTTCCATTCTCCTTACCCCCAACAGTACTTTCGTCTCGCATTTACCATATTCGATCGGAATCACTTTTACCTACATCGTATCTAATAAAGTTTCACTTCAAAAACTGTATTGAATTAAAATAGTAGATAATCAATAGCAAATGTCTTTCAGAGATAATAGTTTAAAACTTTAAACATCTCAATCGTTTGTTATATACGAATATATTTTTGCAAGGAACAAAAAAAAAATGGGTATGTCTGTATCGCGCGTACAGACAGATGACGGGAATACCGTTAAACACATAATATAATTGTATTCTTTGTCATGGAAAGGAATAAATCCACTTTTATTTATCTTATAAAATCAAATGTTCGTAAAATATAATAAATAATTGTAATTAAACGCAATAATTGTAAATTTGTTTTTTTAATATTTTAAATTGTTATCCAATATCTATATATTTCCAACATAAAAAAATAATATAAGTATTTCTATATTAAAAGCCTTCGGGATTCTAACCTGCGAGTTTGGCGTTTGTACCTGTCGGTAGACTCGTACATGGTTTACTGTGTCGGACATCTTAACATTCTTAACATTGTTATACACATGTCAACCACTTCCGACTATTTCCGTTTTATCTAATATTTCTAAAATGCCACCCCCAGTATGAGACATTAGACAATTATTCACGTTAAAAAATACTAACTAACGTACTGAAAAATATAAAAGCACTGTTATTCTATTCTTCGTAAATTAAAAATCGAGAAGCAGTTGCAAATAATGCTCAAAAAGCAGTTGATAAAATTTATTAATGAATTAAAAGTGTATACGTACGTCGTGTAAAATAGTAGTAAAAGTAATGGCAAGAAATGAAGCTAACACTAAAAGCACACATTATAATGGAGGTGTCACATACAGACGTTAATTCAAACGAATAGAAAATACTTCCAGTGCAATATATTGCAATAACATACTTCATTAATTATCGTTCAGTTTTAATGCCCCGCCCGGCTTCGTCGTAGTTTTATAATGCATTAAAGTGCACAAAATATTTAATCTCTAATAATTAATACCTTTATAACTTTGAACATTATAGTCCGAGCCATGCTGTATATTCCTTCCTGAAGAAAGCAAGGCACGTTTTTTGTCTATTTCTATAAATATGTGCCGATACCGAATTTTTTTGGTGTAACGTTCAAAACTCAAGTCAAGAAGTTAGTAAAAACGTCAAGCTACTTAACTTAATGAATCTCTAATCTGCACATATATTATAGAAATAAAAAAAAGGTACCTACCTTGCTTTCTTGTTCTCGAAGATGTATTCGGCATGCCTAATAGTCCCTGACTATATTAGATTTTATTATCAGAAGGGGCCATTGTATACATACGTTGAATATTTGATAAAATAATTTGTATCAAAACCTTCGATATTGTCAAAAGTATTCCTAGGTACTCTATGTCAGCTGTGAGCAAGTTGTTGAGTAATCAGTAACTCATCTGGCACAATTGGGAGTTTATGAGTTTCCAAAAATGTTTGAAAATCACTGTTCTATAGCGCCACTGGATGCGGCCAGGCAGTTTATGTTTGGATGGTGAAAAGCGTGGCCATTACTTCACATTGTAAGAATTTATGTTTGCAATTTACAAGCACCAATAGCCAGTGAGTAGGATACTATTTTCCGATATTTGTTATTCAGCGATACAGTACCTACTGTTATTCCTATTTTCAAATATACTGACGTAACTTCTAAACTAATATCATTTACTGTGACTATATTCAGATTTGAAAACAGGATTTTGTTAAAACTTTGCAAAAGGCGTTTTTGATATTCATCTGTGATTTTACTAATTTTAAGTCTCGTTTTTCCAGTAAAACATTATAACATACACTGAGCGGCAAAAAAGTGGGTGGCCACAGATATAATAACCCACTTTTAAAGGTGGTTACTTACAGTGATTACCAATATTATAGTTACAAAAACTCAGGTCGCAGTGCCAAAACCCTGCCGACAATATAGTGTATTTGCTAATACTGGCATTGTGGCTTTATTATGTGAACTTAAGTTTGTTTTTGAACAAAATAAAAAATGTAACCCCTTAATACATCCCTTAAAATAATATTTTTTTTCTTAATTTCAATATTATTATCAATGCAACATCTGTACCAAATTAAATACACCCTTCAGTAAGTAAATCACTATCCGCAAACCAGTGTTTTCATAAAATTTGTAAGTCCGGTCCTGTCGGGCCGATTTAATTAAAATTTTAGCAGCACATTTTGATCTTTACTAAAAGGTTAAATTTCAATTTTGAAACAATTCTGAGAATTTTTTCGGTGTTTTTGGGCCCAAAAACATTTTTCAACCCCTAAAACCCACCCTTAAAATGGTCCGATTGAGCCCATTTTAAATAGGTTCCGTGCGGTGATGGATTCCAACGTGTGTACCAAATTTCGTTAAAATCGATTGAGTCTTTCGAGAGTTATCGTGCAAACACACACACACACACACACACACACACATATATATATATATATGTGTGTGTGTAACACTTTGGTACCATTTTTGGAAATGTTTATATATATATATATAAACATTTCCAAAAATGGTTTCGTTAAAATCGATTGAGTCTTTCGAGAGTTATCGTGCAAACACACACACACACACACACACACACACACACACATATATATATATATATATATAGTGTGTGTGTGTGTGTGTGTGTGTGTGTGTGTTTGCACGATAACTCTCGAAAGACTCAATCGATTTTAACGAAACCATTTTTGGAAATGTTTATATATATATATATAAACATTTCCAAAAATGGTACCAAAGTGTTCAGGAGGCTATGAAACATCGAGAAATTTTGGTCCGACCCCTAGGTCCCGCCATCCGACCGACGCCAATAGTGTATGTGCCATATGGCAAATACACTAATAAACCAGTTCTAAGGTGGCCACATTTTGTTCTGCTCGGTGTATATTGTAAGTAGACATAAACTTTCACGCTGTAATAATTTATTAGTAAAGGAAAAAGGTTCTACCCTGAAAAAAATATTTAGTCAATGAATTGAAAGAAATACATTGTGTTTATGAAAAAGTCATTGAGAGGAATAACACTTTATTGTAATGAAATTCAATTTTGGGCAGCTACTACAAAATAAACACATAAAAGACTTGGTTTCACTTTAATGGAAGATTTACATTTTCAGTCAAAAACTATAAGGGTGCGGTTTTATGAAACCACGGTGCAGTGAAACTATGTTTCCATAACCCTGAAGTCTAAACGCTTTTAACCCGAAATCGTCGAAAGGAGATATATAGTTTTGTTAACCTGATTTTAGTAATGTAATTTGAACCCTGATCAGTATGGAGACGAACGTAAGAATGCAGATTCTATCATTGGTGGTCAATGGGTAATCGATGTGCTGCTCGACTGAATATTTGTACGATATTAGTTATGTCGACGTACAATATAGTTATGGACAAACCCTCACTGCTTTTCGATGAGTACTGGTCTGGTCGACTACCAACACACTTGTATGCAGTCGTACAATATAGTTATGAACATAAACGTCGCTGCTCTTGGATGAGTATTGGTCTGGTCGACTAATATCACACGTGCATGCAGTCATACAATATAGTAAGTTATGAACAAACCGTCGCTGCTTTTGGATGAGTACTGGTCTGGTCGATCGCCTCGATTTGCCCGAGCGGGAAAAAACGA
Organism: Mongoloraphidia duomilia; assembly: GCA_039654895.1. Taxonomy (NCBI): domain Eukaryota; kingdom Metazoa; phylum Arthropoda; class Insecta; order Raphidioptera; family Raphidiidae; genus Mongoloraphidia; species Mongoloraphidia duomilia. Next base: position 67,091,373 of record CM077516.1, read on the forward strand.
AGTTAATAAAGTTTCACTCTAAAACCAATTTCATAGCGCACAATTTTTACACAGCAAAATCTGTTTTATAAGTTTATGGTTTTAATGTACGTAAATAGAAATTAGAGCTCAGAATAATATGCAGTTTTTGTTCAATTTCCCGAGCATATCGTCTCAGGTTTAATGTTTTACGAACAGTAATAAATGAATGAGTTAATGATTCAGTGAGTGAGGATATATGGTTTTATTACAAAGCTAGTACTACATAGTATATGTGTGTGTAAGATATTATGAACGCTACGAACGAGAAGGCGCGCTTCCATTCCGAACGGGAGCGATGCATTTTATGACTCTCAATGAAATAACAGTAACACTTCAGACACACTAACAGACCGTAAAATTAGTTTAAATATATAAAACTCGCCAATTTCAAGATGTCAAATGGGATGAATACACAGTGCACAAAACTTATTGGCGTTTACGACATTTTTCTGAACGTTATAGGTGTGTTTTTTGATGCTTATCATCATTTTTGAAGCTGTGCTTCTATAGGCGCGTTAGACGATTTCTGGGAGGGAAAAAACTTATGGGTTCGCGTCACCGTCACGCTCATGTTATTAAAAGTATATCTATAGCTATGAGTGTGACGTATATATACTGGCGCACGCGCAGTGGCCTGTGTACAACTATATGCACCAACACAAAGATACCGTGTTGTATAACATTAAATACTGTGTTATACAAGTAAAGTTGAATTGATTACGTGAAAATCTCAATGTGTGTATTGTTTAAAAAACTCGGGTCGCAGTGCCAAAACCCTGCCGACAATATAGTGTATTTGCTAATACAGGCATTGTGCTGTTATTTTGTTTTTGGACAAAATAAAAAATTTAACTCCTTAATACATCCCTTAAAATAATATTTTTTTTCTTAATTTCAATATTATTATCAATGCAACCTCTGTACCAAATTAAATACACCCTTCAGTAAGTAAATCACTATCCGCAAACTAGTGTTTTCATAAAATTTGTAAGTCCGGACCTGTCGGGGCGATTTTATTAAAATTTTAGCAGCACATTTCAATCTTCACTAAAGGGTTAAATTTCAATTTTGAAACAATTCTGAGATTTTTTTCAGTATTTTTGGGCCCAAAAACATTTTTCAACCGCTAAAAACCACCCTTAAAATTGTCCGATTGGGCCCATTTTAAATAGGCTTCGTGCGGTGATAGATTGCAACGTGCCTACCCAATTTCGTCAAAATCAATTAACTCTTTCGAAAGTTATAGCCCGTACACATATATATATATATAAATAAATAAATAAATATATATATACAGACATTTCCAAAAATGGTGCCAAAGTGTTCAGGAGGCTATGAAACGTCGAGAAATTTTGGTCCGACCCCTAGGTCCCGCCATCCGACCGACGCCAATAGTGTATGTGCCATATGGCAAATACACTAATTATGTTTTTAAATAATATAAGTATGTTAATTCTTATTTCAATTAAATTGTATTTATATTTTGTACTAAATTTGCGTAACCCATCGCATGTGTTGACGTAAAAAGTATAGCTTCTGTCGGGTGTCCCATGACACCTCTTGACATTTTTTTTATGTGCAAACATCTTTACAAATAATCCTCCTCCCAAATTTCAGCTACAGTGACCTTGTGAAGTGTCACAGAAAATCTTTATCTGACGAAAACAGTATACGTTTAATGAAAGACAATTGTTATTAAATAAGTTGTGGAATAATTATTAATCGTGTCAATCCTAACTAATATTATCAAATATGCAAAAGTGAGTTTGTTTGTTCCGCTTTCACGCCTCAACTTAACTATTTAACCAATATCTGTGAAATTTTGCACACGGGTAGTTTCCGTAACGACGATGAACATAGGCTATAATAACTGGCCGGCCCGGCTTCGCCCGGGTGGAAATCGGGAGTAATAAATAACAATATATGAGTTAGGTAATTGTGGACAACAATATAATAATTAATAATTAATTCAACAATGAATTTTTAATCCACAAGGCAACCGGAAACTGGGCATTTCAGGTTCAGTCCTGACAGTGGCTTCTGATTTTTTCCTTATATCGTCGTTAACAATACGAACAGACGTAACTCCAAATTTAACATTTTTCAGTATAACGTTTTAAAGTTTTTTATGTCTTATTGTCAAGCGCCACAGAGCTATTTATTGAGTTATCAATCTCAAATAAACGGCACAGTGTAGTTTATATTGTAAGATTTAGGAAACAGTGATTGTGCATAGTAAAAATTAAACACACAGGGGTGATATACACCCCTAAAGTACATACGCCCTTTCGTCTTTTTACTATATGCAACTTCACAGTTTCAGAACTTTAATTACGCCACTGATAAACTGTGCTTTAAATGTCACGAATGATCTGAAAATAGGTTAAAATAATAAAATGAAACACGTAATAAGTAAAGTCAATAGTCTAGTAACTTATAATCGTAAAAATATGTAGACAAACAAAAAAAAATATTCAACGTACTTTTAAGTAATTCATTGCAAAAAAAAAAAATAATATTTGAACATTTTAACTTAGATAATGAAAATTAAAAATAACTTTTTCGGGAATAATAGATTAATAATAAAAATGTAAATATCAATTTTTTTGTAAATAAATATATTATTTACAGAGACCACTTACCAAGTCTTGTAATACACGAAAATGAATCTTAATGAGGTAAGTTTTCGTAAAATTCGTAAAATGTTCTGATAGCTGTATTACAGGAGTTGGTCCTTGGCAAAGTGATATTAGGTCTTTGAACTTTTCTATAGAAATTTTTGTAGCATTTGTAGTATTCAGAATAGGTGGATCACTGTTTGAAGTTACTGACGATCTCGTATTCAGAGTGATGCTGCGGTACTCGTTTATCAGATGGCTTTCAGTGAAATATAACTTGTTCAAAGTATTCTTTGTAACCATAATTTCTTTCACATTTTTCCAGTCAATTCCAGTATTTCCTAAATCGTCTTTCCTAATCGCTAATATTCGTAAATCACGCGCAAGAGTTTCAAAATCCAGGAATTTTTGCGAATTAAGGTAATTGACAACATACGGATTCTTCCTGCGTGCTAAACGAATAATGGAAACCAACTGTGAAGGCACGAATATGCCCCCTGATTTTTCTATGGCAGTACTGATTGTACTATGCACAGAATCACCTTCATTCTGTCCATGATGAGATTCAAAAAACGACAAGGTAATAGATTTTATATTTTCCGATGTGGAAATAATATGCAGCAGCATGGCAGCAACGATTGAATTTTTGTTTTGCCCGCTGCACCCATCGGAAAATAAATGTACAGTGTGGACTCCATCTAGGTCAAGTTTTTTAAGATACATACTAAGGCAAGTTGAGATTTCACAAGCCCCCGTTTGCTGAGCCCTTCATGCCAAAAATAGCATAGACATTGCTTTGATTGTAGGTTGTAAATCGTAAAATTGTAATTAGCGAGTCTACGACTGTAGAAAATCTGGCTATGATTGCTTTTTGGCAAGAGAATAACCTACTGTAGATCAAAAACGGCAGATGTATATTTCAAATCATTCTCACATCTTCTTTTTGCTTGTTCCTTTTTAGCTCTGACTGCCACTTTTTCATCGATATGTTTTTTGTATCGTTCTTCAAGCTCATTTTTTTTTTTGTAATGTCACCGTTTCTATATACGTGAAGCATAACCCACACTGATAATCGTCTTCTGCAGTATTCCTTGGTGTCTATTTTTATCATCATGAGGATAATTAGTTTTTGTATCGGAAGCTATTCTCTTTTCAATTAGAATCGCCTGTTTCAAAATCTCGAGAGGTGTATCATCATCATCATCCTCAGTGTCGAAACTTGTATTAATTTGTTTCACTTTCAACTTGCAGAACAGTTCCAAAATACCATTTTTTGTCTGGTTTCCAGTACATTTTAATTTGCACCCCTACGTCAATTTTTTCTTTTGTCACGGCTTTTATATCTGACTGGGAAACTACATTCTTCGTCCCATCATCCCAAAGCACGAGGATGTCCTTCATTACAGCAAACACACTATTCGAATTTGTAAAATAAAAAACGCAATATTAGAAATAAAAAACAGGAATAATTATTAATCAAATTGCACTACAAGAATTCACTCTTAGTCTCATTATTTCAAAGGATGAGTAAACTCATTAACATGGCACATTATTTGAATTTATAAGGTAGAAAACGCAATATTATGAAAAAGAAAACACTTACCGGTAATTATTCAGGAGGGCGTATCTCACAACAAGTAACAACAGGCACTCACTATAATGAAACGAACGGACGTAAGTCAAGTTACGCCTGTACGTCGTTTTTCAAGTTAACACTGAACTAAGATGTGGCCGTGCAACGATTTCTATAAAGTAGGTTTCTAGGTGCAGAAGAGTTGCGCCACTTCGTCTTATCATAGATTCGATATACGCGAATTTCGTGATGGGCTTAACTCAAAACCGCCAATTTTGGAGTTACGCCTGTTCGTCTTGTTAACGACGATATATCTTATAACAATCGTTTGACGTTTAACAATCATGATGGCATAGTATGCTGACTGATATGTTAAGAAATACTATTCACTACCTAGTGGATGCCTTGTGGATTAAAAATTCATTGTTGAATTAATTATTAATTATCGGGAGTAATCTCAGAAAACCGATTTCTAAAAAATGTTCACTGTTCGATAGGTGATACTTTGCTTTAGGGCTATAATAACTGGAACGAACGGGCGAAACAGGTGAGTAATGTATTAATAAATCATAAATTCATAGCACTCGGGCGAAGCCGGACCGGACCGCTAGTAATTCATAATATGTTATTGGGAATGGTAGGGAACGTCTTGACTTTATTTTTGGTCCAACTTTCTTATATGATGAAAAGAAGGTTTTTTTAAGTATAAATAAATAAAACGGTATTTTATTAAATTAAAATGTATAAAAAGTGATAAATTCGGTTAATCGCGTGTGTTGACAAGAACACAATTAAAAATAAATAACTAAAACAGCAAGAATTTAAGAGCATTAGTTATACGATAATCAAAATAGTGATATAAATAATGGATGCTGACGGAAAAAAATGGTTTCACATTATTTTCAAAACATAAAAAACCCATTAACAGCATTTTAGAATGTTTATTATAAAATGTTGATAAACCAAATATTCGATGCTAAATTTTCTATTACGTAGGTATCTGTGACCATAAGTCAAAATCGCTTATGTCTATTTTTTTGGAAAAATAAGGTTCCATCACTTAGTGACTTAGTTCATTTTTCAAATCAAAAAAAACTGTCGATCACATTCATCAAGTAACCTTCTTACTATAAAAAATATTATTAAAAAAAAACTTTTTTGAGACAAGCTTTTATTGAAATGTACTAAAAAGAAAAAAATAATATTTAATAATTTTGGTTCATAATTATTATAAAAGCGGGGGTTGTAATCAACCCCCGCTTTTACTCCAGTAATTTTAGATATTAAAATCACCCACCTGCAGAAAAATTCCCAGTTAGCTGATTTTTTTTTATTTACCTTCATTATAGTGTTTTAAAAAACGTGTAAAAAGTCCCCATTGATATCATGCCGGCGTTGCCAGATATTCGAGGTTCAAGTTCACGATAGACGGTTTTTAGCGAATTTCTCGGTTCCGTTCCATTTTTTGTAAAAAATGGTTATTATCAATCTTGTAGAGGACGAAATTATCTACAACATTTGTATAAACATTTTTTGTCTACGATTTATAGTTTTTCTTATTGAAGTACCCGCGGCTTCCTCCCCCTCGATTTTACATAACGGGATTATAACGCTTCCCGAGGGCCTAACATGATGATTTGTACCATTATTTTAAGTTGAACTTAAAGCTAACGATTAATTATAATTTTATCGAAATTAATGCAGTAGTTCTCTACTTATAAGCAACCAAACATACAAATCGACAGTGCTCAAACAGACAGACAGACAGACAATTTCTTTTCGAAAATACGATATTTATACTTGACATCAATTATAAAGACCATTCGTAAAGTAATTTTGTAAAAAAAATTTACAAGGGTTGAGAGAGTGCGGATTAAATACGAGTATGCATTTGCATACCGTATAACGCACTCTAAGTAATAGTAGCCACATTTTTAATTTTTTTTACAAAATTCCTTTACGAATAGTCTTTATAACAATTATAATGAGTATTCGTAAAGGAATTTTGAAAAACAAATTAAAAGTATGGCTACTCCGAGCTATTCTTAGTAGAGTGCGTTATACGGTATGCAAATGCATACTCGTACTTAATCCGCACTCTCTCAACCCTTGTAAATTTTTTTTACAAAATTACTTTACGAATGGTCTTTATAATTGATGTCAAGTATAAATATCGTATTTTCGAAAAGAAATTGTCTGTCTGTCTGTCTGTTTGAGCACTGTCGATTTGTATGTTTGGTTGCTTATAAGTAGAGAACTACTGCATTAATTTCGATAAAATTATAATTAATCGTTAGCTTTAAGTTCAACTTAAAATAATGGTACAAATCATCATGTTAGGCCCTCGGGAAGCGTTATAATCCCGTTATGTAAAATCGAGGGGGAGGAAGCCGCGGGTACTTCAATAAGAAAAACTATAAATCGTAGACAAAAAATGTTTATACAAATGTTGTAGATAATTTCGTCCTCTACAAGATTGATAATAACCATTTTTTACAAAAAATGGAACGGAACCGAGAAATTCGCTAAAATCCGTCTATCGTGAACTTGAACCTCGAATATCTGGCAACGCCGGCACGATATCGATGGGGATTTTTTACACGTTTTTTAAAACATCATAACGAAGGTAAATAAAAAAAAATCAGCTAACTGGGAATTTTTCTGCAGTGGAAATCTAAAATTACTGGGCTATTTTGGTTCATAATTATTAGATATTATTTTTTTCTTTTTAGTACATATCAATAAAAGTTTGTCTCTATAAAAAGTTTTTTTTTACTAATATTTTATTTTGTTCATTTTAGTCTTTCAAAATGTTACCCCCTTTTCGTGTGTGTTTGGATTCCTATAGATTTTATTAACCAATGGCTCGGCCAATGTGTTTACAACTTAAAGACGGTCTCAAAATAAAAAGGGTTAAAAGGAAAATACTTGTGTTTTATGGCATTTAAAATTTCATGAGATTTAATTTTGTGTTCGACGAGAGTGAAGCAGCAGCAGTGACTTGCACGACGGCGACGGCGGCGGTGGCTACTAAGAAGGAAGCGAGGAAGTCCGTGTGTATTTCAATTACCGAAACTATAATAAACATTCAGTTCAATAGCACGCTGCATGAACGTCTGAGCTGGTTAAACCAATTCTCGTTCTTTATGAACTGAACAGATCATTCAATTTTTACTTTTCACTTTCCCATATACAAATGGGGTCGTCTCATATATTTTTTTTGTTGGAATCTACAATTTTTTTGAGAATTTTTCGGAAGCTTTTTCTACAATAAAAAAACTCCCAAAAAGTGTATAATTTGCAATGTAAACACGGAATTATGCCGCTACAAAATTAACGTAACATATGCAGCCAGTATGTGAATGGGTCACCAGATCTACTGTGTCACGTCCACTGATCTGTCAAATTAAAAGCAAACCACAAGGGAAGATAATTTATATAATATACTATATCTCTTTCTATATATAAAGAAGTGTGACTGTCTTCTACGTCATCATATGTCAGTTTATGCTTAAAGTTTAAAATATAAGTATATATATACTAACGGTCCGGTGCGGCTTCGCCCGGGTGCTATGTATTTATGATTAGTTATGCGTTTTTAGCTTAAGCGATTTTTCAGAGATACAGCGTGTCCTTCATGAAGGTTTCTACCCTCGTTTTTACCCCTTAGGATACGGATTTCGATAATTTGTCGAGCACCGATCTCTTCGAACAAAGAATACTCAGGTCAAATTTCGTGTTTCTAATTCGAGCAGTTTCGAAAAAAGACTATTTTTATGATTCCCCTTTTCACCCCCTTAGGGGTTAATTAAAAACAAAAAGATCGAACATGTATTTGGTTATTTTTAATTGTATTAGTTGTATTCACCTCTCACTAACATTTTTTGAAATATGAACAATTTGTCAAAAAACAATACACCCCCTTTTGACCCCCTTAGGGGTTGAATTTCGAAAAACCCCTTCTTAGCGGATGCCTATGTCTTATAAGGAACCTACCTGCCAAATTTCATGTTTGTAGGCTTTATAACTCCTGAGTATGTGGGTGACTGAATGGTATTTCGCATTTAAATAAGTATAAATATTTCTTTAATTCTTGTTTGCAATCCACGGAATCAAAAAAATTGTTTTTAAAAATTAATTCTAGCTCAAATGAATGATCAGTGGGTTATAACAGATTGAAAAACTGGAAAACGTTTTTTTTTTGTCTTGAAAACGACCCATGATTTTGATTTAATTTTGCACATTCCTTTAGTACCACTATGAGATGATTTGACTAGTTCCGTCTAGAAAATGCAGTGTGGGTGACTGTGGGGATGCCGATACCAAAAGATTGAAATTCTAGTATCTATACTTGTAGTAGGATGACACATGTTTTTACCCATTTGTCATTTTTAGGATATTTTTCACATAGAAAACACTTTCAGTAGTATTCTGTAATTCCATAAAAAATCTATTTCCTTTCATTTTCTTATCACATTGTTGGAATCTTCATAAATTCAAGTACTAATTTCCTATTAAAGCTAATGTTCAATCCACGTTATATCCGATAAAATCAACAATTTCAATTTTCTCTGAACGTGACGGAATGTTTCGAATTAAAAGAATCGCGCTGGGACATCGAATCGACGCTCGAGTGACGAACGAGCACAGAAAGCACCAGGTTATGTGTTCGTTCACATAAAAGTAATTTGCTTCAAACAATAAAAACTGGTTGTAAAATTTTAACTGAAATAGAAGAGACGTTACTTTGTATAGTTGACGAGCGCTGAACAGAAATTAGTTTGGGACAGAAGAAGAACACTGATGGCACAGCACAGTAGCAAATTTATGTTTGCGCTGCCATCGTATCTAATCTACCAGGAACGGATAAGCTTGTATCATGTAACCTACTTTCATATTCGCCAGTCCTGGCAAACTCACGGTTACACAAAACCATATTTATATTAAAAAAAAAACATTTTTTTTTCTATTTTTATCTCTTTCTCTCCTTAAGTTTACTCTCTCGCACACGGTCAGTAAATAATTATCCAACCCAGGAACTGGCAATAGCCAAGTTGGGTTGGAAAATTCCGAAACTTCCAAATTTCTCTTTTTGTTGCAATGTAATTTACCTTGTTATTTATTTATTAACTTCCCACTGGAAGTTATTGTAATGGGTCCGAAAATCGAAATCAAAAAGGAAAAAAAATTTTTATGTTTCAAGGTCACTACACTATTTTTACACTACTTCTAGAAAGATGTCTGTGTGTGTGTGTGTGTGTGTGTGTGTACGTACGTACGTACGTACGTATGTGTACATTTCTTTCAAAGACGAAATCTCGAGAACGAAACATGATATCGACTACGTTAGGGTGCCAATCGACGCGTATTAACGTAAATATGATCTGAAAGAAATTTTTTCAAAATCGGTTCAGCCGTTCTTTTTTTTTAACCAAATAACCTCCAAAAAAGTAGATTTTACACAATATCTCGCGAATAAAAAATTATATCGACTTCGTAAGGGTGTCAATCGAGGCGTGTTAACGTCATTTTGATCCGACATAAATTTTATAAAAATCGGTTCAGCCGTTTTTTTTTTTTTTTTTTTTTTTTTTAAATTATTGATGTTTTAATGATTGAAATGATTACTTTTCTGTGTAATATCTAATTTAATTATTATTATTAAATATTTATCAAACTGGGAAGTTCGTCGTGTGGACCTCAAGGGTCGCACTTTAGTCCTAATAAACGACCCACCTCACGGCTTGTTTATTTTTGTTTCTGTTTTTTTTTTTTCTCATGGAATAAATCACATTTATTATTATTATTATATTTGTTAACAGGTATATAGAACATCGAGGCCGTTCCGCATTCTTTTTGCATCATCAGAGAGCAGAACTCATAGTCAGCTTATAAGATAATAATACTTAAAATTCGCGCTTACCTTGACGCAATCTGACTCTAGCCAATAGCATAGCTTTGAGACAAAGTCGGGAAGTTACAGGGATTTAAAAATTAATAAAAATTTTAAAAAATCCCTTTATTCGGGCTCGATGACTCACGGGTCCTGAAATATAGTGTCGAGTAAGAAATCATGTTGGTTGGAAGTTAAATCAATCCCAAATTCAGGTAAAGACTTAATAACCAATAAACTAAACGACTATTTATAGCTTATACCTATCACACTTTATAATAACAATATATTAAATATAATCACAACAGCCTCCAAATTTATTGCTTACTAGCTGTACCCGTGACTTCGTTGGCGCGGCGTTTTGGAATTTGATGACACGTGCAATCTGCAGTTTGAAATTTTAACAGCTGTCAGATATTACTGTTTTCTATAAGATATTCAAATTTGATCATATTAGTGCGTTACGAAATACTCGTTGCGACATCTATTGGTGCGTAGCAGAAATATTGTTTACGACATATATTGGTGCAGAGTAACAGAAACATGAAGGTTTCATTTTATTGCATGAGCCATCCGGAGATATAGTTTTTTGATTACCCCGCGGAGACTCTTTTTTATTGGGATAAAAAGTATCCTATATGTTGACCCATATCAAGTTTCATTTAAATCCGTTCAATAGTTTTCGCGTGATGCGTGCACAGACAGACAAAAATGGTAAAAATGCAGCTTTCGCTTCCATATCGATAATAATGTCCACCGCCATTATAATTTTGAAAAAATCTTTCATGTACAGACACGGCTAGGTTACAGTTTTATTATATTATGTATAGATTAAGTCTTTATCTGGATTTCGGAATGATTTAAAACAAGGCTAAGTAGGTACCTATTCTATGGTAAAACTGGAATATGTCAAAATCGTCAAACCAAACTATTTCAGGATGGACTATGATAACGGCTTCTTGATGTCAGAATATACTAGGTGTTTGATGCATTTCAATCTTGAATTATTTCGTGTTAGAGATTTACCAACATCTTGTAGAATCGTTACCTACATAATAAATATTATAGTGTATTTTTCCGTCTATTCGAACTGCAAACAAAACGTGACTCGATGCACTGGGAAAACTTTATTGTTGATGCAATCGAAAACTGAGAGCCCTATATAAAATGTGCTACACGTCCATCTGTTTTAGAACGTGTCAATTGCAGGCATTAAAATTTTCTTGTTCAAATCATTAAATTTGTAATCGCTTCACTTCGGAAAAGTGTTGATTTTGTATTATTTCCAAATATACAAGAAGTTGGGACTGAACTAAATACGTAACACTTCTGACCTCTTGTGCATGTATTAAGTTTATCTATGCATATAATGATAACTGCATGTACAGTCGCGGACTTAAAAAAGTTTACACCTGTATCATCTAGTTACCGGTTTTTTTAATTTTTGCATATTGTAATTTGGCTTTTGATAGTAATGTATCAATTACTAAGGTTTCATCCTAAAAATTAAAAAATAAATTAGTATCAAAACACCTCAGTTGTTTATTATACAATCCAAATTACAAAATATTATTCAATTAACACATAAAAAGATTTGATAATATTTGATACTAGCAAATTCCTTCCTTCCAATCTTGCAATAATTCTTCTTTTTTGTTCATCGTTTTAATAATTTCGAGGCATTTAAACGACAATTATTTCTTTTCATTTTTGACATTTACATTTACCTATCAAAAACTAAATTTGTTGCTAAGCTACTGACTTTTTGTGAACTTACACTGAAAAACTCAAGTGTAAACTTTATTAAGTCCGCGACTGTACGTGTTTTAGCGCAAAAATCACTGGACAGATTTTAACGAAAGTTTACAGATCTATATCTTATCTCCAATTAGAATTGTCACGATATTCCTTACAGGGGATTAGCAGTGAGCGAAAATAGTGAATTGAGTAATAGGGGAAGATGGGGTATAATCGCATAGGCTAGTCAAATCGCATACCAGAATTACCACTAAATAAACCACATATTATAGTAGTTGGAGCGCTCTATATTTTTGTATGGTGACAGTTACAAATATTGCGCAGATTCCTGCAGCGAATAAAATATAAACAACTGTCAAAGTTTTTGGCACGCGTTGATATATTAAAGAAAGACACTTTTTGCGATCCCCCAATTTTGAGGATAAACATATAGGTAAGACCTGGTAAATAATTTGTATTGTAATTCTAATTATTGCATGATCTGATCCTGGGCATTTTTTGCTGTTCCGATGATGAATTTTTTTTATTGTTGAATTGATATATGTATTTGTAAGGTTAGGAGGCAAAATCGCACACAACAATGCGAGGAAAATTCAAAAATGTGCGGTATGCCCCTCTCGGATACCTATACATAAAATTTTTTTGACAAGACTAACCTTCAGGAGTAGTCAGGAGATGCTAATTTAGACACCTTTATATGTAATAACTGCCTCTAGATCACTGGTTTCCAAAGTTAACTGGACCGCGACCCACCTAACAATAACTTCCAAATTCGGGACTCACCTCTTGGCTGTCATGAAGAAAAAAGAGGCATAACTATATGAATAAAGGACTGTTCAAATAATAAAAAAACATTCAGTTGCAATCGAAAATTTTAATACTTAATTAAATACAAGGAGTGCTATTTCAATGAAAAGGATGTATTTGTTTCCTATTTTTCAGGGCTCACCCAATATTCTCTCGCGACCCACCAGTGGGTCGTGACCCATAGTTTGAGAAATGCTGATCTAGATTATTATTTCATATATATTAGGCAGTGGTAAAGAATGTTACACATCAAAAATACCTCCTTGTTCGATATACTGTTTTGCCATACAGGTTATATAGCGTTCTTGTGAATTATTTTGGAATACTATGTACAACGTACGGCTAAATTGTTGTTAGATAGTAATAACAGGAGTGTTTAATGTGAGTATATTCGGACAATAAAAATAAAGCCGACTTGTGTAACGCGCGGATAACTTGTATAACGGCGTAACAAAAAAGAATGAGCCGCGGTGGACGTAATCATGGGGTAGTAAAGTTTATACGTCTCGTCACCGCGGTGTTGTTGTTACGTGTAGCTATAGACCCTGTCTATCATCTATAGGTCTATACCATTGACTTAATAGCATAGACTGCGTATTCTCTATCAGCAATGTCACTATTGTGTGAGCGAGATGAATAAAAGTGGCTGCCAGTCTCTTTCTAAGAACGGTTGGTTATTGTCGACTTACTCAGTATTTAAATTCCCTGAAAGCAGTTTGCTTATAATAAATTATTCGAATGTTAATATATTATTATTTTTAATCATCTTTATAGATACACCCGTTTAAGATTAGCTCTCACATGTAAGATGGTTCGGTTATATAGCACCTTAGTTAATAATCGACTCTCGCATGTGGTGGTTTTTCAGTGACAGAATGCTTCAAAGGGAAATAGTTAGTCGTTCGAAAATGTGTCACTGGCGAGTAATTGTTAACTCAGTCCGCCGCGACAGTTGAAAGTTTAAGGTTAGAATCCCAACGGTGGCATAGGTTTGAAAAATGAATTTTTCCCATGTTGCAGCATTATGTTACGTCATACCAAATGGGTGTTTCATATACTAATGCACACATAAGCATTATAAAAATTCTGTATATAAATATTAATATATAGTCCGCGATGTCTTTAACTCGGGTAAAACAATGTATAATATGTATATTATTTTTAATGTTTCCTTTAGCAAGTGACACAAAATACATGCCTAACATAACTTGCAAATATCATTCGATCTATATTTACAAGTAGGTTACAATAGGTTAATTTTTAGAGATCTACACAAGTTTACAGGCTTATGCTGTTACAAATTTACAGCGCAAGATCCACGTATTTTTTTACCTGGATTGCGCGCGCATACCGTGTTAATAGATGATCCGGTAACTATAGGCAATAGTCTGTCTATATCGGTTATCACAGACTGCTGCTGGCTAAATGGTAGGGCACGATGTGCATGCGCAACCATATTTTTTCTCTCTTTTTCTTGCAGAACAAGCAATAACGATCTCTCGCTCTTACTACGAGATATCTGTCCTTTACAGAACAGATTCTAGTTCAACTCTAATTAATTCATACTTTATAATTCGTACGATCCAAAGGATTGACTGCAAGAATGTCTATCTCCTTTTTTTGACACTTCTACTGACCTGTTTCGCAATCGTTTCTCTAAGTCAATGGTCTAACAACATTTATACATTCTACACATACGACTTGTACGCATTATGTTATGTCATGTCGTTAAGATCATCATTCTAACTAAACTCAGAATGTAACAACTTGTTTCGGAATTTCACATACGCTCGTAAACACTTCCACTTTACACATTTTCTTCTATTATTTATAATAAGTACATAATATTATAGTTACGTGTTGTAATAACAAAAGTTTAAACATAAAGTTTCGAAATATTCATGTGTGTTGTAAAATCGTATTCATAAGGATTTGGACTTCAATTATTGTCCTGAATGCATATACAGTTCTTAATCCAAACAACTTTTATGAGATAAAAGAGCAGCGTCGGTGTTATAGGTTCTATTTGTTAGAAGGGCACATTTTAGATGCAGATCCAACTCGAAGAGGCACTAAAATGTCAAGAGACACAGTTATGACCGAAGACGTAGAACTGTCTCATTTTTTCCATAATTTTTTTATTTTACAAATTTTTAATATTATTATGTATTCAAAGTACATATTCAGTTACACAAAAGAAATCATTTTAGCGAAGGCCATGCCTTTTAAATTATAATCAGAAATGACGTCAAAAAATGAGTGTTAATTAGTTAAAAATCTGTACAAAAAACTGTTTTGACCATTCTTATATACGAAATCTATGTAAACATTTCTTCTCTTTCGTTTAAGGCAGGTTTCGAACCCATCTAACTTTAATTGAGCGAACTATTTTCGTTTTTCGTTTCAGGCATTTTTGTGACACATTTTCGTAGTATTTCGTCTCCTATTCCGCCGGAAAAAACGTAGTTCTACGTCAAAAAAAATTATCTGTGAGAGGAGCATTTTAAAGAAATCTATCTCACAGTGAAGTTCAGATGAAATAAAGATTACACGCAGGGCGACAGAATTACTTTAATAAAATACCTTTACAATAGTTGGCAGTTCAAAACCACTGTCTTATATATACAAATGTCGGGAAACTGATCGGGTTTTTATCGCCGCTAGATTCGCCATGGTCCACGTTTCCCAAACGTTGTCTCTTTTATCTTGACAACACTCCGTTCCACGGGAAAAGTAGACCAGGCGAACCTAGCGGAAGGGGGACATCTTTCTGAATTCAACATATTTCATAGGAGGGTGCCATGCAAAACAAAAGGAAGAACACCATTGATTAAAAAAAATATTTTTTCCAGCCTGGAAGGGGAGGCAGCTTCCCCCCTTGCCCCCTGAACACGCCCTGACTCTTACTGCTTTTTAGCGTTGTAGTATATCAGATATTTCCATAATAAACCTAAAAAGTGAATCAACTACAAACAGGGAAAATAGAGATACTGATTTTTAGACTAGGACGGCGGTACCTATATATGGTCGTGGGTTAAAATTTATGGACAGCCTGTATCATAATAGGATGTAATAAGCACACGCATGTAATGCAGAGAATATATTGTGTGCTTTAATAAAACAGGAACAACGCGGGCATTTTAAATATGGCTAATACATGAAAAATAAAAGTTCGTGATTTCAACGAATAAAGATCGTAATATATTTATCACGCTTTGTTATCTTTTAACATGAATTTTATAAACAGTACATATAAGTGTTCTCTGTGACTTTGTTTTCAGTACACTGAACATGAATCCTTTTACGGGATTCGAATCCTAACGCACTTAAAGATCCGTTCTATTTTAAATCAACAAAATCGATTGTGATATAGTCGCTAATTTTGCACCAACTCAAACATTTTTGTACCCTGTATCCAGTGCCTGCCTTAGCCATCCGGGCGCCCCGGACGAGATATTCTTTAGCGCCCTTTATTTCTTATTATTAACTAGCATTTTGATTTTCTTAACTGGTTGATTCGCGGGTCAAGGCGACGCGCTCGGGTTGCACTTCCTGTGCCGTTAAAAAACAAGAAAAAAAATTTAAAAACGAAACAGGTCGAAGGGTACTACTATATAGTGTTGAATTAGTACAATTAAAAATAATGATACAAATCGTGCCATTTAAAAAAAAAAGCTAGCAGAATAAAAACAATTTAAAAAAACGGAAAATTAAAAATAATGCTCATATATACTTGGTGTTTTACTCAACAAAAAAAAACGTTTTACTAAATTTTAGTTAAAATTTGATATAAGTATTCATTACTTCCAGAAGACTGCTGATTTTTTTGAGAAGAATAATTATTACCTGCATCAGTTTTATTCACTAAAAGTATGTTCAAAAACGAGGCTGCCGTTGATCCTTTCGGTATAGTACCAAAAAATACTTAACTCAAACATATTACGTAACTATTTGCAATCAAAAATTCCATAGCATTATAAGAGTAGGTACATATTCTCTACCGGAAGTTACCCCCAGAACTATTCATTTCAAATTCTTTACCCTTACCTAAAAACGGTTACCGCTCTCCCGACGCTATTTTTAAAGCTAAAGGGTTCATGTACACGCCAAATGAAATACCGAGAATCACACTAGAGATCTTCAGGCGAAAAAATAAAAAAAGTTGTAAGCTTTTCCAGGATTTTTTTTTTAATTTTTGCCTGTAAAATCTGTAATGTGATTCTCAGTCCTTTATTTGGCATTTACCCGAACCCTTTAGCTTTAAAAATAGTGTCGGGAGAGCGGTAACCGTTTTTAGGCGAGGGGAAAAACTTAAGATGAAAAAGTTCAGGGGGTAATTTCTGGTAGAGAATACTCTTATTTAAGTATTAAAAGAATTCAGATTGCCTACGCTCAAGTATGCCTGAATAACGCATATGTCTACAAATATTCGATTGGCTTTTGATGCTGAAAATAATATTTTGAAAATAATTTTAATTTCATTTTGAACGATTCGTTCACATTCAATAAATTAATTGAAATCGTTGTGCGAAATAAAAACAACACGGCGCAGCACCAAAAGTGGTGTTGTTCTATTGTTCTACTTGTTCTACACACAGCATGCTTTGTTTTCTAATTTACATATGAATTATGATAACAAAAGAAAAATTCTCATGGCTTAACGCAATTAACTCGGGACTATGTAAACAATGTGTCGCCCTCTAAAATATTGTCTGTCACTGAGAACGTAAAAACTGGACAAAAACAATTCGCCCCGCCGCGCCCTTTGAAATTAAAAAAAAATACTATTTTTGAAACATTATTAAAATTCCAGTAAATCAATTTCAAGTCAACCGTGAAAAATATTAGGTGGAACGATAAGGTAATATTTATGACGAAAAATAACGAAATTTTCTTACCGCACTCAGGCGAATAAATAGTTGAAAAGTTGACACTCACCTGAAACAAAACAAGAAAAATATTAATAAACATTCGAGATTTATTGAGATGTGTGATGTATACACTAATTATTGTACAGCCCTATAATATTATTTAATGGTTACCCAATGGACCTATCTCTCGTAATAAGAGCGAGAGATCGTTATTGCTTGTTATGCAAGAAACAGAGAGAAAAAATATGGTTGCGCACGCATATCGTGTTCTGTCACTTAGTCAGCAGAAGTCAGTAACAAACGATAAATAGACAGTACTATTGCCTAGTTACAGGATCATCTGTGAACATGGTATGCGCGCGCAACCCAGGTAAACAAGATACGTGGAATGCTGAATGAGTTATCTAATTTCAGTGGCGGGGGAAGCACAGGAGAGATAACCGGGGACTTTTGTAAAAATACATGTCTGAAGGTGTTCTACCATCTGCAGTGAAAAATCCAGTAGGTAGTTCCTGAGATTACCCGCCGCGAACAGCGAACAAACCGAATGCCAAACGGTTGAGTTTACGCGAAACCTAACTCACTTCCTCGTTTCAAAAATTATTACAAAGATTAAAGCGACTAAGTAATAACAAAATGGAGAATATAAAATATCCTTTCGTGCAATAAAATGCCATAAATTTTCCGTTAACATCAAAAAGGTGGGTTTCTCAATTTACAATGAAACAATAAAGAAACAAGTAAAGTACAAGGAGAATGAAAAGCATAACAAGAAAACGGGAACAAAGTGTGAATACAAGCCTACCGCCCGTAACCCCTTAAGGAAAAAGTTTCAGTTTATTCTGCGCTGTTTTGTAATATATTTTAAAGTTTATATTCCGTAGCCCCATGGACATGTAAATTCACTATCTCTATTTTTTATAAAAGGCATGTAAAAGGCAAAAAAATCTCGGAGGAAGTAATTTTTTATGCAAAGATTACACAGTAAAATTTTGTTTACTTGTAAGACCGTGCAGTTTACACTACACACTACACACAGAAGTGAAGCTTACGCAAACTCTACACACCTTCGGCAAACAGTGATTCTAGTTAGTGATCTGGAATGCAAGTTTGCAAGCGGGAAAAGTTATACCAGTTCGGCCGCTCAGTAAACAGTGATTTTAGTCTGTGACCTGGAAGTTGGAACGCATACAGTTCGGCCGGTGATGGTCCGGCAAACAGCGATGCAAGTCAACGATCTGTATCTAAAGTTCGGCCGAATGTTAACGAACTATGAGTCGATATATCAACAACACTGATAATTTTTTGAGAATGCCTATAATATATATTTGTGTACATTACAAAAGAATAGCCAATGATGAAGTGGTTTGCGATGCTCCTTTACATATGGTCGAGATAAGTAGAATGGCTGCACTGTCAACCATTGACTTAGATAATTGACTGCGCAACAGGTCAGAAAGGTACCGCTCAAAATAGAAAATAGACTGTGGTGGCTATACACTCTTCACGTTCTTTTGTTATGAGAGTCGCACTAATGTCTAATCTGTTGCTCTATAACAGCATCGATCTACAAACCCGTATACTTTTATAGCTCTATGACTTCTTACTTCGAAGTACCTACGCATAAACACATTTTTTAAGGCCATCAACAGCTAAGGTTATTTGGGCCTGGAATCAATTCATATTTTCAATTTACTATTTTTTAATAATAAATTGAAAATCCAACTGACACTTTTACAAGTTCTCAAGTTAGAACCTGGGAATTGGGGGCTTGTATTATAATAGAGGAGCCATGGCAATGCCAGATAAACAATGGCATTGCTACACGCTCGGCTAAATATAAATAGAAATGAATATTATATCGTGTAGGATATCAAATAAAAGGGGTTGACGAGTGGATTCCAAAACTAAAAAGTTCTAAATAAAAATAAAGTTAAAAAAAGTAAAACCCGGCTACGGAAAAGTAGAAAACAAGCTCCCAATATATGAACAATAGTCGGTTAACTGAAACTTATATCTTTTTACCCAACTACTTTTTCGTAGTCGGGTTTTAGTTTTGACAATCGAGAAAAACCAATAGCGGTCTTAGAAAGAGATAGAGATTGACAGTTACATCATTTCGGCTTGCTTTTACAATGGTGGGCAATGGGCATTTCTAATATACATGCTGAGATACAGAGAATGGCATAATCCATGCTCTAAGTCAATGTTGTCGACCACCCGCGCACACAGCACAGCACACTACCTTACCGACCGGCCACTAACCTCATTCATTATACAAGCATCCTCGATACTTTGTAAGCATAACTCTCTACAAAAATCGTTTTGTTTTTTTCTTGCTCAATGGTCATAATAGACATATAATTTTTCTTCATGTGCAGCATACATTTGTATATTTACCTACAATAATTTAAAATTTCATGCATTATTTTATACCACACATCGTGTTTCTTTATTGTTCAATTTGTATTATTGTTATTTGTTTCTACTGCTACCAGACGACGTGGCCAATGTATGCCAATGTTGGCGACCAACGTTGGGTATTGTTGGGCATATGTGATCATTTGAATACACCAAAATATGTTTAGCGAATATAGACAAACATTAAACAAAACTGATAGCGAAGATGGCGCAATTTTTGCAAGTGCATCAGCGGTAATAATTTCTTATGTCCAGCTCTTAATACATGTTTTATGCAACTCATAAATCACAAAAATATAGATACCTGACGAATACCGCGTAGTAAAAACAAAGTCTAAATTTGCAAGTCGAGACGTGCGTTGGCCATTCCCTTTGATGTGTGCTCAAAAAACCCGCGCTCAAAGCGAATGCCTTTCCATGCAAAATTTGGTAACTGATTGTTAAACATTGACTATATGAAAACCATCCACACCGACACGACAGGACAAATGCCGGATTACAACATTGGTGACATTTGCCCCAAGTTGTCTGGAGCCGGCTTTAGATGCAGATACTCTATTTTACGTTTGACTAGTGCGAGATTTTTAAAATGCTTGAAGGTATCTTGTTAAAAAACTACACCAGAAGGTCTCATAAAAATTAAAGACATATTGAAATTACTGTTTTATAGCAAAGCATTTAAAGTTAAAACTATTATTTATTTTAATAAACTTAAAATTAATATTCTCTTTTTCATTACAAGTCGGCAAAATCAATAAATTTCATAATTAGTATATGCTCTTTTATTTTTCTTTAATGATGCAATTTATTTCTCATTAACAACTGTTTTCCTGCTTCCGACTGCTTGCAAAAATCACGATTTCTTCTTCCTCCCGATGTTTCCTTGCACTATATCTTTATTTTAAAATCAGTTACTAGGTATATTATTCAGCTTGTACTAAGTATTACCAGGGGGGTCTTGTCTTACGGGACAAAACGACCGTTTTATGAGCGCCTTTATTGAATGATTTGTGTCATTTTATGGAACTAAAAACAGAAACAAAATAAAGTACTAAACCTTGGTAATTATAGATAATATCCATATTCCTGGCACCTAGTGGCAAAAATGGTAAACTAATAAAATGATGTGTTAACAAATTTTTTTAATATAAGTAATTAGCATGGTCAGAAATTTTAAAATAAAATACAGTTGTATATATCACAGATGGCCATACTGAATTCAGCAGTAGGTACAATTGTACTGACACTGGCAAAACTGGATCATATAATATTCTCTGTCTCTACTACTCATCTGTGCCGTAGTGTAGGTACATATCCCGCGACTAAAGCGACATATACATTTTAATAGAATTGAGATTGTTTTGAGTGTGTAGAATCAACTATAACTCACACATACTTATTTCAAGCTTTTGAATGCGACGGTCAAAATATCTGGCCTTCAAAAGCTATAGTAGGTATAGTGATTAATATCTTCTTTTTAACCAACTTCATATTTTATTAAATTGGCGCAGACCTCAAAATTTCATTATTTTCTTCTTTTTAGTGGCTTTTTAAAGGAGGTTCTCTTTTTGTTAAAAAGTTTTTTATTTTTTACTTTTTAGTGTCAAAAAATTGGTGACATTTGCCCCAAGTTGTCTGGAGCCGGCTTTAGATGCAGATACTCTATTTTACGTTTGACTAGTGCGAGATTTTTAAAATGCTTGAAGGTATCTTGTTAAAAAACTACACCAGAAGGTCTCATAAAAATTAAAGACATATTGAAATTACTGTTTTATAGCAAAGCATTTAAAGTTAAAACTATTATTTATTTTAATAAACTTAAAATTAATATTCTCTTTTTCATTACAAGTCGGCAAAATCAATAAATTTCATAATTAGTATATGCTCTTTTATTTTTCTTTAATGATGCAATTTATTTCTCATTAACAACTGTTTTCCTGCTTCCGACTGCTTGCAAAAATCACGATTTCTTCTTCCTCCCGATGTTTCCTTGCACTATATCTTTATTTTAAAATCAGTTACTAGGTATATTATTCAGCTTGTACTAAGTATTACCAGGGGGGTCTTGTCTTACGGGACAAAACGACCGTTTTATGAGCGCCTTTATTGAATGATTTGTGTCATTTTATGGAACTAAAAACAGAAACAAAATAAAGTACTAAACCTTGGTAATTATAGATAATATCCATATTCCTGGCACCTAGTGGCAAAAATGGTAAACTAATAAAATGATGTGTTAACAAATTTTTTTAATATAAGTAATTAGCATGGTCAGAAATTTTAAAATAAAATACAGTTGTATATATCACAGATGGCCATACTGAATTCAGCAGTAGGTACAATTGTACTGGTTCATATTACAATATTTGTGATATTACCATATAGGTACACTGTATTACTAAATATATTATAGGAGATAAATCGTCTATTTTTAGTTACCTATTTGCCATATTATGGTACATACACTATTGGCGTCGGTCAGATGGTGGAACCTAGGGGTCGGGCCAAAATTTGTTATAATTTTCATAGCTTAGTAATTTTGAAAATATGTCTCATGATACGTGATTTATGGGAGATTAAAATTCCACGTTAATTCAAACAGAAATTTTTGTCCAGCCAATAGCGGTATTTCGTCACCACGATAAAACTTGAATCAATAAACGCCGTGCGAACTAGGCGTTTGTTTGTTAGTCAAATTAAGTTTTATTTTATTTATTGTAGATTATAGACGCGTCGACATCTAAGGTCATTAGCGTCTTTTCAACTACACTAAATAACAACTAACTTAAAACTAAATAACATCACAAAACATCCATGAGCGCAGGTGGGATTCGAACCCACGGCAGTCCAGTCTAGAGGTTGCAGCGCCAAGCACGCTACCATCTAGGCTATACTGCCCTCTAATTAAGTTTTAAGAGCCAGGTTAGGTAGCAGCTCTCTGAAGATTTCATTAAAAAAATGCAGGACGGTTCCGCATTATTATTTTTTGAATGTAATTCTCTTACATTAACCCTTTCTATATATTTATTCCCTCAATTCTTAGCTGCATTATACCGGTAGCTTTTAGAGGTTAATAGCCATTATAATCAAAACCATCATAATACTCAAGAGGTTTTCAGTAATTTCAGTTCGGCGTCTCGATGCGTCTTAACGCGTTTCACGAGAACAACCCTCTTATACACAGCGACAACCTATGTTAGTAATAATATTACGTATAGAGTAGCAGGTAAGGAAATGAATTGGGCACAACACAGAGAAGACAAAGGTCGGGCACTAGGTACCAGGTACAGCAGGGTTGTGAAATATTGAGAAAAATAACGCCGTATTAAGCTGTGACATTGTTGCTACATCCTCTGGTGGTAAAATTTGAACTTTGTCAAAGGGGTATATTTCTAAACGTGGCAGATAATTATTGCACATGCACGATCGTGATTTTAGGTTTAGGTATTTCTTCTTTTTTTTCAGAAATTATAAAACAAAATACCACCTTCCAGACTTAATTGGACCTCTGCGGTGATGTATTTTCGACTCTTACTACGTGATGTCGAAGTTTCCCCACTTTAGGGGTTACTTCGACACAAAATTAAAAAAAAAACATGCTTTTGAAAGTTTTCAGGATGTAACGGTATCAAAAGCCAAGGCAACTAATTGCATAATAGTATATGTACTTATATAGTACATGATTTTACAACTCGTATAAAAAAAATCCTAGAACGATATATGCCAAAAACATGATATTATAATCAAGCCTAAAGAACTTCCCAAATTGAAATCAGTCCAGCGGTTTTCAAGTAAATCGCGAACATACAGACAGACGCGAAAAGGGGACAGATAAAAACTTATATCAAAATTGACAATTTACTTCTGGAGTGGTATAGTGTATTAACTGGACAATTTTCGACGCATCGATAAAATAGTCCCAGCCCCTTATACATAGGCAGAACGGAGGCCGATAACGTTCGTCCGTGTGTGCAGCCAACCGTGTTGTTATACATTAAACACAGGTCCGTTGATCACAGGTTGGCCAGACTGACCGCGATAACCGCAACAGTAAAATACCTAAGGAATTTGTAGCAACCTAGCGCCCCGATGTTAGAGTCAGTGGTACGCGGCGGTGGTGGTGTTTCATTGTCAACCGGGTTCACAAAACACACGAACCAAATATATTTAATAACTCAATCCATTAAATTATAGGCTAGTCGTCTTAATCGAAAAAGACAAAGTGCATCTGTCAATATTTATAGATGAAGTTGTCCCGGAACACCTGTCTTTATTTTCGTTTCGAATATTTTAGTAGCACAATATAACAAAAGATTTTAAAAAAACGGAGGGTAATTTCCTGATAAAAATGTACTTACACAAGAATTACAGACTTCCTGAATTCTGAAGAATTTCTGGGACTGCTGAAGAATTTCTGTTACCACAATAGCAGAGAGAAATGGAATTTGCAGTCAAGAAAAAAAAACCGAGGGTTAAATATTTCCCAAGTTTTCCGGAGAATTTCCAACAAAAATGTACCTACACAGAATTCCAAGGAAATTACCCGCTTCAACAAAACTAATACATAATATAATATAATATATTTTGGGTGTAAAATATGTTTTGTGTTATTAATAATGGCAAAATTGTGCAGAAGAAAAAGTCCTCTTTTTTATTAGATATTTATTATTTTTCAAAGTGAAAAGTCACTTAGATTAGATTTACTCGGGGTGATAAGACACTAGATATCTCACAATCACTGCGAAAATCACTTGACAGGCGGGCTAGCTGCTTCATGGCCACCTGATATATATTATTGCAATCTTCTCGGCAAGCCAGCTGCTAATTACAATAATTAAAATGTATTCAAGCATGTATTTTTTGCGTTTAGAAAAAAAAATAGGCGCTTTCATTTGTTACAATAGTACACTGTGCCACAAGGGAGGAAAGTGCTACATTTCCTCCCGCGTATAAAATTGCCACCCGAGCCGAAGGCGAGAGTGGTAAATATGGTAATTTCCTCCCGTGTTGCGCATACTATTTTTTCTCCTGCCAGGCCGAAAGTTCGCAAAATTGAAGAAAAAAAAATTATTAAAATTATTATTTTTATTTTATTTTATTATTAGAATTATTAAAAAATAATTTTAAAGGAATAATTTTAATGTGTAGGAGACAGAAGTAGGTGCGTGAGAGCCGGCATAAGTACTATTGCGCACGCTCACTTGTCCGTACCACGGGAATAAAGAGCGACTTTGTTCCCATTTGGCAGGGACGAAAGTACGAGCGTTCGGCCTAGGTAGGAGAAAAACATTATTCTTTGGTTTAATGCGTCCAATACAATGTCAATACACCTCATATAAATGTGCTGCTACGAGGCTACAGAAGAAGTGCTTGGTACCTCATCGGTTACCATTTCAATAAGCTCGTCTTTTTCCAAATCCGACGTACATACACATTCGAATTTCCTTCAGACGCTAATGACCTTAGCTGTCTACAATCCATTTTCTTTGAGGCTACCACGAAGTTGTGTCAGGACGATTTGTGACGCGTAGGAGTGGGGACTTGTGACATTCAAAAACAAGTTAAGAGGTTAAGCGATGACTAATCCAGCATCGGGAAGGTACTGTATTTCAGAATTCAGACTACGTACGGTTAACTTTGTCATAAAATTAATCAATGTTACAGACAATGCACTTATAGAATTATTGTATACTCATATTCATAAAATATAATCAATCTTTCGGAGATGTTATAAAATCTTTATATCAGTATGAATTGTATATTTATATCTGTCGTTAGACATCGATTGTATATCAGCCTTTTCCATGTAAAGGTTCAAAGCAGAATGCACAATATATACCGAATGCTTGTGTATAGAGAGAATACAATGAGCGCCACATACCTTTAGTTCAGGTACATCGAGGTCACTTCTCTACTAGATCTATCACCCTCACCGTTGGAAATAATTGTTCTTGCGATACTACATACCAGCTGTTCCTTACATATTATATTATACAGGATGAAAACAACTACTATACGATATAATATTATATGTGTGCTTATTGGTAAGTTCTGAACTGGTTCTGAATTGCTAAAAAACGTGTGTCGGCAATACAGAACCCTTCGGATACAACTGCGTGTTTGTTGGACAAATTCTCGGTCTCTTGGGACTGTTTTAGCCTGGTTCTAGCAGTTCGATGAGCCTTAGAACTGATAGAACCAAGTTTAAACAGTGCAAAGAGTCTGAGAGTTTGATCAGCAAACACGCAGTTGTATCCGAAGAGTTCTGTATTGCCGACACACGCTTAAAATAGTTCAAAACCAATTCAGAACTTGCTAACAAAGACATCTATTAAGAGAAGAGAATTCAGTTGATTTTTTTAATAAAGATGGCAAATTTATAAGAGTACACTACTATAAATCCCTTAACATATTGTTACAAAACTGTTTTCTGAGTTGGCGGAATAAATATTTATTTACACTTATTTACAATAATTAAAAACACAACAATAATAAATACAACAACCAAAAGTCAGTTCTGACAATCAACACAAGTAAACAATTACTATATTTACAAAGATTATTTAATTCAAATTATTTATGTTTGTATATTTATATTCACTCAGATTTATTTCGCACTATATTCGCTGTTCCGTTGGACTGATTAATATTTATATCACTGATCCACTGATTGCTCGACTCACCATTGACTCCTCGATTCCCGTCGACTCGCTGCTTATATAGGGCGCGCGGTGTACGCTCAGTGCGTCCTCGTATTCTCTAGCGTTGTCTAGAATCTTCGCGTAGGCACCAGTGTGTTCAGCAAGCAGACTCCCGTTTCTCAGAATTCTTGCCTGCCGCTTATATACAGGGTGATCCGTAACAATATTTTTATGTCTTTTATATATGTAATATAATATTTTAAATAGCTTTACCCCCTCACGTTTCTGCTTGTGTAACTCGTTGAAATGTCACAGAAGCGGTGTGTCACGGAAGTGACGCAAATTTCCGTTGTCAGCTACCGGCAAAATTGCAGACATATAATTATGCGTTATTTCTTGTATTTTACACGACTTACAAGAAAAAAAATTGCTTTAATGTTCATCAATTAATTTGGAGCAAATAATTTTTTTCACCATACACAGACTCTGTTTCGAATAGGGATTATGCACGACAATATTTATAAATAATAAATTGCTCAAGTTGAATTGAAAATGTCAAAAACATAGCTACCTACAGTCGTCAGTCTGTATGTAAGACACAACTAGAATGCAGTGCACAATGCTCTCAACTCTAAACTCTTGCTTTGCAGACATCTAATCTATCCATCGCATACTTCAAACTGCCTGCATCTAATTGGCAACGTATTCACTGAGTCTGAATGTATAGTTAATGATCGATCATATGTACTTCGATCAAGACAAAACAATAATCAATGTCCATCATTATGAATAATAAATTATTATAACTTAATTTGTCTGTAATCGTAAGTTCTTAACGAAATTTCGACTTATATGCACGTGAAATGTTACAATTACCACAAAACACCAAACCATAACAAACACTCTCGACGTACGTTTCG
Organism: Mongoloraphidia duomilia; assembly: GCA_039654895.1. Taxonomy (NCBI): domain Eukaryota; kingdom Metazoa; phylum Arthropoda; class Insecta; order Raphidioptera; family Raphidiidae; genus Mongoloraphidia; species Mongoloraphidia duomilia. The sequence goes on from CM077516.1 coordinate 67,118,896, forward strand.
CCAACCAAGTTGGCATCATCAGGAGATGATTTAATCATCTCCTGATGATGCCAACTTGGTTGGCGAAACGTACGTCGAGAGTGTTTGTTATGGTTTGGTGTTTTGTGGTAATTGTAACATTTCGTATCTTTACACCAAAGGTTCCACCATTTTTTATTGTTATATGCACGTGTTATAGGATGACTGGATTAGCCATCTTTATAAATTGTTGTGTCTGCAGTCTGTAGGATTTGTTTGTTACGAGTTACATTTAATTAGCTTCACCCCCAGGGCCGTAGCTAGAGCTGAATTCAAGATAGGGCACCGAAAGTTTAAAGTAGGGCTGAAGCAAAAGACTACAATTTTTTAATTGGATTGCCCACCTCATCTGGTGATATCAAATAATTTACAAAAGCAAGAAAACGGTAAATGACAATTTATTCAAAAAAAAAAAAAAATACAGAACTTATCATGTTATCAAATTTCTGAAGAACTTCATTTAGTCCAACGAATTTTATCTTGTTTTTCCAAATGCCAGATAGATCAAGTCTGTCATTCTATCGTGACAGTCTTTGCGGCTTGTTTATAATTCCTTAAAGTAGGGCACTGGATGTTTTAAGGTAGGGCATTGCCCCTTAATGCCCCCCCTAGCTACGGCCCTGTCAGTCAGTTTATTATTATTATTTCGAGGTAGTATTTTATAATTGAATTTAACAAAACACAGTGCAATCTAGTTATTTTACGGTTCAAATTAATCACAACATATATCTTTTTGAAGTTTATTTAGCCAAGATAAAACGATTGATTCTCATAGAAATCTGAATAAAATTTACATTCAAAATTTTATCCAGTTCCATGAACCATGATTTAAATTAAATTTACAGTAATCTATATCGTTATTCAGCAATTAATTATTAAATGTAGAGACATCTATTGTGTTTATTTACAATTACCCAGCACAAAGTGTAGGTACGTTATCTATAATATGTAAACACCATTCAATGTACACACAGATGTATCTATTCCAAATATTGTCCATTGAAACCACGTTCGTATATATAGATCGAGAAACAATGTGGTGGAGGTTGTCCTCAGGTTTGAACCGCTCGCAGTACACTACTGACCTACGCTAGATTCGTCATGGTTTAAACAGATGAAACTACTGTTACTCTTTTTTAACCCGCTTATATTAATAGCTTCACTTGAATGTTGTTATTATTGTATGTAGATACTTATGTAACAAAAATCTTGCAACTCGATTTTCACCCTCAGACTCTTCCAAATGTCCTATTGACGTGAAACTTTGCAGTCGAATGTAGGTAGTTTTGATGACAATACAATATTCTGATATTTTAGTTACTTATAAGTTTAAAAAGAAAATGATGAAAAAACACGTGGTGGAAGTGACGGTGGCGATGATGAGAAAACGTGTCGCCATTATAAATGGTCTTCAAATGTAGCTGAACTGCTCAAAACAAACGGGCAAGACATCTTGTAATATAGTGACGCATTAGCAGCGATGGAGAGAATGCGCATTTCATGTAGTGAAACATAACCTAGATTTCAGTATATTCGAAGATATCTGCATCGCAACGATGGACTCAGCTATTGTTTGACGAGCCAGCAGAGAGTAGCCGATAGCCATATTACCCAATTTTTACAATATGCCTCAAGGCGATTTGCGCAAGCTCTTTACTGAAAACACAAAAATTGGATGACCTTATTGATCAATCAAGAAATGAGATGTGCGTCTATAATATGGAAGACGATGAGAGGTAAAATAAGCTAACACTGTTGGTTGTTTTAGTCGAGCGTTTTTAATTTGTGAGTTATTTTTGGAGTTGTGATCACTAAATGTCAAAAACCAACTGCACAGGAGCTGTGCAACCAACTGCATTAAAATTATCTCATGCTTCTTCTAATTAAGTCATCAAACTGATTTTAATATCCATTAGCGTTCTACAAATGCAATTTATTTATTTAATTTAATTTATCTTCTACTTTATATTACAAAAAGTTTGGTTACTAATAACAGACTAAATTCTGTTACAGTTATTGAAAACTAGCTGCTCGGTCCGGCTTCGCCCGAGTGAAAATTACTATTTATTCAAGGCTCATCTCCCTTTTATCTTAGAGTAATAATTTACAGCCTATGTTACTCGTCAAGCAGTAGACATAGAATTTCTCAAATCGGTTCAGTGGTTCTCGAGTTTATAAGTATCATCAGTTTTTTTTGCCATACTCACTATAAAACAGCTGCTTTACATGCATGTATGTATACCTATGCATGTAAAGTTACTTTTGATAGGTCGGTGTGCGAGAACGTAGATATCTTTTCCCCACTAGTGTGGGAAAGCAAACCATTTCCATATAGAGATAGTTTATGTTTAGCAGCTATTCTCGGCCTACTATAGAAGTGAAGTTTGCGACACAAATGAACTGTCAAAAAATTTCGGAAATATTAAAAATGAAGTGAAAAGCAGTTCGTTTATATAGTGGGTATGGCAAAAAATACCATAAATATACCTTGTGCGGAATGATATAATGACTCGTGTGACTGTTAAAACTCGCTATGCTCGTTTTAACGACTTATAACTCGCGAAATACGTTACGGGCAATTTGTAGAAAAAATAATGAATTAATCGTATCATTTTGAAACACTTCGTATGTATGCGACAGGTCGTTAGCGTATTAAGTGATTTAATTCTGGTAATCCTGCATAATATGCTGAAATAATGATTTTTCTGAATAGAATATATTTAGAAGCAACCTCTTGAAACTTTTTGAAGTGTGCCAAACTGAATTTATAAATAAACATGTTTTCAAATTTTATGATTTACAAAAAGCAGAATAAACAAACTTCGCAGTCATTCACCTACCAGAGAAAGTTTATTATTATTTTTTTTTTGTTAATTTTATAAACTTTAAAGTTTAACTTTATGTTTTAGTTTTCATACACATTTGCAGGGCCGGCAATTTTATCATTTGCCGTGTGTTGCTCTTACCCAAGCCAAGGACCCGATAAGAGATATGTCTATGAGGTGGAGGAGGAGAGAAAAATTTTCTTGGAAATTGAATGAAACTCAAACTAGTTCTGTTCAGTGAAGTTTTTATTTATTTCACGAACTAAAAATTGAAAAGTGCGAAATTCGTACGGAACAATTGAAAATCGACAGTGTAGTCAGGGCGGTATAACATAACTATTTTGCATTCGACTATTCGGGTTACAAGTAAGTGCCTCTGTGTCCAGTGATTATGCAAACGGAATTTTCAATTTTTTTAACTAATTGTCGCCGACGTCCGGTGTATTGCCCATGCCGTCTCCTGTATTGCTCAAGCTCTCAAGCAATTCAACTGAATATATTTTTTGTATTCATTTATCACAAAATGCACATTTTGTGATAAATGAATACAAAAAATATATTTGTGATTTTAGTTTTCCTTTCACAAAGAATATATTTTTTATATTCATTTATCACAAAATGCACATTTTGTGATAAATGAATACAAAAAATATATTCTTTGTGAAAGGAAAACTAAAATCACAAACATGAAGTCCTACAAGAAAATTGTAAATGTCAAATTGTTTGAGGCGAAAAATCATTTTAGGTCTTTTTTTCAAATATTTTCATTTATATCAGCTATGATTTTTCCAGTACACCTTCTGTAAGACTTTGAAGGGTGGATTATAGGTCTGGCCATTAGTATTGATGCATTTGAAATCAAAATTTGATAGTTTCACCAGTTTTCAAATTACAAATTGGAAATCGTGGCAACGTGTAAAGGTACGTGCAGTACGCAGCTGGGATTCTAGATGGTAGCATGTATGGTAGATGGTGGTTGAAATTATAAGCGCTTATAGGTTTGCACAACGAAAATTTGATACTAGCATTGATACAAGCTTAAGTCGAGTTTGAAATGTCCGATAGCGAAGACGAATATTTGTGTTCTTCTGCTAAAAAGTGGTATATTTTAAATACAAATTTGGGTAGGAGCTATCATGTCCACCCTATTAATAGAAAACGATCTAAACACGGCGAATATCATCATTTATACCAAGAATTAAAATTTTACCCAAACCGGTTTTTTGAATATTTACGTATGGAACCTAACACTTTTAAATACGTCTTAGAAAAAACTCAAAACAAATTAAATAAAAACTGGCAAAATTTCACTTATTAAACTAGTCACATCCATTGCGAAACTTGTAACGGCCATTTGACAGTTGTCACACGTTGATTGTAGTAGTCAGCGCGCTGAAAAAATGGTGAGATACATTCTGGAATCTACCAGCTCTTGTAACAGCGCTTATACCTGCTACACTCATTGCTTCGTTGTGCACGCTCGCATATATAACAATGCATTAATTTAAGCAAGCCCTGCTATGATCTATGCTACCATCTAGAATCCCAGCTGCGTACTGCACGTACCTTTATTCAGAAACATCATGTATCGTAGATCGATGAGACTGAACCGAAGTGTGAAAACAGCACTTTTAAGTCTTCTAACAACGACGTTACTTGCATAGTTCACGCCTGTCTAATATAATTAGTGCTTATGTTGTGCTGCGAATGGAATTAGTGCACATCGCGAATGTAAGTCGACAGGAGAAAAGTGTCACTCACAATGTTTATACTTGCAAATAAAGGGTTCATCCAGGAACACTCTGGGAGATGTATTGCAAAATCACTTAGCGTTAATCAGTTCTCCAGGAATAGTTAAAGTTTTATTTCTATCCCAAACTTGGTGACTTTTTGAAGTGTAACTTCTTATGCGCAGGGGAGGTAATATGTTTACACATCAACTCTCGTGAGTACCGTGTTACAAACACCTTTTTTACAAGCTTTTATTTAACTTGCAATGTATGTTAGTTTGTTTGTTTAGGTCAAATCTTGCAAGTCAATTTTGAACGACCTCCACGTATCCGATCGATTTGAAATTTTGTACACATATGTATTCCCGATGAATAAATTGTTTTTAGAAATAAATTCAACCCCTAAGAGGTTCAAACGGGGATATAGGGTTTTTTTGACTAATCAACGCCCAGGCCAAATCGCTTAAGCTAGAAACTTGAAATTTAGACACTTGGTTCCTTTTCTGACGTAAGTATCCACTAAGAAAGAATTTTTCGAAATTTAACCTCCACGGGTGTCAAAGGGGGCTAAAATTTTGAAAGAGTAAAATGAACAAAATAAATATTAGTAAAATAAACTTTTTAGAGACAAGCTTTTATTTAAATGCACTAAAAAGGAAAAAATAATTTTTAATAATTTAGGTTCATAATTATAAAAGCTTTGGTCGTGACTAATAAACGGTATCATAGAGTTCACGACCCACGCTTTTATAATTATGAACTTAAATAATTTATTAAAAATTATTTTTTCCTTTTTAGTGCATTTAAATAAAAACTTGTCTCTAAAACGTTTTTTCTTACTAATATGTATTTATTTTCTCAATTTCATAACCCTGATTTAGACTCTAAAGTTTTATATAATAATTATATTCCTTAGTAAAAAAAAACCTTTCATTATTTTTTTATTAAATTTCAAAGCGGGCAATTAAACAAGCTCTTTAAAATTTCAAAACAATCAGATTTTTTATATACATCCAAAGATTAATTTTACTGATAGAGTTGTATTATTTTGACACCGCCAAAATACACTTGATTTATATTTTAATTATACTTCCAGCGAGTGAGATAGCAAGAATGGTAAGTTGATCGAGTGACAGAAAATGATACTGATATACCGGCTGCGACAAAAGTATCTCGACGATTTTTAAAATAATTATAAAATTTGGATTTTTTCCCCGTATGAATGCATACATGCGCACAGTATCGCAAAGCGCATCCAAGGATCAACACAATAATGCACGGCGTATTTCGTCCTTATCCCTAGTCTTCTTGCAGATGCTTATACAGTGCGAACGTCGGCTATGGAACGGTCCAAATAAAAACTTTCCTGATTACCTGCGACCAAGATCCTCGAACACGTCAATCTTATTTCTTGATCGTGTATCTTTTCTGATTTTTTTACCCCCACCCCTGTCCGCAATGACGCCATTGACATTTTTTCAGTTTTTAATGAGTCAGTTTTTTAATAATTAGTATGGTTCTCGCTACACAATGAAGGAAGATAACATAATTACATGTCGGTGTTATGCAGAATTTCATGGAGAATCAGAATCTGTCACAAAAAGTAGGGGTTTTCATTTAAAAAAAATATCGATGACGTCAGTCCGGAAAGCGGTGGAGGTAGAAAAAATTCACAACTATCAGAAAACATGCGCAATCAAGAAATAAGGTTGACTTATTCGAAGATATCGGTTGCAGATAATCAGGGAAGTTTTTATTTGGCGTGTTCCATAGCCAACGTTTGTTCGTATAGTGTAATAATAATAATCGATTTATTTTCATATAGCCAACTAGGCAAATACATTGTCATATATTAATAATATATTAATTATGCGTAGCTAAAAAATTCCTCAATCGAGTAAAAACATTGCTGAATGAGACATTCTTTAACGCAATTTTAAATAAACTTACGTTAAGATAATAAAATTAAGAAAAATCGCAGGATAGTGGACAAAATATTTGATTTATTTAATTAAATGTACGACGTCTCGTCTATATATTTAGACTTTTCTAAATATATAGACGAAACGTCGTACATTTAATTAAATAAATCAAATATTTTGTCCACTATACTGCGATTTTTCTTAATTTTATTATAATCACGATGGACACGATTTCTAATATAAATTACGTTAAGATCTTTTATCTCACTAGGTAAATTATTGAAAATGTTGATCCCAGAACAAACTGGACCTTTGCTGTACAAAGAGTATAATAGTATACTATAAGAAACAGGCAAAGAAACAAAACGTCAGTAAGTCATAATATTTGAATAATCGTCAGGTTCCTCTGTTGCATCCTATATAATAATAGCAGCACTAGCCGAAAACTAATTACGACAATGATTAGGCAATATACATAGATAAAGTACCCACATAGATATAAGAGAACATAATGGAGGAACGTATTCAAGCGAACGAGAGTCTCGCTCAACACACAGAGTTAACACCTCAAAGAGAATACGAATTAACACCACAAAGGTGGGAATTGGAATGTCATCCACACACAGATTTAATAGGTTTTAATACTTAAGTAACTGCATGTTGTATACTGATTACATGAATACTATATGTACAGGATGATACAAAACGAAACGGAAATGCGCTGTCCTATTTTTACCGACTGCCAAGGAAGGTTATATTTTCGCGCGTTTCTTGTATGTATGTACAGTCGCGGACTTAATAAAGTTTACACTTGAGTTTTTCAGTGTAAGTTCACAAAAAGTCAGTAGCTTAGCAACAAATTTAGTTAAATGTAAATGTCAAAAATTAAAAGAAATAATTGTCGTTTAAATGCCTAGAAATTATTAAAACGATAACCAAAAAAGAAGAATTAATGCAAGATTGGAGGAAGGAATTTGCTAGTAGCAAATATTATCCAATCTTCTTATGTTTTAAGTAATTGAATAATGTTGAGTAATTTGGATTGTATAATAAACAACTGAGGTGTTTTGATAATAATTTCTTATTGAATTTTTAGGATGTAACCTTAGTAATTGATACATTACTATCAAAAGCCAAATTACTATAATATGCAAAAATTAAATAAACCGGTAACTAGATGATACAGGTGTAAACTTTTTTAAGTCCTATATTTGTTTGTAAATTTCTTTATTACTTCGTATCTTCCAAACGGCTGGATGGATTTCGACAGTTAAGGTATCGTTATATTTGTCTTAAAAACCCAAGTATCCTTAGATAGGTGTTTGAAAAAAAAACAAAATGGCGGATTTTTGGCGCGAAATAGTAATACGTTAATAAAAAAAATAACCAAACCTATCGAGTAGGGAATCAAAATAAAGGAAATTAAAAGGGGATTACAAAAATATAGTGTGTCGGGACACTAAAAAGTCTAAAATAAAATAAATAATTAAAAAAATCAAAAACCCGACTGCAAAAAAGACAATTTAAAAGTAATGCCCTAAAAAGACCGAAACAAGAATGTTTAGTAGCTGGCGGGACCCAATTGGAAATTATAAACCGAAAGAAAATTAATGGGTTCCGCTTGCTACTAAACTTTCTTGGTCCGGTCTTTTTAGTGCATTACTTCTAAATTGTCTTTTTTGCAGTCGGGTTTTTGATTTTTTTAATTATTTATTTTATTATTATCACTGTTTGTGTCCTTTGCACACTTACGGTTAGAGTTCATGTTCATTTTCAATGAATCATTGAAAATGACTCGTGTGAAACGGCCTTTACTGAAAATTCGACGAAAGAAACATCATTTGTTTATGAAAACTTCACTGCGAGAAAGAAAACTTCATTGTAATAAATTTCATTATATGAAAAAAAGTTTAAAGCTAAAAAATATTAATATTTTTATTGATACGACGTACCTTTTTATTACAGTGCAGAAAAGTTATGAGTTTGTCATTTTTTCAACAAATAAGCATGATATTAACTTTTAACTATAATTAAAATTACGATAATAAACAATTTTGAATTATATAGCTAATGAACAATAATTTAAATTGGCTAATTTAATCTGCCATAAAAACACGCGATTATAAATAAATTATTCGACTAAAGAGTTACACATTATAGTACTTCTTTGAAAATAACAATTTTTGCCACCATTGGGTGTTTTTCATGTGCATGTGGCAATTTATTATCGTAAAGTGTTCAGCGTCGCGAACAGAGCGCCATAAATTTATAACTAGATGTCTCTTACATTAACCGCCGTTTAATATTATGCACGCTCCATTTTACAAAAATGAAGTGTTGCAAACTAATTAAATTTATTTCCGGAACACAAAGAGGACAATTAAATCGATATAGCATTTGACCACGTGAAACAAAATACAGTATTGCTACGGATCACCCTGTATATGAACGGCGGGCAACAATTCTGAGAAGCGGTGTCTGACGTTGAACACACTGGTGCCTACGCGAAGATTCTAGACAACGCTAGAGAATACAAGGACGCACTGAGCGTACACCGCACGCAGGTATATAAACAGCGAGTGTGTCGTGTTGAAGGAATCAGTGAATGGCGAGTCGTGCCATCAAGTGGATCAGTGATATAAATATTAGTCAATCAACGGTCGAATCAGTCAGTACAGTGATATAAATAGTGGAGTGGATGTAAATAAATAGTACTGAAGTAACTGAGTAAATTACCGACATAAATAAACGCTAGAAATAAATCTGATATAAATACAGTGACATAAATAATTACAAATAAATAATCCTTGTATATATAGTTATTTGTTAAGTGTTATTTAAGTGGCTCGTTTAGTTCAATAATTACCGTTGAAGTTTTTTTATTGTTAAAATTGACTTTTCGTTGTTGCATTTATTGCTATTGTATTTTTTTAATTATTGTAAATAAATATTTATTTCGCCAACTCAGCAAACAGTTTTGTAACAGTATGTATAACTATGTTAAGGTCTCATACGTAGCCAGGTGACCGTGCGGAAAAGTACGAGTCTACCGGTAGATATAAACGCCAAACCCAGGTTTGAATATTTTTTTTTTAATAATGAGCATATACAGTGTGTTCACCGATAGTGGGTAACAGTGAATAATTCTTGTATCTTATAGGTAGGCATTAGATAGAAAAAAATTTTGATAAGTTTTTTAAAAACTCGAAATTTACTATCGGAAACTGCTGAGATATATTTTTTTGTACTTCAAACTCAACCGCAAGTGTACATGCATTTTTTTTACAAATGGCAACATATTTTTTTTACATTTTCGAAATCTCCATTTTTTTCTGTATAAATTCATATAAAATTGTCCTAAGGTTACATAAGAAAACATTTGAGAAAAACGTTATCGATTTATTATAATTCCTGTGAAAATGGTGAATTATTGTATTATTGGTGAAATATTGTATTATTATTATTATTGATTGTTAAAAAGTTTTAGTCAACATAATTTGTTACCATGTTACCATGTTTTTGTCTTATGTACCCTATCTTATGTTAATTGCTATGGTTAGTAATTAATATTAATTTTCATAAATATTGTTATTTTTGTGTACTTGAAAAAGTTTAAATATATAAACGAAACGTCGTACATTTAATTTAATAAATCAAATATTTGTCCACTATCCTGCGATTTTCCTTAATTTTATTATAATCACGATGGACACGATTTCTAATATAAACTTATTTAACAAATATAAATTCTATAGAATTATCGCTAGGCACTTGGTAGAACATGATTGAATAAAAATTAATAAACAAACACTTGAAAAATTCTACACATTTATTCATCTCAACGATCGTTTCGGGTTCCTAACCGATCATCAGGAGTTTATATTTAAACTCCTGATGATGGGTTAGGAACCCGAAACGATCGTTGAGATGAATAAATGTGTTGAATTTTTCAAGTGTTTGTTTATTAATTTTTATTTAACAAAGCTATGATTTTATTTATTTGTAATAATTTTCCAACGTTTTTTTACAAAATAACATAGTATATTATAATATCGATCTAAAGCATGTTAATAATAGTCTGACAGCCATTTCACGTTAGTGTAGAAGTAAATTATATAATAGTGCTGAGTAGGTAGTTTGGTGAGAAGTGAATTTGACCGACATGTTATGTGCAGAAGTTCGATGTTAGTTTGCACAGTTTTAGGAAACTGTAACTATGATGCACAACGTTGCAGTTCATGATTAACGCTAGCTATAATGAAAAACAAGTTAACTCAGCCGTGACTATCCGATATGAACAGACTTACAACGGCTTAAATCGATGCTTTGAATATAGACGTCACATCACGACTTTTTTTAGTTACTTCGTTTTACCTATAGATAAACAACGTTTTGAGTTCCTGTGGACAGTTCAAGTCCCGACAGTGGTCATTTGATTTTTTCTTAGATATAGCTTACAAATCATGGCAGCCTTGCTGCCGGAGATATTTAGTATTTTCACCTCTAACTGTTATGTGAATAATATTGTGTGGATATAAGAGGGTTTTAAAAATCGATTGATTTTATCACATACCAATTAGTTACTTCGTGTTTACAACTGAACTGAAAATAAACCATTATGTACGGTTATACCCCTCACAGTGTCATTTTAGTTCAAAATTTTGCGAGCAGTTAAAAAAATTCTAACAAGGAAATTTGGCTCAGAACAGAAATAGCTTTAGAAACAGCATATCACGTTGCTTGTGATGCCATAACTATACACTAAAGTACGACCTGTTAAGTACATTATGATCATTCGTTGCTTGTATATTCCATAGTGTTAATTACTGTCGTGTTGTGTGCCTGGATGTTACCAAACTCTTAGATAAAAAAAATGTTTTCTGCTTCCGATGAGCAAGCACTGCACATAGTCATTGCATAAGAGTATCTCGATCTATCTATATATGCATAGTTTGGCTGGGCTGCGGTACTATGTGTACGGCATAGCGTGTAGATTGTTTTGGACAGATAAACGTTTTCTGGAAACAACTAACGTAATATATATTCACTGGTGTGCGTTCAAAGTACGGTAAAATAAATTGTATATGTTCAGTTATCATATCATTACTAATAGTTGATAGAAACTTACATTAACAAAACAATATAATGCTTCAACCATGAGCGCCGCCAGGGAGGCACAAGGTGGTGTGATTACACCCCCTTGAGCTAGAGACTGAGAAAAAATAATAGAAAACAGAACTGAATTAGTTTCGTTGTTTCAGAGTGCATACTGTCTAAGTTTATGCCATTTAAATTAAATTAATTGTTTTCAGTTCTTTATGGAACGGTACGGATCACATAAGGATTGAGTCAGATTCGCGGATACAAGGAACTAGGCCCTGCAGTTAGGGTCCATTCTGATTGGTCGAATACCCTATCTTGATGTCGTTTGACACACACAGACACACCTAAACGAACGGAACAACTAACTAGTGAACTCAGTATACTAATATGGATAGTTGACAGCGATTAAAAAATGGGTTTTGTATGTGGAGAATGTTCAAACACATATTCTTCAAGACAGGCATTAATGTTCACAAAATTAGAATGAAAATTTCAGGTAAAGCTTGTAATCTAATTCTTTCTATAAAGTCGATCAATTTTCTGACATTTCAAAATAAAACTTAATTATTATTTATTTTTCTATTCCAATTTCTCAAGAACACTGTCTTTGTATAAATTTTGGACATCCCAATATCTCAAATAATAATAATAATAAATTAGGTTTTATATTGAAATGTCAAAAAATTTATCGACTTTTATAGAAAGAATTAGATTACAAACCTTATCTGAAGTTTTCATTCTGATTTTGTGAACATTAATGCCTGTCTTGAAAAATATGTGTTTGAACATTCTCCACATACAAAACCCATTTTTTAATCGCTATCAACTATCCATATTAGTATACAAAGCTCACTAGATAGTTGTTACGTTCGTTTAGGTATGTGTGTGTGTGTGTGTCAAACGACATCAAGATGGAGTATTCGACCAATCAGAATGGACCCTGACTGCAGGGTCTAGTCGCTTGTTTCGCGGATTTTACGGATCTTAAATTTCCAGTACAAAGCAGATACATTCCGTAACGTATGTGACCTTGAAACGATACTTTGACTGAAATTGCATTGCTGGTTAATAAATAAAAACATCTTTAAAATATACTTGTTTCTTTTAATCTGTCAACTGATATCAAATACCTACGATCTTAATTAATGGACATCACATTAAGATTTAATTTTAATCACTGTTTAACTGATTGATATCTCTTATAATGCGAATGCATATACAGCAGTACCTATAGATCTTAAGAGTATTCGATACCGGAAATTGCCCCCCTGCACTCTTCATTTCAAAGAATTTCCCTTCGCCTAAAAACGGTTCTGGCTCTCCCGACGTTATTTTCAAAGCTAAAGGGTTCGGGTAAACGCCAAATGAAGAACCAAGAATCACACTACAGATTCTTCAAGCGAAAAATGAAAAACATTCTCCTGGTGAAACTTAGTTTTATTACATCTTACACAGTTAGCTAAAACTTTTTTTCAAAAAATTCGCCTGACAACAACAATAAAATCTAAACATAATTATGTAAGTATAATTATGTTTAGATTTTATTGTTGTTATTTTTTTACTTTTCAAATAATTACTGACTATTTTAATAAGTTAAAGATTGACTGTCAGAGTAATTTGACATAAATAATGAAAATAGTTTATTTTTTCCAAAGCCTACTCACCATACGACACTGTTTTATAACGTTAAAAAAACTGTTTTTTTAAAATGATAAAATCGATAAGAAAACGAATTTTTCCAGGGATGAGACCTAGCTAGATCGATTTTTTGCCCCCCGAAACCCCTTTTCGGTAAATTTGATCAAAATCGTTAGAGCCGTTTTCGAGAAAATATTTATATAGGTACATAGGTACATATATACAAGATTTGCTCGTTTAATAATATAGGGATTGCGCTGACGCAGCGACACAAAGTGCCCCTTGGTTTGTGTCCTAATTATTTTCTAGTTTTTGGTACAGCTGATGATTTAAAATAAAACCGTTTAACTTAAAAGTTTTTTTACCCATTTTTTAACTCTTATGGTAGCATATAGTCTTAAATAGTTGATCACTTGCTAATTTTTAACGCGGCCCGGAGTATCTCGTATAGCTGTGGGTATCCGGTATATACCACCGCTACCGTAATTCCATAGGTAAACTAAGTGACCTGGAAATAAGCACGGAATGTTATTTTATTAATAAAGGTTGTTTTGTGTGTAAATGTAGATATGTGCACTATTACCTTTATACCTAATGTGCAATTACGAAATTACATACATCAATTAAATTATTATCTATATTCGCATAACTAACTTGTAGATATAGGTTGTGAATTATGGAAATATTAAATTAATGTAAATTGCTATGCAATAATGTCTGCAAAAATGTTACTGTAAATGCAGGAGCAACAAATAACATAATATTATCTGAAGAGGTTAATTTTGAAAAGGTTTTGTACATGCAAACTAAAAATCGGTATGGAGAACACAATGACTTCCATGTTCTAAAATTATTTTTCAAAATAATTTTTAAAATTAAAAATGTCAGTGGCACTTAGTGATCTTACCTTTGGAAAGGTTCAGCATTATGTCACCAAACATCGTAGCGTTATACAGGGTGCTGAATTGCTTTGCGGGTAATAGGGATTTAGCCCGTAAAATCAAACTTTCGCGATTTCCTGCTTCCCTAATTATTTTAGGAAAAATATCTTCAAATAAAAGTTTTAGAACATAAAATTCTGCATCTAAATCATTAAACAAAATTAATTTTGGATGCTTTGTAACGGCAGAAATTTGATATGAAAATGTCAAAATTACCTCAAAAACAGATAGCGATAGCCATGGAACTTGAACAAAATGATGACGTTTTAGCTGTTAGAATAATTTCTAATCATTTTGTTCAAGTTCCATGGCTATCGCTATCTGTTTTTGAGGTAATTTTGACATTTTCATACCAAATTTCTGCCGTTACAAAGCATGCTAAATTAATTTGTAGGATCTGTAGTGTAATACAGAGACAGTTCCTACAGGCGAATTTTTTGAAAAAAGTTCTTGCTACGTGTAAAAAGTTGTAAGTTTTTCCAGGGAAATGTTTTCTCAATTTTTCGTCTGAAGGATCTGTAGTGTGATGTTTGGTCTTTCATGTGGAGTTTACCCGAAACCTTCAGCTTCAAAAATAGCGTCAGGAGAGCTGTAACCGTTTTTAGGCGAAGGGAAAGGATTTGAGATGACGAGTGGAGGAAGTAACTTCCGGTAGAGAATACTCTTAGTTTATATTGATATATAATGCGGGAAGCTTCTTCATATTATGATAATACGGTGTACCCGTAGCATAACTCAGGTAAGTATTATTAGCAAACGTCTAATGTGAGTATATTGACCTGGCATCGAACACACGGACTCTGAATTAATAAGACATGAGAGAATCTATACACTCATGCAGTTACATAGAGAGACGTAGGTGGTTAAACACACCCTTGCATGGCACGACATTACATGCATGAATATATTAGATTCATGAATTTTTTAAATCTTGTTTGAAACCTGTATTATGTACTATCTAAAACCCATTTATCTAATGATATTGTGCTTAACAATTATTTATTATTCAGTTATGTATTGGAGCTGATCACTAAAAAATGTTTTTCTGAATGTTCTTTTTATTTTAATTTCTATCTAATCTTTGGAACAACATCTTTTGTGTCTACATAACTTATGTGAAAAACAATGATTCGATAAAATCTGGCGACTCCATGGTTCTGTGACAAATGAACATAATAGTTTAAGTTCATTTATTACTGAAAATGTTTATTATTTATAAATGTGTTCATGTTTGTTTATATACGCCATTCAACACGGTACTATGCTAGATTCACATCAGTGTTGGCAACAATACTGATATCCGTTTTCTGTATAATAGCCTATAGGTACCTTAATGTTGAGTAGCAGAAAGCATTGTCAAAAAATCTGCTTAGATTGTGATCATATTTCTAAACAAACAGACTTACAGATTCAGTATAGGAACATTTTGAATTTATTATTATTATCATCTTATTATTTTGTATAATCGAAAGCAAGATATATATCGAAAATTTAACCAAAATTTAACTCTAAACATCGGGTGTCTACTGTCTAGTCCTTAGTCGATCGGTAATATTTTCGAGTTAATTTATTACCCTTTGGCACGCTCTGCAGCCTAAACGGCTTGACGGATTTTAAATGAGGTGTCTATAGTCTTACGAGTGCTACTATAATGTCACGGAAAATTCAATATGGCGGACGCTAGACGCCATTTTGTCAGTACGCAAAAAATCGGTAAAACCTTGTGTGTGGGGTATCAAATGAAAAGGCTTGATGAGTAAAGGCAGGAAAAAAAATAAATTATTAAAAAAAAACGAAAAACCCGACTACGTGAAAAGCGAACGTAAAAGGTGGAAACAAGATCAAATGATAACATGCCGTCGAAGGCATACATGTATAGTAATAATAAAAATTAATAAACAAACACTTGAAAAATTCTACACATTTATTCATCTCAACGATCGTTTCGAGTTTCTACCTAAAACTAGTTTTAGTTTAAACTCCTGACGGTGAGTTAAAAACCCGAAACGATCGTTGAGATTAATAAATGTGTAGAATTTTTGAAGTGTTTGTTTATTAATTTTTATTCAATCATGTTCAACAAAGTGCTTAGCGATAATTCTATAGAATTTGTATAGTAATAAGTTGAACAGAAATATCTGATGCCTCCGACTGCATGTTATCAATTGATCTTGTTTCCATCTTTTACGTCCGATTTTTACGCAGTCGGGTTTTCGTTTTTTTCAAATAATTTATTAGTGTATTTGCCATATGGCACATACACTATTGGCGTCGGTCGGATGGCGGGACCTAGGGGTCGGACCAAAATTTCTCGACGTTTCATAGCCTCCTGAACAGTTTGCCACCATTTTTGAAAATGTTTATGTATATATGTATGTATATATATATATATATTTATATATATATGTGTGTACACGATAACTCTCGACAGACTTAATCGATTTAAACGAAATTTGGTACACACATTGGAACCCATTACCGCACGAAGCCTATTTAAAATGGGCCCGATCGGACCATTTTAAGGGTTGTATTTAGGGGTTGAAAAAAATTTTTGGGCCCAAAAATACCGAAAAAATTCTCAGAATCGTTTCAAAATTGAAATTTAACCCTTTAGTAAAGATTAAAATGTGCTGTTAAAATTTTAATAAAATCGGCCCGACAGGACCGGACTTACAAAAATTTTATGAAAACACTGGTTTGCGGATAGTGATTTACTTACCGAAGGTTGTATTTAATTTGGTACAAAGGTTGCATTGATAATATTATTGAAATTAGGAAAAAAAATATTATTTTAAGGGATGTATTAAGGGGTTAAATTTTTTATTTTGTACAAAAACAAACTTAAGTTCACATAATAAAGCCACAAGGCCTGTATTAGCAAATGCACTATATTGTCGGCAGGGTTTGGCACTGCGACCCGAGTTTTTTTTTTATTTTCATTTCAGTTTAAATTACATTAAACCAGTTTTAAATCGGGCCTTCAGAAATCGAGCAATATAATAATTGCGTGAGGATATTATATCAAGAACAGGAGAACGTCAACGAAACACACACACACGCACACATAGACATTTACATAGACATGTTGTGTTGTACAGAGGTAAACCGCTATTATCCGCCCAATAAACACTCATCAATCATTTACATACTCTTTACGGTTGTGCAAACGCACCGCACTGTTCCGCCACTGACGAGGGATTGTACATAAGCGGATATGTACTAAACGATCACAATACATAAACATCCATACATGCCGCCGAGCGTCGCGGCGTGGCGACATTCTCTGATCAAACAGTGACGGTACGTTTACATGTATACCTAAATGTTCGCGAGCCATTCACGTTCACGAAAATCTTATTCAAATCACGTCCATTCACGTATTAGTAAGTTTATAAGTCACCTAGGGGTGCGTTCCACTTGGCGATCGCAACGCCTACAACGACCAAACGTAATGAGCGCGGCCATAAGGCGCGAGCGTAGTTGGCGCAATGGTCGCCAAGTGGAACGCACCCTAGGTCGATTTTAGTATTCACATGATCACCGGTTTTCATCACCGATGAAAAAATGTTAGAATGTGAGTAATTAATGTTGAACGAATAATAGACGGCAGGCTTAATAACATAACCAGATTTTATAATGAAGGGAAATCCCAGCATTTGTAGAAACCGTGAATGGCGAACTTGAACATGCGCAATAATATGATTTGACTACTAATGCGACTATCAGTTCTTTTCTGGGACCTAAGTAATATTGTAACATAAGTCGGGTTGCCTCAATTATTGGGGACCACTGAATTAGCCATTTTTCTGAGAGTACTTCTTTCAATAATTATCCCCGAGAGGCAGCACTTATGGTAGGTACAAACATTATTTATTCCGCATTAGTGTCGTGTCATTTTAGTGGTACAACTTAATTATTAAATTATTATTATTATTAAATTAATTAAATAATTAAGTTATACCACTAAAATAACACGACACTAATGGGGAATAAATAATGTTTGTACCTACCACAAGTGCTGCCTCTCGTGGATGATTGAAAGAAGTACCTACTCTCAGGAAAATGGCTCATTGCGCACTGATAACAATGGACGCCGAGTATAATAAATATAATAGTGAATACATGGGATAGCTTCGGGGGAGTCGGTGATTACATGTAGAGGTGTGGGGTTCTGTGGTGCTTATAGGTGCAGGCGGGGTCGGATCAGTGGGCAATCCATAATCCCAAGGTAGGATTTGAAATGTAATCATTCTTATCCAACTGAGTTTTTTTCCAAAAGTTGTTGTTTCTTTTAATTATCTTATGCTTTTATTAGTTATAGTAACATGTGTTTAGAGTCACTATTTAAAACTATTTAGCACACCAGACAGGGGAGCCAGTACGCAAAGCGTGCGTAAAAGTACGCTACCTGGTCGGAAGTTTATTGCGTTCGGTCTCCCCAAAAAAACCGAAACGTACCAATATTGATGTAGGTACCTATTTGAAATTTCGTTAGTCGGTATCTTGTCAAAAATATGCTTTTATGAACCGGCCTTCAACAGCCGTAGTTCGGCACTATTTAAACTGCCACGTGATTCAGAACAGTGCACAGAGCGTCATCACCTTTGTTCCATATGATGGCACTGTTCAACACAGTATCTTCGCAATTGGATGTGTTCAGTATGAGCATGTCTGCATTCAGGGTTAAATGCGTAAGTATGTAAGAATTATAACTTTTGATGTTATATATATAACGTTTGATGTTACATTTATAATATAAATTAAATTACTTTTTGGATTTGGTCTACATTTTTTCAACTTACAATTAAATGCTACAGTTTGTTTGATCTATAAATAATTAATAATAATTGACACCTTCTACTAAAATATTGCTTGCAAATAATGTCTGAATTTTTTTTTTTTTATTTTTTTTTTTAAAGACCACCAACAGCTAAGGTTATTTGGGCCTAGCACCAATTCATATTTTCAATTCATTATTTTTTTTTTTTAATAATAAATTGAAAATCCAATTGACACTTTTACCAGCTCTCGGGCTAGAACCCGAGAACTGGGGACTTGTGATAGAGGAACCATAGCAACGCCATGTAAACAACAGCGCCGCTACACTCTCGGCTATTCTCAAGCCCAATAATGTCTGAAGTTGTATTTTGTTCTGTCGTTGTCTATTTTCCTTATCATTGCCTATGTCATGTAACCATCTGTAATTGGAGCTTAGCTCTGTTGATTGGTGAAATAAATAAATAAATAAATAAGAAAACTCAAAACGGAGTAGGTATATGTATTTATGAATGAAGAAACGCGGTGCTACTGGCAAAGTCGACAATGAGTTTATTGAACAGCCCAGCGCCCCCGTAAGCTGATTCTGTCGGAGAAACTTAACGGGTTGAAGGTGTAAGCACAACACATGAGTGTTATAGGGGGTGGCAGGAGACGGGGCGGGTGACACACGGGGGTTGGCTGTATTACACGCAAGGAAAGCTCAAGTTTACAATAACTTGTTTGACACCCTGCATTATAGTTAAAGGGGTGAGATACACACACAATGTATACACATGCTAGTTATATCTTCACAGTATCAACTACAACTTCCAAGATTACTTCACTTACTTAACCAACTATCATAACTCATATTAACCAATATCTGCATAATATATCATCACAAAAAATAAACGGTTTTACCGAACATAGGGAAAATAACAATTAGAACATTTACAATTTTGTAGTAGCCTATGGGCCATAAGATCCAATGTCAATATGTAGTGGATTACGTAGAAAAAATAGTATAAAATGAATTTTTTTAACAATTTTCCATAGCAACGGTTGACTATTAAGAGTAACTCGGAACCTGCTAAATAAATAAATATTAGTAAAAAAAACTTTTTAGAGACAAGTTTTTATTGAAATGTATTAAAAAGGAAAAAATAATGTGTAATAATTTAGGTTCATAATTATTATAAAAGCGGGGGTTGTAAACTCTATAGTATATTAGTTACAACCCCACTTTTATAATAATTATGAATCTAAATAATTAAATATTACTTTTTCATATAGATATAGAATAATAAAATACAGATACAAACAGAAGATCCTTTCCGATCCAAGAATTTCTTTTTTAGTACATTTCAATAAAAGCTTGTCTCAAAAAAGTTTTTTTTAGTAATATTTATTTTTTACTTTTTAGTCTTATACGCTAAAATGTAAAAAAATTTCAGAGTTACGTTTTTAAAGAATTTGCATACCTCTACTATAGTATACAGTTTATACCATTACATATACTCGACATAATATACCTAACATATACGTTATTAAAAGAAAGACATATACCTATAGGTATATTATTTAAAAATAGTTCAAACTACTTACATAATTGTGTTTATTTTATTTGTAATAATGTACGATTTATTTTGATAACTTAAAATATCTGTGAGAGTATTTTATTATTGTACCTATGGTTTTTTTTCTCCACAGCATACTTAAAATATTACATTATTATGTATTTTGTAACTTCAAAAAATTAAAATCCTACACCCCCGTTTTATTCCCTTTGGAGTTGAATTTTATTTCTATGGTACGAACCAAATTATTGTATTGTCATCCGAATTACATACACTTGCGAAGTTTTAAATCGATACGACAATTAGAAGTAGGTTAAAATCGACTTCTTAGATTTGTTAAAAGCTTGTAAAAAACAAAGCATCCACAAAATTGTAAATGTTCTCAATTATGTCACATATTTGTTTGGTAAAACCGTTTACACACTGTATATTTTAAATATATATTTTAATTCTAATAATCAACCCCCTTTCACTATATAGCTATTACGCAAATAAATAACTTACTTTTTTGTGTCAGAAAGGAAAAGAATATTTGCAGCTTACCTGAAAAAGAAAAAAAATATTATTAGTTGACGCACATTTAAGATTTTTTTACAATTACAAAGATAGTTCCGAAGTTTTAAAAAAGTCGTCAAAATGCGGCGTTTATTATTGAAGATAGATAGATATTGTAAATTATAGACGCTCGACAACAGAGGCCATATGCGTCTTATTTGTTATTGAATATATCTAACTCAATCCAATGCAAAATTTTCGTTAACACAAATTTAACGTCTTCGGAAACATGGCAAGTTTATAGTGTTATAGATTTATGTTGGTATAAGTACAGCAAAATTACAGAACAGACCTACAAATCTGAATCAGAGGACAGATTGATGTAATGGTCAGCGTGCTGGCCTTTGGATCCGACTGTCTTGAGTTCGAATCATCTCTGCTCATAGATATTTTGTGATGTCTTTATTTTTTTATTTTTTTTATTTAGAAAAATAACAAAACAACATAAAGAAAAATGAATATAAACTTAGTGCATCAACTTATCGAGTCTTTATTTTTATTTATTGTAAATTATAGACGCGTCGACAATTTAAGTCATTAGCGTCTTGATTAAATTAAATAACAACTCACTTAAAACTAAATGACATCACAAAACATCCATGAGCGGAGACGGGATCTGAACCTACGAAAGTGTGATCTAAAGGTCGCGACGCTAACCACTGGACCACACTGTCCTCTTTTGTGATATTTATTTTTTTATTTATTTAATGCAGCCAACAGGCAAATCCCAATAACAGGCCACAGAAAAAAATATATACAAAAAAGAAATAAAATACAATTGAAAATA
The DNA here is from genome assembly GCA_039654895.1 of Mongoloraphidia duomilia. Classification (NCBI taxonomy): domain Eukaryota; kingdom Metazoa; phylum Arthropoda; class Insecta; order Raphidioptera; family Raphidiidae; genus Mongoloraphidia; species Mongoloraphidia duomilia. The sequence goes on from CM077516.1 coordinate 67,140,750, forward strand.
CATACAATAAAAAATCGTCTAGACCCAGTTTTAATATTTGATGATACTGGCCAGATACCTTATATGGTGGAGTCACCCCCAAGTGATATTTTAAAAAATAAAAAAACTGAATCAAAATAGACATATGCCATTTCGTATGCCAAAAGGGTCGAGGTCCCAAAAATGCCACGTAAAAGATTCAATTTTGGGAAACACTGCTCTACGTGTTTACAAGTTGATCGAAACAATAACATACTTTCAGTATGAAAGCATAGAATAATAGAGCACATCCATATATAGTGATAAGATAGTGTGCCGCACACGTTGAACGAGTTAAACTAGACGAGTTTGGGGTTGGGGGGTGGTTTGTGTCGTTTACACACAGCGGGTAATAGTATTGTACAAGAGCGTTTATATTAAAACCACATTTCATCCTAAACTGCTTTTAGGGGATTTGAATTTTCGCGCCGGTCAGGTGTCTTGTTGCCTGCCCGTTAATATTTCACAGTTCACAGTGCCATAGGCTTTCCGCCTCTTAGTGTAACTACACACATATACTGTAAGTACTTATTGTACATAGAACGTTTATAGAGAAACTTAGATATATCTGTAGCCCAAAAGCGAAATCACTTATGTCGAAATTTTTATAATTTTTTCCACATTTTCGGACAGAATTTTAACACTATTTTCATAAACGCTTATAATTTCAGTTATCGAGCGTCTATAATCTACTGACCGAACTGTATATACCTTCGTCGACCTCAAATTATGTATGTATATAAAATCGAATTTATCAAAGCTATAGACAATATATGTAATTGAAAAGTTATTATTTAACCGCCATTTTGAAATCTGATGCAATTTTATTTTTTTGTGTCCTATAAAACTCTTAAATATCAATTTTCAGAAAGATCGGATAATTTTTACAAAAGTACATATGACCGCCATTTTGAAATCTGACGCCATTTTATTTTTTTGTGTCCTATAAAACTCTTAAATATCAATTTTCAAAAAGATCGGACAATTTTTTTACAATAGTTCATATGGCCGCCATTTTGAAATCTGACGCCATTTTATTTTTTTGTGTCCTATAAAACTCTCAGAAATTAATTTTACATAGGCCACTGCGCGTGCGTCAGTATATTACTTTCACCGCTGGCCATAGCTATAGAGATGCTTTTAATAACATAAGCGTGACGGTTTTACCGTGACGCGAACCTATAAGTTTTTCCCCTGCCAGAAATCGCCTAACGCGCCTATAGATGTTTCGATTTTATTTAGAAACCTATCCAGCTGAGTAAGAGAGATATATAAACACAACGCAGCTGCCACAACAATGCGCAAAACGAAACACGCACCGGTTCACTGTCTCCTTCAAAACGAGTTGCGTTGTATTTATCTCTCTCGTTTGCTCTTACTGGATAGGTGTTTTCTATTGGAATGAAAAATGAACAACTATATAAGATCATCAAATAAACGAGGTTATATTAAACTGTCATTTGTTTTAATTCGACATAAGCGTTATTGCCTTTTGGCCCACAGAATTATTATTGTTTAGAAGTTCTTTACAGTCTGTGTAGACTGTAGATACTGGCTCTATCATACATTAGAGAAGACTTTAATGGTTTAATACTAAACTGAACTATAATAAGGGAAATCAGTGTTGTGTAAATGCCGACGAATTTATTATTGTACTTACAATATCAATACCGCAGTGTTATATGCAACAACTGCTTTTCATTTATAATTAATACATCGGTATTTAATTACATATTCAAAGAACAGCAATGCACGAATTAAAATTTAAGTCATCTGCATACAAAGTTATAGTTCGAGAGCTAGTGACAATTTTTTGGTGTTATTTATTCAAGGTCTTATTTTTGTGAAGATGTTGAGGGAGGCATATTAAAATGCCCTGAGTAAGGGATTTTGCTAGATAGCGGTATGAGAGGGATGCAGACCGCCTCCATCATAAGGCCTTAAATAAATAACACCAAAAAAATGTCACTAGCTCTCGTCTATTAGTTTCTAGGGAAAATCTTAGTTTGTCGTCAATGTTCAATTGTAAAATCTATTAGGAAGTAAGGACAATACTGCTCATTTTACTAGGTAATTTGGTTCAAATGTTGCCCACAAGTTCATTATATTTCAATTTGTTTCTAATGTCTGATGCATAAAAATATAAATATTTATTATAATTTTTAATTTAATAGTTTTACTGTTTTTAGCATCCAATAATTGTAACAAGAATTTCACTTTGCAGTTTGCCATCAGCTGACAGCTGGCAGTCATAGGTAGATATAGTTCTGCTGTGAGTGAAAATAAGTTTGACGGCTTGACCTATCATTTTCTTAGAAATTCTTTTCTCAAATCCTAAAAATTAGAACATATTATAATTAAAATTTAATGGTATAGAAAAAAGTTGAAGAGAAACTGCTCGAGGTGGAAAAGGAAAATAGGTGCTCAGCCCAATAGTTCGAACAGATGAAAACAATAGAAAACAAGCCGTGAGGTGGGTCGTTTATTAGGACTAAAGTGCGACCCTTGAGGTCCACACGACGAACTTCCCAGTTTGATAAATATTTAATAATAATAATTAAATTAGATATTACACAGAAAAGTAATCATTTCAATCATTAAAACATCAATAATTTAAAAAAAAAAAAAACGGCTGAACCGATTTTTATAAAATTTATGTCGGATCAAAATGACGTTAACACGCCTCGATTGACACCCTTACGAAGTCGATATAATTTTTTATTCGCGAGATATTGTGTAAAATCTACTTTTTTGGAGGTTATTTGGTTAAGAAAAAAGAACGGCTGAACCGATTTTGAAAAAATTTCTTTCAGATCATATTTACGTTAATACGCGTCGATTGGCACCCTAACGTAGTCGATATCATTTTTCGTTCTCGAGATTTCGTCTTTGAAAGAAATGTACACATACGTACGTACGTACGTACGTACGTACACACACACACACACACACACACACACCACACACACAGACATCTTTCTAAAAGTAGTGTAAAAATAGTGTAGTGACCTTGAAACATAAAAATTTTTTTTCCTTTTTGATTTCGATTTTCGGACCCATTACAATAACTTCCAGTGGGAAGTTAATAGGATTTATTAAAAAAGTGTATTTAATTTTAATTTTTTTAAACTTGTTAAAAAAATATTAAAATTTTTAAATGATATTTTATTATTAAAGTCTTTTTAGGCCGTTTCAGAGAATTTAACTGTCTGAATTTTTGCTTTTCAAACTGCACGAAACGCGATATTACACAAGATAAAACTTACATAACTTGCCAAACTATTAACAGACAGGACCGAACTTAGATTTTTAACTTCCCACTGGAAGTTATTGTAATGGGTCCGAAAATCGAAATCAAAAAGGAAAAAAAATTTTTATGTTTCAAGGTCACTACACTATTTTTACACTACTTTTAGAAAGATGTCTGTGTGTGTGTGTGTGTGTGTGTGTGTGTGTGTGTACGTACGTACGTACGTATGTGTACATTTCTTTCAAAGACGAAATCTCGAGAACGAAAAATGATATCGACTACGTTAGGGTGCCAATCGACGCGTATTAACGTAAATATGATCTGAAAGAAATTTTTTCAAAATCGGTTCAGCCGTTCTTTTTTCTTAACCAAATAACCTCCAAAAAAGTAGATTTTACACAATATCTCGCGAATAAAAAATTATATCGACTTCGTAAGGGTGTCAATCGAGGCGTGTTAACGTCATTTTGATCCGACATAAATTTTATAAAAATCGGTTCAGCCGTTTTTTTTTTTTTTTTTTTTTTTTTTTAATTATTGATGTTTTAATGATTGAAATGATTACTTTTCTGTGTAATATCTAATTTAATTATTATTATTAAATATTTATCAAACTGGGAAGTTCGTCGTGTGGACCTCAAGGGTCGCACTTTAGTCCTAATAAACGACCCACCTCACGGCTTGTTAATTTATGTATTTAATCAATTAACGTAAAAAAGACCTTAATAATAATAACAACAACAATCAATATCTCATAACGCTACAGCTTATAAGTAAATTGGTGATTATTATGAGTCTAGAACAAAGAAAATATTAATCACATAAAAATCTCTAGATGAAAAGTGTTTATATATAAGACAAAAATAAATAAGTATAAAAGTAATGTGTCGCACGATTTCTAAAAAATTCATTTGATAATATAGGCAAATTAATTTTCATTCAAAGCAGGTATAAAGAGAAGAAAAGTGGGTCATTGAAGTACTTCTTCAAATTTTAATTAAAAATTAACGTTTTTAACAAACAAGTGACATTTTTCTCATGAACATGGACACAGTTTAGAGAATAAGCCAGTAAGATTACTCTACCGTTAGTGCCTAAATCAGTCAGACGAGCTGCGCAGATTGTGTTAGCTTGCAGAGCGTTCAGGCACGCCCACACTATTTTCTTATTGGCGCTTCCTACATACTAGTCAGTGCGACCGTAGGACGACGAGCAAATCCGCACAGTGCTGTATTATATTTTTTTTGCTTCATAATACTCATTGTGTTTATATTATTTAATGTTTATTTGTGCGTACTTTGTGTCCATTTTATAAACAACCCCAAGACAAAATCTGTGTGATACTCAAAATGAGTATAGTAAATCGTTGTGCAGCTTTAAAGTGTATCAGAAACTCTAAACATTCTTTTTTACAACGCTGTCAAAATATACATGTTTTACGTAGGTGGAAAGTTTGTCGCCGGCAATTTACCGCCAGCAGTTTAGCGCCGCGTCAGTTTATCGCATAAACAATAATTTTGTCACATTTGGCCAAATTGTTTAACATCCCATATTATAATCATATGTAAGTTTAGAAACAACAATTGATTTGTTTGTTGTAATTGTTTCACAACAATCATTTTTGATAGATCTTTCGTTCTTTGTATGTGTTATTTTTAATAAAAGTCACAAAATGTAATCATTTTTGTTCTATTACCGAACGGAAACACAATGGCAGCATCTAAAAACATTTTTCTAATACGGTCCTGTTACACTACAATGTATTGAAAGGAAGAAACGGACGTCGCTTGCTCCAAACACGGCTGTGATTGGCTGTCTCAAGGTCAAAGAAATTGTAGTACAAACATCAAAGTGCCGACAGTACAGTGAATGTACTGTATTATACTGTGACATGGATATGAATGCTTCAGTTGTTTTAACTTCAAAATGAACGCTCTTGAGTCTTGACATGAAGTTAAAACAACTAAGGTAATATATTGCTCCTGATGAAAGCCAATAACAAAATGTACATAGTTTCAGTACTTCGCTACAGCGCGGCGCACCCCTTCTCAAATATTCAATGCACATCACGTGATCATAATTATAATTGCAGCAATGATGTGACAGATCCGATGAGACAGAAAGAAGAAGCGGGTGCATCTTGTCTATAGAGCTAACAGCTGGTGGCGTGCGACGTATTGGTTTGATTAATTAAACTTTCAACAAGAATTTGTTTATTGTGTAAAAGTCGGCACAATAAGAATGTGTCGGTCTTGTGAAGCGTACAACAGCACAAAGTCGGTATACATCATATTTTGTTATGTAACTAAAGAGCATTAAATTTGATAGAGTAGACACCTAGACATTTTTTTCAGAGCGGAACATAATCCTTTACAAAAATTGGTTCATTATATTCAGGATTGCCAGGCGTCCTCTTTTCCGCGGACACTGTTATCTTTTTGAGGGTGTTTGGAGGGATTGTTCAAAAGTATTCGGGGCTTTTTGAGGGCGTCCGGAGGAATTTTTCAAATCGAAAGCAATAATTATGCATTTAAAAAAGGTACCATGGTTGACATAATCGCCGAACGAATGGCAAAATTAATACAAAACAAAATTTAGTTGACTAAGAAAAAAAAGAAAAATATTAGTGAAAGGGTATGACGAGTGGAATACAATAAGCAGTGTAACGTCATTATAAATCTAAAATGGCGGCCGAAAATTTTGGAAGACTAAAAAGAACAAAATAAAATATTAGTGAAAAAAAAAACTTTTTAAAGACAAGCTTTTATTGAAATGGACTAAAAAGGAAAAAATAATTTTTAATAATGTAGGTTCATAATTATAAAAGCGTGGGCCGTGACTAATAAACTATCATAGAATTTACAACCCACGCTTTTATAATAATTATGAACCTGAATTATTAAAAATTATTTTTCCTTTTTAGTCCATTTCAATAAAAGCTTGTCTTTATAAAGTTTTTTTTTTACTAATCTAAGGTAGATAAGTAGGTAAATCAATTTTATTTTGTTCTTTTAGTCTTCCAAAATTTTCGGCTGCCAATTTGGATTTATAATGACTAAACACTGCTTAAATATATTCTCCTCGTCATACCCTTTCATTTGATATCCATATCAATCGGGTTGTAAAGAAATAGGTAATCCGTCATTTTGTGTCGGCCGCCATATTGAATTTTGAATGACATCAAACTGCAGCTTATTGTATTCTACTTGTCATACCCTTTTATTTGATACCCATGTCGAGTTGGTTGTAAAGAATAAGGTAATCCGCCATTTTGTGGTGGCCGCCATATTGGATCTACCATAATTTTAAATATGCTATATTATATTGTCTTCAGAGCCAAAGGTGTGTGCAAAAACCGCCCTCAAAGCGAATATCTTCCAATGCCAACGTTGGTGACTGTTTGTTAAACATTGGCCATATGAAAAGCATCCACACGACATGATAATTGCCCGAATGCCAACATTGGTCGGCATTTGCCATGTAGTCTGGAGCCGGCATGTCAAGATTGGCTCGAATTTAACGGCAGGCTTTATGAACAGAATACTCTAAAGCTGTGCGGTACCTATATGTTATGTAACCTCTCTTGCATTCAAAGCTCTCAGATAATATGCAATATGTAGCAGTGACTGGTACGTACGAAAACAGCCAACTGATGGCTGACGCTTGTTTTCCTCGCGCAGTGCTAATTACCCTTAAGCGTAATTAGAATTTGATTAATGACCAAAAACTGTTTCGCGCAGACACACACACACATACATACAAAGCTGGCGTAAATGTTTGATTTCATATATATTTCCACATTAGGACTCGCAGTTGGACAATTTTATATGTGGAGCAAACAATTTTACCGAAAATAAAAAGAATAACGATTCATTCAAGTTGGCCAGTTGGTTTAATTAATAAAGGGGTTAAAAATAATGACAATTGTAAAAAAATTCAATTACTGCTGTATAATTACGAGTAGAATAGTTAAAAATGACAAAAGAAAAGAACTGCAAAGACTAATTTCTTTTTTGCTACTCCCTATACAGTTCCTCTCCATGCACATCGTCTATACTTCTTTTTTGTTTTGTTTATCAACGCGATTGAGACGATTTTTCGAAAATCTCGTCTTGTCCTTATAGCTACGATGTGATTGCCACAGCCATAGGCGCAGGGTTCCTGAAATGTAAATGGGGGCAGAACTAAATAAATAGGTATTAATTTTCGAATATTGTTTTCTTATTATAATCAATGAATGATTTTTTTATTTTAATAATTTTAAACAATTCAAATTATTTATTCCTCAAAAAAAGGTGGGTATTACAAATTTATACAGGGTGATGACCGTGACTGCTGCACATAGGGATTTAACCTGTAAAATCAAACTTTCGCGATTTCCTGCTTCCCTAATAATTATTTTAGGAAAAATATCTTCAAATAATAGTTTTAGAACATAAAATTCTGCATCTAAATCATTAAACAAAATTAATTTTGCATGCTTTGTAACCGCAGAAATTTGATATGAAAATGTCAAAATTACCTCAAAAACAGATAGCGATAGCCATGGAACTTGAACAAAATGGAACTTGAACAAAATGATTAGAAATTATTCTGACAGCTAAAACGTCATCATTTTGTTCAAGTTCCATGGCTTATCGCTATCTGTTTTTGAGGTAATTTTGACATTTTCATATCAAATGTCTGCGGTTATAAAGCATGCAAAATTAATTTTGTTTAATGATTTAGATTTAGAATTTTATGTTCTAAAACTATTATTTGAAGATATTTTTCTTAAAATAATTAGGGAAGCAGGAAATCGCGAAAGTTTGATTTTACGGGTATAATAATTATGTATATTAAGAAGATTTCCTGTCCAACTTGGGATACCAGTGCTAGGACAAGAGTCCAAAAATACAATGAACGATACAGATATCAATATGAGCGCAGAGCAAACGTGTTTTATCTTCGCCACTCGAAAAATAAAAATCTGCAATCTTGGTCGAATGAAAAATTTGGTTTCTACTATTTATTTGTTCAATAATAAAACCTAATTTTTTTCATATCTTTAATGAGGGCGGCGACTCTATTGAAAAATTTCAATGGGTGCCGGAGTCCCGATGCCCCCACGTTTCCGGCGCCACTGAGTCCTGATGATAGGAACAGCTTTGCTTTAACATAATCGACGAAGCGTCACTAGTTACTTTTATTGATGTTTTCACGCGAGGAATATGATTTATAGCGTCTGAGGCCACTTCAAATTAATAAATATTATTTTGTATGTCATCGAATATAATATAAACTGGTGTTAACACAGCTGGTGACAAAAATGAACAATTTACATTTAACAGCATAAAATTAAAATAAAAACTCGGGTCGCAGTGCCAAACCCTGCCGACAATATAGTGTATTTGCTAGTACAGGCATTGTGGCGTTATTATGTGAATTTAAGTTTGTTTTTGATACAAAATAAAAATTTAACCCCTTAATACATCCCTTACAATAATAATTTTTTTCTTAATTGCAATATTGTTATCAATACAGCATCTGCACCAAATTAAATACACCTTTCAGTAAGGAAATCCGTATCCGCAAACTAATGTTTTCATAAAAATCGTAAGTCGCGGTCCTATCGGGCCGACTTTATTTAAATTTTAGCACCACATTTCAATCTTTACTAAAGGGTTGAATTTCAATTTTAAACGAGTCGGACACTTTTTTCGGTATTTATGGGCCCAGAAACATTTTTCACCCCTAAAAACCACCCTTAAAATGGTCCGATCGGGCCATTTTAAATAGGCTTCGTGCGGTGATGGATTCCAACGTGCCGACCGAATTTCGTCAAAATCAATTAACTTTTTCGAAGTTATAGCCCGTACATACACACATATATATATAATATATATATTCAAATAGACATTTCCAAAAATGGTGCCAAAGTGTTCAGGAGGTTATGAAACGTCGAGAAATTTTGGTCCGACCGCTAGGTCCCGCCATCCGACCGACGCCAATAGTGTACATGTGTCACATGGCTTAAAATTACACTAAAAAGTATAAACATTTTAAAGATATAACTTGATCATACACAACACAATAAATTTATTAACTTTTAGCTACAAGCAATATACAATTTATAAATATGCTTGATTTTTTAAAAATGTGGTAGGTAAGAATTACCTACCTACCACATTTTAGGTGTATTATGTTGCCATCATAATTTTAAAAAAAATCCAACAAAATTTTTTTTCAGAAATGAAACTGAATATCGTATATCTACATATTTTTTAGTGAAATACACAAATTAGGTGATGTATAATGTATATGAAATTAGATTTGTAAAATTGTTACCTTTTCGTTATACACGCAATTTTTTTTCAATATTGTTAAGTTATCTACATACAAAAAATATTGTGATAGTCACCGGATTTTTAAGCCACAAAAACAATGGCACAGTGTCAAAAATATTTCAGACATTTCTCTATTTCGCGTGTTTTTCATGTAGCAGATTTGCAACAAAAAAAACCTCTTGTCCATACAAATTTACCTATTATCTAATATATAAAATTCTCGTGTCGCGGTGTTTGTTGCCAAACACCTCCAAAACGGCTGGACCGATTTTGATGAAATTTTGTGTGCTTATCGGGTAGGTCTGAGAATCGGCCAACATCTATTTTTCATACCCCTAAATGTTAAGGATGGTCCACCCCAAATTTTTTTTTTTTATTTTTTGGACAAAATTGTTTGTTTTTATTCTTTCATGATTCAGCATTGAAAAATACATACAATTCTAAATTTTCACCCTTATACGATCAACCCCTGATTTTTAATCGCGATTTTTATATTAAGCTTTAAAAAATACATATATGGCGAACGAGCGAAGCGAGTGAGTACTGTATTTAAAAAGTTCAAACGAACGAGCGAAGCGAATAAAATTCTCGTGTCGCGATGTTTGTTGCCAAACTCCTCCGAAACGGCTGGACCGATTTTGATGAAATTTTGTGTGCTTATCGGGTAGGTCTGAGAATCGGCCAACATCTATTTTTCATACCCCTAAATGTTAAGGGTGGTCCACTCCAAAAAAAATTTTTTTTTATTTTTTGGACAAAATTTTTTGTTTTTATTTTTTCATGATTCAGCATTGAAAAATACACACAATTCTAAATTTTCACCCTTATACGATCAACCCCTGATTTTTAATCGCGATTTTTATATTAAGCTTTAAAAAATACATATATGGCGAACGAGCGAAGCGAGTGAGTAGTGTATTTATAATATTCAAGCGAACGAGCGAAGCGAGAGAGTAGTGTATCAGTGGCGGCGCGTGAACATTTTAAATGGGTGTTCTGCAGAGTCAACCTGGAGATTGGAGTAGCCCCCCCTAATGAGGGAACCTCGAAAAAAAATTCAAAAATACATTTGATGCAATTTTTAAGTGTATTTTTGATCTGAATAATTTGTCTACACATTGATTTCGCTAGCGCTAAAATCGTAAATAAGTGATTTTTATAGCAATATTTATTATTGTATTAAAAAAAAGAGTGTGTGTGTGTACTATGTACGCACGTCAGAAGCTATAATTCTTTTACGTAACAAAACAAAAATAACTCCAAAAATTTTATCCCGCGTGCTAGTACTAAACGTTTGTAAATGACGATAAAATAATAAAATAAAGATATTAAATAAATTAATTTAATTTAATAAATTATTAATTTATTAAATATATTTATTTATGATATTTATATCTAATTATTTATTAAAAAAAAAAAAAAAAGTATGCTTGTCTTGAGAATTGAACCAGAAACCTGTTGGATATAAAGCCACTACGTTATCCGTTAGACTACAGATACATCTAAACCCACAGCTATTATAATACGGTTACCCTGTGTGCATATGGTAAGAGTTCGTACTGTACCGCGTCCTGCGAACCTAAAAAGCATGCTAACGCATACAAATCTGTCTCTTTCTATACTTTGTTTACTCTATTTAACACATTGATTTTGGTGCAAAATATAATGCAGCACGCGTCACTTGCGTAGTGAAATTAGTACGGCTGCGGACGGTTTATAGAATATAGGCCCCGTGGCATGCCGTCATTTATAATTATGTTATGTGATGGCTTCATAATTAGGCTTCATAATTATGAAATTAAAACATATTATGCAGATTTATAATACAATTTTTTTTTAATTGTGCGTTATTTTCTGGCAGTGCGGCAGCTCCGCAGCTCTCATAGAGGAGCCGCCACTGTAGTGTATTAATAAAATTCAAACGAACGAGCGAAGCGAGTGAGTAATGTAATTATAATATACAAGCGAACGAGCGAAGCGAGTGAGTAGTGTATTTATAATATTAAAGCGAACGAGCGAAGCGAGTGAGTAGTGTATTAATAAAATTCAAACGAACGAGCGAAGCGAGTGAGTGATGTAATTATAATATTCAAGCGAACGAGCGAAGCGAGTGAGTAGTGTATTAATAAAATTCAAACGAACGAGCGAAGCGAGTGGTAATGTAATTATAATATTCAAGCGAACGAGCGAAGCGAGTGGGTAGTGTATTGCAGTCTGGGCAGCTAGTAATTTTATAGAAATACTTATTATTTCTCCGCTCTTTCAATAGTTTAATATTTACGTGAACTTGCACGGTAAAACACATTTTTTAAGGACAGCTTGGCGTAACGATTAGAGTACTGGCCTTTAGATCAAACTGTTGTGGCCTGTGGGTATGAATCCCACCTCCGCTCGTGGATGTTTTGTGATGTTTAATCTAATTTAATATTATATAATTAGACGCTATTGATCTTAATTGTTGAGCGTCTATACTCTATAATCTACAATTTAAAAACTATAGGATGCGATTTTATGAAACCACGGTGCAAGTGACACTTTATTGCCATAATCCCTAAACACTTTTAATCCGAAATCTCCGAAAGTATATAAATTTGTTTACGTGGTTTAAGCTCTGAAAAGCTAAAAGCGCACACCCCGCTAATTCTGTATGATAGGAAATATTAAAATAAAAAACAAATAGAGAAAATATAATTAAAATAGAAAAATATAAATAAACATCAAGTGGAATATAGAATATGGTATTAATTAAAAATTAATAATGCCGTCCGGGTTTGAACCAGCGTATAAAGCAGCTGCGATACCCCTACGTCCCGCATCCCGTTGTATAACTGCTATATTTATGATATACCAAGTTATCTGTTCTGCAACAGTGTTGAGATATATACGCGATTCTTCAATTGGACGTGACGTGACGACATGCGTAACCGAACGAAAAAAACGAGGTAAAACGTTTAACTAATAAATAAAATACAGAAAGTAGAAACACAATTTGTAGTTGTTTTTCCTTTGCAGAGATCCCGAAGTCTTCTATAAAACAAAATGTTTCGATAATCGGTAAGTACATAAATTCACGTCGAGAAAACCGAGAGCAATCAACATTATTTTGTAGTGCATCAATTTGATAAATGCAACTGACTACTTGTCTTGTTTATTTACGAATGCATTAACGTAATCTATAAGAGCAAGATATTTACATGGCACAACAGCTGTGTGTTTCTTAGAAGTTAATACTGATAGAACTATTTATATAGGTATAACTTAGGTACCGTATGTGTACCTACAATGTATTTATTTATAAACTCGGGACAGAGACAAAAGTCCGATAGTCGTAGTAGCATAAGTATCTCGTCGGTAATACTGCGTAACGTAATGTTGCAACACTGCGTAAAATATTAGAAACAAAGGACAATGCCTATTTTACTACGGGACTTAACCTAATGTTGCCTACAAATGATTTGATTTCAAAGTGTTTTGCAAATGTCTGATGCATAAAAATGATCATAGATTAAAAAATCTGTCCCGTGTTTGATATTCATATTTCAACAGTACATAATTGTGTTTTAAAGACCACCAACAGCTAAGGTTATTTGGGCCTAGCACCAATTCATATTTTCAATTCAATATTTTTTTTTAATAATAAATTGAAAATCTAATTGACACTTTTACCAGCTCTTGGGCTAGAACCCGGGAACTGGGGACTTGTAATAGAGGAACCATAGCAACGCCATGTAAACAACAGCATTGCTAAACGCTCGGCTATTCTCAAGCCCTTTCAACAGTACAAATTAACCATAAAGTTATTATTAATTTAATAGTTTTTTGTCATACCCACTACTGATGCTTTACATGCGTGTATACATGTAAAATGACTTTTTACAGGCCGGTGTGCGGGAACGTATCTTTCCCACACACGTGTGGCAAATCAAACCATTTCCATAGTGATTTAAGTTTATTCGTTCTGATCCGCCCGCTATTACCTATTGACAGCTACTCTCGGCCTACTATAGAAGTTGACACAAAATAACTGTCAACATTTTTTGAAAATACTGAAAATGAAATGAAAAGCAGCTATTTAATAGCGGGTATGGCAAAAACTACCATAATATCTCGTGCGTTAATGATATTATGACTGACTTAAAACTCGCTGTGCTCGTTTTAACATTCATTTACTCGTCAGAAATATACGCCATTACGCAACTAGATAGTAGATATTTAGATCTACAACGAGATCTACAATTACTTATTTAAGTAATTTTATTCATATCACCTATTATAACCCACAAATCACTTAGTACACAAAAAATAATCCATTTGGGTGAAATTAAATAAACTATAGACAACGTAGTTTGAAGTGCAAGTAAGCGTTATGACCAAAAGTTTGTTGTTTATAACTGAGTCTTATGTAATTAAGTACAAAGCTCCTCTAAAGCACAACACCATGTCCCACTATACTAGCGCCATTCTACGTATAACGTACCTACTTGTATGTAGGTATATAATTATTGTTATTATAATAAGCTTAGCTAGAGCAAAAGCTCGCTTTACAACGATGTACATTTATACCCTAAGTAGATGTGTTTATATAGAATGATCTCAAACTTGGACCAGTGATAAAATAGTTTTATCATCGCAGAAAAATTACAAAAACATTTTTGAAAAAGAAATACTGATCAAAAAACGGCGAATCCCGAATCTCTATGAGGAATACGATGACAATTACATGTAACCTTAATTTTTTACACATAAAAAATCTGTCCAGAAAACTGCTGTAAAGAAAACCGCTCAAACATTCCCAGTGCATTGTTAACACTTGCCATACGGCATACGCTGAATGCTGATTCCTATATATAGTAGGGTTTTCCAATTTGGGCGGGTCGATTTTGAAATTGAATAAAACAAGCTGTGTGTGAGGTATTAACGAAATTCTTTTATTTATTTGAAAGGCCCATGTATGCCATTATGTATGAAATATGACATCGTTCAAATATCCGCCGCGCCGATGGACATTCTGCATGAACGATTTGAGGGTATGGTTATCTCTGGCAGAGGTGACGTGAATTGGCCACCAAGGTCGTGCGATTTGACCCCGCTATACTTTTTCTTGTGGGGTTTTCTGAAGTCGCAGGTCTATGCCAATGAGCCGCAATCGACCGATGCCCTCAAAGTCAACATAACCCAGGCCATCGCTCAAATTCAGCCGGATCTATGCGGTAAACTGCAGAGTCATTGAAAATTGGACCTCTCGGATCCGTGCCACCGTGCGAAGCCGCGGCGGACATTTGAACGATGTCATATTTCATACATAATGGCATACACGGGCCTTTCAAATAAATAAAGAATTTCGTTAATACCTCACACACAGCTTGTTTTATTCCATTTCAACATCGACCCGCCCAAATTGGAAAACCCTTTAGTGGAGTAGTATCGTTCGGAGAAGATAGTATTGTCATTTCTCCTCACAAAAGAGTTTCGGGTCGGACGGGTCTATGTTTTCTAACAAGTGGTGGTCAATAGTGCGTCACGACTGGCGACGAACAACTAAATGACCATATTCATAGGATCACCCCTAATTATTAGAAAACATTGACCCGTCCGACCCGAAACTTGTTTGTGCACAGAAATTTGACGCTACTATCTTCTCTCAAGTCTAAATGATACTATTCTATAACCGGGGACAAATAGTAAACTACAGACGTTCGACAACTCAGGTCTATGTTGCAACACGTGTTTAACGTTTTGTTGCGATGTTAGTTTGTGTTTCCAATCATGGGTTCCTTATCGCAAAATACTTGTTTGGATCTCTACTACAGTCTACAGCCCCTAGAAGTTCTTTGGTATTATTTTTTACACCCTGTATGGCGCAGAAACTTTCACTTAATAGCTTACTTATAACATAACTACTAACTATAAGCGCATAACAGACACCAATGGAATGGCTCTTGTCGCACACGACACCAGGTGTTGTGTGACTGGAAATTTCATATATTTGCCACATATCCAGCGTATGACATTCGCACATTAGTATTTACCTACACCTTGATTGTACATTATTCACTATTAAAAGCTAAATAATGGGAAAAAGGACTCTTATCTGTTCAATATGACTTTTATTTTATTACCAACGTTTCGTCATCATCGTTGACTTCTTCAGGGCTCACTCGTCAAAATCATAGTTAATCAGTTCATATATTGTGCCATGTATATATTAATTTTATCCGCACAATAAAATTATAGAAATTATTCAGATTATTTTGTTTGTCCAGTACAGTCTCATGTCAAAATTGATGGACGAAAAAAACAATAATATGAATTATCCACTATTTTTAGCAATTAATGTTATTTCGAAGTGAAAATTGTACAAAAAAAAAACTTTTTATCAAAAAAAAAACCTCCTTCAAAAAACCACTAAAAAGAGGAAAATAATGAAATTTTGAGGTCTGTGCCAATTTAATAAAATATGAAGTCGGTTAAAAAGTATAGTATAGTGATTAATATCTTCTTTTTAACCAACTTCATATTTTATTAAATTGGCACAGACCTCAAAATTTAATTATTTTCCTCTTTTTAGTGGTTTTTTGAAGGAGGTTTTTTTTTTGTTAAAAAGTTTTTTATTTTCTACTATTTAGTGTCAAAAAGTGACATTTGCCTTAAAGAATCACACGCCGTTACTCACTTTTATTAAAATCAGCCGAACTACTGAACCGATTTTGATGAAATTTCTATGGGACCAATCTGAAAGTACCTATGTATCCTTTCAAATAAAAAAAAATTCAAAATCGGTTTATAAATGACTGAGTTATGAGGTAACAAACATAAAAAAAATACAACCGAATTGAGAACCACATCCTTTTTTTGAAGTCGGTTAAAAATATGTTAAACATAGTTTAAAAGAGATCACAGTTGGCCATGAGTTTAGTCGTCAAAACAAGTGACATTATACGCGTTTAAAGCCTTTTTCAGAGATCTATCCAACAAAAAAGTTTACGAAAATAGGTTGAAAAATGCAAATTTTACGAGGGTGGTAAGGTCTTAAATGGGACACACTGTACGTAATTATATATACTACACAGTTTAAAAAAAATATCGTTTCAATCGATCAATTATTTTTCGAGCTGGATTGATTTAAAGTTCTACAATGCTTTTCTTATGGAGAAATATGTGTCGTCACAATCTAAGGTCAATGTCAAATCAGATTTTCTGACAATGCTTTCTGCATCCCAGCATTAGACTTTGAAACAGATTTTCGGTTAAAGGAATACCAGACTAGGCGCCAAAACTAAATCCTCTAATAAAATCAAGGATATTGACCTAACAAATTTGTAATTCGCACTAAAGTTTGAATACAGGTATGTCAACACTGAATATTGATTTTCAATTGATATTTCTTGTCATGATGACAGCATTATAATAATTATTATCATTCACCATGTCACAAACACTATACATAGAACAGGTATTACTGAAATTTGATACTCGCTATTTAATATTTGTCCACATTTCCTAAACACTTTTTATACAGGCACGAGCAACCTATAGTCCGGCCGGGTCTTTTCGTCCGGCTTGTAGTCAAAGGATTTATTTTAAATGTTCTTTTACTGAATACTCGATAAATAACCACAAAACACTATACCAATTTTTTCTCGACCATGTTAGTTTTGCTTTAAATACAGTTCCTTCGGCTTATGCTGAAGGTGAAAAAAACCGAAATTCGGTTCGATTGAGATTAAAACCTTCGATGGATTTTGTTCACAAGACGCTTTATCCAAGCTTGCGATACAACTTAATGATACTTACAAAGAACATGATGTGAAATTATAAACAGAAGGCGAAACTTTCATAAATGCATCCTCCAGATGCAAACTATTAATGCATAAGTTAATAACGACACAGGGGCTGCGATCTGAATGTCTTGAATTTTGACACAAGCTTTTTAATAAATACAGCAACAGCACATTTCGTACCTAAATTATGACCCAATTTAACATAAAGGGTTTAATAGGCCTCTTACGTGTATATATATGAGCACAGCACAAGCACAGCTTGACAAGAAAATACAAATGTTCCGTAAAATTTAATTCGCTGCGTTAATTGAAATCTGCGCTGTAAAACATAGGTAACAATATTTCGCGCGAACATAAAAGACGTAACAGTACCTACACTATCGTTCAAAAAAATATTCTTTATAACAAAAATTTTAAATGAAAATGTATAGTACGTATAAGGTTAAAGGGGTCACATGTAAGCGAGTTACATGCTATAAAGTGAAACTTCTTTAGCCGCGTTTTGCACTTTCACGGTAGAGTACCTAGGTCAGACAGTTAGGGGTTAAGTCATGACCGTTACGCCGTTACGGCTCAAATGTAACCGGGTTATATATAAGTTTTACTTTAACTAACTTTAAATAATAAATTAATAGTAATTGTATTTGTAGTTGCGTAATGAGGCATATTACTGACGAGTAGTGACAGTATGTTAAAACGAGTGGTAACGAGTTTTAAGTCACACGAGTCGTAATACCGTCGAACCATGACTTGTCACAAAAAAAATCGAGTTATCAAGACTTAGACTTATCAAATAATATTAATTTTCACTCTTGGCGCTATTGCCAACTAATTTTGTTCGAGTTATCAAAGTTCGACTGTATCATTACGCACGAGGTATATATGGTATTTTTTGCCATACCCACTATAAAATAGCTACTTTAAAAAAAAAATTTAACAGTTCATTTGTATCGCAAACTCCACTCCTATAGTAGGCCGAGGCACGCATAAGAGTACTTATATAAAGCGGGCGGATCGCAGGCGAATAAACAAATCACTATGGAAATGACTTGCTTTTCCACACTAGTGTGGGAAAGATACGTTCCCGTACACCGGCCTGTCAAAAGTCAGTTTACATGCAAACATATACATGCATGTAAAGCAGCTATTTTATAGTGGGTATGGCAAAACACTAAATCCAATTGATATTTTCGACACAACTAATTAAATAAAGAACTGGAAACTAGATGCTTATATATCAAACGAATTATGGTATCGTCATATAAACACATATAATACTATTACAAATATTGGAGGAACTTTTCGACCAATAGTGTATAAAGGCGTACGATTGCCGTGTATAACAAATTGTACATAACACATTCAATGTTAATTAATCTGCGGTGCGCAGGTTCATACGATATTGCCTACTATGTACCTACAGCAAGTCAGTAATGTATAAAATGAATAAATGCAGAAAGATGTCCAACACTGCTGTCGTTCCCATCATCATTACCTACGCGTTCACTGCACTGATTTTGGAAACGGTCGAACTACAAGCTTTAAGGATGTATGACACCTATATCAAATCACCGATAAATGAATGAAATTTTGTAAACTTACTTCTTAATATATCTGAAATAAGTACACAAAATTTCAGAACGACTTACCGAATAGTTTAAAAAGATATTTAAGCATAAAATTAACATGTGCTCTTATGGAAAAATCGCGCTTTCATAGTTTAATACCGATAAAACACATAGTAATATCACCGAGTAAAATTTGAACTTTTTAGAATATGTTCGTTACATATCTAACAATGACATGATTACTAATCTAACATTCTCCTTATATGCTTCGGAATCAATAGATTTTCACCACATGCGAGTGTTAAATCAATATAGCTATGTTGTAGAAGTGAATCTTCGTACTATAGCGAGAGCTCATCATGAAAGTGAAAATTATTTCAAATATAATATTTCAAAAAAAATCTATTTATTCCGAAGCATATAAGGAGAATATTAGATTAGTAATCATGTCACGGTTGAGTAAATGTAAGCTTATTCCGCCGCGAAAGTGGAAAGGTTCAGGTTAGAATCCTGACTGTGACTATGGTTGGTAAAATGATTTTTTCCGATATGTTTGGAATCAATTATATAATTGGCTGCTTTCCAACAAAATTTTCAATTGCAATTCAGCCGTATAAAAAATCTATTAATTTATAGTATAATTTATATCTGTGTGTTGGTGTGACAACCTGTACCGGAGTAAAAGTTTTAGCTAAAAAATCCAGTATGCTGGTATCCTTTAGCATAGTTACTTAGATACATATTAAGTGCATGTGGCTATACGTGCCATACATCCAAATAAACAGAATTCTGTCGCGCCTGCTTCACTCAGCTGCCAGACCACTCTTTCGGCAGTACCTTATATGTGCGCGGTGCACAGAATCACTACATAAATCAAGTAATTTTCCACAGACGAATCGCCTGTATTAATTTTCCTACGATATGACTATGGGGTTTAATTAATAACTTAATATATAACACAAACACAGTCGTTTATATGAAATATACATAGAAATTAACATATGGTTGAGTACCGCCATTTAAGATCAGATTTCATCCTTGATGTAGTGAACTTATCTTCTGGATTTCACATACACGGAAATGTTTAAGTTGTATTCACACTGAATTATTTGTTATATTTTACACGCAGCGCTTAAGACTGTTGTAGTGATTTGTTAAAGGAAAGCTGCGTACCTAGTATTATACCTATTCATTGGCGTTACTAGAGTTTTTTCCAGGGGTGGCCATGGCCCTTTCAATCTGAGAACTGAAAATTACTATTATGAGATCTTTTGTTGTCAGTAATTTAATAGTCATTAAATGCCATATTTTTTTAAAATAATTTTAAATTTTAAAAAATTTTCAAGGTTTCCATATAATTAAGAAGCATGTTAGGTATGACCACAGACACTTTTAAAAAAAAAATCGACATTTTTGCACAATCACAATTCGTATACCTATGGGAAAAAATCATTTAGTGATAAATTTTTTAAACTAAGTTGTAAAAAATATTTGTTACCTGTCCTAAAAATTATTGCTACCAATTCAAATTTCCATTTGCCCCAATATAGACACAACAAGTTTCGAAATACATTCCGAGTTTGAGAAATCAACACTGTATTAAAATATTAAAAAACTTTTTCGCAGTAAAATGGTTATCACTTGACGACCTCTAGTAAAGCAGAAGAACAAAAATGGGCATTATTAATGTAAGAACATTTCCCGGCCAACTGGATGTGCGCCGAGACTCGAGAGGGAAAGCATTACGGTATCGTATTACGTCATTAAACAAAACGAATGTAAAACGTTTGTTCAGTTAGGTATAACCGCAAAATACCCTTTCGTGTCTCGGCACAGGTAAGAGGTACACAATGCGCAGTCGATAATAAAACAAAGCCAATCGTTACAATTACAATGCCTAACTGTACCTACATAGAAGAGTTCCAAGCTCAGAACAGAGATAGCTAGAGAAACAGCATAAATCACGTCGCTTGTGAAGCCACAACTATACACTAAAGTACGACCTGCCAGGTATAGTTATTATGATCATGCGTTGCTTGTATTCCGTAATGCTAATTGCTCTTTATGTCGTGTTGTGTGCCTGGATGTTACAATATAAGTTCCAAAGCGCTTATAAAAAATCAAGGTATATATCTTAAAAATATTTTATTACATTTTCTAATTGTTTCAATTGTTCCACGCACGTCCCGACTGGGCCACTTCTATAGCTATCTCTGTTCTGAAGTGCATTATAAAGTTACGTCATTCGATGGGTGTTCCTAACAATAATGCTAACATAAAAAGCATTTATTTGTATTTAATAGTTTGCGAAACTTGATCGCACGAACATTTTAACTTAACTAGTATTAAGTAAAAATGCAAAAAAAAATTAAAATACCAAAATATTTCGACTATTTATATTTCGGACTTTAGATCTGGTTATAGACGTATTCGGTATAAGTACTGGTAAAAAAATGTCATTGGTAAATTGCTTATTTTAATTTTGATTTTTGTTCTATTGCCATAATACTCCTAAGACAGCACGTTCAAAATTATCAGCATCCGCTGACGTGTTGGTATATTTGCTACGAATTCATCTAAACTAAAATCTAAAGCTGTCGGTTCTAAACATGCGAATCGGATATTAGTTTATTAACACCATATGTCGTTTGATATATCACTTCAAAAACCAGTAAACATAACGAAAACATCCCCTTCTGTTATTCAGACCATTTATTTACAGGAAAATAAATAATATATTTAGCTTACTGCTGCACCCTATTGCGCATTCCCAAGTCTGGATGAGTGAAACTTACATTTATACAATTGGGACAGTTCTCAAATAGACGCTGATAATCTTAGCTGTTAAACGTTTACAAAATTTACGATCTCTCATTCAAATAGAATATTGGTAACAGTAAAAAACCTCCCAAGTGACTTAGTTAATTAGGTATGTGTTAGAGATACTACATTTTTTATTTTTAACATTTTTTACTATCGAGTGACTACAGGGAAGAAGAAATTCTTGCGAAAAAAATCGAATTCGAAATTTTGACTTCATGGTTCCTATACATATCGGAAAAGCTTGATTGAAATCTCAAAGGTCTGGCTGGCACAGCGTTCAACAGATCGACATCAGTATATAGGTACCTACTTATAATTTTTAGGGGATTCGTCCGGGTTTTTTTTATTTTCTCTCTACTCCGCCACACAAGAGTAGTTTCTGATTAGCCAAAATAAATAAAACATGCATTTTTTAAAGAAGTGCTTAAAAATCAGGTTCCGCTTGGGAGTCACCAAATTATCCAAATAATCACTGCAAAAAAGTGTGCACAAATTCCGAGCCCTTGAATTCCCGGGACTCCCTAAAACTTCTAAAAAATGCCAAAGACTCTCGAAGAAATTCCGGAACTTCCAACAAAAATGTAGATACATAAAACTCCCGGAAAATCATCCCTTCGCCAAAACCATAAAATTGCGAGCTGCACCCAGTTCTTCAGACGGGATTTGATTTCAGAAGAACAGGGTGCAAGGTTGAAATCAGATCCCATCAGTGCCCCTATAAACACTTCCCGACAGTTGCGATAGTAATACTGCAGTATGAATGAATCTGGAGCACGAATCTACATTTTGAGTGGTTGTGAAGAGGACACTTAAAGACGTTTAATTAAATTTACATCCCTTTGTATAACATATACAGTACACGCGCATACATTAGGTATACTACAATCTATCGTTGAATGGAGAATTACAGGTGGATTCATGTGTTCAAGTAATCTAATTTTGGTATATATGTACTTACGCACGCATATTAATATTATGGCATGGTAACCATGGCTGCAATGACGTTATCGAATCGTTAAAGCATTTGATTTAATTGCAGTTAAATATCACAGATGCTACCGAATATATATACAGAAGACTAACGCTCTGAAGGTTGCGTGTCTTTTGAAAATGTTCAGCCAATGAACGTTGCAACAAAAAAAACAGTTTATAAGTATAGATGGAAAAAGTTATTGGCTGAAAAATTATGAACATTTTCAAGAAATATAACGTATGTTTTTTGGTTCGGTGGGAAAACTTATTTTTGCATTCATATTCTATTCTATTAAGCCTCTCGGAGTCTAGTTGGTTTCAGTTTAACTAAGTACATAAGGGAAACAATCGTATTTTTACTTAATAATGTCGATTTTGCCCATATATAGATTCGTCAAGTTAATATCGGTTTTGACTAAAACACTATAAAACTCGAGCATAGCCAAACAAAAAGCACACTGTATTTTAGGTTTGTTTGACAATTCATAGTGTATAGGTACAAACTGGTTCCGTTTTCAAGTGATGCCAGTTTGAGAATGTATTCTTACAGAAATCCTATACAAGAAAACGAAAGCACTTGGCACATCAATATTTTTTAGATATTGATGATTCATTATTATAAAATATATGTACATTGGCTTTATTTTTTATTTCGGCTCGTTAAAAAGTTTTATTTACAAATAGCATTGGAACTTGATTTCTTAACTTGACGCTTGATTCAAATTTCTTAAAATTATTTCTAATATCTTTACACAATATAATTGTTTTAAAAATTGTAAAATTGTATTGCAAATGGAATAAATAAATAAACATTGCATCAAAATAAAATACCACGAGAAAATGTAGCCTGTTGAAATTCGCATTTGTATACTCAACTTGGACAATTCTGATACAGATGGTATTTTTTTCTGAAACAGATTCGCGTTAGATTGATAAGATTATGCAAATATTTAATCGAGCTTGCGAGTTTATGTCAACAATTAATAATTCTGAATCCCGTCCAATCATCCAAAAAAATATTATTAGGTATATTCGGTAGAAATTTCACTTTACTACAACTATAAAATATAAAATGATCCCTCGTATTTCGGAAGGTAAACATCCCTTTAAGAGTATTCGATAGTGGAAGTTACCTCCTGCACCCTTCATCTCAAATCCAAAAACTACAATTACAGCTACTGAAAACATATTTACATGTGCTGTATTCAAGAGCAGCATACGCAGAGTTTTGTCGGGGGATGGGGGGCAATAATTATGATGATCGACATGGACATCCGGTTATCATACTGTAATTAGGTCATAAACGAATTTTTAGGCGCCAAAGTTCAATAACGAGAAATAATAAAAGGGATTAGTATGAAATAACAGTCGCTAATGACCTCAGTTGTCGAGCGTCTATAATTTACAATTCATTCAGTATGAAATAAGATTAATGAAATTTCACACTTTATTCCATGATTATTTCAGGTCGGGGAGGGGGGGTCGATTACCCTTTCCTTCACCCCTTGAGTACG
The DNA here is from genome assembly GCA_039654895.1 of Mongoloraphidia duomilia. Lineage (NCBI taxonomy): Eukaryota > Metazoa > Arthropoda > Insecta > Raphidioptera > Raphidiidae > Mongoloraphidia > Mongoloraphidia duomilia. Next base: position 67,165,002 of record CM077516.1, read on the forward strand.
CATATGGGCTGTATTTACATTATTTATAGGAATGGCAACATTTAAAATAATACGCTGTCATTAGAGTTGATTTTACAGATGACATTTAAATGTCTACAAACGACTGACAGCTGGTCATTAAATGCTCTCATTAGTGTTATATGTAGTTATACTTCAATTTAGAGTTTTCATGCAATTGAGCATACCTAATGCGTTATGGTCATGCTTGTTTGCATGCATATATGCACAAACAAAATTAATAGTGGTTGGATTTATTTTTACTTCCCACCAGCTCTACTATAGTAGGGAAGTACCTACCTACTGGATTCAGTCCAAACATTTTTTTTTCGGAATATTAATAGATCTTCACGTTTTGACACTATAGGAATCATTTGAGACCATTTTCCGATTGATATCTGTGTGTATGTGATGAAATTTTTTCTCTTTCGATATCTCAAAAACGGAACATGGTCATTCGGTTTGTTTTGGTGTATTTGTCAGCACTTAACTTAGATCTGATTAGATTTTAAGCGAAATAGGTTCAGTGGTTCTTGAGATATTCAAAAAAATGTTCTCAGTCTCTGCACGTATACATAGGTAATAAATTCATTCTAGATGATAAAATAAGTAAAATCTTAATAAGTTTTTTTCTATAATGTAGGTAGATACAGATTTCGAAAAAAAAATGTTTTTCTAAAAAAAATTGCGCGGAAATAATTTTTTATTTGCCCACTCAAGATGTCTATGATTTTAGTAGATCAACAAACAAATGAGATGGTCATGTTTTTAATATTTATGAAAAGGGATTTGTTTTGTTGGGAAAATTTTCAGTTACGACTGATTGTTTACTAGGTGGGAAGTATAGGACTGGATACCTACTTAGTCGAATTTTATAATGCTGGGTTGCAGAGCTCTAACCATTAGACTATATCCGATAAACTAAGAATCAACTGAACCCTGCGTCAAGAAGAAAAACTACAATAATTTATACATCCTCCTGTACTAATGAGTTAAAATGCTTCCGCGATATATATTTAAAACATTGATGATTTAACATTAAAAATATATTTCGCAACTGTATACGGATGTTTACTACTCATTCATTGAAAATTCACAATAAATCAATCAAATAGAGTTTATTAATGTTTAATTTAATTTTTCAATTTTAATGATTAAAAATATTTATATGTTTAATGTAATCAGACTGTCGATCAATTGTTTTAAAAAATGGCAGAGCATTAATTAACTTTCACAAATATATCATTCAATAAGTATAGGTTTTTGTACTTACAATGGCATGCACAGTATAATTATAAATTATTATAAAAATCAAACCCAAATTTACTACAGTCGTCTACCTTGTCTAAGCCTTGTGTAATTTCGTAAATATTTTCAAAAATAAAGTCAGCTGTTCTTTTGTTTTGAAATTCGTCAAAAAGAAATGAGTTAACTGACAAGCATGGTTTGGTTAATTTTTACATTTGGAAAGGAAAAGCAAATATCATAATATAGATAAACATTTATTACTAGCCGTTACCCGCGTCATCACAGGTGCTAATAGAAACTTTATTAAACCTATGTCGGGTTTATCGTACATTTAACACGCTGTTTTGTTAATCGCTGTTAAATTTACACATAAAACATACGAAGTAACCATAGAAATAACAGCAAATTAACATAACAGCGTGATTAATAATGTACGATAAACCCGACATTGGTATTTTACTCTGTCAAATAAAATTATTTTTGGAGTTGGAATTGTCCTATTGTCTTATCGGCTGCGCATTTTTTTTTTACAAAAACCATGCGGCATACCCAAGCTTGTTGGTAAGTAAAATGAGCATTTTACCTCATTACTGTTAAAGAGAATATAATAACTGTGTACAGTGATGTGACATAACTTTGAAGGTATTCATTCATTTGCATGCGACATAATTTTATTCAAAATAAACATTAGTGCATTGTTAAACAGATTGTAAATACACAAGGCATTCATTATAAATTTCCATAGCTACTTAAACAACTCCCATTATAAAATATTTGTATTGTTAAAAAGTACTAGGTACATTATGTTTACTAAAACATACATTTATTCCCAAAGAAGGTTTAAATTCATCGCTGTTTGCATATAAATATATTTATATATATATTTTCGTCTGTAGCATGTAACTCGGTTGACTACTATTATCTTAAATTTTGTCTCTGTAGGTAATTTTACAGGAAGAACTCGTTAATAGAGGGAAAGTTAGCTTATACTTTTTCTCATCATCATAACCAGACAAATAATTATTAAGGCCGATTCCCATTTGCGCTTGCTGCGCCGCAAGTCGCAAAAAAACTCGGGTCGCAGTGCCAAACCCTGCCGACAATATAGTGTATTTGCTAATACAGGCATTGTGGCATTATTATGTGAACTTAAGTTTGTTTTTTGACAAAATAAAAAATTTAACTCCTTAATACATCTCTTAAAATAATTAAATTTTTCTAAATTTCAATATTAGACATGGATTTTATCAGTACACCCAATTAAATACACCCTTCCATAAGTAAATCCGTATCAACAAACTAGTGTTTTCATATAATTTGAAAGTCCGGTCCTGTCGGGCCGATTTTATTAAAATTTTAGCAGCACATTTTAATCATTGCTATAGAGTTAAATTTCAATTTTGAAACGATTCTGACAAATTTTTCGGTATTTTTGGGCCCAAAAACTTTTTGGAACCCCTAAATACAACCCTGAAAATGGTCCGATCGGGCCCATTTTAAATAGGCTTCTTGCGGTGATGGGTTCCAATGTGTGTACCAAATTTCGTTTCAATCGATAAAGTCTGTCGAGAGTTATCGTGTACACACACACACACACACACGCACACACACACACACACACACACACACACACACACACACACACACACACACACACACACACACACACACACACACACACATATATATATATATATATATATATATATATATATAAACATTTTCAAAAATGGTGCCAAAGTGTTCAGGAGGCTATGAAACGTCGAGAAATTTTGGTCCAACCCTTAGGTCCCGCCATCCGACCGACGCCAATAGTGTATGTGCCATATTATGGCAAATACACTAACAAGCGGCGTAAATGGGAACGACTACGTTAAAAGATATATTAACTGTTGAAAACGTTATTCTGCTGCTCTGTAAAGTACGGCGCAGAGAGACATGACTAATCTTTATTTATTTTATTTATTGTAGATTATAGACGCGTCGACATCTAAGGTCATTAGCGTCTTTCAACTACACTAAATAACAACTAACTTAAAACTAAATAACATCACAAAACATCCATGAGCGCAGGTGGGATTCGAACCCACGGCAGTCCAGTCTAGAGGTTGCGGCGCCAAGCATGCTAACCACTAACCAGTGACATGACTAATCAAATCAGTATTAAAACGCCCGCCTTCCGATTATACCAGTACATATCTCCAATTCATATTTTTCCCCAGAGGACAGTGTGGCACAGTGGTTAGCGTCGCGGCCTCTGAATCAGACGGTTGTGGGTTCGAATCCTGTCTCCGCTCATGGATGTTTTGTGATGTCATTTAGTTTTAAGTGAGTTGTTATTTAATGTAATCAAGACGCTAATGACCTAAGTTGTCAACGCGTCTATAATTTACAATAAATAAATAAAAACATATTTTCCCCATTACTACTTTAATTTTGACGTGAATAACGTCTAATGTCTCATATTGAGGTGGCATTTTAGAAATATTAGATGGTCGTACGGAACCAACATTAAACCCAGGTTCGAATCCCGAAGGCTTTTTATATTTTTATTTTTTTTTAATAATTTCATGTCATCTGTCTGTACCCGCGATACAGCTTTTTCAGCTATTTACCTTAATGACCGCACATTGTGAGTGGAGAAATAAATTAGAATAAGCTAAATGGGATTATAAAAATGTAAATATTATTGGATGTGGATACAAAACTAGCACTGGCTAATTGCTGATCAAAGCAAAGGCCATTCCGATAAAAAATTTTAAAAAAAATGCTGTGGACTTGAACAATCAATTTTAAGATCTGCAGGTCTTAAGTATACATCTAGTATATACTCTATTTTTACAAGCTTTTATTTAACTTGCAATGTATGTTTGTGTGTTTGTTTGTTTAGGTCAAATCTTGCAAGTCAATTTTGAACGACTTCCACGTATCCAATCGATTTGAAATTTTGTACACATCATATGTTTCCCGATGACAATACATGATTAAATCGTTTTTAGAAATAAATTCAACTCCTAAGGGGTTCAAACGGGGATGTAGGGTTTTTTTGACTAATCAACGCCCAGGCCAAATCGCTGAAACTAGAAACTTGAAATTTGGACAATTGGTTCCTTTTCTGACGTAAGCATCCAGTAAGAAAGGATTTTTCGAATTTCAACCCCTACGGGTGTCAAAGGGGGGTAAAATTTTGAAAGACTAAAATGAACAAAATAAATATTAGTAAAAAAAACTTTTGAGACAAGCTTTTATTTAAATGCACTAAAAAGAAAAAAATAATTTTTAATAATTTAGGTTCATAATTATTAAAAATTATTTTTTTCTTTTTAGTGCATTTAAATAAAAGCTTGTCTCTAAAAAGTTTTTTTTACTAATATTTTTCAATTAATATTAAAAGCGACTCATGCTAGTCACCTTTCGGCGCAAAAAAAGCATTTGAGTTCCGTATGTAGGTATGTACTGTTGCTGCGGACGCTCCCTGTAGATAACGTTATCAAAGTTGTATAATCCATTGTCAAGTGCGATGAATCTCCTGCAATATAAATATTGTTTTACCTCAGTTTGCCTTATACATGGCGCTCCCTTGGCCTTTACCACGGCTGGGCCTTCCGCAACCACCAAACATAGTACATTATATAATACACGCAGTTTACGTTACCATTAGAACATAGGCAGGTTAACGGTTGATTCAAATTTCAAATATCATCTGCAGTATGTTATGCAAAAAAACTTTTAATAAAAAAAATTGAACCTCCTTCAAAAAAACACTAAAAAGAGGAAAATAATAATTGTTACCAGGTCTATCTTAACAACGCGCCATTACCTATAAAGCTGTAATTCACGTCAAGTATCACTCATATTCTCTAGTTAATCAACAAATATAAAAAAAAAACAAACACGCACTTGGCCGTTAATTTTTTTTCTGTTGTTTTCATTAAATCTCTAATAACTTACACAATCTTCTTCAAATAAGGATTAGCAATACCTATAGAGGTAATAATAACAATGATAACAGTTCAGTAACCTATATGACTAATAAACAAACGGTATTCGCGTATTTAATTTTAATACAATTTATTTAACTTTAGATAATAAGTATAGAAAAACCATAGAAATGCTATATAAGCAAGGATCTCGAATACTTTTCAGCCCCAAAAGTTTTTAGGAGAATGTTTGACAATTGCGTAGGTATTGCTCTTGTTCTGTATATTTTTTTAAATTTAATTTTGGATTTAGTAAGAAATATTTGTCAGATGTATCTATATATTTGTTTTGTCGAAATAATTTAAACTCATATATTTATTATTGAATATTAGGAAGACGTTCATTAAAATCTAACTACTTATATCAAAATACGTCATCAAGCCATGCGCTATAGTATCTATGTATATGTTACCATGGACACATATTATGTAGATTGTTACCCCAGACATCGCTTGATGTTGTCACAAGAATTTGAAATCACCGGCTTAATATCAAATCCTTTAAATTCTCTTGAGCAGAACAACCCCATGGCAATTTAGAGTGTTATGATTCTCATGTTAGACGTTATGCAATTTATAGAAATCATAATATAGTTTGACTCTCTCTCCCTCCCCTCCCCCCTCTCACCTATCTCCCTCTCTTTTTTTCTCTCTTCTCTCTCTCTCGACCGACGTTCTTTCGTTGGTCAAACTATAGGTACCATTACCTACTGGACATATGCATAAATCATAAATAAAATGAAGCATATATTATGTTAACACGTCGTACTCGAGTTATTATCAAATTATTTTTACAACACTTGCATCAAAAGTACAATTTTAGATGGCTGTGTACCTTTTGAAAAGTGATTCTTTATCGAAGCACTGCATTCGAACAGTAGTGTTTTAACGCACTCCGTTCTATAAAGTAACACTGTTTTGTTTTACTTTATAACACACGTGCGTAATAAAGTACTTTATAGATTACTTTGCTATAATGTCACTAATAAATATTTAACTAAATTGTGTTTTATTTGCTTAAAATTGAATGTTTGAAGCAGTTGTTGCAAAAAATATTGTATGTAACGTGTGTCTAAAGTGACGAATCTGACAGTCGCGATTTTACAATACTCTCTTATGTTGCATTTATACCAGAACGAGTGTGTGTTTACCGCACTCGCTTTCGGCTCGCGCAGTGAACACACACTCGTTCTGGTATAAATGCAACATAACCTTAGGTTCGTATTGCAAAATCGCGACTGTCATATAATCCGTCACTTGAGCCACTAGTTTCATAAATATCTTCTATTATAGGTATGTACCTAGATGTTAACGTTTGAAAACTGTTAAAACAAAAAATATATATTTATGTAAAACTACATTAACTTTTAACTCGACTTTTAATTTTTGAACATCAACTTGAAAACATAATTTATCTTGTCAGTCAAGCCTCCCATTATTTAGAAATAATTAGTACATAGACATCAATGCAAGATCAAAAAAGAACCTCAAATAATATGTTCAAAATTTATCCAAATTAATTCTAGAAAGTTTGTATTCGCTACTTATTTGTGGCCGTTTTCGCGTCTATTAATGTATTTTACCAGCTTTAATTTTCTCTATTGTTTAATTTGTTTTATGGTCGTTTTAATTTGTTGTCACTTTTAATTTGTTTTATGGTCAAAATGGAAGATCAGTTCTGTTAAGTGAAATTATGTACCGTTTGAATGATTTTTCTACAATAAAATTGTTTATGATTATTTAATGGATCTTAATTCTTAATCTGTACCATAAATATTAAAATTAATAGTAGACACCTACTGCAGTTAAAGACTCGTATAAAATATTTAACTTGTTATAAAGTACTTAGACAAATTTAACAGTACTGTTAATTTTCACATTTTTAATTAGAATAACATCGTTTAGATATTTTTTCTCATTTGATATTTTAAGAAATGACAAAAAAATTATACATGTTTCTCAGCATAAGCGAAAAATATTGCATACGTTGACACGTGATTGAATGAATGAATTGTAGATTATAGACGCTCGACAGCAGATGTCATTAGCGTCTACACTGACAGCTGGTAATAAATTCTTGTAGAACTATATATTATTTTTGTCATATTTGATAATAACAATATTGATATTATTAAAATTACACGAGACTAACATTTCAGAAAGTCGAGAAAGTTGAAAATTATAGTTAACCTTAAAAGTTCAACTATATTATTAATCTATTCGCCCACAATTTTTTTTCTGCTTTTGAACTGAAACTGAAAATTATCAAAAAAAACTCCACACTTATTATAAAGATACGTTTTTGACTTATTGAAAAAAATCAATCGTTTCATTTTTTGTACACATTTAAAAATAAAAGTCCAGAAAATCAGATAATTTTCTTGGTTGTTTTACAATCTTTCAATACGTGCGTGAATTACAATTTATTATTTTGAAACATCAGATATCTTTCCCTCGCATAGTCGCATAATAGGACTTAAACAATATTTGCTGAACACAAAATAAAATATGATATTTTCCCTTTTGCTACCATCACGAAAACCGTGATTCCAAACAATTAAAATGTAAATCTGGAAAACTCTAATACACCATATCTTTCCCGCTTTGTATATGTTTCATTTCCTTCTCAGTTTGTGGCATTGCAGTTAAATAATTTAAAGGTATTTGCCGGACAGAATTAAATTTTGGCTCATCGTGTATCTCCTCCCCTCGCATGTGTTTGTTCTGTAGATTAAGCGTTATTACCTGACTCCACACTAATATTATACCTACTTGTATAATATTCAGCAGAAGGAATAACGCATACATATATAATGTACGTACGTATTATTTATGTATTTGTATAGGTGCGTGCCTTTATTATCCATAGAGATACATGCATACGAGGTCTGGCATAAAAGTAACGATAGTCTTTCCCACCAACAGATATAGTTATTACGCTTGGTTAGGAAGCACAAAGTATATGATTTGTTGTTCTGCTGTGTTGAGTTTCAAGTGGCTACTCAAATACTGATCAAGCAGTTTTATTACGCTAGGCACAGTTAATCCAAAAGTTAACTTCGTTAATCGTTAATTCGTTAAATAAAAAGTTAACTTCGATAATAGGTAGAGCGTTAAATTTTCGAAAATTTAACGCAAGTTAAAGTTAACCGTTAAAAGTTAACCATTTAAAACTATACTGCTTTTGGGCTGAGAGAAATAGGTAAATAAAACAAAAACAAGTAGAAAGAAGAATTAAACACACATTTATTTATGTCGATAATAAAGTAGGTAGGAATAAGGCTATTATTCATCGTTATTTTTTAAAAAAGTTAGGTTACAATTTGTCGTATTCACTGGCAGTGGCACTGACTGAGCAGACTTGCTTACTTACACTCACGCAATGCCTAGCATAAATTATACATATATGCATCACACTCGCACGCGCACTTCGCATATATGATATCGTTCACCATTCGACTTGCCGACAGTCGCCGAACATACGAGCGTGGCATGGCGCGTAATTCAAACAAACAAAATGACGACAGCATGTCAACAAACGACTAATGTAACGGACTAAAGTTAACGGAAGTTCAATTTAACGGAAGTTAACAAGAGCGTTAACATTTTTTTAAGTTAACTTAAAAGTTAATCCGTTCAGCAGATTGTTAACTTCGTTAATTAACGATTAACGGATTAACGAGTTAATGCCCACCTTTGGCTATATCGGTTCATGGGATAGAGTTATAGAGCAATTTTAATTTGCCAACTGGCAACGCTGTAAGAAGGGCATCACTGATCGGTTGGTAGTACAACCTCTTCGCAACACGAAGTATAAATTTCGACTCGATATTGTGAACATTTGTGGTTTTACTATTGATACTAACCGCGGTAAGGTTTGCGTTTTTTTCGAAATTTTTCCGAAGAAAGCTCACATGAGCAAATCAAAAAGCAAGACGGCTTATCATCGTCTCGTTCGATTTCCATCTAGATTCTATAGAAAAAAGCATCCGCTGTTTCTTCTCAGCCTCTATTTTGCCCGGATATGGCTCATTATGTGACATTATCGTTTTGGTTTTTAATTTGTTCACAGGAACCTTTTTTGGCTTTGATGACATTTTGTAACAGAGAGAGATTTAGAATTGCTTTTAAAAATTGGAAATTAGTAGATATAGTAATTCCCGTCCGATAGATAGAATTGCCTATAAAATTCATCATAGAGTATACAGTGTGTCCACAGACTCATCCTCAACATGGGGATCTCCGTTGTTATGGGAGATAGAGATTTGGTTAAATGAGACAAAATGTGCATAATCTCCAGTACTACTACCCTGCGTAGACAAACTTTCCATATTTTGCTTGGTTCGCGACCGACAGTTGAAAAACGAGATTTACCCATTTTCGTTTTTTGTTTATAACTCGCTTATTAAGTAAGTTAGAAAAAAAATATTTTCACTTTCTTAAGGCCCTTTTTTATGAAGATTTCAAATCTCTTTTCGTATTTTTATTTACTTTTATAGTTTTAGAGATACTTGTATTAACTTTGTTTTTTTAAATACACGTCAAAGATGGCCATGACACCATTCGAAAGAGAATTTTTTTCTCTTTAATTTGATATGAGGGTTGATGGATTTATTTTCAAAAATAACAGAGTTATACTTGAAACACTGATTTTTAATAGTAGGCTATGCTAAATTAATTGATAAAACAACAGAAGGCTTAGCAAACAGTTGAAATTCGCATTGGCTTAGTAAACGGCTGTTTTGTTTTAGCTGTCAAAGTGTAGTTTGTTGCTAATTTGTCAGTTTACTAAGTGATTTATTAAATTTACTTTTGTTATCAAAAATTACTTTTGTTATAAAAAATAAGCGATTTTCAACAATTGATCGTAAAACAGTAGTTTTGTCTTTTTCACTTATTCGCGTTGACTTAGTAAACGGCTTTTTAAATGATCCATAGTTTATTAAATTTACTCGTAAGTTTCTGTAGATAGACGAATGAGGTTGTCTTCGTTCTGGATACTGATCGAAGTACAATTCTGCAGCTCTGGTCGAATTTTTGTGACATAGAATGTAACAAGATAACAAATCAAATTTTTCATTGTTACAAAATGGTTCCATGATAACAAAAGTAAATTTAATAAATCACTTAGTAAACTGACAAATTAGCAACAAACTATACTTTGCTAGCTAAAACAAAACAGCCATTTACTAAGCCAACGCGAATTTCAACTGTTTGCTAAGCCTTCTGTTGTTTTATCAATTAATTTAGCATAGCCTACTATTAAAAATCAGTGTTTTATGTATAACTCTGTTATTTTTGAAAATAAATCCAGCAACCCTCATATCAAATTAAAGAGAAAAAAATTCTCTTTCGAATGGTGTCATGGCCATCTTTGACGTGTATTTAAAAAAACAAAGTTAATACAAGTATCTCTAAAACTATAAAAGTAAATAAAAATATGAAAAGAGATTTGAAATCTTCATAAAAAAGGGCCTTAAGAAAGTGAAAATATTTTTTTTCTAACTTACTTAATAAGCGAGTTATAAACAAAAAACGAAAATGGGTAAATCTCGTTTTTCAACTGTCGGTCGCGAACCAAGCAAAATATGGAAAGTTTGACTACGCAGGGTAGTAGTACTGGAGATTCTGCACATTTTGTCTCATTTAACCAAATCTCTATCTCCCATAACAACGGAGATCCCCATGTTGAGGATGAGTCTGTGGACACACTGTATACTATATATTTTAACACACTATTAGACAAGCGACTAGGCCCTGCAGTCAGGGTCCATTCTAATTGATCGAATAACCCCATCTTGATGTCGTTTGACACACACGCACACACATACCTAAACGAACGTAACAACTAACTAGTGAACTCTGTATACTAATATGGATAGTTGATAGCGATAAAAAAATGGGTTTTGTATGTGGAGAATGTTCAAACACATATTATTCAAGACAGGCATTAATGTTCACAAAATTAGAATGAAAACTTCAGGTAAGGCTTGTAATCTAATTCTTTCTATAAAAGTCAATCAATTTTCTGACATTTCAAAATAAAACTTAATTAAAATTTATTTTTCTGTTCCAATTTCTCAAGAACACTGTTATTGTACAAATTTTTGACATCTTAATATCTCAAATAATAATATTAAATTAGGTTTTATTTTGAAATGTCAAAAAATTGATCGACTTTTATAGAAAGAATTAGATTACAAGCTTTACCTGAAGTTTTCATTCTAATTTTGTGAACTTTAATGCCTGTCTTGAAGAATATATGTTTGAACATTCTCCACATACAAAACTCATTTTTTAATCGCTATCAACTATCCATATTAGTATACAGAGTTCACTAGTTAGTTGTTACGTTCGTTTAGGTGTGTGTATCAAACGACATCAAGACGGGGTGTTCGACCAATTAGAATGGACCCTGACTGCAGGACCTAGTCGCTTGTCACTATGAGCGCAGTATAAGCCAGCAAAATTCTGCCAACAGCTCTTATTAATAATTATTATGGTTCAACTTATCCAGACGAAATTGATACTGTGTTGAAAAATGGCCATATTCTACTAACCGACAATGGTATACCGTTCTTACAGTGTTGCCAATTGGATCAGTGTCACTACTTTTATCTCACACCTCGTAGATACGACATAGACGCGTGCAAAATGAATTTTGCCATCTTTACACATCGTGGATATACACGTTATTTGTTTATACATTGTGTCCTCATCTATGCATGCAACATAAAGATAACAGCGTTGTAAAAATTTACAGTTTAATTTATACATGTTGGCACCCACTGATGTAATAAAATCTAATATTAAATTACAACAATGTCACATTACTGATAAAAATGAGAACTCAGATTACAAAAAACATGGAACGAAGAATATAAAAAATAACTAAAAACAATAAGACTGGATTGAATTACAATAAAAACAATAATAAGATGATTGTATCGCGCACTTATTTTTTGAATAGTTGATATATGTTCAAATTAGCATCTTTATCATACTATTTATTATTACTTTGATTTATATATTTCCGGTCAATTAAAACAAGACATTATAAGTAGGTGTATACAATCGCTATTATAGTATAGTATCTTCTGATATTTGCATAATCTATGGGGTGATTAAAAACTAAATATCAACACTCCAAGCGGTCATAGTACGGCACTATTGACCGGTTTGTCGTACATTTCAATCACGATGTTTGTTTAATCACACTGTTAAATTTTGACAGCGACGTGTTCATTGGTTGCTGCGTTTCGTTACCATAGCAATACGACATTTAACAGTGTGATTAAAAACATCGTGATTAAAATGTATGATAAACCGGCCATAAATCTAATGAATTTTAATGCTGATTAACTGTTTAAATCAACTCTTTCTATACAAAAAAATTAAATAAATAATTGTTTTTGGGCTTTAGAATAGCCGAAAAGATGTTTCCATGGCTCATCACAATTCAGAATACAGATTTTAATATGAGAACTAGTGAAAGTATCAACGGATTTGCAATTTTTTATAAAAAATAAAAATAAATTGAAAATATGAACTCATGGTTCTACCATAAGATAGGCAACCTGGACCTTGAATGATTAAAAATACATATTATTGTTTAAAGATGGCGAAACGCTTATTTCAAAATGTGTAGTCAATTTACCCCAATCAAATACAATTTCAATCAAACAAATGTATTTATTAGATCTACCAATCCTTTGTTAGTACAGATCAATTATTAAACATTTCTTTTGCCATAATATATGTATATCTACACAGATGTTTGAATTTAATCCGTACCTAAGCTTTGATTTCTCTGAAAAAGTTTTTTTCTTGGTTTAAAATTGTGTTTGACGATTCAACATCTCCTTTGATTATATCCTTTTAATTAATTAATAATTTTATAATAAATAACACGTACTTAATTTATAAATATGTATAGTTAATTAACTCTTCATTACCGAGCAAAATAACATTAATCACTTCTGGTATGAAAGAATCATAACCATAAACCTGATACAACAAAATATAGACCAGTTAATTTTAAATCTGGTGTTAAGCCGAGGCCTACAAATGTGAAGCAACAATATAAAATATCTTAGAAATTTCTTGTCACCCAATATTATTCTCCCTAAAATTTTTTTCCTTGTAACTGTCAAACCTTTAAGTCACGTATCCAATTACGCTGTCATTTTCAATTTAAACAACGAACGACACAATATTATGTACGTACTAATTTATTCAACAGGTTCTAAGTGTTAAGCGGTACAGATGCACCTGACTTGTCCATGACTTGCCTAAAAAAAATGACCGGTCATTTAGTGTTTTTTTCATGAGAATCTTGCGAGCATTCAAATTACTATTCAGTGTTGCAAAGATTGTGGGCATAGCTTGATCATCATCAATTACCTATTTCTTTAATTAACTTCTTTTTTTTATTCACGAATTTAATATCTAATTAAAACACTATTGTCAAGGGGATTATGAATTAGTATATTGGTAATATTTAATGAAATTTCAGAGATACAATACTACAACTTGGGGGGGATGATGTAAATACTAGTATATTAATATCGATGGGTTATTTTTATTTTCTGTTTTTTAATCAAAACATACTCACGCGGCTTTGCTAAGACTAAAGGTACGTGCAGTACGCAGCTGGGATTCTAGATGGTAGATGGTGGCTGAAATTATAAGCGCTTATAGGTTCGCACAACGAAGCTTTGATACTAGAATTGATACAAGCTTAAATCGCGTTTGAAATGTCAGATAGCGAAGACGAATATTTGTGTTCTTCTGCTACAAAGTGGTATATTTTAAATACAAATTTGGGTAGAAGCTATCATGTCCACCCTATTAATAGAAAACGATCTAAACATGGCGAATTTCATCATTCATACCAGGAATTAAAATTTTACCCAAACCGTTTTTTTTTTAATATTTACTTATGGAACAACACTTTTAAATACGTCTTAGAAAAAACTCAAAACAAATTAAATAAAAACTGGCAAAATTTTACTTATTAAACTAGTCACATCTATTGCGAAACTTGTAACGGCCATTTGACAGTTGTCACACGTTGATTGTAGTAGTCAGCGCGCTGAAAGAATGCTGAGATACATTCTTGTATCTAGCAGCTCTTGTAACAGCGCTTATACCTGCTACACTCACTGCTTCGTTGTGTACGCTCGCTTATATAACAATGCATTAATTTAAACAAGCCCTGCTATGATCTACACTACCATCTAGAATCCCAGCTCCATACTGCACGTACCTTTAGTCGGTTTTTTAGCTTCTGAACCTTTTATAGTAGAAAAGCGATAATATTATATAACTTATCATATTCACATAGGTTTATAGTTGAAAGTTCAAACAAAATCGGTTCAGTATAGTACCTATTTGAGTTAATCCAGAACAAACTGACAGACAGACTAAAAAGATGAAAATGGCTCATTTGGTCTACGTATATAAACTGTACATAATGCATCTAAAAAATTAAGATTTTATTTATTTGTATATTGAAAATAAACCAATAATGAAAAATATATTACCTCTAAAAATTCACTTGTTTTGAATTAAGACATCTGTCCTCGGGACATCTATTCTAAAGAATGTATTTTCTAATTTACTAATTCACTTCAAAAGAATTAAAGAAATATCACGGCATTATTTTATTTAGACTTGAAAATTAAATTGGTATTAAAATATGGAGACGGATTAATGAACTAAATTGAACCAAGAAATTGTTTACGTTTTAAAACGTAATTAGTTTCATCCTCCGAACCTAAAATAATCGATCAAAGAACAATTTTAATTGATATTACAGCTGTTACAATTCAAAACGTTATATTTGCATCCGTCTAGTCGCATTAAATTTACAAACACGTACATTATAATTTCTTTTTAAATTAAATAAATTGGTAAATACTATTATCAAAAACGTTCAATGAGCAAAGTCGCGTTGTGGTGAAAGCATTCGACACATTCGGAAGGTATATTGGGTTCGAATACTAGTATCTTTCTCCGGTCATCTTGTTGAGGTTTTCCATCAATAATTCCCGATAAATATCGAAATGGTTCTTTATGCAAGATCGTGACCAATTACCTGACAAATTCTTATGCTCACAAAGTTGCATATTTTATCCTAATTTTTTATAATTCCACCGCTGCGCTCGTACAATTGCTAAGTTGAAATTTAAAAAAACTTTAATATAGAAAAAGTAAATATGTGAAGCCCGCGTTGACTAAATTACTTATACTCGCTCAAAAAACTTTTGTGATAAATATTTTCAAAAAAAGTATACACCAACAAAAAATAATTTCCACCGTCGAGTTTTGATTGAATTCAGTACCGCTACTGATTTTTTTATTCCACAGAAAATAGAAATACATATTCAATAAATCATCAACAAATACGCGAAATCCAATTTTCTTAAAAACAGTTCCCTTCCTCTAGCAATAAAGCGCGGCTTCAGAGGGCTATAATAAAATGTGCGATATTTACATTTTGTTTTGTAATTAATTAAAAAAGCTCAGAAAGCCTTAATTTATAGTCGCTATATAAATCATCGTAAGTAATATACATAGGTGTATTTTTAACATCACTTCGGCCATTGTACATCTGCTTTCCCCACATTATAAATAACATAAATAAGACTTATTATAGAAAACAGTTTGCGCCCTGCGTAAGAGCGTGTAGTAAAACACCTATGATTTACATTAGGGCTCAACAAACATGCGTATATAAAATACAAATGCACTGTGATGTGCAGTTTAGTGGAGGCCTAAAATTATGGGCGGCCATGACTGGCGACGGATAGCATGTGTGTTCCTAAAATACACACAAACTATCAACAGAGTGCAGCAGTTTACGAATGACTCATGAAAATAATCAAATAAGAAAACAGACTTTACTGTTTGATCGCTATATTAACTCAAATATTAGATAGATTCAATGAACTACAAAGCCGTCTGCTTTTTATGGTAAATTAATTATTGAATCATTTATTAAGATTTTTTTTACGTTATAAATTTACATTCAAATTTTCTAGAAGCAATTTAGTTTTATTCAATCCAGATTTTATAGAACAAAATGTTGGTTATTTTTTTACTGATAACTTAATTAATTCTTAATTAGTACTGTAAATTAACAATATAGTCTATGACACTTCAGGGGTCATTTTAGTAAATAAGTTTTTATTTAACTTTCTGTGTTAGTATGTACTTATACTTACTTAGTAATAAAAAAAAATTTTTTAAAAACAAGTTTTTATTGAAATGTACTGGAAAGGAAAAAATAATATTTAATAATTTAGGTTCATAATAATAAAAGCGGGGGTTGTGACTAATAAACTATCATAAAGTTTACAACCCATGTTTTTATGATTATGAACCTAAATTATTATTTGAAAAAAAAATTTTTCGTTGGAGAGCAGCCAATTGTTTCGAAACATTTTGGAAAAAATCATTTTACCAACCAGTGGTCAGGTTAGAATCCTGACTGACCACTGGTTGGTAAAATGATTTTTTCCAATATGTTTCGAAACAATTATATAATTGGCTGCTCTCCAACGAAAAAAAAAATTTTTCAATTGCATTTCAGCCGTATAAAACTATTATTTATCCTAAATTATTATTAAATATTGTTTTTCCTTTTTAGTACATTTCAATAAAAGTTTGTCTTTAAAAAGTTTTTTTTTTTACTAATATTTTATTGTGGAAACCTGACGTTAGTTTATGTACTTTACGCACTTCTTGGATTTGTCGTAATCAAAAAGTCAATAGATAAAAAATATTACATTATGATTTTCAGAATGATCATGTATTTATGACCCAAATGTTTACAATAGAATTAAAGAATAAAATGACTGTTAAATAATAACTTGAAAATTCTTTTTCAAACCTTCACAATTTATATTTTTTTGGAAAAGCTCATTTAACCATTGTTGGTCAAAATTTCAATTTTAAACTACATAAGTATTGCTATATAAATAATAAATATACTGCTACTGAAAAATTACGTTTTATTATACTGTAACTTTATTAAACATTTATTTTATCGGTTACTAATGAAGAATGTGTTCTGGTGTTCAACTATTAAGATACGGTGTAATCTATAGCTTAATTTTATTACACAATTTCGTAATATAACAGATTCAGTTACTTTGGCTTCTTTTGAAGTTCAATATAGCTACTTTTATATACAATATTATTGGGCATATCTAGTGTTTAACACATATACTCCCTCGTTGTGTAAATAAGAAGGGTCCGTTTATCTCGCAGTTGACATAAAACTATCCCTCCATAAACACAGACATTATGTAATGATAAAAATGAATTCCAATCGATATTTCTAAATACAGCAAAAATTTGTTAAAACCACATAATCTAGACAATCTATTGGTGATTCGTCAACGTCACCGACCGTAACTGTTTTTTTGTCTTATTTTACTCATGGCACGTTAGCTTGACTAGAGTGAGACAATGGACAACTTTCCTAATGTCGATTACGTAGCAGAATTTACAAAAAAAAAACGGTTGTGTATGGACAAATTAGCTACCAATTTCGACTTCGCAGTTCGCACGGGTGCAAATCGCTATTTTCGATCACTGCTCATCCTCCTTTCGCGATTGTGTAATAAATTATACCGAGTGCTGATTTGCTTTGCGGGTAATAGGGATTTAACCCGTAAAATCAAACTTTTGCGATTTCCTGTTTCCCTAATTATTTTAGGAAAAATATCTTCATATAAAAGTTTTAGAACATAAAACTCTGCATCTAAATCATTATACAAAATTAATTTTGCATGCTTTGTAACGGCAGAAATTTGATATGAAAATGTCAAAATTATTTCAAAAACAGATAGCGATAGCCATGAAACTTGAACAAAATGATGACGTTTTAGCTGTCAGAATAATTTCTAATCATTTTGTTCAAGTTCCATGGCTATCGCTATCTGTGTTTAAGGTAATTTTTACATTTTCATATCAAATTTCTGCCGTTACAAAGCATGCAAAATTAATTTTGTTTAATGATTTAGATGCAGAGTTTTTTATGTTCTAAAACTTTTATATGAAGATATTTTTCCTAAAATAATTAGGGAAGCAGGAAATCGCAAAAGTTTGATTTTCGGGTTAAATCCCTATATTACCTGCAAAGCAATTCAGCACCCTGTATATTATATAGCCTGTATTACTCGTAAATAAGTAGGCTTCTAAATATAGAAAGAATTTTTCAAATCGGTTCAGAATTTTGAACACAGATACAAATTTCTTATTTTAAATAAATTAGTATAAGTAAATAAAGTATACCTATAGATAACAGACGACGCGGTTTTTGTCATGTCGGCTGCCAACTCGGCCCGTTAAGATATGAACTTAAAGCACGGATAGTCTAAACAGAGCAGCCACCACTTAATTATACCGTCGCGTCATTTGTGCGGTCGGTAATGGCAAAAACCATGTCGTCGGTTGCCCTGTAAGTTCCGTCTATTGGGCGTACCAGCATCTTATCTCTACTTCTGCACGAATCTACAATCATCATGCATGATTTCTATAGTACGGTTCCAAAATAATTAGCAGTGACTAATACAATTATACTTTTCACTTAATATAAGCGGCACAGTTTTTATGCATGGCGTATGCTTTACATCGTTTCATTGCTTTTCCGCTTCAATGAACTTGTGATTAACTTATATCTATGACTCAATGTCAATTATTTTGAAACCGTACTATAGGTATCCAAGACGTATTGGAAAGTTTAGGATACGTGCTAGTGATGAGCAAAGCAAGACCAAGACTTGGACAGTCTTGGTCTTGCTGATTCAGTTTTGGTCTTGCTCAAATACACTCAGTTACATAAAAAGTGGATCACCTAAAAGTATATGTAATTTCAATTCGTTGTATTTTCAAATTTAATAAGCCGATTTTGAAAATTCTTTTTTTGTTTGATAGAGCAGAGTTTTAGGAACATTTTTATGTATGAATTTTGAATTTCAATCAAGGATTGATTACAGTGGAGACGGAAGAATAAGACAATGTTTTTTTAGTCAAGTTTGAAGAATCCTACGGAAAGTAGCAGCAGCAGTAGAATTTTTTCCTTAATTGCATCTTATTCCTTGGCCTTTTTTGTATCGGTTCGTTTTTGTTTTCAGTAATTATCTCAAATAACACCCGACTTATAAAGAAAAATTCAAAAAACTGCATTTATTCTTTATTAATGTCGTGGCTATAAGTAGGCTGGGAATGTATCGGTGTTTAGGAACAAAACAAATGAATAATTTCTTTGACAGTCCGAATTTATTGATGGTTATTATTGTTTATTGTTAAGTTTTTCACGAGGTTTTTCATTTACGTGCTGCTGCTACTTTCCGTAGGATTCTTCAAACTTGACTAAAAAAACATTGTCTTATTCTTCCGTCTCCACTGTAATCAAGCCTTGATTGAAATTCAAAATTCATACATAAAAATGTTCCTAAAACTCTGCTCTATCAAACAAAAAAAGAATTTTCAAAATCGGCTTATTAATTTTGAAAATACAACGAATCGATATTACATATACTTTTAGGTGATCCACTTTTTATGTAACTGAGTGTATGTCAGGTCTTAGTCTTGCGTATCAAGTCTTGGTCTTGCTCATTTTATCTGTCTTTTTTTTAGTTTTTTACTTCTGAATATCATCATAGTTATAATTTAAAAATAATTCACAATCTATTATTAACTAACAAAATACCTTATTTTATTAAAATGTTAAAAAATATCAAAATTACATCATTTTTTAATTATTATGTTCTACTATATAGTCTTGTGTATTTGGTCTTGGTCTTGCACATTCGGTCTTCGTATTGGTCTTGTTCTTGTTCATTCGGTCTTGGTCTTGCTAGTCTAATGATAGTCTTGGTCTTGGTCTTGCTTTTTCGCAAGACCAAGACCAAGACCAATTTTGCTCATCACTAATACGTGCTACTTTGGCTGCAAAACACAAACAGTCTGAAGCAATTTAATCTTTTAGCGGTTGGCGGTAAAAAACTCAATTGACACTAATGACTTCAGTTGCCGAGCGTCTATAATCTCTCTACAAAAAAAAAACTCAATAAGCGATATTATAGACTCATAGAGACAGAACTGTCGTCAAAACAAATGCTACTCAATATATTATGTTCTTCTAAGTTCTTTAACAGATGCAAAAAATGTATTGAACGCGCGCTATTATATACTGTATTTAAGATACTTGCGTAATTAAAATTTACCTATGGTAGCAATTTAAAAAAAATTCCCCAATCGTCAGCAAAAACAATACAATTTTTTAATACATGTGCCAACATTAAAAAACAAAAAAAAGGAGGAATAAATCATTTGGTACAGAAATGTGTTACATTTCTGTAAATTAAAATCTAATAAGTGCAATTAAGATTTCGTAGTTAATAAGATGCAACATATATTAATAATGATTTAGAATGTATACCTACTTTGTAGGTTATCAATTTATAAATAAGTACTTTGTATGAACGTCACGAATGTCAATAATAACACAGTTGAATAATTAATAAAACACGCGCATACAAAAGGACGCAGTGCATTTCTCTGTGCTAATGAAAAAGAAAGAGAAATTGATATAAATTTTAATTGATTTTAATCGTTGTAAGAGTGTACTATATACATCAGAGGAGTGTTAATGGCCGCGGTGGTATTAAAGTATAAATACCTACTATAGGTATAATAGTACGTCATTGGCTTTGTTTGGAGTAGTCACGTTGTCGCGAACACATCACAGGAAATGTTTCCTTCTTCTTTCACCACTCTTATTAATCAAAGAGTAAATAAAAATGAGACATTCTACCTATACAGGAGGAGGCACATAAGTCTCCTTTTTTTATCAGACCATGTGGATTTTTTTACGGAATCTTGTAGCCGTTATTGAGACGAACCCAACGACCTATGACATGAGGTTTTCAAGATCATAAATAAAGAAGTTGTGTAATATGAAAATAACTAATTATTAATTAAAAAGTTACTATCAATTTTTACATTTATAGTAACTTAATAGCTAAGTACTTGATAGTAACGTTTTAATTAACAATTAGTTATCTTCATATTACACAACTTCTTTATTTACGACCTTGAATAACCTTATGTCATATAGGTTGTTGGATTCGTCTCAATAACGGCTACAAGATTTCGTAAAAATCCACATGGTTTGATTAAAAAAAATGGATAGGATCTTGACCCGACCTCAGCATATCAATCGAAAAGAAAACCTGTTTATTGTCCGGTGTCCCCCTTCCAAAACTTTTTTTGCTACAGCCAATACTTTCTGCAGAGATATTAGCTTGTAACAGTTTATTGCCCATATTCATAGTTAACCCTTAAGGTAAGTGATAAGGGTCCCTTCGCTGAGGGTCACTTAAGTGCTGAGGGCACCTTATTCAAAGGAGCGTTTCATCGTCATTTCCTTGAGTGGGGGAAGAATTATAGTAAATCTCCATGATTTTTTCCTTTAGAACAGTTGGTCATACTGCAGATCGATTGTGTTTAGTTGTCATTTTTGATATAAATGCGTGTTTTTCATGTGTTTTACTGTATTTACTTTTTCGACACTTAAGGGACATACTATATCCGCTATATATGGACTATATGAACACGCGAGACCGATATTTTTTCAGTATCGTCTCGATGTAACGATCAGACAACAATTGATACTTTCTCGGTCTCGTCGAGATCAAAACACATTCGACACGCCTGCCTGTTAAGTGACCCAACACAGGCCGGTTTACATGCACGGAAAGTAGCTATTTGGCAGTGGGTGTGGCAAAAAATTTTAAACAACGCTTTAAAAAATCCAGTAAATAATATTGTTAACTTCAAAAATATCGCATTAGCTAAACACAAAACGTTTAATTTGCATATCTGCTTTGTGTTCGAATCGTAAAAAACTAGAATTATCAAAATATCAAATTACCTAACGTACCTACATAAATCTCAAGCGCGGTTAAGAATATAATACGAATTCTTTTGTCTATATTTACGATTATATCAAAATCTATCTATCTTGAAAATACATTAATGTTTATACCAATTCAGTTGATACTTTGGACTCGTTTTGTTGAGGCTTGCGAAAAAAATACTTTCATAATAGCGGATTATGTATCTAGGCAGTAAGAAAAAAAATTTTCCTACAAAACTTGCTTATTTTTTAAAGATCTTTTCAACAATACTACTTTCGACCTATCGTTACATTTATAATTCCGGAGTTCTGGACATTCTGGAACAACCTAATAGGGAAGCCGACCTTCCCGGAAAAAAAAATTATCACCATTCGATTCTTTATTAGGGCTTTTATATTACAAATTTTTGACACAACTGTCGACGACTAACCGTTTTCGAAAAAAACGACTGATACGGGTGATCGAACTCACCCTGTATATTATTATTTCAACTTGTTAGTTAGATTGTAGATTATAGACGCTCAACAGCTGAGATTTCCACTTGGTAATTATTATTTTATAATAATTATAGTAATGTTACAATTCCTCCTGATTGCGGCAAATAGTTTCTAATATTTTTTTTAAAAAGATGAAATTCTGGAAAAGATTTTAAAAACCCAGTCGGCTACTAAATAATTTCAATTCACGTACAACCTCCATAATTTTGTGTGCTTTATTATTAACTTTTATTTCTGACGTTTTGAACACCTTATTTATGGTTAAACGCAAATAATGAACATTCCATTCTATCGACAGCGTACTGTTAGTATTAGCATGTAACGCAACCGCAATTATTAGAATTCCTATATTAAATGAAACGAACAAGATCTTATACTTGCCCATAAAATTAGTAACGCAAAAATCATAAAAGAGAAGCTGCAATATCGCTAATTGAAGTTCCACCCTAACAGCCATTACTGCCCACTGTGAGTCAAAGTTGCAGGGGCAATGTACTCGTAAATGGTCATATTTAAATATTTTATCTGTTATCCATTATAAAAATGCGAAACTCATATACCTGCCTTCTGAAAGGTCAGGCAAGTAACTTTGCGACGGTATCGACGATGTTACCATAGTTACAATATTCATTAAACTTAACAGTATCGTCGCGAAATTCTGTAGGTGCCTGTACTTTCAGAAGACGGGCATAATATTTTTATTGGACGGCTATTTAATTTAATTAATATTTTATAAAAATTAATAAACAAACACTTGAAAAATTCTACACATTTATTCATCTCAACGATCGTTTCGGGCTTCTAACCCATCATCAGGAGTTTTAAAGTAAACTCCTGATGATGGGCTAGAAGCCCGAAATGATCGTTGAGATGAATAAATGTGTAGAATTTTTCAAGTGTTTGTTTATTAATTTTTATTCAATCATGTTCTACCAAGTGCCTAGCGATAATTCTATAGAATTCATATCATATATTTTATAATTTTATTTTAGTAATCGATCATGGTTTTTAAATCATGAAGTTATATAAAACATTTAGAATTCAATATCTAAGTTGTTACTATAATTACGTAATTCATTATTTTACTTGTTTTAATTGATTAAAGTTTTAATTCTTTTACTAAATTCAGAATACCTAATGATATTCAAATAATATAAGTAGATATAAAAAATCCTAGGTTCTATTCTAATAACTGGTGACAGTATCAATTGAAATGTCTTACTGAAAACTGACTTGGTACTACGTACATCTAGATAACTATGGTTGTATCAAAAATCTAACTGATGCTTTATTATAATTTATAACTTAATAATTGAAGGAAGGTTTGGTTGAGAGTCAAAATAATGTAGCTTTACCAAAATATCGCTTGCGGCCTATACGTTTCGAAATATTTAATTTCATTTTCAAGGCCTATAAACATGTCTATTCAAAATTAGAATGGTAAAGCTTCATTATTTTTACCCTCACCCAAACTTTCCTTCAATTATTAACATTCATTGGGTCAACACTACTTATAACTTAATCTAGATTAGAATTATAGCTGCAGTATAAAATAGGCCCAAATAGTATTATTAATATTGTGTACATAATAAACCCGCATTATCGTTGAGGAATTGTTTTTTATTTGATCAATGCACATTAACTGGGAGTTATTTTAGGAAATATGCTTTCCTATTATTTAGAAATTACTTATCTGGTTTTGAAAAACACACACAGACTATAGACGCTCGACAACTGAGGTCAATAGTGTCGTTTTTTAAACAGTTTGAACTTTGAACAGTTTTTTTTTTGTAGGAAATACACTGTTTCCATGCAAATGGTCCATGCTTAATTGTTATGTTATACAACTGCTTATTACGTGAACTTGTGTAGTGTGCATATTATGAAAGGTATGAAATATGTACAAGGGCATTCTCAATTCTGTGTAGAGACCGGATTGATTGTATTGATGAATTGAAATATAATTTCTTTAAAAACCGAATTCTCATCGCTATTAATTATTGATTTATTCATTTTACTTCTTACATTATTTTTATCTAAATGTGACTTTACATCGATTATTAATGAAAATGTTTGGTTTATTCTATTAGAACAAAATGTTCTGGTCAAAGAACCCAAACATCCATTTTCCCACTAAGTAGTTAAAAACATATTAAAAGACAAAATTATACTGCTTATAATATGCTACTGTTAAACTTAAAATATTCTGTATTTACTGATAACATCTTGAGCATTACCTACTATTAAAATATTTTAGTAGAAAGATTTTTGGACATTTTAGTTATTCACATCAAACCTTAGTTATGAAGTATTTTTATGTCATCTAGCAAGAAGCAGTGAGTTGTGACATTCTCGTCTGTCGTCATACCGGTTATGCGAATTCCTTCCGCCCTTAGTACATCACAAGACAAAAACTACCTGTGTTTTGTTAAAACAGTAGCAACATTTAAGAATTATTTAGTGTTGCAGAAAAATGCTGTTTAGTTTGTTCTATATGTTTTTTTAACACCAATTCATATTTTCGATTAGTTATCATTTTTTATGATGAAATGGAAATGCAACTGATATTTTCTCCAGTTTTAAATTAGAACTAGGGTCTTGTAAAATTAAAGAATAGAAATTAATTAATATAAAAATGGTACCCATGAAGGCCTGGAAGTAAGATGCAAATATTTCAATTTAAAATAGTAGGTATATGTTTGTAACTCTTAAAAGTAGGTACTCGATAAATAAATGAACATCGGCGATAAAAAAGAGAGCAATTTCAGTTAATTAATTAATGTGCATTAACCTTACTCTAATCTAAGATCTAAATTACATCAGCCTAAATGTGTTTTATACACCTAAAACTCCCATGTCTAATACAGAAAACTATAGGGAAACATTTTATTCTGGTTAGCCTGAACTCGATTAGCAATGAAGGTTAGAGTACTCGATCAAAAATAAATTTAATTCTTGGATAAGTTAGTTCGCCGTATGTCGTATTTATCATCTTAAATTGTCTTAAAAACTCGCACGGCTGTCTATTTTAATGATTGATCGCATTTCAACTTCAGTTGCAACATTAATTTTGTCTTCCTTGTAATATTACAATAATTACGCTATGAAAAAAACTGTTACTAGACGCTTAAAATCCATTTATCTAACGATTGATAAGATGAAATAAAAAAATGAATTATAAGAAAACTGTTCTCGAAAACTGGATAGATTTACATGAAAGTAATTGCTCATTAAAACATAGAGACGATCACACAAAAATTGTAGTTGACTTAATGATCGGTAATCGTTTAATCAAAAGCCATTAAGTTTAAGTAGGTATCTTATTAGAAGTTTTAATAATTTAAGGATAAGAAAAATCTACTCCATAATAACAAAAGTGTTACTTCTATGTATATCTATAACAAAAACTTTACAAAATCAAAGAAAACTTAGGAGAGATGAAATTATCATCATGATGCAAAAAGTTTCTAAAGAAAACTTTATCGACACGTGTTTTATTTTATATTAACATTTGACAAAACAACCTGTTCTTCAAACCTCTAAGGACAAAGGTTTATTTTTCGATAGAAAAATAAAAAACTGACCTCTATGATGTCTAAAATGATGACTTCCTCCTCCACAGCATGGTTGTTCGTAGTAAAAAGTCCAGCTGTTCTCAAATTCGGCACATACAAAGACACTTTTGTACACATCAAACTCTGCTATTAACAAAACAACTAACAAAAACTTCAAGCAGTGCATGTTTGATTTAAAAATGTGATTTTTTCTTGTAGCCATTTTGTCAAACACGATGCACTTTTCTAATATTTGTAGGCATAAACACAACACTTCAAAGACAATATTCAGTTTATCACCAATCAAACAAAATATATCATAATCACTCTTCGAACTCTCAAAACAATGTTTTACTTGTCGAAAATAATAGGTAAAAAAAAACAAAAAACTGTGTTTATATTTTGAAAGTGATGATCACATGTTTCAACGTTCTGATGTTTTCACAACAAAAACAAAACAATGTTCACAGCCATTTATGATGTATTTGAAATTGTTTCTTAACATTAAACACAACAAAATTCAAGTGAAATAATATTTCAATTCAAGTATACAGTCTGAAGGAAACGAATTTTCAAATAAAGCTAAAGATACGCGTGAAAATATTCTGAAACGCAACGACTTGCTCACACCGCAACTGTTACGAATCAACTAAAGTCTGAAAACATAAAATTGCCGGTATAAGCGAGGAGTTACCTAACTGTCGACGAAGGGGGGAGGAAGTAACGTTTGACTTTGAGAGAGACGCACTTATACCACTATCTATATTGTGTGTCTGTGTCGCTCTTAACGCTATATACAACAACATGGTTCCCCATGTAACCATCTCTGTCTTTCTGTGCACTTCGTTCTAATTGCGCAGCCGTGACTACCGCTCGTGGTGTATACTGTATACAAAAACTCACTATTGTGTGTCGCTTGACGAAGTATTAAACTCTGTTGGCTCTAGCTTGGGCACTCTTTGCCTTGTGAAAATATTCATGTTTCGAATATTTTAAATGCTACAGTTGTTAAATACCTACTTTTTTTATCAAATTTTAAGCAAACTTTATTATAAATTTTTAATTAATAAACTGAAAAATTTAAATTTATTACATGAAAAATATATAGATGGAATTTCTTCACCTGTTTGAAGTTTGTGATCATAAATTAATTATTATTGCTTGTAAATTAACTTTGAGTTATCTTTAATTACATTTTGTTAAAAAAATTAAAACACTGTTTTTAGGAATTTACACTATTTCTTTATGGGGAAATATTAACTGCATGTCAGGAAAGGTGATTTGCACGACAGAGAATTACAAAGAAAAAAGGTTTATTCAACGACAATTTGTTGCTATAAACACCAACCCTCGCACGGCTATTATGAGGTAGCTAGCGACAAAAATTTGTTGCGTAAACCGTCTACAAAATGTTTCGCCCGCCTGTTTAATGCTTGTTCGACGACAGAATATAATCAACTGCACGCCAAAACAAAGAAATTTACACATTTTAAAAAGCTTCAAACGACAAAAAAAAGTACTGACGACAGAAATTGTATTGTCTTTAGAACCAAAGGTGTGTGCCAAATTTCAGCATGATTGGATGTCGGGAAGTGATCGAAAATTCGATTGCCAGATTTATCCTGGACAGTTGTGTCCCAGACTGACAGAGAGACAGGAAAGCAAGTTAAGTATAAAAGCTTGTAAAACGTGGTAAGTTTTAGTGAATTTTTTACCTAATATTTTAAAATGCAGAAAATGAATTAATAATTAAAAAAGAATGGTTTGTGCAGAGATGAATCAATGTTAAATTACTTCACTCATTAGTTTTACCGACGTTTCGGACAATTATTAAATTTATTTCCATCGTAGTCAAATACCTGTCAATTGACTAGGTAAGTATACTTTTCACTGTCCTGAGGCCGATGAAAATAAATTTTCTAAAACGTCGGTAAGACTATCAAGTAAAATTATTTATTCTCAATTCTCATCCCACAGCCTGTTACCTGAGTATAGAAAGAACTTTTATAAATTCGTGGCAAATGTTGACAAAATATTCATTTCGAATAATTTACGTTTCATATAAATTCGTAATTAATTTTTAAAATCGATACAAAAATATATATTCGCGCACTTGAAATTATATCTCATTGACAGTTATTGACTCAGGAAAAGTTAAGACAAATTATATCTATCAATTTATTTATCAACATACCTCGACTTTTGAAATATAAAATCAATTTTCCCGTTTTGCCAACAAATGTTTCAGTGGACTGAAATGAATGAGCGAGCGAAGGGAACACACCAGACTTCAGACACGCAATACAGAACAGAGAGCAGAGCGTGAGCGTGATATTGTGACACGGGAGATGGTTTGTGAAGTTCGGGAGATGGTGCACCGTGCGAGCTCTCTAACAACCCTATGCAGGGTTGTCAGGTCTAAAAAAAAATCAGAAAGAAAAACTCCCAGTATACCTTATACTGTCTAAGACTCTAAGCGCTTATTTAGCTATCGGCTATCCCATGAATCGATATAGCAATAAAACTGCGAGATCACTGATCACCATCTGAATGGACGCTTGAAACTCAATACAGCATAAGGCAGTGTAGGAATGTACTAAAACATTTTCAATTATTTCAGTGTTTCCATGGTTCCATGATTAGAAGCCGCCTCGTTCTAATTCTGCTCAATGGATCGTCATTAATTGGCTATTCATTCGCTAATTGTTAATTGTGTTTTAAAGACCACCAACAGCTAAGGTTATTTGGGCCTAGCACCAATTCATATTTTCAATTCATTATTTTATTTATTTTTTTTAATAATAAATTGAAAATCCAATTGACACTTTTACCAGCTCTCGGGCTAGAACCCGAGAACTGGGGACTTGTAATAGAGGAACCATAGCAATGCCATGTAAACAACAGCGCCGCTACACTCTCGGCTATTCTCAAGCCCATGCTATTCATTCGCATAACGCACTCAACTATTAGTATAGCAGGTATGCATAGCCATACTTTCTCCGCGCTCTCTCAACTCCTGTACATTTTTTAAAAAAATTCTTTTAGAATTTATGTCAAGTAAAAATATCGCATTTTCGAAAAAAATGGTCTGTCTGTTTGACTGCCAATCAGTTTGTTTGCTTATAACTAAAGAATTACTTAAAATTAAAAGCACAAATAAGAGGGGGAGGAAGCCGCAGGTACTTAAATAAGTAAAATTATGAATCGTAGAAAAAAAACGTTTACACAAAAGTTGTAGAGAATTTTATTCTTATTACAGGGTTGATAATAACTCATTTTTTACTAAAAATGGAACGGAATGGAGAAATTCGTAACCTCGAATATCTGGCAACGCGACGGCACGATATCGATGGGGACGCTTTTTAAAACACAACAATGAAGATGTATACAAAAATTGAGCTAACTGCGAATTTTTTCCCAGTCGAAACCTAAAATTAATGGGCTAAAAATCTCCAAACCTGGGATAAATCCCTTCGTGTGGCAACCCTGATAAACGGATGAAGACGGCATCAACATTGACTTACATAGACGTAGCATTTGCAAGGAAACTTTTGATTTTCTCCTTTGTGAATGCCAGTCGGTGGCTCGTTTTATACATAGCACACACAAGATCTAATCTACAAAATCTACATTGCAGACAGGTTGTCTATAGTATACGTTGATGAAGAAAGAATGTTGCATTACATACGCGCAGTAGACAAAAACACCGTCAGCTCTTACTGAACCACCTTTAACCGTCTACTATACTCCTTAAAATACAAAACATTCCATAATTCAACGATATACACAATACACATATTAAACATTTTAATTTTAATCGTTGTCCATTAAAACAATTATTTTTTGCCATACCCACTATAAAATAGCTACTTTACATGCATGTAAAATTACATTTGACAGGCCGGTGTACGGGAACGTATCTTTCCCACACTAGTGTGGGAAAGCAAGCCATTTCCATATCGATTTATGTTTATTCGCCTGATCCGCCCGCTATTTACATACTCCTGTGCGTGCCTCGGCCTACTATAGGAGTGAAGTTGGCGCCACAAATGAACTGTAAAAAAATTTTGAAAATACTGAAAATGAAGTGAAAATCAGCTATATTTTATAGTGGGTATGGCAAAAAATACCTATATATCTCGTGCATATTGATGTTATGACTCGTGTGACTGTTAAAACTCGTTATCACTCGTTTTAACATAGGTACTGTCACTTTACTCGTCAGTAATCTATGCCTCATACAATCTATACCATAAAAGTTGTAAGTTTTGTTGTGATGATAATTTTTGGGTTAATGTTTAATATTAAAAAGATAATAGTGCCAACATTCTTTATTTTAAATGTTGTTTCTTCATAAGCGCTTTCGAAAAGCTCATTGCTTTATATTATTATACTATAAAAGTAACTACTTTAAAGTAAATTTTTCAATGTAATTTTAGAGAAAATAAAAAATATATTATCTGAAAACGCGACTGCCATGAATCGAAGTTGTCACCGTAGAGATTTGCTTTGTATATTTTTAACGCGCCTTAAGAGTTGTATTTTTAATATAACGAAAGCAACTGTTTAGTGCACATTAAATCATGATAAAAATTTTGGAGGAAGATGGGGCTTCTAATTTGCCGTATTCAACACTGCAGCCCCAGGGATTTATCAAAGTAGTGTTAAATCTCGTGTTGCCCTTTTATCAATTAATCGGAATTTTCAATTTTTTTTATAAAAAAAAACTTTTTAAAGTGAAACTTTATTAGCCTCATTTTTTTTGGTTCGGTTACGCATGTCAAGCGTCACGTCACGTCCAATCGAAGCGATCGACTAGACCAGTACTCATCAAAAAACAGCGACGTTGTGTTCATATAACTATATTGTAGGTAGGTACGTCTACAATATTCAGTCGAACAATACATCAAATGCCCATTGACCAACTATAGAATCTGGATTCTTACGTTCGTCTCCATACTTATCAGGGTTCAAATTATCTACATTACCAAAACAACGTAAACAAAATTATTTACTTTCGGCGATTTCGGGTTAAAGCGTTTAGCCGGGTTATTTTTTTAATTTTGGGGCCCCCCTGGGAAGATATACCTACTACGTATATTCTTAAAATACAAGTAAAAATATATGAGCACTGTGGTTGGAATAAAAACAAAAATAAAGATAGTTACTTCTTACCACAACAGTTTTATTGATGGGTGTACATTTCGAAAGCTATGCTTTCATCTTCAGCAAACACTATATATAGTGTATAGTGTTTGCTGAAGATGAAAGCATAGCTTTCGAAATGTACATCCATCAATAAAACTGTTGTGGTAAGAAGTAACTATCTTTATTTTTGTTTTTATTCCAACACTATATATAGTGTATAGTGTTTGCTGAAGATGAAAGCATAGCTTTCGAAATGTACATCCATCAATAAAACTGTTGTGGTA
The DNA here is from genome assembly GCA_039654895.1 of Mongoloraphidia duomilia. Classification (NCBI taxonomy): domain Eukaryota; kingdom Metazoa; phylum Arthropoda; class Insecta; order Raphidioptera; family Raphidiidae; genus Mongoloraphidia; species Mongoloraphidia duomilia. The sequence goes on from CM077516.1 coordinate 67,196,647, forward strand.
AGAAGTAACTATCTTTATTTTTGTTTTTATTCCAACACTATATATAGTGTATAGTGTTTGCTGAAGATGAAAGCATAGCTTTCGAAATGTACATCCATCCATAAAACTGCTGTGGTAAGAAGTAACTACCTTTATTTCTGTTTTTAAAATATATAAGATTGAAACATTTTCGGTTCGAAAAGGTTAAATCTCAATTCCATCGTTTATGAAAATTGAAAATACTAGCTTGTTAACGCTATATAAAACTGAGATATACGTTAGCTGACAGTCAGACAGCGATGGATGACGAGCTGTTAGATGTAGCTCTATATATGCTGATTCTGCATTACATATTTGCTGCACTGGTACACATGCAAATGCATTCCAAAAATGGATTTGTTACCTACTATGAAAATTGAAGTACCTACATACATTTTCGTCTACAAATTCAATGTCTACATTGTTTTCTTGTCGAGTGACGAAAAATTAATCATATCGAATTTATCTGCATGCTTGTAGATAAAAATTAGGTTCTGTTTTTCTTCAAAGAATCATTGAAGAAAGTTAATCTATGTTAAGAGCATTAGGCAATTTCGTATATAATGGAAAATAAAACTAAAATTATTTAATACCTAGTAAACTTATATGCTGGGTTTATCGTACAATTTTATTTTTTAATCACGCTGTTAAATGACAGTTGCTATGGCAACGATCAACATTTTGCCAAAATGAGAAAACAGCAACCAATGAATACGTAGCAATAAAAATTTAATAGCGTGATAAAAAAAACATCGTGATTAAAATGTACGATAAACCGACCTTTAGTCTATTTTATTATACATTTAATAGTTGTACTGCATTCTGTTCGGAATTTATTGAGCTGAGAAAAGTTGCAAAAAAACGCTTAAGAAGATAGTTCTAGTTCATTTTTTTCCAGAAGTTATCTTCTACTCGCCTAAAGATATGCTCTTTGAGAATTTAGTATAATCTCTATAAGTATGAGCTACAGGGTTATTTAGCCTATTGCCAATTTATATTTTAAATTTCATAATAATTTACTTTAAAATTTTTCCAGTTTTCAAATTTAGGAACTATGATGTTCGATTTCTACTACGACTTTCAGGTTTAAATCTAGATTTAAGAATGTCATTTGTTTTCAACTAATAGAATATCTCTATTTAAATGAAAGCAAATGAGATTCTTAAATTTAGATTTAAAGCTGACAGTCGTATCAGAAAGCTAGATTAGTCTGTAACAATTTTATGGCGTCCGATCATAACGATCTCTTTTTGAAACCCTAAGTACGGTTATAAGTGTTATAACATTATCATACATTTTTCCATTAAAAACAAACAGAAAAAATATAAACTCGATCTGTTTTTTATCAATATTGGACTTATACCAAAGGTAATAGCATCAAGAGACTTTTCATAAGAAATATCTATGACAATAATTATTTTTTGTTATGCCCATTATAAAATAGCTACTTTAGATGCATGTATACCAGCCTGCAATAGGTCACTAAGAGGAAACTGTGCGGGAAAGTAACTTTTCCACACACTTGTTAATGTAAATTCAATAGTAATATAATGTTTTCCAATTTATGAAAAAATCAATATTTCATATTTATCCAATGCGTAATGATATTACTATTACTGAATTCGAAGTTGCTATATTTAAATAGAGCAATTTGATCCTTGAAAACAGTTTTAAGAATTGTTGGAAATGAGAATATCCGTGGCACAAAGGATCAATAAAAATCAGTATTGCTTTTTATTGATTTTTTGTGCCACGGAAGTGCTCATTTCCAACAATTCTTATTACTGTTACTGTGTGACTGTTAAAACTCGCTGCGCTCGTTTTAACATATTGCCACCTCGTGCATAATATGTCTCATTACGACACTGGATATCTACTATTTCAGTTTCTTGACTGAATTTAGATTGAAATTTCCAAGTAAATTTTTGGAAACAAAGTTCAGTCCTGATTTCGCCACCTTAGTTAATCATTTGAAAACATCTGAAGTGTACATTTACTTGTGCACTGCTTTGCAAAGAGTTGTCAAACTAAACTTTTCTAAGCGAAGAAGTGCAACTAGGAGGAGCGCATACCATATCGTCAAGTCAGACTAAACAGATACGAATAACGCATATACAACATTCAATGAGATTGCAGGTACAACCAACCCAACTGAGGATGTTTCTTTAGTTTCGTTAGAGTCACTGGCGGCTCTAGGATTTCATTTAGGAGAGGAATACATGTTTTCTCCAGTTCCAAAGAATATTTCTTACATACATCAATAACAATGCTCAGAGAGCCTAGCCAGACAGGCGTAGTTCTTCCCCTCCAACATCTTCAGTCCGAAAATTGACTCGTAGCAATGAATAAAGTTGAGGAAATCATCTCGGATTGAAATCCCTGACTGCTTTTGGAGGATGCCATGGCGCCCTGAACCCCTCCCCTCCCTGGAGTCTCCACTAGCTAGAGCTCACGATAACTTATCGGGTACTGGGTAAATTTGGTACTAAAATTTAGGATACCAGAAACGTTACCTACGTATACCGCCGCAGTTTTAAATAAGAATAAGGAACTGTGGAAAAAGTATAAGTATATTAAATTCTTAGAAATTATTTATCGGTATCCTCGAATCAAGGTCACATCCGACAAGGGTCAGGTTCAACCAACTTTATTTTTGGGTCAGTTCCGATTACGTCTTGACGTTCACGTAAACGAAGTTGTAACAGAATGTAGTCTATATATATAAAACAGTTCCGTTACTGACTGATTGATTGACTGACAGACAACGCCCAGGTCAAACCGCTGAAGATATAAACTTGAAATTTGGACAGTAGGTTCCTTTTGTGACGCAGGCACCCACTAAGAAAGGATTTTTCGAAATTCAACCTCTAAGGGGGTTAAATAGGGGATGAAAGTTTGTATGGAAATTCGTCGTTTTTGAAGTTAGAAGCATGACATTTTGCACAGGAGTTTCTTATATAACGTAGGTGAGCACTAAGAAATTTTTTTTTGAAAATCCATCCCCTAAAGGGGCTAAAAAGGGGATGAAAGTTTGTATGGAAGTTCGTCATTTTTAAGTTAGAAACATGACATTTTGCACAGGAGTTCCTTATATTACGTAGGTGAGCAAAAAGAAAGGATTTTTAAAAATTCATCCCCTAAGGGGGTTAAATAGGGGATGAAAGTTTGTATGGAAGTTCGTCATTTTTAAGTTAGAAACATGACATTTTGCACAGGAGTTCCTTATATTACGTAGGTGAGCAAAAAGAAAAGATTTTTAAAAATTCATCCCCTAAGGGGGTTAAATAGGGGATGAAAGTTTGTATGGAAGTTCGTAATTTTTTAAGTTAGAAGCATGAAATTTTGCACAGGAGTTCCTTATATAACGTAGATGAGTAATAAGAAAGGATTTTTGAAAATTCCTCCCTTAAAGGGGTTAAATAGGGGATGAACGTTTGTATGGAAGTTCATCATTTTTGAAGTTAGAAGCATGAAATTTTGCACAGGAGTTCCTTATATAACGTAGGTGAGCAATAATATGTATTAATAAAATTCGATCCGACGAGCGAAGCGAGTGTGTAATGTATTATTAATATTCGAGTGAACGAGCGAAACGAGTGAGTAATGTATTAATAAAATTCGAGCGAACGAGCGAAGCGAGTGTGTAATGTATTAATAAAATTCGAGCGAACGAGCGAAGCGAGTGAGTAGTGTATTAATAAAATCCGAGCGAACGAGCGAAGCGAGTGAGTTATGTCTTATAAAATTCGAGCGAATAAACACCACCAGCCCGGCTTCGTTTCCCAGGAGGAGAATTTCTCGAGGAGGGGGATAATAAATCAAATCGAAATATACGTGGGCGAAGCCACGGGTAACGGCTAGTCCAATTATAAATATTAAATTAATAATAACGTATCAATTTTGAACAGATTTAAAAAATACACATATTAAAGTTTACTTATAGGTGTATTATATGAGTATGAAATTGGAAAAAGGAAACCTTATTTCAAATATTTGTCGAGCAATCAGCTATCAATAACGTTTATGTATTGTTTGCAAACGGTTCGTTCAAACAAACGATTACTTTGGTTGCACACCACTGAACCGAATCATTATTTACTGCACAAAAAAGGCATTAAATAATAATTTACTACAAAAAAAACATTGTATTGATTTTAAATAAATTGTATATTTTTATAATCTTACAAAGATATGAGTAATAATGCTATTTATTAATTCCCAGCCACATGAGCGTACCCAGCTTTTCGCCAAGGGGAGGGAGACAAATTAGGAATTTCCTGCAGGTAAATAATTTATATTTAACTTATATTTTTTGTAAACAATAAACTAGTGCTTTTTTTCTCAAAAATCTGCGAAAAAATTATCAGAGGCCGCTATTTTGTTTGTTTTCAAAAAATGTTTTTTTTTTGTTTGATTGATTTTAAATGAACCAGTAAAATGTTATGATGGTCACCGCTAAGCACGACTTGTGGTTGTGGGACTGTCACCTAACATAGTTACATAAGTATTAGTCCAGGGTCCAGGGGGGAACATTTTGTTCTGCAAATTGAAATATATGCTTAAAACAGTCGCCGTAACAACATATTAAAATTTGAACCTTGAACTTATAATATAAATTTCGTCGGGTACATGACACGTTTAGGGTGATCTGCCACCCCTTTAATATGACCAATCGATTTGCAAAAATTTTAATGATATTATTGGGTCACCGACAAGCTATACAAATAATTTCAGCCTTGAAGCAACAATAATTGTGACCATTTTTTTTGTTATATGTTGGGGGCGGTCTGCATCCCTCCCATACCGCTATCTAGCAAAATCCTTTACTCAGGGCACTTTAATATGCCTCCGTCAATATCTTCACAAAAATAAGGCCTTGAATAAATAACACCAAAAATTGTCACTAGCGATCTCGTTCTATAAGAAGTTACATTTCAATAAATTATAATTTAAAAAAACTAAAAAACACGCTTTGTAATACGCTAATGGTAAACTGAACTAAAAAGTAAAAAATAATTTTCATTGTAAAAAAGCGTGGGGTGCTCGATATCGAATTGAATTGTGTTTTTAAAGACCACCAACAGCTAAGGTTATTTGGGCCTAGCACCAATTCATATTTTCAATTCATTATTTTTTTTTTTTAATAATAAATTGAAAATCCAATTGACACTTTTACCAGCTCTCGGGCTAGAACCCGAGAACTGGGGGCTTGTAATAGAGGAACCATAGCAACGCCAAGTAAACAACAGCGCCGCTACACTCTCGGCTATTCTCAAGCCCCTGCTCGATATCAGTTGTTATAAAGTATGAAAATATGGTACAAAGCACCCCACGCTTTTTTACAATAAAAATTATTTTTTACATTTTAGTTCAGTTTACCATTAAAGCGTGTTTTTTAGTTTTTTTAAATTATAATTTATTTTTGCTTTTTAGTCCTGGATATCCTGGTCAGGATAATGGGACAAACTTATTGAATTATTGTATTGTCATCGGTCCTTGATAAGTGTGCAAAGTTTCAGTTCAATCTGAAGTTTTGAAGTGGGTGAAAATCGCGTTCAAAGAATCCGTTACTTACGTACATACATACAGGTGGAACTAATATAAGCGTGTTAATAAAACGAACCAGTTTAAAAGAATCGATTCAAACGATTATCTTTTGCGATAAACTAGAGACGTTTATAATCTTCAAGAGTAAATAATTGCATCCCATTATTCAACAGTTTAGGTTTACTCCATTAAACTCCATTAAAATATCAGTTCATATAAAAATGAAAAATTCAAAAGAAAATATTTTTTTTTTAAAATCACATCTTAAGACCGTGTATAGTAATAATATGTAAGAAGTGGAAAAGGTAAAGGAGAGATAACTGATATATTACGAAAATCGTCATGGCACAGCAATCGTACAATTCAATTGGCGTGCATTTTGAGACGGTGCCTCACTACACAAAAATCTAACACAAATCCCTGTGCTATAGTATAATAGACCGAGAGCTAGTGACAATTTTTTGGTGTTATTTATTCAAGGCCTTATTTTTGTGAAGATGTTGAGGGAGACACAGTACTGGATTTATAAATAGGCCGTATAGGCCGCGGCCTAGGGGCGGCAGCGTCCTAGGGGCGGCAGATTTCAGAGGACGGTCACTTGATTTCAGAGGATAAAAGTCAAACACGTCCACTGGTTTTCTCATGGTTTTTTATACTTTCAATAAATCCCTATAGAAAGAAACTTATTCCTATCGAAACCTATATTACCTATATTATCGCTACAAATTGTTCTGGGGAAAGGAGTTTTTCCTGTTTAAAACGCGTGAAAAATTATCAAAAGTCTTCATTGTCTCAAGAAAAAATGAATTCTCTGGCTCTTCTCTACATGGAAGCAGAGATAATGAACACCATAAACTATGATGATATTATAGATGATTTTGCTATTAAAAAGGCCCGTAAAAAATTGTATATCTTGTTTCTTTTTTACGCTCTCTTTCTTAATGACTAATTCATTCATTTATTTAACTTTCATTCGTTTATTTAAATAATAATTGTCCATTTGTAGTAAAGGAGGCCCCTTTACTACAAATGGAAAATTATTATTTTAGAAAAGTATGTACATGGGGCGGCGGAAATAAAGTGGCCTACACTCATAAAAAATATAAATCCGGCACTGGGGAGACATATTAAAGTGCCCTGAGTAATAGATTTTGTTAGATAGCGGTATGGGAGGGATACACACCGCCCCCAACATGTAACAAAAAAAATGGTCACAATTATTATTGCTTCAAGGCTGAAATTATTATATGATAAAAGTATAAATCAGATTTAGAAAGAAAATATTTTAGTTAAATAATTTATAATTAATAAAAGGAATTTCACACGGTACTGTTCACGTTTATTACGGAACACATAAACAAGATTACAGTAAACTTATCAAATGCTTAATATAATTTGAGCAAGGTAAGAATATAACAGTCTATATAAGATGTCCCATGTTTTAATATAAAAATTTTGGGATTTTATTCCTGAAATTAATTATGAGTTTGAAGTCAAAATTTTTTTTTAATAAATACTCTTGAAAATTACATTTTATAGCATTTTAATATTTATTTATTTATTGTGGATTATAGACGCGTTTACAACTTAGGTCATTAGCGTCTTAAATACAACAAATATCATAATATATCACTTAAAAACTAAATAATATCACAAAACATCCATGAGCAGAGGTGGGATTCGAACCCACGACAGTCTGATTCAGAGGTCGCGACGCTACCAACTGAGCCATACTGTCCTCAGCATTTTAATAGCACACAAACAAGAAAGGATTTTTACATTATCGTTCATATTATCTTTGTTTATATTCTTTCTTTATTAGGGGCAAGAAATTTTTAACCCTCTAAATTTTAGTTTTTTTGTGAAATTTGGATTTTTGCCATTTTTAGATGCAATTCTTCTATAAAATGAAATAAAAAAATGGTGAACAAGCTCATTGTGCTCAGAATACAAAAACGGCTGCGCAACTTTCGAATAATTAGTGCGCGACCGCGCACCCGCGCAGCATAGAGGGAACTTTGAGTCAGTCGGTAACATTTTCACCTAAATTAACATTGAAATACGTTTCTGGCTTAGTCATTGCGTCAAAAAATGTACGAAAAGTGTACGAAACTTCTGAAAGCCGCGATCATAACCATGGCGACGGCGCTTGCGCGTAACTAGTCGTGAAAAGGTCTATAGATGAGTCTATAGTGTTCTCTCATGACTCTCGCTTACTGTCACTCGGTAGCGTTCGTAAAATAAGATTGTGTAATGGAAGAGTTTAATGGAATGTACCAGATATATCTATATAGAGAAGGAATACACGGAAATCAGTAGATCGACGGACGTAAACGCAGTGTCTAGAAAAGTGGAATAATTTCAATCTGTGCCCGAAGTCGCGAAAAAGAAAACCAAGTCGTTCATTTAGTCTTCGATAAAACAGAACCGGACTCTTCATTCATATTAAAATGTTAAAACACATAATTTAAATTTCCGTAAACTGAAATTTATTGAAGTTTGGATTGCTACTCCTTATACTATAGTTCCATAATTTAAGGAGTGACGTCATGCACTTATACTCACTATTTATATAAGCGGCTGCATGGTACGCGTATGCTTACTACATTGTTTCATTGCTTTGTTATACGAACTATTCATGACTCACTTCTTGAATTTTGGTGCAAAAATTGTGTGTTTTAAAGACCACCAACAGCTAAGGTTATTTGAGCCTAGCACCAATTCATATTTTAAATTCATTATTTTTTTTTTAATAATAAATTGAAAATCCAATTGAAACTTTTACCAGCTCTCGGGCTAGAACCCGGGAACTGAGGACTTGTAATAGAGGAACCATAGCAACGTCATATAAACAACAGCATTGCTACACTCGGCTATTCTCAAGCTCAATTTTGGTGCATAACAATAGTATAGGACATAGGTAGGTGTTTCCCTTTTTTCCCATTTTACTTTTAGAAAAATGTTTCCATTACTTATAAAAATAAATCGGCACTAAATTCTCTAGATTATTTTTTACTGAGGAAACAAATATTTTTTTTGGCGAAAGTAAGGGCCAACGCACACATCCTACTTTTTGTAACGAAAACATGCCATTTACAACGAATAGGACTGTTTTCCATTTTCTGTTTTTATTGTTTTAAGGATTAATAAACGGTATATATGGAATACGACATTTTTGTACTAAAATTAGATTTTATTTTGAACGTTTGACATATTTCCTATAAATGTTATCTGAAATCGAATAGAATCTGTCATTCAAGTTCTCTATGAAAGTTTCTTTGCGAAAAACTTTTTTTTAATAACTATCATTGAAAATGTATTCTGTAATAAGAAAATTTTCTAAAATATAATATTTTTAAGCAGTCGATTTTCAGAAAAGTTTTATTTGAAAAAGTTACTGAAATAATATAGGTAGCTAAAACAATCATTCATATAGTTTTTCGCAGTTCTCTTTTGCCAAATTACTTACAGTTCGATCAAAGAGCATACAAAACGAGTGATATAAAGAGAAAAGTGAAGAAAAGAGACGGAGATAATACATACTGAACTGTCACACTTTCAGAAACTGCACGCCTCCTCCTCGCCCGCCCCTTCAACGTGCCGGAACATTCTGACGTTCGAAATCCCTTTAGTGTTTGATTCCGTAACGCCTCGCGGGTAGTTAAAAGTCTACAACCACCTCGATCTTCCATACCAAACCGAATGTAGGTACACACACGTATCTGAATATAGTAGCGAGCACCGATCTTCGTTGTGACGTCACAGTAAAAAATCATGATTGGAAATTAACAGTTAAAGCATGTTAATCTTCGAGACTGTTGTAATGATACATTTTTAGAGTGTTGGGTCTCCAAGTCACTATATGAATATTATGAAGTATTAGAAATACCTTGTATTTTTTTGATGTCCGTCTTGTGACTTCCTGTGTTTTAACACGACGCGTTTCAGCAACTGCTATCTTCAGGTGTGGTTAAATTTTTAAAAAATTACATATTGAGTATCCGTAACACGTTATAATATTAAGCACATGCGTATTATGTAGTGGATTGTGGAGTATAATTTAAATTTCGAAATTTTATGATTTATATAGTAGGTAGATGAAATGAACGTGTGAGTGTGTGTGTATTTATGTAGACGATTAATGAGTATTGGGTGTTTGTGTTTTGTTAATTGTTGTGTCGTACATTATGTTCGATTTTAACGTTAGTTTGTCATTAAGAATGTTGGTATTGTTGAATTTTGTGGCTTTATATATTTCATATTCTTCAAGGGTGTCCATGTGTTTACCTTTACTGCAAATATGTAGTGGAATAAAATTTGTTTCAAAATCGTGATATTCATGATTTTGTGAAATTATATGTTGTGCGTAATTTGATTAGCATTAACAAGTTTCTTTTATAGGAAGATGTTCTTTGAAGCTTTCTTCAAAAGGTCTTCCAGTTTGTCCTATGTAGAATTTATCACATGTGCTGCATATTATTTTATAGACTCCGGTGTGTTTGTTTTTAGGTGTTTTGTTTTTTGGGTTGAGGATGTTTTTGATTTTGTTGTAATGGTCAGGTGTTAGGGTTGTAACTTATATTCAGAAGATTAAGTTTTTTAGGTATAAACATCTTTACTACCAAAACTTCCCACTGCTCAAATGAAATGTCACAAAAGTTCAGATATGGCTAAAATGTAAAAACGCTAATAGTCTCACGAATTCTACTGGGTATATGATGTCACGGAAAATTTAATATGGCGGACTATAGACGCCATTTTGTCAGAATGCAAAAGTAATTTTCCTTCTAACATCGATATGGGTATCAAAAGAAAGGTTTCGTTGAGAAGATTTCAGCTAGGGTACATGACGTCACGGAAAATTCAATATGGCGAACGCTAGACACTATTTTGTCAGTACGCAAAAAATCGGTAAAAACTTTTATGTGGAGTATCAAATGAAAAGGCTTGATGAGTAGATTCAACTAAAAGGAAGGAAATAAAAATAAATTATTTAAAAAAAACAAAAACCCGACTGCGTAAAAATCGAACTTAAAAGATGGAAACAAGGTCAAATGATAACATGCAGCCGGAGGCATACATGTAGGTACAGTAACAAGTTAAACAGAAATATCTGATGCCTCCGACTGCATGTTATCGTTTGATCTTGTTTCCATCTTTTAAGTTCGATTTTTACGCAGTCGGGTTTTTTGTTGTTTTTTTAAATAATTTATTTTTCGAAATATTTGAACTAACCCCAAGTGCTTTTTAATAACACAAATAATATAAAAAATAAATGCGTTCGTAATTTTATTTTTAATAAAGTTTTTGAAGTAAAATTTCTTAGGCGGCACTGCCTCTAAAATTTGAGTAGAAAAATTCTGGGATAAAACGGGAAGTGTGGTGACACGAATTACCATAACAACCTCAAATAATTCATACATGAGAAGTTTTACTTCGGTCGTGTATATCGCGACACATGCCTTTTTTATTAATTTATAAAAGATTTTATTTTAATACAGAACAACAGACATTACCAAATTGTTTCTTGTAAAACCTTGTATTGTTAATGGCAACATAGTTGTCTGATAATTGTAATTTTCTAATTAAGATGATCACAAGAGAAACGTAATATAGATGGCAGCAGGTATATAGCCACTTATGTTATCAATGGTTGTCATAAAAAAACGCGCGAGAAATCAAGTTTTTTTCCTTCTGATAGTAAACAACCACTTATTTTCTGTTCCGGATCCTTTGGAATTACAAAACCTCTATGATTTGGTAAACACAACACATCGGCATTGTCAATGATGTATTATTTAAAATAAACTTATTCTATACACACTACTATGAACTGACCACAGATCTAGGTGGTTATATAGCTAACGCCCCTAGAGGCCAAGTTTGGCAGTGCCCATCCTCATTGAAGCGAATTCATATTGTGGAAGGGTATTTAAACATATTATGAAGTACATATTAGAAATACCTTATATTATGTCCGTATTTTGACTTCTTGTGAATTTACACTACGCGTTTCAGCAACGAGTTGCCATCTTCAGGTGTGGTTAATTATTTTTTAAAAAACACACATTGAGTATTCGTAATAATATATAATATTATGATGCTAAGCACTGTGTATTATATAGGAGACCCAACACTCTAAAAATGTATCGTATTTAAACATTTCATTACTAAAATACTGCTTAATCGATTAGTAATAAATAGTGAAGGTATTCTGAAGTTTTACGCTACCGATTATAGATACAAACAGTATACAAGAAAAGAAAAAGAGGAAAATAGAGTCAAAAGTTCTTTCAAGTCTATTTCTTTTTACGGCGCAAAATTTTCTTAATCAAATCCAATGTGTTTGGCTTCTCAGCGAGCAAAGTTGTGGGTGGGGTAGTTCGGGAGAAATGCGGGAGCACGTTTGACGACTTTGGGGAGACAACACTAAAAAAACAAGTTTAAAAAAGTTTCACTGATTGAAAACATATTGAGAAATAAAACCATAAACGTAATTGTGCGACCTAGATGCAATTCCAACCAATTTTACAAAATATATTACTTATAAATGTAGATATATCTACATATATATCTGTGACAGTAAGACAAAATAGCTTATGTCGAATTTGTAGTAAAATTTGAGACATGAAAAGTAAATCATCCGGTTCATTAATATATCTCCATTTTTCGTTTCAATGAAAAAATAGGAAGTTATGTCTGTATCGCGGGTACAGACAGATGACGTTAATATGGTTAAACACAATTGACTGTATTCGTTGTCATGGAAAGAAATATACATCCACTTTTATTTATCTTATAAAATCAAATGTTCGTAAAATATAATAATATATCAAAAAAATAGTAATTTTATTTTTTTTTATATTTTAAATTGTTATCCAATACCTATATATTTTCATTATTAAAAAAATATACAGGGTGGACCAGGTTATAGTAGCAATAATTCACCATTCGATGGTCCATCGAAAAATAAGTCGACATGCATAATTTTATTTTTTTCCAAAACGCTTCCTAAGGGAGATACACCCCTCCAAAGTTCAGTTTTAAAATTCTTTTTTTTGTCCTAACTCTCAGGTCATTAATGCGTTTTTGACCAAATTTGGTACAAGTATTTATGCAATAGATACTCATTACTTGACGTAAGTAACTTTTGTCAAAATTGTCAAGTGGCGTAGATACAGGGGGGTTGTTTCACTTTTCCCGCCCTATTTTCTGCGCCACTGGATATTTTTAAAGAATAACATTTTTTTCGAATTCCCTGTTCAATTAAAAAAAAAAAGAGTCACTCTTGCGAAATTTCGATTTGAGGCTTCGTTTACGAGATAATTAGAGTTGAAAGTTTAGAACACTTCTAAAATAGCCACCTATGAAAATAATAGGTCTGGAATCTTGTACAACAATTGTAAACTTTTTACTGTTTGACGAATTTAAATAAATAATTCATTAATTAAATTAAAAACAACAAATAAATAACTTATGAAAATAACCAACAAAGTAGGCGATACTTGGTTTTGAGATAATTTATGACACTTGTCAGTATTGATTTTTAAAACTGGACTTTGAAGGGCTGTAACTCCCTTAGGAAGCGTTTTGGAAAAAAATAAAATTATGCATGTCTACTTATTTTTCGATGGACCATCGAATGGTGAATTATTGCTACTATAACTTGGTCCACCCTGTATATTAAAAGTCTTCGCGGGATTCGAACCTGGGTTTGGCAAAATGTACGTTGATAAATTAATTTAAATCGAGTTCGCGACGCTCGTTTGATAGAAAGGTACCTTGACGCATATATCGCCGATGCTGTCTCTTTTCATTGCAGATTGCTGCAAAAAATAAACTCTAGTAACTATGGAGTTAATAAGGCATTCTGAAGTGCGGTTTAAATTTACAATTTGTGTAGAAATGTTCACAGTGGTGTGTTCCTTGGTCTCTTAATCTTTTTATTATTTTCATCAAAATGATGAGAGCGCATGCGCACAGCCTATTTATGTCGCAAAATCGACTCCACGTGCGACTGCGCGCGTGCGCTTCCATCATTTTGAAGAAAATAATCAAAAAGAAGAAATCAACGAAAACACCCAATATTAGACAAACTACTTTTACAAAAAATGTACCTGAAGGTAAAAAAAAATACGAAAAATTCGTCTTAAGCGGTTTTGGCTTTTGGTCACAGATATCTACTTTCTAGCTAACTCGTAAAGAAATAAAATTATTTTAAGATTCCTTTTATTACAAAGTTACACGTTCGTGTAGGTATAACTTTATTAGATAAAAAATATTGAACAAAAACTATTCCATTACGAATTTTCTTGTAAAAGACCGTTGCTGACAAAGTTACAATTTAACTCTTTCAAAGTAAAACAACACCGAATATTTTTGTTTTATTTTATCTATTTACAGAATTTTTACAGGGTCGGAATAAAGGTTTTAAATTTTGAGTTTTTTAGTGGACCTATACGAACCGATGAAAAATACGTAGCATGATTTCGTGTCAATTTAAAAGGGTGTGCACCTATATTTTAAGAATGCATTTTTTACATTTTTGGAAATAAAATATGTATACTATTTTCATATTACCCAACTTCTTTATTTATGACCTTGAAGTGATCTTGAATAACCTCATGTCATAGGTCGTTATGGATCTCGTCTCAATAACGGCTGCAAAATTCCGTAAAGTATCCATATGGTATGATTAAAAAAAATGGAGGTGACTTTGACCTGCTCTCAGCACAATCAACAAGAAAATCTATTTTACCAACATACGTCCCCCTTGATACCAAACAGTTTTTATTCAAAACTGTTTTTGTTACAACCAATACTTTCTGAGATATTAACTTGTAACACTTTACACTCTGTATACTATAGTATTTAAAAAATACGTAATGTTTAAGATATTTCTTCTGCTAAACTTTTCTCAAAATTCTTCTTTAAAAAAAACAATTGATCTCATTCCATAAATTTCATGAAGAATGACAATAAAGTTATAAATGCCATTATTTTTGACCGCCTTCAAAAAAAGGAGGAAGTTCTCAATTCGACCCGTAGGCCATATATATATTTTTATGTATAATTATGATCATTGTCAAGCGCAAGGAAAACTTTTTAACTATAAGAAAATAATTGCACCGATTTTTAATTACATGTAAGTAGCGAAGGATTGTAAAATAAGACAGAATTAATTATTATATTAGATCCTTGTAGTCTAGCACTCTAGCCAGAAGATCAAAAGTTAAAATACATTATAATTTTTCTCTTGTTCTGAAGACATAATTCCATACACATTTCTTCTAGTGTTATATGTTAAACGATGACAGACATTAAACAATTACAGACAATTAAAAGATCATAATTCTATACATAAAAAGACAAATAAGAGCCAATAAAAATAACATTTTCCTACTTTGCTATGTTATGTACATAAACTGTAAATGAGAATGTCAATAACCTTGGCTATTTCATGAGGGAAGAATTAATCAATGTACCTACCATCACTGGCAACCCCAATCCGAACTCTACAATGCCTGGAGCGGCAACTTCATCATCTCTAATCCTACTTAGTAATCAAAAGAAAGATCCTCTAAGGATTAGATTTGATATTCAAATGAAAAGAGATGTTAGTACATAATTTTTTTGAGAAAAATGTCTGTAGTAATAATATTACTTGAGAGTTTTGTCAGCTTATAAATGCAAACTAGGGTTTCAACGACTGCGCAGAATAATCTTTTGCGTCTTCCTCCAGAAAACACATTTTCTGGATAATCTCAGTTATGGAAAAATAATTAAATTTTGTTTTTTCTCGTAAACAAAAAATTGTCTGTGTCGCTACACTCGGAGGAAGTGTAACTTCTTATGCAATACTCAAAGATTACACCAGTAAAATTTATTTTTCTTATACTTATACGACCTATGTTTATACTACGGCAAAATCAACATACGTAGGTACGGCAGACAGTGATTCTATAGTTAGTGGTTTCGAACGCTAGTTTGTAAGTTTGTAGTGGCTATATAGTTGAAAAAACATCACACTTCAAAGTTCATATGCCATTTACCAATGAGGGGTTAAGAAATTTACTATCCGGTCTCCATAAATCAACACCGACTTACCGTGTATTCGTTTGAAAGTTGAAAATTCTTAATGGTTATGTAGTAATCGCTTACCTGTAACAAAAGAAATACAGATTATTAGTGCCCGACCGAAACATTTGTAAATAGTTAAGGTGAAATTTAGTTACATTTTCATTTTACCCTGGAATCTAGTGTTTTTTCTAGCCTTGTAACAGATTATTCGATTAGATTAATTAAAATTTAAAAGACTTCAGTCTTCAATTTGTTAGGCAATCACTTTATTTTTGGAATGTTCCAAACATTACCCGACAGTGCCCGACACGAACACTAGTTTCGGCCGAGCCGAAGTTTAGGACAATTTTTGGCCGAAACCGAAACTTCGGTCGGTCATTACAAATTATAATAAAAAAATATGAGTCGTCGTGGGACGCCTGGCAGATGTGAAACATATTAATTATTCATAGCTCTCCCCTTGCGAAGACAATTAGTGAAAGAATTTTTAGAATCGGTTCAGTAGTACCAAAGATAAGAATTTATGATTTATTACCCCCCCGCCCCGCGAGAAACTCTCGCCCTGTGAAAGTATTGAAACAGCAATACACAGATATTTAAACACACACAGGTAAAATAGCGACTGTATAACAGTATTGTTCGAGAAGACGGGAAGTGACGACGTGCATTCTGAACGACGTAACATTAGGACGACGTTCCATTCAAACGATTTTACACACGTGCCTAAAGATGTTTCACATCAAAAAAGAGTGTGTGTATGTACTTATGTACGCACGTCAGAAGTTATACTTTTTTATGTAAGAAAACAAAAATAACTCCAAAAATTTTATCCCGCGTGCCAGTATTAAACGTTTGTAAAAAAGACGATAATAATAAAATAAAGATATTAAATAAATTAATTTAATTTAATAAATCATTAATTTATTAAATATATTTATTTATTATATTTATATCTAATTATATATTAAAAAAAAAACTCGGGTCGCAGTGCCAAACCCTGCCGACAATATAGTGTATTTGCTAATACAGGCCTTGTGGCTTTAATACGTGAACTTAGGTTTGTTTTTGGACAAAATAAAAAATTTAACCCCTTAATACATCCCCTAAAATAATATTTTTTTTCTTAATTTCAATAATGTTATCAATGCAACCTCTGTACCAAATTAAATACACCCTTCAGTAAGTAAATCACTATCCGCAAACTAGTGTTTTCATAAAATTTGTAAGTCCGGTCCTGTCGGGCCGATTTTATAAAAATTTTAGCAGCACATTTTAATCTTTACTAAAAGGTTAAATTTCAATTTTGAAACAATTCTGGAAATTTTTTCGGTATTTTCGGCCCCAAAAATTTTTTTCAACCCCTAAAAACAACCCTTAAAATAGTCCGATTGGGCCCATTTTAAATAGGTTCCGTGCGGTGATGGATTCCAACGTGTGTACCAAATTTCGTTCAAAATCAATTAAGTCTTTCGAGAGTTATGCCGCGAACACACACACACACACACATATATATATATATATACATATATACATATATATATATATATAAACATTTTCAAAAATGGTGCCAAATTGTTCAGGAGGCTATGAAACGTCGAGAAATTTTGGTCCGACCCCTAGGTCCCGCCATCTGACCGACGCCAATAGTGTATGTGCCATATGGCAAATACACTAAAAAAGCATGTTTGTGTTGAGAATTGAACCCGGGACCTATTGCGTATGACGCGACGACGCTACCGTTTAGCCACGTCTTTCATAGCTGTGCTATATAATAGGCTATTATAATCATGAAAAATAATAGTAGTATAAACAGTATAGATGCCGTAGTACGAACTCATATTTAACGAAAGCGGCATAAACGAGCGTTTGTATATTCAAAACTGAAAACGCTCTGATCACATTGTGACTGGTGTAACGACTCTAGTTACTAACGACTAGCTTCATCATGTTACTTTCGACTGGTTTCATTGTATTAAATCGTAAAAATTCACTCTCATCATTTTTCCATAACGCGCCAAAAGAAGTATAATTTCAAAAATTTAGACAATGTTGAAATATACAAAAGTATAAATCATTTTTACCACTAAAATTAAAAATAAAGCATCGGTTATAGCATATTAGCATCCTGTTTAAAAATTTAAGACTACTTTTTAAGTGCACAAAAAATACGATACAGGAAGGATTTCTAGGATTATAGAACAGTATCAGCAGAACTACTCGAACGTCAGGACAAGTAAAGTGTAGTTGTAAACTGCTCTTTAAAGACGTATCTTAAATGATAAAAGAAATAGTTTTTTTTCCTTTATAAATAGAATGTTGATGGACTATAGCCATGTCATCACGTCGCAGTTGGTGAATGTGGTCACCGTACACTTATAGTGCAGGTAGTGTAGTTCCAGTGTAGTTGAGTAGGTGAGAGGTAAAGAGGGTGACGTGTGCAATGGTGCATGTGTGACGGGTCGCCATCGAATTGGAGTCCGCTGTTTCCGCTTCCGACAGCATCGTCCGTCTACCATTCACCGTCGTTCGTCCACCGTTCATCGGACAACCACTAGGTATTATATATATCTATATATATACACATATTACACTCTCTATAGACTCATTCTCTCTGAGTGGAGTGAAGTTTTTTGTGCAGCACTGTTGACAGACATCGTATTTACCGGCGTTCCCTCCTCACTACTTTATATAAACATTGATTTGTGATGTCCGAGATTATTGAAGTCACGCTATGAAAAAAAGGCATGTGTCACGGCACACACGACCGAAGTCAAAACTTCTTATAGATCTACAGGGTGGTGACCGTGACTGCTGCACATAACCGTAAAATTAAACTTTCGCGATTTCCTGCTTCCCTAATTATTTTAGGAAAAATATCTTCAAATAATAGTTTTAGAACATAAAATTCTGCATCTGAATCATTAAACAAAATTAATTTTGCATGCTTTGTAACGGCAGAAATTTAATATGAAAATGTCAAAATTACCTCAAAAACAGATAGCGATAGACATGGAACTTGAACAAAATGATGACATTTTAGCTGTCAGAATAATTTCTAATCATTTTGCTCAAGTTCCATGGCTATCGCTATCTATTTTTGAGGTAATTTTGACATTTTCATATGAAATTTCTGCCGTTACAAAGCATGCAAAATTAATTTTCTTTAATGATTTAGTTGCAGAATTTTATGTTTATAAATAGTAAACATTTCAATAGTAAAATACATTTAAAAAAACTGTCTTTTTCAATTAAGAAATAAAACTTTCAACAGATTCTGATTTATTTTCTTTTCCAAAAAGATTGCTTTTTCTTTAAGTTTTCTCATTTATTTTTTGTTTCAATTTCTCGACAGTGCGGCTTGTAAAGTCTGCGACAGAACGTGAGAATAGTGCACTATTGTAGTTCGAGTTACTGATGTAATTTTATTGCAGAACAGTATATACACTGCTTTTTGTTGCGTTATACAGTGTGTCCATAAACTCATTCTCAACATGGGGATCTCCGTTATTATGAGAGATAGAGATTTGGTTAAATGAAATTAAGTATTCCTTAGCTAAAGTAGTATCAAATCACATAAATAAAGTTTAGATATTTTCCGTAGCTTCGGCGCTATAATAAAAAAAAGTTAATTTTCGAATTTTTTATTTTTGTTGATGGCTGATTTATTTTAACAGATAGTGAAATTTAGTTTGCACTTTCTTAAGGTAGTTTTTTAATATCAATTTCGTAGTGTATTCAGATATTTAAAAAATGGCAAAAATCGAAAATTCACTTTTTTAACCGACTTCAAAAAAAGGAGGTGGTTCTCAATTCGGTTGTATTTTTTTTTATGTTTGTTACCTCAGAACTCCGTCATTTATAAACCGATTTGGAAAATCTTTTTTTTATTTGAAAGGATATACTTTCAGATTGGTCCCATAGAAATTTCATCAAAATCGGTTCAGTAGTTCGGCTGATTTTAATAAAAGTTAGTAACGGCGTGTGATTCCTTAAGGTAAATGTCACTTTTTGACACATCAGACAGCGTAAAAAAGTCGGTTTAATAAAAGTGAGTAACGGCGTGTGATTCCTTTAAGGTAAATGTCACTTTTTGACACTAAAAAGTAAAAAATAAAAAACTTTTTAACAAAAAAAACCTCCTTCAAAAAGCCACTAAAAAGAGAAAAATAATGAAATTTTGAGGTCTGCGCCAATTTAATAAAATATGAAGTTAATTTAAAAGAAGATATTAATCACTATACTATGCTTTTTAATCGACTTCATATTTTATTAAATTGGCGCAGACCTCAAAATTTCATTATTTTTCTCTTTTTAGTGGCTTTTTGTAGGAGGTTTTTTTTTTTTGTTAAAAAGTTTTTTCATTATAGGTAGCGCCTAAACTACGCAAAATATCTAAACTTTATTTATGTGATTTGATACAACTTTACCTAAGGAATACTTCATCTCAGTTAACCAAATCTCTATCTCTCATAATAACAGAGATCATATTGAGAATTAGTTTGTAGACACACTGTATAAGACGTATAGTGGACTTATATTTTTATGGATTTAAGAACAAGCTTTGGGCATAACCATCCTTTCGATTTATTTTTATTTACCTACATGAAACTCCACTGTATAAGCAGGAGTCTTTTATTATTGGTATATTTGCCCACATATAAAAAGGTGTTCCAATAGGAGGTACCAGAAATATTTTGGTTATAACTCGAGAAATAAATTTTAAAATATTGTTTTTTCTTAAATATATTTTATAGAATTCAATTAAATTGTGGATTATAGACGCTCGACAACAGAGGTCTAAATATATTTTATATATCGCAGGAATTAAACATGAAATATGACATCTGTCAAACGGTCACCGCGGATTCTCTGACAGCTGTGTATTCTTTTGATAACATTTTTCAGGACACTTTCACATAAATCACGACCTACTATTATTAAGTATTCTCAAATTTCTAGAACAAAAACTGTTTTTTTCGCGTTGCCAGTGCAGGCGTGACATTATTGATATAATAATGAGTTTATTAAGATGTCAATACATTGGTCCATTTCTACACTGAATTACATTAGATACACATGCAACACTGACTAATCTTATTTAATTCTACATATCCATTTATGAAGAAGGTAGACTACAGCACGATTTGAATCTAAATCTGGCTGAAATAATATTGAACAATTGTACTGTCAAAATTATCTGGCAGAAATTACTGCAGTTCTTAGATTAGGTGCACTAAAATTGAACTGTTTGATATCATTCATCTCAAAATTGCATATTATTTTTTAAAATAGTACACACCCATGTGTTATGAACACATTCGAGGTCAAAACATTTTTCCTTTATATAGAGGAATATCCACAAATAAGAAGCTGATAAGTAATTAAATAAAATAAAAAACTTTTTATTAAAAAAACCCGTTCAAAAAAAGCCACTAAAAAGACGAAAATAATACAATTTCGATTTTTATTGTAGATTATAGACGCGTCGACATCTCAGGTCATTAACGTCTTTCAACTACACTAAATGACAACTTTCTTAAAACTAAATAACATCACAAAACATCTATGAGCGCAGGTGGGATTCGAACCTACAACAGTCTAGTCTAGAGGCTGCGGTACCAAGTACGCTAACCACTAGGCTACACTGACCTCTACAATTTTGAGGTCGGCGTTAATTGCTTACTAAAACTTTTTATATATACAGGGTGGACCAAGTTATAGTAGCAATAATTCACCATTCGATGGTCCATCGAAAAATAAGTAGACATGCATAATTTTATTTTTTTTCCAAAACGCTTCCTAAGGGAGATACAGCCCTTCAAAGTCCAGTTTTAAAAATCAATACTGACAAGTGTCATAAATTATCTCAAAACCAAGTATCGCCTACTTTGTTGGTTATTTTCATAAGTTATTTATTTGTTGTTTTTAATTTAATTAATGAATTATTTATTTAAATTCGTCAAACAGTAAAAAGTTTACATTTGTTGTACAAGATTCCAGACCTATTATTTTCATAGGTGGCTATTTTAGAAGTGTTCTAAACTTTCAACTCTAATTATCTCGTAAACGAAGCCTCAAATCGAAATTTTGCAAGAGTGACTCTTTTTTTCTAAATTGAACAGGGAATTCGAAAAAAATGTTATTCTTTAAAAATATCCAGTGGCGCAGAAAATAGGGTGGGAAAAGTGAAACAACCCCCCTGTATCTACGCCACTTAACAATTTTGACAAAAGTTACTTACGTCAAGTAATGAGTATCTATTGCATAAATACTTGTACCAAATTTGGTCAAAAACGCATTAATGACCTGAGAGTTAGGACAAAAAAAAGAATTTTAAAACTGAACTTTGAAGGGGTGTATCTCCCTTAGGAAGCGTTTTGGAAAAAAATAAAATTATGCATGTCGACTTATTTTTCGATGGACCATCGAATGGTGAATTATTGCTACTATAACCTGGTCCACCCTGTAGGTAGGTATCTAATTGCATTAAATTAGCGCCGACCTCAAAATTGTATTATTTTCGTCTTTTTAGTGGCTTTTTATGAAAGAGGATTTTTTATAAAAAGTTTTTTTTTTACTTTTTAGTGGCTTTGCAATACGTATATTTGCTCGTTATTATAAATTGACTTCTTTCTTGATATTTAATTAGTACCTAAACTAAAAAAACTACTGAATTGATTTAACTAAAAATTTATATGGGACCACACTCAAGCATCAAAATCGGTTCACAAATGTAGGATATATGATGTAAGATACATAGGTAACATAAAAAAATATTTTTATTACTAGAAAGAAATAAAAATTGCTCAACCGATTTAAGAAAAAATTATATGGGACGAATTTTAAATCTCCCAGACTATAACGGAATCAAAATTTTTTAAACCGGTTCAGCCATTCCTTAAAAAAATACATACTGATCGAATTGAGTACCTTTTTCTTTTTTGAAATCGGTTAAAAAACTAAGATACATTAAAGCTAATTTTTAATTTTTTGACGTTAGTTTGTTCCATCATAATTCCAAGCTAGAATCTAATTTAAGTTTTATTGAACCGTAGGTAGCCTTCGAAATACCGAATAATAAATACCAACTACAAATAATATACCTACCTAAATATATAATCTGTTCCCAAGAGAGAGCCTAAATAGGAAGTTGGGACATAATGTGGTTTTCGATGACCATATAAATTAGAGTATAAGTACCAACTCTTATCTCAAGGTGATTTTTTTTTTAAAGCTACGTATATGAAAAAAATACTGAGACATAAAAAGTGAAAAACTGACAAACTAAAATTGCTAATTCAGTCTAGGTATTCATAAAGTGTACTTATAAGTCGAAAATTCGTTAAAAACTTACAATTTTTACCGAGAAAGTTACGATTCTATACCTATTTTTGTTTTGATTAACACATTAATTCCACTACATGCGTGAATCTCTTAACAGGTAGGAATGTAGGATACATTGGCCTTAACAAAGTTAATTAAATAATTACAATCCCAAAAATAATCAAAGTGTGCATAAGAAACAAGAATTCACAATCGAATCCAATTCCACGGTCGCGATGTTCTTTAAAAAAAAACACTGCCACTGACATATTTTAATCAAGTAATTATCACGACATGTAAATCGAAACACATAAAAATCAACTTTATCGCAAGCTATTTATCAGAACACCTATAGACGTATTTTATTGTCCCGATTCTTCTGGTAATATGTGAGAATTAAATAATCAATGTCTTAGTGCAGACTTTTATTATAGCTCTGTATGTTAATGAACAAATAAAGATTCATTTACTTATATACTACTTAAATTTTTGACGTGATAACGTATAAATGTCTCATAATGGGGTGGCATTTTAGAAATATTAGATGTAACGGAAATAGTTGGACGTGGCTTACATGTGAAATAAAACAGCAATACTATATGTTAAGGTTTCAGAGACAGTAAGCCATGTTGGCCTTGTGGTAAAGTACGAATCTACCGACAGGTACAAATGCCAAGCCCAGGTTCGAATCTCGGAGGTTTCTAATATTTTTTTTTTAATAATGAAAACATATGTATAGTAGTGGATAATAATTTAAAATATAAAAAAATAAAATTACAATTATTTTATTTATTATATTTTACGAACATTTGATTTTATAAGATATATAGGTAAATAAAAGTGGATTTATTAACCTTTCCATGACAATTGGGTTTTTGAATGAAATTTTTTTTTTACTTAAATGGAAAGGCCACATACAAGTTTTATAGCAAAACTGTTTTTATTTAATTTTTTTGCTTACTAATTAAAAAGTTATATTTAAATAAAAATTAATTTTTAAACTCAGTTCCGATGACGCGCCGAAAGAATCCGAACGCGTGTGACGTCATTATGTTATCTATGGTCTTTGTAACCATGGTTACCAAGTTAAAAATTTATTATTTTTGATAGTATGTGTAATACATATACACAAATACCAACAAATGCACACAAATTTTAACATAACGACGTCACAAACATTCCTGGCGCGTTTTGAAGTCACGTGATATTTTTTAATTTTTTATACATTTTAATTAATTTTTAGTAATTTATCTGTGGCTTTAAAAAAATTTTCTTTTCGTTTTTCAATATTATTTATGTTAAATTATTAGAAAAAATTAAAAAATTAATATTTTTTTTTAAATTTAAATACCTAATTATATGTGTTAAACGGTATTAACGTCACCTGTCTGTACCTGCGATATGGACATTAATATTCTGATTATTAAATTAATTTGACATTTCATAAAGATATTTTTGAACAACTCAAAATCACTATTGATGCGTTAACCTCGCTGCTACTAGCTAGCTAGGTAATTTGTTATAATTAATAATTTCCGAGTACGGAACCACCTGAATCAGAACGGATTTGGTAGGCTGATTATTTCATAGTTTTCATAATAATTAGTTCATAATAAATTAGAGGTTCGATTAGTCTTATTATGTCGATAAATTGGGACTTTACTGTATTATAAATTTACCCAACCTTTATTTATACAAAAAGATATACCGGGTGGTGAACTGCTCAGGTGTATATAGGGATTTAACACGTAAAATCATAAATATGCAGTTTCCTGCTCTCCTGATTTTTTTGGAACAAAAAATCATTAAACTAAAAATGATCACTGTTAAATTATCTACATGATATGTCTCTTAGTTACAACGAAAATAATTTGTATACAGCGTGGTTACAAAAAATGCATATTTTTGACCTTTTGACTATTATTAATTTGTCAGAAAAAAATTATTCTTGATAAAAATTTATTTATGCTCTAAAACCTAAAAGGAGATAAATAGAATCGATATAACTCTTCTCGTGTACAGGGAGGATCTGAAAGTTTGATTTGGTCTAAGAATAGAAAGACCTAGTTGACACACCTTTAAACGGATTGAAACCAAATTTAAAACTTAAGGTTTTTAGGGGATTCCTCAAGTAGATTTTTCTCATTTCCTCCCTACTCCCTTAAACAGGGGTAGTTTATTGATGTACAAAAATAGAAAATTGCGATATTCTCCCATTCTGAATTTTTACAAAACAAATGAATGAAGGAATATTGTACAGTTATTAATGACGTAACGATTTATGAAATATGATGGAAATCGTTTGAGCCGTTTTCGAGAATATTGCAATTTTCTATTTTTGTGCGTCAATAAACTACCCTTATTGAAGGGAGTAGGAAAGAATTAAGAAAAATATACTTGAGGAATCCCCTAAAAACCTTAAGTTTTAAATTTGGTTTCAATCCGTTTAAAGGTGTGTCAACTAGGTCTTTCTATTCTTAGACCAAATCAAACTTTCAGATCCTCCCTGTACACGAGAAGAGCTATATCGATTCTAATTATCTCCTTTTAGGTTTTAGAGCATAAGCAAACTTTTATCGAGAATATTTTTTTCTGACAAATTAATAATAGTCAAAAGGTCAAAAATATGCATTTTTTGTAACCACGCTGTATAAAAATTATTTTCGTTGTAACTAAGTGACATATCATGTAGATAATTTAACAGTGATCATTTTTAGTTTAATGAATTTTTGTTCTAAAAAACTCAGGAGAGCAGGAAACTGCATATTTATGATTTTACATGTTAAATCCCTATATACACCTGAGCAGTTCACCACCCGGTATACATGTGTGATGTGACTTAGTCACTAACTGTTTATTGTTCACAGTAACTATATTCAGTAATTAATTTATAAAAGCTTATAAAAAAAAACTTGTCAATTGTGCAAGCATCAGACGATATAGTAAGATAAGAAGATGTCTGGTTCTGGTAAAATTCGTTTATTTGGAACGACCTGTTTTGCCCGGTGCAATGCAGGTTAGCCGCTCTGATTAAATCATGGCGAGCGACAAGAAGAATGCACGAACTCGTCAACTGGCGACGACACAACAAATAAATCTCAATTAAACGATTCGTCAGGAGAAACAGAAATTGCCTGATGTGCTTCCAGCACTGTTTATAATTGCTTTGCTAATGAACATCATTCATTATCTTTTTTTTTACTTTTTAACAGCGGGTAGACAACTTTACACAGCACCGCTTTGCGTTAATACTCTTTACGTATTTTTCCCCAGGATGTACTTAGTCGTTTTTGAACTTTTTTTTTAAGACAAACAAATATGACTATATTAGAAAATAAGTTTGTCATGACCACTGTGTAATAGGTACTGAACTTGTACCTATATTTTTTATGGAAGGATACGCGTTTTTTTATGCTAAAGCCTTTATTTCACTAAGTTACCTAATAATACATTTTTATAACACGAACATGTAATAGTATATTGCCTTACAAGGTAAGAAACTTGGCGTTTGCAACCAGTGTGAAGTTTGCTGCCCGAGGTACGAGGGCATGCAACCACACGTGTTGCAAACGCCAAGTTTCATACCGAGTAATTGCATATTATTTTTCACAACAACTCTGTTAACAATTCGATTTGAGCTACCTACAATTTGGGCGTGCAAAAAAGTCGCAAAAATATTAGAGCTGTCAGATTTATGTGGGGTTATGTCTGTC
Organism: Mongoloraphidia duomilia; assembly: GCA_039654895.1. Taxonomy (NCBI): domain Eukaryota; kingdom Metazoa; phylum Arthropoda; class Insecta; order Raphidioptera; family Raphidiidae; genus Mongoloraphidia; species Mongoloraphidia duomilia. The sequence continues at coordinate 67,223,328 of CM077516.1, forward strand.
ATTTTGACGTTTATGAATATTATATGCGGATTCAATATCGCTCTATCTTCTTCTTGAGTTGACGTTTTCGAAAATTATATGCGGATCCAATCGCTCTGTCTTCCTTTTAACAACGTTAAAAAACAGAGAGAACCGACCTGAAAATTTTCATCCCTAGGGATGAAAACGCTCAGTTTCACAACTTTCAACCCAAAACAGGTACCGAAAATCGAATTTTCAATAGCGGCGTTGTGAAAAAGGGTTTGTTTCCACACACACTATAAAATAGCTGTTTTTGAGAGGCCGGTGTACTTTCCCACACTGGTGTGGGAAAGATACGTTCATGTATCATTAGGTATTATTAAATATAATATTATTATATATTATTATGTATTATTAAATTATAAATTCGAGCGAATGAGCGAAACGAGTGAGTAATGTACATATTTATAAATCATAAATTCATAGCACCCGGGCGAAGGCGGACCGAGCCGCTAGTTTATTAATAAATGTAGATATATTAACTATCACTATCGCCTTTTTCTTGATCCTTAAGCCACGAAGACACAATCTTCCTCAATTACATCAATTATTAAGAGCAATAAATTTAAATTATGAATAAGTACTAGACCCAGATAAAGCTGGTAGGTAGTGTACGTACAATAAATAAATAAAATAGTTACATTTATACATCTATTATTAGCAAGGCTAAACAAAGGAATCAAAGAAATGCAGTCTTAAATTGTGAGGGTAGATCCACTCGAATCACAACCCTCGCTGAAACTATACTATAACGTAAAATGCATCTGCCGAGTTGATCTGGTATTGAGCAACAATAACCATCTCATTTCATCTACACGACTTACAACTGATCTCTCTTTCTAAAATCTAGTTGACAACAGTAAGTTAGGTACAGAATTGAACATTGCAAAGCTTTTTTTGTGATTGGAAATCACTGCTACTGTAATACTTTATTTTTAAGAGGGTTCTAATCAAATTTAATGATTAAAATTTCATATACTGGCTGTTGAATAATTTGAACAAATTGAAAAATCATGCTAATCAAGCTACAGTTTTTCTTAAAAGGGGGCCTATAGCCTCTTCCCTTCCGCCTAAAACTTTTCTACACGCTCCCGATCTGAGGAAAGATTTTTCTTCGCCAAATAAAACTTGTGGTCCTGTCTTAGGGTGCTGCAGGCCAAATTTTAAAAGTTTTAGTCACACAATGTCTTACTCAATATTATTATCGTTTGGTTTACATCAACTCTACTGAAAAAACTTTTCAACGAAAATTACGCTTAGCGCACTTATAGACGCATTCTTTATCTTCAATCTCAGAGTAAAATGAGACTAATGTTCAAAAATAAGGTCGGGAGAGTCTAAGAAGTGAACATCTGTTTTTTACTTTTTTGTATTTTTGTTCATTTTGAGTAAGTGATTAATAAATCATTGGAAAAATAGGACTCAAGTAGTTGTTATTTTTTAATGATTGTTTATTTTTGCGACGTTTAGCTTCACATTGAAGCTTCTTCAGGCGTCTACAAACATATTTACAAAAATTATAAAATTAAAACATGACAACAATTAGGTTTATGAAATAATTTATAATTTTTACTTCCCACCTCTACTATGGTAGGGAAGTAATGGATTTAGTCCGAAAAAAATATTTCGAGATTTTAACAGATTTTCACGTTTTGAGACCCTAGCAATCTTTTAAGATCATTTTCTGACTGATGTCTGTATGTGTGTGTGTGTATGTGTATGTGTGTGTGTATGTGTGTGTGTGTGTGTGTGTGTGTATGTGTGTGTGTATGTGTGTGTGTGTGTGTGTATGTGTGTGGTCAATTTTTCGCCTTCGATATCTTAAGAACGGAACAACATACGGGCATGCCGATTGTTCTATTGTGTTTATCAGCCTTTAACTTAGATCTGATTAGATTTTGAGTCAAATCGGTTCAGTGGATCCTGAGATATTCAAAAAAACGTCCTCAATGTCACGTATTAACATAGGTAAAAAAAATATAAATGAATTCTAGATGTTATAATATGAAAAAAATGTAAATATTTTTTTTCTCTAAAATGTATAGTTTTCGAGAAAAAAAAATATTTTACTAAAAAAAATAAAAATTGTACGTAAATCAAGGTAACCATGATTTTTGCTATATTAAGCTAGCCATCAGTGATCACCAAACAAAAAAGAGGGCCATGCTTTTTTCAAAGAATAAAAATTAAATTGTGTTTTAAAGACCACCAACAGCTAAGGTTATTTGGGCCTAGTCAAAGAATAAAAAAAAAAGTGTTTATTTTTTGCAAATATTTACTAGGTGGGAAGTATAGGACTGGTCATCAGTCGAATTTTTGTAAATATGTTTGTAGATCTCTGAGGAAGCTTTAATGAGAAGCGAAACGGTACAAAATAAACAGTAATAAAAAATATTAATTTTGTCGGTGAATCTATTTTTAGATTGATAACAAGATGAGTTATTTGTCAAATATTAAAGATGCGAGCAATAATAATACACGTGCTATCAAAATATGGAATACGGTCTAGCATTTGTCGATTTATATCTGACGACAGTTTAATCTCAAACCAAATTGAGTGGATCAACTGACTACGCGCGCGCCATAAATACATTTGCTTGTTGCGTGGATGCAGTGTCTTACAAGAGATTCTCAGAGAGGGGACTTATGACTGGTATGCCGAACAGTAAACTTTCTATGCAAAAACAATAATTTCATCATCATCATCATTTTCATGCGCATGCGTCGCCGCCATGGTTATGTTTTTCAAAAGTATTCACTTTTCACTTGTCAACATGAAAAGTGTCCGAAAAATATAGCGGAAGTAGGCGCATGCGCAGAAAAAATGTTTATCGATGAAAATGTATATTATGATTACAACAGCATACTTTTGAATAGTTTACTTTATAAGTAAGTGCGTAAAAACTATAAAAAATAATTTAGGAAATTTACGTAATAAAATAAGAAAACTGTATATAACCTTAACTGCAGCCCAGTAAAATTTAAATGCCTCTACCGGGACATTATGGGACTCCCGGCAGTGACATTAAATAATTTTCTTATATAACCTTGTAACAATAAAAAATGGTGGAACCTTTGGTGTAAAGATACGAAATGTTACAATTACCACAAAACACCAAACCATAACAAACACTCTCGACGTACGTTTCGCCAACCAAGTTGGCATCATCAGGAGATGATTAAATCATCTCCTGATGATGCCAACTTGGTTGGCGAAACGTACGTCGAGAGTGTTTGTTATGGTTTGGTGTTTTGTGGTAATTGTAACATTTCATAACCTTGTAACGTTAATGGCAACATAGTTGTCTGGAAACTGTAAATCGTTAATGAAAGTGAATTCGTATTGTGGAAAGAGGTTATAAACATTTATTATTATAAACTAACACAATTACGTATTTAGTTACGATTTAAATCGTCGTTATATTAGTGTTTTTAAGTCTGTTTTTTCTTAGTTAATATTAACACATATTCTCGTATGGAATGACATCCAACTTATGATCGAAAATATCAGTACCCGTTGATTTTATTTACCTATATCTACATTGTTTTGATGTGAGATTTAATGAACCTGTTATCAAAACACGGTTTTAACACAGGTTGCAGCTTGGATCATCCTCAATTCCGAAACTGGATTCGATATTTGGTTCTCAGTTCCGGAATTCCAAAACTAGTTCCGATATCGACAAAGGTCTATACAAAAATACTGCATCTAGAATTAAGAAACATGTCTTTTTTAAAATCGAAATATGTTTATTGACATATAGAAAACGTTCTATAAAATTTTGAGAGTCAGAAATTTGCATATATAAACAAAAAAGTCAACATTATTGATAAGTAATAAAATTAAGAACACTTCGAAAATCAAACTTAAAAAAAACTTATAAGTAAATATTTTATTATATAAAAATCAATAGAGAGATCATCAATCAATGGTAAAAAATCTAAATTAAGACCTACTTTCTGGCCGGCAAATTAAACAAAAAATGATTTTTAATATTTTCATTAAATCAGAAAATCCGACATTAATTTTTTTTATATAGTTATTTTTGGACGCATCAACATCGAAGGTCATTAGCGTCCGGAACTTTAAATTATTAATCTAATAAAACTATATGAGCGTATACAATCCTGTTGAGTGGAGGAACGATAGTATGCGATTAATTCCGTTTTCTGTATCTTCAAATATATTAGGGAGATCGTCGGGAAATCCGCAAGAGATTCGTGCAACAGCATATTGTGGACATTCCAGGAAAATATGTTTGATGCTGACAGGGACTTTACATAAATCACACTGCGGACGATCGGTCTTGTCAAAAAGATAATTAATTTCTTGAGTTCCGGAATTAAGATATTATGTTATATTGTATATCTTGTGTGAGAAAGATACGTTTCCGCGCACCGGCCTGTCAAAAGTCACTTTACATGCATACATACATGCATGTAAATCAGCTATTTTATAGTGGGTATGGCAAAAAAAAATTGTCCGAAATTCCGGATTTGCGAAGTCTCAGAATTCCGATATGGAAGCCCTAGGTGCAGCATCAGTTATTCAATGATGATTAGGTCTCATAAGACATCTCTCTTGGAAGATTGTTTAGTTGTGTTTTAAACTGGACCGGACTGAAACATGGCAGTAAATACAGTGTTAAGGAGTGTCTCGCTGCGAGGGGCATCTCGTGAACACCGCTTAAGACACTGAGCGGTGTTATTAGACAATTATTATAGTCCTCATACTTTATACATTCCGATATTACCTACATTAAATGTGTTGTATATAATATGCATACAACATATTGGTACAGTAGTGTCTCTCTTATGTGCATTGTTTATTATAAACACGATCGTAAATTGTGTGTTAACGCGCAGACATCTCAAATCATTTGTATTTATTCAGTTAGTTACTTTATCCACATCGTAATTACCTATCAGGTTTACCAAAATAATATAAACTTCGTTTTAAGTGGGCAATAACAAAACTAATTAGTAATTATGTACTCTAACTAGTGCAGAGGCCAATAACCCGTATATTAAATTTAAAAAAATTGGTCCGAGGCAACTCGATATAACTTTCGAATACACAGTACATACTTCGTCACCCTCAAATTTTCCCTCCCAACATTTTTTATAGGAGGAACTAGTCACGCTATCTCATATTGGTACTATCCGTGTGTAAAGTTTAATCAAAAGTCGTTTTCAAAAAAAAAATTATTAGGGGTCAAGGGACCACTTCTCCAGGGCTAGGATTGATTTTGCAATGTCGCCTCGACGCATGCAAAATTTGAACAAAAATGGGTTGGGCTCTAAATGACTACATCAGACAGATATTTTTAAAAATAACTTTTTTGAGTTAAGGGGACCTAAAAACGTGTAAGTTTACCAAATACTCAAAATTGAATTTTTACACAATGACAAGCCTATTACGTCGTAAGTAGGTATATGGAAATTTGGGAAAGTAAAAAATTAAATTCTAGCACCATAAGACTTACCCCTTAGGGTTAATAAGTTAATATCTTAAATTATAAATGCGAAAATTTGTGTGATTGTGTGTGTGTATGTTTGTTACCACTCAGCTCCGTAACGACTGAACGGATTTTCATAAAATTTGGTATATAGTTACTTTATATAGGTCCTGAAAAATGTATAGTTCTTGTGGGATAGTAACAAAATTTAACTCTGCATTTTTTTAGTATTTTAGGGTATATTGGCGGAATGCTACTAATATTATAAACACCTTCTGCAGGCTGCAGCCCGGATTCACTTTGCAGAGGGAGAGTTTCTCGCGGGGGGATAATAAATCATAAATCCTTAGCACCCGGGCGAAACCGGACGGGACCGCTAATTTAATATATTGGTTAATAATTAGTTTAAAATTTAATTAATATTTTACTAAGGCCCGTATTCACCAAACACTGTTAAAGATAGAAGTTACTAACCTTAGAATAAATTTATTCCTTGGAATAAAATAAACTTTCTATTCACCAAGCAATTCATTCGATAGAATAGTAACTGCAGGTAAAAATTTACTATATACTATACGCCTTGCAGATTTTGTCAAATAAAGCACGTTTACCAAAGATCCGACCGATGGCGCATCTATCGAAAATGTAAAATGGTGAATATTGACATATTTTACTGACAAAAACCTTTACCTGTAAGATATGAAATTAATATTTACCTGAAAAGGTCGCCAGGCCATAAAGTAATTTATGCATTTCGTGCACACCCTATTTAACTAGGCGGATAAATATTTATACCCTTGAAATTGAACAGAGTAACTATTCTTACGATTTATACCTGCAGTAAACTTAACTATATTTGGTAATTTGAATTATCACTATTTATTCCGTGTGATAGTTACCAGGGGAATAAATCAACGGAATAAATAACTAACTAGGCTCGGTGAATACGGGCCTTAGTATTAATTCCAGAGAAGAAAATATGCCGAAATTCACGTGATGTAGTATGAATGGCCCCTTATCATGTTTTACTAGAAGAAACAAAACCAATTGTACCATGAAATAAATTTACAAAAAGAAAAAAAGTTTTCAGTTACCGAAACGTTCACAGGTAGATATGTCCCATTTACTTGCTAGATGTTCTTAGATACGAGACAGGTGAGTTTTATGAGTGTTTTAAATTTCTCCGTTTGTACCTAATTGGAAATACAATTAAATTCTAAATTAAAAGTCGTAAGCGGAAGATCTTTATATCGGTAATTAAAATAGGAACGTTAAGGAGGACAAAGTTTAATTTGATTCCCACTCTTAATTTTCTATATTTCATGTACACACTTAAAACGTAATTTCAATTAACAAAAATGTGGAACAATAAAACAATATTATTAGCTAATTAAACGTGCAATACGTTCAAAACCTGAAGAAGTTTATTCTTCAAACGTTGTAGAATTACAGAAGAGTGGAACGTTTCATTTAAAACGTTATTAACTGTAGATTTATCACCATATGCATTTTATAATTAAAATAAAACGATTTTTTTTGTTTCCCTAAATTAAGTCCGCATCTTATTTCACATAACAATTAAGTTGTGAAAATATATATCAGACAGCAAAGCTGCGGCTGAATGGTTGGCTATATCTAAAAAATCAAAGCCACTGTCGAGACTTGAACCCGAAACTCCGGCTGGATGAGTTACCAGTTACTTCACAGTGCCGAAAGTAGAATTTGACCCCTTCGTTCACAAACTTGAACATTGTGTTTACAATATGCATACAAAACCGTTTTGTTTAAAGTCAAAAAGGACATTACATTTTACTAGCTATATACTCGGTCCTGCTTAGCCCGGGTGCAAATCGCTCCCCCTTTTGCAGACCGATTTGAAAAATGATTTCACTATTTTTTAACTGATTTTCTACTTATTGTGAGTCATATATATTATATTATATAATTACGCTATGATAGAGAGGGGAAGATCAGTGAGCAAAAAATAGTGATTTGCATGCGGGCGAAGCCAGACTGGACAGCTAGTGTGAGTACAAACCAGAAAATTTGGTTGTGTGAGTGTACATTTTAACCCTCTTCCATATGAAATTTGGAATATTTATAGATGATGCTCCTAAACTAATAGAAAAAATCAGCAAATTCTTATAGCACAGTGTGAAAGTTCAAAAGAACAGTGCGAAAATAAAGTTAAAAATAACTAACTAACGATAGTACCTCAAAAAAAATCTGTTACTAAAAATGTAACATTTAGGCAGAGATTTACGCCTGATAATTATTACAAAAATAATAGTTCTGAAGTTAGAAATAAAATACAGAATATTGAGTAAAACAATTAAAAGAGACATCTATATAAAATAAAAACAAACAAAACCACGACGGCTACCATTTAACTTGAAGTAGATTCAAGCGTAGGTACCAACTGGCGCAGATATGGTACGATGGATCGTATAGTATAGTATACCCTCAACAATAAAGAGGTTCCTAATTTAGTTGTGATGCATATTTATGAGCTGGCGTCGTTGCATCCGAGGGCTCCTGCTCCTTTGATGGAGTCTCAAGCACAGGTATTCGACGCCCCGCTGTGTCAATTTCACCCCCATACAATGTAATGCTTCACCTTTCGCCCTTGTCCTCCGCCCTACACCCCAAATCAACCTATCATTTCTCATTGTGACACGGTTGTCATTTATAATTTTTAAGCATATTGCGTGACGTCATAGTTCATATGATAACTAACACTGATTAATTAAGTTAATAACGCTCAGCATGACATATCTAAACAGCGCGTTTATTTTTTTAATTAGTTTAAGCACACCACGTCGATCAAAATAATATTATTTGTTTAATTAGGTGAATCTACTAAAAGTATAATAGTCAACATATTTCTATCATTTTTTCCCGTTTTTTTATATCGTAGGTAGGTACGTATCAAAAATTCATAAATAATTGAACCCATATATATTTAATGAAAGATACTCAAAATTATATAATGGAAAAATCATATAATTATTTATTAGAACAATAATATTATAGAGCATAAAGGAATGTTTATCACAGGCACTAAACAATTTCAAAATATAGCATAATATAAAATTTTAATAGAAAAATGTCAGTACCTATAAGTTAGGTAATATAAATAAACAAATGATTGCGATACATGTGTATCCATTAAATTTAAAATTGGTTGTTTGGGTGTCTGGTTTTTGATGATAATATTAAAACAGTGCTATAAAAAATTCACAGCTGTAGGTATATACTTATTGCCGATCTGCAGACCGTAATTCATTCATCTTCCAAATGATAATAAAAAAAACTTCAAATAAAAAAGTTTTCTGTCTGATCAGTTTGTTACATAGGTATTATTATCAAATCTCTAATCTCTTCTTCTCTAAATAGTATAAAACAAAGTCGCTGTCTGCCTCTGTCTGTTTCTCCGCTTACTTCTTCTAAACCACGCAACGGATTTTGATACGGTTTTCACTAATAGAAAGAGCGATAAACAAAGAAGAATGAATGAATTGTAGATTATAGACGCTCGACAACAGAGGTCATTAGCGTCTAAACTATAAACGAGGAAGGTTTGTGTATATAATTTGTAAATATTTTGTACAAAATAGTTGAACTATGACGGTGTTTTGTCAAAAAAAAACAGTTATCGTACGGTTACACGGCTTCGTTTCGCAGGGGGAGAGTTTCACGCGGGGTGGGGGGGGTTAATAAATCATAAATTCGTAGCATTCGGGCGAAGCCGGACCGGGCCGCTAGTACCTATATATTTTCGTTTCGGTCATTATTACTCGTCAACAGCAAATCCAAGAAGGGTGATGATTGTCGCTATAATGCTTGCATATATATATGTAATCTTAAGTCATTCGTTGCAATATTTACGCAATTTTTAATTAACAATTTAAAGGTATTTTTTCCTTATCGCTGTGTTCTTTTTTATCAAGGTTCCAAATATATATTTTTTTTGTACTTATAATTGTTTTACTTTGTTGTGTGTCAATTTTTGATTTTGCTTTTATTTTATTGATTTTACTTTTGTTTTGTTTACATTCTGTTTCAGTACAGACGCTAATGACCTCTGTTCTCGAGCGTCTATAATTCACAATTCAATTCAATTCCCAAATATATGCTTAAACGCATTATAAAAATAGGAATTGAAAATATCAATTGGTGCTAGGTCCAAATAACCTTAGCTGTTGGTGGTCTTTAAAACACAATTTTTAAAAATAGGAATGAAGTTGGATCAAGTTACCATATTTTAACATTGGATATGTTTATGTTCGTATATGGGGGCAGAGTTACGAGTTTTCGTTCAAGGCCAAAAGACAACGGTGTCGCGATCAAGTGAGGAGCAATCATGCAAAATTGAACAAGTGCAATTTTTTCGAAATGTGTTTTATATCATGTCTAGTTAATTGAGAGGTATTTGCGACGATCTGCGGTGTTATTTTTGAGCAAATGTTAATAAATACTGTAGAAAAATCCATTTAAAAGTTAAGTAATCAAGCAAAAGTGAACGCGTATATAACAGAAGAATAATAGGGTTATTCCTGACAAAACTAAACAGTGCATTGATAAATATTGTGTGTATAATAAACAGTTAATTATGTTTCATATATGCTGTTATCATTTCCAATGTCCTCGATGGTTGCAAGGATTGCGAAATCTGTGAATTTTATGCATGTGTTAACACAAACCATATTCGTATTTCGCGATGAACAATGTTTTCGTTGAGTTGGAAATCTTAGTTCTTGGACAGTCGGTGGCAAACCAAGTGTGCTTGTGTACCTAATGGTGTAAGTCATGCAGTTCGTTTTGCTCGTTGACATCAGTCTACAAATCCATATAATGTTTGTATTGTCTCTGGAGAATTAATAAACTAAACTAAACAACCTTGAGGTGTAGCCTCCTACATCTCTTCCGATGCCCCTCTGGCTCAATAGGTACGATGGTGTGCAGAACTGGCCACCCGGTAAGATCAAAGTACACGATCCAAGTTTGAAAGCTCCGTTCCGCTTAAGGTCATATAGAGTATTTTTACTTCCCACCTCTACTATGGTAGGGAAGTAATGGATTCAGTCCGAAAACAATATTTCGAGATTTTAACAGATTTTCACGTTTTGAGACCCTAGCAATCGTTTAAGATCATTTTCTGACTGATGTCTGTATGTGTGTGTGTATGTGTGTGTGTGTGTATGTGGTCAATTTTTCGCCTTCGATATCTTAAGAACGGAACAACATACGGGCATGCCGATTGTTCTATTGTGTTTATCAGCCTTTAACTTAGATCTGATTAGATTTTGAGTCAAATCGGTTCAGTGGATCCTGAGATATTCAAAAAAACGTCCTCAATGTCACGTATTAACATAGGTAAAAAAAAATATAAATGAATTCTAGATGTTATAATATGAAAAAAATGTAAATATCTTTTTTCTCTAAAATGTATAGTTTTCGAGAAAAAAAATATTTTACTAAAAAAAATAAAAATTGTACGTAAATCAAGGTAACCATGATTTTTGCTATATTAAGTTAGCCATCAGTAGATCACCAAACAAAAAAGAGGGCCATGCTTTTTTCAAAGAATAAAAATTAAATTGTGTTTTAAAGACCACCAACAGCTAAGGTTATGTGGGCCTAGTCAAAGAATAAAAAAAAAGAGTGTTTATTTTTTGCAAATATTTACTAGGTGGGAAGTATAGGACTGGTCATCAGTCGAATTTTTAAGGCTATCATTATGGCTCATTTCAATTAAGGAAATGTATCAATAGTTGTCTATGGTGAGTCAAGGAAAAAACGAAGTCAAAATAGGCGATCGCGAGATTCTGAGTTACAAATCTAGCACCTTAATACCACGCTTTTCGGTGTTTAGTTAAGTGTTATGTGCTACAGATGCAAGTAGCAGCATCTTTTATAAATTACAATGTGTTTTGTTCTTTTAGAGATAAGGGCTATCGTTAAATAATGCTACAGTTTTGTACAACAAATTTATTACTTCTACTTTTTTAAAGATAGTTCAACCCACAATCATTTTCGTTTAGAATAAATGTTGCAGCGTGGAAATAAATTTCTGTTTTGAAAGATAAAAAATTGATAGCATGACACACATGTACGTATGTAAGTAACTTAAAGAAGAAATTGACGAATACCTATTAGAGTTGTGCTGTGTATTTTACCGGCGTAGAAGGATAAATACGGATAGAATCCAGCTGGGATATCTCTCAGCGCACAATAACCGTAAATTATACATATATCTGTGTGATGCTTCGATATTTACACGTAGTTCATACAGTTAGATCGCTATTGACTGGCGAAATAATGAATGAATGAATTGTAGATTATAGACGCTCGACAACAGAGGTCATTAGCGTCTGATTCTAGCGAAATATTGTACTCATCATGGTAATGATACTGATTAAGGTGTTAAAAATTTGATTTTTTTTTTTCCAAACATAGGTACTTGGGATGTTGTTTCGCCATTTGCGTTCAGTGTACATACATTGTTATTTGGCGAAATATTGTGGTAAACTGTGCAAGTTCAATGATTAAAGTAGGTACCTATTAAAAATTTTGGTTTTCAAAAAACTATGCATCATTTTAAGTATACTAGGAACGCTGTGTTTCTCATACAATTTCAAGAGAATTAAAATCAGTCATTCTTCTAAAATGATAAAAGCTGTCACTGTCACTGTCGAAACTGAATCCTCTAGTATCGTGCCAGATATAATATTAGCCAGTGCTACAAATAGTATACTCGTAAATAAAAAAATTATTAAAAAAACAAAAAACCCGACTGCGTAATAATCGAACATAAAAGATGGAAACAAGATCAAATGATAACATGCAGTCGGAGGCATAGTAGTAACATCAGGTATTTCTGTTCAATTTGTTACTACTATGCCTCCGACTGCATGTTATCATTTGATCTTGTTTCCATCTTTTATGTTCGATTTTACGCAGTCGGGTTTTTTGTTTTTTTAATAAATTTTTTATTTCCTTCCTTTTAGTTGAATCTACTCATCAAGCCTTTTAATTTGATACTCCACACACAAGGTTTTACCGATTTTTTGCGTACTAACAAAATGGCGTCTAGCGCCCGCCATATTGAATTTTCCGTGACGGAATGTACCCTATTTGAAATGTCAACGAAACCTTTCTTTTGTTTTGATTTTGATACCTATATCAATGTATTTAGAAGGAAAATTACTTTTGCATTCTGACAAAATGGCGTCTAGCGTCCGCCATATGGAATTTTCCGTGACGTCATATACCCTATGTCACTCTGGGGATTGATACGAATCTAATGACACCTCATTTTTCAAAATCCGTCATCCGTTTAGGCTACAGAGCGTGATAAAGAAATATACATACATAGATACATACACTCGAAAAACAATACCCTCCTTCTGGCGCAGTCGGATAATAAATTAAATATTTCGCCATAATATTAATATTATAACGATTTGAGGGGTATCTCGTAACTCTTGCCACAATAATCCGAATAAACTATAAACGTACAACTTACTGTTCAGATTGATATGTAACTACTATGTATTAAGGATGAGTGATATTTCGATTTCTCACACATTGTTAGTTGGTGCAATATTTATTTTTAACCGACATCAAAAAAGGAAGAGGTTCTCAATTTGATGCGTATTTTTTAAAGTCTGTAATATGCCTATATATAGTAGAATTTCCCGTTTTATTTTGATATCAAGCTAAATCCTAGAAAATATAATAGATGGGCACTTCAAAAAATATACTTAAATTTCTTAATTAATTAATTAGTTTTTCAATTTTTCGACAGTAGGATCTGTAGTGTGATTCACGGTCCTTCATTTGGCGTTTACCTGAACCCATTAGCTTTAAAAATAGCTTCGGGAGAGCGGGAACCATTTTATAGGCGAGGGAAAACGATTTGAGATGAAGAGTGCAGGGGGTAACTTCCGCTATCGAATACTCTTAAATTAATGATCTCTGAATTAAAATGAAGTAAAGTGCAGAGCGTATTTCTTCTTTTTGTCTAGGTAAGTACTTTTAATGGTTCCGTTGTTACGACTATCAAAGTTGAAATGAATCGAGTTAATCCGATCCTCCACACCTCCAGTATTCGAACTTCTCGAGTTTTCGCCTACCCTTAGTGACAGTGTAACTATAATACGTACTTTATACGAACGTCTGTATATTCTGTATACTGAGAAAGGAGGTTATAGAGACGCTAAAAGCATTTAAAAGTGAAGCCAGTCGCCATATTTAGTCAGCTCATTCATTAATTTATATGGAAGAAGAAAAAGAAAAGAAAAATTAATCAAGAAATTATTAGTCCTATCCGTAAATAAATTCACATATTAGTGAATAATACAATATATCAGACGACATATTATCGCCATGATATTTAATAGAAAGCTATAATATAAGCAAAATGTAAATGCCACTGTCGGGACTTGAACCCGAAACTCCCGATTACGCGTCAGGCAAGTTTTCATTTACTCCACAGTGCCAACAGTAGACATTTTTAATTTCTCTTATATATGCACAGTGTACCGTTGGCACTGTGGATTAAATGGAAACTTGCCTGACGCGTAATCGGGAGTTTCGGGTTCAAGTCCCGACAATGGCATTTACATTTTTCTTATATTACAGCCTTCTATTAAATATCATAGCGATAATATGTCGTCTGATATATTGTATTATTCACTAATATGTGAATTTATTTACGGATAGAACTAATAATTTCTTGATTAATTATAATACCGTAAAAAAACCTACAGATTTTCTGTATTTGGAAAAGAATAATATTCCCTAATCCATCTTCTGTTTGGCCGCCATGTTTGTTAGACCTGTGACGTAATATAAGCAGTTGTATATGTACAGCGTCTCTATTACCTCCTAGCTCAGTGACTCTGTACAATTTCACTTGCATCTTTATACATATACCTACTACAGGTTTGTTACATTTTATTACATTTTTAATTTATACCCAGCGTCTTTGCGACCGCCATGTTTGTTAGGCCTGTGACGTAATATAAGCAGTCGTATATGTACAGCGTCTCTATTACCTCCTAGCTCAGTGACTCTGTACAATTTCACTTGCATCTTTATACATATACCTACTACAGGTTTGTTACATTTTATTACATTTTTAATTTATACCCAGCGTCTTTGCGACATAAATTACAATTTAAATACTACGTCATCTTACCGTTTTATTACTTCTGTGAGATCTGTATATTATAGAGATTCTATTTTCCGAGAATAATAATGCCAACACAACGATTTCTTTTGTGTAGTTTACGTATTATCTACTATATTTTTACGGAGATAATATGACAGTGAGACGATTGTAATATTAATATTCAGGTTTGATTTAAAACTATTCTAATACAAACTTATGAGAAATTTTATATATACTGTAAGAAATGAGAAGGCCGATTACATAGATTATCGATCGTCCATTTGTAGCCAGCGATTAATCTGGTAATTGCACACAAAGAGACAAGGGCGTCGCAAACAGGTATCGCCTGCACATCGCGTAGATTCCATAAAAACACATTGCGCATGCGTGGTTACTAATTTTACATTAATTTGTTTTGTATTCATCCATTTTATATATGTAACTATACATTTTATTTTGTAATTTTTACACACTTTATTGGAATATTACACAAATTATGTATAATTTACTTTATGTAAAAATCACAAATTTGTTTAATCTTACAGTAAAAGTCCAAGTTTTTATGAAGTTTTCTGTGTAAAAATAAATAATAATGTAAAATCACTTAGAAAATCAAGCGAATTCTACCTTAACTTTCAAAGTATTTTAACATCCATTTTTTACAGTGTACGGTGTGTAAATGAATTAACAATGAAATATAACAATCCAAATGATTTGATTTCCTCATCGTAAATAAATTCACTATATTAGTGAATTGGCATAATAATATCAGACGAATATAGCGTCATGATATTTTTTTAGAAGGCTAAATAAGAAAAATTTAGATGTCACTGTCGGGACTTGAACTTTTTCTTTTTTAGCCTTCTAAAAAATATCATGGCGCTAGATTCGTCTGATATTATTATGTCAATTCACTAATATAATGAATTTATTTACGGTGAGGAAATCAAATCATTTGGATTGTTATATTTCATTGTTAAAACTATTCTGTTTCTACACGATTTAACTTTATTGATTCATTTTCATTGATAAAATTATATATTTTTACTAGTTTTCCGGTCTGGCTTCGTCCAAGTAGATTTTGATTGAGCAACGAAATAATCAACAGCAACAAATTTTTCATATTATATCACTTTTAATCTTATAGTTTAGCTAGTTCAAAGATCGCGTGGAGAATTCCCGACATCCTTTACAATTTCGCTCATTGCTCATCCCTTTTTTATTTTAGCGCAATAATAAATAGCCTATATTATTCGAGAAGAAGTAGGCTTTTAAACAATGAAAGAATTTTTCAAATCGGTTCAGTAGTTTTGGAGATTACCAGTGACAAATCAACAAACATATACAAGTTTTTCTTCTATATTAGTGGGTATCGACTAGATTTTATACAAAAAAAGTTTATTTCTACAAGGTTATATACCGTGTGCTGATTTGCTTTGCGGGTAATAGGGATTTAACCCGTAAAATCAAACTTTCGCAATTTCCTGCTTCCCTAATTATTTTAGGAAAAATATCTTCAAATAAAAGTTTTAGAACATAAAATTCTGCATCTAAATCATTAAACAAAATTAATTTTGCATGCTTTGTAACGGCAAAAATTTGATATGAAAATGTCAAAATTACCTCAAAAACAGATAGCGGTAGCAATGGAACTTGAACAAAATGATTAGAAATTATTCTGACAGCTAAAACGTCGTCATTTTGTTCAAGTTACATGGCTATCGCTATTTGTTTTTGAGGTAATTTTGACATTTTCATATCAAATTTATGCCGTTACAAAGCATGCAAAATTAATTTTGTTTAATCATTTAGATGCAGAATTTTATGTTCTAAAACTTTTATTCGAAGATATTTTTCCTAAAATAATTAGGGAAGCCGGAAACCGCAAAAGTTTGATTTTACGGGTTAAATCCCTATTACTCGCAAAGCAAATCAGCACCCGGTATATGCTATTTAAAATTTCGAAGTAAGATTATTTAAAAGGTAAGTATAATTGGATTTGGTTAAACTGATTTAATTTTTTTTCTGAATTTTTTTAAAATTATGGTACAATATATAGAGTCAAAAGTTAGTAGAAGATCAAATTAAAAAAATTATCTCGACAAATAATATATTATAACTGATTTAGATAAAGGATAGTTATGAATCATACCGACGGTGGCAACAATATAACTATAAGACATTATCCATAGTCATTACAGATTTAGCAAATAAAATTGTCAATGGAATTACGATATCGCATAAAATAGTGAAAATAAAAGACATGGATACAGCAGATCTGAAAATTACATGTATTTGTGCATCGTTAAAAATATTTTTATAATAATAAGTTTTTGTGAAAATATAAAAGTTCACTTTTATGAAGTACAAAAGCTTGATAAACGCTTTTAAAAAGTAGTCATAAAAACGGTCTCAAATAAAAATTATTTATTTATGAAATGGAATGGAAATAAAATTTATTTTGCAATGTTATACGTTCACTATTATTCTGATAAAATTGCGAAATTTATTGTCTTATCCATTTCACGTTAAATTTATCACGAATTTCATCAGTAAAAGCACTATATCATACCATACAGCACTATATCATACCATGCAGTTTTATATATGTTTTAATAGCAAAAAAAAATAGTTTGTCTGGGAAATTGTCGTCGTGGGACACTGCTAACTATACTCTACAGATTGCCATCCACTAGTTTAATTTAATATTATACTGTTCTTTCTCGTTGTTAAACCGATTTTTAAAATGCGAATACAGAAAAAATATAGAGGCGTCAAACTCGAAGATCTGGGTGGCCGCATACATTTAAAATGCTCATAAAATCCACGTTAAATAATAATGTGTAGTACTGGCGTAATCCGCGTGGGCCGCAACATATTGTCATTTTAGAAGCAGCGGTATGTTTCGTCATCTTAGAACAGATTTATTTAATAAAATAAGTACCTAATCTAAAAATTTAATCTGCTTAATTTGAGCTGAAAGTAAACAGACCACCCTCTCTTTGCGATACGACTCACTATTGTAAATTTGCGCAAGAATAGGAGTAGGTACAGCTTTGATTCTTGGAAATTGTTCTTTTTCTGTCTCCATTTATGGACGATACTGGCAGCGTCGTAGCTATAGGATCATCGGCGGCTCTGGCAAGATTGTGATTTCGCGCCCTTTGCTTGAAAATAATGTTACAAAACTATTTTCTGAGTTGGCGGAATAAATATTTATTTTCAATAATTAAAAACACAATAATAATGAATGCAACAACGAATGGAACAATCAACACAAGTAAACAATAACTAAACAGTAATTATTAAACAAAGTAAAACAATTGACAATAAAAAGCACTTAACTATATACAATAACTCGTAATTATTATCACTACACTAGTATTTATTTTATCAATTTGGTTATTTATATCACGGCACTATTTATATCACTGATCCACCAATGCTTGACTGCATGACTCACCGTTGACTGATCCCTCACTCACTCGTACTGCTGTTTATATAGGCTGCGTAGCATAAGCCTAGTGTGTTCTCGCTTTCTCTACAACTTTCGTGCAGGTACCAGTTGTTACAGTAAGCGGACCCCGTTTCTCAGAACTCTTGTCTGTCGTTTATATATAGGGTGATCCGTAACAATAATCATATTCGCATCGCTGATTGCATCTTCTCGGGGTTAGCGCCCCTGGCGCGGGTCTCGGTTGCCAGGTCCTAGCTACGACGCTGGATACTGGTAAACGAAGTCTCGATACAATAATTTTTAGAGAATCTTAAAAAAGAGACTAGACACGACCTATTTCCTCCATTTTTCTTCAAAATTCCGGAATAGAAACACTAATATTTTTAATCTCTCTCTTGGCAGGTTGCTATGATCTCTTTATCTCTATTTTCGGTGCAGAACGAACCAATCACACATTGTTATCTTGAAGACTGATGGCGAACAAACCATACGTTGCTATGTCCAATCTTTTATTAAAGAGTCTCTGCTCTCTAGTGATCATGGTTATATTAATTGACCTTCACAATCGAGTAAAATAACACAAATGTCATTGAAGTACGAAAAAACTATAAACTTGAAATGTCTCTGTTACAGACATACAGACATGCATAATATTACACGAACGTGAAATCGTACGGAAGTCGGCACAGTGTTGCCAGATTAGGGGATTTACCCCTGGATTTAAGAGTTTTCCAACGGTTTAAGGGGAAGTTTAGTGAGATAAGTCCTTTAGTAGATTTTTAAGTGGGTTTTAGAAATCCTTAGTAGATTTTTAGTACACCAGTTATTCTTAAGATTAAACCATCATTAAATGCTGAAGGATAACTCTCCTGAGCTGGTGAAACTTCTAGATCTTTTTTCAGTCAATCAGCATTCACTTACAAAAGCTACGCCAATGAAAACCGTCTTTCTTCTATTCTCGAATTTACAAACGTTTTCGACAATAAAAAAATGTATGTGTTGTGACACTCGGAGGGCGTCTAACTTCTTATGCAATATTTAAAGGTTACACAGTAAAATTTAATTTACTAATTATAGACTGTAGATTACACTACACACTGCAGAAGGGAAACGAAAGTTCGATCGCTGACGGCCAAATTATATATACGTCGTCCGGCAAACAGTGACTCTATCCTATGGGCCATAAACCGACGTAGCAATAAACCTGCGTGATCAGCATCTGATTGGTCGCTTGATACTCAACACAGCAGAACAACAAATCAGATAGGTACTTTGTGTATCCTATTCAAGCATTCACTTGATAAGTATATGTATATCTGTTGGTAGGAAAGACTATAGTCAGTAATCTGGAACGTCGCCGTGGACACCCTGTTGGTAGGGAAGACTATAGTCAGTAATCTGGAACGTCGGTTTGTAGAGGGCAGTGTAGCTTAGTGGATAGCGTACTTGGTACCAGCCTCTAGACTAGACTGTCGTGGGTTCGAATTCCACCTGCGCTCATGGATATTTTATGATGTTATTTAGTTTTAAGTTAGTTGTTATTTAATGCAATTTAAGACGCTAATGAACCCTAAGTTGTCGACGCGTCTATAATCTACAATAAATAAATAAATCGGTTTGTAAGTGGGTAAAGTTAGGTATACACATTTTTAGAGTGCTGGGTCTCCAAGTCACTAATATATGAATATTATGAAGTATTAGAAATACCTTGTATTCACAAAATCATGAATATCACGATTTTGAAAAGAATTTTATTTCATTACCTATTTCCTGTAAAGGTAAACACATGGACACCCTGGAAAAATATGAAATATATAAAGCCACAAAATTCGACAATACCAACATTCTTTATGGCAAACTAACACTAAAATCGAACATAACATACGATACAATAATTAAAAACACACAAACACCCAATACTTAGTAATCGTCTACACAAATACACACACATACATTTCCATTCCGTCTACCTACTATATAAATCATAAAATCTCAAAATTTAAAATTTAAATTAATACTTCACAAACCACGACATAATACACAGTGCTGAGCATCATAATATTATATAGTGCTTACGAATACTCAATGTGTGTTTTTTAAAAATAATTAACCACACCTGAAGATGGCAACTCGTTGCTGAAACGCGTAGTGTAAATTCACAAGAACTCACAAGACGGACATAATACAAGGTATTTCGAATACTTCATAATATTTGGGTATACAGTTCGGCCGGCAACGATTTGTAGATTATAGATTATAGACGCTAACAGCTGCGGTTATCAGCGAGACGACGATCTGAAAAATGTAGGGACTTTTAGTAGGATTTAGTGCGCGATCTGGTGGGACATGACTCCAAGCATCATGGCAACACTGTTATACGGTGCTCCCCTATAGCGCGACGTTGGGACGCAATTAAGAGTTTGTGTTTAATAGTTTTCTTGCAACAGACGTTAATTGGCGACTGTAAAGCGATTAAAACGGACTCAATGTATACCTGCGGGAGGTAATTTACAGGACTCGAATTCACGCCCTGGCGGCCTATCTTATATACTTTTTAATGACTCTATACCTATATGTATGACTTCGGGATATATATATCCATGTATTCTTTGTAATCATTATGAATTCACGACTCGTGCGACAAAAAAAGACGCATACGAATTACGTATTTACATTGTTTTATTTATTTATGTTCCTATTAAAAATATAATGTGGATGACGTTTATTATACAATGTTTTATTATTTAATAATCAACCTGGAAAGAAATACGACACTAGTTTTGATTTTAATATTATAATACCAATTTAAGAAAGTTTGCTAATCAAAACACGTATGCCTACGTTTACTATTACTGATTATTATGTGGCCAAAAAAACAAAATCGCTTAAGTAGCATTTTTTCGTGATTTTTCAATAGATTTTTTAACTTTTTTTTGTGCTATATGTTAAAATATGTTCGCATGCGATCAAGTTACGCAAACTATATTAAAATACAAATAAATGCTTTTTACAAGCTTTTATTTAACTTGCAATGTATGCTAGTTTGTTTGTGTGTTTGTTTAGGTAAAATCTTACAAGTCAATTTTGAACGACTTCCACGTATCCGATCGATTTGAAATTTTGTACACATATGTATTCCCGATGACAATAAATGAATAAATCGTTTTTAGAAATAAATTCAACTCCTAAGGGGTTCAAACGGGGATGTAGGGTTTTTTTGACTAATCAACGTCCAGGCCAAATCGCTGAAGCTAGAAACTTGAAATTTTGACAGTTGGTTCCTTTTCTGACGTAAGCATCCACTAAGAAAGGATTTCTCGATATTCAACCCCTACGAGTGTCAAAGGGGGGGTAAAATTGTGAAAGACTAAAGTGAACAAAATAAATATTAGTAAAAAAACTCTTTAGTGACAAGTTTTTTTTTGAATGCACTAAAAAGGAAAAAATATTTTTTAATAATTTAGGTTCATAATTACAAAAGCGTGGGTCGTGACTAATAAACTATCATAGAGTTCACGACCCACGCTTTTATAATAAATTATGAACCGAAATTATTAAAAATTATTTTTTCCTTTTTAGTGCATTTAAATAAAAGCTTGTGTCTAAAAAGTTTTTTTTACTAATATTTATATTTAACAAACTACCATATGATATAAAAAACCTTCCGCTAAAAATTTTTAAAAAAAAGCTTGTGACATTTTTAAATTCTCAAAATTTTTATAATATGAGTGAATACTTATTTACATCTACTCGTAAATCATAACATGTACACTATTTTTCATTTTTATGTATATTTTTTGTGTTATTTTTTTTTACTTGTTCTATGTTGTTGTACAACTTACAGAATAAAAATTCTATTCTATTCTATTCATTACTGTTAGGAATACCTATCGAATGAAGTAACGTTACAATGCAATACTAGAAAATTTATTTTATACCTACGTCACCGTCGGGACTCAAACCCGAATCTTCTACTATATTTTGTGCGTAACATATTACGTGTAAACACTTCATCTCCACGTAAATTCTAAATTTAAGATGGATCCAGCTCTTTGATGCTTGCCTACATTTTTTTTTATTACGTATTTTTGATTCAAGGATCGATTTTTTGTGTCAAATTAATAATAATGCATCGAGGTACCTTTCGTGGATACCAAAAGCGTCTGGAACGCCGAATCATATTAAATTTTTTCCTCATTTTAAATTAACTCGCAAAAATGGGAAGATTACTTTTTAGACGTAGAATGAACGTTGACGAATGAAACTTGTTCGATTCAAAGTTCACGATGCTCGTGTAACAGGACGGTACCTCGATCCGTATTATGACCAACAATGCTCTTTTCATTACTGCAAAAAATAGAGGATGGGTGCAACTCATCACTCACTATAGTCATCTCAAACTAGAATTTCTATTTAGAATTTGTGTAAAGATTCAACATTTTTGCATAACGTTACATAAAATAAAGTTTTGAAAAACTGAATATACAGTGTGTTCACCGATAGTGGTAACAGTGAATAATTCTTGTATCTTACAAGATAGGTACAAAAAAAGTTTGAATAATATTTTATTCAACTCGAAATTTACTATCGGAAACTGCTGAGGTAATTTTTTTTCAAATTCAACCGGAAGTGTAAATGCATTTTTTTTCAAACGGCAACATCTCGGCGTTATAAATCTATTAATTTATATATTTTTTTTACATTTTCAAAATCTCCATTTTTCATTTTATATGAATTTATAGAATAAAATGGAGATTCCGAAAATGTAAAAAAATATATAAATTAATAGATTTATACGGCTGATTTGCAAATGAAAATTTTTGTTGGAAAGCAGCCAATTATATAATTGATTCCAATCATGTCGGAAAAAATCATTTTACCAACCATAGTCACAGTCAGGACTCTAATTTGAATCTTTCCACTTTCGCGGCGGAATTAGCTTACAATACTCAACCGTGACATGATTACTAATCTAACGTTCTTCTTATATGCTTCGGAATCAATTGATTTTCACTACATGAGAGTTTTAATTCATTATAGCTAGGTTGTAGATGTGAATCTTCGTACTAGCGAGAGCTCATCATGAAAGTGAAAATATAGTACAAAGTACAAAAAAATATACCTCGGCCGTTTCCGATAGTAAATTTTGAGTTGAACAAAAAACTATTCAAACTTTTTTTTGTATCTAGTAGGATACAAGAATTATTCACTGTTACCACTATCAGTGAACACACTGTATAGAAAAATTACAAGAATTTAAACGTAAGCAGTTTTGCCTTTTAGCTACATATCTTTATTGTAGTTGAGTTGCTATTAAATCAACTGGTTTTATTGTAATTAAGAGAAACTGATACGACCGCCTTCTATAAAACAAGTTTCTCGAAGTTATAGTTTTCGGTATCCACTTGTCGCATTAGAAGTTTATGAAAGTTTAAAAATATACAACAGTGCCCACAGGGCCGCAGTAAGGGTAGGGCGGAGGGGGCGACTGCCCCGGGCGCATCAAGTTATGGGGCGCCAAAGGCGCGCCAGTATTTTATGTGCCAGGCTGATTACTACTAGACAAAACATAAAATATACAATAAATAAAAATATTGCAAAATATAATTACTAAAGATTAAAGAAATTATGAAATATTTGGCGATAATTTCTATAGAAATATCTATAATAAAATAATAAGAACACCTTGGTTATAATGATTGGATAAAGTAACAACAGGATACAAGGCTTATTTAATGGCCAACGTTTCGGCAAACATTTTTTGCCTTCCTCAGGACCTTAAATATTTTAGTGAACCGTCACAAATTTAAAATTTAAAAACATGCATTAGTTTAAAATTAATTTTGTCCAAATAAAACTTTTTAAGAGTATATCTCATTAATTAAAAATTGAAATTAAAAAATTTTTTTAAAAATTTAAAATGTAAAACTATGCTTTCGCTACTTTAAAAAACTATGAATATTTTAAATTTTTAAAATTTTTAAATTTCAATTTTTAATTAATGAGATATACTCTTAAAAAGTTTTATTTGGACAAAATTAATTTTAAACTAATGCATGTTTTTAAATTTTAAATTTGTGACGGTTCACTAAAATATTTAAGGTCCTGAGGAAGGCAAAAAATGTTTGCCGAAACGTTGGCCATTAAAAATGATACGTGAATAACTGTTTTTAAATTATAAGCCTTGTATCCTGTTGTTACTTTATCCAGAAATATCTATAGCAAAAAACTTGAATTATGAACGTTTAATAAACCAATTTGCTCAATTGAAGGCCAGAAAAGTGAAGTTTTGATTTTTCGTAGACCGGTAGTTAGATAGGTATAGTAGTAGGTACCTATACCGACATTTTTTTATAACGTTTATTTTGCAGTTATTAGTGAACATTTTTTATGTTTTTCAGTTGTTTATGTTGAAATCTCTTATAAAAATCTCGTATCATGCATTTTTTGTTTTTTTTGAGGGAGGGGGCGCAAATAAAAATTTTGGCCCCAGGCGCAAGATTTCTTTATTGCGGCCCTGAGTGCCCAGCTCTGTCTTAGAATGGTTTTTGTTTTTTATTAATTCCACAAACATGTCATTGTTATTTAGGCCTAGCGTCAATTCATATTTTCTATTCATAATTTTTAGTGCGTACACCCACACGTGTCATTATATAATTTTAAAATTTCAAACGACTGGAGACACGTTTCCCACCATCAACACCGTCACTTCCACTACCTGTTTTTATTTACATTTTTAACTTGTTATGTAACTATTATTAAACCCAAAAAAAAATACTAAGACGCTAATGACCTAAGTTGTCGACGCGTCTATAATCTACAATAAATAAAAAAATTAAACCCAAAATATCAGAAGATTGTATCGTCATCAAAATTACATACAACTGCAAAGTTTCACGTCAATTGGACATTTGAAAGAAGATGAAAATCGAGTTGCAACTTGCAAGATTTTTTTACATACATAGGTACAACACAACATACAAGTGAAGCTGATGTAAGCGTGTCAAAAATATGTGGTTTAATATATAAAAAAAAACAATTTCATTATAGGCATGAAAAAGTTCTTGGCTAAAATAGTGTGAATATCTTTGGTACAACGTACTTTTTTCAGTGTGTGAGACTTATAGAAAGAACGGAAAAGCTTTATAGTTTATCAAATATGCTTCAACTAATATATGCATGATGTCCTTTCGAATGTTTTTAAACAGAAAAGGTTTTGATAATTCAGTTAGCTGGGGTATAATTAGTACTAAAACATTTTCACAGTAGGCATTTTTGCAAGTTAATTATTCAAAGTTCTCTTTAACTTCTGGGAGAATAACATACAAGAGCTGCACAAAATAGATAATATCCATTTATTTGGCACTGGAGTCATGCCCAATTTTAATTTAACACTTCAAAATTATTTTGCTTTTTACGCGTTTGCTTTGTTCAATAAAAATTAATAGAGGTTTTGTTTAGAAGAAACATTTTAAGGTCACCAATCGCAAGTATAATTTCAACTAACAAAAGTCTACTGAAATCTTACTGAAGAAAAAACATGGGTGTGTCTGTATCGGGGGTACAGACAGATGACGTGAATACCGTTAAACACAAGTTGTCATGGAAAAAAGTACATTCACTTTTATTTATGTTATAAAATCAAATGTTCGTAAAATATAATAAATAAAATAATTGTAATTTTATTTTTTTATATTTTAAATTGTTATCCGATAGCTATATATTTTCATTATTAAAAAAATATATTAAAAGACTTCGGGATTCGAACCTGGGCTTGGTGTTTGTACCTGTCGGTAGACTCGTATATTTCCACATGACCTGCACCTTTCCGTTATATTTCTAAAATACTACCCCAGTATGAGACATTCACGTAAAAAAACATTTACCAAAAATATCAAGTAACAATTGCTGACAAACTTAATCCCCCTATATTATTAAACGAGTAAATCTTGTATATATATATGTTTCTATGTATCTATATAAATATTTTCTCGAAAACGGCTCTAACGATTTTGATCAAATTTACCGAAAAGGGGTTTCGGGGGGCAAAAAATCGATTTAGCTAGGTCTCATCCCTGGAAAAATTCGTTTTCCTATCGATTTTATCATTTTTAAAAACGGTTTTTTGACCTGTCAAAACATTGTAATATCGTGAGTAGGCTTTGGAGAAAACAAACTACTTTCATTATTTATATGTCAAAATACTCTGACAGAATTTTTAACTTATTTTAAAATAATCCGTGAACTATTTGTATAGTAAAGAATAACAGAAATAAAAACTAAACGTAATTATGTAAGTAGTTTTAACTAATATTTAAATAAATAGATACCTAAGTATGTTATTTTTATATTACCTATATAAAATATGTATATTATGTACGTTAAATATAGTATGACGTATAATCTTACCTAGACTTTTTTTTCTCAAAAAAGAATAACGATTTTGATGAAATTTACAGAATGGGGATTTTTCGGGGCGAGAAATCGATCTAGGTAGGAATCTTGGTCCCAGGGGGAGCAATTTAAAAAAAGAGTTTTTTTATTTATAACTCGGTCAATTGTCAGATCGATTCGAAGCCTATTTCTACATAGATTTTGTATAATATATCACAAGGGTGAAAACTGTAAATGAACACTAATATAAGAAGTGTCTTGCACAATATGTAAATAATGACAAATAGGCGGCCCGAAGGGCCGCACTTCTGGCACCGCGAGTCTGTGTAAAAACACATCGATTTTTGAAAACTATTGTTAAGATACATACAAAAAAGTTTTGTTTAAAAATTTGCACGGCGGCCCGAAGGGCCGCACTTCTAGCGACGCAGGCATGCAGTATATCAAAACACATCGATTTTTAAAAACTATGGTGAAGATGCATGCAAAGAAGTTTTGTGCTGCAGGTTTATAGTCTGACGTTTGTTATTAAAAGATATAATATGAATTCTATTTCTTCGAAAATCGATTTTTGTGAGTTTTTCAGTAGGTACCTTCTATGCAAAAAAAATATTTGAAATTTACTGAAAGTTGCTAAGATGACATCACAGAGAAAAAGTACTTCGATAAAGTTGATATTTGGTATCAATGTTTAAAAATGGATTATTGAAACGGCAACGGGCAAGCAGAATTTCATCTGATTCGAACATTTTTACAAGATATTCAATCTATGAAAATCGGTTTTTGCGAGCTCTTCAGTCAACAAAACAATAACGGCGGTAGATTTGAAAATGGCGACCTAAGTAATATTTACAGGAAAAAATGCTTGATTCAAGTTGATACCTACTTAGTTTTTACGCTTAAAAATACACATAGGTATTTAAAATATTTAACAGAAACAATTATTTAAATTATGTTTCAGAAATAAATTCGTTTCGGAATAATATTTTGAGAAAATAATATCTCACAGCATACAAGTACTATTTTTTTGAACTCATCCGAGCAAAGCTCGGCACCCAGATATTATTTATTAAATTGTTATAACGGTACGGAATCCTATTGAATGAGTTCTGCTCGTACTTGACCACTTCTTTTAGTATACTTACTGTTATTTCGTCTCATAACTACTACCTATACGGAAAGATTTTTCTAACACCCTGTAATATCTTTCGAGCGAACAGGCCGTACATACATCGTACACATTTGAAGGGTATAATTATCAGCATTATGCGAGTGGTTCCAAGTGAATGCGTCATCAGGCAGGTAACTCGACTGTTAGATCGATAACGTAAGCGATCGCAGTCAACTGTGACAAAGCCTGTTATTTATACATGTACCTATAATATACAAAACGCAGGTAAATGTACTACCTATATATCATCACATCATATTATCGATGTGAGTTATTATTATACATTTAATCTGTTCATTTTCCTGTGTGCATAACAGTTGGGCGCAATTCTGACGTCCACGCATCGGACATGCCTGGCGAATTCACCTAATCGAGTCAACAGCAACAATGATATCTTAGTAATTTAGATAGGGCATAGTATAGGTACATAATGTGACCATTTTTCTTTTCCTCCATAACGGGACATCTCCCATTTTTTTGCTAAAAGTAAGTATATTAAAAAAAGGGTGTGGGTCTTGCGACCCCCGACAGATGTGAAACATCAAAGAAAACGTTATTGAACTCGGTGGTATTCTCTATGTATAGTAGTATATATTTTTTCAAAAGCAGCAACTAACTGTTATGCTGACGTAATCCTATATACTGCACTGTAACACACGCGGTTGCGGCTTTTGAGCACGCCTGAGCCAGAAACGCAACTAAATACACAGCGAAGTACCTATATTCCATACCTACACGTGTATACATATACTTTTGCTTTACAGTACGCTCGTATGTATACTCTCTCTCTCTCTCTCTTCCCGTGCCTGAGCGCGCGGAAGCCGAGAGAGAGAGAGAGAGAGAGTGCCGCAGTGGTGGAGAGAACAGCAGCGAAGGAGCGGACCAGAAATTTCGTTGCATATTTCCCCTCACGCGGATGTTCACTGCCCGACATAAGATGTTTCACATCAAAAAGGCTTAAGAATTAAGTTTCATTCGAAATATTTGGTTGTGATTTTAGATAATGATAAAATTCTTTGCAACTGCGAATGCATCGCTTACTCTATTCATTTTCAAGAGAAAGTAATACATGTGCGTCATTTGTATGTGTCCTTTTGTTTCTTGAGTTGTGATTGGTCGTTTGGGACATTTGAATGGCATAGAGACCACATTTTCGTTTCATAGAGCCAGTATTTGCTGCGGGTTGCTTGTTTCATGAAAATGGGAGATTTTTGCATCCCGAAGCTTAAATTCAGGACAACGAAACATATAACCTAAAAACGGGAATGTCCCGTTCAAAACGGGACGTATAATGGTCACATTAAGTATACACTGAAGTGAAGTCCGATATTATTAAGATCTAAATCTAATCCAATTTTTAAATTTACAAAAATCAAAAGACATTTCATTTTCGTTTCCGTACTTACTTTATTCCATATTATTATATACTTAGTAATAAAAAAAATGTGCACTTGACACCATATTGAATTGGACTCAGAACTCATAATATATTCCGGGTTTCACCTTTTCAGATGGCATGACCTATCCAAATTATTAAACAGAGATCAGTGAGCAGCACTGTACAAAATATTAAAAGTACAAAGGCCTAATATAATGTAGAGTAGCCCAGATTGAACGTTCTCCCAAACTGAATCCCCTATTTTTTTTTAATTTCTAGAAACATATATTAGCTCCGTCTATTTAAAATAGTTTAAAGAATGTGTGCATTGAACCTAAGGTCAGTTGATTACGTCATATATAGTACCAATTCGCGGAAGGGTTTTTCCGCGCGATTAAATTTTGTACATGTTACAGTGTATCGGATGCACCTGTCTAAAGAAATAATGATTTTCTTTAGGTTAGAACAAATTTTAAAGTACCACTGATAAAACAATTTTTTGGAGCGTTATATAAGTATAAATTATGAATGTGTAACGTGAATTTTTAAGCAGTTTCCCAAATTGAACCACAGTTGCTTAAATCGAACCTCAAATGCGTGGGAGTGGGATTTATCCTTACTTGATTATTTTTAAAGTTGCATTTACTTTTTTGTGTGTTATTAAGAATTTATTTCTGTGTTATGGTTTTTAATTGTGCAGACTTGCATCTGATGTTATGTTTCAATAAAAGTTTTGTTGTTCCGGACCTACTCACATCTACTACTTGTTAAAACGGTAAGATCAATTTGGAACTAGGTACTCAAATTTGGCAACCGGATTAAGATACAAGAGTCTATAAGGCAGCAAAAGATTCCCGTGTTCCAGTGTTATTCAAATATCCACAGCGTTTGAAACGTCCAGGATTATTGTTTATGAAATTACTGACATTTTACTGAAAACTGGTTCAATTTGGGGAACTATACCTACCCTACATTACTAAATATTATTATACCTATAGGTACTTAGTTTTGAGTTTTATTCTTTTGTCAGAGAATTTTGTCTGAGACAATATTAAGATGTAATACAATATGCATTATATAATAGATATATTTACTTTTTTGATCGTTAAACTTTTCTATAAAATACTAGCGGACCCGTCCCGGCTTCGCTCGGGTGGTATGAAATTATGATTTAATAGCGGTCACCCATTACTCCGCTCACGTATATTTAGTATAGCTGATCCGGCAAACGTTGTTAATAATTTCTAGGAATAATTACATTACTCACTCGCTTCGCTCGTTCGTTTGAATTTTATTAATACAGTACTCACTCGCTTCGCTCGTTCGCTTGAATATTATAAATACACTACTCACTCGCTTCGCTCGTTCGCTTGAATATTATAATTACATTACTCACTCGCTTCGCTCGTTCGTTTGAATTTTATTAATACACTACTCACTCGCTTCGCTCGTTCGCCATATATGTATTTTTTAAAGCTTAATATAAAAATCGCGATTAAAAATCAGGGGTTGATCGTATAAGGGTGAAAATTTAGAGTTGTATGTATTTTTCAATGCTGAATCATGAAAAAATTAAAACAAAAAATTTTGTCAAAAAAATAAAAAAATTTTTTTTGGGGTGGACCACCCTTAACATTTAGGGGGATGAAAAATAGATGTTGTCCGATTCTCCACCCTATAACCCGATAAGCACACAAAATTTCATGCAGCCGTTTCGGAGGAGTTCAATAACGTACACCGCGACACGAGAATTTTATATATAAGATAATATTGATATATTTCAAAGTTATTCAAGAACGCTGTTGAATTTTATGCATCCGGTATAAGTATATTGGTAGCCAAAAACAAAACAGAATTGTTCATTCATCAATAATATGCAACATACTGCCTGTGATATAATAGCTTGCACACATATTTACGTAAATCATTAATAAAATTACTTTTAGGTAATGATGTGAAAATGAAAATATCTATAATCAACATGTCACGTTCACATGTTGTACAATAAAATCAGTTCTAACGGAGCGTACATAATAGAAGCTGGACACGAGCAAAACTTATGTGGCACCAGTTCTACAACTTATTATTCTGGCCATGAAAATTGAAGCTTCTTTTCAAAAAGATATGAAAAAAACTCGGGTCTCAGAGCCCAACCCTGCCGAGAGAATACAGGCATTGTGGCTTTATTATGTGAATTTAAATTTGTTTTTGGACCATATGGCAATATATGTTACCTATACTTACTGTTACCTGTATTTATCTTTATAAGATTTTGGTAAATGTTAAAAAGAGTAGAGACGAGTATACGGATAACTCTATGATTCATGATCATAACACGAGACAAGCATTGCAAATTCATATCTACAAATATAAATCGAAATTCTATTCAAAGTCCCCGAAATGTGCCGGACCTACTCTTTTTAACAATTTGCCAAGTCGATTGCAAGAAATTTCAGACTTAAAGCTATTTTGCAAACATTTGAAATTATACCTAATTAAAAACTGCTTCTATGACATCCCTGAATATGTAAATATGTAACCAATTATTTTTGACTGTTCATATCTGTATTTTTCAGTTTTTATGAATTTATAAAAATTTATTATTATTATATTATTATTATATAGATAGGTATTATATTTAATATGTATGTTTGATATGTGTTCTTCCCTATAGAGTAAGTTCACAAAAAATAACGTGAGGCTTAACCTGAATAAAAGCAATTTTACAGAACAGAATTTTTAAAAATTAAAGACGAACATTTTCAAAATAAAACGTTCAAGTTGTAAAACAACGTTTTTGTGTTAATCACTTTTCTTTTCCGGTAAATTCCGAGTCCAATTTAACGATATATTTTCCGTGATGGAAATATTTTCACTTTGATGTTTCTATACATTTTAAATATCTCTGATGTAATTATGTAAACTTAAGACTTTAATTTTAATAAAAAAAATGTGCGCGTTAAAAATTCACATAAATTTCACCTTCTTTATAAATTATTTATAAAATTAATACATCAAAAGGTCTATTTAAATATTGTTTATGATTTCAAACTTTTCAATGAGATTGCGTTGAACATTTTCATCATACATTTTTAAATAAATAAAAACTTTTGAAAATATTTTCAACTTAAAATCTAAAGAATATTTTATTTAAAAATATGATATAGTTACTACAGCGGTTCCTAATCTTTTTCAGCCGCGGACCCCCAAGGAAATCAAGCATAATGCCAAGGACCCCTGAGTGAAAAAAGGTGCAATTTTCGGACAATATTATATTTTAGTATTCCTTCATTAAATTAAAAAACAAAAAACAAGCGTAATAATTACGAAATGTTTGGCGTAGGTAATTTATTTATTTTTGTTAATGCTCTAAGTAAGATGCGTATGGGACCGCGGACCACCAAACATATGCTCGCGGACCCCCAGGGGTCCGCGGACCACAGATTAGGGAACAATGATATAGTAGACTGTCTATCTAGGACCTAGGTGCATAATGGGGTATATTACTGACAAGTCAGTGACAGTTTTAACAGCCACACGAGTCATAATACCTACCATTACGCACGAGATATACAGGGTGTCCCACGACATGACTGCCATAGCCTGGGACTGTGTTGCTGGGGTGATTTCAAGTCAAAAATGTCTAATGAACATATACCCGGAACGCTATCCTAACTGAGCTAGAAGCATTTGAAATTTTAAATAAGATAAGCCCACTAATGCAGGTATTAGGTTCGGATGTTGGTTTTGTTATTATTAAAAAGACCAGTTGGCTGTGAATCACCATTAGTATTTATTGTGACGCAGTAAACGTCAATTGAAATAATTAAAATAAAACTATTCGTGCTGATCCTGAGACTCTTCGCAGAGCTACCACTTCAATTCTAAGAAGAGCTAGACTATGTATACAGCAATTAGGTGGACATTTTGAGCAACTAATTCAATAAAGCGATTTCTTTTTAAATGGTTTTTAAATTAGTAGGGAATTCCTACTACTACTTATCTAAAATTTCAAATGCTTCTAGCTCAGTTAGGATAGCGTTCCGGGTATATGTTCATTAGACATTTTTGACATGAAATCACCCCAGCAACACAGTCCCAGGCTATGGCAGTCATGTCGTGGGACACCCTTTATATGGTATTTTTTACCACACTCACTATAAAAAAGCTGCTTTTCACTCCATTTTCAAAATTTTTGACAGTTCAGAATCGCATCTATAATCACGTCTATAATTTACAATTCAATTCAATTCACAATATTATTATAATAGACAATTTCACTTGTTATAGGCACGTATACAGTAGTCGCCACTCGTAGCGTCGCATTAAGTTATGTATTTTGCACTTTGTACATGACTTCTAAGCTGTCTGTTACAAGGCAGTCAGTTGTCGTGCGCCTAAAGGCGTCAAGCCATATGAACTCTACAAGGTATGGGGGTTCGAGAGCATATAGCTATAGGGGAATATGAAATATTTGCATTTTTCTTCATTTATTATTAAAAATAATAAATTGAAAAGCATTAAATTACTACTGAATTTTCATAAAATTAATATTGAATTTTACTTACACCACACTAGTGTGGTAAGTAAAACAAGCTTTCTTCAGCACACCTGCCTGTTAAGTGACCCATTACAGAAAGTAGCTATTTTGTAGTGGGTATGGCAAAAAAATATAATATTTTTAAATAAATATTCGTCAGGTTTTAAGTTGTTGAAAAAGTTCTTCTCCAAAATTAAATCATAATAATTAAGTAATAATTAAACGAATGTTAAAAATAATGGTCGCTTTATATTGTAGAAATGTAAACAAAGTACGGAGAGAAATTATTTGGAAACGGAACTTTGCAAAGAAATAAATTATTAATTAAGAATATTATTCTATTGGAGTTTTTTAAGGGACGACCATATTATGTAAGCAGAGCCAGTCTCTACCTATATCTTAGTTGTAAAGTTCCATACAAATTGTAGGAATAAAGAACAAAAGAGTCAGGGATTTGCTAGTTGAAGAAGCGAACACCACTTTATGTAGTACATTTCAGAGGGAAGTCCTTTAAGTGTCAGCCATAAAGCATGCGACATACAGTCTATTGTTTTAACAACTGAAGGACATAATAAAAGGCGGGGTTTTTAAAAAGTAGGCTGTGTCTGGATATGAACGCTTCATTTTTTATTGGTCGCTATTAAAATATTATAGCGGTGAAACAGCTGGGTTCTGGTTAAAACAATACTTAACCGTATGGTAATTAATATTTACGGGGATTTAAAACCATAGAAGACTACCGATCTCATAAAAACTTAAGTGTTCAAATAATGAACATATATTAGTTATAACGAAAACTTTGTAGGGAAACCGTTTCTAAAAGAGCTATATATTTAATTCTAAGCTGAAAAACGAAATTATTCAGTTTTATGAAATATTTATAACCTTATAGTAAGTAACCAAAAAGTAGAGAATTATTTTCAAAAATGAGAAAAATTCACATAGATAGATAGATAGATAGAATATTTATTTGTCACAGCTATATAAAGATTGACAAGACGTCAAAATACAATGATAATATAAAATATGTCATGTTACATTAATATTCAAAAAATCTTTAAAATTGTATAGACAAATCTCCATTAGTTGCTTTTTGACAACTTTTTTGAAACTATTTTCGGGAAGAGAACGCGTTTCCAAAGGTAGAGAATTATATAATCTTAGTGACCAATAATTAGGTCCATATTTCTGTTTGTTTACAGAATGAAAAGGCACTCTGATGTCTCTCGCACCACGTGTATTGTGAGGATGTACTTCCTCAACAATTTGGAATTTAGATAAATTTTGTTTGACGTACAAAAGATTGACAAAAACAAAAAGAGAGGGTAGCGTCATGATATTTAGAGCCCTGAAAAGAGGAGCACAGTGAGCATTATGTTTCGCTTTAGTTATTATTCTGACTGCTTTCTTTTGCAATTTAAAGACTCTATCAACATGAGAGTCAGCACCCCATATAATCAGTCCATGCTACAAAATAGAATTGAAAAGTTCGTTGTAGATTGTAATACATATATCTGTGGACACTATGTTTACAATTTTTTCTTAAAAGGAATAAGATTTGCGATAGTAAAACATGACTCTTTAAAATATATACTAGATAATAGTAGATTGTATTTCGTAATGAGGTATATTACTGACGAGTAGTGAGTGTATGTTAAAACGAGCGTTAGTGAGTTTTAACAGTCACACGAGTCATAATATCATTACATTTACGCACGAGAAATACATACATGGTATTTTTTGCCCACCCACTATAAAATAGCTACTTAATCATTTTCAAACATTTTTGACAGTTCATTTGCGTCGCCAACTTCACTTCTTAGTAGGCCGTGAGCTGTCGCAATATGCACGCACAATAGCAATAAAGATAAATCACTATGGAAATGACTTTATTTTCCACACTAGTATGTTTTGAAAACACTTTCCAGTTTCCACACACCTACCTGTTAACTGACCCATTCGATGCGTAAGTACATACACGCATGTAAAGTAACTTTTTTATAGTGGGTATATGGCAAAAAATAAAAAAATATGTTATTTAAACAACATTTTAAATACGTTTTGTAAATTTGCATATTTTATCCGAAATAAAATTTATTTAATTCAAAATATTTGAAACGTATTTTAAACGGTATTTGTTTACAGCTTTATGTAAAATTGTATTTCATGAAATGTTTTTACGTGGGTGTAATAATTTACAATTTAAAAATTATTGAGGTATTAATATGTTTAAACCTCGTTAACAATTTTCAGTGTTGACTTGTTTCATGTCCCTTTTGTTCAGGTGTAAGAATGGCGGTAGAGTAATGCGTACAAGTATTCATAAATTAAACGTCATTTATAAATTTTATTTTTTATTATTAAAAATGACCGGACTATAGTTTATCATGTGCCGGTCTACAAAACTGAACGAATTAAAATAAATTTTTACTTCATCGTAGACGTAAAATTTATTTGAATAAACAATAAAGTGACTAGCAAAAAATTATTTTTGTATCTTAGAAATATATGTAGGTACAATATACAGGATGGCACATCTTAAACAGTGCAGTGAAATATCTCGTAAACGGTACAAACCATAAAAAAATGTTTTATACAAAAGTTATAGAGTGTCAAGGCGGACAGAAGATTGTGATATCAGATTTAACATAGGTAGTGCTGTGAAGGTTAGGCGAAGGTCAGCTTCGATTTTTTAATGCAACAGTGCATTTTTATTCCAGAATACGATGCAGTATTTAATAGCGAACAGAAAATTATTAAGGTACATATCAGCTAAAGTTAATAAATATTGAGATATTTAGAAATTAAATAACGGCCAAAATGAACGACAATTAGGCAAATTATGGCATAGCAGATAGCCATGAATCATGATAATATTACGCACCGGCCTTCTTGGCTTGAATTCAATTCATAAAAGAACCAAAGTGACAAATTAAATTTGCTATTTTATTTATAAATATCTCAATATTTATTAACTTTAGCCCATATGTACCTTAATAATTTACTGTTCACTATTAAATACTGTATCGTAT
The DNA here is from genome assembly GCA_039654895.1 of Mongoloraphidia duomilia. NCBI lineage: Eukaryota > Metazoa > Arthropoda > Insecta > Raphidioptera > Raphidiidae > Mongoloraphidia > Mongoloraphidia duomilia. Next base: position 67,259,958 of record CM077516.1, read on the forward strand.
TCTGGAATAAAAATGCACTGTTGCAATTAAAAAATCGAAGCTGATCTTCGCCTGACCGTCACAGCACCACCTATGTTAAATTTGATATCACAGTCTTCTGTCCCCCTTGACACTCTATAACTTTTGTACAAAACATTTTTTTATGGTTTGTACCGTTTACGAGATATTTCACTGCATTGTTTAAGATGTGCCACCCTGTATAATAATAACGACCCTTCTCGACATTATGTCAAAAGAGACTCCATAGTCTACGCGAACCATTGCTATCTTTATTTTACCACGTTTTTTGACGTGAATAAAGTCTAATGTCTCCTACTGGGATGGCATTTTAGAAATATATGTAACGGAAATAGTCAGAAGTGGTTGACACGTGAAACAAAACACTATATTAAGATCTCAGATACGCAGTAAGCCAAGTGGCCCTGTGGAAAAGTACGAATTTACTGACAAGTACAAACGCCAAATCCAGGTTCGAATCCCGAAGGGTAAATCTCAAAAATAAGACTCAAAAACTCACACATAAAATGTCATTCCAGCAGTACCTAGATGTTTGTGTAAAACATTACTACACTAGTACCTATACCTCTCATTCTTTTAATATTACCTTAATATGGTGTCCTCGCTATGACGAAACTAGTAATGATTTAATAATTAGTTTCATATGTGATTCTTGTTTGTTTTTTTAAACATTATTACATAGCAATTAAAAAATAATATAAATGAAAAAAATATATATAACGATGTGAAAATTATAGTTACAAGTAGAGAAAAAACTGGGAGGAATGTCAGTATTTAAAATAAAAAATAGTCGACAGAGTGAAGTTAACTGCTGTAGCATGGCGCGTGGCGTACAAAAGACAGGCAATAATTCAGCAGAAGACAATGAGAGCCGATGAGACAATGCGAGGTAAATGAAGGTACAATAGGACGTTTTTCAGTTCGGGAAATCGTATCGCGTAATGATTTTCACGGACCATTGTTTAGCAGCGACCCTGCAACAACGACAGTTTTCATTGAGACATTACATGCGCCTATTATTTCTGAAAATGGGGACACCGATAGCTTTATTGATTTATACTGATAAAAATGTTTTCAAAAGTTTTCTTTAAAGAATCGCCTATGCAGTCTTTAACTTCAGTGACAACTGCAGACAAATAAAATTATATTTAAAAAAAAATATTATCTATTAATATTTAATATTTTGTTTTATCGTAGAGTGATGACATCATGTATTTAACATAGTTTTGTTTTGTACTACAATTTCTACTTAGAAACAACATTTTTCTACACATTTTGATCAACATTTAGCATGAAAAATGATCTTTTACTATGTGATCGGTCATTTGTTTTTCTATGACTACAGTCTAATGTTCTACAATCTAGATAACAAAGAGTTTAACAATGACAAGTTATTTCTGCATAAATATAAAATGTGATTATAAAATGATCACAGCCTAAATTAATTAATAAATTGTAGATTATAGACGCGTCGACAACTCAGGTCATTAACGTCTAACGTCTTCAACACAACAAATAATTCATTTGTGTATTAGAATCCGCCAGCCGGCATACACAAACCGACTGGTACAAGCTCGGGTCCTTGGGAGCGCTAATTCCCAAAGAACATTGGAACACATTTTGCGATAGCAACCACATTCAAATGTCCCCCCTGGGGGGATCACAACTTAAAGCCATGTCCAAACCAAAGATCTTTAACAATGTTCTTAACAAAAGTTATCAACACAATATGAATTGCTAACATTTTTTTGGGTTTAAATTTAATTTTGCTGATAACATTATTCAAAACGCGTGTTTCTTAGAATGTTATTTTTGGTTTGGATAAGGTTTTAGGTCATTGTCAAATCAGATTTTCTAACAATACGTTCTGCAACCCAATATTAATGTGCTATACAACCATCAAAACCAAATTGAAAACGGTCCAGAAATAGTCTAGAAATAATATTGTAACAAAACTGTTTTCTACGTGAGCGGAATAAATTATTTATTTACAATAATTAAAAATGTAACAACAATTCAATAACAATCGAAGCAACAATTATATGTCAATTCTAACAGTCAACACAATAATAATTCTCAAACAAAGTGAAACACTTCAATAACACTGCACAATAACTATTTATATACTGTATTTATGTTCGCAAATTCAACTCGACACTCATTTATGACTGACTGCCTAATTCCCGTCGGCTGCCTGCTTATATAGAGCTACGCGGCCCAAACACAGCGCTTCTAGTACTTCCCAGACGTCTAGCAGGTACTAGTATCTTCGATATCATTCCATACCTCACCACTGTGACCTATTCTCGACGCTTCTATTGTAGCCAGCGGCGTAGCATCTTGGGGTTTGCTACGCCGCTGCTACTATTAATTAGATTATATTTTTTCTCTTAGATGTAATAATGAATGAATGAATTGTAAATTATAGACGCTCGACAACTGAGGTCATTAGCGTCTGACTTAGATGTAATAGTTTTTTAAAGTGTTGAACCTTTATAACTCCAGCATCATATCATCTTGAAAAATATCCTTTAGTAGGTCCTTATTTAGTGCATATAGCTGGTATTGATTTTAAATACAAAATTCATTGGTTTTCAGAAATGCTATTTTATGTATCATGTCGTTATTCCGTAAGTCTCCACTAGAGTCTATTTGGCGCCCGAGTCACGTTTGACGCTCACTTCTTATATTTCGAAGTTCAGTGATTAGATACAAAGTATGTATCTACTATGCAGAGAAGACACTTCTTTTCGTTGTGCGTCAAAGTAATTAAAGGTGATATTAAGTGAGTTCAGACACCTGACACCGCATTTTTACACGTTTTAATCAAGTATGTATCTTCATCCTTAGATATAAGCCCATTGAAAAATTTCATATACCTATTCGGAAAAATATATTCCCTATAGTCTTTAATTCCTAACAGAAATTATTTAAATAAATGTTGCAGAAGAAGTTTAGTAATTGAAAATGTATACATTAAACAAAAAATTCACAGATTTCGCAATCGAGGACATTGGAAATGATAACAGCATATATGAAACATAATTAACTGTTTATTATACACACAATATTTATCAATGCACTGTTTAGTTTTGTCAGGAATAACCCTATTATTCTTCTGTTATATACGCGTTCACTTTTGCTTGATTACTTAACTTTTAAATGGATTTTTCTACGGTATTAATTATTAACATTTGCTCAAAAATAACACCGCAGATCGTCGCAAATACCTTTCAATTAACTAGACATGATATAAAACACATTTCGAAAAAATTGCACTTGTTCAATTTTGCATGATTGCTCCTCACTTGATCGCGACACCGTTGTCTTTTGGCCTTGAACGAAAACTCGTAACTCTGCCCCCATATACGAACATAAACATTTCCAATGTTAAAAAATACAAAAAACAAAAATTGTGAGCAAGAGATGTGTAAACATTCTAATTCGAATAAGATGACAGCTGCATACAACCTCGAAAAAAATTTACAGCTGAACAAGGATGGTTGATTATATAGCTACCGTGACACTTTTCTGTGACATTTCTAGCATAGTAGGTAAAGGTGTTTATACACATCAAACATGTTTTTCCCGAGTTCGTACCAGTCGGGTTGTGTATGCCGGCTGGCAGATTCTAATACACAAATGGATAATTATTAATTGTTGTGTTGAAGACGCCAATGACTTGAGTTGTCGACGCGTCTATAATCTACAATAATAACAAACATATTTTTGTGTATAATGAAGTACTAGCGGCCCCGTCCGGGTGCTAAGAAAGCCCGGGTGCAATATACTACTCACTCGCTGAGCTCGTTCGCTTGAATATTATGAATATGTCCGTCTTGTGACTTCTTGTCATTTAACACGACGCGTTTCAGCAACGAGTTGCCATCTTCAGGTGTGGTTAATAAAAAATGTATCATATTTTTGTGGGAACGAAACTGTGTATCAAACTAATAAAGGAAATTGGAGCGAGACTTTTGTCTATAATTTCGTTTTCGTGAATTTTTTAGGTATTTTTAGTGAATAACACAACGTTTCAGTACTTTTTTTCTATACTAATCGTCCTTGATCAAAATTTGTTAGTTCAATGTGCTGAATTCTAAATGTGTAAATAATTGAAATAGGTGCACTTGGTTTCGAGAGAGGTGGTGCGCCTATTAAATTATTAATTACTGAAGCGCATTTATAATCAGAAAACATAATTAGAGAGAATTAATTTCTCGGCCTGGCACATTATCTTTGTAATTGCACAAATTATAAACGCAGTATTATAAACACACTATAAATGACTAAAATTTTCTTAATGAAGTACCCACCTATATTTCATACCTCAAACTTCTAACTTTAACAATCTACAAAATATGTAAATTTTGATAAAATATTAATAACTCAAAAACGATCAAGTTTACAGGGAATTGGTATGTAATATAAACTGAATCTGTAGTTTTAGGAAGATTCTAAAAATGCAATAATATAAAATATATTGGGTATTACATTTAAAACAAAAAGTCGGATGTCAAATAAAACACAAGGCAGCCTGTAGAAATGAAAATTTAATTTATTTATTGTAAATTATAGACGCGTCGACAACTTAGGTCATTAGCGTCTTGATTACAACACACTTAAAACTAAATGACATTACAAAACATCCATGAGCGGAGGCGGGATTCGAACCCACGACAGTCTGATCCAGAGGTCGCGACGCTAACCACTCCACACTGTCCTCGAAATAAAAATTGAGCTAGCAATTTTATTATTTTTGTCATAATAATTTTTCTATATTAAACAAGCTATCGAATATAATGGCAAGATATTGGCGGACCCTGTATATTTTGTGTAGTTAAGTACCTAAAAAACAATACTTTGAACCTATTATACGAATTCATTTTTTTAATTGATTTATTTTTTTAATAATAAATTGAAAATCCGGTTGATACTTTTACCAGTTCTTCGATTAGAACTTATGAACTGAGGGCTTGTACTATAGAGAAGCTATGAAATCTAAAATCGTTTTTGAGAATTGCAACAAACCAGTCACCAACTGCTCCATTTTTTCAAACTACAATGTAATCAGTATATGCTAACATGCTATATTCATGTTTTGACCACTCTGTTTCGCAAGTTGAGTTCTAATAGGCCGAGAGCTAGTGACGATGTTTTGGTGTTATTTATTCAAGGCCTTATTTTTGTGAAGATGTTGAGGCAGGCATATTAAAGTGCCCTGAGTAAGGGATTTCGCTAGATAGCGGTATGGGAGGAATGCAGACTGCCCCCAACATGTAACAAAACAAATTATTATTAATTATTATTGCTTCAAGGCTGAAATTGTTTGTATAGCTTGTCGGTGACCCAATAATGCCATTAAAATATTTTCAGATCGATTGGTCAATATTAAAGGGGTGGCAGATCACCCTAAACGTGTCATGTACCCGACGAAATTTATATTATTAGTTCAAGATTCAAATTTCAGTATGTATGTTGTTACGGCGACTGTTTTAAGCATATATTCTAGTTTTCAGAACAAAATGTTGATATTAACCCCCTTGCAGAACGCTATAATACCTAGGCGAGCAAGTTTCCCTCTAAGAGAGGGAGTTAATACCGACATTTTGTTTTGCAAATTGAAATATATGCTTAAAACAGCCGCTAAAATTTGAACCTTGCACTAATAATATAAATTTCGTCGGGTACATGACACGTTTAGGGTGATCTACCACCCCTTTAATACTGATTAATCGATCTGAAAATATTATGATGGCATTATTGGGTCACCGACAAGCTATACAAACAATTTCAACCTTGAATCAATAACACCAAAAAATTGTCACTAGCTCTAGGTTTATAAGAGAATAATGCTTTGCACGAGGATTCTTTTGTTGAACAATTTCGTTACGAGAGAATGACTTTTAAAATTGCAATAATATAATTATCAATTGAATTTTAAAGTTAGAACGAAATGACAGAAGTCACGCTGTTGTTATTATTGCAAATTGCAGTTCGTCCTCCTCTTTCCTCCGATCCAGTCGCAGTCAGAGGGACGTGCATTGTGTCACTGATTTGCATTCATTTTCTTATTGTTCCCGACATAGTTCATTCACACAATACGACACAAATCAGTTTAAGCCAATTAGTAGTTACACAACTGTGTCACTGTAAGGGCTAGTTCAGACACGACGCAATCCGCGCGGAGCTTATTTACATTAAGCGCCCTTTACACGCAGCGAAATGTTTGTATATTTTGTTTGTGCTGACATGTTTGTAATACAAATATTACAACTACACGTAGCGATTTGTTTTTACCGCGACTTGTTTGTACATTTATAAATTTTACCCCCTTTTGGGTTTAATTTCGTGAAATTCTTTCTTAGTGGATGCTTACGTCAAAAAAGGAACCAACTGTCCAAATTTCAAGTTTCTAGCTTCAGCGATTTGGCCTGGGAGTTGATTAGTCAAAAAAACTCTACATCCCCGTTTGAACCACTTAAGGGTTGCATTTTTTTTCTAAAAACGATTTATTCATGTATTGTCATCGGGAATACATATGTGTACAAAATTTCAAATCGATCGGATATGTGGAAGTCGCTCAAAATTGACTTGCAAATTTTGACCTAAACAAACATTAAACAAACAAACACACAAACAAACTTGCTAACATACATTGCAAGTTAAATAAAAGCTTGTAAAAACAGTTGTCATATATTGTAATAGCTTTCAGATTAAAAATGCGTCTTATTAAATTATACATATTTTGTAAATTGTAATACAAATCTAATAGGTGTTCAAATAAATACACGCATAAAAAATATTAGTGTACGATTTAATTCTGAGTTTTAATTCTTCAGCGAGTTAATTAACATTTAGGGAAAAAAACGATGTTTTAAGACTCAAGAATGTATCGCGTATAATTCAGTTGTCAAGTTAATTAACATTTAGGGGCAAACAAAAAACTATGTTTTAAGACCCAAGAATGTACGTATATCTACTATTCAGTTGGTATATTATGATAAAATCAATCGATTTAAAAACCCCTTATATCCACACCATATTATTCACATAACAATTAGAGGTGAAAATAATAAATATCTCAAACAGCTAGGCTGCCATGATTTTTGAGCTATATCTAAGAAAAAATCAAATGACCACTGTCGGGACTTGAACCCGAAACTCCTAGTTTACGGCTAGGTGAGTTACCGATTTCTCCACAGTGCCCGAGAGTGGAAACCGATCCTTTCTTATATATAGCAATTTCAAGTTGAAAACATACTACATGCGAGAGCCGACTATTCAAATAATCTGCAAAGCATAGTACAGCTATTAAACAGTCGAATCATTATACATGCGAGAGTTAACATTTTATAAGTTTTATCAACTTAATAAACTCGTTAAATTTTATGAAGATGAAAATGACTTCTTTAAAACGTTGAAGTAATTACTAATTATTGATTGGTATGATTTATAATTCCGATCTTCATTCTCACACTGTTTCTTTTCGAAGTATAATATATTTTCGAAATAAACAAAGACATAAGTAGTATTTCACCATTACTTGAGCATTATTATCAAAGCAGCTGCAAGAAGACAGGAGGGTAGTCTTTGTACACTTTGACAATGTGTAAGTTGGTATAGTATTTGTTGTAGCACAAAGTTGCATAATAGTAATAATAATAATAATTATTATTATGTTCACACAACATAGAGGAGCCGTGTGTCGGCGGCAAAGGAAGGCAAACCTAAGAGAATGAAATTCCCCAAGTGCACATTTCGCTGCCGTAATAGCGCTAGCTAGAACATAGATATCGTGTCGTTCATTAGACAGGTATTTAAATTGAACGAATTGACTAGATGTTTCTGGAAAATTTATACATTTTGCAAGAGAATTACAAAGTTTCCAAAACCAATTTTAAAAAATTATTAAATAATACATAAAACTAGGTACAACTTAAGAAAGTAGTTCAAAAGTTCGTAGTAAAGAAAAGATATTGTTATAAAGTTTAAATAGTCTTATCGGGGTTCGAAGTTTGAAGGCCTGAAATATCCATCTACTGTTGGAAATTACAAAGTGGAAAATAAATAAAACATGGTCCAGTTGAACTTTTGGCAAGTAACACGAACTTAACAGAAAGTGGGGCCTAAATGTTTTAAGAAATTGTACGTAAAATTTCATTTATTTAAAAGAATCCCAAACTTTGCATTCGGTTCCTGTAATATTAATAATAATAATTTACAACAATAATAATAATAATTTACAATTAAAATAATAATTTACAATACTATACATTTCATCTGAATCTCTGCAGGATAATTTTATTGTTCCTATATGAATTATTGTACTACTATTGTATCTAAAACACCTGAATGAAGTTTTTATTTATTTTATTAATAATACAATAACTCCAAGTCTTCATGGTTTCCGGGCTTGCAGGTCGTGGTCCGGTGGTATTTCTACCTGACGTTTCGTCTACAACTGCGGTAGACATTCTCAAAGGCAATGTGGCAGCGGTCGAAGTGTCCTTGGCGGCTCACAGGTCAGTGTGTCAGTGACTGGTGTCCTCCCTTCTTGTATGCCTAGTACCAGTGTGTTCTCTGTTCGGTTGTAGTCCGTCTCTCTGTAATTGGTCAACTGCGCTGTGTGTAATGGTGGGGGTGAGTTCTCTACTCGGTCGTATTCCGTCCTTGTACGATTGGTCATTGATTTTGTATGTCGGAGTGCTGGTGTCCAGGTTCTACTGAGATTAAGGCCTTCATCTTTTCAGTTGAAATTCTGTGTGTGTTTTTGTATTTCATAGAAATACAAAAACACACACGACACGTCAGGTAGAAATACCACCGGACCACGGCTTACAATCCCGGAAACCATGAAGACTTGGAACAATGCCGGCCGTGAAAGCTTGCACACCTGGATAATACAATAACTTCTTCTCCTGAAAGGACAGGCACGATATAACATCATTACAGTATCGTCATGAAGTTACACACATGTCCTTTCAGAAAACGAGAATTTAGTTGATAATTTTTGTTGTATTTAAACAAGGTTAGTAGAGTATAGGTTGCATCATTCCGATAGATAGTAGTGGGGGGATGACGTCACTCAGAATATACCATGCTTACTCACTTCAATAGAAAAGATCAGACGATGGACGCTGCTAATTTTTAGAAATAAAAATCACAGTAACCATGGTAGTGTGATATGTTTTTTCAATACCTAATAGAAACATGATTCTTCTGTTAGTGAAAAAAATATGATAAGTTGTCAATTTTGCGATAGCTGTTAAGTGTTATGGTGTTTTGTGGTTATTTTTAATATTTTGTGAATATAAAAGATAAAATAATTAATTTATCAATTTGTTAGTTAATTCTATTCGTTTCTTAAATTTAAAAAAATAGGTAATTAACAAGATCTGCCATTTCTTGAGCATTATTTAATTTCTTGTTTGTTTATATTATAGATATTAAAACCTAAATTTTGTAATAAAAATAAAAATTATCCTATTTTTTAACATCTATTCTTCTATTTATTGTCTCCTGCCAATTTTAAGAAAAAATCTGCACGAAGCACCTAATATAAATAAGCATAATCTTCAACAATTTTTATACTTGATTTAAACTAAATTCTAGCTGACGTCATTCCCGCGCTTACGCTGATTGGTCAGATGGAATGAGGCAACCTGTACTCTAATAACCTTGGTATTTAAATAGAATATTAAAATCCGAATATTGTGTTTCTTTTATTCATTTATTCAAGGTCGCCAACTGCCAGGGTTTTCTGGTATTAGTACCAATTCATATTTTCAATGTAATATTGTAATATCCATCCATAATTTTAACATTTCTCAGAATAAAATCCGAGCATTGAGGATTTATAATTTATAAACGATTCGCCGTTTAAGTCCTCTTTTGTTCGTTATTTTTTTCCTCTTGTATATTCGAATACTAAATTTGTTGTAATTAAATTATTGAAGAGTGTTTACTGAATTTTAAATAAAAAAGTTAAGATTTATATTTTACAAGCTTTTTATTAACTTAGAGTCAAATTACATTACAATATTTTTGTATCAGCATCTAATTTGCATAACCAGTTTTTTCGTCATCGAAATTTCTGTAACCGTCCGTAATTTCCACCATAAAGGTCCCGTTTCTCCCACCATGCGAAATAAAATATTTTCATGTTTCGAAAAACTTATTAAGAAAAAAACTAGGGTGCGGTACAAGTGAAACTTTTTGTCATGACCCTAAACGAAACTTTTTAACCCGAAACCGCCGAAAGTATATAATTTTGTTTACGTGGAAAGTGCACACCTTCACTACCTACGTTTGATTGTATGATAAAAAAATAAATAAAGACTTAATATAAGAAACTTTTTAAAAATATACAAATAAATATCACATAGAATAGGGAATAGTATTAAAAATAACAAAAACAGTAAAGGTGCCGACGACAATCGAGCCCGGAATCAGCAACTTTCTGCGTACGAACCAAGCGGTATACCACTGAGCTATTTATAACCGTTTGATGAGTTGCTAGGTTTATATGTTATACCTATCTAGTTGTATAGGATATATTATATGAAATCAGTGTTGGACGTGACGTGACGATCGACATGCGTAACCTAGGGGCGGATCCAGTTGCTCTGTTCGGGGGTCTTCCTCTGGTATAACTAACGAAAAAACTAAGAGGTAGGAACTAGGAGGTAAGAGAAATTTTCTACCTAAAAAAACATGTAAACCTGAACTATAGCTTTTTTGTTCCAAGTAAAATTTTTCTATTTCCGTGTCTAATTAAAAAAAGTATATCCAAGATTTCGGGGGTGGCGATCGCCACTGGCGCCACCCTCCTAGATACGCCCCTGGCGTAACCGAACGAAAAAAACGAGGATAAAAAAGTTTCACTTTAAAAATTTATTCAAAAACTGACTTATTTCACTTTTGCAATGATTTATATATTATAATCTCATAGAACTAAAAGTAAATTTAGGGTTAAAATTGCGCATAGTTAATCATTTTTATAATTATTTCATTATTCTGTCGCGTGACATTTTTAGTTTAGGCTAATTTATTATATGTTAATTCTTTAAAACAATGATTTTATCGCATTTGACAAAATATAGTGAATGAAACATTCAGTATGTTTTGTAAATATCTTTAAAATGCTGTATTAATTATGCTATAAATAGATTCCATTCAATTGTACCACTTCTTTGTTTTATTTTCATTGAGTACAATTTTAAACACTAATAACGCAGGCTTAAATTTCTAAGAAATCTCTTTATATTGTGAATAACGGATTGGTGTTCAAATATAATCCCAGGACTAAATGTATAAAACAAAAGATTGTTCGCTTTTATATTATAATAATACTTAATTTTGATTAATTTTAAGTTTCAATCACATTTCAGTACCAGTTTAAACCGTGACGAGAATTATCGGTTCAATCCTTTCCACAGAATTTCAATTAGGTTAAAAATTAAACAAATATTTCAAATTTTCGTTTTCTATATACGAGTATATCGTTTAAACGCCATTAACATAGTTAGGGAGTGTAGATAACCTCAGCTACTGCACATTGTTTTTGATGTCTTTCCCAGTAATAGAGGGGGTAAAATAATGCGAGACGAAAAACGCGTTACGAAAAAAATGTGTGACAAAAAATGAGTGATACGAATTACCGAAGGTTAGTAGAATATAGGTTGCCTCGTTCCGATAGATAGTAGTGGGGGGTGACGTCACTCGAAATGCACCATGCTTGCTCACTTCAATAGAAAAGGTCAGACCATGGGCGCTGCTAACTTTTGGAAATAAAAATCACAGTAATCATAGAAGTGTGATATGTTTTTTAAATACCTAATAGAAACATGATTCCTCTGTTAGTGAAAAAAGTATGATAAGTTGTCAATTTTGCGATAGCTGTTAAGTGTTATTGTGTTTTGTGGTTATTTTTAATATTTTGTGAATATAAAAGATAAAATAATAATTTATCAATTTGTTAGTTAATTCTATTCGTTTCTTAAATTTTAAAAAAATAGGTAATTAACAAGATCTGCCATTTCTTGAGCATTATTTAATTTTTTGTTTGTTTATATTATAGATATTAAAACCTAAATTTTGTAATAAAAATAAAAATTATCCTATTTTTTAACATCTATTCTTCTATTTATTGTCTCCCACCAATTTTAAGAAAAAATCTGCACGAAGCACCTAATATAAATAAGCATAATCTTCAACAATTTTTGTACTTGATTTAAACTAAATTCCAGCTGACGTCATTCCTGCGCTTACGCTGATTGGTCAGATAGAACGAGGCAACCTGTACTCTAATAACCTTGCGAATCACCATAGTTTGTTTGTGTTTTGTATCATGTATGTCATGATAATATTTGTTGACTGCAGATGTGACGTAATTTTATACTTTGATTACATAATTTTAAAAATTATTAAATGTAAGTAAGTAAGTAAGGAAATTTTTATTTCCATCTGCCTTACGGCATAGAATACGTCATACACAATACAATTATAAAACTATAGAAATAGTTCTACGTCTTCGGCTGCGGCACAATCGTAATTACTGTGCCCCTTTTTATTTTATTATTGGAGTTTACTCCTTAAGAATCGATTTTCATATAAGACCCCCGGTATGGAAATTTTATGAGGAGTAAAATTTATAAAAGCGTTAATTAAAAAGCGTAACGTTTTGTATGTATGTTTGCCTACTGCATATAGTGATAAGGAGTAAACTCCAGTCGTGCGTCGAAGCTGACACACACACTTTTTTTTTTTTAATAAAAAAAAATTTCTCAAAAACTTGTCAATGTTTTCTAAACAAGCTTCTATTAAAAAAGAATGGATATGTTTGATTCCTGGTTTCAAAACTCAAGATTATTCAATAATAAAAAAGCTGTGTTTTATGACATCAGTTCCCGGATGATTAACTTAGAGTCTGGGTGATACGATTCCCGAGTCATTAGTACGGAATCGACCGAGCAGCAAGGCGAGATACCGATGGCGATAGGACAGTCTACAAGTTGAATTTCATATAAAAGATATGAAGAGTCCATGGGAAGCACGGGATCCTATAAAAATAAAGTTGCAATAGCAAATGCTACGGGTGAAAAACTCGTAGTAATACCTACACGAAACTGTATAAGAAATTGGCTCCCACGTCGAAATTAAGTTTCGTAACGATAAACGAATGCAGTCTATAATCTACAGTAGGTATATCTATCTATTTACTAGTAACTATTTAAGAGCATTCGATACCTACAAATATCCCGTGCACTTTTCATATCAAATCCTTTTCCCTCGCCTAAAAACGGTTATGGCTCTCCCGACGCTATTTTTAAAGCTAAAGAGTTTGGGTAAACGCCAAGAATCACACTACAGATCCTACAGGCTAATTTCTTGAAAAACAATTTTGGCTACGTGTGAAAGATTACGTAATTTAATATATTTTTTTAAAGTTTTAAGTTTTTCCAGAATTTTTTTATTTTTTCGCCTGAAGGATCTGTAGTGTGATTCTTGGTCCTTTATTTGGCGTTTACCCGAATCCTTTAGCCTTAAAAATAGCGTCATAACCGTTTTTAGGTGAGTGGAACGGATTTGAGATGAAGAGTGCAGGGGGTATTGTCTGTCTTCATTTGAAATAATAAAAAAAGTTCTTTCGAATTTCGAAAAACAAATGACGGAATCGTGTTTACCGACTTTGAAAACTCACAGAAATAACATTTCTTGACAACAGTAAATAACAATTTTTGATACCTTTCAGGTAGCACTTTAGAGTCAACCAATTGGAATATCTAAAAAAATACAACAGAGTTGTGTTTAGCAGCGCTGAAAGGTCCCAGAAATCAAGTTGCAGTGCGACTGAACAAACTTGATTTTTTGGTCCATATAAACGTAAGTATGAGGACTTCGGTCTTTTATATCGGGTTCCCAGGAAACCCCCTATTGAATTTCAAGCTTCTAGCTTCAATATTGGACTGCAAGATATAGGAGAAGCTATTGAAATGATGGCACATCTCAAAAAATAGGTCAAAATTGCGGCATGGGTTAAAAAAGAAAATTTTTATATAATTATTATGGAAGTCATTATTTATTAACGCCATTCTTTCTATGCATTCTATATAATAATGGAAACTTAAAACCCATTTATCTCAAAAAGTGACTTTTTGAGTTGTACCACTATTGTAGCCCATGATCGATATTAGAAAACAATGAAAGGAAACAGCCATTTTCCTGAGAGTAGTTCTTTCAATTATCCACGAGAAGCAGCACTTGTGGTAGGTACAAACATTATTAACTTCCCACTGGAAGTTATTGTAATGGGTCCGAAAATCGAAATCAAAAAGGAAAAAAAATTTTTATGTTTCAAGGTCACTACACTATTTTTACACTACTTTTAGAAAGATGTCTGTGTGTGTGTGTGTGTGTGTGTACGTATGTACGTACGTACGTACGTACGTACGTATGTATGTGTCAATTTCTTTCTAAGACGAAATCTCGAGAACGAAAAATGATATCGACTACGTTGGGGTGCCAATCGACGCGTATTAACGTAAATATGATCTGAAAGAAATTTTTTTAAAATCGGTTCAGCCGTTCTTTTTTCTTAACCAAATAACCTCCAAAAAAGTAGATTTTACACAATATCTCGCGAATAAAAAATTATATCGACTTCGTAAGGGTGTCAATCGAGGCGTGTTAACGTCATTTTGATCCGACATAAATTTTATAAAAATCGGTTCAGCCGTTTTTTTTTTTTTTTTTTTTTTTTTTAATTATTGATGTTTTAATGATTAAAATGATTACTTTTCTGTGTAATATCTAATTTAATTATTATTATTAAATATTTATCAAACTGGGAAGTTCGTCGTGTGGACCTCAAGGGTCGCACTTTAGTCCTAATAAACGACCCACCTCACGGCTTGTTTAATAATTAAGTTATACCACTAAAATGACGCGACACTAATGGGGAATAAATAATGTTTGTACCTACCAGAAGTGCTGTCTCTCGTGGATAATTGAAAGAACTACTCTCAGGAAAATGGCTCATTTAATAAAATATACTCTACACGACTCAACTGTAAAATTAGATAGATACTGTAAATTATAGACGCTCGGCAACAGAGGTCATAAGCGTTTTAACTGTAAAATGACTTTGGTCGTTCTTCCTCTAAACTCTTCATTTGCAAAATAAAGTACGATCAACATCAAAGTCCCGTTGCATTATAATAATATGTATGTAGACTGGGAGGTAGGTATGGTATAAATGCGATCATAGTCAGTTATATGTAAGGTGTTAGTGTTCGTTACACCTGCCGGATACAATTAACAGTGTGTTTAAGTACCTACGGCCGTCTTTATAATATGCAGTACTTAGGTATAGATATTTCTGCTCACTGTTTTGTTATAGATTGGCACACAACAATGCACGAGTAGTCTCAAAATGTTTATGGAAATTTATAGGAAACAATTTTTTGAAGTTATACTTCTTTTGGCGCGTTATGGAAAAATGATGAGAGTGAATTTTTACGATGCGCGCGCATCGCGTCACGAAAATTTAACACCATGAAGTTAGTCGTTAGTAATATCATGAAGTTAGTCGGAAGTTCATGATTATAATACCCTATTATATAGCACTGCTAAGTGAGATGTACGTAGCGTAATGGATAGCACCGCCGCGTCATACGCAATAGGTCCCGGGTTCGAATCCCAACACAAACATGCTTTTTTTAAAATAAATAATTAGATATAAATATAATAAATAAATATATTTAATAAACTAATATTTTATTAAATTAAATTAATTTATTTAATATCTTTATTTTATTATTTTAACGTCTTTTTTCCAAACGATTAGTACTGGCACGCGGGATAAAATGTTTGGAGTTATTTTTGTTTTGCTTCTGACATGCGTACATAAGTATACACACACTTTTTTTTTGTAATAACCTGATTTAAACTATAGATTTAGATATGCAAGACGCTCGAAATTATCAAACTAGATATGCCACTTTTTATCCACCGCGCCATGATCGTAAGTTTACTGAAAAAAAATCATATTTATATTTTAACGTTAGATAAAAAATCCGAAAAAAATGACTTATCTATAGGTATATCACAGGCAAGGTATTGAGGGGAAATTATATATTTTTTTGTGAAATCATTTTGAAATTCGTAATAGACAAATCGGCATACGCGAGATAAAGTTTATACCATAGGTATATGTAAATTACTGAGGCATACATAAAAAAGGGTATGGGCCTCACCCACTTAAGCGCACGGTCGAAGTTATACTTCATACATTTACATTTTTACTTTTCCACTCTTAGCATTTTTTAAATTAATAAATAATAATTATTAATATTATTAAAATCTATGAATATCATAACATCTATAACATAAGTAGGTAGGTATCCAAAGCCTATACTTATAATAATCTACTATTTTGAAACGTCAAAAATTGATTGTTGAAATTATAAAATCTATAATAAAACTAATCTGGACCGATTTTTTGCCTCCCAAAACCCCTTTTCAGTAAATTTCATCCAAATCGTTCGAGCCGTTTTATTCCTGGCAGCGTTACGTTACAGCGTTTAATTAATTTTTGAGTAATTTTTGACTCGAGGTCATTCTAATTCACTAAAGAAATATAACTTCAAGAATGTACTGTTGGTACCTATATGTAAATGTATTTACACTGCCGATTGAATATACCATTAAAATCTAATCGATTCAAAATTTAGTTGTTGGAATGATTATTATTGGTCACTTTAAGTACAAATAAATTTCCATACGTTTTGATAACTTAATTATGTATCAACATTGCACATTGCATACATGATATATAAGTTAGTATCTAATATTAGTTACTAAAACTGATCAGTTGATGTTCTATGTAACCGAGTACTGTGGCCAATTGATAATCCATGCAACTAATGCCGTAACAGATCTGCACTAGATATATAATTTATAACCGTGGATATGATTATTTCCAAGTTCAACATTATTACAATAATTCTACATACAGATGTCTTTTTCATATTGCACTAGATATGAAATTTAGGAGCACACACATGTACATTATACGCGAACATTTTTTTCCATTTTAATAATTGGTCAATCATTACAGTAATTTACTATTCGCGAAAATGTTTACAAAAATTGTGTAAATCCGACTCCGTCTAGGCGATTTTGTTAACATTTGAGGAGTATATTTAGATTAAATTTTTTTCGATCAAAACATTTTTCATCTCCTAAAAACAATCTTCATGGTTTCCGGGCTTGTAGGCCGTGGTCCGGTTAGTATTTCTACCTGACGTTTCATCTACAACAAGCCCGGAAACCATAAAGACTTGGAACAATGCCGGCCGTGAAAGATTGCACACCTGGATAATCTTTAAATTGGTTCGATTAAGCCCATTTTGAATATAGGTTTTGTAAGGTGATAGCATTCAATATGCGCACCCTAGCACTGGCATTGCCAAGTTGGGTAGGTTAAATTCCTAAGAATTTTGTATAAAAAAAATGGTGTATTGTGTATATTTTGGAATACATTTATTTATTATTATTATAATCTTGTTTAAATCTATTAAAATTTTATGGCCTTGAATACACCGAAAATATCCTGCAAATAAGGTAGTAAAAATGAGTAGATGCAGGAATCAAAATAAAGCTCCATATATATATATATATTAATTACTAATAATAAATTATTACTAGATTATTATTATTAAATTGTATTCTTGTTTATTTCTGGCAGGTAATCTCAGGAACTACTGAACCAATTCAATTTTTTTCACTGCTGAAAAGGCTAATTTTTCCCGAGTTATATAGACTATACATATATTATTACGCAACGACAAACGAGGAATGGGCATTGAGTGAAAATACAGTAAAATGATATGTGAGAAATTTTTTCTATTGATTATTTCGTTGCCAAATCAAAATATTCCCGGGTGAATTTGAGCCGGAAACTATTTAAAAGTTATAGAAACTTAACATTCAGGGTAACGGGCAAGTTTCCCCAAACGTGTAACCGAATGTTAACAGGCATTAGCACATCGCTCTACAAATTCGATTATATATTCATAACACAATGGTCACTGTGCTCGGTTTAATCCTCCGGAATTAGTGTTGTGTATTCCGCATAGTAAAATCAACAAGCTTGTCCACAGTGTCCAATGTCCGTCGTGCAGGACTACCAAGGATCAAACATACTGCTATAGGTCAGACCAGACATTATTGAAGTTTAACTTCTTATACGAGTTCGGCAAACATTAAACGCTAGGAAAGAGAGGGAATACTAATGTGCAAGGGGAATAAGGAAAGAGAGCCGATAAGTGAACGGGAAGGGAGGGAGGAAGAGAGACCAATTTTAATTTGGTTTTTACGGTAGTTTCTCGGGAATGCTTTAGGTCAGCAGTTCTCAATCTTTTTTGTTGTGCGATCCACTAAATTTTGTAAAAAAATTTGAGGTCCACTAACTAAATATACAAGTAAAAATTATAAACACACACATTCGATTGTTCCCATCTCTACCCCTGAAGCTCTGATAATATTTATCTTGGCTTAGACTCTCGACTAGCATCCACGGCCCAGTACCACGCTACCCGCGGCCCACAAGTTGGGAACCACTGCTTTAGATTATATTATATCATCACTCTAAGTTATAGGAGGCACTGACAAGTAGCAAAATTGGGCATAACAGCTAATTAATCTATTAAACGTAACTATCAAACTATTTTAATTTTTAAAATGAATATTTTATTATATTATTTAGTAAAAAACTTAATTCATTGAAGAACTATAATTACTTGACAAGATAATAAAACTATCCATCTTCACAGAAAAGGAAAATTCTTTCTTTACAAGGACACATTAACTATTTTTGGAAACAAATCTGGCGAAGATTTGAAATAGATGGGATATAATTAAGTAAAACTGATGCAACTCTAAGATATCGGATATGTAATCAACCTTTGTAAATCTGCACAGATCAGAGTTGGATGCAACTTAGAATATCTCACTGTAAACATTATCTGTGCAATTAATCGAAATCCGAATTTGACCTAGATATCGGGACTAACCACATGCTACACACGTACATTCGGTACTGTGCAAAAGAAAGACACCCTACATATTATATATCTGTACCCTAACATCATTAGTGTATCTGATATTCGAAATTATTCTAATTTCCTTTAGCTAATTGGAACACGTAGAGTGAAGTGCCCTAATATCGGACATTTGCCTAATTTGGGACACCGCTGTTACAAAAGTTCTAAAAGGAAAATGTCGCAAACAACCATTTAAGGTGTGATCCAGCAGTCAAACCTTTAGTATAGAATAATCTTTTATTATCATCACTTGCACACAGATGTCATTATAGGCATTTGAAGAAAAATCGAACATCCGAAAATTTGACATCTTACTTTGAAGTGCGTATACATTTTCACAGATCATTTAATTACAAATTTTAGCTTAAGTTAACCTGCAGAAAGTGTAGTTTGATTACTACTATCCAATTTTTTAAAATTACCTTATCAGTGTTATATTTCAGTTTTTAACCTAGAAATAAACTAACTGCGCAATATCGGACAGTAATGACGTCGTAATATCGGGTATCCGATATTAGGAAATTTGTTGGTGCGTTATTATGAAATGATCATTTCTGTTACAGATTTGTTACAGATATTAATAATATTAAAGCATAAAAAAATTATAAAAGCTTGTAAAAAACATTTTCGTTGTTAACGACACTACATTGTGTATTGTGTGTCCAAGAAATTTCATTTTATGTAATGAGTTAAAAAATATGGACACTTTTCAAAAGCTATCCGATATTAGGGCACTTTACTCTATATAGACCGTGAATTATAATGAAATCTATTTTTAATATATAAACATCTATACTACTATCAGGCTATCGTGAATTCGTAATCTTATATTTAAATGACAGACGAGACGTCAGGAGAATAGCGATATTTGTCCAACCGACATATTGTTACTACCGCGGTGCCATCTCTAACACAAGACTCAAATTAAATTGAAACTAAACAATATCAGAACCAGAAGTGAAGATGTTTACACATAAAACTCGGACTCACCTGATTTTTTACCATATGTGTCCTAAGCGACAAATTGTTCTACAGAGGAAACAGTTCAGTCTATTCAGCAGGCTAAAGACACTGGACATTTGAAAATGTAATTTTGAAATGTTTTACCCCACCAATTTTTGTTTTGATTTATTTATTTATTTATGATGAAACATAAATCTAAGCAGCTATGCAAAAAGTAATAAAAAGGATTCAAGCATAATTTTCGTTTGCAAACTACTGTACCTGAATATCTATAAATGCACATAATCATTTGAACATAACATACGATACGATAATTTATTATTATTATACGTGATTAACGCCTGTGATGCATTAATTTATTATTAAAGACTTTAAATGATACAGTACTGGTGTCGATAGATTGGCCGGCGCTGCCGACAGTGTGTATAAAATGGAAACTAATTTAATTATTTCGGAACATTGCAGTGAATTATATTCTAAATTTAATTCAATCATTACTCTTAAATACAGAAATGTCGAAATTATATCTAATCTATAATGTCCACTTTTCTGTCTTAATGTAAAAAACTTACTCGAAAATTCGCTGGACCGATTTAAACCTAGTTTCCATGGTTGTAGACTTTTTTAATAAATAAAAATACATTTCAATTATTTAGTTTAATATCTTTGTTTGACGAATCCATTGTGTTGTGC
This sequence comes from Mongoloraphidia duomilia, assembly GCA_039654895.1. Taxonomy (NCBI): domain Eukaryota; kingdom Metazoa; phylum Arthropoda; class Insecta; order Raphidioptera; family Raphidiidae; genus Mongoloraphidia; species Mongoloraphidia duomilia. Next base: position 67,280,741 of record CM077516.1, read on the forward strand.
GAAATAATTGTTATTAAATAAATTAAAACAGCGGTGCCCAATCCCGTGGTCCACGGGCAGCGTGGTACTGCAGGGCCGTGGACGCTAGTCGAGAGTATAAGTCAAGATAAATATTATCGGAGCTTCAGAGATAGAAATGGGAACAATCGAGTAAAAATAATCGAATCACTCGATTGTTAGCAACAATCGAATTATTCGATTGGTTTGTTGTTCAAGTGTTTTTACTTGTAAATTTAGTTAGTGGACCTCAAATTTTTTTTACAAATTCGATGGTCCGCACAACTAAAAAGGTTGGGAATCGCTGAATTAAAACGTTGAGTTTTTATTTAATTTAAAATGCATATTATCATCACGGGGGGGGGGGGGGGCACGGACAATGCCGGGCTCAACAAATATATTGTACAATGTTAAGTATTCAATTTATTTATAAGGAAAATAATGAATAGGAAATGAATATATTACATATCATGTCGTTTTTTTAAGGAGAAAAAAATGATAATATAGGTATGCAATTTTACTGTTTCTCACACCATGTCAACCCGTCTCTTACACCATCAAACTATAATACAAGTAACTTTTCATGTTGTAATAGCACTATCACCATTAAGTTTAAACAAATTATTATATGGATTTGCATTGACCTTTTTTACATATATTTATGTGTTAATTATAATATTATAGTAAAATATATAAAATCTAAAATACCTATACCTACTAAACTTAATTATCAAGAAATTACAAATGTCGTTTTTTTATTTTTCTCTACATTCCTCTTTATAAAAACATGTTAAGTTGAATAAAAAACGACGAATATTTATATTTTTTGTGCTAATTCAGAAGTTAAGAAAGAAATAGAACCGCAGCCTTAAGATCGTTGTTACCTCCTCTACACGGGTTGGCAAAGCTGAGAATGTTTACACATGTCGATAATATAGTTATCGTCCATATCGGTCCAGCGAACGGTCAGTTTATGTATAAGTGCATTATGAATTCACTTATCTCTTGTGTGAACAAGCCGTCCACCGGAATATTGCATCATATTATTATATGCATGCAAATTGCATAACAAACTTTAATGCATCTTGCATCAGTTGACTCAGGTGTATCTATGTAAGATGTTCACTTTGTATTATAAATAAGACGTTATAAATACAAATATACAATTTTGGTAAATAATGTTATAAAATGTGGAATGACTTTTTTTAATTTTGAATCGCCTTATTTTAATTTCGAAACGCCTTAAAAAAAAATTGTGTGTCGCGGCACTCAGAGCCAGAGTAACTTCTCAAAGATTACACAGTAAATTTAAGTTTACTTATTAGTAAACTTAAATTTACTGTGAAACCTTTGAGTATTTTTAAGAGAGGGAAACACATGGTGATAAGACCGTGTTGTTTACACTACACGCAACAGAAGTGAAACTTACTCCCTAGCATTTCCAACCATGTGTTTCCCTCTCTTAAATTACTTGACTAATCGTCCGGTGTCCCCTAGAATTTTGTAAGTAGTTAACATTTACACCAGCTGTATATTAAAAATTGCATTTTCAAATCCAAACATTATGAACGATGAACAGGTATTGAATTTATAATAAAGTAAAGGGGGTCATAGAAGTGATGGTTTCAAAGGCATTGTGTTGCTGCAATGTGTTGTGCTTACATGTAGGTATGACAAATACAGCTCACAAACATATATTAATATACAGCATGTCTACATTTTTATGTTACATACGCCACCTAATAAGTAAGAAAAAAACTCGGGTTGCTAATACTGACATTGTGGTTTACGTGAGGGGCATCACCTTTTTGCTTTTTTCTAAATATCTCAGAAACGGTGGACTTAAGCGATTCTTCCATTATGTAATGTTTTAAAGCGAACTACATTTCCTGCAATTTTTATTCTCACAACTTTTCTGTGGTACTAATGGTAAGCGCGCTACAGCTTCTTGAAAATCACGCGCTTTTTGTAACCATGGTAAGCAATGGTTAAAATGTGATATCCTTTTCAATAGTTTTATTTACTGTGTTCTTCATCGAATTTTAAATTGAAAATACATATATTCATAAAGCAAGAAATGGCCTAAATCGTGCTTTTTATCCCATATCGATATCTTTAAAAATTGAGAAGTTATAGGCAGTCAAAGCTGAAATTAACACGCGTTACGCGTACCTTCCATACCGAATAAAAAAATCCGTCTAAGAATCCATAGGAAATTTAATGCCCTAAACGATGCCCATTGGTACCCTACAGTGCCGGTTTTAGCACTATCAGCGCCCTGGGCGAGATTTTTACGGCGCCCCCTATCTGCCATTGAAACCCATACGAAAAAAAGCAAGGGATATAATGAAATAACCATTTATTAAAAAAACTAATAAAATTTTACTTTTCTAGCCTTTCTATCGGCAAACTCTTTTATTAAGACATCAAAATCTAAGTTTTCCGCAATTTCATTTTCGATTGACAAAGTTGCTAAGTTTGTCAATCTAGATTGAGATATTGTCGATCGCAGATAGGTTTTTATCAGCTTAAGCTTAGAAAAACTCCTTTCCCCACTAGCCACAGTTACAGGTATAGTGATCAATATTCGCAATGCTATCCATACATTTGGATACAGCTCTTGTAAGTTGCGATCTTTGATAAAATTTAAAATAAAGACAGGAGTAACCACATTCTGATCAGGCAAAAAAGATTTTAGACTTATGAGTTCATCGCACAACATACAACCATCTATATCTGATTTAGAGTCTACAGTTAATTTCAATTGGAGATCACTACAGAGTTTGAGAAGGTCTGGTTTTTCCGGAATCTTTTTTATATTGTATAATAAAAGACCAAGATTTCGAGTATTCATTTAACTGTTCAAATCTTTCATGGAGTGAATTTAAGGTAGTGTCCAAAAGACAGTTGAAAAATTCAACTTCAAATTTCTTTTCTGGAGAAGTTATAGGTTCATCGCGAGCAGTTTCACCAGCTTGGCGTTTAACACGTCGAATTCTTGTTGCCGCTCTAAACACAGGTTCAATTTCTAGTTCTTCAGCCAACTCCTTCTAATAACTCTTTCTAAAAAAAATGTTAAAAGAGATAGATAATTTGTTTTGTCTATGGTCGGGGATTCCTGGTAAAATGAACAGCGGTGCTCCGACCGTACACTGCATTCCATTTCTAGTGTTGCCATCATAACAATTTTGTAGCTAGATTTAGGGAATTTACTAGTAAGTAGGACTCGCTCAATGACTAAGCGGCAGGCGCCCCTTCAAATCTGGCGCCCTGGGCGGTCGCCCAACCGCTCCCTACCCTAAAACCGGTACTGGTACCCTATGTGACATTTCCTGATGGACACGTTGCATACACGTACATAAATGGGTCGAGTGAAGCCAATTTGCATGGCGCTTCCGATATTAGTGAGCAGTTTTGTTATACTTGTATACCTACTTAATTAAGCTAATTTCTGTATTAGTGAGAGCTGAAGGCTGGCGCGCCGTGCATAAAGTGAACAAAGGCGAATGGAGAATGAATACTCCGGACACACACACAAACACACACTACTATAGGTTATGTTAAACTGTATATTGCTGTATAGCTGATAACAGAGGCGAATCGTTCTGATCGGTTTTTACATCAATTTACAATCCTATATTATAATAATTTTGATAAAATTTACAGAATTTACTAGAATTTTTGGTCCCAGAGAGTAGGAATAGAAAAAGTATTTTTTGCTTATAGCTCGTTCAATTAAAGAGAGATCGATTTTAAGCCTATTTTAACCTAAAGAGAAGATCGTTTTCTACATAGGTACATTTACTAGGTATTTTAGAGTGCGTCAAAATAGTATTTTATATGGATTTTTAAGCACTAAAAACTGTACCTATTTATAAACTCTATTTAACCGAACATCAAAAGTGAAAAGAGCAAAAATTGTAGATGAATTTATGAAAACTAATGCAATAGGTGTAAATAGTAATAAAACGATGGCCCGTGAAATATACACAAAGAAAGAAAAATATATCACGATCGCAGCTCAAAAAATAATAAATTGGAAATATGAATTGGTATACTACGACCAGATAACAGACTCGTATATACAGGGTGTTTCATAATATATGCGCAGGACTTCAGGATGTGATAGCTCGTCCGAAAATATGAAAAAAACTTACTATTAACTTACCCTCTAAAATGCACCATTTTAGAGATACAGGGTGTTGAAATTGAAAAAAATTTCGTTTTTTGCGAATATCTCCGAAACCGTTTATCGTACAGAAAACAGCTTTTGTAACCATTTTCTACTCATAATAAGCCTCGTAATAAGCTATGTTTTGTGCGGAAATTTTTTTTCTAAAGTCATAATTGGTGAACGTTTTGAAGGGGTAGTGGGTGTTTTTCTCCCCAGCTTCTACGCTACTAAAAAAAGTACGGTTTTGAGACGCCTATTTGAACCGCCAATTTTTTTTACACAAAAAAGGTACTCTTGGTCATAAGCTCTAAAGTCGATCGTTTTCGAGAAAAATCAACTTTTATGTTGAAAAACATGGTCAATTTTTTTAAATAAAATTTTTTTCTTACTAATTAAACAAAATTTATTTAAACGTTAGAACAAGTAACAAAACCAAACGTTAACTTCATAATTGCAAAATTAAAAAAAAATGAAAAAATGATACAAAAGTTGTCTTTTCAAAATTCCCTAAACACCCTGTATCACTAAAATGGTGCATTTTAGAGGGTAAGTTAATAGAAACTTTTTTTCATATTTTGGACGAGCTATCACATCCTGAAGTCCTGCGCATATATTATGAAACACCCTGTATATAGGATTTTACTGTACCCACTGTAAGTACAATTTTATGTACTTACTTTAAATAAATAAAACACAATTATATAGAATTGAAATAAATTCGTAATTAAAATGTTTTCTCAAAATTGACATCTGATTAATTGAAACCAATTTTTTTATTGTTATCAACAGCATTCAATTTTCTAGCGTAGCTAAGGAAAAGTAATTTGGAAAAAATCATGTCGAGAAAGCGTCGTTAATAATTTTTATACATTTTGATAAACATTTCTTCTAAGAAAAAGTAATATACTATTGAAATTTTTTTCACAGGTTTATCCTTACCTGTTAATTTGTGGATCATACAAGTACAGCAATCCTTTAGTGTAAATGTCATGTACACAAACGAGGCATAACATAAGAAAAGAATGGTTCGCTAGGGGTGTACGACGTACGTCAAGCTAGAATGGGATGATGCAGTACAGAACACAAAGTACCTACTTGTTGTACGGGGCGCAGTACAAAGGCTCTATCCACAATGTTCAATGGCGTCTAATCTACAAATATTCTATTTACAGCGTATGCACATACGAGAATCCTGTGTAGTCAATATACCTAATTCTTGTACAAAGTACTCTATGTATTATAATATCATCAAAGAGTTTACTTTAAAGCAGCCTATGTTTATAATGTTCTGCTTGTACTTTTAAATGGTTAATGGTTATTTAGAAATAACCTAATTTTCATCATATTTCTAATAATATCAGGTGGCCCAATATTGTTAGAATCAACGGTTTCAATTTGTGGTCAACAATATAAGATAGAAATATACAGGGGGCTTGTCATTAATAATCTGCTTATTATAACATGCCCTGTCTATTAGAAATCCCCAATTCTCATGACAACTATCTAACAACTGGTAGAATCAACTAGATTTACTCCAAGTTGGGTTGGAAAATTCCAACTTAATAATATTTTATTTGAAAATGTAAAACCATTTTTTGGGGAATAAATCTATCTTATCTTATTATCTTATCGATTTGGTACTAGCCCAAATAAACCCTGCAGTTAGGAGCGCTAAAAAATTGATACTTAGCTCATTAATTAATATAAAAGATAAAAAAATTTTTTTGGTATAGTAAAATGATGCATTACTCAAAATTATTTTCAATTATACAAATTGTCGTCTAGTCTTGCCTGATACCTAACTATATATCATTTTAATTAATGCAAAACCCTGTTTATTATTGCATTTTAAGATTTGTCATAAAATTGTAGATCCAATTTATATAAATATGGAACCAAAATCGACCATTTTTGAAATGTCAATGTTTTTGAAAAGGTCCGGAATTTTTGAGTAAAGTTTCAAAATCAATATCCCACAGACGAATGGTTTTGGTTTCGAAAGTTTGTACAGTTTAGAAAAAATATATAGGAAATGTTATCGTAAGTGTGAAAACATAATATCGTCTGTCTGTGAATTTAATGTCAAATTAGAAAAAAAGTCCAATTTTTTAAATTTTAAATTATTTATATACATGTAGATGCATCACAAAATTATCATAATATGGCAGTCAAATATAATAAACATGGTTACCCTGAGTATTTTATTGTTTTATTTCGTAGTAATCTCCCACATAATCTGTAAATTGTCATTTGTCACTAGCTCTTTGTTATCTAATAGTCTTTCTCTATCATATTTATCAAAAAAATATTCCGTTTTTATACTAATTACTCTTTTTTATTGTTAATTTTATTTCATAGGGTGGAATTTTTAATGCTTCAATAAAAAAAATGTTTAATTGTTAATTACACATTATTTAATAATTTATCCAGGGACGGTACAGTGTTTATTTGAGCTAGTATTTAATTGTAGTCGAAGTGAAATAAAACAATGAAGCTTTGAAGTATAATTTATACAAGATGTCTGCGTAGTTTAGATTTGTTTTATCTATTTCACTTTAGATAGTATGCGACACTATGGTTGGGCCGCTTAACAGATGGAGCAATGAAAACGCATGATCACTGTGTGACCATCGCGTGCAAAGTACCTGATTGGTTGCTTGAACGTTCGGGAACGAAACTATATGCGAAGGCCACGCCTGCGGCGCAAGCTATTCACGTACTGTTCACGTGATTACTCCATCTGTTAAGCGGCCCAACTATACGAACGTTACAACGTCGTAAAAATATCGGTTGTCTCCAGAGTCGGACCCTAACGGTATGACAACTACTATTAGTTTTGTAAGTAATATATATATATATGCTTTAGTTTATAAAAATATCTAATTTTAGCCTTGAAAGTCTTGAGGTTACTTACTTATGTATGTTAAATTGGTCTGTGTTGAATTATTTGCAATTGACCTTACCTGAAACAATAAAAAATTAATTCAATAAATATGTATTATTCAAATTATGTAAATCAAATTATACAATTGCATAAATTCCGAACAGTTTTTATCAATTATTATGAATATATTGGTACTTATAAAACCCATCTGTTTTTTAATTTTTTAATTTTGAAATTTGTGAAATTTTTATGATGATATTTTCCTCATCTATACTAATATTATAAAGAGGAACAGTTTGTATAAATGCTTGTTTGTTTGCTTGTTATGGGTAATCTCAGGAACAACTGAACCAATTTGAAAAATTCTTTCACTGTTTAAAAGCCTACTTCTTCCCCAGTGGCATATGTTATAACATATTATTTACTCTACGACAAAAGAGGAATGAGCAGGAAGCGAAAATGTAAAATAAGTCTCTACTCTCTGTACGCGATCTTTGAACTCAATTGATGTACGTACTAAACTACAAGAGATATGTATTAAAGTATACAGTAAACTGATATCCAGTGCAAACGTTGGTTGTGGAACGCTCCAAATAAAAACTTCCCCGGAAGTTTTTATTTGGAGCGTTCCACGGCCAACGTTCGCTCTGTACATAAGAAATTAGTTGCTCTTGATTATTTCACAGCTAAACTAAAATCTACTCGGGCGAAGCCCTACCGGGAAGCAGATTTTAAAACAATAAGGTCTGAAAGTTCCATAAAAATTAATAAAAAATAGCAGTTTTTTAATAGAAACTATTTTTTTCGAATTCCCAGTATTCCTGAAGAATAGTCTCCCTGAAAACATATTTATACCAGTGGCGACGCTAGGATTTTTTGTTACGGTGTGCCAGAGTTGGGCATGGTGTTCTGAAGGTGGGCCAATAACATTTGTTCCCAAAATTTCAGTGTTCGTTAGAATTTTAACCCAGATTACTTGCTATAGAATTTACAAGAAAAATTGTTGAAATTTCGAGGGTTAAAAACGTATTTAAAAGATAAACTAGAGATTGGGGATTATTCCAGGGTGGGCTAAGACAGTTTAAGGTGGGTCATGGACCACCCGGTCCACCCTCTAACGCCGCCACTAATTTATACATTACATTGTCATATTTCTGAACCGATAGAAAAAGCAAAAAATATAAAAATATATGACATTGCATACACATATATATCTACATATAAAGATAAAAAAGTAACGAATTTGTACTTTTTATATTAAAACACAAAATAACATCTGATATGGAGCTAGCGTATTGTGAAGAAAACCGAAAGGTAATTTACAAAATGTAAATGTACGACCATACCATACGTATATATCTGGAATGGAAAGCAACGCCCGTTCGGCCTCGGTGACGGAGTGACATCCAGGAATACACTTTTATTATAACACATTTCCATTCATATAAAAGCTAATGATAAATATCTGGCTATTATTTTTTTCATTTCACAAACGCACACACGGTCGCCATTCCATTTATGAATGTATCATATTGAAAATATTTGTAGATAATGGGAAACGTTCCTTGTACCTATATTATGCTTAAAGTACAAAACTACGATTCGATTCCACAACTCCTTGATTCAATAGAATTTCAACACTGTCAAATATCATGCTTTTATTACTGGCCCGTTATTGGCAATAACTCTTGCAAAGTGAAGATTTTGGTTTATAACCATGCAGCTAACAGTTGATCGTGTTTTATATAAAAAAAACATTTTTAACACGTTGAAGAACATTTAAAATTGAGTTGGGTTCGTGTTTAATTATTAATATCTGGGTGCCGAGCTTTGCTCGGATGAGTTCAATAAAAGTAGTACTTGTATGCTGTGAGATATTATTTTCTCAGAATATTATTCCGAAACGAATTTATTTCTGAAACATAATTTAAAATAATTGTTTCTGTTAAATATTATAAATATTAAATTATTTTTAAGCGTAAAAACTAAGTATCAACTTGAATCAAGCATTTTTTCCTGTAAATATTACTTAGGTCGCCATTTTCAAATCTACCGCCGTTATTGTTTTGTTGACTGAAGAACTCGCAAAAACCGATTTGTCATTATTTACATATTGTGCAACACACTTCTTATATTAGTGTTCATTTACAGTTTTAACACTTGTGATATATTATATAAAATCTATGTAGAAATAGGCTTCGAATCGATCTGACAATTGACCGAGTTATAAGCAAAAAACCCCTTTTTTTAATTGCTCCCCTCTGGGACCAAAATTCCTACCTAGATCGATTTCTCACCCCAAAAAACCCTCATTCTGTAAATTTCATCAAAATCGTTAAGTCTAGGTAAGATTATACGTCATACTATATTTAACGTACATAATATACATATATTTTATATAGGTAATATAAAAATAACATACTTACCTATTTATTTAAATATTAGTTAAAACTACTTACATAATTATGTTTAGTTTTTATTGTTGTTTTTTTTTTTTTACTATGCAAATAGTTCACGGATTATTTTAATAAGTTAAAAATTCTGTCAGAGTATTTTGACATATAAATAATGAAAGTAGTTTGTTTTCTCCAAAGCCTACTCACGATATTACAATGTTTTGAAAGGTTAAAAATCCGTTTTTAAAAATGATAAAATCGATAGGAAAACGAATTTTTCCAGGGATGAGACCTAGCTAAATCGATTTTTTGCCCCCCGAAACCCCTTTTCGGTAAATTTGATCAAAATCGTTAGAGCCGTTTTCGAGAAAATATTTATATAGGTACATAGATACATAGAAACATAGAAACATATATACAAGATTTACTCGTTTAATAATATAGGGGGATTGATTCGAAAGTAAACTAATAATAAAATTATATTTAGAGACTTACAGCCATATCTTATATAATAAATACAAAATAAATTATATAATGAATTCAAAAATTTATAAATGTATAAAATTTCCGTCAATACCGTCTGGCTTTGTAAATGTAAATATCTTAATAACTGACATATGAAAACTAAATAAAAATCAATCGTTGTATTATGTGGCGTAGTTTTTTTTTAACTTTTCCCCATATTACAAAAAAAAAAAAACAAGTCGTGAGGTGGGTCGTTTATTAGGACTAAAGTGCGACCCTTGAGGTTCACACGACGAACTTCCCAGTTTGATAAATATTTAATAATAATAATTAAATTAGATGTTACTTAGAAAAGTAATCATTTTAATCATTAAAACATAATTATTATTTATTTTTAACAATAATTAAAAAAAAAAAGGCTGAATCGATTTTTATAAAATTTATGTCGGATCAAAATGACGTTAACACGCCTCGATTGATACCCTTACGAAGTCGATATAATTTTTTATTGTGTAAAATCTACTTTTTTGGAGTCTATTCGGTTAAGAAAAAAGAACGGCTGAACCGATTTTGAAAAAATTTCTTTCAGATCATATTTACGTTAATACCCGTCGATTGGCACCCTAACGTGGTCGATATCATTTTTCATTCTCGAGATTTCGTCTTAGAAAGAAATGGACACATACGTACGTACGTACACACACACATACACACACAGACATCTTTCTAAAAATAGTGTAGTGACCTTGAAACATAAAAATTTGTTATACATTTTTATTTCGATTTTCTGACACATTACAATAACTTCCAATGGGAAGTTAAAAATATGGTAACACATACTAACAAAAAACAAACACGTTAGCATTAAGTGTATTGCTCTGGGTAATATAAAGGAACCAAAAACTAAATTATGTAACAAATTGTAATTTTTATTTTGTGACAATAAATTCTTATCTTAGTAAATGTGATCACAAGTAAATTAACGGGGGAGGGGGACTTACAAAGGAGCTGTTGTGGAGTAGGGTAAATTTTTAAATAAAGACGTTCCCAGTTTCTTGATCGCATTTTTGCAGTTCGAAGAATTATCCAGGAAAAATAAATTGAAAACTAAAAGGCTCAATTCCATTCAGGCAACATGTGGCATGCGGCAATTACGCATGCCACACAGAGTCTTTCAACCGAAGGTATCTTTGCCGGATGCAACATGTTGACTGCTGTTGCCGTACGCATGCGACACCTTTCGACAAGATTCAGACATGTCGAACGATGTCGCCATTGTCCAACAGTCAGCGGATCAGTGTGTCATGTATCTATTTATTTATTTAATGCAGCCAACAGGAAAATCCCAATAACAGGCAAAATGGAGTGGAATATTGAGAAAACTACCTCTTTTATTGAAGATTATAATTCATGAGAAACTGTGGAATAACAAAATTACTGATTATAAAGAAAATCTAAACAAGCCGTGAGGTGGGTCGTTTATTAGGACTAAGGTGCGATCCTTGAGGTCCACACGACGAACTTCCCAGTTTGATAAATATTTAATAATAATAATTAAAATAGATATTACACAGAAAAGTAATCATTTTAATCATTAAAACATAATTATTATTAACTTCCCATTGGAAGTTATTGTAATGGGTCCGAAAATCGAAATCAAAAAGGAAAAAAAATTTTTATATTTCAAGGTCACTACACTATTTTTACACTACTTTTAGAAAGATGTCTGTGTGTGTGTGTGTGTGTGTGTGTGTGTGTGTACGTACGTACGTATGTGTCCATTTCTTTCTAAGACGAAATCTCGAGAATGAAAAATGATATCGACTACGTTAGGGTGCCAATCGACGCGTATTAACGTAAATATGATCTGAAAGAAATTTTTTCAAAATCGGTTCAGCCGATCTTTTTTCTTAACCAAATAACCTCCAAAAATGTAGATTTTACACAATATCTCGCGAATAAAAAATTATATCGACTTCGTAAGGGTGTCAATCGAGGCGTGTTAACGTCATTTTGATCCGACATAAATTTTATAAAAATCGGTTCAGCCGTTTTTTTTTTTTTTTTTTTAATTATTGTTAAAAATAAATAATAATTATGTTTTAATGATTAAAATGATTACTTTTCTGTGTAATATCTAATTTGATTATTTTTATTAAATATTTATCAAACTGGGAAGTTCGTCGTGTGGACCTCAAGGGTCGCACTTTAGTCCTAATAAACGACCCACCTCACGGCCTGTTGCAAATTGATTTTTCGATGAAAAAAGCTCTACAAGTATCTTTCGCTTAGGAAAATAATTTTATCAATTCACGTATCTATGATGGAAATTTGTTATTTGGCAACAAATTATTTAAACACTGTAACGACTTATATTTTGATTTAAAAAATAATTAGGGGCCTCCACATCTTCGTTGTTCCAGGGCCTCCACACTTTTAAATTCGACCCCGCGGAAAGCTGACATTTGTCAGTACATTTGTCCTAACACCAAATTTTCAGCTAGTCATTTAATAATACCTAAATTCTCTATTCACGTATAATTTGTCAAATGTAGTACTTTATGGAAATGAATTTTTATTGTATGATATGCTATGTATTTTCAATTGTATTTTCTTTCTTTTTGTATTTTTTTTTCTGTGGCCTGTTTTTGGGATTTTCCTGTTGGCTGCATTAAATAAATAAATAAATAAATTTAAAAATTAATAAATTAGCGTTGGATAATTGCTTGTGAAAGCAGAAGCCAATTCGGAATTTTTTTTTAATATGTGAATTGTTGGCGTCTACACCATATGTGTAATTAGCCATGAACTAATCTAAATTGCCTATAACAAAATTTCTTTTTTTAAAACTAATAATAATTAAACATTCCCATAACATATAACACTGGGACACAAGATGGCTGGATCAGGGAAATAAAAAAAAGAAAGTATATTTTAGCTTAATATCGGGAAATAAGGACATTTACATGTGAAATATGTTTTATTTTATTTTCTTGTCCTTACTTCCCGTTATTAAACTATTATTAAAATTATATGATGGACGAAAAAAATAATAGACAATATAAGATACCTACTAAAAATTCCTTCTGGAAAATGTGTTTGCTGTGCGAACGAGTCATCGAAAACGATTCACATCATTAGAAAAAATATAAACATTAATCTTGCTCGAGTGTCATGTTGTTTGAACGTCTGAGTATGAGTCAAGAGTCTGAACATAGTAACAACACAACATGGATTCACTAAGTGGGAGAGAGATGGCGCTATTATATTCGGATATTATAAAAATTCATATTTACATATTTTCAAAGCGCAATATCATCCCTCCAGTTTTAAATCAATCTAGTTGAGAGAGTTACATAGTACTGATGTATGTCCCCTCAAAAACTTTCAAAAAACCGCACACCCTCCCTTACCTTCGCTCTTTAGGCTATATATATATTATATATACAGACGAGATGAACACACAAAGCAAATTTTGGACCAATTTGCATTTTTATGCACGCCCTCTGACACATACGCATCTATAGCTTGTATCTCGTGCAACAAACTACGTGGTTTTAAAGGTGATACGCACAAATAACTGAATATTCTATTGTAACAAAACTGTTTTCCGTGTTGGCGGAATAAATATTTATTTACAAGAATTAAATGTTAACAAAAATAGATAACAATAAAATGCAACAACAAAAAGTAAATTCTAACAATAAAAACTTAAACGGTAATTATTGAACTAAACAAGCCACTTAAATAACACTTAACGAATAACAAATACAATTGACTACAGTAATATTTATTTTATCAGGTGAATTTATTTCAGATTTATTTCGCTGTCACAGTATAATCTACACTGACTGATTCCCGTCGACTGATTAACTCAACACGACACACTCCTGTTTATATACCTGCATGCGGTGTACGTTCAGTGCGTCCTCGTATCCTCTAAGTCTAGAACATTCCGGCAGGTACTCGTTGTCTAGAATTTTCGATACGATTCCACGCTTTACTTCCGTGACCTTCCTTTATACTGGTTTCTATTATAGGCAGTGGCGTAACATCTTGGGGTTTGCTATACTATAAACCGAACAATGCAACATGACGAGACATCGAGTAGGGTTCAAAATTAATAGATAGATAGATAGATAGTTTATTTGTGAGGCTATATATATAAAATATAGATACAAAACGTCATAAAATAGAATATAAAGTACTAAAATGACTATAAATAATTAAAACTCACTAAAAATATATCCTTGTAGTTTATACACCGGGTTTTTAACAAGCATGTTTTTTAAATCCTTTTTAAATAATTTTATATCCGTGATATTTTTAAGACTTTCCGGCAATGTATTATAAATATCAACACCTGCAATAGATGGGGACTTACAACAGAATGTTAAGAATTGAAACCTTTCCGAATCTTTCTTCGGTTTTAATTGTGATAGGAAATATATTTCAATCCTTTCTTTTCTTTTTCTTTGGCGAACACGCTAGTCACTCTTTCGCTCTTTCTCCTCACGCTCCCTCTCCCCTTTCTCTATCGTTCTCTTTTCCCTCTTTCTCTCTAGCGCTCGCTCTCCTCTCTCTCACTCTTGACATGGAACGAACACAGTGACCGTTGGCGACCGTGACAGTTAGATCTCGTGATGAAATCAGAACTAGAAGGACATGCTAAGGTGCGTTTTACCACTAGGATTTCCAGACCGAAAACAAAGATTTCTGGGATATTTCTGAGGGGACGGTTGAACCCTACATAAGTATAACGGAATCCTAAATAATATTATAAAATATGCGAAAGTGAGTTTGTTTGTTTGTTCCGCTTTCACGCCTCAACTACTCAGCCTACCTCTGTGAAATTTTGCACAAGCGTAGCTTCTGCAATGAAGATGAACATAGGCTATAATAACTAGCCGGCCCGACTTCGCCCAGGTGAAAATCGAGGGTAATCTCAGAAGATCGATTTCTCCGTAACTACTGAACGGATTTTGTTCCGGTTTTCACGATTTCAAATTTTTTTTCAGTATTCGATAGGCTATAATAATTGAAGCGAACGAGCGAAGCGAGTGAGAATTTTGTATTAATAAATCACAAATTCATAGCACTCGGGCTAAGCCGGACCAGGTCGCTAGTATGCTATAAGCCGAAGATTTCAAAATGGCGATTGAATATCGAGTAGCATTCAAATTGCCTAGTAGATAGTGTCATCTGCAAATATTTGATAATTATTACATTAATATGATCCTAGCGGTCAGTAGCGGCATTAGAAGGTGGGCCGTGTGGGCCATGGTCCACCTTAAACTGTCTTGGCCCACCCCTTGGCCCATCCTGGAATAATCCTCAATCTCTAGTAAGTTCTTTTAAATACGTTTTTAACCCTCGAAATTTCAACAATTTTTCTTGTAAATTCTATAGCAAGTAGTCTGGGTTAAAATTTTGACGAGCACTGAAATTTTGGGAACAAATATTATTGCCCCACTTTCAGAAGACCATGCCCAAGTCTGGCCCACCCTAACAAAAAATCCTAGCGCCGCCACTGCTAGCGGATGAAACGTAATGCGATACGCAAGAAGTTGGCTCTTGAGTGGTGACTGGACAGTGCGGACACCGACAAATTAAAAAAAAAATCCATACATTCTCAAGATGAGGGGACCCCATCACACAAGATCTTGGAGCACCTTGAAAAATGCCTAGGGCGGACGCAAAATGATGAATGGGGGTTCGAGATGACACATCAAGTCTATTATAGATTTCAGAATTGACAGTGTAGACCGTTATTTGAAAACAAACGATAAACATACATTAATCTAACCCTACAGTAGCTGAATGTGCTTGTTATAAAAACAGGTACGAGGAATTTATCCAAAAATGTAATTATTAATTTTTTTTTATCGATATTTGAATATTATTAAATTTTTGAGCACACAGCAAATAAACCAAACGTTCGATGCAATTTTTAAATCTGAATTTCATTTCAAGTACGTGGTGAAATATTCGTTTATTAGTTTAGATATAGGAAAAAAAATTGAATATCTCCCGTTGTGAAAGTAGTAGGTATTTAGTTTTTTTTTAAATGCGAGTAAGAGCCGTTTAACGATTAATATTTAACGCTAACGGTGTAAACATGGTAACGAAAAACAAACCATATTATATTATGGGGAAACATTTAATAAGTTCAGGAAACTCCATGCATCGATATCTTGAAAACAAAGGCCGATCGGGAAAAAAGTTATTTCTCATTTTATGCTTACAATCCAATCTCGATCACGAATTTTCATTTTTCGCCTCCAAATGTAAATCATCCTGTATATAATATGCACAAACGATTACAAACACGAATACTGGGTTTAGAGACAAACGTGGTGAGGATTTAGTCACGTCGACTGTACACACAGACACGCACATCCATACGTCAACAGCGCAAAGGAATGTCGGTGCAGCGTCTCGTTAGGTCTTTTCGAAACATCGTTTCGCTGTACGTTCATCCGCAATAATTCAATTCACTCTACCGTCTATAAAGAATTTTCACTTCAAAAATACATTTTCTGTGACATTTATAACGTAAAAATTAAAAAATATAAGAAAAAAAAGCAAAACAGTTGAAGTAAAACTTCTTTCGTTTTCGTCAACCAATGCGAATTTAAAAAATAAATTAATAATTATATAGGTACCTACTCATACACAGTTTTTATTTTTTCAATTTATTATTTTTAATAATGAATAAAAAAAATCAGTAAATTTAATATTTCATATTACTCCAAGCGCGTTACGAACCTACAGTCTTATACACGGTAAACCAGCGTTTATCAACCTTTGGGTCGCGACCCAATATTAGGTCGCGTTAAATTTTTAATGGGTCGCGAAGGAACTTGTAAAATACCAAAATAAAAAAATAATTATCTTATTTGAAAAGAAAACGCTTCGAAAATTAACAAATGAGGTTAAATTTAAAAAAATTACTTTTAAATTATTAGTACATTGTACTAAGTTAATCCGAGTACATACAGTATCATGCGGACGATATACTAACTTTTTTATTTTATATTATAAAATAAACAATTGGGTCGCAGTACGACCTCAAATAAAAAACTTTTTATCAAAAAAAAACCTTCTTCAAAAAACCACTAAAAAGAGGAAAATAATGAAATTTTGAGGTCTGTGCCAATTTAATAAAATATGAAGTCGGTTAAAAAGTATAGTATAGTGATTAATATCTTCTTTTTAACCAACTTCATATTTTATTAAATTGGCACAGACCTCAAAATTTCATTATTTTCCTCTTTTTAGTGGTTTGTTGAAGGAGGTTTTTTTTTTGTTAAAAAGTTTTTTATTTTTTACTTTTTAATGTCAAAAAGTGACATTTACCTTAAAAGAATCACACGCCGTTACTCACTTTTATTAAACCGACTGTCTTACGCTGTCTGATATGTCAAAAAGTGACATTTATCTTAAAGAATCACACGCCGTTACTCACTTTTATTAAAATCAGCCGAACTACTGAACCGATTTTGATGAAATTTCTATGGGACCAATCTGAAAGTATATTCTTTCAAATAAAAAAAAAATTTTCAAAATCGGTTTATAAATGACCGAGTTATGAGGTAACAAACATATAAAAAAAAAATACAACCGAATTGAGAACCACCTCCTTTTTTTGAAGTCGGTTAAAAAAATATGTTTGGTCGCGTGTCAAAAATGTTGTGAAACGCTGCGGTAGACTAATGCGTTTCTCCACGCAGCCACCTGGGTCCTTCTTTGTGAGCGCTTAAAACTTATACATGCTGTGTACTTTCATGTCATTTGATTTTTCGTATCATGTTTGATTTTTTGTGTCGAGATCAGTCCGAAGCTAAAGAAGTTGCACTTCAAAAACTGAGCAACTAAATGTGATAAACGTATACAAATTGTGTGTAGGTATTAATTAACTCATAACAATGGGAACTGAATTAAAGTATCGATTCGCAGTAAATAAAAAAATATAATCGGTTATATTCGAGATATCACCACGCATATTGTGAATTGTGATGGTGCGGTGTGCGATCGTATAGATAGGCCATTTGCGGTTTGTGTCGCCACAATCGCCAATCTGCTCGCGTTTCTGTTATGTAGGCGTATTATAGTAACCTCAACGCACATGCCATGGACCTAAATAATGCAGCAACCAGTGGCGACTCGACATTCTTTAATAAATCAAAATTTAAAGCATATTTCGCGGAATTTGTTGCTTCCATTACATTGTCAACTACAATTTGACCATAGATATTATATAATATTAGGGTTATGCAAAACAGTTTCAAAGATGGAATGAACGTGGTACTTTTCCTTTGTTGGGTGGGATTATAGTTCGCGGAAATATATCCGCGGAACTATCTAGTATTTCACTGGCGTCTTTGCGTTGAAGAAAAAATTGAAATCTTTCCGAATCTTTCTTCGGTTCTAATTGTAATAGGAAATATATTTCAACCCTTTTTTTTTCTTTGGTAAACACGCCAGTCACTCTTTCGCTCTTTCTCCTTACTCTATCCCTCCTCTTTTCTCTATCGCTCTCTTTCTTCCCTCTCTCTCTTCCCATCGCTCTCTCTCTCTCTCTCTCTCTCTCGACATGGAACGAACACAGTGATCGTTGGAGACCGCGACATTTAGATTTCGTGATGAAATCAGAACTATAGATGGATATGCTAAGGTGCGTTCTCGGGAAAGATCGGAAACGTCTCCGACAGTGAACTTGGTTCCTAGAACTATACAGGTCTAGAACTACCTAAGGCTATATAATATTTTGACCTATAACGTTTAGAAGAAAGTGCATCAACAAGATTTGAGAGAATAAGTGACATGTTCTGTCTTTTTAAAAGGTCTGAAATTTGGTGCAGAAAACCTAGAAGTCATTTTTAGACAGATCCGCTTAATCTATTGTTGAACGTGTGGTAGAAGTGGGCGTTCTTTTATACGCTTTGTATTTAGAGATTATTTGTTGCTCTAAAAAAATCGTATTGAATAATTACGACATCTAAATTATTACTGTCGGTAAATAACAAAAAATATCCCTGTATTTTTTGTGTCACAATCCTACCGCCTTCAAAATTTTTCCAATGCACGGAAATCCATAGAACCCATCTATAACAAGATGCAAAGGTAAAGAAGGAAATGCTCGTCATAGTAATCGAATTTCATTATATCCTACTACAAGAAAAACGGAGAACCTAAAAGCTACGTTCAGGTGACAACAGCGATTGATGGTGCCTAAAAATTATTCTTGAACGCCACCACAATGCGCTTCATGTGAAACGCAAATTCTTTCGATCGGCTTCGTGGACCACCGGTTGGGAATCGTTATTCTATAGTACGTATACCTTCAATCATATCAAACATACATGTAGGCATATTATAGTGTACGTAATGTATGTACATATGCAAGCAGAAGATACAAATTCTGAATGAAACGAGCTCCGTCTGCGATATCACTTTGCTACGCCTGAGGCCGCGCGGTCATTATGAACTCCCCGCTTTACCATATTTATATACGCACATACCACTATCATATTTATCTATACTCAGATAGATTTCAGATCAGTTTTTCCCTTCTAGGCGCAAGTGTCACCGTGACTATTTGTACTTGCTTGAAAAGAAAGGTTGACAAAGGGTACCAAATTGTCTGATTTTGGTCTATATGTTGCCCAGAGTAAACATGAGTGGGAATCGAAAGATCTCGTCATAAACTGGTCGTAATTTTTACCCGACTGCGCCAGAAGGAGGGTAATGTTTTTCGAGTGTATGTATGTATCTATGTATATTTCTTTATCAAGCTCTGTAGCCTAAACGACTTAACGGATTTTGAAAAATGAGTTGTCATTAGATTCGTCTGAATCCCCAGAGTGACATACGGTATATGACGTCACGGAAAATTCAATATGGCGGACGCTGACTGCATGTTATCATTTGATCTTATTTCCATCTTTTATGTTCGATTTTTACGCAGTCGGGTTTTTTGTTTTTTTAATAAATTTTGTATTACTTAAAAGAATATGAATAGTATTTAATTCCAAGGTAGTTTTCACTATTTTCACATTTCCTGTAATAAATATATGTCAAATTTATGGAAAGCATTTTGAATAAACACGAAAAAAGACTGTTTTGGCATATTTGACAACAATCCCACCTTTAACAAGGCTTGTTTTTAATATGTAATTATTAATTAGGTATGCGCTGACCACAACTGGATCTAAACTTTCTGTAATGAAATTAGTGGAAATCATAATATGAAATAAATGGTATAATCCGTATAATCGAATTGATCAACTTAATTACAAACTATATAGAGAATTTATTTTTGTTCGATTAAAATTGATTAAATTAAAATTTAATTCACCATGCCGATACACTTACATTATTATTGGTTCTATGTAATTCGCATAGCGTAATATAATATAGGTAAATCACAATATTTCTGTTTATGTTATATCAATTGGTGTTCACTAATTAAAATGTGAAATTGTTAATGTCGAACACAAATTGAAACAATTTACGTCAGTGCTTATAATTTATATCATGTCTATTCAGTGGCGTAAACAGGGCCGTAGCTAGGGGGGGCATTACGGGGCAATGCCCTACCTTAAAACATCCAGTGCCCTACTTTAAGGAATTATAAACAAGCCGCAAAGACTGTCACGACAGAATAACAGACTTGATCTATCTGGCATTTGGAAAAACAAGATTAAATTCGTTGGACTAATGAAGTTCTTCGGAAATTTGATAACATGGCAAGTTCTGTATTTTTTTTTTTTTTTGAATAAATTGTCATTTACCGTTTTCTTGCTTTTGTAATTTGATATCACCAGATGAGGTGGGCAATCCAATTAAAAAATTGCAGTCTTTTGCTTCAGCCCTACTTTAAACTTTCAGTGCCCTATCTTGAATTCAGCTCTAGCTACGGCCCTGGGCGTAAATACAATGAAGTTATAAAAAAATAGAACATCCAAGTCTTCATGGTTTCCGGGCTTATAGGCCGTGGTCCGGTGGTATTTCTACCTGACGTTTCATCTACGACTGCGGTGGACATTCTCAAAGGCGATGTGGCAGCGGTCGAAGTGTCCTCCTTGGCGGCTCACAGGTCAGTGTGTCAGTTACTGGTGTTTTCACTTCTTTTATACCTAGTACCAGTGTGCTCTCTGTTCGGTCGTAGTCCGTCTCTCTGTCATTGGTCAACTGCGCAGTGTGTAGTGGTGGGGCAACTGCGCAGTGTGTAGTGGTGGGGGTGAGTTCTATACTCGCAGTTGTAGACGAAACGTCAGGTAGAAATACCACCGGACCACGGCCTATAAGCCCGGAAACCATGAAGACTTGGAACAATGCCGGCCGTGAAAGCTTGCACACTTGGATAAAATAGAACATCCTTCAAAAAACGCCACTAAAATGAGGACAATAATAAAATTTTGAGGTCGGCGCCAATTTAATTACTATAGAACTTTTTATAGAATCATATCTACTTTTATTTTATTAAATTGGCGCCGACTTCAAAATTTTATTACTTTCCTCTTTTTAGTGACCGTTTTTGGAAGTGGTTCTATTTTTTCTGTAATTTTTTGAAGTTATACTTCTTTTGGCGCGTTATGGAAAAATGATGAGAGAAAATTTTTACGTTTAACACCATGAAGTTAGTCGGAAGTTCATGATTATAATACCCTATTATCACCAGTCACAATGTGACAAGAGCGTTTTCAGTTTTGAATAACATCAATAAAATCTATTGCTATACAAACGCTCGTTTATGCCGCTTTCGTTCAATATGAGTTTGTACTCCAACACCCGTACTATTTACATCATTATTTTTCATGATTATAATACTCTATTATTGATGTAAGATGTGCGTGGTGTAACGGATAGCACCGCCGCGTCATACGCAATAGGTCTCGGGTTCGAATCTCAACAGAAACATGTTTTTTTTTAATAAATAATTAGATATAAATATTATAAATAAATATATTTAATAAATTAATAGTTTATTAAATTAAATTAATTTGTTTAATATCTTTATTTTATTATTTTATCGTCTTTTTTACAAACGTTTAGTACTTACTGGCACGCGGGATAACATTTTTGGAGTTATTTTTGTTTTGTTACGCCAAAGAAGTATAATTTGCGTACATAAGTACACACACTCTTTTTTTTAATTTTTTACTTTTTAGTGACTGGAAATACGTCGTTTGTACGTTATTTACCGACTTCTTTCTTGATATTTGATTACTAAATTAAAAAAAACTGCTGATCCAATTTAAGTAAAATTTATGTGAGACCACCCCGAAGGTATGTCCTATTGATTAGAAAAAGAATCATTAAAATCGATTCACAAAATAATGCAGGGTCAGGGTATATGATGTAACATATACTACTTAATTAAAAATTAATTTGATTACTAGAGAAAAAGAAACTACTGAACCCATTTAAATAAAAATTTTATGAGACTATTCTGTAAACATTCTAAACCCAACGGCGTCGAAATTTTTCAAATCGGCCGACTGTTCGAGAAGTTATGGCTAAACACATAAAAATATATATATACATTTCGAATTAACCTCTGTTTTTTGGAAAAGTGGTTAAAAATAAAAATAAAACTCGCGCCATGAGGGTTCTGTTTTTTTATTCTGAGATACGGAACCCTAAAAATATTAATATAGGACTGTTTCCTATTAGAAATCAATTTTCACAAACACATGGACGTTATAACCATTTACGGAGATACAAATTTTTGAATTTTAATACGTTGCTACGTCACTAACGCCAATCGCGTTTCGCTGCAAATATTTTATATTCCTAAGTACCTATATAACCATAAACTAGACCGTTTGTCTTTCCGGTACACTGATCACGCACGGCCAGAATGAGATAGATAATGTATTAAAATATAAATATGGGCTGTAGTAGTGGGCCGTGACACAGAGGTGTGGTCTATATTTTAACCAAATTTTTAAAAATTTCTTGTGAAACCGTTTTGAGTGCTATGCTAAAAAACCAACGGCAATATTTAAAGTAGACGGAGCTAGGTACTAAATATTGAATGTGCGGTTTTGATCTGCTCTCGAAAATGTGTCATTGTATTTTAGAGCCCAACGCAAAGCTGTCCTAACTGCTTAGCATATTTTATAAGTCTATTTAAATAATTGCAATGCTCGAAGGGAACGTTTGAAATGCAAGCGGTTTACACTGTGACAGTGTGGTGCTCGCAGGGGGCTGTTCTGAGGTCAACCTGGCCCCCAATGACAACGAACAGTATGTAGTAATGTACCGCAGTCAAAAACTCCTTCCAATATTGGTTGCTAGGAAATTTTTGTTAATTATTTTTTTTTTGTACTAACACTGCGGGAATAAATTTATAGTTAGTTTGATTCTATGGTAATGATAAAATTCTACCCCAATAGCCCCGCAAGCGCTTACTTAAATCTATTGTAACTAAACATAAGAAATACAATCAATATGATAGACACCTATACCGTA
Source organism: Mongoloraphidia duomilia (assembly GCA_039654895.1). Lineage (NCBI taxonomy): Eukaryota > Metazoa > Arthropoda > Insecta > Raphidioptera > Raphidiidae > Mongoloraphidia > Mongoloraphidia duomilia. The sequence continues at coordinate 67,304,139 of CM077516.1, forward strand.
ACTAAATTCACTATATTAGTGAAATTAACATAAGAATATCAGACGAATTATCGCCATGATATTTATATAGAAGGCTATATAGGAAAAATGTAAATGCACCGCCGGGAATCGAACCCAGAACTCCCAATTTCGCGTCGGGTAAGTTTCCAGTTACTACACAGTGCCCAACAGCGTACATTCAATTCTTCCTATATAAGCAACGATGACCACAGATCCATTAACTGCGAGAGCTATTATTTTATAACAACATTACGAATGAATGCTGGCTTTCTCATGGCCCGGACGCGCCTTATAAATCAAATTATAACGAGAAATCTATATACGGTTTTTAATATAAACATAAGAAATACAATCAATATGATAGACACCTATTTATATTAAAAACCGTATATAGATTTCTCGTTATAATTTGATTTATAAGGCGCGTCCGGGCCATGAGAAAGCCAGCATTCATTCGTAATGTTGTTATAAAATAATAGCTCTCGCAGTTAATGGATCTGTGGTCATCGTTGCATATATAGGAAGAATTAAATGTACGCTGTTGGGCACTGTGTAGTAACTGGAAACTTACCCGACGCGAAATTGGGAGTTCTGGGTTCGATTCCCGGCGGTGCATTTACATTTTTCCTATATAGCCTTCTATATAAATATCATGGCGATAATTCGTCTGATATTCTTATGTTAATTTCACTAATATAGTGAATTTAGTTACGGTATAGGTGTCTATCATATTGATTGTATTTCTTATGTTTATATTAAAAACCGTATATAGATTTCTCGTTATAATTTGACTATTAATGTAACTAGTTTTTGCTAAAAAAATCGGTATATCGCGGTTACATACAGATGGTGAATACCTTTAAACACAAATAATTATTGTATTCGTTTGTCATGGAAAGAAATACATTCACTTTTATTTATCTTATAATCAAATGTTCGTAAAATATAATAAATAAAATAACTGTAATTATATTTTTTCATATTTTCAATTCTTATCCAATACCGATATCTATATATTTTCATTATATAAAAAAAAATTAAAAGCCTTCGGGATTAAAACCAGGGTTTGGCGTTTTTACTTGTCGGTAGAGACTCGTACTTTTCCATACGGCCACTATTGCTTACGGTGTCAGAGAACTTAGCGTAGTTAGGTATATACATGCTGTTTTGTTTTACATGTCAACCACTTCCTGCTATTTCCGTTACATCTAATATTTCTAAAATGCCACCCCAGTATGAGACATTAGATGTTATTCACGTCAAAAGTTTAATGATTTACATTCATTGGTTCAATATACCCAGGGCCGGCGCTAGGATTTTCGGGCCCCTGTGCCATCCAAAAAAAAGTTTACACCAACATTTGTTTTTTGGAAATAGTCAAAAAATATCAATGCAAAAAATCAAATAACGCCTTTTTTGTTCGGAAAATGTTTTAATGCTCGTAGTTTTAAACACGGTAGTCACATATAATAGGTAAGCCACGGGCCGGCGAGCCCCCTTCAGGGGCTCGGACCCGTGGGACCTTTGCCTCGCTACCCCACCCCCCTAACGCTGGTCCTGAATATACCTAGGTAAAATTAAAATATACTAGCTGTTAAGCCCGGCGTTGCTCGTGCTCATTTCGTGTTTGGCAGAGATTATATACAGGGTGGTGACCATGACTGCTGTGCACATAGGGATTTAACCCGTAAAATCAATCTTTCGCGATTTCCTGCCTCCTCAATTGTTTTAGGAAAAATATCTTCAATTAATAGTTTTAGAACATGAAATTCTGCACCTAAATCATTAAACAAAATTAATTTTGCATGTTTTGTAACGGCAGAAATTTGATATGAAAATATCAAAATTACCTCAAAAACAGATAGCGATAGCCATGGAACATGAACAAAATGATTAGAAATTATTCTGACAGCTAAAACGTCACCATTTTGTTCAAGTTCCATAGCTATCGCTATCTGTTTTTGAGGTAATTTTGACATTTTCTTATCAAATTTCTGTCGTTACAAAGCATGCAAAATTAATTTTGTTTAATGATTTAGATGCAGAATTTTATGTTCTAAAACTATTATTTGAAAATATTTTTTCTAAAATAATTAGGGAAGCAGGAAATCGCGGAAGTTTGATTTTACGGGTTAAATCTCTATGTGCAGCAGTCACGGTCACCACCCTGTATATATAGCAGCTAAAACACTCCCGGATATTGTTTTATACAACTGTAAAATCCAAATTTAAATAGGTTCAGCGGTTTTAAAGTTTATAGCCAGACGAAAAAAGGAGACTTTATATACCTACAAGATTTTTTAAAATGTCTTTTGATTTTTTTTATCAGAAAGGTTATTGAATTCTAAGTCGAGTTTTATAAAAATACGCAGAGGTAAAATTTGTATTAATTATCGTTATCATAGACAACGTTAATATTTGATATAAAAGTCTGCACAATTCTCATGATTTATTCACGAGGTGTAGAATAAGTATGATGTATAAAAAATAAAATGAAAAGAATTTACTTTACCAAACATATTTTAATTTAAACTACTATATGTTTTTATAAAAGTTTCAACTCTCTTAATATTAATGAAAAGTTAGTTTTCACTGTACTGGCGAAAGAAAATAAAATTTAAAAAAATGTCTCGTTAAAGGAAAATTAATCTACTTTTCTAAGACTAATATTAATTACGGTAAATCTTGAATTTTAATTTCTTTTTATGCGGTGTAGTACTATTAAAAAAGTGTTGCAAAAATATTCGATAATTTTTATATTTTTTTGCCAGACCCACTACAAAATAACGACTTTCGATGCACGTATATACACAAGCGACTAGGCCCTGAAGTCAGGGTCCATTCTGATTGGTCGGATACCCTATCTTGATGTCGTTTGACACACACACACCTAAACGAAATGTCAAAAAATTGATCGACTTTTATAGAAAGAATTAGATTACAAGCCTTACTTGAAGTTTTCATTCTAATTTTGTGAACATTAATGCCTGTCTTGAAGAATCTGTATTTGAACATTCTCCACATACAAAACCCACGAGGGCAGTATAGCCTGGATGGTGGCGTGCTTGGCGCCGCAACCTCTAGACTGGACTGCCGTGGGTTCGAATCCCACCTGCGCTCATGGATGTTTTGTGATGTTATTTAGTTTTAAGTTAGTTGTTATTTAGTGTAGTTGAAAGACGCTAATGACCTTAGATGTCGACGCGTCTATAATCTACAATAAATAAATAAAATACAAAACCCACTTTTTAATCGCTATCAACTATCCATATTAGTACCTATACAGAGTTCACTAGTTAGTTGTTACGTTCGTTTAGGTATATATGTGTGTGTGTGTGTGTGTGTGTGTCAAACGACATCAAGATGGGATATTCGACCAATCAGAATGGACCCTGACTGTAGCTAGTGCGGTAAGTAAATGATGGCAACTTCTGTAATCTGTTTATTCGCTCTATCCTCCTGCGAGCGCCTGCGATTACTGACTCACGACCTTCACGGCATACTGTCAAAGTAAAGATGACGACGCAAATGAACTGTCAAATTTTTTTGAAAATGAAGTGAAAAGTAGGTATTTTTAGTGAGTATGGCAAAAAATACCATATATATCTCGTGCGTAATGTTATTGACTCGTGTAACTGTAAAAACTCGGTATCGCTCGTTTTTACATACTGTCATCGTTCGTCAATAATATAGCCCATTACACATCTAGATATTCTATTATTTACTATTGCAATACGCTAAAAATATTACAAACACGTTTTGCAACAAAAGTTATCTGATCCGATCTGATCTTATGTCCACCATAGTTTTATGAGTGGTAACTATGGTAATAGCACCGGTACCGTAACCGTTGTTAGAGGCCTGTGACAGACAGACGGACAACGGAGTTTCAGTAAAGGATTCCACTTTTTTTAACGTTTGGTTACGAAACTTAAAAATAATAAAAATAGCTAAAAACCAGCAAAATAACTGAAAAATGTTCAAACTCAATTAGCTGTCGATTCTGTAAATTTGTACGACACTGGTTTTGTGAAATCATAATGTCATAGTTCATATGATGTATGAAACTATCAAAAACTTATAAACTTTCAAAGTAACGCCAGTTGATTTATTTACTATCACGGTACATCGGCTTTGAAAAACGACAAATTGTAAAATATTAGTTTTCAATATTCTAAAAGGGGACTAATAATGCAGAATATAAAATATATAGGACTTTTAAAAGCTGCCATTCATAAAGTGCATCTCAAACTACTCTCAGTCCATCATTTTAAATTTAAAATAGTTTCCATTACTCGTCTATTACGAACTCCCCTTTCCCAACTCCGAATCAACTGAAATTTCAAAAAAAATCACTAAATAAAAGGCCTAGATCATCCTGGAAATTGATAGCACTGAAATGAATACATATATAATTAATAAAGCTGGTTGAAACATTAAAATTTAGGGGGCGATACGATGTTATTCTAAGGTGGCGGAATAAACGATGACATTACTTTGCTAGCTTCTCCCTAACCTAATCCAAATTAATTTGAGGTAAGTACTGTATCATGGTTGATACAATGTTCTATTAATTTAGTATCTAAGTATTGAATAACTATTATTTAAATAAGTTCGGATGGCTGTGCTGTCTGAGGTGATCGCAGTGAATTGGTTGAGCTTTCAATATATTGTGTTTCCCGGGAAGCATAGAAAATAAAATAATCAAGTAATTGTAATTGTGTTTTAAAGACCACCAACAGCTAAGGTTATTTGGGCCTAGCACCAATTCATATTTTCAATTCATTATTTTTTTTTTTTTAATATTAAATTGAAAATCCAATTGACACTTTTACCAGCTCTCGGGCTAGAACCCGAGAACTAGGGACTTGTAGTAGAGGAACCATAGCAACGCCATGTAAACAACAGCGCCGCTACACTTTCGGCTATTCTCAAGCCCTAAAATAATCAAGGGAACAAAAAACGAATTTTGGCAGTAGTACATCAGATTCGATCTGTGAGATTCTGTACCGTAAATACTAAGCCGTTCTTTGTGGAAATTAGATTTGGAGTTAGATTTAGAGTTAGACTTTAATTATTGTCGGTAACTGTATAGTAATTATTATAATAATTTAGTAACTTAATTAACAATAATAATAATAACAATAATTTTACGACTACATGTTTTCACAAGTAAATATAGTTTATAATAATTTGTCTGAAATTGATTTATTTTTTATAAAGTGAAATAGGAGAATACGGGGTTATTATTTCTCTGTCACTTTCAAAATATGGGCCCAACTATCCATCCATAATAACCCAATCTTCTATTTCCCTTCTCTCCCGTTCTTTTTTTCTTACTAGGTACTTCGAAACAAAAGATCTACGAGCGACCGCCTTCCCCACAAGTGGCGGCGGTATCAATTGGTAGCAGAGGCTCAAGTTGTTTTCGTTGTCGCCTGGTGAGCATAGTAGGCTGCACGTCCAACGTTCGCTGTGGTCGGGTGAATCGTCTACAGGTCCGCGGAGGTGTCGATAGTGGTTGCCGTAATGGAGGTGAATCGCCTTGTTGTTCCTGAAACGCCGGCGGGAATCTTCGATCCTGACGTGACCTTTATGGAAATCCCAGTGAATCGTGCCGATGCTACTGAGCGCAGTTCAGGTAAGTTCGATCAACTTACTGCGGTTTCATCAGACAGTCGGTTCGCGGATCATGAAATGAAAGACATTTTAATAAACGTACCTGAAATAAACGGTTCAAATTTAGAGACATTAATTAAGTTTATAGTAGAAGTAGACATAATAGGGAGTGCCCCTCTGATATCCCCACTTAGATTACTTAAATACTTGACCTTTAAAGTTAAGGCTTCTCTGCGAGAATGGTGGCTACGGAAACTCACTCCTTCGCAAACGTGGCTTCAGGTCAGAGAGGACTTATTGAATACATATTTGACCCCTATCGATAGGGCTATGCTGTCGGAACAATTTATTAATAGAAAACAAGGTCCAGATGAGGACTACATTGATTTCATAGAGGATGTCGAGAAATATATTCCACTTTTTGGTTCCGCCTTGTCCGAAGTCGAACTGGTGGCCCGACTTTGGATAAAACAAAATAGTTACACTTTCGATTATATGCAATACCGTGATCCGCCCGATACATTAGTTAGGTTGAAAAGAATGGCGAATCAATTTCGTGTAATTTCGCGTCAGCGGTCCAGAGAGGCTGCGATCTGCCAACCTACTGTAGTCTCTAATGTAAGTCGTCCGGGATGTTATTATTGCAGACAGCCTGGTCATCGTATCGCGGACTGTCCGGTTAGACCCGCTCGGGAAAATTCAGACCCGAGGGCGATTTTGCCGAAAAATAACTGAGACAATGTTATCAAAATTCACCGTAATAACTTGACTGAGTACATTCCATTCAGTCAACATTGCAATATAATGCCACAAAATAATTTTAAGGTCGCGGGTTCAGTTTCGAGTTTTGAATCCGTTGACGCCCCTGTTGTTCAGTATCATGGTCGACATGTTTTAGATTGTAAGTTAGATAAGGTACCGGCTAGAAATCCGTGTGATACTGAGTTTAGTTCGATTAGTTCCCGTTCCAGTTCGGATTGTTTTTATCGCCCAGGTATTTCGGTAGTTCCGATAGTTCCGATTTATTTTAAGTTCATTAGAGCATCAGCGCTGGTAGATACAGGGTCGTCTGACAATTTTATTAGCAAAGATGTAGCCGATTACTTGTTAAAGATGAAACTAGGACAAAGTTATCCTGAGTTGACATATGCACGTCTAGCAAATGGTTCGATTTCCGAGTCTAAAGAAGCCCTGGTTCTACAATCCAAATTATCTACACTGTCGTGGAAGTTAAAGTTTAATGTTTTGGATAAATTGTCATATCCGATTATTGTGGGTTATCGCACACTGAAGCATATGGGGGCTTCGGTGAATTGCGTCGATAACAACCTGGATTTCCTGTTCGCCCCCGAAGTGAAGATTCCCTTTTTACCATTGCCGGATTCAAGAGTAAACGTTCAAAGGATGGGATCCGTTCAACAGATCGAGCGCCCTGAAGCAGACTTTCAGCGCATTTGTAATGATTTTTCTGATGTTTTGACAGATCGACTTGGTCAGGCGAAAAATTTTACATACAAAATAAACCTGTCTGATTTTGTTCCGGTAAGAAGAGCTCCGTACCCGCTCAGTCCGCCGCAAGCCCAGGTCATGCGAGAACACATCGAGACATTGTTGTCGAAAAATGTTATTTCACCGTCCAAGTCAGCGTATGCCGCTCCGGCTTTTCTCGTTAAGAAACCAAGCGGCGAATTTCGTTTATGCATTGACTATAGACTGTTAAATAAAAAAGTGATTATGGATTCATTTCCCGTCCCCGCTATCGAACATATATTCCAGTGCCTACGCGGCGCCAAAGTGTTTACCTCATTAGATTTAAACAGTGCGTTCTATCAAATCGAACTCTCTGAAGAATCGAAGAACGTCACTTCATTTGTTACGCCTGAAGGCCAATGGCGCTTTCATAAAGCTCCGTTTGGACTCTCAATTTCACCGAGTGCCTTAAATCGTCTTATGTTTGACATTTTTGCAGACCTCCGATATAAAAGTGTAATCGTATTCTTTGACGATTTGTTAATTTACAGCCCGGACTATGATTCTCATGTCAAGCACGTGCGAGAGGCCCTCCGGCGTCTGCGAGAATCCGGTTTAACAGTGAATCCTGGAAAGGTAAAATTTGGCCGATCAGAATTGAAATTTTTAGGTCATTGTGTTTCCGCGTCTGGACTCAGTGTTGACGTCGAAAAGGTACAAGCTATCAAAGACTTACCAGTTCCTAAAAACTTAAAACAATTACAAAGCTTTGTAGGGCTGATAAACTATTATTCCAAGTTTATACCAGACTATGCACAAATTGTCGCGCCATTAAATGATTTGCGAAAAAAGGGGGCTAAGTTTATTTTCGGCGAAAATCAATTAAGTTGTTTTGAGAACTTAAAAGTGTGTTTAAGTTCGCCCCCAGTGCTCCGTTTTCCGGATTTTACAAAAAACTTCGTTCTACAAACAGATGCCAGCAGTACCCATGTAGGGTGCGTGTTACTGCAAGAATTTGAAGACGGACTACACCCTATTCAATATGCGAGTCGTCGGTTGAGTGCAGCCGAGTCTCGTTACTGTACGTTTGAACAAGAGGCGTTGAGCTGCATATGGGCTATGGAGAAGTTCCGCTCCTATCTGTCACACCAAAAGTTCACTTTACAGACCGACAGTGCCTGTCTTCGTTGGCTGATGGAACATCCACGTAACCTGGGCCGAGTAGGCCGTTGGCTGTTACGCCTTAGCCGATTCGAATTCGAGGTTCAGCACATACGAGGGAAAGAAAATGTGACTGCAGACTGTCTCACTCGACTAGTCACCGATATTAAGACTCCTCAAGAACCGGTTCTGAATGTTATGGAACCCGTTGCAGAAAATTCAGGTTTCCAACAGGACCTGAAAAGATTGCAAGACAAGGATCGTGAAATAAGAACGATTCGTGCACAGCTTCGTAAAAACGTTGTTGACAATGAAACCCGAAACTTTGTGCTAAATGACAATTATGTGTACCGGTGTGTCGGTCGAAGACGCCTTCAGCGTCTGTTCGTGCCCGGAGTAGCCCGTTCCTCGATTATAAAAGAGTTTCACAACTCTCCGATAGGTGGTCACCCGGGAATTTCAAAAACATTTCGTGCCATTGCGAGAAGATTTTGGTGGCCGAAAATGTTCGTTGACATTCGGAATTCAGTAAAAGGTTGTGATCTATGTTTGCGTCATAAACCAGATGTTCATCCGGATAAAGTCGTACAGAGTTCTACAGTTCCAATTGCTGTCTGGGACAAACTTTACATCGATTTGATGGGCCCGTTGATTCCGTCCGCCTCAGGTAATAAATTTGTATTGTTGATTGTCGACAGTTTTAGTAAATGGCTGATATTGTTTGCTATTCCCGATTCGAGTGCCGCGTCTATAATAAAATGTTTGCATAAAGTGTTTACTACCTATGGAGCACCGAAGCATTTGGTGACTGATAACGCGACTTACTTTCAATCGAACAAGTTCCAAGAATTCTGTGCCTCTTGGGGTTCTCATACTATTCGAACCTCCCCTTATCATCCCTCTAGTAATGCTGTCGAACGTGTGATTAGAAATGTAAGGTCCACCTTGTCCATTCTGCTAGAGCAACAATTCCAAAATCATTTAAATTGGGACCTTCTGCTCGATCATATTTCGTTCAGCAATAATACCTCGTTTCACGACAGTATAAAAGAATTACCGTGTAAGGTTTTTCTGTCTCGCGAAATAAAGTTGCCTATAGATTTGAAATCTCCAATCGATGTGTTGTGGGAAAATCCCGAAATTCCGTCAGTAGAAAATGTCAAGCGTATGTTGACTCAAGCCCACGATAGACAGGCCAGACAATATAATAAAAATCGCACCTTAACGTCAAAGTTTCAAGTGGGAGATAAAGTAGTTCAGAAGCTACATTATACCAAGACGCGTCCTCAATTCCATCTAAAGTTTCTAGCTAGGTATAGTCAACCCCGTGTTATTGTAGAGTTCACAAGTCCAGTGAGTGTGGTATTACAGGATCCGGTTTCTGGAGAACTCTTTCGGTCCCATGTAGAGCAGCTAAAAGGTTGTAGTTAAAAAAAAAAAAATGTGATTTAGCATCTGTCAGTACAGAAATTTCAGTCTGTCACAGCTCGTATAGTTAAGCTTGTTGAACCGTTTGTGTTTGGTCGCCTCCGAGGGGGTGGTATAATTGTATCATGGTTGATACAATGTTCTATTAATTTAGTATCTAAGTATTGAATAACTATTATTTAAATAAGTTCGGATGGCTGTGCTGTCTGAGGTGATCGCAGTGAATTGGTTGAGCTTTCAATATATTGTGTTTCCCGGGAAGCATAGAAAATAAAATAATAAAGGGAACAAAAAACGAATTTTGGCAGTAGTACATCAGATTCGATCTGTGAGATTCTGTACCGTAAATACTAAGCCGTTCTTTGTGGAAATTAGATTTGGAGTTAGATTTAGAGTTAGACTTTAATTATTGTCGGTAACTGTATAGTAATTATTATAATAATTTAGTAACTTAATTAACAATAATAATAATAACAATAATTTTACGACTACATGTTTTCACAAGTAAATATAGTTTATAATAATTTGTCTGAAATTGATTTATTTTTTATAAAGTGAAATAGGAGAATACGGGGTTATTATTTCTCTGTCACTTTCAAAATATGGGCCCAACTATCCATCCATAATAACCCAATCTTCTATTTCCCTTCTCTCCCGTTCTTTTTTTCTTACTAGGTACTTCGAAACAAAAGATCTACGAGCGACCGCCTTCCCCACAAGTGGCGGCGGTATCAGTACGTATAATTTCGTTGATAGTTGTAATATTTATTGCTAAATTAACAGGATATCAAGAGATGCTACCTAATTTATCTATTTTCTCATCAGTTCAAGACCTTCCTAACTAATTAACAAAAAAATTGTTAATGAAAAAATTAAAAAGTTTACGGGCACTTTCGTATGGTGAAAGAAACGGAACGTTATTGTGGTAGAGATGATAGTAACGGAAATTTCGAAGACGAAGAAACTGGTTACTGAAATTAGATCTTTATAAAAAATATTGTATGTTCATCGGAACGGTTCCATGACATTTGATCCCAGCAATTTGATACCACGACATTTGATCCCACGACAATTGATCCCAACGACATTTGATCCCAACGACAATTGATCCCACGACATTTGATCCCACGACAATTGATCCCAAAAAATTGTCTGTAAACTAATAGCGTCTGATAAGTAATAAAGTTATTAAATTTTATTAATTTAATGAAATAATTTAATCGATGATTCCCTTTGTCGGGAAATTTGTTTGAATTAAATTTGTAGATGTTATGATGTATTTGTAATTATATTGTTATTAGAATTCTAACGGATGTAATAGTATAATGTGTTTATTATTTAATAATCCTTTAGAGATTATGTAATGATCAAGTTGAATAATTCACTTTTATTTGTCATTGCCTGGGATACGTCGTAATTTTGTCAAATATTGTATTTTATGAATTAATAACAAATTATCACGCTGACTTTTCATAAACTTTAATGGCATTAACAATTCGTTATAATGCGAAAAGCACGAAAGACCAAATTGACTGCACATCTGATGTTTCGAAGTTTCTATGTACAATAGCGTGGTGTGAATATATTCACACCACGGTACAATAGGTAATTTTTCAACAAAATTTATAAAATACAATATTTGACAAAATTACGACGTATCCCGGGAAATGATAAATAAAAGTGGATTATTCAACTTGATCTTTACATAATCTTTAAAGGATTATTAACTCATAAACACATTATATTTACTATTACATTCGTTAGAATTCGAATATCAATGTTATTACAAATATATCATAATGTCTACAAATTTAATTCAACCAAATTTCCCTCGGTTAAATTATTTCATTAAATTAATAAAATTTAATAACTTTATTACTTATCAGGCTCTGTTAGTTTATAGACAATTTTTTAGGATCAAATGTCGTGGGATCAATTGTCGTTGGGATCAAATGTCGTTGGGATCAGTTGTCGTGGGATCAAATGTCGTGGTATCAAATTGCTGGGATCAACTAACGGCACACCCATCGGAACTACGTATATCTGCAAAGTTTCAAGTCGATCGGATCTGTGGAAGTGGGTAAAAATTGGATTACAGGATTTAACCATAACTAACAATTGACGTTAATTAAAAAAAATGAGTGTGTGCTTATAACCACACGACAGAAGTGAAAACTTCTGATTTTCTAATTTTAAAATATATATGTAAGTTTTCCCTTCTGTCGTAGTGGTCATAAGCACACACCCACATTTTTTATGATTTAAGTTTTTATTTAAAAAAATTATAATTATTGTCAAAGAAAAAATATAACAAAAATTAAAAAAATATATAAATAAGTACCTAAATATCATGCAGAATTTAGAAAAAAAATACGTCAAAAATTCTACGGTGCCATCAGGTTTTGAACCAAGGATCCTATGCATACGACGCAAAGACTTGCTTATATCGCTATCGGTGCAACTGTATGACGTGCCGTTTTTATGATATAAGTATATGTCAGCCGGGCACAGTTGTAAGAGTGACCAGTCAGTACCCAGACGTTAGTATTACCAGCATACTACAAATACCTTTTCGTGTTTGAGCCGAGTAAACCCGATTCAGCGTCACCGACCCGAAGCGGTACGGTTCACTTTCGTTCACTATTCAGGCAAAGTGCGCCTAAGGAAGTTTTCACTTCAAAAAAACTGGTAATAAGGAGAAGACGTATATTTCAATGTTGTTAGGAAGTCCGAGTTTTGCCCACATTTTTTTAATACTACTCTTCATTTGACGAGGTATCATCCCTCAGCAACCCTAGTGTAGGGAAATCTATGTAAAGTTAGGTTAGGTATACCGTGATTAAACATTAGGTGAGTGTACGTCGGGAAGCAAACCAATTAGTTTATGGTGTCACGCCACAGCGGCATCGGTGCACGGAAAGGGTCGTTGGCGTCGGACGTCGTTCGGCGTCTTGTGGATGAGCACACAACGTCCGCCGCAAGGACGCCTGGATGACGAGAAAGGCGTGCACTAATTGCTTCTGATGCAATGGATGCGCTAATTGGAACGATGCGTTTTAAATCTGATAAAGGAAGCGAACGTCTATAGGTAAACGAATATACTTGTGACATAATACTACGCTAATGACCTAATTTGTCGACGCGTCTATAATCTACAATAAATAAATAAATAAGACATAATACTACAATGTTTATACAAAACAACAATTTTGTCTATTATGTCATATCTTATACAAACTTTCAGTACCTTAAAAACTCATCAGCACTATAAGTTACCACCATGACTGTTCGGGTTATATGCATCCTAAAGTGAAAATCATGTGACGACGGTATAACTGAGAAAATCTAGTCGTTAAAGTTGTTAAATAACTTCTTGTCAATTCCTAGAAAGATCACATATTTACATAATATCATAAAATTTATGATAAAAAGAATTTTACATCGTATAAAATATACAGTATGAACCTATTAAATGTGAGTCTAAAAAATTATAATCATTTCCTTTTTAAAATAAGTTTCAGACCACTCTTTTTCTAGAGCCTACACGGAGCTTAGGTTTATGTTCAGAACACAACAAATGATGGCCAGGCCTGAAAACGAAATGAAAAATGTTTGTATAGACAGTAGGGGGTTCCTTAAAATTCTTACGTAAATAAATAGGACAGCATTGTTTCTAGAGAGAATGTTTTTACAGAGTTGGCTCTACTTGGACTAGGAAAGAATTTACCTCAAAAATAGTTGTTACACGCATCAAGAGCAGTGGCGCTTCCGTTCGGCTGATGACTATGGTACTACCGATTTAGGTTCACTGGCGTATAACCATAGACAATTACCACAACCATAGACAATAACAACAAGGCGTATGTATGTAGCGGCACTGGCGAGAACTAATTGTGCCAACACGGCACACGGTGAATGGTCTCCAGGCGGAAATGGAGGGGATTGGATTGGGGGATCCCGACGAACGGCGACGCGCGTTCCACACGAGTATAACTACGTAGCTAATAAAAGTGTATTTTTACGGACATAATAAAACGGTATAAATAATTTCCGTAACATAGTATTAATGCGTTTGTAAATATTGCGATGTCAGTGGAATAAAATCTGTTTTTTTTTAAATGGCGATATTACAATGTAATGCATAATAAAATATTAGAGTACTACAGAATCAAAACGTGATGCTGATATAGACAGACAAGCAAAATTTCTGGTAAACACGTTTTCCAGTCTAAGTGTCAAACAAAATATCCAAACAGACAGAGGTAGGTACTATATATCGTTGTTATTTTAAATATTAACTAGCGAGCCGTCCGGATTCACATGGTTATTGTGGGCTACCTTTTACAGATAAGTATACGCTGTCTCGGACTTTTTGACGTAGAACTACGTCTTTCCAGGCGGTATATAGGGGGGTTAAATGATGCGGGACGAAAAATACGTTACAAAAACTGTGTGACGAAAACTACCATAGTTACGCCACAGATTGTTTGTGTTTGTATCATGTATGTTATGTTACTATTTTCAATTTCAAATTAACTAAATACATACATACTATTAAAAATTATTAATTGTAAGAAAAAGAGTGTGTGTGTACCTACTTATGTACGCACGTCAGAAGATATACTTCTTTGGCGTAACAAAACAAAAATAACTCCAAAAATTTAATCCCGCGTGCCAGTACTAAACGTTTGTAAAAAAGACGATAAAATTATAAAATAAAGATATTAAATAAATTAATTTAATTTAATAAATTATTAATGATTAAATATATTTATTTATTATATTTATATCTAATTATTTATTAAAAAAAACATGTATGTGTTGAGATTCGAACCCGAGACCTATTGCGTATGACGCGGCGGTGCTATCCGTTACGCTACGTACATCTTACTTAGCAGTGTTATATAATAGGGTATTATAATCATGACTTCCGACTAACTTCATAGTGTTACTATCGACTAACATCATGGTGTTACTACCGACTAACTTCATGTTGTTAAACGTAAAAATTCACTCTCATCATTTTTCCATAACGCGCCAAAAGAAGTATAACTTCAATAAAACTATAGAGAGGTAGTTCTACGTCTCCAGTTGCGGCACAATCGTAAATACTGTGATATATTACTGTACACTATTTCAGGGATGGACTATAATAGACAATGTATAGTAGATACTTGAATAACAAATTTAAAACAAAGTTTGTCAATGCAAAATATCCAACAGTTGATGTTGTTTTTAAATTTTTGAAAAGTGTACGAAAGCTGGCGCGTTTCTCTTTGCAGACGAGAAAGTATCTGTTTCCTCCAGTGATGCGAGAGACTGATTGGATTAAATGAGCATCTCTGTCTGAGAGAGGATGGAGAGAGAAGGACTAATGGAGGAATCGTGTTCTTCCACACTGATGATATTAAGAGCTCTCTCTGTGTATATCTGTGGTCACAAAACCAACTAGCTTATGCCAATTTTATGCCATCACTATCAAGATCAGTTACTAGGTTAAAGGTAAAATATGTACATTATAGAGAGATTTATTTATACTTAGTCCATTCTGAAATAGTTTAGACTTTAGAGTATAAATCATTGTTTTTGACAGATTTCAGTGGTACCATAGAGTTGGTACCAGCTATAGCCTTCTTTTAAATCATTCCCCAATTCAAGTAGGTAAAATCAATAAACTTTAAGTCTGTACTGATTATATTTAATCTATACTATTATATAAAATTCTTTGTATAGATGTATGTATGTTTGTTCCAAATGATTTAACTTAAAATCTATTTGATTGATTTTGATGATTTTTTCAAATGTTCCTTATGTTTCCAGAAGTGCTATAGGCTATGTTTTATTTAAATTTTTAAATTAATTTTTGAGTTAATTAATTAAATTTTTATTGGTTCTCTACTACTAACAAAACGTGAAATTCCTTTGCATTTTAGCCTATTGGCGGAATCCTACAAATACCAGTCCGACTTCGTTTCGCAGAGGGAGAAATAAATTATAAATTCTTATCTGTGGAACTACTGAACCGATTCTAAAAAATCTTTCACTAATAGAAAGCTACACTCCCTAAGTGATATAGACTAAAATTTTATTTTGATAAATTTCTTGCGGAAGGGGGGGGGTAATTCCTGTGGGATAGTAATTAAACATGAAATTCTTTAGCATATTAGTGTATATAGGCTGGATCCTACTAATATTATAAACACCACCAGGACTTTGCTCCGCAGGGGGAGATTTTCTCGCGGGGGGATAATAAATTATAAATCAAAACAAACGTGGGCGAAGCCACGGATAGCGGCTAGTATAATATATTGTTAAAAATTATGTTTCTTTCTATTGTGGCAAAAGATAAACGAATGTAGGCACTACCGTAATTAACATACCTATACTAGAGAATTAAGCGTTATCATTGTCTTTAATCTTATTTTATGCTAGCATTTGTCTGTAACATCGCTTAAGTGAACGTCGATTTTGTCCGCAGATTATCTTGCATAATTGCCAATTTTGACGGCAACAGGCAACTTTATTTTAGCTCGTGCCTATAGCCCCGTAAAAAGTAGGCGGATGCCGCGGATCTACTCTGTTGGAGTTGAGGCGACAAATGTCCAGTTGCCTATAGAGCGCCATTGAGTCTAAATTCCCCTTTGCTCAGACTTTCATTTTGAGTACCAATTTCATCAGTCGTTTTTGAGTAATGTCAGTAAAGACAGACAGAGAAAAATTCTGAAAACGTGCACATTTTGCCGTAAAAACATCATACAAAATACCGCAAGAAAAAATATTACAGACATAGATCCTGTTACAATTTTTATTGTATGTTAAGCAATTTTGCCTTGAGACCATCGATATGTATGTGTGCACACCTTCATCTATGTGTGTATGCATAGCCGTTATATCACCTCACTCTGTAATGTTTGCAGCCAAAACACACCTGAACACAGTCAATTCTACTATCGGCCAAAAATTTCATTTACTAGTGAAATCTTTTTTTTTTTATTTTAATAAAATCTCATATAAACATATAATACGGAATCGATGTAAAATACAGTAGGTACCGCAAAGGCTGTTAAATTGGTCACATCAGTAACTTAAGCCCTATGTAAACTTAATAGGTACCTACTTAAGTATTATAAGCGTCGTGCATGTTTCACTGTATTTTTTGATCTCATCGCGTATGCGTCCGTTAAATGCTTAAATGTTTATTAACGTCCTCATTAATTTTAGTTCATTTATTTTTCGCTTCGCGGATTTTTATGCCTTAAAATAGGTAAGTAATCTGTGTTTGGGCTGAAAGAATAGCCAAAATCATGAGGATGCCGATGTTTAAATATGGCGTTTTCGTGCCTATTATATTTACCCCCACTTCTTGGATTCTGATCTGAAAACCGGTCAAGTATCAAATTAATATTCGATTTATCCGAGGATTTATTTATATATCTTAATATATAAAAATCCCGTGTCACGATGTTCGTTCACGCTAATCTCCGAAACCACTCATCCGATTTTAATGAAATTTTGTAAATGTGTATTATTTGCTCCAACTTGAGACACAGGACAGTTTTTATCCCGATCTCGGGGGGGGGGGGGTAACAAATCATAAATTCTTATCTCTGGAACTACTAAACTGATTGTAAAAATTCTTTCACTACAATAGAAAGCTACGCAGGGGGAGAGATTAACGTGAGGGGGATAACAAATTAACAATATAGGTAATAAATATACGTGAGCGGAGCAATGGGTGACCGCTATTAAATCATAATTTCATACCACCCGGCCGAAGCCTGGCCGGGTCCGCTAGTATTAATAACGAAAAATTTTCAATAAAAATGAATGTTTGTCTGTCTGTTTGTTCCGTATCCGTTCCTATACCATTCATCCGATTGCGATGAAACTTTGGTGAGTTGTTGTGCGTACGCCCGCGAAGGGTTCTGAATTAATAATTCGCCGGATCGAATTCGCCCGAATAAAAAAAGTTATCTCAGAAACTACTAAATCGATTTCAAAATTTTTTTCACTGGTCAATAGGTGATACTTTGCCGGCCCGGCTTCGCCCGAGTAATGTATTAATAAAACAAGAGCGAACGAGCGAAGCGAATGAGTAATATATTAATAAAATTCGAGCGAACGAGCGAAGCGAGTGAGTAATGTATTTATAAAATTCGAGCGAACGAGTGAAGCGATTGAGTAATGCATTAATAAAATTCGAGCGAATTGGCACCACCGGCCTGGCTTTGCTCCGCAGGAAGAGAATTTCTCGCGGGGGAATAGTATCTATATGTCAAAAATTCATAACATCCGGGCGAAGCAGGAATGGGTCGCTATATAGTTATTAATAACAATAATAAATTTAAAACATGAATTACTCTTAGGTCCAGACAACCTTAGCATTCGGTGGACTAAAATAAATTTAAAATAAATAGTACGGGGATTTTATACTTTTTTTTTAAATTTATTTTAAGCAACCGAGTATTTTAGGCATTCGAATACAATGACAGCTACGCATATAAACTCAAAAAGTGTTTGACAGTTAACCAAGGAGGGTTTAATATAGTTTATAGTAGAATTTTGTTGTGTCACTTCAGCGACACACCACTTCCGTCATATTTAACCGAGTAACTTTTTAAAGAATTTTTTTTATGAATTTAAAATATAAATGAGTACTAGGCCAGAAAACCTTCGCAGCTGATGGTTTTAAAATTTAAAATTATTATTTTCTGCAATCATTAAATAGTTTCAATTAAAATAAATAATTGTTGTAAATAGCGATTTTTCATTACCTAATATTGCAATGTAAAATACGTAAAACGCTTTAAAGCTCTGAGTTAATTCAATCTGTGCAATACATGGAACTGTATTGTTATTACACGTCAAGGATATCTATGATCATTAACTAAAGCGACCGCACTTGCATATAGCCCCGTAACAGTGTCAGATATCGTTGGCCTCGGTGTAACAACAATGTAATTACTGCACCTCTAAATACATTTACTACTCGCCAAGGATATCAATGTTCATATATTTTAAACCCTAAACTTAAAAAAAATCAAACAAAGTTAATAATTATATTTTTTATTACTATCTTGGCGCACGTTATTTTGGTCGGCAAATCGATCATTGCCCCCTCTATTGTTTCCATGGCTTTAGCGTATTATTTGCGTGCGTAAATCACACTTGGCGCACGCTTCTAAATAAAACACGCAAATCGATTCTAGGGCCAATTTAATTAGTAATTAAAAAAACTAAAAAAAGTGACATTCAAGTGACAGATAATAAATATTTCTTGAAATTTAAAAATTACATTTAAATGAAAAGTTTAAATAACGAGCGCCAAGATAGTACTTATCCCGCACTAGTAACAAAAAAATAGTATCTGCAATTCGTGCGTGGTGTTGTCGATTGCCCACTCGAGCGAATGAGCGCACTTACTTCGTTCGTGCGCTCAACTTCGCTCTCGTGGGCAATCAACAACTTACCGCACTTGTTGCACAATATTCTATTAATCAATACTATAAAATGTTAACGGGACGTTTGTCTGGCATTTCGTTTATGTGGTAAATTATATTGTTGCCTTCAAACAATGAAGGAAAGGGATGACAGCAGATGTCAGATATTTATGCAACTAAGAGAAATGAGTGACGTCTAGTGCAGGGATGATATTATACAATAGTAAAATGATATCTATTCGATTAAAGCAGTAAGTAAACGAACCAACATCTAATATAATGAATATTCATATTCTGTACAACAATAGCAGGTTTGGTGAATGCACCAACACCGCCATTATGGTTGGCATCACTGACTGCACAATCTGATGTTTGTGCTTCCCCGACGTGTAATGTAAAGATTAGATGTCATACAAGAATCTGCTTACATTATAAATGCAAAATTTCATTATGGAACGATTACACCAGAATTGCGGAAACTCAAGTCTGAACAACACGGCGATTTTTCGTTTAACGGTTGATTATATAATCATTTAGATAAAATGTAAACTAAAAATTTTATATGTTGTGACACTCAGAGGAAGTGCAACTTTTTATGTATTTCACAGTAAAATTTTGTTTACTTATATTTTATTTATTTATTGATTATAGATTATAGACGCTCAACAACCTAGGTCATTCGCGTCAAATTACATATCAAATTAAATTAAACGACATCACAAAACACCCATGAGCGGAGATGGGATTCGAACCCGCGACAGTTTGATCAGTACGATAACCGTTACACCAAACTGTTCTCAAGTTATTTATGAGGACATGTAGTTTACACTACACACTACAGAAGTAAAACTTACGCAAAATTTACATAACTACGTCCGACAAATAGTGGTTCTAGTTAGTGAATTGAAATACCAGTTTGTAAATGGGTAAGTTATAAGCAGTTCGTCCGGCGACGGCCGAACTGTATGTACGCTGTCTGGCGAACATTGATTCTTGTTAGTGATCTGAAAATATGTCAGTTTGTAAGTAGGCAAAGTTAAACGGATCGGCCGGCGACGGTCGAACTGTATAAACGTCGTTCACCAAACAGTGATGTGTTGTTTATAATACACACTACAGAAGTGAAACTTAAGTACCTACCTATACGCAAAATCTATTTATAAATACATATTATAAATTGACATTTACACAATAAATATAATCTCTACTATTATTAAGATTTGCTTTTTGTTGCCATTATTTAAATATATATTAGACCATATTTAACGCGTTAAACGGCCCGAACTCGTATAAGAAGTTACACTTCAAAAAGTCATGTTATTAAAACTAGTATTCATGTTTAAAGGGAGGTTAGTTAGAACATGTAGCGAACATTTTTACTTTAAATTATTAAAACTAATTACGTTTCTAAATTAAAACTAATAAAGATAACAAAATCTGTTTTTATTTAATAAACATCTGGACATATTATATGGCCTTTATTACACCGTTCGTGTGCTGTTCCATTTCTCTAATTAAAGTGCAAGTTTTTTGGTTTTTCTTTTCGCCTTTCAAAATTTTACATTATTGCCACACTGTTTGTTGTTTAAATATTTGTAATTTTTTGTATTTAATACAGGGTGTTTTAGGAGGAATGGTACATATGTTAGTATGTTATAACATCAGGCGCGCATCCAGGTTTTCGTTAAGGGAGGGGCTATTTTTATGAGAGTTATCTATATTCCAGATGATTCGTTCTGATTTTGTGATTTATGTGTATGAAACCAAAAATTGGGTAAAATATTATTATTTAACTATAGTCTATATTATATTATATAGTCAAGGCTCAGGGGGGGGGCAATTGCTCCTATTACCCCCCCCCCCTGGAACCACGCCTGTATAGCATCGTTCATTTGGAACAAAAAAGTCCATATACTTAAACATGTGGCCAATTCTCATTGGTTACTGAGATATAGCCAATTGAATTACATACATAAACACCATTATTATCAACGTAATCGGCGTGAGTAAAAAAATTCGACTGATGACCAGTCCTATACTTCCCACCTAGTAAATATTTGCAAAAAATAAACACTCTTTTTTTTATTCTTTGACTAGGCCCAAATAACCTTAGCTGTTGGTGGTCTTTAAAACACAATTTAATTTTTATTCTTTGAAAAAAGCATGGCCCTCTTTTTTGTTTGGTGATCTACTGATGGCTAGCTTAATATAGCAAAAATCATGGTTACCTTGATTTACGTACAATTATTATTTTTTTTAGTAAAATATTTTTTTTCTCGAAAACTATACATTTTAGAGAAAAAAAATATTTACATTTTTTTCATATTATACCATCTAGAATTCATTTATATTTTTTTTTACCTATGTTAATACGTGACATTGAGGACGTTTTTTTGAATATCTCAGGATCCACTGAACCGATTTGACTCAAAATCTAATCAGATCTAAGTTAAAGGCTGATAAACACAATAGAACAATCGGCATGCCCGTATGTTGTTCCGTTATTAAGATATCGAAGGCGAAAAATTGACCACATACACACACACACATACACACACACACACACACACATACAGACATCAGTCAGAAAATGATCTTAAACGATTGCTAGGGTCTCAAAACGTGAAAATCTGTTAAAATCTCGAAAAATTGTTTTCGGACTGAATCCATTACTTCCCTACCATAGTAGAGGTGGGAAGTAAAAATTGAGAATTGGCCACATGTTTATATGAAATTTTTTGCTCAAAATGAACGATACTAAAATGTAAAATCAAACCCATAGTTATCTCGAGTTCTAATCTTAATTTTCTATAATTCTACCGCATGAAGAAAGCGTTTGTCCGTCTGGCTAACTGGCTGGGTGTTCGTCTGTCATCTGTACCTTTGGAACCGTAACATGTGACATTTTCACAGAATATGTCTACCTAATTTAATTGTTGTAACAATACGGAACCCTCGTAGCGTGAGTTCCACAGGCACTTGACCGCTTTTTTTTTATTCGCATGTATGACCTCGATGTCAAAAATGCATTAGTTATTAAATTAAAAAAAATCTAAATCACACGATAATAACAATATACTTTATATGTGAAAAATCTAACGCAATGAAGAATAAAAGACTAAAAAAACAAATTATTTTTAATCGGTGTGCGCAACATAGATTTCAAGAAATCGTAGGTAGGTAAAGCAAGCAAAAAATGAAGAAAGGTATTAATAGAGTGCAGAAGTATACACAAAACATTCAGGTTTATGTTACACAAAACAGAACAAAAAGTTAAAGAAAAAAGAAAAGAACACTAAAACCAAAAAGGTGAGAGGGATTTAATAAGAGCTGCTATGGTATTCATTCCACGTTAAAAGTGTGAAGTACATCACTAGTACTACCTAGGAGTATAAAATATATGAAGGTTTACTGTTTCGATTTCTATGAGTAAATTATAATTAAAAAAAGAAATGCAATCAATATGATTAGACACCTATACCGTAACTAAATTCACTATATTAGTGAAATTAACATAAGAATATCAGACGAATTATCGCCATGATATTTATATAGAAGGCTTCATAGGAAAAATGTAAATGCACCGCCGGGAATCGAACCCAGAACTCCCAATTTCGAGATGAATTAGAAACTGTCTTGTGAAACCATATTATAGGTACCTTTTTACAAAGTTCTATACAGGGTGGCACATCTTAAACAATGCAGTGAAATACCTCGTAACCGGTACAAGCCATAAAAAATATTTTATACAAACGTTATCGTGTCAAGGGGGACAGAAGACTGTGATATCAGATTTAACATAGGTGGTGCTGTGAAGGTCAGGCGAAGGTCAGCTTCGATTTTTTTATTGTAACAGTGCATTTTTATTCCAGAATACGATACAATATTTAATAGTAAACAGTAAATTATTAAGGTACATATGAGCTAAAGTTAATAAATATTGAGATATTTAGAAATTAAATAACGGCCAAAATGAACGATAATTAGATCAATTATGGCATAGCAGATAGCCATGATATTACGCACCGGTCTTCTTGGCTTGAATTCAATTCATAAAAGAACCGAATTGACAAATTAATTTGCTATTTAATTTGTAAATATCTCAATATTTATTAACTTTAGCTCATATGTACCTTAATAATTTACTATTCACTATTAAATACTGTATCGTATTCTGGAATAAAAATGCACTGTTACAATTAAAAAATCGAAGCTGACCTTCGTCTAACCTTCACAGCACCACCTATGTTAAATCTGATATCACAGTCTTCTGTCCCCCTTGACACTATAACTTTTGTATAAAACATTTTTTATGGTTTGTACCGTTTATACGAGATATTTCACTGCATTGTTTAAGATGTGCCACCCTGTATATGGAGCATTTGTTTCGAAAGTGTAACCAGCATAATGAATTCCATATTATGTAGAAAACTATATCGGTTTCTATCTGCGGTCTCTATATCTGCAGTCATGCAAATGCATTAGCACAGATACCACGGGTAAGTTCGGTTTTACGCTCAAATTGATCTGAGTGCTCTAATACGTTCGAGTTTAACATTTATATGCTCTGAAAGAGCTCTATCCTGCGTTCGGATTTAAAATCTGGAGAAGATCGAGCACGCTCTATGAGCTCTGAGAAAAGCGAGCGAGTAAGCAGATTTAACCATCTTCAGAGCATTCATTTTAAAAATGAGCGTAATATCTCAGGATCCACTGAACCGATTTGACACAAAATCTAATCAGATCTAAGTTAAAGGCTGATAAACACAATAGAACAATCGGCATGGCCGTATGTTGTTCCGTTTTTACGATATCGAAGGCGAAAAATTGACCACATACACACACACACACACACAGACATCAGTCAGAAAATGATCTTAAACGATTGCTAGGGTCTCAAAACGTGAAGATATGGTTAAATCTCGAAACATTTTTTTCGGACTAAATCTATTACTTTCCTACCATAGTAGAGGTGGGAAGTAAAAAAACAATTACGATTTGTGTCAGTTATTAACACGACAAGCGAGATATTTGTTGGGTGACTTTTTTGGCGGACTGTTGGATTTAACATCTTTCTAACCGAACAATAATACTAATATTCCTACAAAACACTTCAGACCTTCATATACTCCTTGATCCTTTATATAATATAACAAACAGGATACGCATTCATCATAACAGGTTTTGAAACCTAAGAAGAAACCCGAGGTGTAAAGTTTTAATGACACATGTGCGTACACCTATGGTTTTTACAAATCGAAATAATAAAAAAATATTGTGGTACCTACGCTGTGTGAAGTCGTATTTTATTTCATTGTGAATAAAAACACAACATATATTTATTATGAATTTTGCAAATCTTGGATTGATAAAAACACTTCATAGATGTCTAAAGAGGATAGGATCAACCATCATATTTCTTTTTATAAGTGCTTAAAAATCGAATCTAAAATAATTATTTAAAAAGAGAAGAAACAAACACTTTTTGTAAGCAGATTTTAAGGACATTGTTTTTTTAGAAGATGTTTTGAATTAATTGTTTTTTTTTTAATTTCTTTTTGTAATCGCATTTTTAATTTCATTATTTTCTTTTATTTCATACTATTTAGTATGGTACTAATTTATGCGTTAGTTGTTATACAGACGCAACTATACTTAGATTATTTGTGGCACAGCTTAAGGAACTCTTCATAATGAACAGTAATGTTCATAACTGTAATACTAGATCAAAAACGCAGTTGAGAATACCACCTCACATATTGTCTCTGTACAGTAAAAATATATATTGCAATTTGCAACTGCATTCGCTTCTATAATAAGTTGCCTATAAATTTGAGAAATGAAAACATATCTAAACTTAAAAACAACGAAATTAATAGTTATAGAAATAGTAGATATTTATGGCCTCAAATATCGAAGATATTTTCACTTAAAGACGATTACTTTTTGACATTTTGTTTGTCATTTTAAGTATAGTATTTTTAGGCGCGATCTTAGCGAAGCTAGAAGCGCCTATATACACTCGCTTTGTCTGTACGTCTGTGAATCTGTTAATCTGTGAATCTGTCAATCTGTAACGGATTTTTTGTATCAGTCGTACAGCCCAAACGGGTTAACCGATTATTAAAAACTTTTTCTTGTTCGATTCCTCTCGGAGTCTATTTGATCCTAACGTCGCCCGATTTTTGAATTTTGGCCCCAGAGGGGAGCAAATTAGAAAAAACGGGGTTACTGGTGATGTTTGATTTTTGTGTTTAAAAAAACCATGGCCTACTAAGTTAAAATGACCTGTAACTAATTATTGACGTCGGTCGGATGGCGGAACCTAGGGATCGGACCAAAATTTCTAGATGTTTCATATCTTCCTGAACAATTTGGCTTTCTCTGTCTGTATGTCCGTTTGTACGTTTATAACTCGAGAACCACTGATCCGATTTACGTGAATTTTTTTTGAAGTGAATAACTTCTTATGCGACAGTTAATTTTAAAATATTCTGGCATCACGCAAAAGCAATCGAACTGATTCTCAAATAAAAATGTAGGTATGTTCTGGCACCACGCAAAAGCAAGTAGGTAGTAGATGCACTGTTTTTTTGAAGCTATGCTTCTTAACGCACGTTTCAGATGGGGACCTAAATCATAAAAAGTGAAACGTCACGTCACGAAAAAGTGTAACGTCACGAAAAAGTGTAACGTCACGAAAAAGTGTAATGTCACTTTTGTAAAAATTATCCGATCCTTTTGAAAATTAATATTTGAGAGTTTTATAGGACACTAAAAAATAAAATGGCGTCAGATTTCAAAATGGCGGCCAAATTATGTACTTTTTTGAAAAAATTATCCGATTCTTTTGAAAATTGATATTTGAGAGTTTCATAGGACACAAAAAAATAAAATGGCGTCAGATTTCAAAATGGCGGCCATAATAAATACTTTTTTGTAAAAATTATCCGATCCTTTTGAAAATCGGTATTTGAAAGTTTCATAGGACACAAAAAAATAAAATGACGTCAGATTTCAAAATGGCGGCCGTATGTACTTTTTTGTAAAAATTATTCGATCCTTTTGAAAATTGATATTTGAGAGTTTCATAGAACACAAAAAAATAAAATGACGTCAGATTTCAAAACTGCGGCCATATGTACTTTTTTGCAAAAATGATCCGATCTTTTTGAAAATCGGTTTTTGAGAGTTTCATAGGACATAAAAAAAATAAAATTATGTTATATTTTAAAATAGCGGCCATATGTAGGTATTTTTTTGCTAAAATTATCCAATTCTTTTGAAAATTGATATTTGCGAGTATTATAGGACACAAAAAAATAAAATTACTTCAGATTTCAAAATGGCGCCCGTATGAACTTTTTTTAAAAATTATCCGATTTTTTTGAAAATTCATATTTGAGAGTTTTATAGGACACAAAAAAATAAAATGGCGTCAAATTTCAAAATGGCGTTCATAATATGTACTTTATTGTAAAAATTATCTGATCCTTTTGAAAATTGATATTTGTGAGTTTTATAGGACACAAAACAATAAAATGACCTCATATTTCAAAATGGCGGAAATATGTAGTACTCTTTTGTAAAAATTATCCGATCCTTTTGAAAATTGATATTTAAGAGTTTCATAAGACACAAAAAAATAAAATGACGTCAGATTTATAAATGGAGGCCGTATGTACATTTTTGTAAAAATTACCCGATCCTTTTGAAAATTGTTATTTGAGAGTTTCATAGGTCACAAAAAAATAAAATGACGTCAGATTTCAAAATGGCGGTCATATGTACTTTCTTGTAAAAATTATCCGATCCTTTCGAAAATCGGTATTTGAAAGTTTCACAGGACACAAAAAAATAAAATGATGTCAGATTTAAAAATGGCGGCCGTATGTATTTGTTGTAAAAATTATCCGATCCTTTTGAAAATTGATATTTGAGAGTTTCATAGAACACAAAAAAATAAAATGACGTCATATTTCAAAATGGCGGTCATAGGTATATACTTCTTTGTAAAAATAATCCGATCGTTTTGAAAATTGATATTTGAAAATTTAATAAAACATAAAAAAACAAAATAGCGTCAGATTTCAAAATGGCGATCAAATAATAACTTTTCAATTGTATTATTTATATCTATGATAAATTCGGTTTTATATATACAATGCGTAAGAAGCATAGCTTTTGTCGGGTGTCTTACGACACATCATGACTTTTTTTATTTAGCTGGTTCCGAGTTACGCTTAATAGTCAACCGTTGCTATGGAAAATTGTTTAAAAAATTCACTGTACTATTTTTTCTATGTAATCCAATACATATTTATATTAGGTCTTATCGCTCATAGCCTACTACCAAATTATAAACCTTTTCAGTGTTATTTTCTCTATGTTCGATAAAACCGTTTACACACAGTACCTACATGAATATCGCGCCTTGTAATTCTTGAATTACTTGTATGCTTCAAAATTTTTAGTTTTAGTTATATATATTTATTATTGTTTGCATTAATGCATGACGACGTCTTCAGCCTATGGCTAATTGTTTTATTAGAGAAAATATATATTTATCTATCTATTGTAGAAAATACTTTTGTAATGGGAATAAAAAATATCTGTATGGAGAATCAAATAATATTATATCTTCCATGTTCCAAAATTACTTTTCAAAATAATTAATTTATAAAATAATAAGCGATAATTTTTTGGACAGACTAGTTATAGAACGGCAGTAAACATTCCTCGAACTACCTGTAAAATAAATGTCGACGTTTGTTTTGAAATTGAAATAAAATCTTATCATTGTAGTCTTTTGTTCTCTTACAAAATCATTTCCGCATTTTCAAAAATAAAAAACATCAGCTCGAATAACAAAAGTGTTATATCCAGTTTTAAAGCTATACTGCATTACAAAGACATGAAATACAGACAAACGAAAAAACTTTTGAAGGAAATTATTTCAACAGTATGCTATATAACATTATGTATCTATGTTGTAAATAATAACATTTTGCATCATTTTGAACAAACTTTTTATTTACAGTTGACTCGTAATTAGTTGTAATCCAATTTTCACCCAATTCCAAATATCCGATCAACTTGAAAATTTGCACAGATACGTAGTTCTGACGACAATACAATATTTTCATGTCTCCGACCTGATGATTGAGAAACGTTACAATTGGCGACCGTGGCAGGACACCTCTCGTTGGTGGAACAGTAGATCTACCGATTGACTTGAAACTTTACACATACGCAGTTCCGAGGACAATACAATAT
This sequence comes from Mongoloraphidia duomilia, assembly GCA_039654895.1. NCBI lineage: Eukaryota > Metazoa > Arthropoda > Insecta > Raphidioptera > Raphidiidae > Mongoloraphidia > Mongoloraphidia duomilia. The sequence goes on from CM077516.1 coordinate 67,332,533, forward strand.
TTTCATATCTCCGACCTGATGATGGAGAAACGTTACAATTGGCGATCGTGATAGGACATATCTCGTTGGTTAACAGTAGATTTGCCGATCGACTTGAAACTTTGCACACATACGCAGTTCCGAGGACAATACAATATTTTCATATCTCCGACCTGATGATGGAGAAACGTTACAATTGGCGATCGTGACAGAACACCTTTCGCTGGTGAACAGATCTACCGATCGACTTGAAACTTTGCACACATACGCAGTTCCGAGGAAAATACAATATTTTCATGTCTCCGACCTGATGATTGAGAAACGTTACAATTGGCGACCGTGGCAGGACACCTCTCGTTGGTGAACAGTAGATCTACCGATCGACTTGAAACTTTGTACACATACGCAGTTCCGAGGACAATACAATATTTTCATATCTCCGACCTGATGATGGAGAAGCGTAACAATTGGCGACCGTGACAGGACACCTCTCGTTGGTTAACAGTAGATCTACCGATCCACTTGAAACTTTGCACAGATACGTAGTTCAGATGATAATTCAATATTTTTTATAATGATCCGATTTACTTAACTAGTTCCCACATTACCAAAATTTTCGTAACTGTCCCGTCATTTCCACCATAAATGTTCCGTTTCTCTCGCCACGTGAAAGTTTCGGTGAGGTATTGTAGCAAAGTTTTTTATTTTTAGGCGCGATCTTAGCGAAGCTAGAAGCGCCTATATACACTCGCTTTGTCTGTACGTCTGTGAATCTGTGAATCTGTGAATCTGTAACGGATTTTTTGTATCAGTCGTACAGCCCAAACGGGTTAACCGATTTTAAAAAACTTTTTTTTGTTCAATTCCTCTCGGGGTCTATTTGATCCTAACGTCGCCCGATTTTTGAATTTTGGCCCCAGAGGGGAGCAAATTAGAAAAAACGGTGTTTTTTGCTTATAGTTTGCTCAATTTAAGTCAGATCGATTCGAAACCTGTCTTAAACGAAAGAGCAGAAAATTTTAGATAGATTTCATGTATAATATTGTGTCAAAACTGTTTTTTTATACAGATTTATATGATTATTAAACGAAATAAATGCGACTTTATCTAATAAATCGCGAACTTGTTTCGGTTGTCCTTGTCTGTTGCACAGTGTGATATGGATATTGGAAGATAACGTATGCTCTGTCTTATATTGCATTATTTAAATATAGTTATTCAATTTTTTGACTGCTGATGTTTGAATTTAAGTTTAAAAACCCTGGCCTACTGAGTTAAAATGACGTGTAACTAATTTATTGACGTCGATCGGATCGGACCAAAATTTCTCGACGTTCATACCCCGGCTTTCGTCCGGGTGTAAATCGTACTTTTGAATTTTCACCCACTTCCCGTGATCCGATTGAGTTGAAATTTTGCACACATGTGTAGCTCCGGTGACAATACAATATTATGGTAACTAGCTGACCGGCCCGGCTTTCGTCCGGGTGTAAATCGTACTTTTGAATTTTCACCCACTTCCCGTGATCCGATTGAGTTGAAATTTTGCACACATGTGTAGCTCCGGTGACAATACAATATTATGGTAACTAGCTGACCGGCCCGGCTTTCGTCCGGGTGTAAATCGTACTTTTGAATTTTCACCCACTTCCCGTGATCCGATTGAGTTGAAATTTTGCACACATGTGTAGCTCCGGTGACAATACAATATTATGGTAACTAGCTGACCGGCCCGGCTTTCGTCCGAGTGTAATTCGTACTTTTAAATTTTCACCCACTTCCCGTGATCCGATTGAGTTGAAATTTTGCACACATGTGTAGCTCCGGTGACAATACATTATTATGGAAACTAGCTGACCGGCCCGGCTTTCGTCCGGGTGCAAATCGTACTTTTGAATTTTCACAGGCAAAAGGTCTTTCTCCGGTAACGTTTCGGATAAATGTAATAAAATCAGACTAAGGAAATAAAGCACACTAAACAATTGAAAAGTCACGTCACGAAGTAGTGTAACGTCACTTTTGTAAAAATTATCCGATCCTTTTGAAAATTAATATTTGAGTTTTATAGGACACAAAAAAATAAAATGGCGTCAGATTTCAAAATGGCGTCCATATGTACTTTTTCGTAAACATTATCCGAATCTTTTGAAAATTAATATTTGAGAGTTTTATAGGACACAAAAAAATTAAATGGTGTCAGATTTCAAAATGGCGGCCATATGTACTTTTTTGTAAGAATTATCAGATCCTTTTGAAAATTGATATTTGAGAGTTTCATAGAACACAAAAAAATGAAATGACGTCAGATTTCAAAATAGCGGCCATTATATATACTTTTTTGTAAAAATTATCCGATCCTTTTGAAAATTCATATTTGCGAGTTTTATAGGACACAAAAAAATAAAATGACGTCAGATTTCAAAATGGCGGAAATATGTAGAACTCCTTTCTAAAAATTATACGATCCTTTTGAAAATTGATATTTGAGAGTTTCATAAGACACAAAAAAATAAAATGACGTCAGATTTCAAAGTGGCGGCTATATATACTTTTTTGTAAAAATTATCCGATCCTTTTCGGTATTTGAAAGTTTCATAGGACACAAAAAAATAAAATGATGTAAGATTTAAAAATGGCGGCCGTATGTACTTTTCTGTAAAAATTATCCGATCCTTTTGAAAATTGATATTTGAGAGTTTCATATAACACAAAAAAATAAAATGACGTCAGATTTCAAAATGGCGGCCATATGCACTTTTTTTTTAAATTATCCGATTCTTTTGAATATTGATATTTGAGAGTTTTATAGGACACAAAAAATAAAATGGCGTCAGATTTGAAAATGGCGGCCATAATATGTACTTTTTTGTAAAAATTATCCGATCCCTTTGTAAATTGATATATGCGAGTTTTATAGGACACAAAAAAATAAAATGACGTCATATTTCAAAATGGCGGAAATATGTAGTACTCCTTTGTAAAAATTATCCGATCCTTTTGAAAATTGATATTTGAGAGTTTCATAAGACACAAAAAAATAAAATGACGTCGGATTTCAAAATGGCGGCCGTATGTACATTTTTGTAAAAATTATCCGATTCTTTTGAAAATTGATATTTGAGAGTTTCATAGGTCACAAAAAAATAAAATGACGTCAGATTTCAAAATGGCGGCCATATATACTTTTTTGTAAAAATTATCCGATCCTTTTGAAAATCGGTATTTGAAAGTTTCATAGGACACAAAAAAATAAAATGATGTCAGATTTTAAAATGGCGGCCGTATGTACTTTTTTGTAAAAATTATCCGTTCCTTTTGAAAATTGATATTTGAAAGTTTCATAGGAGACAAAAAAATAAAATGATGTAAGATTTAAAAATGGCGGCCGTATGCACTTTTCTGTAAAAATTATCCGATACTTTTGAAAATTGATATTTGAGAATTTTATAGAACACAAAAAAATAAAATGACGTCAGATTTCAAAATGGCGGCCATATTTACTTTTTTGCAAAAATGATCCGATCTTTTTGAAAATCGGTATTTGGAGTTTCATAGGACACAAAAAAAATAAAATGACGTCATATTTTAAAATGGCGGCCATATGTAGGTACTTTTTTGCTAAAATTATCCGATCCTTTTTAAAATTGATATTTGAGAGTTTTACAGGACACAAAAAATTACTTCAGATTTCAAAATGGCGCCCGTATGAACTTTTTTGAAAAATTATCCGATCTTTTTGAAAATTAATATTTGCGAGTTTTATAGGACGCAAAAAAGTAAAATGATGTCATATTTAAAAATGGCGGTCATTATGTTGTGTCTTTTTGAGTCAACATAATACTCTACATTGTCGACACAACATTGTTTTGTTTGGCAGTTTCTGTTAGCTACGCTTTTGAAACAAACAAGTAATTCAAAATTATAATTTCGTTGTGATCAGACCTATTTTAGACTCATCTTGATTAAATCAATTTTTGCTGTGTTTTATTTATTTATTATTAATTTTATATAAGTATCTACGATAACATTAAATCAAGTAAAAAAGATCTTTATAATAGGTATATATTTCTTTGTAGAAATTATCCGATCCTTTTGAAAATTGATATTTGAGAATTTAATAAGACACAAAAAATTAAAATGGCGTCAGATTTCAAAATGGCGATCAAATAATAACTTTTTAATTGTATTATTTATATCTTTGATAAATTCGGTTTTATATACAATTCGTAAGAAGCATAGCTTCTGTCGGGTGTCTTACGACACATCATGACTTTTTTATTTAGCCGGTTCCGAGTAACGCTTAATAGTTAACCGTTGCTATGGAAAATTGTTTAAAAAATTCACTGTACCTACTAGTTTTCCTATGTAATCCAATACATATTTATATTAGGTCTTATGGCTCATAGCCTACTACAAAATTATAAATCTTCTCAGTGTTATTTTCCCTATGTTCGATAAAACCGTTTACACACAGTACCTACATGAATATCGCGCCTTGTAATTCTTGAATTACTTGTATCCTCCAAAATTTTTATAAATGAGAGCATTTTAAAGACACATTCGTAGGTCAAACGAAAAGACACAGTAAATTCAGATTAATTATAATAACGCGTCGTTTGTAATGCAAACAATTGGAAAAAAGTCGTTCACTATTTACACTTTTTCGATCTTATTTCTGAACTTAGAAGGTATCGTGTTGGTCTTAAATTAAAGATAAAGGAAGCGTCTGGGCGCTCTACAGGGCATTTTTGAAAAAATTGAAAAACTTTTTCAGTAGAGCTGGCGTAAAACCATCTAATATTCTAATATTTAGGACTTCGTGTGGCCTGAAGTCAACATGGGCGAAACCATACCTCTACCTGGCATAACAATATAATATTATACCCAATAATAATAATAATTCGCGGGAAAGAGTTAGGTATATTATATCTACATATTAAATTTGCACCCGGGCGAAACCGGGCAGGTTCGCTAGTTGATAATATTATCATAAGATTGAATTTATTATTTTCTCTTTCACTGTTACACTGTGGAAAAATAACTAATATGTGGAAAAAAATAACTCATAATATAATTTTGGCAATCACTTTTACATAGAAAAAAAGGGCGGCATATCGGCAAGGCCTAGGGCGGCATCGAACCTAAATCCGCCACTGAATATTGTCATGACTCTTCCATCACATCCGCATTCGCTAAAGCTCCGCAATGATGACACTGTTGCGAATGCGAATGCAGATGTCAAAAATGATGCGAATATCCAAGTGTGCAAGCTTTCACGGCCGGCATTGTTCCAAATCTTCATGGTTTCCGGGCTTGTGAGCCGCCAAGGAGGACACTTCGACCGCTGCCACATCGCCTTTGAGAATGTCTACCGCAGTTGTAGACGAAACGTCAGGTAGAACTACCACCGGACCACGGCCTACAAGCCCGGAAACTATGAAGATTTGGAATGATGCGAATGCTCCGCGATTGCGGTTGCGGATGCAGACGTCTCCAACATCCCTGATAAAAAATGTAAAATACAATCATACTGTCTGTGTGAATATTATCATTCCCAATGTACGGGTAGATTTGGCCTCGAAACACATTTAAGCTTCGTTCAGACAGTTCTCAAGTGTCCGCTACCCGTTCACCGTTGTCTTCAAATCGCCTCGGAGACTTTTGCGAAACAAATTACGACATACTGTTTACAAACTTATTATCTACATGCAAACTGCATTATAGTCACCGTTAATGGAAAATACGACACGCAAAATACTGCATTGGATCGACTCAATGTATTAAATAAGCAATTAATAACGACTGTGTAAATAAAAACAGTCAGTTTGAAAAAAAACCACAATTTTTTCTATTCAAATAGCATTTTAAAATCAATACTAAAAATAAAACTGTGAAAGGAGATTGTTTGTCTGTCTGTTCCACTACACCTTTTGAATCCTTAATTTGATTATGACATTTGATATCTATATTAAGGCTCCTCAACTCAAAGGATAGCTTATTTTATATCCGGCTTTTGTCGTGTTCATTCAGGTAGGGTTCTTATAAAAATAAAAGTATTTTTAAACGGTTTTATTTAGCTTGACCCCATATATTTGTTTGCTTGTTTGTTAGTTTGTTTGTTTGTTTGTTACTATCTTTGTTTCAAATCTTGCGACAGTTTTTTCAACTACTTCTACTTATAAATTCTATAGAATTATCGCTAGGCACTTGGTAGAACATGATTGAATAAAAATTAATAAACAAACACTTAAAAAATTCTACACATTTATTAATCTCAACGAACGTTTCGGGTTCCTAACCCATCATCAGGATGATGGGTTAGGAACCCGAAACGATTGTTGAAATTAATAAATGTGTAGAATTTTTCAAGTGTTTGTTTATTAATTTTTACTTCTACTTAACCGATTCTTATGATTTTTTGCACACACATTGAGTTCCCGTGACAATACAATATTATGATAATAAATTTCAACTTGGTAATGAGGGTCTGATGATAGAATCAGTGGAACTCTTCAACCGTTACTATAGTAACCCCCTCGAGTTTGGGCTCATTTGGTTGGTTTTGACAAAAACTAGAAAATAAAAATAGACAAAAAAACTTTTAAGTTAAACGATTTTATTTTAAATCATCAGCTGTACCAAAAACTAGAAAATAATTAGGTCACAAACCAATGGGCACTTTGTGTCGCTGCGTCAGCGGAATAAGTAATAATCTGGGACTTTTAAGTTTTAACAGACTAAATTAAAAACGTGGGGCGCATAAAAATCTGTATAACGACTGTATAATTATTATATAAGAACGCCTTATTTAAAAAAAATAAGGTTAATTAATAATTTGTATTAATTTTAGAACAATTTTGTTTTCTTCTTTATTATGGTCAATACTACATCTAGGCCTGATGATGGCATAATGTGCCGAAACATGTCGCCGCTATCAAATTAATAAATATTCAACTATATTTTTATCTTGTGTAGAACCATTTGATACATTAACGGATTTAGTTATTATCTGTTTAGTGATACCTTATCTTATAGCATAGCATTATACTGTTCCAGAATGAAGCTAGGCTTCCCGTCAAAACTAACATTTATGTGAGCGAATTGACGTTCACGGGAGCAAAGCCGCGTGCAAAAGGGAAGTCACAGGTTCCCCTTAATTTATTTTTCGTTATACTTCTCTTCAGACATCAGAAATGAGGGATTTGCTTCAGAATATAGATATGCAGAAAGGGATATGCTAACTTATCGACTTAATGGCAGAACTCTAATATGACAATTCCTCTTTTACATTATTTAATGGCATATGACAAAATAAACGTATGTCGTAGTTTAAACACACGTCAGGCAAACAGCAGGTGAGTGTGTCAAGTGACGCTATCACAATAACTGTCTCTCACAACGACACTTCATGTTAGAACCTGCAATACGTTTTATATATGAATGCCATTCAAATGTTTTGTGATATCGTATATAAAACATAATAAGACAATAATAAAAGGTGCGAATTCTAGTTATCGTGCTGGTATATTGACAATATGATACTAAACGGTGACCTATTTGAAAATAATGAATATTTAATGATTGATTGGTTGACTTTTGATCAGTAATCCGCAGACCACTTTTTAAGTAGTGACGGAGTGGCCGAGTGACCACGTTGTAACCTTCCGTGGCCACCTAGTGATCATAGTTTGGCCTGCAATGAAAATTTGAAATTTTAGTATTTCAGGATATGACGTTGTCATGTTCATATGTAATAACAAATATTCGCAATTGTACGAGGTAAAAACTAATTTTAATCTAAAATTCGTGGAATTAAAATCAGAAAATTGTATCCAACGTATTGACAACATTTGTGATTTGATACATAAACTTAAAAAAAATTGTAAGTTACCGAAGTGTTCTAGTCAGAAAATCAGCCTGTCAACCGTTATGTTATGTGTTTTACTTACTTGGGGGTGGGGTTAGGAGTGATAACTTCCCTTTTGGCCACTTAGTAAAAAAATAAAATTCTTAAAATATGTCCTGGTATTCCACAACTTATTCGTGGACCGCTGTTTAAAACTTTTAAAAAATATGATGCCAGTAAAGTGAGACACAGGATAAACGATTCAACACAATTCGGTCTAACTTTCTCTTCACCCTCACAGCTTCCCTCCATTCATAAGATGACAGCAGATTGAACTAACATCTATAGAGGTACTGATTACTGGTACTAAGGAAGTAGCCATGGCCCATGGGTAAAAAAGTTAAAATCGTTTTCGTAAAAATATTTTCCAATGTTTTTACCTCTTGTTAAGGGTTTTAGAAGGGTCCTTCTCCCACATTTGAGATAAGATTGATTTTTCGATTTCGTCTTAAAGAGTGACCGTTCTGAATACGCATGAAAAATTTGAGCAAAATCAGTGCAGTGGTTTGAGATCTAGGTGCGACCACAAACAGGGAAATTCACCATATAAACTCAAAATCGATTTTTTGCTTGATCCGTATATGGGAAAGTAAAAAAGGTTTACATGCAATGTATTTTTTTATCACGCTTTGTAAATATTTTACCATCAGAATACATAAAATTGAATCGAAGTATGATGAATATACTTCTAATCACTTGTGTGTTTAATAAACAATAATTGGAAAAATGAATCCTCACAAGATGTCGAAACATGTGGCAGTGGTAAATAAATTGTTATATTTGCTTACTTAATTTTATATCTTGTGAGGATTCATTTTTCCAATTATTGTTTGAATCGAAGTAATTTGCTTTTCTCGTGTGAAAAATATAGGGGGAACTGGACAGAGTGTTTAGTTACAAGGTTCTATTATGGAACCTTCAAAAAAGGTACTACATGACATAGTGCGTGAATGTTAACTTCAGATGTAAAAGAAAAAGATCTCAAAGTTTCCTAATTAGGTATCGTCGTCGATGACACAGTTTGATTACAAATAGTAGTAGGCGATTTTTAGCTTTGATAACGTTTTATAGAACGAGTCACCCGTCAATGTTTTACAGTATGGTAACACGCATGGCACGATGGCTCTAGCTCAGGTAAACCGCGCCGCTTGTGTATACCTACATTCATATCACTGTTATTGAATGTAGATTGTAGAATATAGAACGTATAGAGGCATTCCCGTGCTGCGTATACACCAACATGTGTCGTTGCATACGGCAAACATGTAACCTTATACCGCACGTCTTTTTAATGATCACATTACGCTAAACGATACACGTTCCACTGTATAACAGGTGATGCCATTTATTTTTACCACCATCGGGATCTCGGCAACGATACATATTTTTTGAAGTGAATACCTACTTCTTATGCGACTCCGGAAAGGTAAGAGCAAAGCGCAAACGATGACGCGCGACCCCCACTACTTGTCATGAGAGGTAAACACAGAGTACGGGGAGTTCTTTCCATCATATCAGTATCGAATAGGGCAATTCAAGGCCACGATAGATGGCGCTATAATCATATTTATCGTCATTCAACACATTTGGTGTAAGAAGTATTTACTTCAGCCGTGTGTAACGACACATACAGTACTTTGTACCGCAGGCAGACATAAAATATATTCAATTAGAACGCTAAAGTTTGCATGATTAAGACTGCTGGTGTGGAAGTGGTTGAATACTTCAACCCAACCATTTTCCGAACAAACGAAAGACTTGTAGCTAATTCATGCAGGGTATGAACACTTTACTACTCCCCTCCACACGTTATTCAAAAGGAGCTTTGGACCAGAGCGATACCACAACAATTTAGATATAGGTAAGTTCATCTCAAATTTAAGCATAAAATGAATATTTTTCTATACCTCTCATTTTATTATGCAATAAATGAAAAATATTAATTATTATTTGCAGAGTACTTTGGTCATTGGAAAAATAAAATGAAAATAAGTTAACCTCAAATTTAAGCATAAAATTAATATTTTTCTATACCTCTCATTTTGTTATACAATAAATGAAAAATATTAATTATTATTTGCAGAGTACTTTGGTCATTGGAAACATAAAATGAAAAATTTATTTATTTATTAACTTCCCATTGGAAGTTATTGTAATGGGTCCGAAAATCGAAATCAAAATGTATAACAAATTTTTATGTTTCAAGGTCACTACACTATTTTTACACTATTTTTAGAAAGATGTGTGTGTGTACGTATGTACGTACGTACGTATGTGTCCATGTCTTTCTAAGACGAAATCTCGAAAATGAAAAATGATATCGACTACGTTAGAGTGCCAATCGACGCGTATTAACGTAAGTATGATCTGAAAGAAATTTTTTCAAAATCGGTTCAGCCGTTCTTTTTTCTTAACCAAATAGATTCCAAAAAAGTAGATTTTACACAATATCTCGCGAATAAAAAATTATATCGACTTTATAAGGGTGTCAATCGAGGCGTGTTAACGTCATTTTAATCCGACATAAATTTTATAAAAATCGGTTCAGCCGTTTTTTTTTTAATTATTGTTAAATAATAATTATGTTTTAATGATTAAAATGATTACTTTTCTGTGTAATATCTAGTTTAATTATTATTATTAAATATTTATCAAACTGGGAAGTTCGTCGTGTGGACCTCAAGAGTCGCACTTTAGTCCTAATAAACGACCCACCTCACGCGGGCATGTTATTTAGTATAGTGGTATCGCTCTGGTCCAAACCTTTTGAATAACGTGTGGAGGGGAGTAGTAAGTGTCCATACCCTGGCTAATTTTGACAATATGTGTTAACAAGCTCGTGTCAGATTGTTAACACCTTCTCCGCCTATCCTCTTCCGCATCGACGTACCTTCTTTGGTTGGACAGTAAATATAACTTTTACTAGATCCCAATGGTATACAGTGATATTATCGTACTAGCTACCTACTATAATTTTATTACAAACTTAAATGCAGTCGAAGAGGTGATTTCATATTGGTGATGTGTCGATTAGTTCAAATGGATCACGAGTACCTATATGATATATCTGCTCCCACCGTGAAATTAGTTTCAGCCGTCTCGACGCTATTTTTATTATGCGCACACGCTGATATTTGCATGGCAAACAAGCACTCTGAAGCGGTTGTTTGAAAGATAATATTATCTCAAGAAGCTCACTTGGAAAATTTAATTTAAAAAAAAACGGTCAAGTGCGAGTCGGACTCGCGCATCGAGGGTTCCGTACTATAATAAAAATTCGACTGATGACCAGTCCTATACTTCCCACCTAGTAAATATTTGCAAAAATAAACACTTTGTTTTAAAAAGTTCTTTGACTTAGGCCCAAATAACCTTAGCTGTTGGTGGTCTTTGAAACACAATCTAATTTTTACTAGTGTACCCGTGCAAAACTTTTTTGCGACGACTTAACACTGTCTTCAAAGTAACAATGAGTTTAATAACAGGCTATCGCCATGAATAAAAAATGTTGTGCCAACACAAACCTTTTTTATATGCTAATATGAATCACTTTATTAAGAAAACAATCAAGAAACGTCAGTATGGATTTGAAGCCTTCTCAATATCATTGTGTCATGCGAACGCGTGAGTAAAACAGCATAACCTAGCTCTTTAACGATATGTTTTCAATACAATTCTTGAGTCTAGAATATTCTTGATCTAGACGACAACACTAACTGTCTTAAACGAAGCGACTTTTTCGTTGGAGATGCAGCCAATTATATAATTGTGTCGAATACAGTATAGGAAAAAATCATTTTACCAACCAGTGGTCACAATCAGGATTCTAACCTGAACCTTTCCACTTTCGCGGCGGAATGAGCTTACAAGCTCATTCCGCCGCGAAAGTGGAAAGGTTCAGGTTAGAATCCTGATTGTGACCACTGGTTGGTAAAAAGTCGACAACTTAGGTCATTAGCGTCTTAAATTACATTAAATAACAACTAACTTAAAACTAAATAACATCACAAAACATCCATGAGCGCAGGTGGGATTCGAACCCACGACAGTCTAGTCTAGAGGCTGGTACCAAGTATGCTATCCACTAGGCTACACTGCCCTCTACACAGATTTATAATCAACTTGTTCCGGTTGCCCTTGTCTGTTAATATATTTATTTATAAGCTAATTATCAATTAAACTCAGAATGTAAAACACGATATATTGTTAAAATGAGTTTAAGCCTAATTATATGTAAAACCTCAGGAATCTTCTTTAGTTAGTCGAAAAGTTTAAATTTAGCAACAATTTTCTGGGCTAAGAGGCAATGAAAAAATTGTAATGAGGTAAAAACCGGTGGAGACTACGGAGCGGGGGAATCCAAAATATTTTTAGGTTTTGACTGTTGGAATATAGCTTTATATAGCTACACCAAATTTCAGCTTGACATCCTTAATTAGTCTTTAGAAATTCGTTTCTGACAGACATACGGACGGACGATCGTGAAGTACGGAATCTTAAAAACCCTAAAAAGTGTGCAAAATGCACCCTAAATAACCACTGCAAGGTGGAGATTAGATTGACCTATAGCAATTTGGTTAAATCACCATTTCCGTAATATGCAGTTTTTCGCAACATTTTCGATCAACAATTTATTTGCTTTCAGTGCAGTTATATTCGTATCTATAGAAGAGACAGAAGCAATACGTCTTACATGCAAATGAATATGTTAATACAGTTTACAGCCCTCTTGTCGATCTTACATTTCTATGTGCAGAGCTAGAGCTATACGCATGTATGTAGCTCCGTACTGAGCTATATATGTACATAGTTCGCTAATGTATCGACGCCGACTCTGAATGAAATATGTGGCTGCAGAGACGTAGGTGGAATTTTTTATTTATGGCTTTTACTATAAAAGTGATGCTCATGCACTCATATATTTGGTGCCGGTTGTAAATAAGGCAAACTAACGCCCCGTTTACAGTGTCTGAGAATTCATACTAATGCATTTCGCAAAAAAAAAAAACATTAACTATTTTTAGCATGAAGTACAGTCCCATTATAGGTGTAGCGGCAAATAGCTGTAATAGAACTAGTTTAATTAACTGATCATTAAGAAATAGTTTTAATCTGTCGTAACTAAATGTATAGATACAGTATATGGTTTTTTGCTATACCAACTATAAAATAGCTGCTTTACACATGCATGTATGTGTGCATTTAAATTGACTTTTGACAGGCCGGTGTGTGGGAACGTACCTTTCCCACACTAGTGTGGGAAAACAAACTGTTTCCATAGTGATTTATGTTTATTCGCCTTGATCCGCCCGCCTATTACCTACTGACAGCTACTCTCGGTCTACTACCTATAGAAGTGAAGCTGGCGACACATAACTATCAAATTTTTTTGAAAATACTGAAAATTAAGTGAAAAGCAGCTATTTTATAGTGCGTAATGATATGACTCGCGTGACTGTTAAAACTCGTTATCACTCGTTTGAACATACTGTCACAACTGGTCAGTAATATGCCTCATTACGCCACTAGATATACTTTTAATAAATTTTTATTGTAGGTAATTATAACTCATTTTAATGTGCATTTTTTAATGTAAAAAGAAATAATGACTACAAATACAAAAGCTATAATTATCTTAATTAAATTTGTATACCGTATGTACTCTAATTAAGTTTACAAAAGAGAAAACATTTTTATTTCTAGAAAAAATATCAAAGGAAAAAATGGTTGTTTGACGCGGTAATTAAAACCACAAAATCGTAGTGATAAATGGATCGGCTGCAGAAATGATCCAGATTTATGGGCGCCATTTGCCAAAGAGCCCTGCAGATTTTTACTTATGGAGATGTTTAGAATAAATAATTTATAACGAAAATTTACTCTATAATGCCGAAAAATTAAAATTAAAAATTAATGTCGTGGTCACACTCGGAAGAAGTGAAACTTTTTATTTAATACAAATTTATTAAGTATTTGTAAAAACATAGCGTCCATTTATAAATTATTTTTTTTTACCATTCCAACTGTAAAAGAGGGGAATGTTTGTATCTACTAATTTAGGTCAAAATTCACTTTTCAAAATTTTACAATATTTTTTCGTTTTGAGGTTCTTTGAGTCTACAAAACATATTGTTACGGATCACCCTGTATATAAGCGGCAGGCAAGAATTCTGAGAAACGCTAGAGAATACGAGGACGCACTGAGCGTACACCGCGTGCCTATATAAGCAGCGAGTCGACGGGAATCGAGCAGTCAATGGTGAGTCGTGCAACCAAGCGAATCAGTGATATAAATATTAGTCAGTCAACGGTCGAATCAGTCAGTACAGTGATATAAATAGAGGAGTGGATATAAATAAATAGTACTGAAGTAACTGAGTAAATGACCGACATAAATAAACGTTAGAAATAAATCTGATATAAATACAGTGATATAAATAGTTCCGTAATATAAATTCACCTGATAAAATAAATATTAGTGTAGTCAATTGTATATAGTTAAGTGTTAATTACTTGTGTTGATTGTTAGAACTGACTTTTGGTTGTTGTATTTATTATTGTTGTGTTTTTAATTATTGTAAATAAATATTGTAAATAAATATTTATTCCTCCAACTCAGAAAAGCAGTTTTGTAACAATATTTTTGGAAAAAGTCTGTCTGAATGCTTGTCTGTTTGTCCTGTCGTCCAATTGGCTGGAATTTTTTAAGTTGAACTGTCAAACAATAATGCCTACCTAAATATACATACCTACTAGCATATCATCACAGAAATAAATTCGCTATTTTTTGAAGGTATTTAAATAATATGCAATATTAATTAATATAATTTAATTTTTTCTATTATAAATTATTATCCAAAATATTGTTAGATACTATTAAAAAAACAAAAAAATGTATAAATCGTAGATATTTCCAACAGTCGGTAAGCAGCCGCCTAACGCTCTGAGCTAACAACTGTTCTTAATGGTTGTCCTTAAAATTGATATACAAAGTGCAGGTCTAATTTTATATTTTAGGATATGACGTCACAAGGTCTTTTTCGTCGGCCTTGTCAATTTCCTTGACAGAAAGTTCTGCGTGACTGCGAGTTTAAACAGTTTCACTAAGAATCGCATAAGAGAAGCCGTAGCGCCCTTAACAATTGCGGAAATTCGTAATAGTTTAAAGAAACTGTGTCGCCTAGAAAACATTTTTTGTGCTGATTTGTTTGGTTTTATAAACCGGGCATTAGTAAAATTGGTATTACTTGTGTGAAATATATTTTAGGAAAGATAAGGGTTGATAATCAAAATGCATCATGTTTATGGAACAGGAATCAAGTATTCATGTTAGGACAGTAAAAAAGGGTATTCACTTACGCCGATGGGAAATGTTACATTGATATTTAGAATACATATTATACGTATATCATATATACATATACGAGAATGTTACAGATAACGAACCCCCAGGGGGGACATTGGAATGTGGTTGCTATCGCAAATTGCATTCCAATGTTTTTCGGGAATTAGCGCTCCCAGGGACCCGAGCTCGTACCAGTCGGTTTGTGTATGTCGGCTGGCGGATTCTAATATACAAACGGATTATTTGTTGTGTTGAAGACGCTAATGACCTGAGCTGTCGACGCGTGTATAATCTACAATTAATTAATTAATTACAGATAACGAATATTGAAACAGTACCTTTATTAGCAACAAGGTTTTATTTGTTGCTTCGCTTGCGATAATGTCCGTTTTGTCAAAAACTTTATCTTACTTTAATTAGGTAAGAACATGGGAATTAATAAATATATGAAAGTATATACCAAGCCCTGCAAAATACATACGGAGTGGGCCAATGAAAACAGTCCACGCAAGTTTTGGCCACTTAACATCAGTTTTGCGAAAAAAGATCGCACACGTCAATTTTAGAATCAAGAGGGACATCTAAATCGATTGGTATTATTTACGTAACTCAACCCTAAAAGCAGGGTGAATTGCACCCCAAAAATTTTAAATGGAAAAGGGTGTCAAACGATTCGCAGTTCGAAAGGCCTCTCAATTCTTTTTACAATAGTTTTTTTGTTTTTCAAATCCGATCATTAATTGCGGAGAAAATGACATTTTAATTTGTATCAAGTAGTCTTAAACAACTGAACATAGCAATTAAATTGTCATTTTCTCCGCAATTAAAGATCGGATTTGAAAAACAAAAAGACTATTGTAAAAAGAATTGAGAGGCCTTTCGAACTGCGAAACGTTTTACACCCCTTTCCATTTAAAATTTTTGGGGTGCAAATCACCCTGCTCTCAGGGTTGAAGTTACGTAAATAATACTAATCGATTTAGATGTCCCCCTTGATTCTAAAATTGACATGTGCGAGCTTTTTTCGCAAAACTGATGTTAAGTGGCCAAAACTTGCGTGGACTGTTTTCATTGGCCCACTCTGTATAAGTACAGGTACTTTAAGTTTGAATACAAATTGAAATGTACCAAGGTTCATCAAAATCGGTCGCATCGTTCTTGAGTGATGCTGGTAAAAAAGGCACGCACAAATTTTGGAGACACGTTATCCAGTGTTATTCGAATACGATAACAGTACCTGCAATTGACAATCATCTTTTTTTAAACAGCATTTTTTTATTTAGGTACTTTTATTTTACCAGGACTTTAAAATTAGCTCAGTTAAGTAAGTAAATAAACTTAATCTTAGTTTTTAGGGTTCCGTGCCTCAGAATGAAAAAACAGAACCCTCAATTAAAACACGATTTGTTTCTATCTTGTCAACTTATTTTTAAACAAAGATATTAATCTCATGGTTAAGTGCTTGCATCAACACGAGACTTTTGTCGGGTTTATCGTACATTTAACACGCTGTTTTGTTAATCGCTGTTAAATTTTTATACATAAAATATACGAAGTAATCATAGAATTAACATATAACAGCGTGATTAAAATGTACGATAAACCCGACATTAGTTATTTTAACTTTGATGGTATAAAATTAAAATGGCCAATCCAGATACAGTAAAAATTAATGTAAAAGACATTATGAACAAGCTAATGGAAACAATGTTACAGTTTTGTCTTTTTCATGCTCAAAGGCTGTTATCTATTTTAAAAACAATAGGTTATAGTCATGCGTTACTGTGTATGCCTAATGCCTAGCAGCCTAATGCCTATAACAGGTTACATGATGTAACAATGTATGTATATTGGATATGTGGTTAACCACACTATATGTATATAATATATATTTAGGGCTAAAAGTTAAAATCGCTTATGTTGAATTTTTGGTATATTTTTCTGTATCTCCAAGATGGAGTATAAAATTTATTTTATCAGTCGAGATTTAATTAATATTTTGTGTAACACTGCACAAAAACATTTAATTTCTACATAAATTCTAAATTTAAACTTCATTTAAAAAAAAGCTTACAATAGCTCTCCTCCAGTGTGTCATCAAAAGTCCATTTTTTTGCAAAAATCATGCCTGAAGGTACCTTCCTACTGTCGAGACCGATATGTTGAACGAAATTCATCAACTCAAAATTAATGCCTAATTTGGATAGAATATTGAAAAAGGTCACCACCCGGTTCATACTTAATTGGAGCATCTATAATTTACAATCAATATTGCTTAATTGGCTAAATAACACTGTGCTGTTGACTGTTTTTATCCTGTATAAATCGAAACGTCGATTGCAATAAAAACAATTAACTGCACATTGTTATTCACCCTAACAATGAACCCGTGACCTTTTTTCATATTTATTCTTAATTTTAAATATAATAAAGTCCTCCGTATAGTTGTTGACGCCCCCTGGTTCGTTCATAATGTTGTCTTTTCAAAAGATGAAAAACTAGATCAATAAGTGAACTGGATGATTCCAATCTAATCTTCATTTTACGGCATAAGTGATTTTGCCTTTCGGCCGCAGATACACATACAGTAGGCACCTATGGGCTATGAGAGTATGTAGTACATAGACATCAGAGGCACGGGCCACCGGTGGGTCGTAGCCTAATAACCCACCACCGTCGGGAGTCGGTCTCACAACAGCCCATGTATTCCTCTCCAACGTTCAGCCATCGCTACTCAACTGGTGGTACACAAAATGGAAGTACGTTCTCGACTGAACGAAACATTTTTTTATACCAATCTTTGTACATTTTTCAACATAAATAAATCCATGTTTTTGTTTATAATACAGTTCACAGTTATAAGCAGAGATCACTAGCCTGCCGGATGCCAAACGCAGTAATTGGGTGCTTAACAACTCAACTTGTCTCGCCCAAAGTGCGTTCCATTTGATCTAGGTATGTGTCGCTTCTTATAGCGAGTACTAGAGTAGCGACCCAAGTCAGTCACGGAAACTTTGCTCATTGCTGATGGATGGGTTGAGCTGTGTCAGTGTAAAGAGTGGGGGCCAAATACACGATTAGTTGTAAATTGCGATAATTCGATTATGCTTATGCAACAATTTATAGGTAATGTATCGCGTCGTGCCAATTTGGCATTGACACAAGTGCCTGCAGGGAACCAGGCAAATGGATAGCATGCCTTATTGAGTTGCTCTGTGTACTTTGTGCGCACGATATCAATTTACTATAAGCCTGAGACACGGTTTGCCCCGTAGACCCCTTGCAGAATAGTTACGAGATTGTAGTTTTGGGTGCTTGGTGAAACATTCTCCCTTTTATAATAACAGAGGCCCGAGGCAACGATTCTACGTTTTCTTCAAATTTGATTGTAGGTTAGGAGCTATTCAATAACTACGTCACGTTATTTTTGGTTATTTTCGAACTCCTCCCTCCTCCTTGTTACATATTGTACCATTATTGTGAACCCCCTCCATAATATTACGTCACAATATCCTCCCTCCCAATTTACATTAAAAGAAAATTATTTTATTTATTTATTAAAAAATGTAGGTACTTAGTGAAATGCTATGTGACATCACATATTATCTAACCCCCTCTCCTTTCTCCCCACACTTGGATCTCCTTGCTCCGACATGTGTACCTACTTAGTTAATGGACAGCTCCTAACACTAAACATTTATTTATTTAATACTAGGATTATTTTAGCGTGGTAACAATCAATATTTTCATCAGTTTTCTGTTTATAATCTTGGATGTGGGGGTTTCTAGTGGACTAGTAATGGAAACGTCATATAAACAATGGTATCGATATGCTTTAAACTGTTCTCAAACATGTTTAAAACTGCTGTTCTGGTCTATATATTATGTAGATACAAACTATGCCAGATAATAATCCCCGGGAATTATCCAAATTGTTGTATCAGTGTAGACTGCTGGATACCTATGCACCTCTATTTTGCTATGCCGCATAGCGAATGTTAACTTCGAATTTAATTCTTTAAAACATGATACATACAGAAAGGGCCTTTTTAATAATTGGATAAGAATTGATAGATTAAAATTATAATCAAATAGAAGTTTAAACGCTAACTATCCCAATGAAATACAATACAGATTAATTGAATGATTTTATGGACTAAGAAAAAAAACACATTTTTACAAGTGATACTTTTTGCTACTAATTATTGAAAATGAATGTCTAACCTATTTCAAGACAATTTTTGATCCAGGAGTAAGACAAGCTCCAGTGGTGCGGTGACTATAGTCACCCCACCACTACTACATACTATACAACTAGTAACTACAGTATACTGTAGTAGTTGCTGATGTATTGCTTTTAAAATGTACAGATTCAAAAATAAAATTGCTGTGATTGTTTTTTCATGAGACAATTTGAATTATTTAAGTTTTTCAGTTTAATATAAATAGTATATTGCATTACAAGGTGAGAAACTTGGCGTTTGCAACCAGTGTGAAGTTTGCTGCCCGAGGTATGAGGGCATGCAACCACACGTGTTGCAAACACCAAGTTTCATACCGAGTAATTGCATATTATTTTTTACAACTCTATTGACAATTCGATTTGATGTACCTACAATTTGGGCGTGCAAAAAAGTCGCAAAAATATTAGATCTGTCAGATTTATGTGGGGTTATGTCTGTCATTTTGACGTTTATGAATATTATATGCGGATTCAATATCGCTCTAACTCCTTCTTAATTTAACGTTTTCGAAAATTATATGCGGAACCAATCGATCTGTCTCCCTCTTAACAATGTCAAAAAAACAGAGAGAACCGACTTGAAAAATTTCATTCGTAGGGATGAAAATGCTCAGTTTCAACTTTAAACCCGCTAAACTGCAGGTACCGAAAATCGAATTTTCAATAGCAGCGTTGTGAAAAATTAATTTCGAAAGAAAAAAAATATTTTTGTTCAACACCCGTAAGAAATATGTAATTTCGTGGCTCTACTGAGGGTGGGCGAAATAATGAATTCCCTGACTGTTGATCGTACAGAGTGGGCGAAATGCCATTTCGCCCACTAGTGGGCGAAATAGCATTTCGCCCACGCTCATCACGGGGAACGTTTACGCAAGCGTTGATAGTATCGTGAATCAATCAGGTCACTCATTATTTCGCCCACGCTCAGCAGAGCCACGAAATGACATATTTCTTGCGGTAGTTGAACAAAATATTATGTGCGACTATTGGTCGAAAGAGGAGATTCCACTCGTGTGTTTTACCGCACTCGCTACGCTCATGCGGCAAAATCCACACTCAAGGAATCTCCTCTTTTTCCCACTAGTCGCACAATATACTATTACTTAACGAACATCAAGTATATTATATTATAGTTTGCATATCACAATAAGTAGACTCTAGCTATCGCCTATATCGTATGCATTGGGAACACTGCATTGCAGCTGGCTGGAAAAAATATCCTACATAATATAATGATATTATGGAATTTTAAATAAATTTGTATCTCAGATATAAAATAATTATATTTAAGACTCTTATATATTCAACACTGCACGAATAATAAAACTTAACTTATACTTTTATGTTTCGTAAGGAAATAAAGATACCTATCATTTAGGTATGATAATATATTATAAGGTCGAAAAATTGTGTCCGAGATGATTGTCCTACCCTCAAAACGTGTGCCTCATCCACATAAGCGCACGTCGAAGTTATACTTCATGCATTTTTCATTGGAACACGTTCCGTTGAAGTTTTTGGCATTCTTACTTTTAACTGTTCACTTATTTGTATTTTTGACATAGGTATCATGATAATTTATAAAATTTCTCTTAAGTCATGGAAACATAAGTATCCAAAGCCTGCCTACAATATTACACTATTTTGAAACGTCAAAAAGTAGATTTTGAAAATTAAAAAAATCTATAAGAAAACGAATTTTTCTCGGGATAAGACCTAGCTAGATCGATTATTTTCTCCCCAAAACCACTTTTGGGTAATTTTCATCTAAATCTTTGGAGCCGTTTTTTCCGAGTTTCATTGATTTTTCAGTCGGCTTTTTAGGTCGATATTTTTGACTTGAGGTCATTCCAATCCACTACCCGATCGCTAAAGGAGTATAACTTCAAAAATATGATATTCCACATTTTCTGTCCGTCTATTTATCCATTTGTCTACACCGGAATCACTCGAAAACGGCTGAAATGATTTTGTGCACTATCAATTATTGATATACCTATCCAAACTTTAAGTATCCAGTTACGAATTCATGGTTAAGATAAAGGTCTCGTTAAAATTGACATTAACGCGAATGAAGCTTCAGGAAATAGCAAGTTTACACATGGAAAATATTTTCTTTAAATGGAAAGTTCACAGTTGATGAAAACACAAAACACCAGAGTGTAAGTTGGCTTCATTTGAATAATAAACGTTAAAGCTCATTAGTGTTCAGCAAAACAAAAGCATACAACGACATTATGAAAGTCGTACACATTTGCTGTATTGGAACCGTTTAAAATAATAACAATTATTGTAAAGTAAAGCTCTTTTTAAATAAAAAAATATTCCTGTAAACAAACAATATTTTACTAAGGTATAATAATCATTTCTACATAAATTACATGTGACAATGCAGACTACATGAATGTTATAATAAATGAAAAGATAAATTGTTCATACGAAAGTGTCGCAATTATTAATATATACAAATGAATGCTTACGTTTGCATTAGAATTTTGAAACACCCATTGACAATGACGTAACTTTATGATGCAACATAGGAAAAATTCATTTTTCAAACCTATGTCACCGTGTGACATAGGTTAAAAAAATGAATTAATTATATCTTCGAAAATAAAACTGAAAAATTGGAAGTTGTGAATATCTACAAACTACTTACATTAACAAACGAGAAAGTTTGGTCCGACCCCTAGTTCCCGCCATCCGACTGACGCCAATAGTGTATGTGCCATATGGCAAATATGGTTATTAACTGAATATACCGTTTTATCAATGTTTCTCTCATATTTAGATGTTGATTTACGTTTTGGAGTTCCGTACCTCCGAACGGAACCCTATTACTGACCCTACGATGTCTGTCCATCCGTTCGTCTGTCACAAGGCATTATCTCACAAACGGTAAGAGGTATAGCTAGTTGAAATTTTCACAGATAGTGTGTTGTGGCATGAATCCTGGCAAATAATAATTAGATTTAAATAATACTAAATACTCATTTTTGCAATTGGCCGCTCGTATCGATTTTTCAAGTATTATCCAATCGTTTTTTCACACCCTGTATAGACACCTGTGAATATAAGAATAAGCCTGCAGAGAAAAATTGCAAATATTTTTTATGATTGCGCAAAACATAAAAAAGTACCTACAATTTGAAATTATAATTTTCTCACTACTATAAAAGTACACTTTTACGATAAATAATGTATATACGGTACTATATACACATGTATGGCCATATTACTTTTTTTCCAACTTAAAAACTTGCGTATTTATAATTTACAGATTTAATCTTCTAAACCGCGATTTTTTTTCTCTGACATCTCGTCTCTACGTCAGTTTATTGAACAAATAGAGAAAAAAAATAAATAAATAAAATCAACTTCTTAGAAACGTAAAGAAGAAGATCGGATAACGATGGAAACTGTTCAAAGTAAGTTAAAAGTTTTTATTTTTGCTTCTCCGGCACACCGCAGTAATCGCACATGTTCGATATACCAGTGGCGGGCTATTTTTCATAAACCGGCGGAGACCTAGTTAAAGTATTCATTATTAGCGTTTTTTAATCTTCGAAAAGGCTACCCTGAAGTTCTTAATATAAATGTACGCAGTGGTTGATTAAGCGTACCCTACTAGTTTTGAGACTCCCCACTAAAAATGTTTCATTTCTTATTAAGAGCCCGTTTCCCGATCTCCAAGGGGAAATTGTGTTTTGCGGTGTGTGGTGAGGAAACATTTTGAAACATTCCATTCATAATAGTACAACTAATATATTGTGGTCTATCAGAATTGAATGCTCTCTCTCTATCTTTCACATATATGGGCTACAGAATATTTTTTTCTAGTTATATTAAGGTTCAATCTACAGCCGTATTGTAACAAATTTTTCATTTTGTACTCCGTTAATTAATGGTGAACGATTGAAAAAGACATTTTTTACGGTTTTTAACATTTTTTTTAAATTTTTTCTACTACAAAAATTAAAAAAGTGGTACAATACGGAAATAGAAGGACACTAAATCTTTATAAAAATAATTTTACATAGGTTTATTCCCTGTTTTACGTTCAGATTTATACGACGCCGCAGACCACTGTATTGCTTTGAGAAAACCAGGGGAAACGGGCTCTTAATAAACAACACGTTAAGAATAACTTGTAACCTGAAAAACTAGGGTGTGGTTTTATGAAACCACGTCGCAAGATAAATAGACAAATAGTAGATTATAGACGCTCAACAGCTGAGGTCATCAGCGTCTATAGTGCAAGTTAAACTTTATTTTATATTAAATGAGTAATAAAAATTGCTGAAAGTATTGTACGCCAGTTATCATTATATTATGTAGATTGTAGGTACCTATAGATTTTTTATTGTAATTGCGAACACGTGACCTATTATAGATACTACTGTAAACCACCACAAACTATTGTCGAAATATAATTATGGCAAAAAATTAAATCTGTATAATAAATAAAATAACAAAAATTCGACGAGTCGCCGCTGTATATTTTCCGCTGTGGTAACGGAGAGACGCAGGTAAATATTTGAAATGCGAGATGGATTTTCAATATCCGGACTATTAGGTATAAAATTTTCACTGACGTTCGGAGCGCGCGTGTTTTTCACTTTGGCTTGCGGTTTGTGGAAAACGAATAGTTCTAAACGTTGTCGTTACAAATGCCAGAGGCACTGCGAACGATTTCTGATAACTTCAGACTTTCTGAATAACAGCCTCGTACCTACGGAAGTTTCAAACTCGTCTTACATATAAAGATATTTAGGTCAAAATATTATGCATACATATTTTGTAGTACAAATCGTAATATTGACATAAATAAATTCAAATGGAAATATTTTATGAACATATTTTACTAAATTCATATTTGCGTGGAAAGATTTTTAAAAACAAAAAAAAATAGCACATATATTCTAGTATTCAATCGGTACAGTCTGAGCACTTTTAAGTATAATACAGGGTGTTCTCGGTCAATTTATTTTTAATGGGTGATAGTACATACGCAAAAATCATGTATGACGGAAGTGTTCCCGGAAAGTTTATATACATATATAGCGAACGAGCGAAGCGAGTGAGTAATGTAATTCCTAAACCACGCAACGAATTTTGATGCGGTTTTCACCATCAGTTAGATAATTTTTCACGGAAGGTTTATATATATACAGGGTGAGTTCGACCACCCGTATCAGTCGTTTTTTTCGAAAACGGTTAGTCGTAGAGAGTTGTGTCAAAAATTTGCATTATAAAAGCCCTAATAAAGAATCGAATGGTGATAATTTTTTTTTCCGGGAAGATCGGCTTCCCTATTAGTTTGCTTCAGAATGTCCAGAACTCCGGAATTATAAATGTAACGATAGGTCGAAAGTGGTATTGTTGAAAAGATCTTTAGAAAATAAGCAAGTTTTGTAGGAAAATTTTTTTTATTACTGCCACCCCTGTAAATTTCTATAAGTATAAATATAAATTATTATATGTTCAAAACTCCGGAATTTTAGAAAGCACGATAGGTTGAAAGTAGGGCTGTTGAGAAGCTCTTTAAAAAATAGGCAAGTTTTGTAGGAAAAATTATTTAATTACTGCCACCCCTGTTAAGTAACAATCGTTTGAAATTATTAAATCAAAATTTCATAATAACGATCGAAGTCGGCATTAAAAAACTAGCAGCCTTAGACATTGTCACAAGTGTTCAAACTGTCTTCCATTTACTCTTTAATACATACTACTGAGCTCTTCTGGTTACACTGTAAGTGTACTTCTTCAGTGTTTAATGATCGATAGATAGGTAATTAGATTTTAAATGCAGACTTTTAAAAAGTTCGTTATTATGACATTTTAATTTAGTAATTTCAAACAAATATTACTTAACAGGGGTGGCAGTAATAAAAAAAAATCCGTACAAAACTTGCTAATTTTTTAAAGATCTTTTCAACAATACCACTTTCGACCTATGGTTACATTTATAATTCCGGAGTTCTGGACATTCTGGAGCAAACTAATAGGGAAGCCGACCTTCCCGGAAAAAAAATTATCACCATTCGATTCTTTATTAGGGCTTTTATAATACAAATTTTTGACACAACTCTCTACGACTAACCGTTTTCGAAAAAAACGACTGATACGGGTGGTCGAACTCACCCTGTATATAGCGAACGAGCGAAGCGAGTGAGTAATGTAATTATAATATTCAAACGAACGAGCGAAGCGAGTGAGTAGTGTATTTATAATATTCAAGCGAACGAGCGAAGCGACTAACTAGTGTATTGCACCCGGGCGAAGCCGGACGGGGCCGGTAGTATTTAATATATAGATTATAAAATATATGAAGTCGTTGTCGTTAAAATATATACGAATTTACGCGGTAGGGTAGGAATAGGATGCATGAAACAGGTACAGAAATAACAGCCAGGTAGACAAACGCGAGCACTTAAGTTTTCAAACAATTTTACACTCATTTTCACGCAATAATTTCTCTTTCATTTAAAGTGCTTCTGCGCGAATAAGTTGAGAACGTGTTTTGTTTCTAGAACGCGTGAACGATGCAATTTCATCGCGACAAAAGACTTGCGTATAAGATTGGATGAAAACAAGGGCGGTTGTACCAATTATGTATTTAATAATAATTAATCCACTTTTAAGTTAGGCAAATACAGGTAAATACAATACATCTACAATTCGCATACATATACCTATATTATGCAGTAGGTACGTGAGGGCAGTGTAGCCTAGTGGATAGCGTATTTGGTACCGCAGCCTCTAGACTAGACTGTCGTAGGTTCGAATCTCACCTGCGTTCATGGACGTTTTGTGATGCTATTTAGTTTTAAGAAAGTTGTTATTTAGTGTAGTTGAAAGACGCTAATGACCTGAAATGTCGACGCGTCTATAATCTATACAATAAATAAATAAAAACAGTAGGTACGTAACGTGTAGTGTGGAACGATCCATATATAAAAAAAATCACAGATCATTAATTGCGACCAAAATCCTCGGACAGGTTAACCTTATTTTTTAACGCGCG
Organism: Mongoloraphidia duomilia; assembly: GCA_039654895.1. Taxonomy (NCBI): domain Eukaryota; kingdom Metazoa; phylum Arthropoda; class Insecta; order Raphidioptera; family Raphidiidae; genus Mongoloraphidia; species Mongoloraphidia duomilia. The sequence goes on from CM077516.1 coordinate 67,359,033, forward strand.
TCTTTTTTATAGTCGTTTTTTTTTTAATAGCATCCCCCAATTTTGTTTTGCAGATTTGGATATTATTATCAAATTATGATTTCAGCAATATGCCATTATTTGATATTTGCACTCAGTTCCCGAGATAATTAATTGTTAAAAGTGAACAAAAATTCGAGATAGCTGCGGAATTTTCAGCAAACAAATGACACACGGATGCACGGGCTGCCAAACAAATAAAATATATGAGCTCAAATAAAATTAAATAAAAAATGTTTTTAAATGACATGATTTATTCAGAAAGGGACTAAAAAGTAAATAGTAGATTGTATATATCTCGATGTGTAATGGACTATATTACGACGAGTAATGACAGTATGTAAAAACGAGCGATAGCGAGTTTTTACATTCACACGAGTCGTAATACCATTACGCACGAGATATATATCTATGGTATTTCTTGCCAAACCCACTACAAAATACCTACTTTTCATTACATTTTCAAAAAAATTTGGACAGTATGCAATGAAGGCCGTGAGTAAGTATGCCATTACTTACTCACGACCTTCATGGTATACTGTAGAAGGAAAGATGGCGACGCAAATGAACTGTATGTAATGAACGTATAGAGCGAATAAACAGAAGTTGCTATATGGCAACCGTTTATACTTACCGCCCTAGTGCGGTAAGTAAAACACTTTCCGCACATCAGCCTGTTAAATGACCCATTAAAGACCATTATACATTCATCGAAAGTAGCTATTTTGTAGTGGGTATATGGCAAAAAAATAATTTTCATTTAGAAACGCGCTAAGAAGTAAAAAAATAATTATAAAAAAATATCACTTTACTGCATCTCTTATAGTTTAGTCAGGGTACCTATATCAATAATATTTAGCTCTGAAATCGCGCGCAGGATCTCCGAGTTGCTTTACATTTTTACGTACTGCTCATCCCCTATTTGTCTAAGCGTTAAAGATGTCACTCGAGAAGAAGTAGGTTTTTAAAGCAGAGAAAGAATTTTTCAAATCGATTCAGTGGTTCGACCGAAATTACCCGCGACAAACAAACATACTAACTTTCTCTTTATAAATCATAAGGGTTATTTTATATGTAACAAAATAAGTAACCCTACTCTCAGTTTATGTAAACTTGATATACAAATGGAAAGAACCTTAAACATGTGAGTAACGCGGTAAAAGTAGTCTCGAGTTCCGACAGTGGAGTGGACAATGGCCCACTCGACGACCTACAGCCATGTGGACTGTTCACATATTATTATTATTATTATACTCTTCACACGTCGTCAACTACTTGATCCCTCCAGGCCGTTGTTCGTCTCCAAAACTTTGATATTACCTCGACCGCACTTGTAACCATCTCGACCACAGCTCAGATACAAATTATAAGGAAGTCGTCGACAATTTGAAACGATGCGACGTTTATTAAACATTCAACTATTAATACCTATATTATGTTAATATGCGACCAAATAAATATTTTCTATTCGAAGTAGGGGAGACAGGGGCTAGTTGATATAGGGGCATAATGATACTTTGCCTGAAATTCAAAAAATTATAATATAATGCAAACAATGGTATCAATTAGAGCCAGAAGTGTTTCCCAAACTATGGTATTCGTACCATAAGATAATTCCTCGTTTTAGTGGCTTTTTTAAAGGAAGTTTTTTTTGTGGTAAAAAGTTTTTTATTTCATCGCAATCGGCTCGGTCAATCAGAAGATATGCGAATGTAATGTTTTCAAAAATTCATTATGAATTGAATTGTAAATTATAGACGCTCGATAACTAAATTCATTATGAAGTGAATAATAAATACTGTATAAAGTCGACCAGGGCAGTAGTCATAGAGAAGCAGTGACGTTATATTCATAACTACATTGTGTGAGTATATTCAGTCGAACGGAACATCAAATACGTGTTGAAAACCAATGAACACAACAAGGATTCTTAAGGTTCCTCTCTATACTGATTAGGGTGGAAATTAAATTCCTTAGCTCTTAGGTATGTCAAAAATAACTCAGCAGCACTTCGAAATGCAAGCGAGCGGAGCCGCAGGTATAGCTAGTTATTTATTTATTGTAAATTATAGACGCGTCGACAGCTTAGGTCATTAGCGTCTTGATTACATTAAATAACAATTAACCCAAAACCAAATGACATCACAAAACATCCATGAGCGGAGGCGGGACTCGAACCCACGACAGTCTGATCTAGAGACCGCGACGCTAACCACCGAACCACACTGTCCTCCTATAGCTAGTTATAAAATGTGATGGAACTATTCGATAAAACAAAATGAAGCAAGTTGATATTGTATGAAATACTCTATTCACATTCTGAAGCAGAATGTTGAAAGACGATAAAGTCAATCCAGATAATACAATCTTATAAATCAATTGCAGAAGCTTTGGAGTTAGTTTTTAGGGTTCCGTACCTCAGAATGAAAAAAAAAACGGAATCCTTATAGGATCACTCTCGTGTCTGTCTGTCTGTCTCTCTCTCTGTTTGTCTGCCTGTCTGATCTCCCTCCCCCTATCTCCGAAACTATACTGAGCTTAAAATTTTGAAAAAAATAGGGAATATAAGGCCTCATGCATAGTTTACAGGAAAACCTAAACGAAAATCCTAAGTCTTCATTTTAATGACTTATTACTTTTTATATGCTTAATCGTACACTTTACATGTTTACTTGTTTGTTTTCATACTGAAAAGTGAAGTGGCGTCATCTTATACGCGGTGATTGAATCAAACCATATAACTAGTGGCGTCATCTATATTTTGTACGGAACCCTCGATGCGCGAATTTGACTCGCACTTGGCCGATTTTTTTATTTGTTCGATAAGGAAGAAAACTGGCAATTGGTGACAGATATGTATGTAGCAGTGCGACCTGCTGCGACATAAGAATCTCAACAACAGTACGGCGAAACTAAACTGCTTATAGAAAATAAAAATATACAGTCCATAGACTACTTGACATGAAGAGAACGACACTGCTATAACAATGACCCTCTTCCAATACAATGGTTTTGTTACAAAATACTAACACGAAAAGGATCAACCTAACTGATTCCTAACTACGGATAAAGGAGGTATTCAGTGTATCAATACTTTTGATAAGTTTATTAAATTATTTTGTTCTTTTTATATTCATCTTAACAACTTTATTGTAATTCACATGTATATGAGGTAATGTTCATGTTAGCATCTCTTCACCCATCAAACAGCTAAAGTCTCACATTCTCAAAATGAAGTTACATAAATTATTGTCGATACTTTTAGGCCTGGCGCTGACAGACAATTTTTAATTGCGCTATTAATTCAGTCGACCGATCGAAGCAAATATATAGATATACCCAAGCACTGACTTGCCAAGTTGGGTGGGAAAATTTTATGTTGTTTTTGATAAATATGTGTCACTCTTGAAGGAATAAATAAATAAAATAAATAAATAATAAATAGTGAAACAGACAAAGACAGCAAACACAGTGCGTTAGAAAATGTATAGAATTTTCAGGAAAAGAGGTTCGGCGTTACGGAGGTTCGAACGGACAGTAAATTGAAGATAAAGAACCGAACTACAGATCCCTCAAGCGAATTTTTGGAAAAAAAGTTTTGCCGATGTGTGGCATATATATTTTTTTAAGTTGTAAGTTTTTCCAGAATAAATTTTCCGCTTGAAGGATCTATGTCATTCCTTGGCGTTTACCCTAATCCTTTAACAATAAAAATAGCGTCGGGAGAGCCATAACCGTTTTAAGGCTAGGGGAAAGGATTTGAGATGAGAGCATGGGCTGTTTGTTATATGGCAAATAACGCTGTTTCAACTATATAGACCGAGACCTAGTGATACCAACATTTTGTTCTGCAAATTGAAATATATGCTTAAAAGTTAAAACAGTTGCCGTAACAACATATTAAAATTTGAACCTTGAACTAATAATATAAATCATTAAATTTCGTCAGGTAGGTACATGACACGTTTAGGGTGATCTGCCACCCTTTAAATACCGACCAGTCGATCTGCAAATATTATAATGGCATTATTGGGTCACCGACAAGTTATACAAACAATTTCAACCTTGAAGCAATAATAATTGTGACCATTTTTTTGTTACATGTTGGGGGCGGCTGCATCCCTCCCATACCGCTATCTAGCAAAATCCCTTACTCAGGGCACTTTAACATGCCTCCTTCAACATCTTCACAAAAATAAGGCCTTGCATTAAATAACACCAAAAAATTGTCACTAGCTCTCGTTCTAATACGTATTATGTAGTTCCGGAAATGCATTTATTTACATAGAAACATCATTTTTCAAACATCACTAAAAGGTAGTGGTGACATAAAATGATAAGACTAATTATTTAATTAAAATACTTTTTATAAAGTCATCTAGCACACACCTGGCGTGACAATGTTCGTTTATGACTGGGTCATGTTTTCATTTCAACTGATTAGGAATCTTATGAACTATATGACACAGACTACGAATCATTAATTAATACTTAATGACGTCACAGAGAGGAAACAAATGTTTAGGAAAATAATAGTATATTGTGTAACTAGTGTGCTAAATACATCTTTATACGTCAGGCGCGATATTTTCAGAACAAGTAGTAGGCGAGCACACACGAGCCTTGGCGAGTGTGCATCGCGAGTCGAATACGAGTGCTGAAAACATCGCGCCTGACGCATAAAGATTTAGCACACGCGTTGCACACTATACTTTATATAACACATGCATGGTTTCAGAATTTAATTGAATTAAAAAACAGTTACATAATGGTTCTTTATGCAACTGTTTTTTCATTATAGCACTGAAAAGCGTTGCATAATGGATCATTATGTAACTAGTTAATTGAAAAGCGTTACATAATGGTCACTAGTCACAGCTATTTAAGGTTCGCAAAACAGATACGAAAAAACACTAAAAGCGTGCATTTGTTATATAAATTTATTTATTGTGGATTATAGACGCGTCGACAAAAGAAATAAAATAAAGTTTCATCAAATTAATTTTACTAGTCTCTAACTTACTGATGTGATTAGCGTGCTGGCCTTTAGATCAAACTGTCGTAGGACTAGATGCGAATCGCATATCCGCTAATGGTCGTTTAATTTAATTTTATGTAATTAGACGCTAATGACCTTAGTTGTCGAGTGTCTATAATCTACAATAAATACATTACTCATGCGACCAACATGTCACTGACGGTCGACAATTAGGAAGTTTCCCTTTTTTATTTTTTTGATCAAAATCATAGTTCTAAAAATTACAAAATTAATGGAGGAAGAATTTTTGAAATATTTTTAAAAACAACAAAGTTATGCTACTTCAAAGTTTGAATTTGACAAATCCCTAAGAAATTCCATTTTCAGTCCGGGTGACGTCACGCGGCACGATAATTATTTTAAAAGTTATTTTCAGTTTGTATGTGTGGTAATTTAACATGGTAACTTCCGATAAATCTCCTTCTTTAAACTCGTAAATTGTTATGGAAACACTAAAAACAAACCAGCTGATGACGGAAAATATTGATATATTTAAATTTTTGACTGTTAATTTTAATTTAATATAAATAGCAGGGCCGGCGCGTCAAAATATGCCGCCTAAGGCGAATACAACTTTTGCCGCCCCCCCCCCCACATATTAAAAAAATTAATAAACCGATGATATATTTTATTTAGGTACTTAACAAATAAAAAACAAATGTAATTCTAATAACAATATTTACAAAAAATAATATAGGTATAGACACTTTGAAAAAAATATAATCATTTTTAAAAAGTAGAATACCGCACGAAAAATTCGCTACTACAAAAATATGCCGCCCTAAAAATATGGCGCCGTAAGGCGATCGCCTGTCCGACCAGGCGCACGTGCCGGCCCTGATAAATAGAAAAGTCTGTATTACAACAAAATAGTTACCAAGTAACTTAGGTTCTAATTAGGTACTCACAAGGCTAAAAAACAGCAAACTTGTACCGCGTGACGTCATATTCATAAAACAGTTTCGTTTGCGACCCCACGTACAAGAAATTGAATATCTCTGTTGAAATTAAAGATATCAAGATAATCCTTTCAGAATTTTTAAAGTTATCTTCATTACAATAATGTGACAGTATCATACTTATAGTATTTTCGTCCAATGGAAACTTCCTAATTGAGGACATTAACATCCAAAATATGATACCAATTTGTGACAAATATACGTTACAAAGCTCTGTTACGTTAAAATTTCCAAACTAAAAAATAAGAGCGGTGCGAGGTCTATACCTACTATTCTCAGGATCTATAGACTATAACTAAGTATTATAGATAAATAGAAAATCGGAGTGTCTGTCTGTAATTTTTATATTTCAACATTTTTTTTGGATTATTTACGATATAACAGACATTTTAGCACTATTTTTGGTCTGTGAAAAATAACTCTTTACACGGTTGTGCTCGGGTTAAGATCAATCAAAATCAACATAATCGAGAATCAAAGGGCATTTAATTGGAAGTTGCGGAAAAACTGGTTATTTATAAGAAATTAAACATTCCATTTTTACCAGAAATCAATGACGCAATGGAATGAATTTATAAATTTTGTAAAAAAGAAATTTTTAATTTCGTCGATTTTGCAAACTGCAAACAATGATGTGTACAGATTCCGTAGTTTTTCTGTAGAAAAAACCTATACATACATTTTAGCTCGTACATAATTAGGGAAGCAAATAATTGCACATTAAAAATTTACCACTGAAAATGCTGCGTCGTCGCGCAAGTCACCACCCTGTATGAGAGAACACCGTACAGGTAGGTACCTACATAATGTGTCTGTACATCGGTTGGGAGGCACTGAATGAAGCTCAGAGAGTGATTAATGACGAACGGCGATTGACCGGGTATCGAACACGCGCTAACATACCTGAAATAAAAGAGAAAACATATGTAAGTTTAACAAGTTGTTGAGAGTATTCATACATTGCTTATGTGGATATGAGCATGTAATATTACATTACGATATTACCAGCGTTGTCAGTTGTCCTATAATTATCAGAATTTATTATAATTTTTTATTAATTCTGATAGAAAAATGTTAACATAATTGATAGTTTTCATATGATTTTAAAGGATAAGTTATCACGAGCTGCATAACACGTTGCCCTCTCTACTTCAAATCTAATGAAAGATGATATGTGTGATTTCGAAAGAAACATTGATAGATGAGGAAATTATTTTTGAAGATATTGAATTATTGGAAGAAAACGACTCAAAAATGGCTTAAGGATCCAATTAAGAAGCAAATACTGTTTTATTGCATTTATTCGCTAACGTTTCGAAAAATATATAATACGTTAGCGAATAAATGCAATAAAACAGTATTTGCTTCTTAATTGGATCCTTAAGCCATTTTTGAGTCGTTTTCTTCCAATTTCATCAGGATCACCACACATTCTATTTTTTCAATCAAAAACAGATTCTTATCATCTATTGTATTATTGTTTTTCTATTTATTATATTTTTAATACGTGTTAGGCCCAAATAATCCTAGTTGTTGGTGGCCTTAAAAATTGTTATTAAACGTATTTATATATTTTATTTTTTAAATATTTTCAATAAAATCGTTGTTTTCCATTATCTTAACATTTATCACCCCCACTTTCAAGAAATAAAATTAACAACATTTTTGGTAAAATCTGATAATTTTGGCAACATTGCGCTATACTAGTGGCCACACTGAATATTTTTACTTTATATTTCTAGACAATACTCGGGGTCGAATTTATTACGTCTAGACATTTATCTTTGTTTTAAATTTCTTAGCTTTATATTCGGAATAGATTTAGTACCTACTTAGAATTCAAAGAAGAACAATTTACAAGTTTTTTTTTAAATTTATTCCGTGTAAAATACAGGACATAATGACATAAAATTAATAATTTTGTTTGGAACTTCTACCGATTGCTGACTAGGTCGACTCTGTCAAAATTATGTCTGACTGTTTTTTTTTAATAAATTATATTAAATTAATTAGCACTGTATAAGTTTCAACTTTTACAAAACACCAGTTCTTTCATCTTTTAAAGCGTCTCGACGCCAATGACTTCCTGAACTAGTTATACCTTATTTAATATTAGCTAATAATAAAATATTGTATCTCTTACATTTTTTTATCACTTGTAAAAAATACTTTAAAACTTCCTTACATAATTTAAAGTCGTTTACAGTGTGTCCCCCCCTCGAACTTTCCAACCGTTAGAGTTGAACAAATCTGAAAAAAATCATAGCCGTCCCGAAATGCTACTTTCCTACAAACTTAAACTTAATTAAAGAATATACATATTGTTACGGATCACCCTGTATATAAACGTCATGTAGAGAAATCGAGAAGCGGTGTCTGCTTGCTGAACAACGAGTAACTGCACGAACATTCTAGAGAACGCTAGAACGCGCTGTGCCTAAGTCAAGCGGCCTATATAAGCAAGCGAGTGCGAGGAAATCAGTCAGTCAGTGTAGTGTCGAATACGGAGTCAATGGTGAGTCGTGCAACCAAGCGGATCAGTGATATAAATATTAGTCAATCAACGGTCGAATCAGTCAGTAGGTACAGTGATATAAATAGTTGAGTGGATATAAATAAATAGTACTGAAGTAACTGAGTAAATGACCGACATAAATAAACGTTAGAAATAAATCTGATATAAATACAGTGATATAAATAGCTCCGTGATATAAATTCACCTGATAAAATAAATATTAGTGTAGTCAATTGTATATAGTTAAGTGTTTATTACTTGTGTTGATTGTTGAACTGACTTTTGGTTGTTGTATTTATTATTGTTGTGTTTTTAAATATTGTAAGTAATTATTGTAAATAAATATTTATTCCGCCAACTCAGAAAACAGTTTTGTAACAATATATATATTTTTTAGGGTTTCGCACCTCAAAATGAAAAAAAAAACGGAACCCTTATAGGATTACTTTGTTGTTCGTCTGTTTGTTCGTCAAGATCCTTTTTCTCAGAAATGTCTAGAGGTATCAAGTTGTAATTAATATCAAACATTAATGTCTACAACCCCATAGTCCTGTAAATTCAAGCTTCTAACTTAATGCAATGAAAAGATAAAAAAAAAAATTACGTATTTTTTTGGTAGTGACTTTACTTATCAAAACCTATAGAGTACTTCCCAGTTCCCGATGACCTGGAATCTTGAAATTTGGCACGAAGGAGAGTCTCAGCACAAGTAAAGAAAAAAATCCGAAAATCATTCATTTACAATTCTATGTGGAATTATCACGTGACAAACTTAATTTTAGGGTTCTGTCAAGACCCTTTTTAGTGTATTTGCCATATGGCACATACACTATTGGCGTCGGTCGGATGGCAGGACCTAGGGTTCGGACCAAAATTTCTCGACGTTTCATACCCTCCTGAACAATTTGGCATCATTTTTGGAAATGTCTATATATATATATTGTGTGTGTGTGTGTGTACGGGCTATAACTTTCGAAAGAGTTAATAGATTTTGAGAAAATTTGGTAGGAACGTTGGAATCCATCACCGCACGAAGCCTATTTAAAATGGGCCAGATCGGACCATTTTAAAGGTGGTTTTTAGGGGTTGAAAAATGTTTTTGGGCCCTAAAATACCGAAAAAATTGTCCAAATCGTTTCAAAATTGAAATTTAACCCTTTAGTAAAGATTAAAATGTGGTGCTAAAATTTAAATAAAATCGGCCCGATAGGACCGGACTTACGATTTTTATGAAAAATTAGTTTGCGGATACGGATTTCTTTACTGAAGTGTGTATTTAATTTGGTGCAGTTGCTGTATTGATAACAATATTACAATTAAGAAAAAAATTATTATTGTAAGGGATGTATTAAGGTTTTTTTTTTATTTTGTACAAAAACAAACTTAAGTTCACATAATAAAGCCACAATGCCTGTACTAGCAAATACACTATATTGTCGGCAGGGTTTGGCACTGCGACCCGAGTTTTTTATTTTCAATTATTCACAGTGCAAACGTGCCGATTCGTTGGCGTTACACCCTGTAACACGGAACAACATCTACCTATAACACGTGTATTGATATGTTGAAAGATTTCCAATTAAATTTCCTTTTCATTTCCAGGTGTAGAGGGCGCATTTATCCATCCACTCTATTTACCCTTCCCCCTCGATAGTCAATCTCATGCGAATGGATTTTTACCTCGTTCAGCGTTGTAATCACAGTTATGCTGTGTGTCATGTACTACATATATAACCGTATATATTATGTAGTACCACAAATGTAGTACCAAGTCAACAATTAGCATATAATATAAGCCAATGGGATACTAGTCATTTGTTTTATGATAAATTCCCAGATCTCATATGTTCAGTAATAATTATCTCGAAAGAAACGCATAGGCTATAAAATCAAATAATTTTAATACAGACAACAAACTATAGATGGATTTTATTCCGCCTATATTGTATGTAGAGTTCCATTAGTGGGAGTTAGAACACCAAATAACGATTTTATATTTGAGCATCCGTTCCGCCATATGCAATATACAAAATAAAATATATATGATTCTAAAAGCCATCTAGCTTACGCACATCTCGTTTTTGGATTTTGTTCGTTAAATACAAAAAGAAACTAGGGAAAAATTGAATTAGTTTTGAAATTAATAATTAGGAAGTTTCCCTTTTTTATTTTTTTGGTCTAAATCATAGTTCTAAAAATTATAAAATTAATGGTGGAAGAACTTTTGAAATATCTTTAAAAACATGCTACTTCAAAGTTTGAATTGACAATTCTTCAAGAAATTTCGTTTTCAGTCCAGGTGACGTCACGCGGCACGATATTTTTAAAAGTTATTTTCAGTTTGTATGTGTGGTAATTTAACATGGTAATTTCCGATAAATCTCTTTCTATAAACTCGTAAATTGTTATGGAAACACTAAAAACAAACCAGTTGATGACGGAAAATATTGACATATTTAAATTTTTGACAGTTAATTTTAATTTAATATAAATAGAAAAGTCTGTATTACAACAAAATAGTTACTAAGTAACTTGGGTTCTAATTACTCACAAAGCTAAAAAACAGCAAACTTGTACCGCGTGACGTCATATTCAAAAATCAGTTTCGTTTGCGACCCCACGAACAAGAAATTGAATATCTCCGTTGAAATTAAAGATATTAAAATAATTCTTTGAGGATTTTTAAAGTTATCTTTATTATAATGATGTGACAGTATCATAATTAGTATTTTCGTCCAATGGAAACTTCCTAATTGAAGTGAAAATTTGGCATTTTTTTGTATTTTCCTTAAATGCGTATCATAACTTGGGTTTAAGGACAGTTGCTAGAGAATAATGTCCTTGTCACTAGTTTTGATTAATTAATTATTATCAATCACTTCTTAATTATCGGAGACATATTATGTTAGGTCTAAACTAAATGCTTTTGCAATATATTAAACTAAACTAGTTTTAAAAAATATTAGTAAAAAAAAACTTTTTACAGACACGCTCTTATTCAAATGTACTAAAAAGGAAAAAAAATAAGTCTTAATAATTTAGTTTCATGATCATAAAAGCGTGGGTTGTAAACTCTACGATATTTTATTAGTCACAACCCACGCTTTTATTATTATGGAACTAAATTATTACAACTTGTTTTTTCCTTTTTAGTAGGTACATTTAAATAAAATCGAGTCTTTAAAAAGTTTTTTTTTACTAATATTTTATTTTGTTCCTTTTAGTCGTTCAAAAGTGTATTTTGACTCCCTTAGGGATTAAATTTCGAAAAATCCCTTCATATAGTGGGTGCTTACGTCACAAACGAAACCTATCGTCCAAATTCCAAGTTTCTAGCTTTAGCGGTTTGGCCTAGGCGTTGAATAGTCAAAAAACCCTACTCCCTCGTTTGACCCCCCTAGGGATTGAATTTAACTCTAAAAACGATTGATTCATGTACTGTCGTCGGGAATGCATATGTTTACCAAATTTTAAATCGATCGGATACGTGGAAGTCGTTCAAAATTGACTTGCAAGATTTGACCTAAACAAACAAACATTGCAAGTTAAATAAAAGCGTGTAAAAAGCATCCCATTTCATTTTCGTCTTCCCTATAAATGGCGGCTAGTGTCCCAACTTTTACTATAGAGGAACTCTACAATATTGCAAGTGAACACTGTTTACAGGTCATAAATATAGAATACGACCTACTGACAGGCCAAGCATGATGGTATCATTAAAATGTCTTGCAATATAATTCCAAGAAATACAGCAATAATAAAATTAAAGGAATCGAAAGGTATTAGTAAGACTATGAGCTATATATATATATATATATATATATATATATATATATATATATATATATCGTTCCAACGCGACCACCACAGTGTTTCGTGCTCGTCGCCAATCTATGTTGGACTTTTTATAAGTTTGATGTAAGGGGTGTACACTGTACGTTTTTTATCAGCTTTTAAATTTTCAAATAAGTTGTTTCAACTTATACAATTTTATAATAATAATGATAAATGTTTTATTTCACGTATTGATACCTATAATACAGGGTGCTGAATCGTTTTGCGGGTAATAGGGATTTAACCCGTCAAATCCAACTTTTGCGATTTCCTGCTTCCCTAATTATTTTAGGAAAAATATCTTCGAATAAAAGTTTTAGAACATACAATTCTGCATCTAAATGATTAAACAAAATTAATTTTGCATGCTTTGTAACGGCAGAAATTTGATATGAAAATGTCAAAATTACCTCAAAAACAGATAGCGATAGCCATGGAACTTGAACAAAATGATTAGAAATTATTCTGACAGTTAAAATGTCATCATTTTGTTCAGGTTCCATGGCTATCGCTATCTGTTTTTGAGGTATTTTTGACATTTTCATATCAAATTTCTGCCGTTACAAAGCATGCAAAATTAATTTTGTTTAATGATTTAGATTCAGAATTTTATGTTCTAAAACTTTTATTCGAAGATATTTTTCCCAAAATAATTAGAGAAGCAGGAAATCGCAAAAGTTTGATTTTACGGGTTAAATCCCTATTACCCGCAAAGCAATTCAGCACCCTGTATAGATATAATAGGACACATATTACAAATTATGTATATCAAACAAAAGAAAAATTAAATAAATTTTAAATAAATCGTCAAATCGTGATGCAGTCGCGGTACAGCTGCTAAATCGCACGTTTTCGATACAAAAACTAGCATGTGTGCGCTGGCACTTAACTACTTTTGTGACATAGTATAGAATAATATAATATTCCGAATTTAAAGGTATGAGTTGCTGGCAATTGATAACGTGAATTATTGTTACTACGCGACCAACATCAGGATATGAAAACTTAACTGAACAGTGTGTAGGATGAATACGATTTCCATCTCATTCCACGGAAAAGTAAATTAATGGTGGCGATGAAAATTTAATTGAAAATGTCTATAGAATTAGGCATATCAGCAAAGATACGGCGTTCAATGTTCATGTAATGAATTCACTTGAAATAAATCCAAAGCGTTACAACGTTTCGAAATCAATTCAGATATTATTTCAATATACAATATACTTGCGGTTGTTTATTTGTGTAGTTGTTTGAGTGCCACGGATTCTGTTAGTACATAATTAATACTAACATAACAGTAATTAAATGTAAATTATGAATATCAGAAATATGAAATTTCGGCACATTTGAAATTCAGCCATTTTTCAAAAATGAAAATCGTCATTAAAACATATGGCCAAGCTATAATATTCCAGGAAGTATTGGTTGTACTTGTAGCAAGAACAGTTTTGAATAAAAATTGTTCGGAATCAAGGGAGACGTATGTTGGTAAAATAGATTTTCTTCTCGATTGATATCCTGAGGTTGGGTCAAGGTCACCTCATTTTTCGGGTTCCGATGAAAAAACGGAACCCTTATAGAATCACTCTCGTGTCTGTCTGTCACGACTTATTTTCTCCGAATCTACTGAACGAAAAAAGTTATATTTAGTACCTATATCTTTATTTTATTATATTTATTATTACATAGTATAAAATGAAGTCGCTTTCCGCGTTTGTCTGTCTGTCTGTTTAACCGCTAACTCCTCCTAAACCATGCAACGGATTTTGATGCGGTTTTCACCATCAGTTAGATAATTTTTCACGGAACGTTTATATATATAGCGAACGAGCGAAGCGAGTGAGTAATGTAATTATAATATTCAAGCGAACGAGCGAAGCGAGTGAGTAGTGTATTGCACCCGGGCTTTCTTAGCATCCGGGCGAAGCCGGACGGGGCCGCTAGTATTATATAAAATTAGGTGACTCAATCACAGACGTACAGCGTAAATAAATAAATTCTGATTTTGGGGGGGCAAATTAAAAAATTAAAAAAAAAAATTTCAAGTGCATCATGTGACGTATCAAATGAAAGGGCTCACTATGAGAAATATAAATATATTTTTTCTATAATTTTAAAATGCATAGTTTAAAAGATATTAAAGAAAATATACGAGCATTCCCCACCCCTTATCTCTGAAACTACCGAGCCTAAAATTTTGAAAAAAAAATGGAGAATATAAGGCCTCACTCATAGTTTACAGGAAAACCTAAATAAAAATCCTGTCTTTAAACTCCCACGGGAATCGGAATAGTACGGAACCCTCTCCACGCGAGTCCGACTCGCACTTGATCGGTTTTTAATAATGTGGATTTTTTACGGAATCTTGTAGCCGTTATTGAGATGAATGACATGAGGTTATTCAAGGTCATAAATAAAGAAGTTGCGTAATATGAAAATAACTAATTATTATATATCAAGTAGCCTTGTTTCGTAATTGATATAACGCAACTCAACTGTATAATCCTTTACTATGTCAAAAACTAAGTATAAAATAGATAACTACCTTTAATATACAGGCATACTTCTGAGATATTACGGGTTCGATTCCAGACTAGCGTAATAAAATTTGATGTAGTATTTCTTTGTGAGTGCGACCAGCAGCATATCAGACGTACTATTATTCATTCTGTATCGAATTACTGAAAGATTCAGACATTTTGTAAATTGTTGGATTTAAAGCTGTTTTACTTGAACTACCCTTTTATTATTTTACCCTTTCAGTAATAGTCATTGAGCAGTTAGGGGACATCTACGGTTATTAATTATTGGCCTAATTTCAACATTAATTAATCGACTTGACACAAGCCTACAATGTTTCAATTTGTAAAAAAGCGGTCAAGTGCGAGTAGAAGTCGCGCCATGAGGGTTCCGTGCCGTTATAACAATTTAATTAAAAAAAAAATAAGTTTGTCACGTAATAATTTGTTCGACTGCAAGATTGGTTTGCGTCCATAACTATATGTTTTTAACTTGTCCTCTAAATGGTTTCTGCATGGTTAATGGTTAATATCGAAATACGGGATTTATTGAAAGGCCGTATATTTTTTTTGCATTGAGTTAAAAGCTTGAATATTTTACAGGATTATGGGGTCGTAGACCTTAGTACTTGGTATAAATTTCAACTTGGTACTTCTATAGCCGTTCCTGAGAAAAGGATCTTGACGAACACACAGCCAGACTAGTGATGTAAAAATACGGTATGAAACTTTTTTGTATATTTAAACCCATTTTTTTCAGTATAAAACGGTTTTTTTACTTTTTTACACTACGGTTACAGTGCATTATTCAGTATTGCCAATTGCAAAATAGGAAAAGTTCCTGTGACATTTTGGTATTAAACCGTTTTAAACGATGCTAAACGTTTTATACGTGCTGTATATAAAATAGTAAAATACGCAGTATTTATACCTAGTATGAAACTGGTGTATATTATTTTTTTTTACATACCGTATAATACCGTTTTATACAAACGTTTTATACCAGAGTATTATACGCATTTACATCACTAAGCCAGACACACAGACAGACAGACTGACAACAAAGTGATTCTATAAGGGTTACGTTTTTTTTTTCAATCTGAGGTACGGAACCCTAAAAAGGGCGTAAACTTTACGGGCGGTTGAAATGAAATTTACATATTACATGTAACCTGGTTACGCGTAATGATCTGACTTACTCTACTGCGACAGTGCAAAACGCAGCTAAAGAAGTTTGTAACCTGGTTACATGTGACCTGCGGTGATCTGACGTAACGCGTAACGGTCCGACTTACTCTACCGTGAAAGTATAAAACGCGACTGAAGAAGTTTTGCTTCAAAAAAATAAGTTCGATTTTGTGGTCAGAGTTCGTTCTCCATAACCAGGTAGGTATATACCGTGTCCCAGATTTATGTATACATTGGGGCAAAATGAATGGATCAGAATAAGCTATGATATTCTTATTTGTCAAAGCCTACTTGTGACCAAACTTTCTTCTTATGGAAGAACAATGTTAAATATTTACACGCAAAGCATATGTAGGTATATATCAAATGGGACATCCTGTATATTCCAGATAAGCATAGGTAGATAGTAGCGTAGCTATAGGTACGTGAAATACGTATTCGATTTTAAATTGAGTTTTGCCAGTTTCAAGGGGTTATACGACGAGAGGAATGTGAATTAAGCCATCACGAAAATTAATAACTCACAAACGTAAGAAAGACAATTTTCAAATTAAAATTAAAGCCACTGAAAATTCTGTTGACAGATTAATTCGCAGACGAAAGTTATGAATAATAAAATGTTCAAACGTTTTGCGGAAATTTAGAAGTTTAAAGAGGATTTTAAGTACAAGTCAGATATAATTAAAACAATATAAATATACATAGGCTACTGTGAAATATGAAAAACCGGCCAAGTGCGTGTTATTTATTTATTTTATTTATTGTAGATTACAGACGCGTCGACAACTTAGGTCATTAGCGTCTTAGCCAAGCGCGTGTTGAACACGCACATGATAAGGTTCCGTTACTCCGTATAGTGTTTGTGGGACATATTTACCTATAAAAAAATTCTCACAAAAAGTAACAAACTCTGCTCTTGATATCTGTCAAAACCATAACTATGGAAACGAAATGATACACTTTCAATAAAACTGGATGCATTTTTCAATGGTTTTATTAAGTTCGACAATGTCGAATCGACATGCCTTATGTATAATGTAAAATGTATATTGACGTATAATATATGTATGTATGGGTCAAAATTAGTGATTGAAATTTGACCCAGTACCCGGTATCCAATTGAGTTGAAATTTTGCAATATAGTACATCTAAAATCGTTCTAAATCCAAAATGGCGGACGTCCCAAGATGGCGGCTCGCCTTTTGCTTTACAACCCCGTGGACATGGGTATCAAATGAAAGGGTTTCATAAGCAGAATACTATAAGCTACTTGACGTAATTCTAAATTCAAAATGGTGGACGCAACAAGATGGCGGCTTACTTTTTTTTTCAGAATGCCCATGACATGGGTATCAAATGAAAGGGTTTGACGAGTAGAATACGATAAGCTACGTGACGTCATTCTAAATTCAAAATGGCGGACGTCCCAACTCCTTTCTCTTGACAACCCCCTTAACATGCGTATCACATGAAAGAGGTTGAATAGTAAAATAAGATAAGCTATGCGACGTCATTCTAAATGCAATATGGCGAACTCTCTATTATAAAACTCAATATTTAGGACTTTGATTTTGTCTTTTTTAAATTAAATAAAAATTAATAAATTCTTCAACGGTATGAAATAAAAAAATTAAAAAAAAAACTTTTTAAAAACAATGATTTTCTTTATCAAAATAGGTACCTATGCACTAAAAATTAGAAAATATTTTCTTTTTTGAGTTAAAAAGAAAACCATTGGGCAAAAATGTATAAAGCGCTCAATGGTTTTCTTTTTAACTGAAAAAAAAATTATTTTCTACTTTTTAGTGCACAGGTATTTTGATAAAGAAAACCATTGTTTTTAAAAAGTTTTTTTTAACATAAATAGTTAAAAAATCCTACCTCAGGACCGTTTTTTCATAAATTTTTCATTTAAAGTAGGTACTACTACATTATGGAATTTTTTCAGATTTTTTTCACCGCTATTTTAGAAATTAAAAATTTGGGACGCTTTGATAATGACTTTGATAGAAAATATCTCGTGACTGAAGGATTAAAATCAAAAGATCCTTATAGCATTTTTTGTTGCATTTTAGGCGACCTATCTAAAGACACCCCGCTCAATGGGGTAAGTGGAAAAATATTTTTTGTACACTTCTAACTTTTTGGGAGCGGGTCCAAAAAAACCATTTTTCCACAAATATCATCATTTCTGTTTTTGGGTCTTCAATTTACGTCCGTATACTAAATTTCATCTTAATAGGTGTATAAATGAGAGGATGGAAGGCCTGTGACATACGGACGGACATGACGAAACTATAAGGGTTTCTTAGTTTCTACGGAACCCTAAAAACTGTATAAACTGTGTACACGTGTTGTAAAATTAATATAAACAAAATATATTTTTCTCACATTTGAAAATGAAGATTAAAAAAACCTGTTGACAAATCCATGATACATTGTTATACATTTTTTTTGTATAACTGGTATTTTGTTTACAACGCCTTAAAACAAATATGGTGATTAATTACCTAATTGACAAAATAAATCTATGTTACAGTAAAACTGGATAATATAGTAATTATTCACAATTCCTAGAGAAAGTTGAAACACACATATCTGTGGGTGTATTTATGAAGAATTTTTTTAACTTTTGTACAACTGTGTTTATGTTAATAAGAATGTTTTAAAACAAATATAATATAGTGATTAATTAATTGACAATTAATAAATATATGTTGCAGTGGAACTGAATAATGTGGTGGTTGTTCACAATTCCTAGTGAAAATTGAAACACAAGTACCTACTATTTGTGAATCAGAATGTACCTACGAGTATTTATGAGGACTAGTATCACTGTATCGCTTATGGTCGAAATTCGACTAATGTATTCTCCCGGGCAGGAAAGGTAGTATTTTTTGTGCACATCTATGGTACAGTACCTTTTGAATGATATAAGTTTCATTCCCCTCCTTTCATAATAAATAGTTAAAAAGGTTACTAGAACTTTCGGTGTTCACGTATTAATATATAGATATATTTTTTTAATTTTTGAGGTTCCTTATCCCAAATTGGAACCCTATTGTTCTCATTATTCTGCCTGTCTGTCCGTCTGTCACATCTCACAGCCTTTTAGTTAGTAGCTCCTAAACTATAAGTAAGTTCTAATAATGAAATTGCCATAATATAATGTAAATGCATGATCCAGACAAATGTTAACCTTTTTATAGAACTTACAATTTAGAGTGCATCCATACATCGAAAAGGGGAAAAACTCGACGATAGCCATGTATAGTGTCTCTGAACAGATCCCATCAAGTAGAGTAAGGAACATTTATTTTAGGGCCCCGCAAACTGATTCAATAATGTAATTCAAATTGGATGAAATTTTGGATTTGATTAATCACTAGTGCCTATGTGATTCAGTTTTAACATTGAATATTTTGACAAAATATTCGTTCTGATTTTAAAAAACACAACAAAAAATTCTCTGACTCGTTTTCTAAGTAAGATACAGGGTGTCAAAATTTATAAAAATAAATCATTTTTTATCATATCTTCCGGGGAAGAGCTGCAAATCGAACAATACTTATTTTGCATGCATATACCTTCTATATGATTGGCTTTTTTCCACAGATATTTTCATTTCAATGTGACACACCAGTGGTGTGCAATGAGATTACGACTGAATAAATTTAAGAAAAAAATGCACGCCACTGCCTACTCTCGAATTTTTTGTGAACTTTTCGAAATCCTCATTTAATTTGGAATAAGACAGGCTTTTTCAGATCCTTAATAAAGGCCCTAGTTGCAGAAATTTTATCATTAATCACAAGAATGCAAACCAGCTATTTAGCAAATATTTCCGAGGTAGCCATGGAAAAATATACCATATGATATAAAAAATGGTTTATTATTATAAACTTTGACACCCTGTATATTACTTAGGAAACGACCCGAGTCGAAATTTAAACGCTACTTTCATCCTCTAGCAGTTTTCTCTCACTCACTCGAGTGAGCCATTTTGTGTTTTACAGAATCAGAACGACTAGGAGAATATTTTGTCAAAATATTTAATGATAATACTGAATCATCCTGTATAATAAGTACCTACGAATAATAACATAATTTTATAATAACAGAATTTTGTTTTATATTAGTACCTGTAGGTACTAATATAAAACAAAATTCGGAATAATATTTAACAAACACATTCCATATCTGAGAAATGTAATGTCGGCTTGACATTTTAAAATAGAATAGAATTAACCCATAATATATTCCGGTTACACGTGTGTAATATTAACTCAATTACAAATTAAAATAGGTACAAATAACATGTCAAAAATTCAATTTTATTGCGTTCACATAAATGGAATGTGATATATAAAATTGTTAATTTAACCATTTCAATTTCCATTTATTAATACAAAACAAGCTTTTGTGCAAATATCATTTTTAATGTGATAGAAGCGCAAATTGGTTTTTTTAATAACTGCTAATATCTATAAATATCTATAAATAACTAGGTTAGTAATCAAAAATAATTTTTAAGATATCACAAATATAAAGTTAATCGATAATAACCTTTAAAATAATATATTACAAAGCAAAAATATATATTACAAATCATATTTAAAAAAAAAAATTTTTTTTCTATCCTATAGTCAGTCTTATACTGTTTTTAATGGGTTTGACTTTCTTTAACTTCTTTTTAATATTACTGAAGAAGGGTAAAATATCGTTTTATAATAAAAAAAAGAGCTTCGATTAGAGTCATTAGCACGTACATATAGACAGTTATAATAATTAAAGGCCGTTGATGATTTCAAATAATTACAAGTAAAATATTATATAGGTTATATTTCTTTTATTAGGTTTGAGCAGTATCTAGGTGTAGGAATTTAACTATATTTTTGATATGTTTTGATATGGGATTTTATGTTGGGGTAATGCAACGAAGGTGAATAAAGTATTATTGGCACAGAAAAAAATTATAAGGACAATAACTTTTAAAAATAAAAGTTTCTCATGCAGAGAGCTCTTCAAACAGCTGAATATCTTAACAGTTATAGCCATGCATATTTTAAACTCGGTTATGTATGTAAAAAAGAACATTAATAAATTTCGCCAATACAAGAGTGTCAATGACTACAATCTAAGAAATGAAAATCTAACGTTACCACAGCATAGATTGGTTTTTTCAGCAAATGGTCCTTTAATTATGTCTATAAAATGCTTCAATCATCTCCCAACTGACTAAAAAAAATAAATGACCCCAAACTGTTGGAAAAAAAACTTAAAACATTGCTACTACAGCATTGAGGAATATTTTAACATTGTTTTTTAATTTACTGTACTTATTGTAACTTACTGTACTTATGTATTTTTGACCTACTCTTCACTTTTGGTGTACACAGAGTTAATTAAATAATAATAATAATATATTCCATGCAATATTTTATTATTTACAAAAAAGCTCTGATGTTTATAATTGTTAATAGTCACTAAATTATATGCTGACTTCTATATTTCGCTCTATTTTGGTAGATATGATAGTTACTAGACCGTTAATTACAAATTTGTTATGGATATAGCTGCAATTTTGCAACAGGTGTTATTACTATTTGAAAATAATGTGGTATAAAGAACTCTTAAAAAACAAACAAGTTTTTACACGATTGACTCATAATCCTGTGTCTATTTGGGTCAAAACTTGCAATCAATTTTTCACTCTCTTCTATCGAACTGATTTTGTTGAAATTTTGAATAATTACGTAAAGCCGACTCTAAACGATATGGCCAACGTATGCCAATATTGGCAATTGTATATTGGCGACCAATGTTGGGTATCCGGTATTGTTGGGCATGTGTGATCATTTGAATATGTGTAGTATCCACACGACAGGATTCTGTTTCGCCAGCGTTGACCAAAGTACACCCATTGTTTAGCAAATATACACCAACGTTAAACAACTTGGATAGCGAAGATGACGCAATTATTGCAAGTGCTTCAGCGGTAATAATTTATTGTGCCCAACTCTTAATACATGTTTCATGCAACTCATAGACAGGATTCTGTTTCTCCAGCGTTGACCAAAGTACACCCATTGTTTAGCAAATATACACACACATATACATTAAACAACTTGGATAGCGAAGATGACGCAATTATGCTTCAGCGGTAATAATTTCTTGTGCCCAGCTCTTAATAGATGTTTCATGCAACTCGTAAATCACAATAATATACACGCACTAACAAACACCATGTAGAGAAAACTGTCCAGTCGCCTGGATGAAAACAAAGTCAAATATTTGCAAGTCGAGAGCAGCGCTAGCCAATCCCTTTGATGTGTGTTCAAAAACCGCCCTCAAAGCGAATATCTTCCATTGCCAACGTTGGTGACTGTTAAATATAGGCCATATGAAAACCATCCACACGACATTACAATTGCCCAAATGTCAACATTGGTCGACATTTGCCATGTCGTCTAGAGCCGACTTAAGTCTGATGATAATGCAACATTCGATCCTTGAATTATGTATCAAAAATCATTGTTTCCATTTCGAACCAACTTAGTAAAGAAATGTACAATAAAAGATAAGAAAACTGTTGTTTTGTGTTGAATTTTTTGGGAAAAATGACTTTTATCTCACCTGTAGTTAGTAAATAATACTTTTTAAATAGAACTATCTGTATTATTCTGTGAAGTGAGATTCATTCTGTAAATAACCAGAGAAACAAATAAAAAAGTTTGGATTGAATTCTATAATAGTGTACTCACATCATGTCAAAACCAAATTAAACTTTCCATATTTGTCTCTCTATATCAATATGAATAAAAAACCTATAAATGTGAAGTATAGTTCGTCCACTAAAATATGATGATTAAAACACATTTTTAGTTTCGAGCAACCATAGGAGAGAAGAATTTCTTTTAATAGCGAAAAAAATCGAATTCGAGATTTCGATGGATTTAGACATTTCATATCGAAAAAGTCAGATTTAGATGTCCATCCGTTCGTATGCAGTTCAGTGGCCTGGTTGACACTCCGTTCAATGGATCAAAAGCAAATTTTATACTTAGTCTTTTTGGGGATTCCTCTGTATTTTATTCTCCCCCTACTCTCCCAAATAAGAATAGTTAAGATACTAATGAACGAAAATCCGCGGTCGATGCAAGTCACTGCGGTGCGAAGTCGTACCATTTATTATAATATTATAGATCTATCATTTGCTTTTATGCGAGTACTATAGTCTAATGTTCTATCATTTTACAATAAAAAAAATTCGACTGATGACCAGTCCTATACTTCCCACCTAGTAAATATTTGCAAAAAATAAACACTCTTTTTGTATTCTTTGAAAAAAAGCATGACCATCTTTTTTGTTTGGTGATCTACTGATGGCAAGTAATATAGCAAAAATCATGGTTACCTTGATTTACGTACAATTTTCTTTTTTTAGTAAAATATTTTTTTTTCTCGAAAACTATACATTTTAGAGAAAAAAAATATTTACATTTTTTTCATATTATAACATCTAGAATTCATTTATATTTTTTTTACCTATGTTAATACGTGACATTGAGAACGTTTTTTTTAATATCTCAGGATCCACTGAACCGATTTGACTCAAAATCTAATTAGATCTAAGTTAAAGGCTGATAAACACAATAGAATAATCGGCATGGCCGTATGTTGTTCCGTTTTTACGATATCGAAGACGAAAAATTGTCCACATACACACACACATACAGACATCAGTCAGAAAATGATCTTAAACGATTGCTAGGGTCTCAAAACGTGAAGATCTGTTAAAATCTCGAAATATTTTTTTCGGACTAAATTCATTACTTCCCTACCATAGTAGAAGGGAAGTAAAAATTGACACAGTATATAAAAATTATAAATAAATGGTCACAATCTAAGGTCCTTGCCAAACAACATTTTCTGATAATGCGTTGTTAACCCAACATAGGACACTTATGCTGGGTTGCAGAAAACATTGTCAGAAAATCTGGTTTGACAACAACTTTTTAGATTGTGACCAAACATATTTCCCCAGAAGAAAAGCATTGTAGAATTTTAAATCGATCCTGCTCGAAAAATAGTTGATTGATTGAAACGATATTTTTAAAGCATATTTGAAATCACTAAAGTCGGCTGAAGACAACATGGCCATAACGTAATGTTGGCGAATGTACTGACGACCAATGTTGGGTATGATCGGGCATTTGTGATCATTTAAATGTATCCAGTATCCACACAAGATTCTGTTTTGACAGCGTTGAGTGTTGACCAAGCTTAGTACACCCAAAGTTTTAGCGAATATACACCGACATAAGACATTAAACAAAATAGTTCGCTATCTATTTTGTTTAATGTCTTATGTCGCAAATATTACAAGTGCTTCAGAGGTAATAATTGTTTGTGCCCGGTTCTTAATTACCTACAATCTACATGTTTCATTAGAGATAATACAAAATACTAGGAACAGTTATTTTGGAACAGTTTCGAACGAGGAACAGATTGGAACAGTTGTCAGTTTAATAAAATACCTGTTCCGGGCTGTTCCAATGCTTCGACTGTTCCGAGTAACAAAACGGGCGTTCTTCTGCATACCTAAAAGAAACATTCTCCGTTCCCGTTGTCAATTGTACATTTGTACCTACGTTGCAAACTGCAACAGTTTTGCTTGTCACCTACGGCTAGCATACATTGTACGTAAAGTCGATTTTAGTATCACACCATCACATTAACATGCGTAGCACACGACACCGCGCCTTATTAAATAACGCTATTTATTTAATGGTAAAATCCATTTTTCGCTATTGATTTTCTGTAAAAGTATATTTTTAATATATTGTCGACGAATTTATTTTGTTTTTTTTTAATAATTAGGTACCTTAAATTATTAAACTTGAATAATAGAATTAATTCACGAAAAAATACAAATAAATTACACTTCATAATTTCAAATTTTTATACGTTGCATGTTACAAGCTATTCCGAGAATGTCAAGATTCCAATGTTGGAACTGTTAAAAAGTAACAGGTTCTTGGAACTGTTTCGTAAGCGGAACAGGAACGGAACGGGACTGTTATTAAAAAATAACAGTTTGTACCACCTCTATGTTTCATAAATCACAATACTAATATACACACACTGACAAACATCAGGTAGTGAAAATAAAGTAATATTTGCAAATCGAGACCAGCGTTGGCCATTCCCTTTGATGTGTGTTCGAAAAACCGTCCTCTAAGCGAATGTCTTCCAGTGCCAACGTTGGTGACTGTTTGTTAATATTGGCCATATGAAAACCATTCACACAGCATGGACATTTCCAGACTGTCAACATTGGTCATTTTCCATTTCGTCTGGAGCCGGCTTTAGTGAAGACAGATGGTCTCTATAATAAATATATCCGCCTAAATTTAATGGATACTGTATACCTACAATCTGTATCTGTACATAGAACAACGATTGTAACTGATCCATTCCAAGCGCCTTTATATCTATGTAGATTGTACAGTAGTATAAATGTAAATGAGACTTGTGAATTAGTTTTCCAATATTAAAAATAGCAACACATAATACTGTTGACATTTTATCGTGTGTAAATTTTATAATAACTGATTGTTATAAAAAATTTTATGTTCTCTAATAATTAAAAATCCTTCTCCCAACTTGATTCTCGATAAGTTAGCGCTCCTTCTTCTACACTTTTCTGCTTTCAACTATTCCCACCACTGCGCACCACGATCCATATTCTCAACTTCATATTATTGTCATAATTCGCTACTGTAAGTGAATTCGTTTGTGGAAGGAGGTTTAAAATCATTTATGATTTTTATTCATAAATTGCTCAAAATTTGATTATTTGCGTAATGTTCGAATGTGTATGCATGTTGGATTTTGAACAGGAAAGGAACCTAAAGTAGTGTAGCGAAACCCCAGATGTTACGCCGCTGGCGACAATAGAATCATCGAGAACAAGTAACAATGGTGTGGTGTGGCATGATATCGAAGACACAGATAATCACCAGAATGTTCTGGAAAGCGCGCGTGCGTGGGGGGAGGTCAAGCTGCTAGCTCTATATAAGTAGAGTAGTCACCGGAGAAAGAACAACGAGAGTCGTGAATTAGTGTCGTGTTATAAACAACGGAAATAAATAAATACAGTGCTATTGAAGTGTTTTCACTTTGTTTGAGAATTACTGTTCATGTTATTATTATACAAACAGTGTTGACTGTTGAAATTGAGATATAATTGTTACATTTTATTGTTATCTATTGTTGTTACATTTTTAATTATTGTAAATAAATAATTTATTCCACCCACGTAAGAAAACAGTTTTGTTACAGTAGGAACTGATCAATCATTGGTTTTTCTCGTACACTTTACTGTTTTCGATCGTCACAAGCTCCCACCACTGCGCGCCACGATTTATGTGAATTACTACAATCTGACGTAGAAAGGTAGCGATCCTGGAGGTATTTCAGATGTGAAATTTCGAAGATAAAGTCTTCTTGGCTTAAGGATCAATATTAAAACATGGCGATACTGATGCTTAAATTTGCATTTATTGCTTATGTTTCGGGAGATTTTTTCCCATCTTCAGAGCTCTGGTATATAACGCAATTGTTTTTATGAGAATGGAGCCTAAACTGGGGGAAAGTTAGGCTTTACTTCTACTATAGTCCCGTAATCGCGCACTTATCGGTAGTCTACTGTATATGAACCGAACAGGTACTACATAGAACTACTGTACATGCACGAATACACAAATAATCATTTATTCAATATCCTGAATGACCGTATGAAAAAAAAGATAAAGACACTTGGTTAAGTGTGTAAAAGAGAGAACGAAATAAACTGTGTATCATTTATCTTTCTGTCAATCAAAAAAATTGTATCAGTGACTAGAATTCGACAAAATCGTTTAACTGAACCCGAGTTGGCCGTTCAAGAAAAATAAGTATTCAATATGTTGTGTTATACAAACCAAAATGATATTTTTTCAAACTTTTTTATACAAATATTATGGCCCTGATGAAAAAAACAATATTATAGGTACAGAAGAGAAACGTTAGCCATTAATAATTTATTAATCAACAATGTAGGTATATTAAAATAAAAAAACACAAAACAATATCTTGTTTCCTTCTTATTTAATAACTAGCTGTACCCGCAGCTTCGCAGATTCGTTCATGCAACAGTTCTAGAGTTATACAGGGTGCTGAATCGTTTTGCGGGTAATAGGGATTTAACCCGTAAAATCAAACTTTTGCGATTTCCTGCTTCCCTAATTAATTTTGCATGCTTTGTAACGGCAGAAATTTGATATGATATTGTCAAAATTACCTCAGAAACAGATAGCGATAGCCATTGAACTTGAACAAAATGATTAGAAATTATTCTAACAGATGAAACGTCATTACTTTGTTCAAGTTCCATGGCTATCGCTATCTGTTTTTGAGGTAATTTTGACATTTTCATACCAAATTTCTGCCGCTACAAAACATGCAAAATTAAATTTGTTTAATGATTTAGATGCAGAATTTTATGTTCTAAAACTATTCGAAGATATTTTTCCTAAAATAATTAGGGAAGCAGGAAATCCCAAAAGTTTGATTTTACGGGTTAAATCCCTATTAGGCGCAAAACGATTCAGCACCCTGTATATTAAAATTAAAAAAACACAAATCAAAACAATATCTTGTCTCCTTCTTATTTAATAACTAGCTTTACCCGCAGCTTCGCTCGCTCTCGATTCGTTCATGCAACAGTTCTAGAGTTATATGTAAATCTAATCATACAAACAGACAGTTTTTTTTTCAAAAAATGCGATTTAACATCAATACTTATAAAGACTACTCGTGAAGGAATTTTGAGAAAATTCGAAAATTGGAAACAAATTTTCCTTTAGTTTCATAGATTATTATTATCCTTAGAAATGGTTTATAGTCGAAAGATTAATTTACACCGTAACTCTTTGATCTAATATTATCAATGTTTATTATATACCTACCCGTCTTTTGTTTCCTGTTATTGTTTTGCGTTATTTGCATTTAATATCCAACATAAAATAAAAATAGGAAATATAATTTCATGTAAACTTCCCCCGAAATTAGTACAACTGAAATTGAATATTTAATAAACGTATCATAATAATATCATGCCATAGACAAAAAGCAATTTTAATTTAAATTATGCACCAATAATGACTGTTATTGGACGTATAATGCCGATGTCTCACGACACCATCAAACTGATTCCATGGATTGATGAAAATAAGAGATAGACACTTTATAAAGTCGCGTTTTATAATTTTAAAAATTAAAGACTTTAAATATAGTAGATACTATAGCTGTGCCTCTTCTTATATCGATGACGGGTATAGTTTATAGACGGATTCAACGTTGAAAAATGTCAAAACAAAGCAGAGATGGCAACTCTACATCGAGTTGTACGATGAATAAACAAAAGCAAGTAGAAGCCGCTGAAAAATCTGAGGCAAAAAATGCCTTGTACGTGCTTATAGTTTATGCGGTATGCGTAAAGTGACCATCCGTCCCGATTTAGGCGGGACAGTCCCGATTCAACAAGCGTCCCGCTTTTGTCCCGTTTTCGTTAAATCACGTGCATTAAGAATGTTTATTTTTTGTCATTAGATATTTTTACCCACTCAAAGTATTTTATTTATCAATAATTATATAATTGATACCTACCTTAAAAAATAAATAATATTTAAAATAAAAATATATGCGAGTTTTTGGGGGTTTCTAGCGAGTTTGTGGTGGTTTCTAGCGAGTTTTTGAGGGTTTCTAGCGAGTTTTAGGGGGTTTTTAGCGAGTTTTCGGGGGTTTCTAGTGAGTTTTCGGGGGTTTCTAGCGAGTTTTTGGAGGTTTCAAGCGAGTTTTTGGGTGTTTCTAGCGAGTTTTTGGAGATTTCTAGCGAGTTTTGGGGATTTCTAGCGAGTTTTTGGGGGTTTCTAGCGCGTTTAAGGCTTTTTTGGGCGTGGAACCCAACGGTTGCCTGCGCCGGGTTTTTATAGACCTTGTCCCGCTTTGTGATATTTAGGATTTGGTCACTTTAGGTATGCGGTACAAGTATAGATTTTGAAACAAACAAAAATTATTTATTTATAAATTTTGAATTGTTATTTTTCAATTTTAAATTGTGTATTCATATTCAACAGTTTTAGATTTCGCATGAAATTATGCACTTCGGAATTTTTTTAAATAAATTAAAACAATACAAACATTTCCAGCTAAATTAATCTTCTCAATTTATGTTTAGAGGACCAAATCCTTGATTTTGTGTGCCTAGGAAATCCTGCTGAAGTCTTTTTAGAAAACTGCTTGATAATCGTAACTTCCACTTATATGTATAAAAAAAAAATAACTACTTATATACAGGGTGTATCACAGGAAACCGAACATAGGGAAAAGTACACAGTACAAATTAATTAAGATCAGAGATTGCTTTGCCCTCTATTCATGTAAAAAAACCATGATAATTAATTTAGTTAAGTTCGCCATGTGTATTCTATCTTTGTCACGCTACTCATTTTGCTTATGTTTTCCTTATTGCACTCATTACTTTTCTATGTATTCAATCCTGTGATACACCCTGTATATCTAATTATTTACACATATCTGGTAGATCGAGTTTAATTTTGATTTTAACATTTTCAGAAATCCTGCAATGATTCGTATCTCTCGCCTTTCTTTATCGTGTGCTGGTGCAACCCTCTCCTACTACAAAGCCCAGCGCAGTTATAACGATAACAATAATTGTACAATTCTGATTGACATGGCGTGCGCTCCTGCTCTGTTTTCAAAGCTAAATAATTCAACCCGTCAGTTGCCGTAACGTCACTCGTAGACTGTGTATCAGTTTTATTTTAAATAACTTTCAAACATCAAGAAATCATAGTAATAAACTAATAAGAAATAATTACAGAAACATTATGAGTATAAACTTTCCAGAGAGGGCTAAACTAAGAAGGGTGAAAGTAGTTTACGATCCCTTCCAACAAAAATACTAAACTTTAATAGCCAATAATTGGGTCAATAACAACATGTTAATAGATCTCTTAGGTACTGAGGAACAAATAATACGTCAAATATTTGTAAGCTTCTTTTTATTACTCTAAAAATGTAATATATTAAAAAAACACGCTTATATCAACACACTAAAAATAGAAAATAAATTTCTTTCTGTTCTATAACATTTAAAAGCGTGGGGGCACTCGATGAATTAAAGGAAACACGCTTTTAAACGTTACCACTTTTTAGTGCGTTGATATAATCGTGTTTTTTATTAAAAAAAAAATATTTTTATTTTTAAATTTTTTGTCATTATAAATATTAAATTTAAATTTAAAACGTAGACATGTTTTCCCATCATCGACACCGTCACTTCCATCACATGTTTTTTATTACATTTTTTTAACTTGTTATATAAATATTATTAAAGCCAAAATATCAGAATATTGTATATTGTCATACAAGTGAAGCTAATAATTATAAGCGTGTTAAAAACATTTAAGCTGATAGATAATATTGTAGACAAAAGGTGCCAGACAGATTTAAGGTCTAGAAATTTAAATATGACCGAAAATAAATAAATTAAATACTTTAAATAAAAAACATACAGTAAGATCTAAGTATAATGGATGACGAGACAATAATTACATTTTAAAAAGATCACATTCAGGTTATATGTCATCGGCTCTTCTTAACAAAATGTATTACAAAACAAAAGCTATTTGTAGTTGAATGATAAAGCTGATGGGAAACAACAACGCGTAAAATATATTCAATAAACTCCGTTGGAAAGACGATGCATCATCTGGAACTATGGAAAAGCAGCTCAGATACTGGAAATGTATCCAATTTCCTTGAATCTAATGCAGCGACAAAAGTCCATTTTGCTACTGCATACGCTTGCATATAGTCAGGGCCGTCACACAATTGTTTTCAATTTCTAAAGTTTAATACGTCTCACAAAATATGTGTTATAGAAATTAGAAATAATTGACATTAAACTTTCCTCAATATTTTTGAAGAAATTTTTTATACAGTACCTAATAATTAGAGTGCGTCACAGACACACATACATATCTTATGTCATTCAAAATTCACGGGTTGTGTGTCATAAAAGGCGACTACCTATTGGGATCCGTCAAATGGGTGGCGCAAAGAGGGGGAAATTTTATATACGGGGTATACTTTTGCGTGTAGTTTTGTGGTTTTCAAAGTGATAAGAAATAATAAATATAAGTGCAATTTGCGATTGGGCCGGTACGAATCCTAAACAAAGGAATTTCGTTGAAGGAGAACGGATTCTCAAAGTCGGACATATTATCAAATGTGTGAAAAAAACAAGATAACTGAGCTGTCAAAAGTAGTAATCTTTACGGCATATTGCTTAAAAACATCAAAATTAAAAGAAAATCTCCACGAAATTAATCATCCGTTCAATGCAGGGTTAGGTGAATAATGTAAACATAACTGCAACATAATATGTTATATTGTAGTAAGTATAGGTAAGTTACTAACCTCAAAATATTTGTATACAAAGTTAGTCCTATAAATTTGTCAATCATCAAATGATTTTACTATTGTAGTACAGTATGATAATAAGTATATCTTATGATTAATATAAAATATTTTTTTAATTCATAAATACAGTTTTTCCACATTTCATTAGAAAATAATTCGCTGTAAAGTAAGTTTTACAAGGCAATAACTGACAGTGGTTTAATGCCATGATATTAGAAAACGTCGCGAATTTCATTTTCGATAAACTTTTTGTTTATTTTACTCGTTTTATATTTGTAATTAACAATTTCACGATAAATTTGCACTGTTAGCATGTCAAATTTTCCCTCGTTTTGAGTACAATTTTGTGCCACCAGATGTCATATACTCATTTGACGGATCCCAATATAGGATTTAACAATCGGCCCAGAATCAGGCTATGACTGGTTGCCAGACTTGCAAGAGTGGCAAGATAATGGCGCTTAATAATGGTAAATAGCCGAATGATAACATCGGTCTATTACTAATGATTAGTAATGGTTCATCGATGGCAAATGGTATTGACCCAGCGACGGTAATATGATGTTGGTCAGTCAATAATTGCTGCTGATGCTTGTCAACAATAATGGCCCAACTTAATAAATTTTCTCCTCGCCGTTACCTACTGCGCATTAGGGTGGAATAATAGTATACATGTAATAAAGAAAAAAAGTGATATCTTCTTGTAATATTCCAAAGATGGTTTCCAGTGTTAAGCCAATCGTTGGCCGATCATTAGCAATTGTAGTACGTCCAATGATTTGTTTTGTAACGACTGGGAATCCGATATGGGTACACACAGCTATTGTTACAAACACGGCGTCAAACGCATAACACCCTTGTTTTGCATCGGGGGCTAAGAATAAATCTAATTCACTCCACCGTGCGTAAAGAAGTTTGACTTTAAAAATGTCTGTGATATCATGATATGAAGCAAAGCAAAGCAACGCGGGTAAAGGCTATATTTAAAAATAAAATAAAAATGTTTCTTATTTAACACGAATCACAACAGTCTTAAAATATCTAAGTATGTAAGCTTTCACGGTCGGTGTTGTTACCAATCTTCACAGTTTTCGAGCTTGTAGGCCGTGGTCCGATGGTATTTTTACTTGACGTTTCGTTTACAATTGCGACAGACATTTTTAGCGGTCGAAGTGTCCTCCTTGGCGACTCACAGGTAAATGTATCAACGACTGGTGTCCTCCCTTCTTTTATGCTAAGTGCCAGGCAGTCAGTGTGTTCTCTGTTCGGTCGTAGTCCGGAAACTATGAAGATTTGGAACAACGCTGGCCGTGAAAGCTTACACAGTTAGGCTCATTTCGCACCAAACCAGTCCAGTCCAGTCGCATCCAGTCAAGTCGGACGCTACTGGATTGGACATATTAACTTATCGTTGAAATAAAGGCAATGTGAAAATCTGATTTCATACTAAGCGCGTCACGTCCAGTCCTATCGCGTCAAGACTGATTGCGACTCAGCCGGTTGAATTTTTAATGCCAGTCAGCCCAGTCTTGACACTCAGAATGGATGTAGAAACCTTAATTTTATTAGTGCAAGCAAAAGAGGCAATCTACGATCCTAAGCTCGCGAAGCACAGAGATCGGAATTTCATTGCTGCCGCCTGGAGAGGTAGGTATAGCCAGAGAAATAATTGGTTAAAGAACCGAACACTGGTCTCCTGGTATGTATGAGATGAACCCAAAACAGATTTCGTCGTTACTTCATCCTTCTTTTTCTGTGTAGCCGACGTAAAATTATGCTTTGGAGAAGTACGTCCATTTTGATACAAAATTCTTAACAAAACTGTCGCAAACTTCGATCGGAATTTGTGGGACGGCTGACGCGACGTATTCAGTGCGAAAGGAAATATTGACGTGACTTGAGTGGACACGACTTGACTGGACGCGACTGGACTGGACTGGTTTGGTGCGAAATGAGCCTTAGATATTTTAAGACTGGTGTGATTCGTATTAAATAAGAAACATTTTTATTTTATTTTTAAGTAGCCTTTACCCGTTGCTTTGCTTGCGTTATGTAATTTTAGCATTTATTGCACAGAATCTGTTTTCAGAAGTTCAGCTACAGCTCTGCCGCTTTGACATTGCCAGTTGACGCGAACTGTAAGAGTTGGCAGTCAGCAGAACTTACTGTGTGCAAGGCATGTCATCAGGAATTTATGTACCGTTTCTCCAAATTGCACATCTGCACATACATACACACACACATACATAACAGCTTACTTTTGATTAGTTCACTTTGATCTCATAAAATGTTGTTTATTACCTTCTCTTTTTGTTAATATATTTTATTCAAATTTTTTAACGTTCCTTCTTTTAAGTGCTCGTCTACACTATGAACTTTCGTCAGATTGATCAAAGAGAAAAATCCAGGAATAATAATAATCGGAGTTATGATTTCGTTCTAAAATTAGCTGGACTTCAGTTTTGCAATAGTTTTCATTTAAGTCTTCATGTTTCCGGGCTTGTAGGCCGTGGTCCGGTGGTATTTCTACCTGACGTTTCATCTACAACTGCGGTAGACATTCTCAAAGGCGATGTGGCAGCGGTCGAAGTGTCCTCCTTGGCGGCTCACAGGCAGAGATGCGATTTATTTGAAATACTTCTATTTAAAATGCAAATGCAAAATACCTATTTTGTATTTTGCATTTAAATGCCTTTTAGTAAAAAACATTTTGTATTTTATTTGAAATACCTTTCGAGATGTATTTTGCATTTTTAATATTCATTTCAAAATGCAAAATACTTTGTGATTAAGTTTAGCCAACATCACCAGTCAAACAAAATGAAATGAACGAATGACGCTTGTATTGCCGAATTATTTTAAGTGAGTATTATTATTATTATTAATAACATAACAGAATTTATTGATACGCGTACTGATAAATATGACCAAAATGTCATGCATAAGGTGCCATGTTATTAGACGTTTTTGTTCGGCTCGGCATTGTGTCTCTATTTCTTATGATAAATACCTAAAATAAATAAAAATATCTGAAATTTGGTAAAAAGGTATTTTATTTTGAAAAAGTATTTTGAAATTACCTATTTTGCATTTAGCATTTGAAATACAAAACGCAAAACTATTTGGTATTTTGCATTTGAAATAGTAAATCTGAAAAGTATTTTGCATTTTGTATTTAAATGCTTTTTTAAAACCATTTTGTACATCTCTGCTCACAGGTCAGTTGTAGACGAAACGTCAGGTAGAAATACCACCGGACCACGGCCTACAAGCCCGGAAACCATGAAGACTTGGAACAATGCCGGCCGTGAAAGCTTGCACACTTGGAGTTTTCATTTAATTATACAATGTTTATATATTATTGTAGTGGGTCGAATAAAAAAAGAATAAACCTATTTTTTGATTTGCGGTGCCACTTTTGTAAAAAAATTCCACCAATTGGACGACGGAACCATTCCAACTTCAAAAATACTGACATTTGACATATAAATAAAATCAAGTTTCTATTATCGCGTGCAATGTCGCAAGTAACGGCTAGTAATAAATATTCATAAGTTTACTAATTGTGGAGGTGGAACGGTAAAATTAAAATCATTAGTATTTTTAGTGATATATTTTTAATCAAATGGATTCATTAAAAAGTATCAGAAAAAATACCCGAAAACATCGAAAAATACGCGAGAAAACGAATTTACAGATATAGGTCTCGCTCCTTTTACAGGATGTTCTCAGTCTACTTATTTTATTTTTAAAGGGTGACTATTTTTGATTTTTTTTTTCGAAAACCGTTGAACATACACACAAAAATCTTTTAACTACAAACGCAAAGCTACAGATAGGACCAAAAAAAATGTTTATCTCAAAGTCGGGGTACAAGTTTACACAGCTATAATTTTGATGTACTTTCCCATAAATTAGCATCATGTCAACTAATTCAATATTAGAATAATAATTTCACATTATAAAACTGTTACTAAGATGTGATCGTCTTCTTTTGACCCATATTCGCCCATTAAATATAAAATAAGTAGTCCAGGAACACTCTGTATAATAATAATAAAAATCAAATAACAGTACCTAATACACATAAGTATATGTAAATAAATGTTCTTACCTGTGCATATTTTCACGTAACTGAAGTTGAATTTTATTTGAAAATACACGGGTCTGTTTATACGAAGATAGACGTTCGCGTGAGTTTGAAAAATAAAGAATTTTTAAACGTGTTAAACTTATCTTTATACGCTTTTACAGTTCCTGTATGGATTTTACAAGATCATGTGACATGCAGATAATATATGTACGAAGGAGTAAGTATGTGGTTGTGAACTTTTTACATTATAAATAAAAAATGATATACTAATTGTGAATTACCTTATTTCATATTTAGTCAGGCGAGGTGAGATTTAACAATTCCGTTTTTATCGATTTTATCAATATAATATTAAAAAAACATATAGATAAATACAGAGTCGTATTAAATGGTGTGGGGGCCCTGGGACACCAAAAAAGTTGAGGTTCCTAATTTTTTTTAAACTAAGATAAAAAATATTAAGCTATGTTATTCCTTTAGGTGTGCAAAATTTTGTAATTTCATTAAATAATTTGCAAAATTATAAAAATGTTTGGAGGCGCTTGTTGCCCTCCTCTAAAGTAGTTTTTATTTGTTTGAAAGACTAATAACATGGCATGACAAATAATTATTTTTATAGTCATCATAATATAAAAAGCAATAATTGCTGTGAAAAGTTGCTGAAAATTATTAATCTTATTACTTCATTAGTAATAATAAAACAAATATTTAATGGAATTGGACACTTGGTAATATAAATACTGAAGGTATTTTTTTCTTTAATCGGCAGTGTTTTCGAATTTAAGGCTATTAATTTTTTTTTCAGAATTTTTAGACTCGGAAAGACCTTAAAAAAATTGTTGGTCGGATGACGTCATAGAACTATGTTCGCGCTTACATTCTAACAGCCAATTAAGATTAAATTTATAATAAATATAGTTTTCAGTAGACCTGATACCCAAATTTTTTTTTTGTTTTTTTAAATTAATATTATTATTAATAATATTATTCAGTAACATGTCACTGAAGATGGTCAATATAGACCGAAACGATCGTCTGATAATAAATTAACTGTTTAATAATATTGATTTAAAAAAACAAAAAAAATTTTTGGGTATCAGGTCTACTGAAAAATATATTTATTATAAATTTAATTGACCTAAACGACTGTCCTGAAACATAAAGATTAATTAAGATTAAAGCCAGCAGAAATGAAAATACACTGTTGTATTTACAACTGTCAAGCACCTGTCAAGCGTGAAGATGGCTTTAGTGTTTTTGTTACCTCCTACGTATTATTTGTACACATTATTTTCAGACGTTTTTACTGAGAAATTAATACGGAATTAATTATGGACCCTGACATTTCACAACACGACAACGTACTGTCTCAGCCATATTTCGATACTTGAATGGCGCGCGTCTTCTGATTGGCCTTTTAAGTTTTAACTAAGTATAGCGGCAATTTTAAATCACTGTAAAATTAAATTATTTAAAAAAATAATAAACGCTTCAAAATTCCTACCAAAAATGGATATTGATTATTAATCTAGAGTACAATATATATCCGTAAAAAAACAACTAGCTATCTACTTTCAATATAGTGGGTCAACCTCATTAAAGTTTGGAAATAGTAGGGTATTCTGAATGACTCTTTAACATTTAATATTTTTATCGTAATATATCTATCTTATGATAAAAATATTAAATTATACTATTATATGAACAAAATGGCAGTTGTAGTTACATAACGTTCTCAAAGTAGACGCCATTATTGCATGAAAAGGTCACTTGATCCGTGCAGAACACGGATATGCGATGGCATACTTGATCGCACATGGTACTATAAAGAGTTACACAGCTTACACTTATTTTCCTGTTCTTGTCTGTTTATTTTTTTTTTTTGGTTTCGGTTCGATAACTATTTACTGTGTTGCACTGCTGCACTTCATTCAAACTTTATTTTCAAGGAATGGGTGAAATGGTTTGTTTATATCAACGTTATTAGTGTATTTGCCATATGGCACATACATTATTGGCGTCGGTCGGATGGCGGCACCTAGGGGTTGGACCAAAATTTCGCGACGTTTCATAGCCTCCTGAACAATTTGGCACCATTTTTGGAAATGTTTATATATATATATATATATATATATATGTGCGTGCGTGTGTGTGTGTGTGTGTACACGATAACTCTCGACAGACTTAATCGATTTAAACGAAATTTGGTACACACATTGGAACCCATCACCGCATGAAGCCTATTTAAAATGGGCCCGATCGGACCATTTTCAGGGTTGTATTTAAGGGTTCCAAAAAGTTTTTGGGCCCAAAAATACCGAAAAAATTGTCAGAATCGTTTCAAAATTGAAATTTAAGTCTTTAGTAAAGATTAAAACGTGCTGCTAAAATTTTAATAAAATCTCCCCGACAGAACCGGACTTACAAATTTTATGAAAACACTAGTTTGCGGATAGTGATTTACTTACTGAAGGGTGTATTTAATTTGGTACAGAGGTTGCATTGATAATAATATTGAAATTAAGAAAAAAATATTATTTTAAGGAATGTATTAAGGGGTTAAATTTTTTATTTTGTCCAAAAACAAACCTAAGTTCACGTATTAAAGCCACAAGGCCTGTATTAGCAAATACACTATATTGTCGGCAGGGTTTGGCACTGCGACCCGAGTTTTTTTATAATATTGGCTTATGTAAAATGATATAATATGTAGATAGTATCATAGGCGAAAATCGGATCACTTGCATTATGCACATATATTTCATTTTATATTAAACGGGAATCGAACCAAAGACTATTACTTTCCGGCAAGATTCCCAGTTAAATCTATTTTTACACGACTACGGAGGGTAATGTGTTCATCAAATCTCCGGGGTATGTTTGTGGCACTGTGGACTACAGTCTATAGCACTCAAACGGCTGAACAAATTTTTTACAAATGAGGTGTCGATAGATTCGTCATAATATCACGAGTGACACTGGGTATATATGCCGTCACGTAAAATTCAATATGGCTATAGCTGTCCAACTTTATTTTTAATACTACGTTTCGGTCTGTTATAAGAGACCCTTTTCAAGCACTACTGACTATACACTAAGTAAGTGTATTATTATTATTGTTTCCCGTACGTCTCGATTGGATTCAGTTGTACATAACCTACAAGCTGTGATATGCCACTTCTATAGTTATCTCTGTTCTGAGAAAAAATATAAAAAAAATCAAGAGAATCTTTCATGATATTATAGTTTTAATTAAGTTACAGGTGCCAATTTTAAAGATGCAAATTAAAAAATAAGTAATATCTATAAACTTATTAAAAAGTGAAGTACACTGTAAGAAATGAGAAGGCCGATTACATAGATTATCGATGGTTCATTTGTAGCCAGCGATTAATCTGGTTATAGGTACACAAAGAGACAATGGCGTCGCAAACAGGTATCGCCGCATCGCGTAGATTCCATAAAAACACATTGCGCATGCGTGGTTACTAATTTTACATTAATTTGTTTTATATTCATCCATTTTATATATGTAACTATACATTTTATTTTGTAATTTTTTTACATTTTATTGGAATATTACACAAATTATGTAATTTTAATTAACTTTATGTAAAAATCACAAATTTGTTTAGCTTCACAGTAAAAGTCCAAGTTTTTATGAAGTTTTCTGTGTAAAAATAAATAATTCTTGAGTGATCTGTCTATAAATTTCAAATGTAGGAAATCGATTCTCGGGAACGCATATCAAAATCTACGCATATCAAAATCTACTTAATGAATATAAGAAGACACAAAACCTGTAAATAGTAAATAAAATAACAAATTTAAATAAATCTGCAAAAAAGACATTACGATACCTGACACTGACACCTAACGAGTAATAGTTCAGTTATAGAAATAATAAAATAATTAGCTTTTAACAATAGGGACACCTGACGTACGACATAAATTGAACGAACGAACGAAACTTGATAAGATAAAAAGTGGCATGTGCTTAATTAAATAATTAAAAAGTAAAAATATCTTATTGGCCAAAGTAAATATTAACTTTATGAAAATTATTGTATGTCGAATATATTTTATGAGTACAAAATTGACTACGGTGTTTAAAAAATATTTTAGGTATGTATAATTATATGATTTTTAGATTATTTTAGGTTAAAAAACAAATTTATTAATTGTTACAGAGCCTTGATAAAGACTTGATTTAAGTCGAAACGTTGGCAAATAAAATGTATTAAACAAATACACTGCATTACAAAGTCTATTGTTCCCGAGAATCGATTTCCTAAAAATAAATAATAATGTAAAATCACTTAGAAAATCGAGCGAATTCTACCTTAACTTTCAAAGTATTTTTACATCTATTTTTTACAGTGTACCGTAGTAGGTACGCTTGCAAAATAATTTCTACTTATGGAAATAAAAATAAAAGAATATTACAATCCAACTTCGAATTGGCGTTACGGCTACAGCAGAACATTTTTATGAAAATAGATGAAAACTATAAGAAAAGGTGGAAACAAGGAGAAGTAAATCGAATTGTAAAATCTAATAACAAAAGCGTACACATTCAAATAGAGAAACGTCGTATAACGGCGCTCGGCGTTGTGTTTCACTATAATGCGTGCTCTTTCCTTTTGACCGTTAATTTGCGTCCCGAGTTTTTAGATGATTTTGGCGGCGCGCTGATCCGCTAATCAAACGAATGTCCAATTCTCACATTACGACACGACGCGATATGATATGATGCGATGCGACAGTTTTATATATTGAATTCTTGCTCCCACAGACAAACGCGGAACAGCGAGACCGGAAGCGAACACGGCGCAGGATCCAATTATACAACGGGATATGTTATCATTTATACCCATATGACCCAAGCGATATCCCGCCAACATATCCCGTCATATAATTTGATCTTACGCCGCGTTCGCTTTCGTTCCGCGTTGGTCTGTGGGAGCCTTTACACAGCAGCGCGACGCGGCACCGAACCTACGGATGAACTGCTTTGGAAGAAAAGAAATGTCAATAGAGCCCAGTCAGTCAAGGAAGACGCGAAGTGAGTTCATCTATAGTGACAACGAAGTATTTGTTTGGCAGTTATCATTAGGCGGTACGAATTAGTGCAGTATGATAAGCTCTTTGAAACGTTGATTTTGTCACGTCGCGCCGCTCTTGTGAGGACTGCTTCTTTTGAAAACACGTAGTTTTTGTCGCGTCGCGTCGCGATGCGAGTATTGGTCGTTAATGTTGACTGTATTGTAAACTATTATGCTGACAGTTGGGCACTTCCGCGACATTTTACTGAATCACCCTAGCAAAAAATGTGAGGGGTGTAAAAAAATTTACTGCACATTAATGAAAAAACTGGTAAGTATTCATCATATTATGAGAACACGTGCATCTCTGTATCTCTTTTTATTTAGTTAGATTTTAGACGCTTATATAACTGCTTAGGTAATCAGTGGTCTATTCTTTTAGTTTAGAATCTACAGGTATTTTATTTTTCTCAGAAATCAAAAAAATCTTTGAACGACTATATAGCTTCTATAAACTAAAAGAAATACGGAATTTGGTGCTAGATGAGACAAAATAAGATTTATGTCTAAAGGAAAGCATCTATAATATGTATATTGTTTAGTAACGGTCGGGCGCGTCCAACAATCTTCCCGTACGCCATACTGTGTTGTCTGTTTGTTGCATTCACAGTTCGTTCGAATATTGTGATCTGATTTACCGGTTGGTAAGACTGATGCAACAAAAGATTCGTTTCACGAGTGTATTTTCTAAACCTCATTGGAGTTAAATTTATGCTGATCACGATGCTGTTTTCTAAAACCAATTTCAGCTAAGTTTATATTTTACTTCTTCCAAAATAGTATTACAGATATAAATGAAAGAATTGTGTGATTTTGGTGCCCTTTTTGAGCAAACTATACTGAGAAGTT
Organism: Mongoloraphidia duomilia; assembly: GCA_039654895.1. Taxonomy (NCBI): domain Eukaryota; kingdom Metazoa; phylum Arthropoda; class Insecta; order Raphidioptera; family Raphidiidae; genus Mongoloraphidia; species Mongoloraphidia duomilia. Next base: position 67,400,706 of record CM077516.1, read on the forward strand.
GATGAAGAGTAAGGGTATAAAAAAACTTTTTAACAAAACTAAAACCTCCTTTAAAATACCTCCAAAAAGAGGAAAATAATGAAATTTTGAGGTCTGTGCCAATTTAATAAAATATGAAGTCGGTTAAAAAGTATAGGTATAGTGATTAATATCTTCTTTTTAACCAACTTCATATTTTATTAAATTGGCACAGACCTCAAAATTTCATTATTTTCCTCTTTTTGGTGGTTTTTTGAAGGAGGTTTTTTTTTTGTTAAAAGTTTTTTATTTTTTACTTTTTAGTGTCAAAAAGTGACATTTACATTAAAAGAATCACACGCCGTTACTTTTTTTTAAACCGACTTTCTTACGCTGTCTGATATGTCAAAAAGTGACATTTACCTTAAAGAATCACACGCCGCTACTCACTTTTATTAAAATCAGCCGAACTACTGAACCGATTTTGATGAAATTTCTATGGGACCAATCTGAAAGTACATCCTTTCAAATAAAAAAAAAATTTCAAAAACGGTTTATAAATGACTGAGTTATGAGGTAACAAACATAAAACAAAAAATACAACCGCATTGAGAACCACCTCCTTTTTTTGAAGTCGGTTAAAAAGACTTAAAAATTTTAAGTGTCAAAATTTATTCTCAATTCCACGACGTTTCGTTACCACTCAGTAATATCTGCACAGATGACATATAATACAGATAAGTTGTGGTTGTACTAACGAGCGATCCACCTTTTGAAGGCCAGATTTGACCGTCGCATCTGTTAGCAGAATTCAAAAGCTTGAAATAAGTATGTGTGAGTTATAGTTGATTCAAAACATAAGAGTGGTTCTGATCCTACACACTTAAAACAATCTCACTTCTATTAAAATGTATATGTCGCTTTAGTTGCGGGATAATATTTAGATAATAATGTATTCTTTTGCTGGCATTTATGAAACATATTAAACGTGCGTACAGACGTATAATAATAATAATAATAATAATGATTTTATTTGCTTTGCCATAGATATGGATACAAATCGTCCTTAATTATTGAATGAGCTCATTAAAAACTCAGACAGTCATGTTAAAAAAATCGTCTATTTTATAGAAGGAATGTTCAATTAAATATATTTTTAAATGTTTTTTGAAATTGTGTAATTTATTATGTGTTGTAATAGATTGGGGTAATTTATTAAATATTTTTATTCCTAGAGTGTTGGGTGATTTTTGTGCAATTTTTAGCCGTGTGTAAGGAATTCTAAGTGCATGTTTTGCTCGCGTGTTTATGTCATGAATGTCTGAGTTTCTAACGAGCTCATTACAATTCTTAAAAATATGGATTGACAATTCATAAATATAAATTGATGCCACAGTTAAAATTTTTAATTTTTTAAACAAATCTCTGCACGATGTTCGATGCGACACTCCACCAATACATCTGATAATCTTCTTTTGGCAAACAAACACATCATTTGCCTGGGAAGATATACCCCAAAAGCAAATTGTGTATTTTAATCTTGAATACACTTGCGCATAATAGAAGTTCAATAGTTGTTGTGTTGTTAACACTTCTTTTAAACCACGTGCGTACCACGTCCGTACATCTTATTATTAATATAAAATGTTTTTTTAATTCATAAATACAGTTTCTTCACATTTTATAAGAAAATAATTTGCTATAAAGCAAGTTTTACACGGCAATAACGAATAGTGTTTAATAATACCATGATATTAGAAAACGTCGCTGATTCCATTTTCTAAAAAACTTTTTGTTTATTTTTGTAATCAATTTCACGATAAATTTACACTATTAGTATGTAAATTTTTCCCTTATCCGTGTAACATTTTCTACCACCAGATGTCATATGCCCATTTGACAGATCCCAAAAATAATATTAAGTTTTAATATCGCAATGCTTTCATAATTTTAAATTAAGGATAGAATGAATAAACGAGTGAAATGAATAAATTCAAAAGACCTGAACAATTCGAACCTGGAGATTCGTGTTGTTCGTCGCAGCTTAAAACTCCAGGTTGTTTGCTTCTCTTTGTATTAATAGGAACAGTGGAATGTAATTATCTTTTTACATCGCGTTTACCTGTCTTGTCTGCTGCCTTCTTCACCTGATGCGACGGACATTACAATACGTTGTTAAGGGCGTATATATCCCAATATAAGATCAACTATCTTATTGGGTCAAAATACATTTCGAAAAAAAATTTCTATGATTTAAATAGTTTTACAGGTCTTTTTGTTTACAAAGAACATCAGATATAAGTTTTTTATCATTTTATTTACAAATTATTTAAAAATCGTCTACTACACGAAGTCCAGAAGTACGTCCCTAAACTTAAATGATCCAAAATTGGGTAATAAAGTACGGAACGTTTTTCTTTTCATATAGAGCTACAATAAATATAATTATCTGTAAAAAATTGTACCATTTAATAACTTGTGTGTAAGGCGAATTGACAAAAACTGTAATTTTTAGTGCCTTAATTTTGGTCTATCTAGTACATGATTCTCAGTCTTACATCGATAAGAACGCATTCTTGACGAATTTTTCATTTTGGTATAAGTTTTGCCGCAGTAATTTTGGTCAATTCAATAGTTTTGCGAAAGAACAAGATATCTCCGTGTTTTAGAAGAATTTTGCTGAGAGAAAGAGAGAGAATGAGCGTCTATAATCTACAATCTCTCTCTCTCTTCTCCCTCTCTCTCTTTTCTCCCTCTCTCTCTCTCTCTCTCTCTCTCTCGACTAACTATGTCTCTGTCTCTCGAGTAACTAACAATTACGTGCTTTTCTTAAAAATGTAGTCATAGTCTGAAAAACGCATCATTTAAACTCCAAAGCTATAAAAATTCGATAGTATAGATAGACTATAGAGATACAAACAATAAACATACTATAATATTGCTATTGGCAAGTTTCGATATAAGCTTGGATGAATTGTTAAATTAGTTATTATATAGTTACCATAAAAAATATAATAACCTAGTTATTCCATGCATTTCATCATTAAACTGATATTTTCAACGAAAAAAACTCAATTATTCTTTTATGGCTTACAATTTAAATTTTAAAATAGTAGTAGAGATATTTTCAACCCACAAAAACCACAAATTTTAATTAATGTCTGCATCAGGTAAATGTGTGGTTTTTCTGTATTATGTAAACATTTATGCTCAGTTGATATGAACATAATAAAATAATAATTAAATTCGGTTACAAAAATAATATGTACAACTGGATCTAATGTGCAATTTTAAACAAAACTGTTTTTATGAAAAATATATGTACTTATACAGGGAATTTCACGGAGAAAGGGAAATATTTCGGGAGATGTTAGAGGGTAATTTTAAGCAAAAAAGTTCATATAAGCACGTGTCCAATATTGAATTATTATTATTAATTAATATACAAATTAATGCATAAGTTTGCATTAGGGTTTTAACATTGGAAATGTTTATGTTCGTATATGGGGACAGAGTTACAAGTTTTCGTTCAAGGCCAAAAGACAACGGTGTCGCGATCAAGTGAGGAGCAATCATGCAAAATTGAACAAGTGCAATTTTTTCGAAATGTGTTTTATATCATGTCTAGTTATTTGACAGGTATTTGCGACGATCTGCGGTGTTATTTTTGAGCAAATGTTAATAAATATTGTAGAGAAATCCATTTAAAAGTTAAGTAATCAAGCAAAAGTGAACGCGTATATAACAGAAGAATAATAGGGTTATTCCTGACAAAACTAAACAGTGCATTGATAAATATTGTGTGTATAATAAACAGTTAATTATGTTTCATATATGCTGTTATCATTTCCAATGTCCTCGATGGTTGCAAGGATTGCGAAATCTGTGAATTTTTGAAACACCCAACGAAAATAATTACGATGTAACAATGAAAAAATTCATTTTTCAAACCTATGTCACCGTCGGGACTTGAACCCGAAACTTCCACTTTCACGGTGGTCAACATTTATTTAAAATATTTAAATAAATAAGTTACAATATTTAAATATTCAAAATCTTTGTTTCACCCATGACTTTAGCTCTCGCATGTGAGAAGGTTCATATTAAACAACACCTAACTTTAAAATATAAGGGTTCTGTTTTTTCATTCTGAGATACGGAACCCTAATTAGCTCTCGCATGAGGTGTTATATTACTATTAGCTACAAAATGCTTCATATTAGAAACGATTGATGGTTTAGAATGTGTCACTGTAGAGTAATGTTAACTCAGCCAGCGGAAAGTGAAAGTTTCGGGTATAAATAAAAAAATTAAAAATTTCTGATCGCTAAAAAATATAAGTGCAATACCACATCTGAAAGGAGCTAATAAATATTACGTATTGTGTTGAAAAAAAGTAAGTAGGTATAGGTATAAAAAATTTCAATAAATGCCATTATAAACGTTTTCACATTCTGTTCATATTAACTTCCCACTGTCCACTAGGGACATAGATACATAACACATTCGAAAAAAAATGTATTTTATATTTATTAAACATTTTTATACCTACTTTTTGTCAACATAATACGTAATATTTATTTGTCCCTTTCAGATGTGGTATCACTTATATTTTTTTGCGATCACATATTTTTAATTTTTACTTCCCACCTCTACTATGGTAGGGAAGTAATGGATTCAGTCCGAAAACAATATTTCGAGATTTTAACAGATTTTCACGTTTTGAGACCCTAGCAATCGTTTAAGATCATTTTCTGACTGATGTCTGTATGTGTGTGTGTGTGTGTGTGTGTGTGTATGTGTGTGTGTATGTGGTCAATTTTTCGCCTTCGATATCTTAAGAACGGAACAACATACGGGCATGCCGATTGTTCTATTGTGTTTATCAGCCTTTAACTTAGATCTGATTAGATTTTGAGTCAAATCGGTTCAGTGGATCCTGAGATATTCAAAAAAACGTCCTCAATGTCACGTATTAACATAGGTAAAAAAAATATAAATGAATTCTAGATGTTATAATATGAAAAAAATGTAAATATTTTTTTTCTCTAAAATGTATAGTTTTCGAGAAAAAAAATATTTTACTAAAAAAAATAAAAATTGTACGTAAATCAAGGTAACCATGATTTTTGCTATATTAAGTTAGCCATCAGTAGATCACCAAACAAAAAAGAGGGCCATGCTTTTTTCAAAGAATAAAAATTAAATTGTGTTTTAAAGACCACCAACAGCTAAGGTTATTTGGGCCTAGTCAAAGAATAAAAAAAAATTCGACTGATGACCAGTCCTATACTTCCCACCTAGTAAATATTTGCAAAAAATAAACACTCGTTTTTTTATTCTTTGACTAGGCCCAAATAACCTTAGCTGTTGGTGGTCTTTAAAACACAATTTAATTTTTATTCTTTGAAAAAAGCATGGCCCTCTTTTTTGTTTGGTGATCTATTGATGGCTAGCTTAATATAGCAAAAATCATGGTTACCTTGATTTACGTACAATTTTTATTTTTTTTAGTAAAATATTTTTTTTCTCGAAAACTATACATTTTAGAGAAAAAAAATATTTACATTTTTTTCATATTATAACATCTAGAATTCATTTATATTTTTTTTTACCTATGTTAATACGTGACATTGAGGACGTTTTTTTGAATATCTCAGGATCCACTGAACCGATTTGACTCAAAATCTAATCAGATCTAAGTTAAAGGCTGATAAACACAATAGAACAATCGGCATGCCCGTATGTTGTTCCGTTCTTAAGATATCGAAGGCGAAAAATTGACCACATACACACACACACACACTACACACACACACATACACACACACACACACACATACAGACATCAGTCAGAAAATGATCTTAAACGATTGCTAGGGTCTCAAAACGTGAAAATCTGTTAAAATCTCGAAATATTGTTTTCGGACTGAATCCATTACTTCCCTACCATAGTAGAGGTGGGAAGTAAAAAGAGTGTTTATTTTTTGCAAATATTTACTAGGTGGGAAGTATAGGACTGGTCATCAGTCGAATTTTTTTATTTATAAAAATTTGTCATTCTTTCAACGGATATAGAGCATGACTTAGTGCGGTCGTCAGATGTCATTTTCGTCGCGCACCCAGGCAATAATAAGAGAGGAAAATGATTATCAAAATTTATATTCTAACATTAAATCAGTTAACATGAAATGCATCAAAATTATCATACCACTTTTACTAAGGTGTTTTAATCGAGGCGTGTTAACGTCACTTTGATCCGACATAAATCTTATGACAAATACGGTATCAGCCGTTTTTTTTTTTTTCTTTTTTTTTTAATTACTGCATAGTTTTAACGATCAATAATGATCACTTTTCTGTGCAATATCTAATTTAATTATTATTATTAAATATTTATCAGACTGGCAAGTTCGTCGTGTGGACCTCAAGGGTCGCACTTTAGTCCTAATAAACGACCCACCTCACGGCTTGTTATATTATTTGAAATTGCACTGCTTTTATCCGCTCGAAATATTGATATCAGAAAAGCTGGATAAGATAATCTTGAATGATCCGATAGCGATCTTGAACGGTTGAGCGATTTTTACTTTTTTTTTGTTGACACAATAAGGTTTTTGTATATAGAGGCATTTTTTGACCTCTTATTCATCCATTCACAGTACGCCAAAAGGCTGTCGACCCCTCGACGTAAAGATTAAAATATCATGTCTTACAATTTGTAAACGAACATAGTGTATTAATTTCAGGTTAGTTGTTTTACCACTCTTTGTAATGTCTTGATTATAATGCCTCCTTCACCGTAAACAATACACTGATACATATACAACTGTATCTTTCAAGTGCTTAAAAATTTCACAATTTGTATTATTATTTAAAAATGCTTTATTATAAGGAAGGTCACTTTAAAGTCACTGTATGTTCAATAGAAACAATGTGTGTTCGGTAAAATTAATTGTTGTTCGGTAGAAATAATGGATATCCGGTAATAGCAATGAATGTTCAGTAGAATGAATGTATGTTCAATAGAAACAATGTGTGTTCGGTAAAATTAATTGTTATTCGGTAGAAATAATGGATATCCGGTAATAGCAATAGATAAATAAAATATGTTTTTTTCAAATTCGATGTTACTAGTGAACAATGCTCACGACTCGTAGAAATAATGGATACCCGGTAATAGCAATAGATGTTCAGTAGAAAGAATGTATATTCAATAGAAACAATGTGTGTTCGGTAGAATTAATTGTTGTTCGGTAGAAATGATGATTGCTAATCCGCTGGAACGGTTTTCCACAAAATCTTATTAGACCTAAATTAAATGTTGACAAATACAACCCCCCCAGGGGGGACATTGGAAAGTAGTTGCTATCGCAAATTGCATTCCAATGTTCTTTGGGAGTTAGCGCTCCCAGGGACCCGAGCTCGTACCAGTCGGCTTGTGTATGCCGGCTGGCGGATTCTAATACACAAATGGATTATTTGTTGTGTTGAAGACGCTAATGACCTGAGTTGTCGACGCGTCTATAATCTACAATTAATTAATTAAAATGACAAATACAACAAAAAAACCGCATGACCGTACCTTGTTCCGTTCTGCAACATGCACACTCCCCCGCTACTACACACACACATCGAAAATGGACTCTAACGATTGGTACCTGTTAAATACCGAAAAAAAAATTTGACTTATTCCAATACTTTTCTACTCAGTAAAAATATTTTACATAGGTACTCCAGACCTGCACATAAGTTGATATTGTGTATACGGAGGCAACATCACGTTGTTTTGAGCTCGAAGCCATAAGCTGGCGAGTGACGCGGCTTAGCCGGCAGTTAATAGCTTTTCTATATTATATAAGTCGATATATTATTATTACGTACACTGTTTTTCTCACCGACATACGGTATACACCACTAGTCTACAACAATACCTTATAGACACGAATAATAATATGCATACATAAATCATCATCAGAGACGGATTCAATACGATTACCATTTATATTGTTAAACCATTTGCTTGATGGCTAGTGATTAATGCCGACCGTTATTTTCGGTCGACCAGTTCTTTTTATTTTTTAATTATTTATGATCGATATATTAATAACTATAGATAATACTCGTATAATGATTGAGACGAGTAGAAAGTTTAAGCAAGGTTGATATTTCGCAAATACAGTATCTTGTTTTTTAATACATCTTAGTTTAATTTAACATTATGCTGTTACAACCAGCAAAGATTCCAGAAATACTTTTTCTCATGTATATACTCAAAAGCTTATAAAACCTGAAAGAAAACGACATTACACACACAGAGGTACCTAGTGGTTCTATTTTATGCAAATAAATAGTTGAAGTTAAAATAACACGATTTAGCGAAACATACCTTGGCAAAATGTTACTCCTTAAGGAAATATACAGTATACAATACGGTCGTTTAAATTTAAGCAAAAAATTCCCAGCATACTTGTGTTACCATTTTTAATAAGCTGCCTGATAATATAAAATAAAATCAGCCAATTTAAAAGATTCTTAAAAAGTTATCTGCTGGGGAAGGTGCTTTTTATTATAATAAGTATTAATGAAGTAGGTATACTTGTAATCCAGACCCAAAGAAACTTTTAATACTGTACAATGCAGTCTTTTAAAATAAAATGTTTATTTATTTATCTATTTATTTAACTGAAAAATTCGAACTCAAAATTACTTTACTTTACGACGTTTTGGTTAAAAATTATTATGTGGAGTATAGAAATATTATGTAATAATTGATTAATCGTCCTCAAAAACTGCGTTTTCCTAATTTTGAGTCTAATCTAATCTTGTGTTGTCCTATGTATATTAATAGAGTATAGATGTAATAATGTAACGTAATAATAGTGTTAATTATAGTTTGGATGTTTTGAAGTTAATTTGAATTTAACTAATATTCATACAGTAATAACAATAGATAACTTGTATTATATGTAGCGTATTTTTTTAATTAAATAAAATTGAATTGATAAAGCAATACATTTCAAAAGTTCTGTATAAAAATGTTTAAATAAACACTAAATTTATTTATCTAAATTAAACTGAAGTTTATAATACGGCCCCAAGAGATAATTAAAGAAAATTAATGTGTTTGCATATAAAATGTTTAAAATACACTTAACTGCAGAATAACTGCATTATAAAAGAATTATAGTTATAAAAAAAAGCATTTTTATTATTGGCATTGATAAATTTATTTTGTAATCTATTTCAATCTAGATTTACTACAGTATTTATTCATGTATTATATTTATCGTGCTTTGAATGTTAGTAAATATAGTCATATATAGCAAACTACAACGCTTATGAAAAACGGTTAAGTACCTAAGTAAAATTTGTATGAAATTCGTTTTATGAAAGGAATGTTTATTTTCTGAATAGTATAAAGTTAAATCCTTTATAATATTTTGGCAATATTTAATTATCATTTCAAATACTATATTGTTTACAAAAGCATATGAGATTTTATTGTTACTCAAATAAACTGCCGAAAATTATGCAAAGAATCATAAAATATAAGTCAGATCAAACGTTAGTCAGTTTTATGATAATTTAGTTTCGTAAAACACCAATAAGGATGAAGATTTATTGAATATAAATACGCCAAAACAAATAATTCTAGACATTGTACATATACCTAAACAATAATTAAATAAAACATAACAATAATATATTATCTCTATATCAGCTGCAAATCAAACGATAAAAAGTAATGAAGAAATAAATTTATCAAGACGACAGGATTGGGATGTGGAGAAGAAGGTTGTAATTAAATTAGTATTAAATTATTAGAAGAGAAGGCCGAACCTGTTGTACTGCAAGAGAGAGAAAGAGAGACAGATAAAGAGAAAGGAACTTTATCTCTTGATCTCAAACACAAGATGAGTTATATAAAAAGTAAGTGTGCGTTATATAACCTATAATCTGTGCTGCTATCGAGATTGGTTCTCAAGTATTACATCTCGCGTTAGGGTCTACTTACAGATTACCAGGGATGATTGTGATCGCGTGCGGCCGGAAAATAAGCAGCAACGCCGTTCTTCTACCAAATACGTGAATTCAATGCACCCGTGACAATTATACAGGGTGCTGAATCGTTTTGCGGGTAATAGGGATTTAACCCGGAAAATCAAACTTTTGCGATTTCCTGCTCCCCTAAGTATTTTAGGAAAAATATCTTCGAATAAAAGTTTTAGAACACAAAACTCTGCATTTAAAACATTAAACAAAATTAATTTTGCATGCTTTGTAACGGCAGAAATTTGATATGAAAATGTCAAAATTACCTCAAAAACAGATAGCGATAGCCTTGGAACTTATATATAGCACAAATACACCGCAAATCCACAAACTGCGAGAGCTAATATTATTTTTATTTTTATAACAACACTACAATGAATGCTGCTTTTCTCAAAATAGGCCGGATGTGCCTAATAATAGGAAGTAAGTATAGGAAGTAATAACAATATTGATAATCTAATTGTTAACTAAATAAGATACTGTAAGTAATTTTCTCGCAAATAATTGAAATTATTACTAGGCACATCCGGCCTATTTTGAGAAAAGCAGCATTCATTGTAGTGTTGTTATAAAAATAAAAATAATATTAGGTCTCGCAGTTTGTGGATTTGCGGTGTATTTGTGCTATATATAAGAAAAGATTAAGTGTACGTCACGGGCACCGTGGAGTAACTGGAAAACTTGCCCGACGCGATATTGGGTGTTCCGGGTTCGATTCCCGGCGGTGCATTTAAATTTTTCTTATGTAGCCTTTCTACAATAATTATTAAGGGCATGTTATGGCGAATTAATATCGTCTGATGTCCTTATGTTAATTTCACTAAAATAGTGAATTTGTACAGTATAGGAAGTAATAACAATATTGATTGTTAATCTAATTGTTAACTAAATAAGATACTGTAAGTAATTCTCTCGCAAATAATTGAAATTACTCTGTATATAGTTGTGTCACAATATTTCTAGAACGTACCGTCGCGGTGGCGTCGTGTCTATAAAATGGAATTGTGAGTGTACCATATTGACAAAAATTTGTGTTACCATTGATTTGTTTTTACTATAGGTAATTAAAAAAATTCCAGCCAATTAGACGACGGGATCATTCTGACCTGTCTGCCGTGTGTCGTTTCTCAACGCGGTCGCAAATTTAGAGTAGCTACCTTAAGGTCTCCAAATGCAGGCATGTGATTAATTGTAATTAAAATTGATTAATATCCAATTGTAGATAATTTTTGTCCTGTAATTGTGTCAACATACCTTTTTTCTTACCAGCACTTTCCTGTTGCCTTCTTTCACTGCGGACTTTTTAAATAACATCATCTGTTGGTGCTAATAAAGTGGATTTATTGATAATTCATATTTATAGGCACCTTTTGGAATAAAAAAACTCTCCTGGTATTTTATTTTAATTTTAATATATCGTGTAAAACATATCGCAGTTTATTTTTAATAATAAAAGAAGAACAAGGCAAATAATAAAACAAAATACTTGATATAAAAATATATATGAGCACTGTGGTTGGAATAAAAACAAAATAAAATATAGTTACTTCTTACCACAACTGTTGTGGTAAGAAGTAACTATATTTTATTTTGTTTTTAAAATACTTGATACATTATTATTTTAATATTCTGTGGTTTCGGTCCTAGTTTGTAACTTCCTTCACGATCCCAGAAACATAATATTATGTTTTTAATATCGTCTTTATTTAAAATTTACGAATTATGAATTAAAAAAAAAATGTTTGGATATTAAATTTTATTAAAAAAAGCCATGAGGTGGGACAGAAGCTATGTTTCTTACGCATTGTATATAAAATCGAATTTATTTACATATAAAAACTATAGAAACTATAGCAACAATACGCGCTGTCTAGCCATAAGGTGCGTTGCATCGCCGCGTTATGAGGCCGTGTTCACTTTTTTTTTGTGATTAAGGTTCCCATTTCAAACGTGCGTTACGAAACATAGCTTCAAAATTATGTGATTTGAAAGTCGTGCTGGCAATATTATTTTTTCAATCAAAATTTAATATTTGAACAATTGCTTTTATTTTATATGAGTTTTATTACACTTATATTTGTTCAATTTAAAAGTAAGATAAGTGCTTGTATTTAACGTCTATATAAACTACAGTATTTATCTATCTTTAAAAAGTAAATCACATAATTTAATATCGAAGAGTATTTTATGATATATTTTAACTCGATTGATCATCAAGAGTTTATAATGAAACAGGAGTGCATTTCAAGGACTCTTTCCTCCCGCAGAACTCTTTTAATTTAATTATATTAATTATATAATACCTATACTTGAAAGTTGGCAGCTTATTCGTCAAATTTAAAAGCACTTTTTTACTTTTTCTTATTTCGTAATGAATATGTAAAAGTATATAAAGTAGGTATACATATATACTTAATAGTTCCACTAATTTTTTTTATTCATTTTTGTTATTATCTCTTTTTAATACATTATAATATATGCGTTATATCTGACATATTTTAAAACAATGTTGGCATTGCGTTATATATAACGTGTCGTTACCAGCTCTAACGTCACAAAATGTCTTTTTAGAAAACCAATTTTTAATGCATTTTTTAATGGTTTTCTAAAAACTCCGAACGGAATCCTATTAATTACTGATATGAAAGAGTAAGGTATCGTGACGAGGCCACGAAAAAATTACCATTAATGCGTTATAGTGAATGGAATATAAAAACAGTTTTTTATCAAACGAAAAAAAAATGCAAATCTTTATTCGTTTAAATAAAGAACATTGAGAGCACTGTGGTTGGAAATTATAAGTTAAATTAATTTTCAAAGTAAAAAAAATTATAACAGAATATTTGATGAATAAAAAAAAACAAAAATATTGCGATCCGAAACCCGGGGTCGAACCAGGGACCTTTAGATTTTCAGTCAAACGCTCTACCAACTGAGTCAGCCGAACGATGATGTTACATGCTCTATTATTCTATAGTACAGTATAGAAGTACGGCTGGTATTACTGTTGTTAAAAAACATTAATTTATTAAAATTACTTGATTATTTAAGTTTAATTAGTATTTGCCAGGATTCATGTCACAACCTCCTTAACTTTTTAACTTGTGGTTAAGAAGTGACTAAATTGTTGTCTTTTATACTTTATTAATTGAAATGTATTTGCTGAACCACCCGCCCGGGAGGGGAAAAACTTAAAAAGTTAAAGCGCCCGTCTCAAGAAAGATTCAAAGACGCCTCTGCAATGGCTTACTATAAAAGACTTCTAAGTAGGTATAGGTACGACAAATAATGTTCTTTGTTTTTCTTCGATAGTTTATGCTTCAACATTGCTCTTAGCACAAACTATTACCTATGTTTTGTCTGGCAATAATTTCAATTAAAGTAAGCGCTTCGCTGGCGACCATATTTATAGTATATTTTTTCTCAAACCTCCACATGTTGTTGGAAGTAAATTGTTTTAAAAAGCCATTGGCTATACCTAGTACACTACAGTATATTATGTACATAATATACAGGGTGTATGAAAGACCAATTCGTTAATTATTCTGGATCACATCATTTAAAGGATTCCGCACACAACATTTATGGGGAAATGGTCCCGGTCAAATTAGCTAAAAATTTAGTACGTTATTATTCGGATGGTCCTGATCAAACGTCCTAATGGGTAGAACTATTGAAAGAAGTTTCAGTTCACTAATGATAGGGAAATAGATTTAAAATGAATATCTCGTCGGTAACCAAACATACGATATATAAGGTACTTAATATTTTCAAACAAGTTATCTGAACGACATTTTCAATGTATACTGCGTCTTATTTTCGTGAAAAACGAACACTTAAAGAATATTTTTTTCTTTCCATCGATATAATATCAATCATATTATGTCTATTAAATCTGACATATAATAGACGGAGAGCTGGCGACGGTTTTTTCTCAAGTTTCTACGTAAGGCAAAATAATATTAAGGATATCTGTAAACGTGTTCCTCATTTGAGAATCTTTAAGGCTTGTAATGTAACAATAATGGTGCAGATTCGAGAATCTAGACTGATAAAATACATACCGAATATTGAAAATAATAAAAATTAATTATTTTAAGGGTTGTATTAAGTGGCTAACATTTTATTTTGTAAAAAAAGTTCATTTTTAATTCCACAATGCATGTATTATAGCAAATACCGAGGCAAATATATTATTTTTTCGGCAGGATTTTGCACTGCAATCTGACATATTTTGTGGGATCGTGATTACTTCAATACTCAACTTTTTTCTGATTTATAACTCTTCATAGCACATTTTGGAAATTCTAGCAGTGATAAAAGAAAATTGACTGAGCCACAATTGCACGTACTGCATGTATCCTATAAGCATTAATGTATAGTCAGCAGTGTGTATAGATGAGTATGTACTATTTTTATATATATAGATAAACAAGGTCTATACGTATGATACGAGAAGCAAACGAACACAGAGTAATAAATAAGCATAGATGTAATGCTTCAGATAAAGCTAAAACATTGTGACTATTATACTTGCAGGTATACATGTAATGGACTGAATTTATTGACAAGGCACTGAAGATTTGTGTTAATGGCCGTCAAAACACGGGACACGGACATATAATTCACCGGAGCAAGTCAACTTACTTGATTCTTTTGACTAGGTACGCGTTTTATTCACGTAATGATATCGTATAAATTATAGAAGCCATTATCACATAAAATGGTGATTATTATAGTAAAAATATATTTTCTAAATGAATTAACCTTTTAAAAAGGTTTTATTTATAAAAACAAATTTTAAGTCATAGCCAGGAGTTAAATTTGAATCCTTTACTTGTTAGTCATTTAAAAATGGTTTACTACCGGGAAAGCAAATGATTTGGGTTCGATTACTGGCATAATTTTTAAAGCGAGCTTTTTTACCGACGATGCGCGCTCGACCGCAGGGGAGTAAACCGAGAAAAAAACGTGATCGTTACCGTCACCCGTACCGTACCATCACCAGCTTCGCTGTGTCGGGGAGGGCAGTATAGCCTAGTCATGGTGCCGCAACCTCTAGACTGGACTGCCGTGGGTTCGAATCCCACCTGCGCTCATGGATGCTTTGTGATGTTATTTAGTTTTAAGTTAGTTGTTATTTAGTGTAGTTGAAAGACGCTAATGACCTTAGATGTCGACGCGTCTATAATCTACAATAAATAAACAAATTCGCTGTGTCGGACAACTTTTCTTCTTCTTCTCTCTCTCTCTCTCTCTCTCACACACAAGAATAAAATGGCGTCAGATTTCAAAATGGCGGCCGCATATGAACTTTTGTATAAATTATCCGATCCTTTTGAAAATTGATATTTGAGAGTTTTATAAAAAATAAATAAATCCACATAGGTATAAGCTTAATACGTCCGTATACTATAATGTAGCTTAAGCTCCTGCCCTAGCACTGGTTCTCCAAGTTAGACAGAAAATTCTTATGTAAGTATTATTAGTGTATGTAGCATTGTATGTGAATTATCAAGGAATAAATAAATAAAAAAACGTAATAGGATCTCCGGCCTCCGTCCGTAATTCAGTTTTTGACACGGAGAATTTTTGTGTGCCTGTCTGTCAATCTGTTCGTATCAGCATATAACTCAAGAACGGCTCTACCGATCTTGACGAAACTTGGTACACTGTACTTAAACTTAGTATAGCGTACTTTAATTTGGCTGTGATAGGGTATAATGCAATGTTTTTTGTCAAAAGCGACATTATTAAAATCGCGGGTAAAGACTAGTAATTGATATGATTAGTAGTAACAAAAGTAGACAATATTGAACAAGCTTGGACGATAACAAGTAAAGTAGCTATGAAAGACATGTTTAAATAGAATGATCAAAATTAAGTTAACTTTTGGAATTTGCTAGTGTTTCAACTATTTCATTAGATCACAAACTGATCCAGTAAATGGGGGCGTGGATTTATCTCAGCAGAAATTCTAGTATTTTGCAATCCTGTAGTTACAGTTTTGTTTGTGATGAAAGTAAGAAGCGTAAAGAAACCTAGATTATAATAACAGCTTGGTTGCTTTGCACGCTTGTAAATGCAGAGGCGGCGATGATGACAACAAAACACCTAAAAACTAATGTGGTGATGTTTACTCCAGTTGTCAACATTAATAGCCAATAGTATTTTAAACACAAACAAAATAGTTTAGTCTCTAATCAATTATACCTATGTCCCCGGATTGAGTTTACAAAGGGAAATAAATTATACAGGATGATTTATTAGCTCACCGACAAACGTTGACAGATGAAAGCTCATCTAATTTAAAAAAAATAATTACATTTAAGCATATATGTCCCATTTTTCTTATTGAAGAAATTAAACATATAAACAATCGTTGTTTTTACATGTTAATAACAAAACATGGAATGTTTTTTATTTTTTTAGATGAGCTTTTATCCGTCAAAGTTTGTCGGTGAGTTAAAAAATCACCCTGTATTTAATTTTACGAAAAAATGTCAAAGGAACCCAAATTTTTGCTTGACTTGCAACGAGCAAATCTGCAATTAAAACTAAAAAAAAATCGTAAATTTGGAGATAAATGCATCGGCACGAATGGTCCAAGGAGCCCTGATTTAACAATTGCAGACTATTTTTATGGAGATCTTTAAAACAAATCATTCATAAGGAAAATTTACCCAATATTACTGAAATATTAAAAAAAATTGCGAAAGAGAAGCTGTAGCATCCTTAACAAATGAGGAAATTCGCAACAGTTTTAAGGAACTGTGTACTAGAACTGAAACAATGAAAAAGGTGAGGAGTTCGAATAATTTGATTTTTGATCAATACGTTGACAAAGTCATTCCAGATCGAGGCAGGATCGCCCATATGTGTCCAAATAGACTGTATCAACACTAGGTATAATTTCTTTGATGTTTTCTTATATCCATTCAACGACGAAACTACCCCATCTCTGTAATTTTTTACCACGATGTAGCGCTTTCGTCACCTGTCAAAGATACACAACAGGCGTATACCGAAGGCCTGGAGAATAATAATTGCTGCCTGCAATTTACATCTGCAACTCGGTGCGGGTGTCGTAGCAAATTCCTCACCACAACACCAAATAGCTCCCTTTGAGAGATATTGAAGGTAGTCAGGTCTTCGTCGGCTCATTCACCAGCATATAGTGATTTCAAAGCATACCTTGGTTTCATTAGAATATAAATGTGCTTCCAGCCCAACAATTCTTTCAATATTAATTTTGACCAGAACATTTAATTAAGTCAATTAATTCAGTATATAGTAGTGCTGATCCAATTAATGTTAATAATTGAAGGAAGGTTTGGTTGAGGGTTAAAATAATGACGCTTTACCAAAATTTCGCTTGTGGCAAACGTTTCGAAATATTTAATTTCATCTTCAGGGCCTCAAGTCAGTCAAATAACTTGAGGCCCTGAAGATGAAATTTAATATTTCGAAACGTTGAACACAAGCTTCATTATTTTGACCCTCAACCAAGCATTCCTTCAATTATTAAGTCAATTAAATTTTGTCTTGATGGTTTTTGTCGAAGCATACTGGGCGGATCCCAGTCAAACTGACACCAATAAAAATGTGTGCTCCTTATTAAGATGTCTTATTTGACGCTACTGGTTTCAGAAATAACATTTTCTATAACGTATGATTAAACTGTCCTGAACAGAAAACATACAAGAAGAAAGAAAATATATTTTTAAATTGTCTATACAGCTCCCTAGTTATTTGCTGTGAAACTATACTATAATAATTATGTCTGTATTAAAAGTATTAAAATATATATGCGCAGAGTCCTAAGGCGATCACAAGTTGTTAAGCATATGGTTTAACATAAATCTTCATAGAGGATGGGTAGTTATGTTGCAACAGGAGCTTCTTTGTGATAAAAGTTGCACCGTACAAGAAAAAATAGTCTTAAGTAACGTAAGTAATCGTTTTCTGATATTACTTAAGTGATGTTTGGAACATACAAGCAATTAATTTTATCCTGAGGGGTCGTAAAATACAGCAAAATTATTGTTTTTCCACTTTGTAATTTTGATCCGCGTTTGTGAAAAATACTGTAATAATGCAGTAATGTTATGAAGTGTGCAGAAATGTGCCAAGAAAACAGCAGGCCAAAATTATATCAACCTAATATTCCGTATCTATAATTTAACGGGTTCCGTTTTTGCATTCTGAGGTACGGAATCCTAAAATTAGGCAAAAACGTAATAATGCCCATATTTTCTGTCCTAAATTTATATTACCTATGTCAAATTTTCGTTCATCCTTGATCTAAATTTAAATGTTATACTGATGATATTATCTAAAAGTCTTAATAAAGTGTTTATTTATATTTTTTGTTTGCTGTTAATGATAACTTTATAAAAGAGGTGAGATAATGATATCTTATTAGACAAAAAAAATGGTTTATTCAAAGGATAATAAATTGAAGGTGCAATATATACCTACAGTTATCTAGTTGTTAATAATTTTTAAATATTTCAAACAGATATTTTTTTTATAAAATTTGGACTTTGATAATAACCTAAATGTATGATAAAACTTTTGAAAATACCTTTATTTTTTACTAATATCAGGGCCTGCTTCGTCTCTACAATTTCGCATATTACATTTTTGCAGACCAAAGCGCAGTCTACCTTAATTAGCCTGGAAATATGTTTTATACGTCTGTGTTATTGTATAAAGCTAGGTGGTTCTTATCTTAAAAATATGCTTAATTTATAATAAACTTCTAACAGATGTCATATGTCATATTTATAGTTCTACAAACAGGCATTAAATAAACAGAAGCGCTCTTTAAGTCCTACGTTTAGCTTCATAAGTCAATACTTCTGTGATAATATTTAATAATAATCGAACTTTTATATTATATTATATTATATTATATCTGCTTTAATTTGTAAATGTGTTTATTATTATTGAAAATTAAATATCTCTGGTTTTTCTGTATAAAATTTTGATATAAAGAAGTAATTGTTGATACCTACTATAAATTCTCAATTTCAGTTTGTAGTTACAACAACTTTAAACCACTTCTTAAAATATGAAAACAAGTCGTACGATTTGCATGTTTTGTATGTAAACAGCCTTATATTTAAGGAATAAAATGGTGTAAGGCAAAGCTTTTAGCAGCAACACGATGCCTAAAACGTCTCCTGAGAATGTAAAGTAGAAATCCAAAAATCGTTTATAAGCGAATTTGTACATGCCTCGACGAGGCAATGTTATGCACTTTTGGGACCTCACGGAGTGGGTAAGTTTGGGTATATGCAAAGCAAGTCCGAGTTACACTAACCAAAATATTTAAATACAATAATATTTGCTTTAACTTGTTTAGAAAAATACTAATAAGGTTCCGAGAAAGATATGTTTGATTTTGAATTTCCACTTTTTTTATTGTTTATTGTATTGAATAGTTGTACTGAATAAAAATTACGTATATATTTTCTGAAAGCTAAAAATACTATATTTTTAAATTTTAACTAAATCAACGTCTACTAGGCTTTCTACTAAAAAATTGCAAGTGGAAAATTACCGTAAAAATAAAAAAAATTGACTACGTCAATAAATTCTACAAAAATTATGTAAAAATTATCTTTATGATGTTTTTTTTTTAATTTTCATTAATGATAAGCTTATAGCAAATGATTAAAATCGAATAAATTTTAGTGTACGTTCTAACTAGTATCTAATAATGTAAGTACAATTAACGAGATACTCTACAACTACAACTAAAATTCTACATTGAAAATTTCCTTAAAATTAAAAAAAAATTTATAACCCAATTTTTAACAAATCTCGATTTCTAGAGGTCTTTTTAGATTCGGAACAGTTTTTCTAAAATAACTCTATGTACCTATTTTTTGCCATAAAATTAAGACAAAAATACAAAACCCAATTTTTTTATTAAACTCAATTTCTAGGAAAATTGTTAGATTTTGAACTGTTTTTTTAAATAACTATCTACTTTATTTCAAACGTGAAGCAGAAAATTAAAAATTCGCATTTAAAATGCACAAAATTCCATAATGGAACTTGATAATTTCATGCTGAAATAAGTCCGATTCTGTATTTGTAGCCAACGTTCCAATGTCTGGTTTTATTCATATTTGATAGTGTGACTCGTGCTGCAATCATCACAACCACACCTCCTGTAGGAGCAAGGCCATCAGGCTCACATGAAACCCACAAGGGCGCCGTACCATCTTCAGTGTGCGCACACAGTATGGCAGATCTCGGTGATTGTACATGCCATTGATCTATAATTAATGGATAGACAATAGGACAGCTAGTCCCTATACCAGTGTTGTCAACTCTGGGGGAAAGTCGCAAAATATAGGGGATTCTGAACTGTCCTTGGCGACAATATTATTTTTTTTGGGATTAGCGACATTTTTAGATACTTTTTTAAAATAATCGGGGAATATTTGGAGACTTTCACAATTAGTAAATTATAACATAAAATTGATGATTGTACGAAATACAAATCGTAATCAATATCAGAACCAAAAGAAGTACTTTATACTGCCAGTATAAAGTACTTGAAAAAGTTTAAATCAATTAACGAAACGTCGTACTTTTAAAAAAACTGTCTGTTTTATTATTTACTGTCCACATACTTGCGAATTTACTACTTTAATTATATATAAATATAGACACGAAATCTACTAAATAATATGAGCAATTATAGTAAAAATCTATGCTTAAAATTAAATCGTTTCTACGGTTTTTTTTTAAGAAAATGTTTATAAATCTTATAATAATAGTTTTTTTATACGGCTGTATGCAATTGAAAGATTTTTTCGTTGGAGAGCAGCCAATTATATAATTGTTTCGAAACATATAGGAAAAAATCATTTTACCAACCAGTGGTCACAATCAGGATTCTAACCTGAACCTTTCCACTTTCGCGGCGGAATGAGCTTACAATACTCAATCGTGACAAGATTGCTAAACTAATATTCACTATTCAGCTATTGAATTAGCAGATATAAATTGACGCTCGCATGTAGTGAAAATCTATTGATTCTGAAGCATATAAGGAGAATATTAGTTTAGCAATCTTCTCACGATTGAGTATTGTAAGCTCATTCCGCCGCGAAAGTGGAAAGGTTCAGGTTAGAATCCTGATTGTGACCACTGGTTGGTAAAATGATTTTCTCCTATATGTTTCGAAACAATTATATAATTGGCTGCTCTCCAACGAAAAAATCTATAAATCTTATGTTTGACACATTTGGCGACTTTTCCCTGTAAAATGGAGACTTTCAAGCCATTCTTTAGGGACTTTTAACACCACGAAATTGGCAATACTACTCTACATATACAACGCCTGAAGTGTTAGACAGTGGGCAAGACGTACACTCAGTGTTGCCAGTTTTTACAATTGTAACAGATCTATTATTTTTAAGAAAGGTTTATTACTTTTTAACCTTTTACATCGTCTGAGAATGACGTTACGACTTACTTCTTTTTTTTTTAAGACCACCCACACCTAAGGTTATTTGAGTCTAACACCAATTCATATTTTCAATTCATTATTTTTTTTTTTTAATAATAAATCGAAAATCCAATTGACACTTTTACCAGCTCTCGGACTAGAACCCGGGAACTGGGGACTTGTAATAGAGGAGCCATAGCAACGCCATGTAAACAACAGCATTGCTAAACGCTCGGCTATTCTTTTTTAATCTTCTATTTTCTTTATCAATTATACCTACAAACGCACTTCTTTTTTATTAATTTTGGGTTCAGAAAAATATTTTTTTTTTAAATCTATTACCTTTTTAAAACACAGATTTGTTACTTTTTGTGAAAGCAATCTGGCAACGCTTGACGTACTTACTAGTAGAGACACTATACTATATAAGAATGACACCGAAACGTCATCACTCGACAACCGCTATTCTTCCGTAATAACGTAACGATTCCAATAATAGAAAATACACGCCGTTCTATAGTAAAAACCATTAGAGAGCAGCAGAGAGGATAACTGTTGTCAAGCAGACAGTCCGTTGCTAAGTGAGGGCGGTGCTTTGCCGTTAATAGGCTGATTACGGCACTGCAGTATCTCTCTAAAAGTAATCAGGATCTACTGAGGGAGGTTGGATCTATATGTATTACAATTTTAGCGGGAAATTTGAATATCAGTACAACTAACGCACCCTACATTCCTAGCAAAGCAACTCTATTCTATGAATTGAATGAGTACTGGCCATCTTTTGAGGTTTTCCATGGTTTCCCTCAATAATTTCAGATGAATATCGAGATGGGTTTCTTATTCAAGGCCATGACCGATTACTACCTGTCAAACTCCTATGCTCCTAAATTTGCCTACCTTACCCTAATTTCGTATAATTCCTCCATTCGTAGATTGCTATTAATTAAGTTGAAGTTCAGAAACATGTAAAAAATAACGGGAAACTGGTAAATGGAAAATAGTAATGGTGCGAATGGAGTTTATTATAACGTTAAACACATTATCATTATTATTTTTTATGAGAAAAAGATTAGGCACCTACTTTTTATCTATGTTTACTCCTCGGTTTACTCTAATTCTAGATATACTAGGCAGAGAATGCTGAAAAAATTATCAAGCATATTCTTATAGGAGTATTCATACACGGTTTGCAAAATGTCAGATCAAGTACCTCGCCAAAGAACTCAACCTGTTAAATATCAATATGGCGCTGCACGGGTTTTACATAATGGCCGCCGTTCGCTATCTATAAAATAGAGATCAGTGGCAGATGTAGAGGAATTGTGAATGTTTATATGTGTGAGAGAGAAAGAAAACAGTTGTGTAACGGCGTGAGGTGTATTGTGACGCGAGATATGATATTTGTGTAGACAACGTGGCATTACGGTAAGAGCGCCTGTCACACTGTGGGACTGACAGACGACGCCACCTCGTGTACTCGCCTGATTCCTATATACCCACAACCTGTCCTTACCCTACACTTCTCTCTACGTATTATTGCTACGATGACACCGCACCCAGTTTACCTTATTGTTAAACCCGCATACTATACACTATGCACCGCAATTATATCAAATAAATACCGTACTCGACTATACTAAAGTTTCAATGATTCGCTAATTTTGGAATGTTACACTATTGCTGAGTTTCTTCAACACTATATATCTATTTTCAATGTAGATTTCATGCTGGGTTGCAGAAATCATTGTCAAAAAATCTGATTTCCCAATAACCTTAGATTGTGATCATATAAACACAGTTTTTATACATGCAGGTACAGTCTAATGTCGTGAAACTCTCTGTCATGTGAACATTCGATTGTACTCACACAAAAACAAATGATTGATATAAGTACACAGAAAAAGATCGCTTTTCAAGCTAAATTTTGATCAAAATGCGTAGAAAAATGTTGTTTCGAAGTGGAAATTGTATAAAAAACTATGTTAAATAAATGGATACACAGTAAGAAGTATCGTTTCAATCGATCAGTTATTTTTCGAGAAGGATCGATTTAAAATTATACAATGCTTTTCTTATGGAGAAATATATGTGGTCACAATCTAAGGTTATTATCAAACCAGATTTTCTGCCAATGCTTTCTACAACCCAGCATTAGCGTACCAGAAACCGAGAATAAAGATACAGCTTTTCGAAATTTGCGATAACGACGGGAAACAACGACACAGAGACGTGAATGGGGAAAATCTCACATTTTATCGTCCTGCAAAGATTCTTTAAAATATGCAAATTTTATTATTGAAGTTTGTTCGAGAGACTAAGCTGCATTTTGGAAATGTACACACTTCACTGACAAACAAAAAAAAATTTTTGCATTAAAGCTTTATTTTTAAAAAAATTAAACACATTTGCACGAAAATGTGTCTTTTATATAAGGAAATATTTTAGTTACATACTTACAATAGCTACGTATATCACTCGAAATTCTCAGTAATATAGGAGGGTACTGACTCACCTGAAACAAAGAGAATACAACATTTTTAAATTGAAATTTATGCTTTGAAACAGTAAGTAGTTTTCGCAATTCTAGAAAAACTCCTCAATACAAAATATTACTAATTTATAAAAAATGTGAGCCATCGTGGGACGCCTGGCAGATGTGAAACATTTTCATAGCTCTCCTCCTGCGAACACAATTAGTGAAAAAATTTTTAGAATCGGTTCAATTATAGTTACATAGATAAGAATTTATGATTTATTACCACCCCGCCTCGCGAGAAACTCTCACCCTTTGAAAGTATTGAAACAGCAATACACAGCTGATATTTACACACCCTCCCGAAACGGCTGGAAATCCTCTGGCAATTCACACACACACACACACACACACACGCGTAATAGCTACACACACACGTAAACTGTGTAACAGTATATAAATATAGATATGTGAAGACGCGTCGCTCCATTCAAACGAAACCACACCCGCAGCATAAGAAGTTTCACATCAAAAAATGTATTATATTTAATTACTTTTCTAGCACGTAGAATGTACCCCTGACCTATAAAATTTCCTGAGTTTTCCAGGAATTTAGCTGCGTTATATTAATTTTATATGACAAACTGGAAAATAGGATCGAAATAAGGGATATTTGCTAGGTTGCCCAGTCCGCCCCTGCATCCTACATCTGTAATAGGGGAAGCCTCGTACTAAATTAAGGACAAAAAATAGTATGTCGGTCGGTTAAAATTCTAATAGAGATTATTCTGAACTGAACCATACCTATATCAATTGTTGCAAGTACCTACAAATAAAAAGAAGAAGCAGAATGTGTGTTTAAATATAAATATTTAAATATGACACTACTGTTTCAAAGTGTGTTAAAACCAATTGTGAAATGTGAAATTCCCCCGTTTTCTCATCTTGTGCCATAACAGTTCTTAAGAATCAACTGACGAAAATTATACAGGACGTTAAGCAGTAAACTGCAACAGCAATAATAATCCCTGAAATGGCTTTTAATTTCGTACCGTACTCGGTACGGTTTCCCGGTTTTACCCCACAGAGAGAAGAAGCGCTGGAGGCGGCGCGTGATCCGGCTGAAGCAGAGGCAAACAGACATCCAAATGTCTCATTAAATTTTGATGCACGCTGGATGCGAGATCACTTACAATTACCATTTTTGGACGTGTGCGGTTCGCTTCCTTCTTCTTATTCTTATATGCGAGCACTGTTTAAATACTTTATGCGATGGAAACAACAAAAGAACGATGATTGATCTTGATTTTGACGTAATACTTTATAAAGAATAAAAATTGATGTTGACGCAGCGACTCGATCTTTTCTGTTTTTTATTGCACTGATTGTTTTGTTATACAATCTACCGGTTGTTTCATAAATTATAATAAAACTCTAACCACAAAGCAAAATCGCAGTCAGTAATTTTTCTTATTACAGGGCGGCCATTTTTTGGAAAACCGGGAAGTCAGGGAGCTTTACTGGTAAAGGAAATGTCAAGGAGTTTTGGTGTGAGTCAGGGATTTTTGTAAAAAAAGACCCGTCTAGTGCGCGTCGGAGTCGCGCACTTGAGGTTCCGTACCTACGTCCTATAAAATCTTTGCATGCAGCTGAATAGTTAAGTTGGTCGGACATTTTTTTGAAGTACACAAATTAATGTGCATTTTTATATATTACTTGCGTACGTAAACTCAGGGAAAAAAATTCGACTGATGACCAGTCCTATACTTCCCACCTAGTAAATATTTGCAAAAAATAAACACTCTTTTTTTTTTTATTCTTTGACTAGGCCCAAATAACCTTAGCTGTTAGCAAAAATCATGGTTACCTTGATTTACGTACAATTTTTATTTTTTTTAGTAAAATATTTTTTTTCTCGAAAACTATACATTTTAGAGAAAAAAAAATATTTACATTTTTTTCATTTTATAACATCTAGAATTCATTTATATTTTTTTTACCTATGTTAATACGTGACATTGAGGACGTTTTTTTGAATATCTCAGGATCCACTGAACCGATTTGACTCAAAATCTAATCAGATCTAAGTTAAAGGCTGATAAACACAATAGAACAATCGGCATGCCCGTATGTTGTTCCGTTCTTAAGATATCGAAGGCGAAAAATTGACCACACACACACACACACACACATACAGACATCATTCAGAAAATGATCTTAAACGATTGCTAGGGTCTCAAAACGTGAAAAATATTTCGAAGATCTGTTAAAATCTCAAAATATTTTTTTCGGACTAAATCCATTACTTCCCTACCATAGTAGAGGTGGGAAGTAAAAATTAAAAACTAAAAAATCGCCTAGAAAACCGGGAAAAGCCAGGGAAATTTCTTCTGGAGAGAAAAAGTGGCCACCCTGTTATACAGTCAGATAGAAATGTTTAAGCTTTTAGGCTAAGTATTGGATTCAGTCCGATTTTTTTAAACAAATCTTCACGTTTTGACACCATTATTTGACTGGCATCTGCATGTGTGTAGTGGTGAAATTTTTTCTCCTTCAATATCTCAAAAAAGGAACAAAATAGGATCATACGATTTTTGTTGTATTTGTCAGCATTTACCTTACATGTGAATAGACTTTGAGACAAATCGGTTCAGTGGTTTGTGAGATATTAAAAAAAAAATGTTCTCAGTGTCACGTACTAATATAGATAAAAAATATAAATCTTAATAATTTTTTTTTCTAAAATGTACAAATTTCGAGAAAAAATGTTTCCTAAAAAAAATTGCTGTAAACATTTTTTTATTTGACTAATCAAGATCAACAAACAAATATATTATATTAAGAATATGAAAAGAGAATTGTTTTGTTGGGAAAATTTTCAGTTACGAGCGATTGTTTACCAGGTGGGAAGTATTATAGAACTGGCTATCCAGTCGAATTTTTGAAATACGAAAACAGCTGTTATAAGAAATCCGGCATTAAGGATGATATAATAACTACTCGTACCTATATAATGCTTCATAATATGTACACCGCGCGGTATATGTAGAGCAGATTGCATTTGGTAAATTTATACACTACTATATATATTAAAATGTATTAAATTTACGACAAACAAGGAAGAGAAATCTTTCTCCGTTTCCTTTTACCTAAAAACGTTTAACGAAAAAGGTATAAAATATGTTTCTAAAGTTGTCTTGAGTAATGTTATTTGGAATATCGACTTGAATACAGTAAGTTGATCCTCTCTATAGGTGCATTTTCATGTGACGCTTGAAGCTGGTTTCTAGCGTCAAATACGGCCACGTGATAGAATTTAAGCATGGACGCCAACTCGAAAAATTTAATAAATTTAATTTAAAACTTAATAAATAAATATCAGGTTTTGCAGAAATCTTAATATTATTAACAATCGATTAGGATTTATGTAGGTAACATTTCTTTATGAAGACCTTGACAGGTCAACTAAGGTTTCTCATTGTCAAAACTTTTTTTTTAAATTAAGTATACTTCAAACACATTTGTATATAGATCTCGATAGAACATCTTGTTGATTTGTGTGTATGATTGGCTTTATTTTAACTGACATTCGGTTAATTATTAATATTATTATATTACGATTATATCCATTTTTACATTTTTTGAGCGAGTTTAATGTATTTCAAAATAGCTGCTTTCCGGTCGTAAAATGACCCATTACATGCCGGTGACGAGAAGCGGGCGGTAAAGTAATTTTACCGCTCGCCGGGCGCTAAAGTAACAGTAGATTGTATATCTAGTGGCGTAATGAGGTATATTACTGACGAGTGGTGACATTATGTTAAAACGAGCATAGCGAGTTTAAACAGTCACACGAGTCATAATATCATTCCGCATGAGTACCTATATGTGGTATTATGATCGTCCCGCACACCGACCTCTTTACATGCATGAAAAGCAGCTATTTTATAGTGGGTATGGCAAAAAATTCAATAATAATTTAATGTTTTTAGTTTATTATTTTTGATAATAAAGAAAAATTCAATGATAAATTAATAAATTTATACGGCTCATATGCAATTGAAAATTTTTGTTGGAAAGCAGCCAATTATATAATTGATTCCAAACATATCGGAAAAAAATCATTTTACCAACCATAGTCACAGTCAAGATTCTAACCTGAACCTTTCCACTTTCGCGGCAGAATGAGCTTACAATTACTCAACCGTGACATGATTACTAATTCTAATTCGTCATTCTCCTTACATGCTTCGGAATCAATTGATTTTCAGTACATGTGAGTGATAATTCCTTACAACTAGGTTGTAGAAGTGAATCTTCGTACTAGCGAGAGCTCATCATGAAAGTGAAAATTATTTCAAAACAGTAACACCCTAATGGGATACACCAAATAGTACCGAGATATATCAATGTTATAGATAGCCAATGCTTGGTATTACTACATAATTTTCTAGAAATAATTGTATCTTGTAGACGTCGTAAGATAATCTACATGTTAGATACATACATAAAACACCTCGCAAAACACAGTATAGAAATCAATCCAATAGTTTTGATTTTCTTTAAAGATAAATTAATAGATTTATACGGCTGATATGTAATTGAAAATTTTAATAAGTATTTCATATTACTCCAATCTGAGCGCGAGCCTGGGAATACAATATAGAGTAAGACCTATCTAAAGTATGGCCACTCATTTAACAAAAATGGTCTACATACCAAACCATGGTTGAACAAACTGTAGTTACAAAATATCTTTTCAAGTCAAGTATATTTTTGGTTTTAATAGTTTGCCAAACGTAAGATCGTAAAGTTTTTTTAAGACTTTGAGATGCAGTCATCAGCAATAAACGTTCTCTCTCTCCTCGTGCTCCAGCAAATATGGTACAGTGCGGTGCGTTGCTACGCGGTATCGCGCTGGCATTAGTAACGCAGGCCAGAAACGGGGCTATATATGTATGAAATGTACGGTACCTTCATTTCGCAGGAGTTAAGTCACCGCAGACTTTATCTCGGCTCCGCTTGGCTCCACTGTTGGTTTATGATTACGCAGTTGAAGTTGGTTTGCGTTTCAACCACCGCAGTATAACACCAACCCTTCTGTATGTACACCGTATTACACATAGGTGTAGGTAGATAAGAGTTTAAAATGTCGAGAAGGATTTTTAACGTCTAAACACCTTTACTGGCACTCACCAAATCTTTGCTATAATAACTCGAAAGTAACGTTTGTGGCGGGCAATTTTACAGACCCTCGCCCTATGAGCGTATGCTATAATTGGGTATTTGAATTAAAATCATTATTAAATTTTTTATTTTTTTTTAAATTTTTAATTATATTAAGTAAAAAATAAATAAAAATAGTTTTGCTATAAAACTAGTGATCTTTTCATTTATGTAAAAAAAAAAAATTCATTCAAAAATCCAAATATTTTAATCTCTTTGATCAACTGCCTGGCTTAATTGATGATATTTGTACTGTAAAAATATACATTTTTAGGGTTATGTGTAGCTGTCATCGTAGGTATTTGAATCTAAATGTTTACACATCTCTTGAGAGTACTGGAATTCACTTTCTTTTAAATTTGAGGCCACGAACTGCTATAGGAAGATCAAGGTCACAAACCAACATATTATTAGTTATTACATTGAAAATTTATTACAACGTGTACGAAGTTTCTCTTAGATTCTTGTTAAGCGTCTATAATTGACAATATTTCTTTCGACCATGACATCAGCTTCAATCTCTGAATACGTCTCTGTTGCAACGCTTACATACAGTGCGAATTATCCCATATGAATAAATGTAATTAATCGATTAATCAATGTAACTTTGCTGTTCCGGGATTTGTCGTGCTCCAGTTCGCATTCTCTTTCACCTAGTCAAATAACTCTCAAAATTCCCCAGTTTCGCACATGTTGATTACACTCAGATCTTGTTGGCAACTCGGGAAATCTCCTAGGACGCCAAGTTTACAGAGGGATGCCATATTGTGTCGTAATCTTCCAAACACAAGTAAAACGTGTTAAAAAGAATAATATAAACGGTTCGACACAACTCGGACCAACTTTCGCATATACGTAGGACTTTTTTTTGTGAGGGGAAAATCCATTATATGGACACCATCAGGTAGTGCCGGACTCCCCGGACCGTGTCATATGCCTGCTTCCATGTTAGCTCGGATGAACACAAATCAGCCATCATATTTGTGTCGTTAAACTCGTGTCCTGTCTGAAGGTCATAGTTGATTCTATGTGCTCTCCACCTGGGACATTTAAACAAGGTATGCTCCACGTCGTCGAGCTCATCGCAGTACCTGCATTTGTCCGTTTCAGCTCTTTTTCTATCGTGTAAGTATTTATTAAAGCAGCCATGTCCTGAAAGAGCTTGGGTTAAAAAATAGTCTACCTCTCTATAGGGCCGGTCCTTCCACTTTCGGATATCGGGTATTAGTCTGTAAGTTCATCGGCCGGTAGGACTTAGGAGTAGGCCTATATACTGTTATACAGTACATACACGCTTATGGCCTTTATTGTCGAGCGTCTAAAATCTACAATAATTACAGTACATACACCGTCACTCCCACAGCGACTCTGTCTACATTTTCTAGGAAGAACTAGTCACGTCATCTGGTATACGGGTACTGGTAGGTACTAAGGAAGTTATCCGTGTAAAATTTAATCAAAATCGCTGAGTCGCTTTCGAGAAGAATATTTTCCTGTTTTACCAGCTTGAGTTAGGCAGATTTTGCGATTACTTCTCGAGATGTAACCGTCCCACTGATCTCTATATAGTAATCTGGATAGATCATGCCATCTGAAAACTTGAAGCCCAATTGTGAGGACTGATTCTATCCAATATGGCGTCAACTGCACGTTTTTTTGTATTATATATTTACTATACTTCAAGAACATGTCGGCCAATCGGGCTTCATTTCATTGTATGCTATATGCCCTATCCAGATTACTAGGATAGAGATCATTGGACGTCCTGAACACACATGGAAAATTTGAACCATTTTCCGCACACCTGCCTGTTTAATGGGTCATTAATGGCCGCTATACATATATCGAAAGTAGCTATTTGGTAGTGGGTATGGCAAAAAATAAATACTTACATACTTATTTTAAATATTATGATAGGAAGTCAGTGAAAGTTCGACACATTATGATTGGTTATTTTCGTTGGTCACGATTTTTTTCGTTGTAAGTAGTGTGAACAGGGGTTTATCATCCAACTCTGGATATTTTCATCTCATTGTCAAGTCCATTTCATTCTGCCACCTCTGCTTTAAGACTCCCGCCGCTCCTTTCATTTTAGACACTTTTGTATAATGTATAATGGCAGATATAATAGACTTGAGACATACCAAGAGCGTAATGTGAGTAGTTTAAGGCCGTAGTTATTAAATTTGTCGGTAAAAATGTTTTCTGCACATCAGCACGTTCATATTAAAATATTAAAATACGTTTATTATATCCACTTACTTGTACCTAAAGTTATTATTATAGGTACTACGACATTCGAGTATGCAATATTATAATAAAAGGGAAACGCAAATTTTTCAAATAAGGTCAGTAAACTAAATAGGCTTATAACTAATACGTAATCGGATTGCTGTTGAAGCATTTTAAATACAGGTAGTATTTTTTGTATTTTAATGTAACCTGTAATCTGTATGACGTTTTGTATACGTTTCGGTTTAAATGCAAATAAAGAAATATTATTGTTATTCATTATACAGCAAAAAAATCTAGTTAATTTTAACGAATTTTAATATTATTGTAGCAAACCCCAAGATGTTACGCCACTGCCTCTAATAGAAACCACGAGAAAGAAAGGTCACAGTAGTAAAGCGTGGAATGGTATCGAAGATTCTAGACAACGCTAGAGCCAACGAGAACGTACTAGGCTGGGCCGCGTAGCGTATATAAACAAGCTGGTACGAGTGAAGCAGTCAGTCACGCAATCGGAATCAGTGAATGGTGAGTCGTGCCATCAAGCGGTTCAGTGATATAAATATTGATCAGTCAACGGGAATCAGTCAGTGTAGATTGTACTGTGACAGTGTTGAACGTTAGAAATAAATCTGGTATAAATACAGTGACATAAATAATTATAAATAAATAATCCTTGTATATATAGTTATTTGTTAAGTGTTATTTAAGTGGCTCGTTTAGTTCAATAATTACCGTTTAAGATTTTTTTATTGTTAGAATTGACTTTTCGTTATTGCATTTATTGTTATTGTATTTTTAATTATTGTAAATAAATATTTATTCCGCCAACTCAGAAAACAGTTTTGTAACATTATGGTACAAATTCTAACCTATAATAATAATTTGTAAAAATACTGGTCACAGTATCAACTATTTCCGACAAAACAGTGTTTTAATTTATAGAAGCACAATTTCACGCATTTTTAATGTTTTGTTTTTTGAAGTTATACTTCTTTAGGCGCGTTATGAAAAAATTACGAGAGGGAATTTTTCAAAAACTGTGGCATCAAAATTAACAGGATTGATTTCCATATATACCATATCGTTTTTAATCACGCCAAAGAAGTATAACTTCCAACACGCGTTTATAAGTACACGCACCCACTTTTCTCTTCAAAAAGCCATAATTCATTAGCTTTTTATAATATAGAACTTAGGTTAAAATACGCTTTTTTGACGTGAATAACGTCTGTCTCGTGTCTCATACCTTGGGTGGCATTTTAGAAATATTAGATATAACGAAAACAGGGGAAGTCGTTGACACAGCGTGTATAATATATAAGGTCTCAGATGTAGTAAGCTAGTGTAGCTGTATGGTAAAGTACGAGTTTGCGACAAGTACAAACGCCAAGCCCATGTTCGAATCCCGAAAACTTTTTAAATTTATACTAATATATATATTTTTTAATAATGAAAATACCTATATAGGTACCTATTGGATAACAATATAAAATATAAACAATAAAATTTCAATTATTTTATTTTACAAACATTTCATTTTATAGACTAAATAAAAGTGGATGTATTTCTGTACATGACAACGAATATTATTTGTGCTTAACGGTATTCACGTCATTTGTCTGTACCCGCGATACAGACATAGGTACAAATTTTTTGCTTAAGATTACTTAAGGAACAACACTCCTGAAGTTTGCCAAATTCCTCCCAGAACACAACACCTCTGTAAACTATACAATTACCTATGTATAATAGGCAAATACACTAAAAAGTTATCTATGTTTGGTTTTTCGACGATTAATTGTTTCCGGCGTGATATTTCTGCGATGTGTGTACCTAATATGTTAATTATAGAAATAGATTGTATACTTACTTAGTTGTACAAATGAATTTGTAGGCATATAATCTGTTCATGTAACATCTTTGTAGATAGTCACTAAGCAAATAATATATGCGTATATATATTCTTAGAAAATGTTAGATAAGTACATATTGTACATCTTATATATAGTAAATTATTCACACATCTATACTTTGTATCATTTATTTCAATATTCAAATTTTTGAGGTAACCTATATGTACTAGAATCAGAATAATTATACCATCGACCTTACACTATGGACTGATCAAGTCGTACATCGTCTAATCTGCCGTGATAATTCGAAAGGGTTTCTTTATTACGTGCTATGTGAGTAAACCTGTACTGAACTCAAAAAAAGTGAAATAAATAACTTAAAAAAAAACTTTTTAAAAAACAGTGGTTTTATTTTGAAACAAAATTGCACTAAAAAGTAGAAAATAATTTTTTTTAGGGATTATAAGTTGATCGGAATAGTTTTCAGCATTTGTTAAAAGAAAACCATTGGGCGTTAAAACATCATAACAGCATCAGTACCTAATATTTTATGAGCGCCCAATGGTTTTCTTTTAACAAATGTTGAAAACTATTCTGATCAACTTATAATCACTAAAAAAAAATTATTTTCTACTTTTTAGTGCAATTTTGTTTCAAAATAAAACCATTGTTTTTTAAAAAGTTTTTTTTAAGTTATTTATTTTACTTTTTTTTGAGTTCAGTACAGGTTTACTCACATAGCACGTAATAAAGAAACGTGGATATATGGAACAAAAATTTTAAACAAAATAAAAAAATTTCAACAAAAGCTGAAAAATACGAAACTAACCTCAAAATAAATAATACCTTGAACCCTTTCTAGGCAGTGTATCAATTTCAAAAGGGCTTTGTGAAATATTCTTGTTTTATTTTAATTTAGTCGACATTACAAAAAGAAAGGAAACTTTTTATTCATAAAAAGTGGCGACTGGCTATAGCGTTTTAATTGAGATTTTCAAATTAAACAGGACAAAGTGTAGTACGTATGTGAATAAGTATAGAATGCGGATTGTTCTATTGTTACACACAGGACCTGCTTTAGATGTAAAATAGCAATTTGTTATTTTGTCTGAAACGGCATCTCGACTCTTGTCTAACAAACACTACACACCGCGAAAACTCAACACAGTAACAGCGCATTTACACGAGTTACATTGGAGCGCATCAAAAGGAGGGATATTTTATTTTTATCAGACTACGGCAAAGCCAAAAGGAGAGTTATGATTCTATGTGAGCAGTAAGATAGTTTGTTACCTCGTACAGCCTAAACTATTGAACCGATTTCAACAACTGAGGTGTCGTTGGATTCGTCTTGATCCATAGTGTGTCATAGGAATTAAATTTTGTTTTAAAGACCACCAACAGCAAGGGTTATTTGGGCCTAGCACCAATTCATATTTACAAATTCATTATTTTTTTTTTTAAATAATAAATTGAAAATCCAATTGACACTTTTACCAGCTCTCGGCCTAGAACCCGGAAACTGGGGACTTGTAATAGAGGAACCATAGCAATGCCATGCAAACAACATTACTACACTCTCGGCAGGGCCGTAGCTAGAGCTGAATTCAAGATAGGTTAAGTTGATAAAACTTATAAAATGTTAACTCTCGCATGTATAGTGATTCGACTGTTTAATAGCTGTACTATGTTTTGCAGTTTATTTGAATAGTCGACGCTCGCATGTAGTGTGTTTTCAACTTGAAATTGCTATATATAAAAAAGGATCGGTTTCCACTCTCGGGCAGTGTGGAGAAATCGGTAACTCACCTAGCCGGAAACTGGGAGTTTCGGGTTCAAGTCGCGACAGTGGTCATTTGATTTTTTTCTTAGATATAGCTCAAAAATCATGGCAGCCTAGCTGTCTGAGATATTTATTATTTTCACCTCTAATTGTTATGTGAATAATATGGTGTGGATATAAGGGGTTTTTAAATCGATTGATTTTATCATATACCAATAACATATAGAGTTAGATGACCCAATCACGGACGTATAGCGTAAATAAACGAATTTTGATTTTGGAGGGCAAAATAGAAAATAAAAAAAAAATTTTTCATGTGCATCATGTGACGTATCAAATGAAAGAACTCGTTATAAGAAATATAAATATATTTTTTATAATTTTAAAATGCATAGTTTAAAAGATATTAAAGAAAATATACGAAAATCGAGCTTTCCCCCCTCCTTTTAACTCCGAAACTAGTGAACCTAAAATTTTGAAATAATTAGGGAATATAGGGCCTCATTCATAGTTTAGAGGAAAACCTAAACGAAAATTCTAAGTCTTTAAATTCCCACGGGAAACGGAATAGTACGGAACCCTCTCCACGCGAGTCCGACTCGCACTTGACCGGTTTATTAAATTTTAACCTCTTGTCAATTTCCAAAGTGTTTTCTTTTTAAGTAAGATAACAATTCTGTAGGTAGCTACTAAATGAAACAAAAAATTATAAAAATATCAAAATTTTATTTAGGGTGTGTACCTAGGTATGTAAAATTAAAATTCAGAACCTCATAATCAATTTTCTAAATTAACATAAAAGACATTTTTTTCATTTATTTAATTTTTTAAAATTTAAGTATTTTTTATTTTTATTTCGGTATTTAACCAGTTCCTTCGTTACCCATCAAAAATTTAAGGCGACCAAAAGGTTGAGAAACGCTGACCTAGACGACAAGGTGTAAAACAAATTACGAATCAATGATTTTGAAAACATTCATGGTTTGTGTATAGAAAACACAATACAAAGAGACTGAAAGCGCCGAACCTCAAAATAAAAAAATAAATCTTTGTTACTTGTAAATGCAAATGCAACATCAATAACCATACTTTGTAGGTAAATTGTGCCTATTTCGTTAAAGAATTATTAAATACATGGTGTGTATGTTAAAAGAAGTGTTACAAAACGAGTCTCAGCGCCGTTCCCGTGCCTGTCTAAATACGAAACATACATAAAGACAGATAGACAGAAAGCGCAGAGACAGTTAGAGGAGCTAGGTGGTTCTGACACATTTCCACAGTTAATGATGCCCTTTATTATAGACTCCTATCTTAACTAACCAACCACTAAAGCTGTTGCGTAACTACACTGTACATAATATGTATTATAGGTATTATACCTGTGCACATAATCATTTCCAGATTATAATTGGAGAACTAGTGAAAGTATCAACTGGTTGTTCAATTTTCAATTGATCATGAGAAATCGTGTATTTCTATTACAATTTTTAATGTGTAAACATCTTCACGAGCACCAGAAGTATGCATATATAAGTACATACGCATGTCCTGGCCCGCACACCTTCCTATAAAGTAGGCAATGTGGCCCTTGGCCTAAACAGTTCGGAGACTGCTATTCTAAGTAATGGAGTTTCGTTTCCGAGTCGAGTTTAATATTTGATAAATATTCGATTAATCTTTTTGGTCTAGCACTCTAGTCAACGAATGATCCTAGCCAGAAAGTCAATAAGCGCAAAAACAGACTTCGGGACTTTGTTTGGACAGGTTAATAAAAAAACATATTAAAAGTCCTTGAACCTCGGGTGGGCGCAAGAGGGAGGAGCAATTCAAAGGTCTCTTTGAAGTGCACCCTCTCCTCTTGCTAAATTTAATTTAATTTATTAGTGTATTTGCCATAATATGGCACATACACTATTGGCGTCGGTCGGATGGCGGGACCTAGGGGTCGGACCAAAATTTCTCGACGTTTCATAACCTCCTGAACACTTTGGCACCATTTTTGAAAATGTTATATATATATTTGAAAGTCTGGTCCTGTCGGGCCGATTTTATTAAAATTTTAGCAGCACATTTTAATCTTTACTAAAGAGTTAAATTTCAATTTTGAAACGATTCTGACAAATTTTTCGGTATTTTGGGCCCAAAAACTTTTTGGAACCCCTAAATTCAACCCTGAAAATGGTCCGATCGGGCCCATTTTAAATAGGCTTCTAGCGGTAATGGGTTCCAATGTGTGTACCAAATTTCGTTTCAATCGATTAAGTCTGTCGAAAGTTATCGTGTACACACACACACACACATATATGTGTGTGTGTGTGCTGCTAAAATTTTAATAAAATCGGCCCGACAGGACCGGACTTTCAAATTTTATGAAAACACTAGTTTGTTGATACGGATTTACTTATGGAAGGATGTATTTAATTGGGTGTACTGATAAAATCCATGTCTAGTATTGAAATTTAGAAAAATTTAATTATTTTAAGGGATGTATTAAGGGGTTAAATTTTTTATTTTGTCAAAAAACAAACTTAAGTTCACATAATAATGCCACAATGCCTGTATTAGCAAATACACTATATTGTCGGCAGGGTTTGGCACTGCGACCCGAGTTTTTATTTATTTATTGTATAGATTATAGACGCGTTAACATCTCAGGTCATTAGCGTCTTTCAACTACACTAAATAACAACTTTCTTAAAACTAAATGACATCACAAAATATTCATGAACGCAGGTGGGATTCGAACCCACGACAGTCTAGTCTAGAGGCTGCGGTACCAAATACGCTATCCACTAGGCTATACTGCCCTCTGCTAGATTTAAGAAAATACATACTACGCGACGCTATAATATGATGTCATAATAGTGACGTAGTGTCACAGAATACAGAGGCTTGACAAGCTTTGTTACAATTATTGTAATTGGTTCTCTTTTTACATAATAAACAATATTATGTATGATATTCGTTGATTAGAAAAGATGAAAACTCTATTATTTTACATTTCAAACAATAAGGGAAGCACAAACAGAACGTGAGACCCTTGTGTTTATAATCTTACTAGTTTGCCAACGATTTATACGTAACAAGCAATGAGACACAAGAATTATTGTAGAATAACTGCTAACGTCGATTCTCTAAAAACTTTTCTATACTGCGAATAATATTTCTCATAAAAAATTACTCAAGCGAACCATTGCTTTATTTGTTTTAAAATTATTTTAAAAATCGTTAATTTAATTTTTATATTGGGACCGCCCCGCTAATTAAAAATCACGTTTCTGATATAAAGCCGGCTTCAGTCTACATGACCAACGTATGCCAATGTTGGCAAATGTATTGACGATCAATGTTGGGCATAGTTGGGCATGTGTGATCATTTGAATATGTCCTGTATCCACACAACATAATTTTGCAGTGTGGCCAGCGTTGACCAAGCTTAGTAGGTACATCCAATGTTTAGCGAATATATACACCATTAACTCTTTGAAGCTCCACATACTCGAGTATTCCCACTCGCGCATATAGCCATTGTAGCTGAGCGTTTTTTTCCAAAAAAAGTAAATAAAATAAAATAGAGTGAAGATGACGCAATTATTGCAAGTGCTTAAGAGGTAATAACTTCTTGTGCCCGGCTTTTAATACATGTTCCATACAACTCATATAAATCACAATAAGTTAAACGGTTTTATTTTAAATCATCAGCTGTACCAAAAACTAGAAAATAATTAGGACACATAACAAACCAAGGGGCACTTTGTGTCGCTGCGTCAGCGCAAATAAAAACGTGGGGCGCATTTGAAATATTTCTGTTGGTTGGCTTGGAAACACATTTTTCTAGACAAGCCGTTCTTATTTAATAATTATACAGTCGTTATACAGATTTGTATACGCCTCACGTTTGACGTTTTTATTACTTATTCCGCTAACGCAGCGACACAAAGTGTCCCTTCGTTTGTGTCCTAATTATTTTCTAGTTTTTGGTACCTCTGATGATTAAAAATAAAACCATTAAACTTAAAAGTTTTTATTTTCTAGTTTTTAGTTTGATTTCTGGCCCGTATCATTATGCAAACTCCTCATCCTTTCAACTGTCCACCTCCTGATTCCATCATCAAACCCTCGTTATCAAGTTGAAATTATCATAATATTGTATTGTCACGGGAACTCAATGTGTGTGCAAAATTTCATAAGAATCGGTTAAGTATAGAAGTAGTTGAAAAAGCTGTCGCAAGATTTGAAACAAAGATAGTAACAAACAAACAAATAGCTAATTAAAACCGTTTAAAAAATGAACCTATATGAGCGACATTCAAACTAGATGTTCGTTGGTTCGTCTTGTTTAGTCAGATTAGAAGTTGATCGGATGAGGTTGTCCAACTTTAATCTCCATAAGCCAAAATGCGATGCAGGATGTGCAGGAACACGACACATTCACTTACTAACTTACTATATGGTGCAGTCACAGAAAGCAAAAAAAAAAAGAAAATAAGGCACATATGAAGTAGTTAAAAGGAAACGAAATGTAGAAAATGCTCTCTTATAGAAGAAACTCGTCAAATTTATAGTTTTAAATGTTCTCCGGTGGTATGCATACATATATACCTAAATATGGCAGAATACATACAGATGTGGCAAAAATGTTAGGGATTTACTTAATGAGGAAAAAGTTTCTTTTATTTTTATTTTATTATTTATATAATACTTTAATAATCTAAACGTTGCCGCACAGTAAAAATTTATACTCCCCCATAACATTTTAAATCAATCTATTTACTGAGAATCGACTTGTATCCCCTCCCCCTCCAACATTTTAAAGCAGGCAATGCCTATACAGGGTATCCCATAACTTATGGACCATAGAGCAGGTGGTTATAGTACATGTAAAAATAAGGCAATTGACACAAAAATGTTGCTCTTTTGGAAAATACAGGGGCGTAAAAATAAAATAATTAGCCATAAATTCAAAACCATTTGACATACCTACAGGGTTGAAAATCGGTATGAAATATAAATTTAAATATTACGAAAGACTGGACAATGAACATGTTGATGTAAAAAAGGTACCTATACTTCATTCACTTCGATATACCTAACCGTTTTCGAGATAACTGGGGTTAAAAATTGCGCGGCGCAGGAAAACAAGCGTGTTTTTACGATGTATGGCGCCTATGTGTGGCCAGCCTTCCTATGTACATATTTACGCGAATACAACACATTCAGACATAAAGTAGTCGAGTACTATTGGTGTGTATGCACAATGTACACACACACATACAAGAGAGCTCAGGACGATGGTTGCGCTCGACTCTTGTGTTTTCAAACGGAATGAGTTTCCTCCTTCTATACGTATTTATAATAAAAGAGATTATTAGAATATTTGTATCTACTCTCTTATTACTACATCGTTCTTCTCCGACTCGTCCGTACAACACTGGCATATCGCCATCTCACTCCGTATACATATTATACACAAATATGAAATGAGAAATAAATTCTTGAGTAATGCAGTATTAAAATAGCGACCGGGGTAGCTTTCTGTTTTGAACAGGGCATGGAGGTATACTGCTTAGCGTTTGCTGTAAATTTCGGTTATAACGAATTTGGAGTCAGAGAAGGCCCGGACCCTCCTATTTCTCAATCCCAACAAATAACAAATTACTCAAGTATCTTCTTTGGATCCCGATAAATGTTAGCGTCTCTGAAAAAATATAGCCAGTCTGATTCAAAATAAATAACTCGCCTGTCTCGCGCCCAAGTGTCTTTATTGTCAGGAGGGAGGCAAACGAAAATTATACTTATGGCCATTGCGGGTCGATTACATTAGGCGACTTTACACGCTAGTCGTCACCAAGTAAAGTCGTGCGCGAGTGAGCGTGTAGGGACATGTCCGATTACACTTCAGCTGGTAAATACGCTCAGTCGCTCGACGCTCACTATAGTCTGCTAACGAGAAACAATAACAACTCCCGCGCAAACTAAATCTTTCGACATCTTAAGGAACACTACACGCTGCGATTTTACTAACCAGTGTCGATTACACACAACGATTTCACTCGCCAGAAGGTAAAATGCCTAGCGAGTAGCGACTAAGTAGGTCGGTTTTCAACTTTAGTCGCAGGCGACAAGCAAACGATCTACAAGCGGCGAGTGGATCAGACAGCCTATTACATTGAGCGACTTTGGTCGCAGCGAGTACATTCGCTGTACTGTAATCGACCCATTTCCAAATTCATTGTTAACTTCCCATTGGAAGTTATTGTAATGGGTCCGAAAATCGAAATCAAAAAGGAAAAAAAATTTTTATGTTTCAAGGTCACTACACTATTTTTACACTACTTTTAGAAAGATGTCTGTGTGTGTGTGTGTACGTATGTACGTACGTACGTACGTACGTACGTATGTATGTGTCCATTTCTTTCTAAGACGAAATCTCGAGAACGAAAAATGATATCGACTACGTTGGGGTGCCAATCGACGCGTATGAACGTAAATATGATCTGAAAGGAATTTTTTTAAAATCGGTTCAGCCGTTCTTTTTTCTTAAGCGAATAACCTCCAAAAAAGTAGATTTTACACAATATCTCGCGAATAAAAAATTATATCGACTTCGTAAGGGTGTCAATCGAGGCGTGTTAACGTCATTTTGATCCGACATAAATTTTATAAAAATCGGTTCAGCCGTTTTTTTTTTTTTTTTTTTTTTTAATTATTGATAATTAATTAATTAATTGATTTTAATTAATGATAAAAATGATTACTTTTCTGTGTAATATCTAATTTAATTATTATTATTAAATATTTATCAAACTGGGAAGTTCGTCGTGTGGACCTCAAGGGTCGCACTTTAGTCCTAATAAACGACCCACCTCACGGCTTGTTGGAGATTTTATTTTTTTGAACGGTTTGTCCGAGTCATAGCAAGAGCTTGTAATACACAATTAATAATTCTGCACGGTTTCCTTATTTTTTATCTATAAGTACATTCAGATGGAACGAAAAATTTGATTTTTCTTTTCGAATTCTAATAGCGCAGAAAAGTTGCCTTCTGATACGTATATTTTACCCTCAAAATTTTGTAAATTTACGAGAATTACTTCTGGTGTCCCAAGAGATTTGATATTAGTTTTAGATTTAATACTAGTTTTGGAAAATACATATATACGGCAATTTGTTAATACCGCGCCACTGTTTATGGTTAGCAGCGGGGGTACTGATTAAACTATTAAAAGTTTGATAAATTAATAGATTTATACGGCTGAATTGCAATTGAAAATTTTTGTTGGAAAGCAGCCAATTATATAATTGATTCCAAACATATTGGAAAAAATCATTTTACCAACCATAGTCACAGTCAGGATTCTAACCTGAACCTTTCCACTTTCGAGGTAGAGTGAGCTTACATTAAAAGTTTGTTTTATTACCTGATTCACAAGAATAATTAGGGAGCCTTTTACCTGAATTCTGAAAAATCGTAATAAATACCCGAAAATGCCAAAAGATTTTTACCTAAGTTCTATAAAAGCAGTTTTATTTCGTAGTTAGTGATTAGTGAGTCGAGTTTTAGTGTCGGTAGGACGTGTTTTATTGTTTACTCGGTGTATTTTACGTTGTTGTTTGTATTTTTGTCTGAAATATGGCGCCTACGCCGTCAACGTCATCAGTTTTAAAAACTAAACAAACTGTGAACTGTGTTGTTTTTGGTGCACCAAGACAGTTAAAAGACAGTGTTTTACCTACTTATGAAGACATAATGAAGTTTTTCTTGTTTTTAAGACATGACACTGAAATTAAAAAAGTAGGTGAAATAGGAAAGATAATTTCTTCAAAGTTGGCTGAGTTATGGAATAAAGCTTCTATTCCTATAGTGTCGCACAACCGGATCATGCAATTATTTAGAGACTATCATGATAAGTACAGAAATCTTTTAAAATCATTTAAAGGGCGACAAAATGACAACAAGTATAAATTAAAATTAAATTTGTTCCAAGAAAATGCCAAAAAAAAGTTATTTGATATTGCAGCCTGCAAGTGCAAAACATTTTCTGCATGTAATTGTGAAAAAGCCCGGAAAGTGCCTAAAGATGAGCAATTATTTCTTGTTGATCAACGAACTGAGAGAAAAATGATCATTGGGTCTATTGATACTGTAGCTACCAGAAAAAATCAAGAAAAACAAAAATGAAAAGAGAAGGAAATGTCAAGATATTTAAGTTATCAAGAAACACATTCAAAATTAAATACAATAGACGACACTTCGCAAAATTAAGAAATGCCCATTATAAATTATATTGACGTGGAAATGACTCCTGAAAAGAGGGAACCTCATAAATTAATGTCGACGTCATAATATTATGTACAGGGAAATACACTAAAAATTAAAAACATTCTAAAGTCATTGATAAAGCTCTGATATTACTTACATAATTACTGATCATGAAATGAATTGATAAATAGCGAATATTTTCTTACCTGAAACAAAAAAAATCCACATTAATTAAGGATACAATTTATAGTTACTGTCCATATTAAAATAAAAATCAACTAAATTTGATAATAAATAAACAAACAAAACGCTGAATTTTTTTGGTTTTCATTTATTATTATTATTATTTATTCAATAAATTATGAGATGCCGGTTGTAATTGGTACGAGATCAAAAATTCCGTACCTACATCAACAATCAGAAATTTTATGGTGTAATATATTACACGTTTTAAAACAAATTATTCGTCCTTTATTAGTGGAAATGAGGAGTACGGAAACCTCTGTTAATTTTGATTCCCTAATTAAAATAAATTAGTTGGCAGTGCATTCCACGTACCTTCTGAATTAAAATTGATGGAAGAGAATATTATCTATCTGTCTACAGCATGAGCGTGTCCACGCAAAAAATTTCCACGCATTTAAATGTTTTGCCTGTTAATTTAGAAATTAGAAATTTTGGGGAGGAGACATAGGTATTGAATTTTTGCGCCGTCTCCAGTCGCTACTGGCGCACCCAAAGTTGTAGTTTTAAAGTAATTTTTTCGACGGATTTTGAAGAAGATTCAAAGTTTAAGCCTAGCTTTAGAGTAATATGAAATATTTGATTTTTTCTTTATTTATTATTAAAAGTTAATGCACTATTGAATTTTACTTTCCCGCACACCTGCCTGTTAAATGACCCATTACAGGTCGGTGTACATGCATGTAAAGTAGGTAGCTATTTTATATAGTGGGTATGACAAAGAAATATATACGCA
Source organism: Mongoloraphidia duomilia (assembly GCA_039654895.1). Classification (NCBI taxonomy): domain Eukaryota; kingdom Metazoa; phylum Arthropoda; class Insecta; order Raphidioptera; family Raphidiidae; genus Mongoloraphidia; species Mongoloraphidia duomilia. The sequence continues at coordinate 67,445,005 of CM077516.1, forward strand.
CGTCTATGATATGATTAAACGTAACGTTTTTAGAATGGCCACATACATAATATTAGTGTTTTCCTGTTCCAAATGGAATTTTAAACATATACCCACTCTGGAACTGTTACATTATATTGTTCGCTTACATTTATTATATTGCAGTATTCATTTTAGTTCAGAAGTTTGCCAAGTTTGAAATAATGTACACACATACTTCCATAAATTACTTTCTTCCAAGTGCCACTTGAAATTATTAGTGTATTTGCCATATGGCGCATACACTATTGGCGTCGGTCGGATGGCGGGACCTAGGGGTCGGATCAAAATTTCTCGACGTTTCATAGCCTCCTGAACACTTTGGCACCATTTTTGGAAATGTCTGTTTATATATATATGTGTGTGTGTGTTCGCGGCATAACTCTCGAAAGACTTAATTGATTTTGACGAAATTTGGTACACACGTTGGAATCCATCACCGCACGGAACCTATTTAAAATGGGCCCAATCGGACTATTTTAAGGGTTGTTTTTAGGGGTTGAAAAAAGTTTTTGGGCCCGAAAATATCGAAAAAATTTTCAGAATTGTTTCAAAATTGAAATTTAACTTTTTAGTAAAGATCAAAATGTGCTGCTAAAATTTTGATAAATTCGGCCCGACAGGACCGGATTTACAAATTTTATGAAAACACTAGTTTGCGGATAGTGATTTACTTACTGAAGGATGCATTTAATTTGGTACAGAGGTTGCATTGATAATAATATTGAAATTAAGAAAAAAAAATATTATTTTAAGGAATGTATTAAGGGGTTAGATTTTTTATTTTGTCCAAAAACAAACTTAAACCACAAGGCCTGTATTAGCAAATACACTATATTGTCGGCAGGGTTTTGGCACTGCGACCCGTGTTTTTATTATTTTATTTAACACACACAAAATGCAATAAAACTATAATACATATTTGTATATCTATTACAGTTTTACTGCATTTTTGATGCGTAAATGAATGAATGAATTGTGAATTATAGACGCTCGACAGCTGTTTTGATGCGTATGTCACTTATATTGAAAGTTTCTTCAGTAGTAGTGTTGACCTAATGAATGTTAATAATTGAAGGAAGGTTTGGTTGAGGGTCAAAATAATGAAGCTTTACCAAAATATCGCTTGTGGCCAACGTTTCGAAATATTTAATTTCATCTTCAGGGCCTGACGATGAAATTAAATATTTCGAAATGTTGGCCACAAGCGATATTTTGGTAAAGCTTCATTATTTTGACTCTCAACCAAACCTTGCTTCAATTATTGAAAGTTTCATTTTTAGGGTTCCATACTTCAAAATGAAAAAAACGGAACCCTTGTGTCTGTCTGTCTGTCTATCTGTCTGATCTCCCCCCCTTTTCTCCGAAACTACTGAGCCATGAACATTTTGAAAAAATAGGGAATATAGAGCGTATATATTTTTGTTCTTTTTATGGATGACCACGCATAACTTTTTACAGAGTAGTCCGATTTTGATGATTCTTTTTTTATTGGATAGGGTATATATACCTTGAAGTTGGTCTCATTTAAATTTTACTTAAATCGGTTCAGTAGTTCGGCTGATTTTAATGAAAGTGAGTAACGGCTGTGATTCTGGGTAAATGTCACTTTTTGACACAGTGTCAAATGTTTGTAGAAGTAAAAGTCTGTTGGCAATCGACTAAACTTACGTATTGTAAAGCCACTAAAAAGTAAAAAATAAAAAACTTTTTAACAACAAAAAATCTCTTTCAGAAAAGCCACTAAAAAGAGGAAAATAATAAAATTTTGAGGTCTTCGCCAATTTAATAAAATATGAAGTCGGTTAAAAAGTATAGTATAGTGATTAATATCTTCTTTTTAACCAACTTCATATTTTATTAAATTGGCGCAGACCTCAAAATTTCATTGTTTTCCTCTTTTTAGTGGCTTTTTGAAGGAGGTTTTTTTTTGTTAAAAAGTTTTTTATTTTTTACTTTTTAGTGTGAAGAAGTGACATTTACCTTAAGGAATCACACGCCGTTACTCACTTTTATTAAAATCAGCCGAATTACTGAACCGATTTTGATGAAATATCTATGGGATCAATCTGAAAGTATATCCTTTCAATTAAAAAAATAATTTTCCAAATCGGTTTATAGATGACGGAGTTTTGAGGTAACAAACAAACAAAAAAAAAACAACCGAATTGAGAACCACCTCCTTTTTTTTGAAGTCGGTTAAAAAGCGACTTCTCTCGTTTAAACGTCAAATTTGCTTATACATTTGCTCGCGCTAGCGCTGGTTTTAATGGCGGGGATCTTAAAATATGTAAAAATTACGGTATACTTATTTTAAGTTTGAGTACCAATTGATATAGTGTATCAAATTTCATTAAAATTGGTCCAGTGGTTTTCGAGTGATGTCAATATAAACAGACGGATAAATAAACCTTTTGGAAACGCGTCTACCGTCTTTTTTATTGTTCTCGTTCAATCCTTCTTCGACACTTAAACATTTTTAATTAAAAAAATAAACATTTACTTTAGATAAAAAATATTATAGTCTTTTCGTTATGCAACAATCTCGTACACCTGAATTTAGCACCAATTTAATTTTTCAGGTTTATTAGTCTGAAAAAAGAATTTAAAATGAAATTAAAGAAAAATGAAAAGTGCAACTGTAAAAATATTTTATGAAAGGAACCTCCAGACATATATTATATCTAGACAACGTGGAGTTGAGGAAAGAAAAACTTCCGGGTACGGTCTCTTCTTATCTAAGATAACTTCCACGGAAACCACTACCATAGTGTAGTGAAATTTATAGTAAAACAACAGACGCATGCTGGGTAACCAAAACCAAACAAAGGGATTATTAGAGACGTAACTGTTTTTTTATGAAGCCACGAAAATAAAAATATGAAACGTACAAAACATGCACGAATATCAAACTTTAATCACTAATAAACAGTTAAATATGCAACATAATTTATTAATAATACATAACTTCTGATGTATAATAACGATTTTTTGATATTGATACATATTTTATTTTTTCATCACATCGATGAAAATTCCGGACACATCATATTCTTGTCCGTATTCCGGACATATAGTGTTAGAATTCCGGACATGTCTGGAAAAATTTGGATATATGGAAACTCTAGTCTAGATAGGAGGAGGTTTTATTCTTATATGGCTACGCATAGGTCACTTAGGTTTTAATGGCGCGCGAGGAATCGTCCTTTTGTGAGACGTGCGACACTCGTGTTACTGCAGTCGCACATCTTTTGGGAGGGTCCAATAAAGAAGCACACGGCGGCAGATTGGATTGTCAGGTGATCTGTCGATTGTTTTAGGAAATTATCCTGACAATGTTGATCCGCTGTTTCAATTTTATAAAAGAAACCGGCCTTTGCCGGTTCATATGGTTTTCTTTATTTAGATATTTTTATTTTCTACGTGTTATGATTTTTATTAGTATTTTTATTTATTTAGTCACTTTATATAGATTTTTTGATTGTTAGTGTATTTGCCATATGGCACATACACTATTGGCGTCGGTCGGATGGCGGGACCTAGGGGTCGGACCAAAATTTCTCGACGTTTCATAGCCTCCTGAACACTTTGGCACCATTTTTAGAAATGTTTATATATATATGTATATATATATATATATATTTATTTATTTATTTATTTATATATATATATATGTGTTCGCGGCATAACTCTCGAAAGACTTAATTGATTTGAACGAAATTTGGTAGACACGTTGGAATCCATCACCGCACGGAACCTATTTAAAATGGGCCCAATCGGACCATTTTAAGGGTAGTTTTTAGGGGTTGAAAAAAGTTTTTGGGCCCAAAAATACCGAAAAAAATCTCAGAATTGTTTCAAAATTGGAATTTAACCCTTTAGTAGAGATTAAAATGTGTTGCTAAAATTTTAACAAAATCGGCACGACAGGACCGGACTTACAAATTTTATGAAAACACTAGTTTACGGATAGTGATTTATTTGCTGACGGGTGTATTTAATTTGGTACAGAGGTTGCATTGATAATAATATTGAAATTAGGAAAAAAAATATTATTTTAAGGGATGTATTAAGGGGTTAATTTTTCATTTTGTCCAAAGACGAACTTAAGTTCACATAATAAAGCCACAGGGCCTGTATTAGCAAATACACTATATTGTCGGCAGGGTTTTGGCACTGCGACCCGAGTTTTTTTTATTTTTTGTTGTTTTACCTACTTTTTCGGTTTGATTTATTTTCTTTTATACAGTGTGTAAACTGTAGACCCGAATATAGGGAAAATAACATTGAAAACATTTACAATTTTGTAGTAAGATATGTGCCATAAGACTAATGTAAAATATATAACAGATGCTTTTTTTTATTTAGCAGGTTCCGAGTTACTCCTAATAGTCAACCGTTGCTATGGAAAGTTATTTAAAAAATCCACTGTACTATCTTTCTACGTAATCCACTACATTAGGTCGTGCGGCCCATAGCCTACTACAAAATTGTAAATGTTCTCAATGTTATTTTCTCTATGTTCGGGTCTATGTTTATATACTGTATAGAGGCTAATGACCTAAGCTGCCGAGCGTCTATAATCTACAATCAGCCAGTCAGGTTGATTTACTATATTATCTTCAAGTACGATGTCACCTTACCACACTTTACTCATCATTGTGGCTGGGGACGTGAAATTAAATATTTAACTTGAGAAAACATAAGAACTCATCATTTTTATTTCTATCGTCACATCAGCTGCTGAACATCTTTCTCTCTCTCTCTTTCTTTCTCTGTGAAACTTAATTAAATGTAAACAAATAATTAAATATTCTGGTTAAATTTAATTCGGTTAAAATTAGATATCCGTTTTAAATGAATTTTTGGTATCACGTGACAACTGGTACGACGTCTCATCATCGTCGTTTTCTTTTTTAGCACTCTTCTTTATTTTGTTTGTTTCTTTCTTTTTCACAGCTTTGCATAAAGCTACACTGACACTGGTTAAGTTGACTACAGTATAGTTTAACTAAGTGAACACGGTATTTATTTATCCATGAAGAACGTCAAAATGTACTGTGAAGATTTTGTACTTGTGAAATTTCATACCTATTTTTTTTACTAATAGCAGAAACATTAAAAACTAAATAGGTACCTAAAGAAATAACGAAAATGTTTTCTTTTATTCTTTTAGATTATAAAATAATAACGATTTTTTTATTTTTAATCGCCCGTCAACTGCTAAATTGCAAGGTCATTAGCGTATTATAGTATGGGTACATGGTATGATACATTAAATAATACAATAACGTAAGGCTGAAAATAATTTTCGTGATGGTTAAAGGAAAATACAAACTGCACTAGCAATACATACCTATATTCCGAAATAAAGCTTAGTGGTGAGAGCACTAGACTCACATTCGGAAGGTACATGGTTCGAATCCCGGCGGGGAAGATGTGGCTAGGACTTTTTCCTACTGCTTTCGCCGAGAAACGGTGACTGGCCATTTTGTTGAGGTTTTTCATGGTTTCCCTCAATTATGCATGAAAATTGTTTTTTTGTTATAGTAATAGAGCAGTAAATTGTGAACAAAATGACACATCTGCAATTACTTCATTCTGATTTCAAATAAGTTTTGAAATATGTACGTAAGCCCCGCCCGCTAAAAAGCGGTTTTGCTCGTGACGTCATGATACATGCAAGTATAGAGGACGTGCGTTTATATTATCAACTAATACTATCTATAAACCAAGAAACAAACTGTTAAAAAAATACTGTTTTGTACCTATGTAAACATGATGTAAACAAGTTTCTATGGCAACGGTAACTCGACATGCACGTTGACGTCACACACTGTTTTTGATTTTTAGAAATTTATTTCAATAAATTATTGCATTTTAACGAATCATTAAATGTTTCTCAGATTTTAAAGTTGTGTTCAAATTGACTTATATTTTTGTGCTACGATATAAAAATGAGAAAAAAATGCATGCATATTGGGGTCCGTCAAATGAGCATCTGACATCTGGTGGCAGAAAATTGTACTCAAACGAGGGAAAATTTTACATGCTAACAGTGCAAATTAATCATGAAATTGTTTATTACAAAAATAAAACAAGTAAAATAAACAAAAAGTTTATCGAAAATGGAATTCGCGACGTTTTCTAATATCATGGCAATAAGCACTGTCAGTTATTGCCTTGTAAAACTTACTTTACAGAGAATTATTTTCTAATGAAATGTGGGAAAACTGTATTTATGAATTAAAAAAATATTTTATAGTAATAATAAGATGTACTTGTTATCATACTGCACTAAAATAGTTGAATCCCTGATGATTAACAAATTTATAGGATTAACTTCGTATACAAATATTTTGAGGTTAGTAACTTAGCTACTTATTACAATATAACTTATTATGTTGCAGTTATGTGTTTACATTATTCACCTAACCCAGCCTTAAAAGCGCATTGAACGCGGATGATTAATTTCGTGGAGATTTTCTTTTAATTTTGATGTTTTTAAGCAATATGTCGTAAAGATTACTACTTTTGACAGTTCATTTTGCATGCATTTTTCTCGTTATATTTCCGACATTTGATAATATGCCCGGCTTTGAGAATCCGTTCTCCTTCAACGAAATTCCTTGTTTAGGATTCGTACCGGCCCAATCACAAATTGCACTTATATTTATCATTTCTTATCACTTTGAAAATCATAAAATTACACGCAAAAGTATACCCCGTATATGAAATTTCCCTCCGTCTGCGCCATGTTTTTGAAGCTCCACCTATCTGACGGATCCCAATACCCTATTCCAGATGAATATGAAGATGGTTCCTTATTCAAGGCCATAGCCGATTTACCTGTCAAACTCCTATGCTCCTATCTTAATTTCCTATAATTTCCCCATCTCGCACATTGCTATTAATTAAAAAAAATGCCGAATATAGAAGCTCCCCCGTTTTTGAAGTTGGTTAAAAATGTAGAAAATTACTGGAAGTGGAAACATTGGAAAATAGTAATGGTGCGAATAGCGTCTGTTATGACATGATGTCGAGAAATAAACGTTAAACGCGTTATTATTATAGCCCTTTAAAAAGACAAAAATGTCTTGTACCAGTGCAGTTCGTATCTTCCTACTTAGCGCAAAAAACAGGTTAAGTCGAACCCACAAACTCACTGGTATTAGAACAGATTATTTTCTTCTTTTTAAAGAACTACGTATAGTGTTTTTTAGAAATATTGTTTGAAAGTTTAAAAAGCATCACAAATAATGTGAGTGTATGCTTAGCTTTAATCTATATTGTTGAAGAGATTTGTAAGATAACAGCTTTCTTAATGCAAGGATTTTAAAATCCGTTCCTGGTTACATTATTAAACAGGCTGTCTCATGTCTCTATTCCACTTAAACTTCAGACATGATTATATCTTATAAGACCGGCCAAGTGCGAGTCAGACTCGCGCACCGAGGGTTCCGTACAATTATAAATAAACTTTTTAACAAAAAAAACCTCCTTTAAAAAGCCACAAAAAAGAGGAAAATAATAAAACTTTGAGGTCTGCGCCATTTTAATAAAATATGAAGTCGGTTAAAAAGTGGATATTAATTAAATTGGCACTTTTTAACCGATTTCATATTTTATTAAAATGACGCAGACCTCAAAGTTTTATTATTTTCCTCTTTTTGTGACTTTTTGAAGGAGGTTTTTATTTTGTTAATTTTTTTTTTATTTTTTACTTTTTAGAAGGAATCACACGCCGTTACTCACTTTTCATTTTCTATTAAACCGATTTCTTACGCTGTGTTATGTGTTAAAAAGTGACATTTACCTTAAAGGAATCACACTCACTTTTATTAAAATCAGCCGAACTACTGAACCGATTTAAGTAAAATTTATATGGGACCAACTTCGAGGTATACCCTATCTAACAAAAAAATAATTTTCCAAATCGATTTATAAATGACGGAGTTCTGAGGTAACAAACATTAAAAAAAATACAACCGGATTGAGAACCACCTCCTTTTTTAAAGTCGGTTAAAAAATAAGGAGTTAGGTAGTGGTAAAAAATTATCAAATTTATTTATTTAAGCTTGTTTTAAAAAGTTTTTTTTTATATTTTATTTTGTTCTCCTTATGCTGGGTTTATCGTACAATTTTTTTTTAATCACGCTGTTAAATGACGGTTGCTATGGTAACGATCAACAGTTTGCCAAAATGAAAATGCAGCAACCAACGAATACGTAGCAATCAAATTTAACAGCGTGATTAAAAAACAGCCTGTTAAAATTGTACGATAAACCTAGCATTAGTGTTTCAACATTTTTCCGTAGGTACCAAATTTATTTAAATTAATTTTTAAAGTAAAAAAATTATATTAAAAGAATATTCGACGAAAGAAAAAAACAAAAATATTGCATTCCGAAATCCGGGATCGAACCAGGGACATTTAGATCTTCAGTCGAACGCTCTACTAACTGCTCCAGTCGAACGATGATAGTACACGCTCTATAGTACAGTATAGAAGTGCGGCTAGAGTCGTAGTAAAATAAAAAAACATTAATTTATTAAAATTTATTGATTATTTAATTCTAATTATCATTTGCCAGGATTCAAGTCTAAACAACACACAATCTGTGAAAATTTCAACTAGTTACCTCTTACCGTTTGTAAGATAGAGCCTTGTGACGGGCGGATGGACGGACAGACATCGTAGGCTCAGTAATAGGGTTCCGTTCGGAGGTACGGAATCCTAAAAGATATGTTTGTTATACTTGTCTTTATCGATAGACAAGTTTTACGAATAGTTGTGAATAACTGATGGAATAACTTAAAAATAATCAAGAAATATGAGACACCTCTATAAATGAAGAAATGTAGGTACTTATTGTGAAATAAGAATGGGAATTCTGATGGAAATGAAATAATTATCATTCGCGTCAGAGGAAATGGGTTATAATTGCAGAAAAAATCTTAAATCCATTTAAAAACTGTCACTCCTTTTCAAATGAAAGATAAAGAAAATATACTTTCAAGTGACATTTTTAATACATTATATTTATTTAATCTATACATAATATAGTATATTAAGTCTTGGTTGGTGTCTGTCTGTCTGTACCGCTTAATCTCGTGAACTATCTAAATGAATTTGAATGTGGATTTTACCATTCGATGGTTTATTTCTTCACGAAGGTTTAGGGTCTATACTAGCTGTCCGTTCCGGCCACGCCTGGTGCAAATGGAATTGAATCAAAGTTGGATTGAAATCAAGTTTATATCAAAACAGCTGTGAAATATAATAATATACCCATTTCCCAATAATAATAATAAGCCGCGAATTATATACATACTGTAACGTGTAGAAATTAGAGTGAGAATAGTAACGATTTTGTGAACACCCGTTATATACATTAAGACTGGACTTTTCACGGTGTCGTCAAAAACCCCGTTCCGTTAAAAACTCGATTTTCGAAAATCGAACTAAATAACCGATAACTTCCCGAATTTTTGAAAATTTACAATTTTCTTAACGGGACGTTAACAAAAATTTTTTAAAAGAGAATTTTAGATATCTTAATTATTATATTAAGTATAATATCTGGGTGCCGAGCTTTGCTCGGATGAGTTCAATAAAAATAGTACTTGTATGCTGTGAGATATGATTTTCTCAGAATATTATTCCGAAACGGATTTATTTCTGAAACATAATTTAAAATAATTGTTTCTGTTTAACATTTTAAATACCTATGTGTATTTTTAAACGTAAAAACTAAGTATCAACTTGAATCAAGCATTTTTTTCTGTAAATATTACTTAGGTCGCCATTTTCAAATCTACCGCCGTTATTGTTTTGTTGACTGAAGAACTCGCAAAAACCGATTTTCATAGATTGAATATCTTGTAAAAATGTTCGAATCAGCTGAAATTTTGCTTGGCCATTGCCGTTTCAATAATCCATTTTTAACATTGATTCCAAATATCAACTTTATCGAAGTACTTTTTCTCTGTGATGTCATCTTAGCAACTTCCAGTAAATTTCAAATATTTTTTTGCATAGGAGGTACCTACTGAAAAACTCACAAAAATCGATTTTCGAAGAAATAGAATTCATATTATATCTTTTAATAACAAACGTCAGACTATAAACCTGCGCAAAACTTTTTTGCATGCATCTTCACCATAGTTTTTAAAAATCGATGTGTTTTGATATACTGCATGCCTGCGGCGCTAGAAGTGCGGCCCTTCGGGCCGCCGTGCAAATTTTTAGGCAAAACTTTTTTGTATGTATCTTAACAATAGTTTTCAAAAATCGATGTGTTTTACAGACTCGCGGCGCCAGAAGTGCGGCCCTTCGGGCCGCCGGTTTATCATTATTTACATATTGTACAAGACACTTCTTATATTAGTGTTCATTTACAGTTTTAACTCTTGTGATATATTATATAAAATCTATGTAGAATAGGCTTCGAATCGATCTGACAATTGACCGAGTTATAAGCAAAAAACCCCTTTTTTTAATTGCTCCTCTCTGGGACCAAAATTCCTACCTAGATCGATTTCTCGCCCCAAAAAATCCTCATTCTGTAAATTTCATCAAAATCGTTAGTCGTTTTTGAGAAAAAAAAGTCTAGGTAAGATTATACGTCATACTATATTTAACGTACATATACATATTTTATATAGCTAATATAAAAATAACATACCTATTTATTTAAATATTAGCTAAAACTACTTACATAATTATGTTTAGATTTTATTGTTATTATTTTTTTACTTTTCAGATAATTACTGATTATTTTAATAAGTTAAAGATTGACTGTCAAAGTAATTTTGACATAAATAATGAAAATAGTTTGTTTTTTCCAAAGCCTACTCACAAAACGACACTGTTTTATGACGTTAAAAAAACTGTTTTTTAAAATGATAAAATCGATAAGAAAACGAATTTTTCCAGGGATGAGACCTAGCTAGATCGATTTTTTGCCCCCCGAAACCCCTTTTCGGTAAATTTGATCAAAATCGTTAGAGCCGTTTTCGAGAAAATATTTATATAGATACATAGAAACATATGTACAAGATTTACTCGTTTAATAATATAGGGGGATAGGGGGATAATTGATGAAACATTATTATCCGTTTTCGTAACGCTCGACTTTTCGTGCATGCCTCCGAGTACCTACTCTTCCGATTTTAAAAACCTATTCACGACAAAATCATTGTCCGTTTCTAATTAGCATAATCTTCTCATCATCTGTACTCTGCAGTTTATTTCAATACCCAACAATGCATATTTATTGCTATACAGAGTGTTAATAGTTGTGCACTGTCGCCGTGAATATTTCTTGCAGCAGAGTTGAAGTTATGAGCTAAAGAAAACCAAAACACATTAGACTTAGAGCTAGACCGCACAATTATACTGTCGAGTAGTGACAGTATGTTTTTTAACAGTGACACGAATCCATAGTAGTCGAAGCACATTTTGTTCTGTTTTGAAATAAAAAAAAAATCATTACGCACGAGATATATTTTTGCCATAGCTATTAGCTACTATAGAATACTTGTGTGTGTGTGTTTTAAAGACCACCAACAGCTAAGGTTATTTGGGCCTAGCACCAATTCATATTTTCAATTCATCATTATTTTTTTTAATAATAAATTGAAAATCCAATTGACACTTTTACCAGCTCTCGGGCTAGAACCCGGGAACTGGGGACTTGTAATAGAGGAACTATATAGCAACGCCATATAAACAACAGCACTGCTACACGCTCGGCTATTCTCAAGCCCTGTATAAAATAGTTAGTTTTCACTCGGACTGACCAGGGTGAACATACATAAATCACTATGGAAATTGTTTATTTTCCACAATAGTGTGTTTGAAAACACTTTCAACACACCTGCATGTGAAGTGACCCATTACATGCATACATACATGCATGTAAAGTAGCTATTTTATAGTGGGTATGACAAAAACATATTTTTGTGTAATGTCCTCTGTAGTCTGTAATAGTCTGTAATCTAAACTCTAAAGTGCTCGAGATAGGTATAAGATTTGAGAACTATGTTGCCTACTTGAATAATAAACGTGGTTTGAGGATGGCATTTTGTGCATCCCTGCATTAGATAAGATCAAGTTTAATAACGTTAAAGCGCACTGCATAGCTCTTAACGCAGCGCTACTAAAGAGGAGTTGCCCTGACGTAAATGGATTTCAGGAAATGGTGGAAGGAGCACACTTCCAAATTGTTGAGACTTTTAAGACAATTATCTATGCTATGTTTCGACAATGGAATGCCATCATCCATTGCAGAAGCAATCTTCGTGTTACTTACTCTTTACTTGTTAATTATTAACATACGAGACAACAAACTTTTAAAATTCTGGTGAATTTATTTATCAACTAGCCTTTACCTGCTGCTGCTCTCGCGTTAATGTTTTGTCCTACCCCCTATAATAAATTATAATTTAAAAAAACTAAAAAACACGCTTTAATGAACTAAAAAGTAAAAAATAATTAATTTTATTGTAACAAAGCGTGGGATGCTTTGTATCATATTTTCATACTACCCCACGCTTTTTTTACAATAAAATTAATTATTTTTTACTTTTTAGTTCATTAAAGCGTGTTTTTTAGTTTTTTTAAATTATAATTTATTTTTGCTTTTTAGTCCTGGAGATCCTGGTCAGGATAATGGGACAAACTTATGGAATTATTGTATTGTCATCGGTCCTTGATAAGTGTGCAAAGTTTCAGTTCAATCTGAAGTTTTTTGCTTTTTTTTTAGTCCTGGAGATCCTGGTCAGGATAATGGGACAAACTTATTGAATTATTGTATTGTCATCGGTCCTTGATAAGTGTGCAAAGTTTAAACTAAATCTGACCGTTCAAAGTTGGTCAAAATCAAGTTCAAAGAAGTCGGTTACAAAATGACAAACCCGCAAGCCCGCAAACAAACATACAAGTGAAGCTAATATAAGCGTGTTAAAAAGGTGTTTGTCATGCATGTAAATTGGTCGTAAACAGATCTATTTCAGGCCGGTGACGATCCGGGCGCTAAAGTAATTTTATCGCCCGTTTATAACGAGCGAAAAAGTAAAATTCAATAATTTTATTATTACAGTGGAGTCGCGATATGGTGAACACCTAAACTTTCAACTCTGATTATCTCGTAAACGAAGCCTCAAATCGAAATTTTGCAAGAGTGACTCTTTTTTTCTAAATTGAACAGAGAACTCGAAAAAAATGTTATTCTTTAAAAATATCCAGTGGCGCAGAAAATAGGGCAGGAAAAGTGAAACAACCCCCCTGTATCTACGCCACTTGATAATTTTGACAAAAGTTACTTACGTCAAGTAATGAGTATCTATTGCATAAATACTTGTACCAAATTTGGTCAAAAATGCATTAATGACCTGAAAGTTAGGACAAAAAAAAGAATTTTAAAACTGAACTTTGAAGGGGTGTATCTCTCGTAGGAAGCGTTTTGGAAAAAAATAAAATTATGCATGTCGACTTATTTTTCGATGAACCATCGAATGGTGAATTATTGCTACTATAACCTGGTCCACCCTGTATAATATACTACTTTTATTTTTCTTCCACATTTTTGTGATTCGGTTCGAATTTCTGCTTTTATAGTAAAGCTGATCTCATTGATGTGGTGATAGTGTTTGGTGTTGGTGTTTAAACTTTGATAAAAAAATGAAAGCTCTTACATTAACCAATAACGGTGAAATAAAAGAAATTAACAAAGGTGCACTGTGACTGCCCTTGCGCATGAATATGGTGTTGCAAAATCTACGATTTGTGGTATTCGAAAAAATAAAGAGCGCATTTTGAGAGCTCTGGGGAATACACTTTCTGACGCAAGTAAGCGCAAAAGAATGAAGTCTTCAGAACTCCCAAAAATGGAAGCAGTATTGCACAAGTGGTTCTTAAAGATGCGAAATAGTATAAATTTAATTTATGAAGTTTTCTTTTCATTACCCCTTGTTATTTACCTTGACAAGGTGAACAAATTCGATAAGCTGAATACCATTGGTCTGAATTAGTTCACCTGTATTCACTGTATTTCATATTCCTCTAGCTGGGGTCGAGTGACGGTTTATAGAGGTTATACAATATGTTACTACTCATTGAAGTTGAGTTTGTTACACAAGTGAAATGTCAAATTGTCGTGAAAAATTAAAAATTAGTGTTAAAAATATTGAAAATACTGGAATGAAGAGAAAAGCAGCTATATTTTAGGTGTAGGACAACAAATATACTGTGTATCAAGGACAGAATACAATCGCTGCGCTCGCATAACAAACGCATCACAACTCGTCAAAAATTGTCTTCAATACGCCCTTGATACGCAATATACTATTTTGCGAAGTAAAAGATAACAGATATTACATTACTTATAGACTCACAACGTCAAAGGAACATGGAAGTCGGTTAAAACGTTGACTTTTGCTCCCTTGACGTTGTGAGTTCAATAATGCAATTAGTACGTGGTATAACGTCCACTGAGTAATGAAAAGAGAAAAATGCGACATTGATATACGGAAGATGATTTTGTTGCTGGTCTCAATATCGCAACATTCACTATTCTTTCGTTTTTTCAGTTAAAACTGGTCACACAAACAAAGTTTATTATACAGGGTGGTGAACGTAACTGCTGCACATAGGGATTTAACCCGTAAAATCAAACTTTCGCGATTTCCTGCTTTCCTAATTATTTTAGAAAAAATATCTTCAAATAATAGTTTTAGAACATAAAATTCTGCATCTAAATCATTAAAAGAAAATTAATTTTGCATGCTTTGTAACGGCAGAAATTTGATATGAAAATGTCAAAATTACCTCAAAAACAGATAGCGATAGCCATGGAACTTGAACAAAATGATTAGAAATTATTCTGACAGCTAAAACGTCATCATTTTGTTTAAGTTCCATGGCTATCGCTAACTGTTTTTGAGGTAATTTTGACATTTTCATATCAAATTTCTGCCGTTACAAAGCATACACAATTAATTTTGTTTAATGATTTAGATGCAGAATTTCATGTTCTAAAACTATTATTTGAAGATATTTTTCCTAAAATAATTAGGGAAGCAGGTAATCGTGAAAGTTTGATTTTACGAGTTAAATCCCTACGTGCAGCAGAACGTTCACCAGCCTGTATAATAATATATTGGTTATATAGATGTACAGGAAAAACGTAATAATACTTGGCATGTTGAATATGTGTGTATTGTATATTCTCTTAAATTGTCAGTCCCAGAGTTTATCCAGCACGACTGGGAATACAACTACAAAAACAGCACGTATTCATCCGTCAGTCAGTCAGTGAGAGTTGGAAACAGTCTAGAAAGGGTACCGAATCTAGTTCACAACAGTAAACTCTTTTGTACCTGTGTGCCTATTGGTCTTTATTCAGGCCCCTCTTTTCCATTGGGCACTCTGGGCAAGTGCCCAGGGCCCCGCGATCGATGGGGCCCCCTAGTTCTTGCCAGATCACCAACCGATATTACCGATAAATATATTTATTTTGCGAAAATCAAACGATTTATAACAGATAATTACTGACCATAGTCTATAATACTTATACTTACTTATAATAAGTAAGTAGGTATTATATAGTTAGTAATCTGTTATAAAAACGCTAATAAAATAGTCCTTTGTCATTGTCATAGGGGCCCCATTATTCTAAAGTGCCCAGGGTCTCCAATAGATTAAAGACGACCCTGTCTTTATTTCATCCTTAAAAAAAACTTTCAAGGCCAAGCAATTAAAAAAAACAAACAAACAAAACAATAGTTATGCTGAGTTTATCGTAAAATTTTAACACGCTGTTTTTAATCACGCTGTTTTTTAATCACGCTGTTAAATTGTGATTGCTACGTGTTCATTGGTTGCTGCGTTTTCATTTTGGTAAATTGTTGATTGTTGCCATAGCAACCGTCATTTAACAACGTGATAAAAAATAAGTACGATAAACCCAGCATAAGTATATTATATCTTAACTAATATTATTAATGCGAAAGTGAGTTTGATTCCAAGTCTTCATGGTTTCCGGGCTTGTAGGCCGTGGTCTGGTGGTATTTCTACCTGACGTTTCGTCTACAACTGCGGTAGACATTCTCAAAGGCGATGTGGCAGCGGTCGAAGTGTCCTCCTTGGCGGCTCACTGATCTGTGAGCCGCCAAGGACACTTCGACCGCTGCCACATCGCCTTTGAGAATGTCTCCCGCAGTTGTAGACGAAACGTCAGGTAGAAATACCACCGGACCACGGCCTACAAGCCCGGAAACCATGAAGACTTGGAACAATGCCGGCCGTGAAAGCTTGCACACTTGGATAGTGAGTTTGATTGTTTGTTCCGATTTCACGCCTCAACTAGGTACTCAACCAATCTCTGTGAAATTTTGCACCCGGGTAGTTTCCGCAATGGAGATGAACATAGGCTATAATAACTAGCCGGCCCGGGTGCAAATCGGGTGTAATCTCAGAAGACCGATTTCAAAAAATGTTTCACTGTTCGATAGGTGATTTTGATATAGGGAAAGCTATAATAACTAGCCGGCCCGGTTTCGCCCGGGTGAAAATCAGGGATAATCTCAGAAATGACACCCGATTTCAATTTTTATTTTCACTGTTCAATAAGTGATACTTTGCTTTAAGACATTTTAATAAATCATAAATTTATAACACCCGAGCGAAGCTAACCGTTACGCCAAGATGTCCTCAAAATCAAAAGTCTTGTCACCTAATTAAAGAAAGTATTCAAAATTTTAGAACAGCTGTACCGTTAAGGTTTGTTTCATGATTGTGTGCCGAGAACTGTGTCCGGCACCCTACCGCAACGTAGCTATGTAATCGTGACGGTCGAGTTGGGCCAGTCGAGCTTAGCGCGTCTGTTATAATGTCTCAATCATCTTTTTGTTTGTTGAAACCCAATAATAAAGTCATTACCTACAACATATCTCATACCTGAACTCTTCTCCGTTCTTTTCTTCTCTTTTAAAAAGTCGTTGTACTCTTTAAAACTAAAGCCCGATATAGGCTCGTATCGAAAATATTATATTCGTTGTACATCACAGGAAGAGGTAAAATTATTTATTTGTTTTTGAAGTGAAAACTTCTTTAGGCGCACTTTCGTTCTTTCTGAATAGTGAACGAAAGTGAACCGTCACGCGTGGCTCGGTGACGCTGAATCGGGTTTATTCGGATCACTCTGTACATAACCGGCAGGCAAGAGTTCTGAGAAACGGGGGTCCGCTTACTGTAACAACTGGTACCTGCTCGAAAGTTCTAGAGAAAGCGAGAACACACTAGGCTTATGCACGCAGCATATATAAACAGCAGTCAACGGTGAGTCATTCATTCAAACCTACGAGGGGTCAGTCAATGGAGAATACTGAGCGTCGTACGAAATTTTGTTGTAGTACATAATGAAAGCTGATAAAATTCTCTACAGCTTTAACTTTCACACTTTTTATCTATCTCCATTCTTTGCCTAGCTATGAGATTCGAAAAAGGGCCGATTTTCAAAAATGTGTTAAATTCTCTGTAGCACATTGTAACGATACGAATTTGCCAAAATCATTTCTAATTGCTCTTCCACACTATTAAAAACACCCACACACTATTAAAAAATAACAAGCTGGGAGTACCTCCACGCGGTGAAGGCGGAAACAGTTTACTTTTAAACTGGATAAAACTCCCAATAATATCAATGAATAAAATTCTCGACCAATTTTTCAGACAATGTATTAACAAAAAATTACAATAAATAATTCAAATAATTGACGTTTCGATCCGGATTTGGATTTTCTTCAGAATCGAGCTAAAAAAATAATAATATAAAAATTAATTATTAATTAGTTTATATCTAAGAAATTAAGCCGTAGATTCGACAGATGAGGAGAAAGAAGAAGAGGCAAACGCTGAGGAACCACAACCAGGCCCGTCACGCCCAAAGAGGCAGCGAATTAAATAATTCATTTTTTAATAAGGTGGATGAGCAATAAGAAATGATTTTGGCAAATTCGTATTGTTTATACAGTGTGCTACAGAGAATTTAACACATTTTTGAAAATCGGCCGTTTTTCGAAGCTCATAGCTAGGCAAAGAATGGAGATAGATAAAAAGTGTGAAAGTTAAAGCTGTAGAGAATTTTATCAGCTTTCATTATGTAGTACAAAAAAATTTCGTACGACGCACCGTTTTCGAGATAAAAGCAAAAAACCAAAAAACGGGACCTTCTTTGTGCTCGTCCCCCTCGGGCGTACTTCGGAGGGGTAAGGACTTTTAGTATGTTTATCTCCTAACTAGTCCAAACAAAGTTCCTAAGCCAATTTTTCTGCTTTCGACTTTTCCATCCACATTCCCCTTGTGAGCACTCATTGACAGAACTACTTAAAATGTATCAAACCTTGTGTTTGTTTATATCGTATAGATTAAGTCGCATCACAAATATATGGATCCACCTTAATGACACCCCGTTTGATGCACATCGTGGCGGAGACGGATACCTATATGAGTACCGCAGACAAAAAGAAGGTGAGTTTAGGTGGGGACTCGCAGACTTCACTTGATATTGCCAGTGTTTATCAAACTTGCTACCAAAGTTTTACCTAAGGGCTTTAACATTTCATTCACCCAAGTATTAACTATTTTCCACCCAACTTGGATGAGCAATCTCGACTGGTTTGGAGCGCACCAACTTCGCTATTAAGTTATGGTTCGTATTTGTATATAATGATGATAAAAAAGTAAATAAACTAGATAGAGTAACGAGTAAGAAGCATCACTGTCAAAGAAAAAATGAACATACAAGACCAAATGGATATTATAGAGTAGTGTTACCGATCACCCTGTATATAAACGTCAGGCAAGAATTCTGAGAAGCGGTGTCTACTTGCTGAACAACGAGTAACTACGCGAAGTTTCTATAGAACGCGAGAAGCACTGGGCTTCAGTCACGCAGCGTATATAAACGAGTGAGTGAAGTGATCAGTCAATGACGTGCAATCAAGTGGATCAGTGATATAAATAGTTCCGCAATATTACTACACCTGATAAAATAAATATTAGTATAGTCAGTTGTATATAATTAAGTGTTAATTACCGTTTAGTTATTGTTTACTTGTGTTGATTGTTAGAACTGACTTTTCGTTGTTGCATTTATTGTTATTGTATTTTTAATTATTGTAAATAAATATTTTGTCCGCCAACTCAGAACTCAGTTTTGTAACAGTAGCAAACAATTGATATGGTACGGGCACATAAAAAATAATGGGTAACGAAAGGTTGCCAAAAGCAATTCTGGACGGGATACAGGAAGAACGAAGAAGGAGAGGTAGACCACGTAAACGTTGGAATGCAGGAATTACAAAGGAAATGGAAAGCCTAGGAATGCAAGTTGAAGAGTGAGACAGCATTGCATAAATAGAAAAATTCGACTGATGACCAGTCCTATACTTCCCACCTAGTAAATATTTGCAAAAAATAAACACTCTTTTTTTTTATTCTTTGACTAGGCCCAAATAACCTTAGCTGTTGGTGGTCTGTAAAACACAATTTAATTTTTATTCTTTGAAAAAAGCATGGCCCTCTTTTTTGTTTGGTGATCTACTGATGGCTAACTTAATATAGCAAAAATCATGGTTACCTTGATTTGCGTACAATTTTTATTTTTTTTAGTAAAATATTTTTTTTCTCGAAAACTATACATTTTAGAGAAAAAAAATATTTACATTTTTTTCATATTATAACATCTATATTTCATTTATATTTTTTTTTACCTATGTTAATACGTGACATTGAGGACGTTTTTTTGAATATCTCAGGATCCACTGAACCGATTTGACTCAAAATCTAATCAGATCTAAGTTAAAGGCTGATAAACACAATAGAACAATCGGCATGCCCGTATGTTGTTCCGTTCTTAAGATATCGAAGGCGAAAAATTGACCACATACACACACACATACACACACACATACAGACATCAGTCAGAAAATGATCTTAAACGATTGCTAGGGTCTCAAAACGTGAAAATCTGTTAAAATCTCGAAATATTGTTTTCGGACTGAATCCATTACTTCCCTACCATAGTAGAGGTGGGAAGTAAAAAATACATTCGCTTCATCACTATGCGTTTACAGAACCATATTATCTATTCAGAAAATCATAACCCTCCTTTTTTCGTAGTCGGGTAATAACGAAACGCCATCAAATCTATATACATATAATAAAATCGTAAATGCTCTTTTTGTCTGTTTATCTGTTTGTGTGCGCACGCTAATCTCCACAATGGCTGAACCAATTTGGATGTGGTTTTCAGTGATGATTGAGATAAGCTTGGGCTAACATTTAGTGTTTGTTTTATTTAAATCGATTGACAAATAAAAAAGATGTGTCAATTTTAATGTGCGTCGTGCGCGCGCTTTGACACCGTTGATGCAAATGTCAAAACGTAGGGTTAAACATATAAATAGGTAGGGTTGACTGTTTATTTTTGTGACACCGTTAATGCAAACTATTTCCAAGTGATTTTAAGCCCGACTTTGCTTGACAGGAAAATAAATTAAAAATATGCTAAATATACGTGAGCGGAGTCACGGGCAACCGCTAGTAATAAATGGTTGAGTAGTTGAACAAACAAATTCACTTTCGTATTTATAATATTAGGATAGTCGATGCAGACAGATCTCAGTAAGTGTACATCAAAACGAGTTGACAGTGGTGAGTGGGTACACTGATTCGTTCCATAATGTTACGGATCACCCTGTATATAAACGTCAGGCAAGAATTCTGAGAAACGGTGTCTGACGTTGAACACACTGGTGCCTACTCGAAGATTCTAGACAACGCTAGAGAATACGAGGACGCACTGAGCGTACACCGCGCGCCAGTATATAAGCAGCGAGTCGACGGAATCGGGGAGTGAATGGTGAGTCGTGCAACCAAGCGGATCAGTGATATAAATATTAGTCAATCAACGGTCGAATTAGTCAGTACAGTGATATAAATAGTGGAGTGTATATAAATAAATAGTACTGAAGTAACTGAGTAAATGACCGACATAAATAAACGTTAGAAAAAATCTGATATAAATACAGTGATATAAATAGTTCCGTGATATAAATTCACCTGATAAAATAAATATTAGTGTAGTCAATTGTATATAGTAAAGTGTTAAATACTTGTGTAACACAAGTAATTAACACTTTACTATATACAATTGATACAATAATAAATGCAACAACGAAAAGTCAGTTCTAACAATCAACACAACTTTGCATTTATTATTGTTGTGTTTTTAATTATTGTAAATAAATACTGTAAATAAATATTTATTCCGCCAACTCAGAAAACAGTTTTGTAACAATATTTAAAATGTTTAAGTGATCTGTTTTGAAAACGTTTTGATTTTTGCTACAACATACCCACATTTACGAAAATATATAGCTGTATCTTTTACATAATTTAATGTATGCTGATATTTAGTGAGCTCACGTAGACACTACAAGGTCCATCGTAATAAAGCCATTATATCTACATTCTACATAATAATATATTATGTATATTACATACATGTATAGCACAGGTTAATACATACAACTGCCTATATAGCGAGCAAAATATCATGCTCTTAAGGTCAATGTACAAAGGTTATGCTTTATTGAAAGGTTATTATTAATAACCCTCGTCTTGTACGTGCAGTGAAATCTCCCTGCTCAGTTTATACAGGTGTTTCTAAAAAAATAGCATAATTCATACATGTAAATTTACAGGTGGAAATAATACGATTTATTTAAATGTATCTGGCATTCTGGCATTCTAAACCTTACCCGAGTGAAGCCGGGTAAAACAGCTAGTGTTATATAAATTTCAAATTTAATTACAGAGTAAAAATTCAAGAAAAAATCAACGTTGGTTCATTGTTATTAATACAAATATGGCAGTGAAAAAATAAATGAAAATAACATTTAACATATGAGAAAAGTTTTACATCACTTTAATTTAAAAATGCGGCGGCATCAGAGAGACAAAGAAGATAATAGAGATAAAGAAAGAAAGAACCGACGAGAGGTATGTAAAGAAGCATGTTTAATATAACTAGGTTATATTAAACTGTAAAAATGTATTTATTTTAATTTAAACATGAACTTCTCTTTTTTCAAAAATAAAATTACATTTGAATTCGAGTCACGTAAACTGAGCCAGTTGTTCGTTTTTACGATACACAGCCGAGCTAGATAAACAATTCTTTGTATCATTCTTTCAAATTATATGTACTGTTCATTGCACTTATAGTTGATGTATATATTAGTTAAAGGTCATTTCAAATATTTCTAACTAAAGGCCTATGTTTCTCTGATACTTCCCTTGAAACTGCAAATACCGTAGATATAATGACTTTATTACGGCAAAAATATAAATCCAAAAATATTAATAATTATTAAAATAAACTGTAGCCATGCCGACAAGAATATACTCTTCTTAACGTAGGCAACC
The DNA here is from genome assembly GCA_039654895.1 of Mongoloraphidia duomilia. Lineage (NCBI taxonomy): Eukaryota > Metazoa > Arthropoda > Insecta > Raphidioptera > Raphidiidae > Mongoloraphidia > Mongoloraphidia duomilia. The sequence goes on from CM077516.1 coordinate 67,467,521, forward strand.
TGCCATCGTGATGTTAAACGTCAAACAAATTTTTAAGATATACAAGGAAAAAATCAGAAGCCACTGTCGGGACTTTATATAAGAGTACTTTTCTACTAGGGTTGCCAGATCAAAAACCAAGATTTTCGGGACATTTCTAAGGCGAAGGTAATTTATTTCAGGAGGGAAAGTTATTGTGAAAAAAATTCGACTGATGACCAGTCCTATACTTCCCACCTAGTAAATATTTGCAAAAAATAAACACTTTTTTTTTTATTCTTTGACTAGGCCCAAATAACCTTAGCTGTTGGTGGTCTTTAAAACACAATTTAATTTTTATTCTTTGAAAAAAGCATGGCCCTCTTTTTTGTTTGGTGATCTACTGATGGCTAACATAATATAGCAAAAATCATGGTTACCTTGATTTACGTACAATTTTTATTTTTTTTAGTAAAATATTTTTTTTCTCGAAAACTATACATTTTAGAGAAAAAAAATATTTACATTTTTTTCATATTATAACATCTAGAATTCATTTATATTTTTTTTTACCTATGTTAATACGTGACATTGAGGACGTTTTTTTGAATATCTCAGGATCCACTGAACCGATTTGACTCAAAATCTAATCAGATCTAAGTTAAAGGCTGATAAATACAATAGAACAATCGGCATGCCCGTATGTTGTTCCGTTCTTAAGATATCGAAGGCGAAAAATTGACCACACACATACACACACACACACACACACACACACATACACACACACACACACACATACAGACATCAGTCAGAAAATGATCTTAAACGATTGCTAGGGTCTCAAAACGTGAAAATCTGTTAAAATCTCGAAATGTTTTTTTCGGACTAAATCCATTACTTCCCTACCATAGTAGAGGTGGGAAGTAAAAATGTTTTATTATTTTACTATTTTTTATTTTTATCATTAGACTTGTCTAATTTTATTCATTTATCACACACCAGTACACGGTGAGATGTGGGACGCGCTTCTGAGGGTGTAAATCACGCTTAATTTCGTGTGAATCTTTCATTTTATTGTTCCCAATTTGTCTTTACCGACATAGGGTAAGTCCGAAGAATACAATTAAATACAAGTAAAAATATATAAAATATGTACAGAAATTGCAGATAGTGCTAAATAAATAAGTACTACTTAGCATGTAACTTAGTGTCGTTTCTTGCGATCGCGAGGAAGAATTCGTTAAACTTATGCATTTCCGGGATAGAAGACTTAAATTTCGGGACACGGGACAAACCAACGAATTCCAGGACATTCCCGGAAATCCCGGCCATCTGGTAACCCTATTTGCTACAGTGGCTTCTGATTTTTTCCTTGTATATCTTAAAAATTTGTTTGACGTTTAACATCACGATGGCAGATTGCCGACTGATTACGTTAAAAAAAATATATGCTTGTGGGAATGGCTACAGTTTATTTTAATAATTATTATATTATATCAACAAATTAACTCATTGTTGTATTTAATTAAAAAATATTAAGCTTAAAAACAAACTTGGTGGACCTTATAACACCACTCGACTAAGTATATTGAAATAATCCAAAATAATAATAATTAAAAATAGTATAGATTGTATATCTAGATGTGTAATGGACTACATTACGACAAGTGATGATAGCATGTAAAAACGAGTGGTAATACCATTACGCACGAGATATATATGGTATTTTATGCCATATTCACTACAAAATACACTTTTCACTTCATTTTCAAAAAATTTTGACAGTTCATTTGCGTCGCCATATTTCCTTCTACAGTATGCCGTGAAGATCGTGAGTAAGTAATGGCAGGCGTATAGACCGAATAAACAGAAGCTGCTATGGCAACCGTTTACTTACCGCCCTATAGTGCCGCTATACATACATCGATTAAAGTAGCTATTTCGTAATGGGTATGGCAAAAACTTATTTTTCTGCATATCAAAAAAATATACTTAGATTAAAACGCTAGTAATATTTTAATAAGAAATATATGACATATCTACAAAAAAGTGAGCTGCATATAATTTTATGATGGTGGAGGAGTTTAAATGTTTGCGGTATAGTGTGCAAGAAAGAGATAGAAATAAATTGCAGAATATGTTAGTTCACAAACTTTAAAACTACCCAAAAGTATAATAAATAAGTATAGTTGTCACCAGTGGATGTTAAAGTTGGTAGGAGAGTTGCGTTAGTACTGAGTTGAACGCATAAAAAAGGAAATTACATGTTAATGAGAATAAGCTACTACCATTCTCTGTTTCAGTCTAGCATTTCTCTTCTGTTATTGTTGAAAAACAGGGGCGCAGATAAAACTTCAATCGTGCACAGTCGACTGTCTCTAATAGACCGAGAGCTACTGACAAATTTTTGGTATTATTTATTCAAGGCCTTATCTTTGTGAAGATGTTGAGGGAGGCATATTTAAGTGTCCTGAGTAAGGGATTTTGTTAGATAGCGGTATGGGAGGGATGCAGACCGTCCCCAATATGTAACCAAAAAAAAAAGGTCACAATTATTATTATTGGTGGCAGATCACCCTAAACGTGTCATGTACCCGACGAAATTTATATTAATAGTTCAAAGTTCAAATTTTAATATGTTGTTACGGCGACTGTTTTAAGCATATATTTCAATTTGCAGAACAAAATGTCGATATTAACCCCCTCTCTTAAAGGGAAACTTGCTCGCCTAGGTGTATAGGGGGTTAATACCGACATTTTGTTCTGAAAATTGAAATATATGCTTAAAACAGTCGCCGTAACAACAAATTTGAACCTTGAACTAATGATATAAATTTCGTCGGGTACATGACACGTTTAGGGTGATCTGCCACCCCTTTAATAGTACTGACCAATCGATCTGCAAATATTATACTTAAAGGCATTATTGGATCATCAACAAGCTATACAAACAATTTCAGCCTTGAAGCAATAATAAATTATTGTGACCTTTTTTCTGTTACATGTTGGGGGCGGTCTGCATCCCTCCCATACCGCTATCTAATATGCCTCCCTCAAGAGCTTGACAAAAATATAAGGCCTTGAATAAATAACACCAAAAAATTGTCACTAGCTCTCGGTCTATAACAACGACAGTACTGGACTGAAACCAATTTTTCGTCAACTTTCAAAAAGAAGATAATTTTGAGTTTCAGTTGCATAATCGTATATTTTCTGTTTGTATGTAAAGCGGAGTACACATCTAAGCGATCGCGATGCGTTGGCGATCGAACACGTTTTTAGTAAACAAGTGAATCCGCAATCGCGTTCAACATTTTTTCAAGAAGGTTTTGAAATAAAAAAAAGTCGAATTTTAAATCACCATTTCCAAAAATCCGCACATTTTCAATATTTCGGATTTTTTGAAATTTAACCATTAAAAGGGTTTTAGAAAAAATATAGGCTTTTTCCGGAACAGCTTGAGTTAAAAACATGAAATTCGACATTGTGTTCTTAGTCCAAATCGAAGAGATATATGCTCGGCGATTATCGATATTCTCCGAACATGTATCTCTTCAATTTGGCAAAAGACACGTCAAATTTCATGTTTTTAACTCAAGCGGTTCCGGAAAAAACCTAGTATATTTTTTCGGCAAATTTTTGATATAAAAGCGAGAGATTGTTATTGCTTGTTTTGCAAGAAAAAGAGAGAAAAATATGGTTGCACACGCATACCGTGTCCTGCCACCTAGCCAGAGCAGTAGTCAGTGACAACCGATAGTTACCTGATCATCAGTGAACACGGTAAAATAAGATACCTACGTGGGTTGGTTGCGAGAGAGAAATTATTATAATAATGAATTCTACACCTCACCAACAAAATAAGCTCAGTAGGTAATTGTATCGGTAAAAATGTATGTTTAAATCAAAATTTTTAATTTTGTAAAATGCTGATTACACAACATTGATCATTATTTCTGATAAGAACTCTGCACACATTGCTCATTCTCTAATTATGAATATAATATACAATTTTCATTAAAATGATAATTAAATTGCTATGATATTTGTTTTCGAAAAATATTGCCTGTTGTGTTCAATCAGAGATAAAAAAACATAAATAATAATGCTTTATCTATACACAACATATTGTAAATGATAATACGCGATCTGTTATTATATTATATAAAATGGGGAATTTATAATGTAGGTACATAGCAGGACTTCGTTATAAAACGGATGATTAAAAATTATAAAGACAATTAAAATTATATGAAGGGTTGTTATTGTTATCCAAGCGAATATTTTCGCTAATATGTCAAAAACCACGCGACCTAAAATTAAAAAAAGTGGCCAAGTGCGTGTCTGACCACGCACAGTGAAGGATTCCATAGTTGGGATGAACGTTTACGGTTAAAATTCAAAGTTAATAATAAATTTAATAATAATTTATAGTCCTCGATTGACACCCTTACGAAGTCGATATAATTTTTTATTCGCGAGATATTGTGTAAAATCTACTTTTAGTTTATCTGGTTAAGAAAAAAGAACGGCTGGACCGATTTTGAAAAAATTTCTTTCAGATCATATTCACGTTAATACGCGTGGATTGGCATCCTAACGTAGTCATCTTTCATTCTCGAGATTTCGTCTTAGAAAGAAATGACCACATACGTACGTACACACACATACACGGCCATCTTTTCAAAAATAGTGTAAAAATAGTGCAGTGAGCTTGAAATATAAAAATTTGTTATACATTTTGATTTCGATTTTCGGACCCATTACAATAACTCCCAATGTACTGGGAAGTTAAAAAAATATTTTTGTGATTCTGACTCTTGTACTAGGTGCGGGCATACAATCTTTATAACTATGGCAAATTTCAAGTCGATAGCATATTATGTAGTTCCTGAGAAAATTGACTGTGACATACCTACAGACAGACAGGCAAACAGACAACGAAGTCTCACCATAAGGCTTTTACCCTAAAAAATATTGTTTAGACTTTAAACCATTTAGTAGTACCTATGCCACGTCACTGGTGAATGTTAGATAAAATAATGTGCCAGATGGCAGAAACTTTTCTTGACAGTAGCCTGAATATATTTATATGGCATGGCGATGATAGCAAACATGTCGGAAGACGCGATCTGTGGGAAAAGTTTATACTTCTGGTTTCTGTCACAGTTGGCCAGCTTCCGCACTGTTTGTTTATAATGTGACCTGAGAAAAAATCATTTTTGTGTTTTTTATGTTGACATTAACTAAAATCAGTTTAAAAAATCACAACATCACAAATGTTATAAAAACACTGGCGCCCTCTTGTTTATATGTGCTATCAATTACATCAATAAGTCTAGAATATAGCGTTCGTTGTTCAGTATTTTTATTTAACTGGAACAAAAAACTGGCGCTTAAGAAAAATCACACGAATTCTGAACTAATGAGCTTACTTAAATGTATTTTTAGCTATCGACTATCATTTAATTGGGTATCATTAGAGTTCAGACAATTCATATGGAAAATTTTACGATTTAAGTTTTATATTTTTACTAAAATAAACATAATATTATGTATAGATACATATACAGGGTGCTGAATCGTTTTGCGGGTAATAGGGATTTAACCCGTAAAATCAAACTTTTGCGATTATTTTAGAAAAAACTTCGAATAAAAGTTTTAGAACATAAAATTCTGCATCTCAATCATTAAACAAAATTAACTTTGCATGCTTTGTGACGGCAGAAATTTGATATGAAAATGTCAAAATTACCTCAAAAACAGATAGCGACAGCCATGGAACTTGAACAAAATGATTAAAAATTATTCTGACAGCTAAAACGTCGTCATTTTGTTCAAGTTCCATGGCTATCGCTATCTGTTTTTGAGGTAATTTTGACATTTTCATATCAAATTTCTGCCGTCACAAAGCATGCAAAATTAATTTTGTTTAATGGTTTAGGTGCAGAATTTTATGTTCTAAAACTTTTATTCGAAGATATTTTTCCTGAAATAATTACGGAAGCAGGAAATCGCAAAAGTTTGATTTTACGGGTTAAATCCCTATTACCCACAAAACGATTCAGCACCCTGTATATTAAATAGTGGGTATTTAAGTATCAAAAAAGCATACTTTTTTGCAAATTAATTCATTTTATTTCAAGTTTATTTTAAAAACTTTGCAAACATTATAATTCAAAGGAAAATTCAATACGATACGTGCACAGTCGCCATGCGGAAAACCACTTTTCTTTTCGGTTTGACGGCAGAATCTGACCAATTCTTTTGGACACGTTTTTTCGACCCCATCACCTCACTTTCTTACGGAGTATTCGATACCGGAAGTTACCTCCTGCACTCTTCATCTCAAATCCTTTCCTCTCGCTTAAAAACAGTTATGGCTCCCCCGAGGCTATTTTTAAAGCTAAAGAGTTCGGGTAAACGACAAATGAAGGACCAAAAATCAGGCTACTGATTTTCTAGGCGAATTTTTGAAAAAAGTTTTGGCTACGTGTGAAAGATTACGTAGTTTTTAAAAAGTTGTAAATTTTTCAAATTTTTCGCCTGAGGGCCATCATTTGTCATTTACCCGAACCCTTGAGCTTTAAAAATAGCGTCGGGAGAGTCATAACCATTTGTAGGCGAGGGGATAGGATTAGAGATAAAAAATGCAGGGGGTAGTTACCGGTATCGACTCTTAAATATAGATATACTACGCAATATTTGATGAAAATTGACCGCAAATGACTTTTTTAGTCTAAACATGATCAAGTGTATTGTATTATTTTTTTGCTGAAAAAAAGGGATACGTCAGGGCTTTTTAGATACAGACACACGTATAATTCGGTCGATTTTCTAGTCTAAATTAGTCAAGAGCTAAAACTGAAATTATATTTACGAAGGATCGAAATAAAATGAGTCACGTTAGGGCAGTTTTAGGCACAAATCTACGAAGAACAAACATATATAGGAAACGTTTTACCAACCGGAGCCCTAAGACTGTACACGCGTACTTACAGCCGAGTTAAATCTGGCCGCCGTCATTTAATGAGGTTCCCAGTCACCGGAAAATGTTAAGAGCACAAAGATAACTTATTTGCTGTCGGCGAAGCCAACGCCACGCGGGTCATCCGACTGGGGATAACTGATCAGGGCTCTCATATTCGTTCAATTATTAATAGAGTTACATTGATAAAATAAAAGTAGCCACCTCTTGGAACAGCTTATTGTGACCTCTTCTAGTTATTTTATGTTAAATAAAAAACTCGGGTCGCAGTGCCAAACCCTGCCGACAATATAGTGTATTTGCTAATACAGGCATTGTGGCATTATTATGTAAACTTAAGTTTGTTTTTTGAGAAAATAAAAAATTTAACCCCTTAATAGATCCCTTAAAATAATTAATTTTTTCTAAATTTCAATATTAGACATGGATTTTATCAGTACACCCAATTAAATACACCCTTCCATATAAGTAAATCCGTATCAATAAACTAGTGTTTTCATAAAATTTGAAAGTCCGGTCCTGTCGGGCCGATTTTATTAAAATTTTAGCAGCACATTTTAATCTTTACTAAAGAGTTAAATTTCAATTTTGAAACGATTCTGACAAATTTTTCGGTATTTTTGGGCCCAAAAACTTTTTGGGACCCCTAAATACAACCCTGAAAATGGTCCGATCGGGCCCATTTTAAATAGGCTTCTTGCGGTGATGAGTTCCAATGTGTGTACCAAATTTCGTTTCAATCGATTAAGTCTGTCGAGAGTTATCGTGTACACACATATATATATATATATATAAATATATACATACATATATATATAAACATTTTCAAAAATGGTGCCAAAGTGTTCAGGAGGCTATGAAACGTCGAGAAATTTTGGTCCGACCCCTAGGTCCCGCCATCCGACCGACGCCAATAGTGTATGTGCCATATTATGGCAAATACACTAATAAGAAGTATTAGGAATACCTTGTGCCCGTCTTGTGACTTCATGTGTTGTTAACACGACGCGTTTCAGCAACGAGTTGCTATCTTCAGGTGTGGTTAAATTTTTTTTTTTAATTACACATTGAGTATTCGTAACACGTTATAATATTATGATGTTAACACATGCGTATTATGTTGTGGATTGTGGAGTACTGATTTAAATTTCGAAATTTTATGATTTATATGGTAGGTAGATGAAATGGAAGTGTGAGTGTGTATGTATGTGGACGATTAATGAGTATTGGGTGTTTGTGCTAGTTATGTCATTTTTGTAGTCACCTTTTGACGTTGTATTATATTTTGTTATTTTAGTAACGTGTATAGTAAGGTGGTCCTTAAAATGGCTATTTTCGAATATTATTGCTGCCATGGACTAAATGTTTCTAATTAATTTTTAAAAAAATGTATATAAAATAATTTTTAGGTCCTTATCTCAATTCTATGCCCTAAAGTCCTCGAATTTTCCCAATTAACTAACATACGATTTTTGGCACTTTGCGGCTAATTTTTTTCCGCCGCAATTTTGCTTACAAAATTTGAATTTTTTTTAGATAAATATGGTAGTAGGTATTTTAAAAAAATTTTAACGATATAATTTTCTCAATTATTGAAAAATTTTCGCTCAAATATTTTATCGTTAAAAATGTCTAAAATTTTTATTAAATACCTACTACCAAGTCTAAGTAATTTGCCAAATTTCAGATTATTTCGAACAAAATTGCGGTAGAAAAAAATTTAACCGCAAAGTGCCAACAATCGTACGTACCTATGTTATTTAAATTGGAAAAATCGAGGGCTTTGGGGCACAGGTTAGAATTGAGATAGGAACTTTAATTTTTGGCTACATTTTTTTTAATTCTGTAGAAACATTTGAGCCTATTGGAGCATTAACTTTCGAAAAAATCAATTTTAAGGACCACCCTAGTGCGTGTACTCATATTCTAAAAAATTTAGAGTTACAAATGTCGTTTTTTTTCCAAATTTGGAAACCTTCAATCATAATCGATAGTTGCTATCGATAACTACCAATTGTTCTCCACCTCTAGTACAGAGGACAGTGTGGTTTAGTGGTTAGCGTCGCGGCCTCTGGATCAGAGTGTCGTGGGTTCGAATCCCGCCTCCGCTCATGGATGTTTTATGATGTAGATAATTCAGTTTTAAGTGAGAGTTGTTATTTAATGTAATCAAGACGCTAATGACCTAAGTTGTCGACGCGTCTATAATTTACAATAAATAAATAAATACCTCTAGTACCTACAATATAGATTAATAAGATCAGGCGAATTAGTATAGCTTTACAAAATACATGATTAATTATTGCCATATACGAAAATATAAAGCATACCCTAAATGATAGAATTTTTTTCATAAAATAAAATTTCAAATAGAAATAAGTTAAGTAAAAGTTCTTTAAATTGCAGACCCTATATGAAGGTGAACTAAAGAGATAAACTGAGAAAATACTGTCAGAGATACGTACAGTGGCTGCACATGAATTGGGATTACTCAAAACCTTTCTGTGGACAATAAAATTCATAGAAAATGACTGAACTAGAAATAGATAGTTACATAACATGGAACTTTTATAATGGAATAAGAAAGAAGCTGCTCAAACTGCAGCCTACATTTATATCTGTCTTCTTTTATCTATACTTAGGTCTCAAATATGCACAATATATATACACTTACCGCTGAAAATTATGGAAACACCTTAAACAAATTGATATTCTCAACTTTACCGTCATCTTTAACAGTAGAAATTAAAAAAAATATTTACAATGTACCTATATATTATAATATGTATGCATATAATTTTTTTTAGAAAAAATAAAGAAATTAAGTTTTTGTAGGTGCTTTGGACGGTAGTGTATACATGCAATTGCATCAGTTGAGGCATAAGTGTCCGAGGGATCCCGGATCTGTCCGAAACTCGATGCCGAAGCAGTTGACGCATATGTGAATGAAGGGACCTGGTATACATTTATATCTATCCTTTTTTCGCACGTCTTGGCTACAGCTCGGCCTGGAAGATATAGGCAATTCCTATTCCGTAATAAAAGTTCTATGTTATACATTGTCACAACGAAAGGATGTATAAGATCCTGTTTATGTTTTCTAGCTTGTACAATACATAGACATAGAAATCTAGGGACGTAGTACAAGCGAGTGGGATGGTTGCTGTTAAAGGAAGCAAGTGTTCCTACATTCTACTGGTTGCTTCAGTTGCTTAAGTGCTGTACGAGCAATTGAGCATGCGCAAAGACGTGGACGACTGCATCTGACGCAATTTAGCATGCGCAAAGACACGGTCAGTAGAACGTGGGCACATGCATAGCATGGACATATGTCCATAAAACAGGCATGCACCCCCCTCGTCTAAAGTGGAACTTTTTACTACAACCCCAGATTTCGATATCTATGGTACAATACTATTCAGTAACGTGCCACATAGAGTATTTGCATGATTTGCATTTTTATTATGCAGAACGGAAATATACATCAATTTGAACAAAATTCTAAAATTTGAGAAACAATAATAATTTAATAAAGCTAATATTTTGCTATTAGGTCACTTAGCTGCTCTGGTATCAAAAGTGCTTCGGCATACTCTTATTTTTGTGCGTATTAGTTTGATGTAAGTATTGAAAAATATAACATAATAATCAAGAATGTAATAAATCATAACGTTAAAAAAATTTCCTTTTTTTTCACAAAGTACTGATAACATACAGACAGTACTGATACTCTGAAAACGGAACAAAGAGTGCCGAAACGTCAGTAAATAAATGCAATTATCTTAAATATCAGTATTGCAATTATTGATCCTGTGCCACGGCGGTTTCTCCTTCAATCATCATAATAATTGTAAGGATCGTAATTTTGCTCTAAGTCAACTTAACCATCACAGTAATCGAGAAACCTGAATTTTACCTACGCAGTTTTGACTACAGCTCAGTGAAATAAATGAATGGGGTTAGGTCGTCATTGTGAAAAAATTCGCATTTGGGCGCTACTGAGAACAGACGCATCTTCCTGAAATGATAGCGTTAGTGGAAATATTTCTCGTCTGTTCGGCGAAGTGGAGACGGTAAAAGCTAGGCAAAGCAAGGCAAGCTGCGTTGTAGCTGTAACTAAAGTTAGCGTATGATTTAATTAAGTTCATTTTTGATATTTCTTCTCTCGTTATTTCGTTTGTAGCCGAACGAAGAAGCTCAGAATCTGGAGAGTTGAGAAGAGGAAAGCGATGAGAGTTAAAGAGGAAGTGATATTAAGTCAGCCGAAGCTAGGAAGGTGGACTTCGGGGATGGAGTCTGATATAGAGAATAGATAAAATAGAGGCTCACTTGTCATGCTTACACTTTCACTTTCCTTCAAATGTAATAAAGTTTTAAAGAAAATTGACAAGTTCAACTTACATGTACGAGCTACTTTGTGTAGTTCTATGAAAATCTCTATTATGCAAACATGATTTTATAGGAAGTGTAGAATATAGCATCTCACATACATATTTATTGCTTAACACTAATATTAAAAAAATATGCAGTTAAGGGCCAATTGGCTAATTGTGCTGGATTGTGTATTTTTAATTTTATACTATTTTACTGTATTAATATTCCTTAAAATTACTTTCATATGTCTATTGTTTGATATCCTAATTCCTATACCTAACTAGTATTATAAAATATAAGTGCGACAATGAAATGTTGCACATGGGTAGCTTCCGCAATAGAGATGAACATAGTCTATAATAACTAGCCGGCCCGGCTTCGCCCGTGTGAAAATCGTAACTACTACGCGGATTTTGTTCCGGTTTTCAGAATTTGATAGACTGATTCACGAGGAAGGTTTAGATGTATAATTGAAACTGACCGGCCCGGCTTCGCCCTGGTGAAAATCGGGGGTGATCTCAGAAGACGTATTTCAAATTTTTTTTACACTGTTCAATAGGTGATACTTTGATTTAGGCGCCTTAAGACATAGGCTATAACAACTGAAGCGAGCGAGCGAGCGAAGCGAGTGGGTATTGCATTAATAAATCATAAATTCATATAGCAGCCGGGAGCGAACGAGCGAAGCGAGTGAGTAATCTATACTAATATTAAAAAGAAGAAAAGTTTGTTTGTGAGTTGGTATGAAGGGGGTAATCTCTGGAACTACTGAACCGATTCTAAAAATTCTTTCACTAATAGAAAGCTAGTGCAGTATTCATAAATCAAACATTCATAGCACCCGGGCGGATCCGGATCGGACCGCTAGTTAATAATTTTATTTTTTTTATACGTACACTGGGTGATTTTTATAATTTAAAGATTTACGTCGGGGCAATAAAACCTATCGTATTTAGACGTTTTCTGGTATTCCGAACAATTATATAATTTATTAAATAAATAATAACTTATATGAACATGAAAAAAATAAATTTAAATTTATTTCTTCCTGGCACTAGGCATGTCTAAAAGTATGTATCTTGAAACTGAAATATTTACAAGTTTCTAGAAAATTATATTATTACGGATCACTCTGTATATAAACGACAGGCAAGAGTTCTGAGAAACGGGGTCCGCTTACTGTAACAACTGGTACCTGCACGAAAGTTCTAGAGAAAGCGAGAACACACTTGGCTTATGCCACGCAGCCTAAATAAACAGCAGTGCGAGTGAGTGAAGGGATCAGTCAATGGTGAGTCACGCATTCAAGTCTACGTTGGAGCAGTAAAATAAATAGTGCCGTGATATAAATAACCAAATTGATAAATAAATACGAGTGTAGTGGTAATAATTACGAATTATTGTATATAGTTGTTTGTTTTGCTTTGTAATTACTGTTTATTTATTGTTTACTTGTGTTGATTGTTAGAATTGACTTTTCGTTGTTGCGTTCATTATTATTGTGTTTTTAATTATTGTAAATAAATATTTATTCCGCCAACTCAGAAAACTCTTTTGTAACAATATGAATGACGGCTTTTTATGTCAATCATTTAGTTACTATAGTACTAGCGGCCTGGTCCGGCTTCATCCGGGTGCTATGACTCGTTTGCTCCCGGGTGCTATGAATTTATGATTTATTAAAACATTACTCACTCGCTTCAGTTATTATAGCCTATGTCATAAAACAAAGTAGGTATCACCTACCGAACAGTAAAACAATTTGAAATCGGTTTAGTAATTTCTGAGACTAATCCCGATTTTCATTCAGACGAAACCGGGCCGGCCAGTTTTAATTACACATCTAAATCAATCTATCTAATCGTGAAACTGGAACAAAATCCGTTCAGTAGTTACAGAGAAAATCAGGCAGACAGATAGACGCGGCGGGGAACTTCATTTTATAATATGTATTGATGATAAATTTTCAACTGGTACAAAGTAATTACAAAACCTCAACTGATAGTTAAAACAGAAATTCAATCCAATATTTCACATAGGCGAAGGGAAAAAAGACAAGACAAATTGAATGAATATCAATATAAATTTATATTTTTGCCACATTCAGCATAAAAATTCAACTAAAATAGTGTCAATGACGTCGAATAAAAATACAAAGAATATGGATACGTTTAAAATTCATGGCAGGAACGTGTATATGTGCTACTGCATAGCCATTGAGCAATATATAAAATGACAGCAGCTACTGCTATACTGTATACGCTAACAGCAAGCGAGTAGACCACGTGCGAAAACGAGGGATGCACATCAATTGTACAGTCTGGCCCTCAAGATGCTCTAAAAAATTACACTGGCTCTAAAATAAATCAACGGAAGAAGCCATTTTTATTACAAGCTTTTATTTAACTTGCAATGTTAGTTTTGTTTGTTGGGGTTGGTTTGTTTGTTTAGGTCAAAACTTGCAAGTCAATTTTGAACGACTTCCACGTACCCGATCGGTTTGAAATTTTATACACATATGTATTCCCGATGACAATACATGAATAAATCGTTTTTAGAAATAAATTCAACCCCTAAGGGGTTCAAACGGGGATGTAGGGTTTTTTTTGACTAATCAACGCCCAGGCCAAATCGCTAAAGCTAGAGACTTGAAATTTGGACAGTTGGTTCCTTTTCTGACGTAAGCATCCACTACGAAAGGATTTCTCGAAATTCAATCCCTATACGGGTGTCAAAGGAGGGTAAAATTTTGAAAGACTAAAATGAACAAAATAAAATATTAGTAAAAAAACTTTTTAGAGACAAGCTTTTATTGAAATGTATTAAAAAGGAAAAAATAATATTTAATAATTTTTGTTCATAATTATTATAAAAGCGGGGGTTGTAATCTCTATGATAGTTTATTAGTCGCAACCGCCGCTTTTATAATAATAATGAACCAAAATTATTAAATATTATTTTTTCCTTTTTAATACATTTCAATAAAATCTTGTCTCTAAAAGTTTTTTTTACTAATATTTTTTTAATTAATCACCATCCATCATCAATACATAGGTATCTATTATAAAACTAAGTTCCCGCCGCGTCTGTCTATCTGTGCCCGATTTTCTCCGTAACTACTGAACGGATTTTGTTTCGGTTTTCACGATTAAATAGATTGATTCATGACGAAGCTTGAGATGTATAATTTAAACTAGTCGGCCTGACTTCGGCCGAATGAAACTCGAGGGATACTTTGCTTTGGGATATGTGCTATAATAACTGGAGCGAGCGAGCGAAGGCAGTGACTAATGTATTAATAAATCATAAATTTATAGCACACGAGAGCGAACGAGCGAAGCGAGTGCGTAGTGCATTAGATGGCGAAGTTGGACTAGTTGTTAAAAATCATTCAACAAAAAAATTTAAGTGCATAATCGTTTTAAACTTCAGACGATATATGAACACAACTGCCTGAAAAACACAGCATACAGGGTCTTCAAAGTTAAGTCGGCACTATTGCTAACTTCGTTATTTTTGGATCTACAAAATCGGTTAAATTAGCAAACTAGAAGTATTTTTTCCGCTGAATAAAACGATGAAAACAGAAAAACAATTGAGCATCGGGGTTTGGAGTTATGATTGTCAGAGTCACTAGGAGTGCTGCAAGCGGGCTACAAAATGCTTGGACCAAGAGGGTGATGTTTTTGAGAATCTTATTTGAATTTTGTTTTCTTCCAAGTTATAGAATAATTTGAAATAAACGATATTTTTCACCTCATGGATATTCTTGTCACTTTCTATTTTATGGTGAGCCAAAGCTGCCACTAACACAGCTACCTTTAATTTGAATTTGAAAAATCATTATTAACTTAGTCATTTTTGACATAAGAATAGAAGACTATGGGACACTTTTTGTTCAGAATTCAACTGTCTATCGATTGTGAATATTGTATACCGGGTGTATCATTTAAAAAAATAGATATTTTTGATAAAACTCGAAAACGCGACATTCAATTGTTTTTCTGTTTTCATCGTTTTATTCACCGGAAAAAATACTTCTAGTTTGCTAATTTAACCGACTTTGTAGATCCAAAAATAACGAAGTTAGCAATAGTGCCGACTTAACTTTGAAGACCCTGTATAGAGTACATGAAATTATTATGTCGGTATAGCAAACTATATAATTGGCAAGGAAGGCTGAATGAATTTCTGAAAAAGAATATAAAAGTGAACTAAAAAAATAGTAAATTTAATATTCAACGGATGTCATACGTTTAAAATACGATACCAATTTCAAGAACATTTTTGAAGTATTGCATATTTTATATACGTGTGTATACTGTAAAGACTACAGACTATAAATAGATAGATAGACAAATATGAAAAAATGGCGTAAAGTTACAAAACCACTGAATCGATTGGCAAAAAATTCGACAGATGACCAGTCCTATACTTCCCACCTAGTAAATATTTGCAAAAAATAAACACTCTTTTTTTTTATTCTTTGACTAGGCCCAATTAACCTTAGCTGTTGGTGGTCTTTAAAACACAATTTAATTTTTATTCTTTGAAGAAAGCATGGCCCTCTTTTTTGTTTGGTGATCTACTGATGGCTAACTTAATATAGCAAAAATCATGGTTACCTTGATTTACGTACAGTTTTTATTTTTTTTAGTAAAATATTTTTTTTCTCGAAAACTATACATTTTAGAGAAAAAAAATATTTACATTTTTTTCATATTATAACATCTATAATTCATTTATATTTTTTTTTACCTATGTTAATACGTGACATTGAGGTTGTTTTTTTGAATATATCAGGATCCACTGAACCGATTTGACTCAAAATCTAATCAGATCTAAGTTAAAGGCTGATAAACACAATAGAACAATCGGCATGCCCGTATGTTGTTCCGTTCTTAAGATATCGAAGGCGAAAAATTGACCACATACACACACACATACACACACACACACATACTCACACACACATACACACACACACACACACATACAGACATCAGTCGGAAAATGATTTTAAACGATTGCTAGGGTCTCAAAACGTGAAAATCTGTTAAAATCTCGAAATATTGTTTTCGGACTGAATCCATTACTTCCCTACCATAGTAGAGGTGGGAAGTAAAAAATCAATGGACCTGAACTTACTGAGACAGGACAGACATTCAAATCGCTGCGTTTTTGAAAGATTTTTTGAATGAAAATTCTACAGACACATACACGCCCACAGCCGTCATACGGAAAATCACATTTCTTTATATTTTGAAGGTTACACAATCAGAATCTGACGCGATTTTTTAACCCCATCACTATATACTTCTATTTAAAATTACAGTTAATTTTGAAGTGAAAAATCAAATCCAAATAGCTCTAGTAATTTAATTCCGCATTTTTTGTATTATCAGAGAGCTCATACCTAACCTAAAATTATATGCTCGCAAATTTTTGTGAGAAAACGTAATTTATGCTGGGTTTCTGGTACGACTTTTAGTCTTAAATCTAGATTTAAGAATCTCGCACTTTGTTTTCAACAAATGAGGAAATCCATTAGTTAACACTGAGGTAAAATCTATAAAGGACGCATACCCTATGCAACTGCTTATACAAAATTGAAGCCAGGTTTGACGTCACAGGGCCGAGTAAATATAACGGCAAACCACGGGATGGATTGGGAATATTATTCTCTTCTTCTTCTTCTTCTCACATAAAAATGAGGGTCGAGTTACAATGGCGACTGGCTTCATTTTTAAATGCTTATACTTTCTCTATAACTTTAACGTCAGTGGTTGCAAACAAAGAACATTCTTAAATCTAGATTTAAGACTAAACGTTGTAGGTATTAGAAACCCAGCATTAAAGTAGTTAATAAATAATAGTGTACTTAAAACAAGTTTTAAAAATATGACGTAATCTGACGGACAAACGAATGCCTAATTCGCACATCGTTTATTGTCTCATGTTTTACCGCTATTTACAGCTATTGGCTGGACTGTTCGAATTAAAATAAACATGTTATTTTAACCTTACATATTATAGTTGTGATTTTCTTCTGCTTAAACAGTTTAACATACATGATAAGAATTAGGCTAAAGAAAATCACATTTTTATGTTAGGCCAAGAAGACCCAGTTTAAATTAAACTGAATATTCTTGGCTAAGTGGCTGAGTTGTATCAGAAACGTGAATTTTAATTTAGCGAGACGGTCCTGTAAAGGTTTATTTAATAGTTTATCCGAATGGCAGGGTCGCCATGTGAAGGTTTGTCCTATTGGCAGGATCGCCATGTAAAGGTTTGGTTTTTAAGGTTCTTTTAGTTTAATAATAAAGTATAATAGTATTTAATAAATTATAATTACAATTGTTAGGTACACTGACATAGTGACGTCTTGCGATCCACTACATACTCTCTCATAACCAAATACTTTTACTATTATATATCAATAGAACTGCTTAGCTTGCGTTGTCGAACTAGAACAGTTTTAAGTAATTGTTTATTAATTATGTTCTGACTTTGCATAATATCTAAGCACTTCTAATGACGCCGTTAATACTTAACCTAATTACGTAAATCTATATACATTTGTACAATACTTACATACTATAGTCCCGTTCGAAAGTGTTTGTTATCTACAATTTTGATGGTCCGTGATCCATGTTACTGCAATATGTATATGATGGGGAGCGCGCGATGGGCATATAGTGGCGCACAAACTGCCAGCGTCAGCCATATAAAGCTATAATCTGTGAAACAAACGCGTAACGCTCACACGCCCGACATCTGAGCATCGTACATATGTATATGAACATGTACCGTGTTGTACGTTGAACGGGAGAATTTTAATACCAATTTTTTTCGTAAAAAAAGTAGACGTGCAATTTAAATTTGTAATGCGTTCGCTATTAAGTAGGTCACCTAAAATTTTGTTAGAATAAGTAAAAGTGTGTACAGAAAGAATTTATTATATTAGCTCTTGATTGCGACTTCGTTCGCGTGAACGTCGATTTTGTTCGCAGATTCGCTCGTGTTAACCATGATTTCGACGGGAACTTTATATTAAAAAGGTAAAAAGTACCTTTAGATACTTTAAAGTTTGGGTAGGTATCAATTTATTGATAGTGTAGAAAGTTTCACCAAAAACGGTTCAGCTATTTTCGAGTGATATCGGTACAAACAAACAGACGACAGATAAAAACTCTGGAAACGCATTCTGATTCTTTTAGCGTTTCGTTCGTCTATCTGTTTATTTATCATAAAAAAGATCCAAAAATCACTCAAGATAACAAAATTATTGACAGAAATCCTGTTGCAATTTTGTTTATATACATGTGGTCTGCAAGACTTGCGTTGTCGGCCGATATGTTGATTTTGGGTGAAGATAGAAAAGAAGTTTAAATACAAAAGTTGTATAAATTTTAATGGTGTATAACCTAAAAATATTTTCAATTATACAGCCTGTCCCATTTAAGCGTGGCATATCAAAGCTATGTTTTTTTTAACAGCTAGCTTCCTGTTTTTATTTGTTTTTTCAATTAATAATAATAATAATAAATGCACCTAAATGTGAATAGAAATTGTACGGGAAGCCATGCTCGAAAACACAGTAATTTTTGAGTTATTCAAGTTTTTTAGAAATTTTTGACACGTGCAAATCTTTACCTAAAATTCGACATAGCCAAACAGAAACCTTTATCAAACTGAAATTTTGAGGATCACTAGATAATTAGGTTTAGGTATGGAGAACCCTTAATAATAATTATAATAATGCGTTTAACGTCCGTTTCTCGACATTATGTCATAACAGACGTCATTCGCACCATTACTCTTTTTCCATTTTTACCACTTCCAGTTTTATACATTTTTATACTTCAACTTAATTAGTAGCCTTAATAAAAGTGTTAGTAAATATCCTAAAGAATACAATTCCAGCAAAAAAAATAACCTCGTTGTATTTAACAATCAAAAGTTACACGTGATTGAAGTTAGGTAAAAGAAGTACATTATTTTGAACACCCTGTATAATAAATTCATTTTTTTAGGACGAACATTGATTTGTCTGTCTATTATCTAGTGATCCTAGAATTTTAGGTAAAGGTCTGCACGTGTCAAAAACTTCTAAGAAACTGAAATTTCGAGCTTTTCTTACAATTTATATTCACATTTAGGTTCAGAATTGAAAAAAACAAATAAAAACAGGGTGCTAGGTTAAAAAAAACATAACTTTAATCTGCCACGCGTAAATGGGACAGGCTGTATAATTGAAAATATTTTTAGGTTATACACCATTAAAATTTAAACAACTTTTGTATTTTAATTTTTTTTCTATCTTCACCCAAAATTAATATATCGGCTGACAACGCAAGTCTTGGACACCCTGTATATATCGATGAAAGGATCTGAAATTTTTTTACTTTAGTTATTACAGTTGAATTTCAGTTGCGAAAGGGGAAATTGATTCAGACATTATTTATATGATTATAGCCAAAAGCAAAGCAATATTTTAAATTTGATTAAATTCTCAGTTTTCTCTCTACTAATAAATAACGATTTGCAATAAAAAAAGAATAGATAGAATTTAATTTCAAAATAATAAAGAAAGTTAGATACTTAAGTTATGTTAAGTAATAGATGGATATCAATTAACAATTTCTTGTTATTAAATTTTAAATGAAAACATTCCAGAAAGCAAATTTCTTTTTTGTAAGAAAACATGGTAAACATTTAATAGTACTTTATGTAAATTGGTATAATACGATCACAGTTCAGTTATCTGTACGGAGTTTCAGGAAAAAAAATATTTTGATAACATCAGTTTTTAATATACATAAAGTAGAAATTTTAAATTCACAGCAAAACCACACAAAAACGTTTAAGATACGATCTAAATTCCTGTTGAACTTTGTAAAATTCGCTAAAATAGCTGGAAAATGCGCGAAGGTTTGTAGGAAACAGTTAACTTTTTATAAACGTGATACTGTTTCGCGTGAGATAAAACATGCCCACATAGGGTTTGTGATCTGATCACAAAGTATTGTGATATAATATATAACACACAAGTGCGTATGCACCATATTGTGTGGTATACAAATCCATTCATATTGTATCGTCAGAATAAAAAAAAGTGTGAGTCCCAGTTAGTACTCTCATAGTATGTGTAAATATCTTGTGTGTGTACAGTTCAGTCATAGATAGGTATAGAAATCTGGGGATGTAGAATAAAGTGCCACTTTAGACGAGGGGGGAAGCCATTCCGGAAAGGGTGCATGCCTGTCTTATGTACTTGTCCATGCTATGCATGTGCCCAAGTTCTATTGGCCGCGTCTTTGCGAATGCTCAATTGCGCCAGATGCAGTCGTCCGCGTCTTTGCGCATGCTCAATTGCTCGTACAACGCTTGCGCAACTGAAGCGACCAATAATGTGAACACACTTGCTTCCTCACCGCCCCTCCTTAACAGCAACAACCCCACTCGCTTGTACTACGTCCCTAGATTTCTACGTCTATGAGTTCAGTTGAATAGCTGAATTGCGTAGTGACTTTTCCACGCATGACGTACATCTGTTCTCGGGGCCTTATAACAACAGTGCCACGCGTAAAGCTTTTACGAACCCTTAACGCAATCGATTTTCGGGACGCTCGTTTCGCATAGCGGCCTGCCGAGATCAGTCTCCTTTCTCTCTATTCTCCATGTCGATTATTCTCAAGCTCTGTTATTATTTTTATACAGCGAATTCCTGTCAAGACGCAACGTAGGCAAGTTTTGTTTTATTTATTTATTGTGGATTATAGACACGTCGACAACTTAGGTCATTAGCGTCTTAAATACAACAAATATCATATATCACTTAAAACTAAATAACATCACAAAACATCCATGAGCAGAGGCGGGATTCGAACCCACGACAGTCTGATTCAGAGGCCGCGACGCTACCATACTGTCCTCGTAGGCAAGTTTTGTTTACCTGATAGTTATGGAAAATATTAATCCCTTTGAGAAAATCGTTTCACTGAAAATGCAATATCCGTTGAACAACAAAAAAATGCATCACTATCAATATAATTTTATTTAAAAAACCGGTCAAGTGCGAGTCAGACTCGCGTACCGAGGGTTTGGCATTTAGCCGAACTCTTTAGTTTTAAAAATAGCGTCGAGAGAGCGGGAACCGTTTTATTGGCGAGAGAAAGGATTTGAGATGAAGAGTGCAGGGGGTAACTTCCGCTATCTAATACTCTTAAGTGAGATTCGAGTTGTATAATATCTACTAAAATAAGGAGTTTTAAATAATTATATTTTTCCCAGGTATATTGAATGGACTACATTGTTTATAGTTACATGTGCGGTGGCAAAAATAATATAATATTCTAAGACGATGCTCTCACGCTCTGTGGCTTTCATGTCAAAGATCCTTTCTTCTCTGCCCCCCGTCCCCCACTTTCGCCCTTTTACCATGTCTTTGTGTGACATGTATCACGTTCTGCCTGTTACCGAGTTATTTTGTTTGCAGCTTCCCTTTTTGTAGACATTCCGTATTTTCCCGTTTTTATTCATCGTATATAAAGCAAGTAAAAGTAAAAAGATGAAACGGAAAACCAATTGACTTATAATTTCTCAATTGTCGATTACTTATAAAACATTAAATAAAATGAGAATTCATATTTTATTTCACAAAACTTCATTGCATTTAAGCAGTCGTTCTCATATATTTGGGATTTCCGAGAAATAAAATATGAAAGGTTTGCTTTTAGTAATATTTTTTGAAATCGTGATTACTTTGAAATTACTTTTACGAAAATTAAAAATACTACATTGTAATTTGTAATAGCAACAAAAAGTAGAATCATATACTGAAGATAAAAAGTCTTAGTGTAGGGTGAGTGACCATACGTCCAGAATTGCTCTGGACAGCCCGTCAATTTAAAGTACTGTCCAGCATTCATAACCGTCCAGCATTCAGTGGTAAACTGGTAAAACTACTAAATTTTAGTAGCTTTAAATTTAATTTAATTTCCTGCTTTTGTAACACAATGTTCTGTAAATTTCTCAATTAAAAAATAATCCGACGGATTTGACGTTTCATGGTCACGACTCAGTACATACCGAAAAAGTTTTAGATGTCCGTCCTTACCTGCTAGCTCCTCTAATACAAGCCCCCAGTTTCCCAAGTTCTAACCCGAGAGCTGGTAAAAGTGTCAATTGGATTTTCAATTTATTATTAAAAAAAAAATAATAATTTGAAAATATGAATTGATGCTAGGCGCAAATAACCTTAGCTGTTGGTGGCCTTACAAAACAATTTTTTTTTACTAACACACGATTCAAAGGATCGAAACCAAATTTTAAACTTGGGGTTTTAGGGAATGAATCAGTTTTTTTTTAACTTCCCATTGGAAGTTATTGTAATGGGTCCGAAAATCGAAATCAAAAAGGAAAAAAAATTTTTATGTTTCAAGGTCACTACACTATTTTTACACTACTTTTAGAAAGATGTCTGTGTGTGTGTGTGTGTGTGTGTGTGTGTGTACGTACGTACGTACGTACGTATGTGTCCATTTCTTTCTAAGACGAAATCTCGAGAACGAAAAATGATATCGACTACGTTGGGGTGCCAATCGACGCGTATTAACGTAAATATGATCTGAAAGGAATTTTTTTTAAATCGGTTCAGCCGTTCTTTTTTCTTAACCAAATAACCTCCAAAAAAGTAGATTTTACACAATATCTCGCGAATAAAAAATTATATCGACTTCGTAAGGGTGTCAATCGAGGCGTGTTAACGTCATTTTGATCCGACATAAATTTTATAAAAATCGGTTCAGCGGTTTTTTTTTTTTTTTTTTTTTCTTAATTATTGATGTTTTAATGATTAAAATGATTACTTTTCTGTGTAATATCTAATTTAATTATTATTATTAAATATTTATCAAACTGGGAAGTTCGTCGTGTGGACCTCAAGGGTCGCACTTAAGTCCTAATACACGACCCACCTCACGGCTTGTTTATTTTTTCTTTTACTCCCTCAAATAAGGGTAGTTTACTGATGAATGAAATTTAAAAATTGAGGTTTTGCCAAAAACTGCTCCAAGGAGTTTCTTCATAATTCATAAATAGATATGTCATTAATGACTCTGCAATATTCTATTATTCATTTGTCTCGGAAAAATCCAGAAAGGGTAATTTATTGATGAACGAAATTCCATGGTCGATACAGTTAAGCGAGAAAGCTAGTACGTTGGAGCTGTACCATTTATATAACGTTGCCTGGCAGATATAAGTTTTTGACGTGAATGTCTGTCTCATACTGGGGTGCATTTTAGAAATGTTAGATGAAACGGAAATAGTCGGAAGTGGTTGACATGTGTGATGTGAAACAAAACACAGTATATCTAAGGTAAGTTCTCAAACACAGTAGGCCAGGTGGCTGTGTGAAAAAGTACTAGTCTACCGACAGATACAAACGCCGTGCCAGGTTCGAATCCCGAAGGCTTTTAATATTTTTATTTTTTTAACAATGAAAATATTGAATAACAAATTAAAATATAGAAAAATAAAATTACAGTCATATATTTTATTTATTATATTTTACGAACATGTGATTTTATAGGATAAAAAATAAAAGTAGATATATTTCTTTCCATGACAACGAATACAATTATTTGTTGTTTAACGATATTCACGTTATCTGTCTGTACCCGCGATACAGACTTAAGTACCAATTTTTACTTCCCACCTCTACTACCTATGGTAGGGAAGTAATGGATTTAGTCCGAAAAAAATATTTCGAGATTTTAACAGATCTTCACGTTTTGAGACCCTAGCAATCGTTTAAGATCATTTTCTGACTGATGTATGTGTGTGTGTGTGCGTATGTGGTCAATTTTTCGCCTTCGATATCGTAAAAACGGAACAACATACGGCCATACCGATTGTTCTATTGTGTTTATCAGCCTTTAACTTAGATCTGATTAGATTTTGAGTCAAATCGGTTCAGTGGATCCTGAGATATTAAAAAAAACGTTCTCAATGTCACGTATTAACATAGGTAAAAAAAATATAAATGAATTCTAGATGTTATAATATGAAAAAAATGTAAATATTTGTTTTTCTCTAAAATGTATAGTTTTCGAGAAAAAAAATTCGACTGATGACCAGTCCTATACTTCCCACCTAGTAAATATTTGCAAAAAATAAACACTCTTTTTTTTATTCTTTGACTAGGCCCAAATAACCTTAGCTGTTGGTGGTCTTTAAAACACAATTTAATTTTTATTCTTTGAAAAAAGCATGGCCCTCTTTTTTGTTTGGTGATCTATTGATGGCTAGCTTAATATAGCAAAAATCATGGTTACCTTGATTTACGTACAATTTTTATTTTTTTTAGTAAAATATTTTTTTTCTCGAAAACTATACATTTTAGAGAAAAAAAATATTTACATTTTTTTCATATTATAACATCTAGAATTCATTTATATTTTTTTTTACCTATGTTAATACGTGACATTGAGGACGTTTTTTTGAATATCTCAGGATCCACTGAACCGATTTGACTCAAAATCTAATCAGATCTAAGTTAAAGGCTGATAAACACAATAGAACAATCGGCATGCCCGTATGTTGTTCCGTTCTTAAGATATCGAAGGCGAAAAATTGACCACATACACACACACACACATACACACATACACACACACATACAGACATCAGTCAGAAAATGATCTTAAACGATTGCTAGGGTCTCAAAACGTGAAAATCTGTTAAAATCTCGAAATATTGTTTTCGGACTGAATCCATTACTTCCCTACCATAGTAGAGGTGGGAAGTAAAAATATTTTACTAAAAAAAGAAAATTGTATGTAAATCAAGGTAACCATGATTTTTGCTATATTACTAGCCATCAGTAGATCACCAAACAAAAAAGAGGGCCATGCTTTTTTTCAAAGAATAAAAAAAGAGTGTTTATTTTTTGCAAATATTTACTAGGTGGGAAGTATAGGACTGGTCATCAGTCGAATTTTTTGTATGTAGAACTGCAGTTATATCATCATAAAAATTGATCTAGGTATTGGTTTAAATTAGACAACCATACGAAATGCCTGCATGGAATAAAATGACTGACAAATCCAAGTGCACTAATGTTGAAATCTTATCTGTTAGTTATGCCGTTTAAACTGGCTTACACGGTGCGTGACGTGAATAATAAAGCGTCGATTTAACAACGGATTGAGTGAGCCGCCGGGATGCGAACACGCTACCTGACTGATTCCGAGACTGTGATATGACAAGACCGATATAATATTAGGTACATACAATGAGATCACAAAAAATTAAAATTTTGATTCTATGATGTCTGACTATAGAACCCATATTTGCTAAACCGATTTTTGTCAATGTCTCATACTGGGGTGGCATTTTAGAAATATTAGATGCAACGAAAATAGTCAAAGTGGTTGCGTTGACAATTGAAACAAAACACAGCATGTAAAACTATGTTAAGGTCTCAAACACAGTAAGGCAGGTGGCCCAATGGTAAAGTACGAGTCTACCGACATGTACAAACGCCAAGCCTAGGTTCAAATCGAGAAGGCTTTAAATATTTTTTTATTAATAATGAAAATATATGTATATTGGATAACAATTTAAAATATAAAAAAAATAAAATTATAAATTATTATTTTATTTATTATATTTTACGAACATTAGATTTTATAAGATAAATAAAAATGGATGACAACGAATAATAGTATATTGCGTAACTAGTGTGCTAAATACATCTTTATGCGTCAGGCGCGATTTTTTCACTTTTCAGCACGAGTAGTATAGGAGAGCGCTGACAAGTCTTGGCGAGTGAGCATTGCGAGCCTAATAAGAGTGCTGAAAACATCGCGCCTGACGCATAAATATTTAGCACACGTGTTGCACACTATACTTTATATAACACATGCATGGTTTTAGACTTTAATTGAATAATTTAATGTCACTGACAGAACTACATCTCATAATAAAAACATTGGGCTCGATACAATATTTATTCACTTTGTTACCATAGTAACCATATTTCATTTATAACACCGAAAAGAGGTACATAATTGTTCATTAGATAACGGGTTTTTCAAATGTTTTTCAATATATCATCGAAAAGCGTTTCATAATGGATCATGACGTCACTCATCAATAAACGGTCACTTAAGGTCCGCAAAACTGATGAGAAAACACTAAAAGCGTGCATGTGTTATATAAAATTATTTGTGTTTAACAGTATCTATTCACGTCATCTGTCTGTACCCGCAATACAGACATATACCTACCCATTTTTTACCTTTATTAAACATTCTTCAAGTAGACAATTGGAACTTACAATAAAATTTAATGTTCACTGATTTTGTGAGACTCGTTGATTTAGAATTGCTCTGTATAGATTTATGTGCAGGTATATGCTATATGGATGTAGTGGTGAAGTAAGTAGAATGAAGTGAATGAAGTAAATCGAGCGGAACTAACTGGAGCACAGAGTAACGTATAGCAGATCATAGCACAGTACACTGACGGCAGATAAAAATCATTCGGTCGGTGAAAAGAAAATCTTTACAAGATACGTTGTACGCAATTGACGATTTTGGAACACTGACCGAATTTTTTTTTTTTTTATTTAGCAAACAACAAAAACATAACATATGTGCTTCAACCTTAGGGCTATTAGCACTACTAAAAAATACGTAAGGTAAGTACATAAATACATAAGGTAAGTACATAAACACATAAGGTAAGTACATAAATATGACATGGTATTACATAGCGATAAGTACGGTAAGTATCAATTATAATTTTTTTAATATCTGTGATGATTCCAAAATTGTTAATAATTTGTCTGCATTTTTTTCAGAGTTATCTAGGATGGTGCTAAGGTCTGTTGTTAGGTCCGCTTCAATTCTAAATGTCTCATACAGGGGACATTCAACTAAAATATGATTTACATCCAGACGGGCTTCGCAGATGTGATAAAGCGGTGGTTCTTCTTTTTTGAAAAGGTAAGCATGTGTTAATAATGTATGTCCTATCCGTAAGAATAAAAAACTGACCGAATTTTATTCTTACCAGAAAACGCATCATTGCCACGCAATGTGTTGTGACGAATTTATTAAGTACCAATAATGAGCTAAATAAT
Organism: Mongoloraphidia duomilia; assembly: GCA_039654895.1. Classification (NCBI taxonomy): domain Eukaryota; kingdom Metazoa; phylum Arthropoda; class Insecta; order Raphidioptera; family Raphidiidae; genus Mongoloraphidia; species Mongoloraphidia duomilia. The sequence goes on from CM077516.1 coordinate 67,495,000, forward strand.
GATTTTTTAATAGCACTGCTGTCGGAGTTCGCAATTTTTGAAGTGAAACTTCTTAAGCGATACTAGTGATTCGGAATGACCTCGACACAAAAATCAAACTCGACACTGAAATCAAACTCGACAAGAAAATCAAACATGACACGATAATCAAACATGAACGACCGAGATGACTGCGTGGGGAAAAACATTAGTCTACCATGTATAAGGTTGCAGGTTCGCGACGCGCTTGGAGTAATGTGAAATATTCTTGATTTTTTTCTTTAAGTGATAAATAGAAAAAAATGAAAAATGCATATACCTTACGTATATAATTATTAATTTATTTATTTAAACTCGCATGGTTGACGAAGACAAAAGAAGTTTCACTTCAACCGTGCGCTTGCTTATGTGGGTGAGGCTGGAGGCATACACTTGCCTTTTTTGATAGCGGAGATTTTAAAGCGTTCTGGATGTAGGCGTCAACTGCTTACTTTGCGATTATTACAGAGGCAGATTTCACGTTATCCACTCTATTCGCTGGGTGCGCGACGATAACGACATCTGATGACCGCACTAAATCACACTCTATATCCGTTATAAATAAAAAATAAAAAATTTCAGATCGCTAAAAAATATAAATGCAATACCACATCTGAAAGGGGCTAATAAATAATACGTATTGTGTTGAAAAAAAGTAAGTATAAAAAATTTAATAAATGTAAAATACATTTTATTTCGAGTGCGTTATGTATCTATGTCCACTGTCCACTAGATGGCAGTGGGAACTTAATATGAACAGACTGTGAGAACGTAATGCCGTCAGATAATATTCGATGTTATAAATTATTGTTCTTAGTTTATAGTTATTTTCTTAATAAATATTTTATAGATCATATCAATAAATGTGTTTATTACATGTGGTATTGCACTTATGTTTTTAGCAATCAAAATTTTTTTATTTTTTATTTATAAACATAAAACAAAACAGAATGGATAAGTTCAGCTGTCAAAAGTAATAATATTAGTTATAATAGCATTAGAGCTAAAATAATCATAATTTAAAATTTGCAACTACTATTTCTGCCTGTATTTCTACAATTAACTACACAACTATCATGCAAATTTTTTTAAATAACTTTATTTATTTATTGACAACGTGAGTGTGATTTAACGCTTATTTTGTCCATAGAGTACGCTGCAGTCGATTCGGTTGTCCTCACCATATACTCTGTACCCAGCGAATAGTCTATACCAGGGGTCGGCAACCTTTTGCGACGGAAGAACCAAAAGTTACAATTTACAAAATTTCCCAGCTTTTAAAGAGCCACTAACATTTTTATTTCAATATTATGGTATTTGATTAGGATTATAACTAAACAAACAGAACAGTGTTGCCACATTTAAAAAATGTCAGCTGTGCGTATACTCTCTACTCCACCTATTCTCACTGTTCTCTGTTGAATGTTTTTATCCTGTTTAAAGTTTTTTTCTTGCAGTATAATATTTTTTATGAGTTTTGAAAATAAAATAATATAATTGGGTTTTTAAATGAATTTTTTTTTACTTAAATGGAAGGACCACATACAAGTTTTATAGCAAAACTGTTTTTATTTAATTTTTTTGCTTACTAATTAAAAAGTTATATTTAAATAAAAATTAATTTTTAAACTCAGTTCCGATAACGCGCCGAAAGAATCCGAACGCGTGTGACGTCATTATGTTATCTATGGTCTTTGTATCCATGGTTACCAAGTTAAAAATTTATTATTTTTGATAGTATGTGTAATACATATACACAAATACCAACAAATGCAGACACATTTTAACATAATGACGTCACAAACATTCCTGGCGCGTTTTGAAGTCACGTGATATTTTTTAAATTTTTATACATTTTAATTAATTTTTAGTAATATTATTTATCTATAGCTTTTAAAAAAAATTTTCTTTTCGATTTTGAATATTATTTATGTTAAATTATTAGAAAAAATTAAAAAATTAATAATTTTTTTAAACTTAAATATACCTAATTATTAATATTTGCGCATGGAACTGGAGAGCCGCATCTTGACATCATAAGAGCCGCAGGTTGCCGACCCCTGGTCTATACGCTATACGATTTTTCCTACATTTCTGCATATAACGTGCTATTATATTATTTAACGTGCAGGTACCTACGCTATATCGGAAAATAGCCATAAATATACGAAAACGTGTTACGACTAAAAATATCGGTCAGTGGCTGAATTGAAAAATACTAACACATAGAAACACAAAACTGAAACTTAAGAGTTGTATCAGTTTTCTCGAAATACCCTTAACTAATAGAAATTCAATCATTGCATTGTAAAGAAAAAACTAATATTAAAATATACAGCGCAGTGGAATTCATCAATTGCATTATCGGATATTACCCGATGTAATTGTTTCTGATCTTTATTAAATTGATTTCTGCTAGTGATGGGCGATACGAGATGTTTTTACAATCGAAACAATTGCAATCGTTCATATAATAACAATCGAGTCCACAATCGACTCGGAGTTTGATTTTACAATCGAAATGTTCGATTGTTCAAGTCGATTATTTGCCACATATAGGTTATAGCAATAGCAGCGAATGAGAATAAATATAATCGCGATTCAAGGTTACATGCTAGTCGACTGACGTTCACGCGACTCGTTGATTGTTCACTGATCACACTGTTCAGTTGATACTCACTACTCTGTGATCTCTTCACTATTGAATACGTATTACGCGATTACTGCATAATCGACCATCGACTCGACCACAGTTGTTGAGTGATGAACGATTGTATATTATGTGGCTCTCGACAGTGTACGATTCAGAACTATGCGACTCGGTCTCGGTGAACTATGAAACAACAACAATCGAGTCCAAGTGACAACCATCGAGAGTTATCGAGATGTTTGAACAATCGAGACAATCGACTAAGACATCTCGTATCGCGCATCACTAATATCTATGTCTTTTCAAAAGCAATTTTGTAAAAATTATTAGCAGAAAAAATACCGATGATTTTTTATCTATAAATTTAAGTGTCATCTCAGCACTTACACTAAACTTTAACATTTATTTTTCCATTTGAGTAGTTTGTTTTATATTTTTGAATTAAGTACCCGAATTTGGATTTTTTGTAAGTTTTTTAGATTTCCTTTGGGATCATTTTGATATCATTTTTTAAAAGGTATTCCCATAGCGAATCAGTTACAGAATGTCACGCGCCTATAAAATCCGATTCAAATTAATTTTTTGTTTCTGACTTAAAATTATAAATAGTACCCAATGTAAATTAGCATAATTCTATAATTTAGATAGGCGCGGATAATTTTGATGTTATAGTTCAATTTTTTCTTTAAAATATAATGCATATAATATGGTTTATTCACTACATGTTAATTTACGTTGACGCTAATGACCTAAGTTGTCGACGCGTCTATAATCCACAATAAATAAATAAATAAAATTAATTTACGTTTTTTAATTAAATTAAATGACCGGAAAATTTTTCACATTTTGTACAGATCTTTGAAATGTTTTTTGTTGAACAGTCACCGACCCACGACCCAGCCATGTAGCTTAGTGGTGCAGCTCTAGACTCGCGGGAAGGTACTGGGTTCGAATCCCGGCGGGGGCAGATGTGGCTAGCACTTTTTTCTACTGACACACGCCGAGAAACGGTAATTCCTGTACCGGCCATCTTGTTTGAGGTTTTCCATGGTTTCCCTCAATAATTCCAGATGAATATCTGGTAATTCCTTATTCAAGGCCATGGCCGATTACCTGTCATACTCTTATGCTCCCAAAGTTGCCTACCTTATCCTAATTTCCTTTCATTACTCCATTCGCACATTGCTATTAAAAAAAAAAATTGAAATTTAAAAAATGTAGAAAACAACGGGAAAGTGATAAAAATGGAGAAATAGTAATGGTGCGAATGGCGTCTGTTATGACTTAATATCGAGAAACGGACGTTAAACGCATTATTATTTTTTTTTTTAATTAAATTAAATGACCGGAAAATTTTACACATTTTTTACAACTAGCTTAAGCAACGAATAATTTGTGGATGGAAAAGTCGAAAGCAGAACGTTTGACTTAGGAACTTTGTTTGGACTAGTTAGGAGATAAACATACTAAAAGTCCTTACCCCTCCGAGGTACGCCCGGGGGGGGTGGGGCACAAAGAAGGTCCCGTTTTTTGGTTTTTTGCTTTTATCTCGAAAACGGTGCGTCGTACGAAATTTTGTTGTACTACATAATGAAAGCTGATAAAATTCTCTACAGTTTTAACTTTCACACTTTTTATCTATCTCCATTCTTTGCCTAGCTATGAGCGTCGAAAAATGGCCGATTTTCAAAAATGTGTTAAATTCTCTGTAGCACATTGTAACAATACGAATTTGCCAAAATCATTTCTTATTGCTCATCCACACTATTAAAAACACCCACACACTATTAAAAAATAACAAGCTGGGAGTACCTCCACGCGGTGAAGGCGGAAACAGTTTACTTTTAAACTGGATAAAACTCCCAATAATATCAATGATTAAAATTCTCGACCAATTTTTCAGACAATGTATTAACAAAAAATTACAACAAATAATTCAAATAATTGACGTTTCGATCCGGATTTGGATTTTCTTCAGAATCAAGCTAAAAAAATAAAAATATAAAAATTAATTATTAATTATTAATTAGTTTATATCTAAGAAATTAAGCCGTAGATTCGACAGATGAGGAGAAAGAAGAAGAGGCAAACGCTGAGGAACCACAACCAGGCCCGTCACGCCCAAAGAGGCGGCGAATTAAATAATTCATTTTTTAATAAGGTGGATGAGCAATAAGAAATGATTTTGGCAAATTCGAATTGTTACAGTGTGCTACAGAGAATTTAACACATTTTTGAAAATCGGCCGTTTTTCGAAGCTCATAGCTAGGCAAAGAATAGAGATAGATAAAAAGTGTTAAAGTTAAAGCTGTAGAGAATTTTATCAGCTTTCATTATGTAGTACAGCAAAATTTCGTACGACGCACCGTTTTCGAGATAAAAGCAAAAAACCAAAAAACGGGACCTTCTTTGTGCCCGCCCCCCTCGGGCGCACTTCGGAGGGATAAGGACTTTTAGTATGTTTATCTCCTAACTAGTTCAAACAACGTTCCTAAGTCAAACTTTCTGCTTTCGACTTTTCCATCCACATTCCCCTTGTGAGCACTCATTGACTAAATTAAACCCTTTGAAATGTTTTCTGTTGAACAGTCACCTATTTATCATAATTCATTTGGACAAAGTTGTCCGGGGGTAACATTTAATTGGTGGCCCAAGGGCGACACCTAGTGTAAATACGGTTCTGGCGTCTACTACATACATTACAGCGAAAAGCATTACCCATCGACTGTCGTAGCCGGGTAAGAAAGTAACGTTATTTGGTCTGAAAAACTTCAGGAGTATAAGACACGATATCGATAAATTAGAAAGCAAAACACTTCATCTCACCATAAATATTAATAACGTTTTATCGCATAATACAATGCAGCATAGTCAGATGACTCGATCTTTTTATTCACTATGGATACATTATTATCTGTTTCAATGTGATGCAAATACGCTTTGAATACAGAAACATTTTCGCTTCCTTATACAGTTCACATATATAAAAATTGAAAACATTTATGCGCTACAAAAAATAAATCGAGAAAAACGACCATTAGATGTTCACCGCCCATATTATATTATATTATATGACAGGTTTTTATCAGCTGCTCTTTGCTATACTCCTCTATGTGTGTATATCTTCGCTATTGAGATTCCTGCTTGCTTGTGCACTGTGCAGCTTGCCAAAATGGCTCAACAATTGAATAAAAAGCCGTTCAAAAGCAGTGAAATAAATTGGCATCACATTACTTCGACCGACATGAATATTATAATTTTATTGTTGCTGACAATCGAAAAATGACGTAGATATTTCTTAGAAATTAAATGATGAAGTTAGAAAATTAAACATTATATTACGACGTTCTACAGATTGTATCAAATTAAACCTGTGCGTATAGGGCATTCTGTGTGTAAGAAGAGATTGATACATAAAGCAATAAGTAAGAATGAGATAAATGATCGCTAATAGATTGTTACGTGGTTACTGTAAATTAAACTGATAAAAGATTTACATTTTTACAGCATAGAAGGAGCGAAAAAACAAAGATGTAGGTTGTATAAATATTTATTTACAGTAGCCACGTAACATCCTGTTAGCGATCATCTCATTCTTACTTATTGTTTTATGTATCGATCTCTGTCTTACACACAGAATGCCCTATGCACAGGTTTAATTTGATACAATCTGTATATAATACGATAAGACATTTTCTTTATTCTGCCAATATACACTGTTGAACGGTGTAGAAAGCGCCAATATGATCAATTTTAATTATTATTTGCCAGGATTCATGCCACAACAACACACAATCTGTGAAAATTTTAACTAGCTACCTCTTACCTTTTGTGAAATCTGTGACGGACGGACGGACGGACAGACATTGTAGGCAGGGTAATAGGGTTCCATACGGAGGTACGGAACCCTAAAAATTACCTACACGTTGAAACAGTGGCGGCGCGTGAACATTTTAAATGGGTGTTCTGCAGAGTTAACCCGGAGATTGGAATAGCCCCCCCCCTAATGAGGCAACCTCGAAAAAAAAAATTCAAAAATACATTTGATGCAATTTTTAAGTGTATTTTTTGATCTGAATAATTTGTCTATACATTATACAATGATTTCGCTAGCGCTAAAATCGTAAATAAAGTGATTTTTATAGCAATATTTTTTATTGTATTAAAAAAAAGAGTGTGTGTGTACTATGTACGCACGTCAGAAGTTATACTTCTTTTAGATAACAAAACAAAAATAACTCCGAACATTTTATCCCGCGAATTAAATGACAAATTTCTATTTGTCTTTAAAAAAAAATATTTTTTATTTATTTAAAATTATAAAATAGTTACAAAGTTTATATAAGTAATATTATTTAATTAATTATTTAATATTTTATGTTGCTTCTATTTTACATACAGAATTTAATGGACTTTGCCCCACAACTGTTATAGTTTAAAGTTAAGAATAAATCTTTGTATAATTATTATTATTTGAGATTGCTTCTATTTTGCACATAGAATTTAATGAGCTTGGCCCAACAACCTTTCTTGATGAAAGTGAGATTGAATCTGAATAATTATTAATATTTAGTAAAAATCACAGTTTGCCCGAAATGGACTTTGTACTGTAAAATGTGCTATGTTCAGCAAAGTAAACTATGGGAAACAATTGTGTGAGAAAGTGTCTTATGTCACTTGTGCACATCGTCATATGAAACATGTCACATAATTCCTCCCTCCTTTAAAAGATTCGTCCCGAATCTATCTAAACTGTATTTCTTCAATACTTGTTTCATTTAATTCGGTATTATTATTTTTGGTTTTTCTTTTCCAAAAATTTTGTATGCAAATTTTTTGTTTAAAGATTACAATAATAATTAAAACTAAAAATATAATACAAAATAAAGTTATATTACTAAATAATATATAATGATATTTATCTGTATCGTTATTATCTTCTAGTATGAATTTGTTATCATCTATTAATTCATGTAATTTCGATAGCTGTACTTTTTCTAAATTTATAGGTTTAATATTTAATATTTTGGGATTTTTATTAGGATTAGGTAATACTAATTCTGTTTTTATTTTTGCTAATTCTGAATTTTCATAGAATTGATTATCAATTTTAAAGTAACATCCTCTAGGGATTTCTATAAGTGTTATACTTTTTAAAACAGGAATTGTTTTACAATTACTGTGTATTTTAACAGCTTTTTGCGTTAATACAATATAATGTCTTTTATCAATAACTTCAATAGTGGTTGTATTGGGAGTAATTATAGGTTGAAATGTACAGTCTTTTATCATTTCTTTACTTATTAATAATTGCATACAATCAGTACTTTTAATATGTGTTTTAGGTAACTTAAAATTACATAGCATTGATTTATCATATTTTGGACAGTTATTGTCGCTATACCAATAATAATCGTTATTCATTGTTATGTATGGCTTTTTTATTTTTATAACATAATTTTGTTTTGTCGGTATAGGTATTAATTGATATTGTTTATAACTTTCAGCGTATGTGATTGGAATACTTAAAATAAAATTTAAAGTCATATCTTTACAATACACTGATGTTTCTGTAACTTGATAGTAATATCCTATATTATGAAGATCTACATTGAAAGGCATTTCTTGTGGAGAATACATTTCCAAAATTTTATTAAGTTGATTCAAAAAGGCTTTAGGTTTAATGACACTTGTGTGTAAATGACCATTACGTGCAAAAGTAAGTGATATTTCTAAATCTGTTAGAATTTGTAAAATAATTTCTAAACTCGTTAATATAAGATTCGTAATTATAGTTCGATTGAAATTTCCAATTAATCTATTTAAATGTTTTTCTATTTCAAGTTGATTTCTGTTTAAAATGACAAGAGTATCATTAAATTTTTTCAAAATTTCTAAATTTAGTGTTAACTGTTTGTTGGTTGCTGAAACAATTTTATGTTGATTTCTTTTTAATTTTTCTATTTCTAAATCATATCGTTCGGCATCTTTAGAATCCAAATTACCTGTTACTAATTTTACTATATGTCCTAATCCATCGATAAGGCCACGTTTATCTCTGGTATGAGTTTCTGGCAATAAATTACTTAATTTATCATAACAAGTTTTTAACTGGTGAACTATTAGGGGTTGAAAAGTTACAAAGGTTAAAGCTTCACTTGAGTTTAAGGGATCTAAAGAATTATCGATAAAATTTAATTTTTCGAAAATTTGTTTAATATCAAAATAATGAACTAACATGTGTTTAGTCTTGAAAATTTTGGCTTCGCCTAAAAACAGGGGTAAAACACCGGGGTTGTCAGATATGTCCGTCAGCTGAAGTTCCTGGTTTAGGACTCTTGTCAGTATTGTCAGGCATAGTCTGTAATTTTAATGGTCTTTTTATTTGTTGTTTATGATACTCACCGGTATCTGTTAGTATTTTGTTACTATTATTAGTTAAACATTGTTTCGCTTTAAATTTGGGGAGTGCTTTATTTCTACTTTTTGATTTTAAGTAAATTTTTGATTTTGGGTCAAATTTTGGTGGATCTTCTAATTTTTCGTTAGCTTTTTCTATTCTAGTTTCTTTAATTTGTGTGCATTTATCGTGTATATTTTTATAAAGATCGGTAGTTGTTTTTTTATGATTTAAAATATAATCGGAATAAAATTTCTTGTTTAAATCTATACTAAGTATGTCTGAATTTTCTAAATGTCCTGTTATTATTTCTAACGGTGTGAGTTTAGTAAGAGAATGGATAGTATTATTGTAGGCTAGTATTGCGTATTGCATTTGATTTTCTATAGTTCTATTTGGATTTGTAGAGTCTAAAATTCGTAGGTGTTCGATAAGTGTAGAATGTAGTCTTTCAACAGTTGCGTTAGATTGTGAATGTAATTTTGTTGTAAGATGTATAGATATTTTGTGAAGGGTACAAAATTCTCGAAAAATTGCATTAGTAAATTCGGGTCCATTGTCTATTTTTATCACTAAAGGTGTTCCGTGGTGACTGAAAAATTCAATGAGACGATCTGTGATAGGAATAACATTACATCCGGGAATTGAATAGGCTGAACTAAATTTTGAAAATTCGTCAATAATTGTTAAAAATTTTTGATTTTTGTATTGAAAAACATCTAATGACAGAATTTCAAAAGGTTTGTTAGGAACTGGAATCATTTGTAATTTTGGTTTTATCGGTTGTCTATCATACTTGTGTACTTGACAAGTTTCACAATTATTTATATATCTAGTTATATCTTCTTTCATAGAAGGCCAGTAATACCTTCTTTGTATATGCAACAGAGTTTCATTCATACCTCTATGATTGGTTTTAGATAGGTGATAATTATTTATTATGTCTTGTTGTTCTAATTGATTTTCTACATCTTCTAAAATTTTGATTGTTTGGAATAATTGATAAGCTTGATTTTTAAATGTTTTTTGCAACGTTTGAACAAATTGGGGGTAATGTGTTTTATTCTCAAAATATAGACCGTATCGTTTTTTTGGATTTATATATTCTTTAAATAAATTTATTACATATGTTTCCAGGTTTTGGATAGGGATATTTGCAATAATTTTGGTTTTTTTGGAATCGTGTATATTTACTAATTTAGGTTTTTGTATCTTAGACAAATTTGTAAATTTTATTATAATTTGGTTAGCGAATAAATTTATTGGTTTTTCGGATATGGGGATCTCTAGAATAGGGTTTTCTTGTTGGGAATGTACTGTATTGTCAGAGTCAGAGTCGTTTTCTTGAATGATATTGGGTGTGTCAAAATTTAAGGATGTACTAGGCACTGGGTTAAGATCTTCGAGAAGTATTTCTTCTAAATCTTGTAGGTCAGGTGGGTGTTCTATATTTGGAAATAAGGACATATTGTCAGGTGGTTCTTCAGTTTCTTTATTGTGAATTTCAATTCGGGAAAGGGCATCAGCATTTGTGTTTTTTATACCTTTTTTATAAATAATGTTGTTATTTCGAATATGTAAATTAATTTTGGTGGTGGGTGATATAAGTGCTAAATTATTAAAGTCTAAACTTATTTTCAGTTTTCTAAAGTTATCGATGCCAATTAATCCGTCAAAATAATTATGAAATTTAAATAAATGGAAAGTTAAATTTTGATCAGAATTAAATTCAGTAAAACTGGGTATATTTATAATACCATTGCAATCATGTTTGTTAAAAATGGTTGTTACAGTAAATTTTGATTTTACAATTTTATTTTTAAAATATTTTATTGCTAAGTCCGGGTTTATGAAGGATTTTGAGGAACCTGTGTCTATTAGTAATTTTAAAGGTGGGTCGCAAATTTTTATGAATGGAAGGTTATCGCCATTAGTGTAACTTACTATTCTATGGGTTGATTCGAGGCGTCTTCTATAAAATTTGACTCGTCTTTGAAATTTTCAAATTGGTCTTGTGACATGCAAAGGTCGTTAAAATCAGTTTCTTCGTATTCACTATTTTCGGGATTTTCTAACTCGGTATCGTCTGTTTCTATATTATAATTTTTTAGCTGGGGTGTGGTGTATGTTGTAGAAATCGACATAGGTGTAGGTTTGTATGTATTTGTTATCTGCTGTGTGGGTTTGTATGTATTCGTATTTCGATTCATATTATAATAATTATTAGGAATATTTGGGCGGTTTGATTTTAATAAGGGTGAATTATTGATTTGTTGTGTGGGTCTATTATAGGATTGCGGTTGTTTTTGTACAGGTTTATAAAATGGATTTTGGTTTTGTTTTGGAATGAAATTGGGTTTTTGTATGAATTGCGTATGTGGTGTGTATTGTGTCCTATTCTTTGGTTTTAGATAATTTAGCTGTGAGTCAACAGAGTTGGCTTGAACTAATTTTTCCTCGTCTTTTATAATTTCTAAAGCTTTAAGAATAGTGTCAGGTCTATTCGATCGTACAAATTTTCCCATAGGTTCTTTCAAACCTCGTAAAAATGTCGTTAAAGTGAATCTAGTGTATAACGAATGTTTAATGCGTTTTTCTTCGTTTCCGTCGTTTATTTCTATATAATTTATTATGGTGTCCAATAAATTATTACATTCGTCGAAGAATGCAATGTAAGTCTGATTGGGTTTTTGTTTCAAAAGTAGGAGATCACGTACTAGTAAATCTTCAGACCGTTGGTCTGCGAAATTATCTGTTAATGTTTGTTTTATTTCAGACCACGATTTTGCTCGTCTATTATTTATAGCTATTTTGGCACGGCCCGTAATTTTCGATAATACGCCATTTAAAATTCTAAAATTTTGAAAATTATCGCGATCGGGGTGACTATAGTAATTTATTAATTGATCCGAAATTCTGAGAAATTCGTGGAGGTGTTGAACATCTCCGTCAAATTCTGGTATGATTTGTAAATCTCTAGTGTCGAACAGGGGTACATTTTGGTTTGTATTTTGCGTCATGTTGTTAATGGGGTTTAAATTTACGTTATCGTCAGATTCTAAATCTAATTGAGATAAGGAATTTATTAACTCGTCAACTGAAGTCATAAGATGCGGAACGATTTACAATTTCTTAAATCTATTATACAAAATTATTGACTTACAGTATTACGGATGTTTTCATAGTAGTTGACTGTTGATTGTTGATTTGAAGTTGGTTGAGATGAGCGGTGAAGACAGCTGTTGTTGATTGATCGGACAGCAACAATTGAGCTTGACTTTTTGTTGCGGCTTACCGGCGCAACTCTTGATGCTTTACAGATGTATTTGTATTTAACAATTATTAGTTTTTGAACTTTGTTTAGTTTGATTAATTTGTTTAGTTTTGTTTAGTTTTAACTTTGTTTAGTTTGTTTTAGTTTGCTTAATTATTTATTTGTTTCTTGAACTTATTATTTTTAATTAAGTATTGGTTTTATTTATTTTTAATTATTTGTTTATTTAGTTTCGTTTTATAGTTCGAATATTGCGTAAAGAATAAAAATTCTCCGTAAATTTCAATAATTAGCCCTGTTGAGGTACGTCGCAATATCCTACCGACTGCGCCAATTAAATGACAAATTTCTATTTGTCTTTAAAAAAAAATATTTTTTATTTATTTAAAATTATAAAATAGTTACAAAGTTTATATAAGTAATATTATTTAATTAATTATTTAATATTTTATGTTGCTTCTATTTTACATACAGAATTTAATGGACTTTGCCCCACAACTGTTATAGTTTAAAGTTAAGAATAAATCTTTGTATAATTATTATTATTTGAGATTGCTTCTATTTTGCACATAGAATTTAATGAGCTTGGCCCAACAACCTTTCTTGATGAAAGTGAGATTGAATCTGAATAATTATTAATATTTAGTAAAAATCACAGTTTGCCCGAAATGGACTTTGTACTGTAAAATGTGCTATGTTCAGCAAAGTAAACTATGGGAAACAATTGTGTGAGAAAGTGTCTTATGTCACTTGTGCACATCGTCATATGAAACATGTCACATAATTCGCGTGCCAGTACTAAACGTTTGTAAAAAAGACGATAAAATAATAAAATAAAGATATTAAATAAATTAATTTAATTTAATAAATTATTAATTTATTAAATATATTTATTTATGATATTTATCTAATTATTTATTAAAAAAAAAAGGTATGTTTGTATTGAGATTTGAACCCGAGACCTATTGCTTATAGAGCCACTACGTTACCGCTACACCACGAAGACACCTTATAGCATTGCTATATAATACGGTATTATAACCAAGAAAAATAATACTGTACTAGGTTCTGCGCACCCGTTCTGGCTTTTACGCGTATAAATCTGTCTCATTTTTACTAAGTCATCTCTCTTTAACACATTGGATTTAGGTGCAACACAAACTGCAGCACCTCCTGCAGGACTGTTTATAGAATATAGGCCTGCGGCATGCCGTCATTCATAATAATGCTATGTGATTATGAAATTAAAACATATTATGCAGATTTACACAATATTTGAAATTAAAACATATTATGCAGATTTATACAATATTTTTTTGAATTTTGCGTTATTTTCTGGCAGTGCGGCAGCTCCGCAGCTCTCATAGAGGAGCCGCCACTGCGTTGAAACTTACGATAAAAAAATTCCTCAATCTTAACTAATATTTAACTGCGAAAGTGGGTTTGTTTGTTCCGCTTTCGAGCCTCAACTACTCAACCAATCTCTGTGAAATTTTGTATACGGGTAGCTTCCGCAATGGAGATGAACATCGGCTATAATAACTAGCCGGCCCGGCTTCACCCGGGTGAAAATCAAAGGTAATCTCATAAGTCTAATTTCTCCAAAACTATAATACTGAACGAATTTTGTTCTATAGTTTTCACGATTAGATAGATTGATTCACGATGAAGGTTTAGATGTATAATTGAAACTGCCCGGCCTGGTTTCGCTCTGGTGAAAATCGGGGTAATCCCCGTTGACCCATTTCAAATTTTTTTCATTGTTCGATAGGTAATATCCTTTGCTTTAGGACTTAAGCTATAATACCTGATCGCCCGGGTGAAAATCGGAGTTAATCTCGGATATTGCTCAACCGATTTCAATTTTTTTTTCAATGTTCGATAGGTGATACTTTGCTTTATAGATCATAGACTACAATAACTGGCCGGCCTGGCTTTGCCCGGGTGAAAATTAAGAGTAATCTATAAGAAATTTATTTCTGAATCGAATTCAATATAATATACGCTGTTCGAGAGGTAATACTTTGCTTAAAGATATAGGCTAACAATGAATATTTTTGATATTGGGTACTTGGACCAGAAAATAAGTAGACGTTAAATTTTTAAATTTTGCAACGTTTCGTTGATGCTATAATAACGAGAGACGAGTGAAATGAGGGAGTACCTAATGTATATTAATAAATCATAAATTCATAGCACCCGGGTGAAGCCGGACCGAACCGATAGTAGAGTAAAAACATTTCTGTGTCGAGTTTTTAATTTTATTGTCTTATTACATTTTGGTTTTAGTTTTCAAGTCATTCGAATACTCAGCTACACATAACCTCAAAACATTTGACAATCTATTTTTTTTTTTGGCTGCAAATGTCGACTTTTTTGTTTAAATGAATTTTGTAGAAGGATGCCAATATTAAAGTAACCGAGGAGGGCGCTCAAATATTGAAGTAAGTCTGAAATATGAGCGTGACTGAAAAAAATGGTGCGCACTACTGCACTATCCTAGATAACAAGTCCATAGTGCACACTTTCATAGACTTAACTATAATTAATAGCATTTTCAGCTGGTATGCACTTTTTGACTCTAGTTTTGCACGAGTGTAACACTAGCACCGTGTCAGTGTACACGCTCTTCGTGTAGGTCATTACTCTGTAATTACCGCTGCCATGTTGCACTTTATAATTTATTTACACGACCTCCCTGCGACGGTGGTAAAAGTGTAACACTGAAGGTCACACTGGCATCGCACCATCGCCCAACCGAACATGATACACTGTAGCATTGCACTCTACACTGACCGTGACTAGTCGAACACGATTGTTGGTGAAAGTTTACACTAGTGCGGCCTAGTGTAATAAAGTGTAACCAGTTGAAAACGCTAATAGTAGTAAATCATATGATTTACTACTAGCTTTACTTACTTGTAAATTATATAATTTACAAGTACCTAAATCAGGCTAATAACTATGAATATCACAAAACACAGCCGACTAGTTACGGCATACTTACGACTACATGCAGTAACAGCGGCGTTACGACTTTATAAAAACCAATGTATTTTATTTTTATGCACTGTTGGACATGTGTTTGGAGACGATCCAACTAAAGAAAACTAGAAGAGTCATCTACTTCCCTTGCGCTATCTTATTCCAGAGACGGACTGGTCGGGCCGTAAAAATAATATCAGGATTTTTTGAAACGAAACTTTTCTAATGCCATGGTATAATGTGAGTCACAGAAAGTCTTGACGAGACTGGACTTGCATGCGTTCAGTCTAAAAACAAATTCTGAGATTTGTTTTATTTTAATGACTTCAGATGTTGAGCGTCTATAATCTACAATCTCTCTCTCTCTTTATTTTCGTGGCAACCTGCTGGGTAAAAATCCAGCAGCGTCCGACTCGACTGAACTAGACTAGACTTGACTGGCTTGGTGCGAAATATAAGTTCACATGTTAAGAAATGGGAGCGTAACGAAAAGTGAAACATCTATATTCGCCACTCAGTGCGTCAGTGAAAGACAGGGGAGCGGGGAAAACTCTTTACAAAGTAACTCGCCAGTAAATTTCAACGGACGTGTTAAAATTTTTGTAACGTTTTCGGTCGTAGCAAACCGTCAGTAAAGTGAGGCAGGAAATGGGAGAATATCGATCGTCCCACTTCTTACGAAGTAAACCGCCAGTAAAGTAGGACAGGTGTGTTCAAATTTCGTTACGTTCTCAGTCAGTCGTAGCAAAGCGTCAATAAAGTACAGATGTTGAATTGATAAAATTCAGGCTGAATACTGTAACAGAGAGAGATCAATTTAATGGACGTTTTAAGGGGTTATTTTTTTTTTGTTTTGCACTGCGAGCTGAGTTTTTAATAATGTATTACCGATGCCAGTTCTGGCCAGTCCACCCCTTATTCCAACTCTTTACTTACAAATAAAAATAGCTTGTAATGTATACACACAGCCGAATGTGTGTCAAACAAATTGCTTGGGCTTTTAAAAACCAATATACACATCAAACAAGGGTCGACACAAAATGGAGCATCGAACCATTTCATACAGCCACTTTTTTATCTATACTGGATTATAAAAACAAAGAGAACGGATTCACAGATAGAAAATAAAGAAAAAAGTTTATATAAAACTAGATTAAAATGTTTAGCAAACGGAGTTATAAGAGATTAAAGTTCCTACGAATATAAAACGAAAAGCTGAAAAGTAAGAAAATAAAGTTAAATCCATTATCAACTCGTCAAAATTACGTTTCTAATAATAATTTTATTTGCTCTGTTTTTTACACCTTCTAGAAAACATGATCATGTTCTTAAAATGTTATGCGGTTTGCGTAAGGTAGATATAAATTCCATAAAAAATATTTTTAAGTTCATTTTGAATTTGTATGTTTGCATATCGTTCTTTTGATCTACAAAAAGGTCTTTTTTAAATAAAAGGGATAAGCATGACAAAAGAGAAAGAAAAGAAGTCAACTTTGATTTTCGGACACCACCAAGAATCAGCACTGGGGCGTACAGTGTTTAGACTGTCTCAGACCACCCACTCACCTACTTCCTGACACATACAAACATACCATACATACATACTTACTCACTCACACGGTATGACGGTATGGTGGATAGAAAAGTAGATTTTCCCTTTTAACATTCACCAAACACAGCATCTACCCGTGTCTTCTTCTCAAACGATAGGTTTCTCTCTTTTGATATCATTTGGATGTCACCCAAATCTCTCACCCCTAAAAGAAAGAGTGTGTCCACCACCGATTTTAAAGGCTAATCTGCAGTCATTTATTTTTGAACTGAAACTTCTTTAGGCGCGGTAGGTCGGAGTGATTCCGAGCGAGCATTGTAATGAAAAAGAGTGATGGAAGTAGTGGTGTAGGAGAAAGGAATACAACCAGGGTCAGGGCATTAGTATAGAGGAATTAGATAACTCCCTAACAGATGGCAGTAAAAAATAAATGAAAAGACGTTTCCTTTGTTCCAATATATTGTCCTAGATGACACTTACTTAAAAGTGAACGAGAGAGGACCCGAAAGTATACCGGTGAGTGAATGAGAGAGTTTTCAACCGTGTGGTCTTAAGCACACACCCAAAACTGAAGGCTTCCAGCTCGAATCCCGACAGTTATATAATTTTTTTTGAACTCTTATAAAATTAACGCGTTTATAAATATGTAATTATCCTCTGCCCCTTTTGTGTCCTTGTCATTATAACAAGCGACTAGACCCTGCAGTCAGGGTCCATTCTGATTGCTCGAATACCCCATCTTGATGTCGTTTGACACACGCACACACACCTAAACGAACGTAACAACTAAGTAGTGAAGTCTTTATACTAATATGGATAGTTGATAGCGATTAAAAAATGGGTTTTGTATGTGGAGAATGTTCAACCACATATTCTTCAAGACAGGCATTAATGTTCACAAAATTAGAATGAAAACTTCAGATACGGCTTGTAATCTAATTCTTTCAATAAAAGTTGATCAATTTTTTGACATTTCAAAATAAAACCTAATTTAATATTGTTATTTGAGATATTAGAGGATGTCCAAAATTTATACAGTAACGTTGTTCTTGAGAATTTGGAATAGAAAAATAAATTTTAATTAAGTTTTATTTTGAAATGTCAGAAAATTGATCGACTTTTGTAGAAAGAATTAGATAACAAGCCTTATTTGAAGTTTTCATTCTAATTTTGTGAACATTAATGCCTGTCTTGAAGAATATGTATTTATTGTCCACATACAAAATCCATTTTTTAATCGCTATCAACTATCCATATTAATATACAGAGTTCACTAGTTAGTTGTTACGTTCGTTTAGGTGTGTGTGCGTGTGTCAAACGACATCAAGATGGGGTATTCGAACAATCAGAATGGACCCTAACTGCAGGGCCTAGTCGCTTGTGTCATTATATGTTGCTTAATAGTATCACTTATATATTAATTTATTTTACTTAATAAGCGAGTTACAAATAAAAAACGAAAATGGGAAAATCTCGTTTTTCAACGCCTGTCGCAAGCCAAGCAAAATATGAAAAGTTTGACTGCGCAGGGTAGTAGTACTGGTCCTACTGGAGATTTTGCACATTTTCTCTTATTTAACCAAATCTCTATCTCTTACCGTTTAGGAAATCTCAATGCATATCACGCGTATCTTGGACACCCAGTAGGTATATAGAGATTGTATAGCGCTGACCCAGATAAAACGTGCGCTCTTGTACATTGAAAAAGCTACCTTAGAGATCAATATGAATACCAAAACATTTTGTATAAACATCTACGCTTGTCCTGTATAAACAAACAGACAACAGTCATTGTTTTGAATTTAAAGTTCGGATTTAGACGTGCATCGTGTAAGCTGGAATAGTCGCAGTGACCGTACCAAAACCGATTGTGGACGGTGCATTAAACGTGTAGGTATGTATGTATGTATGTTAAGACGGCCGACCGTGTCGCCACAAACAGACGGACGAAGAGACGACGACGACGGGCGACGGAAAGGCAAGAATGCATAAGTTTAAATGTGTTTTCATGTCCGACGCTCCTCAATCTCGTATATTGCCCGCACGGTGGACACAATCCGTGCGCTATCAGCAAGGAGTCGGGAGTTCGACCCTCCGTTGGCTCCTTGCTTGTTTTCGCCTGCTATTGGTATATTGTCCAGACGCATCCGGCGTACACCCTGTCACCGTTTTGACTATCCTCCTAGCTGCTTGCGCTGAAGTCTTATTCTTAAACCTACGTTTTAAGGCCGGTTCTCACGGGGCGATTTTAATTGATCAACTTTAGTTGATCAACTAAAATCGAATGAAAATGAGCGTGAGAACCTATATTTCAACTTTTGTTGATCAATTTTAGTCGGTTCCACAAAAGTTGGACTGAGTCTAACTTTATCGTTCAAGTATGAGTCATATTCAACTTCAAACTAGTTGAAACTGCTATTTGAAACACGATTGAAGCGTGTGAACTGCGAACTATTGTATTGTCAGTCAACTTCAGTTCATTCGTCTGTCAGTATGAGTACTGTCAATGTCTGGTGTCCCGAAGTGTTATATTATTATTTATAATAATGAAGTGGTCAAAAAAATTAACTATAAATTTCTTAGAGTTGTATCAAAAACACGATTGTTTGTGGAATCACAAATTAGACTCATACAGAAATAAAGATTGCCGAGAAAATGCATTACATATTATAAAGAGTGAAATGAGGTTAGAAGATCTGTCTATAGCGGACATTAAAAATAAAATTAAATTTGATATCTTCTCGAAATCCACCGTCTAACCCAAAAACGACGTTTTTTGCGTTGTTTCGTCATTTTCATAAATTTTTTTTAGTTCGTCCCTTAAAGTGGCTATTATTCCTAGACCTGCACGGAAAACTGCATTTGGCGCCATTTTGAAGTTGAAACAGTCAATCAATTTTCATTGAAACGCAGGAACGAAAAGTTGTTCAATTTAAGTTCAATTTTAGTTGATCAACTAAAGTTGATCAACTAAAATCGCCCCGTGAGAACCGGCCTTTAGTTTAGATGGATTTTTTCGGATTGATGGTTCTTCCATCTGATTAAAATGATCAATCGAGTTAAGATTATTCGATACTTGAAGTTCCTCTGAACTCTTCATCTCAAATCCTTTCCCCTCGCCTAAAAACGGTTGAAGCTCTCCCGACGCTATTTTAAAGGTAAAGGGTTCGGGTAAACGGCAAATGAAGGACTAAGAATCACACTACAGATCCTACAGGCGAATTTAAAAAAAAAAGTTTTGGCCACGTGTGAAATATTACGTAATTTTTAAAACGTTGTAAGCTCTTCCAGGATTTTTTTTTAATTTTTCGCTTGAAGGATCTGCCGTGTGTTTCTTGGTCCTTCATTTGGCGTTTACCCGAACCGGGGACTCGATGTTTTTTTAACGGTCCTTCATTTGGCGTTTACCCGAACCGGGGACTCAATGTTTTTTTTAACGTAGGACTACGTGTCTTTGTTTTCTATGAAACAGACAAAATCGCTTTAACCTTTGTAAGGTTCTACTGTACAAAAAAAAGGAGTGTGGGTTACGCAACTAGTCAAGTTGCGTAAACCAAAAGTACACCGAACGCGGCTATCAAGACAAGACATTTTTTCACTTCTTAAACGCGAACGAAAATATCAAGTTATATTTTTGTATTAACGATTATTATATTTTTTTTTGTTGAATAAATTTTTGTTTCACAAGTTTAAAGAAATATCTTGTTTATTTTAAACATCTTACACGTTATAAAAAATAAAGATGTAACGTTGTTTGAGGTGTTATATGAGAACCTTAAGCTATAGTCAAGTTCCAAAAAAGATAGTGAGTCATGCATAGTTCGTAACAAGGTTAATGGAGCGGCAAACCAATAAAACAATGTAAGCATACGCATCCGATGCATAAAAATGTTCCGCTTATATAAATAGAGAAGTATAAGTACATGACTCACTCTTTAAATTTTGAAACTTAATTATAGTTTAGTTTTTTTTCTCCCAAAAAACATACCTAGTTCTACGGAAAACACTGCGGTGCAACCAAATCTGAATTTTTTTTTTGTTAATATTGTAACAAAACTGTTTTCTTACGTGGGTGGAATAAATTATTTATTTCAATAATTAAAAATGTAAACAACAATATACAATAATGCGTAACAATTATATCTCAAATTATAATAAACGTAACAATGAAATGTCAATTTTAACAGTCAACACTAACTACGAATACTAACAACGAACAGTAGTTGTCAAACACTTCAATAGCACTAGATTTATATTTATTTCCGTTGTTTATAACACGACGCCGATTCATGACTGATCCCCACTCAGTCGCACGCACCGCCTTATATACAGCGGCACGGTGCACGCACAACGCATTCTCGTTGTCTATAGAGACGTCTGGAATCTTCGATATTATTCTACTACTGTGTTATAACAAACAGACAATCGCTTCAGTCTGGAATGTTCTGTCGGAGCCAGTGGCGTAACATTTTGGGATTTGTTACAATATTTAAAACATGTTTTACTCCTAATAAAAAACAAATCTATATGAACCGTTTGGTATTATTATGTGATAGTTGTAGTCTTATTATAAAGTGAACATTCAAGAATAGACTCCCCGAACTCTTGCTTCACAACAGACATAAAGCTTATTTTAATCTTTGTATGTTTACATCGCATTTACACATACAAAAGTATGTCCTGGTGCATTTGAAGGTGATCTTCTGCAGTTACAATAAGATACGGTAAGCTCATGTTGAACTGCAGTGTGAAATATAGGAACTTAATAAACGGTAAAGCGTTGTATTAATAAGAATTTATTTTCTAAGTATTTTGAACTGCACTAAGGCTAAATAAATGAGATGATTCCAAGTCTTCATGGTTTCCTGGGTTGTAGGCCGTGGTCCGGTGGTATTTCTACCTGACGTTTCGTCTACAACTGCGGTAGACATTCTCAAAAGGCGATGTGGCAGCGGTCGAAGTGTCCTCCTTGGCGGATCACAGGTCACTGGCGGCTCACAGGTCAGTGACCTGTGAGCCGCCAAGGAGGACACTTCGACCGCTGCCACATCGCCTTTGAGAATGGCGGTAGATGAAACGTCAGGTAGAAATACCACCGGACCACGGCCTACAAGCCCGGAAACCATGAAGACTTGGAACAATGCCGGCCGTGAAAGCTTGCACACTTGGATAAAATGAGATGATTTTCAAATTTTACGATAACTAAAATTACAGTCAACTCCAGATGTTTGACAGGGTCAAGTCAAAAATTGCGCCTTCGGCAAAATAATCGGCTTTGACTAAAACTAAACCGAATGAGCGCATAAGCGCACGAACGCAGTAAGTGCGTTCAACTTCGCTCTCGTGGGCAATAGACAATTACTTATCGCACTTATTGCACAATATCATATATAAAATTCTCGTGTCGCGGTGTACGTTATTGAACTCCTCCGAAACGGCTGGACCGATTTTGATGAAATTTTGTGTGCTTATCGGGTAGGGTGGAGAATCGGACAACATCTATTTTTCATCCCCCTAAATGTTAAGGGTGGTCCACCCCAAAAAATTTTTTTTTATTTTTTTGACAAAATTTTTTGTTTTAATTTTTTTATGATTCAGCATTGAAAAATACATACAACTCTAAATTTTCTCCCTTATACGATCAACCCCTGATTTTTAATCGCGATTTTTATATTAAGCTTTAAAAAATACATATATGGCGAACGAGCGAAGCGAGTGAGTAGTGTATTTATAATATTCAAGCGAACGAGCGAAGTGAGTGAGTAGTGTATTAATAAAATTCAAACGAACGAGCGAAGCGAGTGAGTAGTGTATTTATAATATTCAAGCGAACGAGCGAAGCGAGTGAGTACTGTATTAATAAAATTCAAACGAACGAGCGAAGCGAGTGAGTAATGTAATTATTCCTAGAAATTATTAACAACGTTTGCCGGATCAGCTATACTAAATATACGTGAGCGGAGTAATGGGTGACCGCTATTAAATCATAATTTCATACCACCCGAGCGAAGCCGGGACGGGTCCGCTAGTACTATTATAATATTCATCTATATTATTTGAATAATGGAAAGTATTGTGATTTACGTGAAATCACATTTAAATTAGTACAATTTTAAATTCTCTTTTCTCTAGAGCCAAATATTTCATGTGCATGTATAAGATACAAGCGACTAGGTCCTGCAATCAGGGTCCATTCTGATTGGTCTAATAGCCCATCTTGATGTCGCTTGATACACACACACACCTAAATGAACGTAACAACTAATTAGTGAACTCTGTACTGATATGGATATGGATAAAAAAAATGGGTTTTGTATGTCGCGAATGTTCAAACACATATTCTTCAAGACAGGCATTAATGTTCACAAAATTAGAATGAAAACTTCAGATAAGGCTTGCAATCTAATTCTTTCTATAAAAGTCGATCAATTTTCTGACATTTATTTTATAAATTTTGGACATCCTAATATCTCAAATAATAATATTAAATTAGGTTTTATTTTGAAATATCAAAAAATTGATCGGTTTTTATAAAAAGAATTAGATTACAAGCCTTATCTGAAGTTTTCATTCTAATTTTGTGAACATTAATGCCTGTCTTGAAGAATATGTGTTTGAACATTCTCCACATACAAAACCCATTTTTTTATCGTTATCAACTATCCATATCAGTACATAGTTCACTAGTTAGTTGTTACATTCATTTAGGTGTGTGTGTTTGTGTGTCAAACGACATCAAGATGAGGTATTCGATCAATCAGAATGGACCCTGTGCAGGGCCTAGTCGCTTGTGTATAACATATTGAAATTAAAGATTAATATATGACGAACTTTTTGAACTACCGAAATCGCTTTAATCTAAGTAAAATAATATTTTTCACAGTCGGTGATATTTCTACTGCTTATAATTTGAATTTTGAGATGAGTATATTTAAATTAAATTTAAAAATAAACCACATAAAATTGAAGAAGTTTGGTGCTATAATTTTAAATAAATATAACTTTATTATTAAAAATGAATATGCACCTACTTTCTACATTATTAACCAAGTTATTTTTCCTCTCTGAAGTTTGTGAATAAAGTAACTTGCTTCTATTTCTCCCTCTGTAGATTACAAAACTTTTCTTCAGCTATCTCGTAAGTTAGGATTGACATTTGACACGTTGCATAGTGCACCTTGTCACAGGGCCGCATTAATCATAATATAATTTATAGCACCGACCGAGTGACTATATAGTAGTGGTGAGACTCACATTAGGAAGGTACTGGGTTCAAATCCCGGCGGAATTAGATGTAGCCTTACGAAGTCGATATAATTTTTTATTCGCGAGATATTGTGTAAAATCTACTTTTTTGGAGTCTATTTGGTTAAGAAAAAAGAACGGCTGAATCGATTTTGAAAAAATTTCTTTCAGATCATATTTACGTTAATACGCGTCGATTGGCACCCTAACGTAGTCGATATCATTTTTCATTCTCGAGATTTCGTCTTAGAAAGAAATGGACACATACGTACGTACATACGTACACACACACACACATACACACACACACACACACACAGACATATTTCTAAAAATAGTGTAGTGACCTTGAAACATAAAAATTTGTTATACCTACATTTTGATTTCGATTTTCGGACCCATTACAATAACTTCCAATGGGAAGTTAACAAAATGCATGTAGAGACTTAAAATTAATCAAATAAAAAATAAATTATAAATATTTTTAACAAAATATGGTTACAAATTTTAGTTTTAATATTGAGCATTGACACAGACGTGCTAGCATAGCAACTGTCAAACTTTATGTAAGTTCCAAGTCTGTCGATGTTTGCAATTTAATATGACAACCAACTTACATAATATGTACATATATACTGAATACAGATCTATATACAGCACGTACTGCCACACTCAATTGAACTGAACTATCAGACTGAACTGAATAAATGAACACAGTTACCGTTACAACATATGTAATCAAATAGTGCTAGACGACTGTGAAATCAAGTGATGTTGAAAATACAACACAATTTATTAGTGTGTTTGCCTGTACATAGTATATGGACATATACACTATTGGTGTTGGTCGGATGACGGGACATTGGGGTCGCAGATCATAAAATTTCAACGTTTAAAAATACTTTAAACAATTTTTTTTCTACCACCTGATCGCACCACTGGCAAGTAAGATATAAAGTTACTATAGATCTAGTAGCTTTAGGTAATAAGGTATACGTTACTGTTCATATTTTCCGACACTTGATGGCGCCACTAGCAAGTAAAATATCAGTCATTGAATCATTTAACCGCTAAATCGCAGTTTTGTATTTATTCCTAATGGATAAATGAAGAATGACTAAAATATACAAATCGTTAATCTCTTGCCTCCTCCACACAATCGGCCATGATGGACAATATCAGAATGGGCCATGATTGTCACCATCATTGCGCATCTGTCCACACAATCGTGCCATTTGTGAATTGTCATCTGTCCGACATGGATATCGAAACAAATATGAACTGAGTGATCGACGAACGTATGGA
Organism: Mongoloraphidia duomilia; assembly: GCA_039654895.1. Classification (NCBI taxonomy): domain Eukaryota; kingdom Metazoa; phylum Arthropoda; class Insecta; order Raphidioptera; family Raphidiidae; genus Mongoloraphidia; species Mongoloraphidia duomilia. Next base: position 67,520,429 of record CM077516.1, read on the forward strand.
AACGCACGCAATCATGGCCGAAAAACCCATACAAAGGCGATCACGCTCCATCATGGGCGATCACGGGCAATTACAGGCGATTATGCCCTCCACACAATCGTGATGGCCTGTAATCGCCCATCATGAGCTTTGATTTTTACTTCCCACCTCTACTATGGTAGGGAAGTAATGGATTTAGTCCGAAAAAAATATTTCGAGATTTTAACAGATCTTCACGTTTTGAGACCCTAGCAATCGTTTAAGATCATTTTCTGACTGATGTCTCTCTCTCTGTGTGTGTGTGTGTGTGTGGTCAATTTTTCGCCTTCGATATCTTAAGAACGGAACAACATACGGGCATGCCGATTGTTCTATTGTGTTTATCAGCCTTTAACTTTAGATTTTGAGTCAAATCGGTTCAGTGGATCCTGAGATATTCAAAAAAACGTTCTCAATGTCACGTATTAACATAGTTAAAAAAAAATATAAATGAATTCTAGATGTTATAATATATGAAAAAAATGTAAATATTTTTTTCTCTAAAATGTATAGTTTTCGAGAAAAAAAATATTTTACTAAAAAAAAAAATAAAAATTGTACGTAAATCAAGGTAACCATGATTTTTGCTATATTAAGTTAGCCATCAGTAGATCACCAAACAAAAAAGAGGGCCATGCTTTTTTCAAAGAATAAAAATTAAATTGTGTTTTAAAGACCACCAACAGCTAAGGTTATTTGGGCCTAGTCAAAGAATAAAAAAAAAGAGTGTTTATTTTTTGCAAATATTTACTAGGTGGGAAGTATAGGACTGGTCATCAGTCGAATTTTTTGGATTTGTCTCCGCCCTGGTTAACAGAATAACTATTAAAACATCGGAAAAATTCACCCGGGAGCGAACGAGAGAAGCGAGTGAGTAATGTATTATTCTGTATAATATATATAAAACAAAGATTTTGTATATAAATCATACCACCCGAGAGCGAACAAGCGAAGCGAGTGAGTAATGTACCACCCGGGAGCGAACGTGCGAAGCGAGTGAGTAATGCAATTATAATATTCAAGCGAACGAGCGAAGCGAGTGAGTAGTGTATTGCAGTCCGGGCGAATCCGGACCAGGCCCCTAGTTGTAAATAATTGCTAGTTCTCCATAATCTATATTAAAAATTTCATCAAGTAGTGTTGAGTCGTATTCGAGATACTTTTACAACAAAAATAACAAAAAAGTTGAATTAGTCTGCCACCGATTTTATCTGTTAAATTCAATAATAAAATTTTATTCGTGTTATCCAGTAGACTTTTGTACGGTGGGAGCTTAGACTATTGTAACAACATTGAATTTTTACTGTTATTTTTTAGATAAATACAAAATAGTAGTGTATGGACAATGTTATTTGTAAAAAGAATTTTAAGGACCGCATTGTTTAACAACAATAATTAAACTTGAAAAATAAAACTAATAAAAAAAGCCGAGCACTCATTTATTATGAACGTACAGTCCGAGATAACCTGAATCTATATATTATGAAACGCTGAAGCATTGCTGAATGCTGATTAATTAATGTTAGTTCTTTCTGGCGTTGAATAAAACAAACAGTACACACAGTGGTGGCTGTGTTCACCGTTTATCTGATCTTTTCATCAAAAGCATACCTAACCTACAAATATACATTCTGTAATGCTACACTGTAATGGAAATTTTGATATGTTCTAAAAACAGTCGCTTCAAACTATGTCAATCTGTACTTGATATTAATTTTCTCAAAACATTTTTGAAGCTATAATTTAGGCGCGTTATCAAGAATTGATGAGAGTGAATTTTTACGATGCGCGCGCACACTGTAACATCAAAATTAACATGATGAAGTTAGTCGCTAAAAAGCTGTATTTATGCCATATATAATTGAGGTTCAGTGTCCGTATGTATTGCATGAAAATTAAATATTACTTTTTAATCACGCCAAAGTAACGCGCGTACATAAATACACGCACCCGCTTTTTTTTTAATACTTCATATTATAATACATTTTTAGAGTGTAGGGTCTCCAAGTTATATGAATATTATGAAGTACCTATTAGAAATACCTTGTATTTTTTGATGTCCGTGTTGTGACTTCCTGTGTTTTAACACGACGCGTTTCGGCAACGAGTTGCTATCTTCACGTGAAGATAGGCAACTCGTTGCTGAAACGCGTCGTGTTAAAACACAGGAAGTCACAAGACGGACATCAAAAAAATACAAGGTATTTCTAATACTTCATAATCTTCATATTATATTAAATCATCTACGAGAAGCCAGCGCGAATCTGGAAGTTTCGGATTTCAGTCCCGACAGTGACTGGTAGGTGTAAAACAAATGTTTCTGATTTTGCATTCTAACGTGACTGTTTCTTATACATTTTACCCAACTGCGTGACAGCAAAGGCAGTATGTAAGTTGGTATGTACGTGGGATTCTTTATTCTATCGTCGCATCCAAACGGATGGATGGATTTAATAAATTAGGTGTCATTAATTCGTCTTAATCTCGAGTAGACGCTTCAAACATTATTTGGCCATTTTCATTACTTTAAAATGTGAAATACATACTAATTATGTCTGTTTAAATATATTTTCAACCTGTTTACAATAGTTATTTTGCAATTTAAATTAAAAAAAATCAATTTAAGTGACAGCAAATGCAGTGTGTAAGTTGGTATGTACGTGGGATTCTTTATTCTATCGTAGCATCCAAACGGATGGATGGATTTTAATAAATGAGGTGTCATTAGATTCGTCTTAATCTCGAGTAGACGCTTCAAACATTATTTGACCATTTTCATTACTTAAAAATGTGAAATACATACTAATTATGTCTGTTTAAATATATTTTCGACCTGTTTACAATAGTTATTTTGCAATTTAAATTAAAAAAAATTCGACTGATGACCAGTCCTATACTTCCCACCTAGTAAATATTTGCAAAAAATAAACACTTTTTTTTTTATTCTTTGACTGGGCCCAAATAACCTTAGCTGTTGGTGGTCTTTAAAACACAATTTAATTTTTATTCTTTGAAAAAAGCATGGCCCTCTTTTTTGTTTGGTGATCTACTGATGGCTAACTTAATATAGCAAAAATCATGGTTACCTTGATTTACGTACAATTTTTATTTTTTTTAGTAAAATATTTTTTTTCTCGAAAACTATACATTTTAGAGAAAAAAAATATTTACATTTTTTTCATATTATAACATCTAGAATTCATTTATATTTTTTTTTACCTATGTTAATACGTGACATTGAGAACGTTTTTTTGAATATCTCAGGATCCACTGAACCGATTTGACTCAAAATCTAATCAGATCTAAGTTAAAGGCTGATAAACACAATAGAACAATCGGCATGCCCGTATGTTGTTCCGTTTTTAAGATATCGAAGGCGAAAAATTGACCACACACATATACACACACACACACACACACATACAGACATCAGTCAGAAAATGATCTTAAACGATTGCTAAAGTCTCAAAACGTGAAGATCTGTTAAAATCTCGAAATATTTTTTTCGGACTAAATCCATTACTTCCCTACCATAGTAGAGGTGGGAAGTAAAAAATCAATTTAAGTTAATTTCTAAAGATGGGTCAGTTGGTAATTATACAAGACGCAAGAAACGTTTCAGCAGCGCCCAAGTTTAAAATTGTTGATATAGGTTTTGTACACATTGGTTATGTGCAATGGGTACGAGTAGTACGAGCACAATAATGACAAGTTAATTTACAGTTTTACATACAAGTTGCAATGTGAAATGCTGACAGCCCGCATATTTTATATGCAAGTTCTATTGTTAGTTCATATTACCGAACATAGGGGCGGGGAAGCTTAAATATATCAAGCACACCTGAAAAAAAGTATTGGAACACTTAGTTTCTTAAGATAGGTACAGACCGAAGGTTCGGTTTCGGTCAGTTTCGGTTTAAAATACGAGTTTGGGTTGAAGTTTCATGATGTCGGCCAAAAATTGGCCGAAACTGCAGCAGAATCCGAAACTAAGTTCTATTATGTTTTAATGTCATAAAGACAGAAATATGTGTGACTCCTCAATAGAAATATGTATGTAATTATTGTTACGGATCACCCTGTATATAACCGGCAGGCAAGAGTTCTGAGAAACGGGGGTCCGCTTACTGTAACAACTGGTACCTGCACGAAAGTTCTAGAGAAAGCGAGAACGCACTAGACTTACGGCACGCAGCATATATAACAGCAGTACGAGTGAGTGAGGAGATCATTCAACGGTGAGTCGCGAATCAGTCAATGGAGAATACTGAGTGACAAATAGTGTGTCTGATATAAATACAGTGAATATAAATATTTGAATCATAAATAACTAGAAATAAATAGTCCTGGTATATAGTTAATTGTTACGAGTTATTGTATATAGTTGTTTGTTTTGCTTTGTAATTACTGTTTAGTTATTGTTTATTATTGTGTTTTTAATTATTGTAAATAAATATTTATTCTGCCAACTCAGAAAACAGTTTTGTAACATTATTATAGTTTATAACGTAATCCGTCAGATAATAAAGTCTGATTAAGACTGTACTTAATTATAATTTCGTAGTAGTTACTAACTTGATAAAACTCGTTGAGTGTCACCGCTTAGCAGACTATATCCATATTATGTAGTAGGTACACTAACCTACTATTAGAAGTTAAGTTTGCTAAACAAGTGAAATGTCAAAAATTTTGAAAATACTGAAAAAATGACGACAGACGCAGTTACTTTATAGGGGGTACTATTATGTCTGGGTTTTTTGGCAGCTTTTTCCCAGAAATTCAACCAAATTCAATAAACAAAGAATTTCAAGGACTGTGTACAAAATACATATTGTACCGATGTAGTAGGTTAACGGAACACTATGTTCAAATTGTAAAGAGATGTACATTTATTTTTTACTTCATGACAATAAATCTCTTATTATTATTATTATAAGGGGTATATAGGACAAAAAATACAGTGTATATCTACCATTGTTACAGTAATTGTTACACAAGTGAACAAACAGTACATTATATTCGATGCGGGTAATATTGTGATATTTTCCACATATCACATATGCATAATGTTATATGTAGATATGCGCATATAATATAAGTGGGTATGTAAGTATACCACATCTCTGTACAACTGTCGTATAGTTTTGTGCGCATGTAATTCCAGGTGATATGCATACTTAATAATAATATCGCTACGTAATGTAAGTGTATCATATGCATGTCTCATGTTTGATAACGTTTTATTATACTTTCTGGTACAGAGACATACAGTAATATGGCAATAAGATAAGACGACAATATTGGCAAGATTCTATATAATTCCCCAAACGCTTCGTCTCAATTCTATATTATTCAGACTTCGGTTGTCGAGCATCTACAATCTGTCTGTCTGTCTGTCTCAATTCTATATCAACTGACAAGAGTAGTGTGGAGGTACGATGACTAGGCTTGCGATCGAGAGGTCAAAGGTCTATACAATTGGGAGGTCCGCGAGTTCAGTGTAGTTTGCAGGTTCGAAGTCAAGCCCGACTATTGTGCTTGAGGTTTTTTAATGATTTCCCTCAATTACTCTAAAGTCTAAACAAATGTTGAGACATGGTTTCTTAAGGTACGTGCAGTATGGAGCTGGGAATCTAGATGGTAGTGTAGATCATAGCAGGGCTTGCTTAAATTAATGCATGGTTATATATGCGAGCGTATAACACAACGAAGCAGTGAGTGTAGCAGGTATAAGCGCTGTTACAAGAGCTGGTAGATTCAAGAATGTATATCACCATTCTTTCAGCGCGCTGACTACTGCAATCAACGTGTGACAACTGTCAAATAGCCGTTACAAGTTTCCCAATGGATGTGACTAGTTTAATAAGTGAAATTTCGCCAGTTTTTATTTAATTTGTTTTGAGTTTTCTCTAAGACGTATTTAAAAGTGTTATGTCCCATATGTAAATATTCAAAAAACCGGTTTGGGTAAAATTTTAATTCTTGGTATAAATGATGAAATTCGCCATGTTTAGATCGTTTTCTATTAATAGGGTGGACATAGTAGCTCCTACCCAAATTTGTATTTAAAATATACCACTTTCTAGCAGAAATATTCGTCTTCGCTATCTGACATTTCAAACGCGACTTAAGCTTGTATCAATGCTAGTATCAAAGCTTCGTTGTGCAAACCTATAAGCTCTTATAATTTCAGCCACCATCTACCATACATGCTACCATCTAAAATCCCAGCTGCGTACTGCACGTACCTTTAGTCGGAATAGGTCGTGAATGACTCCTTCATAAGACTAATCTCTATAGACCTTTTCACGAGTTGTTACGCGCAAGCGCCGTCGCCATGGTTATGATCGCGGCTTTCAGAAGTTTCGTACACTTATTGACGCAATGACTAGATCAGAAACGTTTTTCAATGTTAATTTAGATGAAAATGTTACTGACGGTGCTAAATTAGTGCACAAAACAGTGGAAGAACATACTTGTGCTAAATTGGGACGGTGGTTGAAGTGCCGTGGTCGGAAAACTGGTGGAAGTGAACGAAAATTGGTTGAAAGGTTAGAATGCTATACCTGTTATAAATTGTTTATCGTAAAAAGTTCATCTTCAAAAGTACTCAAATATTTTTCTAGGGTGTTGTACCACTTCTTAAAATAATATTTCTTATTTATTTACTATTTACTTTTTTCAAAAACATTACTTGCCATCTGTCAATGTGACAAGTCTCTGAAAAACATGGCGGAATTGGACACATGCGCAGAAAAAAAAATTGATTATGAAAAGGTCTATACCAGAGGTTCCCTAACTGGGCGTCGCGGCGCTATTCTATAGGTGAGTCAAATTGAAATCAAATCGAAGTACAGGTCACAAATAAATTTAGAAAACGAAATGAGAGTAGAAATTTCAAAACTTCATCCCCGATTTGAGAAGTTATGCTCAGAAAAGCAAGCTCATCCTGGTCACTAATTGTATTGTTTGTAGTTTTTTTATGTTTTCTAATTATTATAGAATTAGAATCTATAATAAATACCTTATAATTATAAGTTTCTATATTCTTTGGAGTTTTCGTTGAATAATATATTAATTTTATTGTCTGCTAGAGCTACACACAGGTTTCTTCTTTTTGAACGGCGTCGCAAAAAAAATTGCAACCTGTATAGGGAGGTCTATGCTATAGCTGGATAGCTGATCTCTGTAGTCCGCAATTGTCCCAATTTCAACGGGTATTCAGCGCCACACAAAAACGGGCCAGTAACTAAAATGTACCTTATAGCCATGAATTAATTAATTGTAAATTATAGACGCTTGACAACAGAGGTCATTAGCGTCTGACTTATAGCCATGCAGAGTAGCGCTTATTGCGCGCGCACTTAAATTCAATTTAGTTCTAGGCCCGATATTGTGTGGCGCTGTTACCACATCAAATTATTGGTTCCATGTTTTTAATTTTTTTCCATATGCATCAGCTATGCAGTTAGTAAGTATAGAGTCTGATGCCTTCAAACCTTACAAGAAGAGCTCTGATAATACTCACATAATTATTGATCACAGTGGATTGCTATTAGATTAGTTTTTCTTACCTGCAACAAAAAATAATCAATATTAATTTATTAAAGAAAATATGATAATATAATAATTTATTCATTAATTAAACTTTCGTCCATAACATTCTACAATTTTAGGTTTATCAGGGAACGTGGACAGAAATAAATTAAGAGCCCGTTTCCCGATCTCCAAGGGGAAATTGTGATTTGCGGTGTGTGGTGAGGAAACATTTTGAAACATTCCATTCTTAATAGTACAACTAATATATTGTGGTCTATCAGAATTGAATGCTCTCTCTCTATCTTTCACATATATGGGTAGTATTGACAAAGAGAAGCAAATTATCAGATGCCTATGGTATAGTACTACGACGCCGCAGACCACTGTATTGCTTTGAGAAAACCAGGGGAAACGGGCTCTTAAGAAATCAACTAATTATTTTTTTGTAGAATGTTTTTCACATTGTAGGTATAACAGTTTATATTGTCCATATTGAAATAAGAAACTAAATATGATTATAAAAACATAATTTTCCTAATAATCCAGAAAGAACACTCTCCATATTTATTTAGATTTTAAATATAAGTAGAAAAAAAATCTTGCATAATACTTTTTTTTGACGTAACACAGCATGTGGAATAAAAAAGTGAAAACATTACATAACACTAAATATTTATTTTGATTGACAGTGGCACAGACGTGAGAAAAGCCTAAAGTAGTTGTCAATATATAGAACATTACCCATACTAATAAAAAAACAATTGATAGGTAAGGAGTCTTCACAAACAAATCTTTTTTTAAGTTAAATTTTTTTTTAAATCAATTTATGAGCGCTTTCGACTTTGCAGTCATCTTCAGATATCAATATAATAGCCATCTGAAAATGGCTACGTAAAATCGAATTAGCGCTCATAAATTAATTTTTTAAATAAAATTTTAATAATTTTGGAATTGTTTTTATTATAATACACATGACATTTTCTAAATTTCCTTAATACGTGTAACACCACAATGAAAGTTTTTTGACAAAAAAAGCAAAAAAAAATTTTTTTTCTGTGGAGAAGTTGTTCGAGAAAGTATTTTCAAGACATGTAACAAAAATTGCGATTTTCTTTTGTTTACTTCGGTATATAGTAAAATAAAATGGACAGCCTGTATATTCACATGTGTATCTATTTCCGTTTATGAGTTATGTTATTGTTTCACATAGGTCCCTATCAAAAAGTTTTGTGTCGCGCATCTTCCGTCTGTTCTATTTAAACATCCGTATCTCGATTGTTTTCATTGTATTTTTATTGGATTATTTTTCCTCGAAAACAAAATCCCTTGTTTCCTTATAGCGAAGATATTTCACCTTCTTATCTGATGTCACATAAAATCTACATTGTTATGGAATTGTTTATAAAAAAATCGAATACATATTTTGGAACAACGCTCGCTATGCCAAATGATGCATTAATCAAAGAAACGAAAACTATATGATAGAAAAAAAAAAAAAAATTAAGCAGTTTTGTGATGTCATTTAATTTTAAGTGTGTTTGTTATTTAATGTAATCAAGACGCTAATGACCTAAGTTGTCGACGCGTCTATAATTTACAATAAATAAATAAAAGTAAAATTTGAAAAGAAAAATTGATTAATAAAAAAGCGGCCAAGTGCGTGTCGGACCACGCACAGTGAAGGATTCCGTAGTTGGGTAACGTTCACGGTTTAAATTCAAAGTCAATAATAATTTATCGTCTTTTATTTTTTTAAGTTGAACATATAGTTTTTATTTTTCTAACGAAAAGTATGTTCAACGTTTGCTTTGTTGATCAGAAAATAAATGCATTCATGGAATAAAAAATGTAAATAACTTGACTAAAATTAAACAAATTTGAAAAAAAAAAACAAAAAGCATCTTGTTTAGAATGAAAAAATCTTTCAAATGTGGTACTAATTGGCCTATAATGCTATTTAAAATTTTAAGGCTTGTGCTCATAGCGCAGAGGGTTGAAAAGATTCTTGCAAACATTTTAATGCAAAATATATCCTCCTTGAAAGCAAAATCGACCTGTCCGAGCTTTTTTTCAAAATCTTATTTTAACTAGAGCAGCCGTTTTATTGTCGTTGGCCCCTGTATAAGTTCGTATATAGCGTGTAGCCGAAAATATCCCATACTCAAAAACTACACAACATATCTTATTCAAACCAATTTTCGTTGAAAGTATTTTATAAGTAAGTTCTACTACCTTAATTTTTTTCAGAATTTTCCACCCCACAGTTGAAAGGTTAGAGGGGGGAACACACTAATTACGACTTTAGAAGCGCATATCTCACCAACTATCGACTTGTGCACTGGATTTTTTTTCATCCCCTAATTTTTTTTCGTAATTTTACTTCACCATTGTATAGCGGTTCATAGAATACACCTACCTTCCAAATTTCATCTATATAGTGTCAATAGTTTCCGAATAAAATGGCTGTGATATACGGACAGACGGATAGGATGAAATTATAAGTGTTAATCTGTTTTTGCCATTTGGCTACGGAACCCTAAAAATAGAGATAAGTAGGAGACGCAATATTAAGCAACATAATATAATATACGATGGGGACGCGAGGGACGTACGTCGTACAGCATAGGAATATTAAGATAGGGGTCGAGGATTTGCCACGGGTCGATAGAAATTATTTTTCTAAAGTAATCAAAAAAATGCACATTTTAATTAAATTAATACGTGGAAACTTTTTCACTTTGAAAAAAGAACATTTTGTTATTTAGTTAATATAAGTATAAAGTGACCACACGTCCCGATTTTGGCGGGACAGTCCCGCTTTTTGGTGGACTGTCCCGCGTCCCGCCGATTTTTAAAAATGTCCCGCTTTTTAGAAAATATCTGAATTTCTTATTTTAAATGTATTATTGTATTATATTATTGTATTATTTATTAAGTATTATGGTGAATATAAAGAAATAAAAAATACATAAAAAAAACACATAAAACGCATGCAGAGTAAACTAAATTAGGCAATGTACCGAGTTAGATTTACTCGGTGGTGTTCGATCATTGTCGTTACGTCTCGGCTTAATTCAGATAAGTGCAGAAAATGCGGACTGCCGTTAGACAGTGCGGTTTGTTGTTTTTTACAAATATTTTTATAGTTACCAATAATTAATAATAAATACATTTTTGTACAAGTATATGAATGTATACAATAAAATATATACATATAACTAAATTGTAATTCTCATTTCATCCCATTTGTCCCGCTTTGTCTCAATGAAAATGTGGTCACTTTATATAAGTAGGTACTTATAATAATAACTGAAGTTATTATCATTATATCCAACAAAGTCAACAAAGCACTTTTGACGTTATAATTATTATACTTATTACTGACGTCACATATTATTTAAATAGCAAACAACTTTAGTAAATTTTTGCGCTTCAGCGAATCTTTCTCAGAGTTTCGAGTTTTGTTGAAATTGACGTATATTTTCGTTCTGCGTAATAAAACTGCCATGAAAAATTGCATGCAAGCTCTATTATAAAATTATTATTACTAGTAACAGAAAAACATAATTATATAATTCGAAAATGACATCAGATACCGTCTATATTGAGTTTTCAATGAAATTCAGTGTATAATAAATATTACTTATTTCTGATATCATGTATAGTTTAAATAACTTACAAACTTTAATAAATTATTGCATTTTAACGAATCGTTTAATGTTTCTCAGATTATATTGTTTTGTTCGAATTAACGTATATTTTCGTTCTGCATAATAAAAATGCGATGAAAAATTCCATGCAAGAAATATTACCCTATTACCAAGCTGGTAGTTTTTAGAATAGCTCAAAATAAAACTGCATCGCTTACTTTAACTATCTGTTTCTAGAATGAAGTCACATTGAGCAGTCAGCAGAATAATAATATTTCTCAAAATGTTTATGAAATCTCTCAATATAAAAATTGTCTCGATTATTGTCAGTTTCTAGAACACTGCTTCACCATGAATACAGAAATATTCTAAACAAAGCACAATATGTGTTTTATCGCAATCAACTTCTGTAACTGGACAATTCAGACAACGTTAAGACAATTCAAGAAGTATTAATGAACTGTATATAGTGCCAACCGCCAGGTGCGCTAGTGGTAGAGTTGCCAGGTGTCCCGATTTGCGCGGGACGTCCCGATTTTCAGGGGTATGTGGACACGTCCCGATTCACCCTTGATCGGGACGCTGAATATCCCGATTTAGGGTCAATCGGTAATTATAAAAGGTTCAAACTTCACACATATTGTTTTGTGACTGCGTACGATCCAAAGATTATGATGACATTATTTTGATGATATTATAAAGACATTATTTTCACCACTTAATAATAAAAATAAACATTGATTTATGAACACCTTGTTTTTTTTAGTTGTCCCGATTTCAGAACCAAAATCCCGATTTTTTTAGCCTTCTGTTCCGAAATTTGGCAAACTGGACCTGGCAACACTAGCTAGTGGCAATATTCTGAATTTAAAGTGTATTAAAAATTAATACACTAGAGCACGGGTGTCAAACTCATTGGAAGTGGAGGGCCAAATTAGATATTTTACATGAAATTGCGGGCCACAGTATAATAGTAATAATAATAATAATACCTACCAATAATAACAAAAATACCAATAATGTCATACTTCAACAAGTATAGTCTTGCATAATGCGCATCTAATGACATGCGCCCAGGCTGCGCTTGCGCTTTATTTTTTGTATAAATTAATATTTTACCGAGGGCCGCAATTGCAGAAGCGGCGGCTCGCGTGTTTGACACTCCTGCAGTAGAGCATTAAGTTTTGCACGCTAGTGTCTATATAAAAAAAATATTAAAAGCCTTCGGGATTCGAACCTGAGCTCGGCATTTGTACCTGTCGGTAGACTCGTACTTTTCTACACGGCCACCTGGCTTACAGTGTTTGAGACCTTAACATATAGTTATATATGCTGTGTTTTATTTCACATGGTAACCACTTTAATTACTATTTCCCGACTATTTTCTTTACATCTGATATTTCTAAAATGCCATTCCCGTATGAGACATAGTCAAACACGTGTCAAAAATCCCCACTCTCTCTCACATCCCACCCATCTGGTATCTGCGCCGGCGCGGCGATGCCCAATTATAAGAGGCGTCCGGTTGGACGAGGGCCTAATTATCGATCGTATAAGCTGAGTAAATAGCCCCTTATACTTTACGTTTGGGTATATACACGCATGTAAAATAACTATTTTATAGTGGGCATGGCAGATGTTCGGCTACAATATTATTTGTATATTATGTACCTATTGATTATAGTCAGCACTTTCTGAATTGTCTAGACATAGCATGTATATAGGCTAGTTTTGCTAGATGTAGCTTTGACTGTGATACTATAATGTTTATGCACACATGTATAAGTATTGAAATCAGAAGATAAGTACACCATTTCCTGAAGGTAACATCGTTTTACAGATAGCAAATCACTGTTTGTTTTCGTTACATAACAGCTACTTGCAAATACAAATACTTACACAGACAACGGTGCGACTTTTGAAAATAATACCAACTTTTATGTTTATGTTTAACTTCAAAATAAAATTCACTATAAAATATTATTGAGCATATTTTTGGTCGTTTGAAAAATAGACTAAAGCTTGTTTCGAATATATTACAGAAACTTATATATCAAAAATTCATAACAGCAGAAAAATTCATTAAGAAATATTTGTCCTTTGTGGATCTTGTAGCTATGTCATGGGAACGGGTGTACACTACTTGTACAAATGTTTGCCACTGATCATTTCCTGAAAATAATTGTCAAACAACTGCAAATAATAATTGTATAGTTGACAAATCAACTAGGTTTTCTTTTTATTTTATACTAGCAGCCCTGTCCGGCTTCGTCCGGGTGCTAAGAAAGTCCGGGTGCAATACACTACACACTCGCTACGCTCGTTCGCTATATATACAAACCTACCGTAAAAAATTATCTAACTGATGGTGAAAACCGCATCAAAATTCGTTGCGTGGTTTAGGAATTACATCACCCACTCGCTTCGCTCGCTCGCTTTCTCACTCGCTACGCTCGTTCGCTATATATATAAACTTTCCGTGAAAAATTATCTAACTGATGGTGAAAACCGCATCAAAATCCGTTGCGTGGTTTAGGAATTACATTACTCATTCGCTTCGCTCGTTCGCTTTCTCACTCGCTACGCTCGTTTGTTATATATATAAACCTTCCGTGAAAAATTATCTAACTGATGGTGAAAACCGCATCAAAATCCGTTGCGTGGTTTAGGAGGAGTTAGCGATTAAACAGACAGACACGAAAAGCGACTTCATTTTATACTATGTAGAGATTATAATTCCAAAAACAGTTGTTTACGGGGAATAATGCAAATATGTATGTAAAAGGGCCTTAAATATAGATATTTATTTTGAAATCACATAAACACTTCAATTTTATTTATATAGATTTAAGAAATTGGTATTTGATAAAATCAATCGATTTAAAACCCCTTATATCCACAACATTATTATTCACATAACAATTAGAGGTGAAAATAATAAATCTCAGACAGCTATGCTGCCATGATTTTTGAGCTATATCTAAGAAAAAATCAAATGACCACTGTCGGGATTCGAACCCGAAACCCCCAGTTTCCGGCTAGGTGAGTTACCGATTTCTCCACAGTGCCCGAGAGTGGAAACCGATCTCTTCTTATATATAGCAATTTCACGTTGAAAACACACTACATGCGACAGTCGACTATTTAAATAAACTGCAAAGCATAGTACAGCTATTAAACAGTCGAATCATTATACATGCGAGAGTTAACATTTTATAAGTTTTAACAACTTAATAAACTCGTTAGGCCGGGAAGCCTTAGGTATTACCTATAGATAAACAACGTTTTGAGTTTCTGTGGACAGTAATTAATTGGTATTTGATAAAATCAATCGATTTAAAACTCCTTATATCCACAACATATTATTCACATAACAATTAGAGGTGAAAATAATAAATATCTCAGACAGCTATGCTGCCATGATTTTTGAGCTATATCTAAGAAAAAATCAAATGACCAGAGTCAACGCACACATGCTACTTTTTGTCGCACGATTTTGAGGTTAAGTCGATTGGAGATCGTTAGAGGAGCTACCAATAAATAATGGCCGCACAATCTTCGCTGAAATACACAACTGAGGTTCCACGAGAAATTTCTAGTAGCTGAGTAATCGTTAAATCGCGATATAGTATCCTAAATCGTACGTTTTCCCCAGCACCTTACGTTTTCGGCACAAAAAATAGCATTAAATAGATTGTATATCACAGAAATCCACACAAGAGAAAATGTAGTAATTTATTGAATTAGAAGAGGCGACATGTTTCGGGCCAAATCATCAGGCCAAATTGTGTGACAAATATAATATTATCTTACAGAATCCTTTCTTCCTTAAGATATATGTTTCACACAATTTGGTCTGATGATGGCACAGATAGCCGAAACATATGTTGCCTGTTCTAATTTAATGAATTAATTTTCTCTTGTGTGGATTTCTTTGATTTACCAAGCCAAGTCGCATAGTATTTTTTTTTTTCGTTTTCAAATAAAAAAACAAAAACAATCTATTTAATTCGTAATACACAAGTGATGAAGAAGTACTTTAACCATTACTCCAAAAACATTCTGTGGGGGGGAGGGCAATCAGAGGATTTGATCGAAATCCGTTAGTTTTTAAACTACGGTAGCTTCCTCAGTATTCGTTCAGAAATAGTTACGGCTGCCTTTTTCTGTCTAGCAAACACTAGGAATATAATTATTTTTTCGATTTTTCCTCTGCAATGTTTGTTCCATCATTCCTTATTATTATATATGCACGTTCGACAGACTGCACTGATTGAAATTTTAATTAAATTGCACTGAACAGCTTGTCGACACCTTAGGTATTATAAAACTTGGACTCTCTCGGCGACGTCGACAATAGCGGCGGCCATCGCTTGGGTAAGAACAGACACATCAAACCAACAGCACAGAGAAGAGTTACAGAAGCGACACTCACCGTAACAGTGTTGCCAGATTATGATAATTAATATCTCCCCAGATTTAAACAAATTTCCTTAAAATGCAGATATTGTAGACAACTCTGAGACGAGAGTTGTAAAAGGAGGATAATATTGCAAAACGCGCGTTATTGGAATAAAATTTTAAACCAATTAAAAAATCTTGTGGAGATAATGTGCGTGTGGATGGATGAAGGATGTGTAGTCAAATAATATTATTTAACAAGAAAATTCCAGATAGTTTTATTGATCGATTTGAGAATAATATATACAATTACAAATGCAACTACAATGTCATCAGAATAACGTAAAACAGACGCGTGAAAGAGTCATATTTTAGTTATATTCATAGTGGTTGTCGTTTGAACCTTGCCCAGTGGCCTTGTGAATTGCTGCAGCGGCGAAACTGTTTCTTGAACAGCAAAACACAGGCGCGTGGAAAGATTATATTTCAGTTATAATGCATAGTGGTTGTCGTTTGCACCTTGCCCAGTGGTCTTGTGAATTGCTGCAGTGGCGAAACTGTTTCTTGTACAGCGCTGCCGCTACACGTTAAGCAAACTTCTTAGTTACATTGGACACGTCCAACACTCACTTAAAATTGCTCTTTTTTCCCTGTTGCGTTATGCCCCTCTCACATAACGTCACTTTTCCAAACACCGAATCAGCGCAACAATATCGCAAATTTCGAAAGACTACCTCAGTAGACCTCGCGCGGCAAAAGATGAAGCCACCGTGTCATAGTAACGTGAATGCATTGCGCCCGCCTTCTAGCTTGCTATTGTTTGTTTTGGAGATCCAATAGCAGTTTGCCAAAATTGTACCTAACGTCATAAAACCCAATGTGCAGTTTTGTGTACACGGCACTGTCTGCGGGCAAGCAGACGTTCACTAGCATACTATTGATGACGTGCCTGGCTTCATCTTTCACCGCGGGCACTCTACAACTACTTTCAACATGGATAACTTGATCATGCGCAAAAAAACACATTTTGGCAACTGACGCTTCTGCAACTTCTCTTCTGTGTCGGCAGAGTGGGGTTGCGACAGACGACACAGCTGGATGGTATTCCTGACGACGACGGTTTGCAAAGATCCGATCTCTGTATTATTGTGTAACGTTTACATATTCATGTTTTGTGTTAGCATCACTACCGGAAATCGAAAATATTGTAATCGCTATATTATACATCCAAGCGGATGTCAGTGTAATAGCATTATTTGGGAAAAAGAAAAGCAAATCAAATAGCTTCATGTTTGATTAAGCCGCTTAAAGTTTGTTGGGACAGTTCTTGACATTGCGGACAATGCAGTACTGAAAATATATAAAATGTAGAAGTTTTTCGAAATCGGTTCAATTGTTCGGACAAAATAGAGAGAATATTATTTTTGTAAAAAAACACTCTCAGAAGTAACCTGCACTTTGTTTCATCTCGATTTGTTAACCCATCCGCTTCGAACGGGATTATTTTTGATTTTTTTGAACTTTTGCTATTTTACGCAGCACTGCTACACCATTATAAGGTAACCATAGTATAAAGTATACTATGAATATAATATATTCTGCACCTATTAAAACATTTCTTTCAATGTTTAAAAGTCTTTTTCATGACAAGTAACGTAGGCTATAATCATGAGCTGGGCAAAGCATCGAACCTAAGCGCTCGAAGCACCGAGCAATCAATTAGCACTTTCATAAGTGCTTGAAAAAATTATAAGCGTCAAGAACTTTCACCAGTGCTTGGAAAAATCATAAGCATCAATCATTAAGCATTTTAAAAGAACTCCGTAACTTCCAACATATAAAAGTACAAAAATCCAAAGTTCAAAAAATATATTTTGTTTATCAAAATAAGATAAGTATAAACGAAATATGTTTTATCAAAAATGCTTATTAAGAAATCAAAATGTTTATCACTCGTGTGAAGTTCGACCGGGCAGCTAGTAATACAAAAAATAGTAACGGCCCGGGAAAGATAAAGTTCATCTCAAAACCAATCTTAATGCAAGCAAAGCAGTGGGAAAAGGCTAATCCACCATAAAATGTTTCATTGATTATTATTATTATTGTAGATTATAGACGCGTCGACAACTCAGGTCATTAGCGTCTTCAACACAACAATTAATAATCCCTTTATGTATTAGAATCTGCCTGCCGGTATACACAAACCGACTGGTACGAGCTCGGGCTCCTGGGAACGCTAATTCCCAAAGAACATTCGAATGCAATTGCGAGAACAACTACATACCAATGTTCCCCCTGGGGGAGTTTCATCTTTCTACGATTGCTTAATAATACGTTTATGCTTGTTTAAAATACAGAGCGTATATATAATAATGCAGTTTTAAAGGAAGTCAAAGAAGGAAGTCTAAAGATATATGCAAGAGAACACAACTGTGAATCGTTCTGTTTATTATTATGGCGGACGCGCGGACTTTTAAGTTTTTAAGGCGCCGTCAACATTTATGTACTTCCTGATACCACGACAAACACTGCAGCAGGAGTTGACTGTTCCTGCGATTGCAGGATTGAAATTGTTTTCAACGGAAATTGAAAAGTAGAATAAATGTGATATTTATTCATTTTTTCTGTTATATACAGGCTGATTCAGTTTTAACATTGAATATTTTGACAACATAATATTATCCTCGTCGTTATGATTTTGAAAAGTATAACAAAAATTCTCTCTCACTCGTTTCTTAAGTAAGATGCTGGGTGTCAAAGTTTATAAAAAGAAATAATTTTTTTATCGCATCTTCCGGGGAAAAACTACAACTCGAACATTTTGCATGCATACCTTCGATAAGATTGGCTATTTTCTGTAAATATTTTCATCTAAATGTGACACACCAGTGCCGTGCAATAAAGTTACGACTGAATTAATTAAAAAAATGCACGCCAATGTCTACTCCTGTATTGTTTTGTCAATTTTTCAAAATTCTCATTTAATTTGGAATAAGACAGGATTTTTACAGATCCTTAATAAAGGCCCTAGTTCCAGAGATTTTATCATTTATCAAATTCTGAGGTAGCCATGGAAAATATGCTATACGGAAGGATACGATAAAAAATGATTTATTTGATACCCAGTATCTTTACTTAGGAAACGAGTTAGAGGATTTTTGTTGTGTTTTTCAGAATCAGAACGACGAGGAGAATATTTTGACAAAATATTCAATATTAAAACTGAATCGTCCTGTATACTACATTATGTATATGGCGAATAAGAAGAAACTACCGCCACCGTTGCCAACCAACCAAACAGTTTGACTTTTGTATCTTTAATGTTGGCAACACAACTCCCTATCGATTACCCTCATTCATCCTTCTGCTCCTACTGATGGGAAATGAGTGAATATCTCGACAGTACAATTTTATTTTCTTTATTCTGCTGTTTTTATTTACTTTCTTTGTGTAGTTATGATTGTTTTTCTTTTTTTGTTTTAGATGTACTTCAATGATTTTATGTTGTAAACATCGTTTTTCTTTTTGCGTACAAACGTCATTTACGCAGTTCATTAATAAATTTAGCGTATAATATGAAGAATGTAAGAGATTAAAGTTCCAGAATTTAGATAGTTATTCGCGATTACAGTTCACCGTGTCGCCGCGATGCGGACCTTAATTAAACGAACACAAGATATTGACAGATTTCTTCTCCTGATTTATTAAAATGGAAAATGGAAAAAGCTAAACAAATAAGATATTGCGCCGTCCTGCAATGTGAAAATTTACAAGACATTTTTTACGGCACGAAAATATACAATTTACTATTGATATTTGAATACAAATCTCTTAAACGGCCATCTTGGATGGAACGTTACTGCCATTTGTAAGGAAATAGACACACCATACTTCCGCCGGAACATATGTATAAGTATGGGGTTCGGGTCGAAAAATCGTGTCCGACATAAGGCCAAATTCTGACTGTACTACCCTCAAAACGTAAAGAAAAGTGCATGTGGCTATGTGTGTGTTTGCGGAATTTTCGTTCACAATAATCTCGGTAAAAATGTGCCGATATATGAATTATTTCGCTGGAGAATTACATACGTTTAAATTAGTAATGTTTATAATCTAATCACTTCGAACGAAGGACGTTTATAATAAAATCGATACAAAATCACTTCAAACAACATTCATTTCAAGTCAACTCATCAGTTCGGTTAACTGACTTCTGTACTTAGTAGGAAGGTTAAGTGGTGGAAATAACACGAACAGCGATCACCTTAACTAGGAATGGGTTCATCTTAGAGTGCTATCTAGTCTACATAGTAACATTAGACGATCATTCCGATGCTCTCAGTAAATGAGCTCGACAGTTGAAGATCAGTACTCAGCATAGCTACTAGTGGTATAGCAGGAACCAGGAATGAAAGCTACATAAACCAATCAGTTAACTATAAAGTATAAACTATGTATAGTTGTGGAGTTATTGAGTAATACTTCGTGGTTTCTCAATGAATAGTACAGGGAATTGTAAAATAAAACTGATAAACTTCAGAACAATTTTTGAATTTGGAACCACGGGCCGCAAATGCATCGTTATATTTCAGAGAATCGGATTTTTAGTGTATTTGCCATAATATGGCACATACACTATTGGCGTCGGTCGGATGGCGGGACCTAGGGGTCGGACCAAAATTTCTCGACGTTTCATACCCTCCTGAACACTTTAGCACCATTTTTAAAAATGTTTATATATATATGTATGTATATATATATATATTATATATATATATATTTATATATATATATATATGTGTGTACACGATAACTTTCGACAGACTTAATCGATTAAAACGAAATTTGGTACACACATTGGAACCCATCACCGCAAGAAGCCTATTTAAAATGGGCCCGATCGGACCATTTTCAGGATTGTATTTAGGGATTCCAAAAAGTTTTTGGGCCCAAAAATACCGAAAAATATGTCAGAATTGTTTCAAAATTGAAATTTAACTCTTTAGTAAAGATTAAAATGTGCTGCTAAAATTTTAATAAAATCGGCCCGACAGGACCGGACTTTCAAATTTTATGAAAACACTAGTTTGTTGATACGGATTTACTTATGGAAGGGTGTATTTAATTGCGTGTACTGATAAAATCCATGTCTAATATTGAAATTTAGAAAAATTTAGTTATTTTAAGGGATGTATTAAGGGGTTAAATTTTTTATTTTGTCAAAAAACAAACTTAAGTTCACATAATAATGCCACAATGCCTGTATTAGCAAATACACTATATTGTCGGCAGGGTTTGGCACTGCGACCCGAGTTTTTTTTATTAGCGATGATTGCGATTAGCGACGATTTTCAATTTTTTTTTAATAAGTAACGCATTTTTGACATCGAGGTCACACATATGAAAAAAAACAAAAAAGAAACAGAGAAAACTAAAAACTCGTTCAATTCGTAATTTTCAATTTTTATTTCCGTTATCATTACGTTATAATACTTTAAGCTCGAATATACGGAGTATCAAAAAAGTGAATTTTTGTGTCAAAAAAAATAAAGACGGAAACAGTTTTTCTATTTAATCTTCAAGATTTACTCGAAATTTTGAGCAACGGCTGCGACACAAAAAGTACAGAAAATTTATAATTTCAAATAAAAAACATTTTGTATCTTTTGATCAACATATAAATCCGTTTTGTTAAAGAAAAACTCGATTTTAATGTTCATCAAAGAGAAAACACCAATAGGAAACAAAGTGGCCCTATATGAGACAGATAGATATTATAAATTATAGACGCTCCACAACAGACGCCAAAGCGCCTGATCCCTATATGAGAGAATACCAAGATCGAGGACAATTTGGTGAAATGGTCAGCGTGGTGGCCTTTGGAGCAAGCTGTCATGGGTTCGAATCCCACTTCATTCATGGATGTTTTGTGATGTCATTTAGTTCTTTGATGTAATTAAGACGCTAATGACCTAAGTTGTCGATGCGTCTATAATCTATAATAAATAAATGAAAAATACCAAGATTAAGACAACACTGTCCGAGAAAATTTTCATTTTGCTTTATCTCGTGTGAAGTTAAACAGCCATTAATGAAACGATACCGAGCCATATTTTGAAAATATTCGTCTTGTCTCGTCTTCATTCATCATAATAAAGTTCCGTATCTTTTACAGGATGTCATGGAGACCTGCACTGTTTCCACCGCACTTTGTCTACGGCTGTAGATTTTAGGGCACAAAAAGAGTTTAGATATGACGACCTTTTTTAGGTTGGCTATCCATGTGATTCTCTTGCTTTCTCTTAATTAGCCTTTGCAGTTTGTATTTCTTTACTCTACAAATATTCAAAGTATTGTAATGTTCTTCTATAACCAGCGTTGTGAAATACCTTTCAATTTTTGAGGTGAAAACTTCCTTAGGTGCGTTAGGCACTCTATTCCTGGGTAGTTAAAAAAGGGAACCGTTCACAAAAATGTGACGCGGCTGACATAGCTATATCATAAAAACGATACGCAGTATACTTGCATTCATAGCGCAGTTGCTAACGTGTTTTCGTTCTATGCATAGGAACCTGGGTTCGAGACTTGATGGCAGCGTAGAATTTTTGGCGTTTTTTTTTCTAAATTCTATATGATATTTATTTATATATTTATATATTTTTTATTTTTGTTAAATTCTTTCTTTGACAATAATTAAAATCTTTTTGAAGCCAAGGTGGAATTAATTAAAAATACAATTTTAGTATTTTAGTAATAAATTATTTTTAGTTCATAAATGCGCTATAATAGATGACACCAAAAATTAGGAAATCTGAAGTTTTCACTTCTGTCGTGTGGTCATAAGCACACACCCATTTTTTTATTATTAATTTGTCCGTCACTTGATTTTTAACATTTTTTCAAAGGCCTGCAATTTGGCTTCACTAACATTTTGTTTCTGTCTCGTCTTACATGTTAAGAAATAACTTTGTTCAACACCCGCAAGAAATAAATCATTTCGTGGCCCTGCTGAGCGTGGGCGAAATAATGAGTTCCCTGATTGTTGCGTGCAGAGTGAGCGAAATCCCATTTCGCCCATTAGTGGGCGAAATCCCATTTCGCCCATAACGGGGAACGTTTACGCAATCAATCAGGTCACCCATTATTTCGCCCACGCTCAGCAGAGCCACGAAATGACATATTTCTTGCGGTAGTTGAACAAAATATTGTGTGCGACTATTGGTCGAAAGAGGAGATTCCACACTCGTGGAATCTCCTCTTTCTGCCACTAGTCGCACAATATACTATTTACCTACTGTTATTTTGTATCATCACTGTTCCAAGTTACAAATATTAATACGAATTTTTCTTTAGCTGCAAGATGCAATGCATCGACCGAATTTTGATGAGAATCACGTGCCTATTTTTAAACTTTTAAAGGTTGTCGATTTTACACTTGCACGTTTCAATCTCACCGTTTGCGGCGAGAGTTGTGAGATTTATTGAATAGTTAAAGGCTATGTCCGCAGTCCTACAAACACACTAGCCTGTAGGCTGCAGGTTCACAGTGCGACGTGCGGCCACCGTACCGACTAGGTATATAAAATATTCGTATCGTTCGACCGATCAGCACAAGAGCGTCGGGGGAAGCACCGACAGATGCGGGTTCCTGGGTTTAGAATATTTGAAAGCGTTCACAGTTCATTGGTCAACGCGGTTTGACAGTGTAACAGAACATTGCTAAGTGTAAAGTAATGTTATACACGTTATTATATATCAGTATGTAACTGACATTTTGCATACCCCCCGCCCTACACCTCAACATCATACCTGTTTGTATGATATGAATGTACGGGCGTCTATTATTACATTTACATTTTAAATACTGCTAGGCAGCAGGGCCACCAATATCGGCTCATCCTCGATTCTGTAACTGGTTTCGATATTTGGTTTTTCGTTTCGAATTCCAAAACTAGTTCCGATATCGAGAAAGGTCTACAAAAATACTGCATGTAGAAGAAAAAAAACATGTCTTTTTTTAATCGAAATATGTTTAATCACATAGAAAATATCGAATGAAACTTTGAGTGAGAAATTTGAAAAACAAACCGGCCAAGTGCGAGTCAGACTCGCGAGGGGTAAAAAATTAACAGATTTAATTGTTTAAGCTTGTTTTTAAAAAGTTTTTTTTATATTTTAATAATTAATATATTTTATTTTAAAGAGTGAATTTAGTACCACTGTGAAATACATAAGTAGAATTATATTATTACATCAGCCAAATTACATAATGCATTCTGCAATATTAGGAAAAATTTATTTTATCAACCATTGTCACAGTCGGGATTCAAACAATATTTTATTTATGTTCTTTTTAGTGTTTCAAAATTTTTCCGCATTAAATTTAATTAAATTAATTTTTAAAGTATAAAAAGATAGGTACCTATACCTATAATTAACAGAATATTTGATGAATAAAAAAAAAACAAAAATATTGCGATCCGAAACCCGACATCGAACCAGGGACTTTTAGATCTTCAGTCGAACGCTCAACCACTTGAGTCAGTCGACCGATGATGTTTGACGCTCTATATAGTACAGTGTAGAGGTGCAAATCGTGCGTGAAATTTTCCGTGACACTACGTGTCACGGCGTGACACGCCGTGAGCGTGTAAGTACCGAGAAAATCGTGAGTGAGTGTGCGTGAGTGTGACTGAAAAAAAATATACTCATAGGTGAACGTGCGTGAGTGGAAGAATTTTCGTGAGCGTGAGTGAAAAGTTAATCACGTAAAAAAATATTTCTGTATTTGCAGGCGAAATGCGGAAAGTGTGACTAACTTTGAATTGAATTTGAACTTTGATGACGCGATGTTATAATATAAATTTTAAAGTTAGGGGAGACCGGGGCTAGTTGACTAAATTTTTACATAAGATTTTTTTATAAATTAACCGTTCATATTTTCTCAAATTAAAATGTACCACAAGGTTGTAAATTTGTTCAGGTATTCTATTTTAATTTTTAAATCGCTTTAATCGAACCGAGATAAAACTTTTTACCATATTTAGACAGGCAAGCAGAGTAAGTCAACTGGCCCCGGTAGCGGGGTTTGTTGACTTGCATGGTGGGGTTAGTTGACTAGACAGGTTTTTTTATATTATATTTGAGCATGGGCGCCGACAGATAGGGACGGGGGGGGGCAGCTGACTCCCCCTGTATGTGCGCCCATGTAAATGAGGGGTAAAAACAATAACATGATTGAAAAAAACGTTTAATTTCACATAGAAAGCAATTACAAAAAGTTTACAAAATAAAAAACAATTACAAAAAGTTTACAAATCATCATCTGAGCCACAGTTAATGCACACATAAAGTGTTAAATTGAAGTTTTTGGTGCATTTGTTGTGGGCCCATCTATTGCAACATGTGCATTGAAGCTAGTCAATTAGCCTTAGTCAATTAACCCCGACTCCGCTTAGTCAACAAGCCCCATCCGCCATTTTGACATTTTGAGCGCCGTACGTCAGAAATTAATAGACTTCGGTAAAAACAATACACCTTAAATCATATTAAAATTTAACATATTTTCACAAAATATTATTGAAAATATGTGAAAGATTATTTATTCGACAATAATACACAAATAGTTTGAACAAAAATAATTACTTATCGCTGATGTTTTCAGATTTCTGATTTTTTCTTGAAACACTGTGCGAATATCTATAACGGCGGCACATACAATGATGAACTTCATTCCTGTGTTCTTGAACATCGCGATAGCAGTGCCCTCAAATACTTAATAGTGGAACTATCGGCAATTAGTCAACCTACCCATATAGTCAACTAACCCCGGTCTCCCCTACTGTAAAATTGCGTGAGTTCGAGTGAACGTGCGTGAGTTTCAAAATATAATTATTATCGTGCGTGAACGTGCGTGAGTGTTGAAATCTAGACGTGAGCGTGCGTGAGTATGGTTAAAAAAAATATTGTAGTGCGTGAACGGGCGTGAGTTGAAAATGATTTTCGTGAGCGTGAGTGATCGTAAACAAAATACTACTCACGCTTGCACCTCTAGTACAGTGTAATAAATATATGTACCTACAATATGTATTTAATAAATAATACAGTGTAGTAAAATAAAAAATATTAAATTAAATTATGAAAAATTGCAGGATAGTGGACAAAATATTTGATTTATTAAATTAAATGTACGACGTTTCGTCTATAGATTTAGACTTTTTCAAGTACATACATAAAAATAACAATATTTATGAAAATTAATATTAATTAATGTCGTACATTTAATTTAATAAATCAAATATTTTGTTTACTATCCTGCGATTTTTCTTAATTTTATTATAATCACGATGGACACGATTTCTAATATAAAAAATATTTAATTTAATTTAATTTAATTGATTATTTAATTCTAATTATTATTTGCCAGGATTCATGCCACAACAAATTATTACACACAATCTGTGGAAATTTCAACTAGCTATCTCTTACCGTTTGTGCAGAGACGGACGGACATCTTAGGCTCAGTAATAAGGTTCCGCTCAGAGGTACGAACCAGGCTCAT
Organism: Mongoloraphidia duomilia; assembly: GCA_039654895.1. Classification (NCBI taxonomy): domain Eukaryota; kingdom Metazoa; phylum Arthropoda; class Insecta; order Raphidioptera; family Raphidiidae; genus Mongoloraphidia; species Mongoloraphidia duomilia. The sequence goes on from CM077516.1 coordinate 67,546,598, forward strand.
TTACACGGGTATAGTTGCGGGTAGAGTAAAGTAGCAAGTAGAGTGGTGGTAGTAGAGTAGAGTTACTTTGCCACATGTTGCTAGTAACTCTACTCTACCATCTACTACACACTCTACTCGCTACTCTACTCTACTGACCGTTTATACGGGTAGAGTTACTCTACTCTATCAAGTACTTGCCTCATTATAACTCTACCCGTGTAAATGAGCCTTAAAAAATCTCAACATTTGTATAATAATGAAAAATAAATCTGTCAGTAATCTTTTATGATTGTATAAAACAGCTTGAGGGCTATTTATTACTTTTCACACTTACGACCTTACGTGTAAATGGATACGCCTTATAATTCCCATCAGAAGGGTGAACTAGCCTTGTGTAATACCGTCTTTACACATAATATTGCGCGCTAAAGTGTAAAGTGCATTTGGCCACAACACAGACCAACCGAACGACACTTTCCCATTGATTTTTTAAATGAAATTATACGGCTTCGTTTTGTACCTACATACAACATATATAATACAGTCGGTACACAAAATCAGGGACTGGTCGTGCAAAAAGGCACTCAAAAAGTTAGCAGTTTCGCTTAAAACTGGTTTAGAGCGAAGGCAATAATTTTAACGTCAAATTTATGATCAAAAATATAAAAAAACTCGGGTCGCAGTGCCAAACCCTGCCGACAATGTGTATTGGCTAATACAGGCCTTATGACTTTAATACGTAAAACTTAGTTTGTTTTTGAACAAAATAAAAAATTTAACCCCTTAATACATCCCTTAAAATAATATTTTTTTTCTTAATTTCAATATTATTATCAATACAACCTCTGTACCAAATTAAGTACACCCTTCAGTGAGTAAATCACTATCCGCAATCTGGTGTTTTTATAAAATTTGTAAGTCCGGTCCTGTCGGGCCGATTTTAATAAAATTTTAGCAGCACATTTTGATCGTCACTAAAAGGTTAAATTTCAATTTTGAAACAACTCTGAGAATTTTTTCGCTATTTTTGGGTGCAAAAACATTTTTCTACCCCTAAAAACCACCCTTAAAATGGTCCGATTGGACCCATTTTAAATAGGCTTCGTGCGGTGATAGATTCAACGTGCCTACCAAATTTCGTCAAAATCAATTAACTCTTTCGAAAGTTATAGCCCGTACACATAAATATATATATAAATATACTCGTATATATACATACACATTTTCAAAAATGGTTTCAAATTGTTCAGGAGGGTATGAAACGTCGAGACCCCTAGGTCCCGCCATCCGACCGACGCCTTAGTGTATGTGCCATTTGGCAAATACACTACTTAATTATAAAATAGAAAGTTTGATCACTAAATTTATTTGATATCAGATTTTTATTTTCTTTTATATGCAGGTACGAAGAGTTAAGAGCAACACGCAAATTGTGTGAAAATTGTCAATATATTTAGTAAATACGTCTTTCATTTCCAAGCAGTTTCAGTGATTTCATAGTAGGTATTAATTTTATGGACGAAAATTAAATAGGTAAGTTCAGAAAACTTCATGCGTCAGTATCTCCAAAATAAAGACCGATTTAGAATTTTCATTTTTCGCCTCCTGGTGTAAACCACCATGTATATATCATTACCATGATTCGTCTATTATAAGCGTCCATTTCCCAGATTCTAAGCTGAGAACTGCAGGTGATCAATTAAAGTTTCGATTTATTATCAAACGTAAAAATAAACTGAAAATATGAATTAGTACAAGCTACAGATCTATCTGGCAGTTGGTGGCATTAAAAAAACGAAAACGAAAACGGCTTTTCATTTTTGAGTAGAAAAGGTACTAGGTACAGATCATTCTGGAAGTTGGTGGGATAAAAAATATTATTTGATTAAAAAATCAAAAACGAAAACTACTTGTCATTTTTAGTACCTATAACGGGATACAGATAATTTTGGAAGTTTGTGGGATAGAAATATTATAAAGAAAAAGAAAATTACGTCATTTTTGTTTTTTTTTTATTTGTGTTCGGAACCCTCGGCGCACGAGTTATACTCGCACTTAACCGTTGTTTTCAATTTAATAATCAAAAATTAAACGTCCTTTCAGGAATATTCTGACACTATCAGATCTGTCATTCGGCCCTTGTCCCATCAAAGCGGAGCAACAGCGACGCGACAGCGACACGATGTCGCCAGCGTGTATCTTTCGTGTTTAACCCATGGTTTATATACACCGTATACCCACCAACGCTCCGGCAAAGAAACATCCAAGCAGCGTGTCGACTTCTTGTTTCCGAGCGACTCGACATGTCAGTTTTGAAGCAATATTCAAGCTGTGTGTTGCGGTGGTACATTCACACCGTCGTCTTCACTTGATGACATTGTTCACTGAACTGATGTAGAAAACACGTTTCTTTGATGCATCTTCGGTGGGACTACTCCATGGCGCCTGCTTGTGTCATGTCGAAATCGTGTCGCTAACGCGCCGTTTTGGTTGGACAAGGACCTTGGCCGCCTTGGTCTAAAGATTATTTCTGAGACGACAATTTCCGGTCATTACATTCGGAAAGAACACTACGCTACTGAGACGAGATGTGTGGGAGTACAACCAGCGGCGGGTGGATGTGAATGCGCGATGGGATGGTACGGTGTAACGTGCAAAAGGGTGTGAATTATTTATTGTGGGATGACCAACCAACACAACGGTTTTATCAATGTGTGTTATATACATGTAACACATCGTATATAGGTAGGCTTGTTCACCTATTGCCTACGTAACTGGAAACTGGAAAGAGTTATAGAGCTTTGTATATCGGCTTAAAGCGGACAATAAAAATTGCATAGCATGTAATTTTACACCTTCGTATGTCATCATAATTTTCCCGAAGTGACAGTTTCCTACTATTTTTAATATTTTATCTCGTACTTTCATTCGTTATGCACAGTAACTTCTATCCAGGATTATTTCAAAAGAAAATCAATAGAATCGAAAAAATATTGGCTGCAAAAATCGGTGTGGAGAACTATAGGTACCTACTTGAAGGTCCAGGACTGGTCAGGATCAATTTGGGCCCTTGTAGGCGTGAGTGCAGCGGGACTCACCAATTTCATCTATTTATTCAAGTTCTAAAATGATTTATCAAAATAATATTTTTAATATGAAAAATGTCAATGGATTTTATCATTTTGCCATAAAACTCTTAAATACGATACTTAAGCGATAAAGTATTACCTAAATATGCACAAAATTGCGTATATTTTCAAAACCATTGACCCTATTGGTACCAAAATCAATGTCTGGAGTCCTTATCGAGACAAACATTTTGCAAGAAGGATAATAATTCAGATATAGGAACTTTTTCCATTGTAACAAATAGCTACAGCTATTGAAAAATTATTACTCTCAAAACTTTGGATTCTTCGATAGCTCGTTTAATATATTATTAAAAAAATAATCTCTTCATACTTCACGTCTGTAATTTTGCCACCATTTCCGACAACTATACCAAATTTCAACTTTCTATATTAACTCTGAGAAAAATGACTGAGACAGACAAATAGACACCGAGGTGTTCAGTTTTGTCGATTTGGGTACGGAACACTAAAACAAATAAATAAAGAATAGGACGTATCGTAACGACCGCAACAGTGCAATCTATTGGTTTATAATGTTAAAGATGTTCGACGATATAAACGCGTATTTTGGCGATAGTAACACGAATTCAAATTTTATTAAGTAAGTATCTGACACTTCTGAACTCAAAAAATATTGATAATACAATAGATACTTATATTTTGATTAAAAGTGTCTATTTGAGAGCCATAAAAAAGTGTGCAAATTCTTAATTTAGTAATGCTTTCTACATTTAAATCTATATATATAAAATTCTTCTGTCGCAGTGTTTGTCCTTGAACTCCTCCGAAACGGCTGGACCGATTTTAATGAAATTTCGTATATATATTTATTAGGTCTGCGAATAGGTTTTTATCTATTTTTTATGTTCATAAGTGCAATTGTTTAATAAATAATAGCAATTTATTAATGTTCAACTTGATTATCCCCACCATCGGTCTCCCCCCACCACCAGTCTACCTCCGCACCACCAGACAACAATAACACCAGACAACATCTATTTTTCATCCCCCTAAATGTTAAGGGTGGTCCACCCCAAATTTTTTTTTTTATTTTTTGGACAAAATTTTTTGTTTTAATTTTTTCATGATTCAGCATTGAAAAATACATACAACTCTAAATTTTCACCCTTATACGATCAACCCCTGATTTTTAATCGCGATTTTTATATTAAGCTTTAAAAAATACATATATGGCGAACGAGCGAAGCGAGTGAGTAGGCGAAAATATTCAAGCGAACGAGCGAAGCGAGTGAGTAGGCGAACGAGCGAAGCGAAGGAGTAGGCGAAAATATTCAAGCGAACGAGCGAAGCGAGTGAGTAGGCGAAAATATTCAAGCGAACGAGCGAAGCGAGTGAGTAGGCGAAAATATTCAAGCGAACGAGCGAAGCGAGTGAGTAGGCGAAAATATTCAAGCGAACGAGCGAAGCGAGTGAGTAATGTAATTATTCCTGGAAATAACGTATATGGCTAAACAACGTTTGCCGGGTCAGCTATACTAAATATACGTGAGCGGAGTAATGGGTGACCGCTATTAAATCATAATTTCATACCATCCGAGCGAAGCCGGACCGGGTCCGCTAGTTTTTTTTATAATCACCCAAATTTGGCAACGTCAGATACAGGCTACAGGCCTACAGCACTTCGTAGGTATAATAGTGGAGATAGATATAAAAGACAATAGAAGTCAGGACGCTTAGGAAGACGTGTATCGCTATAGCGCATGTGCGTACATAGAGTGCGTGGATATTGAATGGAAATAAGATAGACAGCTGACATTTGTGTTAACGTAAAACTTTTCTGTCTGTAAAATAAAGAAGAGGTAGACGAGAGCGTCGGAAAAACTTACGTACGTCACTCAGACTGCAAACACACTTTTTACAGTTGGTGAGTCGAATCTTATAGACCGAGAGCTAGTGACAATTTTTTGGTGTTATTGATTCAAGGCCTTATTTTTGTGAAGATGTTGAGGGAGGCATATTAAAGTACCCTGAGTAAGAGATTTTGCTAGATAGCGGTATGGGAGGAATGTAGACCGCCCCCAAAATGTAACAAAAAAAATGGTCACAATAATTATTGCTTCAAGGCTGAAATTGTTTATATAGCTTGTTGGTGACCCAATAATGCCATTATAATATTTGCAGATCGATTGCTCAGTATTAAAGGGGTGGCAGATCACCCTAAACGTGTCATGTACCCGACGAAATTTGTATTATTAGTTCAAGGTTCAAATTTTAATATGTTGTTACGGCGACTGTTTTAAGCATATATTTCAATTTGCAGAAATGGCGGTATTAACCCCCTTGCAGAACGATATAAACACCTAGGCGAGCAAGTTTCCCTCTAAGAGAGGGGGTTAATACCGACATTTGTTCTGCAAATTGAAATATATGCTTGAAACAGTCGCCGTAACAACATATTAAAATTTGAACCTTGAACTAATAATATAGATTTCGTTAAGCAGTTAATGCACTCGGCAAAAAAAATTTACTTCTCCCGTGAGAAAATGGAAGCATGGTGACAGGGTCAAAAAATCATGTCCGAGATAAGGTCATATTCTGACTGTACTACCCTCCAAATTTAAAGAAAAGTGATTTTCCGCAAGGCAACTGTGTCTGCCTAGTTAATTATTTCGTTTACAATAACTTTGGCAAAAATGAGTCGGTATGAAAGATTTTTTTTAATGTTTGAGCTCGTGTTTGAGTAAAGATTGCGTGATTTTGGAAATATTCACAATTGTGTGTATATTTTGTGCCTATAATATAAAATATCTTTTAGGTATCATTATAATAAGAACTTTCTGGCTGATTCTACTGAAATTTTGCTACCCCAGATAACGCTTAATGACTTCACAAGGATTTGCATTCTCAGGAAATGCATTTTATTTTAAATCAACGAATAACAAAAAAAAAATGAGTGTGTGCTTATGACCACACGACAGAAGTGAAAACTTCAGATTTTCTAATTTTTGGTGTCATCTATTATAGCGCATTTATTAACTAAAAATAATTTATTACTAAAATTGTATTTTTAATTAATTACACCTTGGTTTCAAAAAAATTATACTTAATTATTGTCAAAGAAAGAATATAACAAAAATTAAAAAAAATATAAATAAATATCATGTAGAAATTAGAAAAAAAAACATCAAAAGTTCTACGCTGCCATAAGGTCTCGAACCCAGGTCCCTATGCATAGAACGCAAACGCGTTACAACTGCGCTATGAATCCAACTGTATTATGCACCGTTTTTATGATATAGCTATGCCAGCCGCGTCACATTTTTGCGAACGGTTCCCTTTTTTTAACTACCCAGGAAAAGAGTGCCTAACGCGCCTAAGGAAGTTTTCACTTCAAAAAAATATATAATATGGAATTAAAGAAAGTTTACAAAACGTAAGATTCCTTTTGTTGTGACTCGATTCTTGAAATATAAGAAGAAGAACGACTAAACGCGAGAAACCGAGAACACAGCCGATGTTTAGTTGTGGAGCGTAAAACAAGGATTTTATGTTAAACTTCAACTCACGAAGGGACAATGTTGACCCAAAGTCTTACAGCGAACGTTGCGGTCGCTAGAAAAAGTTTAGCTGCAAGTTTGCACAGACTCAACGAGTTTTTTTTCATTTCTTCTAAACCGCATGTCTGTCAAAATGTTCCGCAGTTTGTTCCGTTTCAAAATGAAACTATTTTTAGAATATTTTAAAAAGATGATTTTTATCTTTCTCCACAAGAGAAAGTTTTAACATTGGAAATGTTTATGTTCGTATATGGGGGCAGAGTTACGAGTTTTCGTTCAAGGCCAAAATACAACGGTGTCGCGATCACGTGAGGAGCAATCATGCAAAATTGAACAAGTGCAATTTTTTCGCAATGTGTTTTATATCATGTCTAGTTAATTGAGAGGTATTTGCGACGATCTGCGGTGTTATTTTTGAGCAAATGTTAATAAATACTGTAGAAAAATCCATTTAAAAGTTAAGTAATCAAGCAAAAGTGAACGCGTATATAACAGAAGAATAATAGGGTTATTCCTGACAAAACTAAACAGTGCATTGATAAATATTGTGTGTATAATAAACAGTTAACTATGTTTCATATATGCTGTTATCATTTCTAATGTCCTCGATGGTTGCAAGGATTGCGAAATCTGTGAATTTTTAATTGTGAAATTGCTCACCGTGCTGCTTAATAATTTGGGCGAATTACTATGTAAAAATATTTGTAAATATTGACTCTACTGTACATTTTAAAGCAAAACGGTGAAGAAATAATTTGTTCAGTATTTTAACAGTAGATTGTATATCTAGTGGCGTAATGAGGTAGATATATTACCGACAAGTGCAGTGACAGTACGTTTAAACGAGCGATTAAGCGAGTTTTAAGTCACATCATAATATCATTACGCACGAGATATATTATAAGGTATTTTTTGGAAACCACTATAAAATAGCTGCTTTTCACTTCATTTTCAGTATTTTCAAAATTTTTGACAGTTCATTTTGTGTCGCCAACTTCACTCTATAGTAGGCCAAGGCACCAGAATTTTGGTTGGTTTTAGAATGCTTATAATAGGCGAGCAAGGCGGCCTCATTTTTTTGCTTTCAATCATTTAGCGAATGGCTGATTTTGATTTTTATCGATAAATTATATAATTATGAACGTAAATGTTTTTTTTTTTAATTTTCAAGTGAGGGAACCTCCCCAAATAACGTTCTTGAGGTAAATTTGTTTGAAAACCATGTTAGATAGGAGAAAATTACATACCAGTAATTTTGTAGAGTATAAAATTTCCTACAAAAAAGCACACGGCGGCACATGTCTAAATTGAATAATTTAGAAATGCGGGGTGTTCGAAATTATTGCACTAACTATGACACTTTTGGTCAGATCGCTCTTGCAAGATTTTGTATAACAGAACCGCAAGTTCTTTAGCAAAACTATTGAAAGTATAAGTAAGGATAACTCTTGACCTAAATTCTACAAAATTACTACGCCGGAACTTTTTATCAGGCCTGCAGTTCATCCCTATGCAATAATATCAATTTCGAACGCTCCGCATTTCTCATCTATTGACTTTACATGTATGCCGTCGCGGAATTTTTTGTAGAAAATTTTATACTTTAGAAAATTACTGGTAGGCAATTTTCACCTATCTCGCATGAGTTTCACACAAAGTTGAGTGGGAGGTGAAAAAACACATTTTTAACGAATTTTTTCACCTTGACGACGCCATTTGGGGAGGTTCGCCCACATGTAAATTAAAAACATATAATGTTCAGAATAATATATAATTTATCGATTAAAATCAAAATTTGCCATTCGCTAATGATTAGTCACTTACTCATTTTCTACGCAGGGTAACTTGATCGCCTATAAATATTTGTCAATAAAAAAAACTGAATTCATATCAAGATGTTTTTTTTTCCAGAAAATCAAAAATATTTTATGATATTGACATTATACTTAATTGACACATATAATTGAGTAATGTCGATTTTTAATCGAAAAAATAAAATATCTAAATGTGATAGATCCTATTGGCTATAATATGACACGTAACCGTCCAAAAATAATTACCCAATATTATTGCTGTAGCAGGGTGCTTATCCATTTAACGATGGTATATAAAATGTTTATTGGCAGAAATTAACAATCCTTCTCATGAATTATTTGAGTTTGTTACGATTTAACGTTTTTCACTTGACGCAGCCATAATATGCACGGCAACAAATCACAGTTTTATTTTCGATTAAAAAAAATTTGTTCGCAAATTAACCCTAGAACACTATAAATGGAAGTCCAATGGACCCCTGCAGAGATCGATAATTCAGTATTTTAAAAATAGATGTTTCGAGTTAATTTTTTTTAAATACTGCCTTTTTAAGACTTCAAAAAAAACCCTCAAGTAAATGGGAAAAATAGCGAATAAATTTGTGTTTGAGGTTAAATTCTTGAAGTGTGTGGTCTTTAGGGCTGTGGAAAAAAAATCTACTGAATTCTGAAACATTTCTTAGTTTTAAACGTTAAATATACTTTCCCAAAGTCGGGGTCGCGACCCCAAGTTGGGGCGCGGGCTGATTTTTTAGGGTCACGGCCTGTTTTCGTGATTATATAATTTATAACTCTCGTGATCAATTTCTATATTACTTTTACTGTACTTTTTTATACTTAAATTCTTGAATAAACGACTTAAATTTGAATTGCTGAATTTTTTTACTGAAAAATCTTTTTACTTATACACTGTAAAAAATGGATGTAAAAATACTTTGAAAGTTAAGGTAGATTTCGCTCGATTTTCTAAGTGATTTTACATTATTATTTATTTTTACACAGAAAACTTTATAAAAACTTGTACTTTTCCTGTAAAGTTAAACAAATTTGTTGATTTTTACATAAAGAAAATTAAAATTACATAATTTGTGTAATATTCCAACAGAGTGTGTAAAAATTACAAATTATTGTGTATAATTACATATTTAAAATGAGTAAATACCTAACAAATTAATGTAAAATAAGTAACCACGCATGCGCAATGTATTTTTATGGAATGTACGCGATGCGAAGAAGACACCAGCGGCCATTGTCTCTTGTATGCCTTTGTGTGATGAGACACATGTTGTAACTTGTATCATCGGTTAATTGTTTTCAGCAGGTAAGTTATTTTTATTGATTACTACTTGTCATTAAATTATGTCATGTAAGATGCTAGATACGTGCAAAATTTAAAAGCATGTGGTATAATAGCTATCGCTACAGAAGTCTTTAACCTGCAGATAATATTTTATTTTAGGGTTATGTGAGAAGGATGGGAGTCGACTTGAAGTCGATGAAGAACTGGTTTTCATGAAAGCTGAACTTGTAATACTCCTAGAAAAGGATCAATTTTGGATCTCTAGAGACGCCACAACAGAAACAATCAGCAACATATTCAGGGGACATGAAGTTTGTGTCGATATTTCGAATATATAAAATGACATTCGTTGTTGTGGACCACAATTTTAAGGTATGTTTTCTACGTTCAATTTTTATTAGATAAACATTCCCTAAAAAGCTACCAAATGCAAATTTTAACATTCCACTAAAGGCTTCCTTTAATTGTTGTTGTCCTAAAATTATTATTGCTAGTCATCTATTCTATTCATTTCTTCAAAGTATGCTATACATTTTTTGTTTTGATTTTAGAATCTGCTTTTCAACAATATAGAGGAAGATCTGGCTGAAACATTGGCGGCATCGATTATCGAAATATGAATAAGCAATTTATTCTTAAAATATGTTAGTACGAGTCTAATTTTGTTAATTTCAAAACTTTGATATATAATTCTTTGCTGCAGTAGTAATAGAAATATTTAACTTTATAATTGTGACTGGTTTTGTTATGTTTGTTAAGTGTAATAAGCTAATAACAAAAGAATTATTTTTGTTTTTTAATAAAGAATTGTTTAAGCATTACCTTATTGTCTTTTTTTAGTTTTTCCATTCTATTGTAAAATTGCATCAAAAAAATGTTCCTGTTGTATGTAATTCACATAAAAATATGTAATATTTTACACATTTTTTTGGGAAATGTTACATAAACTATGTAAAATTATACGCATATAGGTTATGGAAGTTTACATAATTTTGTTTAAAATTACATAATTTTGTTTAAAATATTACATATTTTTATGTAATTTGTATTACACAACTATATGTAAATTTACAGGAAAGCGTGTAGCATTCCAGATTGATGTGTACAATTACAAGAATAATCGCTGGCTACAAATGGACCAGCGATAATCTATGTAATCGGGCTTCTCATTTTTTATAGTGTACTTAGACTATTTTGTACTTTGTGTGGAAAAAATATTTAAGGGTCGCGAAGGCTTTTGCAATTTTAAAATAGGGTCATGATAAAAAAAGTTTGGGAGCCCCTGGTGTAGATAATAAAAATATTACAGATAGTAAAAAAATTTTACCTGAATATTTTTTTATAGTTGTTCGAAGTAGCTTCTTAGATCCATATTCCATCTTGAAGTTCTCAAACTTACAAGTTAAGATTACATGAACTAGATAAATAATATTATTAATTCAAACGATTTGAAACTCCCAAAATCCAATGGTCATACATTCAATATTTGAACTAATTACTTATTGTCACGTCACAAGAAATTATAATAAAAAAACAACACGTTTTCACAATGTTAGCAAAGTACACAAATTATTACCCGACTACGAAAAAAAGGAGGGTTATGATTTTATTATTAATATTAACTTTAGCTCACGTCTGTTTTAGAGAATGTCGATTTTCTCGTGTCATATCGAATTTGACGGAAAGTTATTTTGGGTATTGACTCTGTACCAAGTTTATCACATATTTTAAATATCTAATAAACTTTAATTAAATAAAATAATAAAGTATGTTGAAATAATTTTATATTATTAAATTATTATAATGAAAGTTTATTATTAATATTAACTCAAACAATTATTGATAAAATTTAGATAACAAATAGATACCTAAGTAATATAATTTTTGTAACCCTGTATTAAAAATTATTTTATTAATTCATGTAAATTCAAGATGTTTTTTAAAGCAATGTCAAAGTTAAACTGCAATTTTGAATGTAATTTTCGACCAAAGTCTGAATAAAGTCAATTGCATAATATAGGTATTTAGTTGAATAATTTTAAAATTTACACGTAATCAAACGAAGGCCGTGTGCCATTATTGTTTTATGGCTGTGTGTCAATTATTGTTTCAAGTTAAATGCCATTCTTAATAGTGTTCTCGGTTTACTTATTTTATTTTTAGGGAACAGTGTAGCCTAGTGGATAGCGTACTTGGTACCAGCCTCTAGACTAGACTGTCGTGGATTCGAATCCCACCTGCGCTCATTGATGTTTTGTGATGTTATTTAGTTTTAAGTTAGATGTTGTTTATTGTAATTTAAGACGCTAATGACCTAAGTTGTCGACACGTCTATAATCTACAATAAATAAATAAATATATTTTATTTTTAATGGATGATAGTACAGGTCAGTGTACTAATAAAATTCGAGCGAACGAGCGCAGCGAGTGAGTAAAGTAATTATAATATTTAAGCGAACGAGCGAAGTGAGTAAGTAGTGTATTAATAAAATTCGATCGAACGAGCGAAGCGAGTGAGTAATGTAATTATAATATTTAAGCGAATGAGCGAAGTGAGTAAGTAGTGTATTAATAAAATTCGAGCGAACGAGCGAAGCGGGTGAGTAAAGTGATTATAATATTCAAGCGAACGAGCGAAGCGAGTAAGTAGTGTATTAATAAAATTCGAGCAACGAGCGAAGCGGGTGAGTAAAGTGATTATAATATTCAAGCGAACGAGCGAAGCGAGTGAATAGTGTATTGCAGCCGAGAATTTCCTAGCACCCGGGCGAAGCCTGACCGGGCCGCTAGTTTTATATAAAAATTTAGAATATAGGTATGGTCAAGTAATAAACGTACTTCAGTATATTAAACATAAAAAAATGATATCTGATTAGTTTTATTTAGTTTTTTTTCTTACTTAGATCAACCAGATAAGCACTTTTCTGAGAAAAAAGGGTCGTAAGGTGTTATTTTTTAGTTCTTGTATATCCGCCTTCATTCCCTAGACACTGAGATACAAAAGAGGTTGTAATTAAGGTGGGATGTTACATGTTTGAAGTCGCTAAAAGTTTGTCAACTTTATATGTACAAAAAAATAACAAACCCGTCGCGTAGTCATAAATTTGAAAGGCCTGATAGCTTAGAGACAGTATGAAATATATAAAGTTAAAATAAACTCTGCTCTGGAATCACTCTGTACACAGAGACATAAAAGTGCGAGGATTGTGAAGAAGCAAGGCAAAGGAGACGACGACAGGGGGTGGTTGCGTCGTATTTTGGTGACGCAACTAAACAGACCGGGGGATGAAATCAAGGGTGATGTGTTGGGAGGAATAGAGTTAGGGCCGGCCAGTGAAGCCCCATCAGAGTGCTAAACGATTAGCATGTACTACTTTGTATTTCACTTTGCATTTTTATAAAGAAACCTTATACCCTCTACCCGGAGAGTTCCGCTATATCGAATACTGTTGTATATATAATTTATATAATCGTTGTTTTGGACTATTCTGTGTCCAGATTAAATCCGAAAAAATAATTGATATCTCAAATTGAATAATGGTCGCTTTCTAGTACAAGGTTGGATGCTTATTTAATTTCATCTTTAATTTGGACCTACGAGTAAAACTAATTTATATTTTCAATTTTTTATATTTAGGGTTCCGTAGCTCAATGAGAAAAAACGCAGCCCTTATAGGATCACTCGTTTTTGTCCGTCTAGCTGACTGGCTGGCTGGTGGCTGGGTGTTCGTCTGTCAAGACCCATTTTCTCAGGAACGGATAGAGATATCAAGTTGAAATTAATATAAAATACTAAGGTCTCCAGTCCCTTGGAGGTGTAAAAAATTCAAGCTTCTAAGTCAACGCAATCAAAAGATATGCTCATTTTGTCATCTATTTTGATACTCGCAAACTCACTCATCAAAAACCTATCGGGTACTTCCCGTTGACCTAGAATCATGAAATTTGGTAAAAAGCAAGATCTCGTAACACAAGTGAAGGGAAAAATCCGAAAATCACAAAAAGTGAAAATTAAAGGGGGTCCTATACCTATTTTGATATTCGCAAACTCGACCCTCATCAAAAACCTAAAGGGTACTTCCCGTTGACCTAGAATCATGAAATTTGGTAAAAAGCAAGGTCTCACAGCACAAGTAAAGGGAAAATCCAAAAATCACAAAAAGTAAAAAATAAAGGGGGTCTTAGACCTATTTTGATATTCGCAATCTCACTCATCAAAAACCTATAGGGTACTTTTTAAAGGCTGTATCTTTGGAACCGTAACATGTAGCAGGTTGAAAATTTCACAGAATATGTCTACCTAATTTAATTGTTGTAACGGTATGGAACCCTCGTAGCGCGAGTGCCACACGCACTTGACTGCTTTTTTAATAATAAATTGAAAATCCAGTTGATACTTTTACAGTTTCTTAGATTTAGACGCATGGGAACTGAGGTAATTACTGTAATAGAGTAGCCATAGAAACGTCAAAAGTAGGAAGCTTTCCTGGTACCTAATCTCTATAACACTAATCGCGAAAATGTATTCACGCACTGCTGCTTTCCCTGATATAACGGGTGCTGATTTGCTTTGCGGGTAATAGGGATTTTACATGTAAAATCATGTTTATGAATTTTCCTGCTTCCCTATATATTTTGGTGAAAAAAAACAAATACAAAATTTGTTCATAATAAAAACCTCTACCTGACATGTATGTTTGCAAATTACCAATATGCAGCTTTTAATTTCAGAATAATTATTAAAGTGCTGTAAAAATATTTTATCCGAATAGCCATGATTTAAATCATGGCTATTCGGATAAAATATTTTTAATTTACATTTAATTACAGTTCCTTAATGATTATTTTGTAATTAAAAGCTGCATATTGGTAATTTGCAAACATACGTGTCAGGTAAAGTTTTTAATTATGAACAAATTTTGTATTTGTTTTATTTCACCAAAATATACCTATAGGGAAGCAGGAAAATTCATAAACATGATTTTACATGTAAAATCCCTATTATCCGCAAATCAAATCAGCACCCGGTATATCTACCTAAGGAGAATCAGGGAACTTATGTTTAAAGAGCTGGATGTATAACGTTCGTAAGATTTTTCCGCAAAATAAGCAAAGCAACTCTTTAATATTGCGGGAGGCTCATGGTGTACTGAAATTTATTTCTTGCCAACGTCACCCTATGCGCGCTTCACGTGATTATATCACGTGGTGCAAATCATTCCCCCCAATTTCCATGTTCCATAGGTCATTTACTGCATATATTAAAAATAAAATTGGTCCTAGTACAGAGTAAGTACTGTTCCCTGTGGCACATCGATTATTTCAATAATTATTTCCAAATGCTCAAATATTGGCCTAAAGTCCTCTTTAGCAGTTTTAATTTAGTTTGTGAGCACAATAGTTCTATATCGAGCAGTTTACGTATTAAGGGTGATAAAATGTAATACCGAATCTGTGTATATTAGGGCACACTTAACATTCTTGTAAATGTAATTCTTTGTAAGTACCTTTCTCTGTAGGTTTTTATGTGTTTTTACGTATTAAAATCGGTAATTAAATTCTGTGTTTTTATTATTTTCTTTTTTATTTCAACGCGTTTGATCTTAAAAAGTTTTAAACAACCAATTTACTGACAACTTTGAACTTTACTATTAAATATATATAAACCAATGAAGGTTTCATAATGCAATACGTCATTCTGAACGAATTTATGAAAAAAACAATTTTTGCGACATTAAAAAATGCCACTAAAAAACACAAATCTTTTGAAGATGGAAAGCGCATAAAATTTAAAAAGTTGTCATAAAGGCAATGTTATTATATTTCAATAAAAACGTTTTATAAAAAATTTAACATCCTTAAAAAAAAGCCACTAGAAAGAGATAAATTATAAAATTTTGAGGTCTGCTCCAATTTAATTACTAAAACTTTTTATAACTGTTATTAAATTGGCGCCGATCTCAAAATTTTACTTTTTTTTTTATAAGTTTCATAAAATATTTTATTTTCTACTTTTTAGTTGCTTCATGCAATACGTAGTTTGCAGTACGTTATTAATTGACTTCTTTCATCATAACTGATTACAAAATTAGAAAAAAACTATTTATAGGTAAGTAAAAATTATACAGAACCGCCTCGACATCTTCTTGAACACATAACGGAGTTGAAATCATTCAAATCGGATAAGTTACTCTTCGATAAGTTAAGGCTGAATGTACATAAAAAAATTATAGATATTTGATTAGTACAAAAAAACTACTGAACCGATTTAAATAAAAATTACATGGGACCATTCCGTCATCCTCCTGAACACAATGGCGTCGAAATTATTCAAATCGGTTAACCCCTCGAGAAGTTAAGGTCATGGTCTGTCTGTATGTATCAGTATCATTCGAGAACGGCTGGATCGATTTTGATGAAACTTGGTAACTGCACTATCCTGGTTCTTGAACTGTAGGATCTTTTTTTTGGCAGGTTGTAGATTATAGATCTAAGATATCAAGGCTTGGCGCTGACAGGCAATTTTTTGTCGACCGAACAATTTGGCACCATTTTTGAAAATGTCTATTAATATGTGTGCGGACAATAACTTTCGAGACTTAATTTATTTTAACGTTTGGTAGGCACATTGGCATTCAGCACCGCACGAAGCCTATATAAAATGGGCGCAATCGGACCACTTCAAGGAATGTTTTTAGGGGTCGAAAATTGTTTTTGGGCCCAAAAATACCCAAAAAATTAGCGAAATTGTTTAAAAACCGAAATTAACCCCTTTAGTAAAGATTAAAACGCGCCTCTAAAATTTTAATAAAATCGGTCCGCGACAGGAGCGAACTTAGTTTGTAGTTTATAGATAGTGAATTAGATACCTACTTAATATACTGAAGGGTATATATTATTATTATTATTATTATTTTATTTCGTTCAAAAGACTACAAGGAGTCGAATTATTTGGTGCAGATGTTGTGTTGATAAATTATTCCAAGTCGAATATTGAAATTTAGAAAAAAATAAATATTTTAAGGGGTAAAATTTGTTATTTTGTCCTAAAACAAACAAGTTTACAGAATAAAACTACAACGCATATTATATGAGCAAATATACATTATATTGTCGGCAGAGTTTCACTGCGACCCGAGTTTTTTTGTGAGATGCGATGTGTTTCTTTCAAATAAAATCTCTTAAATTGTAGTATCTAAATTCACATCAGATTTGGTTGCTTGCGTTTTAACTTTCAAACGCTCAAGACGACAAGCTAATAAAACCGATAAAAGAATTCAACTGGCGACTAAATAATAAGATTTTGTCTGTGCAATATTGAATAGTTATACAGAGTGTTTAAAAATTCAAAACTTTAGGCTCAATAATTTCGGGTATAAGGGGGGGAGGTGGAAATCAGACAGACAGATAGACAGACACGAGAGTGATCCTATACGGGTTCCGTTTTTTCGTTCTGAGGTAAGGAACCCTATAAAAAAGAATCACATCCGAAGCTTGTTTATTTTACATTAAAAATTTTAAACCCTATATTTGCGGTTTTTTTCCAAAGTGACAGGAATAGATTGTGGATTACAGACGTTCGATAAGTGAAGTCATTAGCACCTAAAAGTAAAAAAAAAACAAAAAAATCAAGAACAATAAAAATAAGTAAATAGAAATATGTATCTACCTATGTCAATGATTTTAGTTCGCTAAAAAAGATAAATATTTGCAATGCATTTATCCAGTCGGCATAACGCAATTTTAATACTTATGGGGCCGTAATCGTATACAGAAAGACCGATAAACAAAAAATCTTTTCTTGTCTAGGTATCTCACAAAATAAAAATCACAGTAAAACGGAATTAAAGACACAGGTCGCGTTATATTTATTTGATTTATTGGTATTGATGATAATCGCAGTGAAATTTCTTATGTCAAGGTAGTGTAAGTTCCCATGTTAAGAAACGGAGACGTAACGAAAAGTGAAACGCCTTATATTCATCACTCGGTGCATCAGTGAGAGGCAGGAAAGAGGGAAATATCGATCGCCCTACTCGTTAGTAAACCGCCATCAGTAAAGTAAGACGGGTGTGTTTCAATTGTCGTTACGCAAAGCGTCGGTAAACTAAAGCCCTTTAAATTAGAAATTTCACTTTAACGCGCGTGTCGGCTGCGCATTTATATTATTTTTTTTTGTATCAACCTGTAGAGATACTCGTATTTCCGTCAGTTTATATGACCGCGGTTGTTAGGATGTGTCTGGGAGTTTATTACCGCATTTAAACATGGCCCCTGTCTCTGTCAGACACTGGGACTCGCCACAGGCGGTCACTAGCGTCCCGTCGTGTTATATGACGCGCAATGTCAGACCGACCAGCGGACTGTGCAATTCATGAATCCGTTTGCTAACAGACATAATATAGTACAAGCTCCGACCGTACAAAAGTCTACTGTACAACACTACTCAAATTATTATTATTGAATTTAATTGATAACATGATCGAAAACAGCAAATTGGTGGCAGACTAAGAACTGGCGTACACATTCAATTTTTAATCACACAACTGTATAAGGCTATGGGATCAGATTGAACTGCGCATACTATCGACACTGTAGTATTGTAGTACAACAAAAAAACCATAGAACCGCATCGATCGTCTTTTGACTTTTCTGTTGAACAACTATCGTCGGCAGTTTATGTATTGTAAAAAACTGATATGAATAATTATTTCATGAAGTAGTGTTGATTCGTATTGATATTGACAACAAAAATTATAAAAAAATTGAAAAAGTCAGCTACTGGTTTGATGTTTTTCATCATATTTTCTGTTAAATTCAATAATAAATTGTTAGCATAGTGTTGACTAGTAGACTTTTGTACGGTCAGAGCTTGGACTAACAGCATAGCATTGCTATTGCTGTATAGTGGCTCCAGTAAATACCCTGTAGTGCCGATTTATTACATCAAAAAATGGGAAGAAATACCGCTACTTACATAGAGCAGACAACGGAATGGCGATTTGGTCAACTGCCCATATAGCTACTACGATCAGTGGCGCATCGTCACACAAGCACAATGAGGGCGCACTTAGTGTCTCCATTTCGTGGAAGCCTTGATCCATGATCCAAAATGATTTTTAAAATGAAACATTTCTGTGGATTTTACAGAAAATCCTCATACAATACTTGGACGATATTATTATAGGTACAAAATATGCACATTGCGTTTATTTTTGAAACCATTGATCAAATTGGCATAAAAATCAGTAGACCTGGAGTTTTACACTGAAATAAGCATTACAAATATTAAATTTATTAATAAAAAACGGTTCACTTGACCATAAAAAATGTCAAGGTCATCTCGGAATGACAAAAATTAATAGATATCGTTAAGCGATCGAAAAATCGATAAATAATTCCAGCACTAATCATTTCAAGTTTCATAATTATGTACCGAATCGGCTGTCTATACAGTAGAACCTCAATTATACGAGCTATTCTGGACTGACACGTCAAATTATCGAAAAACTTGGATAATACGGTTTTTTGAAGGATTGAAGGACTATATATTTCAGTGACAAAAACAACCT
This sequence comes from Mongoloraphidia duomilia, assembly GCA_039654895.1. Taxonomy (NCBI): domain Eukaryota; kingdom Metazoa; phylum Arthropoda; class Insecta; order Raphidioptera; family Raphidiidae; genus Mongoloraphidia; species Mongoloraphidia duomilia. The sequence continues at coordinate 67,565,915 of CM077516.1, forward strand.
TTACTCATTGACATAATAAATTATGTCAATCATACAAAAATAATTGCATTGCTAGGAAAACCCGAGCTCTTACGCGCGAATGCTCGGTTAATACGAGGAGTAAAAATTAGACATACTTAACCTCGGTAAATCGCGAGCTTAGATAAAACGATCTCGATTATTTCCGGTTCTACTGTATTCATGTTATATGGCGTCGTCATTAAAAGTTTATTTTCCAAATTCTTTCTTTTTGTATAACAGACATATTATGTCCGTCTCTACTCTGTAATTAATGAAGCGTAGCATTAACTTAATGAGGTTTTACACACGTAATTAAAATTTCCCATAACTTGTACAGCTATATAACATTTGTTTAATGTGATACGATAAAAAAACCGTTGTTGAATGAAATAAAATAAATCACGACATATCAATATTACACCGTTTCAGACATTCAACCATGGAGGATAGAAAGAAAGGAGACTAATTTCGATGAATTTGTCGTCTAAAAAGTGAGGAAAATAAGGATTCCTAATTCCGACGGTATAGAGGCGCTGAAGCTATAATCCCCAGTAGAGTGGGTAACCGCGCGATTTTAATTTTACTTTTTTTGCAAAGTAGGAAAAAACTGATTTGAAAATCTTCGAGTAGGTTAACCGACAGTAAACAGTACTGCGCTGGATTCGTTGATTGAATTACGGAGACTGGCTCCATGCAGAAAGGTGCAAATAATGCACGCGCCTCGTATTGCGGTCTTCCGAGATCAGTCTCCTTTCTCTCTATATCAGCGGTTCCTAATCTTTTTCAGCCGCGGACCTCCAAGGAAATCAAGCATAATGCCAAGGACCCCTGAGTGAAAAAAAGGTGCAATTTTCGGACAATATTATATTTTAGTATTCCTTCATTAAATTAAAAAACAAAAAATAAACTTTTTCGTAGAAAAACATTAATGAGCAGGTTGGTGCAGCTTTTTTGCAACTAAGTTAGAAATGTTCGGGTTGTTAGGTACGGCCCGCGCCCAGCGCGCTTGCACTGCACATTTCTGTCAGTCTCGGGCAATGCCCACTGGCGCTCGTTTGCCGCGCTCAGTAAGCGTAATAATTACGAGATGTTTGGCGTAGGTAATTTATTTATTTTTGTTAATGCTCTAAGTAAGATAGATGCGTATGGGACCGCGGACCACCAAACATATGCTCGCGGACCCCCAGGGGTCCGCGGACCATAGATTAGGAAACAATGCTCTATATCATCATGCATTCAACGATAAAGAAATCTCTCAGAATGTTTACTTTTAAAAATAATTCTCGGGTGACGTCAGGTAAAAACACAGGCCCAGATTTTTGTCTAAGCCAACAAGGCACCGGCCTAGGGTCCCAGCCCCCCAGGGAGCCACAGCCAGGGCGTAGATTGAAATTATAGAGAAAAAGCCACACATTTTTCTAAGATCCAATTTTTCTAAGTCCAATTGCTGACTTTTTTCCAATTTTTTGGGGCTTGGGACCCTGGGTCTCTACGTCCGGGCTTACTAATTCAACTTAAATTAATTAGGCTATAAATAGGTATATTAGAGGACAGTGTGGTCCAGTGGTTAGCGTCGCGGCCTCTGGATCAGACTGTCGTGGGTTCGAATCCTACCTCCGCTCATGAATGTTTTGTAATATCATTTAGTTTTAAATGAGATGCTATTTAATGTAATCAAGACGCTAATGATCTAAGTTGTCGACGCGTCTATAATTTACAATAAATAAATAGATATATGCATTATAGGCAACCAAACTCCAAATTCCAAATGTTAATTGTATTTGTTAGTTACTCTCATAACCGGTTTATCGTACATGTTAATCACGATGTTTTTTAATCACACTGTTATATTTTGACAGCTACGTGTTCATTGGTCGCTTCGTTTCGTTACCATAGCAACCCGTCATTTAACAGTGTGAGTAAAAGAAACATCGTGATTAAAATGTACGATAAACCGGCCATTACTCTTTAACATTATCTGACTTAGAATGTGAAAATGTTTGCGTAGATCTATACCTAGTACGTGCATATGTAAGGTACACTAGGTACATAAATTATAATATAACACTCATAGATCGTATAACGCAGGACCCTCCACATGACAAATAAAATATTCCTGCCAGCAACAACATCATACAGACTGTGTCCGTTCATATTATACCGAATGAAACAGACAGAATATAGAATTTCATTTTAGGGTGCTGTTACACTTAGCGGAAAACTAATTCCTATTTTTTTGATAACATTTTTTTTCAATTATGATTTTTTTAATTATCCGCGCATAGGGCTTTAGTATCATAAATGTTTCCAAAAACCAAAAAGAAAACTAGATTTTGTGAACGTTTTGTTAATAAAAAAACGGCCAAGTGCGTGTCGAGCCACGCAAAGAGTAGGGTTATGTACTAAGTAAGTTATGCTTAACCTACAATTTTGATAAAATAAATAAAATAAAAACACATTCATAATCTACTCAAAAGGCCCTTTTCAACGGTACCTCACAAGAAAAGGTACAAAAAAAATTTGTTTACCCCCCTCCCCCGTATGTATGGACGCTTTCTTTTTTTCTGTTTTTAATAGGTATTTGCTGATTAACTAGAAGATATGAGTTATACCTAAAGTGACCATCCGTCCCGATTTTAAGCCACGAGTCCCGATTCAACAAGCGTCCCGCTTTTGTCCCGCTTTCATTAAATCACGCGCACTATGTTTTTTGGGTTATCAAAATGTAGAATTTCTAGGTTTTGATAGCCCAAATCCAAAACCAAAAAAGGCTTTTTGGGCGTGCAACCTGGTGGTTTCCTGCAGCGAGTTTATAGAAATCTTGTCCCGCTTTTTGATATACAGGATCTGGTCACTTTAGTTATACCTGAAGTGAATTACAGCTAACAAAATAGGTCTAAACATTGCAACTTTGACGGTCTCTAAAACCTAAAATTTTGATAAAATAAATAAAAATAAATACACATTTATAATCTACTCAAAAACGATACCCCACAAGAATAGATACAAAAAAGATTTTTTAACCCCTGTTTGCAAAAAATAGTTACTCGAAACTACTATTACGTTTAAACCATAATAGCCTTAAAGACAAGCAGATGTGTTGCCAACCTTACAGATACATGTGGGCATATTTAGCATATATACAATATGCTCTCTGTATACGTACAAACATTTTTATTGTTGTATATAACATATTGCCAACTGTATGTGTAATAGATTAATGTGTATTACCTAGGGAAACCTTACTCTATCGTTGAAATTACAAAAAAAAAAACATTGTTATAAATAAATTTATTATGCAACAATGTAAAATTATCTGCCTGTTAATGTTCGGAGGATTATTTAAGATAATTTATTGAATTGTGTTTACCTAATGTGAAATGCTGCAACCTATATAATCGACAACTGCAGGTAGTATTTTCGAACTGTGCATTTCAAAATTATTAATTATATAAGAGAAATTAATGTCATACCCCAGTCTACAGTGATGATGACCTCAGCAGTCGAAGCACATTATGTTTTTGTTTTTAATAACCAAAAAATTAATGAAACAATATGTACTTTTGGGATGATGCGGGATTAAAGTAAAGTACTTTTAATAAAAATTATTTTTAATTATTTTATAATTTACAATTGGTTTGAATGTCATTACATTAATGATAATATATTGTTTTCCGTAGACACCTGAGAAGTTACAATACTGGTAACGAAACGTCATGGAATTGAGAACAAAATTTGACACTTAATTTAGTCTCTTTATTAGAACTTTACCATCCAACATTTATTACAAATATGAACCTTAACCAAAAATCAAACAAGCCGTGAGGTGGGTCGTTTATTAGAACTAAAGTGCGACCCTTGAGGTCCACTGTTTGATAAATATTTAATAATAATAATTAAATTAGATATTACACAGAAAAGTAATCATTTTAATCATTAAAACATAATTATTATTTATTTTTAACAATAATTAAAAAAAAAAAAAACGGCTGAACCGATTTTTATAAAATTTATGTCGGATCAAAATGACGTTAACACGCCTCGATTGACATCCTTACGAAGTCGATATAATTTTTTATTCGCGAGATATTGTGTAAAATCTACTTTTTTTTAGTCTATTTGGTTAAGAAAAAAGAACGGCTGAACCGATTTTGAAAAAAAATTTTCAGATCATATTTACGTTAATACGCGTCGATTGGCACCCTAACGTAGTCGATATCATTTTTCATTCTCATTTCGTCTTAGAAAAAATGATCACGTACGTACGCACGTACACACACACAGACATATTTTTAAAAATAGTGTAGTGACCTTGAAATATAAAAATTTGTTATACATTTTGATTTCGATTTTTGGACCCATTACAATAACTTCCAATGGGAAGTTAATAAAAAAAAATACTTCAGTACAAACGTGATACTCGATTTTGAATTTATGTTTTATATTTTTCCTCGTATTTTTCAGATACATTTTGCGGTACTTATCTATTTTTATTTTCTGTCAACAGATGTTGTAGCATCTATAAGTTGATTTGACATGGGGGCGTGGCCTACTCGCTGTACTTTCTTTTTTTACAACCAGATGTCACAGCGTCCAATGTCAAATCCCTATAATCTATATGAATCAATTTCATATTGGAATTAAATATTAATTAGTATTCGAAAACAAATTGAATCAAATTTTAAGTGAATATATTGAGCCAGTACACATATCAAATGGCAATTAAAACGTCGCGCCGCGCTATGTAAATAATGCTTTCCCAAGGTGACGCATTAATAAACATAAAATGTGGACAATACATTGTGATATGAACAAGGGACATCGTTTCTCTTTTTGTTTCATTTTCACATCAATTTTGCATCAATAATAAATACACTAACTTTCCGGTTCGGTTTCGTCCGGGTAGATTTAAGCTTGGCAACAGAATAATCAAGAGCAGCAAATCTATATACTATATAATCTCTCATCGCTATATTTACTGTATCTTTTGTAGTTTAGCAGCGTGCAGCAATTTAGCTGCGAAATTGCGTGCTTTACATTTTTGCTTACTGGTGATCTCCCTTTTGTCTTAGCGTAATAATATACAAACTTTCGTTACTCGGGAATAAATGGGCTTTAAAACAGCGAAAGAATATTTTTTTAAATCGGTTGTATAGTTCTTGAAATCCGCGATAAAAACAAACTTTTCATCTTTGTAATATACCAGTATATTTATATAGATTATAAAAAATACTAATAGGTATTAATGAATGAATTGTGAATTATAGACGCTCGACATCAGAGGTCATTAGCGTCTGTCTAATAGGTACTAATTTGTATGATGTCTAACGACCGTGCGTCTCCAGAATTTTAGTCAGTCTGTTTGAACCGGCGCCATTCGAAAACGGTAGACCGATTTTAGTGAAAATTGGTAAATACTGTCAATTGATACTCAAAAGTTAAGACTCAATTGAAACTGACATAAGCGAATTATTGGAAAAAACGACGTTCACGCGAATGAATCCACTGGCAAAAGATTATGAATATATATATGTGTCAATAGTATAGTACAAATTATTACAAAATCAAATGTTAAAACCAGTCATAAGGCGGGTTTATTTTTTGTATTTTAAAATTTACCTGTGCCTAGTAAACGAATAAGTTTTAAGCTTTTTTATAGCAGTTTTTGTCGAATGTTAATAACATTTTTTTATGCCATACAATTTTATAAATTTTGAATTTGTGACCTCGTTTCTAGTAGGTATATTGCGATTCTGCGTTGAAAAAAAAATATGAATGGCATTATTATGATGATACACTTCTATGTTGTAAAATTTCAGACAGGCATATTTTTTTTTCAAATATAACAGCGAGTGAGTCAAACAAAAGTTATGTAACGTGTTTCATGTTTATTTATACATATTCAGTCTGAGAAAACTGACACTGAGGAAAATTTATAACAGAGACGTAACTGCTGAAAAGAAAACAAGAAAAATCCGGATTTTTTATGATTATTACCAGCCGTTACCCGCGATATCTCGCGCGTTAACAAAAACTTTTGGTATTTTATTAACCGGCTTTAAAAAAAAGAAAGATCCAATCTACGCGTATAGGTAATATACAGGATTTTCGGGGAGGAAACCCTAATATTTGGAGCATGTATTCAGGTCAAAATAAACAAAAAAGTCAAATATACATGTGTCTCAAAATAAGTGCATTATACGGAGATATTGGCTTGTTCAAAGTTCGCACTGCATGAGTAGGTAATTAGCAAAGTAGCCTTATCTTATTATCTTACAAATTATTTATTATTTTAGGATTCGACTTTTTTGTTTATTTTGGCTTCCTGAATACATGATCTAAATACTGGGATTTCCTCCCCGAACACCCTGTAATCTGTATAATATCTATTTATAATTTTTTGAGTAATTTTCCTGAGAGTAGTTCTTTCAATTATCCACGAGAGGCAACACTTGTGGTAGGTACAATCATTATTTATTCCCCATTAGTGTTGTGTCATTTTAGTGGTATAACTTAATTATTTAATTAATTTAATAATAATAATTTAATAATTAAGTTATAAAATGACACGACACTAATGGGGAAAAAATAGTGTTTGTACCTACCACAAGTGCTGCCTCTCGCGGATAATTGAAGGAACTACTATCAGGAAAATGGCTCATTGTATTAATTAACTAGTAGTTCAGTGCAGGGTACCTACATTCTGAGAGGGTCTCCTTGGCCACAACTTACGGTAAGCTCCCCCACGATATTAAAAGTCGAGTATCTATTAGTATAGTCTTTAAAAAAATTTGCTGTCATGTGGATGGGAACCGGGCCATTCCCGGGGTTCTGGCCACCTACTTGTGGGGATCGTGTTTCCGTGAGAAGTGGACCTCGTTCATCTCGTGTTTTGCTTAGAAAAATAAAATAAAAATAAATAATAAATCTGCTCTTCACTTTTTTAATGCTTGAAGTAAAGTTCAGTTGACTGAACCCCAGCGAATCCTGTATGTCCTATTGTTTATTTATAAATTTTAGTGCAGAGCGAGTAGGTGTAAGTTTTGTAGCTGTATTTGTGTTGTTGACTGCTGCAGCGTGTGCATTCGGCAATGGTTGGCAGTTTATACGGCCGGGCAGGAGGTACCTCTGGGATCCATTCTTACATACATAACATGAAGCCGTCAGTCGTCACGACGCCCAATAATAAAACGGTGACGTCTCAACACAACAGGCCTCTTCGCGTTTATCTGTATACGTTTGTATATTATGCAAGCAGGTAGAGAGATGTACACTATTGGCAAGAAGACAGAACAAACACGAATTTGAAATAGTGCCACGGCATATAGAAATGCCAGTATGTTCACTCGAGTGTCGGCATTTGGATGTTTGTAAGTCAGTTTCTTTGAACACAGCTGTGAGTTAAGCGCGAATAAGTTTTTAGAATTAACTTTTTTCATTCAAAGCACTTAGTCTAGGCGAATTAGGAAAAATATAGGGGAAAAATAAAGCATCAAAAGGGATTTTGCTGAAAATTATCGAGACTGCCCCCCTAACAAACATACTAAAAATTCCATCCTCCGCTAAACTTTTTGGAGGGATAAAACTAACCCAAAAATGTGTTTTTGTAAAAATCTCGAGAAATATTAAATATACAAGAAAAAAGTTTGAGACAAAAAATCTTCCGTAGTTAGATCTTTAAAAATCTAGTTCTTATACATTTTACTGTAGGTGGAAAGGTATGGCCAGAAAAAGGGCCTGAAAGTCGCGTGCTTTCGTCGCCTTGGAAACCAATGGCTAAAATGTAATGTCCGTTTATTACTTAAATAATTAGTCTAGTTCACAAGTTGAAAAACGTGTTAATTCTTGCTACTGCTAGTTAAAATATATGTGATAGCTCATTGGATTCGCAATGACGTCTAGAAAAATGTGCGAAAGTTTAAATGCATTTTATCGTAGAGTGTTATAGACGGAAAGCTGGCGACGGTTTTTCTCAAGTGTCTACGTAAGGCAAAATAATATTAAAAATACCTGTATACGTGTTCCCCATTTGAGAATCTGTAAGTCTGGCAGCCTTTCTCCCTTCAGTTTTAGGTGGCAGGCAGAAATTGTTAATATTATTTTGCCTTACGAGTTACGTAGACACTTAAGAAAATCCGTCGCTGCCTCCTAGCTATTCGTGAAAATTTTACGGTTTCTTGACGCTCGCTGCGAATACCTTACTATTCGGTATTAACTCTTAAATTTAAACGATCGCACGCCCCTTAAAAATTGGTTGAATATATTTGTATTCTACGACAGAATCAACGAAACTGAAACCAAAAAATAAAAATTTTGTGGTCTTCCGAAACAGGCCAGTTTTTTCTGGTCAAGATTGTACGTACGCGGTTGTATGTAGGTATGCAAAGAGCGTCTTTTATGAACAGCCATCCAACCGTCAATCGTAACGGAAACCGGCCCGGTTTCAGTCTGTGATATGCTGCTGTCATGTCTATAGCGTTACTCCTGACTGCTCCCACTCGCAGGACCGGCCTATTTCATAATAACAAGCAGCGTAAAAGATTGCCTTCGATTTGCGTGCTACATAAAAGAGACCGCATGTCTATTATATTATCTGAAAGCAAATAGCTGAATAGAATGCGACATTTCGGGTAGTGTTGCCGTAAAGACTTTCTAGACTCTTGTCTTGTCTAGATTTTCAAGACAAGACTTGCAAAAGTCTTGTCTAGAAATTTTCAAGACAAGACAAGAGTTTTTTAATCTAGACTTAGACTTAGTGAAGTCTTGATATTTCAAGACAAGACATAGTGAAGTCTTGTCTTGATATTTCAAGACTTAAGATAAGACTTTGAAAGTCTTGTCTTGTCTTGTCTAGACGGCAACACTATCTGAAAGCAAATAGCTGAATAGAATGTGACATTTCGGGTGTTTCGTTAAAAAAAATGTATGATGAATATTCTAATTGGGTACTTTAATCATAATTAAGTAATAAATTAGATCCAAAAGGACATCGCCTGATTTTGGTCCAAATGTTGCCCAGAATATAAACGAATAGGAAACGAAAGATCTAGTCATAAATAACAACTTTTTTCTATTGCATCAAAAGTATTTATCTTAATATGAATAATATGATAATATCACAATATTGACTATACCTCCATGAGCCATCTGGAACCACGAGCCGCGCAAAGAGAGCTATCACAAGTCACGCACCTTGTGGTACTAGCATTGACTTTGATATTTTTAAAGAAAAAAATGGTACGTCAAAGGTTTTTTCTCAAATAAAAATTATTTTTGAATTCTACATTCAATTTGAAAGATAAGAGCTCTTTTGAGTTTTCTTCCTGCGATGCACCGTTTTCGATTAAAAAAATAAAAACCGTATTGTTCGAGAAAATTAATGTAATTATTGGAGAATACAATTTTGTAATAAATTTAGTTGGCGTGGAACATGTCACTTGCGTTTTTCATCTGACATTTTCAAATAGGTCTCTTTTGGAAAAAAAACCATTGGCGTACCATTTTTTTCTTTAAAAATATCAAAGTCAATGCTCGTACGCACGCCACTGCTAAAGCTGTACTAAATATCACTGAAATATCTCAAACTTTTTCGAAAATATTAATTAATTTGTTTAAATTATTTAATTATTAAATTATTTAAATTTAATGTCTATAAACTGTGGTCTCAACATTTTAAATTCCAAGAACTAGTGAGAACAATTAAAAAAAATGGCCAAGTGCGTGTCGAGTCACGCAAAGAGTAGGGTTCCGTACTGTGTAAGTTATGCTAAACTTACAATTTTGATAAAATAAATAAAATAAAAATACTCACAAGGCCCTTTTCAACGATACCTACCCCGCAAGAATAGGTAGGTACCTACCTAAAAAAAAAATTTTTGACCCCCGTTTGCATGTATGGGCGCCTCTTAAATAAACCTTTTTAATCTTTTGTTATTCTCTCCGTCTTGGACCACGGTATTACATATTATATGTGAATTTCAAGTCCCTATATCATTTGTTTTAGAAGTTAGAGACCTGTGACAGACAGACAGACAGACATCGTTGGCACAACAATAGGGTTCCATTCTGGTACGGAACCCTAAAAACTACCAAGTTATTTAAAAAAAAATCTAATCAATTCTGTACTTTTATTTCAAGCGACATTAATTATTTATGCAACATAGTTAATAATATTATGTATGCCAGAATTATATAATTTCACATTAAAGTAAACGTGTTTAATGTTTATGAAGAATTTATCGTGACAGCTGTATTCTCATGTGACTGAAATATGAATATAAGATATTTCACGCAAACATTTTAATAATAGGTACTATAAAACTGCATATAAAACTTCAGTTTGAAAATGTTGCATCGCTGCATGAAATGAGTAAATATTATGATTCATTTGGAAATGTACATTTCAATAATCTTATTGTTATTAATAATCATTTCAAAACATAAAATATAGTATATTGAACGATATTGTTAACTAAAAATAAAGTTGTAGTGGATTAACGCCTTCATAAATCAATTATTATTTATAATTATTAATTTTATCGTCAACCCACTATACTACCGTTTTTAAAAGCTACATCAAAAATAAATACTTAGATATAGGCACCTATATTGATTAGGTAGGTTATACTTGCCATGATTCATCAAACGTATGTCCATGCAAACATATTGGAGAGAGATTTTTTAAACCCAGCTTGCATACCAAATTTCAGCTTTCTAGGACTATGGGAAGTACCCTACATGTTTTTGACGTCGTCAGTATAAGTGAATGAGTGACAAAATCATTGAATTTTGCGTATTAGTAAAATCTAAAGTAGCACGGCTATAAATATGAAATTTGGTACATTATACATAAGCTTGGTGACCTCACCCTATTCTTACAATTTGAGACCTCAAGTATTATCTAGAGTCTAGACCGAAGTTACGAGAATTGAAAAATATCTATTAGTAAAAAAAAAACTTTTTAGAGACAAGCTTTTATTTAAATGCACTAAAAAGAAAAAATAATTTTTAATAATTTAGGTTCATAACGTTCATAATTATAAAAGCGTGGGTCGTGAACTCTATGATAGATTATTAGTCGCTACCCACGCTTTTATAATTATGAACCTAAATTATTAAGAACTATTTTTTCTTTTTAGTGCATTTAAATAAAAGCTTGTCTCTAAAAAGTTTTTTTTACTAATATTTATTTTTTTCATTTTAGTCTTTTTGACACCCGTAGGGGTTGAATTTCAAAAAATCCTTTCTTAGTGGATGCTTACGTCAGAAAAGGAACCAACTGTCCAAATTTCAAGTTTCTAGCTTCAGCGATTTGGCTTGGGCGTTGATTAGTCAAAAAAACCCTACATCCCCGTTTGAACCCCTTAAGGGTTGAATTTATTTCTAAAAACGATTTATTCATGTATTTTCATCGGGAATACATATGTGTACAAAATTTCAAATCGATCGGATACGTGGAAGTCGTTCAAAATTGACTTGCAAGTTTTGACCTAAACAAACAAACCCACAAACATACATTGCAAGTTTATATTAGAAATCGTGTCCATCGTGATTATAATAAAATTAAGAATAATCGCAGGATAGTGGACAAAATATTTGGTTTATTTAATTGAATTGAATAGACGAAACGTCGTACATTCAATTAAATAAACCAAATATTTTGTCCACTATCCTGCGATTATTCTTAATTTTATACATTGCAAGTTAAATAAAAGCTTGTAAAAATGCGTCGAATCGCTTCGAGAAAAGGTAGACTAAGGCGTGCTCGACTTGGAGGGGCACTACCGTGCCCCAATTTTATGTATACTTTATGATACAATTCTTTCGTTTAAAAAATGTTTTTAATTCAGTTCTGTCTTTGCAGTGAACTGAAGCCTTCCCTGCCATCTAAGTAATATGCAAGACTAGCTTTACAATTCTGCAGTGAGAATGTTTGGCTATAACACCTGACTATCCTGCCGATCCATTCGCACAAACATCGCCCATGAATACGGAAAGAAAACTGTGGTAACAGGCAACAGCGTATCGAATATACATAAATAGGCGCACAAAACACACGTACGTTTCCAACCGCTCTGCACTCTACAGACAAGAAGAACTGCACGGTTATATACTGTACTGATACTGTTGGTCTCTTTAGTACAGACACAAAAGCCTGAGTTCCTACTAACCTTTTCGATTGACTCAATTAAAGCTTGAGTTCATTCTAACCCATCATATCTACAATACTAACCCATAATTTCTATCATGCGCTTGTCGTAATTATAACTTGAGTTCTTACTCACCTATATTCCTAGTATGACCTTGACGTAATAAGTAATTAAAGCTTGAGTTCATTCTAACCCATAATTTCTAGTAGGTATGAAGAGTTCCTGCTAACCCGTAATTTCTATCATGCGCTTGACGTAATTAAAATTTGAGTTCCTACTCACCTATCTTTCTAGTATGCCCTTGACGCAATTAAGTCTTGAATTCATTCTAACCCATCATTTCTAGTATGAAGCTTGAGTTCCTACTAACCCATAATTTCTATCATGCGCTTATCGTAATTATAACTTGAGATCTTACTCACCTATCTTTCCAGTATAACCTTGACTTATTAAAGCTTGAGTTCATTCTAACCCATCATATCTAGTACGAAGAGTTCCTAGTAACCCGTAATTTCTATCATGTACTTGACGTAATTAAAATTTGAGTTCCTACTCACCTATCTTTCTAGTATGCCCTTGACGCAATTAAATCTTGAGTTCATTCTAGCCCATAATTTCTAGTATGAAGCTTGAGTTCCTACTAAACCACAATTTCTATCATGCGCTTGACGTATTTGAAACTTGAGTTACTACTCACCTATCTTTCTAGTATGCTCTTGACGCAATTAAAGCTTGAGTTCATTCTAACCCATCATTTCTAGTATAAAGCTTGAGTTCCTACTAACCCATAATTTCTATCATGCGCCTGACGTCATTAAAAGTTGAGATACTACTGACCCATCTTTCTAGTATGCCCTTGACGTAATCAAAGCTTGAGTTCCTATTAATTAAAGTTTGAGTTCTTATCGACCCATTGTTTCCAGTATGCGCTTGATGTACTAAAAACTTGAGTTCTTACTCATCGTTTCCAGTATGAGTTTAAGCTAAATAAATCTTGTGTTCCTATTATCATTTTAAGTCTGTATGCACTTGAGTAATGAAAACTGGAGTTCCTACTAGCTTATAATTTCTAGTATGTGCTTAAGATACGTAAGTTTGAGTTCTTACTAGCCCATCATTTCTAGGATGAGCTTGACGTAATTAGGTCATAAGATCCGTCACTTTACTCATGTAAACAAATTGCCTCTAAAAATCAACAATAAAGAAGAGTACCTACGGTTTATATTTTTACAGGTGGCTGAACAAAAGAAACCGATTGTGTAGCGTTTCTACGAAGAAATACATGTTTGAACTGAATGTTGTTTGTTTAGCTCACAGACTTCAAATAAAACCAGCTAAAATACTCGACAAAAATTACACAGGCTTACAGACAGTAGGTATCATCGCACAGCATGTACGTTTGTAAAATGTAGCTATACATTTGTACGTAAGTGTATCCACAGATTTACTTTTAAATGGAAGTCAATATGTAGCTATGAAATTCAAGATGTTTTTTTCTGCAAACAAAGCCTCAAAAAAATATAATAATATATTATTTGATTTTTTGTGGATTTTCTACTACTAAACATTCGTACGGTTTAAGTTTCAACTATGGGATTTGCTTTTCAACGTATTTATCGGGGTATTTATAGACTGTAGTCGACTGGAATAAAATAAGAAATGCCTTGATTTTTAGAAACTATTGTAACAAAACTCGTTGGTAACTCTGGTAAATATTTTATTTATCTATTCTTTCACAACAGTGACAACCGTTTACATGCTTTGGACAATTATTGTTCCTCACTTTATTCACTGTTCGCTTTTTGTCTATTTTCCGTTGGTCAGTTTTGCTTGACCGTTGGTCAGTTTTTGTTGACCAACACTTCGTCACTACTTGACCACTGCTTGACCACTATGTGTCCACCATATGTCTGCGGTACGTATATTGTTCACTGGGTCCACTATAGGTCTGTGGTGGTAGTATTTATTTGCCACCTGCAGATATCTTCCACACTGTCTGTCACTTTGCACCAGAAGATTATCTGCACTTAATCACTCGAAGATCTCGTCTGTCACTCGCAAATATCTTCCACACTGTTTGTCACTTGGTACTGGAAGATTATTTGCTCTAGGTCACTCGAAGAACTTTTAACTCGCTGGTGGTATATTTATTTCCCGTTGCACTTTTCACGTCTGCTCTCGTTGAGAATGTATACGTGACTCTGGTGTTTCATTCTTGCTCTTGCCTAGATGAACTTTCCTGGTCATTTTATATCCATGGTGGCGGGTTTTCTTATTGTTGTCAACCAGAATATTTCTTCGCGCTCAAGGCTGCGTGATCCATGTTACGCCAACGAATCAAGGCTGCAACTAGCCTGCCTAGATTCGTTACACTATTTTATTTTAATCAAAATACGCGACGCACACTTAGGGAACCTCTGCCCTATTCAGTAGTTACGCCGCTGAATAAAGTATATTCTGGTGAATTGATTCAATCAAAGAGTATTGAGAACGATTTGTAAAACATTTGTATATACATACTAAACATAAAATAAATATTTTTTTACATAGACACTAAAGATAGTTTAGAAAACGAGAAAAGGGGGAAAGAAAAACGTCAAGGATTCAATTGAATAGTTGGTCGAATAACATTCTTCATTTTACAAATAGAAAACGCTCGGCCGTCGTCTTTACAAAAGAACGAGAAGAGTGGCGGACAGGGACAGAACAAGCCGGCATGACAGACAAAGTAAGCATGTATATGTGTGTGTATGGGTTTTGTACTTGTGTATATGGGTTTTATGCCTGCAGAGAAACAGAATCCAGCGCACGAGTCACACACTGAATGGAAGGAAGGAAGTCGGGCCATGTCAAGGCTCATGTTCGCCACTAACTACCGAATGTTGACGGACTCAACGAAACACGATCGACATTTCAATTGGGTCATCCCGATTATATTTTTGAAGTGAAAGCGTTCTATTAGTGAAAGAATTTTTAGAATCGGTTCAGTAGTTTTAGAGATAAGAATGTATGATTTATAATCCCCCTACGCGAGAAATTCTCCCCCCGCAAAGCGAAGTCGCCTATCATTGTTCTCGCTTCGCGTACTTGCCTACAGTTTATAATATTAGTATAGTATATTAGTATAGATAGTCAAAAAATCCTACACCTTCGTTTTACTCCCTTTAGGGTTGAATTAAAAAAAAACTCAAATAGCCTACAACCTTCCCAGATAAACGGGCTACCAAACAAAAAAAAATTTTTCAAATCAGACTAGTAGTTCTCGAGTTATAAGCGCACAAACGGACGTACAGACAGACAGACGTTGGATTTTATATATTAGTATATAATATAGATGGTGATTCTTGTTAGTCTATTGGGGTCCGTCAAATGAGCATATGACATCTGATGGCACAAAATTGTATCAAAACGGGGGAAAATTTTACATGCTAACAGTGCAAATTTATCGTGAAATTGGTTATTACAAGAATAAAACAAGTAAAATAAACAAAAAGTTTATCGAAAATGGAATTTGCGACGTTTTCTAATATCATGGCTTTAAACACTATCAGTTATTGCCTTGTAAAACTTACTTTACAGCGAATTCTTTTTTAATGAAATGTGGAAAAACTGTATTTATGAATTAAAAAAATATTTTATATTAATAATAAGATGTACTCATTATCATACTGTACTACAATAGTTAAATCTCTGAATATTGACAAAATTAGGACTAATTATGTGTATACAAATATTTTGAGGTTAGTAACTTACCTACTTATTACAATATAACATATTATGTTGCAGTTATGGGTTTACATTATTCACCTAACACAGCCTTAAAGGAGCATTGAACGGATAATTAATTTCGTGGAGATTTTCTTTTAATTTTGATGTTTTTAAGCAATATGCCGTAAAGATTACTACTTTTGACAGTTCATTTTTCATGTACTTTTCTCGTTATATTTTCGACATTTGATAATATGTTCGGCTTTGAGAATCTGTTTCCTAGAACGAAATTCCTTTGTTTAGGATTCGTACCGCCCCAATCACAAATTGCACTTATATTTATCATTTCTTATCACTTTGAAAATCATAAAATTACACGCAAAAGTATACCCCGTATGTGAAATTTCCCCCCGTCTGCGCCATGTTTTTGAAGCTCCACCTATCTGACGGATCCCAATATTTAATATTTTTAATTTATCTGCTATCAAACATTACTATTGATGTCCAGTCGCTAATGACCTTTGTGGTCGAGCGTCTATATTCCACAATTCAATACTATTGATGTCACACTTTAACTTTCAGTTACCTATTTCTCTCTTTATGAAGTCTAAATATCTTCTTCACTCATGTAACAAGAATCTTTGCTACTATTACAACTCGACGACGCGACGGTGAGGACAAGAAATGTTACACCATATCTGGAACGAAGGGTGAACTGTATTTGGTCAACAAACAAGTAAGGGATTTATCCCAAATATACGCTCTACAAAAGATAACAGCTTGTTTATGTATTCTTGTTGGTCTTAAGGCTGTGTTTTTAACGAAAACGGTTCCGCGACATTTTCAAGGATACAAAAACCTGCACAATGGCTTTTGAATTACAGTGAACTTATTTTGCGGTGTTATTTTTACTCGACTACGAAAAAAGGAGGGTTTTGATTGTAATAGTCTGTGTATGTGTAATGTATGTATGTTAGTTTGTTACCTCTTAGGGCCAAATCCACTTTGCCGATTTTCATAATCAAGCAAATCAAAATATGATTTTTTTTCACTGTTTCTGTTCGGAAGTTAAAGAAAAAAAATACTATGTCATGTTTTGATATCGTTGTTTTCTTCTTGTACGTTTCTAGTTTATTAAAATTTTATTTTTATTTCAGTCTTATTTAGTTTTTTTTATATGACCTGTTTATTATAAGTCATAAAGGTACCTACCTATTCTTGGAATCGACCCAAATTTTCATTCATTTGATACCCCCCCTCTATTAATTTGACCGGGAAAAAAATTTTAGACTAAAATTTTTTTTACCTCACGGCCGCAATTTTGAATCCACAACAATATTTTCTAGCCTAGAACACTTGTATCATTAAGACATCGAATGACACCTCGATTATGAAAATCGGGCTAGTAGATTTGGCCCTACGCGGTAAACAAACTGTTTAACACACATACATACTCACATACTGTTAAAATCATAACCCTCCTTTTTTTCGTAGTCGAGGAAAAAGTATTTGTGATATTTCCTAATGTCCAGACACAAACTATAAAGAAATATAGCTTTTATTATATTTTTACAAGCTTTTATTTAACTTGCAATGTTTGTATGTTAGTTTGTTTGTTTAAGTCAAATCTTGCAAGTCAATTTTGAACGACTTCCACGTATCCGATCGATTTAAAATTTGGTACGCATATGCATTCCCGATGGTAATACATGAATCAATCGTTTTTAGGATTAAATTCAATCCCTAAGGGGTCAAACGAGTGAGTACGGTTTCTTTTACTATTCAACGCCTAGGCCAAACCGCTAAAGTTAGAAACTTGGAATTTGGACAGTAGGTTTCTTTTGTGATGTAAACACCCACTATATGAAGAGATTTTTCGAAATTCAATCCCTAAGGGAGTCAAAAGGAGAAAAACTTTTGAACGACTAAAAGGAACAAAATAAAATATTAATAAAAAAAACTTTTTAAAGACACGCTTTTATGTAAATGTACTAAAAAGGAAAAAATAAGTTTTAATAATTTAGTTTCATAATTATAAAAGCGTGGATCGTGACTAATAAAATATCGTAGAGTTTACAACCCACGCTTTTATAATTATGAAACAAAATTATTAAAACTTATTTTTTTTCTTTTTTAGTAAATTTAAATAAAAGCGTGTCTTTAAAAAGTTTTTTTTACTAATATTTTATTTTTTAGAAAAAAATGTTACCTATTTGTTGTGCAAGTAAGGTCGGAAAGTAGTATTGACTCTTATAAACTGTAAATCGGTTGCTAGCTTACAGCTGAATAAATTAAAATACATTTATGAAAAGTATTAAAAAATATAATTAAACATTAAAAAGCACTGAACGGCAACATAATTTATTGCTCAATTGAAAGATTTACTTTTTTCTTTTTTACAGACTAGATGTTTTTGGCTTTTGTATTCAGAAGAAAGATATTAAAAAAAATGTTTTGTGATTTTTAATTTATTGACTGGATGTTTACGATAATACCGTGTAGATGATTAAACAATGACAGTATTTAAATTCAAAAAACAAAAAAAATATAAAAACCTGTCCGATCAACCATATTACAATAACAGTTGAAATAAAAAAACAAAAAAAATAAAAAACAAAGAACAAACAGACAGAACAACATGCAAATATGACAGGTGCATGTTTTCCGTAAATATGTTTTTGAATTAATGAATAAAAGAATTTGCCCATAGCGGTAGTTTTATGCTATAGTTTATAAAATTATAATATCAATTGAAATTCAATCGACTATGTGCATTTATAAAAATATTAAAACAATTTAAAAAACCAACAAACATTTCCATTAAAATAAAATGCGTACAGGGAACTAGTATTATTCGGTAAATATCTGTAAACATTATTGAAAAATGGCTTATGTCACAGTTTTTGATGTGTAAACTTAAGCGGTTTCAGAGGTAAGTACACGCACCGTTTTTAAGAAAGTTTTCAGCCCTTAGGATACGAATATTGAAAATTCATTGAACATTTTGTCAAAAAAAAAAAAAATCAAATTTTGTGTTTCTAAATCAAGCGGGTTCTTCGAAAAAAGCTTATTTTTTCAAGGGGTCCCTTCTTTACCTCTTCAGAGGTTAATTTTTCAAAAATTCGTTTTTATTACGTTAAAATGAGAAAACATCCATAAAATGTTCAGTAGTTTCGAGTTTCGACAATGCTTTATTATAGAGATGCTTATGAAAGCCTTGAATAACCCGTAAGAAAACAAGCTTGCAGGCAGAAGTTTCGTTACACACTGTAAGAAATACATAGATTATCGTTGGTTCATTTGTAGCCAGCGATTAATCTGGTAATAGGCACACAAAGAGACATGTCATTGCAATGGCGTCGCAAACAGGTATCGCGTAGATTCCATAAAAACACATTGCGCATGTGTGGTTACTAATTTTACATTAATTTGTTTTGTATTCATCCATTTTATATATGTAACTATACATTTTATTTTGTAATTTTTACACACTTTATTGGAATATTACACAAATTATCTAATTTTAATTTACTTTATGTAAAAATCACAAATTTGTTTAACTTTACAGTAAAAGTCCAAGTTTTTATGAAGTTATCTGTGTAAAAATAAATAATTATGTAAAATAACTTAAAATAGAGCGAATTCTACCTTAACTTTCAAAGTATTTTTACATTCATTTTTTACAGTGCAGTTTTATAGATTGATATTAACAGAAATCAGATGTATAAAATACCTATATAAAATACCCCCGACTTCGTTCGCGCGGTGTTTGTCGAATTTGATGGCACGTACATCGTGCAATCACATTGAAATTTTAACAGGTGCTAGATATTACTGTTATTCAAATTGGATCAAATTCCTAAGAAAAGTGTTTGATGGGTGAACTACAACGTTAGCGCGTTATGAAATACTCGTTGCGACATCTATTGGTGAGTCGCAGAACTATTATTGTTTGCGACATATATTGGTAACATGAAACATAAAGGTTTTATTTTATTCCATAACTGAAACATGAAGGTTTTATTTTTTTGACTACCCCGCGGGTACTTCTTTTTTTACCGGGATAAAAAGTATCCTATATGTTGATCCAGGACATAAGCTACCAACATGCCAAGTTTCATTTAAATCGGTTCAGTAGTTTCCGCGCGATGCGTGCACAAACAAACATTGTAAAAATTGTTGTTTTAAGGTCCCCATATCGATAATAATGTCCATTGTCAACCGCGATTACAATTAAAAAAAATATTTCATGTACTAATATCTTAGGTTGGTGATAATCGAAACCAAAAAAATATATATGATACCGAACGAATTTAATTAATTTAATTAAATGTGGAATTAATGGTAAAAAAGTGATAATAATGTGACAATCACTACTGCGCTATGTTTACAAACGTCAAACATGAAAGAAAAACCCCATGAAATAAATGCTGTGATATTTTAAGGTGGAAAAATAATTTTAATAATTTGTTCTTGTAAAGCAGAGTTGGGAGAAAAATGTAATTACATATTATACACTTTTTAAACATTGTAAACATTATTTTATTTACTTTTTAGGTTAGACTACTAACTTATTGGTATAATTACTTTTTTTTAAATATAAAGAGCATATTATCCTTATTCGAGTAACTTCGTTTAATTTCAAATAGATTCCTCGCAACATATTTATCAATTTTTTCAACATTACCAAAAAAAATTTCAATACCAACAGTATAACGCTTCGGATACTTATGAAAAACATCTAAATCTTTAACAGATTTACTTTGACAACCGTTTACTACACAACAAACTCTACCTTTCGTTTTTTTACGTTCTGGAAAACGTTCAACTTCCATTTTAACTTTTTTATTTAATAACTAATTAATTAATTATTAAATTTAAATGTCAATGTTAATACCATATACTAACTAGACAGTTGCAATTTTATAATACTTTAATTTTTTTGCCACCAGATGTCATGTCTCAATTCGTCAGTTCCCAATATAGATTACATTTTTCTGAAAGTATTTAAAGAAAATTATCAAAAAATCGGTTTAGGCCATTTTTCATTGTGAACACAGATTTGTAAATTTATGTATGAAAGCAACCAAGCGTGAATAAAATGTTTTTAATAAAAAAAAAACCACCCTCTTACTCTTGCTATGCCATTGCACAAGTTCCACATTCGTAACAGAGACGTGATATGAATAATTAAAAATAAGATTTTTTTGTGTTTGCACAGAAAGCATTTAAAAATCTCTTTTTACTCTTTAAAATACTTTTCGTGTTGAATATAAAAACTGTGAAACCAAACATGCGACAAAGCGGAACGATGTAACAACTGTCCGCAAGATAACTTGCCTATCTACTTGTTCGGAATTTTAATTCGAATCATTTTAATTTTAATATAAATAAAAATATCAATGCATTCACAATTTTAAATATTTTACGCAAAATTTAAAAAGCAATAGGTGCTTTGAATATTTAATGTTTCGTTCGGTGATAATTTTTTGCGAAAATCAATATATCAACATTTTATTGATCAATCCAAAAACGTTAATGTCAGCAGTACTCAAGAGAATTTAAATTCTCGCTAACATTCATAATAAACAAATATAAATTATTATTAAGCAGTTTTTTGGAAAAGCAGCCAAACATTTTTATTAGTTTTACAAAAACAGATTAAGTATAGTCATTCAAATTTAAGTATAAACGTTTCGCCTTTATTAGGCCTCTTCAGTATAAATCGTTAATTATTAAAATTAGAAATAAACGGCCAAGTGCGTGTCGAGCCACGCAAAGAGTAGGGTTCCGTACTATGTAAGTTATGCTAAACCGACAATTTTGATAAAATAAATAAAATAAAAACACATTCATAATCTACTCAAAAGGTCCTTTTCAACGATACCCCACAAGAATAGGTACAAAAAAAAATTTTTTGGCCCCTGTTTGCGTGTATGGGCGCCCCCTTTAAATTACCCTTTTTCATCTTTTGTTATTCTCTTCGTCTTTGAGCCGCGGTAATACAATATAAGTGTGAATTTCCTTTAGAAGTTAGAGTCTTGCAACAGGCAGACATCGTTGGCACACCAATATGGTTCCTTTCTGGTACGGAATGCTAAGAACAATTAAAAGTTGTTATAAATATTCTTAAGGATTTAATGAGCGATATTGGGACTAAATTAATGCGAGTGTTATTATTTATATCTAGGTTGCAGATGTGAATCATCGTAATAGCGAGAGATATTCATGTATTTATTATTTTAAACACCCCCTTTGGGTGTTTAAAATAATTTCACCTACATGACTAGCTCTCGCTATTACGATGATTCACATCTGCAACCTAACTATAAATAATAACACTCGCATGTAGTAGAATTCTTTTGCATATATGGAGAATGTTAGATTGGTAATAATGTCACGGTTGAGTATTGTAACTTGTAAGCTCATTCCGCCGCGATTGTGGAAAAATTCAGGCTAGATTTCTGACTGTGACTGTGATTTTTTCCGATATTTGCAGGAATCAATTATGTAATTGACTGCTCTTCCAATAAAAATTTTCAATTGCAAAACAGCCGTATAAATCTATTTAATATATTATATCATATGTTTTGCTAACAAATGACTGGGATTACAGATTACAATGTACATCTAGCATCAGAAATGTCCTGGAAGAACGCTAAGACACCAACACCAGACCAGAAAAGACCGGAAGTGAGTGTTGAATTTTTCATGAGCCACCCGCGCGCTTACAACCTTATCCTGAACTGAATATCACCCAGTCTCTAATCTCTTTCCGTCGTGGCTTTTGTCTTTTTATTTTCATTCTAACTTCGCTTGTTTGCATTTTACTGCAACTCAATATATTATCAGTATAGAAACATCCATTTAATGCAAATCAAATCAAGTGATGAGTTTATTTTCGAAACGTAAAACTCGCATATTCTCGAATATTAAGTTATTCATTAATGCAGGATTGTAGTCAAATATGACAAACCACCCTTATTTTTTGTTTTTTTGTTAGTGTTTAATTATGGTCATATTCTCTAAAGCAGAGGTCGGCAACCTGCAGCTCGCGAGCCGCATGCGGTTCTTATGATGTCAAGATGCGGGTCTCCAGTTCCATGCGCAAATATTAATAATTATTGTATGTAGAATTTAATTACGACTATATTAATAATTTGATTTTGGAAAGATTCAGTCAAATACTATAACCATTGACAAAAATAAAATTTTTGCAAAATTAGTCAAAAAATGTTATTAGTATAAAATTAGATAGTAACATATTAAACGTTTCGCCATTAAGGCATCATCAGTAATCAGTAAGGAAAAGTATTATTTTTATAATTTAGTTATATGTAGTAATTAATTAGGTATAGGAAGATAAAGAATTTTGTTTTATACTTACTATGCATTTTAAAAATTGTGTTATTATATTAAAGTTTTAAGAAATATTGTATATTATAGAAGTTTGTAGTAATAATGTCTGTAATATTATATGATTAAAGAAATACATTATTAAAAATAATATTTGCAAATTTGTATAAATTATGTGTTTGCAATCGAAGCGTCGGTGTGAAGTTGGATATCATTTTTGTAGTAGTTGTAAAATTGTATGAATCAAACATTATAACAAAAATTTTTTTTATGGTTTTATGTGTAAAGTATATAAGTCAATAGTTGATAAATCTTTATCTTCCTATACCTAATTAATTACTACATATAACTAAATTATAAAAATAATACTTTTCCTTACAGATTACTGATTACTGATGATGCCTTAATGGCGAAACGTTTAATATGTTACTATCTAATTTTATACTAATAACATTTTTTGACTAATTTTGCAAAAATTTTATTTTTGTCAATGGTTATAATATTTGACTGAATCTTTCCAAAATCAAATTAATAATTATATTATTTTATTTTCAAAACTCATACAAAATATTATACTGCAAAAAAAACTTTAAACAGGATAAAAACACTCAACAGAGAACAGTGAGAATAGGTTGAGTATAGAAAGTATACGGACAGCTGACATTTTTTAAATGTGGCAACACTGTTCTGTTTGTTTAGTTATTGGTGCACTGTGCAGTCAAAACTTTTTTTTGTATACCTAATACTAATCAAATACCATAATATTGAAATAAAAATGTTAGTGGCTCTTTAAAAACTGGGAAATTTTGTAAATTGTAACTTTTGGCTCTTCCGTCTCAAAAAGTAGCCGATCCCTGCTCTAAACCAATATTGACCCACTTTCACATATCAGACCGATTTGTAACTAGGATAAGTATAGTTTTCATATAACCAGTTCCTTTGTTATCGACATTTTCGTAACTATTCCGTCATTTCCTCCAGAAATGTGCCATTTCTCTCGCCATGCGAAATGCAATAACATTATTAAAAACAAAAATAAAAACCAAAAACCTGTTAGCCCAATTAGCTGAAGTGTTATTAAATCCAAATTTAATGAATTCTAAATATAAATACACAAACACTTAAAAAGTTCTACAGACACAACTTTTTAAACTTTCATGAATTCATTCATTTGGTCGGTAAGAGGAATTAAAATTATTCTTGAAGTATTTGCTGGTTGTATGAACATTATATAAACTATTTAATAATATTTACACAAAATCAAAATTTAATTGTTATTGCACATGATTAATAATTGATAAAATTTAACACATTATAGTATACAGCCATACTATATGCCGCGGTATAGAGTGGGTGTATAATAAAATGGAGTAGGTTTGTATTAGGCCGCAATGTGGCGTTCTATTATCGTGATGGGGAAGCGTCAGAGAAAATTTTGAGACAAAATCTATACCTACCAATCAGATGCTAATGACCTGAGTTGTCGAGCGTCTATAATTTACAATTCATTCATTATATCTACCAAGAAAATTGGTAGACAATAATTCCTCACACATTACACTCTAAAATTCGGCTTCACACTACAAGAACTCAGTGAATCCTGACACTTCAATAGTCTTTTATCATTCATGGTTGGTTCGAGAGATTTTTTTTCTAAAAACAGTTACAGAGAACATTTAAGAACAATTTAAGTACATGTATTAAATATAGATTTCTGCAAAGGATGTAACAAATGTACTGATTAATCGATTTGTCTCGGTTTTTTAGGGTTAATTTAAGACTTTAACAGGTTATCCAAAAAGGTATCTCATCTAAAAATATATCTGGAATCGATGATGAAACACACAAAAAATAGTATATTGTGCGACTAGTGGGAGAAAGAGGAGATTCCTCGAGTGTGGAATTTGCCGCACGAGCGTAGCGAGTGCGGTAAAACACACGAGTGGAATCTCCTCTTTCGACCAATAGTCGCACACAATATTTTGTTCAGCTACCGCAAGAAATATGTCATTTCGTGGCTCTGCTGAGCGTGGGCGAAATAATGGGTGACCTGATTGATTGCGTAAATGTTCCCCGTAATGAGCGTGGGCGAAATGGCATTTCGCCCACTCTGTACGATCAACAGTCAGGGAATTCATTATTTCGCCCACCCTCAGTAGAGCCACGAAATTACATATTTCTTGCGGGTGTTGAACAGAATACCAATAAAGGAAAATATTTTAGAAACCGACTTAAAAACACATAGGTATGACAAGGAACTGGTTAAAATTGCTAGTAGTCTCCTACTTCAAATGACATTATCATGTGAAATTATTAGAAATTGTTTGAAAAATAATAACAGTATAACATTTTCGTGTCCAAATTTTTTATATTTTTTAAAACGTAGCGAATTAATTAATATATTTTAATAGCCTTATTTGTCCATTCTTTCCACGATTTTCAAGATAAAAATAATAATACCTATTATATAATTTATAACAAATAAAATTAAAAGTACCTACCAATTGATTTGTGATACCTACTACCTATTATTAATTTCCAAATAATTATTAATTTAAACTTTCTAATATTATTACCTGAATATGTTAAGATGAAACTTGATTTTTAATAAATTTTTTGTCATATGTATTTCTGAGTCAATTTTTTATGAAATGCTTGTTTTAACACATATTCTGTCATGATAAATTTCCAATGAAGTAATTTGTTAAAAAACGCTTCGCTATACTGATATGATTATATATGGCTCCGTAAGTTTTACGTTCCACAGTGTAATTTCAAAAACCAAAATTACATTCTCCTAGTTTATAGTGTTGCAGCTACATACATACGCCGTAAGCCAAAATTTTATTGTTGGTTGTTATTTTGCCTTTCAATTTACTTTAATGCGTTTATTAAACTTATTTTTATGATGTTAATATCTGTGACATCAAGGCAAAACCACTTAAGTTACAGTTTTGGTAATTTTCACCCATATTTTCATATACATTTTTATTTTTTGTGGAATATTATGTAAACACGTTTCATAAATTCCAAAATTAAGCTGCATTTGAAAACGGATTATTAGCCCTATTTCGTCAACGATAAAATTGATATATTTACATTTTTTCAAAATTTTCTATATTAAAATTTTTTTTTATCATATACTTTTGTAAAACTGCCTTAATTATTCTTAACATTCGTATAGTAGGACGGTACCCTCTTGGCATGTGCTCAACAACGTTTTTCGTATAGAAAAAAAATCATT
Organism: Mongoloraphidia duomilia; assembly: GCA_039654895.1. NCBI lineage: Eukaryota > Metazoa > Arthropoda > Insecta > Raphidioptera > Raphidiidae > Mongoloraphidia > Mongoloraphidia duomilia. Next base: position 67,592,372 of record CM077516.1, read on the forward strand.
AAATAAATTGAACAGAACATAGACCACATATTTTAATAAAAATTTAGTGAATGAAACATTCTTTTTAATAAATCATTCATCAACGTATTCATCTAAAAAACTGAAAACAATTTTGTTTTTGTATAATTACTCATGTTGTTTAAAGTTTAAATTAAAAAATGAGAGTTTTTTTTGATCCTTAATAATTTCGTACCTGAAAAGCCAATTTGGAAATTGGCATTAATTTTTGAAATTTGATTTTAAAAACACCAACTAAACTAATAATCTGAGTAGTATCATTTCATATTTTTAATAATTTAAATCTATTTCACCAATTTTCAGATTATAACCGGGAAAATGGAGGCTTATATAAAGAAGAACCATATAGCAATGATGTATTTAAACAACAGCATCTCAACTTCCTCTGGCTATTACTTACGGAGCCTTAATGTAAACATATGACACAATTTGTATATTAAGCAGGAATGCCTCCAGGGACAGTGGATTGGATACACAAAACAGTGTTAAATGGTGTCAGACCTGTAAACAAACATTTCCGTCGTGCATGTTCGGGACTACACTACACAATACTACAGTGAAATCTGATCAAAGCGACAGCGCACGACGATCCTACGAAAATTAAAGATTTATGTAGACAGGGTGTTTTAGGATGAATGGTAAATATTTTACTATGTTATAGTATCGTTCATTTTGAGTAAAAAAGTTCATATAATCATGTGACCAATTCTCAATGATGACTGAGATACAGCGATTTTAATGTTGAGCGCATTACATAACTAGAATGTATTATAGACGCTCGACAACAGAGGTTATTAGCGTCTATAATTATTATATTTGGCTGCCGTAAAACAATCGCAATCTACTGTCATTTAGCTATAAAACAATTATCGAGGGCAGTGTAGCACAGTGGATAGCGTACTTGATACCAGTCTCTAGACTAGGCTGTCGTGGGTTCGAATTCCCCCTGCGCTCATGGATGTTTTGTGATGTTATTTAGTTTTAAGTTAGCTGTTATTTAATGTAATTTAAGACGCTAATGACCTAAGTTGTCGACGCGTCTATAATCTACAATAAATAAAATAAAACAATTATCATTTACTATTACTTGGCATTTTAGCATTAGTTAGTTGACGTGTTTATACCATAGAGATATCATAGATAGAGAAGGGGAGTCATAGGCACAACTGTAAGTAACAGCGTCAGGTTGGAAAAGTGAGATAGAAAACGAAGCAGTTCTCTTTGCCTTGTCTTCTGACATATTTGTGAATTTAAAAATTTATAGTAGGTATTGTTAATTTACATCTGTAACCATGGTTATGTGTTTGTGATAGAAAAAGATAGAAGAACTGCCCTATTCTCCATTTTTATCTTTTGCACCGACACTTTTTTGAGTGGCTTCCCTATTCTATATGTATGGTATTTCTATGGTTCTTACTCACTTTGTTAAAAATGCCACACATTTTTACTCACGCCAAATATACGGTCCTAACTGGCTATGCATTAAGCTATTCAATAAGCTACCTTGATCGGTTCGCAACCTAAATACAAAAAAATTCAAAATCGTGACAAAGAAATATCTGATAAATGAGGTCTTTTACTCTGTTGAGGAATTTTTGACTGCGGATGTCAAGATAAGCTAAATGCTGTATTTTACTATGTAATTATGACGAAGTTATCCACATTGTGGTTTTTAACTAATAAAGTATTCTATTCTATGCTGATATGGCGTTCTATTACGGGTTTTGCAATGGAATGATAAATTCGTTTATGCAGTAATTCAATTGGCTCTTTTTGAGTAACCATTGAAAATTGGCCATATAAATGATACCTACTATAACATACCAAAATATGTACCTTTCCTCCTGAAATAATTTGTATTTTCAATTAATGTTTACCGCAAAAATTTTCATTACCGTGTATTAATTTATCAACAGGGTCAATTATTTTTCAACAGTTTTTATGACAAAATATTTTGACGCCTTAATCGATTATAAATCTCTATTTCTACTGAAGGTTATTAATACTATAATAAAATATAAAGCATTTCATGAAAACATTAAAAATAGCAGCTTAAAAATAAAAATCGGAAAAAAAACATTTCACATCATCGTCACTATTTATTTATTAACAAAATATTTAAAAATGACCTGACAATTGTAAAAAAATCCTCGTCTGTTTTATTCTATTAAAAAAACTGTTTTAATATTAAGCGCATACACAAATATTATTTGCCTCGTTTAAATCTAAATTTAACAGAGAATTTGCACCCATTTTATATTCTACATTACAGAATCAAAAAGTTACTAGTACGTAGCTGCTAAATAGATAATGAATAAAAAGCTAATGACTTTCGTTATCGGGAATCTATATTTATTATACCTATGTATCTATCTTAGACAAAATTTTCAGTGTTTTTGCTAAGAGTCTCACGCCGGTTGAGTTTTTTCAAGTTTCACTGTAACGACGTCATATTATGTTGTTAAGTTTGCATAGGCAGTAGTACAGGTATTAAAGTGCATGTACATATGTGCATAGGTACAACAAGTAATTTGCATACATGATTGAGCGATTCACAGCTATGTAGATATGTGTGTACCTAGTAGGTAATATAGTCCGTTCCAAAGTTACATAACATGGCACTTTTAACTTTCTATATCACACATAAAATATAATGTATACCTACCTGACAAGTAACCATGATGTGCTTACTGGATACAATTTATTTAAATAGGAGAAGAAAAATTGTAGAAAATTTACGTCTACGCATTATTAATTTATTCTTGAACTAGCGGCCCTGTCCGGCTTCGGCCGGGTGCTAAGAAATCCCGGGTACAATACACTACTCACACGCTTCACTCGAATATTGTAATTACATTACTCACTCGCTTCGCTCGCGCGCTTTCTCATTCGCTACGCTCGTTCGCTATATATATAAACCTTCCGTAAGGAAAACACTGTCGTAAAAATTATTAAGAATCAGTGATTGCTTTGCCCTCTTTTCATGCTTAAAAACAATGACAATGATTTTAATTTAGTTAGCCATGATTGCATTCTATCTTTTGTTTATGTCTTCCTTGTTGCACCCATTTATTTTTCTATGTTCTCAATCATGACGTGATACACACTGTATAAATAAATATTGTATATTTTACATACTAATATACAGGTATCCCGGGAGGAATCTGCCAAACTTATGGAGCTTGTTATTTAAGTAATACAAAAAAAGTTATATCAACAATAGGCCAGGTTTGAAAAAGTTATCGAGTTATGGCTTGTTGAAGAAAGGCCAAAACATTAAAAATTTTGCACCTTGGTAGCAAAATTGTAAGGAGTAGGCTTTGAAAACAGTTGCTAAATAATGTCAGTATTAGTTACTGTCACGTGTAAAGTCAATATAACTTAAGATTTTGATTATTTTAAACATGCCTTCGAAGTTTAACAATGAAGCCATAACTCGATAAATTATTCGCAACAGAATATTAAATACAAATAAATGTTTATGCTAGCATTACTGTTAGGAACAGCGATGTAACGTTGCAATGCAATACTAGAAAAATTAATTTTAAAATGAACTTTACCATATAGTATTGCATTAATATAACGTTACGTCACTCGATGGACGGTGTTCCTAACAGTAATGGTAGCACAAGCATTTATTATGTATAAACAAAATTGGCCAATCACAGGTAAGTGACAGGGAACCTGTTTATCAATATTCTACACACATATGGTTGAAATATTTGCAAATTCATATTGGATTTCAGATACAAAATGCAAGTCACAGTTTGGAGAAGTTAATGAAACACGTAGAATGCAGTAAACCACGATTATTGCATTGCTGTAAAGTCGCGGACACATAGTAGGCAAACATTCCACGCAGCAGACGCAAATACATTGCATACACAGAAAACAGAGATAGTTTGGACGTGTTTACAAATAGTATACACGCAGCGCACACATACGTATTTTGTGATCGCTATAAGAGCGGTACATCAAAGAGATTTATAACTACTACTGGACGGGGTTTTTCATGTTTTTATTGTTTGACCCGATGGAGATACTGAAAATAAAATTATTTTTTTAATGTATCTCTCAGTTGTCAGTTTGTCAGTGTATAATAGTGCACATAGTGGTGTTGTTTTTTTTAAGTAAAATAATTATTGTCAAAATGGACTTCACATACGATCAAATTTTAAGTTTATGAGAATGAAAAATATCCAGTTTTGTTGGATCCTAAGGACAAAATTTTACAAAGTAAATAATAAAAATAAAGCAATCATCATTTCATCGTCAGTATCGCTTATTTCGAAAAAAATACAACCACTTTGCAATACAGAAATTGAAATGCGAGTTCACCTTCATGGACAAAAATAAAATCAAATATACAAAATGCAATGTGGACGGTGGTTGTACGTTCCATGTCGAATGTTTGAAAACATAACATTGATTCAAGCGTGTGTGCTGCGTGTTTATGTTGGCATACTATGTGTCCGCACCTTAATACTAAATGCCAGTTTTCAGATTAATATAAAGGTTCACGTACCGTCTGCATATAGTGTTCAGCACGTGATGAATAATTTTGTTCTTCTGTTGCTAAACTATTCAAATTACAGAGAATGGGCGCATAATCGAGAAAAACAGAAAACTAGTCGATATATGCAAGTAATTCAAAAAATACAAGGCACCGATAATAATTAATTATTCGTTTTATCAGATATTTCAAATAGGTACATAATAAACTTAACTAACGTGTGCCTTATAATTATTAAAGGTTAGTTTATAATAATAATAATAATAATAGTTTTTATTCCATAATGCCATATAGCGTAGAACAAGTCATAAAATCATAAAGTCATAAAATTATATATATATAAAATTATATATATATATATTGTACATAACGAAATTTAAATATATTTTGATTGAAAAAACCGGCTAAGTAGGAATTAGGTAGTGGAAATTTTTTTTACTTGGGTATATTTTATTTTGTTCTTTTTAGTGTTTAATTAAATTAATTTTTAAAGTAAAAAAATATATAACCAAAATATATTTTAGGTTCTGTAATAGGGTTCAGTAATGGGGTTCCGTTCGGAGGTGCGGAACCCTAAAAAGGATGTTTGCTAATTATTAAGAAGATATCGCACTGTAATGCACAATAATGGTTTCATTTTACAGCTAATTCTGAGTTTCATTATAATATACAGTAGAGTCCGTCTATTGCGACTTCGTTTATAACGGCTAACAGTTTTTAGTGACGTAAATGCAAACTCAAGTTAGTATAGTATGACTCCGGTTTAAGCGACCAACTGTTTTTAGCGACCTAATTTTATAATAATCGTCCGGTTAGAACGAAATTACAATACATATTGTTCCTCTGATATGTGCAATGTTTAATTTTCATTAAAGTTCCATAATACATAGATACATATTATGTGCATATGTATTTGTAAGTGTTAATATATTTTGTTTTATTTTCATAGAAATTAATCTAGTGTACACTATATGTACCTATTATATAAAAACAAGCTTAAATTATGCGGTCGCTTTGTGAGTCGTTCGGTTAATACGACATTTAATGTCGCCGATCCCTTGAAAGTCGTTCTATCTGGATTCTACTGTATTTCAAAATGTTCGCGTTGTAATTATTATCGTTGTAATTTTATAACACCAGAACAATCTGAAAATGACTGAAAACTCCGTCGTCAAAGAAATTTCATAGCTGTAAGCCTTTGAGGATGAATGGAAAACCGGAATTTATTCATATTATGTTCCATACTTCCACCATGTATACCCATACTTCCACCACAAACTATAAAGAGCATATTAACTAAAAGTAAATTAATAAAAAGACAGTTTTCCTATACACTACAAAAAAATTGTCTACCTACATATATTTTCAATATTAGCAGGATTTTTCTATACAGATTTCTTAGAAACGATATTTTAAAAAGGTTTACTTATTTGTTGATGTAGGTATAGAAAAACATTATCCCCCAAAAATCTTGTAAATTTTTAAACCATTGAATAATCGAATGTAGAGTAAGGTCAGATTATATAAAAAATATCAAATTATTAAAATGAGATTTTTAAGATAAGATAATTTGGTAAAATAGCGTCAATTGCAATATTGCCTTCAAGAGCAATTATAATACTATAGAAATACACCTAATTGCAATACTATATCAGGGACAATGTAAGAAAATTCCTTATCTCTGCCCGAATCAAATTATAACAATTTTGATTATACAAACCTCCAGACATTTTTTTCAGCTTCCTGAATATTATTTTTCGGTCTCACTGTATGCAGTTGCATATCACTTAATGCACATACATTATACACATTATAACTTTGTGCATTATCAGTTAAGTGCATTGGCTGCATCACTTCATTATGCTCGATCGAATATTATATTATGAACATGCATATTTTGGTGCTGAACAATTTACATTCTGTTCTGTGATTGGACTCCGGCGAAGCCAAAAAAGAAGAACTATGATTTTAGCAATCTATGTACTCGTATGTATGTAAGTTCGTTACCAAATCTACTGGGCGGATTTTCATAATTCGATTTGTCTAAATCACGCGAGTGATCTAGGTTATAAAATATGACGCCCGAAAAGTGAAAAAAATCTTGATCTAAAATTTTACCCCCGGTAAGTTAGCAAGAGGGCTCACTGCCTTGACGTCAGGTGACAACCGGCCGTAAAACTATAAGCCAAATTAACTACTCCTCATCATGAAAATGACGAGGAGAGTCGACCCCAAATGAAATGGGATAAGGCTAAGAAAAAGAAGAAAAAAGAAGAAGCTTTTAACAGTATTAAATTTAAAACTTCAAAACAAAAAAAAAAACTATTTTTTCTCTAAAATAGTAAAACATAGTGTGATCTTGTAGTTTCTAATTTAATATTGTGTTTTTAAAATTGTCCCGTATTTAACATTTTGTCGAAACCTGTACATATAGACCGAGAGCTAGTGATAATTTTTTTGTGTTATTTATTCAAGGCCTTATTTTTGTGAAGATGTTGAGGGAGGAATATTAAAAAGCCCTGAGTAAGGGATTTTCCTAGATAGCGGTATGGGAGGGATGCAGACCGCCTCCAACATGTAACAAAAAAAAAACTCGGGTCGCAGTGCCAAAACCCTGCCGACAATATAGTGTATTTGATAATACAGACCTTGTGGCTTTATTATGTGAACTTAAGTTTGTTTTTGGACAAAATGAAAAATTTAACCCCTTAATACATCCCTTAAAATAATATTTTTTTTCCTAATTTCAATATTATTATCAATGCAACCTCTGTACCAAATTAAATACACCCGTCAGCAAATAAATCACTATCCGTAAACTAGTGTTTTCATAAAATTTGTAAGTCCGGTCCTGTCGTGCCGATTTTGTTAAAATTTTAGCAACACATTTTAATCTCTACTAAAGGGTTAAATTCCAATTTTGAAACAATTCTGAGATTTTTTTCGGTATTTTTGGGCCCAAAAACTTTTTTCAACCCCTAAAATGGTCCGATTGGGCCCATTTTAAATTGGTTCCGTGCGGTGATGGATTCCAACGTGTCTACCAAATTTCGTTCAAATCAATTAAGTCTTTCGAGAGTTATGCCGCGAACACACACACACACATACACACACACACACACACACACACACACACACACACATATATATATATATATATAAACATTTCCAAAAATGGTGGCAAATTGTTCAGGAGGCTATGAAACGTCGAGAAATTTTGGTCCGACCCCTAGGTCCCGCCATCCGACCGACGCCAATAGTGTATGTGCCATATGGCAAATACACTAAAAATGGTCACAATTATTATTGCTGCAAGACTGAAATTGTTTGTATAGCTTGTCGGTGACCCAATAATACCATTATAATATTTGCAGATCGATTGGTCAGTATTAAAGGGGTGGCGGATCACCCTAAACGTGTCATGTACGCGACGAAATTTATATTATTAGTTCAAGGTTCAAATTTTAATATGTTGTTACGGCGACTGTTTTAAGCATATATTTCAATTTGCACAACAAATTTTATTACAACAATTTTATTACTAAGAACAAAAACACGGTGAAAAATCTACCGAGACCCATAGTTAAGAAGTATCTGATGATAATTTAAAAGTTCGCATTAAAAAAAAATTAAAAGTGTAATCTAATCTATTCCGCAATATCAATATCGTCTGTGCTTAATATCGAATGACGAAATAAAGGGTACAGGAGAAGGCGCACAGTGCAAGAGAGTGAGAGAATGTTATAGACACAGAGTGTGTGTACACAGAAGAGCACATTATCACCTCTGCTAGTCGTCGAACCGGTAACCCTTTGATCTCAAAGTAGCGTTGACACGTATACGTCGATAGAGGTATCATCGGCAGCCCAAGTTGAGCATGCATGGCTCTGTCAGAGGCGACTCTTCAAGGCAACGGCGTTGCTCAAAGATACTCAACAAGAACGGTTCTGTTACTGAGCGACTGGAGTTCACGTAGTTGTAAAGGTCTCTATGAAAATGTTCTTCCAATTAACCCAGCGATGTAGCTTAGTGGTACAGCACTAGACTCGCATTGGAAAGGTACTGGGTTCGAATCCCGGCGGGGGTAGATGTGACTAGGACTTTTTCCTACTGCCTCACGCCGAGAAACGGTAATTCTTGTAGCAGTCATCTTGTTTGAGGTTTTCCATGGTTTCCCTCAATAATTCCAGATGAATATCGAGATGGTTCCTTATTCAAGGCAATGACCGATTACCTGTCAAACTCCTATGCTCCCAAAGTTGCCTACCTTATCCTAATTTCCTATAATTCCTCCATTCGCACATTGCTATTAAAAAAAGGTGAAGTTTAGAAAATGTAGAAAACAACGGGAAAGTGGTAAAAATGGAAAAATAGTAATGGTGCGAATGGCGTCTGTTATGATATAATGTCGAGAAACGGGCGTTAAACGCATTATTAGTGTATTTGCCATATGGCACATACACTATTGGCGTCGGTCGGATGGTGGGACCTAGGGGTCGGACCAAAATTTCTCGACGTTTCATAGCCTCCTGAACACTTTGGCACCATTTTTAAAAATGTTTATATATATATGTATGTATATAATATATATATATATTTATATATTTATATATTTATATATTTATATATTTATATATATATGTGTGTACACGATAACTCTCGACAGACTTAATCGATTGAAACGAAATTTGGTACACACATTGGAACCCATCACCGCAAGAAGCCTATTTAAAATGGGCCCGATCGGACCATTTTCAGGGTTGTATTTAGGGGTTCCAAAAAGTTTTTGGGCCCAAAAATACCGAAAAATTTGTCAGAATCGTTTCAAAATTGAAATTTAACTCTTTAGTAAAGATTAAAATGTGCTGCTAAAATTTTAATAAAATCGGCCCGACAGGACCGGACTTTCAAATTTTATGAAAACACTAGTTTGTTGATACGGATTTACTTAGATATGGAAGGGTGTATTTAATTGGGTGTATTGATGAAATCCATGTCTAATATTGAAATTTAGAAAAATTTAATTATTTTAAGGGCTGTATTAAGGGGTTAAATTTTTTATTTTGTCAAAAAACAAACTTAAGTTTACATAATAATGCCACAATGCCTGTATTAGCAAATACACTATATTGTCGGCAGGGTTTTGGCACTGCGACCCGAGTTTTTATTATTATTATTAAAATGTTCTTCCAATTAGGTAACATAGGTATCCGTATCACAGCAGTTTCGATTAAGAAAAAATAAAGAGAGGGGGATTTCGTGAAGTCATCGTTGTCTTCTGCGCTGACTAAATGAGAGTCTACTGTACCTATATAACAGTAAATTACAGGAGGATGTCCCTTTTTGTTCAACTCTAAGCTCCCACCGTACAAAGTTATACTGGGCGACACTACTAAAATGTTATTAATTAACCTACTTGATAAAAAAAGTGGTTGTGTGCTTATGACCACACGACAGAAGTGAAAACTTCTAATTTTTTAATTTTAAAATATATATTGGTATATAAGTTTTCATTTATGTCGTGTGGTCATAAGCACACACCCACTTTTTTCTCTTTTCTTAATTATACGAATTTTGCTAATTATAGCATCCAATTGATACAACAAATTTCAAGTTGACAATAGCAACATACGTACGTTATTTCACTTAGAAATAGACAATTTTTTTGATAAATAAGTGTATTCTATGTACTTATGTTTTTATCATTTTTTTATGAAATATTATCTAAATGTTTTTTATGATTTAAGTTTTTATTTAAAAAAAATATAATTTTTGTCAAAGAAAGAAAATAACAAAAATTAAAAAATATATAAATAAAAATCATGTAGAATTTAGAAAAAAAATACCTCAAAAATTTTACGCATTCCATCAGGTTTCGAACCGAGGATCCTATGCATATGACTTAAAGACACTGCTTACATCGCTATCGGTGCAACTGTATGGCGTGCCGTTTTTATGATATAAGTATGTCAGCCGGGCACATTTGTAAGAGTGACCAGTCAGTACCCAGACGTTAGTATTACCAGCATACTACAAATACCTTTTCGTCTTTGAGCCGAGTAAACCCGATTCAGCGACCCCGACCCGAAGCGTGACGGTTCACTTTCGTTCACTACTCAGGTAAAGTGCGCCTAAGGAAGTTTTCACTTAAAAAATAAAAATACTTTTCCCATTGTCTTATTTTTTTATTTATAAAAGTTTTGTACCACTACTTTAGTATGCAATTTATACAGATTATAGGTAGAGAAATATTAATTAATTATTTGATTTTTTTTTGGACCACTTGTTAAAATTTTCAAGATCTGCGGTTTGCTCTATGGCACAAATTAGACGAGTTACCACTGATACTATAGGTTGGAATGTGCAGTACGATGCTTGAGGTTGGCTGCGCTCCCTCTTCTGCCGCATTCTTCTCTCTTAATGAATGCTATCGAACGTTATTAACATATTACAACGCGATGATCGAACAGAATCAATATGATATAGTACAGTTCAGGCGTGTATGACAATTCTCTATGAGGTCCACATACTTGTTTGAAGGTTATTGAAGTTATACTTCTTTAGCGAGGGTAATGAATCGGAAAAACGAAACATAAACCGACAGATTAATAAACCGACTCAAAAATTAATGAAACGCTGACAGGGATAAATAGGCTCTAACGATTTGGATGAAATTCAATGAAAAGGAATTTTGGGGGCCAAAAAAATCGATTATCTAGGTCTAATTCCATTCAAATTCGTCTTATAGATTTTGAAAATAAATTTTTGACGTTTTGAAATTGTGTAATATTGTAATCAGGCTTTGGATAGGTACTTATGTTTCCATGGAGTAAGGGAAATTTTATAAATTATCATGATATATCAAAAATAAAAATAAGTAAATAGTTAAAATTAAAAATGCCAAAAACTTTAACGGAACATATGCTCTAATAAAAAATGTATGAAGTATAACTTCGACAGTGCGCTTATGTGGGGAGGCACACAGTCCATTTTTTTTCTTTAATCAATCAGTACCACGCCTCAAGATGTTTCGCTTCAAAAAATTCGTTAAATTTTAACATCCTCTATCTTTAAAACGAAGCAAATTAGGACACATGTTTATGCTTCTTTTTTCTTGTTTTGGGTCATAAAACATAACGTGTATGACATATAATTATTTATTATCATGTTACAACCTGCATTATGTATATTATGTAATCATACCTGATTAGGTTCAAATTTCTAGGGAAAATTGATTTAAACTATACTGCAATTTATAGTGCAACTTTGAAAAAGAAAACACAACAGCAATATAATACTGATGAAAGTCTTGTAATATTGGTTATTCCTTATTATTATCATCAAAGGTATAGACTAAGAGCATGCAGCGTATTTAATATCTTTGAGGAGAAGTCAATATATTACAGTTAAAATTTACTGCACATCATTTATTATTCAACATTAACGTTGCGCAAACAAGCATCGTTGTAATATTTCAGTCTGCTTAGGTGATTAGTTTTAACAGATTTAATTAAGTGCAAATTATGATCCTCACATTTACTACTATACATTTTAACTATGTAGTAACACAGAGGCTATCACCTATAGTATGTACACTGTACATGCCATGTCAATACACGATTCGGTCAATATAATTTTAATAATAAATTTAGTTAAATTAATTTTTAAAGTAAAAAAAAGTTAAGAGGTGTCATGGGACACCCGACAGAAGCTATGCTTTTTGCGCATTGTATATAAAACCGATTTTATCAAAGCTATACACAATACAATGGAAAAGTTAATATTTGACAGCCATTTTGAAATCTAATGCAATTTTATTTTTTTGTGTCCTATAAAACTCTTAAATATCAATTATCAAAAAGATCGGACAATTTTTACAAAAGTACATATGGCCACCATTTTGATGTGGTATATTTAAGCAACTTCAAAAATGTATTGTGAAGCCGTTTTAAGTGCTGGACAAAAAATCCAACAGTACTATTTAAATTAGACGGGACTCTTTCTAATCCTTTACAGGCTCATTAAAACAAGGCGTTTTTTGGTCTAAGAACATACTTTTAGCGGTTTTCATCTCACATGATTATGATATTTTGATGATTTTTACTGATCATTTAAAAATAGTGACGGGCACGGACAACACCGAGCTTAACAGTTAGTATATAATTAAAGAAGCTGAGGGTCTATTAAATTAACAACGAATTCTTAAATTAAATAAAATACCCCATGTTTTACAGTTTCACTTTTTTGCATATCTGAAACCATTTTAATATCTACACAGCACCAAATCAAATAATTTCAAACGTAAATGTGAAACAAAAAGATAATTCGAATTCACAGCAGAATATAAATCAATTCAGACGTAAAATTAATTTAGTATTATAATAAACAAAAGCCGTTATATATTTAAACGTTGCTTGAGAATGCGAATTAAAACACAGCCATAATATGTAAGAACAAGAGAGCTAACTGAAAAGACGAAATGAGAGAGAGAGAGCGAAAAGATGTAGGACTTGGTGTGATCACTATCTTTATTACGGTTATTAGAGAGGCAACTGACAAACATTGGTGGGTGGTAGAGAGAGAGACTTGTAGTACATCTACTCTAGAAATGAACTTTACGAGATATTAATGACTTGTGAACGTCAGATACACAAATATCTTACAAGTTTGTTCGCTATATTTATGATGCTAATGCTACCTAATAGTGCCTAATCATCCGGGAGACGCTGTTAAACTGTTCCAAGTTCTGCAGATGCGACCGATACACGCCGGCCAGGAGCGGATTTATCCAAGACTATAGCTGCCCGATACGGCTTCGCCCGTGTAGATTTAATTTCGTTAATAACGGGTGGGACGAAATGGAAGGGCGTTTTTGGAACGGGTAGTACACGCGAAGGGGAGGGGATAGAGGGTTGCGGCTGACGTCGTTCGATTTAGGAGTGCTTACCGTTCGTTAGTCACTCAATGGTTATCTGGACAAGGGAGCATCGTGCGTTCGCAGTTGAGGAGTATCTAAAATCGGGCGAGTCTGTTATTGTCGTGCAGCGGCGCTTTAGCCAAGCTTCAATATTGGTCGTAACGGTTCAGTTCCGAAACGTGACATAATCAACAGATGGGTGCAGAATTTCACTTTTTCGTTGTTAAATGGTAACATCTAAGCTTTCATTTTTTGTAATTAAAATTTTTTAAGTTAAAAAACAGTTGAGTTATTCTCATTTCAAAAACGCCCTTCCATTCTGCCCCACCCGATAATATAATTTTTATATATTATTTTAAACGTATTTAAACTTTAGAGAACTTACGGTTCTCGGACCTATTGTGGAGCCTTTGGCTTCACTTCATTACAGTTTTGCCTCGCGGGGCTGTGGTCCGTTCGGCAGCAACAACTGTAGTGGAGCCACAGGTTTTTATGGTTAAGCAGGGCTATCGTCCAACTTGACACACAGTAGATGTAACTAAATTTTTGTTGTTATAGTCAGCTATAAGACAGTATTTTAATATTATACATCCGTCATAAGTGAACGAAGCCGCTGGTAAAGGCTAGTATATGATAAACATATTCTCTAATTTATGGTCACCTGTAAATTATTCTGCTGCCTCAGTATAAATATATGTGAACTTATACACATTTATTTAATGCATAATAAATTTTGCATAATACATTTTATAAAATATGCATAGCTGATATACAGGCAAGTTAAATGCATAAGCTTTACAGTTTAACAAACATTTGAATGGAAAAAATAACAACAAATGTGTATTGCAAGAGAGCTATGGTTGTGCTTTCGTGTGTTTAAGTAACTGAAAAGTTATTACAGGAGTGGGTAGACATAGGAGAGCCTACTTATTATCCAAAGCGACGTGCACTCCGAGTGCGACTGCAATCATACACGCGTTAATTGCACTTAGGCTGTCGTCCACTCACCTGACGAAATGATCAAAACACGAACGATGGGTTACAGAACGCATTGTTAGAAAATTTTGAATTTAATTCAATTACAATTTTTATATCGGTATGCAGGAACAGTATGACAATGGCAAACTTTTTAATATGTAGAAGATTAGACTACATAATTATATAGAAAAAACAAATTACTGATCTACATAGAAAGCTAAATTTTAGGAAAATGTTGTTTTGACGATATTAGACGGGATAATGCATTTCTAGAATATGTGTTTTATTTTATTTATTGTAAATTATAGATGCGTCAACAACTTAGGTCATTAGCGTCTTGATTACATCAAATAAAATAACTCACTTAAAAGTAAATGACATCACAAAACATCCATGAGCGGAGGCGGGATTCGAACCCACGACAGTCTGATCCAGAGACCGCGACGCTAACCACTGAACCACACTGCCCTCTCTAGAATATGTGTGTGTCTGTTTGTTTGTACTGGCATCACAAACATAAAACGACTGAACCAATTTTGATGAAACTACACTATTGGTACTTTTTATATGGATACGTTCTGGTTAAGACAAGCCCAGGAAAAAATGATCATATATCGTCATATAAGAAAATTTGGCAATATTATATAATCATATATGGATGCTTATACAGGGTGTTTAAAAATGACACCGACAAACTATGGGAGACGATTCATTAGAGTTTAGTTGATTTTAAGAATAAAAGTTTCTATGGACGGGGTTTTAAAAATGCTTTGTTACAGAGTTGCAGCTCTGGAAATTTTTATTTTTCAAGCAAGAAAAAATACCAATTTTCGAAGTGCTGTGAATCCGTAACAAATTGTTTTCGGACCCCCGTTCATAGGAACTTTTTTACTTAAAATCAAATAAAGAATCGTCTCCCATAGTTTGTCGGTGTCATTTTTAAACATCCTGTATGCATATCCATATGTGCTCATATATTGCCAAATTTTCTTACATGACCATATATATGATAATTTTTTCCTGGGGGTTTTCCTCCAAAAACCGACATTAACGTGAGCAAAAGTATCAGTATAATTCTGCCAGGGCCTGTGTCTATGCAGGCAGTCTGGTGCATACAGGCAAACTGTGTTATACACAGTAGTCTGTAGTGTTTTAGGTACGAGCAGCGCCACTTCGGCCCCGGCACTTGTATGTTCGGCGTCACATCAAAAGCCCGATCTCCAAACACATCGTGACAGCAGGCCGTAATATCGTAATATACTCGAGGATCTGCTATTTACAAATGCAAATGAATTGACGTATAAAAAGTTATGTAATCACACAACTATAATGGCAATAATGATATTATATTTGTGTTAAAATTTCGAAAATACAAGTATGTATTTATTTCAGGTGACTATTCGTCAGCTGTTTAATATGCCCCTTACTCACCCGTATAGCTCTATCTTACAAGCATATGAATGTGTGCGTATAGGTACATACAAAATGCTGGAAAACAGTTTCGGAAATCTCATTCTATGAAAAACCACATTAAATCTGTGACGTTAATGCTTTAAAAAAAAACTAGAAGTATAGGTATAACATTCTTCTCATTATGACTTTAAGCCCGATTTTTATATAAGTACTTATTATTTGATTCAAAGAAATGCTTTAAAATCAGGTAAAAATGACAAAAATAGCATAAGTTTAACACAAATTTATGTACCTACAGAAAAAAAGAAATTTCAAAAAAATTGTTGAACCAGGGCAATTTTACATTAATTGTGAAGAAACATCTTTAATATGTTATATAGACTTCCCGTAATTCGAAATAGCATATTATGTCAGGCTGTAAAGACATATATTGAATATAAAAAAATCCTGTTTTAATTTAAAACCTGGAATATCAAATCATTTTAAAAAGAATGAACAATTTTATAGTTTTTTTGGATTTTAAAATTTATAATTAAATGGTAGCCTATATAAAATAGTTTTTAAAATTCGGTAAAATTGATTTTACAATTTATTTAGTTTTTTTTACATTCTTGACGATTTGCTAATTTTTAAGGTATCTGCAATTTTGATTAAAAGATAAAATTATTTGATATATAAAACAAAAATAATAAAAAATAATAAACTGGGTGTTTTAAATTATAATCTATTACGCTAAGGTTTATAAGATAAAGAATTTTATTATTTATAAGAGATTAATGGGAACTTGGACCGTGGGTTGATTGAAACTCAGTTAAAGTTTTAATTCGCAACGTTTCGTCTATATTTTAGACTTCTTCAGGCTCTGTGAATAATAACCACATACATTACTGTACAACTCATACAAACTTATAATATATCTTATTACAAACCTTAAAACATAACACGAGTATGTCAGTAATAATCTGTAGTCATCATTCATTTACAGCGATAATATAATATTCAAAATTCTTTTGAAAGAATTGATCATAATAATTTCATTAAAATTCATTTTATATTCTTGTAATTAAATATGACAAATAATTGTATTTTAAATATATTTTATTAAGATAATATTTAACAAAAATAAATCATATTATTCCAAGATGAGTATTTCTTAACAACTGACTAAAATAAATTCATTTTAATAAATTCACAATCATAGATTGCATAACTTATTATAATTAGACTTATGCAATCTACAACATGCCCGTTTTTAATTATACATTAATCTTTCTGGTGGTTTAACAATTCTACCACTTTTAGTTTTTATATCTCTATTATTATTTAAAACTTGTTCAGCATTTTCAACACTTGATAAATCAAAATCTTTTTTTCTATGTTTCAAATGCTTCGTGTTTCTTCTACAAATTGAACCGTTATAATATTGTTTAATTAGATATGATCTTGGTTGTAACAGCTTTTTAATAACAATTGCTTTATTCCAAATTTTATTTTTAAAATTCCAAACCCATACTTTATCTCCCTCTTTATACTTAGTTTCAAATTTTTTAGCAGATAAATTATAGTAATTTTCAGTTTTTTGTTTTATTGATTTGAGTTTATTTTTTATGTTAATTACTGTAGGTTTAAGCAATTTTTTATGAATCGGTATTTTTGTTCGAATCTCTCTAGACAAAAATAGTTTGGCTGGAGATACTCCTAAGTCTGATAATGGTGTAGATCTATAATTTAACAAATACAATTGATAATCTGATTGTGTGTACAAACACTTTTTTAACATTTTTTTCGATATTCCCACACCTTTCTCTGCAAGACCATTACTTTGACTGTAGTGAGGACTTGTAGTAATTATTTTAAAATTCCATAATTTAGAAAAGTTTTTGTATTCTTCGCTATCAAACGGCATATTATCAGATATAACAATTTCAGGAATCCCATATTTACTAAAAAGAGATTTTAAAATTTTTATTACAGAACTACTTGTTTTATCGTTCATTTTTTCAACTTCAATCCAACGCGAGTAGTAATCGACTATGATTAGATAACTATTTTGACAATGTTCCGCTATATCCACTGCTATTTTGTGAAATGGATAATCGGCTATTTCATAATTTAATAATGGTTCTTTCTGATTTGAATTGCTAAATCTCATACAAACTGAACACGAAGTAATCATGTTTTCAATATCACTCATTAAACCTGGCCAATATACCGTTTGTTTAGCTTTTAACTTAGTTTTACTAATTCCTATATGCGTTTCATGTAATGTATTAAGCAAAAGACTTCTTAATTTTTTTGGTACAATCAATCGATTGTTTAAATACAACATTTGATTTTCAAAAGTGATATCATTTTTTAAATTTAAAAAATGTTTTAATTCGCCTGTTATATTTTTATTTTTCTTAGGCCAACCTGCCATGTAGTAGTCAATAATTTTGCTTAAAACATCATCATTTTTTGTTTCATTTTGCATAAGCTCTAGTTTTTGATCACTAAAATTTATATTTGTAACATTAATTACATGAACAACATCATTTAAATATGAACTTTGATCTACAGGGTGATTTATGTAATTTCTAGATAATAAATCGGCAATAAACATGTATTTACCCGGTAGATATTTAATTTTTAAATCGTAAATCATCAATTTTAATTTTAATCTTTTTAATCTGTTATTTTTAATTTGATGCATGTCTTTTGATAACAAAGAAACCAATGGTTGGTGATCTGTTAAAATCGTAACAGATTTACCATAAATGTAAGTGTGAAATTTCTCACATGCAAAACAGATAGAAAGTAATTCTTTTTCGATTTGAGCAAATCTTTGCTCAGTTTCACTTAAACAACGCGAGGCAAAATGAACTGGTTTATTCTCTTGTAATAAACAACATCCAATAGCGTCTTTACTTGAATCACTCTGTATCGTTATTTCTTTAGTTACATCATAATTATTCAATATTGGAGCCTGACTGATCAAATTCTTTAGCTTATTTAAAATTTCTGTATGATTTTCAGACCAATTAAACTCGACATTTTTCTTTAACAAATTTCTTAATGGCGATATAATTTCAGACATATTTGGTATGAATTCCCTTAAATAATTTACAACGCCTAAAATTTGTTGCAATTCTTTTCTATTTGTAGGTAATTTTAAGTTTTTTATAACATTTGATTTTTCTGGGTCAATAGTGACACCTTTTTCATTAAATATAAACCCTAAATATTTTACTTCAGGAACACAATATTGTAATTTCTTTTCATTAAATTTAATATTAAACTTTTTTGCTCTTTCTATAACTTGTCTAAGTGCCTTATCATGCTCCTCTTTGGTGTTTCCGCTAACCAACAAATCATCAAAATAAATAATTAAATTATCTATGCCCGAAAAATATTTTTGATTAAATTTATTAAAAATTTGAGGTGCTGATTTTATACCAAATGGTAACCGATTGAATGAATAGAGTCCAAAGGGGCTACAAAAAGTACATAATTTACGCGACTCTTCATCTAATTTGATGTGATAGAATCCGTCTTTTAAATCAATTAATGTGAAAAACTTTTTATTTGTTAATTTTGGTTTTATTTCATCCAAGGTCGGCACTGGAAAATAATCTTTGAGAATGTATTCGTTTAAATTTTTTGGGTCCAAACAAATTCTTAAACTTTTATCAGGTTTTTCTACAATTACTATATTATTCACCCATTCTGTTGTCTGTTGTTCTACTGGACTAATTATTCCTTTCTCTACTAGCTTATCTAAACTTCTTTTGAGCCTATCTTTAAGCATAAGCGGTACACGTCTACTGACATTTACTGAAGGTATAGCTCCCTCTTTTAACACTATTTTATAAGAGTCTGGGAAACATCCTAGCTTACTAAAAACTTCTTTATTTTCTGCTATAAATTTTTCTTTTGAATCATTGCTATCATTTATACTTTCAATTCTCTTAATTAAATCTAAATCAATACAACTTTTTAACCCTAAAAGAGCTACAGTCTGATTATTTTCTACAATGAAAAATTTCGCATTGGCTACTTTATTTTTACTTTCACAAAGAACAGTTATCTCGCCTAATGTTTTAACTTCAAAACCCCCATAAGCCTCTAACTTGGACTTAGTTTTATTTATTTTTACATTGGTTAAAATTTCTTTATAATACCGAAAAGGCAATATATTCGCTTGCGCGCCCGTGTCAATTTTTACTTTTAACTTTTTATTTTCAATTTTTATTTCCTCGTGCCATTCCCTTACTTCATTTACTGGCAAAATTTCAATAGAATCTAAATTCATATTATCAGAACTATCTGAATCATTTACTTCATTAAGCTCGTGAGCTTGTTTATTATTTTTTGATTTACAACAAAAGGCAAAATGGTTATTTTTCCCACATTTTTTGCAAGTTTTCCCGAAAGCAGGACAACTTCTACGACCGTGCACATTATTGCATTTTTTACATTTAAACATTTCATTTTCAATTTTATCATTATTATTATTTTTATACCTAACCCTATTTACTTCACAGGATGTTTCGGCTTGTTCCAATTCTCTCCTCGACTCCTCGGCCGCTTCTGTTGTTTGACAGTATTGAATCACCTTGTCCAATGCCAAATCTTCTCTCAACAGCTTTTCTTGCAGATCCTTGTTGTTTATTCCAAGTATAATTTGTGTTCTCAATAGCCTGTTTTCTAAGTTTCCAAATTCACATCCCTTTATTAGTTCTTTTAGACTTGTCACGAATGTATTAAATGGTTCACCTTCCTTCTGGTATTTCTTAAAAAACTTGAAATGCTCCATGACTTCATTTCTTTTTGGCTCGCAGTATTTTCTGAACGCATCAATTACGTCTTTCAATTTTGCATCTGGTTTTTTGCTAACGTCAAGCGTATTATAAATTTTCAGTGCTTCCGTACCAATTAAATTCAAAAATCTTGCAATTTGAACTTTGTCGTCTTTTTCGTAGGTTTCGGTGGCTTCAAAGAATATTTTTATGTCTTGCTCAAATTTTTTAAAGTTTTCTTTAATATTTCCACTTAAATTGAGAGGTGATGGTTTATTATAATACTCCATTTTGTTTTTATTTTTATTACGTTTGTGTTTTTTAGGTACGTTCTATAAATTATTTTATGTTCTTATTTTAATTTATAAATTTTAATTTATTTCTCGATTTATTTCGACTGCGCCATGTTTTATATTCTTGTAATTAAATATGACAAATAATTGTATTTTAAATATATTTTATTAAGATAATATTTAACAAAAATAAATCATATTATTCCAAGATGAGTATTTCTTAACAACTGACTAAAATAAATTCATTTTAATAAATTCACAATCATAGATTGCATAACTTATTATAATTAGACTTATGCAATCTACAACATTCAACAGACACAATTTTTTCTTTTTTAAAAAAAAACAACATGGCTATTTAATACAAAATCCAACTATTAAAATAATTAAGTGACATAATCACTAATTATGCGTAACATAATCTAATCAGTGACTCTAAAAATCTTCTTTCATTACCGATAGTAAATGTAACCAAGTCACTTTACTTTCAATTTACATTCTGACAATATATTCATGTATAATTTACTCAGTCCCTGCGTATCCGATCGTGAATTAATAGTATCGTTTAGAAATATATTAATCATTTCACTAATGTTCCGCTTCATCCAATGTACCTCTTTATCTAAAATTTCACAATTATTAAAATCAAAATTATGTCCTGTGTTAAATTCAATTCAAACAGTAATAAAAGATCTAGAGGTATGTATCTCAGGAATCCAAATAGATGAACCAGATCCGAAAATTTGTCAACAGATAAGAGAGAACATCCGTGCTAAGGCAGTAAATGTGATTTCTAACAATCTTAAAACACAGCAAATATCAAAAAACAACCAAGTACAAAAAGATTTAAAAATAACAAAGGACTTTCTAACGAATAATAAAGATATCATTGTAAATCAAGCAGATAAAGGTGGCTCAACGGTCGTCATGTACAAAGCGGAATACTTGAGTACAATGTCACAAATGTTGTCCGATCCGATTGTATATAAGCAGATAGAAAAAGATCCAACGAATAAATTCCAGGATCGAGCTAATGGGTTGGTGAAAAAACTGATGGAGAAAAGAGTTATCGATGAAAAAATAGCTAAAGGTTTAAAGATATATAATGCAGTCGCCCCCAAAATTTATGGTCTAAGAAAAGTACATAAAGAAGGTTGCAAATTAAGACCGGTGGTGAGTTGTATTAATTCCCCGAGTTATAATTTAGCGGCTTGGTTGCATCGTCTCCTGTCTCCAGTAATGTCAAAATCCGAGTACAACATAAAAAATTCGTTTGAGTTCGTTGAATTTATGGAAAAGGTAAAAATTCCGGAGAATCACATGTTGGTTTCTTTAGATGTTGTTGCCTTGTTTACGAATATTCCGAAGGACTTGGTAATGAAAATTATAGAAGAGGAATGGAATAATTGGAGAAGTTATATTAATGTAGATAAAGAGCTCCTGAAAGAATTGATTGGGTTCTGTTTTGACACGGGTTACTTCACGTTCAATGGAAAGGTAATATTACAGCTTGATGGAAGTAGCATGGGGAATCCAGTCAGTCCCATACTAGCGAACATTGTCATGCATTATGTCTTCAAAAAGGTTATGGAGAAAATACCATTTAAAATTCCATGGCTGAAACTATATGTGGATGATACAATTCTACCAATCCCACAGGACATGGAAGATGTACTACTAGAATGCTGTAATAGTATTCATGACAGAATCAAATTCACATTGGAGGTTGAACATGAATCTACATTACCATTCCTAGATGTATTAGTGATCAGAAAACAAGATGGGAGTTTAAAATCTAGATGGTATGTTAAACCAACAAATGCAGGGAGATTGCTTAACTATCAGTCCAATCATCCTATTACTCAGAAGATTGGAGTCGTAAAAGGTTTGATACACAGAGTAATGAAATTAAGCTCAGTGGAGTTTCATCATGACAATAAAAATTTGGTGTTACAATTATTAATGAAGAATAATTACCCAAGATCACTCGTTGGAAGATGTCTGACAGATTTTAATAACAGTCAAATAGACGAGGATAGAACCAAGAAACTGGATGGTATCAAGTATTTTCGATTTCCATATATACCTCACTTATCATACAGTATAAATAGATTATTAGTTGGCACTAATGTTAGATTGGCATTTTATAACATACATCGGATAGGTGATGTGTACACGACACTAAAAGACAAAATTGATAAGGAAGACCAGTCATGTGTAGTATATAAAATCCCGTGTACATGTGGGAAGAGTTATATAGGTCAAACGAAACAAAAACTTAAAACAAGATTATGTCAACATCGTTATGACTGTAAACTGATAAACATCACGAAGGAGGTGAAAACAGCGTTGGCCACACATCATTTTAACACAGGACATAATTTTGATTTTAATAATTGTGAAATTTTAGATAAAGAGGTACATTGGATGAAGCGGAACATTAGTGAAATGATTAATATATTTCTAAACGATACTATTAATTCACGATCGGATACGCAGGGACTGAGTAAATTATACATGAATATATTGTCAGAATGTAAATTGAAAGTAAAGTGACTTGGTTACATTTACTATCGGTAATGAAAGAAGATTTTTAGAGTCACTGATTAGATTATGTTACGCATAATTAGTGATTATGTCACTTAATTATTTTAATAGTTGGATTTTGTATTAAATAGCCATGTTGTTTTTTTTTAAAAAAAGAAAAAATTGTGTCTGTTGAACAAATGAATTTTAATGAAATTATTATGATCAATTCTTTCAAAAGAATTTTGAATATTATATTATCGCTGTAAATGAATGATGACTACAGATTATTACTGACATACTCGTGTTATGTTTTAAGGTTTGTAATAAGATATATTATAAGTTTGTATGAGTTGTACAGTAATGTATGTGGTTATTATTCACAGAGCCTGAAGAAGTCTAAAATATAGACGAAACGTTGCGAATTAAAACTTTAACTGAGTTTCAATCAACCCACGGTCCAACTTCCCATTAATCTCTTATATATAGTTACGATGGACATGACAACTAATTACATAAATTTTATTATTGTTATAGGTCCTGAGGAAGACACAAGTTTGCCGAAACGTTGATCACTAAATATGTTTAGTAAATAAATATTGTTTTTAATTTAGTCCTGTATCCCATACTTATCCTGTATCCCTTAAATACGAGAGAAATCTTGATTTTTTTAATCATTTTGTGTTTGCAATGTGTTTGTACTTATAAGGCAAGTGAGTTACGGTTCAAGTTTGTAGTCAACTATGTATAGATATCATAAATAGGTCCCTGCATATTCAATTAAGGCTCTAAAGTTAGAAATAGTTCACAATAGAATATATTAACTACACTATTTACAGCACATCATCTACAATTTTGCATGCTGTTTGTATCCGTAATCTTGCTGTAATGAAATTACAAACTTCTTCGCAACTACAAAAAAACTCGGGTCGCAGTGCCAAACCCTGCCGACAATATAGTGTATTTGCTAATACAGGCATTGTGGCATTATTATGTAAACTTAAGTTTGTTTTTTGACAAAATAAAAAATTTAACCCCTTAATACATCCCTTAAAATAATTAAATTTGTCTAAATTTCAATATTAGACATGGATTTTATCAGTACACCCAATTAAATACACCCTTCCATATCTAAGTAAATCCGTATCAACAACCTAGTGTTTTCATAAAATTTGAAAGTCCGGTCCTGTCGGGCCGATTTTATTAAAATTTTAGCAGCACATTTTAATCTTTACTAAAGAGTTAAATTTCAATTTTGAAACGATTCTGACAAGTTTTTCGGTATTTTTGGGCCCAAAAACTTTTTGGAACCCCTAAATACAACCCTGAAAATGGTCCGATCGGGCCCATTTTAAATAGGCTTCTTGCGGTGATGGGTTCCAATGTGTGTACCAAATTTCGTTTCAATCGATTAAGTCTGTCGAGAGTTATCGTGTACACACATATATATATAAATATATATATAAATATATAAATATATATATATATATATATATACATACATATATATATAAACATTTTTAAAAATGGTGCCAAAGTGTTCAGGAGGCTATGAAACGTCGAGAAATTTTGGTCCGACCCCTAGGTCCCACCATCCGACCGACGCCAATAGTGTATGTGCCATATGGCAAATACACTAAAAACAACAAGCCGTGAGGTGGGTCGTTTATTAGGACTAAAGTGCGACCCTTGAGGTCCACACGACGAACTTCCCAGTTTGATAAATATTTAATAATAATAATTAAATTAGATATTACACAGAAAAGTAATCATTTTAATCATTAAAACATCAATAATTAAAAAAAAAAAAAAAAAAAAACGGCTGAACCGATTTTTATAAAATTTATGTCGGATCAAAATGACGTTAACACGCCTCGATTGACACCCTTACGAAGTCGATATAATTTTTTATTCGCGAGATATTGTGTAAAATCTACTTTTTTGGAGGTTATTTGGTTAAGAAAAAAGAACGGCTGAACCGATTTTAAAAAAATTCCTTTCAGATCATATTTACGTTAATACGCGTCGATTGGCACCCCAACGTAGTCGATATCATTTTTCGTTCTCGAGATTTTGTCTTAGAAAGAAATTGACACATACATACGTACGTACGTACGTACGTACGTACGTACATACGTACACACACACACACACACACACACACACACACACACACACACACACACACACACACACACACACATCTTTCTAAAAGTAGTGTAAAAATAGTGTAGTGACCTTGAAACATAAAATTTTTTTTCCTTTTTGATTTCGATTTTCGGACCCATTACAATAACTTCCAATGGGAAGTTAATAGGTTAGTCCCACATTTTTTTAAATCTACATTACAAAGAGATTATGAAACAACTTTTCTGAGAATTTTTCAAAAGCTTTTTTTATAATAAAAATTGAAAAATTCCCAAAAGTGCGTATTTTCAATAGAATTTTAAACATAGAATTGTGCCGCTATTGAAATGATATAGATAAGATTGAACCTGTGATTGGCTGACTAGATCTACTGTGTCACGAAGACAAACATTTGGAAAATTTGTTCTTTTGTCTAGGTATCAATTATGATAGCGTACCAAGTTTCATCAAAATTGGTCCAGTCATTTTCGAGAGATGCCGGTGTAGACGGGCAGACAAAAATTCAGGAAACGCGTTCCCATGTCGTATCAATTATAAAGTATCAAGTGTAATCAAAATTTATCCAATTGTTTTCGAGTGAAGCCGAACAGACAAAAATTATGAAAACAGAGTCTCCAATCGATACGGTAATAGAAATTGGCTCAACCGTTTTTGAGGGATACCGGGTCAAACAGAAACAAAAAATTTGGAAACGCATTGATCCATACTTTACATTTCTCTTAAATATAATGAGAAGTATTAGAAATACCTTGTATTTTGGTGTCTTGTGACTTCATGTGTTGTTAACACGACGCGTTTCAGCAACGAGTTGCCCATCTACAGGTGTGGTTAATTTTTGATATTATAAAACACACATTGAGTATTCGTAACACGTTATAATTCGAAGTTGCTATATTTAAATAGAGCAATTTGATCCTTGAAAACAGTTTTAAGAATTGTTGGAAATGAGAACTTCCGTGGCACAAAGGATCAATAAAAAGCAATACTGATTTTATTAAATTTGCATTTTACTAACGTTTCGGTATTCTTTATACCATCTTCAGAGTCAAATGCTGTCAATTTCTTTCAGTATTTTGTTTGAGCGACTAATGAACGACATGGTGATGACATTGTTGGTTTTTTTTTTAAATAAAAACTCATAAAAATTGTTATTTAAAAAAAACCAACAATGTCATCACCATGTTGTTCATTAATCGCTCAAACAAAATACTGAAAGAAATTGACAGCATTTGACTCTGAAGATGGTATAAAGAATACCGAAACGTTAGTAAAATGCAAATTTAATAAAATCAGTATTGCTTTTTATTGATCCTTTGTGCCACGGAAGTTCTCAGTTCCAGCAATTCTTAAAACACGTTATAATATTATGATGCTAAGCGCATGTCTATTATGTTGTGGATTGTGAAGTACTGATTTAAATTTCGAGATTTTATGATTTCTATAGTAGGTAGATGAAATGGAAATGTTAGTGTGTATGTATGTGGACGATTAATGAGATTGGGTGTTTGTGTGTTAATTATTGTGTCGTATATTATGTTCGATTTTAACGTTAATTTGTCATTAAGAATGTTGGTATTGTTGAATCCACACCTGAAGATGGCAACTCGTTGCTGAAACGCGTCGTGTTAACAACACACAGCGTTGCCAGACACTTTTCTCTCTTGGGTACGCGCAGTAACCAAAAATAGTACGCCAATCCTTTCTAGAGTACGCCGTACGCACATATGAAATTTTTTTTATAAAAAATAGAACCTCCTTAAAAAATGCCACTAAAATAGAAAAATAATAACATTTTGGCGCCGACCTCAAAATTTTATTATTTTTCTCTTTTTAGTAGCTTTTTTTGAAGAAGATTCTATTTTGTTATAATTTTTTTACTTTTTGGTGGCTTTGCAATACATAGTTTGTACGTTAATAACCGACTTCTTTCTAGTTTCTTGATTACTAAACTAAAAAATAAACTACTGAACCGATTTCAGTAAACATTTATATGAGGCCACCCTGAAGGAATGCCCTATTAAATAAAACAAGAATTATCAAAATCGGTTAACAAATTTGTTAACATATATAAAATGATTGCTAAAACTAAAAAAATCACATATTATGTACAAAAGAAAAAGTTATGTACACTTATTTTTATGATAAACGAAGAGAGAAATATATTTTGGAGTTACAATCAATTCGTTTAAACTTGAAGCGAATATAATAAAATGTAATGACCACTGAGCAGTCGTATTTATTAAATTTATAGAATTTACCGAAATGTAAAAGATGTATAAATGTTAATTTTCGGAGAGTAGGTTCGAACGCAATTTCAAGTATTAAAAGTTCAAACAATCAAACTTAAAATAGTACGTAAAACGCAAAGAGAGTACGCGAGTACGCAAAGAGACCGGATAGTACGCAAAGCGTACTATTCGTACTCTACTGGCAACGCTGACAACACATGAAGTCACAAGACGGACACCAAAATACAGGGTATTTCTAAATTCTAATACTTCTTATTATTCATATAGTGACTTGGAGACCTAGCACTCTAAAAATGTATCTTAAATCTAATTTTTTTAAAAAAATTTTTGCTATCTTAATCCGAGCTTATGCGAATAAAAAGTACTGTACACTTTAAACTTTGGTACCAAATGATAGTGTACCAAATTTCATCAAAATTATTCTAGCCATTCTCGTGTACAAACATAATAGACAGATAATTTTAGAAACATGTTTTCCCGACACATTATCATAAAGGAAAATGAAAATATAGACAAAGCCCGTTATTTATTTTATTTATTTGTATTGATGCAGTTTTAGAGATGTGACACGAGTCCGTTATATCGTTGTTTTAACGGTTGAGTAACCCTGCTCCAAGTTAACGTCAATGGAACGTTTGGTACTATACAATATGTGACGTAATAAACTAGGTATTGTACGCGACACAGCCGAGTGTCGTAAAATATACAAACACACCGACATTCAGGTATATCATCGACGCCGATGTATTGTGTACTTATACTATAGTCTACACCTCATTCTGTTATTCCTGCTATTCAATTTGAAGTTGTTGATGGAAACTTCAACTACTAATAATGTAAGTAAATGCATATCTAGCATTAGCATCAACTCGATTCTATATCCGCTTGCAAGACTTGGTACAAAGTACAAGCTGTCCAAACCAGCTTTGCTTAACAATAGTTTTTAGGGTTTAGTACCTTCGCATGGAACCCTTTTACCCTACCTATAGTGTTGCCAGGTCCAGTTTGCCAAATTTCGGAACAGAAGGCTAAAAAAATCGGGATTTTGGTTCTGAAATCGGGACAACTAAAAAAAACAAGGTGTTCATAAATCAATGTTTATTTTTATTATTAAGTGGTGAAAATAATGTCTTTATAATATCATCAAAATAATGTCATCATAATCTTTGGATCGTACGCGGCGGCAGAAAAGAACGGGAGAGCGCGATACGTCTATCGCGCTATTCGCAGTCACAAAACAATATGTGTGAAGTTTGAACCTTTTATAATTACCGATTGACCCTAAATCAGTGTCCCGATCAAGGGTGAATCGGGACGTGGCCACATACCCCTGAAAATCGGGACGTCCCGCGCAAATCGGGACACCTGGCAACTCTACCTACCTACGATGTATGTCTGTCTGTCTGTCCGTTCGTCTGTCACAGGGCTCTATCTCACAAACGGTAAGAGGTAGCTAGTTGAAATTTTCACAGATTGTGTGTTGTTGTGACATGCATTCTGGCAAATAATAATTAGACTTAAATAATCTATGATTTTTATAAATTAATGTTTTTATACTGACAAGTGGAAGTAGCGTCATCGAATTATAAACTATATTATTTCTATTGGAATCAAATCATATAACTATTGGCGTCATCGTACGCGGTGATTATAAGCTATATTTTATTTATAACTGTCACTGCAGTGAGGTTCGAGCTTATACTGTGTTTTTTATTAACATAGACACAGGTTAAACTCATTAAATTGTTGCAACGGTACGGAACCCTCGTGGCGCGAGTTCTACTCGCACTTGATCGGATTTTTGTTATGAATATATATCGCCAGTCCTTATAGAATAAAATAGAATAGAAATAATCTTTATTGAAAACCTATAAAAAGGTGTAATAGCGTCATACAGAATAAATATATACAATTAATAAATTATATTTAATAAAAATAGCTGGACAGATTTGTCTTAGAATTGCACGCGGCACTCATAATATGAAGTTTTTTAAAGTTTTTTTGGCGTTTGTATACCTGTCGATAGACTCGTACTTTTCCGCACGGCCACCTGACTTACTGTGTCTGAGATCCATAGTATGCTGTGTTTTGTTTCACATGTCAACCGCTTCCGACTATTTTACGTTTCATCTAATATTTCTAAAATGCCACCGCAGAGTTAGACATTAGACGTTATTCACGTCAAAAGTAAAATTTTGAAAAGCCTTAATACTTTAACTCTGACAGAAACTTTAACAATTTAAAACATTTCATTCCTTGGCTGCACTAAACCGAACATTCGAATGAAGGTTTTTATGATAAAAATAAAACGAGACAGTTGTTGCGCAGCTGTTTTAAAACATAAGCGGTTTGAAATATAATTAAATTGTGAAATGTGAAATTGTAAAAACTATTTCTTGTAAAAGAGAAACATCGAGGTATTAAACATTCTTTTTTAGAATATTTAATCAAGTCCTTTGATGCTTGGAGTAATAAATTAACTAATCTGCTCTGATGTTTTTTTACAGTAACTGTATGCATGTAGTTTGATTCGCTTGAAAGTATAACTAACTCTATAATATTCACCGCAAATGCATTTCGTGTCGGGTTCCCTATATTACCGACATATAAACCCACATGTTGGTAATGTAGAACCCATCGTTCAACGGCCACTGCACACAGGGAATATTTAATGATATAAAATAGGTTGCTCTCTTTCTATTACGACATAAATACCGCATGTAAGCCCGATCGGCGAACATAGTCTAGTCCATGTATTTTTGTTTCTACATGAATTTCAAAATGATCGCCAAAATGGGTGATTCCATACTAACCTTCCAGAATAATCTGGAATCGTTAGTGAAACAATAGTTTTATTCACAAGGTAGCCATTTTTCTTGGTATTAAATATGGAACACAAGGAATTAAGTTACGTTTAGAAAAACACAAAACTGTGTTTAGGTTGAGCAAAATAACAATTAAACTATTTGAGAAAACGAAAGTGCCGGTTTTCTAATGATCTCAATTGTCGATCGTCTATATAATCTCCAATCTATCCAGTATAGTCACACGCCCACTTCTACATCTGTTTTGGTTTAGAAACTGTGAATGTTTAAACATTCTTACAAATAAAAAATATTTGAACGCCCACAGCTTTTACCCGGAAAGAGATATTATTATTAGCAGTGCGCATTTTTTAGTAATTTCTGACAACGTTCACTTTTTACAATTTTGCAATAATTTCCCTACTTAAAAAAACATGTTTTCGCAAAAAGTCTGTTCGTCTGTTTGTCCGTCAGCAAGCGTCAGGCTCTGAGCGGATCTAAATTAAATTTCGATAGGATGTCTAAATAGGAAAATGGACTACTGTTTTTGTGGACAATCGGCGACGAGAACTGCGGTAAAAGTGTCAACTAAATTTTCAATTTACGAGTATTATTAAAAATAACAAATTGAAAATAAAGATTGGTACTAGGCTCAGATAACCGGGCACTTTGTTGCATTAAAAAGTAAATTCAAATATTTAATAAGCACATCTTTTTATTCTACTGTAATAGTTTACCTATGTCCTAAATAAAGGTAATTATTATTATTATAGTCTATTCATTTCCTTCAGACGCTAATGACCTCTGTTGTCGAGCGTCAATAATCCACAAATTCTTCTATTCTTTCTATTCATTTCCAAGATTTGTAAAAGTACATTCCAACAATGTCACTTACCTATACAGTCTACAACAAAATAAATAGGTAAATACGGTCCAGTACATTTGCAAAATTTGAAATTCTCCCGACTGACCAATCACAATTCAAGAAACAAAGTGACACGATCTGATGCACACAAGTCTATCTTGAAAATGTATAGACTTTGTTATATTCAGTAGATTTGATTAAATCATTTAATGGTTTTGCAGATATGTAGGCACCAAGTTCAAATAAGGTTAACAAAGCAGTTAATGATGAAAAAATATAGCAAAACCATAAATGGCCGTTGATAAAATTCACACCCGGTATATACTTATTTAGCGCATATAAGTATTCTCGTAAAATGATATGGAAAAAGTTCAGCATATGCGTTCACTATAGTACTCCATATAATAATATTATGTCGGAATGTTTACAGGGCGACAGATTTTAGCGCAATAGATCAGCTAGTGTGACATAATATGTAAATATTATTACCTACCCTAGCACTGGCATTGCCAAGTTGGGTAGGTTAAATTCCGAAGAATTTTGTATAAAAATTGTGTTGTATGTATATTTTTGGAATAAATTTATTTATTATTATTTATTATTATTTTAAAGTCTTTCACATTTACCTAACATAGATTCTTAAAAATCAAAATGCGGTTTTCATTTATTTATTTATTGTAAATTATAGACGCGT
Organism: Mongoloraphidia duomilia; assembly: GCA_039654895.1. Taxonomy (NCBI): domain Eukaryota; kingdom Metazoa; phylum Arthropoda; class Insecta; order Raphidioptera; family Raphidiidae; genus Mongoloraphidia; species Mongoloraphidia duomilia. Next base: position 67,624,568 of record CM077516.1, read on the forward strand.
CGACAACTTAGATCATTAGCGTCTTGATTACATTAAATACAACTCACTTAAAACTAAATGACATCACAAAACATCCATGAGCAGAAGCGGAATTCGAGCCCACGACAGTCTGATCCAGAGGCCGCGACGATAACCACTGGATCACACTGTCCTCAATGCGGTTTTCAGTTCTTTTAAATAATAATAATATAGAGCTAAAGAATAGCCGAGCATGTAGCGATGCTGTTATTTAAATGGCGTTTCCATATAGCTCCCCTATTACAATTTCCCCATTCCCAGATTCTTTCGAGAACTGATAACAGTTCCTATCTTAAATTTATTATTAAAAAAATACTTTGAAAATATTGTTACAAAACTGTTTTCTGAGTTGGCGGAATAAATATTTATTTACAATAATTAAAAATATAATAACAATAAATGCAACAACGAAAAGTCAATTCTAACAGTAAAAAAACTTAAACGTTAATTATTGAACTAAACGAGCCACTTAAATAACACTTAACAAATAACTATATATACAAGGATTATTTATTTGTAATTATTTTAGTCACTGTATTTATTTCAGATTTCACGCTTTACTACTGTGACCTTTCTTTCTCGTCGTTTCTATTGGAGGAAGTGGCGGAACATCTTGGGGTTTGCTACAATATGATATGGTACTTGATCTTAATTGTTAAAAAGCTGTGAAATTAATGACGTTCAACCTTCACAAAGCTCTGGTACCCTTCAAAATAAGACGACTTTTTATGGAATCCTATAAAATAAATTCACCTTTTATGAAATCTCCCAGAATAAAAATCGTATTTGGCCAGAATACGTGTATAACTCATTAAACATATAAAAATAAAATTAGATTTGTAATTTCATATAGCATACCTAATTATTTCAGAGGTTTTTTTTACATCAAAGAATTGTCTTGCACAACCTTTAAAATCGCTTCACGAAACCCAGACAATTAACCTTATATAAAAAAACACCCTCAGACGCAAATTTAGTGACCTTTAAACAGATACCGATAATAAAATAAGTATATATTATTTAATTTACCCACGTGCCTTAAGAGTTATAATACGAGTTTTTTTGCATAACTTATATTTCAAGTTCAAAACTCAACCCTGTTTGCCTTTACAAATTCAAAGTAAACTCTAGTTAAATATAATTATGCTATTATAATAATTAGACTGAGAGTTTTTTCTTCCATTTTCTGAAAATTGCTTTGATATTATATTTAGATAGGGCGAACGTAGACACAACGGGAGAAATTATTTAACCCTCCAGTGGACGAGTACCTCACAATTGTGATCCACTAAAACGGGGTGCTGGCCGACCACATGCGTCCATACATACACGACGGACGAAATTTATTAACTTCCCATTGGAAATTATTGTAATGGGTCCGAAAATCGAAATCAAAATGTATGACAAATTTTTATGTTTCAAGGTCACTACACTATTTTTAGAAAGATGTCTGTGTGTGTGTATGTGTATGTGTGTGTACGTATGTGTCCATTTCTTTCTAAGACGAAATCTCGAGAATTAAAAATGATATCGACTACGTTAGGGTGCCAATCGACGCGTACGATTAACGTAAATATAACCAGAAAGAAATTTTTTCAAAATCGGTTCAGCTGTTCTTTTTTCTTAACCAAATAGACTCTAAAAAAGTAGATTTTACACAATATCTCGCGAATAAAAAATTATATCGACTTCGTAAGGGTGTCAATCGAGGCGTGTTAACATCATTTTGATCCGACATAAATTTTATAAACATCGGTTCAGCCGTTTTTTTAGTGTATTTGCCATATGGCACATACACTATTGGCGTCGGTCGGATGGTGGGACCTAGGGGTCGGACCAAAATTTCTCGACGTTTCATAGCCTCCTGAACACTTTGGCACCATTTTTAAAAATGTTTATATATATATGTATATATATATATATATATATTATATATTTATATATTTATATATATATTTATATATATATGTGTGTACACGATAACTCTCGACAGACTTAATCGATTGAAACGAAATTTGGTACACACATTGGAACCCATCACCGCAAGAAGCCTATTTAAAATGGGCCCGATCGGACCATTTTCAGGGTTGTATTTAGGGGTTCCAAAAAGTTTTTGGGCCCAAAAATACCGAAAAATTTGTCAGAATCGTTTCAAAATTGAAATTTAACTCTTTAGTAAAGATTAAAATGTGCTGCTAAAATTTTAATAAAATCGGCCCGACAGGACCGGACTTTCAAATTTTATGAAAACACTAGTTTGTTGATACGGATTTACTTAGATATGGAAGGGTGTATTTAATTGGGTGTATTGATGAAATCCATGTCTAATATTGAAATTTAGAAAAATTTAATTATTTTAAGGGCTGTATTAAGGGGTTAAATTTTTTATTTTGTCAAAAAACAAACTTAAGTTTACATAATAATGCCACAATGCCTGTATTAGCAAATACACTATATTGTCGGCAGGGTTTTGGCACTGCGACCCGAGTTTTTTTTTTAATTATTGTTAAAAATAAATAATAATTATGTTTTAATAATTAAAATGATTACTTTTCTGTGTAATATCTAATTTAATTATTATTATAAAATATTTATCAAACTGGGAAGTTCGTCGTGTGGACCTCAAGGGTCGCACTTTAGTCCTAATAAACGACCCACCTCACGGCTTGTTCATTAACGTAGGTACATCAAAAAAAAAAAAACGATGCGATCGATCTCGGTGGAATTTTTGATTTTTCACATGTAAATGTAAACTTCGCTCGTTACGTCCTCGTTTCGATTTATTGCAACAAAAATCACTATTTTAATTTACGTGTTCTGTAGAGGGTTAAAGTTTATTTTACATTCCAGAGTATAGCGCCCCGAATAATCTAAATTATAAAGTTTAAATATAGTCCAAGCTCTGACCGTACAAAAGTTTACGGACAACACTACTAAAATTTTATTATTGAATTCAACAGATAAAACGATGAAAAACATCTAATCGTTGGCAGACTAATTACATTTTTTAAAGCATTTTTGAAGTTAAAACTTCTTTAGGCGCACTTTGCGTTCTTTCTGAATAGTGAACAAAAGTGAACCGTTACGTTCGAGTCGGTGACGCTGAATCGGGTTTACTCGGCTCCACTCGACATCAAGCGCGTTCGGGTCGGTGACCACGTTTACTGTCTAACAAGGAGTGCATCGTTTCAAGGATTAAGTTTTTATTATTACGTATTATAATAATAAAATAATATTACAATATTATGTATGTTTAGCATATAATCAAGTTTTCACTTCTGTCGTGTGGTCATAAGTACACACCCACTTTTTTTTGTTGTCACAGTATCTCGAATGCGGCTCAACACTACTTGATGAAATTTATACAGATTATAGAGAAGTATCAATTAATTATTTACAATTATCATCGTTTGCCTTGCAAATTTTTTTGCATACCTGACAGACCTAATATTGAACATATTTTATTCATTTGGACAGGTCTGGCAGATACCTATGCAAATGATGATAAATGTAAAGAATTGACACTTCTCAATAATATGTATCAATTTCACCAAGTAAGTAGTGTTGAGAGGTTGAGCCGTATTTGAGATACTGACAAAAAAAATAATTTAAAAAAAGTGGGTGTGTGCTTATGACCACACGACAGAAGTGAAAACTTGATTATATGCAAAACATACATAATATTGTAATATTATTATATCACATTTCAATTTTTGTTAATTTTAACTTTATTTCCACATATTCTCACCCACGTTTGTATCAACATTATAATTATTTTGTAGACTCTGAAGATGGTATGAAGAATACCGAAACGTTAGTAAAATGCAAATTTAAAAAATCAGTATTGCTTTTTATTGATCCTTTGTGCCACGGAAGTGCTCATTTCCAACAATTCTTAAAATTATTATATTACCTTTTCAATTAAGTTTTAGTGTCATCTATTAGCGCTCTTGTGAACTATGATGTTCTTCATTATATCTGTTAAATTCAATAATAAAATTTTTGTCCAGTAGACTGTTGTACGGTCAGAGCTTGGACTACTACAATTACTGTGCTACTACTGTGTCTATTCTCTTTATATCAAATAAGTAAATTAAGGCATTAACAAAATTAGTATAGATGTTTTATTTTATTTTTCAAATTTTAATTAAAAATTTTACCTATACCAATGTTATCATATTTAAAGTTAATATTTCAAAGTATACAATATATAATAAGTATGAGTATCACAGAATATTAAATTAACCAAATATGCAGTACTTCTTGTCAATGAGTTTTAGCATAAGCTATGAAAGCGAATAAGCTATTTAAAACGATGAAAACGGCAAAAAAATGTTTTTAAATATTTTTCTATTCACTATATTATGGAAATTCATTTACAATAACACAGTAGAATGTCAATTATCCGGCCGTCAATACAGTATGACATACCAGTAATCCGATCATTTTCTCCAGCGTCCTTAACTTTGATAAGTTGATAATAATTTCTTGAAGAACTGTAGTTAGAATTTATAAAGTTCTTAAGTTCAAATTTGTAACTAGCTCTTGTGAAAATTGTGAAATTGTGTTTTAAAGACCAGTAACATCTAAGGATTTTTGGGTCTAGCACCAATTCATATTTTCAATTCATAATTATAAATTGAAAATCCAATTGACACTTTTACCAGCTCTCGGGCTAGAACCCGGGAACTGGGGACTTGTAATAGAGAAACCATAGCAACGCCATGTAAACAACAGCATTGCTACACGCTCGGGCATTCTCAAGCCCATAACTAGCTCTTCAAAATAATTGTCTTATTTATCAGATTATTTATTGAGTGTCTATAATATCGTTTATAAATTTAAAAAAGAATTTGGAGAAAATTGCTCCAAATAGACCGAAAAGGGTAATTTTTTATTTAGCCATGTGATGTATCTACGAATATATAGGTATATTCATATTGGGTAGAGTAAAGGACGGATTACACGACGCATAATAGCTCGCCGAGCCATCACAATCAAACACGAGCATGCGTCGTGTGACATGGGTCGCTCGCAGTGGCGCATGGCACGTAACTCGGTGGATCACTCCGAAGGCGGTGTTTTGCCGTGCCTTGTGATGGCTCGACGAGCTCTCACGCGCCGTAACGCTGCCTTAATAATATGATATCAATATGATACCCTACGTCTACGAGTCACTTCAAGACGAGCCACGAGCTATCACAAGCCACGCGGTGTGTGACCCGGCCTTAAGATGCATTTCTCTAAATTTTATATTTTGTTCCATAAGGCGAAGTGGGGAGTTTGCAATTTTGGTTCAACATTGTGTCCCCCAATGGGATTTGGAAACTATTTGAGCCAGAAACATGAAATTTGGTAGATGTGTAGTCTTCACGATTACAACTAACGATAAATAAATTTCATCAAAATCGGTCCAGTGCAAGTACGGAACTTTCTGTGTACAAACAGGGTTGGTATTTGGCCGATTTTTGTGCTCGATCTTAGTTAGTTATATCATTACACAAAACTTTATAATAATAATAATAATAATTTCCTTTATTCATTTGTGCCAATTACAGCGTAGATAGCGTCAGAGAAATCACATTTAAAAACAATTAACAATTAACATTTTAAAAACATTAAGACATGTTAAAAATTATCATTAAAAACCATATTCTTAAATATTAAAAGCATATACATAATATACAATTAAAATCAGTTCGCAGTAAGCGCAATAAAATAGTAAAAACATATTAAAATATTAACAATATATATAAAGACACTAAAAATTATCAGTAAAATCCAGGTTAAAAATTCATTTAAATTATAAATAGCACTTTCCATTAGAATATTTTTCATCTTTGATTTAATATTTATTTGATTTAATTTAGGGATTTCTAAAGGAATATTATTATAAATTTCAACAATTTTATTATATGGACACTCTTTTATAATAAATTGTGAGGTTGCTATTTTTGTACTCGAGTGTTTCCTTACTTCTAGTGTTGTGTCCATGTACAACACTTCTCTTATGGAAGTAATCTTCGTTATTTTTAAAGAACAGTACGCAATTTATAATATAAATACTACACAAAGAATCTAACTACTGGTGTTGTACTAGGGCTTACTATATATGGATGTATTTACTATTTAAGATTTCTAGTTAATATTAATGACTCCCATATTTTATGCTTCCTGTAAAACTTTCTGTTTTATCCTGTGAATAGCACGTGAAAGTACATTGTACTTTATACGTTGAATAGAAGACAATATTTTATGTGACGGCGAAATAAAATAATAATAACGCAACAGCTACAATGTGTGTGAATGGTGATAATGAGTGGTGTATTACAGTTGATATAACCTGAAATGTGCCATAATATCTGCCGTCAAAAGTCAAAGCGGCCTATGTCAGATTTTTCGTAAACTAAGATAAGTGACCTTTCCAGTGGAATCCATGCAGCAGTGATCCAATAAGTTAATTCTTCAGTATTGACCACGGTCGAGTAGACAGGTCTAGTTCTACTCACTGTAATTAGGTCGCTTATTGAAGTCAAAATTTTAGTTTATGAAGCGGCGCTGCAATCAGGAAAGCAATGTAAAAACAGATTTTATTGAAAAGAGATAAAAAGATCAAAGTAAAGACGTAAACCAAAGAGAATGCGTAAACAAAAGTTGTTCATTTCTTTTTATTACATATTTTTTATATCTATCTTACATTTGTCTTCCTGATTGCAGCGCTGTTATCATGATCTGAAATTTTGGCTTCAATAAGGGTTACACCCACTCTACCAGTGTCCAAACCTATTAACGGATCGTGGGTGCAGCAAACAGAAATCGCAATACTGGCCACAAGCTTTCAAGAAAAAATCTCAGACGCTTGACCTCTGTTGTCGAGCGTCTATAACAAAATACTGGGTGAATCGTTGTTCCTCCCTCAGGGGAAACATGGGAATGTAGTTTGCATTCCAATGTTTTGTGGGAATTAGCGCTCCCAGGGACCCGAGCTCGTACCAGTCGGTTTGTGTATGCCGGCTGATGGATTCTAATACAAAAATGGATTATTTGTTGTGTTGAAGACGCTAATGACCTGAGTTGTCGACGCGTCTATAATCTACAATAAATAAATAAAATAGAATTGTTGTTCCAGATCTTGTGGATGATACTATAGCGTAACAAAAATCGAAACACGCCCGTCTCTTACTTTACTGGCGATTTATTTCGTAAGGAGAGGGGTGATTGATATTTCCCTCTCCTCTGCCTTTCGCAAGTATAGGTGTTTCACTTTTCGTTACGCTCTCATATCTTAACAGGTGAACTTACACTACCGTTTCACTTCCAAGGCATGTCTCGTGGCACACACGACCGAAGTAAAACTTCTTACGTATGAATAATATAAAAATCAGTTAGGGTTAGGAGCACTCGTACACTTGTCGAATGAGTTGTCACTGGATATTTAAAGGTATATATTATGTACCGGTATGCGGAGTCGGACCGCGGTCCGACCAAGTACAATCGTCATAACTGCCGTTCGAATGTATCTACAAACTAAACCATACAACACAGATCACGCGGAGAAGAGGGGATGCATTCCAAACATTCTTTCCAGTATTTCACCGAGCATTCTACCCGTCAAATCGTCGAGGCAATGGCGCCGTATAAATTTTATATGCATTCGTTTCTTCTGCTAGAATAAACTGTATGGAATTACAACATAGGACACTTTGTCTTGTGATTGCAGATATATAGCAAACATCACAATATCATCCAGTGAGTAGGTCTCACACTGCGGCAGTGCGGTACCTACGTTGTGTTTTATATATATTGCTAACGTTAACGAGTCTATATCGTATTACTCACAACACAACACGTCTATGTAATGCAAGGTATATCATTCTTCTCTCTGTGCCATTTTCAACCGACTATCAGAAATCTCAGTTTACATTTGTGGCCCCCGGGTCACTCATTTTAATTTATTAGCGTGTCTTTTACTACAAGCATGGCTAGTTTGAAAAAGTTCTGAAAGATTTCAATTTTCGTCAAAAATCCCCGTTTTTTTAAAAAATTGCAAAATTTTTTTTTGTGATTTTTTGAAGACTTTAAACGCATACAACTTCTAAACGAGAAAACATACAGAACGTTTGATTGTGCTCATTGGAATCAGGAATTGGGAAGTACAGTGCTTAAAGATGTTTTACACATCAAAATATATAATAATAATAATGCGTTTAACGTCCGTTTCTCGACATTATTTCATAACAGACGCCATTCGCACATTAGTATTTTCCATTTTACCACTTCCCGTTGTTTTCTACATTTTTAAACTTCAACTTTTTTTTTCGCAGGGGGGGAAGATAATTCCTGTGGGATAGTAAGAAAACGTAACTCTGAAATTCTTTTGCATTTAAGCGTATAGGCGGAATTCTTACTAATATTATAAACACCACCAGCCCGACTTCGCTTCGCAGGGGGAGAATTTCTCGCGGGGGGATAATAAATCATAAATTCTTAGCACTTGGGCGAAGGCGGACGGGACCGCTAGTTTATTATAATTATTATGTCAGATGTTTGTATTTTTATAGAATGGTTCCGCCGCCCAATTGACTGGAATTTTTAAAATGGGTTACCATTTTTGATTGTTAAATGTAAAACCATATGAGTACGTATAGACCTACAAACAGAACACGTATATATGTTGAGGTGGTCTCAAATAGAGAGACAATTGTCTTGACATGTGAGAAGTTAACGAGATGGCAGTCATAAACAACATGGCCGTGTGTATGTGTGTGCGCGATATAATCCCCAGATGTCAGCACATACGTGGTGTCGCCAGTAATGGAGTACCACAATCACTTATACGACTTACACATACTGACACTTAAACTCATTGTCCTGTACTGAGCAACTTCATTCAAAATAGGGATTGGAAAAATTGCATAATTATTTTATATTGGACATTATCTTCTAATTGTCCAGAGTCTGGACAATCATAAGATCCTCTTCGAAGAAACCCAAGCCATAGACAGAACGTTGAGCTATTACCCAAGAATATACAGAGAGGCCATAGAAATACATAAACACACACAGAATTTCAACCGAAAAGATGAAGGCCTCAATCTCAGTAAAACCTGGACACCAGCACTTCGACATACAAAATCAATGACCAATCGTACAAGGACGGGATACGACCGAGTAGAGAACTCACCCCCACCACTACACACTGCGCAGTTGACCAATGACAGAGAGACGGACTACGACCGAACAGAGAACAACACTGGCACTAGGTATAAAAATAGGGAGAACACCAGTCACCGACACACTGACCTGTGAGCCGCCAAGGAGGACACTTCGACCGCTGCCACATCGCCTTTGAGAATGTCTACCGCAGTTGTAGACGAAACGTCAGGTAGAAATACCACCGGATCACGGCCTACAAGCCCGGAAACCATGAAGACTTGGAACAATGCCGGCCGTGAAAGCTTGCACACTTGGATAAAAACTTAATTAAACAAAAAATGTTGCCTACAAAGATACATTTTCAAATTAAATAGGATGGGTTCGAGTCGAAACTACTTCCAAGTTCCAACGTAACAAAATTTTAACTTTGACAGATATTTACATTTTTTATGCAGCTATATTTATATAAAATCAAGAGTAGGTACATAATAGTTTAATCTTGGTCGGTGACTCTCACTCTTATGAAACTAGGAGAGGCAGAACAATTAAAATAGACAAATGCAAAACGCTATAAATTTTCAAAAAAAAGCCCGGTAAACTTTTCTATAACTATAGGTACCTAGGTATAATATAATGAACTACCATCAGAACTCAAAAAGACAGACAGTGAAATTTTATTCAAAAAAATGTTTAAAAGAATTTTTATTAATAAGACATTTTATAACATAAGTACAGGAATTTTTAAACGGTTATTATTGCATTTGTTTTTATGACAGATCAAGCATATCATGTAAGTTTGCATCATGTATGTATCGTTTGACAATATATATTCTATTCTAACTCAAAAGCGTTCTAGGTTTCAAAAACGTTTCAGTTCTTTTTTTCAGAGACAAAAAAGTAGGTATTGTATTGTCTTCGGAGCTACGTATATGTGCAAAATTTCAAGTCGATCGGTAGATCTACTGTTCACCAACGAGAGGTGTCCTGTCACGGTCGCCAATTGTAAAGTTTCTCCATCATCAGATTGGAGACAAGAAAATATTGTATTGTCATCAGAACTACGTATGTGTTCAAAATATGTGGAAGTGTTTCAAAATCTGATTACAATATTTGTAGACTATAGATGATTATAGACGCTCGATACAAGATTTGATCCTAACCAACTAACAAGCTAATAAAAAGCTTTTAATGAAAGCTGAAGTTTATCTGCAACAGTCAATGAGCTCAGTGGTTCCAAAATTGTTACATATTAACCTTACCAGAATTTTCGTATGGCTAAAGAAACGAGACATTTATGGAGGAAATAATGGGATAATTACGAACATTTTGATGACGAAGGAATTAGTTAAGCTAATTAAATCTTAAAAAAAGATTTTATTGTCATCGGAACTATGTATCTGTGCAAAGTTTCAAGTCAATCGGATATTTGGAAGTGTGCCAAAATTGGCTTACCTACGCCAGTGAAGTTATTAAAAAAACTTCAAAAAAGTTACACTTTTCCCTATATCGTCTGTCACGTTAATTTAGAACATAGTCTCGAATTTTCTAAACCCTACAAGAGGTCTATGAGAAGTACTTACACTGTATACAAGTGCACGGTGTCGTAATAAATAGCGTCTCACCTCTAAGCTGTGGCCGCGGTCTGCAAGTTGCGATTCCCTCGGTTACTGTCTCTTGACAGTTGTACTTAGTGGTTGACTGATGCAAGCTTATAAAACAAAAAATATTAGCAAAAAAAACTTTTCAAAGCCAAGCGGTTATTAAAATAGACTAAAAAGAAAAAAATAATTTTTAATAATTTAGGTTCATAATTATAAAAGCGTGGGTTGTGACTAATAAACTATCATAGAGTTTACAACCCACGCTTTTATAATTATATATGAACCTAAATTATTAAAAATTATTTTTTCCTTTTTAGTCCATTTTAATAAAAGCTTGTCTTTAAAAAGTTTTTTTTACTAATATTTTATTTTGTTCTTTTTAGTCTTCCAAAATTTTCGGTCGCCATTTTGGATTTATAATGACGTTACACTGCTTATTGTATTCTACTCGTCATACCCTTTCATTAATTGAGACCCATATCATGGGGATTGTAAAAAAATAGGTAATCCGCTATTTTGTGTTGGCCGCCATATTGAATTTTTAATGGCGTCACACAGCTTATTATTGTATTCTACTTGTCATACCCTTTTATTTGATACCCATGTCGATGGGGTTGTAAAGAATAAGGTAATCCGCCATTTTGTGGTGGCCGCCATATTGGATCTACCATAATTTTTTTGAATATACTGTATTGCATTCTCTTCAGAACCAAAGGCGTATGCAAAATTTGAGCATGATTGAATATCGGGAAGTGGTCGAAAATTCGATTGCCAAATTTGTCCCGGACAGACAAACATCCTGTCTGTTTGTCTGTCCGGGACAAATTTGGCAATCGAATTTTCGATCACTTCCCGATATTCAATCATGCTGAAATTTTGCACACGCCTTTGGTTCTGAAGACAATGCAATACAGTATATTCAAAAGTTAAATAAAAGCTTGTAAAATATAGTACTATCGGACACAGAATGAGCTGATTACAACTGCGCGAATCATAAAATTAATGACGGAAAACGATTTATTTTACTGCACAATTTCTTTTTCGGTCAATAAATATTGTGAAATTAATCCCTCATTATAACGTGGTTCGTTCAACGCTGTAGAGATTTGACATTAATTAACGCTATGACATCTGGTGACAGAAAATTAAAGTATTGCAAAATATGATTTCGCGATTAGGTCAAGCCTCAATGTCAAATCAGCTTTTAGGGTTTTGACATGGAAATGCATAGGTACAGTTAGACCGGGAATTTAATAATTCTAAATACCGACCTGCATTTCACGGACTAGAATCTCCGATTGTTGAACAGCTTCATTAGTAGGAAAATAATTTACCTGCAACAAAAGAAAATACCATTTAAAAAATATTTAAACATATCTACAACCATAAATAGTTTAAAAAAACACATTTTGAGAATAGTTGAATTCGCGGGATTGTAGTTCCCAAGTTTCAATCTTAGAAGTATCGATTGGGTTATAAAAAAATATAGAAATATGAATTTGTACCATGGGGCATGGACAATGCCGCTGAAGGAGAAGTGAGATGGGGCAGTTACCCCTACCCCTCTCTTGGAAAATAATCGAAAGATATCAAAAATCTTGATACATTACTGAAAATATACAGTGTGTCCACAAACTCATTCTCAACATGGATCTCCGTTATTATGAGAGATAGAATTTGATTAAATGAAATGAAGTATTTCTTAGGTAAAGTTGTATCAAATCACATAAATAAAGTTTAGATATTTTGCGTAGTTTAGGCGCTATAATAAAAAAAGTAAATTTTCGATTTTTTTATTTTTGCTGATGGCTGATTTATTTTAACACACAATCAAATTTAGTTTGCACTTTCCTAAGGCAGTTTTTTAATAGCAATCGTGGTGTATTCAGAATTTTGAAAAATGTCATCAAAGTTCAATTACAACAATCAACTTTGTATTTTCTAATGGGGCTCATTAACATTTTTCAAAAATCTGAATACACCACTAAATTGGTATTAAAAAATTGCCTTAAGAAAGTGCAATCTGGATTTGACTGTCTGTTAAAACAAATCAGCCATCGCCTCGGCAAAAATAAAAAATCGAAAATTCACTTTTTTTAATATAACGCCTAAACTACGCAAAATATCTAAAATTTATTTATCTGATTTGATACAACTTTACCTAATAGACCGAGAGCTAGTGACAATTTTTTGGTGTTATTTATTCAAGGCCTTATTTTTGTGAAGATGTTGAGGGAGGCATATTAAAGTACCCTGAGTAAGGAATTTTGCTAGATAGCGGTATGGGAGAGATGCAGTCCGCCCCCAACATGTAACAAAAAAAATAGTCACAATTATTATTGCTTTAAGGCTGAAATTGTTTTGTATAGCTTGTCGGTGATCCAATAGTGCTATTATAATATTTGCAGATCGATTGGTCAGTATTAAAGAGGTGGCAGATCACCGTAAACGTGTCATGTACCCGACGAAATTTGTATTATTAGTTCAAGGTTCAAATTTTAATATGTTGTTACGGCGACTGTTTTAAGCATATATTTCAATTTGCAGAACAAAATGTTGGTATTAACCCCCTTGCAGAACGATATAAACACCTAGGCGAAAAAGTTTCCCTCTAAGAGAGGGGGTTAATATCGACATTTTGTTCTGCAAATTGAAATATATGCTTAAAACAGTCGCCTTTAAAAAAATGTTCATAAAATAAGAAGAAAAGTATCAATGATAATAATACATAACGTATTATAAATGACAAGTTTATCACCCAAATTATAGTTATTTTCTGCCCGCAGACTAATAAAAATAATTATTTTGTGTCAATAAAGAGGTACCCATCTAATTAAATTTCCGAATACACAAGCGCCAGGTAGCTCATTTTTATATCCACTCCAAAAAAATACATGCTCGTTACATCTTTAGTAATTTATATGCCTGAACGTTAGATTGTAATGTACGCTAGGCTGAGATAGCTGTTGAAGAGCACAGTCTTATGGTAGGGTTATAAACGTATATAAGAAGAATAATGATTCATAAAAATAAAAGTGTCTTGTGATATATATAGACGCATGAGAGAACGAGAAGTAAGGAGAAAGTGCCATTGGCTTCGAGAAGGGCACGGCTGGATTCACAGCCGACTGCGATACGGGGAAGAACAGCGCTGCTGTAGACGCGCGAGACTGGAGTTACTAAGCTACCTATACAGAGGTATGCTCTGTAACTGATGGCCTATTTCACGGCTGCGAACATACAATACACTCTTGTGGTAGTTTTCTAAACTATAACAGTTTATTATAACGAATAAAAGCGTTTACATTAAAAAAAATTAATCGACCGATTTTGAAGTTATACTTCTTTAGCGAGGGTAGTGAATTAGAATGACCTCGAGTTAAAAATTACCGACTCAATAATTAATGAAAGGCTGGCAGAGATAAAACGGCTCTAACGATTTGGATGAAATTTACTGAAAAGGGGTTTGGGGGGGAGGTCGATCTAGCTACGTCTCATCCCAGGAAAAATTTGTTTTCTTGTGGATTTTATAATTATAAAAATCAATTTTTTGACGTTTCAAAATAGTGTAGATAATATTGTAAGCAGGCTTTGGATATTTAGGTATGTATACATGTTATGATGTTCATGGACTGTATTAATAATAATTATTTATTAATTTTAAAAATGCTGAGAGGGAAAAAGCAAAAATGTAAATGCATGAAGTATAACTTCGACCATACGCTTATGTAGGTGATGCACATACCCTTTTTTTAATTTTTGCAATAAACGATAATATTGATATATTTGATTTAGGTACCTAGTACCTACTTGGTTAAGTTACTGGAAAATTTTGTGAGACTTGGATAATCAGCACAAAAGATGTAAATTTAATCTACTTAATTGTAAATTATCGACGTTACAAACTTAATTTAGTCCTTTTTCAATAAAAAAGTCAAGCGTAAAGGTACTTCATGCGCCAAAGGTTCCGTACATCAATGGTTTTCCTGTAATCTTTACCAGCTTCTTTATATTCGATTTTTTTTACAATCTTAGACCTTATATTTTCGGAGATAATGGGAGGGGATATTATTTTTTTGCCTATATTTTTATCAAATAGGTACCATATAAAACATTAATTAAAAAAAAAATATTTTTATTATCTTTAAAGTAAGGCCTTTCCAACGATATGCCACATGTAATTTTTTTCACTTTATAGAAGGACCCAATTTTTCTAGTAAAACGGCCTTTGCAATATCTCCATGCTAAATTTCAACTTACAGGGCTATGACATACTAGACAGACGGATGGACGGACTACGGAGTTTTTTACCATTCTGATATGAAACCCTAAAAATAATAGTTTGGACGTGATTAAATGCTAACTATTACTGATAGCTTTGATACCTAATCATTTAAAAAAAACAGAACCGAATAGTTCCATGTGTCTACAAGCCTTTAAAAGTAACCTTTGAACTTTCGTTTCTATCCCATTGTGATGACATAAAAACTAGATTGATAAAAAATAAGCTGGGACGGTTTGTTTGATCTATAATATGCATTATGAAATCTTTTGTAACTGACGTCACCGGGGTATCTTTGAACAATAAAAGCAGATGTAAACATCCTTGTTATCTAGTTACAAAAGAAACGCATATTCAATAAATACCTGTAAGTACTACTGTATATAGCAAACCTCTTGAAACCCGTTGCTACGTTAAGTTTCAGCTACGTAGGTACTTTAACTTTCCTTGTTGCTACGTTATGAGTGTGCCTGTACCAACTGTGCAGAACAAGATGTCTTTCTGGAAGTATTAGGCTTTTTCCTTTCATATTTGAAATGAGCGCTAGACAGAGTGTTCGGTAACTTTGTAACTTTGGGATTTTATTGTTAAAATTATTTTAAAATATCATAGCTTCGTATGAGATCGGAACAATAATTTTATAACCTTGAGATTTTATTGTAGGGGTGTCGAATGTAGGTACTACACGCTACATATACAGGGTGTTTCATAATATATGCGCAGGACTTCATTTTAGAGATGCAGGGTGTTGATACAGGGTGTCTGGGGAATTTTGAAAAGACAACTTTTGTATCATTTTTTCATTTTTTTTTAATTTTGCAATTATGAAGTTAACGTTTGGTTTTGTTACTTGTTCTAACGTTTAAATAAATTTTGTTTAATTAGTAAGAAAAAAATTTAATTTAAAAAAATTGACCATGTTTTTCAACATAAAAGTTGATTTTTATCGAAAACGATCGACTTTAGAGCTTATGACCAAGAGTACCTTTTTTGTGTAGAAAACATTGGCGGTTCAAATGGGCGTCTCAAAACCGTACTTTTTCCAGTAGCGTAGAAGTTGGGGAGAAAAACACCCACTACCCCTTCAAAACCTTCACCAATTAACTTAAAAAAAAAAATCCGCACAAAACATAGCTTATTATGAGTAGAAAATGCTTACAAAAGCTGTTTTCTGTACGATAAACGGTTCCGAAGATATTCGCAAAAAACGAAATTTTTTTTCAATTTCAACACCCTGTATCTCTAAAATGGTGCATTTTAGAGGGTAAGTTAATAGAAACTATTTTTCATATTTTTGGACGAGCTATCACATCCTGAAGTCCTGCACATATATTATGTATAACGAATGCGAATGCGAAAAAAAACCGGCCAAGTGCGAGTCAGGCATCGAGGGTTGGATACAATAATAAAAATAAGGAGGAGGGTAAAAAATTAACGGATTTGTTGTTTAATAAAAGGTATTTATTAAACCATATAAAGCAGTTAAAAAATTTTAAGATCATCTTAAAACACTTCAGCAACACGTACTAGTACACAGGCGAAATTATCTTAAAGCTACGTGTATGTTGTACAACGAATTCCCATCGCTCGTTACGACTAATTGTAAGAGACTGCGAGGTGACTACATCTTTTCTTACACCGTTTATACCCGTACTTCCACCATTAATGTAGAATTGAAAAATACAATATTGATAACATGTTTTTTTTAAATCCATTCTGTAATTTTTTATCTATTTTTTTTTCACGAATTCTGTAAATATTATTCATGAATCATGATAGATTACACAACCATAATTTCAGCTAATTGGGCGACAGGACTATTTTAACTTCAACATTTGACATAATTTAATAATTTTTTTCAATTAATTAATGACCAAATCAACAGACCAATTTTTACACATACAATTAATATTAATCGACGTTTCGATTAATATGCTAGTACTTTCCAAGAAATTCTATAAAATTCAGAAAAATTATTTAATAAATATTATGTAGGTACCTACCTATAATAATATGACGTTTACTTTTCATTTTCAGGGTTAGTTATGGTTTCACATATAAATTAAATGCTTGCCAGCTAACTTTCTTTTAGGCGGATTACTTCAGAACAAAAGAATAGCTGACTTTTTTATTTTAAAAATATTTACGAAAGTACAGAAAAAAAATTTTTTACAAAACTTTCTTTAAAAATAATAATAAATAAAATAATAATAAATTATTACGAAAAGTATAACGTTGTGACTGAAAAAATAAATTTATAGGATATATCATTTTTTCCAAAAAAAAACAATAGGGCTCTTCATATTAACGTGTCAAACCGAAATTTGATTTCGATCCGCTTAGCCGTTTGACTGGAATTATGCTCTTGAAAAAACGCGTTTTTTTCCATTTCGGAGTAGAAATTGTGAAAAGACAATTTTTACCACTTGTGGAGTTTTTTTTTTATCCTCAACCCGTGGCTTCAGGATTTAACACACGTGCCAGCATCATATTCGCTAAAATACACTAACTTAAAAGACTGGGACACAATGATGGATGGATTAACAGGACTTGAAATGAGGGGCAGGGAACAAACTTAAATGTGGGACCAGAGTGTGGAGTTAAAATGGTAAAATTCACTGTAATAACTCGTTGTGTGAATAAACTGGTGACACGCTTCAACTGGTGCGCGTTTTGCAACTTCCGTATTACGCAACCTCATCCGGAGCCATTACTATAACCTTTTATGTATATTTTATGTTTGAGGCCCCGCAACAGAATTTTGTTAATAAGGAATGCACAAGTACAACACAAGGCACGAGCATCACTCGTCTCCTCAGCACCCATAAGTATGGCCGATTATTCTTAAACGTAAGTAGGGCTGTGAAAAATATTGCGAATATTTTATGATTTTTTGCTTGTTGAAAAGCTTCTTGAAAATTATCACATATAACTCAGCATAAATCATAATAATCAAAGAATGTCAATAACAAAATTATTTTTTGGTGAATATTCACCCTTATTTATTTTTATTTAGGGGAGTAGGGAAGAAATAAGAAAAACTCTCTTGAGGAATCCCTTAAAAAGCTTACATTTAAAATTTCGTATCGATCCGTTGAGCAGTGAATCAGCTGGGCCTCTTTACTCTTGAACCAAATCAAACTTTCGTATCCCCCTCGTATACGAGAAGAGCTATATCAATTCTAATTAGCTTCTTTTAGGTTTTAGAGCATACACAAACTTTTATGAAGAATAATTTTTTCTGACAAATTAATAATAAGCAAGAGGTTAAATTTATGTATTTTTTGTAACCACGCTGTATAAAAATTATTTTCGTTATAAGTAAGCAACCTATCCTGTAGATAATTTAACCCTGATCATTTTTGGTTCAATGCATTTTTGTTCTAAAAAAATTAGGAGAGGAGGAAATTGCATATTTACGATTTTACATGTTAAATCCTTATTTATACATGAGAAGTTCACCACCCTGTATAAAAGGCAATAGTCAAATAAGCATCTTTATAACATTTCGAGATTAATATTAAAATTTTAAATCAATTTTATTTACTTAAACACAATTAATTACAAGCGCAGCGACGTTTTGTTTTGTCGAGGAAAGTATTCCTACTTAGAAAATCTCCAACTTACAAAGTGTGAAGTATTTATCTGCTTAAGAAAATGGAAGTAAAAACACTACTAATATATAGTTGAACGTACAAAAGTTTCCACGCTCTTAGTAGAGAATATTGAAGGAGTTAAACGCTAAAGACGCGCGTGTATTGTATGGCAGCCGGGGTAATTAAAAACTTTTACATTTCCTAGCGTCACGCGGCTTGGCGTATCTCACCTCTACCTACATTATATGCGAAGTTAGCTACATAGTACAACACACTATATCTATAGTTATTACGGTACGATACGTACTTACACGCGGTGTGCCAGAAATTTATCTGTTTTTAAGGCCACCAACCGCTATAGGGTTGTTTGTGTTAGTATACCAATTTCTACTTTCAGTTTATTATTAATTTCTAATGATAATTTGAAAATCCAGTTGATACTTTTACCAGTTCTCGGATTATAATCTCGGAACTGGGGGCTTGTAATAGAGGAACCAAGGAAACACCATATTTATACATAAAAAAAACTTTAAAAAATCCCCATCAAAAAAGCCACTAAAAAGAGGAAAATAAAAAAAATGAGGTCGGTGCGAATTTAATTACTAAAATTTTTTATATAATATCTACTTTTATTTTATTAAATTGGCGCTGACCACAAAGTTTTTTTATTTTCCTGTTCTTAGTGGCTTTTTTGGAGTTTTTTTTAAAGTTTTTCATTTTTTACATTTTAATTGCTTTACAATACGTAGGTTTGCACGTTATTAACCGACTTTTGTCTTGAACCGATTTTAGTAAAATGTATGTGGAAACACCCTGAAGGTATGTCCTATTAAATAAAACAAGAATTAAAAAAATCGGTTCACAAACGCTGGAGATATGAGGTGAGATACATACACAACATACATAAAAAATACATAATAACAAAAAATCAGTCGAACTACTGAACCTATTTAAGTAAAATTTATATGGGACCCCCGAAGGTATGCTCTATGAAATTAAACAATAATCATCAAAATCGATTCACAAATGCAGGATAAATCAGTGTACATAAATAAAAAAATCAGTGTACATACATAAAAAATAAAAAAAATCAGTCGAACTACTGAACCAATTTAAGTAAAATTTATACGAGACCACCTTGAAAGTACGCCCTATTAAATAAAATAATAATCATCAAAATCGGTTCATAAATGCAGGACAAATCGCCAATCGGTGTATATACATAAAATATATGCATCAAATTGAGAACCTGTTCTTTTTTTGAAGTCGGTTAAAATGATAACTGGTGTACGTGTTATTAGCGCATCACGCAAAAGTCACAGGACAGATTTTAAAGAAACTCTGTCGATCTAACCTTACAGGCTGGGTCTTTATCTCCAATTAGAATTGTCACGATATTCCTCATGTGGGATTAGTAGTGAGAGAAAATAGTGAATTGAATAATACTAGCGACATCAGACGGGTTTTGATATTACTATATGAAGTATCATTGGAAGTTAGTTTGGTAACATTGTTTTTTTTTTTCAAGAAAACAAGTGATTTATAGTTACGCAAACTGTCAAAATTGTTGTGCATAATTATTTTACTAATAATTTGTTTAAAAAACGTTAATAATTGGTGTTGAATTATTAAATAATGCGTGTTTGCAAATTGTATCTTATAACTTTCTGTTAAACCCTATAGAAAAGAGACGAAGACTGCTCATCTATAAAACTTGTGTCAACCCACAATAAACACGCGCCAGCTAAACAATGTTCCCGGCGCTATTGGGACCGTGCCTTGTGTGACCATAATGCATTACACAACGAGAGGAGGACGTCTAGGTACTAGGATATTATATACAGCTGGCATGGACTCTCATTCTTAAGCGTTCATTTTTTGAAGCGAATACTTCTTATGCGACATCGGACGCGTTTGCGCAAACGATGACGCGCGCGTCCCACTACTTTCCATGAGAGGTAGTCGCAGAGTACGGGGAGTTCTGTCCACCGTACTACCGTATCGAGTAGTGCAACGCAAGGCCACGCAAGATCAATGTTCTCTCCCTTTTGCTCTTCTATACGTAATTCAACTGATTTGGTGTAAGAAGTATTCACTTCAGCCGTGTGTAACGACACACACAGTACTTCTTTTGTTTCAGAGTGTAAAACGTTACCCGAACGGAGTCGCTATATCTTCTAAGCGTGAAATGAACGTTTAAAGTACTTAAACCTTTTCAAACTTTGTGACCGCGGCAGGAGACAACGACATAGTGTCTCGCATCGCACTCAACGCATGCGCAGACGCCGATGTGTCACGCGTCTAAGTAACATATTTAAGGGCTTTTCGGTAAAATCCACTAAATTTTTTCACATTTAAATTTTTTTGAAATTTTTTTTCGGACACGGAAGTCATGAGTTGTTCTCTATGGCGATATTTCTGAACAAAAGAACATTCCAAAAACCGGCTAAGCGCCTGTTGGGCACACACATGATAGGGTTCCGTTTGTGTTCGTGTGATGTATTTATAAATAAGAGCTATATCACCTTGGCAATTTTGTTTGCTTTCGAAAAAGAGTTATATCTAAATTTTTCATGAACTATTCTTGCTACAGTGTTCGTTATAATTTTCATTGAAAGTATTAACTAAAGGCTACATTCAGTAATTTTTTCACAGTTTTTGCATTGATAGTTTAGAAATTAGAGGGAGAGAGGGCGCTTTGATAACGACTTCGAAAGCAAAAAACATTTTTTGAGTAAGGTACACTTTCAACTATAGTTAAGAAAGTGTACTCAAAAAATGTTTTGAACCTTTTGATTTAACCCGATTTTAACCCTTCAGAAATAATGAGATTTTTGGAAAAAACAATGATTTTTTGGATCCCCTCCCATAGAGTCTCTACGAGAGGGGATCCAAATTATTATGTTTCCAAAAATCCCATTCCATCCTCTTATTTATATAAGTACCTTATAATAAGATAAAATTTTGTATGACCCAAAAACAGAAATCATGAGATTTTTGGACAAAAAATTTTGTCGATCCCCTCTCATAGAGACTCTATGTAAGGGGATCCAAAAAATTATTTTTCCAAAAATCTCATCATTTCTGTTTTTGGGTCATACTTATAAAATTTCATCTTAATAGGTAATAAATAAGAGGATGGGAGGTCTGTCACATACATACAGACAGAGAGGACAGACTGACCAAAACTATAAGGGTTCCTAGTTTCTACGGAAGTCTAAAATTGTACAAGTGGCAAGCAAGGTCCCTATACGTTTGATTAAAACAGTACCGCTGCACTGTTGAACTATACAGAGCGTGCAGCTATGCATAGCCACCTACCTGTCGTTTATAGTTTCGGTCGTATTAAATAGGTAAAGAGACAAGTTACAAGCACCTTATGTGTACCACTAATTTCAAAAACACATAAAACCTAAGTAGCGCTCACATGCCTTGGATATACAGTTTATATATAGTAGATATGTATGCCTGTGTAGCGTTTTAATATTTATACACGTTGTAAAAGATCTTGACTACATAGTAGTGAATACTGTACATTGTACATCGCTCTTAAACTAGTTATCAATAATTGAATTGATTCAGTTGCTGAAAGATTAACACATCCACTGGTAGTTTCGAATTTAACTTTCGGTTTTGACTGAAGTGGCGTCTTAACCCGAGCGTAGTTAAATAAAAACAAGCCGTGAGATGGGTCGTTTATTAGGACTAAAGTGCGACCCTTGAGGTCCACCCGACGAACTTCCCAGTTTGATAAATATTTATTAATAATAATTAAATTAGATATTACACAGAAAAGTAATCATTAATCATTAAAACATAATTATTATTTATTTTTAATAATAATTAAAAAAAAAAAACGGCTGAACTGATTTTTATAAAATTTATTTCGAATCAAAATGACGTTAACATGTCTCGATTGACACCCTTACGAAGTCGATATAATTTTTTATTCGCGAGATATTGTGTAAAATTTACTTTTTTGGAGTCTATTTGGTTAAGAAAAAAGAACGGCTGAACCGATTTTGAAAAATGTCTTTCAGATCATATTTACGTTAATACGCGTCGATTGGCACCCTAACGTAGTCGATATCATTTTTCATTCTCAAGATTTCGTCTTAGAAAGAAATGGACACATACATACGTACGTACGTACACACACACAGACATCTTTCTAAAAATAGTGTAAAAATAGTGTAGTGACCTTGTAACATAAAAATTTGTTATACATTTTGATTTCGATTTTCGGACCCATTACAATAACTTCCAATGGGAAGTTAAAAAAGCGGTCAAGTGCGTGTCGGACCACGCACAGTAAATGGTTCCGCAATCGGGAAGAACGTTCACGGTTAAAATCTTCAGTTAATAATAAATTTAATAATAATTTATAATGTTTTATTTTCAGTTGAACATATAAGTTTCCTAAAAATAAGTTTGTATTTCATAGTATTTCTCAAAGACACTGTGAAATTTATTATTTAGTGCAGCCATGTTTAGGTACAGTTGAGTGAATGAACAAATAAGTACACACTTCCACCTATCTGTGAGTAGCGTCGCCTGTTTAATTACACGATAAGATTTTCTCACATAGGCGCCTAAAATCTCTCTGTACTTATTATAATATATAGAACTTTCATCAAAGGAGTGACGATTTTGAATCATTCACATAATTTAAAACTATGTAAGTATTTTTTTATAGCTGGGGAATGCAATTTAATCGACGTTACATTGGAAATAATTTTATAATTAGCACTCAAAAGAAGAAAAAACTCGGGTCGCAGTGCCAAAACCCTGCCGACAATATAGTGTATTTGCTAATACTGGCATTCTGGCTTTATTATGTTTGTTTTTGGACAAAATAAAAAATTTAACCCCTTAATACATCCCTTAAAATTATATTTTTTTTCTTAATTTCAATATTTTTATCAATGCAACCTCGGTACCAAATTAAATACACCCTTCAGTAAGTAAAGCACTATCCGCAAACTAGTGTTTTCATAAAATTTGTAAGTTCGGTCCTGTCGGGCCGATTTTATTAAAATTTTAGCAGTACATTTTAATCGCTACTAAAGGGTTAAATTTCAATTTTGAAACGATTCTGACAATTTTTTCGGCATTTTTGGGCCCAAAAACATTTTTTAACCCCTAAAAACCACCCTTAAAATGGTCCGATTGGGCCCATGTAGCAGCGAATTTTTCGTGCGGTATTCTACTTTTTAAAAATGATGTTTTCACCGATTCTTAATTCTACCTTCTACTACTAGATAAAAGATGTCGCATGTCGCCCAGCCGCTCGGCGCAAATACTATAAGTTGTAAAGGGGGTATTTACAAATTACAGGCAGCCAGGCAGCGTTTATTCGTGGGGGGGGGCAAAAGTTGTATTCGCCTTAGGCGGAATATTTTGACGCGCCGGCCCTGTTTCTATAGCTGCGGGAATGCAATTTAATCGACGTTACATAGGAAATAATTTTATAATTAGCACTCAAAAGTTGGTCCGACCCCTAGGTCCCGCCATCCGACCGACGCCAATAGTGTATGTGCCATATGGCAAATACACTAATAAGAATGACGTATTAGATATAACTTATTTTCTAAAGAATACTACGAGCGTGGTTGGAAGTTAGAAAAAGACGTACAATTAATGCGGGTAGAACTCGCGCCCTGAGGGTTCCGTACCGTTATAACAATTTAATAAAAATTAAGTTTGTCACATAACACTTCCACATAGAATTTGAATATTAATGATTTTCGGATTATTAACCTAAGTGGTGCTATGAGACCAATTTCTCGTGTCAAATTTCAAAATTCTAGGTCAACGGAAAGTATTCAATAGGTTTTGAGTTACTATCAAAAAAATACATTTTTTTTAAATCTTTTTTATCATTGAGAAGCTTGAATTTTTTGCAAGATTTTGGGGTCGTGCCCTTATTATTAGATATTAATTTAACTTGATACCTCTAGCCCTTCTTGAGAAAAAGCCTCTTAACGGACAGACAGTCAGGCAGACAGATAGGCGCCAACAAAGTGATCCTATTAATAAGGGTTCCGTTATTTCACTCTGAGGTACAGAACCCTAAAACAACATTTTCAGTCATTTCTTATTAACCACATTGCATGTAAAAAGTAACTTTTGATTTCTGTTGTGACGTAATTTGATTCGAACAGTTCAGCCAATCGGTATTACGACACCATCATCATAAACCAATGAACGACGTGCGAAGTGCGAACTATAGGCGTTCATTTGCTATAGTCTTTCCCATCAACATTATAGGTACTATAGTATACTATAGTCATTACTTGAACAGCACATGCTTGGCTAGGATGCACAAAGTATCTGATGGGTTGTTCTGCTGTGTTGAGTCTCAAGCGACCAATCATATTATGCTAATTACGCAGTTTTTTTGCTATATCGGTTCATGGGATAGAGTATAGTCAGAATACTTCACGTATGTGCGCTATTATAATTATATTATAGTGGGTGCTTACTTGATGTAAATTAATATTATTAAACATTTTGAATAATAATAAAACACTAAGTTTTTTAAATTTACACTATATCTTTATTTTTTGACAATTGTTTCGTCAACACAGTGACACACAATTGTCAAAAAATAAAGATATATAGTGTAAATTTAAAAAACTTGGTGTTTTATGACTATTATAATTGCCGACTTTAAAGTTGGTTTTCTTATAAATTAAGAGTTCGCCGAGCAATATAACTCATAATATTCTAGATTAGGTATGAGCTCTTTGATGATGCTATGAAAAAACAATTCGGGACGGCCACATTATTTAAGGTTGTAACCATGTCTTAGAATGCCACGCCGCCACTGGTGTTGTCATGGAGATTGGGTGTATAATGAACGACAGTCGACGTATACAATAATACATGGCAGTGGGATGTACCTGTCTTAATGTTTAACCTTTGTTCATATTCGTATTTTTTGTAATTATTTTTTATAAACTTTGTAACAAACCTGCATTAATTTACGATTGCAATAAACTTGTAATGTTATGAATAAATACGCCAATGACGTTCGATGTTGCTGCGTCCATAAATAACTATTAAAAAAACTTGGCGCCCAACGTGGGGCGCCAGTTTTAACACGGTTATTAATTTAGAATTTCAATAGACTTGTAATGTTATGAATTAATAAACGTGTTATAAGATCAACTTAGTTTCAAATTCAAGAGAATCGGCCCCATGTTTCAACACAAATCGTCACTCATTTCATGAAAGTCCTGTATTGTGTAGTAAGTTACGAGTACGGTAGCACAATTTACACACTTCTGTAATATAATCGTATAATATAAACTACATACACATTATTTTATGTATGTATGAAGATGAAGTCATGTGTCTTATAATATCAGTCGTTATCTCACTACATTTCATTCATAACAAGGCCTCGGTAAAGTGAGTTTGTCCAGGGCCGGCGCGTCAAAATATGCCGCCTAAGGCGAATACAACTTTAGCCGCCCCCCTCCCACATATTAAAAAAATTAATAAACCGATGATATATTTTATTTACTTAACAAATAAAAACCAAATGTAATTCTAATAACAATATTTACAAAAAATAATATAGGTATAGACACTTGTATAAACGTCACAACGTGAAATATATTATAAGTGCACGAATAAACGCTGCCTGGCTGCCTGTAATTTGTAAATACCCCCTTTACAACTTATGGTATTTGCGCCGAGCGGCTGGGCGACATGCGACATCTTTTATATAGTAGTAGAAGGTAGAACTAAGAATCGGTGAAAACTCGAACAATATAATCATTTTTAAAAAGTAGAATACCGCACGAAAAATTCGCTGCTACAAAAATATGCCGCCCTAAAAATATGGCGCCGTAAGGCGATCGCCTGTCCGACCAGGCGCACGTGCCGGCCCTGAGTTTGTCTTTGTTAGAAGCTTTTCAAATCCACCGGTAGAAGGACTCGAAAAAAACATATTAGTTTCATTGAATAAAATGGACAAGTGCGAGCAGAACTCGCGTCTTGAAGGTACCGTACCGTTATAACAATTTAATATAGATTACAAGCATCGCGTAGGACGACGCAACTTTCGTTTACTTTCGACCCGATGCATCGTCTCTCAAAGTATAAGCAAAGCCTGCGTTTCTCTGTCGTGAACATCTAGAATGGGTTGCTAGACCAAATTAAAGCCAAGTTTGGCAATAAAAATTTCAACATTGTGTTGAAAAATTATCTTCTGGAAAAATGTCCATACTATTTTTAATATTGTATTTTGTTGACTTGTCCACACTTCGCTGTACAATAATTGGACTAATAAAATTATCTTAATCTATAGGTTTTAATAGTAAGTGAGTCAGTATTTTTGAAAGGCCGTATCTTTTCATAGCAAAAAAGAAGCTGAATTTTTTTTACAGAACTATGAAGTTATATACCTTAGCATTTGATATTAATTTCAACTTGATACCTCTAGCCGTTCTTGAAAAAAAGGGTTTTGACGGACAGACAGACAGATGGACAACAAAGTGGTCCTATAAGCGTTCCGTTTTTTAATTCTGAGGTACGGAACCCTAGAAAATACCAAGTTTTCATTTATTGGACTATACAACTATTTTTTCAGAGTGTCTCAGTTTATTTAATGACAATCTGTAGAGGACATTATGGTGTAATGGTTAGCATAACAGGCCTTTGCATCACACTGTCGTGGGTTCGAATCCCACCTCCGCTCATGGATGTTTTGTGATGTCATTTAGTTTCAAGTTATTTGTTATTGAATTTGATGTAATTAAAAGACGCTAATGACCTAAGTTGTCGACGCGTTTATAATCTATACAATAAATAAAATAAAAAGACAATCTGTAAAATTATAAATATGACATCAGTTGGCACAATTTTTATGCTCAAAAATTTTTTCATACATTGTGCTTAAATATATATCAAATATGTAGGTACTATGTGTTTGACTTGTAGTTGACCGGTACACGGTGTAGCTATTACAAATAAATTTTATATTTATAGATATATATTTAACGATTTAGGCAGCATAAGCCAAGAAAGCGCTCGTAAGGCCGTTTATTTGAAAACTCTTTTTTATTTTAAGATTGATGTTTTACACACCTAAACCCTTCATCGAGATATGTTCTACATAACGGTGAAAACCGCATCAAAATTCGTCTAGCGGTTCTCGATATTAGGCCGAACGAACAGACAGATAGACATACAGACGCCTAGCGGAGACTTTATGTGTAGAGATGAATTATATTTATAGCATAAAGCGATTATATAATGCTTAAATTACAGTATTTAATTTACCCTTTCAAGTTCAAAAATATGTTTTCACTTTCCTCTGGCAAGCAATTTTTGATGATATGTAGGAAAGTACTTATAAAATTATATGTTGAAATAGTCGATCTAAAATCTTCATAAACATTAATTTTATTAGATTTACATACTCAGCTGCTCACTAAAATTTGTGCACCGAAGCCAAAGTGAAATGGAGAGTGTTCAAACAGGGTTACCACTTACAGTTAATTTTTTTTTTACAATGCAACTGAAATTTAATTTTGATTTATCAAAGTTTAACTTTGAAAAATCTAAACATTAGATTAATTATTAAAATTCAATGTAATTCACAGGTCACAACCTTTCCCATCCAAGTTGCGAAACTTATCGGTCAGAACTCAGACGGCTACCCTTGCACATTATACAGTATAACACTCTACCGACTATTATAGGTATCTACTTATGTACATCATTACCTCACATACAGACACACGCATACAAACGCATGTTTGACGTGTCCAGCAGAAAATGTTACATAGTATATTAAACACTTTCTAGGAGGAACTATAGTAATAGTCACGAGTACGAGTACTTGTACTAAGGGAGTATCAAAATTTAATCAAAACCGTTGTTTTCGAGAAAAATATTTTTTTGTTTTTATCCATTTTTTAGGGGGCCACTTCTTTCACATTTCAGTTAGGACCGATTTTGTAATTTCGTCTCGAGGTGTAGCTAGTGTTGCCAGGTCCAGTTTGCAAAATTTCGAGACAGAAGGCTAACAAAATCGGGATTTTGGTTCTGAAATCGGGACAACAAAAAAAACAAGGTGTTCATAAATCAACGCTTATTTTTATTATTAAATGGTGAAAATAATGTCTTTATAATTTCATCAAAATAATGTCATCATAATCTTTGGATCGTACGCGACGGCAGAAAAGAACGGGAGAGCGCGATTTGTCTATCGCGCTATTTGCAGTCACAAAACAATATGTGTGAAGTTTAAACCTTTTATAATTACCAATTGACCCTAAATCGGGACATTCAGCGTCCCGATCAAGGGTGAATTGGGACGTGTCCACATACCCCTGAAAATCGGGGCGTCCCGCGCAAATCGGGACACCTGGCAACTCTAGGTGTAGCTGTCCTGAACACGTATGCAAAATTTGAGAAAAATTTCGATAGATACATGTGGTTTGGGCTCTAGGTACAACCACAGACATACAGACGACAGACATATTTTTCAAAAACAACTTTTTTAGGTCCAGGGGACTTGAAAACGTATAAACTCACCAAAAACTACACTGATTTTTGCACGATGTAAAGACTTTTTCCTTCTCAATTGATCCCCCCATACCTTTTTTCTACGTCTCTTATTAAAGACAACGTTCTTCTCTAGTAGAAGTCATTACAAAAAATCATGCTCAGAGTCACTCATGGTACCCTACACACAACTGCAGCTGCTTCTCGACCGAGTGTAAGGCCCCAATACACTACGATGAAATACGTCGATTTTCATCGTCACGATAAAACACGTCGGTTTTCATCGTCAATTGGTTTTGCCCACAGACTTCGTGTAAAATCGTTTCGTGCTCACTCTGTTTCTGTTTAAAATTTATTCGCATGGAATCGGTTTTATTTTTAACTATCTGAATTGTAGCATCCGAATCCACTTCTCTCATTTTGTTCAGTAAATGTTCGTATGCTTTATTTTTCATATTTCTATCTCGGTATTCTTCAGACTTAATACGCCACAAGCAGGGAATTTTTTTATATTCTTCGATAAATTCAACCAAAAAGGTTTATTCATTTTTATAAATAACGGAAAATATTAATCAATACTCAAACTAATTACAATCATTTAATTAATATGACTTATTTGCTGTACGTCGCAGTTGTGTCCACTGAATAAACACGTCGATTCTTATCGGAAAGCGCCACACATTACGATTTGAAACGACAACCATCAAACACGTCGTGTTTAAAGTCAAGATTCGGCAGATATAAAAACTGTCGTGTTTCGTCGTCGGTTTTTGCCCATACACTTCGGTTTTGACCGACGTGTTTTATCGTGACGATGAAAATCGACGTATTTCATCGTAGTGTATCGGGGAAGCCAGTGTCATTCACGACGGACGGCATCTGATCACATAATCGCTCTACATCGTATCGGGAGGACAGTGTGGTCCAGTGGTTAGCGTCGCGGCCTCTGGATCAGACTGTCGTGGGTTCGAATCCCGCCTCAGCTCATGGTTGTTTTGTGATGTAATTTAGTTTTAGGTGAGTTGTTATTTAACGTAATCAAGACGCTAATGACCTGAGTTGTCGACGTGTCTGTAATTTACAATTAATTAATAAATAAATACATCAGATCGGGAGAAATACGGATCCAATATAGGTGCAGCCTAAGTCGTGGTTCGAGATTGGAAGGTCTAATTTCGAAGTTTTGATAGCAGCCTATGTAGCATTAAAAAATGGACAACATTATGTTCTGCCTACATACACACACAAAGAGAGTAAGCATGTTGTATGCAGATAATGTACGTATGTTAGACACCCATGTACGGGCTGTTATCTCCGCGGGCCAGTGTTTACAGCATCCAACCACCACCCTCAGCACGGCTCAAACCATATAAGTAACATTTTATTACATCTGCAATGTGCGTTGCTGTTTATAATAATATACAAACATACATGTGTAGGTATTTCGTACGTATACGTACCTACTCTACAGGTACAGGGTTTGCACGAAAAACAGGCTGAACACGTTCTTATCAGTCATAATATAAACCTGTACAGAAACTACTTGTATTTTACAACGTTCTGGATGGCTGCGTTACTGCCAACAGAGATAGTGAAATTGTCCATAAATATTCCTTAGTTTATTAACCCAATAAAAAAAGAATTTGAATTTTGTTCATCACAATAAAAAATGATAAGAATGTGTAATGCATTTAATGAAACAATAAACGCGTTTACTTTCTGTAAGGTGAACGCATCCTAAGATGAAGGGCCATGTGAAGAAAACGTGATCCAAGAAGGAATGAAAAAAGAAGATGGCTGACAAGTGACAACCAAGTTTTTCATATCATTATTAAATTGTCAATACGTTGTATTAAGTCATTAAGTGTTCATAGCTTTGCACTTTCTATTTTTAACTTCCCATTGGAAGTTATTGTAATGGGTCCGACAATCGAAATCATAATGTATTACAAATTTTTATGTTTCAAGGTCATTACACTATTTTTAGAAAGATGTCTCTCTCTCTCTCTCTGTGTGTGTGTACGTACGTATGTGTCCATTTCTTTCTAAGACGAAATCTCGAGAATGAAAAATGATATCGACTACGTTAGGGTGCCAATCGACGCGTATTAACGTAACTATGATCTGAAAGAAATTTTTTCAAAATCGGTTCAGCCGTTCTTTTTTCTTAACCAAATAGACTCCAAAAAAGTAGATTTTACACAATATCTCGCGAATAAAAAATTATATCGACTTCGTAAGAATGTCAATCGAGGCGTGTTAACGTCATTTTGATCCGACATAAATTTTATAAAAATCGGTTCAGCCGTTTTTTTTAAATTATTGTTAAAAATAAATAATAATTATGTTTTAATGATTAAAATGATTACTTTTCTGTGTAATATCTAATTTAATTATTATTATTAAATATTTATCAATCTGGGAAGTTCGTCGTGTGGACCTCAAGGGTCGCACTTTAGTCCTAATAAACGACCCACCTCACGGCTTGTTTTTGTAAGTGAAAATAACTTTATGATTTGTGCACCATATCGATCGTCCTAATTACACCACCTTTTTCCCGTAATTAGTATGATTGTGAACTAGGAGTATAAAAGCTCAATCATGTACTATACTAATAAGGCGGGACCTAATAACATTTAGGTACCTATATAAATGTGAATCTTTTTAATTTCTGCAAGACAAAAAAAAATTTGGCCCCAAATTTGCCGCCCCTAAAATCTGCTGCCCTAGGCTCCAGCCTACTCAGCCTGCTGGTAATTCCGCTACTGAATATAGTTATGAACATAGCCGTCGCTGCTTTTCGATGAATACCTACTGATCTGGTCGACTAGACCATCACACTTGTATGCAATCGTACACTATACATAGTTATGAACATATCTAAACGTCGCTACTTTTGGATCAGTACCTACCTACTGGTCTGGTAGATCACTTAGATTGGACGTGACGTGACGCTCTACATGCGTATCCGAACGGAAAAAAACGAGGCTAATAGAGTTTCACTTTAAAAAATTCGACTGATGACCAGTCCTATACTTCCCACCTAGTAAATATTTGCAAAAAATAAACACTTTTTTTTTTATTCTTTGACTGGGCCCAAATAACCTTAGCTGTTGGTGGTCTTTAAAACACAATTTAATTTTTATTCTTTGAAAAAAGCATGGCCCTCTTTTTTGTTTGGTGATCTACTGATGGCTAGCTTAATATAGCAAAAATCATGGTTATACCTTGATTTACGTACAATTTTTATTTTTTTTAGTAAAATATTTTTTTTCTCGAAAACTATACATTTTAGAGAAAAAAAATATTTACATTTTTTTCATATTATAACATCTAGAATTCATTCATATTTTTTTTACCTATGTTAATACGTGACATTGAGGACGTTTTTTTGAATATCTCAGGATCCACTGAACCGATTTGACTCAAAATCTAATCAGATCTAAGTTAAAGGCTGATAAACACAATAGAACAATCGGCATGCCCGTATGTTGTTCCGTTCTTAAGATATCGAAGGCGAAAAATTGACCACACACACACACACACACACACATACAGACATCAGTCAGAAAATGATCTTAAACGATTGCTAGGGTCTCAAAACGTGAAAATCTGTTAAAATCTCGAAATATTTTTTTCGGACTAAATCCATTACTTCCCTACCATAGTAGAGGTGGGAAGTAAAAATAGAAACAATGTATTTGCACACTAATTAATTATATAGGGCCATTTAATATGAATCTTAAACACAATATGTCTTATTCTTGTGGAGACCAGCTTGTAGATCCATATTATATTATAATGTAGCTGATGTAGTACTCGGTGGATGGCAGCTTTCGCTCGTGAGTGGTAAGTGGTATGCGGTTGACGGCGAGACAGTGGAAATGTTACGAGTAACTTAGTAGCATCTACAATGGTAAAGCACTCTGTACTGGTTGGCGGGTGTCGCAGACTACGCTCCCGTAATATACAGGATGTAGAATCAAAAGTGTAACATAACAATTTGATTTTTCAACTGGGTGTAAAAAAAATTACACGACTCGAAAAATCGAGTATTGAAAATAACAGTAAAAAATAATAGAAAAAAATTGAATTGTATAGTAAACAAAGGAACAACATTTTTGATGCTCGACTTGAGTATAGGGAGAGAGATTTTAGATTATAAATGCTCGACAACTTAGGTCATTAGTGTTCGAGTTGAGAAAAAATGTTAATTTTTTAACAGACTTAAAAAAGGAGGTTCTCACTTTGCGCGTATTTTTTTAAAATGTATGTGCACCGATTACTCAGGAATGGCTGAACCGATTTTGATGATTATTCTTTTATTTAATAGGGCATACCTGCGGGGTGGTCCCATATAAATTTTACTGAAATCGGTTCAGTAGTTCGAGTGATTTTTTTATATTATGTATTTTTTTATGTATGTTAATGTTATGTAGCGTTGGGCGAATACGAGATGTTTTTACAATCGAAACAATCGCAATCGTTCATAATAACAATCGAGTCCACAATCGACTCGGAGGAGTTTGATTTTACAATCGAAATGTTCGATTGCTCAAGTCGATTATTTGCCAGCGAATGAGAATACATATAATCGTGATTCAAGGTTATATGCTGGTCGAATGAAGTTTGACATTTACGCTACTCGTTCATCGTAGTTCACACTGTTCAGTCGCTCTCAGATCACTCGATTACTGCACAATCGACCATCCATCGACTCGACCACAGTTGTTGAGTGATGAACGATTATATATTATGTGGCTCTCGACAGTGGACATCGCCTGTACGATTCAGTACTATGCAACTTGGTCTCGGTGAAATATGAAACAACAAAAATCGAGTCCAAGTGAAAACCATCGAGAGTCATCGAGATGTTTGAACAATCGAGACAATCGACTAAAATATCTCGTAATCGCCCATCACTAATGTTATGTATGTATGTCACCTTATATTGCCTGCGTGCCGATTTTGATTATTCTTGTTTTATTTAATAAGGCATACCTTCAGAGTGGTCCTACATAAATTTTACTAAAATAGAATATGTCATATGACATATAGAACTTTATGTAGAGTCTTATTTCAGCAGACGAATCACTGATGTACCTAGCTTAGATGATAAAATAGATTAGATAAAATAATATATTTACACACAAAAGTATACAAAGTACAGTATGAAGTCATCAAATATAGATACAATGTTTAAAATTTAGAGGTAAAAAATTCATCTTTGTTATAATAACACTTTGCCTGCCGATTTTGATTATTCTTGTTTTATTTAATAAGGCATACCTTCAGAGTGGTCCCATATAAATTTTACTAAAATAGAATATGTCATATGACATATAGAACTTTATGGAGAGTCTTATTTCAGCAGACGAATCACTGATGTACCTAGCTTAGATGATAAGATAGATTAGATAAGATAATATATTTACACACAAAAGTATACAAGTACAGTGTGAAGTCATCAAACATAGATACAATGTTTAAAATCTAGAGGTAAAAAATTCATCTTTACAATAATAACATTTATTACTAATAAGCAATTTTATTTCTTTATTAAATTTTTTTGTAGGTAAGTTTTGTAAATGACTAGGAAGCTTATTAAAAAATTTCAGTGCTGAATTTTTAAAACTTTTTTGTGTCGTATAGTTAACCGATGTAACGCAGATAACCTTACCAAGCAGCTAATCGCTATTTTTCTTAAGTTAAGGTGAAAAGCAAGTGAAAAGTCACGCATTTGATTAAATTATTACTGTTGGCAAAAAATACTTTACTTAGTTAAATGTGTAGTATTCAACATTCCTATGCATCAAAATTGATTGTACACCCTGTAAAATCAAAGATATAACTAAGGAATGAAATGTGCCTTGTAGCCTGCCTCTAGCACATACATGTCATTGCTTATGCTAGCAAAACGTAATATTTATATACAGATACCTATATAATGTATAATTATGTAAGTATTACTGAGTTAACTTGTAAGATAAATCTTAACAGGAAGTTTACTAGAATGAAAACATCAGAATATGCCTATTATTATTACTATTCAAACATTCTAACGCTGTGGTTTGTAAACATTTAGGCAACTCTGCATACTGGAGCTGTTTATGTTAGAATACAGCCAAGGCCAGCTTTAGATATGGACTTTGTATAAATTAGAAAAAAACTACTGAACTGATTTAAGTAAATATTATACAGGGTGTCCAAGACTTGCGTTGTCGGCCGATATATTGATTTTGGGTGAAGATAGAAAAGAAGTTTATATACAAAAGTTGTATAAATTTTAATGGTGTATAACCTAAAAATATTTTCAATTATACAGCCTGTCCCATTTAAGCGTGGTAGCTCAAAGTTATGTTTTTTTTAACCTAGCACCCTGTTTTTATTTGTTTTTTCAATTCTGCACCTAAATATGAATAGAAATTATAAGGGAAGCCATGCTCGAAAATTCAGTAAGCTAGTTATTCAAGTTTTTTAGAAATTTTTGACAAGTGCAGACCTTTACCTAAAATTCGACATAGCCAAAACAGAAATCTTTATCAAACTGAAATTTTGAGGATATTTTGAGGATTTTTGAGGAAAATTTGAGGAAATTTTGAGATAATGGACGGACAAATCAATGTATGTCCTAAAAAAATGAATTTATTATACAGGGTGTTCAAAATAATGTAATTCTTTTACCTAACTTCAATCACGTGTAACTTTTGATTGTTAAATACAACGAGGTTATTTTTTTGCTGGAATTGTATTCTTTAGGATATTTACTAACACTTTTATTAAGGGTTGTCCAAACCTAAACCTAATATTTTTGTATTAAAATATTAAGTTTAGGTTTGGACAACCCTTAATACAAGTGTTAGTAAACTTCTTTTCTATCTTCACCCAAAATCAATATATCGGCCGACAACGCAAGTCTTGGACACCTTGTATAGGAGCACTTCGACGCCTTTGTGAACACAACGGAGTCCAAATCGTTCAAATCGGTTACGTCTTGAGGCTGAACGGTACATAAAAAATGATATTTGATTAGTACAAAAAAACTACTGAACCGATTTAAGTAAAAATTATATAGGACCATTCCGTTATCTTCCTGAACACAACGGATTCGAAATTGTTCAAATTGGTTAACCCCTCGAAAAGTTAAGACTGAACAAATATTAAAAAAATTCGGCTGATGACCAGTCCTATAATACTTCCCACGTAGTAAATATTTGCAAAAAATAAACACTCTTTTTTTATTCTTTGAAAAAAAGCATGGCCCTCTTTTTTATAGCAAAAATTATTGTTACCTTAATTTACGTACAATTTTTATTTTTTTAGTAAAATATTTTTTTCTCGAAAACTGTACATTTTAGAGAAAAAAAATATTTACATTTTTTTCATATTATATAACATCTAAAATTCATTTATATTTTTTTTTATCTATGTTAATACGTGACATTGAGAACGTTTTTTTTAATATCTCAGGATCCACTGAACCGATTTGACTCAAAATCTAATCAGATCTAAGTTAAAGGCTGATAAACACAATAGAACAATCGGCATGGCCGTATGTTGGTCCGTTTTTACGATATCGAAGGCGAAAAATTGACCACATACACATACACACACACACACACACATACAGACATCAGTCAGAAAATGATCTTAAACGATTGCTAGGGTCTCAAAACGTGAAGATCTGTTAAAATCTCGAAATATTTTTTTCGGACTAAATCCATTACTTCCCTACCATAGTAGAGGTGGGAAGTAAAAATTATAAATATACACGTCGAATTATTGATAACCTTTTTTTTTGATGCCGGTTAAAAATACAAAAAAAACCTTTGTTCGAGCTATATTATAAAAATTTAAACTACCACCTAACATTTGTTTTACGGGAGATTAATTTCTGATTAATATTTAATACCAAAATACACACAACGTTGTGAAAAAAAATTACATAGGTTCGACTCTATGTGTGCGTGTTTGTATATTCAAATAGCATTGTGTAATATTGTTATACAGTTCATATAGTGTAAGATCTGATATGAGCTATGTACAGAACGACACTGTTCATAATATTATCAGTAAACAACCCCATACCCTAATTGGACACACATAATACGAGAGTTTATGAAAAATGTCAAAATATACATATTACAGTTATTTACAAAAACGGCCAAGTGCGAGTCAGACTCGCGCATCGAGGGTCCCGTACAATAATAAAAATAAGGAGTTAGGTAGGGGTAAAAAATTAACAGATTTATTTATTTAAGCTTGTTTTTAAAAAGTTTTTTTTTTAGTTATATTTTATTTTGTTCTTTTTAGTGTTTCAAAATTTTTCCAAATCAAATTTAACTAAATTAATTTTTCAAGTCAAAAAAATATATTAACAGAATATTTGATGATTAAAAAAAAAGAAAAATATTGCGATCCGAAACCCGGGATCGAACCAGAGATCTGTAGATCTTCAGTCAAACGCTTTACCAACTGACCCAGTCGAACGATGCTGTTAGACGTTCTATATAGTGTAAGTATAGTAGAGTGTATAAGTACGACTGCAGTATATTACTGGCGAGTAGTGATAGTATGTTAAAACGAGCGATAGCGATAATAACACGAGTCATATCATTACGTACGAGATATATATGATATTTTTTGCCATACCCATTATAAAATAGCTGCTTTTCATGCTTCATTTTTGTCGCAAACTTCACTCCTACCTATAGTAGGACGGCGTACGCACAGAAGTATGTAATAGCGAGCGGATCAGGGCGAATAAACATAAATCACTATGTAAATGGCTTGCTTTCCCACACTAGTGTGGGAAAGATATGTTCCCGCACACCAGCCTGTTAAAAGTCACTTTGCATGCATGTAAAGCAGCTATTTTATAGTGGGTATGGCAAAAAAAAAATTAAACACGTAGAAAATTTTTCATGACAAAAAAGCCATAGCATTAAATTAATACCTACATAAAATAATAATAATAGATATAATAGGTACATAAAAAAGGGAAATCAGATGATGCGATAATTTTTTTGTGGATTATATATTTTCTTTTAGCATTGCTGTACAAGAGATACTACAATGACCCATAAAAAATACATTATAAATAATAATTTCATTTTTATACGTTTACTTTTCATGAATTATCGTGTCAATAATGACCGTCAAAACCCTAACCATTACCAACCATCTGCAATATTTGTTTGTTGTAAAAAATCCCATTGACCTAGTTGTACCTACCTATTTGTCTAACAATCGTTGTTTGTACGAAAAAAATTGTATTGAACATTTAACAGTGATTAACAAAACATGTACGATAAACCCATAGACATGGAGGGTATACAGTGCGTTCCCTATCCTACTTAGGTATGTTTACTATTGGCATAAAAATGAGAGAAAGAGATAGACTGTTATTGTAGACGAATATAATTATCTCTTTTTTTTAGAATTGTGATTGGTCCTTCGTCTCCATGTCTATATTTTATAATTTTTATGTTGTCACTTTATTTGAAAATTGAATTTTCATAGCAACCATACATTTAGGGCGAAGAACTAATCACAATTATAGAAAGATAGTTGTCTACAATAGCTATCTCTTTCTATCATTTTTGTGCCAAAATTATAGGGGAACGCTCTGTCCATCCTCCATGTCTATGGATAAACCCGACATAAGTGTCATATCCATGTGATTGACTTATTTAAGTATAATGTGAAATAAAACTAAAATTTATATTAGAAATCGTGTCCATCGTGATTATAATAAAATTAAGAAAAATCGCAGGATAGTGGACAAAATATATTCAATTAAATTCATTCAATTAAATAAATCAAATATTTTGTCCACTATCCTGCGATTTTTCTTAATTTTATTAAAAACTAAAATGTTTTAATATTTTTTTTAGGATTTTTTATTTTCTACAATATTGAATTTTTTCAGTCACGTAAGACTTCTCGTTTAGTCCATTCGACTAGTGAATTTACAAAAAATAACTATAAAGCTCTCAACAGTAATAGTTAGGTTAAATGGCTGCAATGTAAATAATAATTTTGAACACATTATATAATTACGATTACAATTTCCACTAAATAAATTATATAGAACGATCTGTACGACATAAATACACATAATAATGAAAGGTTAACTCTATAGGAACTAATTTAGGGCTAGATATGACGACAAGTACCTACCTAGATACCCGTTTTATTAAAGAAAATTGAGGATTTTTTTAAAATTTTAAATAAAAACGAATCAGCATTCGTAGCTATAATTTTAAGGTAACTTCAAGATTTTGAAACACCTAACAAAAATGATTCGTCTTCTTAAAGTAATAAACAGGCTACAAAAATCACTCTTTCAGCTCAAATATTTCAATTTAAAGTATGGTGAGTTACACAACTTTTAGTTATTTTTTACGTGACCCTTAAATTTCGTTTGAACCAATCAAATATCCGAATCGGAGGCTCAAGTAAAAGGATGCAAACGGGCCTTAATCCGTTAAATATTTAAAGAAATAATTAAAGTAAAAGATATTACCAAAATGTTTTTAGAAAAGTTAATAAAGGTGAAAGTATAGGAATAAGTTTTTTTTTACCCGACTACGGCAAAGCCAAAGTAGGGTAATGAATCTCAAAGGCTATATAATAATATGTATGTGAGCAGTGATTAGTTTATTACTTTATTACCTCATACAGCCTAAACTACTAAACCGATTTCAACAAATGAGGTGTCGTTGGATTCGTCTTGATCGAGAGTGTGTCCTAGGCTATGTGACGTCACAGTAAATTCAATATGGCGGACGCTAGTAGTCATGTTATGAAAGTGTGGATCGACTCGGTCATGTAAAAGTCATCTAGATTCTAGACAAGTGCAAAACAAATTACGGAGGCAAATCAAGTTACCGAAAGTCAACGAAACAATCATACAGGCATCAAAAGCTAAACATAGCGATAATCCGTCTAACGACAGTGTTGTTTTAAAATATTTTTATTTATTA
This sequence comes from Mongoloraphidia duomilia, assembly GCA_039654895.1. Classification (NCBI taxonomy): domain Eukaryota; kingdom Metazoa; phylum Arthropoda; class Insecta; order Raphidioptera; family Raphidiidae; genus Mongoloraphidia; species Mongoloraphidia duomilia. The sequence goes on from CM077516.1 coordinate 67,664,733, forward strand.
AGAAATTATAATAAATAGATTATATAAAAAAACAAAAAAAGACTGAAATAAAAATAAAAGTTAAAAAAACTAAAACCCGACTACGTAAAAGAAGAAAACTAATAAATCAAAACGTAGACAGTATTTCTTTGCTATCAGTAGTCGGGGACTCGAATACCGAAATTTCTTCTTCAGCTCCCGACTACTGATAATAAAAAATACTGTCTTACGTTTTGATTTTCTGATTTTTTTCTTTTACGTAGTCGAGTTTTAGTTTTTTTAAATTTTATTTTTTTCATGCTATACATGGTTTCACTTGAGCGGCGTGCAATCATTCAACCCCAATATGAATTATTATTATTTAATAACAATTTAAATGATTTACATTTATATAATCTGGATACATTATTATGATGTGAATTTTTTTATATTGATATTTTACTGCTGTATGTTTTATTGACCTTTTGTATCCAAATTTTGGCCATGCAAATAAACTTTTATCTTATCTTATTTTATCTTATCTTGTTACAAAATTCCAATTTTGAAGTACGAGTATCCATATCAAACTGGTATAGTCATAAAGTATATAATACGTGCAATAGCTAAATGTGGATTTAATGCGCACTGCAGGATCCAGTATAAGCAACCACTCAGAGCCAGGGGGGTGATTTTATCTAAATAGAGCATGTTAAAACTTCGATATACACGTAAATAAAATAGCAGTTCCTAGTCCATAAACACGGGCCATTGAATATTCTGTTAAAGACACGACACTTTGATAATATGATAAATGACATTGTAGTCGCAAGTTAGCTTTTGCTGGTTGCCGGGAGACTGGGATGTTGAAGCACAAAGAACGGGCGGAGAGTTGATGATGACAGAAGATACGCGCAGTTATCGTCTTCTTTTGTCCATTTGATCTTAATGCAGACAAGTAAACAATTCAATAGAAGATTAAATAAGAGAGCGTAAAGCGTTGATGACATTGGATGACGATGTTACGGTGTTGTGTTGTAAAGGGTTCAATGAAAATGCGACCGACAACAAAACACCGAATCAAGCACACGCGTCATACATCGAAAAGCTAGACCTGTAACTACACTGGAAATTTAGTGGAAATCGAGCGAACACTGGCAATGATTCAAATTCAAATTAATTTATTCCTCAGTTCAAAAACATGCAATTCAAAATAATAACAGGGTCGTCCCGCGTATCAAAATTTGAGAATTTTGAACGGTGTGTGTTATTCCTTATACAAAAACAAATAATGTAAACCAACTGTTTCGTTCTCTTATCTTTCCTCTTAATTGCAAACAAGAATAAAACAATGTGTTCATTTCAAACGGCTGAGCTTAGCCGTCATATGATGACGTAAAAGCCAGACCAGAGAACTTATCCTTGAGCCAGACACGTCCGCGCATAGATAGTGTCTATAGAAAGAGAGATGTATATTGAATACTTTTGATTTCAATTTATGATAGATCAGTGTACTATCTCTCTTTATCTATGGATCAGTGGGCGTGAAAGTACATTCAATTACAGTCAGCCAATCAGAAAAGCCTGACTATGATTGAAGTATTCGTAGCGGTATAATTCTATGTTTAAAATTACATTGAAAAATACATACTTTCGGAATTTTTTTTCTTATACAAAAAGCTTCCACAAAATTCTCAAAAAAATTGTTATATTATCTATTTGTAACGTAATTCCAATTCAAGTCAAAATCTTAAGTTCGGCTTCGGTTAAAAATTAATCTTCGGTCGGACTCTATACTCAGATTGCCTTGCTCGATTTCTTTATGAACAGAGCAGCCTCAAACCCGAAGCAGTCTCGCAATGAGGAGATTCATCCAGAAGTCGAGGTAGGCATATTGCATAAATCAAATCTGGACGTAAATTAGTTCTGTATCGGATTGTCGACACCTTCGTCCCGCGGTGGCGGTGACGTGATGGTGTGTCAGTGACATCAAAATGTTTGCTGTTAAGTGGTCCGCTGGCGTTCCATTGTATTACGAAATGATTATGTATTACAGTGTATAGTGTTATATCTATGAATGTATTTGTGTACAAAAGGGGTGTTGATGCAATAATTAGCGGGGGTGTGAAAGTGTATTAAAACAAGTGTTAATGATATTATTCAATATACAATCAAACTATCCCTCGCACTGCTTTACATGTACCTATTTATCTTTACGTAACATCATTTCTTTGTCACATCATCCAGATGTAAATTTAGTTGTTTGTATAGGGTGATATAAGATTAAAACATAGTTATTTTTCAATGTAGAATCTCGGTATTTTTGATCATCCGATATTGTAAGTGTTGCCGTCTAGATCTAGACTTTCTAGACTCTTGTCTTGTCTAGAAATTTTCAAGACAAGACAAGACTTGTTTTATCTAGATCAAGACTCTTGCCAAAACTCTAGACAATTTTCAAGAGTCTAGACAAACTAAGTAGTAGTAGGTAAAGTAAGCCACTCAGTTAATCTAGACTCTTGAAAATAATCTAGAGTCTTGATATTAGACAAGGCAGGAGCTTTTTAATATAGACTTAGACTTAGTGAAGTCTTGATATGACAAGACAAGACTTTGAAAGTCTTGTCTTGTCTTGTCTAGACGGCAACACTAGATATTATTGATGACAGTAACTTAACTTATGATTATTTTGTTAAAATAACTATTTAAAATCAAATTCTTTATTGCTCCAAAGACAAAAGAAAATTGCAGAGAAGTCAATTACAATAGCAGATGATATAATTAGAAAATATATAAACAAAATATAAACAGTCACGTGTTAAAAAAATCATTTACACTTTACAGAATACAAATAATTATTAACAAGGAAAGTCTCAAGTTTTTTCTTAAACTGTTGACAAATAACAATATTTTTTATTTCATTAGGAATAGATTCTATCTACTGTATCAGTTTGTATTTCATTTTCAAAATGATTAGCTTTAAATGGAGTATTCGTATAACACCGACCATTTAAATTTACAACAACAACAAATTTAATGGGTATAATATATCTACTTTTTTGTATATTTTAAAACGAATCGCTAAATGAAACCGATATAAGTAGGTAACTGAAAAAAACTAAAATGTTATTTTAGCTGTCAGTTTATTGACGGACGAATGTGAAATACAAAAGTGTTGTAACTGTGTTTACAAAGGATTAACCTACTAAAATTCAAATGTAGGCTTGAACTGAAGAAGCGGCTCGTCAAACAAACAAGTTTATTTTTTTAACATCCCTACTTGGCCTCGTTACTTTGGCCTAAATACCTTATTAGATACATATTTAACAATTTAATGATTGAGTATATAATATTTAATAGAAAATTCATACGTAAGTAAAATTTAATGACATCACTGATTACAAATTTTGTGTTCAAAATCGCGAAGATATAGCTGTAAAGAATCAATCCCGAAATTTTTTATTCGCTCAGCAACTGACATAGAATTTACAGAAGTATGGTGATGGGGTCGAAAAATAAAAAATTAAATTAAAAATTTAAAAACCCCCGACCTAAAGCGTATCCGATATAACGTCAGATTGGTTGTACTACCCTCAAAACGTAAAGAGAAGTAGTTTTCCGCATGAAGGCTGTGCGTGTGTGTTTGTGGATTTTTTTGCTCACAATTCCGTCTGCAAAAATACATCAATATTAAATAAATAATACAATAAATAAATAATGAATAAATAAATAAAAATAAATAATAAATAAATAATGAATAAATAATAAATAAATAATCAATAAATACATACTTCCATAATATTGTATAAGTTGCAGCGATACCTTCTCAGTGTCCCACTCTAGCTCAACGGCGCAGAGAAGAGGGGTTGAAGTGTTTCGTTACACGTTCAGTCGCATGAATCCTATTCAATCTGCCGTGCATAAAGAAGTTTCACCAAGCCGTTTCCTTTATAGAGTTGCCGCTACGATCTCGACCAAATACGTTTCGAAAACGTTAAAAAAGTCACCGCAGGCCAAGTTCATGTGAGCGGGTCATTAAGTTCTAAAACATTTAACTTGTAGTGAACACGGATGCACAAAACAATAAATTCCTATGAGGCAACCAATCACAAGTCGACGTTCCGTCACTGTTAAATATAGGTTTGTACAATAATAATATGTATATTATTCACCTGTTTACATGTGCGTACATTTCGTGTTCTAAACTTCATTATCTTTATAGTCTTTGTTCGTTATTTGGTTGTTATCAGAGAATATAATTTGAAATATTACGTTTTAATAGCCCCTGCAGAGTTGTATGTACCTATGGTACACACTGGGGAGGAGGGGGACGAGACTTATAGTTACTGATCTTATCAGGGACGTACGTACACGCGTACTGAGTTACATACTGTCGTTAAGTCTTGCATGATTCTAATTTCTATTTGAACGATTCTATTCTCGATGTCAAAAAGACCGGTTCAGATCTTTAAATGATGTACCTAATATCAATAGTCAGTACTAATAATATTAAAATATTCTGGACGTCCGTCCTGAGTGGGCCGTTCCGCATATTTTTTTTGAAGTGAAAACTTCCTTAGGCGCGTTAGGCACTCTTTGCCTGGGTAGTGAAATAAAGTGAATCATTCGCGTTCGCATTCGCCCGTTCGCATACCCAAAGGTGACGCGGCTGACATACTTACTTATATCATAAAAACGGCACGCCGTACAGTTGCACCGATAGCGTAGTATGCAACGTCTTTGCGTTGTATGCATAGGAACCTCGGTTCGAAACTTGATGGCACCGTAGAATTTTTGGCGTATATTTCTGTTCAATTTGTTACTACTATGCCTCCGACTTCATGTTATCATTTGATCTTGTTTCCATCTTTTAAGTTGGATTTTTACGCAGTCGGTCTTTTTTAAAAATAATTTTGTATTTACTTTTTAGTTTTGGTTAATCAATTTTGATTTTGAAAGACCTATTCAGTATTCAGTGATATGCCACTCAATATGGTACGCAATTTTTTTCCGTCTCTACCGCCATTTTGTATTTTATGGCCGCCATTTTAATTTCATAAAAACAAAACGTAGCCTATAACCATCGCACGGTTTAGACAAATCTAATGACACCTCATTTATTAAAATCCATTCAGCCGTTAGGATGCTACGAGGGATTAAAGAATCCCACATACATACATTCATACATACCCAGATACGCGTGAAAAACAAACCCTGTCTTTGCTGTCGCGCAGTCGGGTAAAAATATTGAATTCATTCGATTCGAACCTAAACGAATCTATTGAATACAAACTTTAAAGAATCGAATCGTTCAGATCACGCTCTCACGCTTGTCGTCTTTTAATTATTTCATGTCATGGCTCAACAATGGGGTTTGGGTTTGGCGATGCTACATATATATGCATGTTGTTATATGCGCAATGAATGAGGTTTATGAATTTACTTTTAATGGCACCTAATTGTCTACAAACGAAATTGTTGGCAAGAAATATCTTTACAGCACGAAATGTGCTGTTAGTGTTTGTATCTACATATAACATGTTCTCATTTCGTTGCTGCTTTGCTGCTCGCAGTTACCGACTCGTGAGACGCAAATTCCTTGTTTAATTTATGAATTGGGCAAAATTTGTTTGCATTTAAGTATATTATATTAGTGGCGAAAAGACAAAACTGCTTAGGCCGATTTTTTCGCAATTTTTTCCTTTATCTTAACCCGGCTCCTGACGACATGGCCAACGTATGCTAATTGTGTGTGTGTTTTTAAAGACCACCAACAGTTAAGGTTATTTGGACCTAGTACCAATTCATATTTTCAATTCATTATTTTTTTTAATAATAAATTGAAAATTCAATTGACACTTTTACCAGCTCTCGGGCTAGAACCCGGGAACTAGGGACTTGTAATAGAGGAACCATAGCAACGCCATGTAAACAACAGCATTGCTACACTCTCGGCCATTCTCAAGCCCAACGTATGCTAATGTTGGCGAATGTATTGGCGATCGTTTCGGGCGTGTTTTTTAACCGACTTCAAAAAAAGAAGGTGATTCTCAATTCGGTTGTATTTTTTTTTTATGTTTGTTACCTCATTTATAAACCGATCGGGAAAAATTTTTAATTTGAAAGGATACATTTTCAGATTGGTCCCATAGAAATTTCATCAAAATCGCTTCAGTAGTTCGGCTGATTTTAATAAAAGTTAGTAACGGCGTGTGATTCCTTAAGGTAAATGTCACTTTTTGACACATTAGACAGCGTAAGAAAGTCGGTTTAATGAAAGTGAGTAACGGCGTGTGATTCATTACAGGTAAATACTTTTTGATACTAAAAAGTACAAAAATAAAAAACTTTTTAACAAAAAAAAAATCTCCTTCAAAAAACCACTAAAAAGAGGAAAATGAAATTTTGAGGTCTGCGCCAACTTAATAAAATATGAAGTTGGTTAAAAAGAAGATAATAATCACTGTACTATACTTTTTAACCGACTTCATATTTTATTAAATTGGCGCAGACCTCAAAATTTCATTATTTTCCTCTTTTTAGTGGCTTTTTGAAGGAGGTTTTTTTTTTGTTAAAAGTTTTTTTGTATTTATTACAGTTTATTGTGCTTGGCAAATCCAGATTAATGCGACCTATTTTCAGCTCTTTACGTCGTACCCTTTCCGATTTATGTAAGAGTAAAGTTCCAAAGTAACTAAGGACAAAGACAGACACGGCGGTTTTAATTGAAGCGTTTACCGAGTCGATTTCCAAGTCTTTTAATACAGAATAATAATGTAAAACACACACAGCTGTGCCGTTCGGCGCGTTTCGTGCGGCGGTTTTGAAACAGCTGTGTGTGTTTTACACTATTATGCTATATTAAACGACCTATCGACTTGGAAACCGACTCGGTAAACGTTTCGGTTAAAACCGCCGTGTTTGTCTTTGCCCGAAAGCTATATATTATATTATTACGCTCCGGACGAAACGGGAGTTATGTCTGTTATTTTGATTTCTTGTGGGTTTTTCTCGGTTTTAGGCATTTTATATGATATCTAGATTCTAGAATATCCAGAATTTTTGCCTGTCCATTTGTATCCGTCTCATTTGAATGCACCTGGACCAATCTTGATGAAACTTGTTAGGTACCTATAAGTACTATGGTAACCAAACTTAAAGTGTATGGAATTTTTCATCTGACTATGCTCGGCTTAAGGCTCTTGTCAAAATCGAAGTCGCCGGTACTAGATTCAATCATTATCTTGTTTTACCACAAAATGGACATACGCTGTTTTGCCTTTGGGTCACAGATATTATGTACCTATATATAGTGTGTAATGAGTTGTTTTAGATGTATAAATACGCTGGCGAAAACGTTGATTAAAATAATAATAATGACTGGAAAACACGACAGAAAAACTCAAAAACGACTTTTAAAATAATAATACGGTCGACACATTTTATCTCGTAGCAAAATATCTATATTTATTTAAATATGATCAAAATATAATGCCGTTTTCTTGTACATACCAATATCTGTAAATTATACAATACTAGCAGCCCTATCCGGCTTCGTGCTAAGAAAGCCCGGGTGCAATTCACTACTCACTCGCTTCGCTCGTTCGCTTGAATATTATTATTATCGAAAGTTATTTATTTATTATTATTATTCGTCATACTACCTACTGTTTAAAGAAAAAAATAATTGTTTTATAATTTGAAACAAGTTCACTAAGATTAAATTACTTTCAATTTATGGCAGGTTTTATCTGAGTATGAATTCTGTGGATACTTTTCGACAAAAAGCGACCATTTTTTCTCGTCTATGTATTTATCTGCATCTAAATGATGAAAAATTTTGGTATATAAAATGCCATTATTATATTAATTGTGAAAGGCAGTTTTTGGCAGGTATATAGATTTTTCAAATATACCAAAAATATAGTACATTGTTCAATGTTCAATTTTTTTAGCCAATAACTTACAATGAAGTCTTCTTTCTCTGAATGAATTGTTTATACATAAACAAATGCATTTCTTTCAATGAGCATTCACAGGTGTCTGTTTTATAAGAAAAGGTGTAGACGCTCGACAGCAGAGGTCATCAGCGTCTAGCTGAAATATGCATGTCTAGCTTTTTATAGCACTCGAAGTAACACAATATCGTGTTTTTCCATTTTAATAGAGGACAGTATGGTCCAGTGGTTAGCGTCGAGGTCTCTGGATCAGACTGTAGTGGGTTCGAATCCCGCCTTCGCTCATGGATGTTTTGTGATGTCATTTAGTTTATTTAATATAATCAAGACGCTAATGACCTAAGTTGTCGACGCGTCTATAATTTACAATAAATAAAAAAAATTCCATTTTATTATACAAATTTGAAACATTCATTAAACAAAAATAAAACACCAAAGGTAAAAAAGCTGCGACATAAAATTTGTCAACTTCTATTTTAGTACTGTAGGATAATATTTATAATGAATTGAACATAATTGTAAGAGCCATAAAATCTAAAAGCACGATTTTATTTACTTATACATAAAATTTTCGTAAACATGCTTGTTGGCGACAAATTCATCGAAAACCATTTATATTTGTACAGAAACTATGGAAAATCTCAATAATAGGCTCAAGATTCGAACCTGATACTCCAGTCTAGTGCTTTAACATTACGATATTTTTTACACATCTACAATTAATAGGGTCTATAAGTCTACACAGTGGCACCAGAGAGTGGGCCGGGTGGGCCACGGCACACCTTAAACTGTCTTGGCCAACCCCTTGGCATAATCCTCAATCTCTAGGTTATCTTTTAAATACGTTTTTAACCCTCGAAATTTCAATAATTTTTCTTGTAAATTCTATAATAGCAAAGTATAAGTAACGTGGGTTAAAATTTTATCGAGCACTGAAATTTTGGGAACATGTTATTGGCCCACCTTCAGATCACCATGCTCAACACTGGTCCACCCTAGCAAAAAACCTTAGCGCCGCTACTGAGGCTGCAACATATTTTATAAAACTGTACGAATAGTGGAAAGTATGTATTATAGTTTTGTACAGGGTAGACAGACATTGTGTCTACAGCGGGAGCGAGGGGTATAAACAGAGAAAGAAGACGTTGAACAGAGAAGTTCTCCTCCACATGATTACCGGATATAATAATGTGCCTTATTGTCGAGGTAGATATACAGGGTAAGGGTATATACTACAGTACATTATGTCAGAGTCGTTCTAAGACTAGCTGCTAAGCCCGGCGTTACCCGGCTCTCCAGACTGAAGAAGTTTTGCTGAGAGAGTAGCGCGTTTAGACTTAGCTAAGTTCAATTTGCACGTAGCTATAGGGCTTCCATACCGGAATTTCGAGATTTCGCAACTCCGGAATTTCAGACAAAATTTTTAAACATATCAACTGAAGAAATTAATATCGGAATTCCGGAATTAATGAAACGATTAAAAATTAACATCATTTTGCTTAGAAAGTTGGCCTTAATACAGATTTTTTACCAATTAGTTCCCTAGAATATAAGTTTTTTTATTAACACGCTTATATTAGCTTCACCTGTATGTTTGCGTGTTTGCGTGCTTGCGGGCGTGCTTGTTTGTTTGTCAGTTTGTAACCGATTTCTTTGAACTTGATTTTGACCAACTTTGAACGGTCAGATTTAGTTTAAACTTTGTCGACTTATCAAAGACCGACGACAATACAATAATTCAATAAGTTTGTCCCATTATCCTGACCAGGATCTCCAGGACTAAAAAAAAAGCAAAAAACTTCAGATTGAACTGAAACTTTGCACACTTATCAAGGACCGATGACAATACAATAATTCCATAAGTTTGTCCCATTATCCTGACCAGGATCTCCAGGACTAAAAAAAAAGCAAAAAACTTCAGATTGAATTGAAACTTTGCACACTTATCAAGGACCGATGACAATACAATAATTCCATAAGTATCCTGACCAGGATCTCCAGGACTAAAAAGCAAAAATAAATTATAATTTAAAAAAACTAAAAACACGCTTTAATGAACTAAAAAGTAAAAAATAATTAATTTTATTGTAAAAAAGCGTGGGGTGCTTTGTATCATATTTTCATACTACCCCACGCTTTTTTACAATAAAATTAATTATTTTTTACTTTTTAGTTCATTAAAGCGTGTTTTTTAGTTTTTTTAAATTATAATTTATTTAATTATTTATATTTTTTCCACAGATGGACAAGACAACTGAAACTAAAAGAATAACCTGAATAACTCTAAAAAAAGTAACTTAAAGGAAAAGAGAAATAAATTTTGAATCCGTGCTTATGTCCCCTTCTATGAAGGATGAATAAATGATTATAATAATAAATATATATACGACACCATGATATGTGTACATCCTGTATAAGACAATGACATATTATATCCTTATATCCGCGTGTACATTATATTGACTCACTTCTCCCTAGAGTTTTCTAGGAATCTACGGCGAACAAAATATTCGTCGCACATATAATAAATAGTACACGAGTATGATGAGAGAAGAAGCCGAAGTCTGCTAGCGGTGGCGTAGGTATTAAATGCACAGGGAAACTAATAAAAAGGGATGAGATGCCGAATATTTCATACAGAATCTCTAAAAAAATACGTACTGTAACGGCCATACCGTTAAGCTTTTATGTATGGTCCGAAACACAGTCATTACCAGGTATAATTTTCCAACCGTAACAAAAGCTAAAGAAGATGTTACTGACATTATCTAAGGAATTTAAGTGCATATTTCAGGATTTACAAAGTAATAAGAATTATCTGTTGCTTGTAGAAAATTCAGACGCTTATGACGTTTGTTGTCGAACGTCTATAATTTACAATATCTCAAGCTTAGAAATATCAATTAATATTAAACAAATTTAGCTGCGTTGGGATATGAATATGCAAAACTATTTAGCGAACTTATCGAGTTCAAAAGTGGTACGAATCTCTAACTGTTTTTTATAGAAAAGAGTAAAGGAAAGAAGGACGCCGAATTTTGGAAATTTATTCCTGAAAAATATAAGATTACAAAAATGTACCGTTAGCGAACCATCCTATTCTAAAATGAAATCGGTGGCCCCACAAAAAGTTTGAATAATGAGTATGGTGATTTTAGTTTCGCACGGCACCCAGATTTTTTCGGTCTCGTCTCGAAATACAAGACAAGACCGAATTCCGAAACAATGTTTGTGTAGCGATACTGGTTCTTCGTAAATATTTTTGAAAAAAGGCATGAGAAATAAAAATTCATTTATAAACTCAATAATCAATAATTCGACACCTGTCAGTAATCCGGCGGTTTTCTCCAGCGTCCTCTTAATGCTTAATGCTCTATAATCCGGTATTTACGGTAAACCGTAATATTTCTAAAATTTTCAATGAAAATATGATGCTATCGAAGAAAAATATTTTTTAGAATCTGAAAAAAATATTTGAGACAATTACATATTTTGTCTAATTTATAATATTTAAGTTTACTACCTAACTACCAGACATGTGACCTGCACTTATAAAATTAAAAGGTGGGACAGGTTTTTAGAAACATCCTGTATACATATGTAACCTTTGTCGATCGATTTACCATAGAACTGAAGTTCTAGGATTACCTATACTCATTAACAATAAAGATCATGTGATAAAGGCAAAAATAAATTCTTTACTTCGTTTAAATTAAATATCTTTCTTTCTATATGCATCGGTCTTTCTTTCTGTAATTGCACAGTGAAATGTACAAGTGATAAAACTGTATGGTAGGTACTATAATATAGTTAAATACTAGGTAGAATGGCCTAAGTCAAATTTTTTGTAAAATGATATTAACAATGATAGCAACTAATTTAGTAATTTATCCTGTTAGCGAGCGCAGGAGATCCAACTATTCTCTTTTCATTGCTATGGTAAGATGCAATACTGCGTCGGACATGTCTTGGTACACATTCTTAGCCACGATCAATGAGTTGAACGAAATTCATTTGTAGCAACGTAAGTTTTAAAAATAAATTGACTTATAAAATAAAACGATTAAATCTCCTTGAAAAGCTCCACTTGTTTGAGTCTATTTAGATACCTCAAAGAACACATGTCATGACCTATAATTTTTTCATTTAAGTAGAAAAATACACTATTAGATGATCTGGAAGCTCACTGCAGGGTTATTAAGTCATTTTGAAATTACGTCGAATCTCATTTAAAAGTAGAGAAAAAAATTTGCGTGAAAAAATATTTAATTTATTTTTTTTTAAATAGAAGTTTTTTGGTCTTTGTTAGTCAGTCAACAGCAAAGTAAATTTCTATTTTATTTGTACCTATACTCTCGGGTTTTAGACATTTTATATGACATCTAGATTCTAGAATAAACAGAATTTTTGTCTGTCCATTTGTATACGCCTCATTTGAATGCACCTAGACCGATCTTGATTTGTAATTTATAAGAGTTTATTTGGAGGAAAAAACCGAATCCTCAAGTTTCGCGTTGATTTAATTAGCTACCTATTTAAACATAATAATTTAAAACGTTTACCAAAAATATTTTTTCTGAAGTATATGAAAAGATAAAAATACGCCACTTAGCCGTGTGGCCATGCATATAATCTTTTATTTCTTTGATAATAGTTTGCAATGATAGTTTTCTCGATTGAATTACATATTAAAGTTATCGTGACATTGAAACTTACATATTAAGGGAAGGAATAGTTGCAGCTTCAAACATTTTATACTTTTTCATAGCTACATTTTGTTCCATCATGATAAAGTTTGACACGAAGTATTTTTCAATGGTTTTATTAAGTTCGACATGACGTATCATGGGTATCAAATAAAAGGGTTTCATGAGCAGAATACGATAAGCTACGTGACGCCATTCTAAATTCAAAATGGCGGACGCCCCAAGATGACGGGTTACCTATTGCTTCAGAACTCCCATGACATGGGTATCAAATTAAATGGTTTGAGGAGTAGAATACGATAAGCTACATGACATCATTCTAAAATCAAAATGGCGGACACCCCAAGATGGCGGCTTTCCTTTTTCTTTAAAACCCCCGGCGTATCAAATGAAAGGGTTTGATGAGTAAAATAAGATAAGCTACATGACGTCATTCTAAATTCAAAATGGCGAACGCCCCAAGATGGCGGCCCAATTTTAATTTAAATTTTAATAAATTAGATAACTGGGTTAGCTGATTAATATAAAATTGAAAATTTAGGACTTAGATTTTATATTTTTGTAAAGTGAAGAATTTATATATTTTTCTATTGTATAGAATTAAAATAATTAATAAAGACTAAAAAGAACAAATAAATAACTTAAAAAAAACTTTTTAAAAAACAATGGTTTTATTTTGAAATAAAAATGCACTAAAAAGTAGAAAATATTTTTTTTTAGTGATTATAAGTTAATCAGAATAGTTTTCAACATTTGTTACGCGCACAAAAGAAAACCATAACCATAACCATAACAGCATCAGTACCTAATATTTTATGAGCGCCCAATGGTTTTCTTTTAACAAATGCTGAAAACTATTCTGATCAACTTATAATTACTAAAAAAAATTATTTTCTACTTTTTAGTGCATTTTTGTTTTAAAATAAAACCATTGTTTTTTAAAAAGTTTTTTTTAAGTTATTTTTTTTTATTATCTACGTAGCAGAAAGATTCTGCTTAAATAAATCTGTACAATCAATTAATCAAGCAATCAATACAAACATTAGATTTTGCCAAGGTTTTGTTTTAATTAACCATTGAACTATAAAAACAATCTCTTTTTATTGTTATAAGACTGGAAAGCGTGTAGAGGCTAGTGAAGCTAGCCGCGAGATATATAGCCGCTACATTTATCTCCATCTTTGTTATCAAGGTAATAAAAGGTAACTTTTTGATAGTACTGTACTACGGACAGAACGCGTAATGTGTAGAAAAGATAGGAGAATACTTTTAACATCTATCCTTACCGGTTCACTTTTGATAGATATATAGGTATAAAAGAGATTCAAAAGAGAATTCCAGTATTATTATAGTTCAATAATCAACGTCTTCAGTCTTAAAATCATTCAGGTATATATCATGCTTTCATAAATAAATTTTTTATTACGGAGTTAGCAAATGTTAAAAAAAGTCAACAGAGCCAATACTTTTTTGATTTATGCACTTTTTAACAATTTTTATTTTCTCATATATACTTATATATATTAGATAACTTAATAGTAACGAATAGGGGGAAATCTATGTGCTCTATGTGAATCTATTTTGAGTCTTTGACAAACTTATACGTACTCAAGAACCTTGAATCCAGAAAAGTGATTTTTTTAATATCTGCAATGTCTGTCGTTTATCTGTAGTCGCATCTAGAGCTAAAACTATACTAGATCGATTCTGCTCAAATTTTGTATGCGTGTTCAAAACAGTCACAGTTCGAGGCAAAATTTCAAAATCGGTTCTAGCTCAATTGTAGAAGAAGTAGCCCCCTAAAAAGCAGTAAAAACAGGGAATGAAAATAACAATCAATAATGATTAGATTCCTAACCCTTAACTAAATTCACTATATTAGTAAAATTAACATAAGAATATCAGACGAATTATCGCCGTGATATTTATATAGAAGGCTGTAAAAAAAATGTAAATTGGGAGTTCTGGGTTCGAGTCCCGGTGGCGCATTTACATTTTTCCTATACCGCCTTCTATATAAATATCATGGCGATAATTCATCTGATATTCTCAAGTTAATTTCACTAATATCGTGAATTTAGTTACGGCTAGGAATCTAATCATTGATTGTTATTCTCATTGTTTATAAACCAAATGTAAATTTCTCATATGTAATTTAAAAACAGGCAAAATACTGTTTTTTTTCGAAAATTACTCTAATGGTCATTGATTAAATTTTACGCATTGTTACTCCCTTGTTATCAGCATGAGATGGCATGAGTAGTTTTTCCTAGGAAATGCTGGGAGGGAGGCTCCAGCTGTGAAATAGGCGTTAAAAAATTTAGAAAAACTAAGAAAATAAGAAATATAAAAGTAAATAGAGAAATTAAATTAGGTTGCTCTGAAAACTATAAGTTTTAGATTTCATCAAGATCGGTTGAGAAATAACAGAGATTTGACTATGAATCTAATATTACCGAGATGTGTAGGATCGTTAATTTTATATTTAATACAAAATTTTATTCAGTAAATCTTGATCAAAAGTTTACAACTCGAATTAATAATTAATAACAAAAATAAAGTTTCTGACTGTAATAAATTTCATTCATACAAACTTCTATTCTGAGAAAATTATTTTTAACTAAGATTTCCAAAAATCTTATACATCCGAAAATAAAAGAATAAATTCAAAGCAACAAAATATACTTTTCATGTTTTGCTTAAAAAATATGGTATATTAGATACATTTTTATATAATTAAATTCAAAAGATTACATTATGTTTTGAAGAAAATTTTATTAAAAACGATAAACAATCTTCTAGTGCGGTAAAAAATTAAAAACGACACAAATATTAAAAAAGTTTTCATATTATATAAATAATGAGAATTATGTAAGAAAACTCATTCATAAAATTTATTATTTTTAATATTCAATGTTTTGGAAAATGATTATTAAAAGAAACTTTTATTCTTTGAAGTAAGAGTACATTACGCTTGCGTACCTATAACATTAAAGGGAAAAAATTATTCATTCAGAAAATAATTACGACAGTGTCGTAAAAAAATCAATGGTTTTCGCAACATTGAATATCGTTTAAAAGAAAAAAGCGAATGAAAAGTCAGTTGGTACGTGAAAGCATCTACTAATTTAAAATCTTATCCACCCTTACACCAACACGGACGTGTAATACGAATCCACGTTGCGTCGTAACGATTCTTAGAACGGGTCGACATGACTTGCACTAATCTCATGCAGCCAATTATTACACTTATTGGAATTCTTGGACAAAGACAAGAAAATGGAAAACATTGCATGTTTTCAATATCGCTGTTACACAAATAAACCCCTTGGTTACAACTAACTAAACATCTTGCATGGGTGGTATGTTCGGTTGTCACAAGGCCGAATTTAGAAATAGGCTACCCGACAAATTTGGGTTTAGATAAGATATCTTTTCAAACTGATACGAGCGAATCTGCTGAAAAAACTGGGTGTGTCTATATCGCGGGTACTGACGTAAATATAGTACCGTTGAACACAAATAATTGTATTCGTTGTACTGGAAAGAAATACATTCACTTTTACTTATCTTATTAAAAAATTCACAGATTTCGCAATTCTTGCAACCATCGAGGACATTGGAAATGATAACAGCATATATGAAACATAATTAACTGTTTATTATACACACAATATTTATCAATGCACTGTTTAGTTTTGTCAGGAATAACCCTATTATTCTTCTGTTATATACGCGTTCACTTTTGCTTGATTACTTAACTTTTAAATGGATTTTTCTACATTTTCTACATTTGCTCAAAAATAACACCGCAGATCGTCGCAAATACCTCTCAATTAACTAGACATGATATAAAACACATTTCGAAAAAAATGCACTTGTTCAATTTTGCATGATTGCTCCTCACTTGATCGCGACACCGTTGTCTTTTGGCCTTGAACGGAAACTCGTAACTCTGCCCCCATATACGAACATAAACATTTCCAATGTTAAAAATGTTCGTAAAATATAAAAAATAAAACATTATTGTCATTTTATTTTGTTATATTTTAAATTGTTATCCAATACCTACTTATACAGGGTGTCCCAGGAGGAATCTGGCAAACTTTAAGAGCTTGTTATTTAAGTAATTTTAAACAAAAAAAGTTATATCAACATAGGTTCGATTTGAAAAAGTTATCGAGTTACAATTTTGCGACCGAGGTGCACAATTTTTAATAAGAAATATTGGATAAGCAGTCAAATTTTAATTTAATACTTTTTAATAGAAAAAAATCATTTCCTATACAATAATTCATTCGTTAAAACCATATTTAATATAATTTTTAATCGTTCTGCCGCGAAAGTAGAAAAGATCGGGTTCGGTTCCCAACTGTGACATAGGTTGTAAAATGATTTTTTTTTACACATTCTTCCGCGAAGAAAGTAGAAAAGATCGGGTTCGGTTCCCGACTGTGACATAGGCTGTAAAATGATTTTTTCTTTCCAAAAATGCAGGAATTGATTATGACTGGTCTATTGGCTGCTTATCCAATCACCCTCTATTACAATTTTTAATGTTTTTACCCTTTCTTCAACAAGGCATGACTCGATAACTTTTTCGAATCGAACCTATGTTGATATAACTTTTTTTTGTTTAAAATTACTTAAATAACAAGCTCCTAAAGTTTGGCAGATTCCTCCCGGGACACCATGTATATTTTCATAGTTTTGGCAAGAGTCTTGATCTAGATAAAGCAAGTCTTGTCTTGTCTTGAAAATTTCTAGACAAGACTTTTGTAAGTCTTATTTTGAAAATCTAGACAAGACAAGAGTCTAGAAAGTCTAGATCTAGACGGTAACACTAAAAGCTACACTTTTGCCGTAGCTTCGCTTGCCTGAACATACTTTACGAGCCCCGTCCCACTTCAGTTGGCCCACTTACCAAAAAACTCGATTATTAGTCCTCAATTAACAGAAATCGAAACAAGAGTGTAATATAGGTATTTTTTATTTTGTACCAAACATTTTACAGACTTTTTGTCATAACCTAAGCCTACTAAGATAATGTATTCCTACTAAGATAATAAATTCCCTATATTATTAAACGAGTAAATCTTGTATATATGTTTCTATGTATCTATATAAATATTTTCTCGAAAACGGCTCTAACGATTTTGATCAAATTTACCGAAAAGGGGTTTCGGGGGGCAAAAAATCGATTTAGCTAGGTCTCATCCCTGGAAAAATTCGTTTTCTTATCGATTTTATCATTTTAAAAAACAGTTTTTTTAACGTCATAAAACAGTGTCGTATTGTGAGTAGGCTTTGGAAAAAACAAACTATTTTCATTATTTATGTCAAATCTGACAGTCAATCTTTAACTTATTAAAATAATCAGTAATTATTTGAAAAGTAAAAAAATAGCAACAATAAAATCTAAACATAATTATGTAAGTAGTTTTAGATAAAATTTAAATAAATAGGTATGTTATTTTTATATTAGGTACCTATATAAAATATGTATAGGTAAGTACGTTAAATGTAGTATGACGTATAATCTTACCTAGACCTTTTTTTCTCAAAAACGACTAACGATACTGATAAAATTTACAGAATGGGGATTTTTCGGGGCGAGAAATCGATCTAGGTAGGAATTTTGGTTCCAGAGGGGAGCAATTAAAAAAAAGGTGTTTTTTATTTATTATAACTCGCTCAATTAAAGTCAGATTGATTCGAAGTCCATTTTTACATAGATTTTATATAATATATCACAAGTGTTAAAATTGTAATTGAACACTAATATAAGAAGTGTCTTGCACAATATGTAAATAATAACAAAACGGCGGCCCGAAGGGCCGCACTTCTGGCGCCGCGGGTCTGTGTAAAAACACATCGATTTTTAAAAACTATGGTGAAGATACATGCAAAAAAAGTTTTGCGCAGGTTATAGTCTGGCGTTTGTTATTAAAAGAATCGATTTTTGTGAGTTTTTTAGTAGGTACCTATGCAAAAAAAATATTTGAAATTTACTGGAAGTTGTTAAGATGACATCACAGAGAAAAAGTACTTCGATAAAGTTGATATTTGGTATCAATGCTTAAAATTGGATTGTTAAAATGGCAACGGGCGAGCAAAATTTCATCTGATTCGAACATTTTTACAAGATATTCAATCTATGAAAATCAGTTTTTGCGAGTTCTTCAGTCATCAAAACAATAACGGCGGTAGATTTGCAAATGGCGACCTAAATAATATTTACAGGAAAAAGATTCAAGTTGATACTTAGTTTTTACGCTTAAAAATACACATAGGTAGTTAAAATATTTAACAGAAACAATTATTTTAAATTATGTTTCAGAAATAAATTCGTTTCGGAATAATATTCTGAGAAAATAATATCTCACAGCATACAAGTACTATTTTTATTGAACTCATCCGAGCAAAGCTCGGCACCCAGATATTATATAGAAAAACGAATAAAATGTTGGTAAAATCAGAGAAACTAAAACTCGAAACGTATTTCAACTTAGTTAATACTATGCCTTGAAGAATAATGGCCGTTATAACCATTAAAGGTGATGTTACCCTAACTTTTGAAATATTTTTAGAATTTTAGTTTCTCTGATTATATTTTTTTCGTTTTTCTATTTAATTATTTAATTATCTTAGTAGGAATACATTATCTTAGTAGGCTTAGGTTATGACAAAAAGTCTGTAAAATGTTTGGTACAAAATAAAAAATACCTATATTACACTATTAATAATAATAATAATAATTTTTTATTGAAAAGCCACTAATGTGGATACAAACGTCAGGATCTCTGTTAATTGAGGACTAATAATCGAGTTTTTTGGTAAGTGGGCCAACTGAAGTGGGACGGGGCTCGTATTTCTAGTACCTATAACCATTTTAGAAAAAAGTACTGTCGTTTGAATCAATTTTTACAATTTCTAAAACGAATGACGTTTGTGTTGAATCGATTCAGTTTCACGGTGAGCTTAACCAACGACTCATTGGCAACTAATACATCAACGTATGCCGCCCTCCGAAGGTATATTATATAAGGACCGTTTGCAAAACGCTGTTGGATATCCCATAATTCAAAAGAAAAAGTTAGTCTCACTGTGCACAAAAGGAAGAAACGTCTTTCACTTGTTTTAACTTCTATTCACGAATAGCTTTTAAAAGTGGATTTAAAAATTTAAGCCGTTAATTAGCTGAGCGAGCTGTCGCTTGGGTTGACTCTGTCGAGTTGGGAGGCCGAATTACAGAAATCTGTGTGACAGCCACGACTGACTGATGTTCTATTCTCGACTATATACGATAATATTTAATACATTTGGCAGCTGAAATACTGTCGCTGGTTTTACCTGTGACCAGGGCCGTCTTAGGTCATGGAGGGGCTCTTGGGCACACAGAGTTTGGGGGTCTTTTTAAAACGCCAAAAAAACGTGAATGAAAACATAAGAATGTACTTTTGTTCAGTGACTTTATTGGTTATTATCTATATGGTTAGCTCTTTCGGCATTTGGGGGCCCCCATCAGGCCGGGGGCCCTGGGATCGTGCCCCACGTGCCCTTATTGTAAAGACGGAACTGCCTGTGACTGAAACAGTAATGGGACCTCCGTCTGTAATTACATATTCTTCCGGGGTTTTCGTTGTTTTTGGGTCTTTTATAGAAGAGAAACTGCTTTTTCAGAATTTTTGTTTGTATGTCTGTATGTTTAAAGAGAATTACTCGAAAATGACCGGATCGATTTTGATTAAACTTGGTATCCAAACTAAAAGTCTTGATCACGTTCGAGTCAAGATACGGTTCCCGTCAACCCCGAAGACACGACAAAGGTTGAAATTAACACTATTTTTTTATTTATTGTGGATTATAGACGCTCGACAACTAATGTCAATAGCGTCTATTTAACAAATTGCATCAAATAAAAACGACACCACAAAACATTCATGAGCGGAGATGGGGTTCGAACTAGTGATGGACGATTACGAGATGTTTTTACAATCGAAACAATTGTAATCGTTCATAATAACAATCGAGTCCACTTAATCGACTCGGAGTTTGATTTTACAATCGAAATGTTCGATTGTTCAAGTCGATTATAGCCACATAGGTTATATCAATAGCAGCGAATGAGAATACATAAGTATAATCGCGATTCAAGGTTATATGCTAGTCGACTGACGTTCACGCGACTCGTTGATTGTTCACTGTTCAGTCGGTACTCACTATTATGTGATCTCTCCACTATTGAATTCGTATTTACGCGATTACGTGGCCCTCGACAGTGTACGATTCAGTATTATGCGACTCGGTCTCGGTGAACTATGAAACGACAATCGAGTCCAAGTGACAACCATCGAGAGTTATTGAGATGTTTGAACAATTGAGACAATCGACTAAAACATCTCATGATAATCGCGCATCACTAATTCAAACCCACGACAGTTTGATCCTAAGGACAGCACGCTGACCATAACACCAAACTGTCTTCCGAAATTAATCAAACTTGATAATACAGTAAATTCTAAAACGTTAAATGTATGTGTCATGAAATTTCAAACCAGAACTATATATTTTGCACTTATTTTCTCGTCTGTATTAAAAAGGTTTGATTTTAGAAAAGTGAAAACTACATCTTTTTAATAAACAAACATTGAGTTATAAGTTCAAGAATAAGGAGAAAGTTCATTGAAATTTAAGACGTCAAAAGATGCTCTCCCATCTTTCACAGTGTAAACTACAGCTGTTTAGATATCGGCCATTTACTCGTGCACGCACATAGAGAATTTATTATCACAGAACAATACGGAAGTTTATCTATACCATGTTGTTGCATTAATAGTAAAATATTAAATTTTATGTTTGTATTATGTTTTATGTATTATGTTTTATATTTATTTTATGTTTAAAATTATAAATATAAAAACGTGATAAGGAATAACTGAATTTTAGGAGTCATTCAAAATTAACATTTGAGAGCAGAATATACCGTTTTTTTTAAATATTGTTTTTTTTTTTTTTATTACGGATTTTATTGGTTTTGTTCTGTAGAATAGTTAGCCACGCCAAAATTTATTTATTATTTATTCATTCATTTGCTTATTTATTTATTTGCTTTTTCTTATAAATCACTTCCTAACATGCCATCTTAAGATTAATTAATTAGATAGGGAGACAATAAAAGGATGGACCAGAAAGTATAGTGATAGATTTTATGGAGAACACGAACTAAGCGAACAGAATAAGACATACAACAAGGCTTAAAATAACTAAATATCTAATTATCTAAGAGAAAATTTAAATAAAATAGGCAAAAAATTACTTAATTTATTTTGAATTTTTTGTCAAAAACGATTTAAGACACGTTCTCCCACCACCAACACCGGGACTTCCACCATCTGACTTTTTTTTAATGTCTGTTACCACATTTCTCCTGCATTTAAAAACCGATTTTAATGGTTGTTTTTTTATTTATTAGGGGGTCCTTCAGGGTGATCCCACATACATTTTACATAAATCGGTTCAGTAGATTTTTTTTTAGTTTAATAATCAAATATCAAGAAATAAGTCGGCTAATAACGTGCAAACTAAGTATTGTAAAGCCAAAAAAAATAATATAACTTTTTATAAAAAAAATGGAACCTCCTTCAAAAACAGCCACTAAAAAGAGGAAAATAATGAAATTTTGAAGTCGGCGCCAATTTAATTACTATAAAAACTATTTATACAAGACATACCTACACGCTTTTAGTGTTTTTTCGTGTCAGCTTTTTCAGCTTCCGAACAAATCCCCGACTACTGATAACAACAAATTACTGTCTTACGTTTTGATTTGCTTGTTTTCTTTTTAATCGACTTCAAAAAAAGGAGGTGGTTCTCAATTCGGTTGTATTTTTTTTTTTTTATGTTTGTTACCTTATAACTCAGTCATTTATTAACCGATTTTGAAATTTTTTTTATTTGAAAGGATATACTTTCAGATTGGTCCCATAGAAATTTCATCAAAATCGGTTCAGTAGTTCGGCTGATTTTAATAAAAGTGAGTAACGGCGTGTGATTCTTTAAGGTAAATGTCACTTTTTGACATATCAGACAGCGTAAGAAAGTCGGTTTAATAAAAGTGAGTAGCGGCGTGTGATTCTTTTAAGGTAAATATCACTTTCTGACACTAAAAAGTAAAAAATAAAAAACTTTTTAACAAAAAAAAAACCTCCTTCAAAAAACCACTAAAAAGAGGAAAATAATGAAATTTTGAGGTCTGTGCCAATTTAATAAAATATGAAGTTGGTTAAAAAGAAGATATTAATCACTATACTATACTTTTTAACCGACTTCATATTTTATTAAATTGGCACAGACCTCAAAATTTCATTATTTTCCTCTTTTTAGTAGTTTTTTGAAGGAGGTTTTTTTTTTTTGTTAAAAAGTTTTTTATTTATGTAGTCGGGTTTTAGTTTTTTTAACCTTTATTTTTATGGTACAAATCATTACGATGTAGGGAGTATCTACTGAAAGTTCAAATAAAGCCAAAACATTCAATTCACATTGGTTCAGTGATAATCAGAAGAGAGTCTTCTTTTTAGTGTATTTGCCATAATATGGCACATACACTATTGGCGTCGGTCGGATGGCGGGACCTAGGGGTCGGACCAAAATTTCTCGACGTTTCATAGCCTCCTGAACACTTTGGCACCATTTTTGAAAATGTTTATATATATATGTATGTATATATTTATATATATATTTATAAATATATATATTTATATATATATATATATATATATATATATGTGTGTACACGATAACTCTCGACAGACTTAATCGATTGAAACGAAATTTGGTACACACATTGGAACCCATCACCGCAAGAAGCCTATTTAAAATGGGCCCGATCGGACCATTTTCAGGGTTGTATTTAGGGGTTCCAAAAAGTTTTTGGGCCCAAAAATACCGAAAAATTTGTCAGAATCGTTTCAAAATTGAAATTTAACTCTTTAGTAAAGATTAAAATGTGCCGCTAAAATTTTAATAAAATCGGCCCGACAGGACCGGACTTTCAAATTTTATGAAAACACTAGTTTGTTGATACGGATTTACTTATGGAAGGGTGTATTTAATTGGGTGTACTGATAAAATCCATGTCTAGTATTGAAATTTAGAAAAATTTAATTATTTTAAGGGATGTATTAAGGGGTTAAATTTTTTATTTTGTCAAAAAACAAACTTAAGTTTACATAATAATGCCACAATGCCTGTATTAGCAAATACACTATATTGTCGGCAGGGTTTGGCACTGCGACCCGAGTTTTTTTCTTATCTCACTGAAAACACTAAAGGCATAGTATTAAACATTAACGTTACAACGCAAAGACTTTAAAATCTACGGAATTAGTGCTGGATTTTGGAGATGTGAAGAGTTTACTTTTTCTTCTTTTACTTTAAACTTTTTCCCCAGTTGAAAAGAGAAACAGGGAATAGAGATTTTTTAATTAGAATCTCAAGACACCACAAGTTACCCTCTCGTCGGTATCTCTGCGACACTAAACGTCGACAATGTTCTTATTGCAACACGTGCACCAGTAGCTTTCCTTCTAATGCAGATAACATCGGTACTTAATATTAAAGAGGAAAGACGTCGGACAGAAAATTAAAAAAATTCACCGCAAAATAGGGTAAACAATTACCTACTGCAGACATGTCGAAGAGAGCTTTATACTTGGATAGGGCTTTGAACGTGACGAGATTTTTGAAAATATCATCTAGGTCTCGTAGATAAAGAAAAAGACGGACAAGTGCGAGTAGAACTCGCGCCATGAGGGTTCCGTACCGTTATAATAATTTACAATCATCGCGCTACTTTCGCTTATTTTGACATTACTCATCGGTTTTTTTAATGCACCCACGATTTTTATTTTAGTCTGTTCAAAGCTCTAAATTTGTGACCCATAATTATTTTCTAGCTTTTATTAATCACCGATTGTAATAAAACCATTTAAGTTAAAAAGTTTTTTTTACCTTTTTAATTTTTTTATCTTTTTTATATGAACTCTTGACAACAATTAATTCACAAATATCCTTCGAATAGACAAGACTAAAAATCTTTTTATGGTATGTTAGAGGTATATTATCGACGAGTAGTGCTAGTATGTTAAAACGAGCGCTTCAGCGATTCACACGAGTCATAATATCATTACGCACGAGAAATATGTGTTATTTTTTACTATACCCACTACAAAATAGCTATTTTTTTCAAAAATATTTGACAGTTCATTTGCATTGTCAACTTTTTTAAGTAGGCCATGAGTAGATCTCGAAGTGCGCATGCACAGTAAATAATCATAAATCACTATAGAATCTGTTTACTTACTACACTAGTATGTTTTGAAAATACTTTCAACACACCTGTCTGCTGACTCATTCCATGCATACATTCACGCATGTAAAGTAGCAATTTTATAGTGGGTATGGCTAAAAGTTTTTGAACTTAAACTATATATAGACAGGGGTGCATAAAAATGTATGTACATCAACATCTCTACATTATAAATGGATTTTATCAAATACACGGTAGAGTCTATGCGATGTAAAATTTCAGGCTTTAAAAGAGTTTAGAGTTTTAAAATATTCCCGACATGATTTCTGTATGCATGGAAATTATCAGTTAGCATACAGAAAATGCTACAGCCGTATCTACCTATATGAAAACCTTTTGAATATCAATGTTGGCAATACGTGATCTGCGCTGGCATTTAGTCACTTGTGAAAGCGAATTCGAATATAAAAGCTGCGTAAATTGTAACAATATGTAACACTAGCTGTACCCGCGAGTGCAATCACTTTGAAATTATGACACCTGTTAGATATTACTGTTTTCTATAAGATATTCAAATTTGATCAAATTCCTAAGAAAAGTGTTTCATGGGTGAACTACAATTAGGAATGATCTGAGTTCCCTTTTTTGTGTTTTAAAGACCACCAACAGCTAAGGTTACTTGGGCCTAGCACCAATTCATATTTTCAATTCATTATTTTTTCTGAGTTCCCTCTTTAGCAAACTTGAGGTTAGTAAAAATTCTCCTTTAAACATAAGTGTAAAAATCTTTAATAATTTTCCAAGTCACATTAAGAACTGTAACAAACTAAATATTTTCTATCGTTTTTTAAAAGCGATTCTTCTGGGAAACACATTTTATAATTTGTGCGAATTTTTTAATTTGTAATTTCTATTGTATCTGCATAACGTTTTCTATATGAGTTTTCTCATCAAATGAAATAAAGAGTTTATAATTATATTACTGTTTTCTGTAAGATATTCAAATTTGATCAAATTCCTCTAGTAATTTGAGTATTTTTAAATGTTTTTTTATAAAACGTAACATTTTAAAATTATTTTTCACTTACAGTAACAGATACGAAATTTCGGTTTTAGCTTTTATGCTTTACACAAATGACAATTACGAAGCATTGCCAACGTTCGAAAAAAGTTACCAAATAATTTAATATACATACATAATATACACCTTGTAGGCAATTTTCTGTACCGCTGTAAACTTTCTAATAGACACATAGTATTAAAAGAGGTGAAAAAGTTTGCCAATATCTAAAAGTTTCTTTTTATAGTGGAAATTGACTAAATACAAGGCATCTGGAAAATGATCAAAGACAATATTTGAAAATAAAGTCATGACATGACTATCATACAGAGTCTACAAAGTGTAAACACATTTGAAAACTGTATTTACAGTGGAAATTGACATCTGAAATATCTACAGTCACTAAAAATTTTGTATGTATCGTGCGTTTCAGTTTTGAATAACTAATTTATCAAGTTACTAAATAACTTTACTTTCACATAGAATGTCATTTATGTGTAACATAAAGTGTCGTTTCTTTATATAAAATAAAAATAAAATTAAACTTTTTAAAAAACCTCAGACATTAGTTTTTTATAAAGAAAAATACTTCGATAAAATTGATACTCGGTATTAATGCTTAAAAATTGGAGCCTAGTGTGAAAATGGCAACGGGCGAGCGAAATTTCATCTGAATCGAACATTTTTAAAAGTATCTAATTTCTGAAAATCGGTTATTGCGAGTTTTTCAGTAAAGCAAAAATAGGTAGATATGTCCATATCGCGGGTACAGACAGATGAGGTGAATACCGTTAAACACAAATAATTTGTATTCGTTTTCATAGCAAGCAATACAACTACTTTTTTTCAAATAATCAAATGTTCGTAAAATATAATAAATAAAATAATTGTAATTTTATTTTTTTATATTTTAATTTACGTCAAAATACACTTGTATACCTACCAGTAGGTTCGTGGGTTCGACTTAGGCTCACAGTCTTTGCGCTAAAAAGGTACGAAGAACCCACGCATCCGCACTAGTACAAGACATTATTTTTTCTTTTTAAAAGATTTATGTCGGCGCTGGTATTGTCCTGATTCGGGTCTATAGGCCGTCGTTGGTTGGAAACTTGGAATTGCTTCCTAACGTTTCGCTAGCACGAGTGGCGAGCTTGTTTAGAGGTCCTTCCATCTCCGATGCTGGATGTAGATTGTAGAATGACAAATTCTCGGGCGTAGGTTGTATTTATACCTGTGGGTAGGGGGCGGAGCTTGTTCCGCTTTGGCTGACCTTGTGATATCGGTCGGCATTACTCGGGAGTGCCTGAGTATCAGGTTCCAGATCTGGTTGAGCTTGAGGGTTTCCTCCTTTTTTGGTTGAAATTATTGGGATGTTTGCGGATCTCGATGGCTTCTCTGACCAGTCTGTTGTGGTAGCCTCAATCAATCTGTCATTTATGTCGGATTTTTTATTTTTTGATTTTATTTTCATTTAATTATTTTTTAAATGAAGTTATTTTATTACTAAACATACTATCATATTAGCATAGTTATACTTTTCTTCATTTATCTTTATGTATAGGTAATGGCGGAGTTATTTTTCTAAATTGAAGGCGTTATTTGTGTCTCATTAGTTTTTTTTTGTATTCTACAACCTTTTCGCAAACATACAAAGAAAAACTCATCAAAATCAAACACTTAACACCCCATTTTTATGGGTCGGCTTTAAAAATAATATTTTTTATGGTACGAACAGGCGCGCCCAAATACGCAAACGCTGTGCGATAATAAAAGCAAAAATATTGGTGTGTGTGTATTTTTAAAGACCACCAACAGCTAAGGTTATTTGGGCCTAGCACCAATTCATATTTTCAATTCATTATTTTTTTTTTAATAATAAAATGAAAATCCAATTGACACTTTTACCAGCTTTCGGGCTAGAATCCGGGAACTGGGGACTTGCAATAGCCATAGCAATGCCATGTAAACAACAGCATTGCTACACGCTCGGCTATTCTCAAGCCCCTCAAAAATATTGGTTGAAATTCAGCGCTGAGTTTATGGTTATCTGGGGTTAGTATAGGTAGTACTAATTCATATTTTTGATTATTTTATAATACATTATCCATTACAAAATTGATCATAATTAGTAGCCATACGTTTTTGAAATATTTGTAATTCAACACAAAAGTAATAATTTAACTGGAAAACGGTATAAAAGTTTTAAATCGAAGTCTAATTTTGATACTTTGAGAAAAAAGTGAAATTATTTTTTATTGTAGAAAAAAAAACTTTCAATTGACTGTCAGTTGTGAGTTGGAAGAAAGAAACGAAGTTATAGAAGTGACGAGCAGTTTTGTGTCTCCAAGTTGAAGTCAATTGATAAGGAACCTCATTTACGTGAGACAATGCCAGTATTTCCTGGGGGGGGGTGAAGTGGGGAGAAGAGAAAACAGAATACGCAGGATATAAACAAAACTGGTATACAAGCATTGAGGTATTATTGCACTGGTACTAAATGACGCTTTTCAAAAACAACGACATAACAGTTCTGGATTTCAGAACTATGGGAATACGACATAATAGTAGATTGTATATCTAGTGTCGTAATGAGGTATATTACTGACGAGTATGCGGCGGTATGTTAAAACGAGCGATAGGGGTTGTTGGTTTGAACCCGAGGGCCACCATTTATTTTAGTTTCTTCTTTTAACTATTTCATATTCCACTT
This sequence comes from Mongoloraphidia duomilia, assembly GCA_039654895.1. Classification (NCBI taxonomy): domain Eukaryota; kingdom Metazoa; phylum Arthropoda; class Insecta; order Raphidioptera; family Raphidiidae; genus Mongoloraphidia; species Mongoloraphidia duomilia. The sequence continues at coordinate 67,693,432 of CM077516.1, forward strand.
GATAATTATTTATATTCTTTTCTATTTTGAATATATTTTCTCTATTTATTTTTTATTTTAATATTTTACTATCATACAGTGTGCACTTTTAGCTTTACAGGATTTAAACAAAGTAAACAAAATTATATAAACGTAAGTTGATGCACATGTCTTTATGTTGTGTTTATTTCTAAATAAAATATACAGGGTGGACCAAGTTATAGTAGCAATAATTCAGCATTCGATGGTCCATCGAAAAATAAGTAGACATGCATAATTTTATTTTTTTCCAAAACGCTTCCTAAGGGAGATACAGCCCTTCAAAGTCCAGTTTTAAAAATCAATACTGGCAAGTGTCATAAATTATCTCAAAACCAAATATCGCCTAATTTGGTGGTTATTTTCATAAGTTATTTTCATAAGTTATTTATTTTTTGTGTTTTGGAAAAAAATAAAATTATGCATGTCGACTTATTTTTCGATGGATCATCGAATGGTGAATTATTGCTACTATAACCTGGTCCACCCTGTATATATACAGGGTGTCCTCAAAGACACTAAACACACGCCTACCACATGGTCCTGAGACCAAAATAAGCCGATTTAAGCAAACTTACCTTCTTACAAAATTGCTTAGTTTGGGCGCTATACGGCCCTGAAGTTACAATTTTGAAATCATTTTTTTGTTATAAATTTAAAACGGCTTGTGCAATTTTGCTAAAATTTGGCACGTTGACATAGTTTTATGGAACAAAAAAACCCATATCAAAATTATGATTAATATTAATCCATAGGCGTAGAACTCGGGTTTTTTAATATTTGAACTTTCAAATTTCTACGCCAATGGAAGAAAAGGGGTTTAAGTATAAAATTTAGATTCAGTAACTTATCTGCTACAGAAAAGCTACTCTTAATAAGACTCGATTACTCTCATGATTTTTGAGAAATTTGTATTTTAATAATTCGCAGTAATTTTTACAAAATGAAGTAAAGTTACTAAAACATGAATAGAAATAAATAAATATGTCATAAAAAGTGGTCCAAGTGTCCTCCATTTTCACGCATACAAAGATTTATACGACGAAGAAAATTAATTTACTCTTTGCATAACTTCTTCATTATCTCCAGTTTTATTCTTAGAAAAAAGCATGGCCATCTTTTTTGTTTATTGATCAACTTATTATTATCAACGTATTATTATTTATTATTGATCAACTTATTATTAAAATACAAATTTCTCAAAAACGATGAGAGTAATCGAGTCTTATTAAGAGTAGCTTTTTTGTAGCAAATACGTCACTGAATTTAAATTTTATACTTAAACCTCTTTTCTTCCATTGGCGTAGAAATTTGAAACATTCAAATATTAAAAAACCCGAGTTCTACGCCTATGGATTAATATTAATCATAATTTTGATATGGGTTTTTTTGTTCCATAAAACTATGTCAACGTGCCAAATTTTAGCAAAATTGCACAAGGCGTTTTAAATTTATAACAAAAAAATGATTTAAAAATTGTAACTTCAGGGCCGTATAGCGCCCAAACTAAGCAATTTTGTAAGAAGGTAAGTTTGCTTAAATCGGCTTATTTTGGTCTCAGGACCATGTGGTAGGCGTGTGTTTAGTGTCTTTGAGGACACCCTGTATATATATATATATTTCGGCGATTTCGAGTTAAAAGTTTTTGGGTTATGGCAAAAAGTTTCACTTGCACCGTGGTTTCATAAAACCGCATCCTAGTTTTTGAGAAATATTACATTTTTCTACTTGAAATGCACTCAAAACTATAGCAAAACTAAAAACACGTCTGTATAATATTTTAAGTGTGTACACTTCAAACACTCAAACCGATATTGTTTCATAACTCGCTGTTTCAACATTGTAACCGATCTTTATTTATTGTCGTTGAGTGTTTCTATACCCATTATATTATGTAATCTACATACATGATGCTTCAAAAACAATCAGTAGTGCATTTTTTGTCGACAAAACAAATCAGAGTCTCAATAAACCCAATCAGTGGCGGATTCAATGGAGAGGTTTAGGGGGGTTCACCCCCCCAAATTTTTGGCAACGCAATTCCATTGAAAAATACACACTTTCGAGAATTTGTTTACTATACAAAAAACTTCCGAAAAACAAAAATTGTTTTTAATGTAACTATAGTCAAGCTTCAAAATTTAAGATAGTGAGTCATGCATAGTTCGTAACAATGTTAATGGACTGGAAAATCAATGAAACAATGTATAAACATACGCGTCCCATGCGCATAAAAAACTGTTCCGCTTAGATAAGTGCATGACTCACTATCTTAAAATATGGAACTTGACTATAGATTCCAACCAAAAAAAGTGAGACGATCCGATTATGGCGAGAAGTTTTGGGCCAACTTATACATACAGATTTTTACTTTTTCTAATACGACTGACTGTTCTCTATCAACGAAGAAAATACACACAACAGAAAAGCGAGAGAGAGAGAGACTCGACCTAAATTCTTTCTTTAATGAAAACTTCTGACTGTGAAATCGAAAAATTCTTCCCGAACATCTAACACCTTACCTATTCTTTTTCTTTCTTATTCATACAACTTTTGTATATAGATACAGGGTACAAGGACAAAGACAGACGAAATAAAAGAAAGCTAAATGGAAAAGAGTAACGTAACTGGTACAGAATGATTTAACAGGACGACAACAGACGAAAACAGAGTATGATGAATGTTGCTTCGAATCAGTAAACTGATTGCTGACTCGGGAATAGAAAGTAACCAGCTGTTCGACTTTAGTATCAGATAAGTAAGTATCAAGTAGGTCATCTTTGCTATTATTAAAAATATACAAATGTACTATTTATACTACACAAAAATGTTCGGTTTCTCTTCTTTAAAAAACAAGGGATTTATTCAAAGCAGTAAAATAACGAGAGCCTAGAAATATTTCCTCTGAAATATGAAAGAAGAATTGTCTATTGTACAACTAGTGTGCTAACTACATCTTTATGCGTCAGGTGCGATGTTTTCAGCACGAGCGCGAACGAGTTTTGGCGAGTGCGCATCGGCGAGCCGTATACTACTATTTACACAGAATTTGACTGGCTTACCCATTATTATTAATATTAAAATATTTTGATCAGTATACTATCTATTATTAATACTTCCACCGGACAACGCATACGTACACCGTCTGCTTTGCAAATTTTTTGCACACCTGGCAGACTTCTCTCTAAATAAATAAATACCAGGTATGCAAAAAAAATGTGCGAGGCAGACGATGATAATATTGTAAATAATTGATACTTATCTATTATCTGGATAAATTTCAAGAAGTAGTGTTGAGTCGTACACGGGATACTGACAACAAAAAATTATTTAAAAAAAATCGATTTAATGGGTGGTGTAAAGTTAGCCCCGCAACTTTCGAAAAAATGATTTTTTTTCGGAGTTCTGGATTCGTTTCCATGAGTTCTGGAGTTCTTTGTAGGTTTAAACAATAGTTCTGGCATTTATCTAGCGATTATTCGAACTTGAAAATATGAGGGGCTAGGTTCACGCTGCCCCCCAAAGTTGAAAAAATTCGATTTTTTCAGGAGTTCTGAGTAGCCCTCTAATAGTTCTGGAGTTCTTTATAGTTTTGAGCAATAGTTCCGTTCGTTAAAACGTACAAATTGAAAATTTAAAAGTTCATTTTGAAAAAAAAAATTGCCCAGCATTCCTCTAATTTTGCTTGGATCAAAAAAAGTCAGTTGAAGTATCGCTAGAACTCTTGGAGGGCTACTCAGAACTCCAAAGAAAAAAATCAAAATTAAAAAAAAAAAATTTTTGTTATCGAGCTAGGTACCTAGCCCCTCAAAGTTGAAAAAAATCAATTTTTTTTTGGAGTTCTGAGTAGCCCTCTAATAGTTCTGGAGTTCTTTATAGTTTTGAGCAATAGTTCTGTTCGTTAAAACGGACAAAATAAAAATTGAAAACTTCATTTTGAAAAAAAAAATTGCCCAGCATTCCTCTAATTTTGCTCGGATCAAAAAAAGTCATTTGAAGTATCGCTAGAACTCTTGGAGGGCTACCCAGAACTCTGGAGAAAAAAATCGAAACAAAAAAAAAAAAAAATTTGTCATCGGGCTAGGTACCTAGCCCCTCAAAGTTGAAAAAAATCAATTTTTTTTGGAGTTCTGAGTAGCCCTCCAATAGTTCTGGAGTTCTTTATAGTTTTGAGCAATAGTTCCGCTCGTTAAAACGTACAAATTGAAAATTTAAAAGTTCATTTTGAAAAAAAAAATGCCCAGCATTCCTCTAATTTTGCTTGGATCAAAAAAAGTCATTTGAAGTATCGCTAGAACTCTTGGAGGGCTACTCAGAACTCTAAAGAAAAAAATCGAAATTAAAAAAAAAATTTTTTTTATCGAGCTAGGTATCTAGCCCCTCAAAGTTGAAAAAGATCAATTTTTTTTGGAGTTCTGAGTAGCCCTACAATAGTTCTGGAGTTCTTTATAGTTTTTAGCAATAGTTCCGTTCGTTAAAACGGACAAAATAAAAATTGAAAACTTCATTTTGAAAAAAAAAATTGCCCAGCATTCCTCTAATTTTGCTCGGATCAAAAAAAGTCATTTGAAGTATCGCTAGAACTCTTAGAGGGCTACCCAGAACTCTGGAGAAAAAAATCGAAACAAAAAAAAAAAAATTTTGTCATCGAGCTAGGTACCTAACCCCTCCAAGTTAAAAAAAATCATTTTTTTTTGGAGTTCTGAGTAGCCCTACAATAGTTCTGGAGTTCTTTATAGTTTTTAGCAATAGTTCCGTTCGTTAAAACGGACAAAATGAAAATTGAAAATTTCATTTTGAAAAAAAAAATTGCCCAGCATTCCTCTAATTTTGCTCGGATCAAAAAAAGTCATTTGAAGTATCGCTAGAACTCTTGGAAGGCTACTCAAAATTTCAAAGAAAAAAATCGAAATTAAAAAAAAAAAATTTTTTGTTATCGAGCTAGGTATCTAGCCCCTCAAAGTTGAAAAAAATCAATTTTTTTTGGAGTTCTGAGTAGCCCTACAATAGTTCTGGAGTTCTTTATAGTTTTTAGCAATAGTTCCGTTCGTTAAAACGGACAAATTGAAAATTGAAAATTTCATTTTGAAAAAAAAAATTGCCCAGCATTCCTCTAACTTTGCTCGGATCAAAAAAAGTCATTTGAAGTATCGCTAGAACTCTTGGAGGGCTACTCAGAACTCTAAACAAAAAATCCAAATTAAAAAAAAAATATTTTTTGTCATCGACCTAGGTACCTAGCCCCTCAAAGTTGAAAACATTCAATTTTTTTTAGAGTTCTGAGAAGCCCTACAATAGTTCTGGAGTTCTTTATAGTTTTTAGCAATAGTTCCGTTCGTTAAAACGGACAAATTGAAAATTTCATTTTGAAAAAAAAAATTGCCCAGCATTCCTCAAATTTTGCTCGGATCAAAAAAAGTCATTTAAAGTATCGCTAGAACTCTTGGAGGGCTACCCAGAACTCTGAAGAAAAAAATCGAAACAAAAAAAAATTTTTTTTGTCATCGAGCTAGGTACCTAGCCAATTAAATAGCCGGAAGCTATTTGTTTTAAAAAATGATTTATTTAATTTAATTTTATTATAATTAAGATTACAATTTGATTTTATTTTATAATTGTGATTACAGTTTAATTCTTATTTTTATAAACTTAAGAAGATACTTTCTTTGAAGTATGTTAAATTATTATTTATTTTAATATAACTTTAATATTGTTGGTTTTATGAATTGACAGATTAATAATTTATCAATATGTGTCATATGCATTGACACATATACAAAGTACCAGGTGTACGGAAAATAAATTAATTGTAACGTTTCATTGTCTGAAACCCTTTTTATAACTTCTGAATACATAAGAAGATGAGAGGGGTCATCACTATCTTCCTGGTATTCATATTATCTTTATTTTATGTGTGGGAGTTATATATGCAATATTGCAAGCCCCTCAAAGTTGAAAACATTCAAATTTTTTTGGAGTTCTGAGTAGCCCTACAATAGTTTTGGAGATCTTTATAGTTTTTAGCAATCGTTCCGTTCGTTAAAACGGACAAATTGAAAATTTCATTTTGAAAAAAAAAATTGCCCAGCGTTCCTCTAATTTAGCTCGGATCAAAAAAAGTCATTTGAAGTATCGCTAGAGCTCTTGGAGGGCTACCTAGAACTCTGAAGAAAAAAATCGAAACAAAAAAAAAAAAATTTTTGTCATCTAGCTAGGTACCTAGCCCCTCAAAGTTGAAAACATTCAATTTTTTTTAGAGTTCTGGGTAGCCCTCCAAGAGTTCTAGCGATACTTCAAATTAGTGATGTGCCGGTTCGTTAAAATTGTATATCCGCGGATACGGATCTGAATACGGATATTTGGTCTCAAGATCCGCGAATACGGATACGGATACGGATCTTAACTTTCTTAGAGTACGCGGCGGTAAATACTAAATATTGCACATCGACCTTTGGAAAGAGACTATCTGTTATGGGAAAAAGTTATTGACCACGATATTAAAAAATAAAAAATAATCTGAAGGAATTTAACTGTTTTTCATTATTACCTAATTACCTATATATATAAAATTTTATCTATGAATTGAAAATTGATAAGGTAAAAGATCCGTAAAAGATCCGCGAAAAAACTAACGGATACGGATACGGATACGGATCTTTCTTTTCCCTCGGATATCCGCGGATACGGATATCCGGCACATCACTACTTCAAATGACTTTTTTTGATCCGAGCAAAATTAGAGGAATGCTGGGCAATTTTTTTTTTTAAATGAAATTTTCAATTTTCAATTTGTCCGTTTTAACGAACGGAACTATTGCTGAAAACTATAAAGAACTCTAGAACTATTGTAGGGCTACTCAGAACTCCAGGAAAAATTTAATGTTTTCAACTTTGAGGGGCTAAATACCTAACTCGATGACAGAAAATTTTTTTTTTTTTGTTTCGATTTTTTTCTTCAGAGTTCTGGGTAGCCCTCCAAGAGTTCGAGCGATACTTCAATTGACTTTTTTTGATCTGAGCAAAATTAGAGGAATGCTGGGCAATTTTTTTTTTCAAAATGAAACTTTCAATTTTCAATTTGTCCGTTTTAACGAACGGAACTATTGCTGAAAACTATAAAGAACTCCAGAACTAATGTAGGGCTACTCAGAACTCCAGAAGAAATTAAATGGTTTCAACTTTGAGGGGCTAGGTACCTAGCTCGATGACAAAAAATTTTTTTTTTCTTTCGATTTTTTCTTCAGAGTTCCGGGTAGCCCTCCAAGAGTTCTAGCGATACTTCAAATGACTTTTTTTGATCCGAGCAAAGTTAGAGGAATGCTGGGCAATTTTTTTTTCAAAATGCAATTTTCAATTTGTCCGTTTTAACGAACGGAACTATTGCTAAAAACTATAAAGAACTCCAGAACTATTGTAGGGCTACTCAGAACTCTAAAATAAATTGATTTTTTTCAACTTTGAGGGGCTAGGTACCTAACTCGATGACAAAATTTTTTTTTTTTAATTTCGATTTTTTTCTTTAGAGTTCTGAGTAGCCCTCCAAGAGTTCTAGCGATACTTCAAATGACTTTTTTTTGATCCGAGCAAATTTAGAGGAATGCTGGGCAATTTTTTTTTTCAAAATGAACTTTTAAATTTTCAATTTGTACGTTTTAACGAACGGAACTATTGCTGAAAACTATAAAGAACTCCAGAACTATTGTGGGGCTACTCAGAACTCTAAAAAAAATTGATTTTTTTCAACTTCGAAGGGCTAAGTACCTAGCTCGATGACAAAAAAAAATTTTTTTTTGTTTCGATTTTTTTCTTCAGAGTTCTGGGTAGCCCTCCAAGAGTTCTAGCGATACTTCAAATGACTTTTTTTGATCCGAGCAAAATTAGAGGAATGCTGGGCAATTTTTTTTTCAAAATGCAATTTTCAATTTGTCCGTTTTAACGAACGGAACTATTGCTAAAAACTATAAAGAACTCCAGAACTATTGTAGGGCTACTCAGAACTCTAAAATAAATTGATTTTTTTCAACTTTGAGGGGCTAGGTACCTAGCTCGATGACAATTTTTTTTTTTTTAATTTCGATTTTTTTCTTTAGAGTTCTGAGTAGCCCTCCAAGAGTTCTAGCGATACTTTAAATGACTTTTTTTGATCTGAGCAAAATTAGAGGAATGCTGGGCAATTTTTTTTTTTCAAAATGAAGTTTTCAATTTTCATTTTGTCCGTTTTAACGAACGGAACTATTGTTAAAAACTATAAAGAACTCCAGAACTATTGTAGGGCTACTCAGAACTCCAAAAAAAATTGATCTTTTTCAACTTTGAGGGGCTAGATACCTAGCTCGATAACAAAATTTTTTTTTTTAATTTCGATTTTTTTCTTTGGAGTTCTGAGTAGCCCTTCAAGAGTTCTAGCGATACTTTAAATGACTTTTTTTGATCCAAGCAAAATTAGAGGAATGCTGGGCAATTTATTTTTTCAAAATGAACTTTTAAATTTTCAATTTGTACGTTTTAACGAACGGAACTATTGCTCAAAACTATAAAGAACTCCAGAACTATTGTAGGGCTACTCAGAACTCTAAAAAAAATTGATTTTTTTCAACTTTGAGGGGCTAGGTACCTAGCTCGATGACAAAAAAAAATTTTTTTTTGTTTCGATTTTTTTCTTCAGAGTTCTGGGTAGCCCTCCAAGAGTTCTAGCGATACTTCAAATGACTTTTTTTGATCCGAGCAAAATTAGAGGAATGCTGGGCAATTTTTTTTTCAAAATGCAATTTTCAATTTGTCCGTTTTAACGAACGGAACTATTGCTAAAAACTATAAAGAACTCCAGAACTATTGTAGGGCTACTCAGAACTCTAAAATAAATTGATTTTTTTCAACTTTGAGGGGCTAGGTACCTAGCTCGATGACAAATTTTTTTTTTTTTTAATTTCGATTTTTTTCTTTAGAGTTCTGAGTAGCCCTCCAAGAGTTCTAGCGATACTATAAATGACTTTTTTTGATCTGAGCAAAATTAGAGGAATGCTGGGCAATTTTTTTTTTTCAAAATGAAGTTTTCAATTTTCATTTTGTCCGTTTTAACGAACGGAACTATTGCCAAAAACTATAAAGAACTCCAGAACTATTGTAGGGCTACTCAGAACTCCAAAAAAAATTGATTTTTTTCAACTTTGAGGGGCTAGGTACCTAGCTCGATAACAAAAATTTTTTTTTTTTAATTTCGATTTTTTTCTTTGGAGTTCTGAGTAGCCCTCCAAGAGTTCTAGCGATACTTCAAATGACTTTTTTTGATCCAAGCAAAATTAGAGGAATGCTGGGCAATTTTTTTTTTCAAAATGAACTTTTAAATTTTCAATTTGTACGTTTTAACGAACGGAACTATTGCTCAAAACTATAAAGAACTCCAGAACTATTGGAGGGCTACTCAGAACTCCTAAAAAAATTGAATTTTTTCAACTTTGGGGGGCAGCGTGAACCTAGCCCCTCATATTTTCAAGTTCGAATAATCGTTAGATAAATGCCAGAACTATTGTTTAAACCTACAAAGAACTCCAGAACTCATGGAAACGAATCCAGAACTCCGAAAAAAAATCATTTTTTCGAAAGTTGCGGGGCTAACTTCACACCACCGATTTAATGTTTTTTATCTTATTATTATGTGTTAAATTCAATAATAATATTTAAAGTATCTAGTGTTATTCAGTAGACTTTTGTATGGTCAGAACTTGAGCTATTATGATTTAAGGTAAAAATTTGTACTTACAAACGAATGAAATCATGATTTCAACAATAAGCAATCGAAAAGATTCAATTGGCTTTAAGTCCAATCCGAATCCGATGACACATTTTTTGTCGGCTACGTTACTGACATTGAAACCATGGTAGAGTTGTATAGGAAATGTGTGGTGGGGTAGCGCAGCGCAGAGCAGCAAACACGGGGCAGCTGTGACGTGTGGTGGCAGGAGGCAGAAGGTTAGAAGAGAGAAGCAGTTGGAACTCGGTCGAGCGCACCGCAGGATAATGGCGTGGTGATTGCTGAGGGATTATCAAGGATATAGAAGGATTAGAGCGCGCTGTTGGTGCGGCCCACACGCATACACAGTACATTCTTCAATGTATATACACTCGAATGTAAGTCCACTAATATATATCTACCACACATCTACAGGATGATTCAAATGACCGATAGATACATTTGTATAGGCTGGATTCCACGCAAGAAATAAGACCAAATTAAAATAATAATAATAGTTATGGGTGCGGAAGTAACAGATACTTCTTGCAGAACATGTTGATCGCATCCAGAGACGCTCATGCATCTCTTGTCGGCATGCAGTTATAATGCAAGTTGCGCCACAATGATGCTCTAAGAGTCTTATATTACCATTTACCACCTAAGGCATCTTTATACGGTATTGATAAAACTCCCGTTCTGCCTTATGTTCCTGGCGATATTGAGTCCGTTGTCGAGAATGAATTAAATAAGATTTTCTGGAACTATTCATTCAGTACTACCAGGCAACTTTCAGCTACAAAGCCTGATATAGTTCTCCTTGATAAAACTACGCGACTTTTGTATGTCATCGAGTTCTCAGCTCAGCTGCTGAAACTAACATAGTCGCGAGGAAGACTGAGAAGCGGACACAATATTAAGACCTTCTTTTTGAGTTCAGGAAGCAGTACCCAGAGTATTCTGTTAAATTAATTGGTGTTCTTGAAGGAGTTTGTCACTGTTGGCAAATATAAAAGCTATCCCGGCATGTCAGCGTAATGCTGAGTCACTAGTCTGCCGCATGCAAAAGGCTGTGCTTATTGGGTCGCTCCGTGTACCTACTCCGTGCGCACGACCCAAACTCACTGTAATCGCCCATTTCATGGTTTGAGACGCGGTTATAGTTTCACTTTGCTTCGCAAGTATCCCTTGTGTGACGGTGACGAACCTGAAGTTTAGGGTGCTTGTGGATGCAAAATTCTTTAAGGAATTTATTCTTCGCATAATAATAATGTTGTGAAAAACGTGGTAAACTTTCCGGACATGGATAGCTCCAGGAACCATGTCATCTGTCGGAGATGTTCTCTATCTTTCCTTAGAACGTATCTTCTGTAATAATAATAATAATAAATCTTTATTAGGACCAAAAAATTGGTATAATTCCGTCACAATTAGAGGTTAATTAAAATTTACAAGAGAGAAATTCATTCACAGTGTAAAATGAATTAGCAAGTAGCAGTTCTTTTAGATTTTTACTTCCCACCTCTACTATGGTAGGGAAGTAATGGATTTAGTCCGAAAAAAATATTTCGAGATTTTAACAGATCTTTACGTTTTGAGACCCTAGCAATCGTTTAAGATCATTTTCTGACTGATGTCTGTATGTGTGTGTGTGTGTGTATGTGGTCAATTTTTCGCCTTCGATATCGGAAAAACGGAACAACATACGGCCATGCCGATTGTTCTATTGCGTTTATCAGCCTTTAACTTAGATCTGATTAAATTTTGAGTCAAATCGGTTCAGTGGATCCTGAGATATTGAAAAAAACGTTCTCAATGTCACGTATTAACATAGGTAAAAAAAATACAAACTGATTTCTAGATGTTCTAATATGAAAAAAATGTAAATATTTTTTTCTCTAAAATGTACAGTTTTCGAGAAAAAAAATATTTTACTAAAAAAAATAAAAATTGTACGTAAATTAAGGTAACCATGATTTTTGCTATATTAAGCTAGCCATCAGTAGATCACTAAACAAAAAAGAGGGCCATGCTTTTTTTCAAAGAATAAAAAAAGAGTGTTTATTTTTTGCAAATATTTACTAGGCAGGAAGTATAGGACTGGTCATCAGTCGAATTTTTTTTAAATAGATGTAGGCCTGCTATATTTTTTAAAGAAGTGGCAAGTGATTATAGAGTCTAGATCCGACGCACACAGGAGTTTTGCTATATTATCATGGCGAATTATATAACAAGAGATCTGTCGCCATTCGTCAATTCCAACAACGGCCACGGTATGAGTATTCTTTCGTCCCCGAGTGAGCGTGCACATGCACCATATCGAGCGTTTTATACTACGAAGCATTTTCATGTCCTTTTATAAATTTACTTTAGAACGAGATCGGTCCGCAATCCATGGACACTCAAATCATTTCTTTCCGTCAACGCAAAGGTGCCAGTGAAACAGTGTAACGAGATCGTTTCTCGCCCATCGTGTCGAACATGCTCGTTCAACAAAGGAAACGTATGTTCGTTCCGTCTTTGGAACTGTTTTGCACAAGCCTAAATCGTGGTATAAGGCAAAACAAATATAGCAATCTTGCTGAAGGTCCTGATGAAATCATTATTTTTCTCGAAATGTAGACTATTCAAGAATTTAACACGAAGCTATTACATTTTTTATATTTTACATTCGTTACTCGATATTTCGCGTATTCACACACCCAAAGGCGGATCTAGGTTTTTCGGGGCCTAGGGTTTATTGAAGTCCAATAGGGCCCCATTTTTTGTTAGATTAAGAATCTTTAAATTGGGGTTTAAAATTCATTTTTTTATATTATTAATATGAACCATTTTTTACTATCCTATAAGTGCTCACTGTTAATGAAAAAGTTTTAAAAATGTATGATAATAATTCAATTTTTGAGGGCTCTTGATATTTGGGGGCCCAGGGCTTAAGCCCTATTAATCCCTATGTAAATCCGCCCCTGCACACACCCCTAGTTATTATTTCTACCTCTATTTTTCAAAATTATTTTTACTCTCACGGAAAACAGTTTAGATACATCCTGTGCAAGTCACCTACACTGCACAGTGACGTCAGCGTGCCCTCTTTAGATAGTTCGTCCTCTTGCAGCCGCCCATAACAACTCTTTCAGTTTAACACTTCCGTGTAAATGTATCCAGTAGGGCTCCATACTGACGGAGAGTGATTTGTTGCAGCGGTCAGCTTAGAATTACTATAGGTATGGCGTTTAAACATCTCCTCTCTATTATCCTTTCTCTATTCCATTGTCTATCTATCTCTCTTTAAGTCCTGTCAAAACACCTGAATAATTCACTTTCAAAGTTTGTCCTTAATTTGATAAACATAACATACTAGCGACCCGGTCCGGATTCGCTCGGGTGCTATAAATTTATGATTAATTAATAAATTACTTACTCGCTTCGCTCGTTCACTCAAGATATTATAGCTTATGTTTTAAAGCAAAGTAGGTATTTTTGCTGTTATATGAACATTCATAAAATGAAAAACTGAGTTTATCAAAAATACTTTAATATGATTCTTTATGACTCAAACTATTTGAACTTTTAAAAGAAGTAAGTAGGTAGGTACACAAGTTTGAAATAAAATTATTTTGCGTCAAGTTTAAAAGAAGTTAAAATGCAAGTTTTTAATATAATTATACTTGTAAAAAATTCTCATGTTTATAATTGCATACTATTCAAATAAATAATTTATGAACTTGAATCCTCAAGGAGGTAAAGATATAAAAACGATGTTATAAAATTGAGTTAAGAAGACAGATAGATACTGTAGATTATAGACGCTCCACAAGTTACTCTCTTTCGTACTTTAACTATGTTCCCTTATTTCGACTGTAGTACCTATATTTCTAGTTTTTTAGGACTGGTATTACTGATAATTTAGATTTTTTTTCAACCTGTGGTGTCCTTTTTAGATTCTAAATAAACTTCGCATGGTGGAGCACTCGGATGAGACCCCACCATATTTACGAGTTAATTTAAATTTGTAATGTACCTTTTGGTGAATGAATCCATTCAATTTGTCATTCGGAGAATAGGATTGTGTTTTCTCATTACAGCGAAAAATACACTACTAGCTGAATTTGTCACATTAGTCTCTGTTTAATTCATTAGAGGAACTATATAAAGTGTCCTATGAACTACTGGCCATGAACAAAACTGCTTTAATAGTTGTTAGTAAATTACATTTTAATAGAACATTTTGGATGATCACGTCATTATAAATTTTGACCGTCAAAAAATGAGTTTTGTAAAGCTTTCTTAGGACAATATAATTCTTTATAAGAAATCCATAGTGTGATGATGTATAGTAGTTATAGTTCAAGTTTCCACTGGACAACACTACTAAAATTTTGTCACTAAATTTAACAGATAATAATATTATAAAAAAACTTATATTAGAAATCGTGTCCATCGTGATTTTTCTTAATTTTATTATAAAAAAACATTAAATCGGTGGCATACTACTTTAATTTTTATCATTTTTTGTTGTTTCTCGAATAGGGCCCCAGTGACAATACTATTTTAAACAGATTATAGAGAAAATTAATTGGTAAATGATAAAATCAATCGATTTAAAACCCCTTATATCCACACCATATTATTCACATAACAATTAGAGGTGAAAATAATAAATATCTCAGACAGATATAACGGTTCGTGGTTTTTGATCGAACATTATAAAATCGTTTTTACCAAAGACTGTATCGAGCAGATATACGAAAATATACAATATAAGTAGCAATGAAGATGGAAGGGGGATAATCGTACAAGTCGAAGAACGAGAGAATTGAGAGTATGAGGTAGCTGCAGAAGTGGGATACCTAGACATGGATGGATGTAGAAGAAGAGTGGTTGGCGGCGGTGCCGCTACGTACGAATGAACAGATACGAACAACTAAATAATCCAATTTCTAAACTCGCAGTGAATATTTCAGCCCCAGGGGCATGATTCAGTTCTGTCTGACTGTATGCATTCTGCGCGTACCTATCAAAGGGTTCAAAAGTAAGTGGATAGGTCTTTGAGATTTTAACAGGATCCACAAAACTTTAACAGGAGGGTCTCATTGATAATTAATTTGGAGCTTTTTTCAAATTTATTTAACTGCTAGGGTTACCTGAGCTTACTGCATCCGTACCGTTAATCTAGCATTTAATACCTACATATTTTAAAATTAAATTTCGCTCTTAGAAAATTTTAAACAGAGTATTTCGTTAGCTTTTGGTTCAACATGTAGATTAGAAATACCTAGGACGTATTTTATAACCATTGACTAAAACCCTCAGCGCGCTAGTCCGACTCGTACTTGGCCAGTTTATTTACCATACCGTCGATAATGCATGATTCAAATAAGACCCCCAAAATAATAGTTGATCCAGTTCTAGTAACTGTCTCGTTCACGTAACTAAACTAAGGTATACAAAACTCTCGTTTGCTTGTCAAGAGAGGTTTATCTACCGTTTGCTGATTTATAATACTGATTAACTCATAAAGACTTATACGTACCATGCGGTAATATTGTATGAAGGTATTTATTGCGGAGAGATTATTGAGTTATTAGTACAACGACTTTCTGATCACTGATCCACACTTATATACTCCATCATTCTTATCCACTACATGGAACAAGTGTACTAATTCTATAAGCGAACTGCGAACTTCCACCGAAAGTATAAATATCTATCTAATAACGTTATTGATAACACATTAATACTATACTGAAAAAGATGAAGGAAAAATAAAACCAATCCAAATGAAAAACGAACAATGTTTTTATTGTCGTCAGAAATCTGTTTTTCTTTTAAAGTGTTTACAGTTGCGTTTAATACTTCAAATTTCTTTTATTTTAATATTTTACTATCATATACAGTGTCAAACTTACCGCGTCAGTGGTGTGTACATTTTTAGCTTTGCATAGTTTAAACCACGTAAGCAAAATTATATACTTTCGACGATTTCGGGTTAAAAGTGTTTAGGGTCATGGGGTTATGGCAATTAAGATTCACTTGCACGGTGGTTTCATAAAATCGCACTCTAGTTTTGTTTGTGGGTTTCATCTGATTCACTTTACCGTGATTCCACCATAGCTATAAAATATCCACATCTTTGTCAAGTTTTGTCAACGTATAATTACTTTTGTTGACATGAATGTTAAAATAATCGTCCCCGCTGTACGTAAAAACATTCAGCTTTAGTTTTATTTTCATTCAGCATTAAAACCTGTCATAACTCTTTCAGTTCTCTTGTTTATAAAATAAAAAAACTAGCTGTAAAAAAGAAATAAAACTCATTTTTGTCGACATGAAGCATCAAAAAAAAATAATAATCCTAAATAACGTTTAATCTGTAGTTCGTATAATATGCACAGAACACAATGTACAGAAATTTAATACTTTACTTCAAAAGTGGGGTATTAAATTACCCTTTTATCATCCAGTAGCATGCACTGCCAGTCGAGCAGACGGATGGGTTGTACCTACTATAGTAGTACCGAGGTAGTGTCTGGTATCTCTCTCTCTCTGTTTCTAGTCCTTACAGCAACCGACGTATGTGATGTGAGTTACAACAAAAAACTTTAAAATCACAGCCCTTGTAGTGATTTGGGAGCTTTTAAACTACGACACTAACGGTCGCCAGAGCGTAAAATGACATAGGAGAGGACATGCGACCCGAGAGAACCACCACAGTCACAGAATCACTATATTATATATCAGTGGTCACAAGGCAAAAACACTATGTCGAATTTTTTAGGGTTCCGTAAATGCGTATGGAACCCTATTACCCTGCCTACGATGTCTGTCCGTCCGTCCGTCTGTCACAGGGCTCTACTCACGAACGGTAAGAAGTAGCTAGTTGAAATTTTCACAGACTGGTTGTTTTTATGGCATGAATCCTGGCAAAATAAATACCTAATCAGTTAATTTTAATAAATTAATGTTTTTTTATACTGACAAGTGGAAGTGACGTCATCGTTTGCGATGCTTATAAACTATATTTATATTGGAATCGAACTATGAACTGTCAAAGTGGCGTCATCGTACGCGATGATTATAAACGATATTATTTATATTGGAATCAAACCATCTAACTTTCAACCGTGAGGTTCGAGCTTATTGATGTACGGAACCCTCGTGGCGCGAGTTCTACCGGTTTTCATAATTTTATTACATCTACTTATGTTATCACAATATAATATTTACATAATATTATCTACATATATAGAGTGTATCACAGGAAACCGAACATAGGGAAAAGTATACAGTACAAATTAGATAATATCAGAGATTGATTTTCCCTCTATTCATGTAAAAAACCATGTTAATTAATTTATTTAAGTTAGCCATGTGTATTCTATCTTTGTCACTCTACTCATATTGCTTATGTTTTCCTTGTTGCACTCATTACTTTTCTATGTATTAAATTCTGTGGTACACCCTGTATACTATGTCATCTTCAGACAGATGTTTGAAGTGAAACTTATGTCACGGTAAGATATGTCATGTAACGAAAACTGGAACACCTACACGTCACTCAGTGCGTTAGGGGGAGATGAATATAAATAATAATAATAATAATTAAATAGATCTTAATTATTGAATCAAGAGTATCAAGAATATCGATCTCCCCACTGCTTACAAAGTTTAAACCGCCAGTAAAATAAAATGGACGGGTTTCAATTTTCGTTACGATCTCAGTCGTAGTTATATACGTCTCTAAAGTTGAGGCTCGTTAATTTCTTTCTAAACGAAAAAAAAACTGTCGATGACACACACAGCGGTTTGTGCCGAGGCGGTTGCCGAGTCGGCACACATGTGTATGTTTTTCAACACACCGCGGCGAGAATTGCCTGACGACTGAAAGCCGACTCTTAGCCGCCTCGACACATCGTTCTCCACAACGAACGCCTAGACTGCCGAATTGATACCGCTATGTGTGTTACCGCCTTGGATGCCGAGTCAGCACAAATCGCTGTATGCGTCATTGTTCTAAGTTTAAAATTTGAATTTATGTAAAGGTAAAACTAATTTCACTTATTGTTATACAAAAAAATCGACATAAGCGGTTTTGATTTTTGGGCACAGAATCATACACACAAGAACAAATATATGGTCGGTTACACAACTACTGCGCGTTTAATTGCTAATAATAATTATTATTATTATAAATAGACTGGCATATGAAAAGTTAGAGAATATGCGACCCGAGAGAATTTCTATGACAGTACATGTATACTGAGTACGGGAACTTTGGAGCGATAGAAACATTTATTTTTAATATTATTAATGAAGATTTTCTGTACAAAATGTTACCTGTAACTTGTAAGTCAAACTAACCACAACATTTGACCAGTGCCGGATTTATATTTTTTATGAGTGTAGGCCACTTTATTTCCGCCGCCCCATGTAAAATAATAATTTTCCATTTGTAGTAAAGGGGCCTCCTCTGAAATCAAGTGACCGTCCTCTAAAATCTGCCGCCCCTAGGACGCTGCCGCCCCTAGGCCGCGGCCTATACGGCCTATTTATAAATCCAGGACTGCATTTGACTGTATCCGCTAGTTGTTTCATAAATTGCAATTCAAGTGAATTGTAAAATAATTATTTCGTAATTTTAGCTTACCAATATATTGACATTTGGCGTAATTTACCTGGAACAAAAAAATTGAGTATTAATATACAAATAATTATTTAATAAAAGAAAGTACAGAAAGTACCCTACGTGTCAGTATGTAATCAATAAAAGTGTTATATCAAGGTTAATTCTGCAAAAGATTCAGGTTTAACATTTGTTTTATCTTGTAATATCGAGGACGTCACTCTCATATCAGAGGCATAACAAAACTTTACAGAAAATGAAACAAAAACGTTTAGTACATATAGATTTTCTTTTTATTTTTCAGAATAAATTTTGTTGATTGAGACCCTCGATATAAGATTTTTTTGTATTAAAAGACGTGCTCAGCTGAAAGGCTATATCCGCGAGTGAAATTTAAAAGTAGATATGTATAAGTAAACTGTTTAAAAAATTAAAATGCTTAACGATGATATACCCTATATAGTGAAATAAATGAAAAATAGTCGATTTTTCTGAAGAAAATATTTCCTATCTACTTTAAAGCTTTATTCTAATTACAAATACCTATACGTCTGGGTTTTTGAGCAGATTTTTCTCAGAAATTATCAACCAAATTCGAAAAAAAAAAGAAATTCACCACACTGTGTACAAAATAGGATAACTACTCGTATAGGTATGTATGAAAAAGTAAATATAATCAGTAATTAATGCAACCACGGAACTTTTCGATCTTGAAATTTTTAACAAAACATAATTCTTATGTTATTGTAGCAAACCCCAAGATGTTACGCCGCTGGCGACAACAGAAGCATCGAGAATAAGACGTAGTAGCGTGGCGGGGAATGGTGTCGCAGATACGCGTAACAGTAGGAATGTTCCAGAGAGTGCTAGAGAGAACTCGCACGCACCGGGCATGGGCGGCGCAGGTATATAACCAGGAGTGAAGCGAACATGCAGACCAGTCTACGATCAGTCATTTAGCGTCGTGTTGAGTCAGTCAATCGGTGATTTGTGAAAATAAATGGGAAATAAATAAAACAGTATTTTGTGAACATACCTGTTAAAATAAATATCCTTGTATTGTTAAGTGTTATAATTAATGTTTAAGTGTTTCATTGTTTAGAATTGACATTTCCGTTATTGTTATTATTGTGTTTATAATTATTATAATTAATTATTGTAAATAGACATTGTACATAAATCTTAGTAAATAAATATTTAATTCCGCCAAATTAAAAACAGTTTTGTTACATTATTTTATTTAAGTATCTAGCTGTGGCGATGAAAATACAGTATTTAATGTGCATAAGCCATCAGCTGCACATAAAGTATTTGTATTTGAGTTCTTTCGATGTGTTTTCATATCAGAATACGAAGCTAAAAACGTCAAGTACGGGAGGTCGGTATATATCTGTCTGCTGTGTGTCGGAAGAGGTTGGATTTACATGACTTTGTTCTCGAACTTTACATACATATGCACAAACTAGGGACGGGAAATAGGTTCGTAATTATAAAAGTCCCCAGTTAAAAACATATTAAAACAAGCCGTGAGGTGGGTCGTTTTAATCATTTTAATCATTAAAACATAATTATTATTTATTTTTAACAATAATTAAAAAGAAAAAACGGCTGAACCGATTTTTATAAAATTTATGTCGGATCAAAATGACGTTAACACGCCTCGATTGACACCCTTTCGAAGTCGATATAATTTTTTATTCGCGAGATATTGTGTAAAATCTACTTTTTCGAGTTTATTTGGTTAAGAAAAAAGAACGGCTGAACCGATTTTGAAAAAATTTCTTTCAGATCATATTTACGTTAATACGCGTCGATTGGCACCCTAACGTAGTCGATATTATTTTTCATTCTTGAGATTTAGTCTTAGAAAGAAATGGACACATACGTACACACACACAGACATCTTTCTAAAAATAGTGTAAAAATAGTGTGGTGACCTTGAAACATAAAAAGTTGTTATACATTTTGATTTCGATTTTCGGACCCATTACAATAACTTTCAATGGGAAGTTAAAAATTTAGATGGCGCTAGTGGCAAGTAAGGTATGTCAAACGTTTAAAGTGGGTTAGAGAATAACGGTTTGTGTTTAGTCATTCTTCATTTATCCATTATTAAAAAATAAATAAATAAACACAAAACTGCGATTTAGTCATTAAAATGATTGAATGACCGATACTTGACTTGCTAGTGACGATAGGTGGCGAAAAATATAAACATCACTGACATTTAAATGATACCAAGTGACGTATAACTTACTAAAGTTACTAGATCTAGTAACTTTATACCTTACTTGTTAGTGATGCTATCAGGTAGTAAAAAAAAGCCTGGTATTCTCATTTCTTGAGTATTAATGAAATGCAGGCTTGACAACAGACATTTTGAGGTCAGGTATACTAAAGAATAATTATACTGTTTGTTTTGGAAGTTCCCGATCCAGACAGGCGCCATTAAAAAAAGAAAACAAGTTATGATTGGTGTATCAATTGAGTTCTCACAAAAAAATGTGAAGAGCCCGGAAGTACAATTTTTTCAAAAATGAAATTTTCAAGGTTTTATACTTGCAAGAGAAAATGAAACTTTACAAAATTGACATTTCGCGACAGGACACATTGGTACAGTTGCCTTGTTAGTTCCCTCTGTTTCCGAACCTGGTGAATTGGCAGAGTTAGCTCCTAACCAATTTTTCATCAATTTCGAGTTTCAGACTATTGTTGAAATTAAATAAATTAATTTAAATTAAATCGCATGGGCTGCTTTCACAAAACTAAAAAATAGCCAGTGCAAAACATGCGTGGGTTTTTTTTTGTACTTATACATCTTAATAAATGGCTGGTTCCGATCTTAGTTTGTTATTCTCAGTGGCCAATACTAATTATCACAGATGGCAGTAAAAAGTACAGAATTTGACATTTCTCGCCAGCAGTTCGATGTAAGATCTTACCAAAGTAAATCTTATTCTTACACCCGCTTAGAAAATTTTCTGGTGACGCACCTGATCAAAGCGTCTCACTGGCTTACAAGAAATTACAATTTCCATCTAGTCTGAGATAATTTTTTTCGGGAGGTGGGGGGCGTAACAATTTTTACACATCAAAAATATTTCCATAACTGAAACAATTCAGTTACCCCTTTCTGTTTTTTTTCCACCCCTATTTCACTTACCGTGTGCATGTAGAATACGTAGATGTGAGTAGGTATGAGCCCTATGTATATGTATATAATGTACGTACGTTACATATTACGTATGTAACCATTATACTGTTGCTGATGCAGCTTCATTTAAAGCCCCTCTGCATATGTCACAACTACGTACCGTCTCATCTCCGCACCGCACCGTGCCGCATTGCTGCGCAGCAGGACAGTATATGCAGATCTGTGTTATTATTACACAAAAGATATTTCAAAGGGTGTTTAAAATCAAATATAATATACACGATAAACTGTTGGTTGGCTATATGTGTTTCTCTTCAAAAAGTTGGAAGAAAATTTGGGCTTAAGAATAACCGAGCGTGTAGCAAAACCGTTGCTATGGTTCCTCTATTACAAACCTTCAGTTCCCAGATACTAACTCGAGAGATGGTAAAAGTGTCATTTAAATTTTCAATTTATTATTAAAAAAAATAATTAAAAAAATAATAATAATAATAATAAGCTTAGCTGTTGAAAAAAAACTGGAAGAAAATTTAAATTGAAAATAAAATTAAAGCCAAACTCGAACAATTATTTTCTGTAGCATAATTTGACAAATAAGTACGTGTTCGAAACATAAACATTGTGGGAATGAAGGTCAGAATTTTAAATGAATATAATCTGTAAAATAACATTTTCGGAACCTGCTTACAAACGAACATGAAAAGGCAGGTACCATTGTCTATAGTTTCTTCTACTAAGCGACACTTTTTCTGAATTAATGCGGGGTCCATTGCCAATGCTCATTATAATGGAAGCATAGAATCGATTGTCAGAAGTCGAAATTGACAAAAATATTGCTTATTTTTAATTTTATAGTCTGGTAAATTAACAAAAAACCAGAAATCCTTTTTTCCAAGTGTTGCCAAAATTCCTAACGAATACAAGTTTTACAGACAAAAATTTCTTGTAAACACTTTTATAATTTTTGAAGTGAAACTTTTTTAGCGAGGGTAGTTAATCAGAAAAATTTCGAGACGGAAATATGTGACATTCTTTGAAAGGCAACAAAAAACAAAACTAAAAATTAAAACTGAAATACTTAAGTATACCTACAGTAGAATCCGGATAGAACGACTTTCAAGGGATCGACGACATTATGTCATATTAACCGGACGACGCACAAAGCGGACGCATAATTTAAGCTTGTAATCTATATGAAACCTAACTTGAGTTTGCATTTATGTCGCTAAAAACGGTTAGTCGTTATAAACGAAGTCGTAATAGACGGACTCTACTGTATATTAAAAATGAAATGAAGTTTTCCTTCAACGGTGCACACTATTTTTTCTTCTTTGATGATATTTTTAGGATCACCTCGTACACCACAACTTCATATTTAAATAAATCTAGATAATCTGTTTTTCCATCTACTAAACACAGTACATGAAAAATTTATTTTCCTAAAGCGTTTTCCAATTAATCAATTAGACTTTGTAATATCACAATTCGCTCCCCTCGAGTCTAAAAGCGCGTCGGTAATCCAAAAAACGCATACGTCATCATTGAAACACGTTGGGGGAGAACCAGAATCAGAAACATGGATGAGAAGTGCAATTTATTTTTTATAATTGTAACTCTGAGGGAGAGGTGTTCATTTGTAGTAAATCTACTTTTGCACATTCATTTTATGCCCTTTTCCCTTTCTCTGTTTTCACTTTTGTACGCCTAGTTATTTATACAGGTGATTCTAAACGGAGCGTTTGTCAACTTAGTTTATGTCTTATTGTTACAGATATACGGTCGTTTGTATTATAGAAGAAATTGGTATGTCTATATCGCGGATACAGACAGATGACGTGAATACTGTTAATTGTTGAACACAAAATTAAATGTGTTTAAATAATAGTATTCGTTGTCATGGAAAAAATTATATCCACTTTTATTTATCATAAAAAATCAAATGCTAGTAGAATAATAAATAAAGTAATTGTATTTTTTTATATTTTAAATTGTTATCCAATACCTACATTTTCATTATAAAAAAAATATATAAAAGATATTTCTGGATTCGAGTCTGTAACTGTCGTTAGACGCATACTTCACCGCAAGGCCACCACGACATAATGTCTCTGAGACCTTAACATAGTATACATGTTATTTTTTTCACATGTCAACTACTTCCAACTATTTCCGTTACACCTAATATTTCTAAAATGCCACTCTAGTATGAGACATTACATTTTATTCACGTCAAAAACATGAGTAACCCCCCGGTGTATTCTCAAGAGATGACTAAAATAATAATAATAATAATCCGTGTAACGTCCGTTTCTCGATATTATGTCATAACCGATGCCACTCGCACCATTTCTATCTTCTATTTACCATTTTTCGTTATTTTCTAAATTTTTAACCGACTTCAAAAAAGACGCGTAGGTATATTTATAATCTTTTTTATGTTCGTTCATTAAGAGTATTCGATAACGGAAGTTACTCCCTGCACTTTTTATCTCAAATCCTTTCCTCTCGCCTATAAAACTGTTCCCGCTCTCCCGACGCTATTTTTAAATCTAAAGGGTAACATGTCTGTAAAAACCAACATCAACATATTAAGAAGCTGCTCAAACGTTATCCTTGACATCTGGCAGTCATTTACTGAAATTCATACTTCAGTCAGTAACTGCAAAATATCAGGAATAATTTAATGTTACTACTTTAATGGTCGTCTGCAAGATATATAAGAAAGGTTTCTATCAACACCGACATTAATATGAGTGAAGACGCAGGTGAAAACTAGTAAGAAACTATATTGTTTGCTGCAGCAGCACTGATGGAGGCACAACTGTAAATAGGGAACTTACAGGTAGCATACTCAGTATAAAATAGTACGGTGTCTACTACATTAACTGCAATGAGAAAGAAAGTTTATCGATGACTAATATCTAAAATATTTGTTCTTATTATTATTATAGAGAAGGAAGAATTCCTTAAAGAATTTTGTATTCACAAGCACCCAAAACTTCATAATCGTCACCGTCATACAAGGGATATTATTATTAATATAATTATTAGTGTATTTGCCATATGGCACAAAATTTCTCGACGTTTCATAGCCTCCTGAACACTTTGGCACCATTTTTGGAAATGTCTGTTTATAAAAATTGAAATTGTGTTTTAAAGACCACCAACAGCTAAGGTTATTTGGGCCTAGCACCAATTCATATTTTCAATTCATTATTTATTTTTTTTTTTAATAATAAATTGAAAATCCAATTGACACTTTTACCAGCTCTCGGGCTAGAACCCGAGAACTGGGGACTTGTAATAGAGGAACCATAGCAACGCCATGTAAACAACAGCGCCGCTACACTCTCGGCTATTCTCAAGCCCTTGTCTGTTTATATATATACGATATATATGTGTGTGTGTGTGTGTGTTTGTGCGCGCGCGGACTATAACTTTCGAAAGAGTTAATTGATTTTGACGAAATTTGGTAGGCACGTTGGAATCCATTACCGCACGAAGCCTATTTAAAATGGGCCCAATCGGACCATTTTAAGGGAGGTTTTTAGGGGTTAAAAAATGTTTTTGGGCCCAAAAATACCGAAAAAATTTTCAGAATTGTTTCAAAATTTAAATTTAACCCTATAGTGAAGATCAAAATGTGCTGCTAAAATTTTAATAAAATCGGCCTGACAGGACCGGACTTAAATTTTATGAAAACACTAGTTTGCGGATAGTGATTTACTTACTGAAGGGTGTATTTAATTTGGTACAGAGGTTGTATTGATAATAATTTTGAAATTAAGAAAAAAAAAATATTATTTTAAGGGATGTATTAAGGGGTTAAATTTTTTATTTTGTCCAAAATCAAACTTAAGTTTACGTATTAAAGCCACAAGGCCTGTAGTAGCAAATACACTATATTGTCGGCAGGGTTTTGGCACTGCGACCCGAGTTTTTTTTATTTTACGAACACACGACTTTTAAAAATTCATGCAAAATTGTTTTGTCTTTTTTTACCGTCACAAAGATAATAAATTTTAGTAATTTCATATTTTATGAGAAAAATTCTAAGAAAATATATTAAGTATGAACATAAGAAAATGTTTATGGAAGATATTGACATTTATTAGTAATATTTTCATTTATTATTAGAGAAAGAATAGAATGCACCAGAAAATCGAAAAACAAATGATATGACATCAAACATCCAGAATGAAAAAATAAATACAGTACTGCATCGATGAACCATAGAAATATCAAAGAAATAGTTCATTAACATTTCAAGTGGATATTATACAATGATCGCCGAGAAGATTGGAAGATGGAAGGAAGGATAAAGGAATATAATGTATATAGGAACTGTTTCCCTCACGTTTTGGCAATATTGTTGTTTGTGTTCCTTCATTACTTTTAAACTTAAGCAATTAAGTCAACCTCACTGAAATATATATCATAGAAAAAGTTTATCACAAGTCGCACATCTACAATATTTCAAGAGAAAGTTGTACGTGTTGATATTTATAGTCATTGCTTAAATTTTAAGCATGCTAATAACGCTACAGTGGAAAGAGTAGCAAATAGCAATAAGAGCACTAAATAACATGCTGTGGAGCAAACATCGCTCAGCACTAAGCAAAGATTATTTTTCCCCATATTATTACATATGAATGGAAAACTTGAGACTGAGTAATAGACCGAGAGCTAGTGACAATCGTTTGGTGTTATTTATTCAAGGCCTTATTATTTTTTTTATTTAGAAATAACGAAAGAAAAAAACAAAAAAGAACATAAAGACAAATGAATATAAACTTAGTGCATCAACTTGGCGTTATTAGCACTTACAGTAAGTATATGTATGTATAATAATATGGTATGATAATTCAGTACTTATATGATAAAATACAGTACCTATATGATAATAAAATATGAGAATGGTAAGTATGCCAGGTAAGTCGTTAAATAGGTCTTATTTTTGTGAAGATGTTGAGAGAGGCATATTATAGTGCCCTGAGTAAGGGACTTTGCTAGATAGCGGTATGGAAGGGATGCAAACCGTCCCCAACATGTAACAAAAAATTGTCACAATTATTAATGCTTCAAGGCTGAAATTGTTTGTATAGCTTGTCGGTGACCCAATAATGCCATTATAATATTTACAGATCGATTGGTCAGTATTAAAGAGGTGGCAGATCACCCTAAACGTGTCATGTACCCGACGAAATGTATATTCTTAGTTCAAGGTTCAAATTTTAATATGTTGTTACGGTGACTGTTTTAAGCATATATTTCAATTTGTAGAACAAAATGTCGGTATTAACCCCCTCTCTTAGAGGGAAACTTGCTCGCCTAGGTGTTTATATCGTTCTGCAAGCGGGTTAATACCGACATTTTGTTCTCGGTCTATAAGAAAGGAAAACAAAAACTGCTTTCTATCGAAATGAGCTTCAGGCGAAAATCAACTCGAATACCAAAAGAGCATATGGCTCATCTAAAATATGGCAGGTTTGATAAATCTAGTGTTGCCCAACATGCATTTGAAAATGACCATAAAATAGACAATAGTAATTTAAAATTAATTAGGAACGTCATTAATATTAGACAACTAGACGCCGTAGAGAGTCTAGAGATTCATAAGTGTAAAAATAACATTATGAACAGTGACAAAGGCCCAATTCCAGGTAGCCTGCTTTTTGATTTAGCAAATTAGTTTAGTTTTTCAGGTAATTAAAATTAGGTAGCCTATAAATAGGCAGTAATTTGTGTTTAGTCTTTAGTTTTAATCATCTCCTGATGATGCCAACTTGGTTGGCGAAACGTACGTCGAGAGTGTTTGTTATGGTTTGGTGTTTTGTGGTAATTGTAACATTTCGTACCAAAGTTTTTATAAATTTTATATAGTGGCAAAGTTGGGTAACACAAGACATTTTGGAAAAAATTTAAAATGGTATGGACAATGGACATGTCCAGTCCTCATAGTCGTATTTATTATAGTTTTGGGGCACCTAGCCCAAGACAATATAGTATACCTACTAGCGGTCCCCGTCCGGCTTTGCCCGGGTGCTAAGAATTTATGATTTACTATCTCCCCCGCGAGAAATTCTCTCCCTGCAGAGCAAAGTCGGGCTAGTGGTGTTTATAATAGTATAGTAGGATTCCGCCTATAAGCTAAAATGCAAAAGAATTTCAGAGTTACGCTTTGTCACTATCCCACAGGAATTATCCCCCGCGAGAAATTTATCAAAATAAAATGTAGCCTATATCACTCAGGGATAGTGTAGCTTTCTATTAATGAAAGAATTTTTAGAATCAGTTCAGTTGTTCCAGAGATAAGGATTTATGATTTATTGCTCCCCCTCCGCAAGAAATTCTCTCCCTGCGATTCGAATTCGCCTATCGTTGTTCTCGTTTCACGCACTTACCTACAGTTTATAATATTAGTACCTGTAGTATATTAGTATAGATAGTCAAAAAGTTCTACACTCTCGTTCTACCCTCTTTGGGGTGAAATTTAAAAAAACGAATAGCCTATTACCTTCCTCAATAAACGGGCTATCTAACAAAAAATTTTTTTTTTCAAATTGGACTGGTAGTTCCTGAGATTAGCGCGTTCAAACCCACAAACACACAAACTTTTCAGCTTTATAACATTAGTATAGATTATACTGGTGACTTGCAGGCAGAGAAAGGCCGGCATTGGAGCGACGTAAGGAAGTTAGAAGCTTAATGAGACATAAAAATTTCACTTCGATCGACGCTAAACTAAACACTACCACAATTGGATTCGAAGGATTGTGGTCATTGAAGATATGTTACTCCGGTGTAGGAGTAATCAAGTTATGAGAAGGGACAGTGTCGTAGGATCTATTATGTACGATCAAAAAAAAAATCGACAAGATGGCCAGTCGTATACTTCCCACCTAGTAAACAATCGCTGGTAACTGAAAATTTTCCCGACAAAAAATGATTCTCTTTTCATATTATTAATAGTATAAAAATCTGTACATTAAAAAAATATTAAGATTTTATTTATATTTTAACATCTAGAATGCATTTACTTTTACCTATGTCAATACGGAACACAGAACATTTTTTTAAATATCTCAGGAACCACTAAATCGATTTGGTTCAAAATCTAATTAGATCTATATTAAGTGCTGACAAATGCAACAAAACAAACCGTGTAGGCATGACCCTATGTCGTTACATTTTTGAGATATCGAAAGAGAAATAATTTCACCACACATACAGACATCGGTCAGAAAATGGTCTCAAATGATTCTTAGGGTGTTAAAACACGTGATCCCGAAAAAAACTTTTGGACTGAATCCTATACATACTTCCTTACCATAGCAGAAGTGGAAGTAAAAATATCCGACTCATCAACGTTACACAAAATTATAACTCGAATCTCGATGTATCGCTTCGAAATGTTCAATAGCTGTTGAAGTGCTAAAGTTTACAAACCATCCTTTTTACCTAACATATTAGTCACGGAATAACGTTCTATTCTGCTTCTACTTTATGTACAACCACTACGCTTCGTCTATAACCGTCTATAACTTCACTGAGAGGTAATCAAAGTCAACTGAAAATCTTTTTCTATAGAGCAATTTTTATCGATCTCTATCTAAATTCAATCTAAAAAGTTTGTAATTTGTTTCCAGCATAAATCATATTATATCATTGAAATAAATAGAACAAAAATTGATATTTAGTTTACTACAATAAATTATTTACTTTTTTTAAAATAATCTAAACGTAAATCGACGTCTGCAAAATATTTTTAAAATTCTAACAAACGGTTAGTTCGTAGTTAATTCCATGATGCTAAGATAAGAAAAGCAAAATTTTCGTTTTTCATATAAAGGGTGTCTCAGCAAGAACTTGAATTTCGAATTGCGCGCCATTTTCGACTGTCAATTGTTGAATCAGCCATATTTGGTGTTTGTTTAATTAAAACATTGACATTTACGAAAATGGTGCGTTATAGCTTGGAAGAACGTTTGTTAATAGTGAATAGTTACAATTGTTACAAACCAAGTTTTCAGGTCGTGTCATCTCTCGTTTTGGAGACCAAAACTGGCCGTCAAGAAGTTGCGATTTAACTTGTTTGGACTATTTTCTCTGGGATTCTTTGAAAAGTAAGATCTATGCGAACCACCCTGAGACAACTGAGGAACTCAAAGAAGAAATTTCACGTCAAATTCGTCAAATCCAGCAGCCCTTACTGCAAAATGTACTGCAAAATTTTGTCAAAAGAGTGCATACCTGTCAACAGAGCAACGGTGGCTATTTAACCGATATTTTGTTTCATGTGTAAATGTCATCACTACCTCCTGCTGGATTTCACGAATTTGACGTGCAATTTCTTTGTAATGGGTTTTCACTATTAACAAACGTTCTTCTGACCTGTAACGTACCATTTTCGTAAATGTCAATGTTTTAATTAAACAAATACCAAATATGGCTAACTCAACAATTAACAGTCGAAAATGGCGCGCGATTCAAAATTCAAGTTCTTGCTGAGACACCCTTTACTTACATGATATTTAACGATTTTACTAATACGGTAGAAAATTCTTAATTTTCATTCAGTTTTTATTATATCATGTGACATTATTTGATCACTTCAGTTTACAATATATAACTATTTAGATTAACAATGTGGCGTTTTTTATTTATATCTATATTTTGATGTAAAAAATAAGATGCTTTCTGACAAGTAATGTTGGTTACATGCAACTTTTTCAGGATTTTTGTAATTATTTTTTTTATTTTCCTCAAATATTAAAAAGTTAAGAATTTATATTGTTTAAGATTTTGCTATGCTTTATTTGTATGCAGCACCGTTATAATAGGTTGTATGAAATATTTTGTAATTTTATTAAAAAAAATTATCTCATTGTTAAATTTTTTCAATGATACACAAACTCTTTCAGGAAGCCTTATTTCAATAATTTTCAGAGTACCATATTCGTACTATTTTTATTAAACCTTACCAGTTAATTTTATTTTTGCCACTGTTATTAATAAAATAATTAATAATGTAGATACCTACCTTAAAAAAAATTAAATTTAAAAAAATCAAAAAACGCGACTGCGTCAAAAGCGAACTAAAAAGATCTTGTTTCCATTTTTTTAGTTAGCTTTTGACGCAGTCGGGTTTGTGATTTTTTAAAATTTAATTTTATTTACGTCTTTCTAGTTTTTTTAAATCATCTCGACGATATATCGATGTATTTAGAAGGAAAATGACTTTAACATTCAGACTAAATGGCCGTCATATTGAATTTTCCTTGACGTCATATATCCATGTCACTCTCGAGATTAAGACGAATCTAATGACACTTCATTTATTAAAATCCATCCAGCCGTTTGGATGCTACGAGGGAATAAAGAATCCCACATACATACACACATACACAGACAGCGCAAAAAACATAACCCTGCCTTTGCTGCCGTGCAGTCGGGTAAAAATAAAACATATTTTTTTCAATCCCCAACTTTTGGTGACGCATATGAAACAAAAGACGACACATACTGAGAACGAAGACATTCGGCGACGCTTTTCATTTTCCAGTAAGACATTTTTCTTGATGCGAGAGCTTTGATTCTCTCTCAAAGCCATTTTCCAGCTGGCATATCACACAGACTGCACATAGCAGTAACCAAAGCGCATACATGCATACTTACTGTGCATACACACACGCGCAGTGTGATTATACAAAGTGGGTCATGAAATTGTAACGAATAAATTATTCTTTGCCGCTACTCTTATGGAGAGCTTCATATGAAACCAATGTTCCAAGATTACAGACTCTCACAAAGAACCTTTAATTCGAAAACAGATACCTACTTATAACTTTATTTTGTTACGCTTTGCGTGGTAATTATCTGAAAAACCGGGCAACTGCGAGGGTTCCGTACAAAAATAAAAATAAGGAGTTATGATAGGGGTAAAAAATTACCAGATTTGTTTTTAAAAAGTTTTTTTACTTATATTTTATTTTGTTCTTTTTAGTGTTTCAAAATTTTTCCGTATCAAATTTAATTACTTAAATTGTATTTTTAAAGTCAAAATAATATAAGTATTAAAAAAATATTTGATTATTAAAAAAGAATATTGCGATCCCAAAACCAAGGATCGAACCAGGGACCTTTCGATCTTCAGTCAAACGCTTTACCACTAAGCTATGTAAATGATGCTATGACTCACGCATAACGCAGTATAGCTGCAGCACGACTCCAGCTATCTGCTATAGTGCACACGTTCACAAAACAATCATAGTATAGAGCTCTCTCCTATAAATGTACGTGTAAGAAAATTAATTTAATAAAATTAATTGATTATTTATTAATTATAATTATTATTTGCCAGAATTCATGCCACAACAACACAATCTGAAAATTTCAACTAGCTACCTCTTATCGTTTGTGAGATAGAGCCCTGTGGGCTGTCACAGACGAACGACGTCAGACGGACGGACAAACAGACATCGTAGGCAGGATAATAGGGTGCCATACGGAGGTACGGAACCCTAAAAATGCTTGAGTTTTACACAATAAGTTGAAAATATTTAGATTAAAGATATCTCGATAAATGTCTAATATAGAATGCTCATGTCGTCTTTTGCGTGAAAAAGTTTAAATATATTTCAATATCTTTATAATTTAGCATATTTAATTTATAATAAAACATTGTAGTTGTTTTCGTTCAAAGTAATTACATTGTGAATTAGTAAAACAAACAAGGTAAAGTAAAGTAGTTGACATAAGGAAGCTTATTGATCAAAACACAAAATGTCGTGAAAAAGGAGTACGTAGATAGTAATATTTGAAACATTAAGTATATTTACGTATGTGTATACGTACATTTTAAAGAGTTAAGGGTGCAATTTGTTCTATTTTAAGATATATATATATGTATTATATGTATATACTTCTATATATTTAATATTTGCTAGTGCAGTCTCTTTGTAAGTATTATTGTTTATACAGTACAAGAAAAAAAGTCGTTTTGAAATTCAATTTTTACATTGCTCAGAATTTTTATGGAGGTGAACATATTAAGTAAAAGTATTATTCAAATAATATAATATTATTAATAATAACAACGTATAAATGTGAGTCTTTTAATTTACTGCAATATAGTTATTTTCGATACGTGTGCGTGAATTGAGGTATTCTAATAGGCTTAAATTGAGGCACGAGCTAAGGGACTGACGCATACACAACGAGATCTCGTTGTGTATGCGTCAGTCCCTTTAAGCGAGTGCCTCAATTTAAGCCTACT
The DNA here is from genome assembly GCA_039654895.1 of Mongoloraphidia duomilia. Lineage (NCBI taxonomy): Eukaryota > Metazoa > Arthropoda > Insecta > Raphidioptera > Raphidiidae > Mongoloraphidia > Mongoloraphidia duomilia. The sequence goes on from CM077516.1 coordinate 67,726,235, forward strand.
ATATATCTCACTTTAAGCAGACGTATCGAACATAATTTTTTATAACGACTGCTTCTAAAGTTTAATACAGAGGGAAAAAAATATGAAAACGAAAAATTCGCTCTTCGAGTCCTTAGAACTTTACAATTACAGACTAAGTTACGATTTAGTTTATTTTTATTAAAGTTATTAACTTCTGTATAAATCATTAAAAACGACTCTCTCATGATGTGGACTTTGTAGGTGCGTTACTATATATAGTAACACATCGATCGATAGCCAGTAAATAGTGCTTGTATTGTACAAAATGCGGAAATTTCGAATTTATATGATGTAGAGATTGTACTTTTACGCACGCTTTGGACTTTTACGCACGGTGACGGTACTTTTGTGCACGCTTTGGACTTTCACGCACGCTTACTAAATACGCCTCTTCACGCCCGCCTCACAGTGCTCGAATATTGAACTTTAGAAGCAGGAGTTATCAAAATTATTTTGCCTCTTGCTTGACCAGTTTTTTTTTTGCGTGATAAATTAATTTCAATTGGTTGATGAGAAATTCCACGTTTCCAGTTATTATTTAATTGTTTACGGATGTAGACAATAACATTATCGCAAGACGAGCATGAATACACCTGTTAAATAAACACCCTTGCAATCTGTCAACAATGCCCTTTATATCTTCCTCTATCGGGTATGTTCATTTACATAATATTATCTACTGTGCATACATCTAAAGGTAATGCTAATGACTGTACAGTGTCCAATATAATACAGAATTTCTGAATTCCTCGAGAATCTATCAAAGGTTTAGTCACACATATGCCAAAAACTTTTTAACAAAAAAAAATTTTTCTACAAAAAAGCCACTAAAAAAAGGGAAATAATAAAATTTTGAGGTCGGCGCCAATTTAACAAAATACGAAGTCGGTTAAAAAATAAAGATATCAATTAAATTGGCACTTTTTAACCAACTTCATATTTTATTAAATTGGCACTGACCTCAAAATTTTATTATTTTCCTCTTTTCTGTGATTTTTTTGAAAGTTTTTTTTTTTTTGTTAAAAAGTTTTTTATTTTTTACTTTTTAGTGGCTTTACAGTACGTAATTTGCACGTTATTAACTGACTTCTGTCTTGGGCTTGAGACTAGCCGAGCGTGTAGCAATGCTGGTGTTGCTATGGTTCCCCTATTACAAGTCTCCAGTTCCCGGGTTCTAGCCCGAGAGCTGGTAAAAGTGTCAATTGGATTTTCAATTTATTATTAAAAAAAATAATGAATTGAAAATATGAATTGGTGCTAGGCCCAAATACCTTAGCTGTCGGTGGTCTTTAAAACACAATTTAATTTGACTTCTGTCTTGATGTTTGATCAATAAAATAACTGCTAGCCTATGCAATACTGACGCCACCGCGACTATTATAAAATCCAAATAAGAGGATGACGACTCTACCGTTTTTGGTGGACGAAATTCGGTTTGAAAATGTATACGTAGATTTTAAGTAGAACCCCAGAAAGGATGTAGAAGAGCACGATACACTATCGTGGGCCGTGGCAGAAGAGTAATTTAAAATTCTTTAACTTAAATATTTCTCTGACTTCGAGTCGAAGCACCTTTTTTTCTTTTCTATAATAAAAAAAAAAAAAAAAAATATTTCTCTTGAAAATTGCTAATTTTAATATGTGAAATGACACTGTCAGATTTTGATCCAAATGTTGCCCAGAGTAAACATGAATGGGAATCGAAAGATCTGGTCATAAATAACAACTTTTTCTAGTACACTAAAAATTTTAATCCTATAGACTGTGTGCAGGGGGGCGGAGTTATAAAAATATCGATGCGAGCGCTTGTAGTGTGAACTATTGTAAGCTTTGAACTATAGACTGTGTGCAGGGGGCGGAGTTATAAAAATATCGATGCGAGCGCTTGTAGTGTGATCTATTGTAAGCTTTGAACTATATTCCAGTGAGCATTCAGCATTGTTATTTACAAATGTCATAAAGTTTTTCAATTACAAACATAGAGAAGAGATTATTATTACAAACAAAACATGGGAAAAACTACGCGTTCTGGAAATACTTGTGTTCCAGGCTGTTGTGTTAATAGCGATTCAAGTAAAATAAAATTTTACAGATTCTCCGCGCGGAGTTATAACCTCGAAAAACGACCAAAGTGGATCAAAACGTTAATAAAAGTCAAGTAAGTAAAACCATGATATTACAACTTATTTGGAAATTATTAATGTAAATCAGTAAAAGAAATTTTTCGTCTTTCTTTAGTGCTAATGCAATTAAAAGCACAAAATAGGCATTGTGATAACTTGGAATTAAATAGTACTTTACTATACGACATTCGGTTTATTTTAACATAAAATAATATTCTTTACAATTCATTCGTAAATCGTAATGACTAAAGAGTTACATAATTTACAAATTAAATAGTTATTATACTCCATACGATGATACGACTAACTACTACAGGTATGAAATCATTGACATTTATTAAAAAAAATACGCTTTATACCTACTTATTTTTCTATCATAGGTTTGCGAGACCAATGCGGAGAAGTCAAAACTCAAACGGTTTCGAAGTGGAAAACACTAAGCTTACTAATACAAGAAAATGGAATGATATGCAAAAAGATAGTATAGTAATGCTCCGAATTTTTCAAATTAAAGTAGATATTCGAATATTCGTTCAAACTTTTATTCGAATAATTCAATATTCATCTATTCGAATAGTAAAAAGAAGAAAACAAACTAATCAAAGCGTAAGACAGCTTTTTTTTGTTATCAATAGTCGGAAACCTGTTCGGGAGTTGAAGAAAGAATTTCGGTATTCGAATCTCCGACTATTGATTACAAAAAAATACTGTCTTACGTTTTGATTTGCTTGTTTTCTTCTTTTTACGTAGTCGGGTTTTAGTTTTTTTTACTTTTATTTTTGCAATAATGTAATGTAGGTACTCGTAGATATAATTTTATTTATTAATAATTAAATGTAGGTAAATAAATAATTATATTTTTTAATGACAAAATCACAATAAACGTATTTTCATACAATTATTAAACTATTCAATTTGCACCAACTTTCATATAATTTATATAAATGATCAACATTATAATATATAGGTGAGGCAGACCACCCGTAACAGTCTTTTTTCTCAAAAACGGTGTCTCGGTGACAAAAGTTTGCCGGATGCACTTTGCAATAATTCTATTCTTAATGGTGTCATCGCGAAATTCTTCAATATGTTTAATATGACAAAAAGCTAATTTCTCGCCTTTCTTCAATGCAGCCTCAATAAAAGAGATCGAGTGCTTAATACTTTCAAGCCCAGTCCGCAAGATCACCGGCGATGGGTTTGAGGTTATGCAGCTGTCAGTATAAAACACACACGATTATTTTTCTATTATACGTCAAAATTGAAGAAGAAAAAAACTTAAAATAAATAATTTTCACGTACCTTTTATGCTATGCTATTTATACTATTTGCACACAGCTAGATAAAATGGTATCCGTTTATTAAAAAATTTCCCGATATAAGACAACAATAAAAAATAGTTCATTCGTACATTATAGCCCGCTAGCGGCGCTAGTAGGCTTCGTGAACACAACCTATAGAGGAACGGAAATATCGCCTCATCAATATTGATGTTAATAAGTACTACCTAAGTAAAACTATAAGAAAATTAGATAGATACGTACAAATACCCCCTGCACTCATCTCAAATCCTTTTACCTCGCCTAAAAATTGTTATGGCTCTCCCGATGCTATTTTTAAAGCTAAAAGGTTCGGGTAAACGTCAAATGAAGGACCAAGAATCACACTACAGATCCTTCAGGCAAAAAATTGAAAAAAAAATCTTGGAAAAACTTTAATAGAATAATAAATTGCATAATCTTTCACACGTAGTCGTAAAATGGGCAATATCCTTTTAACTTGATTAACTTTGTTGAAAATTATTGAATTTTAATACTTTGTTAGCTATATATAGTCAGAAAGAGAGTGTGTTTATAAAATGAACGATGAATAAAATAAATGCTTGAACTGAAACATAAATTTCCATTAAACTAGTCGAAACGTTAATTTGTGCTATTGTGCACAATATGTACTCAGTGTAGCAATGGCCAATGCTGGCTGGCTAGCAATACATGAATATTAATCAAGTCAAACGGCACAGACAATAATCAGTTAGCTATACTAAACTAGGAGTATAGCTATACGCAACACTGTTTAGTACAATACTGTTGGTACGTGTTTTGGTGCTACATTATCACGAATCCACTCGAACCTGGACCGGGCCGCATGCGACCTAGCGTTGGGCGAATACGAGATGTTTTTACAATCGAAACAATCGCAATCGTTCATAATAACAATCGAGTCCACAATCGACTCGGAGTTTGATTTTACAATCGAAATGTTCGATTGCTCAAGTCGATTATTTGCCAGCGAATGAGAATACATGTAATCGCGATTCAAGGTTATATGCTGGTCGAATGAAGTCTGGCGTTTACGCTACTCGTTCATCGTTGATTCACTGTTCACACTGTTCAGTCGGTCTCAGAGCATTCGATTACTGCACAATCGACAATCCATTGACTCGACCACAGTTGTTGAGTGATGAACGATTATATATTATGTGGCTCTCGACAGTGTACGTCGTCTGTACGATTCAGTACTATGCAACTTGGTCTCAGTGAAATATGAAACAACAACAATCGAGTCCAAGTGAAAACCATCGAGAGTCATCGAGATGTTTGAACAATCGACTAAAATATCTCGTAATCGCCCATCACTAATGCGACCGGGCCATCGACAATTCGCCATGGGAAGTGATTTCAGTGCTCTCTGGTGGCAGAAAATAAAAGCAGTATATGACCTGACCTTGACATAAATAAAAGTACAACGTGTCAAAATGTATCTATAATCATTAATAAACAATTTCAAATAAAAATTAATGGTATTATCAAGAGCATTTTGCAGAAATATTTGCCTCATTATTGATAAGTTCTAACTTCATTTTAATTTGATACACTTGTTGTACTTGAGAAGATATTTGTATAATTATTATTATTAATACTGTTTATTATTCTTTATAGATAAATTTTGACACTTTTGTACTTTTATTTCTGTTTATGTCAAGGTTTGTCATATAGGTACTGCTTTTATTTTCTGCGACCAGGGTACCTATTGTGTAACTCATTTCTAGTGATATCACTAAAGTGAGATTGTTCACGCGAATATGCATTTTTCGCACTAGTGAAATAGAACCATTTAACGTGAATTTATTCGCCATCGAATTTGTCAGTGAAACGTGAAATATTTCACGTTTCACTGATAAATTCGATGGCGAATAAATTCACGTTAAATGGTTCTATTTCACTAGTGCGAAAAATGCATATTTGCGTGAACAATCTCACTTTAGTGATATCACTAGAAATGAGTTACACAATAGGTACCCAGAGCACTTCCCTTCCCATGGCGAATAGGTACCTAACAATCACCGTATGTGTTTGATTTTCTTTCCATAGAACCATTTTATGGAAACAGCATGTTCCGTCATAGTTAAAATCTAATAGTACCTGGAAGAAAAGACAAATTTTCTGTTATGAATTTATAAAACACTTTTGTCGGACACCCACTATATGCACTTAAATTGAAAAGATGAGAAAAGTAACGCATTATCAAAATATGAAAAATATCTATTTTCCTTTTAGAAATTGTAAACTATCATTTAATTATAATTTAACCAAAGTATTTTTAAAAAGTCTAAACACACTCCCGGATGAAATTTATCAAAATTAAAAAAGATATTGTTCAAATTATTTTATTTTCTATAATCTAGGTAATAATATTTATAGTCAAAATTTTGGGAGTGTGTAAATAAAACATAAGGAGTAGTATATTAATTAATGTTTTCAAAAACGTTGCGTTATAGATGCAATTTTTCAGTTACTTTTTGAAAAAATTAAAACTTAAAAGGTTGTAAGTTTCGATATACGGGTATACCTACTATAAATTATCAACCATCTATGTTATTTGACTATTTTATAACAATTTGGATACATTGAATCTAAACTCAAATTTCTCAACTGTTTGTAGACCAACTTATAACATATAGGTAGGTACTTATACAATAATTTAATATCTAAAGTATAGAATTGTAAAAATTCAGTTCTAAATAATTACTATTTCTTACACACAGCTCGCTAACAATCACAAACATAATATTATCTCAACCGTGTTTAAAAAATTAGTACTGAAATTAATTCCCAGATGTCTCGAATGGATACTGTGCATTCAAGTAGGGATGTAGCTATATGGTTTTTAATGATAATTTTTAACGTGTCTAAATGTTTTTAAAATGTTAAATGTTAATTGTTTTTAAATGTGATTTGTTGACGCTATCTACCCTGTAATTGGCACAAATGAATAAAGGAAATTATTATTATTATTATTATTGTAACTTTACAATATCGTATAAACGAGTCAGTTTAGAAATATAGCCTTTGCAAGCCTATGTAACCATATGGTTACACCGACTCATAAAGGGTTGAACAATCACACTTCGAGACGAACTATAAAAATCGGTCCTAGCCCAAAACTGTGGGAGAAATGGCTCCCTAGAAATCGTTAAAAACAGGAAAATATTTTTCCTCGGAGGCTCGGAGATTTCAAATAAATTTTATACAAGTATGACATGGAATGACTAGTCGTCTTAAAAAATACAAAGACTGCAGAGGTAGGTAACGATATAATATGTTAAATATGTATTATAATATGATTAAGCAAACCCCTATAATATGGAAAATTTGGTCCGAGTTGTGTCAGACCGTTTATTTCTGTACTTAATTAGAAATTACTTATCCCAACTCTGCTGTCAAGTTTCTTTGGTTTAGTCTGTTATAATTGAATATACTGTACAAGTTTCAGATATTATAAGCATATTACTGGGATGATTTGAACGATGTGGTGTCACTGATACAACAACAATACATATTATTAACAATCACGTATAGTGGTTACAGTGTTCATTGTTGTGTTATGCATTTATGTGAATATAATACTACGTGTGTTGACTGTTGATTATATTATAACTAGTACCTACCTACAGTGTTTCAATTAATTATCGCCTTTATTATATTTCTGGCAATAAAATTATTAAGGTCGCAAATAGGGTTGCTACCATTGCTATTTGCTAGACTCTAAATCCGAATATCAAGGAAAAAACGCAAACAAAGTCAAGGACCTAGCAGCTTAAATAAAACTCTTAAAAAGCTTTCCAGAATTTCTTTATTAAATTTGGCTTGACTGACAATAATTAAATTATTACCTACTAATATATTATCTCGAAACTATCTTCTATCGTCCGAGTCTTTGGTTTTGGTATTATTTATGATACGAATTACAATTTTGTGTTATTGATTCTAATATTACTTAATCCTTACTGGAACCAGTTTGACATTTAAAATCATATTTCTCATTTTCTTGAAAACTGTGATAAGCATCTTTGATTGCTCCGGTTTTTTCAAAAACTTTACAAATTCTTGCCAGTTCATATTATAAGAAAGACGACACTGCGATGTGCTTCGACTGCGACCCGGAGAATTACGACGTTAACCTGAAGCCCGGACTCACACCCGTTAAACCCGGAGTGGTGGCAGCCTTAGCCGCAAATATTTCAGTGTTATCTCTAACTAACTTTGAAAGTACGATTTCGGTTAAATGGACAAAATTTTGTTTTTAATGTGTAAACATCTCTACTGGCTCCTTCTTGTGATGAGAGGGAATTACTATTATTAATGACCGACCGAAGTTTTGATTTCGGCAGTTTCGGTCAAAAATGCTGGTTTCGGTCGCAGTTTCACTAGCGTTCGTGTCGGGCACTGTCGGGTAATGTTCGAAATATTCCGAAAATAAAGTGATTCCCTAATAAATTGAAGACTGAAGTCTTTTAAATTTTATTAATCTAATCGAATAATCTGTTACAAAGCTAGGAAAAACACTGGATTCAGGATATAGGTAATGAAAATTTAACTAAATTTTAACATAACTACATAATATGTTTCGGTTTCGGCTGAAAATCGTGTTTCGGTCGGACGTTAACTATTATAGTTTTTTGGACCACTTAATTTTGTAAGGTGAGTGGAGAAACATATACTACGCGTACCCAAACAAGTTTTCACTTTGTCTATATGAAGTACTAGTCAATGTGATGAGAAACGTCTTATTAGTTTTCAAATTGTCAGAGTTATATCGGCATTTTGCAGATTGCCTAAAACGCGCCAGGGAATCTCCAAACAGCCTAAAACGCCACTTAATCTGCAAATTTTCTGACTTTGGAAATTTTGCAGATTAGCTAGAAATTTTGCGGGTTGACTTATTTCGCATATTGCCGGTAACATAGACACATTTCTTGAGAGAACCGAGGTTTTTTTTAATGTTGATTCCGATGGTAAAAACAAAACCAACTGAAACAATAACAGTATTGTTATTGAGTGTTTAACAACGAAATTAATTTTTTTGGATACACTGTATTTTCGGGTAAACACCAACGACTAACCAAATTGTAATATATTCATTAATTTGTTTTAATCTGATTAAATTTCATTTACAAATTAAAATTAAAACGTAATTATATTTTCATTATTAATTATAAAATTATCACAACCATAGGTACAGTTTAATTCTTATTATATCATCAAAACCTATTGTAGTCGAGATATACAAAAATCTGTTTGACACGTCAACAAAAGTATTAAAAATTACAGTTAAAACGTATAAACTTAATATGCATCTCTCGGCTACACTACTCTTCATGACTTTAATATCAATACATAATATTATAAAACAAAATCCCCCGCTGCGTCTGTCTGTGTCCGATTTTCTCCGTAACTACCTGTACTAAGCAGATTTTGTTCCGGTTTTGACGATAATAGGTAGATTGATTCGCTCGGATAAAAACCGACGGTAATCTCAAAAGACCGATTTCAATTTTTTTTTTCACTGTTCGATATATTTTGTTTTAGGATATAGACTATAATAACTGGGCCCGGCTTCGTCCGGGTGAAAATCTGGAGTAATCTCAGAAATTACCGAACCGATTTCAAATTTGTTTCATTGTTCGATAGGTGATACCTTTGCTTTAGGACATAGGTTATAATAACAGTTATTTATAACAGGTTCTTTTTAAGGAACAGGACCAGTAACGCCTGTTATTGGACATCACTGTACTTATTGTTGTACCTATAGGCTGTGTGCACGAAGCCTACTAGCGCCGCTAGCGGGCAATACTGCAGGATTAACTTTTTTTATCGTTTTATACAGCGAATTTTTACTTCCCACCTCTACTATGGTATAGGGAAGTAATGGATTTAGTCCGAAAAAAATATTTCGAGATTTTAACAGATTTCACGTTTTGAGACCCTAGCAATCGTTTAAGATCATTTTCTGACTGATGTCTGTATGTGTGTGTGTATGTGTGTGTGTGTGGTCAATTTTTCGCCTTCGATATCTTAAGAACGGAACAACATACGGGCATGCCGATTATTCTATTGTGTTTATCAGCCTTTAACTTAGATCTGATTAGATTTTGAGTCAAATCGGTTCAGTGGATCCTGAGATATTCAAAAAAACGTTCTCAATGTCACGTATTAACATAGGTAAAAAAAAATATAAATGAATTCTAGATGTTATAATATGAAAAAAATGTAAATATTTTTTTTCTCTAAAATGTACAGTTTTCGAGAAAAAAAATATTTTACTAAAAAAAAAAAAATTGTACGTAAATCAAGGTAACCATGATTTTTGCTATATTAAGCTAGCCATCAGTAAATCACCAAACAAAAAAGAGAGCCATGCTTTTTTCAAAGAATAAAAATTAAATTGTGTTTTAAAGACCACCAACAGCTAAGGTTATTTGAGCCTGGTCAAAGAATAAAAAAAAGAGTGTTTATTTTTTGCAAATATTTACTAGGTGGGAAGTATAGGACTGGTCATCAGTCGAATTTTTTTAATAAACGAACACCATTTAATCTAACTGTGGGCAAATAGTATAATTAATAGCATAGCATAAAAGGTATATACGTAAAAATTATTTATTTTAAGTTTTCTTCTTCTTCTTCAATTTTAACGTATAAGTAATAGAAAAATAATTGATTCGTTATATAAGACATGGAGGTGTACATCTATGTCTATGGTTTATATTGACAGCATAACCTCAAACCATGGCGCCAGTGATCTTGCGAACCGGGTTTGAGAGTGTCAAATTTATCAGATTTACATTATAATAATTTCCAAATAAGTTAGAAGTAAAACCGTGTGTGTTTTAAAGACCACCAACAGCTAAGGTTATTTGGGCCTAGCACCAATTCATATTTTCAATTCGTTATTTTTTTTTAATAATAAATTAAAAATCCAATTGGCACTTTTACCAGCTCTCGGGCTTGAACCCGGGAACTGTGGACTTGTAATAGAGGAACCATAGCAACGCCATGTAAACAGCAGCATTGCTACACGCTCGGCTATTCTCAAGCCCCAAGTAAAACCGTGGTTTTACTTACTTGACTTTTTAAACAACACTATTCACTAAAATATACGGAAAATTAAAGTTCAAAGTTTACAATGGTGCTCACAACGACTCGCATCGCCATTATTCTAACTCTACCCACTTGCACACAGCCTATAGGTGTGTTTTGTTAAGAAACGCAGTAACGATTCTTGTTCGAATTTAGATTTATTTGCGACAAGCGAGAAGTCAGGAGTTGGGTCAAAGCTGTATATCACTCAAAGTCGTCACACACTGCCCTTTACTACACCCGGTAAACACACTTCTATAGATCGTTCTCCATTACTTTAAATTTACACAATCCAGAAACTTGGTCAAGTAGGTACTGCACATCAAATGAATAAAGCCATAGGTCAAGTTTTTCCACGCTTTTCAGTTTCCAGCAAGTGCAAATCAGTACATTCTATAAAAGTATGCTCTATTGGGATCCGTCAAATGGGTGGAGCTTAAAAAACATGGCGCAAAGGGGGGGGGGAAATTTTATATACGGGGTTTGCGTGTAATTTTGTGATTTTTAAAGTGATAAATAATAAATATAAGTACAATTTGCAATTGGGCCGGTACGAATCCTAAACAAAGAAATTTCGTTGAAGGAGAACGGATTCTCAAAGCCGGACATATTATCAAATGTGTGAAAAAAAAAACAAGATGACTGAGCTGTCAAAAGTAGTAATCTTTACGGCATATTGCTTAAAAACATCAAAATTAAAAGAAAATCTCCACGAAATTAATCATCCGTTCAATGCTTCTTTAAGGTTAGGTGAATAATGTAAACACATAACTGCAACATAATATGTTATACTACTGTAATAAGTAGGTAAGTTACTAACCTCAAAATATTTGTATACAAAGTTAGTCCTATAAATTTGTCAATCGTCAAATGATTTTATTATTGTAGTACAGTATGATAAAAGGTACATCTTATTATTAATATAAAATATTTTTTTAATTCATAAATACAGTTTTTCCACATTTCATTAGAAAATAATTCGCTGTAAAGTAAGTTTTACAAGGCAATAACTGACAGTGTTTAATACCATGATATTAGAAAACGTCGCGAATTCCATTTTCGATAAACTTTTTGCTTATTTTACTTGTTTTATATTTATAATAAACAATTTCACGATAAATTTGCACTGTTAGCATGTACAATTTTCCCTCGTTTTGAGTACAATTTTGTGCCACCAGATGTCATATACTCATTTGACGGATCCCAATATAAACATTTGAGAAAATAAACTCTGATAATATGGCTTTCTAGCATTGCATAATATCATAAAGCCCGCCATTCACGATTTCGCTGGATACGACAAAATCGCATTTTAATCGTGTATATAACATATATCCGCCGAGGTGTTTGGGATCTTCATAGTGAAACAAATTTTGATAATCATAATCGTGTATGTTCGCCGTCCGATCAAACAAACATTTCAGTCTGCAGCAGTACAACACTGTTGACTGGATCGTTTATTTGATCGTGTATTGTGACTTTCGATTCAATCGTGTGATTTTGGTACCACAAAACCAAAATAAACTACCAAGTGTGTGTCGAGCCACGCAGAGAGTAGGGTTCCGTACTATGTAAGTTATGCTAAACCTACAATTTTGATAAAGTAAATAAAATAAAAACACATTCATAATCTAATCAAAAGTTTCTATTCAACGATTCCCCACAAGAATAGGTACAAAAAAAAATTTTTTTTTGCTCCTCGTTTGCATATTATATGGGCGTTTCCTTTTTTCTGTTTTTAGTATTTGTTGATTAACTAGACTCTAGAGCAGCGGTTCCTAATCTTTTTCAGCCGCGGACCCCCAAGGAAATCAAGCATAATGCCAAGGACCCCTGAGTGAAAAAAAGGTGCAATTTTCGGACAATATTATATTTTAGTATTCCTTCATTAAATTAAAAAACAAAAAACAAACTTTTTCGTAGAAAAACATTAATGAGAAGGTTGGTGCTGCTTTTTTGCAATTAATAATTACGAGATGTTTGGCGTAGGTAATTTATTTATTTTTGTTAATGCTCTAAGTAAGATAGATGCGTATGGGACCGCGGACCACCAAACATATGCTCGCGGACCCCCAGGGGTCCGAGGACCACAGATTAGGAAACAATGCTCTAGAGGATATGAGTCATACTTGACGTGAGTTACAGCTTTATATGTAATGGCGGTGTTAAGATAGACCTGGTAACAAAACAGGTCTAAAAATTGCAACTTTGACGGTCTCTAAAACCTACAATTTTGATAAAACAATTAAAAATAAAAGCACATTCCCCCCTGAAATAAACCTTTTTAATCTTTTGTTATCCTCTCCGTCTTTGGGCCGCGGTAATACATATTAAGTGTGTGAATCTCTAGTCTCTAACTCATTTCGTTTAGAAGTTAGAAGCCTGTAACAGACAGGCAGACATCGTTGGCACAATAATAGGGTTCCCTTCTGGTACGGAACTCTACAAACAATTTAAATTAATTGTAAGCGCAAGAATCGGTAAAAGTGTATTTTCGTCCGACATGTTGACCGTTTACGAAGGTTACACATCAAAAATCCCTCATCCATACGTTGCTCGATTAGTGGCTTCTAATACCATTAGAAATTATAAACTGAAAACAACATATTGGTAAATTCGAGTAAACCCAACCTACCATTTATTGCGAAGCCGCTTAGCTGTGGCAGAGTGCCCGCGGTGAGAGATGAAGCCAGGCACGTCATCAATAATATGCTAGTGAACGCCTGCTTGCCCGCAGACAGTGCCGTGTACACAAAACTGCACATTGGGTTTTATGACGTTAGGAACAATTTTGGCAAACTGCTATTCATGACAATAAACAGCCAATAGCAAGCTAGAAGGCGGGCGCAATGCATTCACGTTACTATGACGCGGTGGCTTCATCTTTCGCCGCGCGAGGTCTATTGCGTGTGCTTTTGTAAGCGGTCGTCGGGGTTAAAGCGCACCTGAGGATATCCTTAACACCTCATAATATGTACAGTTCGTACGTTGTGATGCTGTGAGTGTGTTTCAATGAATTTTAAAGCGATTTTGAATGAGTCTACATACACTGTATTTTAGGAATTGAAGTAAAAAAAATCGCACTAATCTAAAGCCGTTTTTCTAGTATATACAATAAGTGAACTTAAGAAATTCAAAATATGGATGAAGGATTATAAAGCTTAAGACTTTTTTCTTCTGTGGAGTGTGTACAAAAAAGAATACAGTACCACTTGAACAGATTGTTCGCTAGGCACTGGATAGTTAACAGGACTGAATAATAAATATAAAAACACAAGCACTTGAAAAATGCCCCGTTACTATTTTATATTATAAATTAAGTATGGATTATCCTCACGTGGTATAGCATAAATATAGCAGTTTACTGTAATGTTTGCGTGACGTAGTGGTTAGAACGGTTGCTTCATACCCAATACGTCACGGGTTCGAGTCACGTGCAGCACCATTAATTTTACTTTTTTTAAATAATAGTATTCCATTTTCCACGAGATATTTATATTTTTTTTCTACTTTCTCTATTTATTTTTATTACCTATGACTTATTTTTCTCACGGGTTGGGGGCGTCGCCGGGCCCATAGGCAGTTGCCTACATTGCCTATATATGGATAATCCGGGACTGGCCATAACTAAAGAGTTGACGTGTGTGTGAATTTTTTTAAGTTATGAAGTTAACTAGTTTATAACTTTAAACACCAAATCCATTTTTTTCATTAATAGTTTACTAACTAATTTATTTGATAATAAATTCTTTTAAAAATTTGTTCCAACTTTTATAAGTAGGTAAATCACCTGTATATAATATGTACAGTTATTGTACAACTAAGTCTTAGCTACTTTCGAGACTCCTGGAGCGTAACCTAACTTGGCCTCTGGAGTTATTACTCCTACGGGAGTTTGCTATGGCCCTCTTCGCCAATAAAACATCGTCCAGACTAGATCAAAAATATATAGATCCGCATACACATATACAATATGTCGTAAAATTATCGGCACAATGAAATATGTAAGTTCCGATAATTTTTTTTGTCTGAAAAAGTAATATTCATAGAAGAAGATGTAGCGTTATTTAACATTATGATTAAATAAATCATAATTTAAAAAAACTAAAAAACACGCTTTAATGAACTAAAATGTAAAAAATAATTAATTTTATTATAAAAAAGCGTGGGGTAATTTGTACCATATTTTCATACTACCCCACGCTTTTTTACAATAAAATTAATTATATTTTACTTTTTAGTTCATTAAAGCGTGTTTTTTAGTTTTTTTAAATTATAATTTATTTTTATTTTTTTAGTCCTGGAGATCCTGGTCAGGATCATGGGACAAACTTATGGAATTATTGTATTGTAATCGGTCCTTGATAAGTTGGCAAAGTTTCAGTTCGATCTGAAGTTTTTTGCTTTTTTTTTAGTCCAATTCAATACAATACAATAATTCAATAAGTTTGTCCCATTATCCTGACCATCCTGGGACAAACTTATTGAATTATTGTATTGTCATCGGTCCTTGATAAGTGTGCAAAGTTTCAGTTCAATCTGAAGTTTTGAAGTGGGTGAAAATCGCGTTCAAAGAATCCGTTACTTAGATACAAACAAACATACAGGTGTAACTATAAGCGTGTTAAAAACATCGTGATTAAAATGTGCGACAAACCGGCCATTATACTAAGATTTTTTAACCTGTACTAACATCCATTAAAAATAAAACACGTAGACCGAAAACATCCTGTATAACGTACAGATATGTGATAGTCCACTACAAACTATAAACCTAAATAGCCGTGTTGCTGCGCGTTCGTAAAACAGGTGATTTTTATTACACGTAATTTTTAAAATATTTCTGAAAAATAATTGCCAAGGTGAGGACTATTCGCGGGACGTGATTGTTCTTGCCCTCCCTACCCCTGTGTCCACAACCCCCGTATATACGATACTATTCGACGGACTCCCCCCGATGCCCTACGAACATATTTCTCGACCCCATAGGTATCTATAGTAAAGAGGATTCACTGTAGGTATAATTAAACGTGTTTATACTGTGGCTACAATAAAGATGTTCGAATACACCCCACTTACCCTACCCACATGTATAATATTACAAATTATCATCTGGTTTAAATACAACTGTAACCTTGAAACACAATTAGCATTAATGTAATACGCGTATACCCCCCCCCCCTTCAGTCCACACGTAAAATCTGAACATTCATTTGTGCTGTTTGAGAGGTGCTTGCAGAGATGGAGCTGTCATTAACATTTGTGTTCTACCGACAGATACATTAATTTTGTGCCTATGTACCAGAACAAGATCCGAACCCCCAGTGGTGTTTCATGAAAATTATACGATTGCCTTCAGCTATATTATGTAAACGTCAGTGAAACGCGTTCTTCTAGAAGAGCAGAATAATATAAAATGTTCCTCTTGAAAATATGTTTCAGATATTTCAATTTAATATGCCAAATAAATATTGCAATTTGAGAGAATGATATTGGACAATGATACTACTGATTCACTCATTCATTACGAAATTTTCAGGAACCATAAAGCCTATACAAACATGAAAATTGACAGTTAGGTTCCTTATAAGACGTAGGCATCCACTAAGAAAGGATTTTTTGAAATTCAACCCCTAAGGGGATCAAAAAGAAGTGTAGGATTTTTTGCCAAAATGTTCATATCTCAAAAATCGTTAAGGTGAGAGGTATTGAATTCAACATACTGTAGCAAAACCCCAGATGTTACGCCGCTGGCGACGATAGAATCATTGAGAACAAGTAACAATGGTGAGGCGTGGCATGATATCGAAGACACAGGAATGTTCTGGAAAGCGCGCGAGCGTGGGGGGTCAAGCTGCTAGCTCTATATAAACAGGAGCAGTCACCGGAAAACAACAAGGAGAGTCGTGTGACAGTGTCGATTTGAAATAAATACAGCATATAAATTGTTCAGTGCATTAAAGCGCTTCAGTTCGTTTAAGAATTACTGTTCGTGTTATTATTATATAAACAGTGTTGACTGTTATAAATTGAGATATAATTGTTACAACTTATTGTTATCTATTTTTGTTACATTTTTAATTGTTGTAAATAAATAATTTATTCCACCCACGTAAGAAAACAGTTTTGATACAATACTAACTCTTCTTCTTAAAACATAAGCATTAAGTAAACCCATATTCGAACTTATTATTTTTAAATTCAACCCCTAAGGGGGTCAAACAACTTCAACCTAATGAAAGAAAAGCAGCTAGTCATCAAGGAGAAACAATGCAAATATTATATAATAAACAACACCGTATGCGAAGTTTGCCATCGATTTCAAACGGTGGTCGCGTCTGGATTACAGACCTCAACCGATACGGAATTGTCACACGCCCTGCAGCTCAACCCCGTTCCTACTGGTTGACAAGCGATCAAGGGCAAGTTCGAAGAAACCGAAATTTGCTTATAGCAACTTCAGCAGTCGACCAGAACCAAAATGATGTCAAAGAAGAAGGGATGAAACTGCGAAATGGATTTGTAAAAGAATAATGTTTCTTTTTTACTTAACTTGTAAAAAAAATCATTATTTGTTTTCTGTCTAGTCCAAAAAAAGGAAGATATGTTTTGTAGTTTTAAAATGTTTTAATTTCTTTTTGTTTAATAGTGTATTTTTAGTTTGTAAACTCTTATGCAATGTTCTCTATTTACTTATGTAAATAATTAGAGGGCATTGCAAAGATTATCTCAATCTTGGAATGGACAGTAAAACGACAACTTTTGAAAAATATTCATAAAATTGACTTTGTGCTATCAACTGCAAAAAATTAACTGATAATAAAAATATTCATTTTTTTCTAACGAAAATCACGTTTTATTTTACATCATCGTAAGTACAAAACAGGGATCACTCGTTTTGCATTGCTACTATCGCAAAATGAGGTGTAACTAGCTGTCCATTTCTGTATAAGTTTATGATATTCACTAATTAATATTTGAACTAAAACAAAATGGTGTACTCAGGTAGAAAAAAGGTAATTTTTCCAAAATGCCTATATAAAAGTATTGGTTTTTGCTCAGTCGTTTTCCGATTTTCGTCAGGTGAAGTCAACAAGTAGCCAGAAGTGAAGTGAAGTTATATTTTTAAATTCATATTTTAATTTATTTGAAGGTATGTATCAGGGAGCAAATTAAATAATATAATATATTTTAAACTTTTCTTTTAAAATCCAAATATTGAGCGCTATGATAAAAATATTGATTTAGTGCATCAGTTAAAATAATCCCGTTTAAGGCGTCGTCCCAAACCTTCTTCTATTTTTTATCATTTCATGATTACGCTGTAAATTTTTGACGCCCGAACTGGTATCTAAACTGGCGAAAGCCCAGAAACACACGAAACGGGGAAATAATAAAATATTTATTGATAATAATTTATGGTAGACAAAATAGATTATCTGTGAATATAATAGCGCTTTCTTTAACTGTATATTTGATATAATTTACATTTAATGTACCTTTTCAAGTTGTTAGGGGCATGGTTCGATAATTAAATTTCACTGTTTCAGATACTAAACTTTTACATCAGTGAATCATGCCAAATTGTCGAGTAAGCAGAAAGAACGCACCCAGAAGGAGAGATTTGCAAGCGGATGCCAGTCAAATATTAAAGGATCTGATCATTACGGCAACAGAGTTTTATTTAAATTTTGATGTTAGGTCATCGACTCCTATACCAAATAATTTAAAAAAGAAATCCATTAAAGTAGAAACTGACAAAGTTTATAAGAAGTTTTGTAAGGTTATCCTACCCCTTTCTACTGCGACAAAAAGAAGTTTTAAAATTTCAAAGGAGAGAACAAATAAAAATCAAAGCCAAAAAAAAAGAACCGGCAAACGACATAAATATAATGTTGAAAAAGAAAACGATTCAAATTTCGCAGATGATGAGTGGCAGACAATCGACACCCTGAATAAATATGATGTTGAAACAGAAAATGAATCATCAAATTGGGTAGATGATGAATGGCAGACTAAGGATATTTGGGCAAAAAATAGAACCGACACACTAAATAAATGTTATGTTGAAAAAGAAAGTTGTGTACATATTGAGTGGCAGTTTATGCAGAGGCGAACTAGCAGTCTTGGCCGCCCTAAGCCGTTCAATACCAGCCGCCCCTGTCTGCGAACTTTTCAGCGTAGATTTGTGAAGTTACATGAAAATCGGCACTGCGTTCGGGTCAACCCGCACTATAGTTTGTTATAGGTCTCTAACAGGGGCTATAAACGAATGTCTCCCAGCGGCAGAACCATATGAAAGTTTTTTTATTGTCAGAGACAAAGTAAGGCGCCATATTTATATATAGCTAGAAGAACTACAATTTCTCTCTGATCGTTATAAGACCATATAGAGTTTTCTCAGTGCACACCGCCGCGCCCCGCACGTGCTTGAGCTAGATAGCGGACGCAGATTGGCCATCCTAGGCCTGAATCTAGTCGGCCTTATGGAAAGTCCGCCACTGAGTCTATAGATATTTCTGAACTTTGTGCAGACATCAGTGAATTACTATTTTAATTAATATTTAGCGTAATTATTTTATTCGGCAAATATTGATAGCGATTCAGATTTCTCTCATCGAAATGAATTTTTTATACAGCTCTCAGTATGATTCCAGATGGCAAATCGGAATTGCTCCAAATTACGATATTTCTTACGACTCGATTATTGTTTGACCTCTAAAAGATGATAAATCGACGAGAAAGTAAAGGAAATTACCTTGAAGGAAGATGTTTGTAAAGGCACCTAATACAATTATACGTCACATGAGTTTTATTTCAAGTTTGCTTTGAGGTTATCAATATCTTGACTTATAAATTTAGAAAAGAGCTGTACCGAAGTAGAAAATAGGTTTATGAAAAGTTTTGTGCCTCACATCTGCACTAAAGCAAAAACAAAGCTAACATTTCAAATGTGAAATCTAAGGGTTCATCATCTGAAAATGGAAGCGTCAAACAAAACTCTAGGCGACTGAGCAAATTTGATGTTAAATGAGAAAATGAAGTATCGCATTTGGCAGAAGATAATAATATGACGTCATATAGGCTATGGATGTTTTGTGCTTTCAAATGAGTGTGATAATTAATATTAGTTTGTATATAAATGTGTATAAAATATCAGAATAATCCATTAATAAAACTGTTGTAGTAAGAAGTAACTATCTTTATTTTTATTCCAACCACAGTGCTCATATATTTTATTTTTTTTTGTTTTTATTATGTATAATAATAAATGAAAAACTGAAAATTTCAAATAATTTACCTGATAATGTCAATGTCCATCCGTTACAAGTTACAAATATTATGCTTACCTGAAACAAAATAAAACGAAATTATTTTTAAGAATTTAGGCAAAGTATTAATACCTATATAATTTTTGATGTACCTAGGTAAACATCAATTAAAATCCCATTAAAAGATTACGATAATTTTCTTGGTTTAACAAACCAAACCACAAGAAATGTTAAAATTTGTGTCTACTGCACATTCAATGCTTGCTTAATGAACTGGAGACATAAAATATGTTACTGTAATTTTTTTTCAGAAAACGATACGATCTAATAGCAAATGTTTCTAAGCTCTTATTTCATTGTAGGTACTATAACTACGTTTTATTTGGCCCAAGCCAAGGGTAACGCTACCGGCTAGCTAGGCTCAGCGGCGCTAGGTCGTGGTTCAAAAGGACGGTTACTCAGAGTCAAATTACCCAGTTATCAAAACGGGGGAGTAAGCTACGCTCAACAGGAGTTCGACGCTTACTCCATCCCATAAGCTCTAGGAATAGGGTCAACAGTTAGTAAAAAACCACGAGAAATGCCCACAAAAGGGCTTAATAACCCACCACCTACCACTTGACACAAAAGACAATATACACTTAGACTAAAAAGCCATAAATAGAATAAACTAAATAACAAAATAGTCCCAACAAGGGCTCAAAAAACCTAACCACCTACCACTCGACACAAAAGACAAAAACAAGTACCAAAAAGATGTAACGAACTAATGGATAGTTAAAATTGGTCGTGCCGTACCGACGGAAGATTAAGGGCGCCAGGACCAATTGGTCGACCAAGGCAAAACTCCGAGGGTCCACTTTGGAGAGCAAGTACCGGTCGTTTAAACAGAATAATAATTAATTCTAAAAATGATTTTCCCTTCCAGGAAGACCAGTGAACACAAATTATCCCAAAACATGCACAGGGTTATGCTCCGGCCAAAAGATCCAGAAATCGAAAATAAAAAATCAACAACAAATCATAACCAAATATCACACAATCACCAGTATTTGATCAAACCCTACTTTTCATAATTAAACGTAACAAGCCAGGAGCTAACAAGTAACAACAACATTAACAACGAATAAAATTACAAAAAAATAACCAGCGACCCCAGTAATGGCGAAATAATTTACCGCTAATGTCACTTAATATGGGAGGACGCCACTGGAGCAAAATTAAAAATAACAAAACTTTCTCCACGCAGCTCAAAAATAAATACTGGGTTTCACCCACAAACCGACAATTCCCTACTATATCTTATATGACGGACAGAACGCCACCCTACTAACAACCACTATCACTAGCAACAATTGCTGCTCAACAATGGAAAATGGGTAAAATGAAAGTTAAAGGAATATTGGGACTAAATTTGTAGGGCGGAAATTGGGATTAATGTTCGTGGATCCAAAATAAAACAACTATATCGCCAGTAACAATGAAAATTCAATCAACAATAAAAAAAAATTAAATACTAAACTTCGCCAATTCTCATCAAAATCGACTGTCATCCGTCGGTGCTCGATAAACAGTCCCTATTGTCGCATCCAACAAACATTCATATCATTTCATCCAATCATGTTCATCTCACGGCGACCCCGAGCTGTCTGACCGCCGACCGGTTAGCTATTCCTCTGTACTGTCCTATCTATCTGAGCGCGTCTTTCGCGTGACGTATCAGCCGCTGTACGTAGCAGCCTCTCACTCGTACCGCCTTTTCTAGCATCAGTCTCTCTGTGTCGGCCAGAATCGCGACCTGTTCAAATCCCGCAACATTTCGTCAAATACTGTCGCTATAGTTTACAATATATTTTTATTTCAATTGAATATTACACCATAGGCTCGAAATCAAATATTATCTTGGGGCTACAAAATTATGAAATGCTACAGTATACCTAAATTAAAAATTATATTTTATAATAGATATTCCATAATTTTAAAATTTGTTTTATTCATATTTTATAATCTAGAATTCATTTATATTTTTTACCTATGACTCAATTTACAAATGCGCTGCCTGATATTATTCACTACTTGATTGTTGTTAGTGTTGCCGTCTAGACCAGACAAGACTTTCAAAGTCTTGTCTTGTCTTTAAATATCAAGACAAGACTTCACTAAGTCTAAATTAAAAAACTCTTGTCTTGTTTAATATCAAGACTGTAGATTATTTTCCAGAGTCTAGATAACCCAGAAGTTTATTTTAAATGCGCGCGCATCCTGGGTTTTATGCTGTGGACATAAGAGAGAAAAATCATTATGATTTAATTATTTATCAAAACACTGTATATATTATTTTAATGCCAGCCCATCAAGGGTAAGACTATAATATTACAATTTGCATACGAATATCTGAAGTGAATCATTTGTTCTTGACAGTTCAAACTGTTGTCTGTTCGGCGTAATTAACTTTGTAAAATAAGACAATCATACTTACGTCTCTTAAATGAAGTCATAGCTACAAACAATATTGTAATATGCTTGCGAGAGGGTATAGAAGAGGCAGGGAGCTAATTAATAAGCTGCAATGTTTAGAGTTCAAGCATATTTAGTTGTATTCCAACTCATAAATAATTAATACTCTCGGTAATTTGTAATTGCATTGTTTACCTATGTTAACGTAAGTTTCATTTACATTCATTGCAGTAACACTCGAAGTTTCATTATTTGCTTAGGATAGTACAGAGGTGTTCAAATTATTAGACTGGAGGTGAAAAATTTGTATTTTTAACAGACTTCAAAAAAAAGAGGTTACTCAATTCGACCGTATATATGTTTTATGTGGTTATGTTTTATGTTTGTTCGCGGATAACTTCGTCGTTTATGAACCGATTTTGAAAGGATATACTTTCAGAGTGGTCCCATAGAAATTTCATCAAAATAGGATCAGTAGTTCGGCTGATTTTATAATAAAAGTAAGTAACGGAGTGTGATTCTTTAAGGTAAATGTTACTTTTTTTGACACTAAAAAGTAAAAAATAAAAAACTTTTTAACAAAAAAAAAAACCTCCTTCAAAAAGGCACTAAAAAGAGTAAAATAATGAAAATTTCAGGTCTGTGCCAATTAAAATATGAAGTTGGTTAAAAAAAAGAAGATATTAATCACTATACTATACTTTTTAACCGACTTTATATTTTAATTGGCACAGACCTGAAATTTTCATTATTTTACTCTTTTTAGTGCCTTTTTGAAGGACTTTTTTTTTGTTAAAAAGTTTTTTATTATGAATCAGCCCAAGGTGACAATAATTTTTTTACAACGCCACTATTGAAAATTCATTTTTTGGTACCTGTTTAACGGTTTGAAACTGAGAGTTTCAACCCTAGGGATGAAAATTTTCAGTTGTTGGTTTTCTGTTTTTAACGTTGTTAAGAGAGAAGTAGAGCGATTGATTTGCGCCAACTTCAATTCGCATATAATATTCGAAAACGTCAAAATGACATACATAACCCCACAAAAATTTGGATCTGACAGATCTAATATTTATAATATTTTTACGGCTTTTTCATTTATTGTAGATTATAGACGCGTCGACAACTTAGGTCATTAGCGTCTTAAATTACATTAAATAACAACTAACTTACAACTAAATAACATTACAAAACATCCATGAGCGCAGGTGGGATTCGAACCCACACCAGGCTAGTCTAGAGGCTGGTATCAAGTACGCTATCCACTAGGCTGCACTGCCCTCTACGGCTTTTTTGCGCGCCCAAATTGTAGGTACCTCAAATCGAATTGTTAATAGAATACATTTACTCGGAACGAAACACAGCGTTTTCAATGCCTGCAGTGAATTGCAGCCCTCGTACCTTGGGCAGCAAACTTCACACTATAGTAGCAAACGCAAAGTTTCGTCCCTTATTGCAACGCAATATACCTGGTTCTCTCTCATAATTTTTATATACTTATTGACGTTTTGTAGTTTTTGAAAATGTTGTAATTTTTGGACGTTTTGTAATTTTTGAACATTTTGTAATTTTGAGCATTTCGTAATTTTTGACGTGTCGCATTCATGAATTTGGATTTTGTGAACAAAAACTTATGTTAGTACACCGTGTTATGCGCAAATCGAACAGATATAACAACAGGAGGTGAATTTTTCGATCTGTATAGAATTCTCATCTACATCCTCCTTGTTGAATATCTGGTGTACATTCCATACTACGTTGTAAGCGCTACCTGCGTATGTACATTCACAAGAACGGTGATGAGCAATGGCATCTAGCTAATGCATTCCATTCAACATAATTGAACTATATCGGCTTTATCGGAATTATTAATTTGAGGCGGCGACAACGCATTGCACTATTTGAGCAATGATGATACTGCAACACGGTGGTAAATATTTCATTCCGTTGGAAATTTTCTTGTCGATCACAACCAAATTTATTTATACAGAGTGGCACATCTAAACAATGCAGTAAAATATCTCGTAAACGGTACAAACCATAAAAAAATGTTTTATACAAAAGTTATAGAGTGTCATGGGAGAGAGAAAACTGTGATATCAGATTTAACATAGGTGGTGATGTGACGGTCAGCTTCGATTTTTTAATTGTAACAGTGCATTTTTATTCCAGAATACGATACAGTATTTAATAGTGAACAGTAAATTATTAAGGTACATATCAGCTAAAGTTAATAAATATTATGATATTAGAAATTAAATAACGGCCAAAATGAACGACAATTAGATAAATTATGGCATAGCAGATAGCCATGATATTACGCACCGGCCTTCTTGGCTTGAATTCAATTCATAAAAGAACCGAATTGACAAATTAAATTTGCTATTTAATTTGTAAATATCTCAATATTTATTAACTTTAGCTCATATGTACCTTAATAATTTACTGTTCACTATTAAATACTGTATCGTATTCTGGAATAAAAATGCACTATTACAATTAAAAAATCGAAGCTGACCTTCGCCTGACCTTTACAGCACCACCTATGTTAAATCTGATATCACAGTCTTCTGTCCCACTTGACACTCTATTACTTTTGTATAAAACATTTTTTTATGGTTTGTACCGTTTACGAGATATTTCAATGCATTGTTTAAGATGTGCCATTCTTTAATTATATAGAGTGTCTTAGCTCGACCGCCCACGGACAGTAGTACAGTGAAATAGAGAAAACAATTCTAAGCAGAAAAGTCCTTAGACATTTTTTGATCCGATGTAGATACCGTTAATGAGATATTAATTAATTAATTAAATATTAATATTCTTATGTACTATTTCCTCTCGCAACTTATTGATGCATCTCATTAACGGTACATCGGACCAAAAATTGTCTAAGGACTTTTCTGCTCAGAATTATTTTCTCTGTGTCACTGTATATTGTTCGTGGGTGGTCGATCTGAGACATCCTGTATATATTTTTTATGTTAGTCTAATTATAATTTAAACAAGCCGTGAGGTGGGTCGTTTATTAGGACTAAAGTGCGACCCTTGAGGTCCACACGGCGAACTTCCCAGTTTGATAAATATTTAATAATAATAATTAAATTAGATATTACACAGAAAAGTAATCATTTTAATCATTAAAACATAATTATTATTTATTTTCAACAATAATTAAAAACCGATTTTTATAAAATTTATGTCGGATCAAAATGACATTAACACGCCTCGATTGACACCCTTACGATATAATTTTTTATTCGCAAGATATTGTGTAAAATCTACTTTTTTGGAGTCTATTTGGTTAAGAAAATAGAACGGCTGAACCGATTTTGAAAAAAATTCTATGAAATCATATTTACGTTAATACGCGTTGATTGGCACCCTAACGTAGTCGATATCATTTTTCATTCTCGAGATTTCGTCTTAGAAAGAAATGGACACGTACGTACATACGTACACACATACACACACAGACATCTTTTTAAAAATAGTGTAGTGACCTTGAAACATAAAAATTTGTTATACATTTTGATTTCGATTTTCGGACCCATTACAATAACTTCCAATGGGAAGTTAATAAATCACGTATTATAGGTATTTTTTACTCTTTTGCTAAATAATAATAATAAATCTTTGTAACTACCTTATAAAAAGTAGAGTACCAAAAGGCAACGTTCAGAGCTGTTTTACAATATAATATTATATCAACAACGCAGCATGTCAAACATTTTTCAAATCCAATCACCGTTTAAAATACGAAATGAAAAATATAATAAAAACGCTGTTAAAAATAAAAGCAACCGTTGAACAAACAACAACAATGATACATGGTTATGTCATATTTGACAGTAATAAAAATTAATTTGTCATAATTTATAAATGAGTTTAAATAAAGCAAATTGCAATAAATATTATCGTAATTTGTCATACTTTAACATTAAGGTCTTAAAACGTTTCAATTATATAATAAATTACAAATAAATAGCCAAAACCATATTAATCGTATGTAAATGTATAAGATATGATGTATAGCTTTGTAGTAGTTGGAAAGTGTTCATTTTAATCTTGTTTACGTTGGATCAAAAATTCTATTAAACTTGTTTCTTCACCGGACTTCTAATCCTTTAAGTAGATGAAATATTACTACAGGTGAGCGCTCACCGCAAAGCTGTGTTAAAGACATCTTTTGCAACTACTCATATTAATTGTACAATGTGTCCTATAAGACATGACCGAAATAAACTAAACCTATAACCTACACAATTAAATAAATTCGTTATTCCGAAGCTTCGTGCAGTGATACAGCACAGTTTACAACAGTAGCGTTCAATTTCTTCATATTGTATAAACGGCAGGCAAGAGTTCTGAGAAACGGGGTCTGCTTACTGAACAACTGGTACCTGCGCGAAAGTTCTAGAGAAAGCGAGAACACACTAGGCTTATGCCACGCAGCATATATAAACAGCAGTGCGAGTGAGTGAATGATTCAGTCAACGATGAGTCACGCATTCAAGCCTACGGTAGATCAGTAATATAAATAGTGCCGTGATATAAATAACCAAATTGATAAAATAAATACTTACTAGTGTAGTGGTAATAATTACGAATTATTGTATATAAGTAGTTTGTTTTGCTTTGTAATTACTGTTTAGTTATTGTTTACTTGTGTTGATTGTTAGAATTGACTTTTCGTTGTTGCGTTCATTATTATTGTGTTTTTTAATTATTGTAAATAAATATTTATTCCGCCAACTCAGAAAACAGTTTTGTAACAATATAAAGCCGGCTTCAGACAACATGGCAAATGTCGACTAATGTAAACATTCAGGAAACTGCAATGTCGCGTGGATATGGTTTTCATATGGCCAATATTTAACAAATGGTCATCAACGTTGGCATTGGAAGATATAAGCTTAAAGGACGGTTTTTTGAATACATATCAAAGAGATTGGCCAACGTTGGTCTCGGCTTGCAAATATGACTTTGTTTTCATCCATCTAGAGTCCGCCATATTGAATTTTTTCACGTCTATACCCAATGTCACTTGTGAGACCATGACGAATTTATCGACATCTCATTTATCAAAATCCATCGAGCAGTTGCTGACTTTTGTTTTTTGCGTTCTGATAGTATGGCGTTCTAGCGTTCGCCATATTGAATTTTCCATGTATAAACACCGTTTTACAAGTTCGTGTTAAAAATGTAATCTTAATAACTAAAAAGTTTCAAAGATTTTCTAGCTTTTTCTTAGGTAATGAGAAAAAAATGGAAGAATCAATTTTCTCGCATTCATCTGAAAGTACTCGGCTAGCACTATAGTAATTCCACGTACCAAAGGTTAAAAATCGCTGCTTTATATGATTTTGAAAAAAAGTAAGACGTTGCAAAAATCAAAATACGATTATATAAATGTATGATATTTGAAAAAAAGACTCAGCGGGAATAGATTAATAAATTTACTTTAGTGAATAGAGAAACGAAACCGAGAACGGTGGGACTACAAGTAATATTTGCTCATTCTAACGTTGTTGACCCTTTTTGGAGAGGCCGTATGGGAGTGATTATTCACATACGCTGTGTGTACCAACCTAATGTATGGACACAGGTGTATATAAAACACAAAGGATGAGCGAACTTCCTTCTAACTTTAGTCCTACGTAAATATACCGTAGCTCCACTATAATTTCTGTTCTTCCATGCACAATATTTTACCAAACAAAGTTATTCTAAATTTTAAACAATAAATAACTTAAATTACGAATTAAGATTCTACAATACGGAAACTTTAATCAGGATCGTTTGAGGATGTATCTAATACAATAATTTACAACGCAATTAATTTTCTATTCACATATACTTACTATTTAAATTAGGAATAGTAATTCTCATTGAACCATTTCAAAAAATATTTTTATTCGACTTTAAAAAAAGACGCGTTTCACATGAACGGATCTAACTTTTTTAAATACAACAATGAGTTAAGTTTTTTGTGGTTATAAGGAAAAAATCAGAAGCCACTGTCAGGACTTGAACCCGAAATTCCCAGTTTCCGGTTGGTTTCAAGTCCTGACAGTGGCTTCTGATTTTTAGGCGCGATCTTAGCGAAGCTAGAAGCGCCTATATACACTCGCTTTGTCTGTGAATCTGTGAATCTGTGAATCTGTGAATCTGTGAATCTGTGAATCTGTGAATCTGTCACGCTATTTTGTGTCACGCGTACAGCCCAAACGGATGAACCAATTTTCAAAAACTTTTTTTTGTTCGATTCCTCTCGGGGTCTATTTGATCCTAACGTCGCCCGATTTTTGAATTTTGGCCCCAGAGGGGAGCAAATTAGAAAAAAACGGTGTTTTTTGCTTATAGTTTGCTCAATTTAAGTCAGATCGATTCGAAACCTGTCTTAAACGAAAGAGCAGAAAATTTTAGATAGATTTCATGTATAATATTGTGTCAAAACAGTTTTTTTATACAGATTTATATGATTATTAAACTAAATAAATGCGACTTTATCTAATAAATCGCGAACTTGTTTCGGTTGTCCTTGTCTGTTGCACAGTGTGATATGGATATTGGAAGATAGCGTATGCCCTGTCTTATATTGCATTATTTCAATATAGTTATTCAATTTTTTGACTGCTGATGTTTGAATTTAAGTTTAAAAACCCTGGCCTACTGTGTTAAAATGACGTGTAACTAATTATTGACGTCGATCGGATCGGACCAAAATTTCTCGACGTTCATCATACCTTCCCGAACAATTTGACTTTCTCTGTCTCTATGTCCCTTTGTACTTCTGAATTTTCACCCACTTCCCGTGAGCCGATTGAGTTGATATTTTGCACACATGTGTAGCTCCGGTGACAATACAATATTATGGTAACTAGCTGACCGGCCCGGCTTTCGTCCGGGTGTAAATCGTACTTTTGAATTTTCACCCACTTCCTATATCCGATTGAGTTGAAATTTTGCACACATGTGTAGCTCCGGTGACAATACAATATTATGGTAACTAGCTGACCGGCCCGGCTTTCGTCCGGGTGTAAATCGTACTTTTGAATTTTTACCCACTTCCCATGATCCGATTGAGTTGAAATTTTGCACACATGTGCAGCTCCGGTGACAATACAATATTATGGTAACCAGCTGACCGGCCCGAGTTTCGTCCGGGTGCAAATCGTACTTTTGAATTTTCACAGGCAAAAGGTCTTTCTCCGGTAACGTTTGGGATAAATGTAATAAAATCAGGAAATAAAGCACACTAAAAATTATTAGATCCTTTTGAAAATTAATATTTGAGAGTTTTATAGCATACAAAAAAATTAAATGGTGTCAGATTTCGAAATGGCGGCCATATGTACTTTTTTGTAAGAATTATCAGATCCTTTTGAAAATTGATATTTGAGAGTTTCATAGAACACAAAAAAATAAAATGACGTCAGATTTCAAAATGGCGGCCACATATACTTTTTTGTAAAAATTATCCGATCCTTTTGAAAATTGATATTTGCGAGTTTTATAGGACACAAAAAAATAAAATAACGTCAGATTTCAAAATGGCGGAAATATGTAGAACTCCTTTCTAAAAATTATACGATCCTTTTAAAAATTGATATTTGAGAGCTTCATAGGACACAAAAAAATAAAATGACGTCAGATTTCAAAATGGCGGCCGTATGTCCTTTTTTGTAAAAATTATCCGATCATTTTGAAAATTGATATTTGAGAGTTTCATAGGTCACAAAAAAATAAAATGATGTCAGGTTTC
This sequence comes from Mongoloraphidia duomilia, assembly GCA_039654895.1. Lineage (NCBI taxonomy): Eukaryota > Metazoa > Arthropoda > Insecta > Raphidioptera > Raphidiidae > Mongoloraphidia > Mongoloraphidia duomilia. Next base: position 67,756,290 of record CM077516.1, read on the forward strand.
AAAATAGCGGCCATATATACTTTTTTGTAAAAATTATCCGATCCTTTTGAAAATCGGTATTTGAAAGTTTCATAGGACACAAAAAAATAAAATGGCGTCAGATTTCAAAATGGCGGCCATAATATGTACTTTTTTGTAAAAATTATCCGATCCCTTTGAAAATTGATATATGCGAGTTTTATAGGACACAAAAAAATAAAATGACGTCATATTTCTAAATGGCGGAAATATGTAATACTCCTTTGTAAAAATTATCCGATCCTTTTGAAAATTGATATTTGAGAGTTTCATAAGACACAAAAGAATAAAATGACGTCAGATTTAAAAATGGCGGCCGTATGGACATTTTTGTAAAAATTATCCGATCCTTTTGAAAATTGATATTTGAGAGTTTCATAGGTCACAAAAAAATAAAATGATGTCAGATTTCAAAATGGCGGCCATATATACTTTTTTGTAAAAATTATCCGATCCTTTTGAAAATCGGTATTTGAAAGTTTCATAGGACACAAAAAAATAAAATGATGTCAGATTTCAAAATGGCGGCTGTATGTACTTTTTTGTAAAAATTATCCGATCCTTTTGAAAATTGATATTTAAAAGTTTCATAGGTCACAAAAAAATAAAATGACGTCAGATTTCAAAATGGCGGCCATATATACTTTTTTGTAAAAATTATCCGATCCTTTTGAAAATCGGTATTTGAAAGTTTCATAGGACACAAAAAAATAAAATGATGTCAGATTTAAAAATGGCGGCCGTATGTACTTTTTTGTAAAAATTATCCGATCCTTTTGAAAATTGATATTTGAGAGTTTCATAGAACACAAAAAAATAAAATGACGTCAGATTTTAAAATGCCGGCCATATGTACTTTTTTGCAAAAAGAACCGATCTTTTTGAAAATTAATATTTGCGAGTTTTATAGGACACAAAAAAATAAAATGATGTCATATTTCAAAATGGCGGTCATAGGTATATATTTCTTTGTAAAAATTATCTGATCCTTTTGAAAATTGATATTTGAGAATTTAATAAGACACAAAAAAATAAAATGGCGTCAGATTTCAAAATGGCGATCAAATAATAACTTTTTAATTGTATTATTTATATCTTTGATAAATTCGGTTTTATATACAATGCGTAAAAAGCATAGCGGGTGTCTTACGACACATCATGACTTTTTTATTTAGCCGGTTCCGAGTAACGCTTAATAGTCAACCGTTGCTATGGAAAATTGTTTGAAAAATTCACTGTACTATTTTTTCTATGTAATCCAATACATATTTATATTAGGTCTTATGGCTCATAGCCTACATTTTTTCCTTGTATATCTTAATTGTTTGACGTTTAACATCACGATGGAAGGTTGCCGACTGATTACGTTAAGAAAAGTATTTGCTTGTGGAATGGCTACTGTCTATTTAATAATTATTAATAACTTTCTTATTTTTATTTATTTATTATATATTGTAAACGCTCGACAACTTAGGTCATTAGCGCCTTAATTACATCAAATAACATCATCAATTAAAACCAAACGACATACATCACAAAACATCCATTAGCGAGGTGCGATTTGAACCCAAGACAGCTAGCTCTAAAGGCCAACACGTTGGCCATTACACCAAGCATTCCTCTCTTTTTTGTACCCTTATACCTCCCGTTGTACGAAACGTAGAACAACAAAACAGGTACCAACATTTTCATTTACACCCAAGAAGTGTTTTTAAGTAGGTTGTTTCAAAATGGCAGCCGTTTAAAAATTAAAAAAATATAACTTTTGTGCTTAGGCAGGAGTTGTTGAGTTACAAGCGGAGAGATAGAGAGAGGTTGAAATGCCTAAAAACTTAAACGAAATCGTTTTTATTGAAATAAGTAACTTGGAAAGAAATGAATAGTTTGATAGAAACATAATATTCGATTTCTACTCTACTAGAGATTACCTACTACATTATCGAGAAAATAATGATATGCGAGACACAAAATTTGTCGTTTCGAAATTCCAGATGAGACGATTTCTTGTAATAAGTCATTTAACAGGTAGGTATGCGGAAAGTGTTTTACTTACCGCACTAGAGCGGTAAGTGAACGGATGCCATAGTACTTCGCTGTCTACGCCTGCGTGCCACTGCCATTACTTACTCACGAGATCTTCATGACATACTGTAGAAGGAAAGATGAACTCAATTTTTTTTGAAAATGAAGTGAAAAGTAGGTATTTTGTAGTGGGTATGGCAAAAAATACCATATTATATTTCTCGTGCGTAATGGTATTATGGCTCGTGTGACTGTAAAAACTCGCTATCGCTCGTTTTTACATACTTTCATTACTCGTCGTATTTATTTATTGTAGATTATAGACGCGTCGACATCTAAGGTCATTAGCGTCTTTCAACTACACTAAATAACAACTAACTTAAAACTAAATAACATCACAAAACATCCATGAGCGCAGGTGGGATTCGAACCCACGGCAGTCCAGTCTAGAGGTTGCGGTGCCAAGCACGCTACCATCTAGGCTATACTGCCCTCATTACTCGTCGTAATTTAGTCCATTACACATCTAGATATACAATCTAATATTAAAACAGAACAGCTGATTTAACACGAACCTAGATATTTATAATATCAGAGTAGTTCTCTGGTATTTTATTAGCAATACAAGCTCTACACACATGCGTTTCTACACATACGTATAAATTATATAGTACTATGTAATAATATGTATGTATTTGTGCAGGTAGAGATGGGAAACCTGTGAGTCAATGATATATGGTCGACACTCAAGAGCATTACATCTATGTTATTGCCTTACTAACATTATCGGACCTAACAACTAAATCACTTTGACATTTTACTCACAGTTATTCCTTTTCTATCTCTGTCTACATGCACTAAACTTCTGCGCAAACGCGACCCATTTTACAAAGTTCAAATGTAAGAAAGTTCTAAAAGCAGTATGCCAAATAATCAACTTTCTAGTTCTCATATCGATGTCAGGGTTTTTGGCAGATTTTTTCCAGAAATACAACACTATTAAAAAATCACAGAAATCCAAGGACTCTGAAATACATTTTAAACCAATGCATAGTAAGTAAGTTAAAGGAACACTATGTTTAAATTGTAATCACATGTAGGTACATTTATTTTTACTTTATGACAATAAATCTCTCTTAATATCTAGTTATCAATATATACTGCCCTTAAAACAGCTCCCAGAATGGATATAGACTTGGATTCAGAGGTATTAAAATCAAATATAGCTCTGGACCTTTCAAAATAAAACTGATGTTTAACTATTGAGATAGATTGTAGATTACAGTCGCTAGACAGCATAGGTCAGGGATGGCGAACCAATGGCACGCGTGCCATAGGTGGCACGCGACAATATTGTCGTCACCCCATTGATTGAGGAAATTGAAATAATTAAACGTACCTATGTTAGATGCACTCGACAAAATTTGACTGTAATTCGAATAACATATAAGTATTATGAGATCGACACGACAAGTCGACGAAAGTTTAATGGCACTTAATGCATTATGGAAATCCACCAACATTATCGAAATAATTATTATTTCCCACCTCTACTATGGTAGGGAAGTATACTAATGGATTTAGTCCGAAAAAAATATTTCGAGATTTTAACAGATCTTCACGTTTTGAGACCCTAGCAATCGTTTAAAATCATTTTCTGACTGATGTCTGTATGTGTGTGTGTGTTTGTGTGGTCAATTTTTCGCCTTCGATATCGTAAAAACGGAACAACATAGGGCCATGCCGATTGTTCTATTGTGTTTATCAGCCTTTAACTTAGATCTGATTAGATTTTGAGTCAAATCGGTTCAGTGGATCCTGAGATATTAAAAAAAAAATTCACAGATTTCGCAATCCTTGCAACCATGGAGGACATTGGAAATGATAACAGCATGTATGAAACATAATTAACTGTTTATTATACACACAATATTTATCAATGCACTGTTTAGTTTTGTCAGGAATAACCCTATTATTCTTCTGTTATATACGCGTTCACTTTTGCTTGATTACTTAACTTTTAAGTGGATTTTTCTACAGTATTTATTAACATTTGCTCAAAAATAACACCGCAGATCGTCGCAAATACCTCTCAATTAACTAGACATGATATAAAACACATTTCGAAAAAATTGCACTTGTTCAATTTTGCATGATTGCTCCTCACTTGATCGCGACACCGTTGTCTTTTGGCCTTGAACGAAAACTCGTAACTCTGCTTCCATATACGAACATAAACATTTCCAATGTTAAAACGTTCTCAATGTCACGTATTAACATGGGTAAAAAACATATAAATGAATTCTAGATGTTATGATGTGAAAAAAATGTAAATATTTTTTTCTCTAAAATGTATAATTTCCGAGAAAAAAAATATTTTACTAAAAAAAGAAAATTGTACGTAAATCAAGGTAACCATGATTTTTGCTATATTACTAGCCATCAGTAGATCACCAAACAAAAAAGAGGGCCATGCTTTTTTTCAAAGAATAAAAAAAGAGTGTTTATTTTTTGCAAATATTTACTAGGTGGGAAGTATAGGACTGGTCATCAGTCGAATTTTTTTCATCTACGTTTGTATAGTTTTTTTGTCCATTAATTTTCTTTACGTGCTTGTTAGCACGTCATGACCACATTAAACATTTTTTGAAAAAAATTGTCACGTAAAAGGTTTGCCATCCCTGGCATAGGTCATCAGCGTCAGATATTTAACTATTAAGTACACAAGCTTTAAACTACTTAAATAAAAATAGAAACAATCGTTTGTTGCGAGCCTATAACACACACTGGTCGACAGTCGCAGTGACCAGCAACAGCGCGTTGTCGAAATACATTAGTTTAAATTAATGTATTTCGACTGCCGCGCTGTCGCTAGTCGCCGCGACTTGCGGCAACATATTGCGCACGATAAAACAAAGAACTGTAGCAAGTTTTGGACATCTTATGAGAAGTATAAAAACTTTGAACGTCAAGTGACTATTTTTGATTGGAAAATAAGAAGGAAAAATTTCAAGGAGCACGAAAATAACTATAATTGTTAAATAATACTAAAAAAGCCGCCAATTAATCGTTACTAGTCTCTTTATAAAGCTGAATTTTTTCAAAATTTTAGACTTAAAACTTTCGGAGATACAGAGGGGAGCATACTTTTTTGGTACAATTCTGTAAATTAACCTATAGGTATAGGTAAAGAACTCATTAATTTAAAAAAAATATTTTTAGTAATCTTCAAAGTAAGCTCTTTCCAACGATATATCTACTACTCATGCATCCCTCGGGGAAACATTGGAATGTAGTTTGCATTCCAATGTTTTGTGGAAATTAGCGCTCCCAGGGACCCGAGCTCGTACCAGTCGGTTTGTGTATGCCGGCTGGCGGATTCTAATACACAAATGGATTATTTGTTGTGTTGAAGACGCTAATGACCTGAGTTGTCGACGCGTCTATAATCTACAATTAATTAATTACTACTCATGCTTAATAAAAAAAACATTTTATTTTCACTTCATTAGCTCCAGAGGACGCAATTTTTTTGTGAAACGACCTCTGGAATATCTGTGGAACACATAATCTATGAAATGCTGTGCTACGACTAACCGAATGGAAGTAATAGTCTTTTGACAGCTGCACTGACAAGGGGAGTCTCGCGGCCTCGCCATTAGGTTAAGGTTTCCGTTTTTATTGTTTTCGTACGGAATCCTAAAAACTGACAAATATGTCTCTGAAGAATTTATTAAATTGAGAAGAAAATGGAAAACAGTGCTTATCAATTCTGTAAAAAATGTGAAACTATCAATGGATGGAGTCCTTGTTCTTCTTTTCAAACAGGTCGCCTTAACGGGCGGTGTACCAAAGGAGGGGATCATGGAGTTTGCACGGTAGTCCCGACGGATAAACAGTCACTAGTCAGTCAGCAACACCACCAGCAGCAGCAGCAGCTGGTGGTCTGTTTACGGCAATATAGAATACAGTAGCACTAAAGCAGCAACAGCAGCAGGTTTTTCCACAGCTCGCGTTGCTGCATCGGATCCGACCGACATGACGTAAATCAAACATATCCATTTCATTCTATCACGTCCGCCTGTCTAACCAGCCGAGTGTCTGCCGTAAATATTACGGCTATCAAATCTACTACATGTACGATGTACTACGTAACTTGTGTTACACACATGTTGGACCTAGCTAAGGGTAAAGGCATCAATTTCCGACCACTTACCTGAGATCGACCATTTTTAACCGAAAAATAGGTTAGATTTTATGTTGATATAATAAATAGATCGAAATCTTTAATGAGAGCCTAGACAGGAATAATAAAGTCAAAAGACAACACTATAGGCTGTGTGCAAGGGGGCGAAGTTATAATATATCGATGCGAGCGCTCGTTGTGAGTTCAATTGTAAACTCGGAACTCTAATTTTCCGTAATTGTCAGTGAGCATTGTTTAAAAAGTCAAGTAAGTAAAACGATGATTTCACTTCTAACTTATTTGGAAATTATTAATATAAATCTGATAAATTTGACATGGTTTGAGGTTATACAGTCGCCTGTCAATATAAACCATAGACATAGGTGTAGGTACATCTCCATGTTTGATATAAATTAATAAGTTATTTTTTATCATACGTCAAAATTGAAGAAGAAGAAAACTTAAAATAAATAATTTTCACGTCCCTTTTATGCTATGCTCTTTATTCTATTTGCACACAGTTAAATAAAATGGTATTCGTTTATTAAAACATTTCCCGGTATAGACAACAATAAAAATGAGTTCAATCTTGCTCGCTAGCGGCGCTAGTAGGCTTCGTCCACACAACCTATAGAATCAAAGTTAGGTCACAAATTATTGTTTTAAATCTCTAGTTTTGTATTTTACCGACAACATACGAGTACTCTGTCGGTACGAAAACAAATTAGAAAATATTACCTACTTTGCAATTTAAGAAGCGACGTCATACACTTACACTCACTATATAAGCGGCTATATGGGACGCGAATGCCTACATTGTTTCATTGCATTACCGCTCCATTAATTTTGTTACGAACTGTGCATGACTCACTTCTTGAATTTTGGTACAACAGTAGATATTCGCTGTGAGCTTCTACACTGGCGCCGCCAATTGGTTCGAAAAAGGCATCTTTGCTGTAACTTTAGTGGTTTCATGACATTTGATCCCAGCAATTTTATACCACGACAAGTGATCCCATGACAACTGATCCCAACGACAATTGATCCCACGACATTTGATACCAAAAAATTGTCTATAAACTAACAGAGCCTGATAAGTAATAAAGTTATTAAATTTTATCAATTTAATGAAATAATTTAATCGAGGGAAATTTGTTTAAATTAAATTTGTAGACGTTATGATATATTTGTAATTACATTGTTATTAGAATTCTAACGAATGTTATAACAAAATTTAATAACTTTATAACTTATCAGACGCTATCAGTTTATAGACAATTTTTTGGGATCAAATGTCGTGGGATCAAATGTCGTGGGATCAATTGTCGTTGGGATCATTTGTCGTTGGGATCAGTTGTCGTGGGATCACTTGTCGTGGTATAAAATTGCTGGGATCAATTAACGGCACACCAACTTTAGTATGCGAAATTATATAGGAAAGAGCAAACAATTCATTTATTACTTGAAATTGAGACAATACCTCCAAATTTTCTAATTGTATTGTAAACGTTAAGTGAATATATTCTTCAAAAAATCAATGTAAGTAAGCATTATTATTCATAAATATTTATTGCTTTACGTTATTAGGACTATGTAGAGGTTATGTTTCCACATTTTGTTGCTGTATTAGTTTAGGTCCGAACTATATTTGTAACCTGCTTAGATATCTAGTTGCTACATTTCTCTTATATTTAGTTTTAAGTTCGAACAATTATTATAAGATTCGTCTATCAACTCAATTTGCCATACAATAAAATTACATTCTTTAATTATCTGTTCTTTCACTGCAACACTACAACACGTTCTCATTAAAAATACGGCATTAACGCATAAAGTCGCCGCATACAGCGCTCGCGAAAAACTGCTTATCCCCTCCTTCTCGAGGCTCACAACGAATAGGTACACTATAAACTGTCACACATATTATGTTATTTGGTGTGTAACTTACTAGCAAAGAAATTTTCATTTTTTTCTTTCGCACTTACAGTATATTATTAAGTTACATACAAAACTAGGGAATTAAAATAAAATCGCAGAAAAAAATTCTCTATACCAAACTAAATAAAAAAAAAATATATACTTACATCAGGCATAAAAAAAAAGTTGAAAATCGCTTGACATTAAAGTTGATGTTCAAAAAAATTAAAATTAGAACCTTCTTGCAGTTTTTCTATATAGTCATTTAGTTTTTCATTTACTGAAATCGGGTAATAAATAATGGAGTTCTGGCTTGAGGCGTTTTTTTTAAGAAACGATAAGTATAATATTGTTATGTAATAATCTATTGCTATTCTGCCCACTTAAGTGTTCTAAAACTGGTACCTTTACCCTATATGTGTTTTGTTTGAGAGAGAAAGAGAGAGAGTAAAGTGGTTAGCTACTTGTGGAATTGATTTATAATTTAATTATTGTAGCTCTTTTGCGATAAGAAAAATGAACAATGTATTAATACAGATATATTGTCAAATTATTGACGCTCAACAGCTATGACTATTATTAGATACACAGGAAAAGTTTTCTAGGAAAGAGATTCTTCTCAAAAAGCTCCATGTGAAAGAAGCACTGTACCTAGTGACGGATCACCACGCAAGTGCACGAAAAGCACGCTTGGGACCTCAGTATCGCAACGGTTCCAAAAAACTAAAATAAACTAGATTTTTTACGATTTTTAAGTTTATTTTAACGTCATAAAAGAGAGAACTATATATGTTTTATGGTACCTACATGTAAAACAAAAAAACTCGGGTCACAGTGCAGAGTCCTGCCGATACAGGCTATGTGGCTTTAGTATGTGAACTTAAATTTGTTTTTAAACAAAATAAAAAATTTAACCCCTTAATACATCCCTTAAAATAATATTTTATTTCTTAATTGCAATATTATTATCTTTCCAATATCTGCACCAAATTAAATACACCATTCAGTAAGTAAATGAGTATACAGGGTGAGTTCGACCACCCGTATCAGTCGTTTTTCTCGAAAACGGTTAGTCGTAGAGAGTTGTGTCAAAAATTTGTATTATAAAAGCTCTAATAAAGAATCAAATGGTGATAATTTTTTTTTTTCGGGAAGGTCGGCTTCCCTATTAGTTTGCTCCAGAATGTCCAGAACTCCGGAATTATAAATGTAACGATAGGTCGAAAGTGGTATTGTTGAAAAGATCTTTAAAAAATAAGCAAGTTTTGTTGGAAAATTTTTTTTATAACTGCCACCCCTGTAAATTTCTATAAGTATAAATATAAATTATTATATGTTCAAAACTCCGGAATTTTAGAAAGCACGATAGGTTGAAAGTGGTGCTGTTGAAAAGCTCTTTAAAAAATAGGCAAGTTTTGTAGGAAAAATTATTTAATTACTGCCACCCCTGTTAAGTAACAATCGTTTGAAATTATTAAATCAAAATTTCATAATAACGATCGAAGTCGGCATTAAAAATCTAGCAACCTTAGACATTGTCACAAGTGTTCAAACTGTCTTCCATTTACTCTTTAATACATACTACTGAGCTCTTCCATGGTTATACTGTGAGTGTACTTCTTCAGTGTTTAATGATCGATAGATAGGTAACTAGATTTTAAATGCGAACTTTTAAAAAGTTCGTTATTATGACATTTTAATTTAGTAATTTCAAACAAATATTACTTAACAGGGGTGGCAGTAATAAAAAAAAAATCCGTACAAAACTTGCTAATTTTTTAAAGATCTTTTCAACAATACCACTTTCGACCTATCGTTACATTTATAATTCCGGAGTTCTGGACATTCTGGAGCAAACTAATAGGGAAGCCGACCTTCCCGGAAAAAAAAATTATCACCATTCGAGTCTTTATTAGGGCTTTTATAATACAAATTTTTGACAAAACTCTCTACGACTAACCGTTTTCGAAAAAAACGACTGATACGGGTGGTCGAACTCACCCTGTATATCAGCAAACTAGTGTTTTCATAAAATTTTAAGTCCGGTCCTGTCAGACCGATTTTATTAAATTTTAGCTGCACATTTTAATAATTATTAATGAGTTTTTTGTGTCGCCTAGTGACAGTCGGTTGTGCCGACGGCACAAGAGTTATAATTTTAATTTTTCGGCGTACCTACAAATATATTGTATCTGCAGTCCGCACACTACAGTATGAGGGGTAGGCACTAGGCAGGTTAAGATGCAAAAGACACCACACTATAATTTTTAGTTTTTTATCCATTAAATAGCTATAATAAAATGTACTATGCTTTAAAATTGCATATTTTTTATTTATCCTTGACGCTTTGCAACATTCCTTTAGTGGACCTAACTCTCGAACTCTAGTGCCGCCCAGTGAAAATTGCTTAAAATATGCTCTGTCTTGGGCCCAAGAACATTTTTAATCCCTAAAAACCACCCTTAAAATGTTTCAATTGGGCCCATGTCAGCCCTTCAAAGCTTTAGAGTCAAAATGTCAAAAATTTCTCGGATACAATTATTGAAATCTAATTTCCAAATGTGGTAATCTTACAGAAAAAACACGCGAAATCGATTTACCTATCCCTTTTAAAATTTATAGGTAGGTACTGTTATTTTAAACAGTTATTTATAAGAGGCTGTTTCCAAAAATAGTAGGTAACATTTGATACCACTTTACCTACTACTTATCCGAACTCAGAGGTAATGCGACCAGTTCGATTTTCGCGAGTTGTTTTTTTCTTGCCCCCTAAAATATAAGAATATTATGATGATAAATTTAAATTCAGCAATTGCAGTGTTTTTAGGAACAGCGAATAAAAAATATTGTAAAAAAAATTGCAACCTTATTATTTTCTGATAATAACTTTTTTTTAATATTTTTAAAACAGATTGTAAGATGTACCTACAGAGTAACGGGTGTGCTCATTGAATTCAGCGTTCCGTTTTCTGTAAGCATACCGAATTTGAAAAGGATCCGAGATATTTCCCAAATTCGTCCAAAAAAATAACTATAAGGCTGGTTTGTATGTCTGCAACATATAAAAGGAATACATAAGGGAAGTTGGCGCCATCACGTACACGCATGCATATGAGTTATCATAAACTGGCGGATGAACCCTTTGCATCGATGGATGCCGACGGCGGCACTAGCTCAAGTGGCCCAGAAACATACGTTGCTCTATTCTAGCGGCTAAGCCCCTGAAGACATCTCAATCATCACAATCACTATATCTACTTAAGAAATTGAATATGAATTTATGCTTGCTACGCTAACGGAATTTCCTTATGTTTATGTAAGTTAAAAGTGGATACAAGCTCTAGGGATATATATTGTAGTTATACATATTTTGTGTTTTATAATCATTTGAATATATAAGATGTGTTTTATTGGTATTTATTTAACCAGGAATACACTTACGCGGAAAGTTTAGTAAAATCAAATTTTAGACGGATTTTAGACGCAGACTCGATAAGGCCCTGCGGCGATTAAAGCGTCTACAGACAGACACGTTCAGCTCGCCTTCTAGTGCTCTCTCTCTAGTGTTCTCTGTTCTAGTGTTGCACAGTGCACACGCGCGTTGTCTGGGGTTTTAAACGTGGCTTAAGTTCTTAAATACAATATGTCTGACGATCCGTACGATTTAAATCGGACCACTACCGCACACTGCTGACAAAATATTTCCTGTTTCATTTGACGTTCGTTCACACACCGTATGAAACTGACAAAAACAATCGTATATTTGCGGTATACTATGCAAAAACAATGCACGGCGCGCCTTCCAGTAGTCGGATCAGACTTTTTATCGGGCCGATGTAGGAAGCTCTATTCTTGGACCAAATCAAACTTTCAGATCCTCCCTGTACACGAGAAGAGTTATCAATTCTAATTATCTCCTTTTAGGTTTTATAGCATAAACAAACTTTTATCAAGAACATTTTTTCTGACAAATTAATAATAATCAAAAGGTCAAAAATATGCATTTTAAAACTTAAAAAATATATTTTCCTATATAAATAAAAATGAAAACTTCACGGAAATATGTAAATAAATATGAAAAAAAAACAAAAATTTCACGGACCGATCGGGTCTTTTCATTGAAAAAAATATTTCAAGTTCAATCTTAATTCCTACTTTTATTCATTTCAATACATGAACCCAAATATTATGTTTAATACCAAGAATATCACCTATAGAATCTTACAGATCTCACAAACTGACTGTATTATTTATATAAAAGCTCATATCATGATAAAAAAATTGGGATAAATGACATATGGTAGCGCCATCTTTTGAAATCGGTGCCGGGGAGTCCGCTATTAAGAACAAGCCACGTTTAAATCCCAGACAGCGCTGTGCAACATTATGCGAGCTGAACGTGTCTGTCTGTAGACGATTGTTGTGGCGATCGGTATGGATCGAGATTGCCGCGCGGTGAGGACGTGAATTAAATGGTAGAATTAGTAACTTTCTACTCTTTACGTTTTAAGAGCCACGGCCAAAGCACACATGCTACTTTTTGTATCGAAAACGTGCGATTAATAGCAATTGCATCCCGACTGTAACGCAATTAGACGATTAGTCAACTACTCGAAATTTCTCGTTCGATAGTGCGATTTAGCAACAGCAAGTGCTTGATCTAGCGATCGATATTTATTTCTCATTAGAAGTGTGTTCGGCAATCGCGCGTTCGTGATTTTATATCAATTGTGTACTTCAGCGAAGAGTATGCGGCCTTACGCTGTTGATAGCTGCACATGCCGATCTACATGTGACTTTATCGCACAGTCGTGATACAAAAAGGAACATGTGTGCGCTGGCTGTAAGGTCATCAGAAATCTGATACACATCAAAGAGCGTTGCCTCTTATAAAACTTATCTACTCTGGTTAGATCAATATCTTATTATTGATTCATGTTTACTATTAGACTGACTGTACTGGAAAACTAGTAAATAATTTACAAGTATTTTCTCGACATTACGTTTGTATGTGTCCGTGTGTAGGTATAGGTGGTTGAGGGTAGAGTTCCCCACGAATGCATAGGGCATTCTCCAATCCTCCAGTTCCAGCCTCCGAGCTGACTCCCCAAGGCGGCACGGACGATATGTGTGCAACTCTTCGCCGCACGATATATCTCCGTCTGTTACCCCGACTCCCAATGTGCGATCGGCTAGACGCCTAAATAGCTCTCAACCAACAAACTTTCTCTATAATTTTCAAAGTTAAATTTATTATTTCATTAGAGCTGATTATCGAAAACCGGTCTGATTTACTGTCACTGGGAAAATGTAAATCAAGGGATTTAAACTTGAGAAAAACTGAATTGAATATTTCGGTTTTAATTTTTGGTAACTGCAACATGACTTTATAGTCCAAGCTGTGACTGTCAAAAGTCTACTGGGACTACTAAAATTTTATCATTAAATGTAACAGATAATATTAATAATAATTATCATCGTCTCCATTTGGAGAAAGATAATATAATGCCAGGTATGCAAACAAAATTAATGAAATGGGCTCATAACCAGCTTGAACTTAAAGCGTTTCATTTTGTCGCCCTCAATTCCGAGCGGTATTTCGTCTTGCAATTTTTTTAACGGCTAGAACGAGAAAAACCCATAGTGCTTAATTTATACAAAATTATACGTAAGACGTGAGTGTGAGTGTATATTAAATTTTGAGTGTAAATATATTATAGCTAGAAAGTATTATGTTAAACGACGATCTGGATGTAAACATTATCACTTGTACGAATTTATGTATTATTGGGCCTTACGACCTGTTGTAGTTGAATAAAAAAAAAATAATAATAATTAATAATGAACAAAATGAGCTCAAATTGAACAACGAGGATCTAATAGATAGGTACTATAGAGTATAGGCTACCAAAAAATAACAAAGATGTGGTAGTATTTTTCTTTAAGATTTAGACGGTAGCTCACAATGTTTTATGATATTTTCTTAGTTTGCTTATTTTCTAGAGAAAAACGGTGAGTTCAACAAACTTACACTGTACACATTTGTGGCAAAAAAGAAAAACGACTTAAGTAAAAAATTTTGGTATTTTTTCTGTATTTTGAGACAGATTCTTTACACTATATTTTATGTAAATATTAGTTTTTACCCACGGCTTCACTTGCATCTGTGTCTGCAGTTTTGACATACAAAAGTATTGTTAGGCTAAGTTGAGTTTGTTAGAGCTGCTCTATGAATCCCCTTGTTCGGTGTAGAAATTTGAATAATAACTTTTACTTCCATATTCCGGAGATAAGGTCAGATTCTGATTGTACCCTCAAAATGTAAAGAAAATTGGTTTATCGTATGGTGCATGTGTGCGCGCGCGCTTTTATGTATGTGCGTGTGTGGAAATTCTCTCTTCACAATAACTTATGCAAAAATGAACCGATTTGAATTTTTTTTAAATGTTTGTCTCAGTAAAGACTTCAGACCTATTGTTTTTGGAGCCAATTGGAGCAATTTTGTGCATATAATCGTCTAAGAGCCCCCAGCTTCCTGGTTTTGAGAATATATCGGAATATATAAATAAATTGAAAATATGAATAAGGGCTTGAGAGTAGCCGAGTGTGTAGCAATGCCGTAGTTTTCTTTATGGAGTTTTCATGGCTCCTCTATCACAAGTCCCAGGTTCTAATTCGAAAACTGGTAAAATTATCAATAAATTGGATTTTCGATATATTATTAAGAAGTAATAAATAGAAAATATGAATTAATTCTAGGCTCAAATAACCTTAATGCCTGTAAGAGCTTTCCGGCAAATTTCACTGAAATGTTTCATATTAAAAATTCTTTTGAAAAAATGTTATTGGAACATGGTTTCGTAAATGAATTTTTTGTATTAAGATTCTGAATTTTACCACAAATTCGACTTAAGCAGTTTTGTGTTTTGCCCACAGATACATAGGTGTGAAGTATTTTCCTAAAGTCTTTTTCTTGCTTGCATGTACACACACACACTGACACTGTTATATTGTCCGAGGTTTTCTTTTTGTACGTCCATCGGGCAGTTAGCAATTAAAACACCTCACCGTATAGAGCGGTTACACAACACAATGTGTGTGTACAGAGTGTTTGTGTGTATGGATGTTTGTGTATGTACAGAGTGTATGTGTGTTCATCTCTTACGACCGATAAATAATTCACAAGCAACCAACCCAAGTGTCCCCAACACACCTACAGGGAAATCACAACATGCACACAAACATACACCAATATAAACACATTGCACATGCATACACAGCTGATTCGTTAAATATTGGTGATTTTTGTTTTTATTTTTGGACAGTGATTCCGATCGGATAGGGAAAAAGCGTGACGGGAGTAGTAGGGGTAAGGAGAAAAGAACACATACTAGTACAGAGGAATTAGTTAACCCACTAACAGATGGCAGTAAAAAGGCGTTTCCTCTGTTTAGATAAATTGATGTAGATGGCGCTTACTTAAAAGTTTGCATTGTTTTTGGTGTATGTAATTGAGAGAGGGCGCGAAAGTATACCGGTGAGTGAGTGAGAGAGTTTGACTCCTACCATGTGGTCTTAAACATAAAATAGAATAGAATAGTTTATTTCGGCAAAGACAAAATAACAAATTGTGTACCCGTAGTCACTCTCTTCTTTTATCATTCCAACTCCACAAGTGGGGAATGGTATAGGTACTAATTTAGGTCAAAATTCACTTTTCAAAATTTTACAATATATTTTCATTTTGAGATCCCCCGAATCCAAAAAACATATTTTTGGAAAAAGTCTGTTCGTCTGTAAGTCTGTTTGTCTGTGAGCACGATACAGGTCAAACGGCTGAGTGGATCGAAACCAAATTTTGGATAGATATTCGACATGTAAATATGAAGAGCCCTATTGTTTTTGGGGAAAATCGGTGCATGCACAGAAGAGACATAACCTATAACGTTGTTTTTTCTGTATAATAATGGTATCCTTTTTATAAAAAAAATTTTTCTCTAAATATTATACTTTCGTAAATATTTTGAAAAAAAATCAACTGTTTTTTTGTTCTGAAGTAATTTATCTGTCGAAAAGAAATGCGTTATCTGGTTAATTTTTATGTGTGAAACCATAATATGTAACTATGGAAACGAAAAGCAAATATAATATAAATATTTAATACTAGCCGTTACCCGCGTCATCGCACACGTTAACAGAAATTTTATTTTATTTATTATAATATTATGTCAAGTGTCAGTATTTTTGAAGTTGGAATGGTCCCGCGTCCAATTGGCTGGAATTTTTTTCTCTTTAATAGGTCAGCGACTGCCAGGATTTAGAATCTGAAAACTAAAGGTTTGTAATAATGGAAACTCTATAAAAACAACGGCATCCTAACGGAGTAGGTCACTAGGCTATTTCACCCAAAAGATATTCACTATTCAGTAGGTATCTAATAATCTAAAATCATTTTGACGATATAGATAAAATTTAGAATAGGCAATTTCTATAAGAGGCGATCTAATCTGGGAGATTCCTTCGATGAGTAGTGGTGTGCAAATCTCTCAATGAATTTTTATGAACAATCTATTTATTTTAATGAATGTTGGCTAAATATTTTTGAGTAACAGAAAAAACTTATAGAGGGAAATTGCCAGTCTCACCCAATGAAACTGACTCAAGATTACCAGGCCGAATGTGACCAACAATATACGACAATTGTTTCTTTAAGAAATTTTATTCTGTTGGGTACCTCATTTAGCTCTCTCTAGAATGGTTTTCCTGTTCAGTGTGAAAGCTGATTAAACAGACTTTTCAAAAAAAAATCACTTTAATGACTTCTTTTAGGTAAGTTGCACGCAATCATTTTTGGTAATTTTTATCTAACGTATCCCTTCCGTTATACTTTTGATAATTTTGCGACATAATGAATTCTCTCGAGCTTGTAGGTTCTGATATACATTTTTAGAGTGTTTAGGTCTCCAAGTCTCTAGATGAATAATAAGAAGTATTAGAAATACCTTGTATTTTGGTGTCCGGCTTGTGACTTCATGTGTTGTTAACACGACGCGTTATTAACCACACCTGAAGATGGCAGCTCGTTGCTGAAACGCGTCGTGTTAACAACACATGAAGTCACAAGACGAACACCAAAATACAAGATATTTCTAATACTTCTTATAATTGTAGGTTCTGTCAAATAATAGGTTTATATTTTTAACTTCCCATTGGAAGTTATTGTATTGGATCCGATTTTGCAAATGAAAAATTTTGACGTATCTCCTCGTTTCAAGGTCCCTAGAGTTCTATTACATCGTTTTTAGCGAGATGTCTGTGTGTGCTTGTGTACGTACGTTCGTGAACTTTTTTTCGTCTCGCATATCTCGAGAACAAAGAATAATATATCGACTTCGGACCAATTTCATTCGACTCATAATTTTTTTAGCCGCCGGCCAACATTGAAAATGACATGCCGTTATATAAGTAACGCACAGGCACCTAAGCTACCAGAAAATGGCCATTAGAACAGTAAACCTCCCATGACTCATCTGTACATATGCGCATATACGCACACACATACATCTTGAATCGCGCGCATAACACGCTGTTTTTCCAGACCACTTCCGTTCGTTCCACGATGCTTTTAACGTGTTTTTCCTTAACTTTTCTTTCGCCGCAATCTAATGTGTTTTCCGTGGCTCGGTAGTACAGATGGTTAAATGTAAATCCAGTAGCTTTACAACTTAACCTTTCTGTTAAAGTTATTTATTTAATGGTATAATTGATTTGTACAGAGTGAAGAATTTATTAACATGGCTGATGCTTTTTCCTTTAGTACTATCCGATTTTTACAGCGGTCGTGTTTTGTTTGTCTGTCTTTCCGTAAAAAGTTTTTAAAGATGTTTTTGTCATGTCTCGTCTGTTAGGCAGTAGGACAGATCCCAGGACGGAATTTGAAATGAAAAAGATAGAAACTTGTCTTTACTCGAAATAAAACTATTGTTTACGGTTTTTGTAATATTTGTTAAAAATATTAGTTTGAGATTTTGAAAGTGGATTGGCGTATGAATCAATGAAATTTTAATGCTAATTTTAGATTTTCATTCATCAGCTGACGTTTCGAAAAAAATGTTTTCTATCTTAGATGGAAAAATGTTTTTCCGAAAAGTAAGCTAATAAATGAAAATTTAAAATCACTAGTAAAATTTCATTGATCCATGATACGCCAGTCCACTTTCAAAATCTCAGATTAAAATTACTTATGATCGACTTCTACATCTATAGCAATACAGGGTGTATCACAGAAAACCGAACATAGGGAAAAGTACACAGTACAAATTAGTTAAGATCAGAGATTGCTTTGCCCTCTATTCAGAGGTCGTTACCATGGTGTACGTATACAGTAACAAATGCATATTGCTGTTCATTTGACAAAATCTGGATGAACTTAAGACAAAATCGTCGAAGTATGTTTCAATATGACTCCTGTAATGTTAGATAAAGTGAGACAAAGTTTTTGTAACCGATTAAGCCACTGCTTAATTCAAAATGGAGGTTTATTTGAACATTTGCTTTAATTTTTTATTTTAACTGTTTGTTTTGTTTAATTATTAGTTAAAAAAATATTTTCTTAATAAAAAATTGTTTCATTAATAAAAATAAATTCATTTAATATTGAAGAATTTATTTTAACTGATTTTTCTAATTATTCATTATTAGCTATTATTGTTATTAAATAATGGTTAGTCAGCGTTACCATGGTACCCATTCTCATATGTGGCCAAAGTAATCGTTGATCCTAACTAATTTGCACAATGGAGTTTTCCCTATGTTCGGTTTTCTGTGATACACCCTGTATATACACTCATCGTTAAAAAATATAAAAAAAAATAGAGTTCGATATGGAAATAACTGGAAGAACGGTACCGCGTAAGAGCTTATGAGGCCAGACGTTTAGATAGATAGTAAATCCGCCTTTAAGAATATGCATCTTTACATTTGTTAAAATTTGACAACATATTTACAAAATCATCTACTAATTTATTGTGGGAAAAGTATAAAGTCTACACTCTACAGTCTACACGGTTAAAGTTGACTCAAGTTGGTGTAGAGAAAAATTGCAATCCACAATATTGATGATGATTGAAGGAAGAATTATAAATTTGTTTCCCAGTGGTAAAGGATCAATAAAATGCAATTCTGATGTTAAAATATTTGCATATATTCACTGACGTTTCGGAACTCATCTGAGGATGGCACAAAGAGTGCCGAAACGTTAGTGAATACATACAAATATTTTAAAATAAGTACCTATTTATTTTATTGATTCCTTGCCACAGGAAAAAAAATTCTATTTCTAAATTATTCTTCCTTCAAAAACATCATAATATAAGGTCTATATTTTTAACGCCGTCTTTTTCAACAAATATACATTGCAACTCTTCGATAAATAAAAACAAATTGTCGTCAAAAATATGTCGATATTTTAGAGTAACGGCAAACAACAAAATGAAGCACAAATACAATATATTATTGTATTTTTACATACATTTTATTCAAACCATTTTCGCTTGATGGCTCAGGTAGATTCCCTATTTTCTTTTCAGTATGCTTTTTAGCGGATCAATCTGTCATAAAAAACACCTTTGTTTTATATTTCGGCGAAATACATAAAATAAAGAATAAAAAATATTTATACGCCATAAATTGAAAACATGTAAAGAGAACTATGGATTTGATTGGTAAATTTTTAACCTCGTTTTTAACATTGCAGAATATTTCCTATTTTTGTTTGGTTTGTTTTAGCCTACTTAGGCCCGTATTCACCAAACACTGTTAAAGATAGACGTTACTAATCTTAGAATAAATTTATTCCTTGGAATAAAATTAACTTTCAATTCACCAAGCAATTCATTCGATAGAATAGTTACTTCAGGTACTAATTTACTTTATACCATACACCTTGGACATTTTGTCAAATATTTTGATTTTAAAGCACGTTTATCAAAGATCCGACCGATGGCGCATCGATCGAAAATGTAAATTTATTTTACTTTTGGACAGTTATTCTTACGATTTATACCTGCAACAAAACGACAGAGATCCCGTTGCAATTTTATATTTTATATAGTTTTGATTTTATACTAGTCCAAAATACCCCAAGATTTTGGGGCTTAAAATGGAAAAAAAAAATTCATAGAGAGTTTAATTCCGGGAATCACACCTTTTTATCAAAATTACCGATCATCCTTCATAAGGCAACAAGCGTTATAGGTATTCGATAAAATATGAGGTACCTTTGTTTCAACGCTTAATGGGTCGAAAAACCAAAATGTCCGTTTGATGTGTATTCAAAAATATGGATTTGTGTGGGATGTGCTAAAAGTACAGTCACGGACTTAATAAAGTTTACACAAGTTTTTCAGTGTAAGTTCACAAAAAGCAGTAACTTAGCAATAAATTTAGTTTTCAATAGGTAAATGTAAACGTCAAAAATGAAAAGAAACAATTGTTGTTTAAATGCCTCGAAATTATTAAAACGATGAACAAAAAAGAAGAATCATTGCAAGATCGGAGGAAGGAATTTGCTAGTATCAAATATTATCAAATTTTTTTATGTTTTAATTATTGAATAATATTGAGTAACTTAGATTGTATAATAAACAACTGAGGTGTTTTGATAATAATTTTTTATTGAATTTTGAGGATGCATGTAATTGATACATTATTATCAAAATCCAAATTACAATAATCTGCAAAAAGTAAAAAAACCGGTAACTAGATGATACAGGTGTAAATTTTTTAAGTCCGCGACTGTGTATACCTAGAGGATATGTACGCATTTTATAGGCCGCATTGAGACAACATATCCCCATTAGTTGCGTAAGCCATTCTACACCCCTTTACCCGACAAGGTATATAATACAGCCAGCATTGCGAAGCATGTAGTGAATATGTTGGGGTACGTTAAAAATCAACGCCTGAACATGTATAGGTGACGACAGGTACTGATGTTTACCACGGGCAGATTAAATCCGCCATTGAAGAGTTCTAAAGTAAGACAAAATTATTTATCGCGCGAATCACGAATCCCTCAAAAACAAATTGTGCCATATATTATTGCGCATAACACACCTTGCTCTAAAGGTTGTATAAACATGTTCGCGCTGCGCGCGTCGACTGGTTCATGCGAGGTCGTGGGTGCCGGTTTGAATTTCGACCGGTCGGACCTGTCTCATCCGGTCCGCGGGCCACGCGCGTTGCTGTGGAACACGTGGTATGACTCTATACGCCGGTGAAATGGCTCTAACAAAGTCTTCGAAATTGGTTGGCAGTCATCAAAGTCCAGAGTGAATGTGTTAATATTTCATATACTATTCGCGAATGAAGTTCCCTACAGATGGCAGTAACGTTTCATTCAAGATGGCCGCATAAAAGATTTGTGTTCAATTAGTGTAATGTTCGCTTGTAAATTGTGTGCTGTGATATATTTTCGTGTTGTAAAAAATCTCTTGTCAATTTTCATTTTGCGGGCCGTCACAATATTTTATTTGTTTAGCTTTTTAAATTTTAATTGACAAGTAAACAAAGCAAGGAAATAATCTGTCTATCTCTTGTGTTATTTACAATTAAAATCCGCTTCGCGGCGACACAGTGAACTTTAATCACTAATAGCAAAAAGCTGTGCACTTCACGTCGTCCTGAGCGTAGCCTTTCTATGGCGCGTTTTGGCGGTTTGCGCGAGTATCTATTCGACTCGAGCAAATGCCTTCATGTCTACTGCATCTGCTTAATAGTTCGCATCGCTCCCGTTCTGCTCTGTGACTTTCTCTACTGTACTTACACAAACCTATCTCTACGTGCTGAATGAATTGTCTAACGCGTAAGGGTTTTAATTATTCGTACCATAAATTCAAAATGTTAACGGAGATTTCCAAATTTTGTATGAAGCACATTTGTTTTCTTTAGAACATTAACTTGTTGTAATGAGATATGGGTATCTTCCATGACAGAATATGTGTTAAGAAAACAATTTTAATAAAAAACATAATCCAAAAGAGTGTGTGTGTACTTATGTACGCATGTCAGAAGTTATACTCCTTTGGCGTAGCAAAACAAAAATAGCTCCAAAAATATTATCCCGCGTGCCAGTACTAAACGTTTGTAAAAAAGACGATAAAATAATAAAATAAAGATATTAAATAAATTAATTTAATTAAATAAATTATTAATTTATTAAATATATTTATTTATTATGTTTATATCTAATTATTTATTAAAAAAAAGCATGTCTGTGTTGAGATTTGAACCCGAGACCTACTGCGTATGACACGGCGGTGCTATCCGTTAGGCTACGTACATCTTACATAGCAGTGATATATAATAGGGTATCATGAAATTCCGACTAACTTCATGGTGTCACTACCGATTAACTTGGTGTTAAATTTTCGTGACGCGATGCGCGCGCATCGTAAAATTTCGCTCTCATCATTTTTCCATAACGGGCCAAACGACGTATAACTTCAAAAATTAAAATAAATAGCTATGAAAAGAATTATTATAAAATCACTAGTAGTTTCGCCCTAATAAGAATAAGATTTGTTTATTTCTGAAGCAACTGGATCAGATTCAAATTTCAATCATGTAGGATTTGTTTTCCACATGTCCTTGAAAATACATAAAATAACAAATACATAAAAGAAAGAAATAAAATACAAAGATAATAACAAAGTTAAAAATATAGATCTACAAGGAGGGGTCAACAAATTTTGCCTATTAAATGGCATTAACAGCCTTATTTAAAAATTTTGTTTGGCAATTCATGGATGAAATAGCCAATTTGTCAATATGGTGCTATTCTATAAGAGACCAATATATTATTTCTATTTCTATATTTCTATCTAGCTCATTTAACAACTCAGGAGCTAGATAAGTGACGATTTTTTAAAAATATTTTGACGCATGATAGCTCAAAACTTATTTGCATAATATTTGGATTTGAGCGTTTTATTCAACTTGTTTCTTTTAAGTAGGCTTGTGCCAAGGTAAGTGGTCGCCAGTATGTAAATTAAAAATAATATTTTTGTACATAAAATAAGAAAGGTTTTACATTCATATATTTTTTTTATTCTTAAGCAGCGCGGCCACCCCTTTATGTAGCCGTCCGTGTGCGTTGTATGGTGGTACAAAATATATCAAAGATGCATTGAAGAGCGGCCTCGATAATTACCACATAATTGGTCACTTGTAGCGATGTAAATGCGTATAACACTCTGGTATAAAACGTTTGTATAAAACGGTGTTATACGGTATGTAAAAAAATAATATACCTACCCCAGTTTTATACTAGGTATAAATACTGCGTATTTTACTATTTTATACAGCACGTATAAAACGTTTAACACTGTTTAAAACGGTTTAATATCGTTTAAAACGGTTCAATACCAAAATGAGAACAGGAACTTTTCCTATTACGCAGTTGAAAATACTGAATAATGCACCGTAACCGTATAGTGTGAAAAAGTAAAAAACCGTTTTATACTGAAAAAGTTTAATACCGCATTTTTACATCACTACTCACTTGCATAAGAATTTGGTTTTAAATATAATGGTTACCCTTTAGCAATTACCTAAACACTCTTAACATATAGGTATTACAAAATGCCTTCATAACAATTAACAACCAAAGCCCACCAAAAGAGCGCAAGTTTAAAATGAAACTGTACCGTCGTTAATCACGTATTTTAATAGCGCATTACTCACAATAATTTATGTCAATTCAGTGAAATAACTTAACCTGTAAAAATTAATAACACACCTTGAATATTTAAGTTTTATGTGTTGGCAGCATATATACAAGTTGGTATGTAATCTGTGTAATACAGAAGCATGTATATGTATGTATTTAGTATTATTTGTATGCAAGGTTGGTATAATGAAAACAAATGTAGGTTCTAGTGTTTAAATGCACCTGTGCGAACGGCTTGATTCCTTTAAACCTTAAGATACCAAGGACGGCTCGTTCGACTGGGTAGTGGGTGCCGATTTTTGATATTAATTTCATTAAAGTACAATCAAAGATAATATTTAATAGCGTTTTCAGTTGGTATGCACTTTTTGACACTAGTGACGCGTACTTTCGCACGAGTGTAACACTAGCACCGTGTCAGTGTTGAGTAGTGTACACTGTACATACTCTTCGTGTAGGCCATTACTCTGTCATTACCGCTGTCATGTTGCACTTTATTTACACGACCGTTCTGCGACGGTGGTAAAAGTGTAACACTGAAGGTCACACTAGCATCACACCGTCGCGGTCGTTCAGCCGAACACGATACACTGTAGCATTGCGCTCTACACTGACCAGTCGAACACAGTTCTTGGTGAAAGTTTACACTAGTGCGGTCTAGTGTAACAAACTGTAACCAGCTGAAAACGCTATAAGAGTTAAGACGCATAATATGAGAGAAAACAAATATTTAGATTTATAGCTGAAAGTCGTATCAGGATTTCAGAAACCGAGCTTACATAAAAGTTGTATCAGAAAGCCAGCATAAATATTGTTACGGCTCACTCTGTATATAAACGGCAGGCGGGAGTTCGGAGAAGCGGTGTCTGCTTGCTGTAACAACTGGTACCTGCACGAAAGTTCTAGAGAACGCTAGAACGCGCTAGGTTTAAACTACGCAGCCTATATAATCAGTCAACGGTGAGTCGCGCTTTGGGGTCAGTGTAGAATATACTGTGACAGTGCTGAACAGCGAATATAGTGCGAAATAAGTTGACATAAATATAGAAATAAATAAACAGTATTTTGTGAAATATAAATACTTCCGTGATATAAATACACCTGATAAAATAAATATTAGGATAATTAGTTAATTGTATATAGTTAATAATTACGAATTATTGTATATAGTTGTTTGTTTTGCTTTGTAATTACTGTTTAGTTATCGTTTAATTGTGTTGATTGTTAGAATTGACTTTTCGTTGTTGCGTTCATTATTGTTGTGTTTTAATTATTGTAAATAAATATTTATTCCGCCAACTCAGAAAACAGTTTTGTAACAATATTGAGCTTGAAAATAGCAGATAGTGTAACGACGCCTTTGTTTATACGGCGTTTTAATGGTTCCTTAATTACAAGCCCCCAGTTCCTAGGTTCTAACCCGAGAACTGGTCAAAGTATAAATTGGAATTTTTAATGTATTATATTAAAAAAATAATAAATTGAAAATATGAATCGGTACTAATCAAATAACCTTGGTTGTTGAAGAATATTGAATTTAATATTAAAAAAACTTGGTGCGTGTAAATTTTCACGCGTCTGCAGTGAAACTTCATGGCTAAACATTTGTAACCAAGTAAACATTAAACAGAAAGGGGCGTGCCGATCGAATTTCCCCCTCATCGCATTCGTTACTACACTACCCGTCAGCCAATCGGTTTCCGCTAGCAGCTCATTTCCCCCACTCCTGACGGTGTCGTTTTTCGTTTTCGTTACGCTGTTGAACAAAATTACCACCATCGAGGATAAAAGTTCCACTTTAAAAGCAATCGTCATATTAGGACGAGATTCAAGATAATTTACTATATTAGCACGGAGTTTTTAAGGTTGAAATAAAATATAAAACCATACTAATTTAATAATTGCATAATTCATTATGCAGAAGCTCATAAAATATATTTTAAAGGTATATTTGCACTCAGTGATTCTGCGGTTTCTATAAGTAGTGTGACAGCTACCACTGGTAAACCGTTGTTTATTTTATGGTCGCACTTTATTTATCCCCTTCTCTGTTTACAACGAATTAAAATGAGTTATTAAATCAAATGTACAAAAGAGAATAAGGCCTTTATTTCTCTACCTTTCCCGGTTGATTTTAATGCCTGCTGAGAACTGCTGTTTCTTGTAACTTTAACCTGCTCAGCACAAATCACTTTGTTCGTTAGCTGCATTAAAAATATATATTTATTTCTTGCGTATGGCTGTACGAATAGATTTTAAAAAAAAAAAAACTGAAAAGACGAAAATAATACAATTTTGAGGTCGGCGCCAATTTAATTTTAAAACATTTTATATATCTACCTACTTTTATTAGTGTATTTGCCATATGGCACATACACTATTGGCGTCGGTCGGATGGTGGGACCTGGGGGTCGGACCAAAATTTCTCGACGTTTCATACCCTCCTGAACAGTTTGCCACCATTTTTAAAAATGTTTATGTATATATATATATATATTTATATATATATATATATATATATATATATATATTTATATTTATATATATATGTGTGTACACGATAACTCTCGACAGACTTAATCGATTTAAACGAAATTTGGTACACACATTGGAACCCATTACCGCACGAAGCCTATTTAAAATGGGCCCGATCGGACCATTTTAAGGGTAGTATTTAGGGGTTGAAAAAAGTTTTTGGTCCCAAAAATACCGAAAAAATTCTCAGAATCGTTTCAAAATTGAAATTTAACCCTTTAGTAAAGATTAAAATGTGCTGTTAAAATTTTAATAAAATCGGCCCGACAGGGCCGGACTTTCAAATTTTATGAAAACACTGGCTTGCGGATAGTGATTTACTTACTGAAGGGTGTATTTAATTTGGTACAAAGGTTGCATTGATAATATTATTGAAATTAAGAAAAAAAAATATTATTTTAAGGGATGTATTAAGGGGTTAAATTTTTTATTTTGTCCAAAAACAAACTTAAGTTCACATAATAATGCTACAATGCCAGTATTAGCAAATACACTATATTGTCGGCAGGGTTTTGGCACTGCGACCCGAGTTTTTTAAATTTTGGCGCCGATCTCAAAATTGTATTATTTTCGTCTTTTTAGTGGCTTTTTATGCAGGAGGTTTTTTTATAAAACGTTTTTTAATTTTTACTTTTTAGGAGCTTTGCAATACCTACGTATAGTTTGCATGTTATTAACCGACTTCTTTCTTGATATTTGATTACCTACTAAACTTTAAAAAAAACTACTGAACCGATTTAAATAAAATTTGTGGCGGGGGCTAGACGACATTTTGTTAGAATGCAAAAGTAATTTTCCTTCTAAATAAATTCGCTATACGGGCATCAAAAGAAAGGTCTCGTTGAGACAATTTCAAATATGTCAATACTCGTGTGCACGAAGCCTATTATAGCGCCGCTAGCGGACAATAGTGCACGATTGAACTCATTTTTATTGTTGTTTTTAGACCACGAAATTTTTTTATAAACGAATATCATTTAATTTAGCTGCGTGCATATAGTATAATTATTAATAGCATAGCATAAAATGTACTTACATGGAAAAAATTATTTATTTTAAGTTTTTTTGTTCTTCAATTTTGACGTATAATAAAAAATAACTAATTAATTTATATCAGACATGGAGGTGTACCTACATCTATAACTCTGCCCCCCTGCACACAGTCTATATATTTATAAAATGTAATACAATACAATTAATAAACAAATACCTAACACTAAAAACTAAAAAACTAAAAAAACGGTCAAGTGCGAGTCGGACTCGCGTGGAGAGGGTTCCGCACTGTTCCGTTTCCCGTAGGAATTTAAAGACAGGATTTTCGTTTAGGTTTTTTTGTAAACTATGAGTGAGGCCCTATATTCCGTATTTTTTTCAAAATTTTAGGCTCAGTCGTTTCGGAGATAAGGGGAGGGGATAATGTTCGATTTTCGTGTATTTTCTTTAATACCTTTTAAACTAGGTAGGTACCTACGCATTTTAAAATTATAAAAAAAATATATTTATATTTATCATAACGAGCCGTTTCATTTGATAGGTACGTCACATGATGCACTTGAATTTTTTTTTTAATTTTCTAATTTGCCCCCCAAAATAAGAATTCGTTTAATTACGCTATACGTCCGTCATTGGCTCACCTAACTCTATATGTATAATGTATACTTATATCTACCAAATTTCAACTTTTTTCGTCCGGTAGATTCGGAGAAAATAAGCTGTGACAGACGGACAGACAAACAGACAGACATGAGAGTGATCCTATAAGGATTCTGTTTTTTCAATTTGAGGTACGAAACACTAAAAATTAAATTAAAAAAATCCGACTGCGTAATAAAAAGCGAACTAAAAAGATTGAAACAATATCAAATGATAAGATGCAGTCGGAGGAATACGTCATGTAGTAACAACTAACAAGTTAAACAGAAATACCTGATGCCTCCGACTGCATGTTATGATTTGATCTTGTTTCCATTTTTTTAGTTCGCTTTTTATTACGCAGTCGGGTTTTTTGATTGTTTTAATTTAATTTTTTTAATACTTATTAAGAATATAAAAACAATTGTTTTGTTGGGAAAATATTCAGTGCCGAGCGATTGTTTACTAGGAGCGAAGTAAAGGACTCCCTATCCAGTCGAATTTTTGACAGTTATAAATAGTTTTAAATTCAATCAGAAGAAAAGGAAAATCTCGTTTTAATTTTAATTTTTTTTCCCAATATTGTTTTGTGTGCTAATTACCATTTACCAGTAGTATAGTGTATCTATTTCTTTATTACCTATTTGTTGATCAAACCAAACAAAAAATTAAGGGACAAAAATATAAATGTGCTTATTTCTTAAATGACTGTACTATTATAAATGGCAACAAATCAAATGATTAAAAAAAACATACACACACACACAAATAAGTAAATTTGATATGAATGAAAAATTTATGTGTACCTAACGTACACGAGAAATTTCCCATGTGAAATAATTTAACATTTTTTTATAAAACAGTACAGGAAAAGCAATATTTTTAATTGTTTCCGGCAAAAAAGTTAAGCTTGTAAAAAGTATTTGACATGTAGCTGTAGGGTTGAATATAGAATGAAGCGTCAAATTGTATGCTCGAGCGTTATTATCCGAAGTAGGTACCTATACATGCATAATCCGATTATCGGTGAATACATTTTGTATACCATTTTTTAAATGAAATTTGCTTCGCCAATAATAATTCTAAATGTACCTATACGTTCTAAAGTCATAAGCGGAGAAATATTCGGGCAATTATCTGGATTGTAAAACGAATTAGGTATTTAAGTTTAAAAAAAATTATTAATTTTTTAATTTTTTCTAATAATTTAACATAAATAATATTGAAAATCGAAAAGAAAATTTTTTTAAAGCTATAGATAAATTACTAAAAATTAATTAAAATGTATAAAAATTTAAAAAATATCACGTGACTTCAAAACGCGCCAGGAATGTTTGTGACGTCGTTATGTTAAAATGTGTCTGCATTTGTTGGTATTTGTGTATATGTATTACACATACTATCAAAAATAATAAATTTTTAACTTGGTAACCATGGATACAAAGACCATAGATAACATAATGACGTCACACGCGTTCGGATTCTTTCGGCGCGTTATCGGAACTGAGTTTAAAAAATAATTTTTATTTAAATATAACTTTTTAATTAGTAAGCAAAAAAATTATATAAAAACAGTTTTGCTATAAAACTTGATGTGGTCCTTCCATTTAAGTAAAAAAAAAAATTCGTTTAAAAACCCAATTGTCTGAAAATCTTGGTTGACAATGACATTAGATTGTGTTCACATACTTTTTTCATAAGAAAAGCTTTGTAGAATTTTAAATCAATCCCGCTTAAAAAGTAACTCATCAGTTGAAACGATTTTTCAAACTACTATTGCATATATACCGCTACATTACTAGCGTATGTGCTATAGATTATCGCTTTGCGCGTCAGAGCTGAGCATCGTTCACACAAGAAATTATATCTAGCTTGAACGTTCGGGAATGAAACTATATGCGAAGGCCACGCCTGCGGCGCAAGCTAATTATGTGCTTTTCACGTGATCACTCCATCTATTAAGCGGCCCAACTATATTATTATGAACATAACCGTCGCTGCTTTTCAATGAGTAGGTACTGGTCTGGACGACTACCGTCACACTTGTATGCAGTCGTACAACATAGTTATGAACATAAACGTCGCTGCTCTTGGATGAGTATTGGTCTGGTCGACTACCGTCACACTTGTATGCAGTCGTACAGTGTAGTTAATGAACATAACGTCGTTGAACGTCGCTGCTTTTCGATGAGTACTGGTCTGGTAGATCGCTTCGATTGGACGTGACGTGACGCTCGACATGCGTAACCAGTCGGAAAAAAACGAGGCTAATAAAGTTTAACTTTAAAAATAACGCTACTGAAATAAACCAGCAATTTTGAATATACATTATTTACGGAAGTACAGATATTACATACACCATGCGTTCAAATGTTATTACTGTTATTAGTTATGTTGAGCAAATAATATAGTTAAGTACATGCTGCATGTACGTACCTAACTAAATTAATAAAGACCTTAATGTGCTTTAGTGCTTAATATACAATGCACATCTTATACAGAGTGGCACAAAAATTGTTTACTTTAGAACTCTATCAGTAGCAGTTTATGCTAGTGTTGAATTTTGATATTATTAATTACTTCTACAGGGTGTTCTGAGCCTTCTTATTTTATTTTTAATGGTTGATTGTAGGTACATGTCAAAAGAAGACTATTAGTGTTGAAATGAATTGTAAATTATAGACGATCGACAACTGAGGTCATTAGCGTCTATACTATTAGTGTTAAAACACCTTAAGCGCCCCCTACACGCAGCGGAATGTTTGTATGTTTTGTTTGAGCTGACACTGCAGACGTTTGTACTACAAATATTACACCTACACGTACCGATTTGTGTGTCGACTAAAAGATTTGAAAAGTGTACATTGTATACCTACTGAAACTCCATGGCGAAAAAATCGATTAAAAATCAACTTTTTTTTTCGTTGGAGTGCGTTATCCTTCAAGATATTACGATTTTTGTAGAACGTAAATAATGTAGTCAGCAATTATTTACGTTCTACAAAAATCGTATTCGTTATCGGCCAAATGAAAGTATTCCCACAAATTAGATCGATATTTTTAATCAGGAAATAAATTATTCAATTCTTTGTTTAACGTTTTGACAATTTTAACCAAGATTAATATTTTGTCACCCTATAACAATACAACAAAAGCTCATACAAACAGCACATTCCTGCTGGCGTGAACATGTGGGTGTAAATCTGTGGCTAAAAAACAAAACTGCTTATAATGTGTCGTAAAATAAAATTAATTCGAGTTGAGTTAACCAGCTGAATAATGATCCATTTTTATATAATGATATGGCACGCCGTTTTACTATTTAATCGTAAAATATTTTTACATAAAATAATAAATATCTTATAATTTCAAAAAAATTTTGAGTGAATATTTTTTATGTACCGACATAATAAAAATATAATTTTATTATGTCCTGACATAAAATTAAATGCTTAAATAATATTATGTAGATAATATTATTTCTTGAATTTTTATTGTTGAATTAAAATTATGTACCTACATAATTTTAATTCTGCATTTCTTTCTACAGTATAGTGTAACATACTGTAGAAACATAGTGTAACATACTGTAGATGGAGAATTAAAATTATGTACATAATTTTAAATCAAGAATAAAAATTCAAAGAAATAAAATTATGTACATAATATTATTTAAGCATTTAATTTTATGTCAGGACATAATAAAATTGTATTTTTATTATGTCAGTACATAAAAAATATTCACTTCAACAATTTATTATTATGTAGGGGCATAATTTTATTATTTTTCGTCAGGATATTTTTAGTTAAAAAAATATTTGTTATTTCTATACATAATAAAATTATTTTCAATTATTTTTATGTCACAAGATAATAAAAATATTTTTATTTTTCCAAGAGAAGAATCCTAAATAATTATAATTATGTCGCAACATAATTATAATTCGTCGTTTTTTCCGAATTATTATTATGTACATAATTTTATTTCTTGAATTTTTATTCTCGATTTAAAATTATGTACATAATTTTAATTCTCCATCTCTTTCTACAGTATGTTACACTATGCTGTAGAAAGAGATGCAGAATTCAAATTATGTAGGTACATAATTTTAATTCAACAATAAAAATTCAAGAAATAATATTATGTACATAATATTATTTAAGCATTTAATTTTATGTCGGAACATAATAATATTGCATTTTTATTATGTTGATACATAAATAAAATTGACTTAAGAAATTTGTTTTTTTTATCAAAAATTATAAGATATTTTTTATTTTATGTAAAAATATTTTACGATTAAATAGTAAAACGGCGTGCCATACAATGATAAAAAACTTTTTAACAAAAATAAAACCTCCTTTAAAAAAGCCACTAAAAAGAGGAAAATAATAAAATTTCTAGGTCTGCGCCAATTTAATAAAATATGAAGTCGGTTAAAAAGTATAGAAAGTATAGTAATTAATATCTACTTTTTAACCGACTTCATATTAATTAAATTGGTGCAGACATCAAAGTTTTATTATTTTCCTCTTTTTAGTGGCTTTTTTGAAGGCGTTTTTTTTTTGTTAGAAAGTTTTTTATTTTTTAGTGGCTTTACAATATGTATTTTGCACGTTATTAACCGACTTCTGTCGTGATATTTGACATTTACTTCAGAGAGAGAGGGATGGAGGGAGGCAGAGAGAGAGAGGGATGGAGGGAGGCAGAGAGAGAGAGGGAAGGAGAGGGGAGATATAGGGATGGAGAGGGGGGAGAGGGAGATAGAGAGAGGGAGGGAGGGAGAGAAGGGGGGAGAGATTGTTGATTATAGACGTATGACAACTGAGATCATTAGAGTGTGTTCTGCTCAACAAAAGAAACGTTCCAATGCTCGTTCCATTTTTGGAACTGTTTGCGCAAACCTAGTCTGAAGACAGAAAAAAATATGAAAAATTTGACATAAGCGATTTTGCTTTTGAGTATCAGAAATAAAGTCTCCCGATGTGAATTAAACCTTGAGACTCATAATAAAAATATGTGTGTATGAGTAGCGCAATGAGTCCGCGCGAATAGATGAGTAGACACACTACTGTGTATGTACAAATGCACGTAATATTTTCATATTAGGCAATCTCATCGTTCCCCTGTGAGTGGGTACGTGTATATCCTTCAGTGTTGCCGCCCCCTGACCCCGGCACCGCCGCACCTTGCATTCATGCATGGCTATAATATAACCATCCCCTTTTAACTGTGCACCAGTCATTGCCATCCATCTATTCCATCACATCACACATGTGGAACAGGGATATGTCAAGGACTCCAATAATTCATAACAAGAAATGAAGAATTTAAAGTTTAAAGTAAAATTATGACGGAAGCTAATGACGTCATTTGCCGAGCGGCTGTATAATCAATCGATTATGTGAGGAAGGACCTTAGATCGGACTGCAAAAGTATGAAATAAAAATAATTTAAAAAAATTTGAGTTAAAAAAAATAAACTAAATTTCTTTTTGTTTTAGAGTCGTCTTCTCTATACCTATATTCAATAATTAGAAGTCTGCGTAAATAAACCACTGACTATAATAGAGAACTATTTGCGCCGAATTCTAATTGAACGTAGGTAGGGAAGGTGATTGTTGAAGGAAGGAAAATCTAGATATTTTCCGTTTCGTACCCCCGAACGGAACCCTATTACTGAGCCTACTATGTCCGTCCGTCCGTCTATCACAAGGCTCTATCTCACAAATGGTAAGAGGTAGCTAATTGGAATTTTCACAGATTGTGTGTTGTTGTGGCATGAATCCTGGCAAATGATAATTAGAATTAAATAATCCATTAATTTTAATAAATTAATGTTTTTATTTTACTACAACACTTCTATACTTTACTATAGAGCGTGTAACATCATCGTTAGATTGGCTCAGTTGGTAGAGCGTTAAACTGAAAATCTAGAGGTCCCTGACTCGATCCTGGATTTCAGATCGCAATATTTTTGTTGTTTCGTTCATCAAAAAAGAAGAAAATGAAATTTAAGTAAAAAAAAACTTTTTAAAAACAAGCTGTTAATTTTTTACTCCTACCTAAGTAACTCCTTTTTTTTATTATTGTACGGAACCCTCAGTGCGCGAGTCTGACTCGCTTTTGGTCGGTTTTTTAATGTTTGAACCTACATTAAAAAAGGGCAAAATAAATTTTCCTTCGTTTCACAATCATAAATGATTTTGAACAAATATCAAAACCTATTCGCATGTCATGGTTTGCAACTACAATACTAAGAATTTGACTACAGCTGTCAGATTTATTTTTGTCCATTAAACCCATCCCTTGCAGAATACATCATAAACACCCCAGAGTTTTGATTAACACGGATTTTTTGCTTTATAGGTGCGTAGGGGGGAAAAATATTTTTATCTACTTCCGTACACAGAGTGAGAATGGTAAATGGACTCTGAAAAAATGATATGATGATGGTGGAAAAATTTCCGGAAAATTATTTCACAAAAATATATTAAATTTACCTGTGCTCATAAGCTCACAAAATAATTAAAAATTTGTGTAAAATAAGTGATGTGTACAGTGTAACTGTATTTTTAAAGTAATTTAATTCGTTCATTTTGGTTTGTAAATTAGGACTGTACAGTTCATTTCCTTTGAACAATAATTTAATATCATAGTTTAAAATATAATGCATTTTCGTTTTAATTTTTTGTGTGTTTATATACAGAATGTTGCGAAATATCCTGTCCATAATATTAAAAGATGATATGATTTGCAGTCAATGTGAAAGTTATAATTTATTTATGTCCACGTCCCTATCATCTTATATACAGAATGTTTTGTGCAAAAGAATTTTAATTTTTCAGATGTGTGTTTCTGAGGTTAATTGGAATCGAAAAGTATAAAAAGGTGTGTCAGAAGTGAGTTTATATTATTATATATTATTAGATTTTAGAATTTTAAAAATCAATTTTTTGACGTTAGTGTAATATTGTAAGCAGGCTATTGGCTACTTATGCACATACCTATAGATGTTATGATATCCATGGATTTTTTATTAATAAATTTAAATATCCTGATTTTTTTATTGTAGATTATAGACGCGTCGACAACTTAGGTCATTAGCGTCTTAATTACATTAAATAACAACTCACTAAAAACTAAATGACATCACAAAACATCCATAAGCGGAGGTGGGATTCGAACCCACGACAGTGTGATCCAAAGGCCGCTACGCTAACCGCCTTAAATATGCTGAGGAGAAAAGCAAAAATATAAATGTGTAGTATAACTTCGACCGTGTGCTTATGCGGCGTGAAGTTTCTTGAAACCCCGAGAATAAAAAAATTCTCAATCAGAAAAATTAAAAAAGTGGTCGAATATGTAGTTTTAAAAAGTCTCCAACTTACCTACCTTATGGTCTAAAAAATTAAGTTTGTTCAATTGCCCTGAAATTCGATTTTTGGAGGGGTTCTAACAATTGTTATATCTTTTTTTAGAAATTCCAATTGGCTGACCCTAAATCGGTGATACCTAAATAATATCTAAAATTTGAAAAATTTTATATCACTTATTTTCTGGGGGCAGGCTAACATGACTCCTAATTTGGTTTTTCCAAATTTGAATCGATTTTTCGAATGATGACGCCATTTTATTATTTCAAATCAACACTATAGAGCTCCCTGGCGAAAATGAAATGCTTAATATATGTAGAATTATGCTTAATTTTATTGAATTTACACAATTTTTCAGCTTTAAAATGTATCTATTTAGCGAATTACATTTAATTACCAACGCCGAAGTACTGTAAGGCGTAAACGCCGGATTATTGAGTAGCTAATGCATTTGAAACGCTGGAGAAAACGGACAGCCGCATTTTTAAGATTCTACTGTAATAATAAAGTCATGCTTTTTTTAGACATTGGTGCTGTACATAATATAAAAAATATAATTTATGAAACCTTTAAGAAAAAAATTAGGAACTCAATAAAATATGAAATAGTATGAATTTTTAAAGAGACATAAAAAAGTCATTGTGAG
Organism: Mongoloraphidia duomilia; assembly: GCA_039654895.1. Taxonomy (NCBI): domain Eukaryota; kingdom Metazoa; phylum Arthropoda; class Insecta; order Raphidioptera; family Raphidiidae; genus Mongoloraphidia; species Mongoloraphidia duomilia. The sequence continues at coordinate 67,792,352 of CM077516.1, forward strand.
TCGCTGACAACATGTTATGTGCATTTGTTCTTCTTCTTTAATTTACTGTTACCTGTCTAAATAGTATCCCTTCTCAAATTCCCCTATTCTATGCAATCTACGGGATAATACTAGATTTCAGCGGTGCATATTTAAGTTTCTAAACACAGTTTCTACAGGTTTCACAGCCAAAATTCACAGTCAGGTAGTACTTATGGACTTTCTCTATGCCTATAGGTATCGTACACCAGTCACAAGGTAACGCATAGGGAAAAACTTTATATCAACTTACGTGTTACCAACCTCTCTAAACTACATTACACCAGAATATGTAGCAAGGTACATCTACAGTCAGCTTTTAAACCATAGCACGCAAAATGTTGGATTTAAGGTGAGCGTTTATTCGAGCATCATACGTATCGACAAAATCTTTATATTCACTACTACGCATTGTACGTATTGGATTTTTATCAGACTATGTAAAAGAAGGGTTATGATTCCAAGTGTAAGTTTTTACGACCGACGTTGTCTCAAATATTGATGGTTCCAGGGCTTGTAGGCCGTGGTCCGGTGGTATTCTACCTGACGTTTCGTCTACAACTGTGGTAGACATTTAAAAAGGTGATGTGGCAGCGGTCAAAGTGTTCTCCTTGGCGGCTCACAGGTATGTGCCACATCGGCTTTGAAAATGTCTACCGCAGTTGCAGACGAAACGTCAGCTTAACATCAAACCACGGCCTACAAGTCCCGAAACCATCGAGAATTGGTTATGATTTCAATAGTAAATTCGATTAGACGTTCTCCAGCAGAGCAATGTTTTCGATGCGTACGATGCGTTGGTCAATATGTGCGAAATTATTTAAAACTAACCTAAACCCGCAGATTAGATCGAATAAATGTCGGAAGCCTAACTTAGGGTGGCAATTTTTGATGTGAAACATCTTATGCCGCGGGTGTGATTTCGTTTGAATGGAACGACGCGTCTTCACATATCTATAATATGTATACTGTTACACAGTTTACGTGTGTGCGTAGCTATTACATGTGTGTATGTGAATTGCCAGGGGATTTACTGCCGTTTCGGGCGGTGGGAGGAGAGGAGAGATCATAAGTACAAGATACTCGCTATGTTACGCGTGTGTGTGTGTGTGTGTGTGTGTGTGTGTGTGTGTGTGTAAACATCTGTGTATTGCTGTTTCAATACTTTCAAAGGGTGAGAGTTTCTCGCGGGGCTGGGGGTAAGAAATCATAAATTCTTATCTCTGGACTACTGAATCGAAATTCTTTCACTATCTTCGCGGGGGGGGGGGTCATAAATCATAAATTCTTATCTCTGGAACTGAACCGATTCTAAAAATTCTTTCACTAATTGTCTGCGCAGGGGAAGAGCTATATGAAAATATTTCACATCTGCTAGGCGCCCCACGACGACTCACATTTTTTTCTTTCACGTTTGCAATTTATTGGTCTCCCTCCAAATTAATATGAATTAAATGTGGGTTAGGAAAGGTAACTGCACAAAATTATTTTATTCTTTTCAGAGACATTTTTGAAGTTGTATCATTTTTTTTAAATTATTACTTCCCACCTCTACTATGGTAGGGAAGTAATGGATTCAGTCCGAAAACAATATTTCGAGATTTTAACAGATTTTCACGTTTTGAGACCCTAGCAATCGTTTAAGATCATTTTCTGACTGATGTCTGTAGGGTGTGTGTGTGTATGTGTGTATGTGTGTGTGTGTGTATGTGGTCAATTTTTCGCCTTCGATATCTTAAGAACGGAACAACATACGGGCATGCCGATTGTTCTATTGTGTTTATCAGCCTTTAACTTAGATCTGATTAGATTTTGAGTCAAATCGGTTCAGTGGATCCTGAGATATTCAAAAAAACGTCCTCAATGTCACGTATTAACATAGGTAAAAAAAAATATAAATGAATTCTAGATGTTATAATATGAAAAAAATGTAAATATTTTTTTTCTCTAAAATGTATAGTTTTCGAGAAAAAAAATATTTTACTAAAAAAAATAAAAATTGTACGTAAATCAAGGTAACCATGATTTTTGCTATATTAAGCTAGCCATCAATAGATCACCAAACAAAAAAGAGGGCCATGCTTTTTTCAAAGAATAAAAATTAAATTGTGTTTTAAAGACCACCAACAGCTAAGGTTATTTGGGCCTGGTCAAAGAATAAAAAAAAAGAGTGTTTATTTTTTGCAAATATTTACTAGGTGGGAAGTATAGGACTGGTCATCAGTCGAATTTTTTTTTTTCATAAATGCTTTGGTGAACTATAATAAAGTTTAATGATTTTTTCATGCTGGAGTTTTGAAATTCTGGTGCCAAAATGCAATTTACGCGTACTAATTCCCCAAGGCGCGTGCAAGCTAGCGTATTCCCGAATGCGTCAGGTGTTATATTACCAACTGTATATAACCAAACATTATACCTTAAAACAACCCTAGAAAACACTGCCACCGCACTGGTCGCAATCTTCCACGCATAAATTCCCCAGCGAATGCTTCATCTCTTGCATACTAAATGTGCGTTGCGTATTTTTTTCGTAATGTTTGGCAAAATTGTCTCACATAGCCCTGCATTCGTATAAACCAGTGTTTTCTAAAATGTTTCGCTTACGGACTCTTTAGAGATTAGTAAAATTGTCGGGGATCCCCATTAATTTAAAACAGAGTAATTTACTTATTTTTTTTAAAGCGAAACAAAAAAAAACTGATCATAATATTATATTATTCTATAAATGTCAATTTATAGCATATTGTTACGGATCACCCTGTATATAAGAGGCAAGAGTTCTGAGAAACGGGGTCTGCTTACTGTAACAACTAGTACCTGCGCGAAAGTTCCAGTGAAAGCGAGAACGTACTAGGCTTAGGCCACGCAGCATATATAAACAGCCAGTGCGAGTGGGTGAATCAATCAGTCAACGGTGAGTCACGCAATCAAATCTACGGTGGATCAGTAATATAAATAGTGCCGTGATAAAAATAAATAAATTAATAAAATAAATACTAGTGTAGTGGTAATAATTACGAGTTATTGTATACAGATTAAGTGCTATTTATTGTTTTGTTTTGCTTTGTTTAATAATTACTGTTTTGTTATTGTTTACTTGTGTTGACTGTTAGAACTGACTTTTCGTTGTTGCATTCATAATTATTGTGTTTTTAATTATTGTAAATAAATATTTATTCCGTCAACTCAGAAAAACAGTTTTGTAACAAAATTATAATTAATGTAGATACATTTTGCGTAGGTAAGTAAATTTCAATCCTGTAGTATTTACCTATAAGTATAAAAATTTCAGCCAATTGGGCGACAAGATCATTCTAAACCTACGACTTTAGTGTTATTAGTGTATTTGCCATATGGCACATACACTATTGGCGTCGGTCGGATGGCGGGACCTAGGGGTCGGACCAAAATTTCTCGACGTTTCATAGCCTCCTGAACACTTTGGCACCATTTTTAGAAATGTTTATATATATATTTCGTTCAAATCAATTAAGTCTTTCGAGAGTTATGCCGCGAACACACACACACACACACACACATATATATATATATATATGTGTGTGTGTGTGTGTGTGTGTGTGTGTGTGTGTGTGTGTTCGCGGCATAACTCTCGAAAGACTTAATTGATTTGAACGAAATTTGGTACACGCGTTGGAATCCATCACCGCACGGAACCTATTTAAAATGGGCCAAATCGGACTATTTTAAGGGTGGTTTTTAGGGGTTGACAAAAGTTTTTGGGCCCGAAAATACCGAAAAAATTTTCAGAATTGTTTCAAAATTGAAATTTAACCTTTTAGTAAAGATCAAAATGTGCTGCTAAAATTTTAATAAAATCGGCCCGACAGGACCGGACTTACAAATTTTATGAAAACACTAGTTTGCGGATAGTGATTTACTTAATGAAGGGTGTATTTAATTTGGTACAGAGGTTGCATTGATAATAATATTGAAATTAGGAAAAAAAATATTATTTTAAGGGCTGTATTAAGGGGTTAAATTTTTTATTTTGTCCAAAAACAAAGTAAGTTTACGTATTAAAGCCACAAGGCCTGTATTAGCAAATACACTATATTGTCGGCAGGGTTTTGGCACTGCGACCCGAGTTTTTTATTTCTTAAATTAAAACTAAGCAAATTTCTTTGAAAATTTTTAAGAACTATTGTTATACAGTAGAACCTCGATAAGTTAAAATTCAAAGGAAACGTTAAACAGTTTGAGTTTATAGAGTTTTTTACTTAAAAAGGGTTTAAGTTAAGGAGGTTTTAAAGGCTCATATTTTCACTTAGTGAGGTTTCGTTTATATGTGTCATCATGTGCTGTGCAGTTGTCTATAAAAAGAAGAACGCACAGTCCAAACCAACAGCCATCTGATGAACACGTGCAAGGAATAAAAAAAAACAAAACATCAAATTTCTATTTAGAACCTTTTGTATAGAATCACTATTTGGCGGATGGCGATAATACAGTTCTGCCGTCGAAGGCCGAACTGTATGGCTTTGCCCACTCACAAACTTTCGTTCTATATCACTGACTATAGAATCACTATTTGGCGGACGGCGATAATACAGTTCTGCCATCGCCGGCCGAAAGCTGTATAGCTTTGCCCGACTTATAAATTTGCGTTCCAGATCGCTCACTATAGAATCACTGTTTGGCGGACGGCGATAATACAGTTCTGCCGTCGGAGGCCGAACTGTATGGCTTCGCCCACTCACAAACTTTCGTTTTATATCGCTGACTATAGAATGATTATTTGGCGGACGGCGGTAATACAGTTTTGCCATCGCCGGCCGAAAGCTGTATAGCCTTGCTTACAAACTTTCGTTCCAGATCGCAGAATATAGAATCACTATTTTGCGGACGGCGATAATACAGTTCTGCCATCGCCGGCCGAAAGCTGTATAGCTTTGCCAACTTATAAACTTGCGTTCCAGATTGCTGACTATTGAATCACTGTTTGGCAGACGGCGATAATTGAGTTCTGCAGTCACCGGCCGAACTGTACAGCTTTGTTCACTTACTGCACCAGAGATGAGTCCGCGGAACCCCTTGGATATACTTACGGACCCCAGTTTAGGAAACGCTGATACAAACGTATTCACAAAAAGAATAGAGAGGCACAAACAATTTAAACCGTGCATAATAGATTTTTTCCAGAAATGTATCAATTGGAAGAAATTGGTAATTTCGTTGCGACATTTTATTGATAATATAAATTTAATGATATTTCTGGAACAATACACATTTTTCATTGAATTCCTATACAGGGTGCTGAATCGTTTTGCGGGTAATAGGGATTTAACCCGTAAAATCAAACTTTTGCGATTTCCTGGTTCTCTAATTATTTTAGGAAAAATATCTTCGAATAAAAGTTTCAGAACATAAAATTCTGCATCTAAATCATTAAACAAAATTAATTTTGCATGTTTTGTGACGGCAGAAATTTGATATGAAAATAGCGATAGCCATGAAACTTGAACAAAATGATTAGAAATTATTCTGACAGCTAAAACGTCAACATTTTGGCTATCGCTATTTTCATATCAAATTTCTGCCGTCACAAAGCATGCAAAATTAATTTTGTTTAATGATTTAGATGCAGAATTTTATGTTCGAAAACTTTTATTCGAAGATATTTTTCCTAAAATAATTAGGGGAGCAGGAAATCGCAAAAGTTTGATTTTACGGGTAAAATCCCTATTACTCGCAAAACGATTCAGCACCCTGTATGTGGCCAAAAGGTAAAACCGCTTTTGTCGAATTTTTTATAAAATATTGTCTCGTGTGCCATAAATATGGAAATGAGTATTAAGGAATATATTTTACCATTCCAACTCCACAACTGGGGAACGGTAAGTACCTACTAATTTAGGTCAAAATTCACTTTTGGCAATTTTACAATATTTTTTCGTTTCGAGGTCACCGGAGTCCGAAAACATATTTTTGGAAAAAGTCTGTTTGTCTGTGAGCACGATACAGACCAAACGGCTGAGCGAATTGAAACCAAATTTCGGTAGGATGTTTGACATGTAAAAAGGAACAGCCCTATTGTTTTTGGGGAAAATCAGTGCATGCGCAGAAGATATATTTGCTGTAACGTTGTTTTTTCTATTACAACGGTGTAATTTTCACCGCGATTTATCTACGAATCTACTCAATTTTAGGGTTGACCAAGGGTTCACTGAGCTTTGGGGTCTTGGGGCACTTCCCCACTTTTTCCTTTCGTCTTTATAATGTACTTATAGCCTATATACTCGGGTAGAAGTAAGTTTTTAAAATGTAAGATTTTTAGGGGTTCATATTTCGTATTGTTACGGATCACCCTGTATATAAACGGCAGGCAAGAGTTCTGAGAAACGGGGTCTGCTTACTGAACAACTGGTACCTGCGCGAAAGTTCTAGAGAAAGCGAGAACACACTAAGGCTTATGCCACGCAGCATATATAAACAGCCAGTGCGAGTGAGTGAATCAATCAGTCAACGGTGAGTCACGCATTCAAGTCTACGGTGGAGCAGTAATATAAGTAGTGCCGTGATATGAATAATCAAATTGATAAAATAAATACTAGTGTAGTGGTAATAATTACGAGTTATTGTATATAGTTGTTTTGTTTTGCTTTGTAATTACTGTTTAGTTATTGTTTACTTGTGTTGATTGTTAGAATTGACTTTTCGTTGTTGCGTTCATTATTATTGTGTTTTTAATTATTGTAAATAAATATTTATTCCGCCAACTCAGAAAACAGTTTTGTAACAGTATTGAACCTTTCAGGGTTCCATACTCCGTATGGAACACTAAATTACCCTTCCTACGAGATGCGTCTGTCACAGGGCTAGTTGAAATTTTCACAGATTGTGAGTTATTGTGGCATGAATCCTGGCAAATAATAATTAAAATTAAATAATCAATTAAGTTTAATAAAGTCATGTTTTTTACACTGACAAGTGGAGTGGCGTCATCTTGCGCATGATAATAAACTATATTTTTTATATATTGGAATCAAACCGTATATATGATTTATGGTCATCGCGTATGGTAGCGCCGTTTGACAGTTATATTATTTATATTGAAATCAAACCATATAAGTTTACACTGTGCTTTTAGACACAGATTAAATTGTTGTAACGGTACGGAACCCTCGTGGCACGCGAGTTCTACTCACACTTCACCGTTTTTTTTTTCAAATCGGTGTCTGAGGTAACCCGTGACAAACGTACAAACTTTTTTCCCCTTTAAATTATTATAGTATAGATAAAAAGGCAATTTAAAATAATGTATGATTACTTTTCTCTACCAAATTTAAACTATAAACAGTTGGAGAGACAGAATCTGGAAAAAATAAGTAAAAATGTTTCGCATGTTACTAAAAATATAAAAAAAATATTAACGTGCATTTTTTAGGCGCGATCTTAGCGAAGCTAGAAGCGCCTATATACACTCGCTTTGTCTGTGAATCTGTGAATCTGTGAATCTGTGAATCTGTGAATCTGTGAATCTGTCACGCTATTTTGTGTCACGCGTACAGCCCAAACGGATGAACCAATTTTCAAAAACTTTTTTTTGTTCGATTCCTCTCGGGGTCTATTTGATCCTAACGTCGCCCGATTTTTGAATTTTGGCCCCAGAGGGGAGCAAATTAGAAAAAACGGTGTTTTTTGCTTATAGTTTGCTCAATTTAAGTCAGATCGATTCGAAACCTGTCTTAAACGAAAGAGCAGAAAATTTTAGATAGATTTCATGTATAATATTGTGTCAAAACAGTTTTTTTATACAGATTTATATGATTATTAAACTAAATAAATGCGACTTTATCTAATAAATCGCGAACTTGTTTCGGTTGTCCTTGTCTGTTGCACAGTGTGATATGGATATTGGAAGATAGCGTATGCTCTATCTTATATTGCATTATTTTAATATAGTTATTCAATTTTTTGACTGCTGATGTTTGAATTTAAGTTTAAAAACCCTGGCCTACTGAGTTAAAATGACGTGTAACTAATTATCGACGTCGATCGGATGGCGAGACCTAGGGATCGGACCAAAATTTCTCGACGTTCATACCTTCCCGAACAATTTGACTTTCTCTGTCTGTATGTCTCTTTGTACGCTTATAACTCAAGAACCACTGATCCGATTTATATGATTTTTTTTTAAGTAAATAACTTCTTATGCGACTGCGAGTTTTAAAATATTCTGGCATCACGCAAAAGCAACCGAACTGATTCTCAAATAAAAACGTATGTTCTGGCATCACGCAAAAGTAAGTAGGTAGTAGATGCTTTGTTTTTTAAACGGTATGGTTTAATTTAGCTTGATCCCGTATATTTGTTACAAATCTTGCGACCGACTGAGTTGAAATTTTGCACACATGTGTAGCTACGGTGACAAAACAATATTATGGTAACTAACTGACCGGCCCGGTTCGTCCGGGCGTAAATCGTACTTTTGAACTTTCACCCACTTTCTATGATCCGATTGAGTTGAAATTTTGCACACATCTGTAGCTCCGGTGACAATACAATATTATGGTAACTAGCTGACCGGCCCGGTTTCGTCCGGGTGTAAATCGTACTTTTGAATTTTCACCCACTTCCCGTGATCCGATTGAGTTGAAATTTTGCACACATGTGTAGCTCCGGTGACAATACAATATTATGATAACTAGCTGACTGGCCCGGCTTTCATCCGGGTGCAAATCGTACTTTTGAATTTTCACCCACTTTCTATGATCCGATTGAGTTGAAATTTTGCACACATCTGTAGCTCCGGTGACAATACAATATTATGGTAACTAGCTGACCGGCCCGGCTTTCGTCCGGGTGTAAATCGTACTTTTGAATTTTCACCCACTTCCCGTGATCCGATTGAGTTGAAATTTTGCACACATGTGTAGCTCCGGTGACAATACAATATTATGATAACTAGCTGACCGGCCCGGCTTTCGTCCGGGTGCAAATCGTACTTTTGAATTTTCAGAGGCAAAAGGTCTTTCTCCGGTAACGTTTCAGTGGATCGGATAAATGTTATAAAATCAGACTAAGGAAATAAAGCACAAAAAAATAAAATGGCGTCAGATTTCAAAATGGCGGCCATATGTACTTTTTTGTAAAAATTATCCGATTCTTTTGAAAATTAATATTTGAGAGTTTTATAGGACACAAAAAATAAAATGACGTCAGATTTTTCAAAATGGCGGCCATATGAACTGTTTTGTAAAAATTATCCGATCCTTTTGAAAATTGATATTTGAGAGTTTCATAGGACACCAAAAAATAAAATGACGTCAGATTTTTCAAAATGGCGGCCACATGTACTCTGTTGTAAAAATCATCTGATCCTTTTGAAAATTGATATTTGAGAGTTTCATAGGACACAAAAAAATAAAATGATGTCAGATTTTTCAAAATGGCGGCCATATGTACTTTTTTGTAAAAATTATCCGATCCTTTTGAAAATTGATATTTGAGAGTTTCATAGGACACAAAAAAATTAAATGGTGCCAGATTTCAAAATGGCGGCCATATGTACTTTTTTGTAAGAATTATCAGATCCTTTTGAAAATTGATATTTGAGAGTTTCATAGGACACAAAAAAATAAAATGACGTCAGATTTCAAAATGGCTGCCATTATATATACTTTTTTGTAAAAATTATCCGATCCTTTTGAAAATTGATATTTGCGAGTTTTATAGGACACAAAAAAATAAAGTAACGTCAGATTTCAAAATGGCGGAAATATGTAGTACTCCTTTCTAAAAATTATACGATCCTTTTGAAAATTGATATTTGAGAGTTTCATAAGACACAAAAAAATAAAATGACGTCAGATTTCAAAATGGCGGCCGTATGTACATTTTTGTAAAAATTATCCGATCCTTTTGAAAATTGATATTTGAGGGTTTCATAGAACACAAAAAAATGAAATGACGTCAGATTTAAAAAAGACGGCCAAATGTAGTTTTTTGTAAAAATTATCCGATTGTTTTGAAAATCGGTATTTGAGAGTTTCAAAGGACACAAAAAAATAAAATGACATCAGATTTAAAAATGGCGGCCGTATGTACTCCTTTCTAAAAATTATACGATCCTTTTGAAAATTGATATTTGAGAGTTTCATAAGACACAAAAAAATAAAATGACGTCAGATTTCAAAATGGCGGCAATATGTACTTTTTGTGTAAAAATTATCTGATCTTTTTGAAAATAGATATTGACGAGTTTTATAGAACGCAAAAATATAAAATGACGTCATATTTTAAAATGGCGGCCATAGGTATATACTTCTTTGTAAAAATTATCCAATCCTTTTGAAAATTGATATTTGCGAGTTTTATAGGACACAAAAAAATAAAGTAACGTCAGATTTCAAAATGGCGGAAATATGTAGTACTCCTTTCTAAAAATTATACGATCCTTTTGAAAATTGATATTTGAGAGTTTCATAAGACACAAAAAAATAAAATGACGTCAGATTTCAAAATGGCGGCCGTATGTACATTTTTGTAAAAATTATCCGATCCTTTTGAAAATTGATATTTGAGGGTTTCATAGAACACAAAAAAATGAAATGACGTCAGATTTAAAAAAGACGGCCAAATGTAGTTTTTTGTAAAAATTATCCGATTGTTTTGAAAATCGGTATTTGAGAGTTTCAAAGGACACAAAAAAATAAAATGACATCAGATTTAAAAATGGCGGCCGTATGTACTCCTTTCTAAAAATTATACGATCCTTTTGAAAATTGATATTTGAGAGTTTCATAAGACACAAAAAAATAAAATGACGTCAGATTTCAAAATGGCGGCAATATGTACTTTTTGTGTAAAAATTATCTGATCTTTTTGAAAATAGATATTGACGAGTTTTATAGAACGCAAAAATATAAAATGACGTCATATTTTAAAATGGCGGCCATAGGTATATACTTCTTTGTAAAAATTATCCAATCCTTTTGAAAATTGATATTTGCGAGTTTTATAGGACACAAAAAAATAAAGTAACGTCAGATTTCAAAATGGCGGAAATATGTAGTACTCCTTTCTAAAAATTATACGATCCTTTTGAAAATTGATATTTGAGAGTTTCATAAGACACAAAAAAATAAAATGACGTCAGATTTCAAAATGGCGGCCGTATGTACATTTTTGTAAAAATTATCCGATCCTTTTGAAAATTGATATTTGAGGGTTTCATAGAACACAAAAAAATGAAATGACGTCAGATTTAAAAAAGACGGCCAAATGTAGTTTTTTGTAAAAATTATCCGATTGTTTTGAAAATCGGTATTTGAGAGTTTCAAAGGACACAAAAAAATAAAATGACATCAGATTTAAAAATGGCGGCCGTATGTACTCCTTTCTAAAAATTATACGATCCTTTTGAAAATTGATATTTGAGAGTTTCATAAGACACAAAAAAATAAAATGACGTCAGATTTCAAAATGGCGGCAATATGTACTTTTTGTGTAAAAATTATCTGATCTTTTTGAAAATAGATATTGACGAGTTTTATAGAACGCAAAAATATAAAATGACGTCATATTTTAAAATGGCGGCCATAGGTATATACTTCTTTGTAAAAATTATCCAGTCCTTTTGAAATTTGATATTTGAGAGTTTAATAAGACACAAAAAAATAAAATGGCGTCAGATTTCAAAATGGCAGTCAAATAATAACTTTTTAATTGTATTGTTTATATCTTTGATAAATTCGGTTTTATATACAATGCGTAAGAAACATAGCTTCTGTCGGGTATCTTACGACACCTCAAGACTTTTTTTTTTTAGCTGGTTCCGAGTTTCGCTTAATAGTCAACCGTTGCTATGGAAAATTGTTTAAAAAATTCACTGCACTATTTTTTCTATGTAATCCAATACATATTTACATTAGGTCTTATGGCCATAGCCTACTACAAAATTGATCTTCTTAGTGTTATTTTCCCTATGTTCGGTAAAACCGTTTACACACAATACCTACATGAATATCGCGCCTTGTAATTCTTGAATTACTTGTATGCTCCAAAATTTTTATTCAAATATTTTTAATATCAATCATAAAAAAGTTACTTAACTAATGAAATACTAAAAAGATGTACAGTAAGTATCAACAAAATATAACACTAATAAATTCTGAGTTGGGCAGTGACCTTAGATTATAAGCACTAAGCACACACATAGTACCAACCTAATATTATTCCTTAAGGACTCAGATGAATTAAAATACATTCCCTCTTCTTTTGTCCCTCTCATTCCTAAAAATATTTTACACATAATGCAGCTACCTATATAAAAAAACGGCCAAGTGCGTGTCGAACCACGCGCAGTAAAGGGTTCCGTAGTCGGGAACAACGTATCCGCCATGTTGGATTCTTAATAATTTTTAATTTTTCTCGTAATTATCACCTTAAACACTATCTATGTTTCAAATTTCAAACCTCTAGCTCGATTGGAAGTACCCCAGACTTATAATGATCTATCAGTCAGTCAGTATAATTATCTGTGACATACGGACGGACAAACAGACGAACAGGACAAAATTATAAGGGTTCCGTTTTTTCCATTTGTCTACGGAACCCTAAAAATAACAAGTGCAGACTACCGAGTGAGTGGCTTCGTGGTGAGAGCATTATACTTACTCAAATTCGGAAGATACTGGGTTTGAATTCCGATGGGGGCAGATATGGCTAGTACTTTTTCCTGCAGAAAAATATGCAAAAATAGAGCTTTCCTCCCTTATTTCCGAAACTACTGGACCTAAAATTTTAAATGAATCAGGAAATATATCGCCTTACTTTTAACTTGTTAATTCAGTTCGCCGCGACAGTGGAAAGTTTAGGGTTAGAATCCCTACGGTGACATAGGTTTCCCATATTGCAGCATTATGCTACGTCATACCAAATGGGTGTTTCATACACTAATGTACACAGAAGCATTATAAAAATTCTGTATATTAAATATTAATATAGTCCGCGATGTCATAACGAAAATCCTAGGTCTTATAGAGTTCTAGAAATTAATTTTACAAACTTATATTATGGACTATGGCAAAACCTCTGGTCGAGTTAAAACGTTAGCGTAGTTTGAAACAAGTGACTATCTCTAGCAGTTCTTGTCGTTTCTGATTGGTCGTTTACCCATGTTGCTTTCGCAGACGCGCACATTGATACGAACGTAACAAGTAACCAGTGACTTTATACTAATAGCTTTGGTACTTTGAAAAAACAAATTACATATTTTGTATGTCAAAATATATGATAGTGAAACTGTAATATTATAAAAATAAAGCTTAATTTTATATACAGGGTCTTCAAAGTTAAGTCGGCACTATTGCTAACTTCGTTATTTTTGGATCTACAAAATCGGTTAAATTAGCAAACTAGAAGTATTTTTTCCGCTGAATAAAACGATGAAAACAGAAAAACAATTGAGCATCGCGTTTTCGAGTTATGATTGTCAGAGTCACTAGGAGTGTTGCAAGCGGGCTACAAAATGCTTGGACCAAGAGGGTGATGTTTTTGAGAATCTTATTTGAATTTTGTTTTCTTCCAAGTTATAGAATAATTTGAAATAAACGATATTTTTCACCTCATGGATATTCTTGTCACTTTCTATTTTATGGTGAGCCAAAGCTGCCACTAACACAGCTACCTTTAATTTGAATTTGAAAAATCATTATTAACTTAGTCATTTTTGACATAAGGATAGAAGACTATGGGACACTTTTTGTTCAGAATTCAACTGTCTATCGATTGTGAATATTGTATACCGGGTGTATCATTTAAAAAAATAGAAATTTTTGATAAAACTCGAAAACGCGATATTCAATTGTTTTTCTGTTTTCATCGTTTTATTCACCGGAAAAAATACTTCTAGTTTGCTAATTTAACCGACTTTGTAGATCCAAAAATAACGAAGTTAGCAATAGTGCCGACTTAACTTTGAAGACCCTGTATATATATAGAAAAATAATAATGCTCAATGATAGCTTTGTTTAAAATTTATTTTTGCTTTCTAGACGTAAACACGTGAAGTTTCTTCAAAAAAAGCGACGGTATACAGAGCTGGGGTTCGTCGTTCGGATAGTGGTAAAATTGATCAGTGTGTATCATGTATGTGTGTCAAAGGGCAAGGCGAGATGAACGACCAATCAGAAACGACAAGAACTACTAGAGATAGTCGCCCGTTAGTTTGTAAATCGGTTTTATCGTCGAATCAGAATAGGTCCGAGTCTGAATATATCTGCGAGACCAGAGACTGTCATGTTTTGTATGCGAATGTATAAATTCTGTCGTATTCCGTGTACTATTTACTGCTTCACATATAAATGTGTACAGAGGGCATTACAATAATGCATATGTACGATAAAGGAAACTCTTGGCTTGCTTGCAAAGGAACAGAGACACAAAACACACACACACAATACATATTCTGCTATATTTTTACTGCGTCATAAATTCAGCTCAGTGTTTTGAGTATTTTGTTTATTGTGTAGTGGCTGTGCTGAGAAATCTATATTCAAATGTACACTGGGTTTTGCAACCGCGCAAAAAATTGCTAAAATAGTTCTTTTTGAATTAGGTAAGCTTTTTTCATTCCTGTTTTTCAGTCTGCCACTTTGTATAAAATGTAGCCGACATCTGCAAGTCAAACTCAAAAGAATTTGTGGTTTTGGAAACGAATGTTTTTTGGAAAATGCAAACAGATTTGTTCACAGTTTGTCAGGTCGACTGCTCGTTATAGTTCTTTGAGGTATTGATCGATAGCTAAAGGTACGTGCAGTATGGAGCTGGGATTCTAGATGGTAGCGTAGATCATAGCAGGGCTTGCTTAAATGAATGCATTGTTATATAAGCGAGCGTACAAAACGAAGCAGTGAGTGTAGCAGGTATAAGCGCTGTTACAAGAGCTGATAGATTCAAGAATGTATCTCACCATTCTTTCAGCGCGCTGACTACTCACAACGGTGCAACTGTCAAATGGCCGTTACAAGTTTCGCAATGGATGTGACTAGTAGTGATTTGCCAGTTTTTATTTAATTTGTTTTGAGTTTTTTCTAAGACGTATTTAAAAGTGTTAGGTTCCATACGTAAATATTAAAAAAACCGGTTTGGATAAAATTTTAATTCTTGGTATAATGATAAATTCGCCATGTTTAGATCGTTTTCTATTAATAGGGTGGACATGATAGCTCCTACCCAAATTTGTATTTAAAATATACCACTTTGTAGCAGAAGAACACAAATATTCGTCTTCGCTATCTGACATTTCAGACGCGACTTAAGCTTGTATCAATGCTAGTATCAAAGCTTCGTTGAGCAAACCTATAAGCGCTTATAATTTCAGCCACCATCTACCATACATGCTACCATCTAGAATCTCAGCTGCGTACTGCACGTACCTTAATCTTCAATAACTTCTAACAGAGATTCTTTGAAAATTGAAATATGAATTGGTGCTGTTTATATAATTGATTGGTGGCCTTAAACAAAAGAAATTCTTCGTATGTTCGTATAGGGTTAATCAGAAGAGGTAGAGTTACAACTTCAAAAAATAAATTCAATGTTTATTAGGTACTGATTCGATAGAAAGAATGAACGTTTGAACATTTTGTAATAATTTGTCTACTCTACTTGAGGTCCCCCGAATGTAAAAAAACATGTTTTTGCGAAAGAGCAGGATCGTCCGTTTACCGGCCAAACGGCTGAGCAGTTCGAAGCCAAATTTTGGTAGGATTTGACACGTAAATAGGAAGACCCCTATTGGCGGCAAAGCACCGCCCTATTTAGCGACGGACTGTGTGCTTGACAATCGTTTCGACCCTCTCTGCTGCTCTCTAATGGTTTTTACTATAGACGGTGTGTATACACTACGCCACTGAGTTCTAGGAGCCGTTGCCGAGTCATGACGTCTCGGGGTCATTCTTATAGTAATGTGTCTCTATAATACCTACAACTCTTTCAAACGGTTTAGACTTAAGTTTTTTGTTTAAAACACGATGTTAACCTACTTTCCATTGACAGCGCAAATATCAGTAGCTTTGTGAACGAACGCTATTTTATAAAAGAAAGAGAAATAGTGTGAAAGTGCTCTACTATTTACATAATACTTTGTACAAGGAATAGCGAAACCGGCGCGACGCGATGTTTTGTGCTTATAGTCTTATTCAGAGGTACGTAATATAATGTTGCCCATATAATAGAATAATGTCGTCATGCTATACGCTCAGACGGTATTTACATTGTTTTTGTATAAAAATATTATTTTAAAAAACTGTTTTATTATTTACTGTCCACATACCTGCGAATTTACTACTTTTTTTTTATTTAGCAAACAACAAAAACATAAAATATAATAAACAAAACTATTCGATATTCGTCCAAATAGTGGAGAAATATTTAATAGACTTGGACTTATGCAGAGTTTGTTTAAAAACTAAAAATTAATCTGTGATAATTATTTAAGAGCAAGTTTTTTTAAATCCATCATATCTTTAAGAAAATTACCAAGTAAATATAACATCATTCTACACCCTATAAAATATTTTAAAATTAAAAATCCGGGAAAAAAACATTTTTATTTATAGCATTAATTTTCTTCACCACCACTTCCTATATTAGGTCATTTATCTGCTCGATCTTGTATACACTAACGGGGAGTTTTTCCCTATTTACAGCGTTGTCTTCTCTTTCCCCGCTCCGCCCCTACCCGACACAGAAGTCACTGTATAAACAACATTTATACACAACGGTACGATTTGTTGTATACTCTAAGAATTTTCCTAATCAAGTCCCTTACTCACATTTACATCCATGGGTGATCACAAATAATAATCATAAAATATTATATTAGCGTTTTATGGGAAACTTGTATAAACTTGAGCGTAGCTGGGTAAAAAACACAAGAGGTGTCATGGTACACCCGACAGAAGCTATGCTTTTTACGCATTGTAAATATGAAACCGAATTTATCAAAGCTGTAGACAATACAATTGAAAAGTTATTACTTGACCGCCATTTTGAAATCTGATGCAATTTTATTTTTTTGTGTCCTATAAAACTCTTAAATATCAATTTTCAAAAAGATCGGATAATTTTTACAAAAGTACACATGGCCGCCATTTTGAAATCTGACGCCATTTTATTTGTTTGTGTCCTATAAAACTTTTAAATATCAATTTTCAAAAAGATCGGATAATTTTTACAAAAGTAGGGTAAGGTGGTCTAAGAGTACGCAGTTGATAAGAGTACGCAATAAAGATATAAACGAAACGCATTGTCTATTGAAGCGAACTTCAGTCGTGTTTTGATTGGATTAAGGTTAAGTGTGTTCGTGCAAAATTAAATTGAAAAGTGTTTAAAAACAGTGGACCCAGGTAAGTTTACATTTTTTTATGCATGTTGTTATTTTTTTTTGTCATTTTCAAAGTGTTTTCGTGTTATAACACAACGTGATAATTTGAAATAAATTTATGGGTTTGGTTAGGTTATGAATTCTTTTCAAATATCTGAGTTGTTATTTATGCAACTAGGTAACAGATGGAAGTAATGGGCATATTTGTTCAATAAGTGTAGGTCGTGTAGAAGTTCGCAACGCCACGGTGTGTAAGAGTACGCGCGCACTCTTATACGATGGTTGTTAAACATGAATAAATTTTTGTTTTATTTTATATTTGATTGTCTCTTTTTTACTTTTAGTATGTCCCGAAGACAACGGACCAGCAATCGACGCTTATGTTCGATTATCAAAATCATTCCATCGGCATCTGGAAAAAATTCTTCATATGTATCAATCTTAGATGTGGTACCATTACCGCGTGCTGAAAGCACCCAAAGGTCGACAAGAAAAAAGAAAAAATCGGATATTATTAGCAGCTCTCCTTACAAACGGCAGGTCGAGAAAGACACTAACTGCTAAAAATAAGCCAAAAATGACAAAACTAGCTAAAAAACCAAAAATTACAAACAAAAAGGTTTGGAAGTGCCCAGGTTGCCAAGAAATTTATAAACAACCTATAAAGGAGGACTGGATAGAGTGTTCGAGGTGCAAGGACTGGTGGCACGATAAATGCACAGACTATTTAAATATTGGCAGCTTTGTTTGCGATGTATGTGTTAATTAGTATCTGCGTATTCTTGTCGACCACGTTGCGTATTGTTATCCAACCGTATGTGTAAGAGTACGCAAATACAATTTTTTGTTAATTCGTTAATTATTTCAAAAGTGATTATAATTGTTCGTTATTATTAAGAGTTTAGTTACTTAAATAGATATCCTTTGGAGTAAAACAATTTTTTGTCAATAAAATATTTTAGTTTGTTTTTTACATCATTATAAAGCTTAGCTGCGTACTCCTATACCACCTTACCCTACATATGGCCGCCATTTTGAAATCTGACGCCATTTTATTTTTTTGTGTCCTATAAAACTCTTAAATATCAATTTTCAAAAAGATCGGATAATTTTTACAAAAGTACATAAATGGCCGCCATTTTGAAATCTGACGCCATTTTATTTTTTTGTGTCCTATAAAACTCTCAGATATTAATTTTATTGAAAAAATTTTCCGAACGCCTGCCTGGTACACATACATCGAAAGTAGCTATTTTATAATAGGTATTTTAATGTGCGTATGTTGGATTATTTAGTATAGAATTTTAAAATACTTTGCCTTATGGAAAACACCGCGGTTCAACAAGTGCCGAACCCACACAACTTTTTTCTTTCATTATTTGTCCTCTTTTTACAAGCTTTTATTTAACTTGCAATGTTTGCATGTTAGTTTGTTTGTGTGTTTGTTTGTTTAGACCAAATATCTTGCAAGTCAATTTTGAAGGACTTTCACGTATCCGATCGATTTGAAATTTTGTACACATATGTATATCCGATGATAATACATGAATAAATCGTTTTTAGAATTAAATTTAACCCCAAAGGGGTTCAAACGAGGAGGGTGTAGGGTTTTTTTGACTAAACAACGCCCTGGCCAAATCGCTGAAGCTATATATAAACTTGAAATTTGGACAGTAGATTCCTTTTTTGACGTAAGAAGGGATTCAGCCCCGAGGGGGATCAAAAGGGGGTAAAATTTTGAAAGACTGAAATGAACAAAATATAATATTAGTAACAAAAACTTTTTAGAGACAAGCTTTTATTGAAATGTACTAAAAAGGAAAAAATAATATTTAATAATTATGAACCAAAATTATTAAATACTAGCCGTTACCCGTGGCTTCGCCCACGTATTTTACGATTTATAATTTATTATCCCCCCCGTGAGAAATTCTTCTCCTGCAAAACGAAGCCGGGCTGGTAGTGTTTATTCGCTCGAATTTTATAATACATAACTCACTCGCTTCGCTCGTTCGCTCGGATTTTATTAATACATTTGGTACTCACTCGTTCACTTGAATATTTTTAATATATTACTCACTCGCCTCGCTCGTTCGCTTGAATATTATTAATACATTACTCACTCGCTTCGCCCTTTCGCTCAAATATTAATAATACATTACTCACTCGCTTCGCTCGTTCGCTTGAATATTATTAATATATTACTCACTCGCTTCGCTCGTTCGCTCGAATATTATTAATACATTACTCACTCGCTTCGCTCGTTCGCTTGAATATTATTAATATATTACTCACTCGCTTCGCTCGACTTTTATTTATACATTATTGCTCACTTACGATACCTATACACTGTGTCCACAGACTCATCCTCAACATGGGGATCTCCGTTGTTATGGGAGATAGAGATTTGGTTAAATGAGACAAAATGTGCAGAATCTCTAGTACTACTACCCTGCGTAGTCAAACTTTCCATATTTTGCTTGGTTCGCGACCGACAGTTGAAAAACGAGATTTACCCATTTTCGTTTTTTGTTTATAACTCGCTTATTAAGTAAGTTAGAAAAAAAATATTTTCACTTTCTTAAGGCCGTTTTTTCTGAAGATTTCAAATCTCTTTTCATATTTTTATTTACTTTTATAGTTTGTATTAACTTTGTTTTGTATTAACTTTGTTTTTTTAAATACACGTCAAAGATGGCCATGACACCATTCGAAAGAGATTTTTTTTCTCTTTAATTTGATATGAGGGTTGATGGATTTATTTTCAAAAATAACAGAGTTATACGTAAAACACTGATTTTTAATAGTAGGCTATGCTAAATTAATTGATAAAACAACAGAAGGCTTAGCAAACAGTTGAAATTCGCGTTGGTTTAGTAAACAGCTGTTTTGTTTTAGCTGTCAAAGTGTAGTTTGTTGCTAATTTGTCAATTTACTAAGTGTTTTATTAAATTTACTTTTGTTATCATGGAACCATATTGTAACAATGAAAAATAAGCGATTTTCAACAATTGATCGTAAAACAGTAGTTTTGTCTTCTTGACTTATTCGCGTTGACTTAGTAAACGGCTTTTTAAATGATCCATAGTTTAATAAATTTACTCGTAAGTTTCTGTAAATAGACGAATGAGGTTGTCTTCATTCTGGATACTGATCGAAGTACATTTCTGCAGCTCTGGTCGAATTTTTGTGACATAGAATGTAACAATGTAACATTGTTACAAAATGGTTCCAAGATAACAAAAGTAAATTTAATAAATCACTTAGTAAACTGACAAATTAGCAACAAACTACACTTTGACAGCTAAAACAAAACAGCTGTTTACTAAACCAACGCGAATTTCAACTGTTTGCTAAGCCTTCTGTTGTTTTATCAATTAAAAATCAGTGTTTTACGTATAACTCTGTTATTTTTGAAAATAAATACATCAACCCTCATATCAAATTAAAGAGAAAAAAAATCTCTTTCGAATGGTGTCATGGCCATCTTTGACGTGTATTTAAAAAAACAAAGTTAATACAAGTATCTCTAAAACTATAAAAGTAAATAAAAATATGAAAAGAGATTTGAAATCTTCATAAAAAACGGCCTTAAGAAAGTGAAAATATTTTTTTTCTAACTTACTTAATAAGCGAGTTATAAACAAAAAACGAAAATGGGTAAATCTCGTTTTTCAACTGTCGGTCGCGAACCAAGCAAAATATGGAAAGTTTGACTACGCAGGGTAGTAGTACTGGAGATTCTGCACATTTTGTCTCATTTAACCAAATCTCTATCTCCCATAACAACGGAGATCCCCATGTTGAGGATGAGTCTGTGGACACACTGTATAAAGAACTCCTGTGCAAAATTTGTTATCCTCCCGCGAGAATCTTCCCCCCTAATTTGTTATCCCCCCGCGAGAATCTCCCCCCCTAATTTGTTATCTCCCCGCGAGAATCTTCCCCCTAATTTGTTATCCCCCCGCGAGAATCTTCCCCCCTAATTTGTTATCCCCCCGCGAGAACCCCCCCCCTGCGTAGCTTTCTATTAGTGAAAGAATTTTTAGAATCGGTTTAGTAGTAACAGAGATAAAGCAAAAACAAATCTATCCCACGGGAACCGTACATTTTTTCGGGATAAAAATTAGCCTATAACATTCTCTGACCCTTAAACTACCACTATGCATAAAATCATGTCGATCCCTTGCTCAGTGAAAAACAAAAACAAAACTATCCCACGGGAACCGTACATTTTTCCGGGATAAAAAGTAGCCTATTCCAGACTATTTAGTACATTTCAATAAAAGCTTGTCTCTAAAAAGTTTTTTTTCACTAATATTTTATTACGTGTACCTAAATTAATAAATAAATAAGTTATAGTGTCACCTGTATAATATTACGTTGTTCAAATAATACAACGCGGAGTGGAGAGACGCTAATTCAATCAGGACAGACGGATATACCGCCCTTCCTCCCCTATTATTTTTTTGTTCATCTCTGTTTCTTGCTTGTATGCGTGTACGTTATTGATAGCCGCGATTGTGTATTAGTTTTTTTTTATTAAGATATCTCAATACGTATTCCAAATGCATTAAAAATTTAGTTAAAAAAAACTGAGATATCGTATTAAATAGTTTCCGTGAATATAATATTATATTATACAGGGTGAGTTCGACCACCCGTATCAGTTGTTTTTTTCGAAAACGGTTAGTCGTAGAGAGTTGTGTCAAAAATTTGTATTATAAAAGCCCTAATAAAAAATCGAATGGTGATAATTTTTTTTTCCGGGAAGGTCGGCTTCCCTATTAGTTTGCTCCAGAATGTCCAGAACTCCGGAATTATAAATGTAACGATAGGTCGAAAGTGGTATTGTTGAAAAGATCTTTAAAAAATAAGCAAGTTTTGTAGGAAATTTTTTTTTATTACTGCCACCCCTGTAAATTTCTATAAGTATAAATATAAATTATTATATGTTCAAAACTCCGGAATTTTAGAAAGCACGATAGGTTGAAAGTGGTGCTGTTGAAAAGCTCGTTAAAAAATAAGCAAGTTTTGTAGGAAAAATTATTTAATTACTGCCACCCCTGTTAAGTAACAATCGTTTGAAATTATTAAATCAAAATTTCATAATAACGATCGAAGTCGGCATTAAAAATCTAGCAACCTTAGACATTGTCACAAGTGTTCAAACTGTCTTCCATTTACTCTTTAATACATACTACTGAGCTCTTCTGGTTATACTGTGAGTGTACTTCTTCAGTATTTAATGATCGATAGATAGCTGTAACTAGATTTTAAATGCGGACTTTTAAAAAGTTCGTTATTATGACATTTTAATTTAGTAATTTCAAACAAATATTACTTAACAGGGGTGGCAGTAATAAAAAAAAAATCCGTACAAAACTTGCTAATTTTTTAAAGATCTTCTCAACAATACCACTTTCGACCTATCGTTACATTTATAATTCCGGAGTTCTGGACATTCTGGAGCAAACTAATAGGGAAGCCGACCTTCCCAGAAAAAAAAATTATCACCATTCGATTCTTTATTAGGGCTTTTATAATACAAATTTTTGACACAACTCTCTACGACTAACCGTTTTCGAAAAAAACGACTGATACGGGTGGTCGAACTCACCCTGTATACATTGTTTTAACCCGAGTTAAAGACATCGCGGACTATATTAATATTAATTAATATACAGAATTTTTATAAATAATTTTCATCTAGCACCTTAGCTAATAATCGCCTCTCGCATGTAGTGATTTTCAGTGACAGAATGCTTCAAAGGGAAATAGTTAGTCGTTCGAAAATGTGTCGCTGTGCGAGAATTGTTAACTCAGTCCGCCACGACAGTGGAAAGTTTAGGGTTAGAATCCCTACGGTGACATAGGTTTGAAAAATGAATTTTTCCCATGTTGCAGCATTATGTTACGTCATGCCAAATGGGTGTTTCATATACTAATGCACACATAAGCATTATAAAAATTCTACCTACGTTTATATTTTGTATACATACGGCCCCCTCCAATTCCAAACTGCCTCTTACATTACTAAACATATTTTGGCCCAATTGTTTGGGATTTGATTAAGAAGGACTTCTCGAGATTTAGAGGCCCCCCCAGGATCGATCAGAGACCCGGGGCGAGCCGCCCCCCCTTAGTCTGCCAGTGGTGTGCAATAAAAATTAAAAAAAAAATTGAATCAACTTCAAAAAGGAATCAGAATATCTCTGAAAAGAATAAAATAACTTTTCTCTTTGCTTTACAATCAATTAGAAGTCGGCGTAAATAAATCACTAGAAATAATTCTAATTGAATGTAGGTTAGGAAGGGTGATTGTAAAGTGATCAACGGAAAAATTATTTTATCCTTTTCAGAGGCATTCTCATCCCTTTTTAAAGTCGATTAAATTTTTCAAAAAATATTTTTATTACCTATACAAAAAAGTTTATTAATTAATAAACAGTACAGAAAAGATATAAAAGCCTTACCTTCGGGAATCTGCTCGTTAACATCGGAACCCTCGAGACCTGCTACCATGCAGCTGAAGATCACCAACGGCAGGAGATAATATGCACGGTGTCGAAGTTCTTCTATCTTCGTCATCTTGTTGGCACTAACACTACCAAGTCTTATACGAATAACGAAACACTACCGGTTTGTGGACACTACCGGCTACAATGGCACGGATTTAACTGCAACAAAAAATAAATTATTGTTAGTTTTGAAAATTCATAATTTCTATATCACTACATATTATAAATTAAAGTCCTCAGCCGCGTCTGTCTGTATTGTAGCAAACCCCAGATGATACGCCGCTGGCGACAATAGAAGCATCGAGAACAAGTAACAATGGTGAGGCGTGGCATTATATGAATGTTCTAGAAAGCGCGGCGAGCGTGGGGGGGTCAAGCTGCTAGCTCTATATAAGAGGAGCGGTCGCCGGAGAGAACAACGGAGAATCGTGTGTCGATTTGAAATAAATACAGCTTATAAATTGTACAGTGCTATTGAAGTGTTTTCACTTTGTTTGAGAAATACTGTTCGTGTTATTATTATATAAACAGTGTTGTCTGTTGAAATTGACTTTTCATTGTTACGAATTATTGTATATTGTTGTTTACATTTTTAATTATTGAAATAAATAATTTATTCCACCCACGTAAGAAAACAGTTTTGTTACAGTATGTATGTTTGCGTTAATCTCAGAAACTACTATAGATATTTTTATTCGGTTTTCACCAATAGACAGACTGATTCACGAGGGAGGTTTAGGTATGTAAATTATAAATATTTTGTGCGCTAATGTTATGATAATATTTATCAATTAAGTCGGAAAAAATTAGCGTATTGGCGGAATCTTACTAATATTATAAACACCACCAGCCCGGCATCGCTTTGCAGGGGAGAGTTTCTCGCGGGGGATAATTCCTGTGGGATAGTAACAAAATGTAACTTTGCAAATCGTTTGCATTTTAGCGTATTGGCAGAATTCTACTAAAATATTATAAACATCACCAGCCAGGCTTCGCCTCGCAGGGGGAGAATTTCTCGCGGGGGGAGTGTTAAATCATATATTCATAGCATCCGGGCGAAGCCGGACCGGGTCGCTAGTATTATATTATATGTATTATATATAACATTGTACACTCACTGGCACGAAAAACGGGCCACTCCTTAAAAAATATTATAGTATATTATCAAGTAGCGGATCTGCCCGACTTCGTCCGAGTGCAATATATAGATATAATACAGCTTTTGTCTGCGATTTATTATTATTGGGTATAATACTATATATTATGCCATTCGTCCATCTAGATTTAATTTTGCTATGAAATTCATGAATTTTTCTCGTATGACTTTGTAACGTTACGTCATTCGATGGATGTTTCTAACAGAAATGCTAACATAAGCAATCATTAATTGCTTTCATTTTTATTTTTAACAAATTTTTTTACAGTCAAAACTAATAAATCTATGTATCTGTATGCACTAGCTTTAAATAGAAACGTCTACTTATTCATTTGATAATTTTCAAAGTGCCAATAAATAATACCAGGAAACTTCTTGATTATTACATTTCCAGTAACATATAAATTACAGTGTAGGTAATGTATATGTATATACAAGCCGTATTATAAGAAAAAGTGCCCCAAAAAAGATTAAGAAGGGAGTCCCAGAAAGCCGCATTGAGAAAATCGTCTATGAAAGGATTAAAAGCTCTCCGTCGCAATGAGAAGAGGTCGTCTCTATCGAAAGAAGCGAGTTCTAATGGGGCTGGTGCGGCTAACAATTTCGATGATTGGAGTTTTGGGGTTAGTTCATCGGCCTATGTGTCTGAGCTTTCTTCGTACGTCTCGTACGTAGATATAATACACACACATACACAGAAATAACAACTGCTGCCAGTGATTCTGAAACTATGGATTTTATATCAAAGGTCATTTCACTTAAATTTGTACGATATGTTAAAAAAGCTTAGCGTATAATGTAATTTATTTTTTATTTATTTATTTATTTAAGGCAGCTAACAGGCAAATCCCAATAACAGGCCACAGAAAAAAATAATAATAATAAATAATATATTATATACAATATTTAATTTATTTACTGCGTGGCTCGGAAATGACCGCCCCTGTTATATGCGATAGTATAATGAAATATAACCTAAAATCTTCTAACATCTACCTATTTTATCTTGGTATTCATGAACAACACATGACAATCGGTTGGATAGTTTTCGAGTTTGTCACGTTAACAGACATAGGCAAACAGCAAAAATAATTATCTCTTAATAGATCTTTTAAAATGTTTTTTTCAGTTTCAATATTCGGAAAGTAATCCACTATCTACAAACTATAGTGTTTTTATAAATTTGATAGAGCCGGAAAATTTATAAAAACACTAGTTTGTAGATAGTGGATTACTTTCCGAATATTGAAACAGAAAACCATTTTAAAAGATTTATTAAGTGATAATTTTTTTTTTATTTTGACTAGAAACAAATTTATAATTATGCATTTAAATATCACAATATGTATTCATAAGCAAGTCGCAAGAGTTTGGTACTTCTAGCAGTGTTTTTTTTTTTTAATTTCAGTGATCTTTTGGGTGATAAAATTGTTCACTGTATTTGTGCATCGCAAATCGTTTGTCCTCCATTTTGATTTAATAATATAATATGGTTCCTCACATTGCCATACATAGTGTTGTCTATAAATAAATACCTACCTAAAAACTGACTATATGCAGTCTGCAGACATTATTAAAAAAAATTAGATTATCGACTTATTGTTTCCATCTAAGGCAACGATTTTAATTTACTACTTGCATAATATCTTATGCATGACCGATTTCGACTTTTTTATTGTTGGAGGACCTCAACTTGTATTTACAAAGAAAATTCAAAAATCCACTTTATATCTCTAAAATTGCGCCAGGTCAATAATTTAATTTAGTCTCAAATAGGCAAAAATATAAATCATTTTTTTCTGAAATTTTTTAAGTAAAACTTTTTAGCCTCGTTTTTCCATTCGGTTACGCATGTCGAAGGTCACGTCACATCTAAGCGAAGCGATCGACCAAACCAGCACTCATCGAAAAGCAGCGACGTTTATGTTCATAACTATTCTATTTACGACTGCATACAAGTGTGGCGGTACGAGTATAGTCGGCCAGACCAGTACTCATCGAAAAGCAGCGATGTTTATGTTCATAACTGTATTGTATGTTTGCATAACTAATATCGTTCGAACATTCAGCCGAGCAGCACATCAAATACCCATTGACCACCAACGATAAATTCTGAATTCTTAGGTTCGTCTCCATACTGATCAGGGTTCAAATTACATTACCAAAACCACGTGAACAAAATTATATACTTTTGGCGATTTTGGGTTAAAAGCGTTTAGGGTTATGGCAATAAAGTTACACTTGCACCGTGGTTTCATAAAACCGCACCATAGTTTTTCTTAACCAACATTTTTTATTCCATTGATTCAAGTTTGATATTTCTGAGAGTAAAAGATAAGCAATCACTGTTAATAAAATGGGATTGAAATACGGGAAACAAAGTTCAGAAGCGCAATAGAGTTCTCTAAAGAAGTCCAGGTATCCAATTACATGGATGTTCGGTACGGCCATTGAGATTGGAAAAGACACTCGTTATGGCTACTCAAAACTTGTCGGTTTTGTCGGACTTACCTATATATTGTGTCTCTACTCTCTATGCCTGTTTCTATGTGTCTGTATGAATCTCGTATATACAGTGTGTCCACAGACTCATTCTCAACATGGGGATCTCCGTTGTTATGGGAGATAGAGATTTGGTTAAATGAGACAAAATGTGCAGAATCTCCAGTACTATTACCCTGCGTAGTCAAACTTTCCATATTTTGCTTGGTTTGCGATCGACAGTTGAAAAACGAGATTTACCCATTTTTCGTTTTTTGTTTATAACTCGCTTATTAAGTAAGTTAGAAAAAAAAATATTGTCACTTTCTTAAGGCCATTCTTTATGAAGATTTCAAATCTCTTTTCATATTTTTATTTACTTTTATAGTTTTAGAGATACTTGTATTAAATTTGTTTTTTTAAATACACGTCAAATATGGCCATGACGCCATTCGAAACTGACACATTAGCAACAAACTACACTTTGACAACTAAAACAAAACAGCCGTTTACAAGCCAACGCGAATTTCAACTGTTTGCTAAGCCTTCTGTTGTTTTATCAATTAATTTAGCATAGCCTACTATTAAAAATCAGTGTTTTACGTATAACTCTGGTATTTTTGAAAATAAATCAATCAACCCTCATATCAAATTAAAGAGAAAAAAAATCTCTTTCGAATGGCGCCATGGTCATCTTTGACGTGTATTTAAAAAACAAAATTAATACAAGTAGGTATATCTAAAACTATAAAAGTAAATAAAAATATGAAAAGAGATTTGAAATCTTCATAAAAAAGGGCCTTAAGAAAGTGAAAATATTTTTTTCTAACTTACTTAATAAGTGAGTTATAAACAAAAAACGAAAAATGGGTAAATCTCGTTTTTCAACTGTCGGTCGCAAACCAAGCAACATATGGAAACTTTGACTACGCAGGGTAGTAGTACTGGAGAATCTGCACATTTTGTCTCATTTAACCAAATCTCTATCTCCCGAGTCCCATAACAACGGAGATCCCCATGTTGAGAATGAGTCTGTGGACACACTGTATATATATATATATAGGTATCGAGTACAGACTTCCGTACACACGCAAGACAATACCGCGTATGTCGAATTTTTCACTGTATCTTTATGGCTGTTTTTCATTTACTCCCAACGGCCAACGACTTTCGATTTTTTATTTATTGTAGATTATAGACGCGTCGACATTTCAGGTCATTAGCGTCTTTCAACTACACTAAATAATAACTTTCTTAAAACTAAATGGCATTGCAAAACATCCATGAGCGCAGGTAGGATTCGAATCCACGACCGTCTGATCTAGAGGCCGACGCGCTAACCACTAGACCACACGGTTCCCTAACGACTTTCGAGTCGATTCATTGATTAGGTAATTAATAATATTTAGTGTATTTTCCATATGGCACTTACACTATTGGCGGCGGTCGGATGGCGGGACCTAGGG
Source organism: Mongoloraphidia duomilia (assembly GCA_039654895.1). Classification (NCBI taxonomy): domain Eukaryota; kingdom Metazoa; phylum Arthropoda; class Insecta; order Raphidioptera; family Raphidiidae; genus Mongoloraphidia; species Mongoloraphidia duomilia. The sequence goes on from CM077516.1 coordinate 67,821,347, forward strand.
GTCGGACCAAAATTTGATGAATTAATAAGCGTTTTTGAAACGTATTTTAAATTTAGAATTTGTGTAGAGATGAAACGATATTACAATATGTTACGCAAAAGATTCTGCGAAATGGAGGATGCAACAGACACCCATTATCGTTTTCTAATATGAGGCAGTAGCCTACAAGAGGACAACCATCTTTGGTTACATAAATGAGAACGGAATCTAGCGACCAGTCTTCTGGAGCTCATAAGAAGGTCCAGACTATTTGCTCACTAAATCCAGTAAAAAGAGGGAAAAAATTCTTCTGGAATGCGATGCACCTTCTGGGCCAATTTAGCACCACCCCTAACTGTTTTAATCTTTAATCTTTAAAATAGAAGAAAATATCTATTATCAAAATTTCGACGTGAACGGTTTTGCCTGATTGTCGCAGATATACTGTACGTAGTCCGTCAGTCGTTTAATCGTTAACTTTTAAGCTGAATCGACCTTTAGATTCAAACTGGTTGGCTGGAATAAGTTGGTCAAAGCCTGGCCCTTAAAAAGACGCTAATACTGCGGTATAACATAATAATTCTAGCGTTCACAGAAGGTAAAAAAACTTTTAAGTTAAACGGTTTTACAGAATGTCACCATTTTTTGATTTTAAATTTACTACCACAAGATGCTTAAAGTAACAAAGGTAATTTACTTAAAATTTTAACTAATTTAGTTTTATTGCTAATTTTATTGTAAAATCTAATTTATAATTTCCTTTCACAGAACTTTCACACAATTTTCAATTATTGTAAAATCTTGTTTTTAAATTGACCTGATGAGAGCTTAAGCTCTCGAAACATGTCGTCCATCTCTTTTTATTAAATAAAGAGTTTTATATCTTGTTCTGGAAGCAAATTTAGTGTTGTACTATTTTCATTCTACTAAGTATTGAACAAGAAGCAAAAAACGAAGTCTCACTATACACAATAATATTGTATTGTCACGGGAACTCAATGTGTGCGTGCAAAGTTTCATAAGAATCGGTTAAGTAGAAGTAGGTGGTTGAAAAAGCTGTCGCAAGATTTGAAACAAAGATAGTAACAAACAAACAATCAAATATACGGGGTCAAGCTAAATAAAACCGTTTAATAAAAACTAGCGGATCCTGTGCGATGATGATTTTGTAACAGTAAATTTTATTTATTTATTTACTGTAGGTGTCAAATTGACAGGATTATATGGGCATAGTATCAATTTAAAATTGCTGATTTGTTATTATTTTTAATACTAATGTTAAAATCGAATTCATAGTGCTCATTTAAGTCCCTAAAAAATTAAGGAACCCCAAAAATCTCTTTTTTCTCTAAATTATGGAAGTCTTTCAATAGAAAAAACACTTTATGACAAACAATTTGTACACAACTAGTCAGAAGATCTTATATTAATAAGACTTTATATTTGTAAATCTATACTATTATACAAAGAGAAAATATTTGTATCTTTGGTTGTGGTGGGAAACTTCATGAACAATTGAACCAATTTGAAAAATGTTTGCAAAGGCTATATAAAATATTATTACGCTTCGGCAAAAAGTGAATGAGCAGTGAGCAAAAATGTAGACCTCAGTCTGCAGATCCTGCACGCGATTTTTGAGCTAAATTGGTGTACGCTGACGAGATATAGTAAAGTTATATTGATTATTTTGCTACCAAACCAAACTCTACCCGGATGGAAAACTGGTCATTGATATTTTAATAAATATGTAATTTATCTTTGCAGCTCGCTTTGCAGGAAAGAAAATATTAATGAGACGTAACAGGAAAGCAACATATTGTTACGTTAAAAAGAGTGGTGCTTAGTACAGCAATGCCATACCGTCACCGACATACGATGGAAGATATATCGTACATTTTAATGTGAACTTTTATTTCTTCAAGATACCGACATGCTGTATTTATTGGAACCTTACCAAAAACATAATGGCTTGATAAAAATAAGTTAGTGATTATTTTCCTAGTTTAAAGTCGTGACACTATTTTTCATTTACCTATCATTTTCATTTTCATTTACCATCTACATTTAATCAAATTTCAAAAGTATCTTTTTTAAGACAGCTCTAATATATTTTATGGACTTAAGGCGTATGCAGGGGGGCAGGGAAGATAAGCCCCCTCCCGGATCTGGAATAAGTATAACGTGTGAAAATTCATGAAGCTTATATACTTCGTACTAATCCTTTTTATTTCTCGTTATTAAACTTTGGTGCCTGAAAATTCCCCAAATTGGACTTAGAACGTTTGGAAGCTATCGTTTATGATCTAATAATTGCAGTATGATAACCGAATCTCCATGTTTACTCTCATAACGCTTGCCTTCCCCTGAACACAAATATATGCGTCCGCCCTTGTTAATGGCTATTTCACGAACAATTCTTCAACATTTTTATCAAAAAAATATAAATTTTTTTTAACGAAATTGAGAAAAAAATGTGTCCTTAAATGTTCCATTTTTAAATCTAAAAGGGAGTAATTTTTGTTAAGATATCCATGTGGGGATGTCAATGAATAAAAAATGTTTTTTCATTTCTTTTTTAGTCTAAAATGGCGACATGAAGGCCCCACAAAGTGGCCAAAGTAACATTGTGTCCCCCGGTCGTATTTGACTTTGAAACATGGAAGTTGGTATTACGATTACAACTAGCGACAAATAAGTTTCATTAAAATCGGTTCATTGGTTACTCAGATAAGTGCCTCAGAAACAGAATGTAATAGCTGCATGCAAGTACGAACCCCTCAGTCTATAAACGGGAACCATAGCAATTAACATAAGATAGGGTACATGTACCCTATCTTATGTTAATTGTTATGGTTCCCGTTTATACATAACATAAGATAGGGTACATGTACCCTATCTTATGTTAATTGCTATGGTTAGTAATTAATATTAATTTTCATAAATATTGTTATTTTTATGTATGTACTTGAAAAAGTCTAAATCTATGGACGAAACGTCGTACATTTAATTTAATAAATCAAATATTTTGTCCACAATCCTGCGATTTTTCTTAATTTTATTAAAATTGTATGTTTTCAGGGATATGAAATTTCTTAATCTATATTAGTCTTTATAAGTTTAAAAATCTTAATTTTTTTGTTACTGTGAACCTGACAGAAACAGTTTTGGCCACTGGTATAAGTTTTATTCGACAGCTAATAAGTTTTGTGCTAACTGCTAAGTACCTCACATACAAGCAAGTAATTCCGATGCTATGGCAGTACTAGAAGTCAGTGCACGTTCGCGCTGTGTAGATTACAGTTCTAATGTGCCCATTGCATATACATACTTGTCTGTACAAACATTATACAAGACTGTCTTTGTCGTGCTTTGCCCTGTCTTGCACTATGCACTTATGGGCGTTCAATGTGCATTTTTATATGTAAACACCCAAAATAATCTCAGATAATATTGTCTCCGACAATCATTTATTGCCTGTATATATTGCACATTTCTGTTAATATTTTTTGTGGGGACATCTCTTGCTAAATATTATTAAACATAAAACTAAATCAGTGGATCCAATTTACAAGACATCTACTGTTTTGAGGGATGACGAGATTTGTAACGATTTCTTTATCACTTTTTTTGGTTTACGTGCCTCTGAACGGAACTCTATTACTAAGCTTACGATGTCTGTCCGTCTGTCACAAGGCTCTATCTCACAAACGGTAGCAGGTAGCTAGTTGAAATTTTCACAGATTGTGTGTTGTTGTGGCATGAATCCTGACAAATAATAAAAATTAAAAAGTTTAATCCCTAGAAGACTCCCCATACATGGATAATATACACTCATTTTCGCTTATACTACTAAGGTATACCTTGTTTCTGCTGCGTTATTAGCCCATTGCAGTGTCTTGTATAGCGCAATGGGTAAGGCGTTCGCATGTCACCCCGCAAAGCCGGGTTCAAATTCGATAGACAACGCATTTTTTTTTGGTAATGTAAATATTTTCGAATTTTTAGAATAAGAAATTTAATTTAAAAATAATTTCAAAAAAATAAATTAAATTTAATGAAGTGCCCCTATTTTAATTTGTTTCTTTATTAGTTGTACAGAGCCCTCTGCGCGTGAGTCGAACTCGTACTTGACGTTTTTTTTAGTGAGTTATGAATTTCATTAGAACGTGAAAGATTTGTCGAATGCTTAATAGGTTTAGTAGGTAGATTTTGAGCGATTGTTTAACGAACGAAAACATTATTTAAATCTATACTAATATTATAAAGCTGAAGAATTTGTTTGTTTGGTTGAACGCGCTAATTTCAGGAACTACTGGTTCGAATTGAAAAATTATTTTTGTGTTGGATAGTCCATTTATCGAGGAAGGCTATAGGCCATATAATATCACACTACGACCAATAGGAGCGGAGCATCAATGAAAAATGTTGCAAAAACGAGAAAAATTATTCCTTTTGAGCAGGGTTGGAAAAAAAACCCGTTTTTTTTTTTAAAAACCCGACCCGGTGGGTTTTATTGGGTTTTTATGGGTTTAAATGGGTTTTTATAGGTTTAAATGGGTTTTATTGGGTTATATTGGGTTTTTTCAAAAATATCCCTATAAGAATATTTGGTAGGTAGTAGAATTTAATAAGATATATCAACCTTAAGAATTAAGATTAAAGCATGTAACCTACAAAGATTTTTCAAAACTAGGATGTAATTAATGATACAGAACCAGAGAACGTTTTATAAGTTATATGTCACTGGTTATGTATCATTGTTTACCCCCTAGTTTAAAATTTTGAAAAATCTTTGTTCCTGCATTAGGCTTAAAAGATTGATGTTGAAAACATGTTTACATACTTTTAGTTTAGTATATAAAGTTGTGGCGGTAAGAAGTGACAAAACAGTTGTTTTTATATTTATTTTGTATTCGCTATAAAAACCAAAGGGTAGCTTATAATAATTTCTGTATAGATTTATATCTAAAAGCGTTTAAATTAAAGGTCTAATTGATATGGCTACTAAGGGGCAAGGTAGAAAAGCAGATTTATAATTGGGGCGATTTCAATAAAATTGAAATAAACGGGTGTATCAAAGCCCAATGTAAACATCGTTTGTCATAAAAAAGAAAATGATTTAGTGGTTTCCTAAAGATGTATATTATTTTATTGTTAGGTACATTATTTTGTATTAGTTAGATATTATAAAAGTATAAATAAAAGTGTTAAAAAATAATAAAACGAAAATTATTTAGAAATATTTTTAATAAAACCCATTTTTACCCACTTTTAGCGGGTTTTATCAAGTGGGTTTTACCCAAAATAACCCACCCGGGTTTTTTTGGGTCGGGCAAAATTAGCCAACCCTGCTTTTGAGAGGTTTTGCTGCGTGCGCTGCGTAAACGGTTAAAGTTTCACAAAAATCATGTATGACGGAATTGTTCCCGGAAAGTTTCTATATATAGCGAACGAGAGAAGCGAGTGAGTAATGTAATTATAATATTCAAGCGAACGAGCGAAGCGAGTGAGTAGTGTACTGCACCCAGACTTTCTTAGCACCCGGGCGAAGCCGGACGGGGACCGCTAGTGCTTTATATAAGTACTAGCCGTTACCCGTGGCTTCGCCCACGTATTTTACAATTTATAATTTTATTTATCGATCGAGATTGAGATTGCTTGGAATCGAGGGTTTTTAAAAAAATTTTATTATACAATACAATGTACCTACTTCAACCTATAATAAGAAAACAGAAAATATAACTAACTTAACTACAAATATCTGGGTGACCGAGCTTTGCTCGGATGAGATCAATAAAAATAGTACTTACTGTTTGATATTGATTTTGTATTATTTTCTCAGAATATTATTCCGAAACGATTAACTGTCAGAATATTTTGACACAAAGTAGTTTGTTTTTTCCAAAGCCTACTCACCATACGACACTGTTTATAGCGTCAAAAAACTGTTTTTAAAATTTTATTAATATCTATGTACATTACTAACTCGCTTCGCTCGTTCGTTTGAATATTATTAATTCCTTCTTCGCTCGTTCGCACGAATTTTATTATTATATTACTCACTCGCTTCGCTCGAATATTAATAATACATTACATTCGTTATCCCCCGCGAGAATTCCCCCTCTAATTTGTTATCCCCCCGCGAGAATGTCTCCACCTAATTTGTTATCCCCCCGCGAGAATCACCCCCCTAATTTGTTATCCTCCCGCGAGAATCTTCCCCCCTAATTTGTTATCCCCTGCGAGAATCTTCTCGCCTAATTTGTTATCCTTTGCTCGTACGCTCGAATTTTATAAACACATTACTCGCTCACTTCGCTCGTTCGCTCGAATATTAATAATACATTACTCACTCGCTTTGCTCGTTCGCTTGAATATTATTAATATATTACTCACTCGCTCCGCTCGTTAGCTTGAATGTTATTAATACATTACTCACTCGCTTCGCTCGTTCGCTCAAATTTTATTAATACATTACTCACTCGCGTCGCTCGTTCGCTCGAATATTAATAATACATTACTCACTCGTTTCGCTCGTTCGCTCGAATTTTATTAATACATTATTGCTCATCTACGATACCTATATAAGGAACTCCTGTGCAAAATTTGTTATCCCCCCGCGAGAACCTTCCCCCCTAATTTGTTATCCCACCGCGAGAATCCCCCCTAACTTGTTATCCCCCCGCAAGAAACTTACCTCCTAATTTGTTACCCCCCCCGGGAGAATTTCCCTCCTAATTTGTTATCCCCCCGCGAGAACCTTCCCCCCTAATTTGTTATCCCACCGCGAGAATCTCACCACCTAATTTGTTATCCCACCGCGAGATTCTCCCCCCCTAATTTGTTATCCCAGCGCAAGAATCTCCCCCCCTCATTTTTTATCCCAGCGCGAGAATCTCCCCCCCTAATTTTTTATCCCCCCGCGAGAATCTCCACCTCTAATTTGTTATCCCCGCAAAAATCTTCCCCCCTAATTTATTATCCCCCCGCGAGAATCTTCCCCCCTAATTTGTTATCCCCCTCGAGATTCTCCCCCCCCCGCGTAGCTTTCTATTAGTGAAAAAATTTTTAGAAACGGTTTAGTAGTTCCAGAGATAAAACAAAAACAAATCTATCCCACAGGAACAGTACATTTTTCCGGGATAAAAATTAGCCTATAACATTCTCTGACCCCTAAACTACCACTATGCAAAAAATCATGTCGATCCCTTGCTCAATGAAAAACAAAAACAAAACTATCCCACGGGAACCGTACATTTTTCCGGGATAAAAAGTAGCCTATGTGCTATTCCAGACTATAATCTATCTCTGTACTAAATTTCATCCAGATCCGTTCAGCCGTTCTGGCGTGATTGAGTAACAAACATCCATCCATCCATCCATCCATCCATCCATCCAAACTTTCACATTTATAATATTAGTTAGATTAGATTAGATTAGTACCTTATAGTAGGGATAGGGATAAACATTTTTTGGCGATAAAAAAAAATCCAAAAAAAATATTGAATCGATCAGAGTGCTCCAGTACAATTTATGAAAACTATCCATACGTATAACTTAAGTGTCGTCGACGCATTAAATTGCATTTCTCAGAAAAATTCTTTTAACGTTATAGATCATAGACATATAACTGCTAAAATTGCAGCCATTAGGCACATAATTCATTTGACAAAGAAAGCATTAGTGTATTTTGTACAGCTTTAATAATTCACTTACGAAGTGTAAATATTTTCGATACGAGATGGCTGCTGCGGGAACAAAACCATAAATCTAACGGAATGCGATATAAACTCTGCAGTGGCCATATAAAACCATTGACGGCTCGTCTATGTGAATATACAGAGTGTCTTATAGATCTCAATTTCCATCTATACAATCGAAATCCCAACACATTCTAATTTCATTTTTGAATTGTAACTTTATGCGAGCTCGGGCCGTTTGCGTTTAATATTTAACGATTACAGTTTACTTATAACCATGGCACCGAAAAACAAATCATATTTTACTAGCCGACCGTGCGAATAATTCGCACATATGGCGAATGGCGATCAGTATTGTTTAACAGATTGTCAATAGATGGCGGTTTTTATAAAAAGTTTTTAAAATAAAGTTTTTTAACGAAAACATTAATTTCGAACTATTTGTTCATTTTTCGTCATTAGCGAGGATCGTAATCTTCAAAACAGAATAGCCGAGCGTGTAGCAATGGTGTTGTTTACATGGCTTTGCTATTGTTCCTCTATTACAAGTCCCCAGTTCCCGGGGTCTATCCCGAGAGCTGGTAAAAGTGTCAATTGGATTTTCAATTTATTATTAAAAAAAATAAATAATGAATTTAAAGTATGAATTGGTGTTAGGCCCAAATAACCATGCTGTTGGTGGTCTGTAAAACACAATTCAAAATGACGTATAATTCAGTAATTTTGATGAAGTATTAACGGAGATATGGCGTACCGAGAAAAAAACATCTTTGAGAAATAATTGTATATTATGATTCTGTAAATTGTGCTTTCACTTCTGTAGTGTGTAGTGTAAAGAACATATTTTTATTAATTTGCCGGACGGTACCTATAGTTCGGCCGTCGCTGGCGTTAAAAATGGGTAATCGTGCATTTTGGGTAGGCAGCAATTTTTTCGTAGAGGAATCTGCCGTGAGTGTAAAACTGATTGTGCGGGACGGGAGGTATTGTCAATCGGCCGCCATCTTGAAAATAAGAGTGGAAATCGTTTATTTTTTTTCTCTGAATGACAACACCCCCATTCCCAGAAACTCACAGCCGACCTCCTACGGAAAAAAAATTGCAGCCTATACCTAGAATGCACGGTTTCATGCTGACCGTACTATTTTAGTGTACGATATGAACGAGAGAGGGCGAGACAGTATACCGATGAGTGAATGAGAAAGTTTCAAAAGTTACAAAATGGTTCCATGATAACAAAAGTAAATTTAATAAATCACTTAGTAAACTGACAAATTAGCAACAAACTACACTTTGACAGCTAAAGCAAAACAGTCGTTTACTAAGCCAACGCGAATTTCAACTGTTTGCTAAGCCTTCTGTTGTTTTATATTAGAAATCGTGTCCATCGTGATTATAATAAAATAAGAAAAATCGCAGGATAGTGGACAAATATTTGATTTATTAAATTAAATGTACGACGTTTCGTTTATATATTTAAACTTTTTCAAGTACACAAAAATAACAATTCTGTTGTTTTATCAATTAATTTAGCATAGCCTACTATTAAAAATCAGTGTTTTACGTATAACTCTGTTATTTTTGAAAATAAATCCATCAACCCTCATATCAAATTAAAGAGAAAAAAAATCTCTTTCGAATGGCGTCGTGGCCATCTTTGACGTGTATTTAAAAAAACAAAGTTAATACAAAACAAAGTTAATACAAACTATAAAAGTAAATTAAAATATGAAAAGAGATTTGAAATCTTCATAAAAAAGGGCCTTAAGAAAGTGAAAACATTTTTTTTCTAACTTACTTAATAAGCGAGTTATAAACAAAAAACGAAAATGGGTAAATCTCGTTTTTCAACTGTCGGTCGCGAACCAAGCAAAATATGGAAAGTTTGACTACGCAGGGTAGTACTACTGGAGATTCTGCACATTTTGTCTCATTTAACCAAATCTCTATCTCCCATAACAACGGAGATCCCCATGTTGAGGATGAGTCTGTGGACACACTGTATATTATATACTATAGTACAATATAGTATAATGTGATATTATAGTACTCGCTAGTTCGGGTAATAGAGGTCAGTTAAGTGTACAGTCGTTACACTCTTAACGGGAGATTGATCGGACAAAACTCTCTTTTTAACGATAGGCACTCTTATTTCATTCGTTCAATGAAAGTCCCCATCTGAAATATTGACGTTTTTTAAAAAAGAACCCCCCCTTTATCTCCAAAAATATAATGTCTAAAATATGGCGGGATCATAATACAGTGCCCATAATTATTACAATAGGAATTAGGAACCGTTTTTTATTGAACATGGCAGCTGTCTCTACTATGAATAAAAATGAAAATTTTATTTTGTGTTAAGCATTAAGTACAGTGAAGACTCTTTCTAGGGAAGATGTAGTAGGATTAGGGATGTGAAAAAATAATCGATTTTTATATTAATCGATTATTTTTTTCTTATAATCGATTTTTAACAATCGATTTTTTTAATAATAATAATCGATTTTTTATAAATCGATTAATTTTTTAATAATAATAATCGATTTTTTATAAATCGATTATATAAACTACACTTTTAAATCGCTTAGATAAATTACACTTTTTTTTTATTTATGTTTATTTTTTTTTATTAATATTAATATTAAGAAAGAATATAGGCTTTGGGAAACCCAATGCAGCCAACATTTACAAATTACACGTTTTAATCGATTTTTGTAAACAACGCCATCTGTGCGACGGATGAAAAAACGTAAAATAAGTTCATTAAACGTAAACTAATCAGTCGGAAAATGGCGCCATCTGTATGTATTATGTAAAATAGTTTCATTTCGATACACTTCCAATTGTTTTCATTCATTATAAAAGTATGCAATTTTTCGAATAATAGAAAAAATCGATTTTTCACAAAAATCGATTATTTCTTCAAAAATCGATTTTTTACAAATCGATTTATATTGAAAAGAGAAAAATCGATTATTAAATAATCGATTTTTTTTACTCAATGTCACATCCCTAAGTAGGATAGGTACTGTATTTTGTTCTTACAACTTATGGATAGCTTTTATACAAATGTTGGCTATTTTCCAACAAAAGTTACACCACAATAAATAGACTATAGAAAAGAATCAAACCTATTCGTAACGTAATGATCAGTAAAAGTACAACCTAAGATTTAAGATTGTGTGTTGTGTTGTGCATGCGATTCTGTTTCGAATTGCCCATATTTTTGAAGTGAAACTTTATAGTAAGGAAAGTTCGTGAACCGATGAAAAATCAGCATGATAGAGATAGATAGATTGAGAGAAAGGGAAAATGTGACCGTGAGGCTTTGTTGCCACCTCTTAAATAAAGATTTCTTTATTGTTATTATATTATTAACAACTGACGAACTATTTATGAACTATAGACAACGTGCTTGCTTGGAATTGCCATCTATGGTTGTGTAGGAGTAGGACATTTACATGGGAAAATGGTTTTTCTCAATTTCCTGCTTTCCTATACATTTTACAGAAAAAACATACTTGGCAAAAATGAAAGAAATTCGTGTGTAGAATAAGATAGTATTTTTTAAGATTTTTTTATTTTGTTTTTTTTTTTTTTGAAAATTTGTTTTTTCCTTTACCATCGTAATTAATACCTTAAATATCCTTACTAATACTCATAATAACTTTTTTGTCAATTTTATTAATAGATTACGTTGATAAAAACAGAATACAAATTAAAAAAAAAAAAACAATTTTTTTTTCAATTTTTTTTAACTTTTATTTATTTACCTAAAAATTATTATGAATATGAGTCAAAAATAAAATAAAAAATAATTTCCTATTATGTACATCCTATATCTATGAAATTATCATTAGTAAGGAAGCGTAAGTATTCTAACAAATATTCATAATAATTTTTAGGTAAATTTTAGCTACAGCCTACGTTGGTATTAAAAAAATTTCAAAAAGTTTGAAAAAAATAGATTTTTCAATTTTTTAAATTTGTTTTTAAATTTGTATTCTGTTTTTATCAACGTAATCTATTAATAAAATTGACAAAAAAGTTATTATGTGTATTAGTCAGGATATTTAAGGTATTAATTACGATGGTAGAGTTAAAATACAGATTTTCAAAGAAAAAAAAAAACAAATTAAAAAATCTTAAAAAAATATCATCTTATTCTACAAATGAATTCCTTTCATTTTTGCCAAGTATGTTTTTTTTGTAAAATGTATAGGAAAGCAGGAATCTGAGAAAAACCATTTTCCCATGTAAATGTCCTATGCACACTTGAAATCCGGACATCCTATATATATTAATAATATTTATTAAATGCTGAGAGTGGAAAAGCAAAAATGTAAATGTATGAAGTATATTTTCGACCGTGAGCTTAATGAGTGAGGCGCACATTATTCTTTTTTAAGCATACGCGTGAAGTCACTTCCGCCATCAATTTCCGTGACAGAAAATTCTGCGTTACCGCGAGTTAAGAAGATTCACTATTAAACATGTTTTGTATTACAAACTCCATTGCTGTGATATCTTCCTATAAATAGATAGAATCGATTCGAGAAAACCATTTGGGCGTTGAAACTGTACACAGAACTATTAGTATAGTGCAGTGTGAGGTTGGGGAACCCACGGAGAATTAGCAAAGATTTGGCAGTCGATTCGATCGTTTGTATTCATTTGTGTCTTGTGGAACTAAGACGTTCACTCCTATAATACGCGGAAATGTATACAGCAAGCTGTATCTACTTAGGTTAGACCACATAGCCGAGTCAAACCATTTATACACCACTGCCGTTGCGGGAAATCACTGAACGAATTGGCTTTATTTCTTTATAAATAGGATGAACGTGAATGGCTTGGTTATGTTATACTGATTAGCTTAATCCATCCAATCAATTAAACTTGATTTGATTTGGTAACACCACTATTTAGAATATGTTCTGGAGTTTTGTATTATTTCTTTTTAAGATATTAATATGCTAAAGGCTTCCACAGACCAACGAGGGGCAGTGGGAACGCGACGCAAACCGCAGGATCAAATTGCATGGCGAAATATTGCTAGATATAAATACTAACATATTCAGCCATACAATTTGAACTTGGGCAACGCTCTCGTTTCTGCTGTTCCGCGTTGGTCTGTAGGAACCTTAAGGCGAGTTTACTTAGTGTGAGCTAGCGTGCCAGTTACTGTCATGGTTTAAACAGGCCGTTCCGAGTTAGGTACTGTCGATGTAAGATGGTCAGCTACTGCATGCGAGTTACTTCAATATTTCTCGATTCTACTGACCACTCGCCTTCCCCCTCTGCGTATTAGGCCAGTAGTTCGCATCCTGCTCGCTCAGTTTGAACGCAGAGTAGTAACTTGCTAGACAGCTAAGTAGATTGATTTATCACATCACGATACGTTTTTGAAGACTTGCAAGCCGCGAACTACTGCATGCGAGTTACTTCAATATTTTTTTATTTTACTTGCTACTCTCCTTCCTCCACCGCATTAGACCAGTATTTCGCATCCTACTCGCTCAGTTTGAAAGCAGACTACAACTGGCTAGACAGTTAAGTGGATTGATTTATCACAGCATGATACATTTTTGAAGATCTGCAAGCCGGGAACTACTGTATGCGAGTTACCTCAATGTTTTTAGTGTATTTGCCATATGGCACATACACTATTGGCGTCGGTCGGATGGCGGGACCTAGGGGTCAGAGCAAAATTTCTCGACGTTTCATAGCCTCCTGAACACTTTGGCACAATTTTTGGAAATGTCTATTTATATATATATATATATATGTGTGTGTGTGTGTGTACGGGCTATAACTTTCGAAAGAGTTAATTGATTTTGACGAAATTTGGTAGACACGTTGGAATCCATCACCGCACGAAGCCTATTTAAAATGGGCCCAATCGGACCATTTTAAGGGTGGTTTTTAGGGATTGAAAAATGTTTTTGGGCCCAAAAATGCCGAAAAAATTCTCAGAATCGTTTCAAAATTGGAATTTAACTTTTTAGTAACGATTAAAATGTGCTGCTAAAATTTTAAAAAAATCGGCCCGACAGGACCGGACTTACAAATTTTATGAAAACACTAGTTTGCGGAAAGTACTTTACTTACTGAAGGGTGTATTTAATTTGGTACCAAGGTTGCATTGATAAAAATATTGAAATTATTTTAAGGGATGTATTAAGGGGTTAAATTTTTTATTTTGTTCAAAATCAAACTTAAGTTCACATAATAAAGCCACAATTATCAGCAAATACACTATATTGTCGGCAGGGTTTTGGCACTGCGACCCGAGTTTTTTTTTTTATTTTACTTGCTACTCTCCTTCCTCCACCGCATTAGACCAGTATTTCGCATCCTACTCGCTCAGTTAGAACGCAGAGTAGTAGCTGGCAGGACAGTTAAGTGGATTGATTTATCACAGCATGATACATTTTTGATCTGCAAGCCTGGAAACTGGTCGATGAGAGTACAGCTACTGACCTAGTGTAAACAGCCGAGAAGCTGACTATTTTATTTCTCCACTTTCCACGTACAGCTACTTGGCTAGCTCAGAAACTCGCACTGTGTAAACTCGCCTTTAATTGTTCTGTGATATAATATAAATAATTACGTTTAGACTATCAACTGATGATCTTTCGTAACTGAATACCAGACGCACATTACGTCATTGTAGCGAAATAATAAAAGCAAACATTTCATTCAATAAACGGAATTCGATATCGACTCACAAATAGTATAAAACTATTGTGTCGGTAGACAGTAAACAGAGGCTTACTGCACTCTCTACTATACTCCTGCTGTGTTACATAAGCCTTGATGGGAAACAGATATTACGTAGATTTGTCTTACGTCTTGTTGAGGAGGGTCGGTCACTCTCCTCTCACTCACTCTTAAAGCCGATGGTCCCCATACTTCCGGTTTGTTGACTGTTGTATCTGCATCAGAGGTCTCCCTCATAGTTTTACTGGATGCCATGGCATATGGACCTTTGCGTCGACCCCCGTCGCACCCGTTAGATAAGAGGGCGTCGTGTGCTGGGTCGACGGCCATGGACTGTAGGACAGCAGCTAGTTACTGCACTGACTGATGGCTGAGGAATTGCCCTTCTATCAAACCCTACACCGAGGGCACCGCATCAACGTGATTTATACTTTTCTAGTTTGCAGTCTGTCTTGAAAAGCACAGTGCGTGTAATTTGGTTTGCTTTATGGAATTTAAAATATTAAAACTACCGGAATTCCAAGAGAAACGAAAGGGGCATTTTTAAGTCAATCATAAGCCATTGTTAAAGCATATAGGTAATATTATAAGCACATTCTAGATTGAAAACGTTCATGGAGGAGAAGAAGCTGGCTACAATATTATTATTATTATTTTAGATTATAGACGCGTCGACAACTCAGGTCTTTGGCGTCTTCAACACAACAATTAATAATCCATTTGTGTATTAGAATCTGCCAGCCGGCATACACAAACCGACTGGTAGTTGGTACGAGCTCGGGCTTCTGGGAATGCCAATTCCTAAAGAACATTGGAATGCAATTGCGAAAACAACTACATTCCAATTTTCCCCCTGGAGGAAAGACTGGCTACAAGTGAGACGATTCTGTGTTCATCTATTTATGAAAAATCAAAAAGCAGCCACTTAAATACAGTTGGGATATTTAAAATATAAGTGTTCGTTGTAGGAGCCACCGATTGTATATCTATTCCTAACCATCCCGGCCGTCCTTCCTGGCCATCTTGTACGTCTAGTACCTGCCGAGAATGGTCCGAGGCAAATCCGTATGTTCCTATGCTCTGTGCATCTTGTGTCCCTGTCATATTATATGTTGCATCATATGTCGTCGCTTGTATTTTATATTAATTCAGTTAACATCATAGAACTAGCTCTGGCTAATTGCTTGTCAAAGCAGAAGCAAAAAAAAAAAATGGTATGGTTTGCGTCAGAAACAAATCCTCACCTTTTCTATTGTCACTCGATTAGAAAATCGAGTACTTTAATCGACACTTTCTACAGTAACCCAACATTTTCAGAAGGCAATCTGGCAACACTGGATTTTGATTAGAAAGACAATGTCAACACCATGCTTAGAAAATAATGATTTTGTGTCAAAAGTCAAAGTGCAGAATAATATGTAGTGAAGAAAGAGATCGGGAAGGGCAGTGCTGTTGATACCAAGGCCAAATGGTTCAATGTCAAATGCACATCATTTCCCCACACCACGTCGTTGGGCGGGCCACACACACGCGTATTTCTTGCGTCATTGAACATTTGAAATATACGAGTCAATGCATCGCAGCAACGCTTCGACTAGCACAGTGATTTAAAACAACGTTATTAGGTATACAGTGCGTTTTTTCTAATCAATTAAACCGATTTAAGATCGGTTCTAAACCAGCTCCAACGATATTCCATTACAAATTCTGTTTTTAAACGATCCAAGAGTTATTTATATGTTTAGCCGGGGCAGGCGCGGATCCAAGGGGGAAATTTATCCAATTTTTGGTTTTATACATACAAATCACACAATCGGAACGAATCTCCTGGAAGACTCTCATAAAAATTGCCCCCTCCTTCCTGAGCGAAAACCTGAATCCTCGCCTGAACCGGGGTCCCACAGCGTGTGATTTGGCAAACCTCGAGTTGCTCGAGGTTCATTCTTGTGGACTTGCGGTCGGTCAAATTCAGACCTCTCATCATTCCCATGGCGCGGGGTTTGGAAAATCTCGAGTGGACCCGAACACATCCAAACGTTCCTTAATTTTGCAACCGATTTACCTACAGCGCCTCGTCTATAGTTGAAAACTGCAAAACTACACTTCAAAATCTACAACAGATTGTGGGAATAGTACAAGAGCCGTACAGAGGATTGTCATCCGTCGACCCACAAGCCTTTGATGACTGAGCGTTTACCGACATTTCACGGGAAAGGTCAGGTTACTCCAAGTCACCTTGAGCAATAACAGATCACAACAGACTGTGGAAACAATGCAGAAGCCGTACAGAGGCCTGTCATCCATCGACCCACAAGCCTTCGATGTCTGATCATTTACCGACATCTTACGGGAAAGATCGATCACCACTCCAAGTGACCTCAATCAATGCCGAGTCTTTACGTTCTCACGGCGTGAGGTACGACAAACGTCAGACCAGGTTCGCCAAGCCACACGCCGTGAGACCCCGGGTCTAGACGACCCGAGATTTATTTAAGTGTTAGCATAATAGCAAGCATTCAGTAAACAAATGCTGCGCTACGTCTGTTCATGGTTCTTCGGACTTTAGAAGTCGTTAAAACTGTCGCTTGTATGTGTACACACACATGTTTATACGTGTTCCATTCTGTTAAGCGGCTGCCTTACCGTTATTGGACAAGTCAAGAGTTTTAAAGCCACCGTACTAACCAGCTGCCTATGCCACAGCTTAAAGAGATATCAGCTGAGTCACTTGAAATATAAAACCTAATAGCTTTTATTTCATTCAACGCAAAGCTGCCAGTGAAACAGTGAAAAAAGATCGTTCCTCGGAAACATGTCTGCTCAACAAAAGAAACATTCCATGTTTAACTTTTTTGTTTTGCGCAAGCCTAGTCACGACTGTCATAAAGGAACAAACCTATTGTGATGACGTTGCCTCACGTTTGGTACCTATATGCTATAATGTCGTCTAACGTCTCTAAACGCACCCCAGCGACTAACTTGAAACAATGTGGGCGCGTCGACTACTAAATGGAGAAATTACCTTCGAAAATCTGATGCGGTTTTTCTGCTC